>CM060945.1:657518648-662318648 GCA_030765085.1 Allium cepa
GTGTGGAAGAGAGTTCGGATGATGCTATTTAGGTAGAGAATTATCTATTGCACTATGCAAGAATCTTTACTGGTCTAGTTTTGAAAGATGGGAAAAAGAGAAGGCTGGCCTCTACGTAGTTGCAAGGAGCAGCGCTTCACTGGTGGAGTAATGTGACTGTCGGGGTTCTGGAGGAAGAGTTGGTGTGGACTGATTTCAGATGGATATTTGAGCAGAATTTTTTATCTGAGGTTGCTAATTCGGTGTTGAAGAGGAAGTTCATGGATCTAGTTTAGGGAGCGTTGTCAGTAATCGAGTCTCTGTTAAGTTTGACGAGATATCTCGATATGGATATGCCACTAGAAATAGTGACATCAAAAGGAATGAGAGGTATATTCGTTGATTACTCGAGCTTGCTAGAATGACCATGACCCATATCTGTGATCCTTTTAATGTGGTGGTGGAGATGGCCATTCTCCATGAAAAGATGCTGGCTGGTTGTGCTAGAGAGAAGTCAGCTGACCCTCATGTTCTTCAGTGAAAGAAGAGGAAGTTCTTTGAGAAGAAGGGAGCCCAGAAGGGAGATGCTGCCAAGAAGGCAAAGGCTGATTTAGTGTGCTTCAAATGTGACAAGAAGGGTCATTTTGCTCACGAGTGTCGGTCAGACAAGGGAAAGAAGCCCGTAGAAAAGAAGAATGTGAAATTCTACAACTGCGACCAAGTTGGGCATAATAAGAACCAGTATTGAGAGCCAATCAACATGGACAGAGGGAAGGTTTTTACGATTGGACCACCATCTTCTTCTAGTCCTACTGCCATAGATAAAGGGGAAACTGTAATGGAAGGCATGCTTTTGATTCACAATACACCAGTTAGGGTACTATTTGATATCAGTGCATCACATTTAATTATGTCACAGCAATTGATTGATATGTTATGCATAAACCCACACACCTTGTTAGTTCCTTAAGGGTTGCAAATCCAATAGGGTGGTATGCAACTCTAGGGATGAGACGTGAATAGTTAAAACTTAATTTGTTAGGTCATAAGTTTGCATTCTATCTATATGTTGTCCATTTTGTAGGTTTCAGAGTCATTTTTGGTATGGATTGGTTGATGAGGTATGAGGACAGGATATTTTACCAGGATGGAGAGATATCACTAAGACACCCTGATAGTCATAACCAAATTATATTCATAGTTGAGAATTCTAACCGAAGTAGTTGAGCTTTGTTAAGTGCAAATTGAAGTGGGAGGAAAACTAGTCAGGTTCTAGTTGCAAGAGAGTTTGCAAATGTTTTTGAGCCAGTCACAAGGCTACCACCGAAACGAGTTGTCGAGTTTCGGATAAATCTTATGACAGGAGCTGAACCTGTTAGTAGACCCCCTAGCAGGATGATACCGATTGAGATGAAGGAATTAAAGGTGCAGATAGTGGATTTAGAAGGAAGGAATTTTATTAGACCCAGCAGTTCACTTTGGGGAGCGGCTGCGGTGTTCGTGAAGAAACCAGATGGGTCGTTAAGGATGTTTATTGACTATCGTAAGTTGAATGAGTGGACGATCAATAATAGTTATCCTTTGCCAAAAATAGATGATCTGTTTGACCAGCTAAGTGGAGCCAGAGTGTTTTCCCAATTGGAATTGGAGATGGGGTTCATCAATTATGAGTGGCAGAGGATAATATTCCTTTGACAGCATTTTGGACCAGGTATAGTTCATACGAGTGGTTAGTAATGCCATTCGAGGTGACGAATGTACCAACTTTCTTTATGGATTTGATGAACCGAGTCTTCCGATAATATTTGGATAGATTCGTATTGGTGTTTATAGATGATATTTTGGTATACTTTAAGGATGAAAGAGAGCATGAAGATCATCTTAGAGCGGTGCTTGAGACGCTGAGGTGGAATCAGCTAAAGGAGAAATATTCCAAGTGTCATTTTTGGAAGAAAGAGGTTATGCTTCTCGGTCAGGTGGTTTCAGAGAAAGGACCGTCGGTCGATCAAGATAAGATCAAAGCTGTTAATAATTGGAAGAGACCAGAGAGGGTGACCGTGATCAGAAGTTTTCTTGGACTTGCTGGAAACTAACGAAGATTCATCAAGGATTTCTCGCCGGTAGCAGTGCCTTTGTTTAAGCTCACTAAGAAGGAGGTGAAGTTTGTTTGATCTGATAAATATGAGGAAGCGCTCCTTAAGTTAAACCATTTTTGACCAATGCACTAGTGTTGGTAGTTCCAGACGGAAACCAAGGGTTGGTGGTGTATACCGATGCATGTGGTACCAGAATAGGAGCTCTGTTGATATAGAAGGGTAAAGCTATTGCCTATGCTTCACGACAGCTTAGACCGCATGGAATATGATATCCTACTCATGATTTAGAGTCGCCCGCATTGATCTTCTCATTGAAGATTTTGAGGCACTATCTGTTAGGAGAGAGATTTGAGCTATATAAAGATCATAAATCTTTAAGATTCTTATTCTCCTAGAAGGAGCAGAATATGAGATAGCAGAGGTGGTCGGAGTTATTCGCTACTTATGATTTTGGTATAGAGTATACACCGGGGAAAGGTAATAAGGTAGTAGAAGACATCAGAATGCGGTGTTGGCTATGTTGGCAGAATGGAAGGATCTAGAAGTTTTGGCCAGTTGTGGAGTGCAGTTAAGATCGTGTGCTAGTTCTAGTCAGAGTACTTCCATGTTGTCCTATTTAGAAGTCCAAACAGTGTGGATCGAAAGAATTACTTCTAAGCAGAAGGAGGATCCATTATAGCCGTGAAGATCAAAAGGCTTAAGGTTGGAACTGAGATCGATGACTTGAAAGATTTTGGTCTTGACCAGAGAGGATGGTTGAGAAAGAAGGGGCAATTATGTGTTCCAGATGTTGAGATCTCAAGGAAAGAAGTTCTAGGACAATGTCATCAATCCAAATTTACGATTCATCTTGGAGGGACCAAGATATATCAGGATACAAAGAGAAACTTTTAGTGGGAAGGTATGAAGAGCGATGTTGGCTTGTGGGTTAGGCAGTGTGCAAGTTGTCATCAAGTGAAAGCTGAACATCAAAAACCGAGTAGGCTACTTTAGCCTCTAGAGATTCCAGTTTGGAAACAGGATTCGATATCCAAGGATTTTATTGACGGGTTGCCAAGGTCAAACAGATGAAATGAAAGTATATTTTTCATAGTGGACAGATTGACTAGGGTGCCTATTTCATTCCAGTCAAGTCAACAGGAACGACACTTGTTTTATCCAAGTTGTTCATGAAGAACATAGTTAGACTACAAGGAGTTCCTAGTAGCATATTCAGTGACAGAGATACTTTATTCACTAGCGAATTCTGAAGGAGTCTATAGAATGTGTTAGGCACTAAGCTCAAGATGAGTACTGCATATCACCCTCGAACTGATGTGCAGATAGAGAGAGTCAATAAGGTACTCGAGGATTTGTTGAGAGCTTGTGTGTTAGACTTTGGTGGATCTTGCGAAGATCGCCTATATTTGGTTGAGTTTTCCTATAATAATAGTTACCAGACTAGTATAGGAATGTTGCCTTTTTAAGCTTTGTATGGGAGGCAATGCAAATCTCCAGTTACTGGTTGGAGACTGGAGACAAATTGGTCTTAGGTCCAGATTTTATTAGAGAGGCATTAGAGAAAGTTGATATGATCTGAGAAAGGATAAAGGAAGCTCAAACCAGATAGAAGAGTTATCTAGATAAGAACCGTAAAGATCTAGAGTTCTCAGTCATAGATAGGTTTTTCATTAAGGTGTCACCAATGAAAATTTCTATACGATTTGAAAAGTCAGGGAAGCTGGCCCCAAAATATGTTGGTCCATTCAAGATTATAGAGAGGATTGGAAAGATCGCATATAGAGTAGATTTTCAGAGCAGTATGGCAGGTGTCCATAATGTATTTCATGTGTCTCATCTTCGTAAGTATGTGCATGATTCAGAAACTATTATTCTTCCGACTAGGTTGGAAGTCTTAGTAGTAGAGCTCAATTTGACTTCTATTAAACAACCAGTTAGGGTTATAGCGAGAGACGAGAAAAGATTGAGGAACAAGATAGTCAAGTTGGTGAAAGTTCAGTGGAGCGACAATGAGAAGGACTGTACTTGAAAGACAAAGGACGGGATTCGAGATACTTATCCTGATCTTCTTTGAGCGTATGTCTATATTAGATTTATATAGATATTAGCTAGTCAGGTAGACTAGTATGGTTGTTAGGAGTTGTTACAGATGATTTCTATGTTTAGTATTTAGTCCTTACTGAATTTCGAGGACGAAATTCTTCAAAGAGGGGAGCATGTAACACCCCTAATTTTTGAATAACATTATTCAGGAGATTTATTAGATAAATTAAATAGAATAATATAAAGTGATAAGGAGATTGAGATTGGTGAATAAACTTAGAGGTCATGCTTAAGTAACTTGAATGGGCATATAAATAAACAAAAGATAATTAAATTAACATAAGGGCATTAGGTTAATTGCCGCACTCATAGTTCATTACCCTATACTCACGTTACCTTATCATTCAAGTTCATTTTATCACAAACATTTAAACGTAAGAAAAGAAAATAGCAAGCTGGCCATTACTAGGAGGAGAAGAAGAGAAATTAAAGTAAAAGCTAAGGATCAAGCTAATAGGAATCAATGTCAAACAAAAATCTAATTTTCTTATCCAATCTAAGGTGAATAATAATCCTAATAATCTCTGTTCTGTTTTTAGTCATATATTTTGAATTATGAATTAATCCATTTACGATAATTTGAATGATGATATGCTTGGTTTTATAACATGTTTGATTTAATATCAAATTGTCTAAATATGTATATGAATTGTTTTAAAGCAAAACCGTGAGCAAATGATTTTAGAGTGCCATGGGAAAAAAATTATGTTATGAGAAACAGGATTTTGAAGCGGGGTTTCAATTTTTACAATTTTCCAAACCGTGGAGAATTTAATATGAATTTTCAAAGGAAAATATGTATTATTGGGTTTAGAAATTTTATTTTCAGTTATTATAACGTGAATTTGGGTCTAAATTTAAATATGTTAGATGAAAAAATTGAGTTTCGATGATTTTTGAGGATTTTTACTAAGAGGTTTATTATGCAAAATTAAATTATTTTAAAAGGAAGACCTAAATGATTTAATTGTTGTTAAATTAGAAGGGATTATTTATTGTAAGTTAACGTTGTATTAGATTTGAGAAAATGCTGCGATTATCTGTGAAATAATTTGAAAAGTTTAAGGCAACCGATCAAGTGTTTACACGTGGGCAAGTAAGTTACAAAGAAATTACTTTATTTAGTGGAAACAGCCTTTCACTCAGAAAAGTGAGTTCCGCCTCCTTTGGAAGTGGCTTTCGACCCAGAGCTTCTGCCTTCGACTAGATAAAAACCATATAAGCTGAAACCAGTACACGTAGTATCACTTAGTTGGTGTTGTTGGAATAAAAAATTAACATTGTTTTGATTAATGAGAAGCTATATAAAATATTTTGTGTGTATTAATCATTTATGCAGCAGTTTTGTTGCAGATTCATATTTAGAGTGTTTGTGAAGCTGTTAAGTTCCTTGTCTAAAGTCTTTATATCATTTAGTATAATGTTAAAATCTCTCTTGGATTGATATATAATCATATACACACATACTCTACCATGCACAGTAGTTGAAAACAAAAGCCTGAATACACTAATTCAGCCGGTTGAATGCTGAATAAATTTATTGTTTCACAATATTCAACCGGCTGAATGAGTTTATTTATCCGGCTGAATCAGGTCAAAAATAGCCTGTTTCCTTACTGTTTACGATTTTTCTAATTCAGACGGCTGAATATAATTTCAGCCTGCTGAATATTTTTCAACGGTCATTTTCTGAAAAGACACTTCATTTCATCGAAGAGAAACTTCTTCAAACCAATAGTTGCACCTATTTCTTTTCATCGCTACCTTTTGATAATGGTTGCAACCCTTTAATCTTTATAAGTAGATTTCAGATTTCAAAAAACAACTCGCTGAAACTGATTTTAATATTCTTGAATTCTTGTCTATTTTATATTTTCAAACTTCACTCAAACTGCTTACATTCTCTGATCATTGATCACTCTATCTTTCACAACTCTCAAGCACATTACATTATATATCATAAAGGAGAAGATTACAGGAAGATTGGACTTAATTGACTTATCATTGCTATTTAAAGAGCATACTACAGTCAGATACTTTTGTTATTTGTAAAGATATAACGACCCTAACTCGACCTTCGAAAATCAGCACCGAATCGTATTCAAATGTCACAGATCCAAACGTCGAATCTGGTTCGCCAGAGCTTATAACACATTAAGTATAAAAACACAGCGGAAGAAAAAGAAATGGATATCATTGATATAATTCGATACAACAATGATACAATATGAATCAATATCAGAGATACAAGATAACAATGCTACAACGGAATAACAATATGATATAGCAGCGGAAAACAAATAGCCAAGAGATAACTCCAATCCAATGCTCCAAAGCTATAACTCCAAACCACTAGCTTGAACTACCATCACGTTTCACCAAGCTGAGCAAGTCCAGTCCATGAATCCGATGACTCAAAAGAATACTAGAGAGAAAGCTAAAAATTACCCAATCGATATCTATAATCTTACTATCTGAAAACCCCAACTCCAGACTGCCCGTGTGGAAAATTGTGGCACCCAGAGTTTAGGAAGGGAACAATAAACTCCGGGTCAGTTATGGGACTGGTATGAGTAAACAAAAAACGGTTGTTTGAAATAAAAGCAGTTTATTCTTATCAAAATCAACAAAAGAATTTGAAAGAAATTCGCAATGCTTTTTGAAAATGAAACTGCCATAAGGCCTCCCACCACACACACACACACCATGCAATCGCACACTTGGGGGAGATTTCTCCTTATGATAGTCAAAAATGCTTACTACGCAAAATCCTCTATTGATATTATTATTAGTGCATAGTGGAAAACATTTCGAAAGTAGAATATTGATCTTAGCCAGCATACGTACCATTATAGTATGCCTACTATAGTTACCGTGTAAGATGGCAGGTTCTACAACTAAAAGTGTACATGGCGCATATTGGTGATTGGATTTCCAACAAATGGTCAGGCTAAGGAACGTCCTATATAAAATGAAATGGAATGCCTCGGGAGGGACGTTCCCGGACCCTAACCGGATCTCTGCTACACAAGGCCGGGTTACCTCTGTAACTAGGTAACTACTGACACTAGTATGCCACCTCCCGGTCGTCACCAACCTTTATCCGAAGCGCTTCCCAATCGACAACTACAAAGCAATTAGTTTGCAGCAACCACAAAGTAAGTATCTATGCTCCATGCCATGATACCACTTATAATCCAGAAGGAAATGGACATACCCTCAAAGGGAGCTACCCTCAAATAACCTTGCTACCACGATTCCTGTTTCGACCATAACCGGGTTGTGGGGTTTGACGAAGTCTCGTCCATAAAGCTACGCTTTTTCACAAAGCCATGCTTCGATCAACAAATGATCAGCAACACTTAGCATGCCACACTACCAAATTGGGAGTATATCACTAATATCCTTCAACTACATAACCTCTAAGCTCGTACATCTCAGAGAAGGGTGTTAAGCTAAGAGAATAAATTCTCCGCCACCAACAGATATGTATTTGAAAGAAATCAGCTTTATATCTCAGCTTGTAATGTCAGACATATAATCCATACAAGTCTGTTCCGAGTTCGAACAGAATCGAAGGCACTTCTGAAGAAGCCCTTGCAAATCCGGGAATCCACAATCCCGATCAAACTTCCCATCACCTAGGGAATCTCAATACCATAGCTACTCGGTGCAGAGACAATCGATAGTTCATCCTATCGTTCTCGCAAATACTCGGTCTTCATCACCGGTCTTCAAATGCTATCCATAACGTCTTATCATTATTCGGAATGGGTTATATGACACAAAGGTCCTCTCCCGGCTAAACCGAATAGTGAGCGCAGTATTTAAAAACATATGGATATGGGATTTCAGTTAAGTCACAACTTAAAAATTCAAAACTTTTCTTTCAAATGTTTTAAATAAATTACAATTTCCATTCTTTTAAACACAAAAGATTCATTTCGAAAACCTTCAGTGGTTTAAACAATTTCCACATTTAAATCTTTTAAACAAAAGATTCACTTTAAGACCCCTATCAAGGTTCACCATTCTTTTAAACAAAGATTCATTCATCGCATTTCAAAATAATTCCATTTCAAATTTAATTAACTCATCCGGTCATTAGATCAAAGACTTATTTCAGAGCTTTCAAAATAATTTCCCAAAGATTCAATTATGGCTTTATAAAATCATTCAGTTTCAAGTTTGAAATCTTTTCATCATAATTTTGGAAATTCTTTTCTTATATGACAGCTATTATTATTTGAAAACAACTTGTTTCCGTTTCGCAAAACTCAATTCTAATTGTACGAGTTAGGGCCTTTCAAATATAAAGTTGGGTTAAATTCAAATTCTCAAAACCATACTTCTAAAATGGTTACATAAATCCTTGTAAATCCATTTATAGTTGAATAACTTTTGCAAACCATAGTTCCCAAATCATAGAATTCAATTTCAAATATTGAATTCAAATTTAAATCAAATTACTTAAATTTCAAAAGTTCAATCAAGTTAATCAAAATAACTTTATTTTTAAAACACCTTTCCAAAAGTTTTTCACTTTAAACCCAATCCATTTCCAAAACCATTTGGATTAAAAATTCAAATTTTAAAACTATTTCAAAATATTAAATTCAAATATTTGTGATTTGACCGATTTCCTCGTGAAATCCATATTTGTGTGTGTATGGTGTAGTCCAGGGGTTTAACACAATAGTGCAACATTATTCAATCATCACAGGTCAAAACACAGAAATATCGATAAGCGGTATAATCTATAACGCTTATCTTCATTTACAGATTCACAGATAAATGTTTCACAGATGAATATATAAATAAATAACTAAATTACACACAACTCAATTCACAGAACAGAATAACACAAATCAATCAATTCAAGGCAATTCATACAAGGCAAACATTCATAAGCAAGGTCAAGCATTCAATAATCATTTATAGGAAGGACTACTTAATTGTTTAGTCCTAATTAATTCAATTAATTTCCAATTAAATTAATTACATATGAATTAATTATCAGATCCTGATTAATTAATTACAAATTATTTGATATAAATTATTTAATCAATCACCTCAATTACATCAATTAATCACCTCATCATTAATTATTCCTTAATTAGTCCACTATAAATTACATCATTAATTATATTAATTAATGATCTCTAATTATATTTAAATTTAATTACTTTATTTAAATTAACTACATTAAGTAATTAATTTTTATTTAAACATAATTATTAATCACCCTTGATTAATAACAAACCAGAAATTAACTATCCTTAATTATTAATTAAATAAATTAATTATCCCATAATTAATTATCTCCATTAATTAATCCCTTGATTAATTACAAAAATAATTACCCAAATTACTTCATTTATAAATTATATTCACTAATTACCTCCCACTAATTATCATTTATTACTTCACTAAGTAATTATCTCCATTAATTACACTAAGTAATTACACTTATCCAATTATCAAATGATTTTCTTAAATTAATTAAACTAAATTAATTAATTAACTTAAATTAAGTACAATAAGTAATTAATCCCTTAATTACTTTCATTAAGTAATAACATTCAAAAATGTATAATTGATTTTCTAAATTAATTAATCTAAATTAATTATCAAAATTAATCACATTAATTTAATTACTTAATAATCCCTAGTTAATTATCTTCATTAACTAATAACATTTCTTTAATTACTTTCTTAAGAAATTATCTTAGATTGATTCATTATTAATCATTTCTAATTATAAATTAATCTAAATTATTTATTTATAAATTAAATAAATCATTCTTTAATTACCTTATTAATTAAATCACTAAAAACCTTAATTATCCTTAATATAATTCATTTCCTTTACTTATGTTTTAATTAACATTTAAGTGTATATTTTAAATATTACACTTTTAAATTTAAATTTAAATTCCATTTTGAATTTAAGATCCAAAATGATTAACCATTTTAAACGTTAATCCAATTTAAATTCAATTTATAATCCTTAAATAAATGTAAAGAACATTTATCACTTATATAAAAATTTATATAAGAAAAATGTTTAAACTAGATTTTATAAAAATCCAATTTAAACATTTTTTTGAAAACCAATTTCATTCTTTTAAAAATCTACTTTAAGTTTAAATCTTGTTTTAAATATTTAAACTTTAGTATTTTTTATTTCAAATTAGGATTCAAAAATGAATTCGAATCCATAATTCAAACTGGATTTAAAAACCTGATCTAAATCTTGTTTAATGTTAAATTTCATTTTAAAAATCTTTAAACGGTTACTGGTTTTCAAAACTGTAAACAACAATATGACCCGAGGCACCTTCACAATTCTTCGAGTCAAAACTCCTCTAGCTTCAAGTCTCACTCGAAGTTTACTAGAGAACACTCGAGCCTCACTCCAGAACTCAACCCAAAAGTTCACCAGATACAAAAGTGCACGGTGCACGTGTACAACCCCGATCGCCATCTCCGGTCACCGCTGCATCGACAAGCAAGTCGACGTTCGCCTCAATACCAGACTCCGATCCTCTGAATCTCGTCATAACCTCAAATACGAAAATCGAGTAAAAATTCAAAACCTGGAAAACAAGAACTGGAAGCACCAAACAACCTATCAATGCCTCACCTCCTCACCTCCGACCACTAACGGCGACACAACTCCGGCCATCCACTCATCTATGTCTCCTCTACCTTCCCTTTGAACCACGACGAACTCGATCGCCCACGAAGATGAACGCGACGAAATAGAAATCCATGACAAAATTAGGTTTCCAGAACTAAATCGCTCGCCACCACCTCCACAACCACCTGTAGCCCTATCCACTATTTTCCCCTGACACTACGTTCACTCCATCACCACCCCAGAGAACCCCGACCTCCACGAATCAGTCAATCACCAGAGATTGCCAAAACTATGAAATCGAAGCAAACCCAAACTGCTCTCGACTCCCAACTCTAATAATTATGAATCTTGCTTTAAAAATCATATTAAAGTATGGTAATTCCATTTATACCCCTGAATTCATAATTCATGAAGTTCGAATTTTTTGCTTATTTATAATTAACTCTTGTTGTCTTGCTTTCTAGAGAAAGTTAAACATTGTTTTAACTTATATATATTTTTAAAACTTAGTATAAGCTTGAACAAACAATCTTTGTTTTAAATTTAAGCCCAAGCATCAAGTAGATCGAATGGAAATGATTTTTTTGAAATCAAAACTTTGTTCTAGAGTTCCAGGAAATGAACCTGTAAACACTTCCAGATTCCATTTATATTCAGAGAATCCGTGCATATCTAAACCAGCTTATTCACAGAGATATGTATATGTAAAAAACAGATTTATACCTTTAAAAATTAAGAAAAGTATGTTACTCACCTGGATTGGATATTTGAACAAAGCAAAAATTGGAAGTTGCTTAAAAATTTCGATCTTTGCATTTTCTGCTTGTTTGAATTCGCATTCTCACCGATTCCCGTTTTAGCTTTTATTTAAATCTGCTTTGATACTTAATTTCAGCTGAGACCTTGTATTGCATTTTAAGTTTGAACTTATTTAATTTTGAACTGCTGCATTAATTTTGAAAAAAAACTGAAACTTGGTTTACCTGTTCTTTTCATTATACTATGATGTTTCAAGGTTTTGAAATTTGCTTCAGATTTGATGATGTTGTTTGTCATTTCATAGCTTTGATTTCTTTATCTCAGTTGAATATGTGCTTTCTTCCTTTAATTTCCCAGATTTGATCTTTGTTTCAGGTTAAAGTTTCAGGTTGAAGTTTGATTCAAATTTTTTTTTCTCCAGGTTTCTGGTTTACAAGTTTTGAAATGAGAAGACTGAAATTGTCTTCTCTTTTAAATAAAATTTAATTAAATTTTTAGTTTATAATAAACATGCATGTGCCAGTTGTTTAATAGGTTTACACTTGTCTTATTATTTTAACACTTGTGCCAGTTTATTCTCAATTTGATTCCAAAAATTTAATTAATTGTCAAATTAACTTATTCAAAATTCGGGAAAATTACAAAAGAAGTCCTGTTCATTTGCTCAGGGGGTAGAAGTCCTATTTGGTTGCTTATGCAGTAGAAATCGTGTTCGGTTGCTCAGGCGGTGTAAACCTATTCCTTCAGGTTAAGTGAGGGTTGCAAGTTTAATTCCAGAAGGAGTTTGGGACTAGACGTAGAATAGAAGTTCGAACTTGTATAAAAATCTCTGGTGTCATTTACTTTATTACTTTTACTATTTTCTTACTTAGTTTATATTCCACACAAATTTTTATCCATATTACATGATCCTATTGAATATGCGCTTATATGATTTTTGTTTGAAGATAATAAACATATATACATTCGTTTAAATGTATTTGATAATATACTATTTTATTTTTCACAGACTAAATAAATATTTGCTGAATAAAATAAATAACACGGAGTTTGAATTCAAACGAATATTTTATTCAAACAAATATTTATTACAATTCTGAATAGTATACAATTTCAAACTCTCACTATAACTATACAACTTTGATTACAATTACATCACATTTCACATTTACAATTCACCTCACTACATATCACTCACACTCGTATTTATCTTCAACTGCATTCCAGTTTGAATCCAACATCTGAGCAATCTGCAAAAATATAAACTAACGCAGTAAAATTAAAAAAGAAATATTTTTGCAATTCAAAAATAGAAGATAATTTTTGAATATATTATTTGCCTCAGTTATTTGGGTTGTTCGTCATAATTTAAATTTGAATTCATCATACACGAACAACTTGTGACATACACAGTATATTACTGTATATGCCACAAGGCCGTGCACGCCGATATATACACTTGATAATGCTACAGGGACAGGTGAGCACAAGGTCAAACCCAAATATATGGACAGGTTCAACTCAGGTGCACAACACAAGTGAATCGAGTTCAAGTCAGACCATTCAAATAAACTCAGTGACAATGAAAATGAATCAAAGCATAGTTTAAACCAGAGGCAAATGAACAGTGCACCGAACAACTCACAAATATGGAACCAGATCAAAATGCCACAATAAAGACAGTAAAATGTACAATGCAAAGAATGACACAGTGTACATGAAGCTTGCAAGCTCGGGCACAAGAAATGAAACACTGCAACTCAGTGCATCAACCAAAGTTAAGGCGACATGAAGTCAGCAAACTGCAACAAACACATATATGGTCTAAGTGAATCAAGCAAATGCACAGAAGCCACTTCAGCTACATTGAGGCTCAATGGTGAAGCAGACTCAAGTGAACAGGTAGCACAAGAACCAGAAAAACCAAAACAGTGCACCAAAGCAAACTACAAGATGTAGAGCAAAAATGCACAGTGACAATTTGGAGTATTATATGCAAAACAACTTGTAGATCAAACATAATGGACTACATGCACTGACCAAAGAGCCACAATAATGAAGATAGCGTAGTGAAGTGAAACCAGACCACAAAATCATGCCATGCACAGGTCAGGGATGAACACAGATGAAAACATGATCAGAAAATCATCTGTTACAAATGCAACAGTATCGAAGAACAGATACAAGCTAGTTCCAGTGCCAACATATTCAACTCAATGTGCAACCGCAAGTATCGACAACAGTGACAAATGCAGACACAACTGAAATGAGACAGGTGCAAGTGAATCATAATGAAGCAGTGCAACATCTACCATCAAGTACACAATGATAAAGCAACACTGGGAACATGACAGCAAACAGAAGTGCACAGCCAACAAGATATCATCAAAAACCAAACAAGGGACAGGCCATAACATGCAGACCAAACACATGAGTGTAAACAAATGAATCGGCAAGGCAATGCACAAATGCAATAGAATGCAATGCTCAATATCACTACGAACTGCGGTGGACAGTGAAGGCAACAACACACCACCAAGTGAATGCATCAGGCATTAACAAATGAGAACCTCAAATGAAGTACAAAGCAAATATGCCAACAACTAATGCATCAGTAACCGAGCAACAGGGAATCACATGAACAAATAACCAAACAACATCATGATTGAAAATTTAAGTACCAGAGAAAAAGGTTGAAGACTACAAGATGAACGAGTCAAGGTCGAAGCAGTAGAAATCAACATCGTGGTCATCACGAAAATGAATTAAAGCCGTGACCAACCAAGCAAGAAATATGAACAAGTCAACATCAAAGCCGTGGGACGCAAGAAACAAAAATACGCATATGAAAAAGTCAGAATCGATCTCAATCATTCAAGCATCATCAAGTGGCCGATATGAAGAATTTGACAAATTCAAATCAACATATACGAACGTAATTCTAGGAAATCAAATCCTATATAATACCCAAAATCATCATCGACAATTGATTGAGTTCGAACAAGCCAAAATCAGACAAGCAAAAGGATAAAATACATACCGAAATCACGAATCGAACTCGATCAAAATTGAAGAGCCGTGAGCAAAGCAAACTGCATCGAAACATACAATCAAACTGTATCGAGCGGCGCTTCGATTTTGCATAACCCTAGTTTAAATCGCAAGGAGCAATAGCAAATTACCAGAAGCCCTAATTCGCAAAGAGGAACAAAGAGGGGCGGCCATTTTCTTTCACGAAGAAAATAATAGTAAAAGGAACGGGTTGAAGAAAATAAAAGGCCGGCCTTGTTTATGTTAAAAGGGGTTTTAAAAATTATAAAAAGGGTTTTATTTCAAATTAGGGTTATTTTAATTTTGAATTTAATTTTAATTTGTATTTTCTTTTAAACCGTTTTTAATTTTCTAGTCGTGTGACTAGGGGACAAACTACGGTGTGTAGTTTGGGAATTCGCAACTCGGTGGTTGAGTTGTGGTCAGGGTTTTGAGCGTAGAGTTAGATTAGTCAATAGCGGGTATAGCGAGTTTACGTGTGTAAGCGAGGGACTATCTAATTTCTAGTAGAAACCTTGGGGGCAGCATGTAGGCAGGTTTTTGCCGAAGCTGGGTAAATTCTGTGTTGTTCTGTTTTATTCTGTTATTTATATTCTGCGATATCTGTGCTGCTATTCTGTGATCTGAATTAATATTAATTTATTAGCTTCTACAATTAATTTTCACTATCACCCTATTTACCCCCCCTCTAGGGTGAAATCGATCCTACAAGTGGTATCAGAGCTAGGAATAGAAGTCAACATTTGTTTTAAAAATTCTATTTTTTTTGAAAAAATCAGTTTTTGTTTAGAAATTTGAATTTTTAAAATGGCTTCTTTTAATAATGCTTTTGCAGAAGGGCAATCCATAGTTAGACCACCAATGTTCAATGGTGAATATGCTTACTGGAAAAATAGAATGCAAATTTTTCTAAAAACCATTGACGCTTGGAATATTGTTGAGACAGGTTATAGTATACCAACTATAACTGTAGATAATCAGGAAATAGAGAAACCCAAGGAACAATGGACAGAACTAGAAAATAAATTACAGAATACTAATGCCAAAGCTATGAATTCTATTATCTGTTCATTGGATCAATTTGAATTTAATCGTGTCTCACATTGTCTAACTGCGCAGGAAATATGGCACATACTAGAAGTGACTCACGAAGGAACATCTCAAGTCAAAGAATCTCGCCTTGCAATGCTAAGCAGCGAATACGAGAACTTCAAAATGGCGAAGGAAGAAAATGTCAAAGAGATGTACGGACGACTCTCCAATATCGTATACAAATCAAAAGCTCTCGAAAAAACGTACACCGAATTAGAAATAGTCCGGAAAATCCTCAGAGTCCTTCCACGAAGCTTTGAAGCAAAAGTAACTGCCATACAAGAATCGAAAGATTTAAAACAACTTAAAGTTGAGGAACTCATCGGAAATCTCACCACTTATGAGCTAGAAATGAAATTCAAAGAAGAGCGTGAAGGAGGTGACACTCAAAAGAAATCAATAGCTCTCAAAGGAACAACCGAAAGTGATGATGATAACGATGAAGATGATGGAGCAGCAGAATTGGAGCTGTTAATAAGGAAATTCAAAAAATGGAATCAAAAACATGGACATTCAGCTCGAAATCAAAAAGCAAAAAGCAGAATAGCCAAAGCACTAGACTACTCAGAAGAACAAAAGTTTATTTGTTATAATTGCAACAAACCTGGCCATATCAAGCCCGATTGTCCACAAATTAAATCCAGCCATGGAAAGAAACAGAAAAAGAAAAGTTTTGCAGCCACTTGGGATGAAATAGACGAGAATGATCAAAGCACTGGCAGTGAAAGCGAAAAGGCAGAATTGTGTCTTCAAGGTAATACAACTGACAGTGACGATGATGAGCCAAGTGAGGTATCAAAACTTACCCATTCTGAGTTGCTTATATATTTTCATGAAGTAAACGGTTGTTTTGAACGACTTAGGGAAAAATACGCCAAACTTGAATCTCAAAAAGATACTTTGATAGAATGTAATAAACAACTTGATCAATTAGTTAAAACCTATCAAAGTAGGATCCCTAAGTGTGATAAGTGTCCAACATTTGAAAAGGAAATTAAAAAATCAGAAATCAATATAAAAATACTTGAAAATGAAATTCTGATTTTAAAGGAGAATGAAAATACTAGGAGAGAGAATTCTATTAAAAAGTGCACACAGTTGTTAAACGAAAATGAATCTCTCAAATCACAAGTCCAACAATTGTCAACAACTTTAGATAAATTTTCAAAAAGTGAAAAATCGTTGAATATGCTATTAGGAAAGCAAACTGTTAATTCGGTTAGACAGGGACTTGGATACAATAGTTCGAAAATTGTTGAAAGCAATATTAGTCAAGCTAAATCCATGTGCACGATTTGTAGAAAATTTGGACACGATCACAATAATTGTTGGTATAGACCCAAACATGTGAAAACTATACCGATTTGGGTTCCAAAAGGCACAAATATAAAATCTCTCAAAGTTAAACAAATTTGGGTGCCACAGGGAACAATTATAAATAGTTTTGGGTCTACACATAATTATTTTTCAAAATTTTCTGCCACTAACAACCATGGACCTATAAAAACAAATAGGTCACATAAATCCTTTTCCGTGTAGGTGTGGTGGCAGGCTAAGGAACAACAATAGTGTTCTCTGGATTTTGGCTGTTCCAGAAACACAACGGGCGACAAAGCTAAGTTCCTTAGCCTAGTATAAAGGTGACAGAATCACAACGGACAACAACGAAAAATATCGTAAAGGTAAAACAGGTATGGTATGTTTTAAACGATATATTAAATGTGATAATCTGCACCGTATTTTGAATTAATTCAGCCAATATTATGATTGATGAAAAGATGATGATTTTTGATTCTGATTTATTCAAAATAGTTAAGCCAATTATATTCTTATGCCAAAAACACTATAAAAATCTCTAAATTCTTTGAATTACTTCATATATATCATTTTGGATTAAAAATAGTGTTTTGTTGGATATTACAATTGAATATAATATGACTGACTCTATATTCACGGTTTTCGATTATTTACACGGCTTCATTTCAAATTCAAAAGAATGTCATTTAAATTGCTGAAAAAATTGAGTTTGAAATTTTTGATGCACACTTCATGTTTTGGTCTATAAAATTCAATTGATGAAAATTTTTGAGTGAAAGAGAAATTCAGATGCAGATTACACTGGTAATCTAGTTGATAGAAAAATTACTAGTGAAATGTGATTTTTTTGAGACATTTAGTAACTGCATCGTTTTTCAAAGAAAATATCTGCATATTTTTCATTTCAAATAATTTTCAAATAGCAGAAAATTTTCTTTTAAAAACCCCCTGGAGAAAATCATTTTTGACCATATTTTCAGATTATTCATTTTTGAAAAACTAATTTCATAATTATTTTTAAATTTGATTTTAAATGACTATTATGACTAATCTGACTCCCAAATGATTATCGAAAAGAAAAATAGTGATTGAAAAAGTGATGAGTGTTGATATTGATTATATATTATAACTCGAGAAAGTATAATTAGAAATTTTCTTTAGAAATTTAAACAAGAGTTATAAAACTTTTTGTTGGTAAAAATTCCATGACCATCTCTATACCTATCATATTTCTATCAACCATCACTCATCAAAATTCTATATAGTTTGTTGAAATGTGGTACTTTAAACAGGAATCGTTCGTTTTTCATTTTCAAATTTTTTTTTAAAAAAAATAAAAAATAAAAAAAAATTAAATAAATAAATAAATATCAAAGTATTCACTCTAATTTAAAAGTCCTCACGGTTATGCATGGGTGAATTACTTGGAATTTGTTGTGTGCTTCCATGCTCATTTAAAAGTCCTCGCGGTTATGCATGTATGGAACGCATATCAAAAGTTGATTTGTAAAATAAACAAGTTGATTCTAATCCCATTTAAAAGTCCTCACGGTTATGCGTGGTTAGAAGATACTTGAATTCATTAATTTAAAATAAGATTGGAATACTACTAATCTCATTTAAAAGTCCTAACGGTTATGCATGGTTAGTAGTTATTCAAATTCCTGATATAATATACCACAAATAGACACAACTGTATGGTTTTATATGATGACATCATCTCCATCATTCTAAAAGTGGAATATGCGCCTAACAAAATATTTATGATTTTTGTTTGATTTTTTATTGAAATTTGATATTTATATTCAATTGAGTTTTAATGTTGAATTGATATCGATTATATTTTCTCTATTTTCTCTAACACTATTATTCTTTTGCTGATAACAAAAGGGGGAGAGAAAAGTTAAGATTTTGTCAAATAAAATCAAGCAAAGGTCAAATAATTTTCTATTTGCATCTAGAATCATTTGCATATTTTTATTTGTATGCATATATGTAGGGGAAGCATCGTATAGAGAGGAAGCATTTAAATAGGGGGAGCAATTAGAATATATCAATGATCAAATACATTTAACATATTCAAAATCTTAAATATATGTTTGTTGTCATCAAAAGGGGGAGATTGTTGAATATGCGCTTATATGATTTTTGTTTGATGATAATAAACATATATACATTCGTTTAAATGTATTTGATAATATACTATTTTATTTTTCACAGATTAAATAAATATTTGCTGAATAAAATAAATAACACGGAGTTTGAATTCAAACGAATATTTTATTCAAACAAATATTTATTACAATTCTGAATAGTATACAATTTCAAACTCTCACTATAACTATACAACTTTGATTACAATTACATCACATTTCACATTTACAATTCACCTCACTACATATCACTCACACTCGTATTTATCTTCAACTGCATTCCAGTTTGAATCCAACATCTGAGCAATCTGCAAAAATATAAACTAACGCAGTAAAATTGAAAAAGAAATATTTTTGCAATTCAAAAATAGAAGATAATTTTTGAATATATTATTTGCCTCAGTTATTTGGGTTGTTCGTCATAATTTAAATTTGAATTCATCATACACGAACAACTTGTGACATACACAGTATATTACTGTATATGCCACAAGGCCGTGCACGCCGATATATACACTTGATAATGCTACAGGGACAGGTGAGCACAAGGTCAAACCCAAATATATGGACAGGTTCAACTCAGGTGCACAACACAAGTGAATCGAGTTCAAGTCAGACCATTCAAATAAACTCAGTGACAATGAAAATGAATCAAAGCATAGTTTAAACCAGAGGCAAATGAACAGTGCACCGAACAACTTACAAATATGGAACCAGATCAAAATGCCACAATAAAGACAGTAAAATGTACAATGCAAAGAATGACACAGTGTACATGAAGCATGCAAGCTTGGGCACAAGAAATGAAACACTGCAACTCAGTGCATCAACCAAAGTTAAGGCGACATGAAGTCAGCAAACTGCAACAAACACATATATGGTCTAAGTGACTCAAGCAAATGCACGGAAGCCACTTCAGCTACATTGAGGCTCAATGGTGAAGCAGACTCAAGTGAACAGGTAGCACAAGAACCAGAAAAACCAAAACAGTGCACCAAAGCAAACTACAAGATGTAGAGCAACCATGCACAGTGACAATTTGGAGTATTATATGCAAAACAACTTGTAGATCAAACATAATGGACTACATGCACTGACCAAAGAGCCACAATAATGAAGATAGCGTAGTGAAGTGAAACCAGACCACAAAATCATGCCATGCACAGGTCAGGGATGAACACAGATGAAAACATGATCAGAAAATCATCTGTTACAAATGCAACAGTATCGAAGAACAGATACAAGCTAGTTCCAGTGCCAACATATTCAACTCAATGTGCAACTGCAAGTATCGACAACAGTGACAAATGCAGACACAACTGAAATGAGACAGGTGCAAGTGAATCATAATGAAGCAGTGCAACATCTACCATCAAGTACACAATGATAAAGCAACACTGGGAACATGACAGCAAACAGAAGTGCACAGCCAACAAGATATCATCAAAAACCAAACAAGGGACAGGCCATAACATGCAGACCAAACACATGAGTGTAAACAAATGAATCAGCAAGGCAATGCACAAATGCAATAGAATGCAATGCTCAATATCACTACGAACTGCGGTGGACAGTGAAGGCAACAACACACCACCAAGTGAATGCATCAGGCATTAACAAATGAGAACCTCAAATGAAGTACAAAGCAAATATGCCAACAACTAATGCATCAGTAACCGAGCAACAGGGAATCACATGAACAAATAACCAAACAACATCATGATTGAAAATTTAAGTACCAGAGAAAAAGGTTGAAGACTACAAGATGAACGGGTCAAGGTCGAAGCAGTAGAAATCAACATCGTGGTCATCACGAAAATGAATTAAAGCCGTGACCAACCAAGCAAGAAATATGAACAAGTCAACATCAAAGCCGTGGGACGCAAGAAACAAAAATACGCATATGAAAAAGTCAGAATCGATCTCAATCATTCAAGCATCATCAAGTGGCCGAGATGAAGAATTTGACAAATTCAAATCAACATATACGAACGTAATTCTAGGAAATCAAATCCTATATAATACCCAAAATCATCATCGACAATTGATTGAGTTCGAACAAGCCAAAATCAGACAAGCAAAAGGATAAAATACATACCGAAATCACGAATCGAACTCGATCAAAATTGAAGAGCCGTGAGCAAAGCAAACTGCATCGAAGCATACAATCAAACTGTATCGAGCGGCGCTTCGATTTTGCATAACCCTAGTTTAAATCGCAAGGAGCAATAGCAAATTACCAGAAGCCCTAATTCGCAAAGAGGAACAAAGAGGGGCGGCCATTTTCTTTCACGAAGAAAATAATAGTAAAAGGAACGGGTTGAAGAAAATAAAAGGCCGGCCTTGTTTATGTTAAAAGGGATTTTAAAAATTATAAAAAGGGTTTTATTTAAAATTAGGGTTATTTTAATTTTGAATTCAATTTTAATTTGTATTTTCTTTTAAACCGTTTTTAATTTTCTAGTCGTGTGACTAGGGGACAAACTACGGTGTGTAGTTTGGGAATTCGCAACTCGGTGGTTGAGTTGTGGTCAGGGTTTTGAGCGTAGAGTTAGATTAGTCAATAGCGGGTATAGCGAGTTTACGTGTGTAAGCGAGGGACTATCTAATTTCTAGTAGAAACCTTGGGGGCAGCATGTAGGCAGGTTTTTGCCGAAGCTGGGTAAATTCTATGTTGTTCTGTTTTATTCTGTTATTTATATTCTGCGATATCTGTGCTGCTATTCTTTGATCTGAATTAATATTAATTTATTAGCTTCTGCAATTAATTTTCACTATCACCCTATTCACCCCCCCTCTAGGGTGAAATCGATCCTACAGATCCTATAACACAGTCCCTTACATTTGGTATTTGAGCGAGGCCATCGTATAATCGTAACATAGTTATTTGATATTGTTTTAATATGGAAAACAACAACAATAATATTTCTAACACTACCTTTTTAGAAGGTCACTACACGACCACCTCTATTTAATGGAATGAACAATAACTATTGGGCTACCAGGATGAGAATCTATAAACAAGCAAATAGTTATGAAACCTAGAACATTATGCAAACTGAATATATTATTCCTAAACTGAATATTCAGCTTGGTCTATCACAAAAGAATTAGATGCTACTACAAATGCTAAAGCAATGAATATATTGTATTGTGCATTAGATAAAAATGAGTTTAATAGAATAAGCATGTGTAAAACAGCTCATGTAATTTGGCGTACACTTAAAGTTACACATGAAGAAACTAACAAAGTCAAACAAAGTAAAATTTCTATGCTTAAAAATCAATTCCAGAATTTTAAACAAGATGAGACTATAAATGATTATAATCTATAATTCAAGTTATATATCATTCTTTAAAAGCACTAGGATAAACTTACACAGATTTTGATATTGTTTCGAAAATCCTCAACTCACTAACGGATGAGTAGGAACGAAAAATTTTAGCAATCGAAGAAGCTAACGATATTTTGACCATAAAACCAGAAGAGTTGATTGGAAATCTAATGTCATATGAAGTTAATCTCCAAGCAAAACAAGTAAAGGCTCAAGATAAGAAAAATATAGCAGTCTAGGTAGAAAAAGATGAATCAGATTCAGAAGAAAAAGATATGACGTTCATTGCTAAAAATTTCATAAAGTTTTTGAAATTTAAGAAGAGCAACAAATTTAGAAATAACAAGAACAACTCCAACAACAATAAAAACACCAACAAACCATCAACATCTTCTCTATAATGTTATGATTGTCATAAGAAAGGTCACATCAAGAAAGATTTTCCTGAGAAAAAGAAAGACAAGTATAAGCACAAGAAAGACAAATTCAAGAAGAAAGCTTTCTCTGTCACATAGGACGATATATCATCATCTTCATCATCAGAAAGTGACTCGAATAGTGAGTCAGAACAAGCCAAAATTTGCTTTATGGCTATAAAAGAGGAGGTAAGTGATCTAACTTTTAATGACCTTTTGGAAATCAATTCAGAATTATTTGAAAATTAAAAGGCAAAAATAAAAAGTACAAAGAAGCTCTTGAAAAATTGAATAGAACTGAAATCAAAGTAGAAATTCTCAGAGATGAAAAGAAAATTTTAGAAAAAGAACTCCAAGTTACTCAAGAATCTTGTTCCGATATGACATCTCAACTTTCTCTGCTAAGTTAAGAGATAGATCAAAATGAAAACAATGTGCTTTATTAATCGAAAATCATGACCTTAAATCAAATAACAAGATTTTAGAGTTAGATGACTCTAGCTTTAAAATAAAGTTAGAAGACATTACAATTTTTTTTCTAATTTCAATAAAGGTAGAGAAAATATTTCCAAAATTATAGGAAATTCTCAAACCGTTTCGAATAAAAGAGGACTAGGATATAAAAAATCCTCTAAAATTATTCCAAAGAAAAAGAATTTTTCATATAAAACTAAAGTTGAAAAATCTAGTCCTAAAATTTCAAATTTTACCGCATCTATTAAAATTTGGGTTCCTAAAAACAATAACTCTTTAAATAGAATTAAGTGTATAAAATCTTTTATAAAAACTGTTCATAAATACAAAAATTTTGTTTTCAAAAGGAATTCTAAACCCTCTTGGGTTTGGCTTCCTAAGACCTAACTCTTAGGACTCAAAATAAAATGATGGGTACCAATGTTAATTCTATATTTTGCAGATACCATCCAAAAAGAGTGGAAAATGGATACTGGACAGTGGCTGCTCAAAACACATGATAGGAAATAAAGGAATGCTAACAAACATTATTTACTCAGATGGAGGTTCTGTCACATTTGGAGATAATTCCAAAGGATATGTCATCGGCAAAGGTGATGTGAGCAATAACGGTATATCTAATTCACCACTAATTATAGATGTCTTGCTCGTTAATAATTTAAAGCATAATTTACTTAGTATCAGCCAATTACATGACAAAGGATTCAATATTTCTTTCTCTAAAAATAAGTGTAGTATTTTTGATCAAAATAGAATTCTTAAGGTTTTAGAGATAAAAATATTTATGTTTTAAATACGAATATAAATCACAATACAAATATTTGTTTAATAGCCAAAGAGAATGATCCTTGGTTATGGTATAAAAGATTTTGCATTATTAATTTCAAAACTATAAATAAATTATGTAAAAATAATTTAGTAAAAGGTTTATCAAAAATGAACTTTAAATTAAACAATATATGCGATTCTTGTCAATTTGGGAAATGATCAAAATCATCCTTTAAATCAAAGAAAAATATTCCTACTTTGCAACCACTAGAATTATTACATTTAGATCTCTTTGATCCAAGTCAAATTCAATCTATAAACCATAGTAAATATATGTTTGTTATAGTAGACGATTTCTCAAGATATACTTGGACTATTTAAAAAAAATGATATTTTGAAAATCTCAAGAACTTTGCAAAGAAATTTCAAAAATTTAAAATTTAAAAATATTAGAAGTGATCATGGAGTTGAATTTTAAAATGAAGCATTTGGATATTTTTGTAATAAAAAGGGAATTTACCATAATTTTTCTTTTTCTAGGACACCACAACAAAATGGTGTTTTAGAAAGGAAAAATAGAACACTACAAGAATGCGAAAGAACTTTATTAAATGGAAACACATTACCAAAACATTTCTGGGTAGAAGCTGTAGCAACTGCTTCCTATGTTCTAAATCATATTTCCATCCGACCTTTAACAAAACATACTCTATATGCACTTTTTTATCAAAGAAAACCAAACATTTCATATTTTAAAACTTTTGGTTCAATATGTTTTATCTTAAACACAAAAGATCGGCTTGGAAAATTCGATCCAAAATACGATGAAGGAATCTTCTTAGGATATTTAGCATGAAGCAAAGATTACCGAATTTTCAATAAAAGAACAAAAACAATCGAAGAAACTCTTCATGTTTTATTCGGTGAAAGTTTCAAATTTAGTAATAATTTTAAGGAAGATGAGGATATACCTAAGACAGTCACAAATATGGTTACTCAAAATAATTTTGAAGAAGATAAAACATTGGTTATAACTTTGAAGAAAATGAAAACATTGTTCATAATGAAAATAAATTAAGGTCTCCTCCTAGGATTTCACGAGATTACCCAATAGAAAATGTTATAGGAGAAATTGATTCACAAGTTAGAATTAGAAATCAACTTAATCAAATAGGCCATGTAGCTTTTCTTTCTAAAATCGAACCTAAAAATGAAAAAGAAGCATCTACCGATGACTATTGGATTATAGCTATGCAAGAAGAGCTAAACCAATTTGAACTAAATGAAGTTTGGGAACTAGTTCCTAGACCAAGTGATCAAACAATCATTAGTACTAAATGGGTCTTCAAAAATAAAGTAGATGAACAAGGTAATATAACTAGGAGTAAAGCTAGATTAGTTACTCATGGATATAATCAAGAAGAAGGAATTGACAACGAAGAAACATTTGCTCCAGTCGCACGACCTGAAGCAATACGTATCTTACTGGACTTTGCATGTTTTCATAATTTCAAACTTTATTAAATTTATTTTAAAAGTACTTTCTTAAATGGCTATATAAAAGAATTTTTTTTGTCGAACAACCTCCATTATTCACTCAAGAAAATTTTTCAGACCATGTCTATAAACTTAAAAGCCTTATACGGTCTAAAACAAGCACCTCGTGCTTGGTACGAATGTCTTAAGAACTATCTAATAGATTCTGGTTTTGAAATTGGGAAGGTTAATCAAACTCTTTCTATTAAAAGAACTAAAAAGGATATTTTAATTATTCAAATTTATGTAGATGATGTTATTTTTAGCTCTACAAATGAAAAAATATGTCGGGAATTTTCAAAAATATGACCAAAGAATTGGATATGTCACATATGGGAGAATTAATTATTTTCTTGGATTACAAATTAAACAACTAGAAAATAGAATTTTTATTAATCAAGAAAAATATTGTAATATTCTAATTAAACGCTTTAACATGGAAAAATTTCTTCTAAATCAAGTCAAATGAGTACAACAGTTCATCTCGATAAAGATGAAGATGGCAAAAGTGTTGACCAAAAATTATATTGAAGTATAATTGGATCATTACTCTTTCTAACTACTAGTAGACCTGATATAATGATGAGTGTTTGTTTATGTGCACGATTTCAAGCAAATCCTAAAGAATCACATATGCGAGTAATAAAATGCATATTGCATTATCTAAGCAAAACCAAAGATTTTGGACTTTTTTAAGCAAAAGAATTTCCTTTCGAGTTAGTTTCATATAGTGATCCTGACTTTGGAGGATGTCGGATGGATCCAAAAGTACTAGTGGAACTTCTCACTTCATTGGACAATCCTTAGTTTCTTGGTTTAGCATGAAACTAAACTATGTCAATATCAATGTGTGAGCAGAATATATTTCTGCTGCCTTAACTTGTGCTCCATTCATTTATATGCAACAAAAATTTCAAGATTTTGGTGTAAACTTATCTAAATCAACAATTTTTTGTGATAATACTAGTGTTATAAACTTATCCAAAAATCTTATCAATCACTCACAAACTAAACATATTGACATACATTGTCATTTTCTTTGTGATAATATTGAAAAGGATTCATTCAGACTAGAATTTATTTCCTCTGAAAATCAGTTGGCAGATATATTTACAAAACCTTTAAATGAAAATATCTTCGTAAAATTAAGAAGGGAATTAGGAATTATATCCCTAAAAGATTTATAATTTTATTTTTCAAAGACTCAAACTCGGGATCTCTTCTTAGAAATCTAATGCTCTACCACTTCACTATTCTTTTCTTTGCATCTATTTTTGGATTATATTCTATTTTTGTTTATTTTCTGCATTACAATTTTTTCACCAAACGATTTTTCTCTAGTTCCTATCATCTTAACCACCAATGTTCTTTCTATTTATATGAAAGTTTTCATGTAAAATGTCTCTATTCCTTATATTTTTTTGCATTCAATTAAAAGTAAAGACTATTTCAAATCTCTTACTCTACAAAATATGTCTTTCCAGCATAATTCTGAATATTCTGCTCTATCTTATTTTTCTCCTAGCTCGGGATCGGTGAATTTACCTACTCCTACACCGATTTATGAACCGGTTCTAATTGTTCCTCCTTCTACACACGGGTTATACTCCACCTGGTAAAAGAACGATGAGCTCTATTTTTTGGTTCACTATTTGCCAAAGAAAAGATAGACGACGTTCATCACTATCAAAGGGAAACATTGGAATTACAATGCGAACTTTGTTATGAACAAAAAGTTAATGCCAAGCGTTTAAGCTTTTTGGAACAGGTCGCTTTAAAATTGTGTAGTTCTTCTTCCAAAAACATGGCTCATCAACCATCTTCTGTTTTTTCTCTAATCTGACACAATACTTGGAACCATCGCCACAGCGTCCACCAATATCTTTGAATTCTTGGGAACGCGATAATAGATGGTCACAACTCCGGCCTTTTCAAGAGAACATAAAAATGGAACCAAATGAATATCACACTCCAAGCTCCTCTTCCAAATCTATTTAAATATTTATTTTGTTGTTAATATGTAATTTATTTTTGTTTATTCAAAAATTATTCGTTTTGTTTTCATATAATTGTTGTTATAAAAATAAAAGGCTAGCATAAGTTTATGAAAAAATTCAGTCGGCTGTCTCTTATACAACATACGGCTGAATATTATCAAGGAAATAATTTTTCCCCGGATTCAGACAGATGAATCTATTCAAACAACCATCTAAATTAGTTCAAAAATGAACTATATTCTTACAGGTTGCGATTCATAGTAATTCATATGGCTGATTCCATATGTTCAGCCAACTGAATTCTCTCTGAGGCATTTTTTTAAACTAGGCCCTAAATTTTTTTTTCTAATCTTACAATTACTTTTCACCTACTTTATAGTCATATTTTCACCGTTTGCCCATTCACTTCAGAACCCTAGCTCATCTTTCCCATTTTTTCAACTTTGACTCCTCATTTTCACTCTCTAATGGCTCCTAGATCCAAATTCTCAAGGGAATCCACCTCCGGTCCTTCCAAAGATTAGATTCGTCAATGGCTTTGGAATGGTGTTGCAATCTTCCGATTCAATTCTATGAAAAATTCAAATATCTTTGAAGGGGCTTTCATGAAATTTTTGAATTTTGCAGCTTATAGAATTAGAGAATTGGTGGAGCAATTCCACTTTGATAATCTAATAGGGTATGCTCCAAATAATGTCAAAATTAATCATCTTTTGATCAAACTCTTTCTTGTTAATCTGAATTTAGACCAACATAATCCAAAAAATCGATGAGATTGTGTTTGGTCAATTATTTATGGCAGTAAAATCTTTTTGCCTTTGCAAAGATTAGGGAATATTTTAAATTGTCCTTATCAAGGTGTTGGCATTAATGATATTGAAGTTAATATGGATCATAGAGATGAGGTTTCTCATCGTTTCTTGTCCGATCATCTTACAAATTTAAGTGGATTAAAATCTAGCACCTTAACGCCATAAGCATGCCTTCTTCACTGTGCTTTCATTCATTCTCTAAAACCTTGAACAGAAAGTTATGAAAAAGTATATAAAAGAGATTTTCAAGCCCATTATTCCATCTACTCCAACCAACAAGTAAACTGGGGTCCATTATAGATGAATTTCAAGACATCACAATCCAAAGAAAATATAAGACCATTCATTAAGGTGCTTATGTTTTGCATATTCTTCTCAACTTTGGAATTCCAATGCCCGACTCTGTGTTTTCAAGCACTATTGAGTTAGGAGCAAAAACGTTAGGATTGATGGGCCTTCCTCACCGGCCACCTCCCTAGCAAATCATCCCTTTTCAACAATGGTCTCACAATATTGAACAAGGTGTTCCACAACCTCATGACACTAATGTTACCACCTCTTCACATACCCAACATGAAGAAGAAAAAGAGGATGATGATTCCATTCAAGTTGTTGGTCCGGAAACCTCTTCCAGACAAGCTATAACCACTTTCTCCCAAAATCAATCCAAACTTCATCAGGATATTAAGGCTCTTGAAAAGAAAACGGAAAATAAATTCAACTCCATAAAAGGTATTCTTAATAAAATATGGGATAAAATTTCTTGTTTTAGATCTACATCCACCAAATTTCATAGCCCATCTCCATTTCAATGGTAATCTTCGAGTTCGGATTCCAATGATGATGAGCCTTATCTATCTACCCAATTTTAATTATCTTTGTTTTAGTTCAGTTTACGTTGTTTTTTTACTTCTTTTATATTTCTACATGGTCATTTACGTAATGTTGTACGAATATTTCTATTCTTCTTTAGTAATGACATCTCGAATAAAGAGTTATATTTTAATTAATAATGTTTCTCTGCATGCATTCTTATCTTTCTTTTTGTCGACGACAAAGGGGGATAATGGTATCTAAATGTAATTAAATATTTTTGCATATTAATAGGGGGAGTATCAATATTATTGTAGGTATTTATTTCATTACTTATATGGTTGTCATCATCAAAAAGGGGAAGAATGTTAACACTATTTTGATTAATGACAAGCTATATAAAATATTTTGTGTGTACTAATCATTTATGTAGAAGTTTTGTTACAAATTCATATTTGGAGTGTTTTTGAAGCTGTTAAGTTTCTTGTCTCATCTTTATATCATTTAGTATTATGTTAAAATCTCTCCTACATTGATATATATAATCATACACACATATACTCTACCATGCACAGTAGGATGAAAACAGCCGACTGAATACTTAAATTCAGCCGGCTGAATGCTGAAACAAATTTAGTTTCACAATATTCAGCTGGCGGAATGAGTTTATTCAGTCGGCTGAATCAGCCCAAAAATAGCCTATTTCCTTGCTGTTTACGATTTGTTTAATTCAGACAGCTGAATTATAATTTCAGCCGGTTGAATATTTTCCAACGGCTATTTTCTGAAAAGACACTTCTCTTCATTGAAGAGAAACTTCTTCAAACCAATAGTTGCACCTATTTCTTTTCATAATTACCTTTTGACAATAGTTGCAACTCTTTAATCTCTATAAATAGATTTCAGAATTCAACAATCAACTCACTAAAACTGATTTTAATATTCTTGAATTCTTATCTATTCTATATTTTCAAACTGCACTCAAACTACTTACATTCTCTGATCATTGATCACTCTATCTTCCACAATTCTCAAACACATTGCACTATATATCATAAAGGAGAAGATTATAAGAAGACTGTACTTAATTGACTTATCAGTAGTATTTAAAGAGCATACTACATTCAGATACTTTTGTTATTTGTAAAGAAGTTCTGCTTGGTTGCTCAGGCGGTAGAATTCCTATTCAGTTGTTTAGGCGGTAGAAGTCCTGTTCGGTTGCTCGGGCGGTGTAAATCTATTTCTTTGGGTTAAGAGAGGGTTGCTAGTTTAATTCCACAAGGAGTCTACGACTGGATGTAGAATGAGAGTTCGAACCAGTATAAAACTCTCTGGTGTCATTTACTTTACAACTTTTACTATTTACTTAATTTATATTCCGCACAAGTCGTTTATCCATATTACACGATCATATAGCACAGTCACATACAGATGTGTGGTGGATTGGAGAAAGGTGGAAGGTAAGGTGTCGAAATGTGGCTTCCGATGGGGTCGGTACAATGTTTTTTTTTCTAAAAGAAAAGCACCCGCATACTTCTTTATATGCTTTCGATGGGATCGAGGATGATGCTTTCGAAAGTGACTTTTAACTAGCTTTTGAAAGAGAGTTGTCACCTTATTAATTAAAGAAGTTGCTTTCAAAAGAACTACTTAGTTTTTCAAATTTTAAGTGTTCGAAAGGGGCAGTTTCAACCAAGTCGAGACCCTTTGCCGCTTTGCCTTTCGAAGGCATTGAAGATATCATTGCTTTCAGATGGTAACCCTTGTTTTAAAAACCTAAGCCACTAACCATAGCTTTCAAAAGGGCTTGTGGTTCAAAGGCAATGGTCTCGAAAGGCGTTTTGAAGCCAACCTTCAAGTATTTTACCCAAAGGACTTATGCTTTCGAAAGGGTTATGCCGACACCATCAAGTTTTCCCCAGTAATTTTAAAGGATAAAAAATGGTTTCGAAAGAGATACTTTATTCTATACTAACTTGACCTAAATAATATTTTAAGTATAAACCCAATGCTTTCGAAAGGTGTCCTTTCAATGGTTTCGAAAGGGGTACTTTCAATTGCTTTCGAAGCTATGCTTCTAAACATTAAATGCTAATACTTTAATACATTCGAAAGGTTTTGAAAGAAAGTTTTAAAGTGTTCGAAAGAGGGGACCTAACGTTTTGAAAATATATTTTTATGCTATTGACGGAGGGTATCCAGTGAGGTAAAATGCAGGGTTTTGAAGGAGTCGAAAGGCTTTTTTTTCAAAACGAGTAACCCAAACTCAAATTTTTAAAGGGAAAACCCATTGCTAATTTAATGGAGTTTTTGTAATGGTTTTGAGAAGAAGATTCCCTTGATAAAAAAAATTGGTTAAAGGGACTAACCATGTTTTATATTAAACCCACAGGAGTGGTATTGTTATGCTATGTTGTTTGCTTCTTCAAATATAAATATATTCATACTATAACGAACCGATAACTGCATTTTGGGGATAAAGGGAAGAAGAACTAGCTAGGTTGAACTAGTAGTGAATATTAATTAATTAAATTCCTAGATTAGTAGAATTGCATCCAAGAGGTCAGGAAGACCAGAATATAGAATGCCAAAATATAGAAGTTGTTAGGGAGACAGGTTTACAGTGCGCCCATGAAAACTATGATTAGGAAGTTGTTGGAGTTACCAATAGGTTCATGGTGATCCTATGAAAGCTATGTTATAAAGAATGGTTGGCAGAAGCCAACTGGTTTGTATTGCATCCATGAAAACTATATCCGGATTAAGTTATTGACAGTTGTCAATAGGTTCCTAGTCAACCTATGAAAACTAGGATAGGAAGAATTTATTGGCATCACCAATAGGTTCAGTGGAACCAATGAATTAATTAAGTTAGTTGGCAGGGGCCAGTAGATTCATAATGCATCCATGAAAGCTATGAAATAGCACAAGGAGTCCATATATTATATAAATGTTATTAGTAAGCCCGTGAAAACTAATAGGTTAATAGTGACCTAAGAAACTATGAATATGGAAGGGAGTCGATTAAACCAGGGATGGGACATCCAAAATGTTTGAACTTTTATGCATATCATCATAATATTTTGAAATGACTGTATTTTTAACCATTATGGATGCAGAAGCACAGTTTATGGGTTTGTAAAGTTTTAATATATCAATGAGAGGAAAACCCATTCCGCTAAGCGGCGAGGTCTCACTAGATATCAAAATGGTGTGAGATGCTAAATTATTATTTATACTGGGGTTTATGTCTGACTCAAAATTTATATTTTACCTTTAAACTCTTGGATACTCAATTGATTTTGAGTAGTTTGGGAGTTGAGATTTCTTAATACCTCATTCGATGAATAAATATTTCGGAGACGTGCATGAGGCATAATGATATTGAGAGTTCTCCTTTGCATGATTCCACTGTGTAGTTTGTAATGGAAAAGTTGCTACATTGCCTGTATATGCTCTGATAATCCAAGGGGGCATCTTCATATGTTGCTCTTGACGTATGTTGCAATAAATATATTTTCTCTGAACGTGGATTATGATTGTGGGATTATGTATTGAACTGAAAATGATTTGGAATGTAATGTGATCTTGTTTGAAGTTTTAATTTTTTCCCATGTTCATGTGTTTTTATGTATCAATGAATCTAACACCGCCGTATTTCATCGTCGAGGATTAGTAACTATAGATGACTACAACATTCTTAGCCGTTAGTTTTGGTCCTCCAAGTAGGAGGATGTTACAAAAACCCATTCAAATTATATATCAAAACGTAAAGAAGCTACACAATAAGGAAGTGAAGATTGTACGGGTTTAATGGAGTGATCGTTGAGAGGATTATACTTGGAAAACAAAAGACAAAGTCAGGAGGCTTTACCCCGAATTGTTTTTTAGATATGTTTTCTATGTTAATCATGAACCATATATTTATGTCATTATAATTGATTTTGTTATGTATTGGAAGATTAACTAGTATATTTTTTTTGACTTAAGGGTTGGAAACTTATGTGCTTATGTTTGAGTGGGCATGAGAAAGATTAGGAACCATTACCATACCTTATTTGAATTCCGAGGATGAAATCCCTCTAAAGAGGAGCTTGTAACACCCTAAAATTTAATAAACAATTAATAAAAGAATTAATTTTAAGAGTAAGAGTATAAATTATTTAATTAAGGAACTAAGTAAGGAAATGTATGGATTAGACAAGTTAAATATTTGTGGAATATTTATTTACTTGTTGCCACTAGATTGAAATAAATAATGTCTTATCATGGTAAGTGTTTGAGTGTAAATTTACTTAATATGATACAGCTTGCATTTATTCAAGAGAATGAATGGAGAAGGGGAAATGGTTTATGGGTCCAACGGCCCAACATATTACGAGATAATATACATAACTACTAAGTCATGTTCCATACATTCTATTCAAAAACAAATATTAAAGCTTAGAAACTTGTTAACAGTGGCAATGGCCTAAGAAGAAAAGGAAGATAAAGAAGACAAAAGGCTAAGGAAACCTAAAGCACAAAGATCTAGCAAACTTGAATATTTAAGTAAGTAATATAATCGCTTCTAAGGTCATTTTCACCTATATTGAACATAACATTGTTTAATATGATAAATTTTATATAATATATGTTCATGAAAATGTGGATCTCGATTTAAACAAATGTTTTAGCTTGAAGTAGCTTTACTAGATGATGTTTAGCTATGTTTCTAAATTTTTTGAAATGAAGTGAATTTTTAATACATTGATGGCAAAGAATTTTTAGAAATGGATTTTAATTTAGAGAATTTTCCAACTTAAAATTAGTTACTTATGACTTTTTGAAACGACCAGTGTGCTAAATAGATAAATGTCTAAAATGTACAAATATTGCAGAAAAGGTGTAAAGATCTACAAAACTTCTATTCCAAACCGAGATGTTTGTTAAAATGGAAGAAATGCATCATGCCGTGAAGAAATCTCAACAAAAACAAAAGGAAGAAAGGTTCTACTTCAACCATCCCAGTAAAAAGTCAAGATGGAAGGAGAAAAAAGATAGTCAGACGGAGACATCTAAATACAGACCAATAGAATTAAACAAGCTTCTTTCCTATATCTTTACCATGAGAAAAGATGATGAGAACTTCTCCATTTCCTATAAGACAAGAACTCCAGCTGAATCCAAAAATGGAAGGAATTGCTGTGCTTATCATATGAATGGACATGAAACTAACAATTGCAGTGTTTTTGCAGAAATAGTTCAGTACCTAATCAAGTCTGGACTTTTAAAAGAATTGGCCAAAAAGGATTAGAAGATTTTCTACTTCGAACTTGCACTGCTGTATAGGATCGATTTCACCCTAGAGGGGCAGTGAATAGGGTGATACTAAAAAAATAAAAATTAACGCGGAAATATATAAAATAATTGCAGCACAAATAATAGCAGGATGATAAAAAACAGAAATAGAACAATACAGATTTACCCAGCTTTGGCAAAACCCTGCCTACGTGCTGCCCTCAAGGTTTCTACTAGAAATTAAGTAGTCAGACGCTTACATACATGAATTTGCAACACTTGCTATCGGTTAACCTAACTCTACGCTCAAAACCGTGCCACAACTCAGCCATTAAGTTGCGAGTTCTCACTCTACAAAACCTAGTTCGTAACCTAGTTAAACACACTAGAATTTGAAAAGTTTAAAAGAAATTACAAAATAAACTAAAAACTAAACACAAAATCCTAATAATAATTCAAGCCCAATATAAAAAGACTGGCCCGTTTGAAGTAAAAGAAGATGCCCCCTTTTTCTTTTTCTTTTTCTTTTTATCTGTCGATTCCTTTTGCTTTCGTTTAATCCTTCGTTTGTTCCTCTTTCAAAAATTTAGGGCTTTGCTTTTTTGAAGTGGTCACTTGTTCTTTTACTTCGATTGAAATATGCTTTTGCTTTGGATTTCTTTGTCAATTGCAGCTTTGTTTGACTTTGGGTGATCCAGTTTGTCGAGTTCGAATTGAATAATACTGGTATGCGATTTCCTTTATTTACTCTGGTTGATATGCTTGAACTCGATGATTAATTGCCGATGATGTTAAGGGAATTTATATAAGGATCGAAACCCTAAATTAATGTTCGTATTTTCAATTTGAATTCTTCAAATAGTTTTTTTCGGCCATACATTTTTGCTTGAATGCTTATGATGTGTTCTGACTTGTTCATATCATACATATACTTCGTGAATTAGAAATCAGCTCCATTCTTTTCTCTTTTGACTTCAGCCATTTGATATTGTGATAATATTTTGAGATGAAAATTGACTTCGACTTGTTTAATTCGAGTTTGTTACTACCTAGCTTTGACTTTGATATTTAAACTTTACTTGGTTTGAAACTACTACCCTGATTTTTGTAAAACTATAAACTGCTTCATTGATCTACTTCATATGGACTGCTAGCTTTCGTTGATTGTCTCCATACATATATACATACGTATATGCATGTATGTATGTGTGTGATTGACTTAATTGCACTTGTATCAATTTGTGGTCTTTCATATATACTTTTGACCGATCTGGTTCTAGCAGTTTTCCTTTGTGAGCATTTATATTTTGGTTCTGTCTTGTGTGGTTCCACTTGAATAGCTTTGAGTTAAATAGTCCAACCGCATGTCTATGTTGTATATCTGGACTTGGAGTCTCTTTGTTTCGTATGTATGCAATATGTATACACATTTTTTGAACATACATGTGTATATGTATGTTGTAGCTTGATTTTAGAGTGGTCTACATATATGTGTATATTGCATATAAACTTGTTTTCTAAACTGGGTTGTGTTGTTTGGTTGCTTTTGTGTACTTCCTGCCACTTTATCCAAGACTGTTTGCATCCCTTGTTTTCAAACCTGCATTTGTATTTTGGAATATGGTTTTTTTCATGTCTTGCATAGAAGTCAGGTTCAAGTGTGTTTTTTTGCTTGAACATTTTGCTTTTCTTCATGTCTGGTTTCATGTAGTTTTGTAGTTTGAAACCATTTAAGTATTGATACATTCCTTTACCTCTTGTATATTTGGTTGTCTGTACTATGATTCTCGAAACACTTGTGTATATGTGCACATTTTATTTTTGTCATTGCTGCTTTGAGTTAAATTGTGGTCTAAATGAATTGAGTTATGTGTCCAGTTGCTTCGAGTCTGTTCATGCCTAAGTTAGCTTCATGCCTTCATTCTGCTTGTTTTATGATGAACTTGTGCTGCTGGCTTCAAGTATACATTTGTACACTTCTATTTGTTTTTGGTTGTACACATACCTGAAATGCACAGAATCCATCTGCCTTGAGTCCACTTCATATAGTATGTGGTTGATTAGTTGTGCAGTTGTATATTTTTATTCATGTTGACTTGGATATGTTTTGCAACTGATTTAATGTGAACTTGTTCCATGCTTGGAGTCATGTGTACTTGATGCCTGGATTTGTTTCATGTCATTGTTGTCGAGTCTTGTTGCATATGATCTCCATTGAAGTCTTTGTTTTAGGCTACATGATCTTATACCTTTTGTTGTTGCTTCTGCGTTTACACTACTTGTATCTACATATTCATATACTTTTGAACATGTTTACTTTGTCTAAGCTTGTGCCTGCACCTGATCATGCTATTATAAATCTGGATGCTTTGATGACCTTGTCTGGTCTGGTTACTGTATTTGGTTGATTTGATGTGACCATGATATGCATATATGTATGGTGCATTTGAAACTTTATGACTTTGTTTTGACCGAGAGTTATATGGACTTGATTTGAATCCATCTAATGGCTCGGGTTTGACCTTGTGCTCACCTGTCCCTGCAATTTTATCAAGTGTATATAGGTGTGCACGACTTTGTGGCATGTGCAGTGATACACTGTGCATGTCATAAGTTGTTTGTGTATGATGAATTTAAAATAAATATGATGACAAACAACCTAACTAACCGAGGCAAATAATATTTTCAAAACACACATTTTATTTTACATTGCAAAATTATTTCTTTTTCAGTTTTACAGCGTCAGTGTTTAGTTTGCATATAGTTCAGATGCTGGATTCAATCTGGAACAATGTTGAAGATAAAATACGAGCGAATGAGTGATATGCAATGAGGCGAATATTGTAAATTGAAATTTGTGATGTAATCAACATTGTAATGTAATTGAAAATGTCTATATATAGCGAGAGCTCAAATTTCTACTATTCATAATTTTAATAAAATATATTTTTGAATAAAATATTTGTTTGAATTTAAGTTATGTGTTATTTATTTTATTCAATAAATATTTATTTATTTATGTGAAAAATAAAATGGTACAATAAAAAATACATTTATATGAATATATATATATGTTTATTATTATCAAACAAAAATCATATATTAGCATATTCAACAATCTCCCCTTTTGATGATAACAAACATATGTTTAAGATTTCGAATTTATTAAATGTATTTGGTCATTGATGAACTCTATTTGCTCCCCCCATTTGAATGCTCCCTTTCTACAACAAAGCTCACCCTCCATATATGCATGAAAATAAATAAAAATATGCAAATGAACTTAGATGGGAATATGTAAATAAAAAATAAAATATTTGACCATTATTTGCCAAAATCTTAACTTTTCTCTCTCCCTTTTGTTATCAGCAAAAGAGTAATAGCGTTAGAAAATTAGAGATAAAGTGTTAGACATTAATACAACATTAATACCCAACATAGTATAAATATTAAATTTCAATACAAAAAAATCATAAATACTCTGTTAGGTGCATATACCAGTTTAGAGTGATAGTTATGATGTCGGCATATAAAATCATATAATTGTGTCTATTTGTGTTATATTTACACCATGAATTTGAATATCTGCTAACTGTGCATAACCGTTAGAACTTTTAAATGAGATTAGTAGCATTCACAAATTTTATAAAAAAAAACGAATTTCAAGCATCTTCTAACACGGATAATCGTGAGGACTTTTAAACAGGATTAGAATCAACTTGTCTATTTAATAATCAATTTTGATATATGCTCCATACATGTATAACCATGAGGACTTTTAAATGAGCCTGAAAGCACATATACAAATATTCTAAGTAATTCACCCATGCATAACGGTGAGGACTTTTAAATGAGAGAGAATACTTTGGATGCCTTTATAAAATAAAATAAAAAACGAATAATTTCCTATAGAAAATACCACATTTTGACATACTATATTGGATTTTGATGAGTGATGGTCATTAGAAATATGATAGAAATAGAGATTTTCATGGAATTTTTACCAACAAAATTTATTATAAATCTTGTTTAGAAATTTTAAAGAATTTACTAAATATACTTTCTTAAGTCATAATATATGATTAATATCGACACTCATCACTTTTTTAATCACTATTTATCTTTTCAATAATCAATAGGGAGTCAGATTAGTTAATGTAGTCATTTAAGATCAAATCCAAAAATAATTATAAAATCAAATTTTCTAAAATGCCAAATCTAAAATGAAGTCAACAAATTTTTTTTGGTAGGGGTTTCATAAGAAAAATGTTTGCTAATTGAAAATCATTTGAAATGAAAAATATGCAGATATTTCTCTAAAAATGTGATGCAACTAATGTATATCTCTACATAAAAAATGTTCCACTATTAATTTTTCTATCAACTAGATTACTAGTGTAATTTGCATCTGAATTTCCCTTTGACTCAAGATTATCATTAGTTGGATGTCATAGACTAGACCATGAAGTTGCAACAAATACCTTAGATTCTTTTAACAGCTTTTACATGAAATTCTTTTAGATTTGAATTGAAACCATGCAAATAAACAAACAGTGAACATAATGATAGGTCTAGAATCAGTAAAATAACCAAATATATCCGCGAGTATCTTGAGTAAGCATCAATCAACATCTCTTATCACCTAAACTTGCAATATAGTTAGTCCAAACAAATCTATATGAAATAGTTCAAGGATGAAAAGATGATTGGTCAATATTTTTGGATAAATCAAAAGCAAAATCAAAATTTATTTCTTTATCACATAACTGGCTGATTTAAATCAGATTATAATGCAGATTTTCACATTTAATATATCATTCAAGATAAATGTATCGTTACCTACTTTACCTTTGCCGATAATTTTTGGTTGTTTCCCGTTGTGATTCTGCCTCCTTTATACTAGGCTAAGGAACTTTGATTTGTTGCCCATCGTGTGTCTGAAATAGCCAGAATCCAGATAACACTGTTGTTATTCCTTAGCTTGCCACCACACCTACATGAGAAAAGATTTTTGTGACCTATTTTTTTTTATAAGTCCATGGTTGTTAGTGGAAAAAGATTTTGAAAAATAAGTTTGTGTAGACCCAAGACAATTATATTTGTTCCTTTTAGCACGCAGATTTGTTTGATTTTAAGGGATTTTATATTCTTGCCTTTTGAAATCCAAATTGGTATGGTTTACACGTGCTTGGATCTGCACCAACAATTATTGTAATTGTGTCCAGTTTTTCCACAAATTGTACACTTGGAATTGAATTGATTAATTTCACTACAAACTCGTTCAGATTAAGTATACCTAAGTCCATGTCTAACAATATTGACTATTTGTTTCCCTAATAGCATACTTAGCGATCTTTCTCCTTTGGAAAATTTTGTTAAAGTTGTAGACAATTTTTGGACTTGTGTTTTAAGAGATTCATTTTCACTCAGTAGAAAAGTGCAATTTTTAATAGAATTTTCTCTCCTCGTGTTTTTACTTTCTTCAAAAATCATAATTTTATTTTCAAATGATTTAATTTTAATTTCTGATTTTTTAATTTCTTCTTCAAGTGATGGACACTTATCGCACTTAGGGCTCTTATTTTGATAGTTTTTAACCAACTGATCAGGCTATTTATTTAATTCTATCAAACTATCTCTTATGATTCATTTTTACCATACTTATCAAAACAACCATTTACCTCATGAAAATATATAAGCAATTCTGAGTGAGTAAGTTTTGATACCTCGCTTGGCTCATCATCATCGCTATCAGTTATATCACCTCGAAGACACAAATCCACTTTTTCACTCTCACTGCTAGTACTTTTATTATCATCATCACATTTATTCCAAGTGGCTGCAAAACTTCTCCTTTTTCATTTCTTTACTTAGCTGAGTCGATTTTGAGGACAATTGGGCTTGATGTGACCAGGCTTATTACACTTATGACAAATGATCTCTTGCTCTTTTGAGTTGTCTAGCACTTTGACTATTCTACATTTCAATTGTTGATTTAGTGCTGGATTTCTGTATTTGTGGTTTCACCTTTTGAATCTCTTTATTAATAGTGCCAATTCAGCTGCTCCATCATCGTCATCATCTTCACTTTTGGTTGTTCCTTTGAGAGCTATTGATTTCTTTTGCGTATCATCTCCTTCAGGTTCTTCCATGAATTTCATTTCCAACTCATAAGTGGTGAGATTTCCAGTAAGTTCTTTGACTTTAATATGTTTCAAATCCTTCGATTCTTGAATCGCAGTGACTTTGGCTTCAAAATTTCATGGTACAACTCTGAGGATTTCTCGGACTATTTCCAATTCTGTCTATGGTTTTCTATGAGTTTTTGATTTGTATATGAGATTAGAAAGTCGTCCGTACATCTCTTTGACATTCTCATCCTTGGCCATTGTGAAGTTTCGCTACTAAGCATGGCAAGACGAGATTCTTTGACTTGAGATGTTTCGTGAGTCACTTCAAGTGTGTGCCAGATTTTCTATGCAGTTAGACAATGTAAGACACGACTACATTCAATTTGATTCAATGAACATATAATAGAATTCATAGCTTTAGTATTAGCATTCCGTAGTTTATTTCATTTTCTTTACATTGATCCATTGGTTTTTCTATTTCTTGATTATCTACCTCTATAGTTGGTGTCCTATATCATGTCTCAGCAATATTCTAAGCATCAATGGTTTTTAGAAAAAATTTCATTCTAGTTTTCCAGTAAGCATATTCACCATTGAACATAGGTGATCTAACTTTGGATTGTCCCTTAGAAAAAGCATTATTAAAAGGAGACATTTTAAAAAAAATATTTCAAAATTTTTTTTTTTGAAAAATAAATTTTTTATAACAAAAACTGGTTTCCAAGCTCTAATACCACTTGTAGAATTGATTTCACCCTAGATGGGCGTGAATGGGGTGATACTAATAATAATAAAAATTAATGCAGAAATATATAAAATAATTACAGCACAGATAATAACAGAATAATAAAAAGCAGAAATAGAGCAACAGGATTTATCCAACTTCGGTAATACCCTGCCTACGTGTTGTCCCCAAGGTTTCTGCTAGAAATTAATTAGTCAAACACTTGTACACGTAAACTTACAACACCCGTTATCGACTAACCTAACTCTAAGCTCAAAACCCTGCCACAACTCAGCCACTGAGTTGCGAATTCTCGAACTACAAAATCATAGTTCGTAACCTAGTTAAGCACACTAGAATTTGAAAAGTGTAAAAGAAATTACAAATTAAAATAAAAACTAAACACAAAACCCTAATAATAATTCAAGCCCAATATAAAAAGACTGGCCCATTTGAAATAAAAGAAGACTTCCCCCGTTTCTTTTTCTTTTTATTTGCTGATTCCTTTTGATTTCGTTCAGTCCTTAGTTTGTTCCTATTTTAGAAATTTAGGGCTTTGCCATGTTGAAACCGCCACTTGTTCTTTTGCTTCGATTGAAATATGCATTTGTTTTAGATTGCTTTGCCAATCGATTACTGATTTGTTTGACTACGGCTGCTCTAATTTGTCGAGTTCGAATTGAATAAAACTGATATGTGATTTCCTTTGTTTACTCTCGTTGATATGCTTGAACTCGATGATTAACTGCCGATGATGTTAAGGGAATTTATATAGGGATCAAACCCTAAATCATGATTCATATTTTCAATTTGAATTCTTCAGATAATTTTGTTCGGCCATACTTTTTTTCTTTAATGCTCGTGATGTGTTCTGAATTGTTCATATCAACGTATACTTCGTGAATTTGAAATTAACTCTGTTCTTTTCTCTTTTGACTTCAGTCATTTGATATTGTGATAATATTTTAAGATGAAATTGACTTCGACTTGTTCAATTAGAACTTGCTATTACCTGGCTTTGAATTTGGCATTTAAACTTGACTTGGTTTGAAACTGCTACCCTAATTTTTGTAAAACTATAAACTGCTTCATTGATATGCTTCATATAGACTGCTAGCTTTCACTATACATATATACATACACACACACACGCATATATATATATATGTGTGTGTGTGTGTGTGTGTGTGTGTGTGTGTGATTGACTTGATTGCACTTGTATCAATTTGTGGTCATTCATATATATTTTTGACCGATTGGTTCTAACAGTATTCATGTGTGAGCATTTATATTTTGATTCTGTCTTGTATGGTTCCACATAAATAGCTTTGAGTTAAGTAGTCCAGTTGCATGTCTCTGTTGCATATTTGGGCTTGGAGTCTCTTTGTTCGTATGTATGCACTGTGTATATACATGTGCGAACATACATGTATGTATGTATGTATGTTGTAGCTTCATTGTAGAGTGGTCTGCATATATGTGTATACTGCATATAAACTTGTTTTGTAAACTAGATTGTGTTGTTTTGTTTCTTTTGTGTACTTCCTGCCACTTTATCCAAGACTATTTGCATCCCTTGTTTCTGAACCTGCATTTGTATTTTGGAATATGGTTTTGTTCATGTCTTGCATAAAAGTTTGGTTTAAGTGTGTTTTTCTTGCTTGAACATTTTGCTTTTCTTCATGTCTGGTTTCATGTAGTTTTGTAGTCTGAAACCATTTAGTCTGGATGCATTCCTTGTACGCCTTGTACATTTTGGTTGTCTATACTATGATTCTCGAATCACTTGTGTATATGTGCACATGTTCTATTTATCATTGCTGCTTTGAGTTAAATTGTGGTCGAAATGCATTGAGTTATGTATTCAGTTGCTTCGAGTTTGTCCATGCCTAAGTTGCCTTGATGCCTTCATTTTGCTTGTTTTATGATGAACTTGTGTTGTTGGCTTCATGTATACATTTGTACACTTGTATTTGTCTCTAGTTGTGCACATATCCGAAATGCACTGAATCCATCTGCCTTAAGTCCACTTCATATTGCATGTGGTTGTTCAACTGTGCAGTTGTACAATTGTGTTCATGTTGACTTTGATATGTTTTGCAACTGATTTAGTGAGAACTTGTTCCATGCTTGGAGTCATGTGTACTTGATGTCTGGATTTGTTTCATGTTTCACTGTTGTTTGGTTCTGTTGCATACGATCTCCTTTTAAGTCTTTGTTTTAGGTTACATGATCCGATGCCTTTAGTTGTTGCTTCTGAGTTTACCACTGCTTGTATCTACATATTCGTGTACTTTTGAACATGTTCATTTTTTCTAAGCTTGTGCCTGCACCTGACCATGCCATTTTAAAATCCGGATGCTTTGATGACCTTGTCTGGTCTGGTTGCTATATATGGTTGATTTGATGTGAGCATGATATGTGTATGCATATATGTATGGTGCATTTGAAACTTTGTGACTTTGTTTTGATTGAGATTTATATGCACTTTAGTTGAATCCAGCTAATGGCTCGGGTTTGACCCTGTGCTCACCTATCCCTGTAATTTTATTAAGTGTATATCAGTGTTCACGGCCTTATGGCATGTATAGTGATATACTGTGCATGTCACATGCTATTCGTGTATGATGAATTCAAAATAAATATGACGCCGAACAACCCAAATAACTAAGGCAAATATTATTTTCAAAAACACACATTTTATTTTACACTGCAAAAATATTTCTTTTTCAATTTTACTTCATTAGTGTTTATTTTGTAGATAATTCAAATGCTGGATTCAATCTGGAAGTAAGTAGTAGATAAAATACAAGTGATTGGTGATATGTAAAGAGGTGAATAGTGTAAATTGAAATTTGTGATGTGATCAAAATTGTAATGTAACTGAAAATGTCTATATATAGTGAGATCTCGAATTTGTACTATTCAAAATTTTAATAAAATATTTGTTTGAATTTAATTTCTTTGTTATTTATTTTATTCAACAAATATTTATTTAATTATGTGAAAAATAAAATAGTACAATATCAAATACATTTAAATGAATATATATAGATATATATGTTTATTATCATAAGACAAAAATCATATATTAGCATATTCAACATGCTGAACAGCCTACTAGTCAAACAGAGCTTGCACTGCCGAACGGCCAGTCAATTGAATGAAACTACCTGCTGAACTGGTCTTACAGAAATACTACTCCAAATGGCTGAATGGCGATACAGAAATACTATGCCAAATAATTGCATGGCACTACGGAACTACTCGGCTCCAATATAACTATAATATTACTAACTTATAGGCACTTTAGCAATTACACATCTATTAATAGGATACATCCTTTGAAGTAGGAGAATCCTCATCACTATTCAAGACATAAGTTTTAAATAAATCGACATAGTATTTTAGGAATAGCTTTAGAAGTAAGGCCAGATAGGCTTAGGGATCTTTTACTTAAACCTATTAAGTCTATCGTTACTAGATAGTTCTTTAACTTTGTACTTATGTTGGATGAATTTGCAGTAATCAATTTTCCAGACGAGATCCTGGCAAATTATTAACTAAATTCTTGACTTTATGAGCTTTAAATTTCTTTGTTTCCTTCCATAAAGATTTCATGTAGATTTTTCTAATTTTGAGTCTCCTTATTGATTTTTCATAATGATTTCTTATTGAATTTCTAGTTTTGTAAATTCTAAATTTCCTCATTGATTTTTATGATGATTTGTGGGTTTCATATTCTTAGTTTACTTATTGAGTTTTCATAACGATTTCTTATTGAATTTTTTATTTCATAAATTCTAGATTTTCTCATTGACTTTTGTGATGATTTTGCCCCCATTGAATTTTCGAAATGATTTCTTATTGATCTCCTGTTTCTATGAATCCTTAATTTCTTGATGGAGTTTCTATGATGATCTATAGACTTCTTATCGAGTTTTTGATTTTGTACTAATATTAGATAAAGTTTAGTGCGGTATATTTAACAGATGAGATCCTAGCAAGTTTCTGATTACATTCCTGAATTTGCCTATGAAGGAAACATAATATGAATTCAGTGTAATACCTACTAACACCAAAGGATGAGGTTCCGCACCATCTAGAGAAAATGCTTTCGAGTGGAATCTTTTGCAGCAAAGCTTTCTTGTTGTTTCGACTCATTTGAAACCCAAAGGGTATACGTTCCAACAACATCGAAGGCCAACGCCCATGCCACTTTGCACAACACTTTAATTGCTAAGTAAAGAGCGCATATATATAACTTTCGATGAAGTCGGAAGATCAAGCAATATACCTTTTGACGAAGTCGAAAGTAGTAAAGCAAGAGGGAAGGAAGCCCAGTCTACAACAAAAGGTCGACCATGTAATCCTTTCACTGGGTCGAAAGCTGTGATTCGAAAGATGCACATGAAAGCAAGAAAGCAGGCCTTCCGACCTCGAAAACAATGGGTCGAAAGGTGCCAAATCGCCTACATAAATAAGACCCTAGGGGTTTGTTTTTGAGGATTCGATTTCATTCACTTCTTACTTGTATTTCTAAATCTTGTAGACCCTAATTTCAAGATTCAATGGGGGGCTTAGTCAATCCGTACATCTTTAGTTCAATAAAAAGGAAGATTATGATAATTTTGATTATTTAATTTTTGAGATTCTGATTGCATGCAATGATGAACATATGTTTTCGACCAAGTCGAATGGCTACCCTTCAAATGAGTTGAAACGCATAGGATGCAAATATATTTTGAGTATTAGCTCAAAACCGCAAGATAACAAGAGCTCACTCTTTCAACAAAGTCGAAACACACTCAGTTCAACCAATCTCCCTAAACTATTAAGTCCCAACCTTAAACCACTTAGACTACTTCAAAAGGTGGTCCGACAAATTCATAAACTAATTTATTGGAAGGAATTTCTAAAGAAGGGTTAGCTCTTCAACTGAGTCGAAAGGTATTAAAAAGTGGATTTCAACTACCTTTACCTAATCGAATAGTGTAAGCTAACTTCACCTATTTGAAAGGGGGTTTTCTGTAACGACCCGGCTTTTTCAACAGTTAATTTACGATATTTAAAATGAATTTAAATATTTAATTTGAATTATAATTTGATTTTGAATATGAAAAGCTATTTTATTTAATAAAAAGAATTCAAAATTTAAAATATAACGACCTATTGAATTAATTAATTATTAAAGTGGTAATTAGATATTGGGTAAAATATAAAATCTGGTATAGTAAGCTTGTTGAAAATATTTTAACGGCTTATAAAATTTATATTGAAAATACTGGAAGTAACGGATGGATTAAAATTGAATTTAACTCTCGTTTATTTAATTTTAAAATTGCATCGTTTAAATTGACATTTAAAAATAACCTTCCAAGGCACAGTCTCGGAATTCGACGAAACCAGTTCCATTGGATCCGTAATATTGAATTATTACCGGATTTCAAATTTTGTAATTTTTGGAGTGATCGTGTGGTCATACGAGGTAAGGACGCTTCGGAAATAATTAATCGTTTTAATTAAAATATCCTACATCAAATCACTGCAACCTTCTCTTATACGCTCCCTTTCCCCTCAATTAAATCACGGTCTCCCTATTTTCGTTTATAAAAATCAACAGTGCAGATAAACGTTGAAACGAAGTCTTCGTTCGTTTAGAAACCCGCTACCTCCTTCCACTTCTTTCCCCTTTTCATTATTTTGCTTCAATTGAAATCGAACCTTCTTCTATTAAAATTAATTCCTTCTAGTTTCTAATTTACAAAGTCACCCCATTTCCTTAGAAATCAATTTGCGTTCAAAAAAAAGAGAAGAAAACCCTAAATCGAATCTAATGGAGGACGACGAGTAAATCGGGTCGCGTTCGAATCAATCAGGCAAGCCGCGATTTTTGGAAGCAGGGTCGAGATGGATCGCGACTTCGTGGGGATAGGCAATTCATCTGGATGGCCGCGTCAGTGGTCGTGGATGTTCGCGCGACATCGTAGGCGTGGCTAGGGCTTCGTGAAGGCGAGCAACTGTGATGGGCCATGTTGTTTTGGGTGGCACGCGAACTCGAGTCGCGTATCAGTGGAGAATCCAGTGACGAAGTGGGTTCTAACAGCAGCATCTTGGAGGCGATGTCAGGGGTCGTGCAGCAGCAGCTTGAGTCGGCAGTGAAGCATAGTGCCTGGAGTTCGTTTCAGTGAGGTATAATTATGAATTCATTTTCGAATTTAAATCTAATATGCATATGTACACAGCTAGGGAAAAACGAAACAAAAGGGAATTTTTACAGTAAAGTATAAATGTTTCTGTTTTTAATTTAATTCATATACAAGTTTTAGGAAAAAAATATAGAAGTTTAAAGTGTTCACAGCAAAGAAAGTTCTGTTTGATATTTTCAAAAAGGTAAAATATAAATATAAGTATTTGTAGAAAACAGAAAATAATACATTCATAAGATTTAGAAAACAAAAAGGAATTTTGAATGGTAATATAGGTTATTTTTATAAGTATATATGTATGTTGTTTCAAGAATAAAATAAATACACATGCTTTAAATATTATTTTAAATAGTGGATTTAGTGATTAAAATTTGTTTAATATACTAAAGGATTTTTAAAGATAGTAGTTAAATTAAATCATTAGTTAAAATTAAATTATTAGAGTTAAAGAATAAATTTATTTAAATGGAAATAATTATTCGATTTGTTCGAATATTAATAAAATCATATAATTGTTTATATAAGGTCAACAGTCCAAGAATCAGGTCAAGATTGGAAAGGATTGCAACTTAAAAGCAAAGGTGAGACTTTCTCACTCATTTGGATGCCATAAATAAAATTTAAATGTTAAATTTAAATCATTGGATGTGTTTGGATGATTTACAGTTTATCCACTAAATGATATTATAAACTCATATACCGTGATATCCCACTTTGAAAGTGTAATTGATATGTTATTGTGCTAACATTTGTGGATGTAGGGAAAACAGGTTGGAGGGATCCAACAGGATTCCTCAAAGATATTTATTTATTATATATATATGTTGTCATATGACAGGATGAATGAATTGATATGGAATTGCATGCGAATTGAATTATATAATGTTAAATAACATGGAAATTGGAATTTACTAAATTTTTTAAATGCTATAAATAATTTAATTGAAGGAGGTTAAATGAAATTTAAATTAAAAGAATATTTTTCTTTCAGATTTGAATTTACTTCTATTGAGACTAAAGTAAAATTAAAAGAATGTTTATTACTTTGGTTAAACTTAAAATTAGTCAAAGTTGAGTTTGGAAAAAAAATAAATTATGTACAAGACTCTAAGAAATATTGTAATCGATAAATGAATTTGAAGTAGAGCAAACTTTATTAAGAAATAAAGTAAATAAGAACTTTATCAGGAAATAAAATAAAAGGGAACCTTATGAAGAATTGAAATTTTGTTAAAGAACAAATATGGAATTTTATTGAAGAATAAATTTATAAAGATGGGATCTTTGAATAAAAATTTGTTTTTATAAATAAAAGAAAACTCAGGGAGTTATAAATTTACAAAAAGAGTTTATAAATGAGATAGAAAGTATTAGCGAATACGTAATGAGATAAGTCATGGTAAGGACATAATTTGAGTTATGAAAATTGGTTTTGGAAGGAAATAGTTGAATATTTCTGAAAGTAAGAAATGAGAACATGGTCAAGAGGAGTTTATGAGTGAATATTGGATTTTCTAAAAATATAAATTGGTTTTAAAGGAATATTTTCAAAAAGTACTATACTATATAATTTGTGAAGAACTATTATCTAGATTTAGAATATTTCGGAAAAGTTATTTTAATGCTTAGTATTTATTATAATAAATTATATTTTTCTAAACCAGCTTTGACAATTTATTAATAACTGGATATGAATTCAATTTTACCTTAAACCATAATTTGAAATAAAACCATTTGTTAACGTAAAAATCAGACGCTAACACCCCGGTGCAAGTAAAGCAAGTGTGAAAGGACCACCCGTTGATATGGGAATCAGAAATAAGCAGGAAAATATCAGAAAAACAATAAAAGACACAGTTTTTATAGTGGTTCGGCTTATAGTCAAGCCTACGTCCACTTTAAATCTCTTTATTGCTGACTCAAGTACAACTTATACAACTTTCTTTGATTACAACACACTTTAGACTAGTAGATCAAACTTTGATGAAGAATAGTCTTTCGAATCCATGTTGAATGATGTAGATTTTCTCTTGAAGTTTGTCGTAGTGTCCTTGGTGTTTGGAGTGCTTGAAGTGCTGTTTTAGTTGAGAAAACGACAGAGTATCGGCGCTTCGAGAATGAGCCAAAAGATCCCTCGAACGTTGGAGCTCACGCTGTATTTATAGGAGTTTCCTGGTCATAAGTCGTAGGTTGGAAGCTGCGACTTAAAGTAAGTCGTGGGTCGAAGGTCGTGACCTAAAGGAAACGAGCTACAGCCCATTCTAGTTGCACTTGGCTCCTCCTGAGCGGGTTAGCCGGTTGCACGCGACCTAGGATGGGTCGCTGATCTCTTCTGGGTGAGTGGAGCGACCTAGAAGAATGTCATAAGATGCAGCGACTTATGGAGTTGCCTCGGCCTTGTTTAGGTCGTGTGCGACCTTATGAAGAGTCATGCGGTCTTGTACTGCCTTAACCCGCTAGGTCATAGATCGCTGACTCGTTAAGTCGCTGGACCAGTAAGTCGCTTAGCCCATTTAGGTATATAGGTCGGGGCCGCTCTAAATCGTTCTATGTCTTAACTCGTGGACCGTTGATCTTCTTGGGTCGCTTGGACCGCTTCACTCTTAGGTCGCAGGGTACTTTTTTGTTAGGTCGCTGTGTTTCCTAGCTCGGTCATACGTTAGGTCATTCTACCGTTCCACCTCTTAGGTCGTTACACCTTTTAGGTCGTGCCACCTTTAGGTCGTGCCACCTTTAGGTCGTTAAGTCGCTTACTTCTTTAAGTCGTTAGGTCGTCCTTTCCCATAAGCCGCTTCATGTGTTAGGTTGCCTACTCCCTTAAGTAGTTAAGTCGTCCCATCTCTTAGGTCGGTAGGTCGCTGCCTGTTAGGTCGCTAACTCGCTTCATACTTTAGGTCGTCGTGCTTACGTAAGTCGCTGGGTCGCTCCAACTTGTTAACCTCTTTAGGTCGCTTCGGTTGTTGAGTCGCTAGGTCGCATAATAAAGGAATTAACATTTGCCCCTCGAAGTACACGCCTAGGTCGTAGGTCGTGTGCTTCGACCTAGTTCCTTAGGTTGTGAGCAACTCAAACGGTTTGCTAGGTCACGCGATGGTATGCCTACCTTTCGTATAAATTGCTTAACCCACTCCTTCTTCACTTTACCTGCTCCATCACTCTAAGCCGCCATGAACAAATATTCGAGCTTCCACAGGAGAATTTGGGCTAGCCAGTTGTCGATTCATTTTCACCATCGCATTGTGTAAGTAAACTCGACCTTTATCCTATCCACTATCACCATCAAATCATGAATTCCAATCTTCTGACTCCATACCAATTTCTTACATCGTGCTCCATTCTCGAGTTATGCTGATCGCTATTAGCCATGTTGCCATTGCGATCCATGAGAGCATAGCATGGTACTGTATTCATGATAGATCTGAGATGATTCAGGTCAGTATTTGGGTGATTTGGTGGTATGAATGGACGACGGGTTTCGTTGAGAAGATGGTGGATTTTCGTGGCTAATGAGTTATCGGGTTGGGATGTAGGAGTTGCTGGATAGAGAGGAAGAAAGCGAGCTAGGGAAAAAAGATCATAGTGGTGCCAACAGGAGATGGTCCAAGGCTGCCAAGTTTCATCAGAGGCGACCTAACAAATCCGAACGATTTAAGAGAATATGCGACCTAATGTGCTTAAACGACCTTAGTGCCCGCAACTTAAACTGCGCAAGACTTGACTTCTTAGGTCGTGTTAGTATCCTGACGACCTAGGACTTGGATGCGCATGGCCATGCCTTATTTTTCTTGCGACTTAACTCACTTGCGATTTATCATATTTACGGCTTAGGCTTTAGGTCGCGGCCGAGCTAGGACTTGGATGATTTGCACTGCCGAGAAACTTCTTGCGGCTTACCTATCTCGCTTACTTGTTAGGTCGCGTACGACCTAGGACTTGAGCAAATCCTCACGCCTTGACTTGAAGCCTTTTAATTTGAACTTTGAACTGTCGAGATAATTCACATGACTTTTCTATGCTTGCTTAACAGATTATACCAAATTTGACGCTAATAACCTGTTAAATACAACATTTGCAAAAAACTAGGGTGAATATACTGCCACTGATTGCCCATGTCAAATGACAGATTAGTTGGTAAAGGATAATTAACTCAACTTAAAGAAATTGTATGAAATGCTGTGAGTCAACAAATTCAAGTGAAGTAGTAAAGCAATGTTAATCAACTAAAGCTGATTTGTTTGCATCAAAACTACACTTGTTCTTGGACTTAGAGCAACAAGTCTTGAAATTTTTACAATTGACACATGTTCATTAGTTTAACTTCAGTCATATTTACTTGTCACTTTATTAGTTTTGCATAACACTTCACACATTTAGGAAACGTGCACCTTCATATTTGAATATCCAGTTCCTTGTATAGAATGTCTTCTCAAGAAGAGATAATCGAACATTCTGAAGAAGTCTTTTCGATAGCTGAGCCATTGGTTGATCCTCCGGAGAGAACTCCAACTACCTTGAGTCAACGGGCATTCACTCATCTACGTATCCAATTTGGGATTGCCGATGAGGATGCTAGACTTCCTGGCCCGAATGATACTGCTAACAGGCCGCCTCTCGGTTTTGTTGCCGTCAACCGTCAGATGTGCCTTTGTGGTGCCATCCCTCCTTTCAATGAGTTTCTCCATCGAATCCTTTTCCGACTAACAATCTCTCCCTTTCAACTACATCCCAATGGATACGCCATCCTGATGGGATTGTGTGTTTTATTAAGGAGGACACTTAACCGTCTCCCGAGTTTCGAAGAAATTTGCTACTTCTACACATTTGCAAAGAATAAAGACCACCCCTCCTTTATGTTCGTGAGAAGTGCCAGAAATCACAAACTTATTACTGATCTCTCTGAAAGTGCTCACGGCTTTCTGAATCAATTCTTCTTTGTCCGCTGTCCTCTAGGGTTTTATGCCATCTGGAGAAAAGGAAGTGAGATTGCTCAACCCTGTTTTTTCTGTTTCAGCTTTTCAAGATTTGAATTGCTAAATGCTAACTTCATTCTTTTCTTTTACAGCACTTTCTCCTCCCTCTAGAAATCCCGGTCACAAGACGACTTTCGATAGATTAAGTGCCGTGCCAGCTGAAGAAAGAAGTATTAAGTTTTTGCTGAGAGATGAACTTTTGCACCAATATGGGCTTTTGCACCCTTCTCACTCTACTCAACCTCACGAAGTTCCCGATTCTCCGGTCAACTCGCCAGATGCCCCAGTTTCTGCTGAGGAACCTATACTGAAGGAACCTACTTCTGAGGCTTTACTGGTGAAGTGCTCTACTTCTACTGATATTGCGGGGCCAACTGACAAACCCACACTTGCCCCGATCATTGAAGTGGAAGAGCCTTTTCATCGTTCAGAGAAATCCGGTGATGAGGGAACTGAGAGAGCAAGTCCTTCCAAGCAGAGTGGGGATGACATTTTTGAGGGGTTGAGCAATCTGATGATCTCTTCATAGGAGCTCTTTAAAGACGACCCTGTTCCTGCTAGAGTTACCTCTTCAGCAGTTGAAGCAACATCCACTTTACAATAGACTCCGTCAGCTTAAGAGTTGACATTAGCTATAAAACCCATCATTTCCCCGCAATCGAAGAGTGGTTCGTAGTTTGACGCGCGTAGTTTGCACATTACACACACTTAGGATTTTTCAGCACTTATTTGCACCCAACTTTTGTACTTCAAGGACTAATAAAGTTTTGTCCCTTTCTCATTTTCAGGTTCTCCAATGGGGCGTAGCGGTTCCTATTATGACGACTTTCAACAGTACGGAAGGCGTGGTCAGTATGATTATAGGCGCTATCTTCCCGCCCACAGGGAAACTGATGAAGCGTGAGCTGCTCGAAAAGCTCAAGAAAGAAGAGCGTACGAAGAAAGGTACGGAAGAAGGGATGAGCAACATGGCTCTTCTCACAGAGGCAATGACTCTCATAAAAGAAAAACTTATGACGATAGAGGAAAGAGTCATGACATCGGAGACCCAAGCAAGCGGGCCAGGCTTTATGAAAAGACTGCATCTGCAACTTTAGAAAAGGCCGCTGCTCTCACTTCTCTTAAAATTCCTTCAAAGTCTCCTGCCCTTGAAGGGTCCGATATTCAGACACTTCTTGGCAGACCCTCATACCAAGTTGAGAGAGGTCCGCCAACCCTTCAAAGTTGGTTCCCGCATTAGTGCTTAAAGGGAGTCCGCTTCGACCTTGACTTGGTTCCCATCGACAAAGAGGCCATGCTACGAAATTTTGACACTGTTAAACTTGATATTGAGAGAATGTCAGGGTGGCAAAAGCTCATCGATGAGCTTCAGAGGGTGAACCGGGCCAACCTTGAAGCTATGCTGACGATGGAGAACGACAAGTCTAAATGGCAGAAAATTCTTGATCAGCACAACACCGAAATGAAAAACATCGCTGAGTACAACGAAACGCTTGAGGCGGAGGTCGAGAAACTTAAGCACGAGCTTGCTACTTGTTCCACCTCTTATACTCAAAAGGAAGAAGTGCTTCAGAAGCAAGTTCGAGATGCTCATGCCGCTCAACGGTATGTCGAAACCCAACTTGAAGCTACGCAGAAGACGGTGGAAAAATATCATGCTGACTTTGGAGAGCTACTGGAGAAAGCTAACTCCCAGGACTTAGAAATCATGAGGCTGAAAGCTCAATTATTAAAGACTGAGAAAGAACGTGATGAGGCCATGGCTGGAAAGAGAGCCACTGAACAATCTCATGAAAAGACAAAAGCCAACATCAGCTCTACTCTGTTTGATTTTTACGTCCAAAGCATCTTGGGGCGTGGCAGCCTTGCATTCTTGGGGACTAAATATGAAATCACTTTGGCTGAAGTGTGGGAGGCTGTAATGGATATGCTCATAGGTGCCGGTTATTCCGAAGATGAACTTGAGGCGCATTACTTTGATGACGAAACTCGCGCTGCTCTTGCCAGAGGAAAGGAGCAGCTTGTTAAAGTACGAGCCGAAACGATGGGAGGGGAGCATCCAGAGAAAGAAGCACCTTTAATTGCCCCTGTCCCTCCTTCGACTTCGGCCGACATTGATATCATAGGCTCCAGTTCCCATTCTCCGCTCACGGGTAAAGTCGTAACTGAGATTACAAGCGCACAGGGTGGAGAGGAAGGCGAAGAAAGCACTGAAGCACAAGCTTATGAAATAGATGTCAGAAAGCCAACTTCTCCAGGTAACTTTAATGCTGATCTTGCTCAAGTAGATTGGTCATTTACTTCACATGAGTTTGATGAGCTTCTTGATTATTTCCTAAATCTCAACGAGCCTTTATCTCCTCTCTTTACTGATTTTAACTTCTTTTCTTCTGTAGAGAAAGTACTGAGCATTGTTCAGACTTTCCCTCCTTCAGGTATTCCTCCCCCGTCTCTTCAGGTGACTCCTCCTTCTGTCTCTCAACTGGGGTCACAGGAGGAGCAAATAGAAGCTCTCCAAGACTTGGACGATCCTATTGCTTCTCGAGAACATAGGGGAGAAGAAACTGAGGAGGGCGAAAAGACTCCGGAACTAACTAGCTCCGACGATACGCCGTTAGCCACACTTTTTACTCCAGAAAGCGGGCCTTCTTCTAAGAAAAGGGGGAAAAGTGGAGTCTCAAAGAATAAGGAAGCTTCAGCCGGCGGGGAAAAAGCAAAAGCAAGTCCGATTGTTCCTCTTTCTCCTTCTACCCCTACTCTTTCAAGCCGGCGCAAGAAGTTGGTCATCCGGCCAGGTGCAGGCTCAAAAGGTGAAGGGAAGAAGAAATGATGGCTTTGGTCATGTGCGTTTTATCTTGCTCTTTGCTTTTTGCTTGTATATAAGCTTGTTTTGACTGGAGATTGTGCGGGTACCAGTCCCCGCTTTCTTTTACTTTGAAACCTGCATATGTATAAAATTCTCATAGTATGGAAAAAAATGGTTCTTTTACTTATACAAATTTATGTTTCTGTCTGTATTTAAGAATGCTTTTATTTTCTGTTTTCATGCAAGTTTCTTTATCCTCTTTATGTGAAGTTGCAGTAAACCTATGGTATGTTTCTTGAGCATTGTTTTCATTTTCGTGATGACTATATTGTATTGCCCCCATACCATGGTTTATTGCAATCTCTTTCACGTTAGCAAAGTTTCGGAGAACAACTCTTCTGTTTTGAGAAGACTTGTACTCTTCCTTTAGAGAACAACACTTTCATTTGAAGGAAGTTTGCATTTGTAATTTATAGGATAATATTTCCGTTTCAAGAAAATATTTTTCTAATTTAGTAGAATGCACTTCATATTGGAGGAGTCTTCTCTTTTTCTTTTTTCTTTTTTGCGAAGTTTTTACACTTCACTTTTGGAAAAAGTCACTTTTGCTTTGGCAAGTGAATTTTATTTCATAGTAAAGTGGGCCTTCCTAAAAAAAGGGCTTCAATCTGCTTGAGCCTCCGAAGAGAGTTTTTTGTTTGATTGTGCCTCCGGGAAGAGGACTTTTTGTTTGGTTGCGCCTCTGGGAAGAGGTCTTTTTGTTTGATTGTGCCTCTGGGAAGAGGTCTTTTTTGTTTCTGCCTCTTGGGAGAGGCTTTTATCTTTTCCCTGTTCGCTAGGAAGCGGGCCTCCGAAGAGGGCTTTTCACATTTCAACTCGTGTGAAGTTTTATTTCATATCACGGTGAAATGTGTGCCTCTGAGTAGGGCTTTTGCATGGAAGTTTGGAGTTTCCTTCTCTTAGTTGGATGGATTCACAAGGCGGACATGAGTGTTCTGTGCCACCGATCAGTCCGCAACTTTCTGTCGAGAAAGAACTCTCTTTTTCTGGCGAGGCCCGCTAGAAGTCTTTTAGCATTTCAACTATGGTGAAATGGGCCTCCGAAGAGGGCTTTTCACATTCCAGCACTTGTGAAGTTTTATTTCAAATCTCGGTGGAATGCGTGCCTCCGAGTATGCCTGGAAGTTTCTTCCTCATGGTTGGCTGGATTCACTGGGCGGACGCAAGTTACTTGGACGTTTATTTGGGCAGATTGTATCAACTAGTGAACAAGCGCCTTGCCTTCCACTTGGGAAGGTGCCTCCGATCATCATATGGATTCACGGGGCAGACGCAAGTTACTTGGACGCTTGTCTGCGCGAACTGTCTCAGCTAGTGAACAAGCGCCTTTCCTTCCAGTTGGAAAGGTGCTCCTGGTCATTCCATACCAATCTTTTTTGTTTAGAAAGTTTTCTGGCATGCCCCGTTCGAGGTCTTTATCCTCCGAAGAGTTGTGCCTCGGAAGGGGGCTTGTGCCTCCGAAGAGGTCTTTGGCTGTTTGATGCTTGCTCACCCATGTCTCTTTTCCATCTATTCATATCGGCGATCCCCGTTATCTTTTACAAATACACTTCTCTTTTAATTGTCAACAATTTCCTTTATCCAAAGAAGTATACTTCATAGTTAAGCGAGTTGGTGGGGGCAGACACAGGCTATTTAACTGGATGCTCGTTTGTGCAAACAACCACAATTAGTTAGCAAGGGCCCACTTCCAGCAGAATCACTAACTTTTTGCTTGAAGCACTCCTTTCGTAGGATTTGAGTATGGAAATTTTGAACGGCTTAGCGTTTTCTTGTTGGGTGATGTCAGGGATTGCTTGGTCTTCTGATGGGTAAGCTTTGTTTTTATGGCCTGCATTATTAAATCGACATTTTAGTAATACAATTGACGTATTTTATATATCTAAATAAAACAAAGCAGTTTATAATAGTAAAGAACACAAGATTTATAGTGGTTCAGCCAAGAACTGGGCCTACATCCACTTTATAGTTCTTATTATTCACTTGCACTGGCTTTACAATGGCTTTCAATACAAGAATCATACATTCATCATTCTTTTACAATATTTCATTAAAGCCTTTAAGTAAAATATGGGCGCAAATGATTGCTGTTCCAAGCTCTTGGAATTGGGTTTCCTTCGACAGTTATGAGTTTGAATGTGCCATCAAGAAGTTTTTGGCCTATGACATACGGCCCTTCCCAGTTTGGCCAAACACGCCTGTAGGTGTCATAATTCTTTTTAAGATTAGATCCCCAACTTCAAAGCTGCATTGGCGAACTTTGGAATTGAAGTGCCTGGCTATTCTTAGCTGATGAGACACAATTCCGAGCTCAGCTTCTTCTCTTTTTTCACCAAGGAAGTCAAGGGCTTCAAGTTGCAGCTTTTCATTTTCGGCTTGATTGAAATGAATTATTCTATGTGAAGGGACCTCTATTTCTACCGGAATCATTGCCTCTGATCCATATGCCAATGAAAATGGAGTGTGCCCCGTCGTAGTTTTATGTGTAGTTCTATATGCCCATAGTGCTAGTGGAAGCTTATCGACCCAACCACCTTTCGCTTTTTCCAGCTGTTTTTTGATGGTCGATTTGATAATTTTGTTTACTGCTTCCACTTGCCCGTTTGCCTGCGGATGAGCTACTACTGAGAAGCTTTTCTAGATCTTGAATTTCTTGCAAAAATCTTGGAACTCTTCACTTTCGAATTGGGCTCCATTATCTGTGATTATCTTTTGAGGCACACCATACTTACAAATGATATTCTTAGTTACAAAGTTTATCATTTTCTTAGAGGTAATAGTAGCTAATGGTTCAGATTCATCCCATTTAGTAAAATAATCAACAGCAATAATAACATATCTTATTCCAGATTTCGCAGTTGGCAAAGGCCCGATGAGATATATTCCCCAAATAGCAAATGGCCACGGATTGACCATCTGTGTTATCTCAGTGGAAGGTGCTCTTGGGATTTTTGCAAATCTCTGGCATCGGTCACATTTTCGGGCGTAACTTGCGGCATCACGATTAATATCTGGCCAAAAATACCCATAACGGAGAATTTTCTTTGCTAAAGTTTGACCACCTGAATGATCTCCACACTCTCCTCCGTGTACCTCAGTTAGAATTGTCTCAGCTTCTTCCTTGGTCACACATCGGAGTAATGGCATTGAGAATCCCCGCCTATACAATCGGCCATCTTGAATTATATATCTGGATGCTTTTCTTAACAACTTCTGTCGTTCTTTTGAGTTTTCTGGTAGAGAGCCGTCGCGCAGATATTCCAATATCGGAGTCATCCATGATTCTCGCTCCTGTGTTACAATCATGATCCAGTCAATATCCATTTCATCAATGCTTGGAGTTGACAGGACTTCCACAGGAACTAATCCCGATAATTGAGCTTCACCGGTGCTTGCATACTTTGCGAGGGAATCTGCCTTCATGTTTTCTTCCCGGGGTATATGGTTTATCGTATAATGGTCCAGGTCATCGAGAAGCTCCCAGGCTCTTGAAAAGTAAGCAGGCAGATTTCCTCCTTTGGTTTGAAACTCTTTCCTGACTTGACACACAATAAGCTGTTGCATCACTGAAGATCTGCAACATTTTGACATTCAACTCCTTAGCAATTCTCAAACCGACAATAAGAGCTTCATACTCTGCTTCATTATTTGTCGAAGGGAATTCCAATCTTAAAGCATAGCACAATGACCGCCCTTCAGGGGTTTCAAGCACAACCCCAGCCCCGGAACAGTAATCGTTTCTTGCGCCATCAACATACAATTTCCATCGAATTGGGGAATTACCAGTCACTATTTCCTCACTATCACCTTTGTCTGTACATTCTGCGATGAAATCTGCCAAAGCTTGTCCATTGATTGCTCTCCGGGGATGATAAGTATGTCATATTGACTAAGTTCAATATTCCACTTCAAAAGGCGACCCGAAGTCTCAGGGCGAAAGAGGACATGCTTCAATGGCTGATCAGTGAGGACTTTGATTGGATGAGCTTGAAAATATGGCCTCAATTTTCTTGATGCGATCAGTAAACAATAGGCAAGCTTCTCCAACTTTGAATAATTCATTTCTGCCCTAGTAAACCTTTTGCTAATATAGTAGACTGGGTGCTGAATTTTGGCGTCTTCTCGCACCAGTGCCGCACTAAGAGCGTGAGCTGAGATCGCCAAGTATACAAAGAGATCTTCACCATCATCGGGCTTAGAAAGTATCGGAGGAGTTTCCAGATGACGAATTAACTCATCGAAAGCTTTCTGGCATTCTGGAGTCCAGTCAAAGTTTTTCCTTCCTTTCTTCAGAGCATCAAAGAATGGAATTCACTTATCAGTAGCTTTGGAAATGAATCGACTTAAGGCAGCGACTTTTCCATTGAGACTTTGCAGTTCCTTCTTCGTTCTAGGAGCTTTGACTTCTCTTAAGGCAGTGATCTGAGCAGGATTAGCCTCAATGCCCCTAGCGCTCACAATGAAACCCAAGAACTTTCCGGACTCCACCCCAAATGAACACTTCAAAGGATTAAGCTTCATTCCATACTTTCGTAGGATGGCGAACATTTCCGCTAAGTAGTCCATATGGTCTACTGCTTTCTTTGATTTAACTGACATATCGTCAACATAAACTTACATGGTCTTTCCAATCTGTGGCTTGAACATCGCATTAACAAGCCTTTGGTAAGTTGCCCCTGCATTCTTCAGTCCGAAGGGCATGACTCTGTAGCAGTAGAGACCGACATCGGTAATAAAGCTCGTGTCCTCTTGATCTGGCTCATGCAGCATGATCTGGTTATATCCGGAGTAAGCATCCATAAAAGGTAACTATTCATGTCTCGCTGTTCCGTCAACCAACAGGTCAATCCGAGGTAGCGGAAAGCAGTCTTTGGGATAGGCTTTGTTTAAATCTGAAAAGTCGATGCACCCTCCACTTTCCGTTAGCTTTCTTAACCAGTACCAGATTTGAAACCCAATTCGGATAAGTCGATTCTTTGATAAAGTCATTCTCCATGAGCCGATCCACCTCTTCTCTCAATGTTGCTGACCTTTCGGGACCCTGGGTTCTTCTTTTCTGCTTCACAGGTGTAAACTTCGGATCAATATTCAAAGTATGTACTGCAACTTCAGGTAATATTCCACACATATCAGCATGGGTCCAAGCGAATACATCCCGATTTTCTTTCAGGAATGATATTAAAATATTCTGAACTGCCGCACTAAGTTGTGAACCCACATTCAGCACCTTGTTTGGGTCTTTTGGGTCAACAGGTACTGGTACCGTTACTTCCACTGGCACCACTCGATTCTCCCCTGCACTGGCTTTTCTGGGATCTATTTTTCTTCGTGCTTCGCTACATTCGCCAGTACAGGGTCCGCCCTGTAATTGCTACAAGGTTGATTCTTTGATGCGAACTGGGGCTGCCGCATCCTTTCCCATCTCTCTCTTTCTTGCTTCACGTAGTTCTATCAGATAACATTCCCTCCCTGCATTCTGATCCCCTTTTACAACACCAACTCCATTATCTGTAGGGAATTTCATGGTAAGGCACCACAGGGCGAGGATTGCTTTAAAGGCTGCAAGAGTTGGACGGCCTAGGAAGGCGTTGTAAGCAGAAAATTCATCAACAATTACAAAAGTCTGCCTTCGAACAACCTTCTTCTGGCCCTCGCCAAGTTCCACGAACAGGTCAATAGTCCCAACCGGCTACCTGGGTTCCCCAGTAAACCCAACGATCTTTTGCGATGAGGCTTGAACATCAGCCATTGGGATCTTCATATGATCAAAAGTCTTCTTGAAAAGAATGTTGCAAGAAGTACCACAATCAACAAGTACTCTTCTTACAATAGCTGGCCCAATGCCAGCAGAAATAACCAAGGGATCTATGGTAGGGGCTTTAACACCCATAGAATACCTGACTCTGAAGATAATGTCATCATTAAAAGTTTTCTGCTGCTTCAGAGGTGCAGCATCTTCCAACACAAAAACACTTTCCTCTGCTGGCACATACTTCAATGCACGAGCATACCGTTCCATCACAACCCAACTTCTGCCAGCTGGGTGAGGTCCTCCTGTAATCACATTAATAACGGGCCTCTCTGATTCATGATCTGCTGCCTTTTCACTTGAGCTAGGACGATGAGCAGGAGCCTGTTGTCCTTGAGTTGGCGAAGTTGGGCCATTCTTGTTCCTCCTTACATATTGCCGGAGCTTGTTTACTTTCAGTAGTTCCTCAATCAACTCCTTCAAGTGACGGCACACATTGGTATCATGCCCAGGTTGGTTGTGGAACCGGCAAAACCTTCCATTCTTCTCGGCTTTCTTATTAACCCTTTGCTTAGCTGGTGTGGGGAATTCGACTGTGTCTTTATTTTCAAAGTAGATGTTTTCCGGGGTATCTGTCAGAGGAGTGAAGTTGAAGGGACGACTTTTCTTTGCATCTCCTTGCTTCCTCTGACCATCATTTCCCCTCTTCTGATTGCCAGATTCCTTCCAATTTGGAACAGCATTACTATTTCCAGCCCCTATCGATACCACCTTAGCCGATGCTTGGAGGCTTTTCAGGCGCATGAATTCATCGGCTTTCTTATAAAACTTGTCAAGCGAATTCGGTTCTTTCATTTTCAACCACCTCCCGAACTCACTTGTCTTATCAATAGCCTTCATCAGGTACGTCAAAATCATTCTCGGCTCTGCGTTGTCTACTTCAGCCAGAGCTATATTGAAGCGATTCAAGAAAGCTCTAATGGATTCTCCAGGATTCTGCTCCAAGCTGAATAACGACATTATATCTTTCGCCTTCGAAGCGTACAATCTGAACTGTTCCTTAAACTTTTGAGTCAAATCAGAAAATTGGTCTATCGACCAGACCAGCAGTTTTGTGAACCAGGGTAGAGCAACTCCTTCTAAGTATACCGGAAAATATCGGCATTTGATTTCATCCGAAGCTCTAGCACCAGTCATGTGCCAATCATACTTGTACAGAAATTCATTAGGGTCACTTATCCCCTTATAAGCCGGTATGGTAGGAGAAACAAACTTCCTAGGAAATTTTGCTTTCAAAATCCTTTCAGTGAATGGAGTCTTGCTCGGAGCGAACCCCCATTCTTTTTCGTCTTCCTCCCTTTGCATACTTTCCTTCATAATTTGTCGGACCATCCCTGAGAAATATTCCTCATTATTAAGGGGCTCAGCAGGATAGGCATCGGCCATCTTCTCAGAAGTTTGTCTTGACAGGCGTTCACGGATAGTTGGCTGTTGTCCCGATCCTCCAACTTGGGGAGGTGTGTCTTTAACTGGGCTAGCTGCCCTTTGAGGAACATCTCTTTCTTCCACATCATGAACATTATCAGCAAAGTTTGGTTCGTTAATCACCGGTTGACGGTCAGCCCCAAGCAAAGTGTTCAACCTTTCCAACATCAGATTGTTTTGGGCTTCCATCTGCTGATATAGCCCAGAAACCGCAGCATCCAATTCTGCTCGCGTTACTCCAACAGTTGGAGTTGTTTGACTTAAAGGAGGAGAAGTGGCAGTAGTCTCGCGAACATCATCGGATCTAACAGACTTGCGCTTTCTTCCAGGGGCCATTATTTTTGATAAACTCTTGGTTTTTAGAGAGATTCTTTCTACAAATTTCTGCGAAGCTATGATGACAGTATCCTGAGTTGGATTCTCAGTGAAAGCACCAAAAATGTTAACGTAAAAGTCAGATGCTAACACCCTGGTGCAAGTAAAGCAAGTGTGAAAGCACCACCCCTTGATACGGGAATCAGAAATAAGCAGGAAAATATCAGAAAAACAATAAAAGACACAGTTTTTATAGTGGTTCGGTTTATAGTCAAGCCTACGTCCACTTTAAATCTCTTTATTGCTGACTCAAGTACAACTTATACAACTTTCTTCAATTACAACATACTTTAGACTAGTAGATCAAACTTTGATGAAGAATAATCTTTCGAATCCATGTTGAATGATGTAGATTTTCTCTTGAAGTTTGTCGTAGTGTCCTTGGTGTTTGGAGTGCTTGAAGTGCTGTTTTAGTTGAGAAAACGACAGAGTATCGGCGCTTCAAGAATGAGCCAAAAGATCCCTCGAACGTTGGAGCTCACGCTGTATTTATAGGAGTTTCCTGGTCATAAGTCGTAGGTCGGAAGATGCGACTTAAAGTAAGTCGTGGGTCAAAGGTCGCGACCTAATGGAAACGAGCTACAGCCCATTCTAGTTGCACTTGGCTCCTCCTGAGTGGGTTTGTAGGTTGCATGCGACCTAGGATGGGTCACTGATCTCTTCTGGGTGAGTGGAGCGACCTAGAAGAATGTCATAAGATGCAGCGACTTATGGAGTTGCCTCGGCCTTGTTTAGGTCGTGTGCGACCTTATAAAGAGTCATGCGGTCTTGTACTGCCTTAACCCGCTAGGTTATAGATCGCTGACTCGTTAAGTCGCTGGACCAGTAAGTCGCTTAGCCCATTTAGGTAGTTAGGTCGGGGCCGCTCTAAATCGTTCTATGTCTTAACTCATGGACCGTTCATCTTCTTGGGTCGCTTGGACCGCTTCACTCTTAGGTTGCAGGGTACTTGTTTGTTAGGTTGCTGTGTTTCCTAGCTCGGTTATACATTAGGTCGTTCTACCGTTCCACCTCATAAGTCGTTACACCTTTTAGGTCGTGCCACCTTTAGGTCATTAAGTCGCTTACTTCTCTAAGTCGTTAGGTCGTCCTTTCCGTAAGCCGCTTCATGTGTTTAGTTGCCTACTCCCTTAAGCAGTTAAGTCGTCCCATCTCTTAGGTCGGTAGGTCGCTAACTCGCTTCATACTTTAGGTCGCCGTGCTTACGTAAGTCGCTGGGTCGCTCCAACTTGTTACCCTCTTTAGGTCGCTTCGGTTGTTGAGTCGCTAGGTCGCATAACAAAGGAATTAACACCATTATTCTTATTTTATAAGTCAAGATATTTTCAAAAATGTTTTGAAAATCCAATTATAAATCCTCTTGAGAAGTAAAGCAAGTGTAATTAATTTGAATAAGATCTTTACGGAAAATTTTATAGAGGGAGATGATAACTTGAATAAATCCCAAGTTTAAGATTAGTGAATTTTGAGGTGAGATAAAATCCTCAAGAATAGAAGGAATGAAACCTGAAATTTTAATAAGCTAAATGGCTTTGGAAAATTTACAAATGAGATTGTGAATGATTTTTTGAGGAAAGAAATAAGAGATAATGGAATATTTTCCAAGTTTTTGAGAACTATTAAAGTGGGAAAATATTATAAATGGTTGGTAAGGATTTAAATGGTTTCACGAGAAATAGGGTGAATTGAATCTAATTTCAAGGCATTGAAATATGAAGATAATATCTTAAGTAGGTATTCGAGATAAATAATTTGTGGAAATTATTTGATGGTTGCTTGTGTATGATTAATTGATAGTTAAATAACCGACTATCAATATTGGACAATGCGCTGATCATTTCGAAGAGTTCGGGATCGGATTTAGTTATCCAAAAACCACTTCGATCTGGTTTGAACGATTACGAATGAAGACCGTGAAGAGTTGAAGACGGTGATTCGGTTTGTCCAGACCCAGGGAACTTGTATGGTTTGAATGCTTTCAGAACATCGTCAGGTGGACGATGAGGATTCTAAGTGGGACACGTTCTTGAAAGGTAACGCTTAACCTCAAGCGTCATCAACCGGGAATGGCTAAAACAGGGGAGGTGCAGCAAGACTTCATGGGTAGCCCCCACTGGAGAGTGAGGTTTCCCCTGTCTAGATGTCCCTTTTATTTCGACTTAGTGGGTGGTTGGTCGCACCAACCACGGGGTGATCTTGCTTGGGACTGTCCAGTAAGGGATGGTTCCGGTCTTGTGTTGCAGGGGAGTTAGGGTGGCTCCTCGGTACCCTGATCTAGACCAGGTACTGTGATGGGCGGTACCCCAGTAGCCCTGCCATTGTATGAGATCCAATCTCCAATAAGCGCCTGTACGGTTTTGATTGTGCCTAACTATTGCTGAAACGTGAGATGCAAGCATTTCAGCTAGATTCTATTTTACTTTCTATAGACACTATTATAATATCAGACGAATTTAATAAAAGTGTTTTAGCTATCGTAAGGTAAAAACCCGGCATGTTTATTTATGGCGTGGTCTTACGAGATGCTTTTGTTTTCAAAAGATTTTTTTGAACTTTAATAATCCAATTGAGTGTGATTTTCTCACACTGGTATTCCAGACTGACTCGGGTGTTGTTTTATATGATGCTCGGGTTAGACCGAGTTAAAACAGGTTCAGGTTATATGCTGGAGCTCAGGAGACGAGCTGGATGATAGAACGTATTTCCGTATTTGTCTATTATTTCCGCTGTGTATGATCATATAGTAGTTGTCTCTGTTTGACTGATCGATGTACTCTGATATGGTATGTATGTATATATGGCAGTACAGATTCTTTGTATTTAAATCAGTATTCTATCTATTGTATTTTATTCCGCTGCGATGTGAGATTCTGATGTTGTTTTTGTTCTTCTTCTTCTACCTCTTTCTTCTTTAACCCGAAGACTCGTATTTTTGTTCCACTTTGAGTTGAAGTGTGGTGGTTGTGGCCATCTCAAAAGGGGTACGGATTTGCGGGCCTTTACACTTGGTATCAGAGCTGAAAGGTTAAGCGAGAACCTTGGCTCTGGTGGGGAATTACTCATTAGAAAATAAAGTCAATGGTACTCTAGAATAAGTTTGAGCGTATTTATAGATATAAGCGCGTATTTGTTAGAGAATATAAAGTGGTTTTATATTGTGCTGATTGATTTATTGAATGGTATATGAACCTTCGTCGGCACGGCCTCGAAAACTGTATCGAAGGGGTTTCTAAACATTTTAATAGAGCAATTCGACACAATATTGATTTTCAAAAGTGGGTGAATGAAATAATTTCATCCAAAATATATTTTGAGATAAAAGGAATATTTTCTGAAATTATTATAACTTGGATGTTTGGATGATAATATTTTTTGACAAATGAGATAATTAAATTTAAAATAGTTATCTAATCGAGGAAAACATTAAATGTTGAATTTTGGAATTAAAATTTAAAGCGAAAAGTTAAAGATGGAAATTTAACTTGGATTAAAATTTAAAACTTGAAATTTAATTAATGATTTGGAAGGAATAAATTAGTAGATTTTAAATGAAGTTGAAATGAGAAATAAAACTTAAAGTGGATTGAAACTAATTTAAGTTATGTGTTAACCCCGCTGAAACTTGGACCGACTCATTTACTCAACTAATACCGACTCATCCATGTAGAGGGAAGAACGACTCATCTATCTAGATCCGACTCATCTAGGACCGACACATCTGATCCCGACTCATCCACTTAAGGTCCTTACCGACTCATTGGATATACGACTCAAGGGATTAGCGGTTCGTAAGAAAAGGCCGACTCAGCAAGACCCCGGCTCAACAACCTCAGCGACTCATCTAGTCCCCGACTCAACGAGTTAACGACCTAAAGTCCAAGGCGACTTAAAGGACTCAAGGAGAGATTGTACGACTCAGGGGATCTGACGGGTAAGGAAGGCCAGCAAGGTAAGACATTAACGACTCATGAAAGTTTACGACCTAAAAGGTGATACGACCTAAGGCTTCAGGGACAAGTTCAAAACCATACTGAAATGAGATAACTCGTTGACTAGCTACGGCCGTGATGAGTCGTATACGACTTATGCTAGCATAAAAGGAGTTATGTTCGGTTGACTCGAGAACGACTTATCTCTTTTGACCGAGCCAGTAGTTCGGCCTTGAGTTAATATGAGACGACTCACCATGACTCGCCCACGACTTAAAGTCGTTAAGTCGTAACCCATTGCCACAGTGCCTATGCCAAGGAAGATTGACTCGGACACGACTCAAGACTTGTCATAAAATCCAGCAGAGGAATAAGCATTGGAGGAGTGAAGGGATGATTCTATGAGTCGGCCACGACCAAATTTGACTCGGCCACGAGTCAGGCATGAGCCGGGTACGACTCACGACTTAAGGCTGAAAACTCCTATAAATACAAGGCCACCTCCAACATTCAAAGGACTTTTGGCTCACTCTCTTCAAGCGCCGATACTCTGCTGCATTCCGAACCAATTTAACACTTGAAGCTCTCAAGACACTAAGAACGCTACAAACAACTTCAAGAAGAGATCACATACATCCAACATGGATTCGAAAACTCTCATCTTCATCGAAGTTTAGGCTACTTGTTCTAAGTCTCTTGTAATTCAAAGTGTATTGTACTTGGGAAGAATTGTATCAGCTTGTAACGAGATTATTAATAAAAGTACTTAAAGTGGACGTAGGCTATACCCTTAAGCCGAACCACTATAAAACTGTTGTTGTTTACCACTTTTCTGCTATTATCCGCTTGTAATCTGTTCCCGAGCTATCGGGTGGTGCTTTCACAACTACAACTCATACACCGGGGTGTTAGCGTTCAAATTTTAGCGTTAACATTTTTGGTGCTTTCACTGAGAATTGAACTCAGGAAAAATTATCATCATTGCTTCACAGAGATTTGTAGAGAGAATTTCCTTGAAAACCAGAAGTCTGTCTGAGATTATGGCTCCTGGAAGGAAGAGTAGATCTGTCAGATCTGGGAACGTTCAAGAGGGAACATCCGCTTCCCCTGTACCTAATCAACCCACTACGTCTGCTGGGGTTACGAAAGCGGAGTTGGATGCTGTAATATTAGGGCTGAACCAGCAGATAAACGCCCATAATGCACAATTAGAGGCTCAGAGTGCCCAAAATGCTCTAATTCTGAATAAGTTGAATGATTTGCTCGGGGCAAACAATCTACCGGCTGGTAATGGAAGGAATTATGCTGGCAACATTCATGATGCTAATGAAAGGAATGCTCCAGAAAGGGCTGCCAGTCCCTTTGAGCAGACGCTTCCTGAGGTTGGTGGATCTGGAACTCGACATGATGAGGAGTATCTTTCTGGAATGGTCCGGCAAATCATGAAAGAAAGTATGCAAAGGGTTGAAGATGAGAAAGAATGGGGATTCGCCCCAAGTAAAACTCCATTTACTGATAAAATCTTAAAGGCGGAATTTCCAAGGAAGTTTGTCCCTCCAACTATCCCAGCTTACAAAGGGACAAGTGATCCGAGTGAATTCTTGTATAAATATGATTGGCACATGACAGGTGCCAGAGCCTCTGACGAGATAAAGTGCCGATATTTCCCTGTATACCTTGAAGGTGTGGCTCTACTGTGGTTCACCAAGTTGCCAGTCCGATCTATTGATCAGTTTTCAGACTTGACCCGAAAGTTCAAGGAACAGTTCAGACTATATGCTTCAAAGGCCAAGGACATCATGTCATTGTCAAGTATAGAACAGAATCCTGGTGAATCTATCAGATCTTTCTTGAACCGCTTTAATATAGCGCTGGCAGAGGTGGACAATGCTGAACCGCGAATGATATTGACTTATCTGATGAGGGCTATTGATAAGTCGAGCGAATTTGGGAAGTGGCTAAACATGAAGGAGCCAACCTCCCTCGAAAAGTTCTACAAAAAGGCAGATGAATTCATACGCCTGGAAAGCCGTCCTGTACCGGTAAAGGCAGTGTCGGAAAAAGCTGAAGATAACACTGTTGCTCCACGCAAGAATGAATCTGTAGGGCAAAAAAGGGAAAATAACAATGGGAAGAAACAGAGTAATCTGAAGAAGCCCCGATCCTTCAAGCCATCAGAGTATACTCCTTTATCAGATACGCCGGAGCATATCTACCTTGCCATTAAAGATTCTGTTGACCTCCCTAAACCTATCCCTTTGAGGACCGGGAAAAAGGCTATACAAAGTGGGAAGTTCTGCCGCTTCCATAATCAACCCGGTCATGAGACCGATGAATGCCGCCAGTTGAAAAATCTGATTGAAGAATTGCTAAGAGAAAACAAGTTGCAGCAATTTGTGAAAAAGAATAGCAACAATCCCGCATCGTCAAGTCAGGGGCAACAGGCTCCTGTTCATCAGCCTAGGATAGGTGAGAAAGCTACGGGGCATGAATCTGGAAGGCCCATTATCAATGTCATTACAGGAGGACCTCACCCTGCTGGCAAGAGCTGGGGTGAGATGGAGAGATATACCAGGGCTTTGAAATATGTTCCAGCCGAAGAAGACGTCTTTGTTTTAGAAGACACTACGCCCCTGAAACAACAGAAAACTTTCAGTGATGATATTATTTTCAGAGCCAGAGATTCCACAGGTATCGAAGCTCCTACCCTAGATCCCTTGGTCATCTCAGCTGGTATCGGACCGGCCATTGTCAGAAGAGTTCTCATTGACTGCGGAGCATCATGTAATATCCTCTTCAAGAAGACATTCGACCAAATGAAAATCCCTATGGTCGATGTACAAGCCTCATCGCAGAAGATCGCTGGCTTCACTGGGGAGCCAAAGCAACCAATAGGAACCATCGATCTGCTTGTAGAACTTAGGGAAGGAGAAAGGAAAGTATTCCGCAAGCAAACATTTGTGATTGTCGATGAATTTTCTGCTTATAATGCTTTCCTTGGCCGTCCAACGCTCGCAGCGTTCAAAGCTATCCTAGCCCCGTGGTGCCTCACTATTAAATTCCCTACAGACAATGGAGTAGGAGTTATAAAAGGGGATCAAAATGCTGCGCGAGAGTGCTATTTGACAGAGTTGCGAGAGTCAAGAAAAAGGGAAATGGGAAAGGATGTGGCCGCCCCGGTCCGCATCAAAGAGCCAGCCTTGTAGCAATTACGGGGCGGACCCTGCACTGGCGAGCATAGCGGGGCAAGGAAAGAGATGGATCCCAGAAAAGCCAGTGCAGGGGAGAATAGAGTAGTGCCGGTTGAAACGACAGTACCGGTACCTGTTGACCCGAAGGACCCGAATAAGGTGTTGAATGTGGGTTCACAGCTTAATGTGTCAATTCAGAATATCTTGATATCTTTCCTGAAAGCAAATCTGGATGTCTTCGCTTGGACTCATGCTGATATGTGTGGAATATCTCCAGAAGTTGCAGTACACGCTCTGAATATTGACCCAAAGTTTACACCAGTAAAACAGAAAAGAAGAACCCAAGGTCCAGAAAGGTCAGCAGCATTAAAAGAGGAAATTGATCGACTCATGGAAAATAACTTCATCAAAGAATCTACATATCCGAATTGGGTTTCAAATCCTGTGCTGGTTAAGAAAGCTAATGGAAAATGGAGAGTGTGCATCGATTTTTCAGATCTGAACAAGGCCTGCCCCAAAGATTGCTTTCCTTTACCCAGGATCGATCAACTGGTAGATGGAACAGCGGGGCATGAATTGTTATCTTTCATGGATGCCTACTCCGGATATAACCAGATCATGATGCATGAACCGGATCAGGAGGACACGAGCTTTATTACCGATGTTGGTCTTTATTGCTACAGAGTTATGCCCTTCGGATTGAAGAATGCAGGGGCAACCTACCAAAGACTTGTTAATGCTATGTTCAAACCGCAATTGGGCAAAACTATGGAAGTCTACGTCGATGACATGTTAGTAAAGTCTAAGAAAGCAGCGGATCACATTGAACACTTGGCAGAAATGTTCGCAGTCCTCCGGAAATACAGAATGAAGCTTAACCCTCTGAAATGCACGTTTGGGGTCGAGTCCGGAAAGTTCTTAGGGTTTATCGTCAGCGCTAGGGGCATTGAGGCTAGTCCAGCTCAAATTACTGCCTTGAAAGAAGTCAAAGCTCCTAGAACAAAGAAGGAATTGCAAAGTCTCAATGGAAAAGTTGCCGCCTTGAGTCGGTTCATTTCCAAAGCCACAGATAAATGCATCCCATTCTTTGACGCCCTAAAGAAAGGAAAGAAAAACTTCGATTGGACTCCCGAATGCCAAAAAGCCTTTGATGAATTGATTCGCCATATGGAGATGCCTCCAATACTTTCTAGGCCTGGCGATGGCGAGGATCTTCTTATATACTTGGCAGTATCATCTCACGCTTTAAGTGCAGCGCTGATACGGGAAGACAAAAGGATTCAACATCCAGTTTACTATATCAGCAAAAGACTCACTGGGGCAGAGATGAATTACTCTAAGTTGGAAAAACTCGCCTATTGCTTACTAATTGCGTCTAGGAAATTGAGGCAATATTTTCAAGCTCATCCTATCAGAGTCCTCACTGATCAACCTTTAAAGCAAGTCCTGTTTCGCCCTGAAACTTCGGGTCGTCTTCTAAAGTGGAATATTGAACTCAGTCAGTATGACATCACTTATCATCCCCGGAAAGCAATCAATGGACAAGCTTTAGCGGATTTCATTGCAGAATTTACAGATAAGGGTAACAGTGAGGAAGAAATGGTCGACAATTCCCCTATCCAGTGGAAGTTATATGTCGATGGTGCGAGAAACGACTACTGTTCTGGAGCCGGAGTTGTACTTGAGACTCCTGAAGGTCGATCATTATGCTATGCACTAAGATTGGAATTTCCTTCAACAAACAATGAAGCAGAATACGAAGCCCTTATCGCTGGCTTAAGGATTGCTAAAGAATTAAACATCCGAGCGCTACAGATATTCAGTGATTCTCAGCTTATTGTATGCCAAGTCAAAAAGGAATTCCAAGCAAAAGGGGGGAATCTGCCCGCCTACTTGTCAAAGGCTTGGGAACTCCTGGGTGATTTCGATCATTACATGATAAGCCACATTCCTCGAGAAGAAAACATGAAAGCAGATTCTCTCTGAAGTATTCGAGCACAGGCGAAGCTCAATTTTTGGGGCTAACTCCAGTGGAGGTCCTGTCGACTCCTAGCATTGATGAGATGGACATTGATTGGATCATGAGCATGTCTCAAGAGCAAGAATCATGGATGACTCCGATAGTAGAATATCTGCTCAGTGGATCCTTACCAGGGAACTCAAAAGAACGACAAAACCTACTGAGAAAAGCCTCTCGATACGTAATGCAGGATGGCCGGTTATACAGACGGGGATTTTCAATGCCATTACTTCGATGTGTATCCAGGGAAGAGTCTAAAGCAATCTTAGCAGAGGTACACGGAGGAGAATGTGGTGATCATTCAGGTGGCCAAACATTAGCAAAGAAAATTCTCCGGTACGGGTATTTTTGGCCAGAAATTAATCGAGATGCAGCGGAGTATTCCCGAAAATGTGACAGATGTCAAAGATTCGCCAAAATTCCTAGAGCTCCTTCCACTGAACTCACACAGATGGTCAGTCCATGGCCGTTTGCGATATGGGGAATCGACCTTGTAGGACCGTTACCAACTGCCAAATCTGGAATTAAATATGTCATTGTTGCTGTAGATTATTTTACTAAGTGGGCAGAGGCTGAACCACTGGCCACTATCACCTCAAAGAAGATGATAAGTCTTGTGACTAAAAACATCATTTGCAGATACGGTGTGCCTCAAAAAATAATTACAGACAATGGAACTCAGTTTGAAAGTGAAGAATTCCAAGATTTTTGCAAGCGATTTAAAATCCGGAAAAGCTTCTCAGCAGTAGCTCATCCGCAGGCAAACGGGCAGGTGGAAGCCGTGAACAAAATTATTAAGTCAACCATCAAGAAGCAACTTGAAAGAGCAAAAGGTGGTTGGGTCGATAAGCTACCACTGGCACTATGGGCATACAGAACCACTCACAAAACTGCGACTGGGCACACCCCGTTTTCATTGGCATACGGGTCAGAGGCAATGATTCCGGTAGAAATAGAAGTCCCTTCACACAGAAGAATCCATTTCAATCAAGCAGAAAACGAAAAGCTACAGCTTGAAGCGCTAGATCTCCTTGATGAAAAAAAGACATGAGGCTAATCTCAGAATTGCAGCTCATCAGCAAAGAATAGCCAGACATTTCAATTCCAAAGTTCGCCAATGCAGCTTTGAGATTGGAGACCTAGTCCTGAAAAGAATTATGACAGCGACAGGTGTGTTTGGGCCAAATTGGGAAGGACCGTATGTAATAGGTCAGAAGCTTCTTGACGGCACATTCAAACTCACCACTGTTGAAGGAGATCAAATTCCAAGGGCATGGAACAGCAACCATTTGCGTCCATACTTTACTTGAAAATTTTGTTGAAATATTGTAAAAAGAATTATGAATGTATGATTCTTGTAATTGAAAGCAATTGTAAAACTGATGCAAGTAAATAATGAAAGAATATAAAGTGGATGTAGGCCCAATTTCCTGGCCGAACCACTATAAATCTTGTGTTCCTTATTATTATTACATGTTTGCTTTATTTTCGATATAAAAAGTACATAGAATGTATTGCTGAAATGTCGATTTAAATTTTTGCAGACAATGGAGGTGAAACTTGCACATAAAAAGACCAAGTGATTCTCGCCAAATTTCAAGTCACAAAAGCCCTGAATTCAAATCCTAGATAGGAAGTACTTCAATTGAACGGCCTATGATTTCGACAGAAACGGGTCTTTGCTAATAAATTGAGATCGTTTGAACAAACAAACGTCCAATTAAGAAGCTAGTGCTCGTTCTCACGAAATTGCCTGACAATGAAGCGCACTTCCTTGGATTAAACAAGTTACTTGTATAAAAAAAAAGGGGGGGGCAGAGAATCATTGAAAAGGCATAAGCAAGTGAACAGAGGAACAACCAAAGCCATCATCGGCAGCACAAGTCCTCTTCGGAGACGCAACTCTTCGGAGGATAAAGACCTCTAATGGGTCATACGCCACAAAAAAGAAAGTTCTCTACTCAACAAAAAAGATTGGAGGAGTCATGACCCTCCAACCATGAGAGAGTAACTTCCAGGCGATGAAAACCCTCTCTGAGGCACATTTCACCAGGAGTTGAAGTGTTATCACCGCTCTTCGGGATTTCACTTCACCAGAGTTGAAATGCAAACGAAATAAAAGCCCTCTTCGGAGGCCCATTTCACCAGGAGTTGAAGTGTTATGACCGCTCTTCGGGATTTCACTTCACCAGAGTTGAAATGTAAACAAAATAAAAGCCCTCTTCGGAGGCACATTTCGCCAGGAGTTGAAGTGTAACAACCGCTCTTCGGAATTTCACTTCACCAAAGTTGAAATGCAAAAACAAAATAAAGACCTTCCTGAAAGCCCACGTTTCACCGAGATTGAAATAAAACTTCCAAGTGTTGAAATGTGAAAAGGCTTTCTTCGAAGGCACAACTCTTTGGAGGTACACGTTTCACCAAGATTGAAATAAAACTTCCAAGTGTTGAAACGCGAAAAATCCCTCCTTAGAGGTACAACCCCCTCCCGGGGACACAATTCAAAAGAAAGACCTCTTCGAAGGCACAATCAAGAAGAAAGACCTCTTCGGAAGCCCACGTTTCACCAAGATCGAAATAAAACTTCCAAGTGTTGAAACGTGAAAAGGCTTTCTTCAAAGGCACAACTCTTTGGAGGTACACGTTTCACCAAGATTGAAATAAAACTTCCAAGTGTTGAAACGTGAAAAATCCCTCCTCAGAGGTACAACTTTGTACATAAAAAAAAAATCCTCATCAAAAGCGTACTTTAACTTTCAAAGGAAGAGTAATTTACCTACTCTGGAAAATGATCTTTTAAAAAAAAAAAAAGATAAAAGAAGTTAAAGTACCCTTCAGAGGTCCGCTTTACCACATAGAAGAATTCACTTGGTAAAATATGCACATAAGCAAAAGAAGAAAGTGATTTCTTCGGACGACAAAGCGTAGAAACTTATACGAAGGGAGTTGTACTCTATAAAAATTTTCTTTAAAGAATAAAATAATTATTCTTTAGCAAATAAGAGTGCAAGTCCCCTCGAAGTATAAAATATTGCAGCAAGCTTAAGGTATGGGGGCAACATGGTATAATAGTATAGCTGCATCAGTAAAGTAGTACTCAAACAACATACCATAAGCCCGCTGCAATATCATATAAATAAACTTGTGCAAAAATGAATAATAAATGCATTCTCAAATTCAAACAGAAGTATGTACAAACAAAGGATCATTTTATTCAATTGAAATGCAGGTACAGGTTTCAAAATAAAGAAAAGCGGGGGCCGGTACCCGCACAATTCTCGACCAGTACATACAAAAGGCAAAAAGCTAAAATCTTCACTTCTTTTTACTACCTTTGGACCCTTTTCCCGGCCGAATTATTAGCTTTTCAGGTCGGTCAGTTGGCACAAGGGAAGAAGGAGGGGTAGGCTCCAACTTCTGGCTCCTCTTCAGTAACAGTGATTATCTTCCCCCTCCTCTTTGACGTTCCGTGCTTTTTCCTCCTCTTTGAGGAAGACTCACTTCCTGGAGTGACAAGTTTAGACAAAGTTATGTCATCAGAAGGAGTCCGCTCCGGAGATATCTCACCTCCCTCAAGTCCCTCGTCTCTATGCTCTTGCGAAGCGATGGGATCGTCTAAACCATGAAGGGCCTCTATTTGTTCCTCTTGCGACCCGGGCTGTGAAGCAGGAGGAGGAGCCACCTGGGGTGACGGAGGAGGGATAACCGGAGGAGGAGAAATCTGAGCAGTGCTTGATACTTTCTCTACAGAAGAAAAGAGGTTAAAGTCAGTAAAGAGAGGAGATGAAGGCTCATCAAGATTGAGAAAATAGTCAAGGAGCTCATTAAACCCATGTGAAATAAATGAGCAATCCACTTGAGCGAAATTTACAGTGGAATTACCTGCAGAAGTTGTCTTTATTACGTCAATTTCATAGTCCGGAGCTTCAGCACTCTCTTGCGATTCATCTGTGGCTTGAGTAATTTTGGCCCCGGTATCAGTTTGAGCAGGGATCGGTACATAAGAGCTAGAGCCAATAATGCCAGCATCGGCCGAAGTTGAAGGAGGGACAGGAGCAGTCAAATTTGTTTCTTTTTCTTGATGCTCTTCCCCCACTATTTCAACCCGCGATCTGGCAAGTTGCTCCTTCCCTCTGGCAAGGGCTGCGCGAGCCTCAAAGTCTAAGTAGTGCACCTCCAACTCCTCTTCAGTGTATCCGGCCCCTTTAAACATATCTAGTGCGGCCTCCCACACTTCGGCCAGGGTAATCTCATACTTGGGGCCCAGGAATGCAAGACTGCCACGCCCTAATATACAATGCAAGTAGAAATCAAATAGTGTCGAGCCAATATCAGATTTGGTAGCTTCATGGGCTTCTTCAGCTGCAATTCTACCCGCAACAGCCTCATCCCGCTCTCTCTCGACTTTGGATAACTGGACTTTCAATTTTTCAATATCTGCAGCCTGAAGGCCAATTTGTCCTCGTAACTGAGTAATATCAGTACGGTTGCCCTCTATAATCTGCTCCAACCCATCAGCCTTGGCCTCAGCATCCCTTTGCGCGGCATGAGCATCCCGCACTTGTTGAAGAAGCACACTCTCCCTTTGAGAATAAGAAGTGGAAGAAGTAGCAAGCTCCTCTTTAAGTTTCCCAACTTCTGCCTCAAGTTTCTCATTATAATCGGCAATACTCCTCATTTCTGCATCATGCTGTTTAAGGATCTTTTGCCATTCAGTTTTGTCGTTCTCCATGGTAAGCATAGCTTCGAGATTGGCCCTATTCACCCTTTGGAGCTCATCAACGAGTTTCTGCCAAGATGACATCCTCTCAATATCGGTTCTGACTGCATCAAGGTTCCCTAACATAGCACTTTTATCTATGGGAACCAGATCAAGGTCAAAGCGAACTCCTTTTAAACACCAATTAGGAAATCGGCGTTGAAGAGTGGCTGGACCTGGTCTAACTTGGTAAGATGGCCTATTGATGATTGCTTGGATATCAGTAGGGGAAGGGGCAGGAGATTGAGAAGAAGTAGGAGCAGTAATCTTCTCTGAAGGCGCAGGCATTGGCTCCTCAATAACTTTGGCCCGTTTGCTCGAGTCATCAGTTGTGTGACAACATGGTATAATAGTATAGCTGCATCAGTAAAGTAGTACTCAAACAACATACCATAAGCCCGCTGCAATATCATATAAATAAACTTGTGCAAAAATGAATAATAAATGCATTCTCAAATTCAAACAGAAGTATGTACAAACAAAGGATCATTTTATTCAATTGAAATGCAGGTACAGGTTTCAAAATAAAGAAAAGCGGGGGCCGGTACCCGCACAATTCTCGACCAGTACATACAAAAGGCAAAAAGCTAAAATCTTCACTTCTTTTTACTACCTTTGGACCCTTTTCCCGGCCGAATGATTAGCTTTTCAGGTCGGTCAGTTGGCACAAGGGAAGAAGGAGGGGTAGGCTCCAACTTCTGGCTCCTCTTCAGTAACAGTGATTATCTTCCCCCTCCTCTTTGACGTTCCGTGCTTTTTCCTCCTCTTTGAGGAAGACTCACTTCCTGGAGTGACAAGTTTAGACAAAGTTATGTCATCAGAAGGAGTCCGCTCCGGAGATATCTCACCTCCCTCAAGTCCCTCGTCTCTATGCTCTTGCGAAGCGATGGGATCGTCTAAACCATGAAGGGCCTCTATTTGTTCCTCTTGCGACCCGGGCTGTGAAGCAGGAGGAGGAGCCACCTGGGGTGACGGAGGAGGGATAACCGGAGGAGGAGAAATCTGAGCGGTGCTTGATACTTTCTCTACAGAAGAAAAGAGGTTAAAGTCAGTAAAGAGAGGAGATGAAGGCTCATCAAGATTGAGAAAATAGTCAAGGAGCTCATTAAACCCATGTGAAATAAATGAGCAATCCACTTGAGCGAAATTTACAGTGGAATTACCTGCAGAAGTTGTCTTTATTACGTCAATTTCATAGTCCGGAGCTTCAGCACTCTCTTGCGATTCATCTGTGGCTTGAGTAATTTTGGCCCCGGTATCAGTTTGAGCAGGGATCGGTACATAAGAGCTAGAGCCAATAATGCCAGCATCGGCCGAAGTTGAAGGAGGGACAGGAGCAGTCAAATTTGTTTCTTTTTCTTGATGCTCTTCCCCCACTATTTCAACCCGCGATCTGGCAAGTTGCTCCTTCCCTCTGGCAAGGGCTGCGCGAGCCTCAAAGTCTAAGTAGTGCACCTCCAACTCCTCTTCAGTGTATCCTGTTTGCACAAAAAATGGACAAACACCTCCAAGTCGTATTATTTAGTTGATTATATGTGATTTTCAATGATTTTAGATGAGTATATAAATATAAAAGAAGTAGGGGCTGAAATGTAAAAGACACGCGGATTTATAGTGGTTCGGCCAGAATGTGCCTACGTCCACTTTATATGTTATTATCTTCTTTCCTTCAGATTACAAGTACAATGCTTCGTATATGAGTATATGAAAGTAGTTTGAAAGTTCCTTCCTTGCTTGAGCTCTCAAACTTGTCTGCCATTGTTGTACCCCTGCCCCTCTATTTATAGAATGAGGTAGGGAGCAGGGGCCTTGGAGGTATATAGCTGCTGGTGGGCCCGGGCTGAGACAATCTGGACTGGCAGTCACCTGGTTCGGCGAGGCTTCATTCGGCCGTGCTTGGAGATTGGTTTGGTCATGGTGGTTCGGTTGTGGAGGTGGTTCGGTTGTGGCTTGGATCGGTGGCGATTGGTCCGGTACCATCCTCGTTCGGTATTGTATTGGAGAGGCTGGTCCGGCATCATCTAGTTCGGTAGTGTATTGGAGAGGCTGGTCCGGTATCATCTGGCTCGGCAGGAACTTATGCCGAATGAGGTTATAGGCTGGGTTTGCCGAATGAAGGGATCGAATGGAGGCTCGGGCCGAACGAACTTCTTCATGGAGAATATTGGATGGTCTTCTAGGTTGGTATTGGCTATCGAACGAAGTAGAGGTTGCTTGCGAGCCCGAGTGAAACTGCGGCTTCTTGGTCTTGAGGTCTTCTGGGTGAAAATTCGCCCAACATTTGCCCCCCAAAGTGGGGCACGTGCTTGCATGTGTCGCGCTTTGTTTTTCTTGTGGCAGGAAGATTGGCTTTGTAACGCCAGCGATTGGACGTTCGTATTCTGTTAATGTCCTGCAAAGGAATTTACAGTTTTAGTGTGATTTCGAATAACGGCCGTTCATGATCGAAATATTCGAGATGAAGTGAACTGTGCCGTTCAGGACGAGAGAGTGAGCCCCGAAGGGGCTCGGCATCGTCGATGCCCGGTTTATGTTTGTGAAGATGGTTTATTGCCAGCTCAGAGCATGCCTAGGGATCGTTCGCAACCCCGTACATGTGTAAGTAGCTTAGCCATTTCATAATTATCAAATATCCATATGACCGATGGGCTTAAAAATGCGTGTCAAAGTGTAAATTTCCACGATGGTAGGGTTAATAACCATTCAGAGCGTGCCTATGGACCATTCGAGGTCGCGTACACGTGTAAACGATTTAATCCACGTCGGTGAGGATTTTACGACTTATTCATCGCTATCATAATCTTATTTTGTTAGTTAGTTCTGGAGTTCGGTACTTATCTGAGGGAGGCGCTTTGCACGCCACTAGTTCCTGGTCTTGGTCTGTAGAGAGAGAGTTTCATTCGGTTCTTGGTTGGTCCGGCTATTCCCATTCGGCTTCTGGTGGTCCGGTATTATTGGTCCGGTTGGGCGAATTGTTTGGTTCGGTGGTTGTGAGTTCGCCTATATATAGAGGCCGTACCCCCCTTGTTTTTCTTCACCGAATCAGCAGGCGCCGAACCAATACTATAGCGAATCAAAGACTCTGCCGAATCAAGCTATTTCCGAACCAGGTATGTACTCATGTGCCGAATGACTTTTATTACCGGATGATTCTGACTTGCCGAATACATACGAGGAGCTTTGCTTTACCGAATGAGACTTAGGCCTTAGGGCCGAATGCCTTGCGTACCGAATGCCCTTGATACAGTACCACCGAATGAACATGATGACCGAATGAACTTGATGACCGAATGAGATGGAAACCGAATGGACATGATGACCGAATGGGATGGAAACCGAATGAACATGATGACCTTGAAAACTTTAGTTTGCGAATGAAATCCCACACTTGCACGCACTTGTTTGTTTACTTTTCTATGTTCCCTGTTCTAATGCCTTGCTTTCCTTGTGTTGCAGAAAATGTCTCGCAAAGCGGAAACACGATCGGATAGAAAGAAGTCTAGAGGCACGGGAGAGCCTTCTTCTTCCTTGCCCCCAGTCCAACCAGGATCCGGGCAACACCGACCTATTCCGAGGTCTCTAGTGGACGGATATGGTCCACAGGAACTTTTGGTCTCTCCCCCGGATTGCTTTCCTAGCTCCCTAAAGGAGGAGCAACTTGACGTCATATCCCGTTCCTTCGGGATAGATAGGGCTCTTATGCTGCTGCCGGGAGATGGAGTGATGCCATATAATCCTCCCGAGGGCTACTTCGCTTTTAGCAGATACCATTGCATGTGCGGCGCTATCCCCCCTATCAACGCTTGGATAATTAGCTTCACCACATATTTGAAGGTGGCTCCCTTCCAGCTTCAGCCTAATTCTTATGCCATCCTGGTGAGCCTCTTTGTTATCTTCCAGAGGAGGTACGGGCGTCCTCCTTCTAACCGGGAAATTCGATACTTGTACAACCTGAGAGGCTATAAGAAGGGGTCTCCGTATATTAGTCTGGAAGCGGCCATGCCCTTCAAACCAGTCCTGGACCTATATTCCAAGTTTACCATGTTCAAGAAAGAGTGGTTCTTCATCAAGGACGATGCTGTTTCTTTCCGCCTTTTCACTTCCGGCTGTAAGATGGATTTCATTTATATTTTCCATGTTTTGACTGTAGTGTTTTTTCTGGCATGCTTCTATTTCTGGCTAGCGACAGGTGGTATTGCAGTTGTGGAGGATGATTCCTTGGTGCGAATGGCTGCTGAACTAAAGGCTATTCCGGCACGGGACCGGTCGGCCTCCTTCTTGATCAGGAACGCAACCCTCTTGGAGTATAATTTGATCTTACCGCACCAGTCCGTGGTTAAGCAAAGAGACACGGCTGAGGAGAAGGCTGCTAAAGCTAAGGAGGGGGATAAGGTAAAGAGCGGTAAGAGGGAGCCTTTCGCAGAGCGTCCCGTGGTCGGGGGGAAGAAACTGAAGAAGTCCGATGGCCCTTCTCCAAGTACTTGCCCGACTGTCCCGGAGGAGGAAGGTGTGGAAGAGGAGGAAGGAGGCGAAGTTGGAGAAGGGTCGGAGGGTGGAGGAGATGGCGACGGTCAAGGTGGTGGTGGTGTTGCCGCTCTAACCTCTGAGCAAGACCTCGAACTGGATGAGGCTCTCCGTCGGGCCTTCGGGGAGTCGGAGGGAGAGTCGGAAACGGAGAAGGAAAAGGAGAAAGAAATGGAGAAGGCAAAGGAAACCGGCAAAGCTGTGGCTTCAGCTAGGGTGACTCCGGCGACGCAAGGTGAACTTTTGTCTTCTGCCGATTCCATTTTCGATAGGGACTTAGAAATTTTTTACGGTTCACTTCCGTCCTGGAATGAGATCCAGGACTTATTGCAGTTTCCCACTCCTCCGCCGGGTTTGTATAATAGATGTGTCTCCTCACTTTTCTTTCTTTTTAACTTAGCACATTTTTTGAATTGCGGATTATTGTATGTTCGTAACACTTGTTCTTTATTCCAGGGGCAGGCCAGGCAGTTAAAACGTCGGATGTTCGACATCGCCTTGAACAATTTAAGTCGAGGAGAGCTTCTGCGAAACCTTCTACTGATCGCACTGGGGACGTAGTCAAGTACCGCCCTCTTCTTGGGGTCATCGAAGAGGGCAATCAGAAAAGGAAGCGGAGCCGTTCCTTATTTGAGTCGTCCCCTGGTTCGCAGCCTCCTTCTCAGCCTCCTCGTGATACTACGGAGGAGAGCACGGAGCCCGGCCCCCCTCCTCCTCCTTCCAAGAGTCCTACTGTCATTCATATAAGGCGTCCCGATGCGCCTCGCCCCGTGCCTCGTGACCCTTTTGCTGGCCATCCTGATTTAGACCCAAGCTTTCGGGACATTTCATTCGATGAGACCACGGGCGAACACCTCCTTCCCCGCAACCCCATGGTAAGGGTGCTGGACGAGGCCAAATCTTTAGATCTTGATTTACTTACTACACGGGTAGTCACCATTGGGGATGAGGCCAAGGCTAATATCGACCGGGTGGCCGCAGAGACCAAGAAGTTAATGGAGCATCATGCTAAGTTGGTCAAGGCCGGGGAAGAGATCGGGAGTGCTAACATTCGGTTGAGGTTAAAGGTTGCCGATCAGGCCAAGCAGCTCGCCGACCAAGCCATCCAGATTTCCCAGCATGAGGAAGCCTCCAAGCGTCTGAAAGAGACCATGGAGAAGGCCAGTAGGGCGGAATTACGGAAGATGGAGGTCGCTTGCAGGGAGCGGATTAACATAGCTATCGCAACGGTGGATGAGGTTCGAAATGCGGATCTCGAGCGGGTAGAGGAGTTGTCAGGGAGGCTCGAGGCTGCGGAGATGGCTCAGGCCGAGTTGAAGGAGGAGATGGAGGAGATGAGGAGGTCCCTCAGGTTTAAGGAAGAGGAAATGAGGAGGTCACTCCAGGCTGACTGCTTGAGATACCAGTCGGAGAGGGACGTCGCCGTCGCCAAGTTGCAAGCTTCCGAGGCCCGGGTGAGGGAGTTTGAGGAAAACGAGGGGATGATGGATGAGATGCTGCAGGATATGTACTTCCACACTTGGAAGGAGGGCGGCCTGTCTTGGATGGACGATTACCCTCGGGTCATGGCCAAGGTGTATCTCCAGGCTTTAGAGGAGGCCAGGGTGAACGCGGGTAAGGAAGGCGGAGAGGCTTTCAACTTGAGTGCGGTTACTGCTCAGTTCTCAAAGGAGGAGCAAGCGGCGGTGAAAGAGGGGATGCGGCTGCTCGCTGCAGAGGAAGCGGGCGTGCAGTTGGATGATGAGGATCAAGCGGCGGATGCTGGTGAGTTATTCTTTTCCCTTTCTTTTCTTTCCGTGTTTTCATAACTTGATCGTTCGTTTAATGAATTCCTCTTCTGATCTGGACAGGTGGGACTTCAGATCCACATGCTGGGGGCTCTGATCCTGCGGCTAAGTAGGCTGGGGGAGTTGGTGATGGAGTGTGGATGCATCTGCCATCTTTTTGTTTCTTTTTTATCACTGTTTATGTTAGTCTTTGACATGCAACTGTAATAAAATTATTTGCAAAGAATAACTTCGTGTGATCTCATAATATAAGCTGATTTTGTCATGTTTAAATGTTGTTGCTATCTTTATGTGCCGTGTGAGAAGTATAATTATGTATATGCCTGTGATTCTAGTTGTGTTTGATGTTAAGTTTTTGCTTGAAATATAACTTCACGTTTTGCAGTGTCAGTGTATGAATAAGCTATAGTTACGCATTTATGTACAAGAGAAGAGAGTACCGCCCTTTATGTTTTATTCGCAGGCGGTAGCTTTGAGTGTCTTGTGTAACTGTTTACGGGTATAGCTGAGCGCCCTGCCACCCAGTACGCAGGCTTAGAGCCTCATGAGTGAATGCTTCCTATTTGGTTTCCTGTACTTTAGAGTTTGTTATACAGGATAGGAGAAAAATATTTAAATGAAATGGAAATATAGTAAAAGTAAAACTTCCAGTCACGGAAGGCCGTCGATGTGCTTAAGTTCGTGGCAAACGGGTTTTGTAGTCACTTTCCCTAGCTGTGGGTCTTGGAGACATTTGTCACCCATCTTACGCCTCCGCGGGGAGTTTTCTTTTTTACCACAGCCGCACTTAAGACATATCGGAGCCGAGATCGCGCACGGCAACTACCCGAACCATTATGGTCCGTAATCGTGGGTATTATTCGATTTACCGTGGCCGGCTAGCGTGGGTGCCGTTGGCCGTGAACTACCCCTGGCTGGCCACACCTTATGTTGGGGCTTAAAGTAGGTTCACAGTTACCGACGAGCCGAACGCCGTAATGAGCTGCCATCGGCTATAGTCGGCCTTTATGATGACTTATAATCGGCTCATTACAGTTGGCTTTGAGGGCAGGCGCGCAATGAGTTAACCCGCAGCAGAGGGATGCTGGAGCAAAAGAGTCTCATTGGCGAGTGCATAGAATCGTAGCGTACCTGTTAGGCCTAGTCCAGATGAGGCCGCGGTGCGTCTTGAGTGGAGATGCCATAGGATTTTGTTCAACAGAAAGGGATGAAACTTAACAAGTAGCCAAGACATAAAGGAACAAGTTAAAAAGAGACAAGATTTTTTAAAGTGGTTCGGCACGAAAATGCCTACGTCCACTGATTCTCTTTGTTAATTCACTTCATATGGGCAGTACAAGTTAAGAAAAGTATCGACGGAGGTGTCGGATGTTCCATGCCCTCTGGAACACCTCTCCGTCCACTGTTGACAAAATGTAAGCTCCGTTGTGGAGATCTTTGTGAATTACATATGGTCCGTCCCAGATGGGGTCCAGTGCCCCGGGGCGCGGAAAGATTCGCCTGAGGACAAGATCTCCTTCTTGTAAGCTGCGATGCTTGACTTTGGAATTGTATAGTGCTGCCACTTTTTGTTTGTGAGCTGCTGCATTGAGTGCTGCATCGTTTCTCCTTTCCTCAATCAGTTCCAAAGACATGAGGAGGAGTTCTTCGTTTTCTTCTGGGTTGTAGTGGATCCTACGGTGGGAAGGCACAATAGTCTCAACTGGGAGCATTGCCTCCGATCCATATGCCAAAGAGAAAGGAGTATGTCCCGTTGATGTTCTGAAAGATGTGCGGTATGCCCATAGTGCCGTAGGAAGTTCGTCCACCCAAGCGCCTTTTGACTTTTCAAGTTTCTTCTTGATTAGGGTTTTGAGAATTTTGTTGACAGCTTCAACTTGTCCGTTTGCCTGAGGGTAAGCTACTGATGAGAAGCTTTTATGAATTCCATGCTCTTGGCACCAGTCGGCAAATTCTTCGCTGTCAAATTGGAGTCCGTTGTCTGATACGATCTTGAGGGGGACTCCATACCTGCACAGAATGATTTTGATCAAGAAGTTGATAACTTTTGCTGAAGATATTTTATTTAAAGGTTCCGCTTCCACCCATTTGGTGAAATAATCGACTGCCACTATAGCATATTTGGCTCCGCCTCGGCCCGTTGGCAGTTCGCCAATTAAGTCAATTCCCCATACAGCAAAGGGCCAAGGGCTGGTCATTTGAGTAATTTCGTTTGTGGGCAGTCGAGGGATCTTGGCGAACTTCTGACATCTGTCGCATTTCTTAACGAAGTCTAGGGCATCTTTGTTTAGTGTGGGCCAGTAATATCCATATCGGAGTATCTTTCTTGCCAAAGTCTGTCCTCCAGTGTGATCTCCGCATCCTCCCTGATGGATGTTTGTTAATATCTCCTTGGCTTCCCTTCCGGCGACGCATCTTAATAGGGGGCTAGAGAAGCCACGCCGGTAGAGGATGCCTTCTTGTATTGTGTAGTGGGGAACTTTCCTCAAGATCTTCTTAGCTTCGTCACGCCTGTCGGGTAGTATGCCATCTTGCAAATATTTCCGGATAGGAGTCATCCAGGTTCCTTCTTCGATTGCAGTTATCAGATTCGCTTGTTCGAAACTCGGGGCTAGCTGCCTTGAGATTGCTAGTGCTCCGGAAATGGTGTTGTCCTTCATACTAGCTTGCTTTGCAAGTTCATCTGCCTCTTGGTTTTCTTCTCGAGGAATGTGTTTGATTAGATAATGGTCCAATCGATCGAGCAGCAGTCTGGTTTTCTTTAGGTATGCTGTGAGTCGTTCTCCTCGAGTCTGGAATTCTCCTAGTACCTGGTTTACGATAAGCTGAGAATCACTATGAATACATAAGGAATTGATTCCAATTTCTAGGGCCAGTTCCAATCCCGCTATTACTGCTTCATATTCAGCATCGTTGTTAGTGGCCGTGAACTCCAATCTTAATGCATAGTACAACTTTCTTCCCCTGGGGGTGACGATCACAATACCTGCCCCCGAGCCTTGTTCGTTTGATGCTCCGTCTACAAAGAGGTTCCATTTGATGTTTTTTCTACTTCGGATTGTTCCTTGCCTTCGTTGGTAGTGAATTCGGCAATGAAATCAGCCATGGCTTGTCCTTTGATAGCGGTGCGGGGATGGTAGGTGATATCATACTGACTTAGTTCGATGCACCATTTGAGGAGTCGCCCAGAAGTGTCAGGACGATGGAGCACTTGTCTTAGTGGTTGATCGGTTAGAACCCTGATGGAGTGAGACTGGAAGTAGTGTCGCAGTTTCCGTGACGCGATCAATAAACAATATGCTAACTTCTCAAGTTTAGGATATCTGGCTTCTGCCCCTGTAAATCTCTTGCTTACAAAGTAAACCGGGCGTTGTGTGCGGTCTTCTTCTCTTACCAAGGCGGCGCTTAGAGCATGAGATGATACAGCGAGGTATAGGTATAACACTTCACCTTCATTTGGAGTTGAAAGTACTGGTGGTCTCTGAAGGTGTTCGATTAGGTTGAGGAAGGCTTTTAAGCATTCGTCGGTCCACTCGAACCTCCCTTTGTCTTTCTTGAGTGCTTCGAAGAAAGGGACACACTTGTCAGTTGCCTTGGAAATGAATCTGCTTAGGGCGGCCACCTTTCCGTTTAGGCTCTGCATTTCTTTTCGAGTGGAAGGTATCCTTATTTCTTTTAAAGCCCGGATTTGTTCAGGGTTTGCTTCGATTCCTCTGGCGTGGACGATGAATCCTAAGAATTTTCCCGATGAAACTCCGAAGGAGCACTTTAGAGGATTCAGCTTCATTCCATACCGGCGAAGTACCTGAAACATATCGTCTAGATGGCTTACATGGTCGTTGGCTTTCCTGGACTTTACCAACATGTCATCCACATATACTTCCATAGTTCGTCCTATCAGTCCTGCGAACATTTTGTTGACGAGGCGTTGATAGGTAGCTCCAGCATTTTTAAGTCCAAAAGGCATGACTTTGTAACAATATAATCCGCGGTCGGTGATGAAGCTAGTGTGGTCCTGATCGGGAGCGTGCATGGGGATCTGGTTATATCCGGAGTATGCATCCATAAAAGACAGGAGTTCGTGCCCAGCTGTGCTGTCTACGAGTTGGTCAATTCGGGGAAGTGGGAAGCAGTCTTTCGGGCAAGCGTCATTCAGATTGGAAAAGTCAATACATGTTCGCCACTTTCCATTGGCCTTTTTTACTAGCACTGGGTTAGCGATCCATTCTGGGTAGATGGCTTCCCGTATGAAGCCATTAGCAAGTAGATTCTTTACTTCCTCATCAAGGGCTGTCGATCGCTCTGCCCCCATGCTCCTCTTTTTCTGCTTTACTGGTACCTTGGTGGGATCGATGTTCAACATGTGGCATGCTATGTCTGGGGAGATTCCTGTCATATCGGCATGGGTCCATGCAAATACATCTAAGTTGTGGCGGAGAAAGTCAATGAGTTGATCCTTCAATTCCGTTTCCAGCTGAGATCCGATTTTTAATAGTCTACTTGAATCATGCTTATCTACCGATACGAATTCCATAGCCTCTGCAGGCTCGGCGGTAGCCTCCTCCTCTTTATCCCTGGGGTCTAGTTCATTGAAGGGATCGCTTGTGTATCGAAGAGGAGGGGCTTTCTTTAGTTGCTATGCCTCCAAGCTTTTCATGCAGAGAATAGTCTCTGCATCTTTTCCTTTATTCTTTCTGCGGTTATTGCGAAGTTCAGTTACGTAGCAGTCTCGGGCGGCATCTTGATCTCCTTCTACTTCTCCTACTCCGTTGTCTGTTGGAAATTTCATTTTCAGGCACCAAGGGGCTAATACAATCTGAAAGTCAGACAAGGCTGGTCTTCCCAAGAAAGCGTTGTAAGCCGAGTGGTTTTCTATTAGTACGAACGTTTGTTTTCGCACAACGGAGCGGGGATGACTTCCTATTTCGACGAAGAGGTCAAGTTGCCCGAGGGGCATTTTTGCATCTCCAGTGAAACCGTGCAGTGGTTTGTCACAGGGGGATACATCCTTCATTGATAACTTCATTTTGTCGAAAGCATGTTTGAACAGGATATTTACGGAGCTTCCCGTGTCTATTAGAATCCGAAAAACTTTAGCTGGACCAAACCAGGCAGAGATGACCATGGGATCCATATGTGGGTACTGTCTTCCTTCCAAATCATGCCTACTGAATACAATGTCATTGTTTTCTTTTCGTTTCGGGTGGCGTTCCTCCGTAATGGAGTTAACATATCCTTCGGCATTTCTAAGCGACTTGCCGTACCTTTCCATCTCTGCCCAACTTCTGTCGGCAATGTGTGGTCCTCCTGAGATGGTAAGGACCACTATCTTCTCTTGACTAGAGCCACTGGTGTTGTGATTGTTGCGATTCCCTCCGCCTACTTCTGGGAGGGGTTGCTTTGAGTTCTCATTGGCAGGAGTTGGAGTCCTGTTCTGACCTTTCACATAACGTTCCAGTCTCCTTCTTCTAATGTGTTCTTCGATCAAGTCCCGAAGATGGTGGCATTCATTGGTATCATGTCCGTGGGATTCGTGGAAGCGACAGAACTTTCCGGACTTGAGTGCGTTATCTGATTCTTTCTTGTGCGGGGGGCGCTTGTATCCGAGTTCGCCCTGAGTGGCTAGGTAGATGTTTTCGATTGTTTCATTCAAAGGAGTATAGGAGTCGAATCTTGGCCCTGGTCGATATTGGCGCTTCTCAACCTTTCTGCCCCCAGCATTGTCTCTGGATTCATTTCTTCGAGCGTCCTTAGCTGCAGTGGGAACCTTGTCCTGAACTATCTTGCCTTGTTGCCCTGACTGCCTCTCCGTAGCAGCGTCTTCAAGTCTCATATACTTTCCAGCTTCATGGAAGAAATCAGGCAAGGTAGCTGGTTTTTCCTTAGTTAATCTTCTGGCAAACTTGGTGTCTGGATGTACACCACTACAGAGGGCCATTAGAGTGAGTTTTTCATCGGCGTCTTGAACTGCTGCCGCTGCGGCGTTGAACCGTGTTAGATATTGTTGCAGCGTCTCTCCGGATTTCTGTTTGACATTGGATAGAGAATAAGCATCCTTGGGTTGTTCCACATGGATGCGGAACTGGCTAATAAACCTTTCTTTTAACATCTCCCATGAGCTGATGGATCCTTGGGGTAGATGGCAGAACCAGGAGGTAGCTAGATCTGCTAGGAATAGCGGAAAGCATTTACATAATACTCCTTCTGTTGCTCCACTCATGAGCATATGCTGGGTGTATCTCTGCAGGTGTACGATGGGGTCGGAAGTTCCTTTGTAAGGTTCCATGGTTGGCATTTTCCATTCCCGGGGAGTGATGGCAGTTTCGATATTTCGGGTAAAGGGACTGGTGACCCTAGCGCCTATTCCCCGGTCCCTTTGTTCCCGTTGGACACATTCTCTGAATAATCGTGCCATTCGTTCGTCAGAACTTGGAGCGGACAAAAATGAGCTCGGTTCTTCCCTGCGGGATCTACCTCGTCCAGATGACCTGTAGGGATGGTACAGTCTATCACTTCTAGCATTATCCAGTGGTTGTCTTTGGCTGCTCGGATGCACGCTAGGACCAGCTACAGTTGCCCCCTGCCTTGATCTTCCCCTGTGGGGTTCTGTTTCGAGCACATCCATGGGGTCAACTTCGGGCTGGGTTCTAGCTCGGCTCCGTTCAGCGAGGTTTCTATGATTAGGTGGCATGACTGGCTCGGCTACATCCGACCCTCGCCTGGTGCCTCCCCCGCTGGGTTCGGTTCTAAGGGCTTCCTCGAGTCGGAATTCGGGCTGAGTCCGGGCGCGGCCCCTATCATTGTTGTTCCTGTTGATAGCTTCTTCGAAGAGGGAAGACCTTTGTTGCCTCCGAGATCCTCCGGATTGGGATTCACCCCATGATTCAGTGTTGTGGTTGGACTCTTCAGCATCCCTTAAGCGTGACATGAGTTGGTCCACCAAAGCTTCTTGTTGGGATGTGAAGCGGTTAGTTACTTCAGTCACAACCCTGTCCAGATCTGCCCTGGTGATTGGTTGTTCCGTTGCGGGACCAGTTGGATTTTCCTGATTTTCATCTGGTACTGCTGTTGAAGTGGGCTGATCTGCGATTGCTGGATCTGGAAGGCTGCTAGTTGCGATGTTCTTTCCTTTGTTAACATCCCTTCTCTGTTTGGAAGGCATGATTTCTAAGCAACGAGCGATGTTGTTAAGAAGAAGGTTGAGTGGGAGAAGATGAAGCTTGAGTTCTACTCTCAATGAAAGCACCAAAAATGTTTGCACAAAAAATGGACAAACACCTCCAAGTCGTATTATTTAGTTGATTATATGTGATTTTCAATGATTTTAGATGAGTATATAAATATAAAAGAAGTAGGGGCTGAAATGTAAAAGACACGCGGATTTATAGTGGTTCGGCCAGAATGTGCCTACGTCCACTTTATATGTTATTATCTTTTTTCCTTCAGATTACAAGTACAATGCTTCGTATATGAGTATATGAAAGTAGTTTGAAAGTTCCTTCCTTGCTTGAGCTCTCAAACTTGTCTGCCATTGTTGTACCCCTGCCCCTCTATTTATAGAATGAGGTAGGGAGCAGGGGCCTTGGAGGTATATAGCTGCTGGTGGGCCCGGGCTGAGACAATCTGGACTGGCAGTCACCTGGTTCGGCGAGGCTTCATTCGGCCGTGCTTGGAGATTGGTTTGGTCATGGTGGTTCGGTTGTGGAGGTGGTTCGGTTGTGGCTTGGATCGGTGGCGATTGGTCCGGTACCATCCTCGTTCGGTATTGTATTGGAGAGGCTGGTCCGGCATCATCTAGTTCGGTAGTGTATTGGAGAGGCTGGTCCGGTATCATCTGGCTCGGCAGGAACTTATGCCGAATGAGGTTATAGGCTGGGTTTGCCGAATGAAGGGACCGAATGGAGGCTCGGGCCGAACGAACTTCTTCATGGAGAATATTGGATGGTCTTCTAGGTTGGTATTGGCTATCGAACGAAGTAGAGGTTGCTTGCGAGCCCGAGTGAAACTGCGGCTTCTTGGTCTTGAGGTCTTCTGGGTGAAAATTCGCCCAACATATCCGGCCCCTTTAAACATATCTAGTGCGGCCTCCCACACTTCGGCCAGGGTAATCTCATACTTGGGGCCCAGGAATGCAAGACTGCCACGCCCTAATATACAATGCAAGTAGAAATCAAATAGTGTCGAGCCAATATCAGCTTTGGTAGCTTCATGGGCTTCTTCAGCTGCAATTCTACCCGCAACAGCCTCATCCCGCTCTCTCTCGACTTTGGATAACTGGGCTTTCAATTTTTCAATCTCTGCAGCCTGAAGGCCAATTTGTCCTCGTAACTGAGTAATATCAGTACGGTTTCCCTCTATAATCTGCTCCAACCCATCAGCCTTGGCCTCAGCATCCCTTTGCGCGGCATGAGCATCCCGCACTTGTTGAAGAAGCACACTCTCCCTTTGAGAATAAGAAGTGGAAGAAGTAGCAAGCTCCTCTTTAAGTTTCCCAACTTCTGCCTCAAGTTTCTCATTATAATTGGCAATACTCCTCATTTCTGCATCATGCTGTTTAAGGATCTTTTGCCATTCAGTTTTGTCGTTCTCCATGGTAAGCATAGCTTCGAGATTGGCCCTATTCACCCTTTGGAGCTCATCAACGAGTTTCTGCCAAGATGACATCCTCTCAATATCGGTTCTGACTGCATCAAGGTTCCGTAACATAGCACTTTTATCTATGGGAACCAGATCAAGGTCAAAGCGAACTCCTTTTAAACACCAATTAGGAAATCGGCGTTGAAGAGTGGCTGGACCTGGTCTAACTTGGTAAGATGGCCTATTGATGATTGCTTGGATATCAGTAGGGGAAGGGGCAGGAGATTGAGAAGAAGTAGGAGCAGTAATCTTCTCTGAAGGCGCAGGCATTGGCTCCTCAATAACTTTGGCCCGTTTGCTCGAGTCATCAGTTGTGTGACTCTTCCCTCTATCATCATGAGATTTGCGTTTAAGGGAGTCACTCTCTCTGTGGGAGGAATCATGTCGACTATCTGGTCTTCCAAAGCGTTCTTCATAATCACGTCTTTCCCGAGCCTTCCGGGCAGCCCTTTCTTCATCAGTCTCTCTATGAACAGGAGGATAGGATTGATAGCCATACTGGCTGCGTTTCCCATATCGCTGAAAGTCATTATAGTACGAGCTGCCTCGCCTCATTGGAAAACCTAAAATTAAAAAAAAAGAAACAAAACTTGAGAATCATTCAAATGTTAAAAAAAAAGGAGAGCATAAAAGTGCCAGGAATTCTAAGTGTGTGTGATGTGCAAACTACGCGCATCAATCTACGAACCACTCTTTAATTGGGGAGTAGTTGTGGGTGTAATAGTTAGCGTCAACTCTTGAGTCGACGGCGACTGTTGCAAAGTAGAAGTAGCTTCAACTACTGAAGAAGAAATCCCGGCAGTGATAGGATCGTCTTTAAAGATCTCTTGTGAAGTAGCAAAGAGGTCGCTCAGTCCTTCGAAAGTATCGTCCCTGCTCTGCTTAACAGGACTGGATTTCTCAGCTTTTTCACCAGATTCTTGTAAATGATGGGAAGATCCCTGAGGCTCTTCTTCCTCGATAACCGGGGCAAGTTTGTCAGATGGCCCCGCAGCATCAACAGAAGTGGAACACTTCACTAGCGAAGCCTCAGGAGCAGGTCCTTTTGATATGGATGTGCTAGTAGAAACTGAGGCATCCAACGCTCTAGCTGGGGAGTCTGGAATTTCATGAGGACGCATAGAACGAGAAGTATGCAAAAGTCCGTGCTGATGCAAAAATTCATCTTTCAACAGAAATTGAATATCTCTCTCCTCAACCGGCACGGCCTTAAGCCTCTCAAAAGTCGACTTGTGACTGGGATTCCTAGAGGGAGGAGGCAGCGCTGAAAATAAAAAGAAGCAGAGTTAACACTTAGCAGGTCAGTCTCACAAAGGCCAGATAACAAACGAAGTAAGGATGGATGATCTTACTTCCTTCCCTCCACACAGCATAAAACCCCGGGGGGCAACGAACGAAGAAGAACTGGGTTAGAAACCCATGAGCAGTGTCAGGAAGGCCAACAATTAATTTGCGGTTTCGGGCGCTTCTCACAACAGTAATAGAAGGATGATCTTTGGTCCGGGTAAAGGAGCATAAGTAACAAATTTCATCAAAGCTCGGAAGTCGATCAAGTGTTCTCCTAAATAGCACACACAACCCCATTAGAATGGCGTAGCCGTTGGGGTGTAGCTGGGATGGAGCAATGGCCAATTGATGAAGAAGTCGTTGGAAAAAGTCATTGAAAGGAGGAACGCCCCCACTTAGGCACATTTGTCGGTTAACTGTCACAAAGCCAGAAGGTGCTATGTCAGCAGTGTTATTTCTCTCAGGAAGAATGGCATCTGATTCAGCAATGCCAAACTGAGTACACAACTGGCGAAAAACTTTGTATGATAGTGTGGTAGGAACTCTTTCGGGAGGATTAACTAGTGGAGCCGGAAGAACAGTTGCCTCTCCAGTCTGAACTGTTGCATCTTCTTCCTGAGAAGTCATTCTACACAAGCAACTGGATATTCAAATATGAAGATTGTCAACCTACAAGTCAAAGTAATCTGTAAAAGAATGCAGCAGAGTTCAACAGTTTGAAATTCAAGCAGCAGTTCAAAGTTCAAGCAGAGTTTAGGAGTGCAAGTGCTAAGTCGTAGACGACTTAAGTGCTAAGTCGTAGACGACTCAAGTGCTGGGTCGTAAACGACTCAAGAGCTAAATTATACACAACTCGAATGCTAACTCGGCAGCGCCTTAAGTGCTAACTCGCCAACAACTCAAGAGTTTTTCCTACGGGTCAAGACAAATCATCGGTTCTCTGGCTAGCTCGTCCACGACCTAAGGATTGGGGGGCAACCTAGGATGAGTCGATTCAATTTTGGGTCGTTGGTGTTTTGAGCCGGCAGCGCTCTGAATCGTGAGTCGTGGTGAAAAGAAAAAACTCTAGTTCTAAGCAGCAAGAAGATCTCCAAATCCTAACCCATAACCCGTTAACCCAATGGCATCTCCAAAAATAACAACTTTAATCCTATCACGATACAAGATCGCCTCGAATGACGAATCGCCACAAGACAAATCAGGCAAGCCCAAATTCATCGGCGATCAATCCAACCAAACTCGTAAAGCTTGAAGGAACGAACCAGGAATGGAAAATTAAACGAATGAGCCAGTGATGATCGACAATCGGAAGGAAAGCAGGATTGCTTACGTAGTATGATGCCCGAAAAAATTGAAGGTGGATTGAGTTGAAATCGTCTTGGGAAGCTCGAAGAAGTGTTAATGGCAGAAGCGTTTTAGGGGATTGGTATGAAAAGAAGAAGATGAAAGTAACGATTCATGCCTTTTGTACTAAGGTAGTAGGACATGAGTCGGCACATGCGGGTTAAGATAAGTCGAAGCACGCGACCTACGACTTAGGCGCGTGCTTCGAGGGGCAAATGTTAACCCCGCTGAAACTTGGACCGACTCATTTACTCAACTAATACCGACTCATCCATGTAGAGGGAAGAACGACTCATCTATCTAGATCCGACTCATCTAGGACCGACACATCTGATCCCGACTCATCCACTTAAGGTCCTTACCGACTCATTGGATATACGACTCAAGGGATTAGCGGTTCGTAAGAAAAGGCCGACTCAGCAAGACCCCGGCTCAACAACCTCAGCGACTCATCTAGTCCCCGACTCAACGAGTTAACGACCTAAAGTCCAAGGCGACTTAAAGGACTCAAGGAGAGATTGTACGACTCAGGGGATCTGACGGGTAAGGAAGGCCAACAAGGTAAGACATTAACGACTCATGAAAGTTTACGACTTAAAAGGTGATACGACCTAAGGCTTCAGGGACAAGTTCAAAACCATACTGAAATGAGATAACTCGTTGACTAGCTACGGCCGTGATGAGTCGTATACGACTTATGCTAGCATAAAAGGAGTTATGTTCGGTTGACTCGAGAACGACTTATCTCTTTGGACCGAGCCAGTAGTTCGGCCTTGAGTTAATATGAGACGACTCACCATGACTCGCCCACGACTTAAAGTCGTTAAGTCGTAACCCATTGCCACAGTGCCTATGCCAAGGAAGATTGACTCGGACACGACTCAAGACTTGTCATAAAATCCAGCAGAGGAATAAGCATTGGAGGAGTGAAGGGATGATTCTATGAGTCGGCCACGACCTAATTTGACTCGGCCACGAGTCAGGCATGAGCCGGGTACGACTCACGACTTAAGGCTGAAAACTCTTATAAATACAAGGCCACCTCCAACATTCAAAGGACTTTTGGCTCACTCTCTTCAAGCGCCGATACTCTGCTGCATTCCGAACCAATTTAACACTTGAAGCTCTCAAGACACTAAGAACGCTACAAACAACTTCAAGAAGAGATCACATACATCCAACATGGATTCGAAAACTCTCATCTTCATCGAAGTTTAGGCTACTTGTTCTAAGTCTCTTGTAATTCAAAGTGTATTGTACTTGGGAAGAATTGTATCAGCTTGTAACGAGATTATTAATAAAAGTACTTAAAGTGGACGTAGGCTATACCCTTAAGCCGAACCACTATAAAACTGTTGTTGTTTACCACTTTTCTGCTATTATCCGCTTGTAATCTATTCCCGAGCTATCGGGTGGTGCTTTCACAACTACAACTCATACACCGGGGTGTTAGCGTTCAAATTTTAGCGTTAACATTATGTGAATGGAAGTAAATTAAATTAAACTGAGAATAAAAATCCAGTGTATTTAAATTAAGTTGAAATTTGAATTAAAAATGGAATTTAGTGATGGAACCTGAGTTATAAATAGAAATTCCATTGAATGGTAAGTAAATTAAACATGAATTGGAATTGTTATGAAATTGGACTAAAGTAAAGATGGTTTGAATTTACAAATAAAATCCAAATCAAGTATGGATGGAATAAATTGGCCTTGGATGTTATCTTAACAAATTTAGAATGGCTAATTAAATCACATGGGATTTGATCTAGATGAGTATCAAATAAATTGGAAATGAATTTAAGTAAGAAGTTACAATAAATAAATTAACTTAAGATTTAAAATTTATGGAAAGGTGATTTCGAAGAAAGTGAAAGTTCATTGAATAAAATAGATTGGTAAAGTACTTTAAACTTTGGATGTGATTGGATAGTAAATAGAAAATTTAATTGGATTGAGAACTTTGATTGAACTGGAATTAACATAAGCTAAGTTAATGTTTGAATTTGAATGAAGATGGATTAAATTGAGATGTAGATGATATTGTGATAAAACTCCCACTTGGGTAAATTCATAATAATGAAATGAGGTTGAATTTAATATAAGCTGAGTTAAGTGAAATTTGAATTTGAATAAATAAGACTTCGATAGCTTATAAAAGAATTGAGAAGCGTTGAAATAAAAATATATACTTGGCTAAGTAAAAATGTATAAACCCGAATTAAAATAAAAATGGGAATGTGGTTAACTATAAATGAATGGAAGTGAGAAGATAAATAAGAAGTGGGGCTTATAAAATTAAGGTGGAACAAATAAGTCAAATAGAATTGAACCAAAGAAATTTAAATGAAGAGATTTTTGAAGCTAAAAATCAAGTATTGAATTATAAATTGGGAGTAAACTAATTTGGGATAAATTAGTAACTTGAATATGTGAATAAACTTTGAATTGGTTAAATAAAAGTTGAATGGTAAATTAATAAAAGTGGAGGGTGTATTAAAGTGAATGGGAGGAAGAGACCTTGAATTATAAATATAAAATTCATCTTGGATTGGTTAGCAAATAAAATGAAATGGATTAAATATAAATGGTTAGAAGTGCAAACAAAATCCAATTGTGTATAAATAAAGTGAAAATGGTCTTGTAATAAGTTAAATAAGTTCGAGAATGAATCGAACATGGGAATTGAAATTTTTAAATGAAATAATTAATTGAGCTAAGAAGTAAATGAAAGAGATTTGATTTAAATAAAATCAAATTAAATTGGGACAAGAATTTATGGGCAAATGAAATAAACTTAAAATATGAAAATTAAATAATTTGAAGTAAATTATCTTAAGTCTAAAATTCAATGAAGCATGTCTTATATAAATTTGGGACATGATTGTTAAATTTTAAGCATTGAGGTTGTTGAGATTAATAAAAATGGTTTTGAATAAAACGAATGTGAAAATGCAAACAATGCAAAGATATGGTTTAAAAATAAACGAGAATGGAATGAAATTTCATATAACTTGAGTTGGAATCAATTTTAAAACAGTTATAAAACTAAAGGAATTGTTTGTTTGAATGAATATTGTCGAATTTGCATAGAAATAATTGTTGTTGTCGTAAAGAAGATTAAATAAAGTTCTATGGAATAATAGAAGTAAATAAACTTGATTTTTAAATAAATTGCCATGAATACATAATAGTTCGGATTAAAAATGAATTGAATAAAAGAATGATGTTGAAAATCATTCTGAATTGGATAGGATGATATAAATTAAGTAAAAGCGACTGAATTAATCTGGAAACCTTATTACTTGTTTATAAAACTTGATTCACGTATATCTGTTTATAAAATATGGTTTTGAATTGATAAGAAGCAGAAATTGATTTTTAAATCAATTAAATTGAAAATGGGTTCGTTTGGACATAATTATAAATTGAAGATAAGTAAATGAGTTGTAACTCACTTAAAGTTGAATGAAAATGGTATATAAATCGATTAAAAACAAATTGAACTAAATTTAGAAACCATACCGATTGCATACGTAAGTCATTTGGAATGCATTACTTATATTGTTGATTGTTGTGGTTGTTTGAATGTGTAAAATGTTATAGATTTCATAAGTATGTCGCTTATATGTTTAAATTGAGTAAGTACAGGTATCGGGAGACCGTTTAGCGAGATTTTAGACGCGCAAATGCTTAAATAAATACGCCGCTTGCTTAAAATGCTAAATAAGGTACGCCTACGCAATACAAACTAGGAAATATGAACTGTTTTTGGTTTTTTCGACCGTGTGGGTCGATGTATATATATTTATATCTATTGTCAAATTGCAAAAGCTCCTCCGTACAAAGGGGACTCTGCCAAAAAATTTCAGAAATTTTGGGAGTTAGAAATTTTTTGAAAGTTTTGTTAACGACAAAAGTTTTCAAATTGGAAATTAAAATAAATTAGTGAATAAAACTAATTTGAAATAATGACATGAATTTGTTATAAATGAAAAATAGAATTTAAATATTCAGAGTTAAAAAAAAAAATTGAATTCATATGGAAGTGGAAGAATCAATTTGAATAAGAATAGATACAAACTAAGGTAGTAAGATGGAAATAAATATAAGAAACACATAAAATGCTTATACTAACTTAAGTAAGGAATGATGCGTTCTCAATTGGGAATTGATATTTCAAATATAATCTAAAATAATATTTGAATGAATAGATATTGACATTTGTAAGAAAGTCGATGAAATGTTTTGAATATTGTGATTGGACATATTGCTGTGTAAGATTGGCAGGTAATATAAAGGGAAAGAAAATTGATTTTGATTTCAGAAGATAAATTTGAAATGCTCGACAAAAAAGTATGTATTTAAATTTCTATATGAAAATTTATTGGGATTTTGATCAAGCCACTTGGCTTTTTGTTTTCTTTTGGGATTTGGGAGGCCGTAGAGCCATTTTGTAGTTGTACCGAGCTAGCCGCGCAAAGGAGACGCTGGCAAAAATTTTCGGGAATTTAGAGAGTTAGAAAAATTTTGAGAAAATTTTGATAATTCAAAATTTGAAACTTGAATGGTTAAAATAGTATAGTTTGAAACTAGGGAAAAGTTTGGAAAGTTAATAAGAAGGGTATTGCGTCTTTTATTAAAAAGATAGTTTGGTAGGATGTTGAATGGTTGGTTTTGGATAAAAATAGTAACGGGTATTGGACCATTCTTCCTAATTAGTAATTTCGGGGACGAAATTCTTTTAAGGGGGGAGGAATGTAACGACCCGGCTTTTTCAATAGTTAATTTGCGATATTTAAAATGAATTTAAATATTTAATTTGAATTATAATTTGATTTTGAATATGAAAAGCTATTTTATTTAATAAAAAGAATTCAAAATTTAAAATATAACGACCTATTGAATTAATTAATTATTAAAGTGGTAACTAAATATTGGGTAAAATATAAAATCTGGTATAGTAAGCTTGTTGAAAATATTTTAACGGCTTATAAAATTTATATTGAAAATACTGGAAGTAATAGATGGATTAAAATTGAATTTAACTGTCGTTTGTTTAATTTTAAATTTGCATCGTTTAAATTGACACTTAAAAATAACCTTCCGAGGCATAGTCTCGGAATTCGACGAAACCAGTTCCATTGGATCCGTAATATTGAATTATTACCGGATTTCAAATTTCGTAATTTTTGGAGTGATCGTGTTTTCATACTAGGTAAGGACGCTTCGGAAATAATTAATCATTTTAATTAAAATATCCTACATCAAATCACTGCAACCTTCTCCTATACGCCTCCTTTCCCCTCAATTAAATCACGGTCTCCCCCTTTTCGTTTATAAAAATCAACAGAGCGGATAAACGTTAAAACGAAGTCTTCGTTCGTTTCAAAACCCACTACCTCCTTCCACTTCTTTCCCCTTTTCATTTTTTTTGCTTCAATTGAAATCGATCCTTCTTCTGTTAAAATTAATTCCTTCTAGTTTCTAATTTACAAAGTCACCCCCTTTCCTTTTTCTTCCTCAGAAAACAATTTGCGTTCAAAAAAAAAGAGAGAAGAAAACCCTAAATCGAATCTAATGGAGGACGATGAGTAAATCAGGCCACGTTCGAATCAATCAGGCAAGCCGCGATTTTTGGAAGCAGGGTCGAGATGGATCGCGACTTCATGGGGATAGGCAATTCATCTGGATGGCCACGTCAGTGGTTGTGGATGTTCGCGCGACATCGTAGGCGTGGCTAGGGCGGCGTGAAGGCGAGCAACTGTGAAGGGCCGTGTTGTTGTGGGTGGCACGCGAACTCGAGTCGCATATCAGTGGAGAATCCAGTGACGAAGTGGGTTCTAACAGTAACATCTCGGAGGTGACGTCAGGGGTCGCGCAGCAGCAGCTTGAGTCGGCAGTGAAGCATAGTGCCTAGAGTTCGTTTCAGTGAGGTATAATTATGAATTCATTTTTGAATTTAAATCTAATATGCATATGTACACAGCTAGGGAAAACAGAAACAAAAGGGAATTTTTACAGTAAAGTATAAATGTTTCTGTTTTTAATTTAATTCATATACAAGTTTTAGGAAAAAAAATATAGAAGTTTAAAGTGTTCACAGCAAAGAAAGTTCTTTTTGATATTTTGAAAAAGGTAAAATATAAATATAAGTATTTGTAGAAAATAGAAAATAAAACATACATAAGATTTAGAAAGAAAAAAGGAATTTTGAATGGTAATATAGGTTATTTTTATAAGTATATATGTATGTTGTTTCAAGAATAAAATAAATACACATGTTTTAAATATTATTTTAAATAGTGGATTTAGTGATTAAAATTTGTTTAATATACTAAAGGATTTTTAAAGATAGTAGTTAAATTAAATCATTAGTTAAAATTAAATTATTAGAGTTAAAGAATAAATTTATTTAAACGGAAATAATTATTCGATTTGTTCGAATATTAATAAAATCATATAATTGTTTATATAAGGTCAACAGTCCGGGAATCAGGTCAAGATTGGAAAGGATTGCAACTTAAAAGCAAAGGTGAGACTTTCTCACTCATTTGGATGCCATAAATAAAATTTAAATGTTAAATTTAAATCATTGGATGTGTTTGGATGATTTATAATAGTTTATCCACAGAATGATATTATAAACTCATATACTGTGATATCCCACTTTGAAAGTGTAATTGATATGTTATTGTGCTAACATTTGTGGATGTAAGGGAAACAGGTTGGAGGGATCCAACAGGATTCCTCAAAGATATTTATTTATTATATATATATGTTGTCATATGACAGGATGAATGAACTGAAATGGAATTGCATGCGAATTGAATTATATAATGTTAAATAACATGGAAATTGGAATTTACTAATTTTTTTTAAATGCTATAAATAATTTAATTGAAGGAAGTTAAATGAAATTTAAATTAAAAGAATATTTTTCTTTCAGATTTGAATTTACTTCTATTGAGACTAAAGTAAAATTAAAAGAATATTTATTACTTTGGTTAAACTTAAAATTAGTCAAAGTTGAGTTTGGAAAAAAATTAAATTATGTACAAGACTCTAAGAAATATTGTAATCGATAAATGAATTTGAAGTAGAGCAAACTTTATTAAGAAATAATGTAAATAAAAACTTTATTAGGAAATAAAATAAAAGGGAACCTTATTAAGAAATGAAATTTTATTAAAGAACAAATATGGAATTTTATTGAAGAATAAATTTATAAAGATGGGATCTTTGAATAAAAATTTGTTTTTATAAATAAAAGAAAACTCAAGGAGTTATAAATTTATAAACAGAGTTTATAAATGAGATAGAAAGTATTAGCGAATATGTAATGAGATAAGTCATGGTAAGGACTTAATTCGAGTTATGAAAATTGGTTTTGGAAGGAAATAGTTGAATATTTCTGAAAGTAAGAAATGAGAACATGGTCAAGAGGAGTTTATGAGTGAATATTGGATTTTCTAAAAATATAAATTGGTTTTAAAGGAATATTTTCAAAAATTACTATACTATATAATTTGTAAAGAACTATTTTCTAGATTTAGAATATTTCGGAAAAGTTATTTTAATGCTTAGTATTTATTATAATAAATTATAGTTTTCTAAACCAGCTTTGACAATTTATTAATAACTGGATATGAATTCAATTTTACCTTAAACCATAATTTGAAATAAAACCATTATTCTTATTTTATAAGTCAAAATATTTTCAAAAATGTTTTGAAAATCCAATTATAAATCCTATTGAGAAGTAAAGCAAGTGTAATTAATTTGAATAAGATCTTTAGGGAAAATTTTATAAAGGGAGATGAGAACTTGAATAAATTCCAAGTTTAAGATTAGTGAATTTCGAGGTGAGATAAAATCCTCAAGAATAGCAGGAATGAAACCTGAAATTTTAATAAGCTAAATGGCTTTGGAAAATTTACAAATGAGATTGTAAATGATTTTTTAAGGAAAGAAACAAGAGATAAAGGAATATTTTCCAAGTTTTTGAGAACTATTGAAGTGGGAAAATATTATAAATGGTTGGCAAGGACTTAAATGGTTTCACGAGAAATAGAGTGAATTGAATCTAATTTCAAGGCATTGAAATATGAAGATAATATCTTAAGTAGGTATTCGAGATAAATAATTTGTGGAAATTATTTGATGGTTGCTTGCGTATGATTAATTGATAGTTAAATAACCGACTATCAATATTGGACAACGCGCTGATCGTTTCGAAGAGTCCGGGATCGGATTTAATTATCCGAAAACCACTTTGATCCGGTTTGAACGATTACTTATGAAGACCGTGAAGAGTTGAAGACGGTGATTCGGTTTGTCCAGACCCAGGGCAACTTGTATGGATTGAATGCTTTCAGAACATCGTCAGGTGGACGATGAGCATTCTAAGTGGGACGCGTTCTTGAAAGGTAAGGCTTAAACTCAAGCCTCATCAACCGGGAATGGCTAAAACAGGGGAGGTGCAGCAAGACTTCGTGGGTAGCCCCCACTGGAGAGTGAGGTTTCCCCAGTCTAGATGTCCCTTTTATTTCGGCTTAGTGGGTGGTTGGTCGCGCCAACCACGCGGTGATCTTGCTTGGGACTGTCCTGTAAGGGATGGTTTCGGTCTTGTGTTGCAGGGGAGTTAGGGTGGCTCCTCGGTACTCTGATCTAGACCAAGTACTGTGACGGGCGGTACCCCAGTGCCCTACCATTGTATGGGATTCAATCTCCAATAAGCGCCTGTACGGTTTTGATTGTGCCCAACTATTGCTGAAACGTGAGATGCAAGCATTTCAGCATCGTAAGGTAAAAACCCGGCATGTTTATTTGTGGCGTGGTCTTACGAGATGCTTTTGTTTTCAAAAGATTTTTTTGAACTTTAATAATCCACTTGAGTGTGATTTTCTCACGCTGGTATTCCAGACTGACTTGGGTGTTGTTTTATATGATGCTCGGGTCAGACCGAGTTAAAACAGGTTCAGGTTATATGCTGGAGCTCAGGAGACGAGCTTGATGACAGAACGTATTTCCGTATTTGTCTATTATTTCCGCTGTGTATGATCATATAGCAGTTGTCTCTGTATGACTGAATGATGTACTCTGATATGGTATGTATGTATATATGGCAGTACAGATTCTTTGTATTTAAATCTGTATTCTATCTATTGTATTTTATTCCGCTGCGATGTGAGATTCTGATGTTGTTTTTGTTCTTCTTCTTCTACCTCTTTCTTCTTTAACCCGAAGACTCGTATTTTTGTTCCACTTTGAGCTGAAGTGTGGTGGTTTTGGCCAGCTCAAAAGGGGTACGGATTTGCGGGCCTTTACATTTTCAAGGAGTCACCTATACTTCAAACCCTACATTGAGGCGCTGATAAATTTTCTTGTTAACATTTTTGGCGCTAGAAGGAGGGCTTGAATCTCCAATTCCCAATAACTTTCACCATAGGTATATTGCATAGAGTTCTTCATACAAAGGAAGAAAATTGTAAGAGCAAGGAATAATAATGACAATCCAAATGAAGAAGCTGCATCACAATTGCCCTTAGAAAATAATATAGTCCCCAATTTTAACTTAGAAAATATGGAAGTTGGGCAAACTTCAACCCTAATAAGATCGGAAAACAATGAGATTAAAGTCTCGAATCTACAAAATAAGTGATGGCTATGCAAGAACTTTTTGAAGGGGCTCCATCTCAAGAATCATTAAGGATCATGGAAGGAGAAGATGAAGTGTAATATCCAAGTAAGGCAAAACATGAAAAGTTAAGCCAACAAAGTAAAGTAGAAAAGTTCTTTGAGCAGTCAAATAGTTTAACCTTGAAAGACAATAGAGATCACAACAAAACCATTCTTAACCAAGTCATAAAGGATACAGTAAAAGGTGTACTCCCTAAACTGGAGAAATATGTTATCCTGCAAAAGACTCCTTTCTTAGAAGAAATAATGGTAGTTAGTCTCCCTTCCTACATATAAATTCCTCCACTAAAATATGATGGAACTACTAATCCATATGATCACCTTGTAGCTTTTGAAAACTGTATGAACTTATATAATGCTCCTGGTCTAATTCAGTGTAAACTCTTCACTATAACTTTTCGAGGAGCAGCTGTCAAATGATATAGGCACTACCAAAAGAGAACTATCCATTCCTGGGAACAATTTTCCTATGAAATCATAGCGTAATTTCACTTATATAAAGACCTAAGAATGGATTCTTACATGTAAGTTAATGTCAAACAAAGGCCAGAAGAGTTACTCAATGAATCAATCAAAAGATTCAACATGGAAGCATTGAAGGCCGAAAACGCGACCGATGAAGAAAATCTTATGGCAGTTTTCCCTAGTATAATCAACCAAACTCCTTTTTGGCAAGAACTTCATATTCGTGGGTGTAAAGATCTACAACACTTCTATTCCCAAGCCGAGAAGTATGTTCAAATGGAAGAAATGCATCATGCCATGAAGAAATCTCAACAAAAACAAAAGAAAGAAAGGTCAGACTTCAACCATCCTAGTAAAAAGTCAAGATGGAAGGAAAATAAAAAAGACAGTCAGATGACGACATCTAAATACTGACCAATAAAATTAAACAAACCTCTTTCCTGTATCTTTTCCATGACAAAAGATGATGAGAATTTCTCCATTTCCTATAAGACAAGAACTCCAGCTAAATCTAAAAAAGGAAGGAATTAACGTGCTTATCCTAAAATGAATGGACATGAAATTGACAATTGCAGTATTTTGGAAAAAATAGTTTAGAACCTAATCAAGTCTGGACTTTTAAAATAATTTTCCAAAAAGGATTAGAATATTTACTATTTCGAAGGAAGCAACTTAATCACTTAATGCCTTGATAGAGAATCAGTCGTACAACTTCATCTTTAGACTCCGATCAGGCTATGAAGCCCTACAGGATCTGTCTATTATAAAATTTCTTTACTTATAACTTCTTTAATTTGAATTGCAATTTGAATTGTTCATATATTAATACAAAATTCGAGTGTCATTATAGGTAAAATAAACAGACCAGCCCATGGTATTCAACATATTCTTGACGTACAACAAACTTTTAGCTACTTAAGAATGACTACCCAAATGCTGAAAACGAGAAAACTTATCCTCGTCTCAAAGCTTGAATCAATATGGTCTAAAGAACTACTCCTTCGGAACCCAAGATTATAGTCAAGCTTCAACTATAGACTCAAGAAGGGTAAATATCTAAAACTCTCCCAAAAGATGGGATTCTAAGGAAAAGCATGCCCTTATTAGTGAAAGTCTATTAGACCATGTATCATGGCTTTTCAAACTCGCAAACAAGACATCTCTTTTGTTGAGCAAAACCCTGAGGAAGCACAACCAAATATACTATACACATTGATTATATTATTGTACCGTTTGGGGAGTATTTTCCTAAATATGTTTTCAAGAATGTTTATTTCAAAAATTAGAAAGGATTTTCTCACCTAAAAAAAAGGGAGATTAAGTATTTGTTTATTTTAAAGATAAACTGGCACAACCTTTAAAGAAGCGTTAGTAAATGCACGCCAAGGTTTTCCAACTAAGCAGTTCCAATATTTCAAAGTTTTTTAAAAGCCTTTGGCGAGGGGAAACCTACTCATACTTTTTCAGAGAAAGTTTTAAAACTATCAAAAGTTCATCAACAAAAACCCAAATTGGAGAATCCTATTCTCGACTAATAGACTATTGGTTCATGAATCATGACCTCCCAGTCTCCTATTTGAGATCCGTGTCTCTACTATGAGAATGATATAAACACCCTTGCAAAAGCAGGAATATGGAAAGATTCTTTTATAGCCAAACTCTTTTTCAAAAAAATAATCCCTCGATATATTAGAAGGGTTCAATTACAATAATTATTTGATATTCAAAAGGATGATCATAAACATTTTAATTTGCCAAAAATGATTTTCATATGCAAGTTTTAGCCTACAGCCAATTTGTAGCTCCTTCCAAAAGGAGGCGGGTGTTGCACCCACCAAAAAGAAAAAGCCTACAGCCAAACCATAGCACCTCCTAAAAGGAGGGAGGTCCTGCACCCACCAAAAAGCCTATGACCAATCCGTAGCACCTTCCAAAAGGAGCGGGGATCCTACAACCACCAAAAAACCTATGGCCAATCCATAACACCTTCTAAGACGGAGGGAAAAAAACTACGATGCTCTTCCATAGCACCTCCTAGAGGGATGATCAAAATCTCTAACTGCTAGTTCACCTCTTAGAGGAAGGATCAGGTCAGTCACTCGTCAGCAACCTTTAGAAGAAGGTCAACTTAACATACACGATAACCATTAGAATCAAAGGAAGCCCAAATGGGGCACCAAGTAAACAAAGAAGGACAAAGATGTCTACAGCAAAAAACAAGGTCAGTGCCCAAAAGAACGAAGGGTTAGAGGAATAAATTTAATCACCATCTAAAATCGAGAAAGGAGTATAGACAAGAAAAAGGATGAAGATGTCCAACTGTATAGACAAGAACAAACAAAGCTTCAAAATCATAATTAAAAAGGACAAAATACTAATTGGCAATCTTTTGTACATCCGATGCTTGAAAAGAGGCTCCCATAACAAAGAATTAAGAAACCTACCCCCTAAAAGGGAACACGAGACAATGGATAATGAGATTCGTAGCTTAAAATGGACAACAAAGATCTGTACGAAAACTAAGGAAATGGAATAGATAACAAATTTTTGCTACGAAGATAAAAGTGATTTCATCTGAAGAATAGATTAAGTAAACCACTCTTGAATCCTTAGAAATAAGGTGACCCCTTAGGATAGAAGAGTCTGTATATTATTTATTCATATATGTGTTATTAGGACCATTACACCGCTGAACGGCCAAGCAATAGTATGAAACTTGCACTGTTGAATGACTGACTAGTCAAATGGAGCTTGCACTGCTGAACGGCAAATCAAATGAACGGAACTACCCGCTGAACGGCTGAACGATTACGAAGTTGAACACCCGAACGAAACTATCTACTAAACGGTTGGCTGGGCTTATGGAACTACTACTCTGGATGGCTGACTGGTAATACGAAACTACTTTCCGAATGATTGCATGGCACTACGGTGCAACTTGGTTCAAATATATCGATAATACTACTAACTATATGCACTTTAGGAATCACATATCTATTAATAGCATAATATCCTTTGAACAAGGAGAATCCTTTTCATTAATCAAGACATAAGTTTTAAATAATCTGTGGCATAGTATTTTAGGAATAACTTTAGAATTAAGGCCAGACAGCCTTAGGGATTTTTTAGTTAAATCTACTAAGTCCACCGTTGCTGGACAGTTCTTTAACTTTGCACTTATATTGAATGAATTTGTAGTAATATATTTTCCAAATGAGATCTTGATAAATTATTGACTAAATTCTCAATTTTATGTTCTTTCAATTTCTTTGTTTCCTTCCATAAAGGTTTCATGTAGATTTTCCGAATTCAATGTTTCCTTATTGAGTTTTCGTAATGATTTCCTATTGAATTTCTGGTTTTGTAAATTCTAAATTCCCCCATTGACTTATATGATGATTTTTGGATTTCATATTCTTAGTTTACTTATTGAGTTTTCAAAATTATTTCTTATTGTATTTTTGATTTTGTAAATATATGATTTTCTCATTGACTTTTGTGGTCATTGTGGATTTCATATACTTGGTTTCTGCATTGAATTTTCGTTATGATTTCTTATTGATCTCATGTTTCTATGAATCTTCATTTCTTGATGGAGTTTCTACGATGATCTGTAGACTTCTTATTGGGTTTCTGACTTTGTTCTGGCATTAGATAAAGTTTAGAGCTGTATAGTTAACAGATAAGATCCTAGGAAGTTTTTAATTACGTTCCTAAATTCATGAATTGTCGATTTCTTTTCATAATGAATTTCTGGTTCTGTGAATTCTTGGTTTCTTTATTGAATTTTCATGACGAGTTGTGGATTTCCTTTTGAATTTTTGGTTTTATGAACTTTCTGGATGAATTTTGAGACTTTGTAACGTAATTGAGGTTTATTTGAGAATATAATGTTTCCACAATAATATTAGATAGGAATTCTGGATAAGAATTTGTTGATGTCAAACTGAATTTTGTTCTTTTGTTAAAGGATGATGGTAAAAAGAATATAAGAGCCCTTTAATTTTCATATTACCAAACAACATCAATGCCTAATCATCTGCCAACTTATTATTGAATGAATGAAAACCATTAATATGCTGCGTAGGGATAAAAATAAAATTATAACAGGGAAACAAGGTAAAACCGCCAAAAGCGAGGAATTAATCCCCAATGGCTAAATAAAACATAATCGAAGAACACAGGATTTGGAGTGTGTGATGGCCTTTTGCGAAGGTTTATTTACTCAAATCAACAACTACTGACTAGGTGATATGTTTCATATTTCTATTTAAAGGATTTGGTCTTATATTTATTTGAATGCTCTGCCCAATAATACTATCAAATAGTATCTTGAATTATAAAGTTACCAAATAATGTCTCATAAAAAAGTTATGATCCTAATAAAAGTTATTATATGTTTTGTAGGAAAACAAAGAAAACGACTTCATTAGAATTTGAGCAGTTTGAAATTAAAGTTTGGAATTTTATCCTAAAGAACAAAAGCTTCTTTCATACCAGAGGGCTAAATACTACCCATAATATATTCCTAAGAATGAAAATATGAAAGAAGAAAAAAGGGCATTGATGAGGATCAGAAGGCATTAGAGTGGTCTCTGTAAACATTAAATTAGGCTTTTGACAAGAAGATGAAAAGTCAGCAAAACCTTTCAAAGAGGCCAAAGGGGTGCTTCAGCAATGTTTTGGATCAGTAAAGAGCTTTCGAAGAGGTCAATTTTTGAAAGAAATGGATAATAGGTTTTCAACTTTCGAAAAGGTTAAAAGGGACCATTCGAAGGCAGTAAATAACATGCTTTCTGCATATGCGCCTAGTCATTCGAAACGATTGGTTTCATCTTCATCTATTTTCATCAGAAGAACATTTGCCAAAAACAACCCTTTCGAAAGCGTATATTAGCCTTTGAATTAGTTAAAGCCATCCTCATCTATGAGGGTAACACCATATGAATTCAGTATAATGCCCACAAACACCAAAGGATGAGGTTCCATACCAGCTATAGAAGATGCTTTCGAGTGGAATCTTTTGTAGCAAAGCTTTCCATGGTGTTTCGACTCAATCGAAAACCAAAGGGTATACGTTTCAATGGCATCGAAGGCCAACTCCCATGCCACTTTGCATGGCATTTTAACAGCTAAGTAAAGAGCGCATCTATATACCGTTCCATGAAGTCAAAAGCGATCAAGTAATATACCTTCCGACGAAGTCGAAAGCAGTAAAGAAAGATAGAAGAAAGCCTGTATAGGATCGTTTGACCTTGGTGGGTGAATAGGGCGATACTAATAATAAGAAAATTTTATGTGGAAATAAAAACAGTTATAGATAAAACAGAACGTATTGCAGAAGAGATCACACACAAATTTACCCATCTCCGGCAAAAACCTCGCCTATGTGTTGCCCCTAAGGTTTCTACTAGAAATTAAGTAGTCAGACGCTTACAAACTTAAACCTGCGACATCCACTAATGACTATCTAACTCTTCGTTCAAAACCCTACCACAACTCAACCACTGAGTTACGAATTCTTGAACTACACCACCGTAGTTCGTAACCTAGTCACACGATTAGAAAGTTATACAGTTTAAAAAAGAAAATTACAACTGAAAATAAAACTTAAAAAGTAAAACCAAAACCCAATTTAATAAAACTTAGCGTAACAATAAATTAATGTAGACTGACCCACTGTAATTTATAACCCAAGAGAAATAGGGATGTCTCCCTATCTTCTATATAATTTGGCCGATCTTTTGTTCGCTATCAAAAATTAGGGCTTTGATTGTTTTTGAAGCGTTGCTTGAATGATTGAAGCTCGAATCATTTACTAGCACGCTCAAGTTAGTTTGATGCTTCTCTCATAGATTAATTTGTTCGCAGCTGCTTTAATTAAGTCATGATCGGATCCATGCTTTGAGTTGGTATGTGAATTTTCCCTTTTTAATTCTAGACTTTGATTCGAGTTACAAATTTGTTTTCGGTTTAAAGTATGCTCTAGACTTTTTATCTTGAACTCGAATCGATAATCTGCCAATGATGATAATGGGTAATTTATAGGGTTTGAGCCCCTTAGTTATCATTCCTATGTTTCTATTTTAATTGTTCAGTGAGTTTTGCTTGGCTGTGATCTATTAGTTGAACGATGGTGTTTATTTTTGACTTGTTCATTTCATACTCGGTTAGATTTTGTTCCATTCTATTCTGTCATTTCAATTTGTGATACTCTAGACTTTGAGTCTTGACTTGATAAATTTGAACTTGTTACCCTTGTTCCATTCTTGCTGGCTTTGACCCGTTCTATTTGATACCTATGATTCTTCTGATGTATTCATATATTCGAATTTCTGCATATATATTTTTTGAATATATTTCCCTGGTTGACATGTTTAAACACTACTACATATTTCGATTGTTTTAAAAACTTCAAAACTCCATTTGACTTTGAGCAATAACTCAAGGATTTATTCTTGTGCATGTATTTGTCATTGTCTATATTCATGTATGCTTATGCTTTGGCCCCTCTGTTGCAATTGAGTCTGGTTCATTTTTGAAGCTTCATGTATACATTTGTGCACTTGTATGGTCTTAATGTCTTTACTGTGATCATTGTTGTTGTATTTCATGTAAGGTCTATATACATTTGCTTCAAGTGCTCCTTTGTGTAGTCTTGCATCTATGTCTGGTTTGGTTCTTGTTGGTTGAATCTGCACTGGGTTGTACATTAGCTGTCGTAAAGTGTTTTCCACTGGTGTTATTGACTTGGTTGTGTATTTTGAAGTCTGCTTGCTCCAATTTTCATATGCACTTGGGCCTTGTTGTTACCAATGCTTGTTTTGTCCTTGTTCTGCTTTGAGTTAACTTGCTGGTTACTTTGATGTTGACTGCCTTATGTTGTCAGTTGTGTCCACTGTTCTATTTCTTTGCATTTTGGTCTATGGTTTTGTTCATGTCTTCATATAGTTGGATTTGCATTCTATTGATCTTATGGTCTTGAATCATGTCTGTAGTTTGCCATTTTCACGTGGTCTATTGTCATGTTGAGTTAATCACCATTTAATTTTACTCGGAGCCTCTGGTCTAGTTGGTTCCATGTGTTGTTGTAGTTTGGTCTGTGTTCACCTCAGTTTTGTATTGTTCGAGCCATACTTGTTAGCTCTCTTGTGTGTATATGTGCACTGGTTCATGTTCATGCTTTTTGCTCTTTATGCATATGCAGTCTGGACTTTTTGTTTTTGAATGAAGTCTTGTGTGTTCTATTTTGACTTGAGTCAGGATTGACCATGTGTATATTTGAAGTGTTGTATGTTGTTTTTCATGCACCTAAGTTGAATCCATCTTATGACTCGAGTTTGACCTTATGCTCACCTGTCCCTACAGTTTTTCACATGCAAGTGTATACTGGTATGCATGGCCTTGTGACATGTACACTGGTACACTGTGCATGTTATAAGCTGTTCGTGTAAAATGAATTCAAAAGAAAAATGATGACGAACAACCCAAGTAACCGAGGCAAATGATATTTTCAAAAACACATACTTCAATTTGAACTGCAAAATATTTCTTTTTCAATTTTACCGTGTTAGTGTTTATTTTGCAGATAATTCAGATGCGGGATGCAAGCTGGAATAGAGTTGAAGATCAAATATGAGTGTTGAGTGAATTATGTAGTGAGGTGTAAAATGTATGTATAGTGCAAATTATGTTGTAATATGAAATTGTATTCTAATAAAAAATGTGAAAATGTAGTGTGAGCTCAAATTTGTACTATTTGATTTTGCAATAAAATATTTGTCTGAATAAAATATTAGTTTGAATATGAATTCCATGTTATTTATTTTATTTAACAAATATTTATTTAAGTATGTGAAAAAAAATTAGTAGGATAACAAATACATACATACATATATATATATATAGTACCGTCAAACTAAAATCATAGGCTATTGTATTCTACAATCTCCTTCTTTTGATGATAACAAACATATATTAAGATTTTGACTCTGTTAAATGTATTTGATTTTGATGAATTCCATTTGCTCCCTCTATTTGAGTGCTCCCCCTATAATAAAGCTCCCTCTTCACGTATGCATAAAAACTATGCAATGGCCTGGATGCAATTAAAAAATATGACTTATTTGCCAAAATCTTAACTTCTCTCTTCCCTTTTTTTTCAGCAAAAGAGTAATATTGTTAGAAAAAATAGAGATAAAGTGATAGATGTTAACAAAACACTAATATCTAATCGAGTGTAAATATTAAATTTCAATAAAAAAATCAAACAAAAATCATAAATGCTCTGTTAGGCGTAGTGCACTTTAGAGTGATAGGGGCGATGTCGGTATGCAAAACCATATAGTTGTATCTATTTGTGGTATATTTATGACAGGAATTTGAATATTTACTAACCTTGCATAACCATTAGGACTTTTAAATGAGACTAGTAGTATTCCTAATTTTAAAAAAATGAATTTCAAGTATCTTCTAACCACGCATAACCAGGAGGACTTTTAAATGGGATTAGAATCAATTCGTCTATTTAATAATCAATTTTGACATGTTATCCATACATGCATAACCGTGAGGACTTTTAAATGAGCATGAAAGCACATAATCAAAGATTCCAAGTAATTCACCTATACATAACCGTAAGGACTTTTAAATGTGAGTGAACACTTTGGATAATTTTATTGCTAATTAATTTTAAAAAATGAATAATTTCCCATTTTAAATACCATATTTTGACATACTATATTGGATTTTGATGTGTGATGGTCGTTAGAAATATGATAGAAATAGAAACAATCATGGAATTTTTACCATCCAAAGTTATTAAAAATTTTGTTTAAATTTTAAAGAAATTTACTAAATATATTTTTCAAGACATAATGTATGATCAACACCAATACTCATAGCTTTTTTTCAGCCACTATTTATCTTTTCGATAGTCTGTAAGGAGTTAGATTAGTTAACTATTCATTTAAGATCAATTCCAAAAATAAATATAAAATCAAATTTCTAAAATATCTAATCTGAAACGAAGTCAACGAAAAATATTTTCTGGAAGGGATTTTATGAAGAAAAAATTGTCTGCTAATTGAAAATAATCTAAAATGAAAATTATGCAGATATTTTCTTTTAAACGGTGATACAACTAATGAATGTCCCTGCATAAAACACATACCACCAGTACTTTTTCTATCAACTAGGCTACTAACGTGATCTGCACCTGAATACCCCTTTGACTCAAAGTCATCATTAGGACCAAACAGTGAGGTGTGCAATAAATATCTAATAATCAGTTTGTAGCTTTTAAAATGAGATTCATTTGGATTTTATTGAACCCGTGTACACAAATAAGCAGAGAACAGAATGTCTAGAAGCGATAAGATGAAGAAGTGATCAATCATACCTCGATATTTCTTTTGATCAACGACCCAACCAATTTCATCCTTGCCATTTTAATTATGGTGCTCAAATTTTCTCAGTTGATCACTGGCTGATTGAAATCTGATTATGGTGCAGATTTTCAACATATAGTACATCGTTTGATCCATTTTGACTATGCCACCTTTGTAATTTTCTAGGCTAAGGAAACATTGATTTTTTGCCCGTCGTGTGCCTGAAATAGCCATAATCCAGGTATCACTCTTGTTGTTCCTTAGCCTACCATCATACCTACATGAGAAAAGTTTTTGTGACCTATTTTTTTAATAGGTCCATGATTGTTAATGATAAATGATTTTGAAAAATATGTTTGTGTAGACCCAAGAGAATCCTATCTGTTACTTTCGCCACCAAGATTTGTTTGACTTTAAGGAATTTTACATTCGTGCCTTTGGGAACCTAGATTGGAATGGTTTTTACGTGATTGGGTCTAAACCAGAAATTATTTTGGTTGTGTCCAATTTTTCGACAGGTCTATGAGAAATGTGGATTACGGATCTTAAGGCTAAGATTAACCCTAGAGGGGGGTGAATAGTGTTAATAAAGAATTACTAAATCTTTTTCGATTTATGTTAATTTAGACACAAAAGTATGCAATATACAGACACGGATATGATCACGGAAACAACCACAGATACAGAAATAAAATAAAAGCAGTAAAGGAAAGAACACACCGGATTTTATACTTTTTCGGAGTTACCCTACATCTATTCCCGCAACACAAGTATGGATTTCCTTTCAAAAGCAATTGTACAATTATACCCTCGGTTTCAAGGCTACGGGGTACACCCTTCAGAATTTCGATCCTCTGGGTAGAGATACTTGATTTCTGGGCCACAAGTTTACCCAATTGATTTACCAAGGCAACAATCACACCTTTTCCCTTTTGATTGATTTCCAAGTCTACAATCACACCTTTTCTCACTTAATAGATTACAAAGAAGTCTATAACTCTGAATAGCATTGAGAATCATGTAGAGATAGTGATAGAGAATCAAACTAGAAGTAATCAAGTATGATTCAATGTTGATTTCGGCAGAGTAATGATAAGAATATGTATTAAGAAGTGAGGAAGAAGAAGAGGAGTGAAAACCAGAAAAAAGTGATTAAAAATTCGTTGAAACCGACCCTTATTTATAAAAGAACAACAGCCATGTTCGTTCGTAAAGAGTTATGGCGAATAGACACTTCTTTTGAAATTTGAATTTTTGAATCCAACTATCACCATGTCGACATGGTACCCATAAGCATGTTGACATCCCAAAGCTTTTTATGATGTTTTGAATTTCTTTGAAAATAACCTTTATTTTATATAAAACTAATTTAAACTTTATAAATATACTTGACTATAGTTGAAATTCATAAGTAAATATAAAGAATAATATATATAGAATTTAACCATAATTTTATATTTAAATCTAAGTATAAATATTTAAAACTTAAATATATTATTAAAAAGATAGTTTAAAATCAGGAGTAATTTGACTTTGAAAATAAAAATGTTTTTGAGGCTAAAATTATTTAAAATCAGGATCGAGGGTTTTGAATCTTTTAAAATGAAAATTTTGAAAACATTTTGAAAACAGGATATAATTTTGAAAAATCATTTTAAATAAAAGTTAGCAGATACAAAATAATGTTCCACTAGATTTTTCGTAGGTTCCATCCTACTTAGGGTTCCATCCCTTTAACGGGCTCGAAGTGGATTCAATTCCACGAATAAAGTGGAATGCTAGTGCTTTTCTACGAGTTTTAACAAAAATTCCTAATAATAATAAAAAATACTTATCCTTGAAATCTTGAACTCTTGATAGTCTCGATGCTCATGAGTCTTCTATCTTGATATTTTATCTTGATATCTTGAATATCTATATTGTACAGTCTTCATTCTTAGTACCTGCATAGTCAAATCCTGCATGTACATATATATCTAAATTTATAATTTTAGTATTTATATTTTGTAATCTATTCTAAGGTTATTGTCATCAAAACCATCATCTCACGGACTAACAATCTCCCCCTTTTTGATGATGACAACCTTTGTTTATAAAATATTATTTCTATCCTAATAACTCCCTCTAAAACTAACAACACCCCCTTAATCTATACCTAACTATCCTATTTTATATTTTTCCCCCTTTGTCATAAACAAAAACTCTAACTAAACGAGATAACTCCAAACTATATAACTCCCCCTAAAACTATTATTCTATGACATGTGATTATAATGATAGTGTTACCGTAAATAATCAACACTTAAGTCTAATACTAAAACATAGTCTAAGCACTTAATTATCCTAACTAAGAATTCATAATAATACTTATAATAAAAATATATATGAGGACATGAGTTATTTATTACGTATATGGTTATATTTACATTTGCGTTTGAAAACATAAAAACACAAACAACAATGGAAGGAAAAAGAAGAAACTAATGTGTGTTTCTGAACATAGGAGATCTATGAATCGAATAGTTTGGATAGTGAAAATAGAAATTTCCACGTTGTTCGACAAGATTCCCATTTTTGTCAAAACACACTTCTCCAACACACACGACTTGGTCATCATCCTCCTCGTGTGCTTCTTCCATGGGTTCTTCTTCTTCTTCTTCGTCGCTGGCCTCTTGTTCTTGATAGAGTGAAGAGTCTTCATTGATCAAGATAGGGCTGGCCTAGTTGTCCATTAGGAATTTTTGCAAATTCCTAAGAATCTTGCCTTGCCTTTCCTGTTCCTTTGCCATACGAAGTTGAGTTACTTGAATTTCAGTCAACATCTGAAGAACATCCTTCATATATTCCTCCATTTTAGTCACACGAGCGAGAGTAGTGCATTGGAATGGACCAGAAGTAGGAGAGGGAAATGAGAAAGTTGATTTTATGTTTGATTTTGAGGATGAAGCCGTGATTTTATTTATGTCAGAAGAAAGAATGAAGAGAAAATAGAGAGAATGAATGAAAAGTCGAAATCAAGAATAATATATAACTAAATTTTTGAATTTGGTGGGAAATTTTTTCAAAAAGTAAAAAATGTTATATGTCGACATGTATACCTAGGGGATGTCGACGTGGTCTTTTCAAATTTAACTCTTTGATTTATTTTGATACCAATTGTTAATTATACTTGTTATTTATATTTTATATTTCAGTTATAGAACAAATACCTAATTCTCTTCTTAATTTAGTAAATGTTGATTCATTTAAGGGTTTTGTTAAGATATCAGCAATTTGATTCTTAGAATTGATATAATCGAGAGTAACTACTTCCTTACTTATATTACCTCTGAGAAAATGATGTCTGATGTCAATATGTTTAGTTCGAGCACGTTGAGTAGTATTTTTGGATAAATTTATCACACTCGTATTGTCATAATAAATTGGAGATTTTGAGAAATTTAAACCAAAATCTTTTAAGGTTTGTTGCATATATATTACTTGAGAACAAGCCAAAGCAGCAGAAATATACTCTGCTTCAACTGTTGATAAAGAAACTGTGTTTTGTTTTTTACTAAGCCAAGAAATCAGAGAATGTCCCAAAAAGTGACAAGTCCCACTTGTACTTTTTCGGTCTGATTTACTACCAGTATAGTCAGCATCACAGTAAGATATTTAGTCAAAAGAATCATTTTAGGGTAGAATATACATAATCAAACGTGTGTTTAACATATCTTATGATTCGTTTCATGGCTTTTAAGTGAGTCTCTTTAGGTTGGGATTGATATCTGGCACAGAGACAGATACTATGCATGATATCAAGTCTACCGGCAATAACATAGAGTAGTGATCCAATCATTTCTCTTTATAGTTTTTGATCTACATCTTTTGAGAGATCTTCTTTACTAAGGTACTCACTGGTTGCCATGAGAGTGGGTTTTCCACTTGCAGTAATCAAACCAAATTTACTAATTAGGTCTTTAGTATATTTTTCTTGACTAATAAAGATACCATTATCTAATTATTTTATTTGTAATCCTAAAAGAAATTAATTCACCCATATGACTCATCTCAAATTCTTTTTTCATTATTTCAGAAAATTCTTTATTCATTTTAAAATTAGTTGAACCAAAAATGATATCATCTACGTAAACTTGTACTAGTTGAATATCTTTTTTATTTCTTTTAATAAAAAGAATATAATCTACTTTACCAATTTCAAAATTAGGTTGTAATAAATAAGATCTTAGTCTATCATATCAGGCTCTAGGAGCTTAGTTTAGGCCGTATAATGCTTTTTTAAGTTTGTAAACATGATTTGGTAATTTATCATTTTCAAAAGTGGTGGTTGTTCGACATATACTGCTTCTTTTACAAATCCATTTAAAAAGGCGCTTTTAACATCAATTTGAAATAATTTAAAATTATTATGATTTGCGAAAGCAAGTAGAATCCTAATTCCTTCTAATCTTGCTACGGGAGCAAAGGTTTCATCAAAATCTATTCCTTCTTTTTAACAATAACCTTAAGAGACTAATCGAGCCTTATTTCTAACTACCTCTCCTTGTTCATTCATTTTATTTTTGTAAACCCATTTAGTTCCAATTATAGTTTTTTTTCTGGTCTAGGAATAAGTTCCCAAATGTCATTTCTAGTAAATTGATTTGATTCTTCTTGCATAGCCAAAATCCATGAATCATCAGTTGATGCTTCTGTTGGATTTTTGGGTTCAATAGTTGATATAAAAGCTACATTACTCATTTGACTTAGTTGATTTCTAGTTTTAACAACAGATTGCATATCTCCCAGTATATTTTATATAGAGTGATCTTTTAAAAGTTTTGTCCTTTTATTAGGATGATCAATTTCATTATTAGTTTCAATAGGTTCTTGATTTTGAGTGACTAATTCCTCTTCATCATTTGTATCTTCAAAAATTTTGAAATTTCATCATATGAAACATGCATTGTTTCTTCAATGGTATTAGTTTTTAAATTAAACACTCTGTATGCTTTACTTCTATTAGAATATCCGATAAAGATACCTTTGTTGGATTTAGGATCAAATTTATCTAAATTATCTTTTGCATTTAAAATAAAGCATTTACTTCCAAAAATTCTGAAATAAGATACCTTAGGTTTCTTTGAATAAAGAAGTTCATAAGATGCCTTATCATTTAAAGGTCTAATTAAAGTTCTATTCAAAATATAGCAGGCGGTAGCAACTGTTTCTGCCCAAAAATTCTTTGGTAAATTACTATCTGTAAGCATAATTCTCGCACACCCTTGAATCGTCCTATTTTTACGTTCTACTACTCCATTTTGTTGTGGAGTTCTCGAAAATGAAAAATTGTGAGTTATTCTCTTTTTATTGCAGAATTCCTCAAACCTTTCATTTTCAAATTCATCACCGTGATTACTTCGAATAGTTATAATTTTATAGAGAAAATTGATTTTGAATTCTTTTTTAGAATGTCTTAAAACATTCAAAAGTATCACTTTTATGTTTCAAAAATATTGTCCATGTAAATCTAGAATAATCATCTACAATTACAAAGACATATCTACTATGATTTATTGATAGAATTTGAGATGGACCAAATAAATCAAGATGAAGTAATTCAAGTGGTTTCGAAGTTGAAATCATATCTTTTAACTTAAAAGAATTTTTTCTAAGTTTTCCTAATTGACAAGCATCACATAAACTATCTACTTTAAAATTCATTTTAGGGAGACCTCTTACTAGATCGTATTTTGACACTCTAGATAGGAGTTTGAAATTTAAATGCCCAAATCTCTTGTGCCAAATCCAAGGTTCACTTGTATTTGCCAATAGACACAGGTTATCATTTGAAACTTTCATACTAAGAATATATATTCTTTTTCCTAAGTCCCTCAAATATAATGGTTGAATTATTATCTTCAAAGTGACATTTATCTTTTTCAAATTTAATTTTATAACCTTTATCACGTAGTTGACTTATACTTAGCAGATTATGTTTCAGATTCTTAACTAGCAAAACATTAGTAATAGTAGGAGTTTCAGAATTACCAACTTTGCCGATGCCAATCACATATCCTTTTGTATTATCTCCAAAGTTAACCAATCCTCCGTCTTTGTATATTATATCGTTCAGTATATCTGGTTTGTCAGTCATGTGTCTAGAACATCCACTATCAAGTATTCATTTGTTCTTTCTAATATGCATAATATGTCCGTTGTGGATTGATTCCTCAACACCTATAAAGCATGATTCAGGCACATCAAACAATTTTGGTAGATAACTTGAATTTGAATATTGATTATATGCAGACTTATGAAACAATGATGATTTGAATACTTCTAAATTAGTACTAACGAATATAGCCATTTTTAAAAAACTTTTCAGAAATCAGATTGTGAAACTTTGAAAACCTTGCTCTGATACCAATTGTGAGATGTTAACTCTGCTTTATCAGTTACTCAGCTACCTAAAAGTGGTACCGACCTAATGACTTAAGAGGTTACGACCTAACGACTTAAGAGGTTATGACCTAACGACTTAAAAGGTTACGACCTAACGACTTAAGGAGTGGACGACCCAACGACTTAAGATGTGGGGCGACCTATCTGTTCAACGACCTAATTACTTAAAGAGGTTTGCGACCTAATGAGTTCAGTGACCCGGGGGTCCGCGACCTAGCGACGTAAAAGGGGAACGACCAAACTGTGTGTTCGACCTAAAAAGTACAGCGACTTAGCGACCTAAGAAATGGGGCGACCCACGACCTAACAAGTTAAGGGACATTACAGTTTAACGACTTAGCCTAGGTCGCTAGGTTGGTTGTCTCGGCCTTGTAAAGTTACTGGCTGCTCTCTTAGGTCGCCGTCGACTTATGACCTGCATTAGGTCGTTCACAATCTAGTACTTGGTAAATAAATGATGCCGCTCCCTCTTAAGTCGCTACAGCTAGTTCAGATGACAGTGGAAGGACCAGTTAAGTCGTAGCTCGCTTCCTCTTAACTCGCCAGCGACCTTCGACCTATCTTAGGTCGTGCGCAACCTATACCTCACCCAGGAAATCTCCTATAAATACGGCATATGCTCCAACATTGAGGGGACTTTTTCCGATCATTTTCTTCAAAGCATCGAGACTCTGCCATCTTCAAGTCGAGCCTTACTCCAACATTCGAAACTCACAAGAAGCTTCAATCAACTTCAAACAGGGATTCAACACATTCAGCCATGAATTCGAAGTACTCTCTTGCATCGAAGTTTTTCTAGCTACTTGTCTTTTGAAGTGAATTGCAATTAAAGGAAATTGTAAAGGATTGTAATCATATAAGCAATAAAAAAGGATTGAAGTGGACGTAGGCTTGATTATAAGCCGAACCACTATAAACTCTGTGTATCTTACTGCTTTTTCAGTGAATTACTGCTTTTTCTGATTCCCGTGTTAACGGGTGGTGCTTTCATTCAATCTCTATTTGCATCGGGGTGTTAGCGTCTGACTTTTTACGTTAACATTTTTGGTGCTTTCACTGAGAACCCAACTCAGGATATTGTCATCATAGCTTCACAGAAATTTGTAGAAAGGATCTCTGTAATAACTAGGAGTTTAACAAAAATAATGGCCCCCGGAAGAAAACGCAAGTCTGTTAGATCCGACAATGGTCGCGGGACTACTGCCACTTCTCCTCCTTTAAGTCAAACAACTCCAACCGTCGGAGTTACATGGGCAGAGCAGGACGTCGTGGTATCTGGGCTACATCGACAAATGGAAGCTCAGAATAACCTAATGATGGAAAGGTTGAATGCTTTATTTGAGGCAAACCGCCAACCGGCAACTAAGGAGGGAAACCTTGCCGATGAAGTGCAGAATGTGGAATGATGAAATATCCCTCATAGGCCAGCTGAATCAATGGAAAGGACACCTCCCCAAGCCGGAGGATCGGGGCCGCAAACAACCCTCTGTGAGCGATTGTCAAGACAAAATTCAGAGAGAATGGCTGATGTTTGTCCCACTGAGCCTCAAAATGATGAAGAGTATTTCTCAGGCATGGTTCGTCAGATTATGAAGGAAAGTATGAAGAGAAATGAAGATGAGAAAGAATGGGGTTCCGCTCCGAGCAAAACTCCATTCACTGAAAAGATCCCGAAGGTAGAATTCCCAAGGAAGTTTGTCCCTCCAACTATTCCAGCTTACAAGGGAACGAGCGATCCTAATGAGTTTCTATATAAGTATGATTGGCGCATAACAGGTGCCAGAGCCTCTGATGAAATCAAATGGCGGTATTTTCCGGTATACCTGGAAGGAGTTGCTTTACTTTGGTTCATGAAGCTGCCGGTCCGATCGATAAACCAATTTTCTGATTTGACTTGAAAATTCAAGGAACAGTTTCGATTGTATGCGTCAAAGGCAAAGGATATATTGTCGTTATCCAGCTTGGAGCAGAATCCTGGAGAATCCATTTAGAGCTTTCTTGAATCGCTTCAATATAGCTCTGGCTGAAGTGGACAATGCGGAGCCGAGAATGATTTTGACGTACCTGATGAAGGCTATTGATAAGACAAGTGAGTTCGGGAGGTGGTTGAAAATGAAGGAATCAAATTCATTTGACAAGTTTTATAAGAAAGCCGATGAATTCATGCGCCTGGAAAGCCTCCAAGCATCGGCTAAGGTGGTATCGACAGGGGCTGGAAATAGTAATGATGTTCCGAATAAGAAGGAATTTGGCAATCAGAAGAGGGGGAACGATGCCCAGAAGAAGCAAGGATATGCAAAGAAAGGACGTCCCTTCAACTTTACCCCTCTGACTGATACCCCAGAAAACATCTACTTTGCAAACAAAGACACGGTCGAATTCCCCGCACCAGCTAAGCAAAGAGTTAATGGGAAAGCTGAGAAGAATGGATGGTTTTGCCGGTTCCATAACCAACCCTGGCATGATACTAACGAGTTCCATCACTTGAAGGAGGTAATTGAGGAACTATTGAAGGAAAACAAGCTCTAGCAATATGTAAAAAGGAACAAGAATGGCCCAACCTCGCCAACTCAAGGACAACAAGTTCCTGTTCATCGTCCTAGCAAGTGAAAAGGCAGCAGCTCATGAATCAGAGAGGCCTGCTATAAATGTGGTTACAGGGGGCCCTCACCCAGCTGGCAGGAGTTGGGGTGAGATGGAAAGATACGCCCATGCTTTGAAGTATGCACCGGCAGATGAAAGTGTCTTTGTGTTAGAAAATGCTGCACCCTTGAAGCAACAGAAGACTTTTAATGATGACATTATATTCAGTACTAGGGATTCAATGGGTGTTGAAGCTCCTACCATTGATCCTTTGGTCACCTCCGCTAGCATTGGGCCAGCTATTATGAAAAGAGTTCTGGTTGACTGTGGAGCTTCGTGCAACATTCTCTTCAAGAAGACTTTTGATCAGATGAAGATTCCAATGGCTGACGTTCAAGCTTCATCACTAAAGATTGCTGGTTTTACTGGGGAGCCGAAATAGCCAATTGGGACTATTGATTTGTTCGCAGAGCTTGGAGAGGGGCAGAGAAAAGTGGCTCATAAACAGACCTTTGTTATTGTTGAAGAATTTTCTGCCTATAATGCCTTCCTAGGCCGACCAACTCTGGCAGCATTTAAAGATATTCTTGCCCCATGGTGTCTGACCATAAAGTTCCCCACAGATAATGGAGTCGGTGTGGTGAAAGGGGATCAAAACGCTGGACGGGAATGTTATCTTACAGAGTTGCGTGAAGCGAGGAAGAGAGAAATGGGAAAAGATGCGGCAGCCCCAGTCCGCATCAAAGAGTCAACCTTGTAGCAATTACAGGGTGAACCCTGCACAGGCGAACATAGCGGTGCACGAAGAGAGATGGATCCAAGAAAAGCCAGTGCAGGGGAGAATAGAGTGGTACCAGTTGAAGTGACAGTCCTGGTACCTGTTGACCCGAAAGACCTGAACAAAGTGTTGAATGTGAGTTCGCAGCTTAATGCAACGGTTCAAAATGTTTTGATATCATTTTTAAAAGCAAATCTGGATGTATTCGCCTGGACTCATGCCGATATGTGTGGAATATCTCCAGAAATTGTAGTGCATACCATGAATATTGATCCAAAGTTTACACCAGTAAAGCAGAAAAGAAGAACTCAAGGTCCTGAAAGGACAGCAGCATTGAAAAAAGAGGTTGATCGGCTCATGGAGAATGGTTTTATCAGCAAATTTACTTATCCGAATTGGGTCCCAAATCCTGTACTGGTTAAAAAAGCTAATGGGAAATGGAGAGTGTGCATTGAATTTTCAGATCTAAACAAAGCCTGCCCCAAAGCCTGCTTCCCGTTACCCAGGATTGACCAGTTGGTGGATGGAACGGAGGGGCATGAATTGCTATCTTTTATGGATGCCTACTCCGGATATAACCAGATCATGATGCATGAGCCAGATCAGGAGGACACGAGCTTTATCACCGAAGTTGGTCTCTACTGCTATAGAGTCATGCCTTTTGGACTTAAGAATGCAGGGGCAACTTACCAAAGACTTGTTAATGCCATGTTTAAACCACAGATTGGCAAGACTATGGAAGTTTATGTCGATGATATGCTGGTAAAGTCAAAGAAAGCAGTGGACCACATGGATCACTTGGCAGAGATGCTCTCAATCCTCCGAAAGTACGGTATGAAGCTGAATCCTTTGAAGTGTTCATTTGGGGTAGAATCTGGAAAGTTTTTGGGTTTCATCGTGAGTGCAAGGGGCATTGAAGCTAATCCTACTCAGATAACTGCCTTAAGAGAAGTCAAAGCTCCTAGAACGAAGAAGGAATTGCAAAGTCTCAATGGAAAAGTTGCAGCCTTGAGTCGATTCATTTCCAAAGCTACTGATAAATGCATTCCATTCTTTGATGCTCTAAAGAAAGGAAGAAAGAAATTTGATTGGACTTATGAATGCCAGAAAGCTTTCGATGAGCTGATTCGTCATATGGAAAAGCCTCCTATACTTTCTTAGCCTGACAATGGTGAAGATCTTTTTGTATATTTGGCAATCTCGTCTCATGCCCTCGGTGCAGCTTTGGTACGGGAGGATGCGAAAATTCAGCACCCGGTCTACTACATCAGCAAAAGATTCACTGGGGTAGAATTGAACTATTCGAAGTTGGAAAAGCTCGCATATTGTCTACTGATTGCATCAAGAAAATTGAGGCCATATTTCCAAGCTCATCCCATTAAAGTTCTCACCGATCAGCCCTTGAAGCAAGTCCTGTTTCGTCTTGAGACTTCGAGTCGTCTTTTGAAGTGGAATATTGAGCTCAGTCAATATGACATCACTTATCATCCCCGGAGAGCAATCAATGGACAAGCTTTGGCAGACTTCATCGCAGAATGTATAGACAAAGGTGATAGTGAGGAGGTGGTAACCGATAATTCCCCAATTCTATGGAAATTGTATGTTGATGGCGCAAGAAACGATTACTGTTCCGGGGCTGGGGTTGTGCTTGAAACCCCTGAAGGACGGTCATTGTGTTATGCTTTAAGATTGGAATTCCCTTCGACAAACAATGAAGCAGAGTATGAAGCTCTTATTGCCGGTTTGAGAATTGCTAAGGAGTTGAATATCAAAATGTTGCAGATCTTCAGTGATTCGCAGCTTATTGTGTGTCAAGTCAGGAAAGAGTTTCAAACCCAAGGAGGAAATCTGCCCGCTTACTTGTCAAGAGCCTGGGAGCTTCTCGAGGACCTGGACCATTACACGATAAACCATATACCTCGGGAAGAAAACATGAAGGCAGATTCCCTCGCGAAGTATGCAAGCACCGGTGAAGCTCAATTATTGGGATTAGTTCCTGTGGAAGTCCTGTCAACTCCAAGCATTAATGAAATGGATATTGACTGGATCTTGACTATATCACAGGAGCGGGAATCATGGATGACTCCGATATTGGAATATCTGCACGATGGTTCTCTACCAGAAATCTCAAAAGAACGGCAGAAGTTTTTAAGAAAAGCATCCAGATACATAATTCAAGATGGTCGATTGTATAGGCGGGGATTCTCAATGCCATTACTCCGATGTGTGACCAAGGAAGAAGCTGAGACAATTCTAACTGTGGTACACGGAGGGGAGTGTGGAGATCATTCAGGTGGTCAAACCCCAAATATAAATAGCTAAAAATATCCTTTTCAAAAGATATCTTAATAAGGTTAATCATAATATTAACTTTTGTAAACACAACAATGATTTTTTTAACATTAATAATAGTGTCATTAATATTTTCTCTAATTTAGATGATGATTTCACTTTTAATCATAACTTACTTGTGATTAAAGGTTCATAAGATAGATCCATCTCATTTTTTTATTAGTCTCTGTTTGGTATTGATTTTAAGGTTATTCATTTTTTCAGTTATTGTCCAGTTAGTCTTATTTAGGTTTTTATTTCCTTCCTTATAAATACATATACATGTATATTTATTATATAAATATACATATATGTATCATTCTAATTTTTTCCCTAGTCATTTTTCAGTTACAAGTATGGACGATAGGATATCACGTTCATTTTGCAAGTATTCATATCTTCAGATTGCTGCACATCAGATGGTAGAAAGGTCACCAGAGCGGAGTATCTTCATCCAGGACTAGAATAGTTTCTCCTCGGATTTAGGATGCTGGTTTCTTCATTATGGAGTATTTAGCAAAGAAAATTCTCCGCTATGGATATTTTTGGCCAGATATTAACCGTGATGCCACGAGTTACGCCCGAAATTGTGACCGATGCCAGAGATTCACAAAAATCCCGAGAGCACCTTCCACTAAGATAACACAGATGGTCAGTCCGTGGTCATTTGCTATTTTGGGAATAGATCTCATCGGGCCTCCGCCAACTGCAAAATCCGAAATCAGATATGCTATTGTTGCTGTTGATTATTTTACTAAATGGGCTGAATCTGAACCCTTAGCTACTATTACCTCTAAGAAAATGATAAACTTTGTAACTAAGAATATCATTTGCAGGTACGGAGTGCCTCAAAAGATAATCACAGACAATGGAACCCAGTTTGAAAGTAAAGAGTTCCAAGATTTTTGCAACAAAATCAAGATCCAGAAAAGTTTCTCAGCAGTGGCTCATCCGCAGGCAAACGGGCAAGTGGAAGCAGTAAACAAAATTATCAAATCAACCATCAAAAAACAGCTGGAAAAATCAAAAGGTGGTTGGGTCGATAAACTTCCGCTAGCACTATGGGCATATAGAACTACACATAAAAATGCGACGGAGCACACTCCATTTTCATTGGCATATGGATCAGAGGCAATGATTCCGGTAGAAATAGAGGTCCCTTCACATAGAAGAATTCATTTCAATCAAGCCGAAAATGAAAAGCTACAACTTGAAGCCCTTGACTTCCTTGATGAAAAAAGGGAAGAAGCTGAGCTCAGAATTGCGGCTCCTCAGCAAAGAATAGCCAGGCACTTCAATTCCAAAGTTCGCCGACGCAGCTTTGAAGTTGGGGATCTAATCTTAAAAAGAATTATGACACCTACAGGCGTGATTGGACCAAACTGGGAAGGGCCGTATGTTATAGGCCAAAAACTTCTTGATGGCACATTCAAACTTGTAACTGTCGAAGGAGACCCAATTCCAAGAGCTTGGAACAGCAATCATTTGTGCCCATATTTTACTTAAAGGCTTTAATAAAATATTGTAAAAGAATGATGAATGTATGATTCTTGTATTGATAGCCGTTGTAAAGTCAGTGCAAGTGAATAATAAGAACTATAAAGTGGATGTAGGCCCAGTTTTTGGCCGAACCACTATAAATCTTGTGTTCTTTACTATTATAGACTGCTTTACTTTATTTCGATATATAAAATACGTCAATTGTATTACTAAAATGTCGATTTAATAATGCAGGCCATAAAAACGAAGCTTACCCATCACAAGACCAATCAATCCTTGACATCACCCAACAAGCTAACGCTAAGCCGTTCAAAATTTCCATACTCAAATCCTACGAAAGAAGTTCTTCGAACAAAAGTTAGCGATTCGGTTGGAAGTGGGCCATTGCTAACTAACTGTGAATGTTTGTACAAACAAGCATCCAGTTAAATAGCCTGTGTCTGCCACCACCAACTCGCTTAACTATGAGGTATATTTCTTTGGATAAGGGAAATTGTTGGCAACTAAAAGGGAAGGGTATTTGGAAAAGATAATGGAGATCGCCGATATGAATAGATGGCAAAGAGACATGGGCGAGCAAGCATCAAATAACAAAAGACCTCTTCGGAGGCACAAGCCCTCTTCGGAGGCACAACTCTTCGGAAGATAAAGACCTCAAACGGGGCATGCCAGAAGAGTTTCTCAACAAAAAAGATTGGTATGGAATGACCGGGAGCACCTTCCCGACTAAAAGGCAAGGCGCTTGTTTACTAGCTGAGACAGTTTGCGCAGACAAGCGTCCAAGTAACTTGCGTCTACCCCGTGAATCCATACGATGATCGGAGGCACCTTCCCAAGTGGAAGGCAAGGCGCTTGTTCACTAGTTGAGACAATCTGCGCAAGTAAGCGTCCAAGTAACTTGCGTCCGCCCCATGAATCCGGCCAACCATGAGGAAGAAACTTCCAGGTAGACTCGGAGGCACGCATTCCACCGAAATTTGAAATAAAACTTCACAAGTGTTGGAATATGAAAAGCCCTCTACGGAGGCCCATTTCACTATAGTTGAAATGCTAAAAGTCCTCGAGCGGGCCTCGCCAGAAAAAGAGAGTTCTTTCTCGACATAAAGTTGCGGACTAATCGGTGGCACAGAACACTTGTGTCCGCCCCGTGAACCCATCCAACTAAGAGAAAGAAGCTCCAAACTTCCACGCAAAAGCCCTACTCAGAGGCACACATTTCACCGTGATCTGAAATAAAACTTCACACGAGTCGAAATATGAAAAGCCCTCTTCGGAGTCCCGCTTCCCAACGAGCAGGGAAAAGATAAAAGCCTCTCCCAAGAGGCAGAAACAAAAAGACCTCTTCCCAGAGGCACAATCAAAAAAAAGACCTCTTCCCAGAGGCGCAACCAAACAAAAAGACCTCTTCCCAGAGTCACAATCAAAAACTCTCTTCAGAGGCTCAGGCAGGTTGAATCCCCTTTTTCGGAAGGCCCACTGCACTATGAAGTGAAATTCACTTGCCAAAGCAAAAGTGACTTTTTTCAAAAAGTGAAGTGTAAAAACTTTGCAACAAAAAAAAAGGAGAAGACTCCTCCAATATGAAGTGCATTCTACTAAGCTAGAAAATATTTTCTTGGAACGGAAATATTATCCTATAAAGTACAAGTGCAAACTTCCTTCAAATGGATGAATTGTTCTCTAAAGGAAGAGTACAAGTCCTCTTGAAACAGAAGAGTTGTTCTCCGAAACTTTGCCAATGTGAAAAGGATTGCAATAAACCTATGGTATGGGGGCAATATAGTATAGTCATCACAAAATGAAGATAATGCTCAATAAACATACCATAGGTTTACTGCAACCTCACATAAAGAGGATAAAGAAACTTGCATAAAAACAAAAAGTAAAAGCGTTCTCAAATACAGACAGAAATTTGTATAAGTAAAAGAACCATTTTATTCCATACTATGAGAATTTTATACATATGCAGGTTTCAAAGTAAAAGAAAGCGGAGACTGGTACTCGCACAATCTCCAGTCAACACAAGCTTATATACATGCAAAAAAGCAAAAAGTAAAGCAAAGAAGGGAAAGCGGGACTCATCACTTCTTTCTCCCACCACCTTTAGAGCCTTCACCTGGCTTAATAGGCAATTTTTCAGGCCGGCTTGGGAGAGTTGGGGGAGAAGGAGAGAGAGCTAGTGTTGGATCAACTTCCGTTTCCTTTTCGGTAATAGAAATGCTTCTCCCTTTCTTCTTTGAAGTTGTACGCTTCCTCCTCCTCTTGGAAGAAGACTCACTCCCCGGAGTGACAAGAGCAGACAATTTTATGTCATCAGAAAGGGTTCGCTCCGGAGACACTTCGCCTCCTTCAAGTCCTTCGGCCTTCCGTTCCTGCAAAGTGGTTGGATCGTCCAAGTCTTGAAGGGCTCCTATTAATTCTTCCTGCGATCCCGGCTGGGAAGTAGGAGTGATTTGAAAGGAGGGAGGAGGAACAGCTGGAGGAGGAGAAGTTTCTATGACACTAGGCGTTTTTGCTGCAGAAGAAAAGCAAAAAATATTAGTATCTTCCGCGAAGAGAGGAGATAACGGCTCATTGAGTCTTAAGTAATAAGCAAGAAATTCATCAAGCTCGACCGAAGCAAATGAGTAATCCGCTTGACCTGGTTCGACGTTAATGTTACCTGGAGAAGTGGGCTTCCTAACGTCAACTTCATAAGCTTGTGCTTCAGTACTTTCTTCGCCTTCATCTCCACCCTGTGTGCTTGTAATCTCAGTTATGACTTTAGCAGGGGACGGAGAATGGGAACCGGAGCCTGTGATATCAACGTCGGCCGAAATTGGAGGAGGGACAGGGGCAATTAATGGTGCTTCTTTCTCTGGATGCTCCTCTCTTATCGTCCCAGCACGCTCTCTAGCAAGCTGCTCTTTTCCTCTGGCAAGGGCTGCACGAGCTTCGTCATCTAGGTAATGTGCCTCGAGTTCTTCTTCGGCATACCCAGCATCTTTAAGCATATCAAGCGCAGCTTCCCATACTTCAGCCAAAGTGATTTCATATTTGGGGCCCAAAAATGCGAGACTGCCACGCCCTAGGACACTTTGCAAGTAGAAGTCAAATAATGTCGAACTGACATCGGCTTTAGTGGCTTGATGAGCTTCTTCAGCTACAATTTTACCGGCAACAGCCTCATCGCGCTCTTTCTCAACTATAGCTAGTCGAGTTTTTAATATCTCAATTTCGAGGTTCTAGGAGGTGGTCTGTTGTCGCAACTGTGCAACTTCAACGCTATAATCTTCTATAACCTTTTCCTGCCACTTGAGTTTATCTTCGGCATCTCGTTGGCTAGCATGAGCATCCCGCACTTGTTGCTGAAGCACACTTTCCCTTTGAGAGTAGGAAGTGGAGGAAGTAGCTAGATCCTCTTTAAGTTTTCCAACTTCTGCTTCAAGCTTTTCATTATAAGCGGCGATGCTCCTCATCTCTGCATCATGTTGATCAAGAGTCTTTAGCCATTCGGATTTATCGTTCTCCATGGTCAACATAGCCTCAAGGTTCGCGTGATTCACTCTCTGGAGTTCGTCAACAAGTTTCTGCCAATTCGACATTCTCTCAATATCAAGCTTGACAGCATCAAGATTTCGCAACATGGCTGGTTTGTCGATTGGAACCAGATCAAGATCAAAGCGAACTCCCTTCAAGCACCAGTTTGGAAATCGGCTTTGAAGAGTAGCTGGGCCTGGTCCAACCTGATATGAGGGCCTGCCAATGATCGTCTAAATGTCGGTGCGAGCGAGAGAGGGAGATTGAGGAGGCACCGAAGCAATGGGCTCTTTAAGAATGCCAGATGATGACTTTTCACCATGCTTGGTCCGTTTGCTCGAATCTTCGACAGCGTGGCTCTTTCCTTTGTCATCATGGGATTTTCGTTTGAGGGAATCACCCTCTCTGTGGGAAGAGTCGTGACGTTCATCCCCTCTCCCGTACCATTCTTCGTATGTTCTTCTCTCCTGCGCTTTTCGAGCAGCCCTCTCTTCATCAGTTTCCCTATGAGGGGGAAGATAGCGCCTGTAATCATATTGACTGCGCCTTCCATACTACTTAAAGTCATCATAATACGAGCCACTTCGCCCCATTGGAGAACCTGAAATTAAAAAAAAGCATAACTTGAGAATCTTCAAATTGCAAGGAGTTAAGTGCATATAAGTGCTGAAAAATCCTAAGTGTGTGCAACGTGCAGACTACGCACGTTGAACTATAAACCACTCCTCGGTTGTGAAGGAATGATGGGTGTAGTAGCTAACATTAACTCTTGAGTCGACGGGATCCGTTGCAAAACAGAAGTTGCTTCAACCACTGAAGAGGAAACCCTAGTGGCAACAGGATCATCTTTGAAGAGTTCCTATGAGGTGATAAACAGGTCGCTCAACCCTTCAAAAGTGTCGTCCCCGCTCTGCTTGGAAGGACTTGTTTTCCTGGCTCCGCCGTCACCGGACTTCCCTGAATGTTGGGGGGATTCTCGAGGCTCTTCTTCAATGACCGGGGCAAGTGCAAATTTGCCAGATGACCCCGCGACATCAGTAGAAGTAGAGAATTTCACCAGAGAAGCCTCAGGAGCGGGATCTTTCAGTGTAGGCTCCTCAACAGAAACTGGGGCATCCGATGCCTCGGCCGGAGAATCAGGAACTTCGTAAGGCTGAGTAGAGCGGGAAGGGTGTAAGAGTCCGAATTGATGAAGGAACTCGTCTCTTAGCAAAAACTTGATACTCCTCTCTTCAGCCGCCACAGCGTTAAGCCTCTCAAAAGTCTGCTTGTGGCTTGGATCTCTACAAAGAGGAGGTAGGACTGCAAAAGTAGAAAGCGAGGTTAACATTTAGCAATTTGGATCTCGCAAAGCTCAGAAGAGGAAAGAATGGGGATAAGTAAGCTTACACCCTACTCTCCAGATAGCGTAGAATCCTTGGAGGCAACGAACAAAGAAGAACTGGTTTAGGAAACCATGAGCGCTATCAGGGAGATCGGTGATAAGCTTGCGTTTCCTGGCGCTCCTCACATATATAATGGAAGGATGGTCTTTGTTTCTCGCAAATGTGCATAAATAGAAGATTTCTTCAAAGCTTGGGAGGCGATCACGCGTCCTTCTGAAGAGAATGCATAATCCCATCAAAATGGCATAGCCGTTGGGGTGCAATTGAAAAGGATAAATAGCCAATCGGCGAAGGATTTGTTGGAGAAAACTATTGAAAGGAGGAATGGCTCCACAAAGGCACATTTGGCAGTTAACGGCAACAAACCCAAAGGGAGGACTGTCAGCAGAATCATTTGGCCCAGGGAGAATAGCATCTGCTTCTACAATCCCAAATTGGGCGCGTAACTGGTTAAACACCCGGTAACTCAGGGTAGTTGGAGTTCTTTCTGGTGGGTTGACCAGTGGACCAGCCATCGGGAGGGCCTCTCCAGTTGGTACTACTCCTTCTTCTGTATGAGAAGCCATTCTACATAAGCAGCCGGATATTCAAATATGAAGGTGCACGTTTCCTAAATGTGTGAAGTGTTGTGCAAAACTAGTAGAGTGATAAGCAAACATGACTGAAATTAAATTAATAAACATGAAAAATTTCAGGACTTGTCCGAATACAAGTGCAGTATTGAATCAAAATATCAGCTCTAGTTGATTAATATCGCTTTACTACTTCACTTGAATTCGTTGATTCGCAGCATTTCATATGATTTCTTTAAGTTGATTATATTTTATCGACTAATCTGTCATTTGATGTGGGCAATCAGTGGCAGTATATTCGCCCTAGTTATCTGCAAATGTTATATTTAACAGGTTATTAGCATCGAATTTGGTATAATCTGTTAAGAAAGCATAGCAAAGTACAACGAAGTTCAAACAATTCAAAGTTCAAACAATTCAAGGTTCAAGCAATTCAGAGTTTAGGCAATTCAGTCCGGCAGTTCAAGTTAAGCACTCAAGTTGAGATTATGCTTTTAAGTGTGAATTCGAGTTGAGCGTCCAAGTACTAAATCGTCCACGACCTAAAAGATTTCTTGCGAGTTAAGTTAAGTCGTTGGTTCTTTAAATCATTGGTCCTTTAAATCGTGAGGCATAGTAAGGAGAAAAGGCTTCAGTTCAAAGTGACGTGAATTTCTGTAAGTCCTAGCTCGACCGCGACTCAAGGCTTATGTCGCATCTAGTTAAGTCGGTCAAAAGTTAAGTCGCGAAGGTTTATAGGTCGCCCAAAATTGCTGGGTCGTGTCCAAGCTAATGTCTCACCTCACTCAACCGGCAAACCTCCAATCTAATCGGTAACTCATCATCCATTTAACCCGTTAACTCGTTAGTCTCTCCATCAACAGAAGCCCTCATTTTCTCATGCTATCGAATCATCCAAAAAACTAATTCTAAATCACCCCAAATTCAATGCCCTGCCATTCCAACGCAAATTAAAAATCAGTTAGCCTGAAGCATTGCAACCCATCGCCATCATCTCATCAATCGTACAAAGCCAAATCGAGCTAACTCAAGTTCATCAACTATCGGTGTAACGAGATTCGCGATGAAACATTGCGTAAGGAGGTAGGTTAAGATTGAAAAATGGGATTCATGAATCAATGATGATAAAGGATCGAGAAAGAAGCAGGTTCACTTATGCAATGTAATATCAAGGATGATCGGTGATTGATCGGATTGAGATCGTCTTTGGGAGCTCGGGAAGATGTTAATGGCAGAATCAAATGAGGAAGTAGGTAATGAGAAGAAAAAAGAGGATGGATGACTTATACATTACAGTGAAGAAACCTGAAGCGGCACATACGACCTAACCTTTAGGTCGCACACGACCTAGCGACCTAGAGGGGGACAGGTTAAAGGATACCAAAGCACACGACCTAACCATTAGGCGTGTACTTCGAGGGGCAAATGCTAACTTCGCTTTATCAGTTACTCAGCGACCTAAAAGTGGTACCGACCTAACGACTTAAGAGGTTACGACCTAACGACTTAAGAGGTTACGACCAAACGACTTAAAAGGTTACGACCTAACGACTTAAGGAGTGGACGACCCAACGAATTAAGATGTGGGGCAACCTAACTGTTCAACGACCTAATTACTTAAAGAGGTTTGCGAACTAATGAGTTCAGTGACCCGGGGGTCCGCGACCTAGCGACCTAAAAGGGGAATGACCAAACTGTGTGTTTGACCTAAAAAGTACAGCGACTTAGCGACCTAAGGAATGGGACGACCCACGACCTAACAAGTTAAGGGACATTACAGTTTAACGACTTAGCCTAGGTCGCTAGGTTGGTTGTCTCGGCCTTGTAAAGTTACTGGCTGCTCCCTTAGGTCGCCGCCGACTTACGACCTGCATTAGGTCGTTCACGATCTAGTACTTGGTAAATAAATGACTCTTAAGTCGCTACAGCTAGTTCAGATGACAGTGGAAGGACCAGTTAAGTCGTAGCTCGCTTCCCCTTAACTCGCCAGCGACCTACGACCTATCTTAGGTCGTGCGCAACCTATACCTCACCTAGAAAATCTCCTATAAATACGGCATATGCTCCAACATTGAGGGGACTTTTTCCGATCATTTTCTTCAAAGCATCGAGACTCTGCCATCTTCAAGCCGAGCCTTACTCCAACACTCGAAACTCACAAGAAGCTTCAATCAACTTCAAACAGGGATTCAACACATTCAGCCATGAATTCGGAGAACTCTCTTGCATCAAAGTTTTTCTAGCTACTTGTCTTTTGAAGTGAATTACAATTGAAGGAAATTGTAAAAGATTGTAATCATATAAGCAATAAAAAAGGATTGAAGTGGACGTAGGCTTGATTATAAGACGAACCACTATAAACTCTGTGTCTCTTACTGCTTTTTCAGTGAATTATTGCTTTTTCTGATTCCCGTGTTAACGGGTGGTGCTTTCATTTAATCTCTATTTGCATCGGGGTGTTAGCGTCTGACTTTTTACGTTAACATGAGAAATGCGGATTACGGATCGTAAGGCTAAGATTAACATTAGAGGGGGGTGAATAGTGTTAATAAAGAATTACTAAATCTTTTTCGATTTATGTTAATTTAGACACATAAATATGCAATATACAGACACAGATACAGAAATAAAATAAAAGCAGCAAAGGAAAGAATACACCGGTTTTTATACTGGTTCGGAGTTACCCTACATCCAGTCTCGCAACACAAGTAAGGATCACCTTTCAAAAGCAATTGTACAATTACACCCTCAGCTTCAAGGCTACGAGGTAAACTCTCCAGAATTTCGATCCTCTGGGTAGAGATACTTGATTTCGGGCCACAAGTTTACCCAATTGATTAACCAAGGCTACAATCACACCTTTTCTCACTTAATAGATTACAAAGAAGTCTATAACTCTGAATAGCACTGAGAATCTTGTAGAGATAGTGATAGAGAATCAAACTAGAAGTAATCGAGTATGATTCAATGTTGATTTCGGCAGAGTAATGATAAGAATATGTATTAAGAAATGAGGAAGAAGAAGAGGAGTGAAAACCAAAAAAAAGTGATTAAAAATTCATTGAAACTGACCCCTATTTATAGAAGAACAACAGCCATGTCCATTCATGAAGAGTTATGGCGAATAGACACTTCTTTTGAAATTTTAATTTTTGAATCAAACTGTCACCATGTCGACATGGTACCCATAGGCATGTCGACATCCCAAAGCTTTTTATGATGTTTTGAATTTCTTTGAAAATAACCTTTATCTTATATAAAAACTAATTTAAACTTTATAAATATACTTGACTATAGTTGAAATTCATAAGTAAATATAAAGAACAATATATATAGAATTTAACCATAATTTTATACTTAAATCTAAGTATAAATATTTAAAAGTTAAATATATTATTAAAAAGATATTTTAAAATCAGGAGTAATTTGACTTTGAAAATAAAGATGTTTTTGAGGCTAAAATTATTTTAAATCAGGATCGAGGGTTTTGAATCTTTTAAAAGGAAAGTTTTGAAAACAGTATATAATTTTGAAAAATCATTTTGAATAAAAGTTAGTGGATACAAAACATGTTCCACTAGATTTTTCGTAGGTTCCATCCTACTTAGGGTTCCATCCCATTAACGGGCTCGAAGTGGATTCCATTCCACGAATAAATTGGATTTTATGATGCTAGTGCTTTTCTACGAGTTTTAACAAAAATTCCTAATAATAATAAAAAATACTTATCCCTGAAATCTTGAACTCTTGATAGTCTCGATACTCATGAGTCTTCTATCTTGATATTTTATCTTGATATCTTGAATCTCTATACTATACAGTCTTCATTCTTAGTACCTGCATGGTTAAATCCTACATAAACATATATATATATATATATATATCTAAACTTATAATGTTAGTATTTATATTTTATAATCTTTTCTAAGGTTGTTGTCATCAAACCATCATCTCACGGACTAACAAAGTTGTGCGCTTGGAGTTAACATGATTTGTTTCACTTCTAACTCTTTTAGAATGAATATAACCAAGTCCTTGTCTAACAGTATTAACAGTTTGTTTCCCTAACATCATATTTAGTTATTTTTCTCCTTTGAAGAATTTTCCTAAAGTCGTAGACAATTATTGGAATTGTATTTTGAGTGATTCATTTTCATTCAATAACAAGGTGCAGTTTTTAATAGAATTTTCTCTCCTAGTGTTTTCACTTTCTTTCAAAATCAGAATTTCATTTTCAAGTGATTTGATTTTAACTTCTGATTTTTTTTTTAATTCTTCTTCGAATGATGGACCCTTATCATACTTAGGGCTCTTATTTCGATAGTTTTAAACAATTGGTCAAGCTATTTATTTAGTTATATAAAACTGTTTCTTTGTGATTCAATTTTAGCGTACTTCTCCCTAAGTTGTACAAAACAACCATTTACTTCGTGATAATATATAAGTAATTCTAAGTGAGTAAGTTTTGATACCTAGCTTAGCTCATCATCATCGCTATCACTTATTTCTCCTCGAAGACAGTTTTTCCTTTTCATTTTCACTGCCAGTGCTTTTATCTTATCTTCATCACTTTCATCCCAAGTGGCTGCAAAACTTCTCCTTTTCGATTTCTTTTTCCTTTGTCGAGTCGATTCTCAGGACAATTTGGCTTCATATGACCGAGTTAATTGCAGCTGTGACAAATGATCTCCTGCTCTTCTAAATCATCTAGAACTTTGACTACTCTGTTATTCAGTTGTTGATTCAAGGCAGGACTTCCATATTTGGGGTTCCACCTTTGGAATCTCTTTATTATCAGTGCCAATTCAACTACTCCTTCATCATCATCGTTATCATCTTCACCTTCTGTTGTACCTTTTAGAGCTATTAATTTCTTTTGCATATCACATCCTTCACATTCTTCTTTGAATTTGATTTCTACTCATAAGTGGTGAGATTTCGGATGAGTTCTGCAATTTTAATTTGTTTCAGATCCTTTAATTCTTGAATGGCAGTCACTTTTGCTTCAAATTTTCAGGGAAGAATTTTGATGATTTCTTGAACAATTTCCAGCTCTATATATGGTTTCCAAAGGATTTTGATTTATGTGCGAGATTAGATAGTCCTCCATAAATTTTTTTGACACTTTCATCCTTTGCCATTGTGAAGTTTTCATATTCGCTACTGAGCATGGCAAGGTGAGATTCTATGACTTGGGACGTTCCTTCGTGAGTCATTTCAAGTGTGCCAAATTTCCTACGCAATTAGACAATATGAGACACGATTAAACTCAATTTGTTCTGATGAGCAGAAAATAGAATTCATAGCCTTAGAGTTAGAAAATTGCAGTTAATTTTCAAGATCTGTCCATTGATCCATCGGTTTCTCAACTTTTTGATTGTCTACCATTATTGTTGGTGTCCTATAGCCTTATTCAATGACATTCCATGCATCTATGGTTTTTAGAAAAATGTCCATTCTATTTTTACAAAAGCATATCCACCATTGAACATGGGTGGTCTAACTATGGACTGACCCTCAACAAAAGCATTATCAAAAGAAGTCATTTACAAAATAAAAAAATTTAGTTGAAATTAAATTTTTAATTAAAAAAATGGTTTTTGTTCCTAGCTCCGGTACCCCTTGTAGGATCATTTTCACCTCAGATGGAGGTGAATAGGGTGATACTAATAATAATAAAAATTTATGTGGAAATAAAAAAAATCACAGATAAAACAGAAATTAACGTAGAAGAGATCATACACAAATTTACCCAGCTTCGGCAAAACCCTGCCCACATGCTGCCGCCAAGGTTTCTACGAGAGATTAAGTAGTTTAATGCTTAGACACATAAACATGTGGCATCCGCTAATAAATAACCTAACTCTACGCTCAAAACTCTGCCACAACTCAGCCATTGAGTTGCGAATTCTCGAACAATGCCATCGTAGTCCATAACCTAGTCACACGACTAGAAACTTACACAATTTAAAAAAATTACAACTGAAAATAAAACTAAACAAAATAAAACCAAAATCTATTTAATAAAACTTAGCCCAATACTAAAGTAATATAGACTGGCCTACTATTATTTACAACACAAGAGAAATAGGAATGTTTCCCTTTCTCTTGTATACTTCGGCTAATCTTTTGTTTGCTCTCAAAAATTAGGGTTTTGATTGTTTTGAAGTGCCGCTTGAAAGATTGAAGCTTGAATCATTTACTAGTGCTCTCAGTTCACTTTGATGCTTCTCTGATCGATTAACTTATTCATGCCTGCTTCAATTAAGTTAAGATCGAATCGATGCTCTGAGTTGGTATGTAATTTTGCCCATTTTAATTCTCGACTTTGATTCCGATTACAAATTTGTTTTTGATTTAAACGTATGCTTTGGATTTTTTGTCTTGAACTAGAATCGATGATTTGCCAGTGATGATAGTTAGGTAATTTATAGGGTTCGAACCTCTTAATTATCATTCCTATATTTCTATTTGAATTGATCAGTGAGTTTTGCTTGGCCATGATTTTTTAATCGGACAATGGTATTTATTTCTCACTTATTCATTTCATACTCGGTTGGATTTGGTTCCGTTCTTTTTTGAGATTTGAATTTGTGATACTCTGGACTTTGAACCTTGACTTATTAAATTTGAACTTGTTACCCTTGTTTCGTTCTTGTTGGCTTTGACCTATTCTATTTTGATACCTACGATTCCTCTGATGTATTCATATATTCAAATTTCTGCATTTATATTTTTCGAATATATTTCCCTGGTTGTCATGTTCAAACACTGCTGCATATTTCGATTGTTTTAAAAAACTTCAACATTGTTTCGTTTATCCATTTGATTTTGAGCAATAACTCATGGCTTTATTCTTGTACACGTATTTATCACTATTTATATTCATGTACGCTTATGCTCTAGCCTCTTTGTTGCAATTGAGTCTGGTTCACGTTTGAAGCTTCTTGTATACATTGGTACACTTGTATGGTCTTGATGTCTTTACTGTGATCATTGCTATTGTATTTCATGTGAGGTCTACATACATTTGCTTCAAATGCTCCTTTGTGTATTCTTGCATCTATGACTAGTCTGGTTCTTGTTGGTTGAGTCTGCTATGGGTTGTACGTTAGTGATCTTGAAGTGTTTTCCACTGGTGTTGTTGACCTAGTTATGTATTTTGAAGTCTGCATGCTCCAATGCTTATATGCACTTGAGTAATGTTGTTACCACTACTTGTTTTATCCTTGTTCTTCTTCTAGTTACTTACCAGTTGCTTTGATGTTGATTGCTTTATGTTGTTTGTTGTGTCCACTGCTCTGTTGCTTTGCATTTTGGTCCATCGTTTCGTTCATGTCTTCATATAGTTGGATTTGCATTCATATTGAGCTTATGGTCTTGAATCATGCCTTTAGTTTGCCTTTGTCATGTGGTTTATTTTCATGTTGAGTTAATCGCCATTTCATTTTACTTAGAGCCTCTGGTCTGGTTGGTTCCATGTGATGTTGCAGTTTGGTCTATGTTCACCTCAGTTTTGTATTGTTCGAGCCATACTTGTTTCCTCTCTTGCATGTACATGTGCGCTGGTTAATGTCCATGCTTGTTGCTCTTTACACATATGAATTCTCGACCTGTTGTTTTTGAATGAAGTTTTATGTGTTCTGTTTTGACTTGAGTCTGGACTGACCATGTGTATGTTTGAAGTGTTTTATGTTGTTTTGCGTGCACCTGAGTTAAATCCAGCTTATGGCTCGGATTTGACCTTGTGCTCACTGTCCTTGTAGTTTTTCACATGCAAGTGTGTATATCGGTGTGCACGGCCTTGTGACATGTACAGTGATACACTGTTCATGTTACAAGTTGTTTGTGTAAAATGAATTTAAAACAAAAATGATGACGAACAACCTAAATAACTGAGGCAAATAATATCTTTAAACACTCACACTTTATTTTGAATTGCAAAATATTTCTTTTTCAATTTTACTACATTAGTACTTATTATGCAGATAATTCAGACGCGGAATGCAAGCTAGAATAGAGTTGAAGATTAAATATGAGTGTCGAGTGAATTATGTAGTGAGATGTAAAATGTATGTATAGTGAAAATTGTGTTGTAATATGACATTGTGTTGTATTTGAAAATGTGAAAATGTAGTGAGAACTCAAATTTGTACTATTTGAGATTGTAATATAATATATTTTTGAATGAAATATTTGTTTAAATATGAATTTTGTGTTATTTATTCAACAAAATATTTATTTAATTATGTGAAAAATAAAATAGTACGATAAAAAATACATTTAAATGAGTGTATATATATATATATATATATATATGTTTATTATCATCAAACTAAAATTGTAGGCTATTGTATTCCACAGCCTAGTCTTCAGCGGCAGCTAAAGGTCGGCCATGTAATCCTTTCACTAGGTTGATAGTTGTGATTAGAAAGATGCATATGAAAGCAGGAAAGAAAACCTTCCGACCATGTCGAAAGCAATGGGTCGAAATGTGCTAACCCACACCTATAAAAAAACCCTAGGGGACTAGTTTTGAGAATCCGATTTCATTCACTTCATACTTGTACTTTCTAAAGCTTGTAAACCCTATTTTCCTAATCCAATTGGGGATTTAGTCAATTTGTACATCTTTAGTCAATAAAAAGAAGATTATGATAATTTTGATTATTTGGCTATTTTTGAGGTTCTAATTGCATACGATGATGATCATCTGATGTCGACTTAGTCAAATGGTTACCCTTCAAATGAATTGAAACCCCTAGCATGCACATATCTTTTGAGTTTTAGCTCAAAACCGCAAGATAAAAAGAACTCGCACTTTGGATGAAGTCGTTACCCACTCAGTTCAGCCAATCTCTCTAAACTGTTAAGTCCCAACCTTAAGCTACTTAGATTACTTCGAAAGGTGGTTTCGACAGAGTCATAAACCAATTTATTTGGAAGGAATTTATGAAGGGTTGGCTTTTCAACTAAGTTGAAAGGTATTAAAAAGGTGTTTTCAACTATCTTTATCTACTTGAAGAGTGTAAGCTACCTTCACATGTTCGAAAGGGGATTTCAAAGGAGTCACTTGTACTTCAAACCCCACTTTGAGGTGTTGATAAATTTTCTTGTTAACAGTAAGAATGTCATATAATGCAAGTTCAAAAGGGCTATTGACGGTGAGTGGTATGCTCACCCAAATCACCTCCTTTAAGTGGTAAGGTGTGACATTTGACTTCCAAAGGGGCATAGTGCATCCCAGAGGGTGTATGCTTTTTGCAAGAGTGGATGTAATTCTTTTATTTTGTTGCCTAAAAATAAATTAAAGGGATTGCTAAGGGTTGTACTTTGCAGCATAAGAACATAATGAACCGAGGTTGCTTTGGGTTGTACTTTGTAGTATAAAACATAATGAACTAAGACAACTAAGGGTTGTACTTTGTAGTAGAAAACTTAAAGAATCGAGATTGGTTCGGGATGTACCTTATAGAATAAACTAAGTTAAAGACTAACCGAGACTACTTGTGGTTAAACTTTTCAATATGAGATTAACAAATGGATTACTGAGATCGGGAAGGGTTGTACCTTTTGCTGTAGAAATTGTAATAAATAAAACAAAAGACAGCTTTGTAGATAGAATTTTTGAAATATGAATATGATCCCAAGTTAAGTATGGTGTTTTGAGACCCTAACCCAAGATGGCATCAGATTTAGTTTTATTGTGACATATTATTTATGTTTGAGTTAAGATATTTTGTTGTTTCTTATAGCTTATGATAGTCTTATATCAATAATATACCTAATGATAGTGTATGGGGAAACCCGTTTCGTGCTTTAGCGGCGAGGTCCCACTAGAAGAGGAACTTAGACGAAAAGTAATATTATTCTTACCAGATTTATGTCTAACCGATGTGTTTATTATTTTCCTCTATAAACTCATGGATATTCATTCGAGTAAGTTGAATTTATAGGATTTTGGACTACAGATTTTAGCCGAAGGTAGGACAATTATCGAGATTATGTCGAAGATAAAGATGGACTGGAGATCGTATTATTATCTATTCACTTTGTAATCTACACATTAGTTACGTCATCTTCATTGATGGATCTTTGATGCTACCATGTAATTGTTATATTTTACCCCAATGTGGGCACAACTGAGAATTATAAAAAAATAAAAATTTTATTATGTGCAATGAACTTTATTTAGTTAATTTGTTTAATGAACTATTATATGTATACTGAAATCATTAAATACCAAGATACTGCAGCATATTAGAGTTCCATTTTTTGGGTTTTCGAAAGGAGACGGTACAGTTTCGGTACATGTATAAGGAAATTAGTCCTTAGTTGTACAAGTGACGTTTGACGGCGGGTTGGGGCTCACTTCAATAAATTTTATTACTTATAGCACGAAGAATCGTTATAAAATAGCGTTTTGTTGCTAGGTGCTATCTAGACTATCATCCAAATAAAAATAAAGAAAAATATGTATACACGCTATAAATGTCTAAGCAATTAATTTTGCAAGCAGGAACATGAAATATTTCGTCACTCATCAGCCACTTCTTTTACAATCAAAACTATTGTTCATGTCTTTATCCCCATTCTCCTAATCAAATCAAAAAAACCCTAAAATCATTCATCTCTACACCAATCTCCAACCTTCGCCTGTGCCTTTTTTCTCCTTGGATTGCCTCCAGGCCCTGAGTCATGTGTCAACTAACATGGTTGCATGACCTTGCTTGTTTTATTTTAATTTTTAATTTTGATTTGAATAACCAAAATCCTTATCTCGTTCTTTAAATTGATACTTCAATACTCGTTGCCAACAATGAGAAACCCTAGCTTCCGTTGTAGTTGCAATCTCAGTTAAGGTAAGACTCTCCTCTCTATTCATATTTGTAAAAAATGAATCGATTTTAAATTGCAAATGCAGTTATCAATTTATTCATCGCTGGATTTTCACCCATTAAAAGTAATGACTTTGTAAATTTTAGTCTCTACCATTACAGAGACCCATTTTATGACTGTTGAAAATTATATGCATCATTATTCCTGTAACGACCCGCAAATCCGTACCCCTTGAGTCAACACTATTATACTAAAATCAACTCAAGTTGTATAGAAATACGAACCATTAGGGTTAAAGAAAAAGAGATAGAAGAAGAAGGAACTAAACAATATCAGAATCTCACAGTCGCAGCGGAATAAAATATAATAGTAAATATATAACTTTACACAAAATGAAGTTTATAACTGTTTTATACATCATAACATCACATTGTCTCATACATCAACCATTACCAATCAGACATACCATACAATCACAGCAGCGGAATATATATATATAGGTACAGATAATACGTCTCGGACTCTAGCTCCTCTCCTGCTCCATAGCATCCTGTATTCTATAATACTCGGTCTGACCCAAGCATTATAGTTAAATAACTCCCGAGTCAGTCTGGAATACCAGCGTGAGAAAATCACACCCAATTGAAGTTTCAAAAATCCTTTGAAAACAAAAGCATCTCGTAAGACCACACCACAAATAAACATGTCGGGTTTTTATCTTACGATAGCTAAAACAATTTTTATAGAAATCCTTTGATATTATAATAGGGTCTATATACAAATACTTATAAAATAGCCGAAATTGTTACATCTATTAAATTCCACCTACTAGCCACAGAGTGGGTAATACAAACAAAACTCGTACAAGGCTCGTAGGGAGAATGGATTTCCATCCAATGACTAGGCACTGGGGTACCACCTGTCACAGTACGGGGCCTAGATCACCGTACCGAGGAGTACGCCCGCTCCCCTACAACACAAGGCCGAGACTGTCCCTTACTGGATAATCCCGAGTGAGATCACCCCGCGGTTGGGATCAGCAACCGCCCACTAAGCCGAAATAAAAAGGGACATCTAGACTGGAATGACCTCACCCTGCTTGGGTGCTACCCACCTAGCCTTGCTGCATAACCCTTGATTTTCAGTCATTCCCATTTGATGAGGCTTGAGGCTAAGCGTTACCTTTTTAGAATATATCCCTTAGATTGCCCATCGTCCACCTGACGATGATTCGAAAGCATTCATCCATACAAGTCCGTCCCGGGTTCGAACGGAACCGAAGGCACTATTCCTACTACATCCACTTTGGAAATATCCTCAGGATTAGTAGCGACTAGCCCTTGCACTTCACTGCTCCATCTTCGACTCCGAAATCGTTTTCCACGAAACGTACAAACCGGATCGAAGTGGTTTTCGAGAAATAAATCTCGATCCTGGTCTCTTCGAAACGATCAGCGTAGTTGGCCAATATTGATAGTCGGTTATTTAACTATCAATTAATATTCACAAACAACCATCCAACAATAAATAATTTTCCAAATTATTTATTAACCTCAAAAATATCTTCACGAGATATATTTCTATTTTCAACCCTTGAAAATAGTTTCAAAACCATCTTTCTTTCCAGAATAAACTTTCTTAAATATTTTCTATCTTCACTGAAATTGCCAAGCACAAAACTAGATCTTAAAAATAATTTTAAAACATTTTACTTTGAAATATATACTTTTAAAACATTTAAAATAAAACTACTTTTAATAATTTTTTAAAAATACATATTATATAATAAGGTTACTTAATAAATACAAAACTAGATTTATACTATTAAGAACATAATATTAAGTCATTCTTTAAATAATTACTACCACAATAGATTAAGAGAAAATACTTACTTTAGAATGTAAATGTTAGAAATAAGAAATTTTCCAAAATTTGCTTTTTAAAACAACTTTTAATCTTTTAACTTATATTTAAAAATTTACTTTGAAAACGTACTTGGTTATCCAGGGAGAATTCCAACTTCAATCACGTAAATCAATTTTCCAAATTGATTTCCAATTTATTTTATTTGAAATAAATTTCTTTAATTACTCGATTCATTTCAAAATTCATTAATTATGTACTTAATTATTATTATTATTATTATTATTATTTTCCATTTGATTTTAAATTTTTTAACTGAAATATACAAATTCCATATATTATCCCAATGTTTTCTTATTCTTTACAATATTTTAAATCTTAATTATTAAACAAATGTATTGTTCTTATAAAATAGTAATGCTAAAGTTTAAAATTCACTAATCTTCTGTTAATTCAAATTCCCTTTAATTATTTAATTCTATATATCTTGATCACTTATTGCACCGGCATATATTCAGGTAAACCATAACATCAATATTCCAATTATCAATAATATTCATCACAGAATATAAAATAATCACATCAGAGGGTATAAAATAATTTAAATAAATGTTGAGGGATCAAGTTGGATCCCTCCAACCTATTTTCCCTGCATCCATAGACGTTAGCACCATATAAGATATCTTCACTATAAAATGAGGGAAATCAATCATTTCAAGGTGTAGTGTATACTACTATATTACACAACAATCAATCCAACCATTCAAACAATTATTTAAATTTAATCATTTAAATTTAAATTTAACTGAGTGACATTAACTCACCTTTGCTTTTTGTTTTGCCAATCTGATACGATCCTGACTTGTTTTCCCTTGTGGTATTAAACCTTGAATAAACATCTACAATTTATTAATATTTGAACCAATCGATCGGCTTATTATCATCTATTAATTTAATTTCAAGTTATCATTTGATTTAGACCCATTTTTCCTTTAATAAACAATTTTTTTGCGGTTAAAATGATTAAATGGACCAGTTAAACAGATTAACTATATTAGCACCCTATTTAAAATAAATTGGTAAATTTAAAATGTAGTACGTATATTTATTTTTCTTGTGAACTACATATACCCTTAAAACAAATTTATAACCTCCAAAAATTTAACTTTAAAATCCTTCCTTATATATATATATATATATATATATATATAAAATTTCTGATTTACTTATATATACATTTATTAAATTTAAAAATTGTTTTACTGTACACATATACATATAAATTCTTAAATAAATAGTAAATATGCCTTACAGTTAATATCATAATTTTCTAACTAACTACAATTTAATTAAACAAGTTTTAAAGTAAATCAATTACCTATTCCAACAGTCTCAACATAATATGCGGCCATCACCGCCCCCAAGCAGTTCCACCTGAAACCCGACGACCTTGCGAACCCCACCAGAGACCCGCCATCCCCGAGAACCACCTCTGACCCCTCATCTGAACCCCATCATTACAGCCTCCACAGCAAATATCGCCACAATCCCCAACATCCACTCGCGAATTCCCTTACCAAGACCTAACCCTAAATCACCAGACGTGATCGTGCTCACGAGTTTCCCTTTCTCACCGCGAGCTTCCACAGACACGAGTCGACTATGACATTTCACCAAGCCTTCGTGCGCCACCCACGCGAGCACGATTCTGCAACGATCGAGTCACCTTCTGATTTCACTCTCTGACCGCCACGCGCTGACCTGAAGGTCGTGAATTGAATTCGCTTTAATTTCGAAAATAAGGTCAGAAAGGAAACGGCTTCGGCCATGATTGTGCTTTTGCTTTCGATTTGGGGATAATTCGTTTCGTTTGCCATTGTTCTGTTGATTTAATTGAGGAGGAGTGGCTCGGTTATATTGTTATTATTTTTCTGAGTATTCGATTGAAGGAGGAGACTTTGGCGAATTATTTAAGGGGAAATGAAGCTTGCGAGATAAGAGAAAGTAAGACACGATGATGATGGCATGTACGAGAGGAGACAAGGATTTGAAAGAAGGCAGCTGGTAGGGATAGAACGTGAATATATAAATAGAATTTTAAATATAATTTTCGATGTAAATTTCCAACGCGTTTATATATCGTACGCTCACACAACTGCTCCAATTACTACGAAATTTTGAAATCCGATAACAATACATTATTACGGATCCAATGGGACTGGTTTCGTCGAATTCTGAGACTGTGCCTCGGAAGGCTATTTTTAAATTCAATTTAAAACGATAAAATTTTAAAACTGAACGAACCACTGTTAATTTGAATTTTACAACTTCTATTATTTTCAGTGTTATCAATATAAATTTTACAAACCTTCATATTATTTTTACAGCCATAAAACTTCAGATTCAACATTTTACCCAACTTCAAATTATATAATTCAATAGTTTAATTATCAAACAAATAATGATATTTGAATTCAAGTTAAAATTAACCTCTAAATATTCAAAATCAATTAAATATTTCAATTTAAATTGCTTAAAAATTTTGGGTCGTCACATTCCTCCCCCCTTAAAAGAATTTCATCCCCGAAATTACTAGTTAGAAAGAATGATCTAATTCCCGTTTATCTTTCCTCAAAACTAACAATCCAACATCTTACCAACGATCTTTTATATACAAGACCCATTATCTTTCTTACTAACTTTCCAACTTTTCCTTAGTTTCCAAATAACTTTACTTATTCAACTATTCAAATTTAATTTAAATCCAAATTTTGAATTATCAAAATTTTCTCAAAATTTTTCCAACTCCCTAAATTTTCGAAAAATTTCGTCAGCGTCTGCTTTGCGCGGCTAGCTCGGTACAACTACAAAATGGCCTCTACGGGCTCCCAAATCCAAAAAAGAAAACAAAAAGCCAAGTGGCTCGATCCAAAAACTCAATCCAATTTCATATAGAAATTCAAACACATACCTTTTTGTCGAGCATTTCAAATTTATCTTTTGAAATCAAATCCAATTCTCCTTTCCCTTTATATTACCTGCATATCCTACTAAGCAGTAATATCCAATCACAATATTCCAAAAATATTTTATCGACTTCCTTACAAAATGTCAACATTTATTCATTCAGATATTAACTTAAGAATATATTTGTAATATCAGTTTCCAACCAAGAATTCACCACTCCTTTCTTAAGTTTAGTATAAGCATTTTATATGCTTCTTTATTTATTTTCACTTCACCACTTAAGTTCATATCTATTTGTATTCAAATCGATTCTTTCATTTTCATATGAATTCAATTTATCTTCAACTCTGCATATTTAAATTTTATTTTTCATTTATAACTAATTCATGTCATTATTTTAAATTGGTTTCATTTACTAATTTATTTTAGTTCCTAATTTGAATTCGTTTTGTCGTTTCCAAAATTTTCAGAAAAATTTCTAACTCCCAAAATTTTCGAAATTTTTTGGCAGAGTGCCCTTTCTACGGAGGGACTTCTGCGATATCGCAGGATGCACAGATATATATATATACATCGGCCTCAGGCCGGAAATCACAATATATATCAATATATGCAGTTCATATCTCCTATTTTGAATTCTTTTGCGTAAGCGTACCTTTATTTAGCATTTTTAAGCAAGCGGCTTATTTAATTTGCATTTTGCGCGTCCAAATCCAGCCAAACGGCTACCCTGAACCTGTACTTACTCAGTTTAAACATGTAAGTTCCAAATATATGAAGGTTAACAACATTTCACTCTTTTTAAACAACTACAACACATGAATATTAAAAGCAATGTAATTAAACAATGTTTATAAGCAACTTATATGGTTTTTAACACTTATGCATTTGTTTCAATCAATCCATACCCATTTCATTTAATTTTAATGGTTTACAATACCATTTCTTACCTTCAATTTATTTTAACCCCAAACAAGCTCATATTCAATTCAATTGATTTCAAAATCAATTCATTTTACTCCTATCAATTCATAGCATCTTAATTACTTCCATTTACATCAAATGACAATTTATTCTATGCAATTTGACGAGATCTATGTGAATAAACAAGTATTTGTGCTTTATAACCAATTTAAATTGATTCCTTTTTAATTGGTTCCGTTCAATTTATTTTGCATGTTATATTCTCATTCATTTTATTTGAATCCATTTATTTATTTTGGAACATTTCATATTGGTTACATCCAATACTCATTTCATAATTAATTTGCAAACTAAACATTTGCCACATTAAATTGGTATTCGACTTCATTTAATCAATTCAAGTTCCATCTCCAAATTCCATTACCAATTAATTACCTTTTTATTTCAATTCATTCATGACCATTTATTTAGCTCGACCCATTCCAGGCTTGCATATTTCTACCATTCCCGAATTAACTCAAATGAAGCTTTAATTTAATGGTCTTCCAATTTTACTCGTAGACGAGTTTCTAATTATTCTCCACTTAAGTTAATCTACTCAATTTATTTCACTTCAAACTTAAGTTCACTTCCATTTAGTTCTCATTTATTCCATCTATTTATTTATTCAATATAATTAGTTTATCCACTCAATCCATTTTGAATTTTCATTTCCTTAAATATTATTTATAACCCACCAAATTCTATTTCGATCCAATTTATTTTTACTTTTTTTAAAACCAACCCAATAACATTAATCTTAGTTTAAGTGGATTTCAATTCAACTCCCCTATCTATTTAGCTTAAATCAATTTACTTCAATTTATTCAAATTTTATACTTAAGCTCATTTTCATTTTGCAAATAAATTTCTCTTTACAATTTAACTTGATTCTATTTAATCCAATCTCATTCCAAACTACAAATTTATTTGATTAGTTATTATAAAATTTTACCTTTTAGATTCAAATCATTCAATTTATTACGAAGCCATTTCCAATTTATTTCCACTGATTTGGATTTTATTTGCAATTCATACCATTACTATTTTAATCTATTTCATTTTCCTTTATTCGACACGTTTCCAATTATATTAATTTGTTAACACTTCATGTTAAATCTTAATTTATAGCTCAAGTTCTGAATTCACTATCCATTTCAATTTACCACCCAATTTCATGGTCTCACCATTCAACTTCATCCTCCATTACTTTCACTTTATCAACAATTTAAGTCGAATCTAATTTATAACTTGAGTTTATTTCCAAACTTCATCATAAACTCACAATTCAATTCCATTAACTAATTTATTATCCAATTAATTCTTCCCTTGGTCAGAATTCAACACTTAATTATTATTATTTTCCAAATACCACTCATTTTATTTTCTTAAGTTCAATATACTTTATAATTCAAGCTTGGATTTTCTTTTCATTTTCCAATTCATCAAAATATAAAATTTGGGCTTTGTATTCCATTTCCAATTTTATAAGTCACAACTTATTATTTACACAATTCCATTCATTTTAGGCTTAAATATGTTCATCTTTTATTTTTAACTCAAGCCTGCTACTTATTTATAGCCCAAGCATATTTTATTTTTATGGATTTTTAATTCTTTTATAAGTTATTCTGATTTATTTATTTCAATTCCAATCCTTATCCAATTTATTTTCCATTTATTCAGGTAAGAATTTAATTTCATTCATTAATTCAATTGAATTCTCATTCCAATTCAATTTAATTTTAACTCAGGTTTATTTAATCCAATTCAATTTCAACTTAATTCGAATACAACTGGGTATTATTTTCAGCTTATTCAATTAATTTCAATCCAGTCAAATTTTTATTTCTAATTCCAAGTTAATTTCATTTTCAACTTTTCTCTTTAAATTTAAATTCCAACCTTCAAAGCCTATATTCCATTCTTGATTTAAAAATCATTTCAATTTATAATCTTACAACCCATCTTATTAGGATTTTTAAACACCCGGCTTTTGGTTTCAAATCATTTTGAAATCTTCAACATCTCAAATCATACTTCTCAAAAATTTAAATCATACTTCTCAAAAAATTTCAAAAACAACTCGCTCCTCTGAGTAAATCAGTTTTTGGCAGCAATCCGTCACTTAGAAACTCTAAAATGAACATCGATGATGCTGCAGTCATCACCGAAGTTATTTTCCAGCTACTGAAGTGAATTCAATGTTATATCTCTTCCCAAAATTTATTTGAAACAATTTTCCCTTCAGTAATACCCCAAAAACAACAATAATACTATTTACCTCCAAAATACTTCCAAAATCTCCGGGGTTTTTAAATTTCCAAAGCCTGCTTAAATAAATTCTAACTATAATTTATTTGCACACCTTATGCTTATACAAATTCCCATTTGATTATATTTCAATTCATAAATTACATTTATAATTCATATTTATAAATTTCCTTTTATAACGAATTTATTCCTTTAAACTTTAGTTATATTTCAATTTCTAGTTAAATTTTCACTTAACAATGATAATACTTTAATATTATCAATTCTAGCATCCAAGCAACCCTATATTAGCTAAGTAGTTTTCAAAAACTATTCTTTATATCATAATATGTTTTTGGGTAAAATTATTTCATTCACCCACATTTAAAACAATACCGTGTCAATTGTTCTATTCAAGTGTTTAGAAACCCCTTCGATACAGTTGCGCAGACTGTGTCGACGAAGGTTCATATGCCACTCAATAAATCAATCAACGCAATATTAAAACAATTTATATTCACTAACAAATACGCGCTCATATCTATTAATACGCTCAAACTCATTATAGATACTACAGACTCTAATTTAAATGAGTTATTCCCACCAGAGCCAAGGTTATCACCAACCTATGCTCTGATACCAACTGTAACGACCCGCAAATCCGTACCCCTTGAGTCAACACTATTCTACTAAAATCAACTCAAGTTGTACAGAAATACGAACCATTAGGGTTAAAGAAAAAGAGATAGAAGAAGAAGGAACTAAACAATATCAGAATCTCATAGTCGCGGCGGAATAAAATATAATAGTAAATATATAACTTTACTCAAAATGAAGTTTATAACTGTTTTATACATCATAACATCACAGTGTCTCATACATCAACCATTACCAATCAGACATACCATACAATCACAACAGCGGAATATATATATAGGTACAGATAATACGTCTCGGACTCCAGCTCCTCTCCTGCTCCATAGCATCCTGTATTCTATAATACTCGGTCTGACCCGAGCATTATAGTTAAATAACACCCGAGTCAGTCTAGAATACCAGCGTGAGAAAATCACACCCAATTGATTATTAAAGTTCCAAAAATCCTTTGAAAACAAAAGGATCTCGTAAGACCACGCCACAAATAAACATGTCGGGTTTTTACCTTACGATGGCTAAAATAATTTTTATAGAAATCCTCTGATATTATAATAGGGTCTATATGCAAATACTTATAAAATAGCCGAAATTGTTACATTTATTAAATTCTAGCTACTAGCCACAGAGTGGGTAATACAAACAAAACTCGTACAAGGCTCGTAGGGAGAATGGATTTCCAACCAATGACTAGGCACTTGGGTACCACCTGTCACAGTACGGGGCCTAGATCACTGTACCGAGGAGTACGCCCGCTCCCCTGCAACACAAGGCCGGGACTATCCCTTACTGGATAATCCCGAGTGAGATCACCCCACGGTTGGGATCAGCAACCGCCCACTAAGCCGAAATAAAAAGGGACATCTAGACTGGAATGACCTCACCCTGCTTAGGTGCTACCCACCTAGCCTTGCTGCATAACCCCTGATTTTCAGTCATTCCCATTCGATGAGGCTTGAGGCTAAGCGTTATCTTTTTAGAATATATCTCTTAGAATGCCCATCGTCCACCTGACGATGTTTCGCAAGCATTCATCCATACAAGTCCGTCCCGGGTTCGAACGGAACCGAAGGCACTATTCCTACTACGTCCATTTTGGAAATATCCTCAGGATTAGTAGCGACTAGCCCTTGCACATCACTGCTCCATCTTCGACTCCGAAATCGTTTTCCACGAAACGTACAAACCGGATCGAAGTGGTTTTCGAGAAATAAATCTCGATCCCGGTCTCTTCGAAACGATCAGCGCAGTTGGCCAATATTGATAGTCGGTTATTTAACTATCAATTAATATTCACAAACAACCATCCAACAATAAATAATTTTCCAAATTATTTATTAAGCTCAAAAATCTCTTCACGAGATATATTTCTATTTTCAACCCTTGAAAACAGTTTCAAAACCATCTATCTTTCCAGAATAAACTTTCTCAAATATTTTCTATCTCCACTGAAATTGCCAAGCACAAAACTAGATCTTAAAAATAATTTTAAAACATTTTACTTTGAAATATATACTTTTAAAACATTTAAAATAAAACTACTTTAATAATTTGTTAAAAATACATATTATATAATAAGGTTACTTAATAAATATAAAACTAGATTTATACTTTTAAGAACATAATATTAAGTCATTCTTTAAATAATTACTACTACAATAGATTAAGAGAAAATACTTACTTTAGAATGTAAATATTAGAATTAAGAAATTTTCCAAAATTTGCTTTTTAAAACAACTTTTAATCTTTTAACTTATATTTAAAAATTTACTTTGAAAACGTACTTGGTTATCCAGGGAGAATTCCAACTTCAATCACTTAAATCAACTTTCCAAATTGATTTCCAATTTATTTTATTTGAAATAAATTTCTTTAGTTACTCAATTTCATTTCAAAATTCTTTAGTTATGTACTTAATTATTATTATTACTATTTTCCATTTGATTTTAAATCTTTTAACTGAAATATACAAATTCCATATCTTATCCCAATGTCTTCTTATTCTTTACAATATTTTAAATCTTAATTATTAAAAAAATGTTTTTTTCTTATAAAATAGTAATGCTAAAGTTTAAAATTCATTAATCTTCAGTTAATTCAAATTCCCTTTAATTATTTAATTCTATATATCTTGATCACTTATTGCACCGGCATATGTTTAGGTAAACCATAACATCACATATTCCAATTATCAATAATATTCATCACAGAATATAAAATAATCACATCAGAGGGCATTAAACAATTTAAATAAATGTTTAGGGATCCAGTTGGATCCCTCCAACCTGTTTTCCCTGCATCCACAGATGTTAGCACCATATAAGATATCTTCACTATAAAATGAGGGAAATCAATCATTTTGAGGTGTAGTGTGTACTACTATATAACACAACAATCAATCCAACCATTCAAATAATTATTTAAATTTAATCATTAAAATTTAAATTTAACTGAGTGAGATTAACTCACCTTTGCTTTTTGTTTTGCCAATCTGATACGATCCTGACTTGTTTTCCCTTGTGGTATTAAACCTTGAATAAACATCTACAATTTATTAATATTTGAACCAATCGATCGGCCTATTATCATCTATTAATTTAATTTTAACATATCATTTGATTTAGACCCATTTTTCCTTTAATAAATTATTTTTTTGCGGTTAAAATAATTAAATGGACCAGTTAAACAGATTAACTATATTAGTACCCTATTTAAAATAAATTGGTAAATTTAAAATGTAAGTATGTATATTTATTTTTCTTGTGAACTACATATACCCTTAAAACAAATTTATAACCTCCAAAAATTTAACTTTATAAATCCTTCCTTTTATACACACACACATATATATATATATAATTTCTGATTTACTTACATATACATTTATTAAATTTAAAAATTGTTTTACTGTAGACATATGCATATAAATTCTTAAATAAATAGTAAATATGCCTTACAGTTAATATCATAATTTTCTAACTAACTACAATTTAATTAAACAAGTTTTAAAGTAAATCAATTAACTATTCCAACAGTCTCAACATAATACGCGGCCATCACCGCCCCAAGCAGTTCCACCTGAAACCCGACGACCTTGCGAACCCCACCAAAGACCCGCCATCCCCGAGAACGACCTCTGACCCCTCATCTGAACCCCATCATTACAGCCTCTACAGTAAATATCGCCACAATCCCCAACATCCACTCGCGAATCCCCTTACCAAGACCTAACCCTGAATCGCCAGACGTGATCGTGCTCACGAGTTTCCCTTTCTCACCGCGAGCTTCCACAGACATGAGTCGACTGCGACATTTCACCAAGCCTTTGTGCGCCCCCCACGCAAGCACGATTCTGCAAAGATCGAGTCACCTTCTGATTTCACTCTCTGACCGCCACGCGCTGAAATGAAGGTCGCGAATTGAATTCGCTTTAATTTCGAAAATAAGGTCAGAAAGGAAACGGCTTCGGCCATGATTGTGCTTTTGCTTTCGATTTGGGGATAATTCGTTTCGTTTTCCATTGTTCTGTTGATTTAATTGAAGGAGGAGTGGCTCGGTTATATTGTTATTATTTTTCTGAGTATTCGATTGAAGGAGGAGACTTCGACGAATTATTTAAGGGGAAATGAAGCTTGCGTGATAAGAGAAAGTAAGACACGATGATGATGGCATGTACGAGAGGAGACAAGGATTTGAAAGAAGGCAGCTGTTAGGGATAGAATGTGAATATATAAATAGAATTTTAAATAGAATTTTCTATATAAATTTCCAACGCGTTTATATATCGTACGCTCACACAACTGCTCCAATTACTACGAAATTTTGAAATCCGATAATAATACATTATTACGGATCCAATGGGACTGGTTTCGTCGAATTCCGAGACAGTGCCTCGGAAGGCTATTTTTAAATTCAATTTAAAATGATAAAATTTTAAAACTGAACGAACCACTGTTAATTTGAATTTTACAACTTCTATTATTTTTAGTGTTATCAATATAAATTTTACAAGCCTTCAAATTATTTTTACAGCCATAAAACTTCAGATTCAACATTTTACCCAACTTCAAATTATTTAATTCAATAGTTTAATTATCAAACAAATAATGATATTTGAATTCAAGTTAAAATTAACCTCTAAATATTCAAAATCAATTAAATATTCCAATTTAAATTGCTTAAAAATTCTGGGTCGTCACAATTCTAAGTTGATTTTCTTCATGTATTGTCTACCATGTACTTAGTCGATTTTGAACTCCTCAAGTTAAACATATTTCTACTCACTATTGAAGTATTTGCCACTAATGCCTCTTTTCGCCGTTTTGTTTGTTGGGCAGTTTATTTTGGTGTATATGCTTACTGTATATGTTGATCAATTTGTAGAATTTGAGAGGATTTGTTTTTTAGGCGCGTAATCGCTGTCCTTAAAGCAATATTTTCCCCCACTCGTTTAGAGTTTGCTAATGCGTTGGTCGGCAAATTGCTTTCCAGAATACAAAGAAACCTAAATCCAAAGATATAGCAATGTCTGTGCATACAACGAGATTTTAATATTGGGGAAGAAGACAAACATATATGTTTTTTTTTTAAACTGCGACATGGGATATGCTTATATAGAAGACGAACAGTTGCTCTGGCAAGGGACGCGACTATTAGAAAAGAGGCATAACTATTATCCGAACTGTAGTTTATTTCCAAAAGGAAATTTTTGAAAATTGAAAAAACACGACTGTTGGTGGGCAGCAGCCATACCCTTTCCGAACCCCCTCTCGCATGCAAAGTGCTAAGTGCTTTCCATGCGTGCGTGTTATGGCTATGCCCCTTTCCCTTCTCCTTTAGCCATTTCACATATATACTCAAATATTTAAGCGACTTTCCCCGATGTGGAACTAATAGACTTGCTCCCTCTTCATAAAACAATCTCCCTCAACAATCCACCACTAGGATGTTTTATTGATGATGTTCAGTTTTATCTTAGCTAGAAGTTGCACATCACATATGGTATCTATTCAGTTAAACCACCTACTAGTATAAATATCTTACGACTTTAAAGAAGAGCTGGATGGTCTTAACTTAAATCGAGTCTTCTTTGATTTATAAAGTCTGAAATATTACACGTTAAACTTCAATGTACCAATAAAATTTCTCTTCCCGTGAGCACCATTATGGCTATGTGCTCCATTCCAGCTTAATGAACTTTTGTAAGAGCAAACCCTGTAAACTCTTGTTTAGAAGCGGCACCACTTCCAAGTTCATAAAGGTAAAGTTCTTTTCCTTTTCAATGTCTATGTTACCAAACTATCTAAAATTTTATTAAGAGTTGCTCAACTCATCTTCTTCATACATGTAACAGTTCAAACTAATTTGACTTAGTGCTTTTCAAACATATGATAGTTTTTTATTACCTATTAAACCATAAAATTAAGCTGGTTAATATTACGGTTAGGTTTCCCCATCATTGATTAATTGTCAATATAGGGTTTAAGCCACATTCCGGCCGACGTGGCCCTTACCATTTTTCTAGTCAAAGTTTTTTGAATGGATCTGCCAAATTATCACTGGAGCTTATGTAGACAATAGTAATTATTCCATCATTTATTACTTGTCTAACATATTCGTGTCTAAAGCTTATATGTCTTGATTTTCCATTATATATATTACTGTATGCTCGAGACATAGTTGTCTAACTATCGCAACGTAGAGATATAGCTCGCATTGGTATCGTCCATATCTTGATATCCAACAACATATTTCTTAGCCACTCTTCCTCTTTTCCTGCTGCAAAAAGTGCTATAAATTCCGATTCTATCATGGAGTGTGAAATGCAATTTTGTTTCGTAGATGCCCAAGAAACAACAGCTCCACCTAATGTTAAAATCCAACTCAAAGTAGATTTATTATCGCTAGCGCTAGTTATCTAACTTGCATCAGTGTATCATTCTAATACACTTGTAAACCCATTATAAACAAGTCCTAGATCTTTGGTCCTTTAAGGTAACCAAGTAATTTTCCAATTGCTATCAAGTGATCTATGGCAGGATTACTGGTATATCGTGCAAGTTTACATATGGCATATCTTATGTCAGGTCTCATACAATGCATGGCATACATTTTACTTCTAATAGCGCTTGCATATTCGAGTTGAGCAATGACCCTACAGTCATTTTTATTGAAATTGATACTTAATTCTATTGGGGTACTGATATCTTTAAGTTTTAGATGCTCAAACTTCTGAAGTACTTTTTGAATATAAGGTGATTGGCTTAGTACATAGCCCCCACTATCTTTACTAACTTTTATACCCAAAATTGTATCAACTTCATTCAAATCTTTCATTTTGAAATTTGAAGTTAGATATCTCTTGGTATCTTATATCCCTTTCATGTTAGTGCTGAATATTAATAAATCATCTACATATAAACAAATAATTACTCTATATTCCTTAGTAAATTTGGAGTAGATACATTAGTCTGCAATATCATGTAAAATCAATTTGAAGTATTATTGCGTCAAATTTTTCGTGCCACTATTTGGGTGCTTGTTTTAATCCGCGTAATGATTTAATTAGTTTGCAAACTTTTCTTTCATTTCTAGGAAGAACAAAACCCTCGGGTTGCTCCATGTAAACTTCTTCATTAAATTCATCATTCACGAAGGTTGTTTTAACACCCATTTGGTGGATATGCAATTGATAAATTGATGCTAAAGCTATTAGTACTCCAATTGATGTAATTCATGTAACCGGAGCATATGTATCAAAGAAATCGATTCCTTCCTTTTGTTTGAATCCCTTGGCTACTAATATAGCCTTGAAAGTTTGCACGGTATCATCGTTGTTACTTTTTCTTTGAAATACCCATTTGCAACAAACAGGTTTTGACACTTGAGGTAAGTCTACCAATACCAAGGTATTATTTGATAAAATTGAATCCATTTCATTATTAATTGCTTCATTCCAAAAAGCAGAATCTATGGAAGTCATAGCTTCTTTGTATGTTTTTGGTCCGTCTTCTATATTCAGCACTATTGGAATTTTTTTATTAACTTCATTTCTAGTTCCTTCTACAAGAAATGTTATTGCTTGATAAGATATTAAATCTGGACCAAAAGATTTCTCTTTCCAAATTCTTTGTGTCCTTCTTATTTCTTTTTGTTCTTTTGTCACCTTTCTTTTACTGATAGCAAAAGGCGTTGAAGCATCTACTGGTGTTTGAATGACGCTGGGGCTCAATGACCGATCTGTCACCGAATCGTGCTTGAATTTATTTTCCATAAAATCAACATTCCTTGATTCAACGATCGTGTTTGAGGATAAATCTAGTAATCTGTATGCTTTAGAGTTTTCAACATATCCTACAAATACACTTTTCCAGGCCCTTGGACCAAATTTTGTTCTTTTCGGATCAGTCACCCTATAGAAGGCAATACATCCCCACACCTTTAAATATCTTAGATTAGGTTTTCAACCATTCCATAGTTCGTAAGGAGAAACTTTAGCTTTTCTAGAGATGATTCTATTATGTAAATGACATGTAGACAGTAATGCTTCACCCCACAGGTTAAGTGGTAATTTAACATTTAACAACATAGAATTTAGCATATCAACCAAAGTTCTGTTTTTCCTATCTACCAACCCATTTTGTTGTGGCGTGTAAGGGGCTATGTGTTGATGAACAATCCCATGTTCTTCACATAAGTAAGAAAATTCAGTGGAGAAATATTCTCCTCCTCTATCACTACGTAGAGCCTTTATTTTTCTACATTTTTGATTTTCACCTTCTGTTTTATAGCATTTAAACACGTCAAAGGCTTTATCCTTATTTCTAACCAAATACACACATATGTATTTAGAAAAATCGTCAATAAAGGTAATAAGATACATTTTTCCACCTCTGGTTAAAACTCCATTTAATTCACATATATTAGAGTGAACTAAATCCAAAAGTTACAAATTTCTTTCAGCGCTTGGGAATGGTTTCCTCGTAATCTTAGCGTGTATACATATTTCTCACTTATCATGTATATTATTTGAAATAAAAATAAAACCATGTTTTGCCATATACTTTAAAGATTTATAATTTAAATGTCCTAAATGTGCATGCTATAAAGGTAAAGAATCAACAGTATAAGCAGAATATTCTTTCATTTCATTAATACTGAGTTTGAGCATCCCATTACATGCATAACCTTTACCCACAAACACGACATTTTTTAACATAATCAAATTATCAGCCTCCAAGACTATTTTGACACCACTTTTGCATAAGATTGATCCAGTAACTAGATTCTTTTTAATATCAGGAACATGGAGTATATTAGTGAGAGTTATCTTCTTATTGGAAGTGAAGTGAATCTCTACATTTCCTTTTCCCAGAACCTTTGCACTATTTCCATTTGCCATGAGCACCTCTTATTGATCTGCAACCTCCGTATAGGTTTTGAATAAGCCTCTATTGTTGCAAACATGAACCGTTGCACCAGAATCGAACCACCAATCCGAATATTTTGTTTCAGCAATAGCCATGTGCAAGTCAGTTATCATGCCAATTTGTAAATCTGAAACCATCACAACGATTTCCTTTATTTCCTTGGTATCAGCCATATTTGCGGAGCTCCTATTTTTCTATTTCGGAGGAGCCCTGCAGTCAAGCTTGAAGTGCCCAAGTTTCCCACAGTTGAATCATCCCTTATTCTTTTTGTCTTTTTGATTAGGGTCGCTTCCCTGCTGGCTCTTTTTGTTTGGTTTGATGTTCTGGTTCTGGTTGCCCTTTCTTTTCTTTACAGAAATCATGCTATTAACAGTGGAAGAAGGGAAAACACCGTCATGAATTTTGTTTCCTTCCTCAATTTGTATTTTCTTTTCGATCTTTTCCAACGTGGGTTCTTCAGTCATATGCAAGAGCTTTTGGCGATAGTTGTTCCAACTTGGTGGAAGTTTTGCGATTATAGCCCCAAATTGGATTGATTCTGGAATCTGCACCTTTAAGTCACTAGGTTTGCTAACCAGAACTTGCAAGCAATGCATCTGATCCATGACTGAAACATTATCTTTCATTTGGAATTCAAAATATTAAAGAGTGAGAAACTTATTTGTTCCAATTTTCTCGGTCTTGTACTTTGTTTCCAGTGCATCCCAGATTTCTTTAGGTGACTTCATTGGAGTGTAAAGATCATATAAGTGGTTAGATAAGGTGTTGAGAATGTGGCCCCGACGTAACAGTTCATCTTCTCGCGCTTCAGTCTTTGCTGCCTTAATTCATCCGTGTCTTTTTCTGTTGGAGGAGGTAGCACGGGAAGGTTTTCATCGAGCATGTAGGAGACCTTTAGAGTCATAACTGGGAACTTTATTTTGTCCTGCCAATGTGTGAATTTAGTTCCATCCAGTCTGTCAAGCCTGACGAAGTCCTGGTTCATCAGTTTGAATGCAGATTCTGATCCTTTTTCCATAGCGGATATTGCTTTATGATTGTTGATCAATTTGTAGAATCTAAGAGGATTTGTTTTTGAGGCGCGTAATTGTTGTCCATAAAGCAATATCTCTCCCACTCATTTAGAATTTGCTAATAGGTTGGTCATCAAATTGCTTTCCAGGATATAACAAACCTGAATCCAAAAATATAGACATGTCTGTGGAATCAGTGGGATTTTATTATTGGGGAAGAAGATAAAAAAGATATTTTTTTAAATGGAGACAGAGGAGATGCTTATATAGAAGACGAATAGTTGCTCTGATAAGGGACAAGGCCTTTAGAAAGAGACGTAACTGTTGTCCGAACAACACTTTATTTCCAAAAGGCAAAATTTGAAAATTGAAAAAATACGACTGTTGGCAGGCAGCAGCCATACCCTTTCCGAACCCCATCTCGCACGCGCGCACGTGCAAAGTGCTAAGTGCTTTTCGTGCGTGCGTGTTATGGCAGTGCCCCCTTTCCCTTCCACTTTAGTCATTTCACATATATACTCAAATATTGAAACAACTTTCCCCGATATAGGATTAATATACTTGCTCCCTCTTTATAAAACAATCTCCCTCAACGGTGTATATCTACGAGGTTGGTATGGAAATTTTAGGAAAAAAGGATAGATAGTTTGCACAAATTAGTCAGCGTCATAAGTGGAAGTTGATTTTTCATTTAGTTTAATTAATTTTCTGGCTTGTAATTTATATTTGAATGCTCATATTCAGTAGTGGATAATGATGGAAGTAATGAAACCATCATGTTTGATATAGTTGTTTGTGAATCCCATTTTGCATTTAGACATTGATTTAGTTGCAATTATAAGTTTGATTCCTAAAATGAATACACACATTGTTCGTAATGTATCCACAACTTATCTCATTGTTCATAATATATCAACCAGTAATCTTATGAAAACAAAATGAAAAGGATATTTAAGTAAAATATATAGGAGCTTACATTAAACTGGCTGAAAATTAATGTTTAAAAGTGAATCCCCACCCCTTCCTTTTTTCAGTAATGTCTTGAAGCGCAACATCCAAATTTATGTATTCAGTTTTGCTGCACAATAAAGGGGAAAAACAACAAACAAACAAACACGCATGCGCGCGCACAAAAACCTGTAGTTTGCAGCTTAACCTTATTCTAGACTGTTTCAACTTCCATAAACATTGCTAAAATCAAAATGTGAAGGAAGAGGAACGTATTATCATTCTTTCCATAAAATGTATTTGAATATAGTTGAAACTGTTATAATGTTTGCAGGTACATGTCTAGTTTTGTAGTGATACTTTGTTTGATTCCAAGTGCTACTCAACTCAGGAGCTCTCAGCAAAAAAATGATGTACTTAGCTTTGGGGTTGTGTTTCTAGAAATTATAACTGGTACAGAGCCACTTAATGAGTAAAGCTTAGTCGAATGAATAATTTTTCATGAACTTTGTTCTTAGTGTTAGAGTTCTCAAAATAGTGAATGAGATATATTCCACATCGTCAACAATAAGTCCATTTTCTTATTCATATAGTGTATTCTCAATCCTTATATTGGCCGTTAGGGTCGGGTAATTTTTTTGCAAGGGGGAGGACCTATATGGCCATGAACTAACACACGCGCGCTCTGCCGCCCGCCTGTCCGACCGACCGAACCGGACCGGGTGCGGGTCTGATCCAATAAGAGTGGACAGCGTTATATTTTTGCTACACAAAAGTGAATAGTTATCTACTGTTTAAATTCTAAAAGAAGCGACTAGTGGATTGGACATGACTGTTTCAAACCACAACTGTTTTTGGCTATTGCAAGCGAAGAATGCGACTGTTGCAAACCCTAACAATTTTTGGCCCTTGCAAACGAAGAGATGCGACTGTTACAAACCGTAAAACTTTTTAGCCGTTGCAAACGAAGAGACGCAACTGTTGCAAACCACAACAGTTTCTGGTCGATGCAAACGAAGAGGCGCGACTGTTGCAAGCAGCAGCAGTTTTTTAGCGTTGAAAATGAAAGGAAGTGCCTGTTGCGAACAGTAACACTTTTTGGCATTGAAATGAAGGGATGCTACTTTTCTCAATGGGTGTATCCATTGGGAATTTGGCTATAAATAAGGAGGAAACCTGATCGCTTTCCTCACTCAAAATTTTAAATAAGAATTTTCTCTTCTTCCTCTTCGTTTCTTAATATCTACAATCCTTGCGCTTTTGCATATCACATAGAAGATCATACACATCACAATCTCGAACAGATCATGTCTACTGTATCTTGGAAGACAATGAATAAAGTCTTAAGAAAATTGTTACGACAAGCCTCAAACGAAATTTCGTTCATCAACCGGTTAGATTTCTAGCTGATATATATATATATATATATATATATATATATATTTCGTTTACGTTTCTACATTGTACTTTTTCTTTCAATAGTATAACATTTGATTTATCGCTATAGTTATTATCGCTATAGTTGTTAGTTTGTTGTTGTAATTAGTTACAACATACTTATTGTTAAAATAACTAATACAGAATTCCAAAATAATGGAAATCTGAGTTGTAAACATGTGGGACAAGTTTATTATTGATTAATCTCTGTTTTGTTATACTAACCGTATAACATGACGGTGGCAGTTTTCCTATGATGGCTTCAACCAAAAACGATTCTCCAACCTTATGACCTTCCGCTTCGAATTCATGAATGATGATTTGCAGTTCATGCAGTTGAGCAGTCACCGATTTGGAGTCAACTATCTTGTAGTCCATGAATTTGTCTACAATGAATTTCTTAAGACTGATATTATGCATCTTGTACTTCGTGGCAAGTGAATTTCAGAGTTCTTTTGCTGCCTTTAGAGGCTGATATACTTTGTATAACACCTTGTCGAGAAAATTCAGAATATAGTTTCTGCATAGAAAATAGAAATACTTCCGCATATCAACATATGATTCCTTGCCTGGTGTAGGAATCAGTTTCTCCTCCTCGGGATACCAATACAGACCGAGTGTGGTGAGATAAAATAGCATTTGATTTTGCCATGTTATGAAGTCATCATCATCTTCTTTGAACGAATCAGGCCTGTTGTGAGTAGTTGCCTTTGTTGATAGTTCAACTGTTGTCATCTCTATTTTAGCGAAAACAGGAAAGTCTTAAGATGTTAAGTAGCAATTTCGATATGAAAGACTTAGGAGCTGCAGATATTATTTTAGGAATCAAAATAATAAGAACACCTAATGGAATTGCATTATCTCAATCACACTAAGTAGACAAAGTGATTGAAAATTTTCAAATTTTTGGAATTAAAGGAGTAAAAACACCTTTTAATCCATCAGAAGTACTGCATAAAAACACTAATGAGAGTGTAATGCAACTAGAATACTCTCGTGTAATAGGATGTCTCATGCATCTCATGAATTGCACAAGACCAGATATAGCTTATGTAGTAAGTCGATTGAGCAGGTATACAAGCAATCCATGAAAGGAACACTGGAAAGCACTAATGAGAGTGCTTGGATATTAAAAAATATCACAAATTATTCTTTACATCATGGAAAATATCCAGCCGTCTTAGAAGGATATAGTGATGCAAACTAGATTGCTGATTCAAAGGAATCAAAATCAACGAGTGGTTATGTCTTTACTTTAGTAGGGGCAGCAGTGTCATGGAAATCAACTAAACAAACATGCATAGCTCAGTCCAATATGGAATCAAAATTCATCGCTTTAGATAAAGCAGGCGAAGAAGCAGAATGACTTCGTCATTTTTTAGAAGATATTTTGTTTTGGCCTAAACCTGTACCGGCCATATGCGTACACTGTGATAACCAAGAAGCATTGAGCAGAGCGCAACACTTTGTGTATAACGGAAAGTCATGACACATTAGTCGATGCCATAACACAATTAGGAAGTTAATCTCTAATGGAACTATTTCCATAGATTATGTGTGAACAAAATATAACCTAATAGATCCATTAACTAAAGGTTTATCAGGAGAGAAAATTAACTATGCATCGAGGGAAATGGGTTTAAAAGCCTAAACCAATAAGAGTTATCTTATACGAAAATGTATCCTAGCGACTGGAGATCTCACAGACTAGGATCAATAGGCAAATCGGTTTTGAATAACTCAAGATGTAATGCATTTGTTTGGACTTAGTCCTACACCATTCCTATGGTGCACGATATAGATGCATGCCTACAGAAGTATTAAAAGGATAAAACTATGATATTTAATGATGACCATATCTTGAAAATAACCAGTGGGGTATATGTATGATACTCTTAGTGGTTGTGATCACCTATGTTAGTGTGAGCTGGGTCGACTCTATGAGAAAATTAAAGACTTTTATTCTCTAAAAACACCCGCAGAACCAAAAAATGTTCAGGACCAAAATGAACACAACCAAGAGATTGAATATGAAGGGAAATAATGCTTTGTAAAGCTTATTGTCTGGTTATACAATAACGGATGACGGTTCAAGATGAAATAATTCATCGATTAGCCAAGTATATCTGATAAGTTTTAATTAGGGAAAGTTCAAAGTGAAATATCTACTTATCCTCGATGTAACATTATTTTCATATGAACTGTGTGATATTATACTTTATGTGGGGGAGACATATATCGTCATTCATGTGGGGAATTGTTAGAGTTCTCAAAATAGTGAATGAGATATATCCCACATCGCCAAAAATAAGTCCATTTTCTTATTTATATAGTGTATTCTCAATTCCTATATTGGCCCTTAGGGACAGGTAATTTTGTGAGACGGGGAGGGCCTGTACGCCCACGAACTAACACGCGCGTGCGCCGCTGTCCACCCGTCCGACAGAACCGGGCCGAATGCGGGTACAATAAGAGTGGAAAGTGTTATATTTTTGCTGCACAAGGGTGAATAGTTTTCTACTGTTTAAATTCAAATAGAAGTGACTAATGGATTGAATGCGAGTGTTGCAGACCGCAAAAGTTTTTGCCCGTTGAAAACGAAGATACGCGACAACTGCAAACTGCAGTAGTTTTTTTACCATTGCAAATGAAGAGATGCGACTATTGCAAACCGCAATAGTTTTTGGCCATTGTAAACGAAGAGATGCGACTGTTGTAAACCACATTAGTTTCTTGTCGTTGCAAACGAAGAGACGCGACTGTTGCAAACAGCAACAGTTTTTTGGCGTTGCAAATGAAAGGAAGTGCCTGTTACGAATAGTAACACTTTTTGGCATTGCAAATAAAGGGATGCTACTTTTCTCAATAGGTGCATCCATTTGGAATTCAGCTATAAATAAGGAGGAAACCTGATCACTTTCCTCATTCAAAATTTTAATTCCGAATTCTCTCTTCTTCCACTTCGTTTCTTAATATCTACAATCCGTGCGCTTTTTCATATCACACAGAAGATCATACACATCACAATCTCGAACAGATTACGTCTGTTGTATCTTGGAAGACTTTGAATAAAGTCTTAAGGAAATTGTTATGACAAGCCTTAGACAAATTTCCTTCTTCAACCGGTTAGATTTCTAGTTGATTCATATATGTGTGTGTGTGTGTGTGTGTATGTGTATATATATATCGTTTTCGTTTCTGCGTTGTACTATTTCTGTAAATAGTATAACGTTTGATTTATCACTATATTTATTGTTACTATAGTTGTTAATTTGTTTTTGTAATTAATTACAACATACTTATTGTTAATATAACTAACACAGAATTCCAAAGTAGTGGAAATCTGAGTTGTAAACTTGTGAGACAAGTTTATTATTGACTAGTCTCTGTTTTGATATACTAGACGTATAATACTTAGTAAATAGCGTTTAACTATAACATCTCAACCGTTATTATTTTACTTTAACCATTATTGCATGGGTAGTTTAGATACAAAATACAATCACCTATTTTGTAGCAAAAATTAAAGAAGATGATCACCTATCATACCTAGTCATTAAATTTTAAATTCCATAATCTAAATTCAATGGTTACTTTCTCTTTCTATGTATTATTTATGTAAGAATGATTAGTTAGTAATTATTTACGAATTAATGAGATCTTACCTATCTTATTCAAAATGTAATGGTATGGATTTATAGTTAGAAAAGTTCACCGTTAGAAAGTATTTGTATATATAAACCAATGCATATGTACGTTTACAAAATATATCTTTATTAGCATTGATATGTAGATATAGATGTATTTGATTTATGTTATGATGGTTAATGCAGGCAAAGCCATACATAAGAGAATCAAAAATAGAAGAAATCATGGGCCCAAACATAAAAGGAACATACAACTCAGAAGCAATGTGGAGAAGCAATATGCAGAGTAGTAGAAGCACTGTTAGCATGCATTAAACCATTTCTACGTAAGAACCAAACATGACAGACATCATTCGAGTGCCTGAAGATGCCTTAATAATAGAGAACAACGCATCCGAGTACATGAGACCGATCGAATGCTTTGGAGGTTCAAATCGTTATCATTCCATGATAGAAAGATCACTGCCGACAATTCATCATAGGAATACTGCGAAATTCCTCAACTTGTGCCGTGATAGTGTATGTGTGCATTCATATGTGTGAATTATGTATGAATCAATGAAAATGAAAACAATTATACCATCTTGAATAACTTATTAAACCATAACACTCAATGCATTATAGGAATGAGTTATATCTGAGTTAATATGTAATAAATTAGAAATATATTTTTATAATAAATAAGCATGTGAATAAATATGAATAACACATAATATATAACAATTGTAATATCTTGATAAATTTATCAAACCATAGCATGTAAACATGTTGTAGAATTATATGTATGAATTAATATATAATAAACTAATATATATATATATATATATATATATATATATATATATATGACATCTTATACAAACAGTAATATATCCCACATCTTGTGTATATTTAGTATTCTTCCTTCATTATCTTATTCAACTACAATTAAATTTCTTCATACTCTAAAAAACATTGTTATTTCTAAATGGTACTGATTGCAAGGTTTATATAATGTGTTAGTTTTTGAATATTGCTAGTGGATGTTTTAAATTTTGAATGATCAAATGCAGAAATTGTGTGCAATTATCTTGCTGGCTGTTCTCCCACCGTACAATAGGTTTAAGCTACGATCTATTTCAGTTGTTTCCAATTCGCCCAAGATTTTATCTAAAGCAAGGTTTTGTTCTTTAGCTAATTTCATTTAAAATACACTTCAAATAATTTTGATCAAAATTTCTTTTATTACTTGAGAATCAATTTGAACTATAGGTTACTAAATATATACTACATTAAGAAACAACCAACAATGGTAGTGCATGTTCTACGTACTTGCTAAAATTAGAAATTAACAGTTGCACATCCTAGTACTTAATTGTTTTGCTAACTTTGGTTGTGTGATTTTAGGGCCTTTGGGGAACTACGATAAAGGAAATTTCCTTGAAATTAATAGTGGCACATCTTAAAGGAAGCTTGGATTAGTTTGTCATCATGGTAAAAGGTAAACTAGTGTATTTTTACTGTTTATGGGTTTGAGTTTCAGATTTGGCCCATTGGGACTTAAACATTAATTATTTAAGATTGGATTGGATAACTTTCAAACTGCGACCCCAATGGATTATCACATAGCATGCAACCTTTTTCAATGTGTCCTAACTTTATATAAGTGTAAGAGTGAAACAGAATGATTGTTAAAGGTTACATCATTTTATAATTGAGCCGCTACAGTCAAACTCTAGTATGAAATTTTAATGAACTTGTAAAAGAATGAAGCACCGTCTTAAAAACCAAGAGATTTTCATGTATGACGGCAATTTCTCTTAACCAAAAAGCACTTTTGCTAAGCTTAAGAACATGGAGCCATGCTACAGCAATAAAACCAATCATCTTTATATTCTGCAGTAATCTCAACAACTGTCGTGCACATGTTATAATGTCATGTCTTTTTTTTCAGACAGGATATTGTAAGATATCAGCTGCACATGGACTTATAACTTGTGGCAAGGTACTCATTTCAATAGTCATCTCTCTATTACTATAAGTGTTATTTGAGATATTATTAACTCTAGAATTTCATAAGAAATGGTTTAGCATGATATATACATTTTGTGCTAGACAGCCATTTATTTCAACACAGTTTGTAGGAGAAATAAATGCAAAGGTTTATGTAATACACAGTTCGGTGCCATTACCTGTAAATATTTATTTCTCCTCCCATAACCCTTTTTACAGCAGGGTAGTTTTACGCTTATAATAAATAAAAATATACCTACAAAATTGATCATTGAAACATTTTTTATCAGTAACCTTGTCAATTTTTCTATATAAGAGGTTGGAATGAGAAGATAGTTCATATACCCATAAGTTATCAAAAGTAGATAGCTTGAGAAGCTCGTTGTTGACAGATTGAAAATAAGAAAGAACAGAAACCTGTCATTTAATCTTAATGAAATCCAAAGTTTATACTACACTTCTTGTTGTTCATATGCTCGTCTATACTTGTTCAATTAAGAAATGGTCACTGTCATCTTCTTTGTTACTTTTATTAGTGATACCAATAACTGGGATATTAGATATTATTGTGTTTCCCACACCTACTAACACATTGAATGTCTTTTCGTTTCAACTTTAACATCCGTATGATTATGAACTCGTTGCAAGCGAACAAATTTGCATAACAGCATCGACATTATCTTATCAAAAAAGACGTAATAGAGTAACATGCATCACGTGAACTATTAGTGTATCATTGATCTTTATAGCCTAAATTGTATGCCATATTAAGATGTAACATGCAGAAAGAGAATGTCGACTGGTTAAGTATAACTTTATTATTGATTAATTTACAAACTCTTATGGGTACATTATGTAGTAAATTTTAAGTTTAATTAAGTGAGTGAACTTTTTAATTTCTTCTCATAGTATTTGATTTGTTTGCATGAATCATGTATCGTATGTAGCAATAAATTTTTATTATGATTTCTATTTGTTGAACTTTTATTTTGTAGGCAATCATGCATATTTGTTACAAACAAGTTGTAACATGCCGTAAAACCGTAAAATATTGAAGTTCAAAGTTATTTTGGTTTGTTGACTTCTTTTTGTCCTGCACATTTTTACTCTTTTTAGTCAGTTAGTATTTGTACTCTTGATACATTGTTTATGAGCTGTTATGCATTTGTAGTGTGTGTTTTTGTGGAAGAAATTTTTATGTTTGATTATATGTAATGTAATGTGTTGATAAATGATTGATTTCGATATAATACTTTGATTAGCAATTATGTTTGATATAGTGTGTTAATGCATCAATTTAAATGGTTAATAATTGTGTTTGATACAGTTTATTGAAATATAGCCCTACAAGTACAAAAATGCGTCTAACAAAAAGGATAGCGGTTCATAAATGTTTTGAAAGTCCGACTATTGTGCTTTTGTGTATTGAAGCAATAGCATGAGTTAAACACTATAGAAAGTGGTCAGTAAACGCCAACACAGGAAATGCAAGGAGCTATAAATATCACTATGTTATATAAATAAGGTAGCACAAAGAACCTACAAAAACCTTACTTTTAGTAGAGTTTATGTCAATGCTATTGTAAATCCGTGGCCTATAATAACACCTTGTTATACACCATTTTAAAAAACCTATGAAAGCTTTTAACTGCATTTTTTAAATGCTATTAAAAGCCCAAAGCCCGAATTGTTGTAGTGGCTAGATCCAAATAGTGTCCTAAAGGATTTGGCAACAATGGACTGGGTTGGCCTTAATAGTGAGTTGCATATAGTTTAGCAGTACAAACACTACAAGAACGGCACCTGATAGCGACGGCTTTTAGCCGTCGCCGGCCGTCGCTAGCCTACGCTAAAAGCCGTCGCTATTTACCTCGTCGCCCAATAGAATCGCGACGGCTTTAGCGACGACTCTGTCACATAAATAGCGACGGCTCGCGACTGCAAATGTGCCATGTGGAAATTTTTCAACGTCTAATTGGCGTCGCTAGCCGTCGCTAATCTGAACAAAATGGCCGTCGCTAGCCGTCGCTAATCTGAACAAAATGGCCGTCGCCAGCCGTCGCTATACTGAACAAAATTTGTGCACTTGCACAGCCCATATACACTTCAAACAATAACCATCAAATACCATCATCACAACCACTATACACTATATTCATCAACTATAATCATCATATATCCATCATATAACATCACTATACATTCAAACAATATAAAATCCAACAAAACCAAACAAAATCATATACAATCCCAACAACAATACATATCATGTCAACCAATACAAGTCATCAAAATATGTACATAGTTTTCCAACCAAAATGTGTGCATAGTTCTCCAACCATAACTACAAACCGTTAACCCAAACAAACCGCTAACACAACTACAAGTCATCAAATTATGTACATAATATCCCGAAATATATATACACCAAACCAATCAAAATGTGTATATACCAAACTGAAACATGAGCAAACAAGCATACCTACTCCTCACCATCGCTGCCATCCTCTCCAGGCATCCTCCCATGCTGTTGCAAATAACCTGCAATCCGCTCATCCAGCTGTTGCTCGAAAAAACTCTTCCTCCAATCATTTATTTCATCCACTGTTTTCTTCAACTGAGCAATCTCCTCTTCTTGCTGGGACCTCCTGTATGCACTCTACAACCTCATCGCTTGTAAAATAGTTCATAATTATTTATATATAAGTGTATATATATAATATTATTAAAATTATTTAACTATTCATATGCATGTGTAAATTTATATATTAGTACATGTCAAAATTTACCTCAAGATTTCCGTAGTTATACCGCACATTGGTCCGAAAAGGCGGATCAATAATAGTATCCCAGATATTGTTCGCCTCCTCTAGCGTAAGCTTTTCCCGACCAATGGTGTGACGCCCCACCTCTATACCCACGCTAGCCAAGAACATTACGGTGCAATGCTGTCAACTAGCACAGAGAATAAGGCTGTTGAGGAGCGACATCCGTGTAATTGCTTTGTGCGAGCACCAATATGTCAGATAGTGCAAGGAAGTCCGACATGTCGATGCAAACTCAAAGCTACTACACAGTGGCTATATGTAATCTTCGGAAACAAATATAGAAATAAACATAACACAAATCAATCACAGATAATTCATATCACAAAGGCGGAAATAAATATGAATATTACACATAAAAGTGTATATCAGAGTAGTGGTCAAATAAGATGCACAATATCAAAAAGAATAGATACAAGTGCTAGACAAAAGAATACGTATACATCAAGGAGTCTATATCTCAATAGTATACAAGAAAAAACTACTAAACTAGAGTAGTTAGCCAAAAGGTCAAATGATGGTCCGATAAGAAGTCAAGTAGAAGCATCTGTAAAATCTCAGTCTAACCCGAGTATTATTTAAGAAGAAAATAATTAACGGATCAGTCTAGCTATAATTATCAGTTAAAATGAGATATAATAAGAGATATAATAAAAAAACGTATGATAACCATAAATGTCATACTACGACAAGTATACATTCGAAAATCCACAAAAGTCATACAATATCTCAAGAATCTCATAACATCAAAAAGAATGTCATATTGTTTATTTAATTCACCAAGCCACAAAAAATACATACATATCAATGCCAATCGTAAAAGTTGGTGAAACATATATTCCAGAAATCATCAATTAGAAATCCAAAAATCACAAGAAATGATCGTAGAAACGGTCAATCACAAAAAGGGGGGAGGCCTATCACAAAACGGGAGCATGAAAACTCACCAACACGTGTATCACAAACAATTCGGGACATCGACATAGTACACACGGTACGTCCAATGAATCGAAAATCCGAGACATCGATGTAGTACAAATGGTACATCCAATGAATCGAAACACAAAACAATTCGAAACATCGACACAGTACAAACGGTACGTCAGATGAATCGAAAAGCCGAGACATCGATGTAGTACAAACGGTACATCACATGAATCGAAACACAAAACAATTCGGAACATCGACGCAGTACAAATGGTACGTCAGATGAATCGAAAAGCCGAGACATCGATGTAGTACAAACGGTACATCACATGAATCGAAACACAAAACAATTCGGAACATCGACGCAGTACAAACGGTACGTCAGATGAATCGAAAAGCCGAGACATCAATGTAGTACAAACGATACATCACATGAATCGAAACACAAAACAATTCGGAACATCGACGCAGTACAAACGGTATGTCAGATGAATCGAAAACCCGAGACATCGATGTAGTACAAACGGTACATCACATGAATTGAAACACAAAACAATCCGGAACATCGACGCAGTACAAACGGTACGTCAGATGAATCGAAAAGCCGAGAGATCGATGTAGTACAAACGGTACATCACATGAATCAAAACACAAAACAATTCGGAACATTGATGCAGTACAAACGGTACGTCATATGAATCGAAAAGCCGAGACATCGATATAGTACAAATGGTTCATCACATGAATCGAAACACAAAACAATTCGGAACATCGACGCAGTACAAACGGTACGTCAGATGAATCGAAAAGCCGAGACATCGATGTAGTACAAACGGTACATCACATGAATCGAAACACAATAAAAGTACATGGGTCGCTAGCCCACAAAGAAATGAGACGAAGCTCAATAAAACGAGGTACCGTCCCCTTCGTGGACAAAGAGACATCGCACATTGCTAATCTAAACCATAAAATGATCATCATTGATCATCAAGAAGTGTCAATTACAGTAAGCTAGTAAATATATGAGCTTAACTTCATGTCCCATAACCACTAGCTTAAATTAAATATATACGAACAAATTGTAGATCTCCACTAGAAAATTGTCACAAGAAATTCAATCGAACAAGTCCAAGAATTAACCGATGAAGTAAACGCAAGCGTTTCATACCACTTGTTTTACTAAGTCGTTTAATTAGATTTCTCATATGAGTGAGGTAAAGGTTTGTATATACTAGTAGATTGAAAAACGGTTTAAGAAAGGAGCTTTGTAATAAAATGGTGTTGAAATCGTTTTAATGAAAGGGTTTTGATATTTACTAATAGTATAGAAAACCTTTATATTTTAAAGTGACAAATCATAGAAGTGATTGTAGAAACAATCAATCATAAAAATTCACATACGAAGACATGAATAAAATCCAAAGAAATCGATATCAAATCCATCAAAATGGATATTTCTGAAAATTCCCGAAGAAAATGTCATCAAAGACGATAATAAATGATAACAACAAAAGGGAAACAACACGAATCAATGAAAGTTGGAAATTCAACAAAATAGGCAATATATGCAAAATTGGCAAATAGGAGCAGGTCGGTCAACCGGACTCCCTGAGTCGGTTGACTGAACCCAAGGTGGAAGTGCTCGGGTAACAGGTCGGTCGACCGGACCCTAAGCTCGGTCGGCCGGAGCCTGTAACCAGCACTTCCAAAACAGAGGCAGGAAGTGCTCGGGTAGCAGGTCGGTCGGCCGGCTACAGAGCTCGGTCGGCCGGACCCTATTGCCAGCACTCCCATGCCTATCTAATGAATGCCAATCCCTTCCGAATTGCAATCGGTCGAGCAACGACACTAAGGATTTACGCCATCGACTACCCGGCCATAGAAGCTCTTCGGTTCATCACCAAAAACATGATCAAGACATCAAAGCTATGATTCTTAAAGAATTGAACCCAAAACACTAAATTTGGAATATTCACCAAATCAATCCAAACCAAAAGCAATTGCACAAGAATAAGTGTTAGGAATTCATACCTAACAATCGAAGATAAATATAGGCTTAGATGTGAGATAAAAATCTCACCTTTGAACCCAAAACAAATGAAGAAGAAGCTTGAAGACAAAGGAAGATCAACCGCACTTCAATCTCAACACAAGAAGCTTGAATCTAAGCTTAAAAGAGAAACATTTCCCAAATTAGGTTTAGAAATTTCTGAAATTAAAAGGAGAATGAGTTGGAGAAGAAGAAGAAGATGCTTACTAATGGCTTCTCTTTGATTTTTTTAAGCAAGAATTTGAGCTAGCAAGAGGAACTAGGGCTTGGAGTTTCTAATCCCCTTTCCTTTCCACCATTTTCAGTTGGAGCTTGTGTTTGAAGAATTAAAAATGAAGTAATGAAGAGTTGGAGTGGAGTTGGGTTCATATGTTAGGTTAATGGGCTGAAACCCAAACCAAAGCCCTAAGTGAAAAAGTAACAAAATTCTACTATCTCCAAACATATCAAAGTTTATACTTAAAAAGATTGCAAACGTCATTTTGAACTCAATGGAAGGGGTCTCGAGTCCCAATTCGACTGTTTGCAAAAAGTGGCTTTCTGGACTAAAATCCGACGAACGATAAAATATTTGAATAAAATACTTAAATATAAAAATTGATAAATATGCGGGTTGTTACAAGTGGACTGTGCTACCCGAGTCCGTTCAGCTTTGTACCTCTCCTGCGATTACAAACAATTGTTTTACAAGATAAAAACCGAATTTCATGTTTTTTAAAATAAAATAAGACAAAATATTCTTAATAACAATAAACCATTGCGGATTGGGATTTGTCATCCGTCCACACGTACAAAACATTGCCTTCTTCGTCAGTCATCTCCACGTCATGCGTCACCTTGAACAACTCGGCCATAGTGGGCTCGCGGTTGTATCTCGCGGCCTGAAAATATATAAATATTATTGCTAATATGATTATAAAACATTTTAATAAAATGTAAACACAGTTTATAAATTTAACTACCAGCTCTCTCTTATGCTCCTGGAAGGATTTGGAGCCACCACGGTGCAATGCAGGATTTTTATTCCTGTTAGCCCGATTCCGCGCAGATAATTCCTACAAATTAAGATAAATTATCATGTATATATCTTGTGAGATTTATATTAGATTTAAATAACAAAGCAAACATATATTACTTACTTTTGCTGCCGGTGTGTCCCAAAGCCGAAGAAAATCATCCCATACACCGTCACCCATCCACTTCGGTTTTTTGCCTGAATTCTTAGCCTTGGACAATGTATCCCTGTAATTTTTCCTCATTCTTTTGTTCCAGTGATTTAAGAAAACATCCATGCCGTCAGGGTCAACGCGGACTGCAGCCTGTAAATTAAAAATATTTTAAGTTATATAGATTATATTAATTTACAACTAAAATTAAAACTACTACTTACAAGTAAATCGGCCTGTATTGCGTTCTTAACATGAAGGGGGATGTTGTCCCAGCGAGGCCAACAACCATCCATCCGGCTCTGAAAAGCCTTCCTCGAAACCTGTAGAATATAATCTGATGGCTCCACCTCAAAGTCCCTGCAAAAGTTATGATATACATGTTTAGTGGATTTTAAAACTCATACTTTAAATAAAATTGATACTTACCTGGCACTTTTCGGAGCAACTTCTGCCATCGGACGTAAGTCCTGTGCAGTGCAACTACCACCTGCACCGGACGATGGGGATGGCGTGCCTGTCATACTTCGTCTCCTGCCAGACATACCTACTATAGAAAAACAATATCATCACAGAACAATTATAGTAATTCACTACTACATAGCATGTTTCAATCACTTTCACAGAAACAATTATAAAAATTTACTAGTACAAAACATGGATAAAAATTAAATAAATAATCATCACAGAACAATAATAGAAATTCACTACTACATAGCATGTTTCAATCACTTTCACAGAACGATTATAAAATTTATTAGTACAAAACATGGATAAAAATTAACTAAATGATCATCACAGAACTATTACAAAAATTTACTATTACATAGCATGTTTCAATCACTATCACATAACAATTATATCAATAATGATCAGTCTTCATCGTTTTCTGATTCAGACTCAGTCTCGTATTCTATCTCATTTTCTTCGGTACTTTCGAATGCATCAAATAAGACGTTCGATTCATCATTCAAAGGCCCTACATCAATATCATCTGTTATTATTATTTTTGTATTTGATTCAAGATCGGCTTGATATGCTACTTCATCTGGAATATTATTTCCATCAAATGTAAACCTTGGTTTTGTTTTGAAAACAGCAGACCAATCCGCTTTATCTTTTTTCAAAGATGGATACGGAGCAAAATAAACTTGTAACGCTTGCTTGGCTAATACATAAGGATCATACTTATAGTAGTGTGATGTATGCCTTATTTCAATAAGTTTATACTCTTTATGCTGGTCGATTCCGGAACCAGGAACGTTGCTGAACCAATTGCACTTAAATAAAAAAACCTTTTCTAAAGGTTCAACATAGTGTGTCAACTCTAGAATCTGTGTTAAGACGCCGTAAAAATCTTTTAAATGCTCATCTGGATCATCACTGCCTTTGATAAATACCCTGCTGTTATATGTTAATTTTTCATTCCCGTAATCTTTCGTGTTGAACTTAAACCCATTGACGAAGAATATAGGATAACTCTTCACATTTCTTTTCGGTCCAATCGCAAGATGTCTTAATCCTTCATCAATGACATAGTTTCTTGGCTCATAAATATAGTTCAAAAACCATTTGGTAAATTCTTTACTAAGATCGCCAGATGGATACTGTGATTCGTAGATATTGCATGTATGTAATATGTGTTATAATTATTATGTACGTACAAGTAAATTACAAGTGAATTAATTATTACCTGACAAATGGTGCAACTTTGACACAATTTGAAAGAATATATGTGTGTGCTACATGGTAGTCTCTATCGTCCAACCATATTTCCATACATTTTCCACCAAGTCTACCATACAAACAGATAACATTGTTTGAGAAGAATTTTGTTCAACGACTTCCTCATTTCGAGGAACAATTACAGACGATAAGTTCACATTGTCCTTGAAGTAGTGAGAGAAAAAAAATGAGGCTTCTTCTTCAAGATACGATTTGCATATCGAAACCTCAACTTGGGCTTTTTGTCGAATCTTCGTCTTCAGATGATTCAAGTACCTATTAAGATATTTATTACATATTTAGATATACAAATTTGAATTTTAAATTGACTTGGACATTGCACATGTTAATTTACCTCTCAAATGGATACATCCATCCATATTTCACAGGACCTCGAAGAAGTGCTTCGGATGGAAAATGAATAGGTAAATGCTCCATTACGTTAAAGAAACCAGGCGGAAGTATTTTCTCCGGTTTGCATAGCAATATGGGTATTTCTACTTCAAGTTTACGTATACGATCCACCTTTAATGTTGTTGAACAAAGCTGTTTATAAAACAAACATAACTCTGTTATAACGTTCGATACTTTTACGCGCAACAGTTCTATGAAAGCCACGGGTAGTAAATACTCCATCATGATATGACAATCGTGACTTTTCATCCCACTCAGTCAAATATATATTTTTATTCTTCCTAATTCAATTTCTTTAAAATAACTTCAATTCCAATATATATATTTTTGTTGTCAAATTCCTTCAAATCAAAAAGTATTAAAAATATATTTTTAGTATTTAAAATATTAACATTCAGGCCAGTGCTGCAGTAGCATCAAATAATTTCAATCACTACAATAATCTATACTAGATTATTCTACATAATTCATATATCATTATATATGGAAAATAAACTATATATTTGAGGAATCCAGTTGGATCCCCCAACATGTTTCCTCTGCATCCACAGATGCTAATAGAACATAAAATAAATACCAATCCCACTTCGAGGGGGATATTGCGGTATATTGGGTCATCCGCTATTATGTAGTCGCATAGGGTCTCACCCGCTCCAATCGGCGAGAAATAAATCCAACTACTAATATATCTAACTATATATACATTCAACAGATAAAAATTATTTAATTCAACCAAGCATCCAATAATTTAAATTTTAAACATTTAAATTTAAATATGATAATCTAAATGAGTGAGAAATTCTCATATTGACTTTTTTATTGCATCGTTTCTAAGTAATGAGCCAAACTCTACTGGTTTCATTGATTCAGGACCTTGTATAAATGAATTTTTGAATTTATTAGCATTTGACATAATTTAAACTACCATTAACATGCTCGCTTTAAATTTTAAATTTATTGGCTTAATAAAACTTTAAATTAACCTTACCATTAATTTTATAATAAATGAAATAGAAATCAAAAAATTAAATTAAAAGTTTAAACTTGAGTAATTAAATTAAAATGTTTAAAACTAAATTACCTTAATATTTAGCCCCTGTTGCCGTTCAGACCCTCATGACATCGCTTCTAGCCAACGCCTTCGCGCCTCGCCCAGGCAATTTCCCCAACCTAATGTGCCGCCCCTTTTACCTGCTCGAACGATACGCTTCCCAGCGCCCTTTCGCTTGCTTATCACGTGTCGTGCCCTCGTGCTCAAGGTCGAACGGTAGTGCGGCAATGTCGCGATTTGGACCTTCTTGATTTCGTTTTGTAATATATACAAGTGAACATGATTTTGATTTCAAATCGAACTTCCTCTTTCCCCTCCTATTCATTTTTTTTTTTTTGAATTCGAGTGGATGAAGATCGAAGGGAGATAGCTCGCCATTTTTAAACAAGCGGTTCCATTTTCATTTTTGTTTTGTTTTGTTTTAGTTTGTTATATCACGGCTGGTTGTCTAAAAAAAGGAGGAAACGTAATAGAAGGGGGAAAGATGGTATAGTGATAGGTGTATAGTAATTCTAATTTGAAAGAAAATGGCTAATGTTATCATATTCGTCAAATCAATCGATATAATTATACCATTTGAATTATAAAACATCTCGACTTCGCAACTTAAAATCTCAAACTCCTACCGAGGCCGTCGCTAGGCGTTCATAATGTTATACCCCTATTTCGAACGCAACGGAAAAGGTTTTGAGTCCTAATTCGATCTATGGAGAAGATAGCTTTTTGGACCGACTATTTAAATTAAATTTCGATATTAAATCTCAATGCGTTTATATATCTTATGACCAAGCAATAACTCCAAATGCTACGAAAATTGAAACTCGATAATAATACACTATTGCGGATCCAATGGAACTGATTTTGTCGAATTCCAAGACTGTGCCATAGAAGGTTATTTTTAAATATCAATATAAACAAACTATCTTTATAATTGAACAGATCACTTTTAAATTCAATTTTAAACTTTTATTATTTTTATTATTATCAATATAAAATTTACAAGCCTTTAAATTATTTTTGTCGAGCTTAAAACTCAAGATACGATAATTTAACCAATATTCCATTATAAAATTCAATAATTAAATTATCCAATAGATTGCTATATTTTAAATTCTAAACTCATTTCATAGATGAAACCAAAGGGTTTCATATTCAAAATCAATCTATAAATTCAATTTCAATATTTAAAGCCATTTAAATATTCAAATCAAACGTCAAAAAATCCGGGTCATTACATCACTCTCCCTTTGAAGAATTTTGTCCTCGAAATTGCTAAGGCAGAAAAAATGCCCCAAACCCATTAACTTTCAAAATCTACTTAGTGAAAACTCGATATTCACCTTTTTAATCTTTTAGTTCTAACCCAAAACAATTAGTTTTCAATTCTATTTCAAAAATCCTTTACTTCAGCTCCAATTTAAAATCGATTCGTCGTTAATAAAAATTTCAAAATTTTCTAACTCCCTAAATTTTCGAAAACTTTTGGCCGAGTCTCCCTTACACGGAGGACCTTTTGCAATATGAAAAGAGAGATAAAAATATATACATCGACCCACATGGTCGAAAACAAAATATATATATCAATATTTATATTTTTTTACAGTATTTTATCCGCAAACGTACATTATTTTAGCATTTTTAAGCAAGCGGCTTATTTTTTTTGCAATTAGTGCGATCGAAGTCTAGCCAAATGGCCTCCCACCTGTACTTACTCAATTTAAATGTGTAAGCACAAAAACATGAAATTAATAACATTTCACTTATATTAAATAGCTAAAACACATGAATTTTATAACCAATGCAGGTTAAACAATATTTATAAGTAACTTATAAGGTTCGATTACAATTTATTTGCTTTCAAACAACTCGTTAATATTTTCATTCAATTCGAATGATTTACAACTTACTTTACACGCATTCAATTAATTTATAAACCAAACAGACCCATATTCTTCCAATTGATCCAAAAATCAATTTTTTTCACTCTTCATTAATTCATAAACTTTTATTTACTTTTGTTTACATCAAAAGATAAATTTTCTTATGCAAATTCGATGATACTCACTTAATAAAATAACTATTTAAGTTTATAGCTATTTTAAATTGGTTCCAACTCAATTTGTCTTTAATTCCATTTCATTTCAAACTTGTTCACGACCAATACAATTACATTCCATTCATTTTTGCATTCACCACCCTCAAATCTATTTTTATTTGAATTCGAAACCATTCATGCTATTTTGTTTAATGGCCATTTCACAAATTATTTGAGCTAAGCTTTCATTCAAATAGCATTTAAGTTAATCAAACAACTTAAGTTCATACCCATTGCAAATAAATTCCTTTTTAATTTAATTTTATTTCTGATTCAATCAAATTCCATTCCATTTACTAATAATTTTTTATTAATTCATTCACTTCATCCATTTTAATTTTTATTCCACATTCGAATTTATTTTCAAATTTATTTAAATGATATTCAAGGCCATATTCGAATTATTTATACATTAGTTAGATTTATTTATAACTCAAATTATTTCTATTTTAATCCAATTCCATTTCATTCGGCAACATTTCAATTATATTTAATTCACTTACAAACCAAGCTGAATCTTATTTATACTCAAGTTCCGTTTCTAAAGAAATCCATTTTTAACCAACAATTCAATTTTTATTAATCAAGTTAGTTTCCATTTTCACATTCCATTAACAAATTAATTATCTAATTAGTTCACTTCCAATTTAGAATTCAATACTTGATTTTTATTTCAAAAATCACTTCAACTAATTTACTTGAGTTCAATTTCACTTTATAACTCGAGTTTGGATTTTTATTTCCTTTATCAAAATATTAAATAATTTTATTTTGGGTTTTCTATTTCAATTTTTTTTAACTTTTATAAGTCACACAACTTATTTTTCACTTTTCCATTAATTTTATACTTGAATATATTAAGATTTTATTTTAACTCGAGATTTACACTTATTCATAGCCCAAGCATATTTTTATTCCATAAACATCAATTTTTATAAGCTATCGAAATTTATTTATTTCAATTCAATTTTTATTTAACTTACTTACTCTAATTTCAACTTCATGCCATTTTCTTTAATTTATTTAATCTTCATAAGCTAAATTTTTATTTCACACAATTCATTTGAATTTAATCAACTAAGAATTTAATTCCATTCAATATTATCTATAACTCAATTCTATATTTATTTCAATTCAATTTAATTTCAACTAACTTTTTAACTTAGTTCAAGTTAAATTTCATCCATTTTAACTTTCTCAAGTGAAAGTTATATTCCCAAAAATTCAATTCCATATTTTCCTTCCTTGTTAAGAATCATTCTTAAATTATAAGTTCATAACCTATTTCTTGCTTATCTCTAAATTATTTAAATAAGGATTTCAGAATTCAAACACCCGGTTTTTATTTCAAAATATTTTTGAAATCACGAATATCCCAAATCACACTTTTTAAATTTCTAAACCAACCCTGGTTTTTATCAAAATCAAATTCCCTTCGGAATTTCCAAAACAAAACTTATTTGCCTAACAAATCAATTACAGTAGCAATCCATCACTTAGAAACTCAAAAATGAATATTGATGATGCACCCGTCATCATCAGAATTATTTTCCAGCGATCGAAGTGAATTCAGCGCTATTATCACTTTCAGAATTCCATCTAAAACCAATTTTTTATTCAAATCCTTTTAAGAATAATATTTCTATTATTTATTTTCAAACACTTTGGAAAACTTTACCAAAAAATCTTCGAGATTCAATATTTTCAAATTCTGGTATTAATGAAATCTTAATTTTCAATTTAATTGTACAATCCATATTTATACAGTTTCCATTTGGTTATATAAATACATAACCATTTCAAATTTTATAATCTTATTTTGATTATAATATTATCAATCAACACTCCAATATGCTATAATGATTTCTAGAAAATTATTTATTTTATGTAAAAATATAATTTGGGTAAAGTTATTTCATTTACCCGCTTCAAAACCATACTGTATCAGTTTATCGGGTTCAACTATTTACAAAATCATATCAATTTAGCGGCATCCCACTATTCGATCAGAATTTTTTTATCACTCCACCAATAAGTCAACACAATATAAAACAATTTATATTCACTAACAAATTCATGCTCAAATCTATTAATACACTCAAACTCATTCTAAAGTGCCACGGACACAATCTGTAATGTGCAATCCCCAACAAAGCCTTGGTTCTCGCTTAACCTCATGCTCTGAAACGAATCGTAACGGATGATAGGCTTTTTAACCATCCCGTCAACGTCCACTTTCCACCTTGGCATACATTGTACCTTGAATTTGCTTTTAACGTCGGCCTCTCGATTGCAACCAACCAATCCGGGACATGTAGGGGTAAAAGTCCCCAGCTCGCCATCAAACAGGAAGCAAGAACCCCCTATCATCCTGTAATGAAGAAAATCCGATCATGGTCTCTTCGAAACGATTAACGAAGTTGGCCAATTGTTGATAGTCGGTGATTTAATGTGACGACCCAGAAATTTTTAACATTTGAAATAGAATATTTAATTGATCTTAAATATTTGGAGGTTAGCTTAACTTGAATTTCAAATATAAATATGAATTTGGCAATTAGATTATTGAATTTAATTTATTGAAGTTGGGTAAAAATTTGAATCTTCAGTTTGAAGCCGATTAAAAATATTTCAAAGGATTAGAAAATTTATATTGATAATACTGAAGATAATGAAAGCTTCAGAATTGAAATTAGAACTATTTTATTCAGTTTTGAAATTATATCGTCTGAATCGATATTTAAAAATAGCCTTCCAAAGCACAGTCTCGGAATTCGACGAAACCAGTTCCGTTGGATCCTTAATATTGTATTATTATCGGATTTCAATTTTTGTAACGTTTGGAGTGCTCGTTTGGCCGTACGGTTGATAAACGCGCTGAATTTATATCGAAATTTAATTTAATAACTGGTTCAAAAAGCTATCTTTTCCATACGATCGAAATAGGGCTTGGAATCTTTTCCATTACGTTCGAAATTGGCATATAACATTATAAACGTCTAGTGGCACGGCTCAATAGGAGGTCAAGTTTTTAAGTTGCATTTATCGGACATTTTGAATTTGAATTTAAATTAAACAGATATATTTATTCTCCGACAACCCAACATTCAGCCGCCTTTCCTTCAAATCACTGTCTCCACCTGTACACACCAATATCATCGTGTCTCTTTTCTTCTGAAGCAAGCCGACAATTCCCCTTATTAATGTCACGTCTCCCTTCAAATTAAATTTACGTTTCTCGTTCAAACAAAAATAAAAGAAAAAAAATAAATCAATTAATGGCCGCACTCGTGTAAAAAAAATCAAATGGCCGAGCCTCTACCCAAAATTTCAAGCGTCGAATAGCATCGTGTCGTCGGCTACTAGATGGGATTGCGATTGGCACCACTTCGATTTGGGGTTCGTCACGACAACATTCAGCGCATGATTTGAATCCAGTCGAAGCGACGTGGATGTGAGTGGCTCGATGTCATGCGCAGGTGTTTGTAGCAGTGAATGGATGGTCGCACGCGAAGCCGGCGCAGCACCATATGGGCCGTGTGAGGTAGGGGAGTCACGATTCAAGGGGTAAAGGTCGACAATATTTGGTGGGTCGCGACTTTGAAGCGGGAGTTGAGGATTCGAGGCCAGTCTAGGCGATTTGGGAAAGTAGCTCGCATGCGTGATTTTGGGTCATTGTCGTTCTCGTTCATGAGGTCGATAAGGTGATAAAATTTTAAGCTTTATTTTCAAAAATTTAAAACCAAATAAATATGTTACTGTAAAAAATCCATTTATAAAAAGGGAAAAAAAGTTATAAATGCCCGTTTTAATTTAATTTTATATAGGTTAATAGGAAGATTACATGCAATGGGTTTCAGAAGAAAATATACACATGCGTATTTGAAATTTATATAGAAATGAGGTTTTAGTTTTGTAACATCCCGGAATTTTTGACAATATCAATTTAATAATTTGTAGTTAAATTAAATTGATATTGATATTCTGATAATAATTATTCAGATAAATTTAATAATCTTCTTCAATAAATATTTGAATTGGTTATTTTATCTTTTAAATGATATAAATTGATTTCTATTTACAATATAAATTTATGGTTCATATTTTAAATAAATTGGTATTGTTTTAAATTTAGAATAAATTCAACAAGTTGGTTTTATGGCTTAATAAAATGAATATTTTGTAAAATGATTTTTTATTTAATAAAAGAGATTTATAAAAATAATATTAATATTGTATTGACTTTATAAATAAATTTTGAATAAGAATTTGTAATGTTTATTTCAAATTGAATTTTTATTTATAACTTAATTTGAAATTGTTGGTTTTGAATTTATTTGAATTTAAATTTAAAAGTATAAAGTCTTAAAATTGTTTTCATTTTAATATGTATAAGTTAATTTGTAAAAAAAAAACATTGTTGTTTTTATTTCTTTTGTGAATTTATAAACATATTTTAAAATAAACTAACAACTTAAACTAAGTTAACATATACATTAATTTGTAATTAGTATTAACTATTTTAAAGAAAACATGTGTTGCATTTTTAAAAGAGTAAATAGACAAGTGTCTAATTTATGACAAGTGTTAAATTTAGTTTTAAATTTTTCTTTTCTTTTATTAAAATCTGAAAACCATTTAGTTAAGCTTGCATCTTTATTTCATTCATATTACATTTTCACTCTCCTAAATCAAAAGAGAAAAGATCAAACTCATCAAAGATAAACCTGCATTTCCTCAAATCTCTGAAACCATGCATATTTAAATCCCTCATTTGCATATACAAATTACCCATAACCCTGTACAAATCCATCAATCTGCATTTCCCCAAATCAAAGAAAAATCTGCATATTCAAATCTACACTTCATTTCAAAATCAAAATGAAGCCTGCATGTTTTCCTGCATTCTGTTTAAATCCTGGAATGGATTTGAAGACATGAAAGTCTGTGCCTTCATGTGAAGATATAGCAACTTAATCTATCTGCATGCATGTGAGAATCTAGCAACTACATCATCTACATCTATTTTCTGCATACAAGTAACTAGAGTTTGGATCATGAGCAACCGAGAGGAGCATACCTGCACATCATATGTCTGCAAATTCAAATGATCAACATGAGCTCTGCATTTTTTTTCTGCATTCATCAATTAGGTGAGTAACAAATTATCTTTAAAACTAATTTAAATCAATATAGTTGTTGAATTGTTGCCTGATGAGTATGTTCAATATGTCTGTGTATACATGAGATTGAATTCCTGTTTGTTATTGATTGATTCTTTTCTGTCCTGGATTCTAGGCTTAGATATAATTCAAAATTTCATAAACTCAAGATTTAATCCAAGTTTATATGCAAAGTAAGTTGTATTTTATTCATCAGTTCATGTTTTAAAAGTCAAGAAGTTAAAATTATGAGTTAACTCTGGAAACAGGGAAAAGCATCATGCATGCTTATTTTTATCAAAACTCAAACAAATGGATGTAGTAATTTAGTAGTATAAATCAAATATTTAAACTGTAACTTGATTTTTAAATCAAGTAATAGGAATTTTAGAATATTGTTTCATTTACTGTCTGTTCTTAAGCAAAAATAGGATTTTGAGCAATTACTTGCATTCTGTAGTTTAAGAAAATTAATAACTCTTCTGAGTTATTAAGTAAAGATTATAGATACATAGAGAAATCTGAAATGAGAATAATGATTATTAGATTGGTGGCAGTTTGGAAATTTTTGTGTATGAACCCTAGTTTGAACAGGGGGTTAAAGATTGGGTCAGTAAGAAGTGTTGGATGGATCGAGAATTCTGGTTTTTGGAGAATATGTAGTAGGTGTATGGATGGTTTCATTGCCGTAGGGATGGACTTTCTGATGGTCAGAGCGACATGAATTTGTCGCTGACAGGTTGGGACTAAAACCTGTAAATCATGTTTCAGGTTTAGGCTTCTAAAGCTAAATTTTTGAATTCTTGTTAATTGCTTGATCTGGGTTAATGTTGGAGTAGTGGTGAGCTTCTGGAGTTGTTTGGATCATCTGAGATGATCGGCAGAGGTGGCGGCGACATGTTTTCTGGTGATCTGTTTAGTTTTTGGTGTTGCAGGGTAGGTCTGAGATTTTACTCGAAGTAAGTAGTAAAACAACTCGAAGTAAGGAAGCTTTTGACTCGAAGTAGAATTTGTTTTCTCGGGTTGGAACTGTGATTTGCAGGTTACAATAGAAACTGTGTTGGATTTTTAAAATCTGGATTTTCAAATTTTAAAATCTGTAGTTATAGGTTTTAAATAAGGTTTACGTTTAAAACTTAATTTTTAAAACTTAATTCAAGTTTGAATTACTTTGAATTTAAATTCCAGGTTTTGAGTTGAAACATGTTTTTCTGTTTTCTTTAGAATCTGGGTTTTTAAATTTAAAATCTCGGTTTTAAACATTGGAAATTCTGCAGATTTAGTTAAGGTAAGGATTAAGTATAAATTCAAATGCAAGTTTGAATTTTAGATTCAAATTTAAATCCCAGGTTTTGAAATAAAAGTTTAAATTCTTAACTTAATTAACTATTTCAATTTGGTAAATAGTTGAAATTTTAAATAGTGAAGTATAAAATATGAAGCAAGATTTAAAGATAAATTTTAAAACTGGAAATCTGAGTTTAAAATGATGTTCAGTTTAAATTTAAAAGAAGATTTAAATTTGAAAGTTTTAAAACATAAATGATTTGAAACTTCTAAAATTTTGAAATATATTTAACTTCAAATTCTTATGATTGCATTCTTAAGTCAAACTTTTGTTTTGACTTGCAATTTTAAATAAGTTTCAAATTATTTAAAATTTGATAGTTTAATATTTTTCTATTTTAAACTTGAATTTAAATTGAAATTTAAAGGTAATTTCAAAAGTACTTAGTTTTGAATTAAATTGTTTTAACATAATTAAATTATATTTATCTTGAAATTTAAATTTAGATTAATATTTCAAGATTAGTTTAATTAACAAGGTAATTAAAATTAATTAATTTAATTAATTAATAAAATTTGGAAGTAATAATTGATTAATGATTAATCAATTTATAATTAGGATCATTAATTAAATTTTTAATTAATGATGAATGAATATTAATTATGTAATTAAGTTTTAAATTAAAGTTAATTAATTTAATAATTAATTTTATTTAATGAATGATTAAAGATAATTTAGTTTGTAATTAATTTAATTTAATTACATTATAAAATAATTTGAGGATAGTTAGTGAAGGTCATTAACCATGATTATTTAACAATTAATTAATGCAGTTAATTTTTATAATTAATTAGATTAATTAATTTAATAATAATCATTTATAAATGGTTGGAGTATAATTACTTGGTAAAGTAATTAATAAATTAATTACTTAATGTAATTAATCTAGTTTAATATGATTGTTTATTTTTAATTAATTAAGTTTAATTAATTATAAACACTTGAGTTTTATAAATAATTATTTTATGTAATTAATGATTTGGAAATTACTTAGTTAAGTAATTATTTTATCACTGATTGTAATTAAGGAGATGTTTAAGAATGAGTAATTTGGATTAATAATTTAGTAATTAATCAAGGTATTAATTGAGAAATTAATTTAAGGATAACTAATTTGGTTTAATATAGTAATTAAGTTAGTTAATTACTTAGAGTAATTAATTCTAGGAATAATTAAGGATCATTAATTATTTAATTAATGATGTAATTAAAGCTGATTAATTATGATTAATTAATCAATAATAGGTAATTAGAGGTAATTAATTAATGTAATTAATTAAGGATTAATGTAATTAATTATGATTAATTAATTAATTGAGTAATTAAAGGTTAATTACTGTTTAGTTGAGAATAATTAATTTTGTGAAATTAATTAAGGATAATTACATGAATGTAATTAAGGGTAATTAATCAAGAGTGGTTATTTAAGGTAATTTATTTTGAATGATTGATTAATTGATTGTAATCAATTGAATGATTGGATAAGCAAGGTTTATATAGATGGAGTAATTAATTTAATTTATTTTAAATTAATTAAAGATGAAGTAATTAATTTAATTCATTTTAAATTAATTAGAGATAGAGATAATTAATTTAATTCATTTTAAATTAATTATATGGTGATGAATAAATCATTGCTTATGGATGAATGGATGACAATGATTGTCTTGGATGCTTTGTGATCTCAATAGTGAGACGTATGATATTGTGTGGTATGGATGTTTGATTTGTATTGTGATGATAACATAGGTTATCTATTGTGATGGTGATATATATGGAATATCTATTTGATATTGATATGTGGGTTACCTGTTATGTGATAATGTTGATTATCAGTTGTGATTTATGAATTATCTATCTATGTGTATATAGATACTGTAATTGAATTATTTTAAACCTTTAAAACAACTTGGACCTTAAAAGATATGCTTTGGTTTTCGATGAGACCAGGATCGGATTTCCATATTTGGATATTCGAAAATCACATCGATTCCAAATAACGTTAGGTCGTGTATCAAAGTGGAGCTTTGTGAAGACTCGAGGTGTAAGGACTATGAGTCATTATAACTCTGTGGGTGATTTCGTAATGAGTTGACGGAATTAGTTCTTATAGATTCGAGATGATGAATCAGAGTGCAAGGGTTTTTTTCGTTGACTCTGAGGGTGATTCCAAAATGAGTGTAACGAGATAATGCCTTCGGTTTCGTTCGAACCCGGAACGAACTTGTATGGATTGAATGCTTTCAGCACATCGTCAGGTGGACGATGAGCATTCTAAGTGATATGTCCTATAAAGGTAATCGTAACCTCAAGCCTCATCAACCGGGAATGGCTAAAATAGGGGAGGTGCAGCAAAGCTTCGTGGGTCGCACCCACTGGAGAGCAAGATTGATCCCTGTCAAGAGTCCCTTTATATTCGGCTGTGTGGGTGGTTGCTAGCTACAACCACGTGGTTGTCTTGTTTGGAACTATTCAGTAAGGAATGGGTCCGGCTTTGTGTTGCAGGGGGTCGGGAGTGATCCTCGGTACGTTGATCTAGGCCACGTACTGTGACGGGCGGTACCCCAGTAGCCCTGCCATTGTATGGAATCCAAAATCCAATAAGTGCCAACGGTTTTGATTGTATTACCCACTTTTGTGGCTAGTAGCTGGAATTTAATAATGTAACAATTTCGGCTATTTCATATTTATTTGAAAACCCTAGACACTATTATAATATCACCGGATTTCCTATCAAATGTTTTGGTTAGCGTAAGGTAAAAACTTTTCCATGTTTATGTGTGGGAAGTCTTACGTGATACCTTTCTTTTCAAAAGGTTTTTGAAAGTTAAGCAACTTTAACATGTTACTCACACCAGACCCATGTCTGACCCGGAGTTTATTTTTGTTTTTCATAAACTCTTGGATATTCAAATTTTTACGAGTAGTCAAGGGTGATTCAGGTTAGGATTCAGGTTAGCTTTGACGAATTGTGGAGGAGCAATGGAGCAGGAGGCTTCTGCGTATAGATATATCTAGTTTTCCGCTGTGTGACCTCTGAGTTGTTGTATTGAGTTGTATAACTAGACAGGTGTTTATAACTGTCTAGTATGTGTTGTATATCTCTGTACTCTGATATTGGATGTAAACTATGTAATATTTATGTTATTAATACAATTTATTCGTTCCGCTGTGTAGATTCTGATGTTGTTTCTTTCTTCTCTTCTTTCTATTCTCTTTTCTATCCCTTTCTTTCTTATTAACGATGCGACTTCTTGGTATTTGGAAGTCGGGTCGTTACAAGATTTACAGTAAATTATAAAAATATTTCTGTTTTTAATAGCTACATATAAAAGTTACTAAAGGATTTTATTTTACAGTGAAAAATATATACAGAAAAGAAAATGATAAAAATACGTATATACACATATTTGCATTTAAGGATTTAATAGTTATGGTAAAGATTTATTTGTTTAATTGAATATAAATTATTTTAGTTACCAAATTAGTTTAAAAGTAAAACCATCGGTTAATTAAATTGATCGAATGGAAATTTAATTGTTCGATTTATTTCAAATATTAATAAATTGTATAAATTGTTTATACAAGGTCAATATCTGAAAGAAAACAAACTGGAATGGAAAATGGGTTGCATGCATAAGCAAAGGTGAGATCTTCTCACTCAAGTTCAAATTGAAATTTCTAGTTTGATTTTTAATAGTTAAATTTAAATTGGTTGACTATATGCTTGGTTGATTGATTTATAATAATTACTCACTGGATGATATTATATATACATAGTAGTATATAGTGTATATTAGGTGATTGATTCCCCGCATTATATAGCGGATGAGACCTTATTGCACCGCATTAGCGGATGATATTTTATAAATCCCATATACCGCAATATTCCATCTCGAAGTGGAATTGGTATTTAATTGTTGTGCTAACATCTGTGGATGCAGGGAAAACAGGTTGTAGGAATCCAACTGGATTCGTCAAACATTTGAATTTGTTTCATTTGTTGTGTGTTAAATTTTTATAATCTTCGTGTGATTATATTGTATTTGGAATCATTGTAGACTAAAATTTAACCGAATATATTTTTGGTGTCGTAAGATACCAGAAATAAATAAAATAGGATTTTTAAATTTAAGTAAAAAATCTATAGTGAAATCCTATTAAATAAATTACAAAGTATGGAAAAAGATTTTAATAAATGGGTTTTGAGTAATCTTGTTTGACAGTTGAAGAATTTATTTAAAATACGGATTTTAAATAGTTTGAAAAAAAATAAAGGGATTTATTTTTAAAAAAGATGATAAATGTGGAAATCCATTGAAATTGCTTTGGTATTTGAAAATAAATCTTTGGAAATCAAATTGAAATTTGATTCGATGTTTGAAACAAAATTAGAATCAATTTGGAAATTGATTTTGATGATTGAAAATAAACCTTTGGGAAATCCATTTGGAAGTTGATTTGGGTGTTTGAAACAAATTTCAAAATCAAAATTGAAAATTGATTTGGTGTTGAAAGTGAATATTTGGAAAACGATTTGAAAATCATACATCAATGGATATTTTATAATTTGAATTCACAATGGAATTTATAAAGGAAAGGGAAATTGTTTTAAAAATAAATATTGGTTTATTTTTAAAGTGTGAAAAGGGATTTACGGATTTGGAATGTAAATCTAAAATAAATCGAGAAGGGTTAATTAAATTGGTCTAAGTGGACCATTTTGAAATGAAAGCGTATTTTCCTGGAAAGCCGAGTAAGTTTTGAAAGTAGCTTTTAAAATATAAATTAAACGTTCTAAAGTTGGTTTTAAAAGAATATTTTGGAGAAATTATTTACTTGGGTTATTTTGAAAATCTTTAAATTAAAGATATATTTTAATTTAATTATAGAAGTGAATATTTAAAGATTTAAATTGATATTTGTTTTAGAAAATGGTTAATTAAATAGTTATACCCGATCTACTAACTTTGTTTTAAAGTTAATTTGGACTTGAAGTTTTATATGAGATATTGGCATAATATTTTCATAATTAATATTTAAATAAATGTTCTAAAAAAAAGAAATAGTTTTATCTAAATGTTTCCAAGTATATATGTATATATTTTGGATAAGTAATTTAAATTATTTTAAATTATTTGGACTCGGCAGACTTTCAGTAGAAATAAATAATATCGGGAATTTTATTCCGCGAACGAAAAGTGATTTGAAATTTGTTTTCAAATGGTTGAAGTGTGAAAATATATCTTGCAAAGATATTTTGAAAATAAATAATTGGGAAAATTATTTGAAATCCAGTAATTGTTATGAATGTTGATTGATAGTTAAATAACCAAGTATCAATATTGGCCTTTGAATGGCGTTTGAATTTTGATGCGACCGGGGGTCGAATTTCAAGTGGATATCCGAAAACCACATCGAACCTTTGTGACTGTGATGAATCTTTTGTTTAAAAGATCAAAATGAAAATTGTTGTGATCTGTTGAAAATCTAAATGAACACTTATTTTTTTTAAATAAGTGCTCGTTATTCGGATTAGCCGGGAGAGGACCTTTGTGTCATATAACCCATTTCCAATAATGATACAACAAAATGGTGTTGCATTTGAAGACTGGTGGTGAAGACCGAGCATTTGCGAGAATGATAGGATGAACTATTGATTGTCTCTGCACTGAGTGGCTACGGTATAGAGATTCCCTAAGTGATGGAAAGTCTGATCGAGATTTTGAATACCCGGATTGCAAGGGCTTCTTTGGAAGTGCCTTCGATTCTGTTCAAACCCGGAACAGACTTGTATGATGTTTGTCCGACGTTACAAATTGAGATGTAAAGCTGGTTTCTATCAAATACATTTCTATTGGTGGAGGAGAATTTATTCTCTTAGCTAACACCCTTCTCTGAGACGTACGAGCTCAGAGGTTATGTAGTTGATGGTTACTAGCGATACATTCCCAATTTGATAATGTGGCATACGAAGTGCTGCTGATCATTTGTTGATCGAAGTATGGCTTTGTGAAAAAGCGTAGCTTTGTGGACGAGACTTCGTCGAGCCTCACAACCTGGAAATGGTTGAAACAAGAATGTTGCGGCAAAGTTTTTTTAGAGGTCGCGCACCTAGGGTATGTTCATTTTCTTCCAGATAAATGGCGGTATCATGGTATGGAGCACTGATACTTAACTCATGTGGACACTATAAATTTATTACTGTGTGATGTTGCATTGTGGTTTAGGATCCTAGGATAAAGGTCGGTAACGACCGAGGATGGCATACTCATGTATGGAGTTATCTATGTTACAACTTCATTGCGCCGGAAGCGTGAGGTAACTCGGCCTTGTGTTGGCAGAGAGCTGGTTAAGTTTTCGGGGCGTCCCTCCAGAGGCGTACCCATGTGGCAATTGGAAGTTCCTTAGTCTGACCTTTTGTTGGAAATCCAAAGAAACAATACGCGCCCTGTACGGTTTTAGTTGTATAACCTGCCATGGAATATGGTGGTAACCAGCTATTGAACATGGTAGCTATAGTAGGCATACGATGGAAAGTTGTATGTTGGCTAAGTTTAATATTATACTTTCGAAATGTTTTCTGCACTATGCACTAGAAATAATATCCAAAGGTTTTCGCGTATCAAGCATTTTTGACTATCATGACGAGAAATTTCCTCCAAGTGTGCATTTGCATTGTGTGTGTGGTGGGAGGCCTTATGGCAGTTTCATTTTTTAAAAGCATAGCGGATTTCTTTTTATTTTCTTTGTGAAAGTAACTGTTTTAAGATCTCACACCAGTCCCATGACTGACCTTGCTTATCTAGGTGAACGTGATGGAGGGTTCTCGCTTTTTGTTTGGTGGCGAGCAGGAGACTCTTACCCCCACATGTCCTCTTTAAGGGTTTGGTTAGTCGTAAGGCGTGACAGTCGAAAGGCTAGCCGTAAAAGCAAGGGCATGGTACCAGTGTATGCCACGGCAGGGCTGGGATGGTTGAAAAGCCTACTAGTCGAGATTGGCCGCTGTCGATGGTTGAAAAGCCTAGACCTTTACATGTGGTATCAGAGCATTTGGTTAAGCGATAACCTTGGCTCTGTTGGGTGTTACGCATTAGAGATAGAGTCAGCAGTACTCTACAATGAGTTTGAGTGTAATAATAGATATGAGCGCGTATTTATTAGTGAATATAAAACTGTTTTATATTGTGTTGACTTATCGGTTGATTGTTTATAGATTCTGATCGGTGCAGTTTGGCCAACTGTTTTGATAGGGATTTCTAAACTCTTAAACAAGATAAAACGACATGGTATTGTTTTAAATATTGGGTGGATGAAATAATTTTACCCAAAACTATTTTTGTATATAAAAGAAATGATTTCCTGTAAAATTTTATGATATATGGTTGCTTGGTTGTTAGGAAGTAATGATATTGAATTATCATCATTATTGTATGGATATTTAATAAGAAATAATGGTATAACCAAAGATTTGGAGATAAATTAAACAAATGAAATTTATAAAGATAAATGGAAAAGATAAAGGAATGAGTTCATATAAAAATGGGAATTGTAAATGTAAATTGTAAATATGATTTATAATTTGGAATAAAATTCATTAATGGAACGAAATTGGTAATGTGAATGTATAAATGAATTTATAAATGGAATGAGATTTGATTTGGATCAAGTTGAAAAAAAAATCCAAACTTTGGAAAAATAAAAATAAAATGGATTTAATTCAAGTAAACTAATACGATAATTAATTCATGAAACAGGAAAGTTGAATTTTTTAAATTAAAATTCAATTGCGAGTTAAATTTGAAGATAAATTCAATTAGAAATAAATTGAAAATTTCCTTGCTATTGATAAAATAAATTCGAGATGAATTGAGAATGGAAAGTTGAAACTTAAAATGGATAAGTGAGTAAAACTAATTAATTAAATTAGTAGATGGAATGGATTTGATAAATGCAAATCAAATTAGGGATTTAAATTGGGAAGTGTTACAAGGAAAAATAAATTTGAGTTTTGAATTGAAATAACTTGAAGAAAATAAATAACTTAAGTAAATATTGGATAAAGGCTCGAGTTAAGTAAAATTATGAAATGGTTGTTCTCAAGTTGTATGGAATGCAAAATGAATTGAACGGAGTCAATTGGAAATGAAATAGAATAAAGAGTAAATTGATGTGGTATCAATTTAAATAAGTTATAAACTAGATTGGATATTTTATTAAGTGAATATCGTCGAATTTGCATAGAAATGGTTGTTCTTTGACGCAAAGTAATTGTATGAAATTCTATGAGTTAAGCAAAGCCAATAATTTTTTTTTTGATTTTTGAATCAATTGAAATGGATATGAGTTCGTTTCGTTTAAAGAATGAATTGAATGAAAGAAAGTGAATTGTAAATCGCTTGAATTGAATAGAAATGATATGGAATGTGGTTGTAAGCAATTAAATTTGTATTGAAACCTTATAAATTGCTTATGGGAATTATTTTGAGTGCGTTGCTTATGAAAACCATGTGCTCACTATTGAAAATAAGTGAAATGTAAATGAATTTCCTATATATGTCACTTACGTGTTTACATTGAGTGAGTACAGGTACAGGGGGGGCGTTTGGCTGGATTTGGTCGCGCTAAAATGCTAATAATAAACCGCTTTACTTAAAAATGCTAATAAGGTACGTCTACGCAATAAAAATAGGAAATATGATTGTTTTTGTTTTTTCCGACCGGGTGGGTCGATGTATATATATTTATATCTTTTGTCAAATTGCAAAAGCTCCTCCGTATAAAGGAGACTCTGCCAAAAAAATTCGAAAATTTTGGGAGTTAGAAAATTTTTGAAATTTTTTTGTTAGCGACAAACAATTTCAAATTGAAATTGAAGTAGATTAGGTTGAATGAAACTAAATTAAAATAATAATATGAATCAGTTACAATTGAAAGATAAAATTCAATATTCAGAATTGGAGATAAATTGAATTCATATGGTAATGGGAAAACTAATTGAATAGAAGTAGATATGAAAACTTCTGTAAGAAAATGTATAAAATGATATTTAAGGCTATGAATGGATATTATTGCTAAGTAGGAGATACAGGTGTATTAAAGAAAAATTGGAATAGGGATTTGATTTTCCAAGATAAATTTGAATTGCTCGACAAAAAGGTACGTATTTCAATTTCAGTATGCAGTTTGGTGATTTTCTTGTCTAGCCACATGACGTTTTCTTTTCTTTTGGAATCTGAGGGTCTGCAGTGCCATTTTGTAGCCATACCGAGCTAGCCGTGCAAAGGAGACGCTGGCGAAATTTTTTGAAAATTTCGAGAGTTAGAAAAATTTTGAGAAAAATTTGAAAGTTTAAACTTTGAATTTGAATTCAAATTTGAATTGTGAAGTAAATGAAGTTGTTTGGAAACTGTGAAGATTTTGGAAAGTTAGTTGAAATGAATCTTTAATAAAAAGATTTGGGTTGATAAATTGATAAAATCGTTTGGTTTTGGGAAAATATTTAACGGGTTGAGGATCATTCTTCTTAACTAGTAATTTCGGGACGAAATTCTTGTACGGGGGGAGGATGTGACAACCCAGAAATTTTTAACATCTGAAATGGAATATTTAATTGTTCTTAAATATTTGGAGGTTAGCTTAACTTGAATTTCAAATATAAATATTAATTTGGCAATTAGATTATTGAATTTAATTTATTGAAGTTGGGTAAAAATTTGAATCTTTAGTTTGAAGTCGACTAAAAATATTTCAAAGGCTTAGGAAATTTATATTGATAATACTGAAGATAATGGAAGCTCCAGAATAAAAATTAGAACTATTATATTCAGTTTTGAAATTATATCGTTTGAATCGATATTTAAAAATAGCCTTCCGAAGCATAGTCTCGGAATTCGACGAAACCAGTTCCGTTGGATCCGTAATATTGTATTATTATCGTATTTCAATTTTTGCAACGTTTGGAGTGCTCGCTTGGCCGTACGGTTGATAAACACACTGAATTTATATCGAAATTTAATTTAATAACTGGTTCAAAAGGCTATCTTTTCAATACGATCGAAATGGGCTCGGAACCTTTTCCATTACGTTCGGAATAGACATATAACATTATAAACGCCTAGCATGCCTCAATAGGAGATCAAGTTTTTAAGTTGCATTTATCGGACGTTTTGAATTTGAATTTAAATTAAATAGATATATTTATTCTCCGACAATCCAACATTCAGCCGCCTTTCCTTCAAATCACTGTCTCCACTCGTACACGCCAATATCGTCGTGTCTCTTTTCTTCTGAAGCAAGTCGACAATTCCCCTTATTAATGTCGCATCTCCCTTCAAATTAAATTTACGTTTCTCGTTCAAACAGAAAAAAAAAGAAAAATAAATCAATCAATTAATGGCCGCGCTCGTGTAAAAAAAATAATCAAATGGCCGAGCCTTTTCCTAAAATTTCAAGCGTCGAATGGCATCGTGTCGTCGGCTACTGGATAGGATTGCGGTTGGCATTGCTTCGATTTGGTGTTCGTCGCGACAACAGTCAGCACGCGATTTGAATCCAGTCAAGGCGACGCAGATGTGAGTGGCTCGATGTCGAGCGTAGGTGTGTGTACCAGGGAATGGATGGTCGCGTGCAAAGCCGGCGCAGCACCACATGGGCCGTGTGAGGTAGGGCAGTCGCGATTCAAGGGGCAAAGGTCGGCAATATTTGGTGGGTCGCGACTTTGAAGCGGGAGATGAGGATTTGAGTCTAGTCTTGTCGATTTGGGAAAGTAGCTCGCATGCGTGATTTTGGGTCGTCGTCGTGCTCGTGTATGAGGTCAGTATGGAGATAAAATTTTAATCTTATTTTCAAAAATTTAAAACCAAATAATTATGTTATAGTAAAAAAAATCCATTTATAAAAAGGAAAAAAATGTCATAAATGCCTATTTTAATTTAATTTTATATAGGTTAATAGGGAGATTATATGCAATGGGTTTCAAAAGAAAATATACACATGGGTATTTGAAATTTAGATAGAAATGAGGTTTGAGTTTTATAGTAAATTATAAAAATATTTCTATCTTTAATAGCTACATATACAAGTTACTAAAGGATTTTATTTTATAGTGAAAAATATATATAGAAAAGAAAATGATAAAAATACGTATATACACATATTTTCTTTTACAGATTTAATAGTTATGGTAAAGATTTATTTGTTTAATTGAATCTAAATTATTCTAGTTACCAAATTATTTATAAAAGGAAAATTAGTTTAAAAGTAAAACCATTGGTTAATTAAATTGATCGAATGGAAATTTAATTGTTCGATTTATTTCAAATATTAATAAATTGTATAAATTGTTTATACAAGGTCAATTTCTGAAAGAAAACAAACTGGAATGGAAAAGGGTTGCATGCATAAGCAAAGGTGAGATCTTCTCACTCAAGTTCAAATTGAAATTTCCAGTTTGATTTTTAATCGTTAAATTTAAATTGGTTGACTATGTGCTTGGTTGATTGATTTATAATAATTATTCACTGGATGATATTATATATACATTGTAGTATATAGTATATATTGGGTGATTGATTCCCCGCATTATATAGCGGATGAGCCCTATTGCGCCGCATAATAGCGGATGATATTTTATAAATCCCATATACCACGATATTCCACCTCGAAGTGGAATTGGTATTTAATTGTTGTGCCAACGTCTGTTGATGCAGGGAAAATAGGTTGGAGGGATCCAACTGGATTCCTCAAACATTTGAATTTGTTTCATTTGTTGTGTGTTAAATTGTTTATAATCTCGGTGTGATTATATTGTAATTGGAATCATTGTAGACTAAAATTTAGCCGAATATATTTTTGATGTCGTAAGATACCAGAAATAAATAAAATAGGATTTTTAAATTTAAATAGAAAATCTATAGTGAAATCCTATTGAATAAATTCCAAAGTATGGAAAAAGATTTTAATAAATAGGTTTTGAGTAATATTGTTTGATAGTTGAAGAATTTATTTAAAATATGGATTTTAAATAGTTTGGCAAAAAAATAAAGGGATTTATTTTTAAAAAGGATGATAAATGTGGAAATCCATTAAAATTGCTTTGGTATTTGAAAATAAATCTTTGGAAATCTAATTGAAATTTGATCCGATGTTTGAAACAAAATTTAGAAATCAATTTGGAAATTGATTTTGATGATTGAAAATAAACCTTTGGGAAATCCATTCAGAAATTGATTTGGGTGTTTGAAACAAATTTGGGAAATCAATATTGAAAATTGATTTGGTGTTGAAAGTGAATATTTGGGAAACGATTTGAAAATCGTATATCAATGGATATTTGAAAATTTGAATTCACAATGGAATTTATAAAGGAAAGGGAAATTGTTTTAAAAATAAATATTGGTTTACTTTTAAAGTGTGAAAAGGGATTTACGGGTTTGGAATGTAAATCTAAAATAAATCGAGAAGGGTTTATTAAATTGGTCTAAGTGGACCATTTTGAAATGAAAGTGTATTTTTCTTGAAAAGCCGAGTATGTTTTGAAAGTAGCTTTTAAAATATAAATTAAAAGTTCTAAAGTTGGTTTTAAAAGAATATTTTGGAGAAATTATTTACTTGGATTATTTTGAAAATCTTTAAAGTAAAGATATACTTTAATTTAATTGTAGAAGTGATTATTTAAAGATTTAAATTGATATTTGTATTAGAAAATGGTTAATTAAATAGTTATACCCGATCTACTAACTTTGTTTTAAAGTTAATTTGGACTTGAAGTTTTATATGAGATATTGGCATAATATTTTCATAATTAATATTTAAATAAATATTTTAAAAAAAAGAAATAGTTTTATGTAAATGTTTCCAAGTATATATGTATATATTTTGGATGAGTAATTTAAATTATTTTAAATTATTTGGACTCGGCAGACTTTCAGTAGAAATAAATAATATCGGGAATTTTATTCTGCGAACGAAAAGTGATTTTAAATTTGTTTTCAAATGGTTAAAGTGTGAAAATATGTCTTGCAAAGATATTTTGAAAATAAATAATTGGGAAAATTATTTGAAATCCAGTAATTGTTGTGAATGTTGATTGATAGTTAAATAACCAACTATCAATATTGGCCTTTGAATGTTGTTTGAATTTTGATGCGACCGGGGGTTGGATTCCAAGTGGAAATTCAAAAACTACATCGAACCTTTGTGATTGTGATGAATCTTTTATTTAAAAGATCAAAATGAAAATTTTGTGATCTGTTGAAAATCTGAATGAACACTTATTTTTTTAAAATAAGCGCTCGTTATGCGGATTAGCCAGGAATGACCTTTGTGTCATTTAACCCATTCCGAATAATGATACGACTAACTGGGATTGCATTTGAAGACCGGTGGTGAAGACCGGGTATTTGCGAGAATGATAGGATGACCTATTGATTGTCTCTGCACTGAGTAGCTACGGTATAGAGATTCCCTAAGTGATGGGAAGTCCGATCGGGATTGTGGATGCCCCGATTGCAAGGGCTTCTTCGGAAGTGCCTTTGGTTCTGTTCGAACCCGTAACAGACTTATATGGATGTATCCCCGATGTTACAAATTGAGATGTAAAGCTGGTTTCTATCAAATACATTTCTATTGGTGGCGGAGAATTTATTCTCTTAGCTGAACACCCTTCTCTGAGACATGCGAGCTCAGAGGTTATGTAATTGATGGTTACTAGCGATACATTCCTAATTTGGTAATGTGGCATATGAAGTGCTGCTGATCATTTGTTGATCGAGGCATGCTTTGTGAAAAAGCGTAGTTTTGTGGGCGAGACTTCGTTGAGCCTCACAACCCGGAAATGGTCGAAACAGAAATGTTGCGGTAAGGTTTTTTTTAGGGTTCGCACCCCTAGGGTATGTCCATTTTCTTCTGGATAAATGGTGGTATCATGGTATGGAGCCTAGATACTTAACTCATGTGGACACTGTAAATTTATTACTGTGTGATGTTGCTTTGTGGTTGAGGATCCTTGGATAAAGGTCGGTAACGATAGGGGATGGCATGCTCATGTGTGGAGTTATCTATGTTACAGCTTCATTGCACCGGAAGCGTGAGGTAACTCGGCCTTGTGTTGGCAGAGAGCTGGTTAAGTTCTCGGGGCGTCCCTCTAGAGGCGTACCCATGTGGCAATAGGAAGTTCCTTAGCCTGACCATTTGGTGGAAATCCAAAGAAACAATACGCTCCATGTACGGTTTTAGTTGTATAACCTGCCATGGAATATAGCGGTAACCAGCTACTGAACATGGTAGCTATAGTAGGCATACAACGAAAAGTTGTATGTCGGCTATGATTAATATTATACTTCCGAAATGTTTTCTGCACTATGCATTAGAAATAATATCCATAGGTTTTCACGTATCAAGCATTTTTGACTATCATAAGGAGAAATTTCCTCCAAGTGTGTATTTGCATTGTGTGTGTGGCGGGAGGCCTTATGACAGTTTCATTTTTCAAAAGCATAGCGGATTTCTTTTTATTTTCTTTGTGAAAATAACTGTTTTAAGATCTCACACCAGTCTCATGACTGACTTGGAGTTTATTGTTCCCTTTCTAAACTCAAGGTGCCCACCAATTTGCACACGGGCAGTCTAGAGTCAGGTTATTAGGTCATTCTGGAATTCAGGAGTTGCTGTGGAGATCAGGAGCAAGCTGGATGGCGAAGCGTATCACTAGTATATGTTATATTTTCTTCCGCTGTTTGTTGTTGTAACACTCTGATAACGTAATATAATAACAGATATGATTCTTTGATTTAAAGATTATTCACTGATATTATATGTTGTTCCGCTGCGAAATGTGAGATTCTGTTATTGTTTCTGTTTCCTTCTTTTACCTTCTTCTTCTTACACCCTAATGGTTCGGTTTTTCGGCATTCGATAGTTCGGAAGTTGACACAGTGGACGTATTAATGTTGACTTTCGAAAGTCGAAAAATCGGATCGTTACATTTAACCATCAATTTAATATCCACAAGCAACCATCTAGCCTTGTCATAAAGTTTTCGCAATATATTTACTTCGAAAATATCCTAAAAAGATGTATCAATTTCTTCCATAATTTGAAAACAATTTTTCAATACTTAAATACGTAACAAGATACTTCAAACATCTCAACACTTACGAATATTTCTAAACTTCCATTTTCATAACTAGGAAAATATTACAAGTCTTATTTTCCAAAATTCTTTCAATATTAACGTTTCAAAGAATTATCCATAACTTATTCTCAAAATCTCCAAAATCACAAATAAATTTCCTCTCCTCAAATCATATCCTTTTATAAGCACCTTTTTAGAATCTCGAGAGAATTTATAAAATAAGAGTTTCAATCACTTCAAACTCTTCTTATATATATAATAAATATTTTAAAGAAACAGAAACAAGACTTAGTTTTAAAAAAATGTTTGAATAATTATTTAAAATATCGAAAACACTTTTTATAAACATAATTAACTCATTTTTAGCTAAACAAACAAATTTCAAAGTTGATCCTTAAAAGTTAAAATTCAATAAATTAAATACTTAATATTTGAAAATCTACTTACCGTAGTATTTCAATCTCAACTTGTTTGAATTTTCCATAGTTTTAAAATAATAAAATTTTCCTTTGAAAACAACTCACTTCTTAAAGTTTAAAATATATTTTTAAAATCTCAATAACCAATTTACTTTATAACTTCCTCTTGATTTCACACATATCGATTCATTGTCGATTTCCTAACCATTTTTATTTCAAAAATAGAGTCCATTATTCTTTCCAAACCTGCTTTACATATTTTAATATAAATTCACCCTGAATTTATATTTCCAATTATCATCTGACATCAAATTCCTTTATTTATAAACATCGTTTATAACTTTTATAATCCCTTGGTTTTACCTTTTTATTGAACAAATCTTATTTATAAAATTCCGTTGTATACCTTCATTTCTTATAAATTTCTTTTATACGTCCATCCATTTTAATATTGACTTTAACTCCTTTATATTTCCAGAATATCACTTATAAATTATATTATATAATTCAATTTTTAAAAATCTCCATTTACTAATCCACAATAGTCAAATATTTTTTTTTCTTCCTAATTCAATTTCTTTAAAATAACTTCAATTCCAATATATTTTTTATTATCAAATTCCCTTCAAATCCGTAGCTTTAAAAATATATTTATAGTATTTAAAATATTAACATTCAAGCCAATGCTGCCGTAGCATCCAATAACTTCAATCACTACAATAATTTATACTAGATTATTCTACACAATTCATATATCACTATATATGAAAAATAAACTATATATTTGGGGAATCCAGTTGGATCCCTCCAACCTGTTTCCCCTGCATCAACACAAAATAAATACCAATTCCACTTCGAGGTGATATCGCGGTATATTGGGTCATCTGCTATTATGCGGGCGCATAGGGTCTCATCCGCTTCAATCGTCGGGAAATAAATCCAACTACTAATATATATATATAACTGTATATATATACACATTCAATAGATAATAATTATTAAATTCAACCAAGCATCCAATAATTTAAATTTTAACCATTTAAATTTAAAAGGGTAATCCAAATGAGTGGGAAATTCTTGCCTTGACTTTTTTATTGCATCGATTCCCAACAATGAACCAAACTCGACTGGTTTCATTGATTCATGACCTCGTATAATTGAATTTTCTAATTTGTTACCAGTTGAAATAATTTAAATTACCATTAACATGCTCACATTAAATTTTAAATTTATCGGCTTAATAAAACTTTAAGTTTACCTTACTGTTAAATTTTCTGATAAATGAAATAAAAATCAACAAATTAAATTTAAAATTTAAAATTGAGTAACATTAAATTAAAATATTTTAAAACTAAACTGCCTTAATATTCAGCCCCCGATGCCGTTTAGACTCTCACGATATCGCTCCGGCCAACGCCATCGCACCTTACCTAGGAAATTTCCTCCAAATGATGTGCTGCCCTTTTTACTTGCCTTCGAACACGAATGCCATGGTCGCGCCCAGCATGCTTGAATGATACGCTTTCCAGTGCCCCTCTACTCGCCTACCACGTGTCATGCCCTCATGCTGGAGGTTGAACGACCATGCAACAATGTCACGATTTGGACCTTTTTGATTTCATTTTGAAATAAATACAGGCGAATGTGATTTTGATTTCAAATCGAACTTCCCCTTTACCCTCATGTTCCTTTTTTTTTGAATTCAAGCGGATGAAGAACCAAGGGAGGTAGCTTGCCATTTTTGAACAAGCTGCTTCCATTTTCATTTTTTTTCTGTTTTTTGTTAGTTTGTTATATCTCGACTGGTTGTCTAAAAAAAGTAGGGAACGTAATAGAAGGGGGAAGCATGTTGAAGGGGGAAAGATGATACGGTGATAGGTGTACAATAATTTGAATTTGAAAGAAAATGGCTGATATTATCGTATTGGTCAAACTAATCAATATAATTGTACCATTTAAACTACAAAACGTCTCGAATTCGCAACTTAAAATCTCTAACTCCTACCGAGGCATGCTATTAGGCGTTCATAACATAATACCCTATTCTGAATGTAATGGAAAAGGTTTCGAGTCCTAATTCGATCATATAGAGAAGATAGCTTTTTGGACCGACTATTTAAATTAAATCTCGATATTAAATCTCGGTGCGTTTAAATTTCGTACGACTAAGAAATAACTCCCAATGCTATAAAATTTGAAATTCGATAATAATACACTATTACAAATCCAACGGAACTGGTTTCATCGAATTCTGAAAACGCGCTTTGTAAGATTATTTTTAAATGACAGTTTAAACAAATTATCTTTAGAATTGAACTGATCACTTTTTAATTCAAATTTTAAAATTTTATTATTTTCATTATTATCAATATAAAATTTACAAGCCTTTAATTTATTCTTATCGAGCTTAAGACTTAAGATACAATAATTTAACCAATATTCCATTATAAAATTCAATAATTAAATTATCCAATAGATTGCTATATTTTAAATTCTGAATTTATTTCATAGATGCAACCTAAATTTTCATATTCAAAATCAATCTATAAATTCAATATTTAAAACCATTTAAATATTCCAAATCAAACGTCGAAAAATCCGGGTCGTTATAATTTCTCAAAGGATTGCTAATAAAGAGGCCTTGTATCAACTAAATTTTTTGAATATATTACACGTTTTTAGACCCTAAAAAGTAGTATGATGTTAATAAGGCGTAATGGAGGCATAGGGGTAGGCTCCTCAAAATAAGAGTTGTATTGTTAAATTGTTCATACATTATACTTAGATATTATATTAGAGGAGAGGCTTAAGATAGCCAACTTTGGATAAAAAGAAGCTAAAATCCAATGCAATTAAAAGCACAATTATATAAAGTAGTTGGGTTTTTGTAAGCCATGTTACCCTTGAGTTAAGATTATGTGAAGTAGTTGGGCTTGTGTAAGTTTTGTTTTTTATCCACTCAAATTAATGTATTAATATTATTATTTTTTCTAAAATGTTAGAGACGTTACTTCTTGAGATTTTTGAAAAATATACGAGTTGAACTTCGTTTTGTTAATTGAACTAGTAACCCCTTATTTTAAGCTTTAAGAAAGAATATTTTCAATACGAAGTAATTTTCCGTATCTCTTTTAAAGTTTTTTTTACAAAAAGCTTAGTGTAAGGCACATCATTGCACTTATATTTTAACGTGTACTTTGCTTTTGACAAAGAAACTTTTGAAAGGTAAATTACAAAGTAAGTAAATTTTAATTTTTTGAATGTATTTTATTTTATAAATATTTCTATCAATCTCTAAAAAAAATTAAAATATTACAATTTTTTAACATACTATTTTTTGAAAATTTTCTTATGTATAAATGTAGAATTTAGAAAGATACCTTTACATGTCCGTTTTCTAGGTTGAATTGAATCATTTTGGATAAATTTAAATTGAAAGAAAGGTGTCATATTTTTGGTAAAATTTAAATGTTTGTTAAATCTAACGTAAAATTTTATGTTTTTAAAGCTTACTAGTATTATGAAGAAATAAGATTGGAAATCAAATATTTTTATTAAGAACTTAATCGAAAAAGTCATTGATATTTTCAATTGAAATTTGATTGGAAAAGGAAAATAAAATTACACAGCCAATGAAGTTTGAATTAATTATGTTGAAATAGCTAGAATAGTCAATATGCCACTATGCTAAGGACTTATTAGTATTTGACATTATGGATTTGTGAAGTATTAGAAAGTTTAGGAAGAAGGAAAAACTAGCATAGAGATTTAATGGCCTTTCCAGTGGACGTTTGAGTTGGAAGCGTGGAGTACCAAATTGATTTTTTTTAATAGTAACAAAGGATAAAAACTATTTCGTGCCACTTTACCCAAATATGGTCTGAGTTCTCAGAGATTAGCGCAAGATGACTTGGTAGATGTGCTTTGGATCAAGCTTGTAACAACCCAGTATTTTGAAATTAATTTTTATTTGAATTTATTTCACTTTGAAAATGTTTTAGAAATTATTTTACTTAAAATTTTGTTTTAAAATATTTTCTTAAAGTGAAGTATATATTTTTCTAAACATAGTGATGATTTATTTGTAATTTTTGAACCCTGTTTGAAATTTTAAGCAATTTCTTTAATTCTTTTTCTATTTCCTTTCAATTAAATTATTTATTTTTATTTTATTTTACTTTGTTTCAGTTTTTAAATTCATTTAATTATTTTTATTTTTTTATTTGAATTAAAGAAAAAGGAAAAATGAAGAGTTTAAAAAGCTTTAATAACTTAAGATTTTTTATTTTCCAACCTTTTCAATTTCCGTAACTCTTTATTTATTTTGTTTGGCTATTCATTTTGGCTTCTTAGCAGTGTCTTCACTTAACATTTCACGCACAAAAATTATCATCTCCATCTCCATTAACGGCTTGACAAAAATTCTTGGTAATGGCCTCTTCTTTTTCTTCTTCTTTTTTCTATGTTTTTGCCTTGTTTTCTTGGATAGTTTTGCTCGGCCTCCACTTGATAGTCACGGCCACCACCTCCACCATCTCTTCCTTGCTACCACCGCCACCTATCCCTTAGATCTTGACCATGGCCACACCATCTATGAAAAGAAAATCCACAAAACAATTGCTTATTGCCTTAAAACTATGCTAGGCCGAGCCATGTTGCTTCATCACCCCATTGTTCACCACCACCACTACATTAGGCCTCCACGACCACATTTTCCAGACCTCCTTTCATCACTCCAGCCACTGACCAGAGCCACACCCCACTGGCCAAGCCCAAACCCTACATGGCCGAGCCCTTATGTTGACATAAAACTCCTCTTTGTTGCATAAACTCTTCACATTCTCAAGTGTGTAACCTCCTCCATCATGTCTAGCCTTGTACCCCAGCCATGCTAGGACCCAACCCAAGCCAAACCATGATCAAACCTGAGCCAAATGCACTCCTAGGCCATGCAAGCATATGTAGAAAACAAGGCAAAAGTTTGTGTGTTCAATTTTCTTTTTATTTCAAAGTTATTTAAATTCAATGTTGTATTGAATTTTAATTTTTTTGGTTTCGTTTTAGGATGTAACACAAGATCTATAACTTGGATCTCGCTCTCCACTTGAATCTGTAGTCTTGTCATTGTATTCTGGAATTCCTTGTGTCATTTGAATTGATATCTCCAGCGCAAAGAGGTAAGTAAATCTCACATGACATTATATACTTATGCTAATGTGAAGCGATAACAATTGAATGTGTAGAATTATATATAATGTTATAAATGCCCGTGATTATTAATTATACGATGTTAAACCTGTTGTTTTACCTGTCATCTCATTTGTTATTGATATATGTTGTTAAACCGTTTATTTTATTTGTTCCTCACACTGCAAGTTTCCTGTAGAATAGAATCACTATGGGTTGAAATGATACATACCCGAACAGACTTTAGAATAGGGAAAAATCCTTATGGGATGAAATGATAGGCCTGAATGGTTTTTATTTATTTTATTTTACTTGGGACTATGGGTTTGAAATGATAGAACCGGGAATTTTCTTTGTAAATTACAGATTGAAATGATATTTATATCTGTATCACTTGACCTAGGCTAGAAAACTATATACAGGCTCGTGGTTAATTTCATAAAGTATTTTTAATATTTTTGATATTTTTTAAAAAAGTGTAAAACTATGAAAATTTGATTTAAATTGGGTTTTAAATGTTTTAATAAATAAATTTTGATTTTTCTGTAAGTTAAAATGTAATTTAAATAAATGGTAAAAGTGAATTTTTGGGAATATAACTAAAGTTGGAAAATTTGGAATTTTGGTTTAAAATGACAATTAAGTTATATAAATAAAATGGAAAATTAATTATATTGGAAAATGGAAGAAAAATATAAGTGTTAATGTTATTTGTTAAAAAGCGAAGAAAAGAAAATGTTACACTTGAATTTGTTAAGTGAAATTATTGAAAAATTTGATTTAATTATAAGAAATTTATTTATAAAAATCATAAGTTAAAAGTAAGTTAAATGAACATTTTAATGTTAAAATATGATTTTTATAATGTTTAGAAGGTTTAAATTGATATATTTGCTGGAAATTCACTAAAATCTGGAAAATACTTTTTATAGCATTCAGAAATGCTATGGTTTCTGTAAATGAACTAAAACTGAATAAAAGAGGCTATTACAGCAGTTTTGAAATGTTGTAGTTTCTATAGTAAATTTAAAAGGCTAATACTTAATAAGGGCCTATTACAACAGTTCAGTAAATGTTGTAGTGGTCTGTTATCTTTGCTGAAATTAATAAAAACCTTAAACTTGAAACCTGAGATATTACAACATCTCTGGAAATGCTGTCTTTGCTGTTTTTAAACTAAATTTCAACTGAAACTGAGTTTTAACAGCAGTTTTTTAACGCTGTCTTTGCTGAATTAAAATGTTTTCAAGTATAACTTATAACAGCTTTTTCCAAATGCTGTGAAAGGCTGAAATTTTAAATGTTTATGGTTTTTGACTTAGTAAACGAGCTCAGGATAGTTTTAAACTTTGGAAATTGAATATTTGACTTGAAAGAATAATAACTTCACTTTTAAATGATTTAAATGAATAAATTTAATTGGAAAATAAATCATTTTAAAAGATGATTTGAAATGAAATAAATGAATGTTATCTTTGAAATTAAAAGGGTATTTAAATTAGATAATTGGATTTGAATTCAAATCATGATTTCAAAAGGAAGTTTTGAAAGATATGATATTTTGATATATTGAAATGATTTGGAAATGATTTAATCTTTATTTGATAAAGATTTGGATTTGAAAGGATATTATATTTTGAAGTATAAATTATTAGTTTTAAAAGTTATAACCACAAGTTATAATAAGGATTGGTTGACAAAGAGACCGGGATCGAATATGAACATACTCTCTGTTGATACCAAAAACCACTTCGACAACCGTGTACGCGGTGGAGATTCCAGAATGAAGTACGATGGTAGCGACATTCTTGTGGTATGTTACGTGGACCCAACTCCCGTGAGTTGGCATAAGGTGGCTAAGACAGGAGCGATCTCGGGCCAAGTGAGGTCATACCTTCGATCGAACACATTTCTTCGATACCATACTTATTACTTTGTGATTGTTTGGTGGCCACCCTCCGATTTGGGAATGTGTTCTGAGACGGGTGTAGTGGCTACTACGTTACCACCAAGCCGTGTGCGTAATTGGTATATCTACCCTGTCATTGTCTCGTTGTGCCGTGTCACCTACCATATCGAGCCTTTACTACGAGTTTGGTTTTGTCCCATAGCCCATTCGTATCTTCTCGTAGTCTCTCGATTAGGATATGCAGATATTGGATGGACTACTGGACTATTACGTATCTGGGGCTATATGGGTAACCCCGTGATGCTATTTTAAAGTAAGTTTATTTTACTGATAGAAATTATTATAATAGCGTATACTACTACATAGTAAATAATTTAACGGATCCTTAGAGGATGGGCGGTACCAAGCATCTTCTAAGTTACTAGTACCTTTACTGCAGTTCACTTGAGTTGGTTTACATTGGATAAGTATGTATGTCCTGACTCGAGCGTTTGTGTTTTATTTACACTCGGGTCAGCCTGAGTATTCATAGATTTGGATTTCCACTCTCTGGAGATCTAGAATCGCTGGAGATTATCAGCTTATCTAGTTTATCTATATTCAGTTCTATTATTCTATTTCAGTTCTATTGTTCTGTTGGCAGCTTTGTGTTAGTGGACTTCTTTATATTTGGGATTTTATGTTGTATCTGTTTTCAGACTGATATTATGTATTTGGTTTTGGAACTTTGTGATAGTAGCTTCATGAACTACTATGGTATTTTATTTTCCGCTACGAGATATTTTGATGTTCTGTGTCTCTGATTCTGTAATTCGATTTTGTTTGCTCCAAATTTTATTACAGTCTGTTATTTTGTACTATTCAAGTCCGACATGTGTGGATTATTATCGATTTGAATGGTGGAAAACAATGGGTCATTATAGTTGGTATCAGAGCTTTGGTTTTCAGGCAAACTTTAGCCTACGGAGAAACTCATTAGAGTTGGGATAGAAATACCCTAGAATGAGTGAAATCAACTTCAGAATCATTTCTTTGTGAGAGAACATATTTTCATAGTATAAAATGATTTTCAAAGATTTTTCAAAGATTATTTTGATATAAAATTTTTTCTTGTTTTAAAAGCAAATTTTTCTAAACTTCTTTCCTTTCGTATCTACCTTGTTAGAAGTTTCTGTAATTAGGATGTTCATCCAAGTGAATTTATCTTGTCTTGTCTTATCTTTATCTTATCTTTATCTTTGTCCTAATATTCATTTTTGAGTTTTCAGGATGAATTGTAGGAATGCTAGAGGTTAGGGTCGTGGTGCTGCCACAGTTCCAACCCCAGCTCCTGTTCGTTTCACTATTCTTTGCAAAGAATTTACTCAGCTTGGTGGTACCAAGTTCACTGGTTCTGAGTCTATCATTGAGGCTCAGCGATGGCTGAGGAGTATCGAGAGGATATTTACTGGTCTTGAGATCAGCGATGCCCAGAAGCGTCAGTTAGTCGCATGGCAGTTGTAGGAGGCTCTTTAAGATTGGTGGGAGTTTATTACAGCTAACACCGTTGAGGCTGATCTTACTTGGGAACAGTTCAGGTATCTCCTTGTGTTTCTTTGAATTCTATTTTTCTATCTCTTCGTGCCTTTTCTAAGCTTATCTATCATTCTTCTCAGGGAGGCTTTCGTTGTTAAGTGGATGCCCGAAGCCGGGAAATCCCAGCTTTATAGGGAGTTCATGGACCTCAAACAGGGAAGCATGTCTTTTCCAGAGTACAAGAAGAAGTTTAACGAACTTTCTAAGCTCGGACTGGGTCTGATAGACACGCCTCTGAAGAAGAATGAGAAGTTTATTGTTGGTGCTCGTCCTGAGTACTATGATCGTCTTATTGCCTATGTTCACAGCCCTTTCACTGCACTTTTGGATATGGCTACTCGTTATGAGAACCGTACTTCCAAGGGCCCTGCTTTTGTTGGTGCTCCTTCATCTCAGACTTCCTCTGCAAATTCTAAGAAGAGAAAGCGTAATTTCCTTCAGTAGAAGAAGAATTGGCTCAAGAATCCAGATTTGAGATCTTCATCATCGGCTCCTTCTCAGAGGCAGCCCGTTGACCTTTCTTCCATCACCTGCTTTAAGTGTGACCAAAAGGGACACTATGCGAATAGTTGTCCTACTATTGTTGGTGCTGCAGTTCCTTCCCCTGCTCAGTCAGCTAGGCGTGATCTTTGCCACATCTGTCTCCAGCCTGGCCATTTCAGGAAGGATTTCCCTAAACAGCAGAAGGGTAAGCCTCTGGCATATTTTCTGCCACCTCCGCATCCTCTCCAGCTCCTCCAGCTCCTAGTGATGACCAAGGTACTCTTCATGGCTCTATTGCATTATTTCAGCATCTTGTTCATGTTTTATTTAATACTGGAGCTTCCCACTGTTTTATATCTGTTAATTTGTGTGATAAGTTTGAGCATCTCCTTTCTCCTGAGTATGTTTCTGAATCCTTATGTGTTTCAAATCCAATTGGGGGTCCCGTAAACCTTAATAGGATTTGTAAACAAGTGAAGCTTCTCTATTTCGATCATCGCTTCAGTGGTGATATCTATGTTTTGGGCTTTGATGCTTTTGATTTGTTTCTTGGAAGTGATTGGCTTGGTAAGAATGATGCCTATACTTCTTGTCAATCCTGATCTGTTTACCTTGTTGATGATCTGGGTAATTCCTTTATTATTCAGTGCCGCATGCCTCAGGATTTTGCAGCCAGTTTTATTTATTCTCTGGATTCTGCTCTTGGTGATCTTCATTCGACTTGTGTGGTCAAACTCTTTCCTGATATATTTGGTGAAGTTACTTCTTTACCTCCTAAGCGGGAAATTGATTTTCGGATTGATCTTTTTCCTGGTGCTCGACCTGTTGTTCTTCCTCCTAGAAGAATAGCACCTCATGAGAAGGTTGAGTTAGGAATGAAAATTGAGGACTTGTCTTCCAAAGGTCTGATCAGACCAAGCCATTCTGAATGGGGAGCAGCAGTGGTCTATGTCACTAAGTCGGATGGCTCTTTGAGGATGTGTGTTGATTATAGGGAGCTGAACAAGCTCACTATGAAAAACAGATATCTAATGCCTCGCATTAATGATATGTTTGACCAGCTCTATGGTGCCACTTGTTTCTCTTAGCTTGATCTTGCCATAGATTTCCACTAGCTCTGAGTTGCTGAGGAAAGCATTCCCAAGACTGCTTTTCGGACTGAGAATGGGTTTTATAAATGGTTAGTCATGCCTTTTGGTTTCACTAATTCTCTTGCTTTCTTTATGGATCTTATGAATCGTGTTTTTCGTGTTGTGCTAAATAAATTTGTTTTAGTCTTTGTTGATGATATCTTGGTCTTCTTTAAGTCCGAGAATGAGCATGAGTCACATTTGCAGTATGTTCTAAAGACTCTCAGAAATCATCATTTGAAGGCTAAATTTTCTAAATGCCATTTCTGGAAGGATGAAGTCCGATTCCTAGGGCATATTGTTTCTGGTAATGAGTTTCTGTTGATCCAGTCAAGATTGCTGCGATCAATGTAAGTCTTTCCTTCTTTCTCTTTTCCTTTATCATTTAATTATTCTATCTCTTCTATCATTCTTATTTTCCCTATTTCTATTATAGGATTGGGAAACTCCTAAGACTCCTTCTGAGATTCGTAGTTTTCTAGACCTTGCCAGTTACTACTGGAGATTCATTGAGGATTTGCACCTCTCATTGACTCGTAAGAATGTTAAGTTTATCCGGGTTAAGAAGTGTGAAACTGCATTCAACGAGTTAAAGAGCAAGCTAACTTCCACACCAGTTCCTACCGTTCCAAACGGAAGTGAGGGATTGACGGTATATACTGATGCTAGTCGTGAGGGATTGGGTGCTGTTCTCATGTAGGATGGTTGGGTCATTGTCTATGCCAGCCGTCAGTTGAAAACCCATGAAGCTAATTATAATGCCCATGATTTAGAACTACTTGTTGTCTTTGCTTTGAATCTTTGGAGGCATCATCTGCTAGGAACCAAGTTTGAGCTTTTCACCGATCATCAGTCTCTGAGATATATCTTAACCTAGAAGGATTTGATTTAGAGGCAAGTTTGATGGCATGAGTTTTTGGCTTCTTATGACCTCGATATTAGCTACACTCCTGATAAAGCTAATGTTGCGGCCGATGCTCTGCGTCGGAAGAAGGCTTTGTTGTGTCAGATGGTTGATTCTTCTTCTCCTCTTTTGGAGCACATCATAGCTAAGCAAGATGAGGATGAGATGCTTAGGTTGATGAAGGAGAGTGTTCAGAGCAGAGTTGGTGACAGTAGTTGCAGTAGTAGTGGAGCTCAGATCGATGATAGAGGGATTTTGAAGATTAATGGCTGGATTTGTGTCCCGAATGTTGATGGTTTGAGGCAGGAATTACTTCGAGAGAATCATCGATCTAGACTTTCTATCCATTCTGGTGTGTCGAAGATGTATCAGGATATGAAGAGGCTTTATTAGTGGAAGGGAATGAAGAGGGATGTCTCTAACTTGGTTAGTAAGTGTGCGACTTGTCAGCAAGTCGAGGCCGATCATTAGAAGACCCTTGCTTTGTTGCAGCCCCTTGAGATTTTCAAATGGAAGTGGGAACAAGTTTCCATGGATTTCATTGATGGGTTGCCAAGGTCTAGGAAAGGAAATGAGAGTATCTAGGTTATTGTAGATAGGCTGACCAAGTCTGATCATTTCATTCCAGTCAAGTCGACCCATTCTTCTTCTAGCTTGTCCGAGATCTACAAGAGGGAGATTGTTCGTCTCCATGGTGTTCCTCTCAGTATTGTTTATGATCGTGATCCTATCTTTACCAGCCAGTTTTGGAAATCTTTTCAGGAATTTTCGTGTGCTCATCTAAATTTGAGCACTGCTTACCATCCGTAGACCGACGGTCAAACGGAAAGAGTGAATCAGATACTCGAAGATCTTCTTCATTCTTATGTGCTTAATTATGGTGGATCTTAGGAAGATCATCTACATCTTGTCAAGTTCACCTACAATAAATTTATCAGGCATAATCTTATCTTCTATTTTAAGCTTATCTTCATCTTTTTATCTATCTTCTATCCTTGAATTCAGGCCAGTACCAAGACGTCTCCATTTGCTGCTCTATATGGACGACCTTGGCGATCTCTATCTTACTGGACCGGTAATCGTCTTTTGGTCCTGATATGATTTTGGAAGCTTCGGAGAGAGTTGAGGAGATTAAGAGTAGGTTGAGATTGCTTAGGATAGGCAGAAGAAGTATGCTGATAGGCGTAGGTGGAGTTTAGAGTGTGTTGTTGGTGATCTAGTTTTCCTTAAGGTCCCTCCCTTAAGGAATATTCTTCGCTTTGGTCGTAGAGGGAAGCTTTCTCCTAGGTTCATTGGCCCTTTCCGCATTGGGGAAAGAGTTGGTTCTTTGGCTTATCGTCTGGAGTTACCCGAGAAGCTTTCTGAAGTGCATGATGTATTCCACGTCTCACATCTTCACCGGTATCTCCATGACCCATCTCTATTTGTTTAGCCTTCTGCTTTTGACGGCTTGGATATTGATCCTAATCTGACTGTCAAGAGGAAGCCACTTCGTATTGTCGACAGAGGTACGAAGCAGCTAAGAAGTATGTTAGTTTGGTCAAAGTACAGTGGAGTATTGATGATCATGAGTGTACTTGGGAGACGGAGGAGAACATTCGTGCTTCGAATCCGGAATTGTTTATTCTAGGTACTATTTTGTTTTTCTATCTTGATTTTCCATATTTCCATGTTTCCGTTCTTTTCGTGGACGAAAAGGTTTGAGTGGGGGAGAGTGTAACAACCCAATATTTTGAAATTAATTTTTATTTGAATTTATTTCACTTTGAAAATGTTTTGGAAATTACTTTACTTAATTTTTTTAAATATTTTTTTTGAAGCGAAGTAGATATTTTTCTAAAGATAGTGATGATTTATTTATAATTTTTGAACCCTGTTTGAAATTTTAAGAAATTTCTTTAATTCTTTTTTATTTTCTTTAAATTTAGTTAATTATTTTTTTTTATTTTACTTTATTTCAGTTTTTAAATTCATTTACTGATTTTTATTTTGTTTTATTTGAATTAAAGAAAAAGGAAATATAAAGTGTTTAAAAAGCTTTAATAACTTAAGACTTTTCATTTTCCAACCTTTTCAATTTTCATAACTCTTCATTTATTTATTTTTGGCCATGCATTTTGGCTTCTTAGCCATGTATTCACTTAACGTTTCATGCACAAAAATTATCATCTCCATCTCCATTCACAGCTTGACAAAAATTCTTAGAAATGGCCTCTTCTTTTTCCTCTCTTTTTTTCTATGTTTTTGCCCTGTTTTCTTGGATAGTTTTACTCGGCCTCCTCTTGATAGTCACAGCCACCACCTCCACCATCTCTTTCTTGCCACCACCGCCACTATCCCTTAAATCTTGACCATGGCCGCACCATCTACGAAGAGAAACTCCACAAAATAATTGCTTATTGCCTTAAAACTATGCTTGGCCGAGCCATGTTGCTTCATCACCCAATTGTTCACCACCACCACCAGAGGCCTCCATCACCACATTTTCCAGACCTACTTTCATAACTTCAGCCACTGACCAAAGCCACACCCCACTGACCGAGCCTAAACCCTACATGGCCGAGCCCTTATGTTGACATAAAAATCCTTTTTGTTGCATAAACTCTTCACATTCTCAAGTGTGTAACCTCCTCCATCATGTCTAACCTTGTACCCGAGCCATGCTAGGACCTAACCCAAGCCAAACCATGATCAAACTCGAGCCAAATGCACCCCTAGGCCATGCAAGCATATGTAGAAAACAAGGAAAAAGTTTGTGTGTTCAATTTGCTTTTTATTTCAAAGTTATTTAAATTCAATATTGTATTGAATTTTAATTTTTTTTGGTTTTGTTGGAATGTAACACAAGATATATAGCTTAGATATTGCTCTCCACTCGAGTCTGTAGTCTTGTCATTGTGCTCTAAAATCTGTTGTGTCATTTGAATTGATATCTCCAGCGCAAAGAGGCGACTAAATCTCACATGACATTATGTACATATGCTAATGTAAAGTGATAACAATTGAATGTGTAGAATTATAATGATGTATAACTGCCTATGATTATTCATTATATGATGGTAAACCTGTTATTTTACCTATCATCTCATCTTTTATTGATATATGTTGTTAAACAGTTTATTTTATCTGTTCCTCACAGTGTAAGTTCCTTGTAGAATAGAATCACTATGGGTTGAAATGATACATATACGAACGGAATTTAAACAGGAAAAAATCATTACGGGCTGAAATGATAGGCATGAACGGTTTTTATTTATTTTATTTTACTTGGGACTGTGGCATTGAAATGATAGAACCCGGATTTTTCTTTGTAAACTGCGGATTGAAATGATATATATATCCGTATCACTTGACCTACGTTAGAAAACTATATACAGGCCCGTGGTTAATTTTATAAAGTATTTTGAATATTTTAAATATTTTTAAAAAAAGTGTAAAATTATGAAAATTTGACATAAATTGGGTTTTAAATGTTTTAATAAAGAAATTTTGATTTTTGTGTAAGTTAAAATGTAAGTTAAATATATGGTAAAAGTGAATTTTTGGAAATATAATTTAAGTTGGAAAATTTGGAATTTTGGTTTAAAATTAAAATTAAATTATATAAATAAAATGGAAATTTAATTATATTGGAAAATGGAAGAAAAATATAAGTGTTATGTTTATTGGTTAAAAAGCGAAGAAAAGAAAATGTTACACTTGAATTTGTTAAGTGAAATTATTGAAAAAATTGATTTAATTATAAGAAATTTATTATAAAAATCATAAGTTAAAAGTAAGTTAAATGAACATTTTAATGTTAAAATATGATTTTTATAATGTTTAACGGGTTTAAATCGAAGTTATTTATTTGCTGAAAATACACTAAAATCAGAAAAATACTTTTTATAGCATTCAGAAATGCGATGGTTTCTGTAAATGAACTAAAACTGAATAAAAGAGGCTATTACAGCAGTTCTGAAATATTGTAGTTGCTGTAGTAAATTTAAAAGGCTAAAACTTAATAAAGGCCTATTACAACAGTTCTGTAAATGTTGTAGTGGTCTGCTGTTTTTGCTGAAATTAACAAAAATCTTAAACTTGAAACATGAGCTATTACAGCATTTCTGGAAATGATGTCTTTGCTGTTTTTAAACTAAATTTCAACTAAAATCGAGTTTTAACAGCAGATTTTAAATGCTGTCTTTGCTGAATTAAAATGTTTTCAAGTATGACTTATAACAGCGTTTTCTAAATGCTGTGAAAGGATGAAATTTTAAATGTTTATGGTTTTTGACTTAGTAAATGAGCTCAGAATGATTTGAAACTTTGTAAATTGAATGCTTGACTTGAAAGAATAATAACTTCACTTTTAAATGATTTAAATGAATAAATTTATTGGAAAATAAATCATTTTAAAAGATGATTGGAATTGAAATAAATGAATGTTTTCTTTGAATTTAAAAGGGTATTTAAATTGGATATTTGGATGTGAATTCAAATAATGATTTGAAAAGGTAGTTTTGAAAGATATGATATTTTGATATATTGAAATGATTTGGAAATGATTTAATCTTTATTCGATAAAGATTTGGATTTGAAAGGATATTATATTTTGAAGTATAAATTATTAGTTTTAAAAGTTGTAACCATGGGTTATAGTAACGATTGGTTGGCAAAGAGACCGGCATCTGATATGGACATACTCTCTATCGATACCGAAAACCACTGACAACCGTGGATGCGGTGGAGATTCCAGAATGAAGTAGGATGGTGGTGACGTTCTTGTGGTATGTTATGTGGACCCAACTTCCGTGAGTTGGCATAAGGTGGCTAAAACAGGGGCGATCTCGGGCCAAGTGAGGTCATACCTTTGATCGGATGCATTTCTTCTGTACCATACTATTATTTTGTGATTGTTTGGTGGCCACCCTTCGATTTGGGAATGTGTTTCCAAGTGGGCGTAATGGCTGCTATGTTACCACCAGCCCGTATGCGTAATTGGTATATCTACTCTGGCATTGCCTTGTTGTGCCGTGTCACCTACCATATCGAGCCTTTACTCTGAGTTTGGTTTTCTCCCGTAGCCCATGCATATCTTCTTGTAGTCTCCCGATCAGGAGATATGCAGATATTGGATGGACTACTGGGACTATTACGTGTCTGAGGCTATATGGGTAACCCCGTGATGATATTTTAAAGCAAGTTTATTTTACTGATAGACATTATTATAATAGCGTATACTATTACATAGTAAATAATTTAATGGATCCTTAGAGGATGGACGGTCCCAAGTATCTTCTATGTTACTAGCACCTTTACTGTAGTTCACTTGAGTTGGTTTACATTGGATAAGTATGTATGTCCTGACTCGAGTGTTTGTGTTTTATTTACGCTTGGGTCAGCCTGAGTATTCACAGATTTGGATTTTCACTCTTTGGAGGTCTGGAATCCTGGAGATTATCAGCTTATCTAGTATATCTATATTCAGTTATATTGTTCTATTTCAGTTCTGTTGGCAGCTTTGTATTAGTGGACTTCTTTTTATTTGGGATTTTATGTTGTATCCATTTTCAGACTGATATTAAGTATTTAGTTTTGAGACTTTGTGATAGTAGCTTCATGAACTACTATGGTATTTTATTTTCCTCTGCGAGATATTCTGATGTTCTGTATCTGTGATTCTATGATTTGATTTGATTTACTTTAAATTTTATTACAATATGTTATTTTGTACTATTCAAGTCTGACATGTGTGTATTATTGTCAATTTGAATGGTGGAAAATAATGGGTCGTTATAAAGCTTGGGTAACCCAAAATATTTTGCCATTAAACCTTAGAAAAGAGGAGATAAGAAAAACGATAATATGTTTATGTTAAGGGTTGGGATGCACTAGCATAAGGCATTGTGAAGCATGATAGTGAATATGAATGTGAAGTTTCCTGCAAAAGTTGAACAATTAGAGATTTGTTGCATGAGATAGTCGACAATATAGATAAAAATCTCGTGAATCGTACTTTTTCTAACATGTGCGTTATATGTAAGTGTATAAGTTGATGCAATAGTAGACAATAAATAGTAAAGCGTAAAAAGCATGCAAACCATTCTTTTTATACTGGTTCGGACCTTCCGTCCTACATCCAGTCTCGAAGCTCCCCTTCGGTATTTTCTTTAAACAAATTACCCTTTCTTCGCCTGGAGAAATAGGCTAATACACAAGTATCTTCGACAATCTTTTGTTTCAAATAACACAGTTTTTGACTTATAGTACAAATCTTTCTATGATCTCCTTTGAGTATATAAATATGAATGCTTTGAGTTGTAGAAAGTGATTTAACCAAAATTGTATTTTGGTTATAATAGATTGAGAGTATGTGAACCATGTATATGCATGAGAGTGTTTAGAAAATAAGAAAGTAAAGAATATATTAATTCAAGTTAATTAATTTCTATTTCTAAATTAAAGTAGTATTTATAGATTCAAGAAGGTGTAAATGAAAATTTGTTACTATTTGAGAAATTCTATTCAATTTATTAGGTGTAACCTTTCGTTGAAAAGTGATTTCTTTTTGAATGAAACAGAAGAGTCTTTTCATAATTGACAGTTTTTGCATATGATAGACGTCTTTGGTAAATCGTCAAACGTTTGTGACTTCAGAGAATTTTTAACCCATGAATTATCACAAACGTATATGGCTTTATCTCATACATCTATGAGGTGTAAAATTAGCTTTTCAACTTAATTTTGATGTATATGAAATTGTATGTGATTGTGTGTGCATATATACTCAAGGAGACCTTAACAATATTTTATATTGGACTCTTCTACAGTAGAGTAACCTTACTAAGGTCAATAGATCTTCGTTTCTCCTTGAGTCTCAATATCTTCAAGCATGGTGTCTTCTTGTACCATCTACCTGCAATCTTGATAAGGTATGTCTATATAGATATGTATGTATGTATATTCATATACATACATATATATATATATATATATATGATTGTGTAGTTGTTATCATTGAAACATAAACTTGAGGTTCCAACAATCTCCACCTTTTGGTGATGACAACTATATAATCAAAAATCAACTATACAATCAAATACCAATTATACAATGGAAGTATTATTTTGCTTGTCCCTCCTTATGAACTGCATAGATTTCTTTTCCTTTTTCACTATCAAAAATGGAGGGAAACAGTATAAAATATGTAGATATTAAACAGACATAGCATATTATCAATTAAGATAATTGAAAATCAAATATGGAAGTTCAAAAGTTGAATTTGAAACCGTCGTAGTAAATTTTTAAATATGGAAACAAATAACATAAGAATTGAAAGAAAATTCTAATTGTATTGATTTTGTGAATAAGATAAGCCCCCATAGTTCCATTAATACTCCCAATAAGACGATGGATCTTGTTCATGTATTCCCTGCCACTGCGTTTGGTCGTTGTACTCCTTATCTTCTTAAATTGAAAGACCTTGAAATGTCATGCATGATTGTTGCTAAAAATGTGGAGTATCATAAACGTACATTTCATCACTGTCTTCTTCTTCTTCCTTAAGTTGTGCATGAATAGGAACCTTTCCTTTATCACCTCTATCATGAGATGTACCATCGGGCAAGGATTGAAAGCGATAAACTAGTGCTTGAACCCAAGGTGGAGGTGTTAAGGAAGGCGAAGATGATGAGTGTGAAGAAGATCGACCACATACTTGTGCATCACTTTGCCTAAAGTGGAGACCACTTTGTCCAAAGTCTTCTCCATCTTAGTCATCCTTGTGGAGAAAGAAGGTTCCAATCTAGTTACCTTTTTGTTTAAAGATCGCTGATTAGCCGTGATTACCTTTTGGTTTTTAATTGCCAAATCACGAAGAGATTCGTTTAGCATTGGTTCAACTTGAGCTTCTTGTATTTCAGAGTCTGAATAATTTTTGGTAGCATGACTAAAGGAAGGTTGTTGTTGTGAAGTATGAGGAGAGTAAGTCTGCCAAGGAGCGCTAGTGGGAGGAGGACCATGATGTTCTTATTGATGTTGTTGTAGAGTCCAAGGTTCGAAAGAGATGATACGAGGTGGTCTTTTGGGAAGATACATCAGAGATGGATATCGTGGACCACTATCTTTTGTTGAAATTTCATCGTATTGTGATAAGTACGAAGGAACTCCAAGGTCTTGCAAGATGCGAATTATGTACGGAGCATATACAATTGAAGACGATGCTGAGTCCAAAAAATTTTAATTTGATCATGAGTAAACCTAATTTAACCATAGACGAGCAAATATTACATACAAAGCTCGATGGTCATTGGGATAAATTTGTTCATGACTACCTAAACGGGGAATGATTGTGTTAGTTATCATTCGATTTTGTAGTCTAGCACAAGGGCGAAGGTAAATGGATTTCCACTGATGTATCCTATCTTCCCATATTTGATGGGTTACTTCATCTCTGGGGAAAAGACTATGATCTGGTAATCCATTAAGTTAATTCCATCATAAGAACATCTTAAAATATAGCCAATAGTATATACATCAATTTTAGTTTCTTTTTCATTAACATATGGCCACAACCAACCGTCACCATTCTCCGAATTCCAAAGCTCCGTACTATATTGATAGGAGTAGAAGAGGTAAATAGCAGAGGATCGATGATTACCTTATTTGCATTATAGCTAATTAAATTGCAGCAACCGACATTCTTAGTTATTCCTAGAATTTCATATTCTGTAACATTACCAAGGCGACAAAAAGGACGAGTGGATTTTCTTTTGAGAAAGCACTTCAAATCGTTTGGTGGCATTTGGATTGTGGTGAAGCGAGTAGTTTACGTGAGCTTACATAACCAAGGCTTAAGAGGAAGAGGAAGATTGGCCTTGTTTTTTCTTTTTAGATACGGTAACCTTCTTGTGAGCCGTTGATTGGCAAATTTGAATGTTTTGAAAGCTAGGGTTTTAGAAATAAGAAATTGAAACGGAGGTAAAGTGAAGAGAGGCGTAAAGTTGTTTATATATGACAGCTATAAATTTTTGCCAGAGCAGTGACAAATTCTATAAGGGAGTCATAGAAGTCTGTGGCATCAGTAAATATGAAGTAGAGAGATTCAACAGACGTCTGTGATGGTTTCACAAACGTCTATGGCTGCATAAAAATTCAATAGAGAATTTTGATAGATGTCTGTATGTTTTCCACAAACATCTATGGCTACAGGAAATATTTAGCTGCAACGTAGGACAAACGTCTACGGTATATCCACGACCTCTTTGATATGTATTTTCTGACATATAGAGAAAAATATTCTAATATCAATGAAAATTTTAAAATTTTAATACAATAAATAGTATACATACCACAAATAAATAGATAAAGATAATTTATATGATTTGCAACATAAGTTTTAGTTTTTGTCGAAGAATTCAGAATTATTGATTTATTGTATATCACATGAATTTGGTTCGACTTTTATATCGTCAGTTAATGGCTTTAGTGGAGACCAATTTGGGTGAGCTGGAGTGTCAATCCAAGCTTGATTTAATGATCCAAGTTTGCGTAGATTTCTCGAAGTAATGTTATGCGCTTTTGCAGAGGTTTCTTGTAATCGAGGAGACTTTTGATATATGCAATTTTTTGTTGGTGAATTGCCACAAATTGCTACAATATACTTTTCGAGAAAATTTAGATGAGATACTTGACGTCGGTGCTCGTAATACATTTCATGTTGAAAGTCGATTATTTTTTGTTGATAGTAATATATCTCATCGACTTTGTCTGTGAGAGATGTTGATTTTAGATCAATTGATCGTTTAGCTTTCTTTCCTTTAGGAGAAAAACTAGTGCGGTACGTTGGTTATGCAACAATGTTTAGGGAGACTAAACGAATTGATGTAGGTGTGGATTTAGTGGGTGATACGTAAGTGCTATCTGACAAGTGGAATTTATACTCGATAGTTGAATAGGTGGAGTCGTGATCGGAAGACATTGTATTATTTGCTTTAAAATTTATTCGGGTTTATTTATTTTTAAGTAGAATATAATCTAAATTTTTGATATAGGTTTTTCTATATTTAGAAAATAAGTTGAGGAAAATGAGTTAAGTCATCAAAACTTATCATATACTAGTTAGTTTTTACATGGTTGTTGTTTAAAATTTTTATGTGGTTGTTGTTATTTCTAATTAATTGTTTAGTTGAAAGTACATATAAGCTATTACAAATTTAAGTGAACAAAATATTGTTTCTATAACTTTAATTAACTAATCCATTATAAAAACAAAATCCTAGATCCCATCTTAACTTAATAAAATTTAGCTCACTTAATGGTCTTGTAAAAATATCAGCTATTTAATTTCCGATATTAACAAATTCAAGAGTTATTATTTCTTTTTCAACATTATCTCTTAGCAAAATTGTTATGAATATCTATATGTTTTGTTTGCGAATGATTAATTGGATTTTAAATAACTTTATAGCACTAGTAGTATCGTAATATATTAGAGATTCGTTTATTATTTTTCCAGTCTTTAAGTGTTTGTTGCATATATAGTACTTGAACGCAAGCTGAGGCGGCAGAAATATGTGCCACTTGTATTTTTTCTATCCAATTTACATCGACCAAAATCTGCGTCACTGTAAGATACAAGTTCAAATATACTGCCCTTTGGATAAAATAGAAAATAATATTTATTGTTGGTTAAATATCGTAACATTCATTTAACTGCCCAATGAAGTGATTCCTTAAGTTGCGCTTGAAATCTTGCACATAAACAAACACACATCATAATATCTAATCTGATAGCTATTAAGTATAGTAAGGATCCTATCATGCTTCGATATAGTATTTGATCGAACTTTTTTCCATGTTCATCTTTGTCTAGATGATTAGTAGTACTCATTTGAGTGAGTTTACTTGATGTATTATCAATTCCAAAAGGTTTTAGTAATTTTTATTGTATTTTTCATGATTTATAAAAATTCCATTATTTAATTGTTTTATTTGTAAACCTAAAGCGAAATTAATTTCACTCACATGGGACATTTCAAATTCATTTTTCATTATAGTAGAAAATTTGTTATATAAATTTTCGTCAGTAGATCCAAATATAATATCATCAACATAAATTTGAAAAAGTAACATATCCTTCTATTCTCTTTTAATAAGTAATATTGTATCTACTTTACCAACTTGAGAACTGCAATTTATTAAATGTGATTTTAATTGATCATACCAAGCTTGAGGTGCGTGTCCTAAGCCATATAATGCCTTTTAAGTTTAAAAACATGATCTGGATTCATAAATAAATAGTGGTGGTTGTTCAACATAAACATTTTCTTTTATAAAACCATTCAAGAAAGCCATTTGAAATAGTTTTAAGTTATGATGACAAGCAAAAGCAAGTAATATTTTTATGTCTTCAAGACGTGCCACAGGTGCAAAAGTCTCTTCATGATCAATTCCTTCTTCTTTATTGTGTCCCTATGCCGCTTTGCTTTATACCGTATAATATTTTCATTTTTGTCTACTTTGTTTTTAAAAATCCGTTTTGTTCCAATTATTGATTGATAGTTGGCCTTAGCACATATTTCCAAATATTATTTCGTTCAAATTGATCAAGTTCTTCTTATATTGCTAAAATCCAAAAATTATCATTTGATGCTTCCTTGTAATTTTTTGGTTCAAAATTAGATATTAAAGCTACATTACTCATTTGATTTATTTATTTTCTAGTCGAAACTTTGTTATTTAGATTTCAATTATGCTATTAATAAGATGATCTTTTAAAATACGGGGAGGTGACTTCAAATCTCTATTATTTTGATTATCATTATTATTTTCAATCATCATTTTAATGGTTTAATTAATGTCAAAAATTTCTTCGTCGTCTTTATTTATATTTTTAAATTTTTCATTAAACGAGACATGAAGACTTCTCTATACCATTTGTTAAATTAATGTCAAAGTTATGTATGCTTTACTTTGATTGGAATATCCAACAAAAATTCCTTCATTGGCTTTTGAATCGATTTTACCAAGATTATCTTTCGGATTTAGAATAAAGCATTTTGACTCAAATATTCGAAAATATGATACTTTTGTTTTCTTTGCAGAACATTTCATAACATGTATTTTTAGTCATAGGTCTAAGAGTTACACGATTTAATATGTAACATGCAGTAGCAACTACTTCGGCCTAAAAATTCTTTGATAAGCCACTGCCATTTAGGAGAGTTCGAGCACATTCTTGCAAGGTGCGATTTTTCTTTCAATTACTCCATTTTGTTGTGATGTTCTGGAAATGAAAATTTATGAGTGCTTCCCTTTTTATTATAAAAATTTGTAGATAATTCATTTTCAAATTCTCCACCTTGATCACTTCTTATACTTTTTATTTTTAAACGCATTAGAGTCTTAATTCGTTTAGTAGAAATGTAAACATTTCGAACGTATCAGTTTTATGTTTAAAGATAGCATCCAAGTATATCTTGAAAAATCGTATAAATTATAAAGCCATTTTTATTGTGATTTATAGAACGTACTTGAGTTGGACCAAATAAGTCCAAATGAAGTAAATCAAGAGGTTGTTTAGTAGAGATTATCACTTTAGACTTAAGTTGGCTTTTCTTTAATTTTTCAAGTTGATACGCATCACATAGATGTTTAAATTTGAAATTCATTCTGGGTAATCCTCTTACCAAATTGTTTTTAGCTAATTTGTTAATGTATTTAAAATTTATGTGACAAAATCTTTTATGCCATATCCATGGATCATCATGATTTGTGTTTAAGCATAAATCATTATTATCATTAATATTCATGTTTAGAATATAAATATTTCAATTTCTTATTCCTTAAAAAATTATAGTTTTATTTCGATAAAAAATATTACATTTATCTTTTTCAAAATAAATTCTAAATCCCTTATCGCATAATTAGCTTATATTAAGTAAATTAAGTTATAAGTTTTAACTAATAAAACATTTGAAATAATAGGAGAAGTAGATATACCAACATTGATAAAGTTTCCAATTTCGATAACATATACTTTGGAATTATCCACAAAAGCCATGTGTCACCGTCCACGTAAGTGATGGTTGATAGCATGTGTGCATATCCCGTCATATGTTTGGTGCATCCACTATCGAGTATTCATTTCTCCTTATTATTAATTTTGTTTTTTTTGGTTACCTGTAAAATGTTAAAAGGTTTTAATTGGTATCCACTTCCTTTGTTAGGGCCCTATGTGTTAGTAGGAGAAGGTAACCATACCCATGAGGGTTTGGAACCTTTAGAGATGTAATTTTCATTATGAACTATATCTTTTAGATATACATATGTTTTTTCATCTAATCAAAAAAGGTTGTTATTTGTTTCAGGAATCCATATTTTAATAATTTTTGTTCCCTTATTTTCATATTTAGATTTTGTTTTTTTGTAATTTGCATATAATGTATTATACTTTTTAAATCTTTAATTATTATTGGAAACCAAATTATTTCTAGAATTTTTATGAATTTTTTCGTTAAATCCTAATCCCTTCCTATTTCTTGATGGCTTTGAAATCTTTATAAAATTATCTAGATTTTGCTTCCCTTTATTAAATTTTGAAATATTATTTGTAATTTTTTCTAATTTATTTTTAAGATCAGAAATTTGTGTATAGGCTAATTCATAATTTTATTTTAATTCATACTTGTTTTCAAGTTTATCATTCTCTATTTTGTTATTCTCTATATCACATGTTAAAATAGCATTTTGAGATGATAATTTTTTAGATTCTTTTTGTGCTAATTTTAATTATTCTTCTGAAATAGTTTTCTTACCTTTTAACAATTCAATTTTTAATTCAGCTCTATTTAATTTTTCCACATTTTCCTTATTTAATTTTTTTAATTCTCTATACTTGTCATCTAATTCTATACTAATTTCAAGAGTTTCATCACATGTTAATTTAGGACGTACCTCGTTTGTGCTAACCATGAGGCAAACATTTACTTGTTCTAAGTCACTGTCATTATTGGATAAAGAGGATGAGTCGGACTCATCACAAGTTACTTGAAATGCCCTTCTCTTTTTCTTGATATTTTCGAATTTTTTTTTTATCATTATTGAGTAATGGATAATCTTTTTCATATGGCAAAATTTATCACACTCGAAGCATTTCATTGATGTTCGATTTAAGGAATTTGTGTTGCTATTGTTTTGAAATTACGTCATCTTTTTGAACTTCTTGAACTTGTTGTAATTTTTGACTATGAAAACAATCTCATCTTCTTCCAATTTGGAGTTTTCATTATTTTCCTGAAATGTAATGTTTTTCCTTTCTCTATTTTGTTCTTTTCTTGCCTGTAAATTAGCTTCATACGACATCAGGTTTCCTATTAACTCTTTGAATTTGAGTTGGGAAAGATCATTGGCTTCTTCAGTGACTAAAACTTTTCATTCCCATTTATTTGTTAGAGATTTCAGAATTCGTGTGACTAAATCAAAATCAGTGAATTTAACTCCTAATGCCAAAAGATCGTGTTGTATAGTTTGAAATCTAGCATACATATCGATAATTGATTCATTTGATTTCATTTTAAAAGATGGAAATTGACTTTGTAGAATAGAAATTTTTGTTTGCTTAACTTTGTTTGTGCCTTCACGGGTAATCTGCAATGTATGCCATATATCATAAGCAGTAGTACAAAGCATGACTCTTGAAAATTCATTTTTATCGAGTGAGAAAAATAAAACATTCATAGCTTTGGAATTGTTAAATGACTCTTCTTTTTGTGCATCATTCCATGTACCAATATCAATGTGAGGTGCTTCGTATTTATTTTGAGTTTCTAGCCATATTTCCAATCCATTTGTTTCCATAAAAATTTGCATATGTGTTGACCAAGAAGAATAATTATATCCAGTACTTAGTGGGGGTACGTGCAATTGATTGACCTACTTGAAATGTACTTGCCATTTTATTGATTTCAATTGCGTGTTACTATAAATTGAAATAACCTTGCTCTGATACCAATTAAAAATCTCGTGGGTCATATGTTATCTAACTTGTCTATAATATGTAAGTTTATAAGTTGATGCAATAGTAGACAATAAATAGTAAAGTATAAAAAGAATGCAAACAAGAGTTTTTATATTGGTTCGGACCTCTAGTCCTACGTCTAGTCCCAAATCTCCCCTTTGGTATTTCCTTCAAACAAATTACCTTCGCTTCGCCCAGGAATATGCTAATACAAAAGTATCTCCGACAATCTTGTGTTCTAAGTAACATAGTTTTTGACTAACAGTATAGATCTTCTTATGATCTCCTTTGAGTATATGAATATAAATGCTTTGAGTTATAGGAAGTGATTTAACCAAAATTATATTATAGTTATAATAGATTGAGATTATGTGAACAACGTATATGAAAGAGAGTGTTTAGAAATCAAGAGAGTAAAGAACATTTTAATTCAAGTTAGTTAATTTCTATTTCTCGATCAAAGTAGTATTTATAGGTTCAAAAAGTTGCAGATGAAAATTTGTTGCTATTTGAGAAAGTATATTCAATTTAGTTGCTACAACCTTTCATTCAAAGGTGATTTCTTTTTGAATAAAATAGAAGTGTCTTTTCATAATTGATAATTGTTGCACATGACAAACATCTATGGTAAAACGTCACAAGTATTCGACTTTATAGAATTTTTAACCCAAGAATTGCCACAGACATCTATGGCTTTATCTCTGATGTTTGTGAGGTGTAAAATTAGTTTTTCAACTTAATTTTGATGCATATGAAACTGTATGTCATTGTGTATGCACATATACTCAAGGAGACCTTAATAATATTTTATCTAGGAACCTTTTACAGTAGGATAGCCTTAGCGTGGTCCATTAATCTTCATTTCTCTTTAAGTCTCAATATCTTCAAGCATGGTGTCTTCTTGTAGCATGTACCTACAAACTTGATAAGGCATATTTTTTTTATATGATTGTATAGTTGTTATCATTGAAACATAAACTGGATGTTCTAACAATAGGATGACTTTTTTTATGGAGTGTCGTTATATAGACATATGATTAGCTTTACGACCCATATGTTTTTTGGTTTATGGTACACCCATGTATTGGTTATTGTTTTATAATAGATGCTCTTGGGCATTATTGTACTATGATATACATGGGTTATTGTTACAACTGCAAGTATGTTGCCATTGAGTTATGATATGTATAGAGAATCAAAAAGGAAACAAATCATTTTCGTTTAGATTATAGTTTTAACGTTTGGGTGTGTACCATTAGGATGTGATCTGGGCATCACATATGGTAATTGAATGTGATGGAGCCTCAACGCCATGTTCACCATATTAGGACATCTATCCATTTTATGTTGTTCCTATACCATGGGTTTACCAATGGATACTTTCGAATGTGGATAACATCATATCCGCATCTATATCCAAAATCATTCTTAAACATCGGATATCCACGTCAGCGGATACAAGCGAATATCCAATACTTATTCTATTAGCCAGCAATCATGTAACAGCCCGCATAATTTACGATTGAATATCTAATAATTTGTTTAAGTATTTTATCGTTAGTCGGATTTTTGTCCGAAAAGTTATTTTTTTGCATACGGTTGAATTAGGACTCGGGACTCCAAAACACCGTTTGCGATCTTTTTGAGTATAAACTTTGATATGTTTGGAGTTAGTGAAATTTTTCCACCTTTTCACTTGGGCTTTGGGTTTTGTTTAGCCCATTAGCCTAAACTATTAACTCTAGCTCAACCCCCTCTTCCCTTCATTACTTCACTTTCATTTCCTAACACTCAAGTTTCATCAAAAATGGAGAGAGAATGGGAAATTAAAACTCCAAGCCCTAGTTCATTTGCAAATCCAACATCTAACTCCAAATCCAAAGAGAAGCCATTGATTCAAGCTTCTTTTGTTGAGATTGAAGCGTGGTTGATTCTTCCTTTGCTTTCAAGCTTCTCCTTCATTGATTTTGTGAAAAAGTGAGATTTTTATCTCACATCTTTGTCTATAACTATCTTTGATTGTTGGGTATGAATTCCTAACACTTATTCATGTGTATTTGCTTTTGCTTTGGATTGAATTAGTGAAAATCCCAATTTTTAGTGTTTTGGGTTCAAGTCTTTAAAAAATCTTAACTTTGATGTTTGAACACGTTTTTGGTGATGCATCGAGGAGCCAATAGGACCGGATAGCCGATGGGCATAATCCCCTAGCTTCCGTGCTCGACCGGTTGCAAATTAAGGGAGCTTTGCACTTCTTTCCCCTAGGTCGCCCGGCCTGCACCATTTGAATTGCTCGGCCATAGGTCGCGCCATGCTTAGGTTGCGCCATGGGATAGGTCGTTCCACCACTTAGGTCACGCCATGTTTGGTCACGTTCCTTCGGTCGCTCGCTTTGCTAATGAGTCCGCCTGCACATTTAAGTCACTCGGCCTGCAGTTAGGTCGCACGCCTTAGGTCGCGCCTTGCTTTATCTCGCAACCACTTAAGTCGCTCGGCCGTTAGGTCGTTCCTTAACTATGGTCGCTCGGCCATGTGTTTGTTTGTTCCATTACTTAAGTCGCTCGACCTACTCTCACCCCTTAGGTCGCATCACTTAGGTCGCTCGGCCTGCATCATTTAGGTCGCTCGGCTTGGTCGCACCACTTAGGTCGCATTACTTAGGTCGCTCGGCTTGCCCCAGTCCCTTAGGTCGCTCGGCCTATTAAGTCGCATAGCTGTTGGGTCGCGCCATGTTAAGTTGCTCTGTTAGGCCGGATGCTAATTCTTAAGTCGCTGATCTCTTAGGTCGTATGCCGTAGAGTCGCATGTGTTGAGCCGCTGATTTCTTGTGTTGACTTATGTTAAGTCGTAAGTCGTGGCTATTAAGTCGCAAGGGTATTTCCGCTTTGATGGATTTGGAATCGAATTCTTTGGATTTTTTTCACTTCTTCGAATGTGAATTTTTGTGACTTATTGTTTCTACAATCGTTTTTGTGATTTGTCACTTTAAAAATATAAAGGTTTTCTATACTAGTAGTAAATATCAAAACTCTTCCATTAAAACGATTTTATTACAAAGCTCGTTTCTCAAACCGTATTCCAATCTACTAGTATATACAAACCTTTATCTCACTCGTACGAGAAATCTAATTAAATGGCTTAGTAAAACAAGTGGTATGAAACGCTTGCGTTTACTTCGTTGGTTAATTCTTGGACTTGTTCTATTGAATCTCTTGTGACGATTTTCGAGTGGAGATCTACAATTTGTTCGTAAATATTTAAGTTAAGCTAGTGGTTATTCGACATGAAGCTAAGCTTATATATTTACTAGATTACTGTAATTGACACTTCTTGATGATTGTTGATGATCATTTTTGTGATTTAGACTAGCAAATGTGCAATGTCTCTTTGTCTACGAGGGAGACTAAACCCCGTTTCTATAGAGCTTCGGCTCAATTTGGTGGGGTAGCGATCCATGGTCTTCGGGCTGTTTTGCGGGGCTTTGGCTCAAAATTAATGGTTAGCAACCATAGAATAGCGTTTCATTTTAGGATACACATGTTGGTGAGTTTTCATGCTCCCGTTTTGTGATAGGCCTCCCCCTTTTTGTGATTCCTGGATTTCCGTTGATGATTTCTAGAACTTGTGTTTCACCAGTTTTCATGATTTACATTGATATGTTTTATCAATATTTGTGCATTGGTGAATTTGTGTGTCATTAACTTTTGTGATTTGCATTGATATAATGATCAATACTTATGGTTTTAGTGAACAAAAATAAAGAGTATGACATTCTTTTTGATCTTTGAGAAGATTCTTGTGATATTGATTAATCTCTTGTTGATTTACATACTTATCACAGTATGGCTTTATGGTTATCATATGTTTATTGCATATCTCTTATTCTATATCATTTTATCTGATATTTATAGCTAGACCGATCCGTTTATTATTTTCTTATTAAATAATACTTGGGTCAGACCGAGATGTTACAGGTGCTTATGCTTGACTTCACATCTGGGATTATCACCCTGACTTTTGGCTAACTACTAGACTAGTAGTCTTTATTGTATACATTTGAGATATAGACTCATTGATGTATACATATTCTTTTGTCTAGCACTTGTAACTATTCTTTTGTGATATTGTGGATCTTGTTTGACCACTACTCTGATGTACACTTTCATGTGTTATATATTCATATCTATTTCCGCCTTTGTGATATGGATGTCTGTGACTGATTTGTGTTATGTTTATTTCTATATTTGTTTCCGAAGAATATATAGCCACGGGGTAGTAGCTTTGAGTTTGTATCGGTATGTCGGATTTCCTCCTGAAACCCGATGCATGTTGTACTATCTGACATATCGGTGCTCGCATAAAGCAACTTCGCGGATGGTCGCTCCTCAATAGCCTTATTCTCCGTGCTAGTTGACGGCATTACCCCATAGTGTCCTTGGCTAGCGTGGGTATAGAGGTGGGGCGTTGCAAATCGATAATCAAGAAACATAAATAGAAAATTTTGTTTTAACATAATCTTCTTTCGATGTCGTTGATTATAAAAACAGGAAAAATCAACAAATATGATGATAATAAATGGTTTTGAGGAGTTAATATGTATTTAATGCAATAATATTAACTTACTAAAAAATAAACATATATCTTTCATTGTACTAAAATGCACATAAAATAAATTATAATCTTGATAAAAATCGAATGGATAATTTTCGGATGCGGATGCATAGGTATCCGCATCTGTTTTTCCTAATATAGATATTAACCAATTTTCAGACAAAGATGCAGATGGATTTGGATTTTTTGGATATCTATTGACAACCTTAGCTATATGAGTTTACAAAATTTATGAAGGCAAATGTCATTTTGGTGACTTGATGTTATATTTTTTTTAATTAGTAAGGTGAAGCCCTATTTGATATTGTGTTGCATTATCCGTCATGCTTTGGAAATGAGTCAATAAAAACTCTGCATTAGAGAAGATGTCGTCCAGCATTTGTATGAAGTATTTCAGGAGCGTGGAAGATGTACAGTGAGGTACTCTAGACGTACATAACGGCACTTCAGCCATATGTTATTTTTCATGACCTCAGAAGCACGTGAAGTTAATATACTATAGTATGAAGTATCTAGTTTTGTATGATTTTAAGACATGAAGAAAATGTCCTGACATGTATGTACTAAGATACGAAGGTGATTTTTAAGCAAGACGAGATTTAAAAGAAAAATGACGAAGAGGTGAGATTAGTTCTTTTCAATCATCATTTGGATTGAAACAACATTTTATTAAGTTAATTTTCCAAAATAGTGATTTTGTACATAATTCATTTCCAGTGCCCAATGCATGTGAAAAATAAATGGAAAATGCACAACTTAGTCTATGAGTTTGTTATAGTATTTAGTAGGCTGAATTTCAGGCCGGTATGAAGTTATGTCCTAGATTTTGAACTTATTAGATTTGTTGTTAGTTTCATTTTTTTTTAGTTGGAATAATATTTGTTCGCCGAAATTATGGAATCATCCATTTGTGATGTCTATAAATTAAATGATAATAGGTATGGGGTTCACCTAAGAATATAAATGTTAGTCCATTTAGAGAGGAGACATCGTCTGGTATTGTATTGGTATGCCTATGAACTAAAGAAGAAGCTTAATGAGTTATATCATAAAGGATGTAGCATTGATTAATATTTTTCAATAGTTATAAAAAGGAATGTAATATACACTTTTGGAGTGCTACTCCATTGATCACTATAAAGGCTAAGGCAGGATGAAAGGATATGTATGCAATTCATTAGTGATGTGATAGACGAAGTATTTATTGAGCGTGATTACTCATCCAGGTGGCGATAAAATATACCACGATGTGAATAGGGGTTTCTATTGGCCGAGAATAAAGAAGCAAGTGGCGGAGTATGTTGCTAGGTGTTTGGCTTGTCAAAGGGTGAAGGCAAAGCAAAAGAAGCTCGGTAAATGATCGCTCTCATTGGATATTCAATAATGAAAGTGACGCACGTTTCTATGGACTTTATTGATAGGCTACCTAGGAGTAGAAGAAAGTATTCAGATTATTATGGACTGTAGAAACCCGCATTTTTAAAGGCTAAATATTTAAATAATTAATTTAAATATTGAATTGTTGATTGATTGAAAGTTCAAAAAGTTGACTTTTCATATACGGACGAATAAGGATTCAAGAATACTTTCATTGAGTTGGGATCGACATTGCAAATCAAAATGAAAAGAAATATTGCTATATTTGGAGTCATGATATTTTTATGATTTATGTATTGTTATACGTATATTGTAAAAATACATGCAAAGTCGATATTCGAGTCTAGTCAGATCTCGACTGACGATTTATGATATGGATGAGGACTTCATTATGAGACGTATGATTGATGGATTTTGGGAATTGGGTGAACCAATGGCCAAAACAACCTCAAAACGCATGAAATTATCATCCCGGAGTGCCATCCCAGATGATGATGAAACTTATACCACTAGGACCAAAAAAAATGAGGTGATGTACACTGGCAAGTTCTTTGATGATCCGATGTGCTGTGTCATCATATGAGCTCGAACATATGGTGATTTATTAAAGAAATTAAATAATATACACACAAATTCATGGAATATATTTCTTTTATTCCCTTTTCCTTTCTTTATTCTATTCCTAAAATGTTAGCTGCCTCCATCTTCAAATTTAATCGAGAGCTACGCGCAACAAAAGAGGTTGGCGTCGGATGCATTGAACTTGTATAGAGGAACGCTTCAAATATATATGACTATTGGTAGGTGCGGCGGTGACAGGCCCAGGTCGTCATTTATGGACGTGGCTAGTGTTGTGATTTGGTGACGATTGGGGGGGAGTTGATGAAAATGGAGAGCGTTGTTGCATTCTCCTCATCTAAATGTACCTTCCCATACCATTTGTTTAAGCTCCGGAGTGCCAGAGTAAATTGTGACATTACGAAATTCAAAAAGAGGCATCAGGTCAGGTTTTAGAGGAGGCACACCCATAGTGGTTGCAACAACCCGCATCATATTGGGCCCGAATTTCGACAAAATCAAAGCCAAAGTCCATTAGAGTACGGACTGATGGTTTTGGTAATCTGTAATAAACATAAGTGTATTAGAAATCGATCAAATAAAAATCAGTGGAAAGGAAGGATAACATGAACACTACCAATCAAAGCTATAACATCAGAATCAACCGCATCTCATGGACATCCATAAGCCTCACAAATATTGAGCATGAAAATGATAACTCTCCATCAACAGTTCTGTCAGTGCTAGTGACCTATTTCTAGAAATCCATCTTATAGGTTGTAATGAGATGAGGGGTCAGAACAACACTATGGTGATTGCAAAAGTTACATACATTACTCATAACATAACTTATGTTGATTGCTGTAACGACCCGCCTTTTCATCCGTCGAAGGTCGAAACCGAATAAATCCACATTATTCCAATGCCAAAACATCCAATCCCTTGAAAGGCAGATTGTTAGGATAAAATATAAAGAAAAGAACAGAGAATAAGGAAATCAGAATCTCATAATGGAATCGACAACATATAATATAACAAAGAAAGTAAATATCGTTACTCCAAAATACATGGTACATCAGAGTTAAAAACAAACTTTAACAGCTGAATAGTCATAAATTTTGACCGTACAATTGCTGATAGGTAAACAATATAATACAATGGAATATAAAAAACTATGATAGGTGAACATCCAGCTCTTCTCCAACAACTCCATATCACCAAAGCCAACCTGAGAAAAACTCGGTCTGACCCGAGCATTATAATAAAATAACACCCAGGTCAGTCTAGAAAACCAATGTGAGAAAACTCAAGTAACATGATGAACATAGAAAAATTCCGTGAAACCACGCCGTTAACACGAAAAGGGTTTTTACCTCACAAGAATAACATCCATTAATGAAGAAATGAAAACAAATCAAACTAACAATCCAATCACCAAAGAATGGAATAAATAACAGAATCAACCAAATAAAGAGTGAGTGCTAGTAAGAATGAATCCCATGTTGAATGATTGGGCATAATAATACCAAATTCCAGACTTAAAAGAATGGACACAAATAATTAAATATAGAGAAATGCACAAGGTAGTTCTCAATGCTACTAAGGAAACAATTCAAAGATTTGAATTAAAAACAATGGAAAAGATATTCTTTTTAATAACGACTAGGAGGGTGCGCCCCCTTACCGAATGTATACCTCTAGAAATATACTTGAGAACTCTGATAGCTCTTGGAAACCTCCAAGCCAGATCCTGCCAACTGTTACTGAGAATCCGAGTATTTCATATCTTATGCGCAACACAATGGTCCAATCTAGAGTGTTCATGAAAATACACTAATTGGAGCAACCTCATGTAGCATGGTCCACACTTGTTTTTAGGTTCAGACATTTCCGACAATGGATAACAAAGCTCAGATGAGTAATACATCATCATAAAGTGTCGAAATAAAGAGAAGGAAGCAAAGTCAAAGTAATAGTCGATAAATCCACTACTGGGAATGATAAGATGATTGTTTTCACTTGCGCTTGATTTTCACATCATGACACTTTTAAAGACACTTTAAAATTACTCTTTAAAATATTTCTTTTAAAGAACAGATTATATTTTCTAAGTGTATTAAAACCAAGGCCAATACATCGTTTATTATAAACCCAAACAATTTACACTAAGCTTTATTTGAAATAATTCTTTTTAAATGATCTTGTTTATTAACTATTATATTACTTTTATAAATTTTGGATCAAAGGTTGATCATCCTGAAGAATATTTAAATAACCTCTTTATAACTTTTTAAATTACATTATTTTTCCAAACAAAATAAATCAAAATGAAATCCCTTTTAGAAATTTAAACCAACATCAATTATCCTGAAAGATAATTAACCACATTTATATTCTTATAATTTTAAAAACAATATTACTTATCTCAAAAGATAATTAATCAAATTTTTAACTTAGTAAATACCTTGATTATCTCAAAAATACCTTGATTTAATTATTAATTGAACTCTTAAAAACTTATTAAATCAGTTCATAAAATTTAATATTATAAATTAGTTAACTAACTTTAAAATACTTTTATTACGTCAATTAATTTACCTTAAACTCTTTTATTAAGTCAATTAATTAATTTTTGAAACACCGTTAATTCAAATGTTACCTAAATTTAAACATCGTTAATTAAAATAATAAATTAGATTCAAACTTCGTTAACTAAAACGATTAACTAATTTTAAAACATCTTTAATTACAATAATTAATTATACTCAAACATCATTATTTAAAATGATTGATTACTTTTAAACATCATTAAGTAAAATAATTTATTAAACTCGAATATCCTTAATTAAAATGATTAATTCATTTAAATACCATTAATCAGAATGATTAATTAAATTCAAACATCAAATTCGAATAATCACTAATTAGAATGATTAATTAAATCCAAATATCATTAACTAGATGGTTCAAACATCATTAGTTATATTACACGAAGAGTTTAGGAGATGATATTTAATAATTTACATTACAACGAAAATTCCTATAACGATATTTAAACAATTTTAAATAAAATATCATGATTGATTACAACTAAACATCAATCTAAGCAGCATACAAAATAATTGACAAATTATTGGCAAGAAACCCCTTAGGGTCGCTCTATAAATATTCCCTATAGAACAATAGTTACGGACAATATATATATATATATATATATATATATATATATATATATATATAGTCTCATATGGGTTCACAACAATTAAGTTAATATGTCGTCCATTTTCTAAATGGTAGTTTCAACCAAAGATCAATCAAGCAACCACAACAATATCTGAACTATCAACCAAGCATTGAATAATTGATTTATAGCATCATAGATATTTTATAGTTAGTTTAAGGGTGAGTGAACTCATAGAAATTCCTGTTATCGTTTTGTTCAAAACTAGAATTGAAAGGCAATGGATTTTTTGCTTGAAATTCTACAAGCTCCAATCTACTTCAATCCAATTCCATCACGAAGATAATGATTCAACGAGTGTAACACAACCGGCCATGTTTGATTTGGACCTCAGGCGAGCAAGATATGAGTTAATGAATAATCAACAATTTAGTAACTAACAAATAATTGATTAAACATTAATTTCTTTTAATCCAAATCCTCTTCCTCGATAAAACTTCCAGGCCGCAATGTACTTCAATCCGCCTCCATTCATCTGCGGTTTACTATTACCACTGACCAGCTCATGCCGCCGTGGTACAACAAAAGATAGCACCATCACTGACACCCTCAACGCCACTGGAGCCACCCTCTAGTTTGCCTCCTTCACCATGAAAAACCAATAAAACATCGGCCATGAAATAACCCAGATTCACGATGCCATAGGCCTACAACCATCGATCAACCACCACTGTGACCTCCCTCTACCGTGCCGCACCTTTTTCATATTGGGGTCGAAGCTCAATTCGGCCTCTAGCCCCCCGATCAACCATGGCCATTGGATTTGGCCATTTAAGGTTAGGGATTTTGAGAATGGAGGAAGGTAAGGGTCCTTATGTAGGAAATCTAAGCAGCACTATTTACATCCTAAAATTAACGAACTCCAATCGAGACATGCTTACTGGCATTCCTAGCTAATTATCCCTCTTTCAACTCAATGGAACTAGTTTTGGGACCTAATTTCATCATCTATATAAGTTAGCTTTTTAAATCAAATTATAATAATTTAATTCTCTAAAATTAATCGCTATGCCTTTTGATCTCACACAATCACACTGTACGTTCGATCATCACGAAACTCGTCGTGTACAATAATTTATTATTATGGTCCAATTGCTTGTTTCGTCAAAATCAGAGATAATGCCCTAGAATCATTTTAAAGTTAATTATCAATATTTATCCGATCTTTTTATATTTGTAAAAGAATTATGAATTGAATTCACCAAGATTATTTATTAATTAAAAAGAGTTAAAAGAAATTATTGAATCCTTTTAGTTAGGATTTAATTCACAATTAAAATATTTAAAAATTCCCTGTATTTGAACTATAAGTTATTAAATTCAAAAATTCAATTATTTAAATATTTAAAATTAATTAAACATTTAAAATCAAATCGCTAAAATTTGGGTTGTTACAATTGCCTTCTATCTAATGTTATGTCTATTATGTACTTAATTAATATATATGTGCGCATACGGTACATTTATTCTTACCTAAAGCACAACTACCTATATACATCTTCCTATAACGTACGTATGTAATTCTTAGTGTTTTACTATCAAAATATTCTCGACCACTTAATACTTCTTAAATAGGAAAAGAAGTAGACCTATTGGCTATTTAATACCCCAATCCCGAAGAGGGTCAGATTCCGATACCAAATGTAATGGTCACCCTAAATCAATTGGTCTTGGAGGCCACTTAACTCCCACATACAGCTTACTAATAACTTAACTGGCATGCATCTACTACTCTTTCTACTATGTGTTAGTTTCCTTTGCTAGCCGCAGGCTATTCCAGCTCGTAATTCTAATGCACTATCATCTACGATGTGAGAAAGAGTACTCCAAACCACTTAATACCTCTTTTACTAGGGATTGGGAAAACTCTGATCATTTAAGACCTATAAAATATGTAGATCCCCATCATGTAAGTCCGAAACCCATGGTGGGTTCCTACATGATCCTCCATAACTAACATGCGAGGTCACATAATACTTCATTTGAGAAAGAGGTGGATCCTACCATTACAACTTAATACCTTGTAAATCGATGGAATTTCTATCTAGTTAGAAAATCATTGAAAAATTTAAAAATAAAATAACCGCAAGCGCACAGCGTACTATTGTAGTACGTGGCAAATACGGGTCGATCCACTAGGAATTTTTAAGATTTTAAACTTGCTATTCAATCAAATTAGATCAAAATGAGAGAAACTTGTTTTCTACTATTTGGGATCAAAGAGAAGCAAAAACTAAAATAAAAATAAGATAAAAAACTATGAAGTTAGAGAAAAACATAAGGGCCAATCCACTCTTATATATTTGTAAATCAATAAAACAAATAATCTATGATCTCCTGTTTTAACATTAAATGAACTTATTGTTGCATTTATCATAATTATGGTTTATTCATATCATTAATTAACATAAAGGAAACCATCAAACTGTAATACAACAAATAAGCCACTTGTTAATTCTCATGAAAATGAAGCAAAGTAAAAACTATTTTTATGTATAATCTATTTACTATTGTGATTAGTAATATAGATCATCAAATTTTGTTTTCACCTTCATTTCGAAATCAAAAATCAATTAGCAAATCATGATGTAACTTGTGTTTATATTGAATAAGAATAGCGCATTTGCAAATGCAATATAAGCTATCAAACCCACTTGTATAAGCTTACATCAATATCTACTTTCATGAAGCACAAATACAAGAGATCATAAATAATAGAATTTTTGAATTTACATTATACTTGAGAGCTTCATTTCCCATAAGTTGAGGGGTTTAGCTACTCATTTATGGCATTAAAGCAACACAAGTAAAATTTCAACATTAAAAAGATAAGAAAAAGAAGAGAATGTAATTAAACTACTTACAACAAAAGAAATTAAGCTACACTACTTGTATGAATGTTAAACTAATTTACTAACAAAGAAAAGGAAAGAACATAAATAATAGCATAGAAAGTAAACAAAAGCATTTAAATAAGAGAAGAGAAAGAGGCTAAGAAGCCATTTTAATTTCATGAAACATTGCTTGTAATTTTGCATTCTAATTTCCTAAGTAATATGAAGGGTAGAAGATAGTCTCATGTACATAACAGGGTTATTTATACATGCATAAAACCCTAATTCCTTTTTTAAGGAGCTTCCCAAAGTACCCTTGAGGTAGTGTGACCACCAAGTAATCATTAGCATCAACTAAACCCCCACTTAAATGTACATGAGGCTTTAATGACCTGTTAGCATGTGCTTAGCTCCTAATTGAAAATTAAGGTATGTGGGTGGGGTCCTCTATGATCTTGAACTTGAATTATTTCCTCTTCATTCCTTTGTAGTTCCTTGTGCATGCATATATCATCATGAATCCCTCTTCCGTATGCATCAAAATGTCCTATAAAAATCATAAAAATTGTCTAAGTAAAAATTCTTACATTGACACATGCACAAAAATGACCATTTTGCCTCTAAATGAAGGTGAAAATATGATGGTTTGAAAATAATTGTATTTTGGTCTTACAGATAGACCATAGTTTGGCTAGTTTTTTTGGTTGATAACATAATGTAATTATGAAATAGATCCTTAGCTGATTATCAAAGTTTATTAAAGTGGCATTTTCATTTCTTTTCGATAACAAGTTAAATCAAACAAGTTAAAATGGTGCTTATATTTCAATTGTCCACTCTCTCTTATTATTGTTATTATTATTTTTTTGAAAATTTTATTGATATTTACAATATTTATGTATGCCTAACTCAGATAAACTGAGGCCAGATATATTGCCTGAGCACTGCCTTGCGGACTTATGTGAGGGGAATACAGAGCATGGCGAGTGAACACACGAGTGTGAACACCTATTGACTGTAGGCGTTATTAATAAAAGAATTTATATACACATACACCTAGCTCAAATAAACTGAGGCCAGATATACCGATCATGCACTGCCTTTTAGGCTTATGTAAGAAAGGTACAGAGCATGGCGAGTGTACACATAAGTGTATACACCTATCGATAGTAGGTGATAATGAAAAATATTTACATATATATAAATGTTTTGTTTTTTTTGTTTTTTTGTTTTTTTTTGGGAAAGAGAGAGTTTTGCAAAATCACCTTAGCCCCATTTAACTTAGAAGATAAAAATGTTATATCCTTTACTTTAAATTTATCATTTTTTAAACAAAGATTTTCAATTAGAACATACTTCATAATTAACACATACAAATATTTCTATGTACTAGTTAAACCATTGTTATTTGTAATCAAACTTCATTTTTGTTTTTGTTAAGACCAATAAATTTTCAGAAATTTCAATTTATTAACCAAAACTTACACTTATCTCATAGTGTCTCTTCACAAAAAAATTGAAATGCCAAAAAGAAAATGTTTTTGAGATTCAAGAATTTTGAGATTTATTTTAAGTAAGAAAACGAAAATTCAAAAATGCCATGAAGCTAAAAAAATGAAAAAGGGACTTCCCCCTACTCTTAATTTTGACGGTATCCCCACAATCAATGCATGATTTAATGAGTGTAACGAGGAAAAACATGTACATATTTACAAAAGAGGGTTAACATTCTTACTAGACATAGCTTGACTCATGAAGGATCATGAGCTTCTCCTTTTGGTTATTTGGCAATTCCAAGAAAGGTTTCAAACGATGACCGTTGACTTTGAAAATCGATCCATCACTGGGGTTTTCTTTTTCTAAGGCACCATGTGGAAAAACAGTTCGTACCACAAATGGTTCAGTCCATCTTGATTTAAGTTTCTTCGAAAATAAATGAAGTCTTGAGTCATATAAAGTAAATTTTTGGTTAGGCGAAAACGTTTTCCTTAGGATTGATTAGTCATGAAATTTTTTGGTTCTTTCTTTGTAAATTTTCTCGTTTTCATACGCGTCGTTCCTAAGTTCTTCTTATTCGTTGAGTTGTAGTTTTCGATTTTCTCCATCCTTCTCTAGGTCTAAGTTTAAGTTCTTAATTGCCCACAATGCTTTGTGTTTGATTTCGACGGGTTTGGCAAGCTTTACCATAAACTAAACAAAACGGGGACGTTCCAAGGTTAGTTTTAAAAGTAGTAAGGTAAGCCCAAAGGGCGTCGGTCAATTTCTAAGACCAATCTTTTCAATTTTTATTAACAGTTTTTTCAAAAATTTGTTTTATTTATCAATTTTTCAACTTTACCACAAGCCTAGGGATGATACGGATTGGATAACTTGTGGGTTATCGAGCATTTTTCATTAAAGTTTCAAAAGAACGGTTGCAAAAATGGGTTCCATTATCACTGATTATTGTGCAAGGTGTGTCGAACCTCGAAAAGATGTTTTCTTTGAGAAATTTCACAACAATTCTACGGTTGTTGGTTTTGCAAGGAACGGCTTCAACCCATTTGGAGACGTAATCAACAGCGAGAAGGATATACAAGTTTCCAAAAGAATTAAGAAAAGGTCCCATAAGTCGATACCCCAAGCATCAAAGATTTCAACGGTAGGAATGGGGTTTATAGACATCATATTTCGTCTTGAAATTCGTCCAAGCATCTGACGTTAATCGTAAGTTTTACAAAATTCAAACGTGTCTTTGGAAAGTGAAGGCCTATACAAACCACACTGAAGAACCTTTTCCATGGTTTTCGAGGACCGAAATGTCCACCACACGCTTGATCGTGGCAAAACGAAGGAACATTCCTGATCTCATTATCCAAAATGTAACATTGGATGATTTGATTGAGGAACTATTTGAAGAAATATGGATCGTCCCACCTAGAAATATTTCGCTTGGGAGGGACACGAATTTTCATTTGTCATGTTTGGACCAAGATGAGGGAGTTTCTATAGTGACTAAGTAGTCCATTATATCATCATACCATAGATCGATAGAAATTGAAAGAAGTTGTTCACCGGGGAATTTTTCATTGGTTGGAAAAGAAGATGGTGCGTTCGGAATTCGAGACAAGTGATCGGCTATGACATTATCGGATCCTTTTTCGTATTTGATTGTAAGGTCAAATTCTTGAAGTAAAAGGATCCCACGAATCAAACAAAATTTAACATCCTTTTTAGCGAAGAGATATCGAAGTGCAGAGTGGTCCGTGTACATAATGATGTGTGAACCTATCAAGTATGTCGGAATTTTTCAAGAGCAAAAGTGATATCTAGAAGCTCCTATTCGGTTGTTCTGTAGTTGAGTTGAACGTTGATCAAAGTCATACTCGCATAGTAAATGACATGAAGGATTTCATTGATGTGTTGTCCTAAGACAACACTAATCGCAAAGTTAGAAGCATCACACATTATTCCAAAACGAAGATCCCAATTGGGTGCGCAAATGATTTGAGCAGAAATGAGTTCGTTTTTAAGACTTTCAAAAGAAGAGATACACTCAGAGTTGAAATCAAATGGAATGTCTTTTCCAAGAGGAGTCGTTAAAGGACGAGCAATTTTGTTAAAGTCTTTCACAAAGCGCCGGTAAAACCCAACGTGTCCTTAAAATGATCGAATTCCCTTAACAGTTTTGGGAATAGACAGGCTTGCAATCATGTCGATTTTCGTTCTACCTCAATGCCTTTATTTGAGATGATTTATCTAAGGACTGTGCCTTGTTTGACCATGAAGTTGCATTTTTCCCAATTCAAAGTCAAATGTATTTCTTTACATCAATTTAGAACCAACTTGAGATGATGTAAATATTGGGAAAAAGAATCGCCACAGATTGAAAAACATCCATAAAAACATCTAGAAAGTGTTCAATCATGTCGGAAAAGATTCCAACCATGCATCGTTGGAAAGTCGCAGGAGCCTTACAAAGTCCGAATGGCATACATCAATAAGCAAAGGTACCAAATGGACACGTGAAAGTCATTTTCTCTTAATCTTCGGGAGCGATTGGAATTGGTTATAGGCTGAATAACCATCAAGGAAGTAGTAACATTCATGGCTAGCTAAACGTTCGAGCATTTGGCCAATGAAAGGAAGAGGAAAGTGATATTTACGTGTAGCGCCATTTAGTTTCCAATATTCAATGCAAACACGCCAACCCGTTTGAGTATGAGTTAGGATAAGTTCGTTTGAATCATTCTTGACAACAATTAGTCCAGATTTTTTTGCTACAATGGGAATTGAGCTAATCCATGAACTATCAGAGATTGGTAAATCATTCCGTTGTCGAGAAGTTTAAGAATTTCTTCACGCACCACATCTTTTATTTTTGGATTAAGCCATCATTGCGCATCACGAATAGGCTTGGGATCGTCGATTAAATGGATGTGTTGTCGAACATGAGCGGGACTAATTCCCTTTATATCGGAGATCGACCATCCAATCGCTTCCTTGTTTTTAGAAATAATAGAGAGAACAGACGTTTCTTGGTCAAGAGAGAGTTGCAGAAATTATGACGGGCAACGTTTCATCTTCACCTAAGTATGTGTACTTAAGGTGATTGGGAAGTGGTTTGAGGTCCAACTTTGGGAATTTTTTGACGAAAGAGTTGGGTTGAGATTTGGACTCAACTTGAAGTGATTCAAAAGGAAGAGTGTGTTCAATCTCATTGGGAATTTCATGAAACAATGTTTCGTACTCGGCCTCGTGTTCCTCATTATGATCGAGTGTTTTGTTTTCAAAATTTTCGTGAATGGCACTAACTTCCAATGTTTTCACAAGGTTCATTCGATTGGCTTTCAAGATTGAAATTGTTGAGATCCAAAGTCATGTTTCCAAAAGAGAATTTCGTCGAACCGTTATGACAATTGATTAAGGCAATTGAAGTGGCTAAGAATGGTTGGCCTAAAACCAATGGAATTTGACTCGTGGGATGTTAGCATAAAAAATGGTCACTAACACCCAAATGCAGATGAAAGCACCAAGTACCAGTCACAGCTCACAGATAGATTGAATGTAGAGAGTAATAATGTGGAGAATAATCAAAATTAAAATGAAAGCAGTAAAGAAGAATAGATTTTATAGCGGTTTGACTAACTCTGGCCTACGACCACTCCAGAAGTTTCCTTTTTATTGATGTAAGAATTAGTTACAGTTATAAAATGGTAGAGCAACCTTAGCCTTAGAAAATAGAAAGCCAGAGAGCTAGAAGAAGATCCCTTTTCTGAACCCCCACACGTTGTATTTGTAGACAAATCCTAAGTTGTTAGGCTTTCTAAATGGTATAGGCCCATCAAGGCCTTCCACCGAGCCACATACCTCCACAATGCCAAGCCACACCGGCCTCACCACAATGCCAAGCCACACTGGCCTCACCATAATGCCAAGCCACACCGGCCTCACCGTGCCCAACCGTCTCACCAACGCCGAGCGACCCTGACCTCATCAATGCCGAGCGGCATAACCTCAACTCAATGCCGAGCGGCATAACCTTGCCTCAATGTCGAGCGACATAACCTCAACTCGATGCCGAGCGGCATAACCTCACCTCTATGCCGAGCGGCATAACCTCAACTCCACGCCGAGCGGCATAACCTAACCTCAATGCCGAGCGGAATAACCTCACCACCAAGCCGAGAGACATAACCTCACCTCCATGTCGAGCGACATAACCTCACCTCCATGCCGAGCAGCAAAACCTTAACTCCATGCCGAGTGGCGTAACCTCACCTCGGCATCTCCATGCCGAGTGGCATAACCTCATCTCGATGCCAAGCGGCATAACCTCACCTCAATGTCAAGCGGCATAACCTCAACTCCATACCGAGCTGCAGAACTTCATCTCGATGTTAAGCAACATAACCTCACCTCAGTGCCGAGCCGCATAACATCACCTCAATGCCGAGCGGCATAACCTCAACTCCATGCTGAGCAACATAACCTCACCTCCATGCCGAATGGCATATCCAGGTGAATTCCATCTTTCTAATTCGAATTCTTCATATTTCAACCTCGATAATAGTGAAGTTGACTTAGTTAAATTCGCCTGTCTATGGCCTTGCCAAAAGACGGGTTAATGTTTGCCCCCAAAACATGCCTTACTGTTAGAAGGTGTGTTTTGAATAGCCTCAAATCCGTTGTCCGATGTACATATCCTGTTCATAACCGTATTACTAAATCCATGACCTCCCCGGGTTTAACCTTGAATCTGTAGACCTCGCCGGGTCTCGTTATCCTGTTTCAGCCTTGACTCTCCCATCAAAGGTTGTATGTTCTCCGGCCTCAGCACTCCGGCAAAGGAATTTTACATTCACCGACCTCGGCCCTCTAGCCATGTACATTTATATTCACCGGCCTCGGCGCTCCGGCCAAGGACTTTTATATTCACCGGCCTCGGCACTCCAGCCAAGGACTTCTATATTCACCTGCCTCAGCACTCTGGCCAAGGACTTCTATATTCATCGGCCTGTCGAGGACTTTGATATTCACCGACCTCGGCACTCCGACCAAGGACTTTGATATTCACTGACCTCGGCACTCCGACCAAGGACTTTGATAGTCTATTCGAGTCCATCCCACCGCTCTCTGGCGAAGGGGCTCGCAACTTGCGATCACTACTCCATCTCTTCGGTCGGGACAGTAATTGCAAAGCCTGAATTATTTAATACATTGATCCGAATCCGATCATAAAATAAGAAATCTACAGCAAAAATCAAACATCCAAACCAAAGTGGCAAACAAAAAAAACCAACCAAGCCGGGAGTTCATCCCAAACTCTAAAACCATACCAAAGAAAAGTAATTGTCAAAATTACCAAAGAAAACCAAAGTCTGCAGAAAAACAGAAAGAAAACAGAATTTCATAGACCCCGGCAGTACAGTTTTTGTCATCTCAGAGCATGCCTAAGGACCGTCCTCAATCCCATACGTGTATAAGTGACCTAGCCGTATTACTTAGGGTACTATTACTTATTCAGAACCGTCAAACCATTCAGTTTATAACAAGCTAGCATTGACCAGATCTAGTGCTACCATTGCTAGAGGTAGGCAGTGGTCGCTCCTATCCCATTGCCACAGCTCGATTCCTTACATACTACTGTAGATGACCATTCCTTACATGCTCCTCAATGATATTTCTCAAATGCCTGTAGTGGTTTGTGTTGTGCCCATCCAGCTCATGGAATAGGTAACGCTTTCCCGATGTCCGCTCGTATTCAAAGGGCTCTCTCTTTACCAGCCTTCGACACTGGAGGCGCCTTCGAGTATCTAAGTAAATCCTTTCAAGAGTCTCAGTTAAATCCACATAAGAAGGAAACTTTGACTCCTTCCGAGGTTTCATCGAAGTGCCACCATTTCCATTTGTTTTCCTTTTGCCTTTATCGTCTTTACTTGGATCCTCGAAGGGTGGGCCTCCATCCTTCACTGCATAAGCTTCAGCCTCTCTCCCTACTCTCTCAGCCTACGTATCCTCTTGTCTTAGGAACCTTTCGCCTCATGGTAGAACTCCCCGAGATCCCTCGGTGGGTCCATTCCAATGATATCTTGAAATCTTAATTATCCATGATTCCTGAGGCTGCTGCCGTCAAAACCATTGACGAATCGGGTTGATCCACTGATGCTCCTGCTGCGTTATATCTGGTTAAGAAGTTCTTGAGTGACTCTCCCTTCTATTGCTTCATCGATGTCAAGGTCATTACATTCTTAGGTCGGACTATATGGACCCGAAACTGTCTCATTCCAATCAGCTTAATCCATATACCGATAGAACCACTCTCCAGCTGTCTGAACCACATAGCTGCGATATCCATCAAATACAATGGGAAGCAATGAGCCATGACTTCATCCGATGCCCCCGGTATGTACATATGCCTCATGTACCTTGTCAGGTGAAAGGTGGGATTCGTTCTCCCATCATACATATCCAACGTTGGTAGCTTAAAGTCCGGAGGATTCCTAGCTTGCTTTATAGTAGGAGTAAAGGGATCCTATTCACATCCTCCAAGTCTTTATTTACCAATCCACTCTCATAGCCCATCTGACCATCTCTGTTAATCTGTCATTGTGCCTGAGCTATAATCCTTGTATGTTACCTCCGGTCCACCCCCAGAGTTCACGAGGGAACTCTAGAACATAATCCTCGTCTCGTACTCCTGCACTCTTGTTAGTGTCGGGTTGCACAACGTCTTCTGGTATCCCTCCATGGATTGGTCCAACGTTTCCTGATGGTATGCCCCCGAGTCTAGATCCATCCAGGTTTATAGCCGCTTGCTAATTCGGGGCAGCCCCCTACTGAGCCATTCCCTTCACTTGATGATTGAGAGATTTTGATCCAGCTCCACAGATCTGAGCTCCTGCATTTCCTTCTTGTGTAAATTGTCAGAGAAGAGCCTGCATCATCTCCTCTTGTCTTTTCAACATCGCTTCCATCTCGTCTCTAGTGATGTAGATGGATGCTTTACCTGCTTCAGCTCCAGAGGAAGCCTCTTGACTTCCCTCCTGATTGCTTCTTTCCGTCACTTGCTTTCTTGTTGATGGCCTAGCCATTGCTTTTTAGAGTCCAAGTTCCTAGGTCCAAAATCCTCGAATACTTTCCTTCTCAGTGAAAGCACCAAATGTTAGCGCCAAAAATAGTCACTAACACCCAAATTCAGATGAAAGCACCAAGTACCAGTCACAGTTCATAGATAGATTGTATGTAGAGAGTAATAATGTGAAGAACAGTCAAAATAAAATGAAAGCAGTAAAGAACAACAGATTTTACAATGGTTCGGCTAACTCCGGCCTACGTCCACTTTATAAGTTTCCTTTTTATTGATGTAAGAATTAGTTACGGTTACAAAATGGTAAATAACCTTAGCCTTAGAAAATAGAAGGCTAGAGAGCCAAAAGAAGATCCCTTTTCTGAACCCCAACACGCTGTATTTATAGACAAATCCTGAGTTGTGGGGCTTTCTAAATGGTATAAGCCCATCAAGGCCTTCCACCGATCCATAAACCTCTACAATGCCGAGCCATACAAGCCTCACCACAATGCCAAGCCACACTAGCCTCACCGAAATACCGAGCCACACCGTCCTCACTAAATGTCGAGCCGTCTCACCAACGCCGAGCGACCCTGACCTCACCAACGCCGAGCGGCATAACCTCAACTCAATGCCGAGCGGCATAACCTCAACTTAATGCCGAGCGGCCTAACCTCAACTTAATGCCGAGCGGCATAACCTCTCCGCAATGCCGAGCGGCATAACCTCACCGCAATGTCGTGGCATATCCTCACCTCGGCATCTCCATGCCGAGCGGCATAACCTCACCTCGATGCCGAGCGGCATAACCTCTTTGCGATGCCGAGCAGCATAACCTCAACTCCATGTGGAGCGGCAAAACCACACCTCGATGCCGAGCGGCATAACCTCACCTCAGTGCCGAGCGGCATAACCTCACCTCGATGCCGAGCGGCGTAATGTCAACTCCATGCCGAGCGGCATAACCTTACCTCTATACCTAGCGGCATATCCAGCTGAATTCCATCCCTCTAAATCGAATCCATCATATTTCAACCTTGAAAATCATAAAGTTGACTTAGTTAAATCATCCTATCAACGGCCTTGCCAAAAGGCGGGTTAATATGGGATTTATCACGAGTTGTATTTCGAGAACGATAAAATCAACGGGGAATATGAATTACCCTACTCGAATGAGCACATCCTCGATTTCTCCCATGGGCTTCTTAATGGAGCGTAACTTTTATGGATTTGAGCTCACCTAGGCCTAATTGTTCATGCACAGAGTATGGAACCAAATTGACATTCACGCCTAAGTTAATCAAACATTTGTTAATCATCTTATCTCAAATTGTACACAAATCGTAGGGTAGCCAGGATCCTTGTATTTAACGGGCATGGACTGGGACAAGACTTCACTCAAACTGGTGGCTAAGAAGAATTTTTTAGGCACTTGAGTGTGTCACTTTTGGGTACACAAGTCCTTAAGAAATTTTGCGTAAGTGGGGACTTATTGAACGATGTCAAGAAGTGGGATGTTCACTTTCACTTGTTTAATATTTTTCAACATCTTTTCCATTTGGTCCGGGTGTTTCTTGGGTTGGAGACGATGTGGAAATGGAACACGATACTCGGTAGGCGGGTCTACTCGAGTAGAAGAAGAAGAGTTTTGATTGGCATTTGATTCAACGTTTGGATTCACATTCTGTTCAGATTCGTTCGTTGTTTTATAAGTGTCGAGAGAGGCTTTCGATAAATCATTTGGTTTAACAACTTGATTATCGATTTGTTTACCGAAATGTAACGTTGTGGTAGCATTCAATTAGATGACATTGCTATCTTGAACAACATGGATTGATTTTAATTTGCATTTTGATTTCTAGGATTCGGAAGAGGCTGGCTTGGGAATGTTCCTCTTTCGCGTTCACTTACAAACGTGGCTAATTGACTCATTTGCATTTCGAGTTTTGCAATTGATTTGTTTATGTTTTCCATATATAAGGTCAATAAAATTTGTAAATTGTTGTTTGATTGAAGACTTCGAGTAGTTGCTTCAGCCAACATTTCAAGAGTTTTCTCTAGTGAATTTAAAGTTTTATCATCTTGGAGAGGATGGGCAGAATTTGGTTGAAAATTTGATTGTTGCGCTTGATTATGAGACGGACCCACAAAGTTTGGTTGAAAATTATTGGGCTGAAAGGGAGGATTCGAAGCATTATTCGAGAATGCCTGAAAATTAGGACGAATCATATATGTATTAGGATTGTTTTGGTTTTACAAAAAAATCGGATGATTTCACCAACCAGGGTAGTACGTTGGAGAAAACGGGTCGTTTTTAGCTTTATTGAAAGCATTGATTTGTTTGATAGAATTGGGACACTGATCGGCTATATGATTAGGATCGTTGCATTTATAACACATTGGTTGGGAAGCTTAGTTCATTTCATTTGATGAGAAAACATTATCAAATTTTTTAATCATTGCGTCGATCTTAGCTTCCAAAGCAAAAGAAGGTCCTATCGAGTTTGCACTTGATTGTGAGTACATTGATTTTTCGTTCGAACGTTCCCATTGGGATGATTTTTCGACAAGGTTTTCAAGAAATCGCCAAGCATTGTCATGATGTTGGACAAGAAAGTTGCATTGGCATATTGATTCAAGCATTGTTTTTGAGCTGTTTTCGAGTTCATCGTATAAGATTAGGCAAATCATCCATTTTTCAAAGTTATGATGTGGACATTTTATCAAAATTTCTTTGAATCTTTCAAAATAATTTCCGAATGATTCTCCCTTGAATGGATGAAAATTTACAATTTTATTTTGAATTCTACTCGTTTTTTATAAAGGGTAGAACATTTTCATAAAACCTTTTACGAATTCTTCCTAAGTTTTAGTCGAGTTTGATGGTAAGCGTACAACAATTTTTTAGCGTAATCCGTAAAAGAGAATGGGATTAATCGAAGTTTGATTCCGTCATTGAAAAGTTGTTGGTGTTTAAAGGTTGCACAAAATTGTTCGAATTTCGTCAAACAGATGTATAGATCATCGTGCTCGAAATTGTCAAATTTTGGAAGCATGCAATATGGTTTGAATGAATTTCGAAATGGTTACCCATAGGGCCGGGTAATATGATGCAAAATGGAACAGAAACTGTATCAAAAAAGATTATACCCATAAGAGTTAGAGGAGCATTTTCATTTGCCATTTCGGGAGGGTCGTCTATTCAAGTTTAACGGTTAGTTGTTGAGCCGCGAGTCCAATGATTTTTTGTTGTGTCACGAGTACAAATACTCATGAACAAGTGAAATTTGAGAAAAGAAAGGAGTTAGAATCGAGTTTAGAGAATGAAAGAAGATTTGAAAACTTGTTTTTGTTTATTTGAATTTTCTTTTCTTTTTTTACAAGGAAGAAAAATATTAACCAAGTGAGAATTATTTTCAAAAGAAAAGTTTGATTTTTGTTTTTTCAATTTTTTTATATGTTTTTGTTTTTGTTTTTTTTGAATTTTCAAATATTTATCAAAAGGAATTTTTTTTGTTTTGTTTTAAGAAAATGGAAATTGATTTCTTTTTTAAATTTTCAAATTTTTTCTTTCTGAAAAGATTTTATATATTTATTTTTTTCATTGAAAATTTTCAGAGGAAAGGAAAAAATTGATTTTTCATTTTGATTAAAAACTAAGTAAAATTTATAATTTTTTTGGGTTTCTGATTTTTGAATTTTTTTTAAGTACGCACGAACTAATGCAACTAAATGGATGCAAAGGACTTAAATACATTTTTCTATCCTTAGTAGCTCCTGACCCAAAATTGTATAATTAAACTTTATCTTAAATCAACAAAAAAATTTCTCAGCCACGTAACGGAAAGGAGTTATCGGTGCACCATAAATCACTGTAGCAATGCAGCAGAAGGTTTAAGTACCTTCAGAGGAGCAACCACTATAATATTTACGAATCATCGTAATATTTATAAATGGTTATTACTCTGCCGTAGCCTGGATAACAAGAAATAAAATTGTTCAAAGAAAACAATTGTGAAGATATAATTAATCCTTAGATAAGCTCGCGACACCCTTAGGTCAAATGTCTAACTTTTATTATTAGTTGAATTCTACGATGAAATGCATTTGTGGGCTAGGGAAAGTGATGAAATCCCTCACCTTATGTGAATTGGGGTATTGCCCTTAGAAAAGAAAATAAGATGAGATGAGTGCAAAGCAGAAATTAAACGTGAATTCATAATGCAACTAAAATGATATATTTTTTGTTTTGCATTTGAAATCTTTTTCTATATAAATGTAAATGCAAGCAACCAACAATGCAATTCAAATGAAAATAAGGGATGAATGCATGATACTAGAGCGTGTAGAATTTTTAGCAAAAAAAATTATCGACGTTTTTTAAGCTAGCATGCAGTTCTTCCCTGTAATTTTCTGCTTTGGCAACCTGAAATTAAAACAAGATATATACAATTATTTTGTTTTTTAAAGGTTTGAACCAAAAACAAAGAAAAACAAGTGAAAACGAAACATACAAAAACTTGGAACTTGTCATTATTATTATTTTGGAATTTTGTAAGAAAGGATATAAGAAAACCAAACAAAAGCAAAGCAAAAATCTTTTTTTCTAATAAAGAGAGAATAAAACAGCTCAAAAAAGGACTAAAACCAATTCAAAATAAAATAAAATGGTTCATAAATCGGCCCAATATTAAACTAGCCTACTACCCAAAAATATTATAGCCCGAGCCAACTTCTCATTTCTCTTGACTAAAACAAATTTCAGATTTCAGATAATTCAAAAAAATCAAAAACCGATTATTCAAACTCGAAAATCGAAAACCGATTATTCAAACAAATTTCATATTATTTCTTTTTAATTCCAAAATCAAAATCGAAAACCGATTATTAAACAAATTTTGGATTTCAATTCAACTGGTTTTTGACGGCGATTGGATGGTGAGTTCTATTTGGTAGTCTCGATTCGAGGCGATTGATCAGCGAGGCACGGCGAGGCAGATGGATTGGAGATGAAGGCGGGTGATTTCGGGAAGCGAATTGGTTGCAAAGGTGGTCTGGTGGAAATTGTAGGCGAGGGCAGTTGTATTACAGGGGAGGCCATGGGTGTTGCGATGAGGTCGCGATGTCAAGAGCAGTGAGGTGCAATGAATCGAGCAGGTACAGGTGATGAAGTTGTGGTGCAATTTGATTGTTGTTCGTAGAAGAAGGGGGTTGAAGTAGAGGCTACAGGTTGTGTAGTCGAGATGAAGTTAAATTGTAGTTTTGGAGCTTCGTAGAGAAGGATGGGGAACAGGTGGGCTGATTGGTATAGTGTAACGACCCGAAATTTTCGACCTCGAAAATTTGACACTAATACGTTCACTGTAGAAGTGTCGAGCAATCGAAAGCCGAAAGTTTCATATTGTTAGAGACAAGTAGAAGAAGGTAGAAGAAGAATAGTAAACAATAGCATCTCACATTCGCAGCGAATAAAATATAATATCAAATAATAGCATTTACAAGGAAAGTCGTAACTATCAATTTACATTCAATATATCAGAGTACAACCACTCATACAAAAACTGTACAATTAATTAACTTGTCACAGAATACAAAAAATACATCCAAAACACAACGAGATATACTCCAACGTTCCTGCCATCCAGCTCGCGAACTGAGCTCCTGAACGTCCTAACATGAAAATCTGTAATGTCGGTCTGACCCAAGCATTACAACAAAGTAACACCTGGGTCAGGCTGGAAACCATCATGAGTAAACCCATATAATTTGGAATACTAAGTTATAAAACATAGTTGCGAACCAGGATAATTCGTACCTTACTACTTGTTCTTTTCTTGTTAAAGCCAACACTTGTTTTACGAACAATCCCTTAGTACTACTAAATAGTTTCATTAGTCCAGTTTACTTAAATTATTCCATTCCAGCCTATTGATTGAACGTATTAAATCTATAAAGAATTATTGTAGACTGCAAATCAAAGTGGTTTCGTGTATTTACTGATACTCCACCCCGGTCTCTTTGAATCCAATGTTATTCTTTAAGCCAAATTGTTAACGTTTAAACAATATAATTTATACTCAGGATTTCATATTCACACAACAATTCATTTAAGATAGAAAAATCTCGATTTCACAGTTCAACCAAGTATATCATATCACAAAGCGTCAAAAATCACATGTCATAGATATCAAATAATTTAAGTTATTCAATATATCTTAATCATCTATAAGCAAGATAAATTAATTGTACCATTTCTAGTTAATTTAATTACTGCTTACTTAACATTAATTTATTACAAACCATTAATTAATGATCCTTTAATTATCCATCTAAATTAATTATCTATAATTACTTTCATTAGCTAATAATCCCCTTGGTTAATTATCCTTAATTAATTAACCTTTAATTATTAATTAATTTTCCTCTAATTATTTATTAACCTTTTATTATTAATTAATTTTGATCTTTAATTTCAAATTAAATTAATTAACCCTTAACATATTAATCCTCTAATTACATACCTTAAGTAATTATCATTTAAGTAATTAATCTCTAATTACTTACATTAATTAATCTCTAATTACCAATTAATTAGTCACTAATTACCAATTAATTAATCTATAATTAATTAACTTATAACCCTTAATTATTAATTAATTAATCCTTAATCATTATTAATTAATTTCTCTTTAATTACTTAATTAATTAATCTATATATACCCAAAATCTTAATTTTAAATTCAAGATAAACATTAGACATGTACTTTGTATTTGTTCTTAAAAATTAGATAAATATTTGTACTTTGAATACTTGTTTCTATTGGCTTTGAACCTTTGCTTTAAACTTAACAAAATTTTACTTTTTCTTATAAAACTTGATTAATTTATTACCTTTTACTCTGCAAAAATACTTCGGTACAGGCCTGAGCCTAAACCCCAAAAACCCCGAGACAAACCCAATCCCTACCCCAAGACAAACCCGATCCCTACCCTGATCAAACTCGAAAGCGACCCTGAGTAAATCACCATCTTCCCCAAAGCATCAAATCACAGTAACATCAACAGATATGACGAAGACTCGTGCACACGCACAAGCAATCTGACCAACTTGATCCCTGCTCCGACCATCGACATGTCGTCAACCCCTCCCCCAGTCAACACGAACACTTAGATCATCGAATTATTACGGAAACAAAATCAAACTCAATTGAACCCACTGGGATGAAAGTGGACACCCAAAACCTCCTCGCATTCCCACGACCAGTCACCAAAACCCTCGATATCCTGACCAGAGCTTCGCCGTAGTCTAAATCTTCCATTCTGCCCACTCCGACGAAGACTGATGCTTCAACAACGTCATTCCCACCTCGAAACCGAAGTCAACCAAAATAGGACCCAGAACCCTAGTTCGCCATTACCCGACCACCCCGGTGATTTAGAATCCCTTCGAGCAATTTTCCTATGATCACCATTCAACAAACAATCTCAAGCTTCCACCCTAACACCCACGTGCCTTGCGATCGTCTGAATTTGACGAGAATGCAAATACCGTTCAATTCAGAAATACTCCACAAATGTAAATTTAAAATTTATGAAATGATTATCAAAAATCATCATTTTTTAATACAAATCTGATTATGAAATCCAAACACGAAATTATGGACATTGATTTTTGACTTATATTTGATTTCTTACAGTATATTTCCATTTTCAAAATATTTACCCAATATTTTCCCTTGAATCTATTTTTAAAAATGATGTTATATATATATACAAATACTTTTCATTCATAGATCAAAGTCTAAATTGTTTAGATGGGATGTTTTAGATTTTTGATCTGGTTTTAAAACCTATAAACAATGAACAGAAGCATCTCTTCCCTGTTCCCAGACATGCACACCATTTACATATATATATATACACACACACAAAATAATATTTACATTCATGCAAGCGCTTCTCACCACTATACTTCAAGTATTAATCACAAACATCTAGATATATCAACAGATTCTGGTTTAAATAGGTTAGTTTTACTCATAGTTTAAAACAGAGAGACAGGCTTCTGATTTTGATTTGGAACCTTGAATTGTTAGCTTACTTGATATTTCGATTTGAATTGCAATTTGAAACTGAATCTTTGTTGATGTTTATTGAGTTGATCTTGTTTTAAATCTGAGATGATTTTTCTTGGTTTTGCTACAGGTTTAAGGTGGATGATAAAGTTGTTGTTGCTTTGGTTTTATGGTTTTCACGTTTGTTTATATCTTTTGTTTCTTTGAGTTCGAAAAAAATGAAGAGAGGAATGAAATAAAGAAGGCAAAGTAGAGATATATTTATATCTTGATTTATCAAATATTTTTAAAATAAAAGAAAATGAATAAATGTGACACTTGTTTAATTATCTAACAATTGTCAGTTGCATGTGTTAATTATCTTATATTTGTTAAATTATTTTCTATAAATCTTACACTTGTATTTAGCATGTGTTAATACATTTTTAAATGTTTTTTTATAAAACTTTATATTTAATTTCTATTTAGTTAATACTTTTTCTTAATTTATATTTAGCAAATCTTTTAAAAGAAAATAATATAAAACTAATTTTATACTAATAGAAATCATGTACATATATTTTAAAACCAATTTATTTTAAGATATTTATTCTTTGAATTTCAAATTCAAATTATATTTAAAATCAACTCATATATATATATACCCATACACACATTTAAACAAACCCATATTTAAATTTTTTTTGAAAATAATAATTTAGCTCATTTTAAATAATATATAAAAGAAATTATCACATCTTTATTTGCTTGAATTTCGGGATATCACATATAAGATGGTAGATAATGTAAACGACAGTGGTGGTGAGAGTAGATGTGTGCTTGACAAGGTGAAGTAGCAGTTGGTATGGGCAGTTGTAGAGTTGTTGTATGTTTTGTTTGAGGGACCTGTTGGAATGTTTGTCACTATTGTGGTTAGTAGCGTGTGAAGTGTTGGTGATTTCAGCTGCAGTGGTGATATATGCAGGCGATCAGTGGATGATGGATAAGAGATGAAGCTGATGGTTGAAGGTGGTGATTTTGGTGAGGGTTTGTTTTAGCAGTTGAAAATGGTTTTGGTGATGGTTTTGGTGATGGTTTTCGAATTTGAAGTGGATGTATGTGGATGAAGGGCATTGGTGGCCGATGTGGTGGTAGGCTTGTATTGGCAGAAATGGGTAGATGGGAATGTGTAATGTTTTTGGTAGGAGTGATTTGTATTGGTTACAGTGGTGAAGGAAGGCAGTGTGGAAATAATGAGAAATTGTACGAAATGTATGATCTTGCAAGAAGTTTGGCGATGACTTAACAGTTATGTATTGAAATGTTGAAATGTTGGGATTTTCAAATGTTGAAATGTAGGTGACTAGTTGGTTGCGATGCCAGGAAGTGTATGTAGTTGTGTTTTTGTACGATGGATATTGTTGCACTGGTCGTAGAATGTGCAGTGAAGTCTTGATAGTCGTTAAGGGTAGTGTGATGAGGGACTGAAAGCAGCAGAGGGTGGAAATGATATGTATGAGTGGAAGAAGGAAGAAGGTCGATATTGTATGGCAATTGTAAGCAGGTGAAGCAAGTTTATAGTAATAGTGGAGGAGCTCTGTTATGCTTCAGGGATGGCAGGGTTTTCTGATGATGGAGGTTGATGGTCAGGGAGATATGAACAGTGAATGTGAACAGAGAATAGAAAATGAAAACAGTGAAGAAAAATGCAATGCAACAGTGTTTTTTTTAGTTGTAAATTGTAAATGGAAAATGTAATTGAAAAGGAAATGGAATAAAATTGAAGATGAATACAATGTTCTTTTTTTAAGTATGAAATGGAATGCAAATGGAAAATAAAATAGAAAACAAGAACACAACACAATGTCGTCAAAAATCACAAAACACACAATATATAAGGTTTTTTATTTTTTTATACAAACACACACACAAACTATAAACAAGCAAAAATCAAAAAAAAAAATTCGAAGAATAGAAAATCAAAATTAAGCAATTCCCCGACAACGGCTCTAAAAAATTGTTAATCGGCGGAATTTCTATCTAGTTAGAAAACCGTCGAAAAAAATTTGAAATAAAATAACCGCAAACGCACGGTGTACTATTGTGGTACATGGCGAATATGGATCGATCCACAGGGAATTTTTAAGATTTTAAACTTGCTATTCAATCAGATTAGACCAAAATGAAAGAAACTTGTTTTCTACTATTTGCAAACAAAGAGAAGCTAAAACTAAAACCAAAATAAGATTAAAAACTATGAAGTAAGGAACAATTTAAGGGCCAATCCACTCTCATATATTTGTAAATCAATCAAACAAATAACCTATTATCTTAAGTTTTGATATTAAATGAACTTATTGTTGTATTTATCATAAGTATTGTTTATTTATGTCATTAATTAACATAAAGGAAACCATCAAACTATAATACCACAATTAAGCCACTTGTTAATTCTCATGCATTGAAGCAAAGCAAAAACTATTTTTAAGTATAATCTATTTACTATTGTGATTAGTAACATAGATCATCAAATTTTGTTTTACCTTCATTTCAAAATCAAAAATCAACTAGAAAATCATGATGTAACTTGTGTTTATATTGAATAAGAATAGCTCATTTGCAAATGCAACATAAGCTATCAAACCCACTTATATAAACTTACATCAATATCTACTTTCATGAAGCACAAATGCAAGAGATTAAATCATAGAATTGTTGAATTTACATAATACTTGAGAGCTTCATTGCCCCTAAGATGAGGGGTTTATCTACTCATTTGTGGCATGGAAGTAACACAAGTAAATTTCAACATTAAAAAGAGAATAAAATAAAAAATAAGAAAAGAAGAGAATGTAATTAAACTACCTACAACAAAAGGACTTTATCTACACTACTTGCATGAATGTAAAACTAATTTACTAACAAAGAAAAGGAAATACCGTAAATAAAAGCATGGAAAGCAAATAAAAGCATGTAAATAAGAGAAGAGAAATAGGCTAAGAAACCATTTTTATTTCATGAAACATTGCTTACAATTTTTCACTCTGATTTCCTAAGTAATATGAAAGGTAGAAGATAGTCTCATGTACATAAGAAGGTTATTTATATATGCATTAAGACCTAATTTCTTTTTTAGGGAGCTTCCCAAAGTACCCTTGAGTTAGTGTGTCCACCAAGGAATCATTAACATCCACTAATCCCTCACTTAAATGTATATGAAGCTTTAGTGACCTTTTAGCACGTGCTTTGCTTCTAATTGAAAATCAAGGTAAGTGGATGGGGCCCTCTATGATCTTGAACTTGAATTATTTCATCTTCATTTCTTTGTAGTTCCTTGTGCATGCATATATGATCATGAATCCCACTTCCACATGCATCAAAATATCCTATAAAATTCATAGAAATTGTCCAAGTAAAAATTCTTGCATTGAGACATGCACAAAAATGACCGTTTTTCCCCTGTATGAAGATGAAAATATGATGGTTTGAAAATAATTGAATTTTGATTTTAAACATGTTAAAATGCCCATATATGATGTTTATTCAAATTAAAAGAGATAAAATGTGGATGTAAATATATGCACATTTACGTGCACATCATACCTAAAACTCGAAGTGGACCTTCCCTAAGGATTTCACCTATCCTATCCATTACTGTAACAACATGCATATTTGGACCATTTAAATTGACAATAATCCACACATGTCAACTTAAATAATACAAAACACGAATCATTATGGGATGGCAACGGAAGTTGTTTGTGAAAATTCGAATTTCTACATTGAATAAGCGGTTTTAAAAATTTTAAACTGGGTCTGAATTTCAGGGTCGTTACATTCTCCCCCACTCAAAACTTTTCGTCCCCGAAAAGGAACAAAGGAAAGAGTGGAAGAACAATAAAAAAGATACGATGGATATAGAATAGATTATCGAATAAAGTAAAGAATATAGAATGAAATTTACCTTCAACAAACAATTCTGGATTAGAATCTCGGATACTCTCCTCGGTTTCCCAAGTACAATCACGATCGTCGGGACTCCATTGGACTTTGACTGGGCTAACAGTCTTCCTTCTAAGCTGCTTCGTATCCCTATCAACAATAAGAAGTGGTCTCCTCTCTATAGTCAAATCCGGCTCAATATCAACCTCATCTAACTGAGCAATAGGAATGGTCATGGATGGGTCATGTACAACCTTCCGAAGATGTGAAACATGGAATACGTTGTGAACTCCCTCAAATTTCTCCGGCAGCGCAACTCTGTAGGCTAGTGTACCAATACTCTCAGTGATAATGAATGGTCCAACAAATCTAGGAGTGAGCTTCCCTCTATGACCAAATCGAATAACATTCTTCAAAGGTGATACTTTAAGAAAGACCTCATCTCCAACCTGGAATTGTAACTCTCTTCTACGCATATCTGCATAGCTCTTCTGCCTATCCTGTGCGGTCTTCATCTTCCTTCTGATCTCATTAACCTTCTCGTATGCTTCCATAATCATATGCGGGCCAAGAACTAATCGGTCACCAGGCTCAATCCAACAAGCTGGCGATTTGCATGGCCGTCCATATAAAGCTTCAAACGGTGCCATATCCATACTCGCCTGATTATAAAGATAGTTATATTTCAATTCAAATTTTTACTTATCCAAATTGAAAAAAAATTGGATTACCTGATAACTGTTGTTATAAGTGAATTCAACCAAATGGAGATGGTCTTCCCAAGATCCACCGAAATCAATAATGCAAGCTCGGAGCAGATCTTCCAAAGTCTGATTTACCCTCTCAGTTTGGCCATCTGTTTGAGGATGATAAGCCGAGCTCAGATTCAGTTTAGTGCCCAAGATGTCCTGAAATGCCCTCCAGAATTTACTAGTGAGCAAGGGATCTCTATCGCATACAATACTAGATGGAACTCCATGAAGTCTGACAATCTCTCTCATATAAATCTCGGCCAAACTCGAAGCTGTACGAGTGGTCTTAACAGGAATAAAGTGAGAAGATTTTGTCAACCTGTCAACAATCACCCATATACTCTCGTTACCTTTTCTGGTCCTCGGTAATCCGTCAACGAAGTCCATAGAAATCTGGTCCCATTTCCAACATGGAATCTCTAGGGGCTGAAGAAATCCTGCCGTCTTCCGGTGATCGGCCTTGACTTGCTGGAAAGTGGTGCATCTACTGACATATACAGAGATATCTCTCTTCATCCCACTCCACCAATATAAACGCTTCATATTTCGATACATCTTGGTGACACCAGGATGGAATGAAAGTGATGACTGATGGTTCTCTTTAAGCACTTCTTGTCTCAATCCATCAACATTAGGAACACAAATATGGTTGTCAGTCTTCAGAACTCCATTACTATCTATCTGTGCTCCCACTTCACTGTCAGCATTTCCAACTCTACCAAGAACTAACTCCTTCATGCGATAGAGCAAGGTGTCCTCATATTTCTTAGCTTTGATGCGATCCAAAAGAGATGGGGAGATAACAAGCTGACATAGCATGCCTTCTACAAGATTACAACAAGACAATGCTTTGCTACGGCTCAAAGCATCAGCTACTACATTTGCTTTTCCAGGAGTATAATTGATGTCGAGATCATATGCAGCTAAGAATTCGAGCCATCGGACTTGTCTCTGGTTCAAGTCCTTCTGAGAGAAAATATACCGCAAGGACTTATGATCTGTGAATAATTCAAATTTTGTCACCAAAAGATGGTGCCTCCATAGTTTCAAAGCAAATACAACTGCAAGAAGCTCTAAATCATGTGTTGCATAGTTTACTTCATGAATCTTCAACTGACGACCAGCATAGGCAACAACTTTACCATTTTTCATCAAGACAGCGCCTAAACCTTCTCGACAAGCATCGGTATAGACAGTTATTACTTCACTCCCGTCAATTACCGCAAGAACTGGGGCTGAAGTTAACTTACGCTTTAACTCATTAAAAGCTGATTCACACTTCTCACTCCAAATAAAATTGACATCCTTCCGAGTTAAAGCAGTAAGTGGGGCAGAAATCCGGGCAAAGCGCTCAATGAATCTGCGATAATAACCGGCTAGGCCCAAGAAGCTACGGATATCAGTAGGAGTTTCGGGAGTCTCCCAATCCTGTAGATAAATTTTTCAAATTAGAAAGGAATAAGATGGATCGAATAGAAATTAAGAATAGGATAGAACTTACATTGATTACGGCGTTCTTAGCTGGATCGATCGAAATCCCGTTTTCAAAAACAATATGGCCAAGGAAACGTACTTCGTCTCGCCAGAAGTGGCATTTCGAAAACTTGGCTTTAAGCTGATGATTTCGGAGAGTTTCCAGAACATATGCAAGATGTGTTTCATGCTCTTTCTCATCTTTGGAGAAGACGAGAATATCATCAATGAAGACAAGAACAAACTTTTTAAGGACATCACGGAAGACTCGATTCATTAAGTCGACGAAATAAGCAGGTGCGTTGGTCAAACCGAATGGCATAACCAACCATTCATAGAATCCATTCTCGGTACGGAAAGCTGTCTTATGAATATTATCTTCTGCTACTCTGAGTTGGTGGAATCCAGTGGCTAGATCAAGTTGTGAGAAAACCTTAGCTCCATGGAGCTGATCGAATAAATCATTGATGTGAGGCATCGGATAGCGGTTCTTGAGAGTGCGCTTGTTTAATTCCCGGTAATCAACACACATGCGAAGAGATCCATCAGATTTGGTGACAAATACGACCGCGGCGCCCCATTCAGAACAACTTCTCCTGATCAAACCCTTAGCAAATAGATCGTCAATTTGGGTTTTAAGTTCAGCTTTTTCTTTAGGAGCCATCTTTCTGTGAGGGAGAACTACTGGAGTAGCTCCAGGAATAAGGTCAATGCGGAAATCGATCTCCCGTTTAGGCGGTAGAGAGTTGACCTCTCCAAATACATTGGGAAATTTCTGAACAATAGGAGTAGTACTAAGGTCATCCGGGTGAGCATCAAGAGAGAATATGAATCTTCCGGCATATTTCTAAGGTGATTTGCATTCAGCGACAAGCGGTAGACCCTTGTCGTTGACTAGAGAAATAGATCGAGCTTTGCAAGAAATAACAGCATCGAATTTTCTTAACCAATCAGCACCCAACAAAATGTCAAATGCTACGAAGCCAAGCACATAAAAATCCCAAGTGAATCGATATCTTCCATACAAAAGAACAACCTCTTTACAAGTTTGACTGAGGTTGGCAAGTCCTCCAATTGGGTTGGAGACACATAAGAAAGTAGTAGCAAGAGTAGGTTCTAATTTGAGCTTATTACAAAGATCAATGGATATGAAGCTATGAGATGCACCAGTATCGAATAATACCCTAACAGGTAAATCACGTAATGAAAAAGTACTTCGTAAGGTACCTCGGTCATCCTGAGCAGGTGGTGGAAGTGGCGCAGGAGTGGTGATAACATATACTCCTGATGGTGTGCCTTTCTTCCTCAATGGGCAGTCTCTCTTGAAGTGACCTGGCTGGAGGCAGACATGGCATAAATCATTTCTCATCTGAGAAGGTGGTGGAATAGCAGCTCCGGTGGATGGACAACTATTAGCATAATGGCCCTTCTTATCGTATTTGAAATAAGTGATCTTAGCAAGGTCGATTGGGCTTTTTTGGGCATATCCTAATCATGTAGTCTTTTGCCAAGCTTTCTTTTGTTGATCAAAGTTCATCTTCCTCTTTCCGAGCTGGCTGGAAGAGGGCTGAGTAGGAGGGGCCTTGGCAGTGGGTCCCCTTGGCTTTGCCTCATATCTAAGAGCATAGTCAACAAGCCATGTGAAGGTGCAGTGAGTGCGGCCAGTAAGCAAGTCATAATACTCTGGTCTAGCTCCCATAATGAACTTCTCGTTCTTTAGAAGTGGTGTGTCGATCAATCCCGGGCCAAACTTGGACAGTTCGTTGAATTTCCTCTCGTACTCAGAAAAAGTCATACCGCCTTGCTTAAGGTCCATAAAAGCTCTATAAAGTTGGGTTTTCCCAGCAGCCGGCATCCATTGTGCCGTGAAAGTATCCCTATCAAAAGATAGACTTGATGAATAATATTTCAAAATTTGAAGGAAGAATTTAGACTACGAAATCCGAACAAATTTATACCTAAACTGGGCCCAAGTAATGGTGTTCTCCTCGATACGAGAAGTAACAGATTCCCACCAATCTTGTGCGGTATCCTTAAGTTGCCAAGTAGCAAGCTGACGCTTCTAAGCATCAGTGATCTCCAATCCAGAAAATATCTTCTCTAAGCCTTTGAGCCATTGCTGAGCTCCGATAATGTCCTCGGATCCGGAAAACTTAATACCCCTTAGCTGGATATACTCTTTACTAAGAGTGGTGAATTTGACTGGAGTTGGGGCGGCAGGTGCAGCCTGGGCAGGACCATGGCCTCTTCCTCCCCTATTGCTTCTTCCGGCACTCATCCTGAAATATCGAAAGAGATTTAGAACCAAGGATAGAAAATCATGAAGCTTAAAGAAACTCTAATTAACGAATCAAAAGACGTTTGAATTTAAGGATCGGGATATTGAATTAATTCTCCTCATTCTAGGGTATTGCTACCCTATCTCTAATGAGTTTATATAACCCCAAACTAAGGTTTTTAGGGAAACCAAAGCTCTGATACCAACTGTAACAACCCGCATATTTGGACCATTTAAATTGACAATAATCCGCACATGTCAACTTAAATAATACAAAACACGAATCATTATGGGATTATAAATACATAAATGTAAACGAGAATCAATACAACATCACAGTCACAGAACAGTCACAGAACAACGGAAAATACATCGTCATAATAGCAGTTCATGAGGCTACTACATAAAGTACAACAATGTCTAAACAAAAGGTGACTAAAAGGAAATACATAAATGTCCAACTGACAAGGACATCAATACTGAAATAGAAAAAGACTGATAAAGATAAATGCTAAGTCTTCAGCATCTTCAACCAACCTTGATCAGCAAACTGGATAGCTTCAGACTGACCCGAGCATATACAAAAAGAAACACTCGAGTCGGGACTCAAAATCTTATACAAGATAATCAAGTCCAGGGAATAAAATTCATAACTCAAAAATGAATAAATAACATCTCTAAGGATCCGATAAACTATCTATATATACAATAGAATACGGTATGTAGATAATGTCTAATCAGTAAAGTACGATATTAAAATTGCGTTAAGGCGTTACCATAATTCCCCTTAACACATTTTATAATGCCATAGTCTATAGAGCACCGTAAACCCCACCGTAAACTAGTGGTTGTCAGAGGGTACCCCATAGGTATAACACAAAACAAAACATAGTGATCGCGAATAGGATAATCAGTATGACAAGGTACATGAAGCGATACCAACTAGGATACTAGTAGTTGCGTGATCCGGATTGATGTTGAGCATAGTAGCTACTATCTCAACACCGCGAAACAACACTCCCAAATCAAGGGGTGCACCCAAATCGAATCACAAAAGTAATAGATATGGTATCGAAGAAGCGTGTCCGCTAGAGGTGGCGATCCTCAATGGCCCGGCGCGGCTCATGTTTTAGTTATGTCAGGGGTCATCCAATATCGTTCTCTTTCTTCAGTCAACGCGTTCATCAAACCATCCACTTCATTCTGGATCAACACTTCGCGTATAATAGTTATTAAAGTGGTTTTCGGTATCGACAGAGAGTATGTCCATTTCCGATCCCGGTCTTTTTAATAACTACGTATCTATTACCCGATGGTCGGTTAAATTAACGCTTAAACAAATCAAAGTCCAAAAGTCAAGGTGCAAATTTGACTTCCAAAATTTGACATTTCAAGATTCAATTTATTTTAGATATTTTAAAACATATTTCCGGATGTAATTTTTAGTTCAAACATTTGAGTTGACAATTTAAAATTAAGTATTCAAGTTCGATTTAATAAGGTCTAAATGTCGCTTATTAAATTTAGTTCATAATCAACGAATTCAACTTAATGCTAAACTTAGTTTAAATTATTAAATCAAATTCTATTCATTTCGCTTCATGTTTACATCCACTGTTATCATAAATTCGATTAAATCAATTTCATTAACTAAATTCCTTTCTATCCAACTTCATTTGATTTATTTACCAATTCAATTAAATTTCTAAACAAAGAAGTCCATTTCCATTTACAATGTCCTGATTTGATTAATTCGTTAAATTTAAAATCATTTTAAGTTTAAATAATCACTAAGTTATATCCATAAAATTTGGTTAGTTTTTTTGTATTCTTCTTAAGTCAAATTTTCTAAATTTCCAAATAAAATTTATAACATGTTCCAAATCTATTTAATTAAAACCGAGTTTTAATCTAAACCTAACAAATTTAATAAATTTTTAAGTTATCAAATTCTAAAACTTACTTGTTTCTAAATCTCATTTCAACAAATTTTCCAATTCATTTTTATTTAATTACATAGGTTTATTAATCCGTTTCAATTTAATCCATTAATTTTACTTCAGTCTATCCCTAAAATTTATCTCAATTAAATCCGTGAAATCTATTTCAATTACATCCATTAAAACCATTATCAAATTTCCAAACCAATCGTTAAGTTCATTCCTTAATTTAAAATATATTTCAATTTCAAAAATGGTTTTGTTGACCAATTGGGTTTCTTATTTTTATTTTCTCTCCTAGGCCAAGTTGTTTAAATGGGTATTTATCATTTCAACCCAATATCATTCAATATAAAACAAAGCATAGCAAAGGGAACTTGCAGTGTGATAACTGGGATGGTGTCAAAGTAAATAAACAAAAAATAGCAACCATACATAACAATTTAACAATTTATTAAATAATCCTGAAATAATCGTATTAACTTACATTTGTTATTTATGCAAATTAATATAATTATTCCTAGAATCCACACTATCGTTTCAAGCAGATTAAAGATTATTACATTATGGTTTTCACTTGGGGTCTATTATAAATTACTACATCAATCACACAATCAATGGTTCAAAGTGTAGTTAACGCTATTTCTACGCGACGATTTATTTAATATTTAAAGGGGTCAAGTTCAACATATATAATCCATTACAAATTGTTGACTATCCTATATCAATTTCAATTTCATATTAAATTTCACTTGTATTAACAACCAAATTCAACTTCACATAACAATTTAGTGTCACAACTAGTTGTCGTAAACTAACAATATTCAAATTTAACTTGCATGGCGATTTACAATTTTTATTTCAGCAATTCTAACAATCAACAATTTAACATCCAAATTAATATAAACAAAAATTGTCACTTGATTATCATAGCATAATAGATTGAGTCGTGAATGAAATATTCAACTTGCGTGGTTGAAGAAGATGATGGCGAAGCACGAAGACGAATAGATAAAATAGACCCTAACAAGCACAACGCAAAATGAACACAACTGCAATCAACAAATAATTAATCAATAATTTGTTTATTGCAATATATGTCGATTGAATATACATATATAACTATACCGATCAACGGAGCAAGATAGATTCGACAAGCGGGGTGGAAATAGCCTATGTTTCCGGATCAATAGCGGGAGCTGGAATAAAACACAGCAAAACGTTGTTTGTGAGCATATACAACTGATTATATGTATGGCCCTATAATTTATATAAACTTTATATTTCAACTTAACATGTCATATTACTAACATAACCAACGAATTATATATATAAGTTTGACTGTAAAACAACTATAATACTTACGCAATATACAAGCCGGCATCTAACATTTATATATATTCCAAACCCTTTCCTTTCCTAAACACACTAAGTAAAAATCCAAACTTCTACAACATAAAAATCTGTACGTACAATATTGTAGTTAATCATATAAAAAAAATCAAGTATACGGTAAAATACATATACAGAAAACAAATATGCTTACAAAATTTTGAATAAAAATTTCATAAAATACTCATATATATATATATATGGGCTAACTGACTACATATATATAGCCGCCGTACTAATATATGAAAAGCTTGAAACTTAAGCCCAAATAGTAGATACATAATTAACAGTAAACAAAGATTTATATACACATCCACTTATACTTACCAACAGATATATATATATATATACTTTAAATTGTAACAACTATTACATATTTTGGAATCATATTAAAAATAGAGAAGCTGGTATATATATAAACATAGATAACTTTTTCATACTTCATAATAGATAACAGCTTGATAGGTGTAAACTGTATACACTTCTTATACTTTAACTTATAAACTGCAGCATGCATGCCTTCAAATTAATATATATAATTCATATATACCGTGAACACATTGTCATATAACAACCAAGTCTTAAAACTAAAACATATATACACATATATAATACTTACATACATACATACATACATATATATATATATATATATATATGCAAACCATTCAAGGACAAGGGGAAAAGAAGGTTCGGTAGAGGGGAGATGGTCTCAGCGAGTCGAGGAAGCTACGGTAGCCAGGTGGTGCGGCTCGAGCGGAGGTCGAGGGGAGGAGGAAAGCTCGGAGGGCTCGGCACTTGCAGAGAGGTGAAGGCGGCGGAGATGAGATGGGTGTGGGCTGACGCGGGGGGCTGGGCGGCGGCAGGGGTTTTCTGGTGGTGGAGGCATTGAGTGGCCATGTGTGGTTGCATGGGCGGAGGCTGGTAGCGGTTGCAGGAGGGTTTTGCAGTGGTAGAGGAGGCGGTTGATGGGGAAGTGTTTTGAGGCCGCATCTGGGGTGAGGCGGGCTGCATGGGCCGTGTGGGGAACGTGGCTGGTAGGGGGAAAAGGCGGGGGTGAGGTGGTGACCGAGTGGAACTGGGGGGGAAGGGGGTAGGGACGTGCATGCATGGAGGAGAGAGGGTGGAAGCATGGGTTGAGTGAACAGGGGGGGAACCGTGGTTTCATATTTATAGTAAAAAAAAATAAAGAAAGAAGAAAGGGAGGAGCTGGTAGGGGCCGTGGTTTCATATTAGCAGAAAATGGTTTCATATTTGCAGTAAAAAAAAAGAATATGAAGAGAAGAAGAAAGGAGTTGCAGGGGCATTAATGAAGAATATCACGTACCAAGTTTGAGGCGAAGTGAAACAACTGATGCTGCAGAGAATTTAATGAAGCAGGGGCATTAATGAAGGCACATATATAGAGAGGGGTTCAGAGTGCACAGTTTAAAAGTAATGATGATTTTTCAACATGGTGGCTATTTAGGTTCCCAAGGCAGCTGAATAGGCTCTAAAATTTTGAATGCTGGGAAGTTTTGTGTACCGGTTTGTGCTGCGTAACGGACCGGTTTGCGCTCCGTTAACAATTATAATTTGCAACGCCGAACTCCGATTGACACAAATAAATATATCGTTTTGATCAGCGCGTTGAGATGGACACAATGGTATGAAGATATTGATTGTTTGACACTGTTTGAGAAGTGGTTACTCTTATTTAACCATTTGCACGAGCGAACATTTTTACTAGCAATTAAAAGCGAAATTTGACGAAACGAATTGTGCCATCAAGTTCAGAATATTTTTCTTATGCAACATTGAGAAAAATATTTGAGTTCGGACGATAGGACATTTACACAAAAGATTTAAACTAATATGTAAATGCGACGAGCGTAATTTACTTCAATATTTTTCAACGAAATTTGGCGCACGCCTATGTCTATCTAGACGCATTCCATATGTGAAGTTTGGATGGCAACGGAAGTTGTTTGTGAAAATTCGAATTTCTACATTGAATAAGCGGTTTTAAAAATTTTAAACTGGGTCTGAATTTCAGGGTCGTTACAATTACGTAACTTATGACTCATAACCCAACCGTGACATCTCAGATTAATCCGACTATTTGTAGGAACTAGTAGTTAGATTGACTGAGAAGATTTACCCTACATAATTGGGACTAGCCTCACATCCACTGGAGTTATTTATTATAGGCGATGTCCTATATTATTCCGCAAAGCCACACTACTGGTAGCCAGATTTAACAGGGCAGACTTCCATGTAGCTTTGGACTAACCTTGCATCCCTATAACTTCGTTTTACCTAATATGTATACTACCTATATACAAATATCATCCTAGGTGTTTAATAGTTGTGGCCATATAAGGTAAACCCCTATTACACCTTTAATAGGAATTAACTTCATAATTAATTATTTTTCCTGAGAGATTTACATTATTAAATTACAAATCTCTTATCATTCTATATGTCTTACGCGCTTCATTTCTTTCCTTATTCCTCATTGTTACTTTATAACATTCCATTAAATAGTCTTACTTATTTGTTTGTGATTATTTAAATTCTCATTACTCCTATTTCATTCATTGCCCATTAAATGGTTATTTATTTTTGGAGTTACAACCTTTGACTACTAAAATTCTCATAACCTCGTTTCATTATTTCCACATTAATTGTTTATTTAACCTTTCTTCCTTTATTTTTAACTATTACCATTTATTGTTTATATAACCTTTCTTCCTTTATTTCTAACTATTACCATTTATTGTACTTTTTATTTTAAATTTATAATTCTCCTTAACGTGGATGTTTATACGCATTTTTGTTGTGTTAGCAATGACTTCGTTTTTGGGTGTAGCGCAGTTGTACATGTTTTATTCATTTATTTTATTTTAGTTATCTTTTATCAATCTAATTACATTTATCCTTAACCAGGATATTTCTTCATAGTCTAATCTATTAGAACCTTTCTTTTGAAATTTTTCTCGTTATACCTTTACATAGATTTACCTAAATAAGTAGTTTGCATTGTTTGAAATTACAAAGAATTTTTATGCTCTTTCTATTATGAAATCGACAGTGTAAACTACGGAGTGAAATTTCATACCTTACATGTCTCTTTCTTTTCCTTTCTAATTATATTTTTGGTCAAATAAAACACCACACTTTTCAAAGATTAGATAAACCTATGGAATTTGAACGGATTACACACTCAGTAGATTAAAATACATAAAATTTCTCATTTCAATGAAATTAGAATGACTTAATTCATATTAACAAATTTCAATACAAATATAGATCAGAAACAAATTCTACACTAAACCAATTGGTAGATTTTAAACGATTCCACATTCAATTCATAATTAGCTACCAACAACTTGGAACAAATGTACAGATCTAGGTGTAATTAATATTTCCATTCAATCTTTTTTAATTTACAAAATGTGTAGGCGGTGTTTTATACATTAAATTTTAAGTCCACAACTCTAGATCTTTCAATTAAGTGTAATAATCAAACAAAATCCGATGAGATAAATTATAATGTTATAAATAATTTACATAAATTTCCCAATCACGGTTTTAGGCCTTCCAAAATTCCAGATCTGTATTTGATTCTTCTGACACAACTACTTTCCCTTTTTAATTCATGGCGTATGTATAAAACGGAATATTAGAATCATAGATATGAGAAGAGAATTAGGATTTAAAGGAATATATAATTTATTAATTTGAGATTTACCTTGTTATTGCACAATCTTAGTTCATGCGTTCCTCTCTTCATCTTATTATCTGATCTTCTTAAATATGTGTATTTACAGTCTATTTTAAAGTAAAGGAGAGAAAATGTTAGAGCTTCACTTCCTGCATCAGAAAATATGAGAAGAGAAGGAGGGTTTGGATATGTATTTATAGATGTTAGAATGAATTGTACGCGTTGGATTTAAAAATATAAAAGTCGGTTGTTGGCCGAGGTTCAACCTTGGCATTTTGGGCTCCGATCGGTCGACTGCTGATTGACCGCCCCACTTCAGGGGTCGACTGGCGGGGTCCGTTATTTATTACTAATTTTTGTTTTTAATTATTTTCGTTCTGATTTCTTTAAATGTCTGTAACTTCTTCATTTGAACTCCGTTCAAAAAACGATAGGTAAGAAAGTTGCTTAAAAAAATTTCATAAACGCAATAGCTCAAGTTTCGTGGCCAGATTCCAAACTATTTGCACAAATGTCATTTTTGGCGCCTAACTAGTTAGCTTACATAAATTTATGGTGTGTTATAGTGGTGTTGACCATCACTAATAGCATGCATCGTGCAATGAATATGAGCGGTCGGTTCTTTGATTCGTGAAGCATACTGCATGAATTTGTGGATTGAAGAACGCATGTCTTTGGTAGTGCATGCACGTATCTGTGCATGAGGAATTGATTTGGTAAAGAATGTTTTGGGAATAATTAAGGTAATTAATTATTTAATTAATGTCTATTCGTATTAAGTTCATATCTTTTGCATACGAGGTCTAGTCGAGATGTGATCTTTGTCGTTTGCACTTTTTATAGATAATCTATGGGATGGCATTGGCTTGGACTTGAATTGTATTCTTGAGAATTTGTGAATTATCCTTAAATAGCGCTAAATTTAATTATAAATCTCAAACTGCTTATCCGATTTCGACGATTTTACCCATTTTGAGAAGCCCGCAATTTATGCAACAACGTTTAAAGAGAGTGTTTAGTAAAATTTTGATATTTACTAGGCTAAAAATTTGTATTTATAAATCAGACCTGCGCTTAAATTCCATTTTAGAATTTTATACTTTTAGAGAAAAAATATCATAACTGGAACTGTAATTTACATTTTTGCAATAAAAAAATGTTTTGAAAACATACTTCATTATACTACAACTTCACCTTTGAAAATATCGTCCAAATTTGTGTTTTAACATCTTAAACTTAGTTGGAAAGTGACTAAACTTGTAATGTTATAGTATTGATGGGTATGTGAATGCAATAACCTTACGTTATAAAAATGATCTTATATAGTTTCTTTAAGCCTAGAACATGTAAATTAAGACATCGTGCAAGTATTTTGGGTGCATACTCGCTTTTATGTGCATAAAAGCTACAAAAGAAGGCTTCAAAATGCAAATATATGGTACGCTTTGTGCTTGTGTCAGTCTATATTTGACATTATCTTATTTCCCCATATTTCAAGATGCCCTATGTTAGGATACTTCCTCGAAGATGTGTAGCATATAATTATATTGTCTTTTGATTTTTCGGAACGCTCTCCGTATAAAGAAGACTCTGCCAAAAAATTTAGAAAAATTTAACATTTAAAAAATTTTTACAATATTTTTATTGTATGAGAAAATTGAAAGTCTTTGAATTGAATCTGCTTAAACTGTGGCAGATGATAAAAGAATTGGAGGTCGAGGCACATAAAGGATTGAGTAGTTATGTTTGATAGAAGATTGTAGATATAGGGAAAGTTAGGGTATGAGTTTTTTGACATTCCCCATGAGAAATTGTGAGGCTGCAATTTTCATACTGAGGAACCTATAACAACCCTGCTTTCTACGATGTATAGATAAATAAATTTAATAAAAATAAAAATATTTAAATTTGATTTTTGATAATTATTACTTTGGAAAATAAATTATACTTAATTAAATCCTATTTGATGAATTTTTTTTATGAACTGAAATTAATTAATAAATTCTTTTCGAGAAAATATACTGAATTGGATAAAACAATGCAGTTTCAGATTATACTTCGTAAAATGAAATGTGCATCAATGTAAACCAAATCAAAATTTACATACAAATAATTACAAGGTCTATTTAAATGGAAAGAAAGAAAATGAAATGAAATTGATTGTCTTAAACTAACTAATTATAATTCAAGCCCATATAAATCACACGCTTCTTTATTTTTCTGGGATTCTCCTCTACATCATCGTGTTCAACCATTTAAACTCTTACCTTATTATTTGAGAAATTCGCCAAACATTGTAAACAAGATGCTTTCTCCAATCCTCAAATAGTTCGACACTAACAGCAAAATCATAGAAAAAACAAAATAAAAGCATGCTTGCATTGTGATAGCCGCTGCTCGGACTTCACAAGGAGAGCGAAGCGGCAACTCATGATCGATGCAAGTTATAGGAGGCCATGACAATAGAGGCGTCGCAAGTTAGTCATAGCATCTTGTGATGTTGACAAGAGCAAGAAGTTGAGAGATGATGAGCGATGTAATGGGAAATCGCGACATGATATTGGCATTTATGCAATAGTAGCTTAGAGTGAAGTGGTGGTGGTGTGCATGCTACGATCACCATTTGGTGATGATGCTGAACGTACAAAGTTATGCTGGCGACGTGTGATCGCTGTTAGGTGAAGAGAATACCTAGGTTAGCAACTGGAGACGATGACTGTGATGCAATGGTTGTTCGTTTAAGAGTAGTCGCTGTTTCGTAAATTCAAAAGTCGTTTCGATGAGTTGTCTCACATGTAATTATGTTTATATATCATTTTATTTATGCATATTCACTCGTATATCCATCTTTTTAGTTTTGGTTAAATGGACTATTGGTTGAAATTGATTGAGTGGATAAAAATCAAATTGTTTGGATGTATTGTTATTTGGTATATAGGATCGATTGTGTGATGTTGGATTTGTGTTTGTCGGATCTTGGAAATGTAAAGGAGATGATTTTTATTTGCACTATAAATTGTGTAATTTAATTGTATTATGTGTATAATGTATGGATGGTCAAAATTTGATGGAATTCGACTCGACCACAGGATAAATTTACGTTGATAATTTGGTTGTTGATTTTCTCCAAAATTCATATTTTTTAACGCTTAATTGATTTTATATTTTGAAATAGTTTTGTAAACTTCAATAAATTAATTTTGATACTTTAAAATTAAATTAAAATATATTATGAATAAACTAAAATGGTTGGAATAAAATGATTACGTGGAAATTATTTTGGATATAAAAGTTGTTGTGAAAATGGTTTGTTTCTTTCTATTAGAATATAGTGAAAGTTTTGAAATATAACTTATAGTTCGAAATGAAAAGAATTATTTTTAAGATTTATAAATTTGTTTGAGGTATTATTTAGTTATATAAAATTTATGCAATATATTATATAATTATTTTTTATTTGTAAAGTGAGTTTGAATGTTTTGGAAAATATGTATAAAAGGATTTGGAAATTTTGTAATTGGATCTTATATTGGATAACTTCAGTAAAGGATATTTGATTTATAAAGTGATTTTGAATGTTTTAAATTTGTAGAAGTAATGATTTGGTAATGAAATTTTGGTATTTAAGTTTTTATTTTGGGATTACATAAATAAAATGAACATGTTATTCATTATATATTATATGAATTATAAAAGATCTTGCTGTTTTCAGAATATAAATAAATTTAAATAAGTTTTTGTTGCTTATTTATAAATATAATCACTCTCATAATTTATATTTGAATGTTTAAAATTATTTAATGGATTGAGTTACAAATAATATGGATCTATAATGATGGATTTAATTATGTTTACTAGATGAACTAAAAGTAGAATTATTTTGGAAATTATAAAATATTTTGAAATAGCTTTACAAATTATATAGTAATTTTATAAATTTTAATTTATATGTTAAAGGATTTTGAATGTTATATATATATATATATATATATATATATATATATATATATAATATTCGAATGTTAGATTTAAATGTTTTAAGAAAGATTTTGTTGATATTCAATATTATTTTATATCCTTTTTACATCGATTCATTTGTTATGAATGATTCACTGCTGACATTGATTTGAGTTATATTTTAAGATGGTACAATGATGACATCTTTCTATTTGATTAGTGTTATTTTATTTTGTGTGACGAGAAATTTGAATGAACGATTTAGTGATACCGTCTGGTATGGTACTTTTGGTAACACTTTTCTAATTATTCTTTAGACTCATTGTATAAAATCTCAAAGAAGCGAGTGTGATGTGTGAACACTAAATAAATGGAATAGTAACACACGGTGGTATGGAACGTCATTATGTCACTTATTAGTTATTCTTTACTCGTGGATGATACTCATATGGAGGTATGTTGCATGTGACTCGCTACGACGAGCATATATGCAGGCTACTTGTTGGCTACATATTTTATGTACATTATATGTCTATCTTTGTCCGACTCCCTTTATGTTTTGGGGGTGAACCAGATTTGCCAGTATCAGCCCTAGCGGCATGATCGAGGAGGTCGTGCCCTCGATCCACGACATGTTGTTATTGTATAATATTGGATGTGGATAACTAAAATAAGTTTCCCCTTGTGCGGCATAGGCCAGCAGTTAGTTATCATAGAGTCACATGTCAGTAGCCATGGCCAAAGTGGCTACACGTTATTAAGCCTATGGTAGACCATTGTCATGATGCAGAGAGGGAAGAGGTCGTAATGGTAACCGCTGATTGTTAGAGTTGTGTCATATTGACCATTTATGGCTCTTGGAGCAAGTAGACGTGTTGTCATTCTCCCTCTGGTTCCCGTGCATGCGTATGTATGTGGGTGGTAGATTGTCGTATATATGTATAGATGAGATTTTACCCAAGACTGTGTCCAGGGTATAGTCAACCTGTATCCTTCTTAAGCATACAGCCTATTCTTTTCAAGTAGACAACTTACTTATTATCGATTATATATGAGAAGTGTTATGAGCAATCTCAGATCTTTCTTATTGCCTTTATTGGTTTGATAATGATACTTTAAAATATGAGATTGAGTGAGATTGTAGGCACTACTTCGTTGTTGCCTTACTTCGCTTGAGGGCATCTTATTATTGATTATTTTTAGTTTTGATAATGATTTCAAGATATAGATAATTTACCCATTCGATGTGGACATGGTTGAATTAGATGTGATGTGTTTATAAGGGTGATGATGCTTTCCTATGTGGATTTGTTATGAATGTGGTTTTTGAGATATTTTGAGGTTGTAGTGTCATCGTCTTTATAATTATCATATTATCAATGTATGTTATAATATCACCTATGATTATAGACATAGTCTAACCCATGTGTTAATAATCGAATCAGTCCAAGTTATTTCAGGCACAAGGACAATAGGACCCGCTTATACTTTGTGGGCATAGAGGAGACAAAAAATTTAGTGTTATAGATTTATTATTCTGTATTTTTCATTCTCTCATGTGTATATCAATGTGATGTATATTAACATATATTGTATATTATATTTATTATCACTATGATCGAATTTGTGATCTCTGTTATTTATTGTATATTGTGTATTATTCTGTTCTAGGGGCACACATGTTTATTGCTTTGTGCCTATACTATGTATGTTTTTTGGTGTGTTATATTCGATGTTTAAATACTTACAAGTGTTAGCATAAGAGAATATTCATGTGTGTACCCCATGTAGCCTCATTCTCCGTATTATTTAAAAGAATTTTTTGCAATACCCTTGGATAGTATGGATATAGGGATGGAGGTGTCTACAATATATATATATATATATATATATATATATTATACATAAGCTATATAATATTTTGAGACCTTACTATTAGCTAGTCATAATTTTAATGGAAGTGTTAAGTGATATTAAGCAATGATAGGATTGATATACGAGAGTATTATTATATAAAATAAGTTTGAGACTTCTATAAAATAGTATGAAGAAGATATAATCATTAGAATGGTTACTTAAGTAAGATGCATTTTTGTTGGATTGTTTATATGATTGTATGTGCGAATTTTTATTGACATTGAAATGATAGATTTGTTATTTTGGTTGTGTATTTGTCGTTGTGTATGTTAATGTCCATGACATTTGTTTATTAGTTCCATATTATTGGACTGTTTGTTATATATGCGTGTGTTTGTGTGTATGTATGTGAGAGAATATATATATATATATATATATATATATATATATATATTCATATAGTTATTTGATTTATATTTGTCTGTTTGTATAAACATAGTTTTGCTATGTCAGATTTGGGCTTTTGGGAGATACACACACACACACATATATATATACATACATTTATATATATGCAGTTTAAAGCATTTATCTATAGTTTCAAGTATGTCAGACATGGAGATACCGATTGAAGCATGGAATTCGTTGTACCACATAGGTACACAACCTTCAGACGTGGTCCCAGAGTAGGGGAGAAGAGAGACTGGATGCCAGTCTAGAGTAGGTCATAAACTATTTCGTAGTACTCTTGGCTGCTACAGCAAGACCAACATGCCAACTACTTTTGAGGTATTGGTTACCAGGGGAGTCCACAATATAGTTGTGGCTCTCGATTGGTATCTTTGATTGCTAATGGAATTCAATGCGATATATCGATATGCAATTTAGGCATATATCTTGTTCGATACACTCGACTTAAAGTTATCGAATACTGGACGAAAAATATTGTATGGAAGTATACGTATGTAGTTCAAGTGATTTATGTGCATATATATAATTATAGATGCATGGTTTGGACAATTTATATATATTGGTTTGGTATGCCTGACTTGGGGAACCAGGTAGCATGAGGCACTTCAATAATGAATTGCGATCCACATGGGGATGGCAATACTTTGGTGTTGTGTATACATGCGGGAAGGGTGTACGTGAGGTTAGTATTTATATGAGATTCTATTATGTCGGTATAGAGAACCAAAAGGAAAGGATGCTGGTAAGGGATCCATTCCACCATTAGGGCGCACAACATACAAACGTAGTGTCGGAGCAGCGATAGAGAGAGATTGGAATGCCGGTCTATAGTAGGTTATATAACGTTTTGTAGTATGATCGCGTGTTGCGATAGGACCTATAAGCCAACTTCTTTTGAGGTGTTGGTTTTAAGAGGAATCCATAAGTTAGTTATGGCTTTCGACGGGTCTCTTTGGTGGCTATGCAATTTGAGACGGGTATCAGCTATAGATTTTTGTATTTTGGTTTTGGGCATGGGGCTATGTTAGTAGTATTGATATATCACTATATTTGTTTTTCATTTCAAATGCTTTGACATGGATCATTGAATCGATTTATGTCTGTAGCGAACTCCACCCGACAATTATGGGTACTAAATTTTCCTATGTGTGCCTTTTATCATTATGATTGTGCAAGGTATATTAATCGATTGATTGTTATTACTGAAAATTGTGTGTTAGACTTATATTGGGATGTTTATATTACTTCTGCATTGGTATATTGGGTTACCTCTATCATAGTATGTCATGCATATTATATTGGTCATGTGACTCCTTGATTACTAGAGAATAGAAGGTTATGTTATGATTCCCTACCTTTGGTTAGGCTTACTTTACTTATTTACAAGAAGTTCAGATTATCCCTAAGCCATATTTATGGAGATGAAATGTTGTACTTCAATAGTTTCCTGTTTATTTGTATATGAGTTTGATACATAGTATTTTGAGATAGCTCCCCTCACACCAGGCTTTATGTCTTACTTGCATTTTGCCTTTGTTTGTTTACGTCATGACAACTCTCGGGTACTCAATTGTGTCTCAGGTGCATTTGGGGATGCGCTTTCATGACAGCAAGAGCATTTTGGAAGCGAAGTCGATACTTTGGATATATACTCAATAGTGTAGAAGTATATGACATATATGCTATTTATATATGAGACTAGTTATATTTGATATCATATTCTAACTTTCTGTATTGATTTTTATTTATCAGTTATTTCCATCAGAACAATCGCTTATATATTGTTTATCCTGTTATTCATGTATCTTCAATATATTATGTATTACCATTCTGCTACCATTTTTTTAACCAGACAAGCTGTCTTTTATAGTTTTTGGGAGTCAGGCGTTGTCATTTAATATTGATTTAGGGTACTGTGAAGGGCAAGTCGTCACATATACGATTTGACCATATGAACTCATGCTAGTAAAAAGTATAAGGATGGAAGCATCACTAGCTACTAGGTAGCAGACATATTTACATGTGCTGGAGCCGATAGACTTCATGAGTTATGAATGTGTGCATACGTTCGCAATTTGAATTTGACGATGGAAATATGCCGGTAGTTAAGTTTATTTAAATTAAATTTATACTTGGACATTATATGATTAGGGATACCTAAGTGTAAGTTAAAGTGACACATAAAGGAAAGGAAATTGCATATATAGGCATAGTGAGCTCACAAAGGGTTGCAAAGTGTAAGTAGAGTACTCGCAATTGAGGTATGTTACGTGAGGATGGCTAGCATTACCAAGTTATTGGGTCTTTCCCAGTTTTATAGAGAGTGGGAATATCAGCATGCTTGAGTGATGCTTCTTGAAATGTTGGCAGTAGTTACATGCATTCTATATATCGTGCTTGTGAATACACATTGATTATTTAGTTGTTATGGTAGAGCCTAGTTACCATGTTGAGGTGGAGATAAAGGCAGAGTCTAGAATACTTTATGTGCATATTCGCATCTTAGAGCTTGATGTTAGATAACTTAAGAATAAAAAAATGAAGTTGGTCCTAGTACACTGAGGAAAAGATTTAGATTGGAGTGCTTGGGAACTCGAAGAGAGAATCCAAGTTTACCATTATGAACTCTTTTCCAATATATTCCTCCTTTAGTTTGCTTGTTGATTCGCTTACACATTTGTATGCTTTTATGTTTATGTGGTTGCTTTAGTTAGTTAGTCAGCATAGGCATGGATGTGTGGATGTTAGAATTGGTTGTATGCCTTCCCTTCTAATGTGTTTTGGTTGTTATGGTTGTTTTGTTTAAGTTATATCAATTTAGTTCATATAGTGTTGGCTTCTATGTATACATGCCAGTCTAGGTTTATGTGTGTGCGCGTTTAAGCTTATTTCAAATGATTGTACATTAAGATACACACATATTTATGTATGTATGTATGTTTTTGTTTATTTTTTACTGTTTCTTTATATAAATGGCTACTTTGTTTATTGGCATGGACATTTACTTGCTCTTCGATGTGGTTGTTGCATACCGACATGCGCATACATGCATGCGTGCATACACACACACAAACATACATACACACATGCATATTCTTATATTAGGATGCTTGCATATATTTTTGTTAATCATCACATATGCATTTATATAAGAGTCTAATTTAGTGGCATTTGCATTCATCTCTAATAACATCATTTTTATTATTATGTGTCAAATGTATTCTAGACTCTTAGTTATGATTATGCTTGTATTTGTATGATGGATGCTAGATAGTGCAATTAAGTCTTTTTTCTATGTTTGTATGCTAGAGAGAGTTGCATTGTTTGTCGCCTGGAATTTCCGAGATGAAATTCTTTTAAGGGTGATAATGTAACACCTAATTTAATTAAAAGGGTAAACAATAATTTTACATTAAAAGACAATTTTTTTTAAAGAAGCTAGAATTAGGCCTTGAGATATATCCCATTGCATCCAAAATGTCATTTTTAGTCAGAAAATAAATATGGCTTGTCGAATTTGATAACTCAAGCAAAAATTGGACAATGTCTAACCCAGTGGCATTTTTGTAATATGTTGATTTCCAAATTTCAACCCAAATATTGTTTTTTAGCCTATAAATAGATCATTTACTCCATCTCCTTTGTTTTAAAAACCTAGCCCCTACTTAGAAAACGATAATCCCTAAATCAATCACAATTTCCCAAAATCAAATCCAAATTGAACAAATCAATATGTGTAATCAATCAACACAAAAAGATCTTTGCAAATAAATCAAAGATATCGTGATAATTGGAGTTTTGAAGGCGTGAAAATTATAGGAAGCAAAGAATAGGAAGGATCAAACATCAAATCAGAGATGATGCATGCCTAATTGTTGAGTTGGGTTCTTCTTATCTAGGTGCATACTAACAAGATAAAGTAATTCGCACATTATAGTCACAAATCAAATTATAATATTGAAATCAGATAGTAGTCACATTAATTTGTAATAACTCATTACTAGGATGTAATTTGACATGGCTAGTTAATTAAAAAGTGAATTTTTAATTGGAATTAAATAAAGGTTAATATCTCCTTAAATAAAAAGTGTAAAACGTAAAAGTGATCCATATACAACATATTATATATCAAAATTAGGACATGAATCCATTGGTGGTGTTCGTGCATCGAATGGGTTAATGAAATAATTACAGAATATGTTGGAAATTTTGAAAATGTGGGCCATCCGTTTGGTTCAACTATTAAACAACGACTTTGGGACGACGAAAGGCAAGAATGTGAATCAAATTCCATTAATTGAACGAGGAAGGTTTTATTTTATTTAGAGAAAGAAACTCTTAAAGCTCTCTCATTAATTAAAGGAAGGTTTTATGTTATTTAGAGAGAGAAACATTTCATCCATCTCTCTTAATTAAATTAATTGTTTGATTTATTTGAATGGTAGTTTTACCAAATTTATACTTGGTATATTATATTAACATATTTAAATATACCAATATTATATAGTGCAAGTGCAAGTGCAACTTTTCAAATTATATATATAGTTAATGTGTACTTATTTAGGTGAAGGGATTTACACTACTACGGACGCATTCACCCCTTCTATACACATTATCTATCTAAAATATTGCTTGCAAATATATATATTTAAATATGTATGTATGTATGTATATGTATGTATGTACGTATGTAAATTAATATTTCAAAAGTTTTCCTTTTAATTAAATCTCTAAATAAATCTAACCAAATTAACAAATTAAAATACAAAATTTTGTTTCCAAAATATTAGGTTGTTTGACTTGGTAATGCATATGAAAATAGATCTAGATCTACAAAATTAAAATAAATTATGTAAAAATGATTTAAAATAAAATTAAATGAAAATAAATAGATTTTGTAAGCAATTCATTAGCCAAAACCATATCCTTTCATTTTAAATCCAAAAGAATTTTTTATCAAACAAGGTTAGAACGTTAGTTTATGTATGTTTATACACTAAGATGAATCTCCTTTAAATGTGTGTGTATATGTAAGTATAATCTTTTTTCATAGTCAACACCCCTTATTATAAAATAATTTTCAAATTAATTTTAATACACGCATAAAGATGTATATATATATAATACATATATATTCGCATTGAAATAGAAAACCAATTATGAATCAATGGAAATTAACATCGATTTTTAAATAGATAAGTATACACAAAGTAATAAATTAACTATTAGATCTTGAGTTAAAACAACAACAACATGTTTGAAATTAACAATAAATTATCGATAAAAACCATCATTCTTAATTTCAAACTTAAATCAAGCGTTGACAGCTTATAAAAATTTTAGACCTACATATAAATATAAGAGACAATCCATATATAAATTCATCGAAGTAAATAAATTGCTAGATTTACAATATCATAATGTATATTGATAAAATTAAATGGAATATACGTTGTGGACGTTGCTTTTTGAATGCACCTTTATTGATAGATTCAGTCATAGATCTGGCCTCTTAGCTCCTTGCAGTGGATCGGCACATAGTACCACCTTTTATTTGATTGATTTAATTGAATGCCACTAAAATATATTTTTTCCTTCTATTTCTCTGAAATTTCGACCATGAAAGTGGAAGAAAGAAGACAGTGGCTAGGGTTATGAAAGAGAGTGATTAAGACAAGAAAGTGAAAGAAAAGCAAGTTATTTATAGAGGTAACATTCCTTAACCTCCTCTCTTCATTTTCTAGATCCATTCATTAGATTTTTGGTATCTTTTTGTTTATATGGCCTACAATGAATGAGGCTTTATCGCCCTTCAATTTGTTCAATAATACTTAGCGAAGAGTTACATTTTAATCAAGCATGAATGCCTATCGGTATCTTATATCGATTTGTACATATATAACTTTTACATAAGTACCTAAGTAAATACTATTGCCATCCAACACATCAATTAATTGATTAATATTTCCAAATATATTAATTAATTTAGCTAATTTATAAAAATTTATAAATTAGTTAGTCATGTGATATTTTGAAGAATCTATTAATGCGGTTGTGCGACTTGCAGGTGTAAATTCAATCAGCAATTAATATCAAACTATTCGAATATTAACGTTCACCCTTTACCTTAGTTAGTGAAGTGAGATTTTGGCAAAATTTATCACTTATACATCTTTTCGGTAAAATCTAATTTTACTATTATAAGAGTTGCAAGGTAATAATGAATATATATATATATACCAATTCTCTTTGTTAATACTATATCACGTTAGGACTTATGAGATTTGGTGTTGGTAAAAGTTCTAACATAGTCCACATTTAAATTTGATCCAAACACAAAGACCTTGGTTCAATAATAACAATTATTATTACATGTACTTCTCTGACAAAAGACTTTGATTTTGAGAAGACTATAATTGACCATGACACGAACCCCATATAACTGAGGAGAAAAATTCTTCATTGAATAGTATTTCACTTCCAATGCTTCCACTCATATCTAACTATAGTCACTTAATGGAAATCGTAGCATATTTAACTATAATCAAATTGGAGTATACTCATTGAAGTTCCATAATATTCTCAAGTCAAGGGAAATGTGAAACATTGTCATTTTGAGAATGTCTGTTTGACCCTAGTCTATTAATCAACAGAGAACTCTTTAGTGAGTCTTTCCATAGCTATCTAATTCTTATCAATACATAACCACTAGCGCCCACCGCAACCACGTTATAACGAGCTCATTTTAGACCCTCGAATGTCGACATTGATACATCTGCGGTATTCACATGCAGAGCACCAAGTGTTGGAAAGATGGAACGTTAGGATAAAGCAAAATGAAGAAAAGGAAAAAATAAGACAGAGGAGGAAAAACATCAGAATCTCATAGTGGAATGATAACATATAATATCAAAAGATAATATATGGATCCACTATAATATACATAGTATTTCAGAGTTACTAGTCAGAGTACTATCATCAAATTGGACAGTTATAACTATCTGCCCTCACATTTCTAGTACATGTACATAAAGTAATGTATTAGAAATAAGAATACTACAGTTGGTAAACATCCAACTCCCATCCAAGAGCTTAATGAACATAAACGAAAACCTGATTTTCTCATACTTCTTGAAAGATCACACGAGGAATTTCGAGAAAATAAAAGCCACCTGTCAGACATATGTCTAGTGTAAGAAACTCAAGAAATAGGTGTACAACATATAACTGCACCTTTTAAGACCATCGTAACGGTTATCCCCTTAATAGAGCCAAACCATTTAATAAGTACATACTAATATGTGATAGATAACGTCTAAGGTAAAGAATATAAATCAAAAAATAGTTGTGATGCTTGCCGTGATCACACTACAACAATATGGAGGTGCAATCAAAACCTCTATGGTGCATTCGCATATGGATTTTCCGCGAAGATCTCCCCGTTAAAATTGGCAAGTAAATTGATACCAATATCCATGACAAGGATCAGAAACTACCTTCCAAGCATTGTATATTTCTAGATAAAATATATTATAAGGTAAACACAACTAACCACGCCTTAACACATGAACCGAGTATCATCAACACCTCGTATGCATCATATCGATAAGAATACTCTAGGTACGAGTTGATATACCCCATGGATTGGCTAAACCTGGGATCATGCATACTACTCTATCTTTAGTCATATACCAATGGTGAAGTTACATTAAGCATCTCAACACATGAGCCATCATCACTCGAATGAATCACGAATCCTCAAATGGATTCCAACATCTCAAAAAGATCTCCAAACCACACATGAATTCTAACATCTCAAACAGATCCACTTCTAAGAGAAAGATCATGTATCTTAGTCTCAGGGTATTTCTTGATTATAAAACACTTACCTATTCCCGGTTTCTTCAAGACCGAGCTAATGACTTTGGTCATATTCAACAACAATGAGAACGATCACATATGGAAACCAATTCTCGTATACTTATCATGTTTCCAACATTCTCAACTTTTGCTATCCCTTAGTTAAGAGTGAAGCCCGGTAGGTTATGGCACTATTGATTCTACCCCTACTCGAATCATCATTCTTAACACTCAAAGATAGAAAGCAGTCCACTGTGTCGGCTTTTGTGCTAAGTACAAGAACAAACACTTTCCGGAAATAAGTAACACACAAAGCACAATTAACACACACAAAGCATGATCTAGTCACATAAATGGCTTTTAATCCTTTTTTGGGTTAATTGACCATTAACTAAAACTTCTTTTATTAGTAAAACACCTTTTATCCAATAAAACTTCCTTTTATTATTTAATATTCCTTTATTAACTAAAACATTCTATATTAAATTACTATTCCTTTATTAATTAAAACGTCCTTATTTAATTAAATACTTCAACCTTTATTTAAAAATTCTTTTATTAGTAAAGCTCCTTTTATCTAATAAAACATCTTTCAATTAAAATTTCATCTTTTAGTTTAACACTTCTTCATTTAATTATAACATCTTTTAACTAAACATCTTTCATCAATTGAACAATTTTATTTAATTAAACTCATTTATTTAATTAAACTCACTTTATTCAATTAAACTTCATTTATTTAATTAAGCTTCTTATTAGTTAAACCTTAACTTATTTAAACTAGTATATAGATTTAGTTTCCTTTTATAAAAGATATAAACTTCTAATTTACTATTCACGTATTAATATTCATGTATTACTATTTATTTATGCTCTTCTCTATACTTTAAAAGTCTTCACTTATTTATCTCTAATTATGTAAATACATTCACAATCATTAATAAGATTTGCTTACTATAAAACATAGCCAAAGAGGCCAAAAACAAATGTTACTAAAGCATTATTACTATAAATTCCTTCTCTTTTATAAATTAAACATATACGTTTTCTATCTTTATTTCAAGAGATTCATTACTTATTATTATACTTAAAAATTCCATTATTAAAGATCTAATTATATTAATATTTTTCCTCTTTAAAGTATAAATCAACGGTTTAAAAACAAATATTACTAAAAAAATATTTACAACAACCCAAATCACTTTGCACTTAATCATTATCTTTAAACTCTCTATTAAAGATTTAATTACTTTTATAAGGGTTTAAGATAAGTGTTGCTTAAACGTTCTCATAACAACCAAAAAATATTCACTTATAATTATCTTTACAATTTTCAATATTAATTACCTAATTATAATCTTAATCATATTTAAAATTATAATCTGAATTATAATCGTACACTAATTTAACAAGTTAATATACTTTTACTTACTCTAAAAAACGATTTATTTTAACTAAAGAATTACAATCCAAATCTACCATTATTTTTTTGGCAAAGCCGATGTGGTTGAATGGACCCCTACCATTTTTATTATAACAAATGATAAATACAAGGAGGTACCGATGATTGACAAACTGTCAAACAACAACTAGAATTGGAACAAATTCTAGGAAAAGGAGAGAAAAAGAGCCTCAACAACTAAATTACAACACTGGCAGATCTGAAGACTTTGAAAACATAACAACATAGCCCAAACAGAGGTTACACTATATTGAGAATTTCATGACCAGAATTCAGTCCACAGAATGAAAACCAAATCCAATGCCACCATATAAATCATCAAATCAAACGCTCTCGAGACTTTGACTTCGTAGTCAACTACACCATAGCACTACACGAACTACGTGAGGCTAGTTGAGTTCAACATTTCCACCTTCATTCGCCTTGTCAATCGTCCTGAACTAATCATAGGCGAGGCAATAGGTGTTGAAACAGAGAAGTGCTCAACGAGTGGAGGTGGAGCTCTATATGCCACTGGCGGTAGAATGTGATCATAACAATTAGCCAACTTTTTCTTGGGAGGTATGGACTTGGACTTTGCTTTGGAAAAAAAAGGATAGTTTGATAGGATCAAAAGAAGCAATGGGCTTAATACTGATACCAGTGGAAACGTCAAACTCCCCTCGAGCAGGCTGCCGTGAAGGGCCAAAATCAGATGCTGTAGAAAGACTGCATGACACTGCACTAAAGTACCAGACACAGTCGAGCCTGTACCAACAGCAACTGTCGAGGTAGAAATTGCAACGTCTCTAACATTTGAACGTATTTTTCCACGTATTTCAGAATAATCATGCACATCATCAGAAACATGCACCATGTCAGGAATAAGCACAAGATCAGCTTCATTGCAAGGCAGAAAATCACAAGCCTCTGCTGCTATTTCACTTCCGTCTTCTATTTCCCCCTCCTCCTTATAATCAAGGCTGTGTTTCCCTGTAGAGCTCATATCAACCAGATGGTGACTTCGTTTAGGACTTGGCACATCTGATCGAAGATCCATACCAGGTAGAGTGCTGACTCGAGTAGACATATGGTGGGTATTACAGGGGTCTATAACATAGCTGGATGTACACAACATCGATTTAGATCTGATGTCACAATTGACAGGGCTCAAATTTACAATTTTCTCTGAATTTCTTTTATTGACTGTTTTGTTTATCCTTAAATAAATTTTCACTTCATTTTCACATTTCTCTTTATTCTCTGACATAACAGTCAAGTCACCACCTCCATCCAGAGAAGATTTACTTTTTTTCTTCTTTCCAACAGTGGATTTAGTTTCATAGACTAATTCTTGCCTCGCTCTCTACATCCATCCCCTTCCGAGGTCTGCTCATTAACCTTTTTAGGGGATTTCAACTCAGCGTTAAGTACAGACATTTTTCATAAACCAAGGCCATTTTTAACTAAGCTGTCAGTTTCAACTTGAGCTTCTGGAGCCAGGATAGATTGAGTGTTTTTTCCTACTGTATCAGTTTTCAAGTTCCTTTTCTTGACTTTTGTCTAAATTTTCTTTTTCTTATACAATTGTGGCTTCAAAGCTTTTCTTTTATGATTCATATCATTAACAATACATTCTTCGGTATCCTTGGAATTAACATCTGTCACAACAGCAAATTTAATATCTCCTTCTCGAACACATTCCCTCTCTTTGTTGTTCCTTGCGCAACCATCCTTATCATGACCGAAGACACTACAGATACTACAAATCAGTGGTTTCCATAAATACCTCACACTAACAAAGCTCGCTGATCCATCGACCAAGTGAACAGGAAACTCATAAGGCAGGGCATGATTAGGGGTAACTTCAACCATACATTTTGCAAACTCAAGCCTTTCAAGCCTTTCGGTAGACTCATCCATACAGAGGAAATTGCCTACTCTCGAAGCTAGCCGGCTAATACCCAACAGAGACCAAGCATACATAGGAATATTAAACAATCTAATCCAAACCGGAACTTTCTTAATACTACGACAACTGTCTATTGCGAGATCCCATGGCTTCACAATGAAGAGCTTATTCTACAAGATAACAGGGTCTGCTTCAAGGATTTTAGTCCGGTCTTCATTGTTAGATAGCAAGAACATGAAGAGAAATCCATTCAATTTTACCTTGATTGTACCCTTCAGCTTCCGTACCCTCTTCAGCATAGAGATAACCACTCTGTATGGTAAAGGCTTATTGAGGAAGAGCCTAACTAGATATTCGTACCGTACATCATCGCCTGCTTGCAGTATTTCAGCAGTTGGGATAAGAGTACTATCATTGTACCGAAGGAGGACGTTAGTAGACTTGAAATTTCTGCGTTCTTTGGCTTGGATTTAAACAGGGAGGACTATTGTTGCTTTGGAGGTGGGATGAGAAGATCTGACAGCGAAGAAGTGGACTTGGATGAGGAGGGAGGTGGAGGCAGAGGGGGAAAGAAGAGACAGCGGCCAAATGGATTAGATTGGGGAAGAAGATCGAAGGAGGCGGTGGATCTAGAGTAGGAGGCGCACGTGCTGGCGGAGTGTTGACAGGGGTTGGGGATGGAAGAGACGTGATTTGACTAGGCGGGAAGAAAAGCAATGTAACATCATCGGCTGCCATTTAATTATGTATGGCATTACTATTTCATTATAAATGATTTAAAATCCACTATTATTTCAATATAAAAGATTTAACTTGTTTTTCACAACTTATATATTTACTAAAAACCTAATCAAAATGATGCATACAGGTATACTAATTTATTTATAAGATAAAATGCGACGACCCGGAATTTCTAACAATTTAAATTTGAATATTTAATTGATTGTAAATATTTAAAAAGGTAATTATTAACTTGAATTCAAATATTATTATTAATAGCAATTAAGTTGTTAGATTTAATAAACTGAAATTGGATGAATTAATGAATCTTCAGGTTTTAGCCTGTTGAAAATAATTTGAAGTCTTATAAAATTTATAATGATGATACTAAAGATAATAGAATGGTCGGAATTTAATTTAAAGATAATTTGTTCAGTTTTAAAAATATATCATTTAAATTGAAATTAAAAATAGCCTTCCGAGGCACAGTTTCGGAATTTGACGAAACCAATTCCACTGAATCCGTAATAGTTAGTTATTATCGGATTTCAATTCTCGTAGCAATCAGAATTGTCGCTTGACGCTGGCAGCTCAAAACGCTTAGAACTATTTCAATCAGTTTAATTTAAAATTGATCGTTTACTTCTGTAACTCGCGCATATGATCGAATTAGCTTTTGAAACACATTCTATTGTGTTCGGAACGCGGTTAAAACCTTATAATCGCCTAACGGCATTCCTTAAGAAGAGTTCAAAATTTTAATTGGCGATTAACGAGACGTTTTGAAATTTTATAATATAATTAAATTTAAAGTCAAAGGGGTCAAAGATATTTTCATTAGCTCGTACTCAAGAAGCCTCTCACCCACCTATATCTAATTTCCCGTCTCCCTCATAAATGGATAAGCAGAATCGAACGTAAATTAAAAAAAAAATGGCCGAAGCCTTTGGAAAAATATAATTAAAATATGGAGATCGAAGGGGGGAAGGGCCGCGACTGAAGGGGCTTCGGCATCTCGATTTCGCTCGAAGCAGGTCGCGACTCACTCGATTGAGGGTGGAATCGTTCGATTAGGGGTGGTCGGCGTCTGCTGCAATGTGGCGATTTGGATGTTGTTTTGGGTTCGTCATTGAAGTCGCATCTGGGTTAGGGTTTTGAGGAGGCTCGATCGCCATTGGGGGTGCATTGCTACCGTGATTTTAGGGTGTGCTCGGTCGCGAATCGCTGGAGTGGGTTTGCGGTGTTCGTGTTCAGACGATGGCAAAGGGGAGGGAAGATGATGCTTCGTGGGCCGGGTTTCTTTGCTCTGAACTCGTGGAACTAATCGAGAAGGAAGTGGGTGTTAATCAGAAACTAAGGTTTGAAATCTGAAAAGAAAACAAGATGGTTGGAATAGGTTGCAAAAAGCAAAATAAAAGGTGAGTAAATCTCACTCTGTTGGATTTTTATTTAAATTTATATGGTTAAATTTAAATAATTGGTTGAATGTTTAAGTTGATTGGATGTGCACTAATGATGATGTGACTTTAGTTTTGGTTGATTCTCGAGTTAATTGTGGTTTGACTCGAAGTATATTGGGTTTTAAATTGTTTTAAACTTAAGTCATAAATAAGAAAATGTATTCATTTTAATGTTGACAAGGGCTTAAGGATTTGTAATTAATCAGGTTAGTAGGGTAATAAAATAGATAATTAATTAATTCAATTAATTAATGATTCGGGTTGATTAATTTAGTAATTAAGGGTTTGAATTAATTAATGAAGGTTTAAGTTAATTAATGAAGTTTAATTAATTTAGAATAATCAATGGATGTTTTGATAGGTAATTACTTAATGTAATTAATAAAATATAATTACTTTGTGAAATTAATCAAGACGTTAATTTAGATAGTTAATTAAGGAGTAAATAATTTATTTAACGAAGTAAATAAAGATAGTTAATTACGTGTTGATATTAATCGAGAATGATTAATATTGTGGTCTAATTAATGTAATTAAATTAGATTAGAATAAATTAAAATACAATTGGAAATCATAAATTTATATGATAAATGATGTAATTAAAGATTGATTAATTAAGATTAATTATTCAATAATAAGTGACACATGAGAAGTTAATTAATATAAATAATTAAGATTACTTATTGATTTTGGTTAAGAAGGATTAATATCGTGGCATTAATTAAAGTTAATTACTTGAATGAAATTGAAAGATAATTAATCCAGGGTGATTAATTAGAATGAATAAGGAAGGGTTGATTAATTAATTGATTTGGGATTAATTAATGAAGAGATCTAAGTGATTGAGGTTCGAAATTCAATTAGAATCAGTTGAATTGATTTGTATGTGATTAAGCTTTGCTTATGAGTGACTGAATGGTATTGGCTGCTTGAATGAGTTGATGTCCCTGATATGAAATGCTGTGTATTTCATTTGGATAACTTGGGTTAGGATGACATGAGACTCGAAGAGACCGGGGTCGGGTATTGGGAAATACCCGAAACCACTCGAATTTTTATAGATTGATATGTAAAATTTATATGCTAGAGTAAAGTGATTTGAAGGAATTGGACTATTTTAAATCTAAATATTTGGTATTTAGAAACTTATATGTGAAGTAAGTGATGTCTAGATTAAATTATGGCTTTGTGAATTTATATGAGTTACTCGGGTTCTATATAAGTTGTATGATTTGTATTCCATGTTAGATGAGTTTACTCACGCTGGTTTCCAGCCTGAGCCGGGTGTTACTTTGGTGTAATGCTCGGGTCAGACAGGGTATTACAGATTTCCAGGTAGGTACGTTCTAGAGCTCAGGAGACGAGTTGGATGGCAAGAGCGTATAGAGTATTTTCGCTGTATTTATAGTATTGTTAATCTGAGACATGATAATTGTATATGTTCAGTGACTGTAGATATGTGAAACTCTGATGTATATTAAATGTAACCGACGGATATAGTATTCTTTTGTAAACTGTTATTATTTATTAATATATTTTATCCACTACGAATGTGAGATGTTTGGTGTTTCTGTTCTTCTTCTTCCATCTCTTTCTTCTTTTTCATAACTATCTGGTATTTTCGGGATCGAAAATTTCGGGTCGTTACATAAAATATATTATAATCAAAATAATTTAAATAGACAGCATATTATATAAGCTTATATTTATTTTAATAAAATTTTAACTAATTTTCTACAAACTATATGTATTTAAAAATACTTTAAATTTACTTATATTATGGCTTAAAACATTTATATTAAATATTACATAAAAATGGCTATTTTATAATTTATTTGAATACCCGAAAAAGCATATATTATAACTTAAAACCCTTTACTTCAAAAATTCATAAATAATTGTTAAAATATATTTAAACTTTGATATTTTTCTAATAATAATTAGATACGGTATTTATTAAAAATGCAAAGAAGCCCTATGATATATTTCAGTTAACTTTAAAATTGCCGAACACAAGGCATTTTCAAAATGCATCCATCCTTTTCGCTTCTAACTTTCACAAGTCATTTCACAATTTTTATAACTTCCCAAACCAATTCCTCTACGTCAAACACACCAAAATGTGTGCAATGAACAACCAAATATATATTTCCATAATATATTCACAATTTAACCAATTAAACATATGTTAGATACAAAAAAATTCAAATTGCGTTTATACCGACTATTTTGCATCAAGCAATTACAACGAACTATCAAATGTGTAAACAAAAAATCTCGACCACATCATATACTGTAGAAGTATTACAAGAGAAATAATACTACATATAATGTTGTCACTTGCTTTGAAAAGTAAGGAGGGGTCCAAAAGTAATAACTTGCATTATTATTTATTTTAACTCATAGCTTAACAAATCCAAAACAATATCAAATAATTTAAATGGTAATTTAACTCACCCATGCCGAAGCAAAACCAATAAATAGAAAATCTCACTACTAGTGCAATGGTGAAGACGGCGTCCCGATTGGACCTTGTATGCAAAAATTATGAATTATATAAGATTTTGGATTAATTAACATATTAACTTAGTTAACAACTCATTGCATCATAATCATCTCCCCCAAACTCAATTACTCTATGTACATGTCAAGGCACAACCCATCACGACACCTTCTCTCACCTCCATTGTTTGAGCTCCACTCTACGAAGTGCCAACTCCGACAAACTCTACTATGCAAGAGCTTCGCAATGCACCTAACCCGTTTAAACTCGACCCTCTTTATAGAAATGTGACCTAAATATCTCATATTCGAACCAGGATCTCCTCTTCTGGCACAAATCGACTTATCTACGATCCAATTTCGGAAAAACTCCCTTAGCTAAGACCAATGATGCCTCTAACTCCTCCACACCTTCATATAAGATACGACAACCATAATGTCATACAAGACCGATTAACGCCACACCCACTATTGCACAAACTAAAATGAAGCTATACTCTATGCGAATGCAACAGATTCAACGATGATGATTTTCGTTAAGCAAAGCTCTATATTTCATTATTTATATAAGGCGACGTAATTTTCTTTTTTTGAGTTACAAAAGTGAATCAGGAAGAGTGAGAAGTGAGGGAAAGTGTAACGAACCGGATTTTCGACCCTCAAAAACCGACACTAATACGTCCATTGTATCACGTGCCGAACATCAAGTGTCAGAAATACTGATTTGTTAGGGTTAAAAAAGAAGGTAGAAGATAGAAGAAAACTAAACAACACAAAATCTCATAATGCAGCGAGTAATAATAATACAATAATGATTTTTACAATGGAAACCTCTTTATTCATATATACAACATCAGAGTACACTAGAGATATCCTAAATTTGGACAGTTATAGAAAATTTTCTTTTCATTGACAAACATATAGACTCTATAATATAGCAGAAGAAAAATATACATGAATACATCTTGACCATCATGCTCCTTTCCAACTCCAAAGTATCCAGCTAAACTAGGGAAAACATGATTGGTTTGACACGAGTATTCCATTGAATAATGCTCGGGTCAGTTTGGTAAACCAGCGTGAGTAAAACTCGATAACAAGTAACAACCAAACAGATTTCTACATTTGAAACATTTAAAACAAAAGGTATCTCGTAAGACCGCATTGCATAAAAATAAGGACGGGTTTTTAACTTACGATAACCAAAACATTTTATATCAAAATCCAGTGATATTATCATAGCGTTTAGGCTTAAAGTAAACAGATAAATAGCTGAAATGCTTGCATCTCACATTCCAACATATTAGGCTCTACAATCAAAAATTTAAGGCATGTATTGGAAAATGGATTCTAACTAATGACTAGGCTACTAGGGTACCACCATCCATAGTACACTTTTATAAAAATGTACCGAGGTTGTACCAAACGACCCCTACAAACATAGGACCGGCCAACCCCTTTCTAGATAGTACCAAGTATATCATCACCCTGGTTGCTTTGCAACTTTTAACCAAGTGCTCCCACATACACGAATTTATTGAAGATTGTGTATATATCTAAAACGGTGAAGATATACCTTAATGGGTGTGACTCACATAACCCTGCTGCATATCCTCTGCTTTAGTCATTCTCGGTTGATTATGCTTGAGGCTACATTTTACCTTTCTGAATAGCAACCCATCTTGGAATGCTAACACTGCCCTTCAGACATCAATGCAATGCTAGCATTCATCCATACAAGTTCATTCTCAGTCTAAACGAAATCGAAGGCACTAACTCTAATACATTCATTTTGGAATCACCCTCAAGATTAATAGTAGTAGACCTTGCACTTCAAAGGGCACCGTCTTCAATCATCATCAAGATGTCTTCTACTCAAAGGTAGATGTTTGTGAGGAGTGGTTTTCAGATATAAATCTGATCCCGATCTCTCTAGACCAACAACCGATAATTTCCGGTTGAATCATTCCCGGTTCTTTTGGAACTAAGTTTTCGAGTCCTCATCGAGGAACTCGAATTTACATATATACTTCCTAAGTCAAATTAGGCCAAATTTGATTGTCGGTTATTTAACTATCAAATAAACAAACAACAACCAATTCCATTTGAGATTTATTTATCCATAGCAACCACTAAGCCTCAAACATATCTTTGTTTAATAAAACTCTTTCAAAAACATCCGTATACCTATCTTTCTGACATAAGTACATTCACAAAACATTTGTAAGATTTTCCATTACCAAATCCTTAAAAATGATTTAACCACATTATTTAAACTGGAGAAAAGGATAACTCTAAGTGTTATTCTTTCGGTGTAAAGTGTGGAGTGGATGTTCCATAGTACCACTTTTAAAAGGTCGGCCTCGAGAAATCCAAAACTCAATTTCTTGTTGTAATTATTTTCAATAATTTTTTTAAATAATTTCTTTATCCACGAAATCTTTTTTTCTTTAACCTAAACCCGTTTGCGAAACATTATCAACTTCCAACTCATTTATGAAACTGTTTATAATTATTCAAACCTACTTATATAACTTCTATATAAACTTTCAAACCTTGTATAAAACTTTCCTTTATAGACATCAAAACCCATTTGTAATATCCCTTTTATAAACATTCGAAACCATTTTTGAAACTACTTTTATGAATACCCTAATATTATTCATAAACTTCTTTATATAATATTCAAAACAATTGTCAAATCATTCTTTAAGTATCTTGTTCAAAATAGAATAATTTTGAAGACCATTCTAAAAGAAAATGAAATATTAACTTTCCAAAACCAAATGGAGGCTTAATGACTAAAATGGATCATTAATTTTTGGTTTACTTATCCAAGTTATTTCATGGGTATTGCCTAACATCAGATATGTAAGGGATTCACACATAACATACAATCAATCATAGGTACGTTTCCAAGTAACAAATATAGACACGTCCATTATCGGTGAAAAACGTACATGTGGAAGTATATTCTATATATGCTTAAGTTACCATGACTGGCATTTTGAAATTAACTTCCTTGTGTTTATCACATTACCGATGTTCAGCATTTGTGCTAAACACAAGTCGCTTGCTTCCCATAAAACGTGTCAACCTTTTATAATCACTACTTTAATTCATTTGGCTACTTATGTTCTAGACGAGGGATCCTTTGATTCAAAATCAGTTAACCTTAAAATAAAATTGATTTAAAATATAACCGATTAGGTTTGAAAAAAAACTTTCGAATGATTAAAGAATGTTTCGTTGGTTTAACCCTAAGTATATCTTAATAGATCATAATTATTAAATCATAATTAACCTTTAATTAACTTAATGAACTTAGTTGAGTCTTAATTAACTTCTTAATGTATCTTAGTTAAGGTTTAAACAATTCATTATCAGTTGAACCCTAAGTAATAAAAAAGTAATTTATAATCACTTTATAAAATAATAATTAATTAACTAATTAAATAATTAAATAATTAACTTAATTAAATAATAATTAATAATTAATTACTTCTTAACTTCATAAATCACTAATTAAAATTTTATTAACCACTAATTAATCATTAACCTTCCTTAAGTGTAACTTAAACCTTAATCACTTACGTAATTGCGAATTAAGTACTAATTAATTAATTAAATAACATACTATTAACTTAACTAAACTTAATCACTCTTTATATTACTAATTAATTTTGAAAAACTTTTTCAAAATCGTTTCAAAAGAAAATGTTTTAAAACGAAAATCGAAAATTTTGTCGAACTGCGTCTATAGCTACTATCGTTATGAGCGCAGTTCGCTCAAACATACTTTGAGCAAAACACATGCTTATTCTTTCCTATTTCATGTTTATAAACATAAATTTTAAATTTTTTGAGACTTAGAAACAAAAATAAAACTTTGAAATAATTTCCAAACTTTAAAACAAGAAAACATAGTTTCTGATTTCGGATCGGATCTCACGTCCGTCGCAACACACAAGGTTGTTAACTTCATTTCAACTCAACTTACTTGATTCTTAAATCACAGCTAGACATCCATAGTACCATAATCTTAACATCACAATGAAACACACAAATAAAATAAGGTTATATGCTTACTAACTCGACAGCATCACATTCAAATCTCAAATTCAACAACTAATGCAAATATCCATCATATCACCATTGACCAACACAATAACCTTTCAATTTTATCATTACCATAATAACACATTATAGTAAATTAAAAAAACCTTTTCAAAATAAAGTTGTTTACCCACCTTTATTTGCTAGCTAATTTCGCCTGAACTTTAACTATGATTCAGCAACGTCTCTATACTTGACTCTAACTGAAAATTTTGCAACTTGAGGGGGGGCTAAGGCCTTAGAATGGGTTCGCCCAGAGGTGATTTGGCTTGGTTAGGGTTTTGCGGAATAGTGATGGCCTTGGTTTTTGGAAGAAAGGATGTTGAAATGAAAGTATAAGAAGTATACAAGGTATGTGAGCAAGTTACAACACAAAAAACTAACTATTTATAATTATTTTGAACTATGGAAGCCATGGAATTTTTTGGAGAAGAAACTTTAGAAAAATGAAGTTGGAATGTAATGAAATTGTGTGTGTGAGGATGTGTGTTTATAGATGACAAAAAGTGGGGAAATTACCATTTTAACCTTAGTTTTAAAATATCTTAACATGTCATTATTTTGCCAAGTCACGTCACCCCTTCCTCCTCCTCATATGTCACATCCCCCCTCTCTGTTCGCATCCTCTAGATCTTGATAGATAATGATGATAAGGCTAAGATATGACAAGAGATAATGATATATACTTTTATATATAAGTTATTATTTTTAAAACCATGACTTTTCACATCATTTGCTAAACATAATTAACATAAGATAATAAACTATTAACCTATTATTACTATTTAGTATATTAACTCTTTTATATGTGTGTATATAGTGCACAAAGATGAATAATATTTCTGGCAACTTTTCGGTGTCGAAAACTTGAAATTTTGAAAAGTGTTCTTAGGTCACATTTTCCATTTTTCTATAAACTATCTATTTTGGTAAACAGATTCTAAAAACAATTTTACCATCATTATTAAATAATTAAAACAGTTTTATTTGTAAATAAAAACCCATTTATTTATTATTTAAACTTAACTTGAATTTCTGAAGAAAATATATAAAACCGATGGTATCAACGGTCGATGTCGTAAATACATTTTATTTCCTAAAAATAAAATAAATTATTTTATTTCATAATCTTGTTTGAGTACATATATTAGTGCATGAATCCAGATCTATGCATGATCCTTATTGTTTAAAAGTAGTTGTATTGATAAAACGATTTCCGGCTGTTTTATTGATATTTTACCTAGGACGATATTTGCAAATTACCAATATTTTACCTAGGTAATTTGTTCCCAATATTCTTCCCAAAAAAAATAAATATTATTATTGACCACTTAAAACAAGATTATTTCTTACTTTTAAACCCATATCTAAGTATATTAAAATTAAAATATAATTTATCCAAGCAATAAATTTGTAGGTTGTTACATTCTTCCCTCTTAAAAGAATTTCGTCCCCGAAATTGTACCACAACCCTATTCCCAGAAATACTTAAACTATTCATTAATCCGTATGATGTACATAGATCATTTCTATCTAAAATTTGATTCAATCACTCAATTGAATACATAACTTCATTTTCAAACTAGTATCGCTCACTCGACTTCTTAGTGCAGACTTGGATCAGGCTTCTTTATTAGAAACCTCTGTTCTCCTTTCATAGCCATAAACTATGATAGACAACCTTTGGTTTAACATAAGAACCCTCATCAACGCTCTCTAGCGAAAAAATTAGGCGATAAATCCCTATTTGGAATGGTTTGAAACACCTCAAGTCATGTACTTAAATCTTGGATCGAGAACTATGTGAAAAGGAGAAATAATCTACATACCACCTACGTACTAATCCCATTGGTTCCTACTTCCCAATTTTATAATTACCCATTTTAAATAATCACCATTTTACTTAAGAACATTACTTAAGTTTATTAACATTATTGCTCAAATTTATTTTAGTATGATACTCTTCTATGTCCAAAAGAGTATATACAATTTCATAACTTAAATTAGTTTTACTTCATCTAGGATATTCAAAAAATTTAAAAATTTATTTATTGACCTACTCTTAATCAAGACATCCTTTTATTTTGAAAACTCTATTCTTTTAAGGATTCATGAATAGAATATCCGGGTTTTATTTCCAAAAACCTTTTGAAACCATACATATAGCACGGGTAATAGCAAAATGATATCAAGGAACTGGGTACTGCCAATTAGTATCATACATCCTTTTACTAAATAAGGAAATATTCAAGAGAAGTGTTTACCATCCGAACACATCTCTTACCTATCTAAGAAATTTCTAAGTCGCTTGAACTATTTAATCATAAAAATATTTCTTTCTTTACAAATTCCCTTTTGAAACAATACTATTTATAGATAAATAGTTCATAAATAAAATCATCCACCATCTTTGGATTCATTCGGATTCAAATTCGTTTCGACTATACAATGACAAAGAGGATAATTTACTAAATGCACTATCATATTTGCTTAAGCAAACATTTGATTATCACTTAGAAGATTATTTCAATTATCACAAAACAAATCGAAACTCCTTCCTGAACTGTCCGAAGAAAACTTTACTTTCAAATCCATTTTAAAATATCTATATCTTAAAATCTCTTTAAGTACAATTACTAAAACTTTTTCAAAATTATTTAAATCATTATCAAAGCCACCAGGATTTAATATTCTAACAATCCTTTTCATTTTTATACAGTCATCTAAAGATCTTCTTTTAACTAAACACATTCTACTCTAAACCAATTTTTAACCCTACATCTCATCGACAACTATATAGACTTTTGAAAATCATTCCTTTATATATAAAATAGATCCTAGATAAAATCATTTCATTTACAAATTTTAAAACAATATTATGTTAGTTGGAGTTGTTCAAGTGTTTAGGAAATCCCTATTGATAATGTTGGCCAAACGCATCGATTAGAATTCTTAAGCCAATCAACAGATCAAACAACATAATATAAAACATTTTTACTCACTAACAAATACACACTCATATTTGTAATACACTTAGGCTCGTTCTAGGGTCTCACTTACCGAATTCCAAATGAGTTTACTCCATCAGGGCCAGTGTTCTCGCTTAACCATCAACTCTAATACCAAATGTAACGAATCGGATTTTCATCCCTTAAAAATCGACACTAAAATGTTCACTGTATCACATGCCGAACATTCAAGTGCCCGAAATACCGATTTGTTAGGGTGAAAGAAGAAAGTAAAAGATAGAAGAAAACTAAACAATACAAATCTCACAACGTAACGAATAATATATAATACAACAATGATGTTTACAAAAAGGAAACATCTTTATTCATATATACGACATTAGCATACACAAGACTTATCCTAATTTAGACGGTTATAGAAACCTATCCTTTCATTGACAAACATATAGACTCTATAATATAGTAGAAGATAAATATATGTGAATACGTTTTGGCCATCTAGCTCCTCTCGAACTCCAAAGATCCATCTAAACCTTGGAAATCATGCTCGGAATGACCCGGAGCATTACATGGAATAATGCATGGGTCAGTCTGGTAAACCAGCATGAGTAAAACTCGATAACAAGAAATAAACAAACTGATTTCTATATTTGAAACTTTTCAAACAAAATGTATCTCATAAGACCGCACCGCACAAAAAACGGATGGGAATTTACCTTACGATAACCAAAACATTTTATATCAAAATCCAGTAATTTTATCATAGTGTCTAGGCTCAAAGTAAATAGGTAAAATAGCTGAAATGCTTGCATCTCACAATCCAACATACTAGGCTCTAGAATCGAAAACGTAAGCCACATATTGGAGAATGGATTCCACGCTCACTGAATTCATTGAAAATTGTGTATATATCTATAAGGGTGATGATATACATTAATAGGTGCGACCCATGTAGCCCTACTGCATATCCCCTGTTTTAGTCATTCCCGATTGATGACGCTTTTGACTACGTTTTACCTTTTGGAATAGTAATCCATCTTATAATGCTAACAGTTCCCTCTGGGCAGTAATGCAATGCCAGCATTCATTCATACAAATTTGTTTTGGTTCTAAACGAAACCGAAGGCACTAACTCTACTACATCCATTTTGGAATCACCCTCGAGATTAGTATTGGTAGCCGTTGCACTTTAAAGAGCACCATCTTCAATCATCATCAAGAGGTACTCCACTCAAACGTGCATGTTGGTATGGAGTGGTTTTCGGATATAGGTCCAATCTTGGTTTATCTGCACAAACAAACGATAATTTTTGATTGACTACTTCCCGGTTCTTTTAGAAGTAAGTTTTTGAGTCCTCATCGAGGAACTCGAATTACATTCATTCTTCCCAAGTCAAATTTGGATAATTTTATAGTTAGTTATTTAACTATCAATAAACACACACAACCAATTCCGTTTGAGATTTATTTATACATAGCAACCAATAAGCCTCAAAACATATCTTTGTTTAATAAGTATCTTTCAAAAACATTCATATACTTAACTGCCTGACATAAGTATATACACAAAACATTTGTAAGATTTCCCATTACTAAATCTATAAAAAGGATTTATGTGCATTATTTAAATTGGAGTAAAGGATAACCTAAGCATTATTCCTTCGATGTAAAGTGCGGAACAGATGTTCCGTACCATCATTTAAAAAAGGTCAGCCTCGAGAAACCCAAACCTCAATTTCTTGTTGTAATTATTCTCAATAAATATTTTTAGTAATTTCTTTATCCATGAAATCCTTTTCGCTTTAACCCAAACCCATTTACGAAACATTTATCAACTTCCACAATAATTCATGAAACTCTTTATAATTATTCAAACCTAGTTATATAACTTCTTTTTAAACTTTCAAAGGCTGTATAAAAATTTCCTTTATAGACATCCAAACCCATTTATAAAATCCTTTTCATAAACATTTAAAACCATTTCTAAAATATCTGTTATGAGTATCCCAAAATTATTCATAATCTTCTTTATATAATATTCAAAACAATTTTCAAATCATTCTTCAAATATCTTGTTCAAACTAGAATAATCTTGAAAACCATTTTAAAAGAAAATGAAATATTAACTATCCAAAACCAAACGGAGCTTAATGACTACAATGGATCATTAAATTTAGGTTTGCTTATCCAAGTTATTTCATAGGTATTGCCTAACATTAGATATGTAAGGGATTCACACATAACATAAAATCGACCGTAGGTAGATTTTCAAGTAATAAATATAGACACATCCGTTATCGGTGAAAAACGTACATATAGAAGTATATTTTATATGCTTAAGTTACCATGACCGGCTTATTGAAATTAACTTTCTTGTGTTTATCACGTAACCGATATTTAGCATTTGTGTTAAATACAAGTCACTTACTTCCCATAAAGCGTGTCAACTTTTTATAATCATCACTTTAATTCATTTGGCCACTTAATGGTCCAGACTGGAGATCCTTTCATTCAAAATCAATTAACATTAAAAAGAAAATTGATTTAAAATATAACCAATTAGTTTTAAAAATACCTTTGGAAAGTTTAAAGAGTATTGGCTTAACCCTAATTATATCTTAACTAATCATAATCATTAAATCATAATTAAACTTTAATAAACTTAACAAACTTAGTTAAGTCCTAATTAACTTCTTAATGTATCTTTGATAAGGTTTAAACATTCACTATAAGTTGAACCTTAATTTAAAAATTAATTTAGTAACAATTTAATTAAATAATAATTAATTAAACTATAATTAATCATTAAATTACTTCTTAACTCCATAAATCACTAATTAAAAACTTTATTAATCACTAGTTAGTCATTAACTTTCCTTAAGTTATACTTAAACCTCAATCATTTACTTAATTGCTAATTAAGTACCATTAATTTTAACGAATTTATTAAATAATAAAATATTAATTTAACTAAACTTAATCACTTTTTATATTAGTAATTAATTTTGAAAAACTTTTGCAAAACCGTTTCAAAAAGGCATTTTAAATGAAAATCGAAAATTTTATCAAACTGCATCCATAGCGAATATCGTTGTGAGCGCAATTTGCTTAAACATGCCTTAAGCAAAAAAAAAACTTGCTTATTCTTTCCTATTTCATGTTTATAAACATAAATTTTAAAGTTTTTGAGACTAATAAACAAAGATAGAACTTTGAAATTCCAAACTTAAATAAGGAAACATAGTTTTTGATTTCGGATCGGATCTCACGTTCGCAACACACAAAGTTGTTAACTTTGTTTCAATTCAACATGCTTGATTCTTAAATCACAATCATACATCCATAGTATAATACTCTTAATATCACATGAAACACATCTATAAAAAAAAGGTTATATGCTTACTAACTAGACAACATCACATTCAAATCTCAAATTCAACACTAAACACAAACATCCATCAAATCACCATTGATCAACATAATAACCAATCAATTTTTTCTCGTTGTATCATCACCACAATAACACATCATAGTAAATTCAAAAAATATTTCCAAAATAAAGTAGTTTACTCACCCTTATGCTAACTAATATTGCCCGCACTTCGCTATAACTCGCAATGCCTCTACGCTCCACTCTAGCTTAAAATTTTGAAACTTTGGAAAGGCTAAGGCCTTAGAATGAGTTCGGCCAGAGGTGATTTGGCTTGGTTAGGGTTTTTGTGGTAGTGATGGCCTTGGTTTTTGGAAGAGAGGTTGTTGAAATGAAAGTATAAGAATATAGAAGATATAAGAGCAAGTTAAAACACAAAATGCTAACTATTTCTATTTTTTTTAAACTGTGGAAGCCATGCAATTTTTTAGAGAAGAAGTTTTATAAAATTGAAGTTGGAATGTTAATGAAAATGTGTGTGAGTGTGTGTATTTATAGATGAAAGAAAGTGGGGAAATTACTCTTTTAACCTTAGTTTTAAATTATCCTAACATGTCATTATTTGACAAGTCACGTCACCACCTACCTCTCCCTCATATGTCACATCCCCTTTTTCTGGTCACATCTTCTAGATCATGATGGATAATGATGACAAGGCTAAGATATGACAAGACATAATGATATACATATATATAAGTTATTATTTTTAAAACCATGACTTGTCACGTTACTTGCTAAACATAATTAACATAAGATAATATATTAATAGTGTATTATTATTTAGCTAACTAATTCTTATATATGTGTATATATAGTGCACAAAGATGAACAACATTTTTGACAACCTCCGGTGTTGAAAAGTCGAAATTCTAAAAAATGTTCTTCGGTCACATTTTCTATTTTTCTATGAACTACCTATTTTGGAAAACAAAATTTAAAAGTTATTTTAATCATTATTAAATAATTAAAACAGTTTTATTTGTAAATTAAAACCCATTTATTTATTATTTAAAATTAACTTAAATTTCTGAAGAATCATATAAAACCGATGGTATCAACGATCGATGTCATAAATACATATTATTTTCCAAAAATAAAATAAATTATTTTATTTCATAATCTTGTTTATTAGTGTATGAATCCAGAGTTGTGCCTAATCCTTATTGTTTAAAAGTAATTTCATTAATAAAAGGATTTCTGGCTTTTTTATCGATATTTTACCTAGGACGGTATTTAAAACTATCAATATTTTACCTAGGTAATTTGTTTACAATATTCTTCCCAAATAAAGTAACTATTATTATTATCCACTTAAAACATGATTATTTCTTACTTTTAAACCCATATCTAAATATTTTAAAAATAAATATAATCCGAATGATAAATTTATAGGTCTTTACAAAGAGTAAGGTCAACGTAGGGGTGGTATGGTGTTTATATAATTATTTATATATTATACTTAATTTTCTAAAATAAATCACTTTACCTTTTTGGCTCATGCAATCGCATAATACATCTAATCATCCCAAAACTCATCACCATACATTATCTTATTATTCCGGTTCTGATGGCACAAATTTCATCAAAATTCAAGAATTGTTACTAGATGATAATTTCATGCATTTTGAGACTATTCATCGATAAAATTATTTTCGACCACATTATCGATATTTATTTGAACAATTTATTTTTGTAAAAAAATTTAGAAAAAAATTCCTATCATTATTATAATTTTAATGGGGTTAACAAGGTTATTAAATTGATTTAATCATATGAAATTCAATATTCAAATATTTAAGTAGTTCAGATATTTAAATACAAAGTGTTTGAAAGTCCGGGTCATTACATTATGCATACTTAGATATTTTGCCCTCGAAATTCCAATACAAGCAACAAAGGGAACAGTCACACATCAATAATAACAGTATTACAACAGCTAATGCTCATGGTTTGTCCATGTTTAAAGCAATCTCGTCGCACAAGGATGATAAACAACATGCAAAGCATACCTTATACTCAACACTCTTAGGTCATTACTTAGTCGATTATTCATGCTACCTTAAAACAAATCGAAGATTCATTCCTTAAAACTCTTTGTAAGCCAGCCAATCATAGTATACAAATATACTAAAGCAGAGATGAAGTACATGGATCAATAGTACACAACATCAAATCCGATCACTTGTCCGATCACATAAATTTCACTTCCAAACTAGTATAGGTCGCTTAACCTCTTTAGTGCGGACTCCTATCGGATTCCTTGAATAAACACCTTCATTCTTCTTACATAGTTGTATACTATGTTAGAAAACTTAGGGATCATATCAATAATCCATGCAAGTGTGGCTGTCAAGAATCTGGAGAAAAATCCTCGTTCGAATCGGTGTAAATCACCTTAAAATCATGTACTTGAATCCTAGATCGAAAACTATCACGCGAATAAAATAATCTACATATAACTTACATATTCTATTCCATTGGTTTCTTAACTATCAATTTATTTTTTAATTTACATTCATTTTTACATAAATTATTTTTCATTTAATATTAAAATCATTTATGAACCATTTCATAAAGCATTACTTTTGTTCTTTTTTTTAAACATTTTATAAAGAGTTATCTTATTTACAATCTATTTTATTAAAACAAAATTTCATTTTAAAACATTTTAGGATTTAAGTTCATTATTCGTATTACACTCTACTACGTCCGAAGAGTATGTACGAAACATTCATCTTTATTTTACACAACAAGGATGCTTAGCAAATTTAAAACTTGCTTTAACTTACTAACTTCCTAATTAAAGTGTTATATAAACTCAACTTTATATTTTCAAAAACACTTAACTTCAAGTTATATACGATTCAAAAGTTTCTGAATATTCGAAATCGTCATAAATTTCATTTCATTTTAACAAATGAAAATTACCAAACAGCGTATCATAACATGATGTCCATACCTTATTACCCTAATACATAGGATACATGCATTCATAAAATAACTTAACAAAGTTCCAATTATTTATTAAACAAACTTTACCAAAAAGGGATAACATGAAAAGGTTTCACCATTTATTTTTTGGCTCTGCCACTACCACTTAGGCACCCAACATAGCATACATATAAAAAATTTCTGCATAAAAAGTTTATATCAAATTTTTATTAAGGAAAAACTTTAGGACTAAACACTGGATTTTATTTCAAATTATTTGAAATAATAATATACACATATATCTTTTTGTATATCAAATCATACTTTGGAGATTTAGATCAAAATCTGTTTTACTAAACAACTTTGTAGCAAAACTACCCTTGTAGCATCCCTTACTTAGAAACTCAAAAATGAACACTGATGAGGCTACAGTCATTGTCCGAATTATTTTCTACAGATGGAATTGATTCAGCTCTTTCTATCTCCTTTGAATCGTTTTTAGAATATTTTTATTCATAAATACTTCCATACAATAACATTATTACTTTCTCAAAAACCTTGAAAAACAATTGTCAAAGTACCGAGATTTATGATCTCAAATTCTCAGTGTAAATCCTTTTTCATTTATTAACCATATTTTATAAACAATACTTATACAAACTTACTTTCTTATCTAAAATCTTTTCACAAATATTTATTTCCATAATATCTTACCTTTCTTTTAGATTATAAATAAACATCTTTTATTAAAGTTAACTTTTTAACCCAACATCTTCATTGAACGCCTTATAGTCAAACCATGAACCTTAATTCACAAGGTGTTCATTTCAATGTTCCCACAATTACTGTTTACCCAACCCATGTTATAAGAAGGTAAATTTTTTTATAAACTAGTCGAGCACAAATCAAAATAAACAATCAATAACTAATGCCCATGAACTAGTTAGGCACGACTAATCAATCAACAAACGCTAATAATGCTCATAAACTGGCTAAGAAATATTAAGCTAATAATTTTACAAATGATAATAAAGCTCATAAACTCGTCGAGCATTTCAAATCATTCTACAAAGGATAGCAGTGCTTATAAACTTTTCAAGCATGGATAAACTAATTGGTAAGAGGTAGCAAATGAATATCAGTAATCCCTACATTAATCAACTTCTCTATCAATTTATGCTTATATAAGTAGATCATTTGATTTTCATTGTTGGAATTACCTTTAAGGCATACTTTTATAACAAATACAAATACGCTCTCATATATATATAGCATGCTCAACTCATGCAAGGGCATTCCATTAACCGATCTCTTAATAGGTTATACCCCACGATAGGCAATGTTCTGGCTTAACCTTCAACTTTGATAGCAGATGTAATTAGCACATTTTCAACCTCCAAATGCCATCACTAATACAAAAGCGACATTCATGTACCGAGCACCTAAGTGTCAAAGACAGAACATTAGCGCAAAAAGGGCAAGAAAGAGGAGAACAAAAACAACATAATCTCATAGTGGAATGATAACATATAATATCAAAAGATAACACAAAGCCGCTCTAAGATCCATAGTATTTCAGAGTTACCAGTTAGAGTGTTATCATCATCCTAAGTAGTTATAACAGTCTGCCTTTACAATTACTGATATATACGTAAGTAATGTGGTGGAAATAAAAATACCATGGTAGGCAAATATTCAGCTCCTCCCCAAGCACTCAATGAATGTCAATGAAACTATGCCTTTCTCAGACAACTCGAAAGAGCACATGAGGAATTTAGGAAAAAAAGCCATGGGTCAGACATGAGTTTTGTAACGATTGGAATTTTAGACCCTCAAAAATCGACAATAATACATCTTCATGTCGTAAATCCAAGTGTTGAAAAGCCCGATTATTAGGGAAAAAATAAAATAAAGATAGAACATAATCTTACACGAATGGAATAGCGTATATTATTTCAACAATAACCTTTATATAGGAAAATTTTGAATACAATATTAGAGTCTAACATTAGTTTAGCCTGGACAGTTATAAACCCAATATCCTTACAAATGCTGAAACAAAAACAAATGCAATAGATGTAGCGGATAATAGAATACGTCAATATGTACATGAAGTTCTCCAGCTTTTCTCTGGAAACTCCAAGCATCCTCAATTGTATTTGAAAATACTCGATTATGACTAGAGTATTAAAATTACCTGGATTAGGCTTGATAAACCAGCGTGAGAAACTCAAATCATAAAAACATGACAAAGTCATAAATGAGTACTAAACCAAACCTTTGAAAAGAATAGTACCTCATAAGACCACGCCGCTCATAAATATGGATGGGTTTTTACCTTACGATAAACAGAATACTTTATACAAAAAAATCACTTTGATATTATTATTAATGACATCGGTTTGAAAACACTTTAATATATATATATATATATATATACATACATACATACAAAGGAAGTATCAATACCCGGACTATGATAGTATATTCGGACTAGGTCAACGTAATATATCGGATGGAATATATGATACGAAAAGGGGTAACTAAAATGTTTGCAAAGCATTACAACTATTTTAGGACTACAATCAAAATAGTAAAACTCAAATTTGGAATTGGACTTCCAATAGATAGGGAACTAGAGGCCTTTTCCTTCGATCCATGTATAACAACTATAGTTCCCAAGGTGACCTTATCACTTGTTTCAAGCTAGCTATCGGACCTGCACTTGCTACATTACTATAGTACAGAGTATTTTCTCAGTGTCTTTACACGGTCTCCGTCAGCCACTAATTCCTATCCATTTCATCATCTTAAGGCGATAGATGCCTTGCAGCAACAAATGCCTTAACCGATGGCCTGAAATATGTCCTATATGCCATATAGTATCCCGTATCGTTCCTCAAAAGTGAGGCTCATGAGGCTACCTTTTTTTCCATAAAGACATACCTTGTTTCTCACTAATCCACACTTTATTTTTCCACAAAGCACATTCCAGTTAGAATGTCAAATTGTCATTCCTTGATCACACAACAGATTTCTACAAAAGCATAACTTCTGAGCTCGTACATCACAGAAAAGGGGGTTAAGCTAAGTGGAGTTGCCTCCTCCTCCACCACCAAGCAAATAATGCATTGATAGAGATTAATTAATATGATCATAAATGCACTATCATACGCTCGTCCATACAAGTTCTTTCTATGACTGAACGAAACCGAAGTAGCTCCTTCTACCACATCTTTTTTTGGGAATCACTCCTAGGATCAGCAGTGAGTAGTCCTTACATTATGAAAATTTCAAAACATGATGGACTACTGCTATAATAAATATCTCTATATTGGGAGCGACCTAGAGAATGTCAACAAGCAGTCCTCGTACAATGAAGATCTTTGGTCTTCTTTACAATTAAGATTTTGGAATGCAGACACCACTACCACATAAATATAATATGGAATAAACCCCCGGGACTCTTGACACCAATCCTTAAATTATGAATATCTTTGGTCTTCAAAATCATCATCTTTAACACGTCTTCACTTTCGAAAGTATATATTGGTTCGAAGTGGTTTTCAGATAGAAATTACCTAAATCCGACCCTAGTTTTCCCGAACCAACCATCGATAAAAAGGCATTTAGGTATATAGGTGATTATCACACAATATTCAATTAAGTAATCTTTTTAATTTAAATCAAATTTCTCTTAGAGAGATATTCACCGAATCATTTGTTTATTTTTTCAGAGTATATCGAATCATTAAGCCTCGTTTACTGAATCCTTTGGTTAATTAAAACCCTTTTTAAATCTTGGAATAATTCTAGATCGTTTCACTTTTTACTTAGAAAAAACATTTCCAAATTTTTTATTTAAATCTCATATTGGAAAACATTATTGAGTAAAAAAGATCATAAAAATTATACTAATTCTACTCAATATCAATTTTCGTATTCGACCTTTACTATCCGTCGAATAACGATGAAATCACTTTTTAAATTCACAAGGATAGCACAAATTTCCACTTCAAAATATAATACCAAGCATATGAGGATTATTTCTATCCAATCCAAGTTGTTCGAATTTGTAAAATTATATCTTTTATGCTTTGGAAATTTTGTTCCGAGTAAATCAAATTTACTATGCCCTCCATCGGGCCAGTCTGGTTAGCTAGGGAGGGCATGCAACTTGTTTCCAAACCCAAGACTAGAGACTCCCTCTCTGTCACCTATAAGGTGGTCGAGTTTTTTGATCGACTCTTAATCTTTTAATATACTTAATTTTCTTTTAATTATTTTAAAGCATCCAGGCTTTCCCTTCGATCTATTACATTTCTCGGTTAGATTTTCGGTGACATTTAAGGGGAACAAATGTACTAGTTCTTCTGCAAACTCATTTTTAAACCTCTTAATCACTTTAAATTACCTTTTTTTATGGTTCACAAAAGGTTCAGGAAAGAATAATTAAGTTAAAACCATTGTTTGAAAATTTTATTAAAAAGTGGTGCAAGTAGTGTTTTAAAAGCCTATTTGGTTAAAACAAATTTGTAACGAAACAGATTTTCAACCCTTGAGAAGTGACACTAATACGCCCATCATATCATATGCCGAACACTCAAGCGTTGGAATACCGATTTGTTAGGGTGAAAGAAGAAGGTGGAAGAAAGAAGAAAACTAAACAACATAGAATTTCACAACATGCCAAATAATATATAATACAACTATGATCTTTATAAAAAAACATCTTTCTTCATATATACAATATCAGAGTGCATTAGACTTATCCTAAATTTGGACAGCTATAGGAACCTGTCCTCGCATTGACAACCTATAGGCCCTATAATACATCAAAGTATATATGTGAGTATGTCTCAATCATCCAACTTCCCTCTAACTCCAAAGTATCCAGCTAAACCTAGAAAAAAGGTGCTCGGTCTGACCTATGCATTATATAGAATAACACTTGGGTCAGTCCGATAAACCTGCATGACTAAAAATCGACAACAAGTAACAACCATACTGATTTCTATGTTCAATTTTTTTTCAAACAAAGGGTATCTCGTAAGACCACACCGCACATAAAAACAGATGGTTTTTTACCTTACGATAACCAAAACATTTTATGTCAAATCAATGATATTACCAAAGTATTTAGGGGTGAAAGTAAATAGATAAAATAGCTGAAATGCTTGCATCTCACATTCCAACATACTAGGCTCTAAAATCGAAAATGTAAGGCACGTATTAGAGGTGGATTCCAACTAATGACTGGGCTACTGCAGCACCGCCCGTCACAGTACATCTCTAGACAAAATAACATTGAGGACCTTGCCTGGATCCCCTACCAACACAGGACCGGCCTACCCTTGCTAGATATTATCGAATATGATCACTCCTCCATTAATGGGCCTCGAAGCATACAAATGAGAGATAATGTCGATTCTAGATAGGGATGATCATACGCTGCTTGGGAGCAACCCACTTGGCCCTTCTATATCTCTCCTGTTCTAGTCATTCCCGATTGATGAGACTACGATTACCTTTCAAGAACCTTTACACTTTGAATGCTCATTGCCCTCCAATGACAATGTGCTGAAAGCGTCCATCCATACAAGTCTGTTCTGGGTCAGAACAAAGCCGAAGGCAATATTCCTACTACATCTATTTTGGAATCACCCTTAGGACTAGTAGCGATTAGCCCTTACACTACACATCTCTATCTTCAATTCCATGTTCTTCACGATGTCTTCACTTTGAAATGCATTCGTTGGATCGAAGTGGTTTTCGAATAATATATCTGATCCCAGTCTCTTCGAAACAATGTTCATTAATTTTCGGTGAACTTAACTCTGGTTCTTTAGGAAATAAATAGTCAAAGATAAGATCAGAGATCACCTCCTTACCGTTAGTGGATGGATTTCCTTATCATTGTCCTAAGAGAACAAAATGAGATTTATACGCACAGTACAACACCATTGGAGATGACTGTGCCATATAACTCATGTGTTTCTCCTAAATATTTCCAAAGTTACATTTGGGTCCATTTTCGATAGTCAGTTATTTAACTATTGAATAACAATATTCAATCAAGAATTTATTTCCTAGGGAAAAATCAACATTGGTTCAGCGTATAGGCAATTACTAACCTCCTTTTATAAATCTTTCATAATGAAACCATCTATAAATTACTTGTAAAAGAATACTTTTGCAAAACCCCAGTCCTTATATTTTCAATACCTTGAAAATATCCATATACTTATCTCAATGATATAATTGTAATTACACATGGAGAAAGATTCCATTTTTATTCGATTCAAAAATCATTTACAAAATTTCCTTATAATTCATAAAAAAAAGATTTATAATCCATTTTATCAAAATTCTTGTATACATTTTTAATAGCTCGTGAATTCTTTTTGTACATTTCTAAATCATTTATAAAGCCTTTATAAATTCATAAAACCATTAATAAAACTTCTTTTTTAAATCCATTTTATAATTCCCTTTTTATAAATCCCTTCCTAAACTCCTACTATTTAACGTAAACCTTCATTCTTTTTATATTAAACATCCTTTACAAATCATCTCTTTAATTTGCAAAATAATATTTATAAGCACATTTGACAAGTCATTCCATAAACTCAAACATAACTGATTAAATCAGTAATTAACTTAAACATATTAATTATAATGATTAACTATTTGTACACACCCTTAGTTATATAATCAGTTAACTAACAAATATCATAAATAAATAATTAATAATTCTTATTTATTAATAACAAAGTAATCAATTAACTTCACCGCTAATTAAATGGTTGATTAACTTAAACTTCATATGTTAATTAACTTTATCCTTATTCATTAACACAAATCAACTTAGCTTCATTAATTAAGTAATTTACATAAATCACTTTAATTTACGTAAAAATTCAACCTTAATCCATATATTAAGGAAATTTATTAAGTAAAACATTTTTAATAGTGTAATTTATTAATTTGAAATATCTTAAATAAATAATTAAATAAATTAAGTTAAACAACATTAATAATATAACTAATTGACCCAAAACTTATATATTAAAATAATTTAATATCTTAAAATAATTAACGTCAAAATATCAAAAAAATTAACTTTAAATAATGTAAATTAAATCAAATCAAATTCAAAACATTTTAAATAAACATATTTAAACTTAAACCAATTTCAGTTATGAAATTAGTAACTTCAAACATTTATCAAATCCAAGGCTAAGCAACTATAAGGGTACTTAAGCAAGATACCATCTCTTTTCATATCACAAAGGGTTCATACATCAGCGTCATATTCAACATGGCCCGGCTACCAAGCTTCTAGCACTAAATAATTAACAATCTACGGTTGATTTACTATCAGATCCATACTGATTTATCTATATGTTAATTAGTGCACAAATTAACAATTTACTTAGCAAGTGCAGAATGGAGTTTTGTTCTGCTCCATAGATGTCCATAATGATCTATATGACTCAAATTAACTTAATAATGTTCTATTTGGTCGAATAAACATCTTCGATTAAGGTATATAATTTCAAATGGCGTTATTAATATAAATAACATAATTCAAAATCAGTCGGTTTTAATATGTCATAAAATTCTAGTGGTCCAAATCAAACAACACTTTACATGAAGGCGTAGTTCTCATTCAATATGATCACAACGCAAAAAACTGCATGTTCGATCGGATTTACAACGAATATGTTATTGAGATTTTGTGTTTTTGTTTAAAATTTAAACTTAAATTTTTTTTTCGGATAATGGGTCGAGTCTAAGAATTCCACCCTAAACCCAAAATCTCCTCTTTCCACATTCTTCTTCTCCCTTTGTTTTGCTCGCTTGTGCATCACCATGGCTGTGTACATCGTGCACGTACATGATACCATTACTCCACAAACTCCACACTTTCCTACACCATCGAGCTTCTCTTCCCACGCTTGTCCTTTTCCCTAAGCTATTGCTCGACTGATGCCCTCCACCATCATTTCACTTCTACGGCCACGCTATAGGTCATGACAGTTTCTGTCGCTAAAACCAATGAAAAATTCACCACACGTGCATCACTCTACTTTGATCACTCATCTACTCTACGATTTGAGTATCAATCGCCAAATCAAGAATTAAAATGAGCCCTAGTTTTGAAGATCGCCAATCATCGTCATGAATCATCGTCGAAATTACATGAAAAAGCTCTTTCTCCGATACGAACCTCTTGGCATAGACGGCGTCAAGCAGTTCGCATTAAGTTGAGAGAAAATATATTTCAAAGTTTCGACGCTAGTTTTTCCCCTTTTAGTTTTCGAAGATTTCTCCATCGATATTCAACAAAAATCCACGCTGTAAGTTTCTAGAAATACTACAAGAGAATACGAACAACTTTCATTTATATGGTCGAATTTCGAGTATTTAGGAAGATAAAATTTTTTGAAAGTGGAGAAAGGTGCATTTCTTCTTACTGTAAGTGTTACTTTGAGATAATATGTACTATCCTCTTCTATATGCATAGTTATCAAAATGTCATATATCCTACAACATGTACCATCATTTTAAACCTTCACTTGTACATGAATCATGCGTTTTACTGAAATATTATTTACCAAGAAAAGATCAAAGACAGAGGCTACTCACTGTTATTTTTTTAAACAGGAACTTCTGCTTCTGTGAAGAAGATTGAATGAAATATGAAGAGATGGAGGATACCGCGGTTCCATTTATAAGCCCAAATCATTTGATTTTACTTTTCGAAAAAGTATCCTTGTTTGTGCATCATTATTTGATATTTTTGCTACAACCTATATAAAGGGTGACTGATCATAGCCTAACCTCTTTTTTTATGCTGACTTATCATAGCGAAAAACGATTATGTGTGTGCTTTTCTCATGATTGGAAGCGATATATACGTAGTTTATTTTATTTTATTTATTTTTAAGATTGATTAAATATCCATATAAAAATATGGTCGAATTCTGGGTTGTTATATTCTTCCCCTCTTAAAAGAATTTCATCCCCGAAATTTATCCTATGTTTTAACACAGAAGTAAAACTAGAAATACACTTATTAAAGGAAATAATAAACAAGATCTAACCACATACTATCATCCAACTGTCATCCATATAACATAACGCTTAATTAGCATATCATACATGAGCATAAGGTTTACATACTTAAGCCACCCAAGTTTAATATGTCAACACAAATATTTACATACTTAGATAAAACACTTAATTGAACACTACTACTCCCTTGACCCTCCTATCCTACAGAAAATCTCCCTCTTCCGAATCGTCGTCGCTAGAGAGGTTAATAACTTTCATAATGCCGCCATCCTCCTCATCATCATCATCCAATAACTGGATGACCTCTGGATTTGGATTTGGTGGAAAAGAATTAGGGATTTGTATTAATATTCAAATAGCTCCTCATCTATCCAATGATGGCTCACTCCACTCTTATCACCCTTTCCTTCTCCATAATATCTACTCCTTCTTCGACTGAGTCCTCTTCCTCCTCTTCTTCCTCTTATGGGTCTTCCTCTTCATCTGGTTCCTTCTCCTCTTCCTCCTCATCCGAGTCTTCCTCTCCTCTCATGTATCCACTGTCCTCCTCGAAATCATGGTCTTCTCCTCGATCAAACTCACCTACTCTACCCTGTTCTACCTTTGACTCTTCCTTCAAGTCATGCGCCATTCCCTTATCTTCCATGGTTTCTCCTTCATCCTTTTGCTATTTGTCTACAATAGTCTTTTCAAACAACGGAGGGTTAATCACTTCTGGCTTCATCTATCTTAATCATATCCTATTAGGCTGGCTGAGTCTCTTCTTTTCAGTCACACGGATATGAGGTGCCATCTAATCAAAAAAAATCTAAAGATAAGGCAATTAAATTTAAAGAGTTCGTATATCCTAAAATGATAGTTCAATTACTTAATATATTAGCAAAAGGTCGGCATATCATATTGATTACCATGTCTTTTACATCCAAGTCAGTATAGACTCTATTTTATTGATTCATTTAGTGGTATCCTAATTGTGGGAAACATCTTACATAAATAACCTTTTAAAATTAATTCTAAATTGTCTATTTCAACATTCTTTAGTTAAGTGTGAAATTTAATTTACAAGGTATTCGGGTCTTAATTGTCCTCAAAATTGCCTTTTTTCTAATTATGCTTTTTAAATTCTTAGTCCATCTGTTTTGCTAGGAAAATATAAACTAAGGTGGAACAAATGTCTATTACTGCATTAATTAAAGAAAAGGATGCCTATATGTGTATTGGTGTGGTTTACTATCGATTATTTTCACTGCCAATCTAAGTGACCCCACCCTCCCACCACCTCGTTTTTAATTTTTATATATAAGAGACGAGTATTCCTTAAAGACTTAAACCCAACGAAAATGGAAATATTTAGGGTGGGACATATAGATAAGGTCACTAGACTTCCTATTTCTTAGTTGGCTTTTCTCAACTTTCCCTTTCTAAGTACTCTAAGCTAAGGTATCCTAAAATAAAGTCCTTTGTGTTTGTTTCCCTTTTTCTTACTATATTTCCCAGCATTCAAAAACTATTGGCTGCTTAAATCTATAGCAATTACTTCTATAGAAAATCGCTAATCACTTAGTTATTCAAATCAACGATCATATAATAATCCCTAGGAAAGACATCTTTAAAATTCTTATTTTATTAAAATAAAATCCTTGGTAAAATTATTTCATTTACCAAATTTAAAAATTACCATGTTGTGTTGCTTTGTTTAAGTTTTTAAGGACTCTTATCGATAATGTTGATTAGGTTACCGACCAAAGCCCATAAATTACTTAATAGATCAATCAACATAATAAAAACAGTGTTTTATATCATTAAAAAATACACACTCATATATTCGTAATGCTCTCAACTTGATCTAGGACTTCACTAACTTTTCCTAACTAAGTTACCCACTCCCCCGCCAATGCCAAGGTTCTTACTTAAACTTCAGCTCTGATAACAAATGTAACGAACCATATTTTTGACCCTTGAAAATCGACACTAATACGCCCACCGTATATATGTCGAACACTCCTGGAATACCAATTTATTAGGGTGAAAGAAGAAGGTAGAAGAAAGAAGAAAACTAAATAATATAGAATTTCAGAACGTGATGAATAATATATAATACAACTATGATCTTTACAAAAAAACATCTTTCTTTATATATACAATATTAGAGTACATTGGACTTATAAATTTGGGCAGTTATAGAAACATGTCCTCACATTGAAAACCTACAGACTCTATAATACATCGGAAGAAAAATGCATGTGAATACGTCTTGATCATCTAGCTCCCCTCCAACTCCAAAGTATCCAGCTATACCTAGGAAAAACATGCTCGGTCTGACCCGAGCATTACATAGAATAATACCTAGTCGGTCTGATAAACTAACATGAGAAAAACTCAATAACAGGTAACAACCAAACCGATTCCTACGTTTGAAATTTTTTCAAACAAAGGTTATCTCGTAAGACCACATCAAACAGAAAAATGGATGGGTTTTTAACTTATGATAGCCAAACATTTTATTCAAATCCAATGATGTTATCATAAAGTTTAGGGGTCAAAGTAGATAGATAAAATAGTGGAAATGCTCTCATCTCACATTCCAACATACTAGGCTCTAAAATCTAAAACGCAAGGCACGTATTGGAGATTGGAATCCAACTAATGACTGGGCTACTGGGGTACCGCCTGTCATCGTGCAATTCTTGATAAAATAACACCGAGGACCTCGCTTGGAATCCCTACCAACATAGGATCAGCCTATCCCTTGTTCGATAGCATCGAATATGATCACCCCTCCATTAACGGGCATCGACGCATACAAATAAGAGATAATAAGGACTCTAGATAGGGATGATCATACCCTACTTGGAAGCGACCCACTTAGTCTTGCTACATCTCCCATGTTTTAGTCATTCTCGATTGATAAGGCTTGAGGCTACGATTACCTTTCAAGAAACTTTACACTTAGAATGCTTATTTCTCTCCAATGACAATATGCTGAAAGCGTCCATCCATATAAGTCTGTTCTAGGTCTGAACGAAACCGAAGGCACTATTCCTACTACATCCATTTTGGAATCACCCTCAGGATTAGAGTGATTATCCCTTGCACTTCACATCTCTATCTTTGATTCTATGCTTTTCACGAGTCTTCACTTCGAAACACATTCGTGGGAACGATATACTTTTCGGATAACATATCCTATCCTGGTCTCTTCAAAATAACGTTAGATAATTTTCAGTAAACTCAACCTTGGTTCTTTAGAAAATAAACAATCAAAGATAAGATCGAAGATCACCTCTTAACCGTTAGTGGATGAATGTCTTTATCATTGTCCTAGGAGAATGAAACGAGATTTATACGCACTGCACAACATCATCAGAGATGACTATGCCATGTAACTCATGTGTTTCTCCTAGATATTTCCAAAGTTACGTTCGGGTACATTTTAGATAGTCGGTTATTTAACTATCGAATTACAGCATTCAATGAAGAATTTATTTCATAGGGAAAACAATAATTGGTTCGGCATGTAAGCAATTACTAGCCTCCTATAAATCTCCTTTAATAAATCTTTCATAAATAAAACCATTTCTAATTTACTTGTATAAGAATACATCTACACAGATATATTCCCCTGAAATACCCCATACCCCTTAATATAACCAAAAGGATACATTAAAAGACATGATGTGTTGTAGCTATAACTGAAACTAACAGAGACTAAGATTCACAAGACAAAAATAGGTAAAAACAGCGGAAACTTAAACAATAACTTGTTCAAAATAAAAATTTCATAAACCAAATAAGTCAAATACCAAATACAACATACATGTCTCAAAACTCAATATGTCTCATTAAATAAAAATTCGTAGTCTCAACAAAAATCAGTGTATAAATATCCCTCTTAAGTGCCCGTAATAAGAAAGAACCAAAGCTGAAAAAGTAGGGAAATACATAGTAGAATATTCTCCAAGAAACCTCCGGGCGACTGTAATCTACTGCTCTCTCCCTTGATTGCCTATAGGGGTAAATGGGAAAATAGAGGAGTGGATCAGACTAAAAGTCTGGTGAATGATAGCTAGAATCTTTAAGCAAAGTAAAAGTAATAGACTCTTCAATAGTTCTAGTGTATATAAAAGGGAATGAAGGAAATAAGAGAGATAAAGCCAGAAATAAATACGAAGTAACTTGTACTCAATAAATAAGATAGGTTAACTTTGATTGTTTGCACTTGTCCTTGATAGCTACTTTGATTAGACTGAATTCCTAATCTAATTTTAATAAGGCTGAAGTCCTAATTCCACCCTTTGATCGGCCTTCTACCTCTATTGTGCCATTGTGAGCTAGTCCCATCCTGTGGGTCCTATAGCAAAAGGACACCTACTAGTGCTTTGGAACTCAATAGTCAATTTTATCCCTCCATCGAGGCCGCATGCATGACCATCGTTAGGCTCACACTATCTATTGCTCCCTCTTAACCTAAACAACATAAGTGTGCCCAGCCTCACCTCCTCCATTGTGAGACCACCGGTCCTAGTTTGAAAGGGTCCTGCCCAGTTTCACCTAAGTGTGTTGTGAGACATCAACCCTATTATGAAAGGGAATGCTTCCAATTTGGGTCCTATCAAACAAAATCTAGTTGCGCCCCCTGCCCAAGTCCCCTGATTTTAACTTCTATCTATTGGTCCCCTTAGTTATTTTAGTTAGCATAAGTGTGTCCCAGCCTCACCTAACCTACTGTGAGACCATCAGTCCTAATCTGAACGGGTTATGCCTAGCCTCATCTACTGTGAGACCATAAGTCCAACTCTGAAAGGGTCATGCCCAGCCTCGCCTATTGTGAAACCATTAGTCCTAGTCTGAAACGGAATGCTAATGGCTATCGCTCATACTTCTATCTTTGCTTATGAGTCTTTAAATAAGCCTCTTCTGTTATCTTTGCTATATTTGCTTATTAACTTAGAATAAATTGTTTAAATTAGCCTCTATGGTTATTCTTGCTGTCTTTTCTTATTAATTTATTTCTAAGTCTAAAAGTAAGCCTCTTTCCTGTTCTTTTTCTTATTATAACCTACGTTACAATATTTCTTATTAATCTAACCCAAGGTCTAAGTATAAAAACAAGCCACTTTTACCATTTACTCTTTTTAGTCATAATTAAAAGTTATAACTATGCCATTATCTTAAATTCAGTCCAATTCCAATTTATTACGATTTTCTCATTTTACATCTTATTCTCTGTAATTTAAGTATTCTTATTATTTAAACCATATTTGCGTTTTAATCTATTCCATTCATGTAAAAAGGTAAAATAGAAAGCAATTGAAAATTACAGAAGAGAATCCCAATCGTAGAAAATATGTCAATAAAATGTAAATAACAGTAAATAATCATAAATACTGCTAATAAATCGAAAATCCATAACTAATAGTAATTAACTATAAAAAACAGAAAAGAATAGCTAAAAAGAAATAGGCTGAAAATAAATTTAAAACTGAAAATAACCGATAAAAAAGGTATTTCCAAAATCGTAAAAAACTACAACTATTGGAAACCCTACAATTTTAAATTACTTAAAAATCAAAAATAATTACAATCACTCACATGTGGTCCTTAGATCTTTCCTTTGGCCTTCCCGGATCCACTTGTAGGGTAGTAAAATATTTTTATTAAAAAGATTCTCTCATTTGATTTTTTTTTCTTTTAGGGTCCTTCTTGAGAAGGTGAACCCAAGCAGAGAAAATCTGTAATGAGAAAATGTTTTAGCATAGGGTCTTATTTACAGGGTTAGAAATGGATCTCAGACCGTTGGATTTGGAGATGGAGTAGGATGCAACCACGTCATAGGCTGAATAAGAGTTATCGGATGGAAGCACGGAAGGACTAGATGGAGCAAAAGAATGCAAAACACGTCTACAACATTCGAATGAACGTTCGTTCGAATTCCCAAATGGGTAGGCAGGTCGACCGAGCGGTCGACCGCCTTTGTGTCTAGGTCGACCGTCCGGTCGACCTGGCCTACATATATATATTTTTTTCTTTTTTTGCTTTTTTTGTTTAATTCATATCTCGTTCATTTTAGCTTGGATTCTGATGTTCTATATATGAAAATTGACCAGAAAGTTACCATGGACACAACGGTGCAACTCGCATAGCTCAACTCTGATAATTTCAAAAAATTATTTTATTATTTAGTTGATTAACGAATTAGTTATTATGGGTTAAATTTTGGATTGTTACATTCTCCCCTCCTTAAGGGATTTCGTCCCCGAAATCTCTAAGGATAAAAGAATGTACTAAATGTCTTCATCCAATTCTACAACCAACTACTCAATCGTCAATTATTCATCCATTGTCCTTAAATTTTTCTAATGCAATTTATGATACTTATGCAATTAGTTTAGTGTAAATGTCCCTATCTAATGCAAAAGATTAGGTAGTCGACTGATTCAGTTGACCTCCTTTTGTGCAATCATGTCCATGCCATGTATCCAAATGGATGCAAAAGTTCCCTAATGATAACTGATAATTCTATATGTGGGCTACAGACATCATCCAAATGCATCAATCGTGTGGTAAACATCCATTTATAGCAACCATAGAAACAAATTAAAAATGCACACACATCTATATGCATATGTTCTAGTGTCCTAATTAGGTCGATCCCTAAGGAATAATAATGCCTAGTGTAATTGTATGTGTCAATTCACTAGCAAACACTTGCAACCACTAGCATACATCATACATAACATGTTCTATTAACATGTCTGCATCAACACTTGCCATCCATAGGTTAAATCCTAAGTTCTACCCTCCCAAAGGATAGTAAAGGAAAGAACCTATTCAAAACTAAAGATGGAAATAGAAAATTCAAAATTTACTATCAAAGAGAGATGTGGATAAGAAGTATGCATTTTCTCCTAATCGAACCAATCTTCCCCGAAGTCTTTCTACCCATGTTGGGATCAAGTAGCAACCTCTCTATAGACTCTATGAAACACGAAGGCGACTTGCATGGTCTTCCATAAAGAGCTTCGAAAGGTGCTACTCCAATGCTAGCTTGAAAACTACTATCATATGGAAATTCCACTAAAGAAAGATGCTTCTCCCAAGTTCTTCCAAAATAAGGAATATTCTTTCTCAGCCATGCGTGTCTTACAATCGTAATAACTCCATTTTACGATACTACTTTAGTTTTCTCACATGAATCAACAATCCTAGGTTCTCACTAGGGTCCTATATACTTTATGGAAACTCTATTATTACTTCTAAAAGTAATTAATGTTGCCTTCTTTATCGCCTTACACCTTTTCCGTCGCTCTCTATGGAATGGTTCCTATCTATTCCACTTTTAAGTGCTTGGTTCGATATTTATCCTCTCATTTCAAAAATTTAGGCTTCTAAATTTTCAAATCCCAAAATCTTTGTCCTTAAAAATGTTATCTTTAAGTTCTTCTTAAATTCAAAAATACTCGGTTGCTTAACATTTTATGTTTCTATATTTGCATCCTTACATCTCTTCTGAATTTACCTTATTTCCCAAACCTAGAGGAAAAAACTTCCAAATTCTAAGTTCAAAACTTATTGCTCTTTTCCATTTAAAGACCTTTACAGTTTTCTATGAAAAATTGGGATTTTTAAATTTAACCATTACCAAGTTTTTCGCTTTCAAAAACTTATTTACTTTTTCACCAAACGATTTCCTTTTGAAATACCTTTAAAATATCCTTATGTGCTTTCAAAACATCTTATTACACCTAACGGTCTTATACCTTAATGTATTGGAACTGCTTTCTCTTATGAGAAATTATTAACGCTAGAAATCTTCTATGAATCTTTTAAAAGAGTTATTTCATGTTTATGTGAAATCACATGGAACTTATTTTATATTTTTCGAAATAGGCTATACAAAATATGGTGCTCGCCATACCTTGTATATCTCTTTCATATATTCCTTATAGCTTCGGAAAACATTTTTATTAGTTCCACAGAAAATTATACCGTTATTCTATTCATTCCAATAGTTTCAAGTAGTTTAAATTATATTTTTCTTACGATAGACATCTTTTAATATCTAATTTACCCTTTTCTTTTTAGAAATACTCATCTTCAAAAATATTTTAGTATATCCATACCAATTTTTTTCTTATACCTATTTAATTTATAGGCGTATTCACAAGCCACTTTTATTTCTATTCTTAGAAATTATCTTTTAAAAATACATTTTTTTGGGTTTAAAACCCATATTGCGTAAAACTCTATTACTACAATCCAAAAAAATACTAGTGTATGAATTTAATTAAAAATTAATGTTAATAAACCACATCTACTTTGTAAAAACATTTCCTATGGGAATCACTTACTATAACGATGGCATTATAGTCTATGCTCCCTTTATTTTCACGAAAACAACTATTACAACAATAAATGTTGTAATCTACGTTTTCGATATTTATTACTTTTTAGGTTTTTATATTTAAAATCTTTGTTTGCTTTCAAAGAAACTAGTGAGCTATATCCGCTCTATAATTCTTCAAAAAGAATTTCACTTTTTCAACAAAACTTACATCATATTAAAACCAAATTAAATTTCTTTTTATATTTCCAGAAAACCCAGTATTTAATTTTTAAAAATATTGACAATTCTTTTTTTTAATTCTAATAATTTCATTTTATTGGTTTAGATAAAATGGAATTTCCTACTTACTATCCTAGGAGTATCCTTTCTAAACCTTGGAAATCTGATTTCCTTACTTAAAGCCTTTTGTTCCCATAATCATATTTATTCTAAGGTGCTACCATTAAATCCACTTATATGAAACAATTATAATTTCTGCAATTATCTACACATGGGCTTTCTTCTTTTCTTATCAACCGAATCTATTGTACATCTCTAATCTTTTCCTACAACTTTTTGGATTTTCACAATTCGAACCTAAATGTACGAAATCATTTCTCAAACTCTTTCCATGTGTAGACCTTCTCTATGCCCCCAAGAAACACGCTTCCATATGCTAAAAGTGAAACTTCAAGAACTTTGCTTTTAACTAATAATGGAGGTGTATGAAGATCCTCCTCCATATGAATAGCATCCTCCTTTATACTCTTGGAAATAACCAAAAGTAATCCATGAATACCAAAACAAATTATTTAGGATGCCTTAAAAATACGGCTTATCAAATCAAAAAAATAAGCTGGGGAATTTTTTAGTCCAAAGGCATAACCAACCACTCAAAGAATCCATCGACTGTCCTAAATGCGTTCTTATTAATGTTGTCATCAACGACCCTAAGCTGATGAAATTATGTGACTAAATCAAGCTGGGAGAATAGAGGAGAGCCAACCAATTGATCAAAAAGATCATCTATCCTAGGAAGTGGATAATGGTTCTTCTTACGAAACCTTTCTCCAAAAGCTCACGGATCTTGTTTTCTTAATTACTTCCTCTCCCTAGGTGCCATGGGTAATGCTACTAGCTTAGCATTATCGGTCAAATAAATCTTGAAGTCAATCTCTCTCTCAGGGTGTAGTCCCCTAACCTCCTCAAAGACGTCTAGAAAATCTCTGATGACAGGAACCAAATCTAACTCCGATAATGATGAACCAAGGGAATAAAGAAAGATTAACATAACTGACCATTGCGGGTCACAAGAAGCCTCGAGAGTCCTACCGCTGCGCGTCTTTGGTCTAACGACTCTCCTCTCACAGTCTAATATAGCTCTATATGTAGATAGCCAATCTATTCCCAAAAATCATCCCAGAACTCGAAAATCCTAAAATATAGGCATCACAATCAAACTCAAGGCATAGGAAATTTTTTTTCAAACCCTTACAAACCATAGATAAATGTGTCGATCCCCCTATGAGGTTTGAAACAAAGATGGGGTATACTACTAAAAATATATCTAAGTGCAACCAATCCACATGAGAACTAGAGATAAAAGAGTGTGATGCTCTAGAATCAAAAAGACTCCAAATAGAAAAAATCCAAAACAGAAATCAAACCATCTACGGTGACTTTCCTACCTCTATCTGGTCCGATGTTGGAAGGTGTTGCATCCAAAGCCTGAATCTGTTCCATAGGCGCGCTCGCTCCCTGCCCCGTCCCTTGGGGACAAAATCTACTAAGATGACTAGGCTACCCACAATCGTAACACTTTCCCTTCATTGTCTTCTTCTTGCAGTCTCTTGCATAATGACCAAGTCGACCACGGTTATTGCATTTCTCGCTTTTCTTGATCTGTTTTTGAGGTCCTCCTCCTTTCTTCTTATCCTTCTTATTCTTCTGCCATGGCTTCTTATAATTCTCTAACTTAGGTACCTCCTTAAATTCTCCTTCCTTAACTACATCGGACAAAAGTGCCATCTCTACCAGTGACTCATAGCTAGCTTCTGTCGGTAGAATCAATAACAACCCTTTGAGGGGCTGATTCAATCCCTTTGTGAACTTCATGGCCTTCTTGTGCAGTGTATTCACTAGCTCCATTCCAAACCATGACAACTTATTAAATTGGTTGACATACTCCTTTATTAAAAGACTTCCTTGCTCCAAGCTAATAAACCTTTCTAACTGGATACTCTCTTCTACTTGTGACAAAAACTTCCTCTCAAACCTCTCTTAGAATCCAAATCATCCAATGTCTCTTCTTTCAAACTCAATAACTTCAACCAATAAGAATCATCTCCTTTCAGCTGCCACAATGCAAGCTAAACTCTCTATTGATCCTCCAATCCTAACAGCCCAAATATCCGCTCCGTACTCCTCAACCAAGTTCGCGCCTCCACGAAATCCTACATACCAGAAATGTCTTGCCTCCTAGATTAGCAAAGTCCTTGCATAGCTTAGAGAAATTGGCTACTACAGGTGGGTTGATGGGATTCCCACCCGCTGGTGCTGGATTGGGCGCTTACCCTTGCACCTCTAGAGTCGTAGCTTGTAGGTATCTATGAAACCAGCTTGGGACTGGGATACCCTATGGAAGATTAGGGTTATCCGCCATTCTACGCGAAGAAAAAGAAAACTTAAGCTTTAAAGAAGCAAAGGAAGATTGAACTGGACTTTGAGGGGATTTTTAGAAAACTCTTTTATACTTGAAAACTATTTCTAAGAGTTTCTTTCTGAAAATTACTTTTAAAACAAGTTTTTGAAATACTTTACTTTTAAAACAATTTTTTAGGAATCCTGTAACCTTAGGCTCTGATACCAAGTGAAACACCCAACACCCCTTAATATACCCAAAAGGGCTCATTAAAAGGCATGGTGCATTGTAGGTATAACTGAAACTAACAGAGACTAAGATTCATAAGACAAAAATAGATAAAAACAACGGAAATTAAAATAATAACTTACTAAAAACAAAAACTTCATAATTGCTTCATAAACCAAATAATACAAAATACAACATAAATGTCTTAAAGCCTATTATGTCTCATGAAATAAAAACTCGTAACCTCAACAACAATCAGTGTATAAATATCCTTCTGAAGTGCCAATACCAAGAAAGAACCAAAAGCTTAAAAAGTAGGGAAATACAGAGTAGAATCTTCTCTAAGAAACCTTCGAGCAACTAAAATCTACTACTCTCTCCCTTGATTGCCTGTAGGGTGAAAAAGGAAAAATAGAGGAGTGAGCTAGACTAAAAGTCTAGTGAATGATAGTAACTAATTGAAACTTTAAGCGAAGTAAAAGTAATAGACTCTTAAATAGTTCTATTATATATAAAAGGAAACAAAGGAAATAGGAGAGATAAAGATGGAAATAAGATAGGTTAACTTTGATTGTTGCACTTGTCCTTGATAACTGCTTTTATTAGGCTGAATTCCTAATCCTATTTTAATTAGGCTAAAGTCTTAATTCTAGCATTTGATCGGCCTTCTACCTCTGTTGTGCCACTGTGAGCTAGTCCCATCCTATGGGTTCTATAGAAAAAAGACACATGCTAGTGCTTTGGAACTCAATAGCGAATGATATCCCAGCACTGAGGCCGAATGCATGACCAACGTTGGGATCACACAATCTATTGCTCCCTCTTACCCTAAATAGCATAAGTGTCACCAGCCTCATCTCCTCCATTGCGAGACCATCAGTCCTAGTCTAAAAGAGTCATGTCCAGCCTCACCTAAGTGTGTGTTGTGAGACCATCAGCCCTAGTCTGAAAGGGAATGATGCCGATTTGGTTCCTACAAACAAAATCTAATTGTGCCCCTCTCTCAAATCCCCTGATTTGAACTTCTATCTATTGGCCCATTAGTTACTTTAGTTAGCATAAGCGTGTCCCAGCCTCACCCAACCAACTATGAGACCATCAGTCCTAGTCCGAAAGGGTTACGCCAAGCCTCACCTACTGTGAGACCATCAGTCCTACTATGAAAGGATCATGCCCAGCCTCACCTATTGTGAAACCATCAGTCCTAGTCCAAAATGGAATGCGATTGGTTATGGGCCATACTTCTATCTTTTCTTATAAGTCTTTTAAATGAGCCTCTTCTGTTATCTCTGCCATATTTGCTTATTGACTTAGAATAAATTGTTTAAATATGCCTCTAAAGTTATCCTGGCTGTCTTTGCTTATTAATTTATTTCTAGATCTAAAAATAATCCTCTTTCCTGTTATTTTTCTTATTATAACCTACATTATAATATTGCTTATTAACCTAACCTAAGCTGTAAGTATAAAAATAAGCCACTTTTACCATTTACTCTTTTTACTCACAACTACAAGTTATAACTAAGCAATTCAATCCATTTCCAATTTATTACAATTTTTCATTTTACATTCTATTCTCTGTAATTTTAGTATTCTTATTATTTAATCCATACTTGCATTTTAATCTATTTTATTCCATTCACGTAAAAAGGAACAAGGGAAAGAAACTAACAATTACAGAAGAAAATCCCAATCGAAGAAAAGATGTAAATAAAACGTAAGTAACACTAAATAATCATAAATATTGTAACTAACTGTAAATAAATCAAAAAGCTATAACTATTATTAATTAGCTAAAAATAAATGAAAATAATAGCTAAAAATAAATAGCCTAAAAATAAATTTGAAAATGAAAATAACTGATAAAAAAGGTATTTCCAAAATTGTAGAAAAACTACAACTATTGGAAACCCTATTATTTTAAATTACTTAAAAATCAAAAATAATTACAATCACTCACATGCGGTCCTTAGCTTTTTCTCTTGGCCATCCCGGATCCACTTGTAGGGTATTGAAATATATTTATTACAAAGATTCTGTCCTTGGAAAATTATTCCTTTTAGGGTCCTTCCTTAAAAAGTGAACTCAAGGGGAGAAAATCAAGAATGAGAAAATGTGTTAGGCATAGGGTCTTATTTATATGGGTAGAAGAGGTTCTAAGACCGTTAGATTACAAATAGAATAGGATGCAACCACGTCATAGGCTGAATAAGAGCCATCGGATGGAAGCATGGAAGGACTAGATGAAGCAAAAGAATGCAAAACATGTCTATAACATTCGAACGAACGTTCGTTCGCCCAAATAGGCAGGCGGGTCGACCGGGCGGTCGATCATTTTTGTGTCCAAGTCGACCGGCTGGTCGACCTTGCTTACATATATATTTTTTCTGCTTATTTTGTTAAATTCGTATCATGTTCATTTTAGCTTGGATTTTGACGTTCTATATGTGGAAATTGTCCAGAAACTTACCACGGACACAATGGTGCAACTCCCATGTCCCAATTCTGATTATGTCACAAAGTTATTTTATTATTTAGTTAGTTAATGAATTAATTATTATGGGTTAAATTTTGGGTTACTACACCCCCTGTCCTTATATTTTCATTACTTAGAAAATATCTGCATACTTATCTCAATGATATAATTAAAATTACACGCTGGGAAAAATTCCATCTTTTTTTCGATTCAAAAATCATTTATAAAACTTCCTTGTAATTCTGGAAAAACATTTATAACCCATTTTATCAAAATTCTTTTATACATTTCAATTGCTCATAGATTCTTTTTGTATATTTCAAAATCATTTATAAAGACTTTATAATCCCATAAATCCATTTATAAATTTTTTTATAATCCTTTTTATAAATCCCTTTTTATAAATCCCTTTTTTTAAAACTCCTACTATTTAATATAAACCTTCATTCTTTTTATATCAAACATCCTTTACAAATCAAATTTAATTTATAAAATATTATTTATAAACAACTTTGACAAGTCATTCCATAAACTTAAACATAATTGATTAAATCAGTAATTAACTTAAACATTATTAATTATAATGATTAGACACCCTTAGTTAAATAATCAATTAATAGCAAATATCATAAATAAATAAATAATAATTCTTAGTTATTAATAAAAAAAGTAATTAATTAACTTAAACACTACAAACTAAACGGTTGATTAACTTAAACTTTATTTGTTAATTAATATTAGCCTCATTTATTAACACAAAGCAACTTAACTTCATTAATTAAACAATTTACATAAGTCACTACGATTTATGTAAACAATCAACCTTAATCCATATATTAAGGAAATTTATTAACTAAAACATTTTTAATAGAGTAATTTATTAATTTGAAATATCTTAAATAAAATAAATTAAGTTAAACAACATTAATAATATAACAAATTATCCCAAATCGAATATATTAAAATAATTTAATAGCTTAAAATAATTAACTGTAAAGTATCAAGATAAAAATTAACTTTAAATAATGTAAATAAAATCAAATAAAATTTAAAACAATTTATGTAAACATAACTAATCTTAAACCGATTTCAGTTATGAAATTAGTAACTTTAAACATATATCAAATCCGAGGCTTAACGATTGCAAGGGTACTTAAGTAAGATACCATCTCTTTTCATATCACAAGGGGTTCATATGTCGTTGTCATACTTAGTATGGCTCGGCTACCAAGCTTTTAGCACTAAATAATTAACAATCCATAGTTGATTTACCATTAAATCCATACTGATTTATCCGTACGTTAATTAGTGCGCAAATTAATAATTTACTTAGCAAGTGCAGAATAGGATTTTGTTCTGCTCCATAGATGTCCATAATGATCTATATGACTCAAATTATCCTAATTGTGTTTTATTTGGTCGAATAAACATCTTTGATTAAGGTATATAATTTTAAACGATGTTATTAATATAAATAACATAATTCAAAATTAGTCCTTTTAAATAGGTCATAAAATTCTAATGACCCAAATCAACCAACACTTTACATAAAGGCGTAGTACTCGTCTATATGATCACAATGCAAAAATCCACGAGTCAATCTGATTTAAAACAAACACGTTGTTGAGATTTTAAGTTATGATTTAAAATTTAAACTTAAATTCTCTTTTTAGATAATGGGCCGAGCCAAAGAATTCCACCCCAAACCCAAAACCTACACTACCCCTAGTCTTCTTCTTCCTCGCACTGTTTTACTCGCCTATGCATCACCATGGCCATGCACATCGTCCACGTACATGACACCATTAGTCCACAAACTCCACACTTTCCTACACCATCAAGCTTCTCTTCCCACGCTCGTCCTTTTCCCCTTGGCCATTGCTCGACTGTAACACCCTAGTTTTTTATAATATTATTTTAGGAGATTTAATTAAATAAATTAAATAGAATAATATAATATAAATGTTAAGTGTAAGGGGATTGAGAGTTTAGTTAATTAATTAAGGCCAGACTAATATAATAATTAATTGGCATAAGAATGGTTTTGCATTAATCAAATCACATAAGGGTATATTAGGAAATTTGTCGTCCATAACCCTTACCTTTATATATTTTCGTTCCTACCATTTCACCTTCTATTTACGTCATTTTGAAAACTAAATGCAGCAAGGAGGCCTACCATCAAAAAAAGAACTCAAATTAAAAGTTAGACAATCAAGCTTAGGGGAAATCAACCTCAATCCAATCTCCTTATCTGAATCAAAGTGAATAATAATTCTATCTTTATTCTGTTTTGAATCATATATTTTCGAATTTAAAGGAAAATTCATTTTTATGATATGTTGGATGATGATATGCTTGATTTATGATTTATATGGTTTAAACAAGATTATTTAAAAGAGATTATGCACTATTTTATAACAAAACCAAGATTTAATGAAGTTTAAATGCCAAGGGAAAATTTTGTGTTATGAGAAACACGATTTCGGAGTTGGGTGTTAATTTTGATAATTTTCCAAGCTATGGAAAGATTACTACGACTTTTCAAAGGAAAATATGGTTATGCGCGTTTATAAATTTATTTTTAAAAATATATTTAGAATTTGGGTCTGGAATTTTGATATTTTAGACAACATGATTAAAGTGAATTTCTGGAATTTTTGGGGATTTTTCCAAAGTGATTTACTATACAAATTGAATTAATTTAAAAGAGGGACTTCTTTGTAATATTGTTTTGCTTAATAGAAGGGCTAAACTGATTAGTTTAACCATGGTTTAAATATGAGATTAGTGGCAGTTACTTTGGTAAAGAATTTGAAAAGTTAAGGCAACTAATCTGATATTGAAACATGGCAGGTTAGTTATAAAAAGAATTACTTTAAGTAGTATAAACCAGATTTACTCAGAAAAGAGGGTTCCGCCTGCTTTAGAAAGCACCTTTCGACATAGAAGCTTTTACCTTCATCTTAGTATAAACCAACTATGTCGAAACCAATATAGAAAGTATTACAAAAGATGGTACGCAGGGGATTGGAGGAAGGCGGAAGGTAAGGTGTCGAAGGCATAGCTTCCGAAGGAGTCGAAACCTTGGTTTTTTTTTATAAAAGAAAAGTGTCTGCCTTTGTTTTGTTTTAAGACTATGGTTGAAAGAGATTTTTAAAAGGGTTTCGAAAGGGTTGCTATAAACTTAAGACCGCTTTCGATTGGGTTCCTATACTTATGAAAGAGTTTTGAAAGAAGGGGTTCCGACCTAGTCGAAACTCTGCTACTGTTTTATAACTTTTGATGATGTTGAAGATATCAATGCTGTCAAAAGGAACTTTGTTTTATAAGTTTAAGCCACTTTCTATATCTTTCAAAAGAGTTTAGGAGTTTCGAAGGTAATGGTTTCGAAAGGGGTTCTAATGCCAACCTTCTAATATTTTTCCCAGATGTTAAATATTTTCGAAAAAGATGGTGCCGACGCCATCAAATTTTCCCCAATGTTTTTATATGATAAACGATGGTTTCAAAAGAGTTGCTTTCACCTATATTCACTTTGACTAATTAATGTTTTTAGTACACAATCAATGCTTTCGAAAGGGGGACTTTCAGTGATTTTGGAAGGGTTGCTTCCAATGGTATCAAGAGGGGTACTTTTAACTGGCTTTGAAGCTAAGCTTCTAAAATTAAATATTAATACTTACTACAATTGATATGTTTTGAAAGGAAGGTTTTGAATTATTATAAAGGCAGGAGCCAAATCGTTTGGAGATAGATTTTAAGGCTTCCGAAGGAGGTCATACTATGAAGTCGAAAGCTGGGTTTCGAAGGTATCGAAAGGTTTTATAACCAAAAATCTATTTTTAAAAGGAATAATCCACGACTATGTTAAAGGAGATTTTATAACAGTTTTGAGAAGAAGCTTTCTTTGATAAAATAATAAGTCAAAGGGATTAACCATGTTTTATATTAAACCCACAGAAGTGGTATTGCTATGTTGTTATGTTGCTTCTTCAAGTATAAATATATTCACTATATAATGGACTCAAAACTGCATTTTGGGGATAAAGGGTTGAAGAACTAGCTAGGTTAACTCAGTAGCGAATATAAATTGATTAAACTCCTGAATGAGTAGAATTTCATCTAGGAGGTTAGAAAAACCAGAATATAGGATACTAAAATATAAAAGAAAGCTGTCAGCCAATAGATTCTCAGTAAGCCATGAAAACTGTGCAAAGGAAAAGATATTGGTAGGGTCCAATAGATTCATAGTTAGCCTATGAAAACAATGTATAAAGGAAGATGTCAGAAAAACAGGTTCATAATAAGCCCATGAAAATTGTGATTTGATACCGGTAGGGGCCAGTAGGCTTGTAGTTTGCTCATAAAACTATATCCGAATTAAAATATTGACAAATGTCAATAGGTTTCTAGTCAACCCCTGAAAACTAGGATAATAAGAGAAGATATTGGAGTAATCAATAGGTTCCTAGTCAACCCATGAAAACTAGGGTAAGAGTATAGATATTGGATTTAGCCATAGGTTCATAGTAATCCCATAAAAACTATGTAATTAGACAGGGAGTGTAACAGCCCGATTTTTCGACGTCCGAAAAAACGAACCATTAGGGTTAAAGAAGAAGAGGTAGAAGAAGAGAAAACAAAACAACATCAGAATCTAACTATCGCAGCAGAATAAAAAATAGATAATAAAAGATCTTTACACAGAAGAAAAACTATATCTATTTTATACATACATCACCAGAATACATCATCAGAGTTCAACAACATCAGTAACATACAACTGGACAGTCATATAAACCTGTCCTCGGAACTGAATACACATCGGAATAATAATCAAGTACGGAAGTACGTATCACCATCCAGCTCGTCTCCTGAGCTCCACAGCATCATATCCTGTATTCTATAACACTCGGTCTGACCCGAGCATTATAGTGAAATAACACCCGAGTCAGTCTCGAAAACCATCGTGAGAAATCATACTCAAATTGATTATTAAAGTTTCAAAATCCTTTTGAAAACTAAAGCATCTCGTAATACCACGCCACAAATAAACATGTCGAGTTTTTACCTTACGATAGCCAAAACACTTTTTATAAAATCCTCTGATATTATAATAGGGTCTATTTACAAATACTCATTAAAATAGCCGAAATTGTTACATCTATTAAATTCCAGCCACTAGCCACAATCGTGGGTAATACAAACAAAAATCGTAAAAGGTGCGAATGGAGAATGGATTTCCAACTAATGACTAGGCACTAGGGTACCACCTGTCACAGTACGCGACCTAGATCACCGTACCGAGGATTACTCCAATCCCCAGCAACACTAGATCGGGACTACCCCTTACTGGATAATCCCGAGTAAGATCACCCCACGGTTGGGATCAGCAACCGCACCAATAAAGCGAATAAAAAGGGGCATCTAGAGAGGGATGACCTCGCCTTAATGGGCGCTACCCACCTAGCCTTGCTGGATAACCCCTGATTTTCAGTCATTCCCGGTAGATAAGGCTTGAGGCTAAGCTTTACCTTTTTAGAACATATCCCTTAGAATGCTCATCGCCCACCTAACGATGTTCTGAAAGCATTCATCCATACAAGTCCGTCCCAGGTTCGAACGGATCCGAAAGCACTACTCCTGCTACATCCATTTTGGAATCTCCTCGGAATTAGTAGCGACTAGCTCTTGCACTTCACTGCTCCATCTTCGAATCCAAACTCGTCTTCCTCATGAAAATGTACAAACCCGATCGAAGTGGTTTTCGAGAAATTAATCTCGATCTCGGTCTCATCGAAACGATCAACGTATTGGCCAATATTGATAGTCGGTTATTTAACTATCAAATAACATTCACAAACAACCATCAACCATAAATAATTTCACCAAATTATTTATTAACCTCAAAATATCCTCGCAAGATATATTTCAATTTCAACCCTTTTAAAACAGTTTCCAAACCACACTTTTCTCATGAAATAAATTTTCAAATATTTATTTCCACTGAAAACACCAAGCACAAAACTTTAGCTTTTTTTAATAATTTAAAACTCTTTATGATAAAATATCCTTTAAAACATTTAAATTAGAAATTACTTTAATACTTATTCAAATTATATACTTTAAGAATATTTAAAATAAAACTACTTTGTACAATATAAAACTGAATTTCTAACTTTTAAAACATAATTCCACGCCACCTTTAAATAATTACTTCCATAATAGATTAAAAGAAAATACTTACTTTAGAATTTAAACATTTAGAAATAATAAATTTTCTGAAACATGCTTTTTAAAATAACATAACTTATATTTAAAAATTTATGTTGAAAACGTACTTGGCTATCCAGGGAAGTACTCTTCTCTTTCCATCTTGAAAAATAATTCACTGTTTATTTTTAAACAAATTTTCCCATTCCTTTAATAAATTCCCATCGTGAATTTATTCTTTAAATATCCATTGATATATTACTTCACTTTTATAAACCCAGTTTATAAATTCCAAAGTATCGTCTTCTTTGAAAACATAAATGTTAAATTCTAAATCAATTCCCAAATCGATTTCAGATTTTATTCCAAATTGAAATAGATTCCTTTACTTCTCAATTTAACTCCAAAACCCATCAACTTCACTTTTACCTTTCAAATATGATTTAAAAATCTTATTTAACTGAAACGTTACTTTCATGCTTTTCTAAATTCCTCCTTTATCGTTTTAAATAAACTTAATCCTTGAATTTTAAATATATACTTTTATTACTATAAATAATATCACTTTAAGTTTAAAATTCATGCTTTCTCTATTTATTCAAAATCCCTTTTGTTTTCTTTCCTTTCATACTCGGTATTTATTAATTAAGATTTAAATCACTTTTATTGTGTTCCAATTCATTTTTAATTTATTCAGGTGCTCTAAAAAATTATTTTACTTAAAAATCCACTCCTTTATTTTCTTTTTAAAAAATCCATTTTTATATTTTTTATAACTCAGTATACCCAAATATATTCGATCAACCAGTAGCATCCAACACTTCCAATTATCAATATAATTCATCCCAGGATATCTAATAATCATAACAGAGAATATTAAATAATCTAAATAAATGTTGAGGAATCCAGTTAGATCCCTCCAACCTATTTCCCTGCATCCATAGATGTTAGCACAATATAAAATACCAATTCCACTTCGAGGTGGAATATCGTGGTATATGGGATTAATTATAATATCATCCGCTATTATGCGGCGCATAGGGTCTCATCCGCTATATAATGCGGGAAATCAATCACTCCAATATATACTATATATATTACTATATATAATATAGCACATCAAATCAATTCAATCATTCAACCAATTATTTAAATTTAACTATTTAAATTTAAATAACCTTAGATGAGTGACGTTAACTCACCTTCGATTTTTGTTTGCAATCCAATCCAAACCGGCCATTTCTCCATAATTTTAAACCTTGTATAGACAGTTATAGTTTATTAATATTTGAATTAATCAAACAATTAATTATCAATTTAACAATTTAATTAACCAAATATTTCATTATAAACTAAAATTTTGATTTAAACTAATTTCTTTTAAGATTTCTAAAATTTAAATAGGTTAATTAAACAAGCTAATCATCATAACACTTTATTCTAAAACAAACTAATAACTTTAAAACTTATACATGTATATTTATTTTCGTTTGAAACCACATATATATATATATACCTATATAGATTGGATAAAAATCTAACTTATATAAATTCTTTCAACATTTAAAATCCCTTTTTATTTTCCAAAATCTTCTATATATATTAAATTATAATAAAATAGAGTTCCTTGCGAACCTATATATTTTAAATAAAATAGAATTGTTTGTACAATATTTATTTTCTGTATAACCTTAAATATATATGTGTATGTGTGTGTGTATGTTTTTATAAAACTTGACCTTGCTGTTTATAAAGTCAACAAAGCAAACTGCAATAGTTAGCAAAAATTGTTGTTATTATACTATTAAAAAAAATTCTCTTTCTTACACAAACAGCAAACATCCAGAATCTCAAAAATTCAAAATCAAACTACCTCAAAAATGCCGAGCTCCACCCTTACTGCCCATCGAAACCCCCTCACGTGTGCGCCTTCGCCTCTTGAAAACCCTAGGTCGCTCCCAAGCATGACGCACTGCCTTCCCCAGCCGTACCGCCACGACATGACCCTACTCCAAACGATGCCGCTCTGCCCTCATCAGCCACCCCCTAGAGTTCAATCTTGCTTTGAATCGAACTAGGTTTTCGATTCCCCAAAGTGCTCATGCTCGAATTGATAAGAAGAAGCTCGACCCTATAAAAAATTTCAAAGGAGAATTGATTCGATGGGTTTGTGCCAAAGGGAAAAAAAGGGTCGGCCACGAAATTTGATATCGAATCGAACTGGATTTTGAAGAGGATAAGGAAACTCAGCTCTGTTAATTTATTATACTTTTCTTTTTTTTCCTTTTTTCTGCTACGTGTTTTAAATTTCTTAGTGTACTAGACAAATGGAGGTATTGTTGTTATTTGAGTGTACAGGTATTGGAATGATATGGAGATACAAAAGTTGATGTGAATAAAAAAATATTTTTTAAATTCAAATTTAAATTTAAAATTGACCTGAATCCGTAACTCAAAATCTCAATCTCCTACCGAGGCATGTCTCTAGACATTTATAATGTTAAACCTCTATTCCGAACGCAATGGGAAAGGTTATGAGTCCTAATTCGATCGTATGGAGAAGATAGCCTTTTGAACACAGATATTATAATGAATTTTCGATATAGATTTCAGCGCGTTTATCTACCGTACGATCACACAACAACTCCAAACACTGCAAAAATTGAAATCCCTAATAATACAATATTACGGATCCAATGGAACTGGTTTCGTCGAATTCTGAGACTGTGCCTCAGAAGGCTATTTTTAAATTCAATTTAAACTATATAAATTTCAAAACTTAACAAAGCACCTCCAAATTCAAATTTAACACCTTTACTATCTTCAGTATTATCAATATAAATCTTACAAGCCTTTAAATTATTTTTAACAGGCTTAAAACTCTAGATTCAACATTTTAATCAATTTCCAATAGTTTAATTCAAAATTAAATTATCCAGTAAATGGTGGTATTTGAAATTCAAGCTAAAATTACTCTTTTGAATATTTAAAATCAATTAAATATTCTTATTTTAAATATCCAAAATTCCGGGTCGTCACATTCCTCCCCCCTTAAAAGAATTTCGTCCCCGAAATTACTAGTTAGGAAGAATGGTCCAATACCCATTTACTTTTTCCCAAAACCAAACAATTCAACATCATACCAACTATCTTTTTATAGAAGACCCATTATTATTCTTACTAACTTCCCAAACTCTCCCATAGTTTTCAAACAATACTTTTTGCTTGATCATTCAAATTTTAATTTAAAACCAAAATTTTAATTATCAAAATTTTCTCAAAAATTTTCTAACTCCCTAAATTTCCGAATTTTTTTTCCAGCATCTCCTTTGCGTGGCTAGCTCGGAACAACTACAAAATGCCTCTACGGGCTCCCAAATTCCAAAAGAAAACAAAACGCCAAGTAGCTAGATAAAAAACCCAATCAAATTACATATAGAAATTTAAACACATACCCTTTTATCGATCGATTCAAATTTATCTTCTGAAATCAAAAATCCAATTTTCCCACTTGCGTTTTAATACCCGTATATCCAATTTAACCATATCAAAGTATAGATTCCAAAATCATTTTATACAATTCTTTACAAAATTTTCGATATTCATTCCATTTAAGCCCGTACGATGTACCTATACCATTCGTACGCAATACGGAATCCGTTCGCTTACTCGATCACACAATTTTATTTCCGAACTAGTATCGTCCACCCGACTTTCTAGTGCGGACTCAGATCTTGTTTCTTCTTCAGAAACCGTCATTCTACTTGCATAGTCATAACTATGATAGAGAATTTTTAGAATCAATCAAAATCCATATCCAGGGATTGCCGTCGAAAATCGAGTGAAAAAAATCCTAACTCGGATCGATATAACTATCTCGAAATTCTGTGCTCGAATCTGGTTCAAATTGCTATGCGAATAATATACATACATCCTACGTATTTATCTCAACTGATTATCAACTATATCAATTCTCTTTTTATTCACATTCATTTTGACTTCTATTCACTCATCAACGCTTATCATTTCACAAATTTTTTATTAAATCTTCACCCAAATGCTTATTCAATATATTTTCCCGACACTCATATTTCTTAAGAATTCTACCATTTCTTCTTATGTTCAATATAAGTATTTTATACGCTTCTTATATTTATTTTCACTTCACCACTTTAGTTTATATCTACTTCTATTCAAATTGGTTCTCCCGTTTCCATATGAATTCAATTTATGTTCAACTTTGAATATTGAATTTTATCTTCCATTTATAACTGATTCATATTATTATTTTAAATCAGTTTCATTCACTAATTTATTTCAATTTCCAATTTTCGTTTTGTCGCTAACAAAAAATTTTCCCAAAAATTTCCAAATTTTTTTCTAATTCCCAAAATTTTTGAATTTTTTTGGCAGAGTGTCCTTTGTACGAAGGAGCTTTTGCAATTTGACAAGAGATATAAATATATGTATATATCGACCCACACAGTCGGAAAACAAAAACAGTTCATATTTCCTATTTTTATTGCGCAGGCGTACCTTTATTTAGCATTTTTAAGCAAGCGGCTTATTATTTAGAAATTAGCGCGCCCAAAATCCAGCCAAACGGCTTCTCAGTACCTGTACTTAATTTAAACATGTAAGTGCCAAAATCATGTAATTTAACAACACTTAACATATTTAACTAGCAAACATACAAGTTTCTATAAGCAATGCAGGTTAAACAATATTTGTAAGCAACTTATAGGGTTCCGACATTAATTTTAATTGTTTACAATAAATTCGTATACACTTCATTCAATGTAAATGGTTTGCAACTCAATTGCTTACATTCAATTCATTTCTAACCCAAAAAACTCACATTTTATTTCAATTGATTCCAAAAATCAATTTTATTTACCTTTAACATTTCAGAGAATTTTTTTATTTACTTTCGTTTAAGTCGAACGACTAATTTATTCTATGAAATTGACGATATTCACTTAAAATAATATCTAGTTTAGTTTTTTTATCCACAACCAATTGATTCCAACTCAGTTTATGTTTAATTCCATCCCATTTCTGGTTTATTCACCAACCATACATTTTAAAATCATTTCATTGAGCTTGATAACATTAGATTCTTATATTAATAACCACTTCCCAAATTAATTTAACCCAAACTTTTATTTAATGAACTTTCATTCTTACTCGAAGTTGGGCTTCTAATTATTTTAACTTAAGTTAATTTACTTCAATTTATTCCAACTCTCACTTCATTTGCAAATAAATTTTCTTTTTCGCTTTAACTTATCAAATCTCATTTAAATATCAAATAACACGGTCTTCATCACTTCATTGGCCAATATTGATAGTCGTTTATTTAACTATCAAATAACATTCACAAACAACCATCAACCATAAATAATTTCACCAAATTATTTATTAACTTCAAAATATCCTCGCAAGATATATTTCCAATTTAAACCCTTTTGAAAACAGTTTCCAAATCGCACTTTTCTCGTGAAATAAATTTTCAAATATTTATTTCAACTGAAAACACCAAGCACAAAACTTTAGCTTTTTTTCAATAATTTAAAACTCTTTATTATAAAATATCCTTTAAAACATTTAAATTAGAAATTACTTTAATACTTATTCAAATTATATACTTTAAGAATACTTAAAATAAAACTACTTTGTACAATATAAAACCGAATTTCTAACTTTTAAAACATAATTCCAAGCCACCTTTAAATAATTACTTCTATAATAGATTAAAAGAAAATACTTACTCTAGAATTTAAACATTTAGAAATAATAAATTTTCTAAAACATACTTTTTAAAACAAACATAACTTATATTTAAAAATTTATGTTGAAAACGTACTTGGCTATCCAGGGAATTACTCTTCTCTTTCCATCTTTAAAAATAAATCACTATTTATTTCTAAACAAATTTTCCCAATCCTTTAATAAATTCACATCGTGAATTTATTCCTCAAATATCGATTGATATATTACTTCACTTAAATTCCAAAGTTTCATCTTCTTTGAAAACATAAATTTCAAATTCTAAATCAATTCCCATATCGATTTCAGATTTTATTCCAAATTGAAATAGATTCCTTTACTTCTCAATTTAACTCCAAAACCCATCAACTTCACTTTTACCTTTCAAATATGATTTAAAAATCTTATTTAAGTGAAATATTACTTTCATGCTTTTCTAAATTCCTCCTTTATCTTTTTATATAAATTTAATCCTTGAATTTTAAATATATACTTTTATTACTTTAAATAATATCACTTTAAGTTTAAAATTCATTCTCTCTTTGTTTATTCAAAATCCCTTTTGTTTTCTTTCCTTTCATACTCGGAATTTATTAATTAAGATTTAAACCACTTTTATTCTGTTCCAGTTCATTTTTAATTTATTTAGATGCTCTAAAATTATTTTACTTAAAAATCCACTCCTTTATTTTCTTTTCAAAAAACCATTTTTATATTTTTGGTAACTCAGCGTACCCAAATATATTCGATCAACCTGTAGCATCCAACACTTCCAATTATCAATATAATTCATCCCATGATATCTAATAATCATAACAGAGAATATTAAATAATCTAATAAATGTTGAGGAATCCAGTTGGATCCCTCTAAACTGTTTCCCTGCATCCACAGATGTTAGCACAATATAAAATACCAATTCCACTTCGAGGTGGAAAATCACGGTATATGGGATTAATTATAATATCATCCGCTATTATGCGAAGCATAGGGTCTCGTCCGCTATATAATGCGAGAAATCAATCACTCCAATATATATTATATATTACTATATATAATATAGCACATCAAATCAATTCAATCACTCAACCAGTTATTTAAATTTAACTATTTAAATTTAGATAACCCAGATGAGTGAGGTTAACTCACCTTCGATTTTTGTTTGCAATCCAATCCAAACCGGCTATTTCTCCACAATTATAAACCTTGTATAGACAGTTACAGTTTATTAATATTTGAATTAATCAAATAATTAATTACCAATTTAACAATCTAATTAACCAAAGATTTTATTATAAACTAAAAATTTGATTTAAACTAATTTCTTTTAAGATTTCTAAAATTCAAATAGGTTAATTAAACAAGCTAATCATCACAAAACTTTATTCTAAAACAAACTAATAACTTTAAAACGTATATATGTATATTTATTTTCTTTTGAAACTACATATATATACCTATATAGATTGGATAAAAATCTAACTTATATAAATTCTTTCAACATTTAAAATCCCTTTTTATTCTCCAAAATCTTCTATATATATTAAATTCTAACAAAATAGAGTTCCTTGCGAACCTATATATTTTAAATAAAACAGAATTGTTTGTATAGTATTTATTTTCTGTATAACCTTATTTATATATATGTGTGTGTGTGTGTTTTTATAAAACTTGACCTTGCTGTTTATAAAGTCAACAAAGCAAATGCAGTAGTTAGCAAAAATAGTTATTATTATACTGTTAAAAAAATTTTCTTTCTTACACAAACATCAAAAATCTCAAAAATTCAAAATCAAACTACCTTAAAAATGCCAAGCTCCACCCTTACTAGCCATCGAACCCCCTCACGTGCGCGCCTTCGCCTCTTGAAATCCCTAGGTCGCTCCCAAGCATGACGCGCTGCCTTCCCCAGTCATACCGCCACGACGTGACCTTATTCCAATCGATGCTACTCCTCCCTCATCCGCCGCCCCCTCGAGTTCAATCTCGCTTTGAATCGAACTAGGTTTTCGATTCCCCAAAGTGCTCATGCTCGAATTGACAAGAAGAAGCTCGGCCATGTAAAAAAATTTCAAAGGAGAATCGATTCGATGGGTTTGTGTAGAAGGGAAAAAAAGGGTCGGCCATGAAATTTAATTTCGAATCAAACTGGATTTTGAAGAGGATAGAGGAAACTCGACTCGGTTAATTTATTATACTTTTCTTTTTTTCCTTTTTTCTCCACGTGTTTTAAATTTCTTAGTGTACTAGACAAGTGGAGGAATTGTTATTATTTGAGTGTATGTGTTGGAATGAAATGGAGATACAAAAGTTGTTGTGAATAAAAAAATACTTTTATAAATTCAAATTTAAATTTAAAATTGACCCGAATCCGTAACTCAAAATCTCAATCTCCTACCGAGGTGTGTCGCTAGGCGTTTATAATGTTAAACCCCTATTTCGAACATAATGGAAAAGGCTTGAGTCCTAATTCAATCGTATGTAGAAGATAGCCTTTTGAACACATATATTATATTGAATTTTCTATATAGATTTAAGCGCGTTTATCTACCGTACGATCACACGACAACTCGAAACACTACAAAAATTGAAATCCGATAATAATACAATATTATGAATCCAATGGAACTAATTTCGTCGAATTCTGAGACTGTGGCTCGGAAGGCTAATTTTAAATTCAATTTAAACTATATAAATTTCAAAACTTAACAAAATACCTCCAAATTCAAATTTAACACTTTTACTATCTTCAATATTATCAATATAAATCTTACAAGCCTTTAAATTATTTTTAACAGACTTAAAACTCCAGATTCAACATTTTACTCAATTTCCAATAGTTTAATTCAAAATTAAATTATCCAGTAAATGGTGATATTTGAAATTCAAGCTAAAATTACACTTTTGAATATTTAAAACCAATTAAATATTCCTATTTTAAATATCCAAAATTCTGGGTCATCGCAGGGAGTCCTTAAATGTTTAACCGGTTACTAATCAGTCCAAGAAAACTAATAGGTTATAGTAATCCTAGAAACCATAATTACGACAGATAGTCTAAAATGAATGGGGGTGGGTAATCCAGAATTGATTCATTTGTTTTGCATATCATCATATTATACTGTTTTGAATTGTCTTAACTATTATGGATGCAAGAGCACAATATATGGTTTTATAAATGTTTTGAGGCACTAGTTGGAAAACCTGTTTCGCAAAGCGGCATGGTCTCACTAGACATCTAAATGATTTGAGATGATAGATTATTATTCATACCAAGCTTTAAGTCTGACTCGAAGTTTATGTTTCCCCCTTAAACTCTTGGGTGCTCAATTGATTTTGAGTAGTTTGAGAATTGAGGTTTTCAGGTACCTCTTAAAACGAATAAACTTCTGGAGTTGTGCAGGAGGCATGAAGATATTTAGAGTTCTCTTTTATTTTGATTCTGATGTGTTTCTTGTAATGGTAAAGTTGCTATATTACATGTATATAATCTGATCATCCAAGGGGCATCTTCATACATCGCTCTTGGCCGTATGTTGTGATAAATATATTTTCCCTAAATGTGCTTTCGAGTCTGGGATTATGTAATGAGTGGAAAATATTTTAAAATAATATGTGATATTGTTTGAAGTTTAAATATTTTTCCATATTCATATGTTTCTGTGTATCAAAGAATCTAATTTCACCGTATTTGGTCGTCGAGGATTAATAATTATGGATGACTGCATCATCCGTAGACTTTAGTTTTGGGCCTCCAAGTACAGGGATGTTACAAGTTGGTATTAGAGTAAGGTTTATGAAACTTTAAAAGACATTAAGACCTAAAGGCTTTTTGAGACATAATCCAATGAATTTGAAAATATAATCGGGGTTTGGATTAACGCCTTAGTAACGTACTTGTATTATATATACGAGTACATATGCACGTCCAGGCAACCGTTGAGCCATAATTCTATAGCATGACTATTAAAATACAATGATAATAAAATCGGCACAATGATTGTTTTCCCCATCAACACTTTCAATTATAGCCAAAATATCTTTGAATTGCCTCATCAATTGGTTCGATGTACATGAGCAGTAAGATCTGTGCGATAACAAATAAACAAAAATATTCTATGTACCCTTTTGATTTAAACCAATTATTTTGTCAAACTATTTTGTACATGAATTTTTTGAAAGCGTAATAATAATGCTTCTAAACTCTAATGTTTATCTAAAGTATTGCTTTTTCTGCAATAGAAACATCATGTGAAAGAATATAGCAACATTTTTTGTATGCACAATTTCTAGCCAATTCCAACTCCAACCATTATGTTCTATAAACTATTTTGCGTTCTCCTTAGAAAAATGCCAGCTAATGAAATGCTTTGCAACCTAGAACTAAAAGCTACACTGCCTAAGCATTCTAGATCTGATCTGAAGGCCATTGCTTCTATGTAGCTACCGCTTCTTCGCCAATGATGAGTGCGAACCCGTGCTACGGACAAGGTGGTATGGTCTTAAAAAAAATTTGCCTTCATTTTGCTTGTTACTATTTACTATCAATTCGGTTAAATTTATTATTGTAGGAAACTGTTGTTGTAGGAAACTCTATCAGAATACATTTTTTCAAACGTTGTTATAGATGTTTGTTGAACGGTTTGATTTGCAGTTATATCATTTAGTGATTCATGTACATATATAACTATGTATGTTACAATTTCGAGTTGGTTGGGCATAGTAATGGGAAATACTGTTTATTTCCGAACAGCATTGGTAGATTGGTGCAAAATGTGTGGTCATAAATTAGCTTTGCAGTTATGCTAAATTCTGATTGCTGAACTCTGAAGTCTGAATGATGGTTGCTGAATTCTGAATAATTACTTACTTGTTTGTTTGCATTCAATATACAGAACAAAAAACAACATTCAACATTTAGAACAAAGAATAAGCACTGAAAAAATTCTGAATTATTTTGTCTGAATAGACGGTTTTATTCAAAACACTGCTAATAAAACAACATAGAAAGTTCTTTCCATTTGTATGGGTAAGAATAATGCAGTTTCCTAGGACCATTATCGCTTTTTATATCAGTTTCCAACTTTATGTTTATCAGCACCCGTCCGTCCATTATTCTTCTATCTGGTTCAATAATATTTTTATTTTGGGTCCAATGATTTCGCTTTTTGCGGTCATACTTGTAAAAGGAACATTAAAGGTTGATTAAGTGCACTACAATGGTTATTTTTTCGGGTAATTAAAGTGCGCATAATGGTAAAAAAAATAGTAGCGTTTGCACGTATTTCTTGTCATACATTTTCGTAGTGGGTGAATCAAATGAAGCTATCTAACTATAATTTGGAGAAACCTTGGACGCTTTAGAAATATTTATTATTTGAGCATACGATAATATATGTCTATATTTCATGTACTTGCATGCAATAAGATTATAATAATCGAGCAATGCGTATCTAATTTATTTGATGTTTTGTTAACCACACTCATGATTAAACAGGTACATATAAGTACGTTTGAATTTTATAAGGAATCACAAAAATTGGTAGTACTTTCAATTTCATTACAACTTCATCACCCCATACTTCCTCGTCACTGCTTATATTCATTCCATCCACTGCCTCTCAAATAAAAACTCAAACCACCCCAGACTGCAACCTCTACATCAACACTTTGCCATACAACCCATTTACCATATCATTATCTCCTTGCCATTTCATCTACACTTTAATCATTAGTGCATATCTCTTCTTCAACATCAACCAATCATCCCCCATCAAAAATTCCACACTCAACTGTCTTCACTTCCTTTTCAACTAATCACTGCACATTCAACCTGCCATCCACTGCCAATCCAACAATCCTCTACGACCATTACCTCTGTGCATAAAATCACCAACATACAACAGCGCCACCTTACGTCATTACCCTACACCTCACTTCTGCCATATAATAGTACCAACATACAGTATCACCTCTACCATATAACATTCACCATCCAATCTTTGCATGCTAACTCATCATCAAAATATCACCTGAGAATACCCATCACCCTTGCCACCCATCACTGCCCTGCTACAATCAATACATCTTCCTTCTCAAACTACTTCAAACATTCACACAGCCTCCTCTTCCTTTCAAATTACCACAGTTCAACCACATTCCCCAGCAGTTCACCCATCAGTACATCCACATACCTCCATTTCCTCCATCATTGTTCTGCCACTTCTGCAAATTGGCTTAAACCATAAACACAACTTTACCAAAATCACTATATCCATCAACTTCTCTTGCTACCTCACTTACCTGACACCCTCTGCCTCTGCCGCAATCAAATCTCCGTCGCCAACTCCTACAACATCACCCGTAATCAACAACAGAACTCACTCCAATCCATCACAAATACTGCCGCCTCCTCTGCCTCATCACTTATAGCTGCCAGAAATATGAAAAATTGCCCAAAATATTCGTTGAGATGTTATTATGAACTTATCGCTACCTACAATGATCAAATCACACCTTACACTCATTTATCCTTCCTGAAGCCAAGTATCGTTCTGAAGTTGTTATGGTTACTGCACCCATTTAACCCTTGCACAGTTTCAGTTATTTAGGAAAATGTTAAAAATAGTATAAATATAAAAAACATAGTTAAGTGTACCTATATGTTTTTTATCGTATTATCCAAATGTTTGCTCAATTCCACCTGCAAGTAGAACCAATTTTTGAATCATTTAGCTGTAAGTGAATACATTAATAACTATTTTAAACAATAGGAATTCAATAATTTTAAGTAAAAAGAGAAATCAAAACTTTAATCATGCATACGATATAGTTGGGTTGTTGCATTATATCGATGATGTTTTTCTCCTCATTTTCTCGAGCCCATGAAAATTGGTATATAAAAAATAAATGACATACACAAAGAGAATATTACAAACAGAATATCTAATGATGTTTAAAGAGAAAGTCTACTAAAAATGCGAAACATCAAAAAAACATTATATTTAAGACAATTAATTTCAATTGTTTAGTATGTAATGCTTTCAAGTTTACTATCCCTAACATAATTTTCATTATAACCTTAGTATGTAGGTTTAATATTAAATATATTTATTTGGTATTTTATGACATGCTGTACAGCTAATAGCTGCACTGCTTTTGTCTGATATTAACTAAGCAATTACCTTCATACAACCTAAGTTATTGTAATATTAATTTTTCTTTCATTTATATCCTCAAATACTTGCTTTAGTAAAAAAATGGCTGGGTTGAATAATCAATTGACACTTTTCCCCATAAAGTTGCTCAACCAAAATTTGTACTTTTTTTGCCAATTACTTCCTTCCCTTCCCTATTAATTTCAAATTACTTTGCCACCAAAGCGATCATCCAGTTTTGACCAACCTCCAATTGAAGGAAGGTGACCTTTCATTTTTATTTTTAAGTTTGAGTAAACCACAAAAGTGATCATATCCGTTAGACCAAGTTTTATCTATTACACGTATTGAAAAGTAATCATGAAAATAATATTAATATTAATTGTTAGGTAACCACATTATAGATCAAGATTAATTGCCATTTACTGATAACCATAGCTTTAATTTATATAATATGTTAAGGTTAATTTTGCATTTTCTCCTGAACTTTGATATTTATTTTTACGAAATATGGCTCCTCTCATAATAATTAAATAATTTATAAAGAACTATTGTAAATATATGAGATACATAACTTTTTAATTTAAGTTTAACAACAAAAGAAAAAACAATTATCACAAAATGCCTTAATATTAAATGCTAGAAGATTTACTTCTCAACCTATATGTAGACCACCAATATTTTTTCATCAGGTAGACATATCAAGAACACAAAGTTTTCATGTTAGCTTAGTAACTTTATTACCTGTGGCATTAAAAACAAACAAGGCAGCTCATATAGGAAAAGAAGATGACAAACATTTGCTGAGTGTATATGAATGCCTAGGTAGACTAATAGCCTCAGTAGACACACCAATGACAGCAGTGCTGAGGAAAAGAAAATCCTTTGTATGAATGAGTAGAAGATAGAATGAAGTTGCCATTGATACCATCAATGCTACCACAAATGCTGATACCATGTATTTGTTACTGTATATTTAAAACATCAACATATTAATTTATTATTCATATAACCGACGAACGTAAACATTGGTACCATCAATGCCTGTTATGTTGTAGTGTATGTGTTGAATAAACCAATAAGAAAATAACCTTTGTATGCCGTCAAATATAGGACAACTTTCTAATTTGTTAAAAGGGAAGAAAAAAAACTACAAAAAGAGTATATGAAAAAAATCGAAAGACAAAATAATGAATAATAAATGTATACAATAAAATTGAATATGGAATCAAATATAAAAAGCTGCAATTGCAAAAGTTAAGGAAGAGGAATATGGTAAAAGCACAAATTTGTAATTCCACTCGAAATAGTTAGAATCAATATGCTCAAAGTTATATACATGCATTCATGTCAGTCAGTTTTTTAATTAAATTGGATATAGCATTTATTGAGTATTTCTGGATTGTATATAGCATACTGAATTAAAATTTATATAAGCATATAAATTGCATTTCAGGATAAATAGTTATAGATGTGGATAGCTTGTTGAAACGGATTCTTGTTATCAGGAGGAGGCACTAACTAATAGTACCTAAAATGATTACTAAGGAAATAAAAGAGGAAAAATCAATAGTGCAGTTATACTTCCCAATTTCCCTAGCTAACAAATCCATTAAATCATGAAGTTTCCTAATAAACGCAGTAAATTATCTTTAGCTGTAAGGAACTGCAATATTATTTCGTGTATGAACGGAAATAAAAGAGGCAACAATCAACAGTTATACTTCCCAATTTCCCTAGCTAACAAATCCATTAAATCATGAAGTTTCCTAATAAACGCAGTAAATTATCTTTAGCTGCAAGGAACAACAATATTATACCGTGTATCATGGAAATCCCTTGTTAATGCAAAAATTTATCCTAGTCGTAATGGTTTATGATTTCATTGAGCATTTCCCCCCGAGGAAACTTTTATAATTCAAAAATTAATGTATGATAATAAGCCCATCAATATGCATAGGTTTTTAAAATATAAAAAAAGTTACTTGTTTTTTAATGTCCTAAGTCGAAAAAAGGAATATAACACATAATTTAGGTAGAATAATAACCTTCAAACTTCGCTCTTATTATCCGTCTCTTTTTGTAAATTTCATAAGCTTCTTTTCGCCTTTACAAAGGGGAATACTACGATGAATTTCTCCCAAATTCATTTTAAATGAATCTCATTTCTTACTTGCTCTTGCTAGACCTGTTTGATGGTAAAAAATAGAAAAGGGTTCTCAACCATTTCTGGACCAACATGTTGGGTTCGACATGAACAACATCATATACATACTCCTAGCTGTAGCGCTAAGTCATCAAATACATGAATCAAGCCATATCATCTTTTTTTGGAATTTTAAAGTTATTTTCAAACTGTAGTCATGAACTTTGGATGTCAGTATGACGTTATCAAAAAACAAAATATTATATGTCGTTTGCAAATAGTAGTAAAATTAATGAAACATAGAGGTTATGGAATTTGGTTAATGTTAGTTTCATAACTTATCTTCGATGTCTCTCCTTCTGCCTCTACCTCTCCACTTCTTGCAAATGGTCCTCTAACTCTCGGCCTACTATCAGCCGGTGTCTTTCTACATGCATACTGATGTAATATATATAAACATAAACGATTTGTCTCAAAACTCAAGACTCACTTAGCAAACAGTTATAAGTGTATGGTAGAAGAAGGCTCTGCAGTTTGGATTGAGTGGACTGGAGTTTTGTCATTTTGAAATAATGGAAATTAGTGTTGTAAAGTAAGCAAACCTTGCTTCCAGATTTTATATTTAAGTAACAGATGAGGGACTTTTCTAATCATCTCAGAACATGCTTAGCTTATGTTCTCTTATCCGTTTTAATTTTTAGTTTTAGCATTTAATTTCAAGTTAATAAATGTGTCTTAACTATGTATGTGATCCATATATAAACATGATTGATATATCTTCCCTTTCGATTTGCCTGCTTTGATGCTTTTATTTAACCCTTTCCCAAAGAGAAATAACAAACAAAAAAAAAAAAAAATTAAATACATAAGGGGACCTAATAATATATACCTCTTGCAATGTGACCCATACTCTGACACCAAGGGATGCTCTCATCCAGGCTGCGAACCTGCATACCCAACACCTCAATGTGAAAAAAAATGCAAATCAAACAATCTTCTTTGGGAAAAACCAAACATCTTAACGTCAATGCTTATCAAGTTTGCCCCAATCTTCGTGACATTAAATTTAAGTCAATCTGTACGATGGAGGATTCATGGGTAGCCTGGACTCAACCGCGGATAAACATAATGATGGCGACGATGTTTTCAATCGATCTGGAGGATGGAGGATGTACGGGTAGTGTGGATTTGATCTAGGTCAACAGCGTCGATCGACTTAGAGACGTTGATGATTTTTGCGGAGAATAGCAGTGAATCTCCCTAGCGATTAGAGATTTGAGATGAGGAGGATGAGCGATGCGATCGATTTAGTAGCAGGAGGTGTTTGATTTCTAGGGAGGATGGCGGTGAATTGCGTTCGCGTATGCAAATAGAAGTGAACGAAATAAGATCCGAACGAAATAGCAGAAAGAAGGGCATTTTTGGTACTTCAGAAAGACACGGTTGAATCATGCTCATAGAACTCTTATTATTAGTAGTAAAGATAAGTGCATGTTTCCCTCTCTCTTAAAGACTGTTCTTCCATATCTTACTAAGGCTCGTATGCAGATTTACGAGAAAGAGGATATGGAAGTAGGAAATGGAAGAGGAAATCTTGGTGGAGGAAGCACCACAACAAATGGAAATGCTCGACTGAATACCACGAATGCCGAGGCCAATGTAGGTGCTGGAAATCCGCCAGTGGATGTGGGGATGGTGTATCAGTTGTTAGCTAATCTTTTGCAAGCAGGAGCTGCTGGTAATGTTGGAGAAGCTAATCCCATGGCTACAGTTGGGAATGACTGTGCTAAGCTAAGTAGAGACTATACCAGCTTAGGTGGAAAGTCGTTTTTTGGAATGGAGGATGAACGGAAGATGCTATTGAATTTGAGAATTAGCTTTTGCACTGTGAAAGGATCTTTACTGGTCTAGGCTTGGTTGATGAGCAAAAGAGAAGGCTAGCCTCTAGGAAGTTGCAAGAACCGCACTTCATTGGTGGAATTATGTGACCACCAAAGTGCCGGAGGAAGAGCTGACATGGGATGATTTCAGGGGAAGGTTTGAGTAGAGCTTTCTATCTGAGGTTGCTAAGTCGGCATTGATGAGTTAGTTCATGGATCTAGTTCAAGGAGAGATGTCAGTGGTTGAGTATGCTGTTAGGTTTGACGAGCTGTCTCGATATGGATATGCTATGGTTGACACAGATGTAAGAAGAAATGAGAGGTTCATTCGAGGACTGGGACCTGCCCTTGCTAGAATGACCATGGACCATATCTAAGAACCTTGTAATGAGGTAGTGGAGATGACCATTCACCATGAAGAGATGCTCGCTGTTTTCGCTAGAGAAAAGCCAGTTGAATCCCAGGGTCCTTAGGGAAACAAAAGGAAATTCTTTAAGATGAAGGGAGCCCAGAAAGGGGATGCTACCAAGAAAGCAAGGGTCGATTTAATTTTCTAAAAATGTGACAAGAAGGGTCACTATGCAAAACGAGTATATACGCACGTCTAGGTGGACGTGCATTTGATTGCTGATTTATAGAAAAGCTTAGCTATTAATAAACAATGGCAGCAAAATCAGTGCAATGATCGACACATTTAAATATAGACAACTGCCTTTGAATTGCCTCATGATCTGGTTCAGCGTATATGAATAGCAAGATTCGACCTGTAACAAACAAATAATAATGTTATATGTACACCTTTTAGTTTAAACCAATTATTTTGTCAAAATATGTTGTCCATGAACTTAAATCAAACTATTTTATCAATGCTTTCTTAATGTATTTTGATTTTATGTTAATCTCTGTGTATATAATTGAGTATTTTTAGTAATTGATTCTATCAAAGTTGCTGCATTCTCACGACAGACTTCAACCAAATGAGGATAGATATAATTTGAATGGATGAAGCTTACGTCTACTTGGGCTCTCACACGACTTGTGGTCATATACATCTCCTTCTTACACAATATTACTCATCCAATATAGACAGCAAAGAAAGAGTTCTAGTTTAGCGCTAACGTATACTATTGAAAGCAATAAAAAGTATATCATAGGACTTCATAAAACCTCGAACATATAACAATATGAACAGGAGAGAGAGGAAGGCATAGAGTACATGAACTAAATTTCATGAGCTAACAGCAAAATCATGTTATAAGATGCTTTGACATACAATCGACAAAAAACTCAACATGAGTAACACAACCTGGAGTATGTGAAACAGAATACAACCCATAGATTCAAAAAGCATTATCAAACAACAACTGGTCATGCTCAAACCATTGTCTAACAAACATGCAATTCAGTGATTGCTGGAAACCCTTGTACTATCACTGTCACCTAGCGGTAAGATCAACCAAATTTTTTGCAGACAGAGTTGAATCTATACAATGAATGAACTATTTATCCTTGCTAACTTGGTAGACTTTCTGGTCACGCCTACAACAACCTGCATTTGTCGAAACAAAATTTGAGAAATTAAACTTATAAGATAACACAAATTAACAATGGAAATAAGCAAAAGTTTTACAACAACACATAATAATTTCATAAAGAGAAAATAACATTGAGAATGTAACTTTGTACTTTAACAAAACTTTCACCTAATCACAATTCAAACATACAAAAAAGCAATAAAACAAAAAAATACTAATGCGTAAGTTAACAATATTCAACTAACAGGAGTTTACTCATAAGATTCCATAAATTATCAATATAATAATGGAAATCTTCTATTTTATATTTATTACCATTTAATATGAAATAAATGAGACAGCCACTGTTTTGCATTATATAAGCTACGTGTTAATTCGTGAACCCTTAGACCTTCACATTCTAATGTCAATATTATTTCCATCTATCCAGAACACACATTAGCACAACTTTACCATGGCCTGGACTTTAAAGTTAAATTCAAGAGCAACTTGACCCAAATGACCTAAATTGCTTGGTAAAATATGATACTATAGTGAGCAATGTATATCCACAAATAAAACATATTGGAGATGAGTTTAACTATAACAATGACTTGACTATGGTATATATTACCAAATTTCATTAGACATAAAGTAATACTCTTGGTACTCTTGGTAGGGGTTTCTGTGATCAAACGGTAGGGGTTTGCAGCATCTGCTAATCTGTAGAGTAATAGTTATGGTATCCTTGTTAATTCCTAATAACAAATAGATTTGGTTAACTGGAATTTTCTTTTCCATTCAGCAACACCCCTTTTTCTTCACATATATGCAGTAGCAAAGACAAAGAAAGATCGTTGATACTTTACATAGTTAAATCTATTCATTCAATTTATGGATTAAAAGTAAGTCCTTATATCCAAAATATAGAAAAATAATAATTAAAATGTTAATTCCATAAATCCCTCTTTTTCTATTGTGTTATAGTGTGCATCAGTAAGTGTTCTAGTAATATTCCATAAACAAATAAACATGTTGAAAAATAATCTAAGAGCTATACGTTTGAAACTTTTATCCGACACCACGTGTTAAGATTTATTTTTAAGTTGGTCTCTATACTCCAGAAAACAAAGTTGATAATCACCTTATTATGCTAAATAGTATAGATCATCATGTATCATCATCTGCTAACCTGGAATTGAAAACATGTGATGTCAAACTGAAAAAAATGATGTAGGATATTCGAATTCATCCAGAAGTTATTATCACTGAACCACATTTATCTATTTATTCTTTTAGTGTACAAAATGACTATTATAAATTTTAAATCATGATAATACAAAAAATATTGAAATGAATCATGATAGCGCAAAACAAATGTTGAAAGTGAACGAATCACAGAGAAGGAAAGTGTCACGTTCGGTCCCATCTTTCCTTAATATGTGTGTACATGTGTCTGTATAACTATACATAGAAGTTGCTAGAAAGATTATCTAAATATAGACCAATGCACAATGTCTAATAGATAATTTATTCAAGGTATCGTCTATTTGGTAGAAAAATAAAAACAATATTTGATATAAAGTACTACTATGTAGGAGATTGTTTACCTGATATCATATAAGCAATGGAGTTGTTTGTTCAAAGAGAAGAACCTAATGTGTGCACATGTACCCGATATTTAGAATGTCCTGCTCTTTCAGATTAGCCTCCTTGCATGTGGCGGTGGCAAGGAGACATTCACAACTAAATGTGAGTATGTGTGCGTGTGTTAGTGGACAATCAATATTATTACTTTCGATACTATCGTATAAGGTAATACATTATAAGGGAATATTATTTCAGTCTATAATTTTAATGCATATATTTTAAAGCAAATGTTAATCAAACTCTTTGGAAACAAATCAAAAATTCAAATTCAGGTTTTATCTATTGGTATAAATTATAGGATAAATAAAACAGATAATTCGAGTAATAAAAATGTATGGCAGGAAGTACCTGAGTCAGAGTTCTGCCTTTCACAACCTGGTCGGCATCCGACGCAACTATCACAATCTGACCTGCCTCATACGCTAACACCTTCAGCAGGCATACAACCGAGCCCAGCCTTTTTCTCCCTGCACACTTCAGTATCACTTTACCCTTCTTCCTGCACACTCCAGCTCTTCGGTACTTACAAACCTTTACATCAAGCCTGCTACTTGCATTTTCACCTCTCCAATGCACCATCAACGTACAGGCTAGTACACCATAGGACGAAGTTGTCTATAAGCCCACCTACCCAAGCCTGATTTTGCAGCATCATAATACAGGGCGGCTTCATTTGGAACACATCCTTCATCATAGCCAGTTGCAGGCCTGTCGTGCAGCAGACTTGATTAGACAACATTGCTCCGGTTTCACATCCACCATCTCAACCTGTTCAAGCAACAACAGCTCTTAATTGCTATGTTTGTGCATCTAAAACTCTGGTTCAAGGCATGTAGCATGAGCACTTTGGCGTTCGCAACGACAGCTAGTTTTTCACTCCCTGTCACGCAATAACATCCCCTCATTCTCAATCTTGCAGCAACAGTATCACCTAATTGCCATATTAGTGCATTTTCGTCAATGTCTAAACATATAAGTGTAAACTTGTTACTGTATTTTCTTCTACGCGTCACATACCGGCGATCATCATAGTGATGATCCTTATAGTTGTAATAGTTATAGCCCAACATTCTTTTGTATGGATTTTGATTTTTAATTAATAATTTATGAGTGCTCTCCTCACATGAGGACCAATCTTACATAAAAAAGTATGGAAGGACCAATCCCCTTGCCAAATTCTTTGACATCCTGATTTAATGAAAAATAAACAATAGTGATAAACATGCAAGGTATGAAATTAACGTTTGAATGTGAAGTGGTAAAAAAAAAAGTTGATATGAGGTGTGACATTTTTAGTAAGATCAGTTTTGAATTAGTGCAAAAGTATAAAAAACCTAAGTAGACGCATAATTTGAAGATAATAATTTGTCAGTGTCAACTAAAAAACATACAATGGGTAATTTAATTTCATTTATTTGTTGCCAAAATCTTTTAGAATTATTGATTTTCAGCATTTGTGTTGTCACCGGATGTGTATAGGTATCTACATAAATATGGTAGCGTATGTTATAACTTACAACATAGGAATATTAAAATGAAAGTATATCAATATAGTTCAATAAAAAATTGAAATTTATTGGCTTCCTATGGACGTAAATAATAATATAACCCAGCCTTTAAAATTCCAAGGGGTAAAAATTGCTTGTGGGAGCGAAACTTCTATTCAAACAAAAAATTGAAGAGCTTCCCAAATGCTCCTAATTGAATTCAGAAAATGTAAGTTAGTTAATTGTATCATATACTGCTATCCTCTTTAAATGTAAAGAGACAAAATAAAGTATCTTATAAATGGGCAGAAAAAGATAATTCTGTCCTAAAGTAAAAAATATGGTCAATTGAGGTTCTGTGCATAAAATTATTCAGCATAAAAATATTTGAACTTTCTTTAAAAGACATATGAAATAAATAAATATTGGACCATTAACAAAAAAGGTGGGTTCTAATGAAGAACTCAAAATAAAATAAAGATTTTATTCTATTAGAGGTCGGGTTTAGGTCTTAATACCCAATGGCTGTTGGATATCATGAAAGAAATGCGTACACGCACATGTATAAATACATATATATTTAACCATGTTTGAAATGATGTATATAACTATGTATATGAGAAAAAGAAGGTAATAATTTTCTATTTGTTCTTAAAACTGAAGGTTGTAATCTGAACATATGTATAAGTATTTTGTTAACCAATCAAAATTTGGAACGATAAATCACAGTTTTATCAATTGTTAGAAAATATTCATTGAGCATAAATCGTAGTAAAATTTCATCCATTAAAGCTAAATGAAGTTAATCAACATTCATTCTGTGTAAACTATCAGGTCATATTTACTTCCTAGTTACCCCTCTCTTATTATATATGAGAGTTTTAATTAAGTAGTTAGCTCAAGTGTGATATACTCATAAATGATAAAATAGAACAATGTCGTACAGTTACCGGCTAACAGTGCCTATGTAAGAAAATGTAAAAACATGAAAAGTAACCCAAAATTGTAAATAATAATATTAAGGGAAGCAAAATAAGTTGTTTTAAGAAAAAAATAGTGAAGAAATTATTTATTTGCAAACAACAATTTCATGAATTAAAATTTCTGTAACGACCCAGAATTTTTATTAATTAAAATTTGAATATTTAATTAATTTTAAATATAAATGAGTGAATTTATAAGTCGAATAAATTTTTATTTGAATTATTGAATTTAATTGGATTATTAAATCGATAATTTAATATGTTAAATTATGAAAATAATTGAAAATTGGGTTAAATATGATTGAAAATGATTTGTAAAATTTTATTTTATCATATTGAAGTTAGAAGGATATTTTAGAACTTTTAAAATCGAATTAAAAGTTAATTTGTGAAAATTGAATACTTTAATATTTAATCGACTAGTGAAAATAGCCAATTTTTGAACAGTCTCAGAATTGAACGAAACCAGTTCCATTGGATCCGTAATGGTTAGTTATTACCGAATTTAAATTTTCGTGTCAATCGGAGTTATCGTTTGAGCGTGGCAGCTCGAAACGCATCGAATTGTTTTTAATTTAAATTTGACGAGTGAAAATAGCCATTTTTCAAACTGTCTCGGATTTCGACGAAACTAGTTTCATCGGATCCGTAATGTGATATTATTGTAAGGTTTCAAATTTCAAGTCGATTGGATTTACCGTTTGTCCGGTACAAATTAAAACGCCTAGAAATCGATTTAAATCGGTTTAATTTAAATTGAAAGTTTGTAGCCATAACTCGCACAGATGTCCGAATTAGCTTACGAAACCTGTTCCATTGTGTCCGGAACGCGGGATAAACCCTAGGAATGTCAGTTTCGGCGCGTGAATCAGAGTTCGGAATTTCCGGGATGAATAGTGTTTCGTCGGTTCCTATAAATATACCCCCTACCCTTCATAAATGAAAAAAAATATCTCTAATCCAAAACCCTAGCCGCCTCTTTATAAACCAATGGCCAGAATTTTTCAATTTTCATTCCTTAATCTCTTCCAATCCGTGAAGTTTTAGCCAAAGTGATCAACTACAACATTGTAGAGCATGAAGAGGGCTTTAAATCCATAAGGTGATGATGGAGTTTGGCGTCGCGTGGAGGGGGGAGAGTGGCTGCGTGCGTGCCGTGTATACTTGCATGCGCGCGTATCATGGCTTGACCGAGCTTCTCATGCTTATGGCCGAGCATGGTTGTGGTGGAGAGCTTCGAATTGCAAGTTGTTGATCGAGTTTTCATCGTGTGTGGTGTTAGCAAAATCAAACCCTAGTATTTAAGTAATGGGTTTGTTGTTCGGCTATTTACTGGAGCTTATGCGTGAGAGGAAGGAGAGAAAGGGGGGACGGTCCAGATGAGGAGAAGTTGGATCTAAGGGCTGTGGATGGTTAGGTTTAAAATAATTATAAATTTTGTTGTAAATTCATAGTTAAAATCGTGTAAACTTGTAAAATCAATAACTTTTTCATACGAGGTCGAAAACGTGCGAAACCAGTTGCGTTGGAATCGTATGGACGAGCACTACGCGATGGAATTAGATTGGATTTGTTTGGAGTTAGTGAGAATTTCAGGTAAAATTAAACGCGCGTTTAATTTTATTCGAAATAAATCGCTAAAACGAAATTAAAATCAAGGTAAGAACTTCTCACTCAATCGAATCAGTTTCGATTCTATTTTAAATAGTTAGATTTAAAATATTTGAATGCATGTTTGAATGATGATTGATATCTATTGATTGTTAAAATAGACATTATACGCCGTTAGTAAGCGGATGTTATTTATTAAAAACATATACCACGAATATTTCATAAACAGTGAAATTGGTATTATATATAATAGCAATATATATATATATTGGCATATGTATACATTGGAGTTATTGATTTCCCGCATTTTTTTTGTTTAGCGGATGAGACCCTATTACGCCGTTATTAAGCGGATAATATTTAATAAGAACATATACCGCGATAATTTCGTACTGGAGCGGAATTGGTATTGTGCTAATGTTTGTGGATGCAGGAAAACAGGTTGGAGGGATCCAACTGGATTCCTCAACAGTTTTTATTTGATTTCAGATATTTTGATATTTGATGGATTTTCATATTGATATATGATATCGTTGTAGTCGTGATTGACTATTTGGTGTGTAGCATCATTGGACCAAATTTTGGGATTTTAAAATGATTTTTTTAAAGTGATTTTTGAGAATATACTATATTTTGGAATTGATCCATTATAAATAAATAAACGTTATAATTTTTAAAGTTATAAAAATTATGATTTTTAAGAAATATAGTTAAAAGCTGATTTTTGAAAATAAGGAATTAATGACTTTATAAAATAGTTAAATTGGGATTTCTGAAATAATTGTGAAAAGTTTAAATATAGGATTTATAAAATTTGATTATTTTATAAATCAAAATGATGAAATTATAAAGGAGTTTAAAGACGTTTTTAAAATATTAATATGAATTGATTTATATAAGAGATTTATAAATGGATATTTATAAATTGAGATATTGAAATTATAAAACGAGTTTTATAAGTGTTTGAATGAAGTGAAAATGAATTTCATTAAAGAATGAAATTTATAGAATTATAAACGGTGAAGTTATAAATGAAATTTATAAATAGTAAGAATTATAAATTTGTGAAGTTATTTGAAGAATAGATTTGGTTAAATAAATGAATCTTATAAGTTATAAGATTTATGGTTTGGAAAGTCTTTAGAGGAACGATTTTGTAAAATAATCGTTTTATAAGTATTTAACTTATAATATGAACTTTTAGTTTATAATTGAGTTATAAACTGGAATAGGTTAATAAAAGAATTTATAAAAAGGAAGTTTTTATAAATAAATAGAAATGGAATTTATAAACGTTGTTTTATAAATTCGCAAATGACTTATTTTGACAAGAAAATTTGTTGAAACCTATAAATGGAGTTATATTCACATTTTTGAATAGTGAATAATCCTTTGAATTAAAATGAATAGAAGGATGAAATTGTTAATGAAGTATATTCACATTTTTTAATAGTGAATAACACGTTAAAGAAATTGTTTTGGATTTGGATGTTTTAAATAGAATTAAAACGATCAAACAATGTTTTAAAATGTGTTGAGATTCGAAACCATAGATTTCAACATTTATTGTTGAAATAGACGTTTTCGAGAAATAGAAGGAGATGATGGACTATAACACTGTTGTTATAGTAAATGATTTCGGAAAGGAAATGTTTTGTATAGTATTGGGATTTATATATCTATTTTAATTTCGAATCCCTATACTAGTGGTTTTGGGTTGTCGTAACGATGTTTTACGCAACATTCGTTTTGGCCCAAATAAATATGTTGAAGAGAATGATTTCCTTAATAGAATGAAATATATACTAAATTTCGATTTAAGTATATTGAATATTTTCCAAGGGTGAAAATAAATAAAATTTGTGAATTACTTATGAATAAATAAGTATGGAAATGTTTTTCCAATGTGAAATGAAACGTTTTGAGAATTTATCTTTTTGAAGATAAATTGAAATGAATTATTGAAATCATATGCATGGATATTTTGAAATGTAAATTCACTAAGGAGTTTATAAAAGAAAGTGGGATTGGTTTAGAAAAATAAATATTGATTTATTTTTGAAGTATTGAAATTATATATCTTGTAAAGATATTTTGGAAAATAAATAATTTGGAAAATTATTTGGAATCTGGTGATGTTGTGCATATCCATTGATAGTTCAATAATCGACTATCAATATTTCCCTTTGAATGGGTATTTGATGTGATTTGTTTGAATTTGAATGCCACACTTATTTTTGAATAAGCGCTCACTATTCGGGTTAACCGGGAAAGGACCATGGGGTCGTATAACCCATTCCGAATATGTGATACGTCGTTGTGAATTGCATTTGAAGATCGGTGTTGAAGATCGGATATTTGCGAGAGCGATAGGATGACCTGTCGATTTACTCTGCACCGAGTTGCTCCGGTATAGAGTTCTCCATATGTGATGGTGAATCCGATCAGGATTGTGGATATCCGGATTGCAAGGACTTCTTTGTAAGTGCCTTCGGTTTTGTTCGATCCCGGAACAGACTTGTATGGATTGTATGTCTGACATTACAAGTTGAGATATAAAGCCGATTTCTTTCAAATATATTTCTGTTGGTGGCGGAGAATTTATTCTTTTAGCTTAACACCCTTCTCTGAGACGTACGAGCTCAGAGGTTATATAGTTGAAGGTTATCAGCGATATATTCCCAATTTGGTAATGTGACATGCCGAGTGTTGCTGAAATGATCATTGTGTTGATTATTTTTGATAGGATCATTTATTTGATCGTCTATCTTGGTGATCATTTCTATGATCATTTGTTGACCCAAAGCATGGCTTTTGTATAAAGTATGTTTTTGTGGACGTGACTTCGTCGAGCCTCACACCACGGAAATGGTCAAAACAGGAAAGATGCGGCAAGGTTATGAGGGGTAGCTCCCTTTAGGGTATGTACATTTCCTTCTGGATATAGGTGGTATCATGGTATGGAGCCCAGATATTTAACCTATGTGGTTACTGCGAATTTATTACTTTGTGGTTGTTGGTTATCGGGATCCCGTGAGAAAGGTCGTTTACGATCGGGGAATGGCGTGCTCGTGTCAGTAGTTACCCAGTTAGGGGTAACCCGGCCTTGTGTTGGCAGAGTTCCGGTTTGGTTCTCGGGAATGTCCTTCCAGAGGCATTCTCATGTGGCAATGGGAAGTTCCTTGGCCTGACCATTTGTTGGAAATCCAAAGAAACAATACGAAACTTGTACGGTTTTAGTTGTAGAACCTATCATTCACTTATGGTGTCGTAACACTGTTTGGATGGTAGCTATAGTAGGCATACGATAATGGTCGTATGTTGGCTAAGATTTATATTCTACTTTCGAAATGAATTTTTTCTCTACACTATGCACTAGTAATAATATAAAATGTTCTTTTTAATGCGTATCAAGCATCTTTGATTATCATAAGGAGAAATCTCCTCCGATTCTGCGTTTGCATTGTGTGTGTGTGCGGGAGGCCTTATGGTAGTCTCATTTTTAAAAACATTGCGAATTGAAATAAAAATATTCTTCTATTTTGATTTTTAAAGATAAATAAACTGTTTTGAGTTCTCACACCAGTCACATGACTGACTCAGAGTTTATTGTTTTCCTTCCTAAACTCTGGGTGCCCACCAATTTCTACACGGGCAGTCAAGAGTTAAGGTTTATCAGGATATTCTGGATATTCTGGAGTTGCTGGAGGCAAGCTGGATGGCATGGCGTATTACTAGTTATATAGTATTTCTTTTTTTTCCGCTGCACTGTTTGTTGTTGTTGTTGTACACTCTGATGTAATGAAATGAAATGTAATGTAATGTAATAACTGATATAGTTCTTTGTTTAAAGATTATTCATTTATTATTATATGTTGTTCCGCTGCGAATTGTGAGATTCTGATGGTGTTCTGTTGTTGTTTTCTGTTCCGTTCTATTTTAAAATTTTCTATTTTCTTTTCCCTCTATCTTCTACCTTTTTCTCTCTTTTTCTTTTCTTAAAATCTTTTTTAAAACCCTAACTATTCGGTTTTTCGGCAACGAAAAATCGAAACGTTACATTTGGTATCGGAGCATATGGTTAAGCGACAACCATGGTTCTGTTGGGTATGACTCATTAGAGATAGAGTCAGTAGTACTCTAAAATGAGTTTGAGTGTAATAATAGCTATGAGAGCGTATTTGTTAGTGAATATAAAATTGTTTTATATTGTGTTGACTTATCGGTTGATTGTTTATGGATTCTGGTCGATGTAGTCTTGCTAACTATCGTAGATAGGAGTTTCTAAACTCTTAAACAAGATAAACCGACATAATATTGTTTTAAATTGGGTAAATGAAATAATTTTACCTTGATTATATTTTATATATAAAGGAATAATTTTTCAGAATTATTAAAGTATATAAGTTGATTGTTTGGTTGTTTGAATAATCTAAATAAAGGAATAATTGTATAAGCAAAAGAATTATAAGAATTGAATTTTAATTAAAGTGAGTTACAATTGTGAAATAAACTTATATATATAAGAAGTGAAACTATATGAATATATTTATGAATATGAGTAGTAAATAAAAATGAATTTAAAGTTAAATGGAAAATTTACTTAGAATTGGAAGCTGAATTGATTTATAAATGGGAATTTAAGTTAAGTAAAACCAAGTGATAGATGTGAACTTGAGTTATGTAAATGAAATTCAACTTTTGTAATTGAATTAAATTAATGGATTGAATGTTAATCAATTAAATGTAAATAATTGATATGGAATAATGAATGTAAGTGAAATTCATTAAAATCTAATGTTATTGGAAGTTGAATAAAAAATCAATTTATTAAACCAATTGTAAGCAAAGGAATTTGGTTGTAATTAATATACATTGATTGTTATATGATTGTTAGTTGATTGTATATAATTCATTAAGTGTTAATGAAATTGATTTAATAAAATTGGAAGCTAAAGTAATTGAAATTCAATTGGAAGTTAAGTGAAACTTAAATAGAATTGAATTTGATTTGGAAGTGGACCAACTTGAATATGAATTAGTGAATATAAACTAATTGAAAATGAATGTTAGTAAACCCAATGTAAATGAATCAAATGTGATTAAATTGAAAACCAATTCATTGAATATTAATGAGAATATAAATGAATATTTATTGGTTATGGATGTTAGTTGAATGATAGTTGGTTGATGTTTGCATTTGTTGCTTTTGTTTCAGTTGCTATATGATGTATATTGATACTATTGTCTATATGCATGTTCTCATGTTGTTTGTTGAGTAATTAGTAGGTGCGGATCGCGTTTGCTTCGCATTTGGAGCTCGCTTTCGCGCTATATTAGCCGTATATGCTCGCTAATAAAATATAAGGTACATATCTTGGATTACATACCGTACTTTTACACTTTTTTCCCTGCGGGATGCCTCATTACTTGATGAGATGTATATTTGTGATATATATACTGTCATTTTTTTTTCGGATCGAGCCGCGCAAAGGAGACTATGGCGAATTTTTTCGAAAATTTAAGGCGATAGAAAAAATTTGAGAAAATTGGAAATTTTTTGAAAACTTCAACTTTGATTTTGGAATTGAAAGTTAAACAATAGTAGTTGTTTTTGAAAAGATAACTAAGTATGATTTGAAAACTTAGTAAGTTATTGTAAGAAGTTTGACTATGGATTTTGGAAAATTAATAAATTCTATAACTTTTTTTACTAGTTAATTTCGAGGACGAAATTCTTTTAAGGGGGGAAGATTGTAACGACCCAGAATTTTTATTAATTAAAATTTGAATATTTAATTAATTTTAAATATAAATGAGTGAATTTATAAGTCGAATAAATTTTTATTTGAATTATTGAATTTAATTGGATTATTAAATCGATAATTTAATATGTTAAATTATGAAAATAATTGAAAATTGGGTTAAATATGAATGAAAATGATTTGTAAAATTTTATTTTATCATATTGAAGTTAGAAGGATATTTTAGAACTTTTAAAATCGAATTAAAAGTTAATTTGTGAAAATTGAATATTTTAATATTTAATCGACTAGTGAAAATAGCCAATTTTTGAACAGTCTCAGAATTGAACGAAACCAGTTCCATTGGATCCGTAATGGTTAGTTATTACCGGATTTCAATTTTCGTGTCAATCGGAGTTATCGTTTGAGCGTGGCAGCTCGAAACGCATCGAATTGTTTTTAATTTAAATTTGACGAGTGAAAATAGCCATTTTTCAAACTGTCTCAGATTTCGACGAAACCAGTTTCATCGGATCCGTAATGTGATATTATTGTAAGGTTTCAAATTTCAAGTCGATTGGATTTACCGTTTGTCCGGTACAAATTAAAACGCCTAGAAATCGGTTTAAATCGGTTTAAATTGGTTTAATTTAAATTGAACATTTGTACCCATAACTCGCACACATGTCCGAATTAGCTTACGAAACCTGTTCCATTGTGTCCGGAACGCGGGATAAACCCTAGGAATGTCAGTTTCGGCGCGTGAATCGGAGTTCGGAATTTCCGGGATGAATAGTGTTTCGTCGGTTCCTATAAATATACCCCCTACCCTTCATAAATAAATAAAAAATATCTCTAATCCAAAACCCTAGCCGCCTCTTTACAAACCAATGGCCAGAATTTTTCAATTTTCATTCATTAATCTCTTCCAATCCGTGAAGGTTTAGCCAAAGTGATCAACTACAACATTGTAGAGCATGAAGAGGGCTTTAAATCCATAAGGTGATGATGGAGTTTGGCGTCGCATGGAGGGGGGAGAGTGGCTGCGTGCGTGCCGTGTATACTTGCGTGTGCGCGTATCAAGGCTTGACCGAGCTTCTCATGCTTATGGCCGAGCATGGTTGTGGTGGAGAGCTTCGAATTGCAAGTTGTTGATCGAGTTTTCATCGTGTGTGGTGTTAGCAAAATCAAACCCTAGTATTTAAGTAATGGGTTTGTTGTTCGGCTATTTACTGTAGCTTATGCGTGAGAGGAAGGAGAGAAAGGGGGGGATGGTCCAAATGAGGAGAAGTTGGATCTAAGGGCTGTGGATGGTTAGGTTTAAAATAATTATAAATTTTGTTGTAAATTCATAGTTAAAATCGTGTAAACTTGTAAAATCAATAACTTTTTCATACGAGGTCGAAAACGCGCGAAACCAGTTGCGTTGGAATCGTATGGACGAGCACTACGCGATGGAATTGGATTGGAGTCGTTTGGAGTTAGTGAGAATTTCGGGTAAAATTAAACGCGCGTTTAATTTTATTCGAAATAAATCGCTAAAACGAAATTAAAATCAAGGTGAGAACTTCTCACTCAATCGAATCAGTTTCGATTCTATTTTAAATAGTTAGATTTAAAATATTTGAATGCATGTTTGAATGATGATTGATATCTATTGATTGTTAAAATAGACATTATACGCCGTTAGTAAGCGGATGTTATTTATTAAAAACATATACCGCGAATATTTCATAAACAGTGAAATTGGCATTATATATAATAGCAATATATATATATTGGCATACGTATATATTGGAGTTATTGATTTCCCGCATTTTTTTTGTTTAGCGGATGAGACCCTATTACGCCGTTATTAAGCGGATAATATTTAATAAGAACATATACCGCGATAATTTCGTACTGGAGCGGAATTGGTATTGTGCTAATGTTTGTGGATGCAGGAAAACAGGTTGGAGGGATCCAACTGGATTTCTCAACAGTTTTTATTTGATTTCAGATATTTTGATATTTGATGGATTTTCATATTGATATATGATATCGTTGTAGTCGTGATTGACTATTTGGTGTGTAGCATCATTGGACCAAATTTTGGGATTTTAAAATGATTTTTTTAAAGTGATTTTTGAGAATATACTATATTTTGGAATTGATCCATTATAAATAAATAAACGTTATAATTTTTAAAGTTATAAAAATTATGATTTTTAAGAAATATAGTTAAAAGCTGATTTTTGAAAATAAGGAATTAATGACTTTATAAAATAGTTAAATTGGGATTTCTGAAATAATTGTGAAAAGTTTAAATATAGGATTTATAAAATTTGATTATTTTATAAATCAAAATGATGAAATTATAAAGGAGTTTAAAGACGTTTTTAAAATATTAATATGAATTGATTTATATAAGAGATTTATAAATGGATATTTATAAATTGAGATATTGAAATTATAAAACGAGTTTTATAAGTGTTTGAATGAAGTGAAAATGAATTTCATTAAAGAATGAAATTTATAGAATTATAAACGGTGAAGTTATAAATGAAATTTATAAATAGTAAGAATTATAAATTTGTGAAGTTATTTGAAGAATAGATTTGGTTAAATAAATGAATCTTATAAGTTATAAGATTTATGGTTTGGAAAGTCTTTAGAGGAACGATTTTGTAAAATAATCGTTTTATAAGTATTTAACTTATAATATGAACTTTTAGTTTATAATTGAGTTATAAACTGGAATAGGTTAATAAAAGAATTTATAAAAAGGAAGTTTTTATAAATAAATAGAAATGGAATTTATAAACGTTGTTTTATAAATTCGCAAATGACTTATTTTGACAAGAAAATTTGTTGAAACCTATAAATGGAGTTATATTCACATTTTTGAATAGTGAATAATCCTTTGAATTAAAATGAATAAAAGGATGAAATTGTTAATGAAGTATATTCACATTTTTGAATAGTGAATAACACGTTAAAGAAATTGTTTTGGATTTGGATGTTTTAAATAGAATTAAAACGATCGAACAATGTTTTAAAATGTGTTGAGATTCGAAACCATAGATTTCAACATTTATTGTTGAAATAGACGTTTTCGAGAAATAGAAGGAGATGATGGACTATAACACTGTTGTTATAGTAAATGATTTTCGAAAGGAAATGTTTTGTATAGTATTGGGATTTATATATCTATTTTAATTTCGAATCCCTATACTAGTGGTTTTGGGTTGTCGTAACGATGTTTTACGCAACATTCGTTTTGGCCCAAATAAATATGTTGAAGAGAATGATTTCCTTAATAGAATGAAATATATACTAAATTTCGATTTAAGTATATTGAATATTTTCCAAGGGTGAAAATAAATAAAATTTGTGAATTACTTATGAATAAATAAGTATGGAAATGTTTTTCCAATGTGAAATGAAACGTTTTGAGAATTTATCTTTTTGAAGATAAATTGAAATGAATTATTGAAATCATATGCATGGATATTTTGAAATGTAAATCCACTAAGGAGTTTATAAAAGAAAGTGGGATTGGTTTAGAAAAATAAATATTGATTTATTTTTGAAGTATTGAAATTATATATCTTGTAAAGATATTTTGGAAAATAAATAATTTGGAAAATTATTTGGAATCTGGTGATGTTGTGCATATCCATTGATAGTTCAATAATCGACTATCAATATTTCCCTTTGAATGGGTATTTGATGTGATTTGTTTGAATTTGAATGCCACACTTATTTTTGAATAAGCGCTCACTATTCGGGTTAACCGGGAAAGGACCATGGGGTCGTATAATCCATTCCGAATATGTGATACGTCGTTGTGAATTGCATTTGAAGATCGGTGTTGAAGACCGGATATTTGCGAGAGCGATAGGATGACCTGTCGATTTACTCTGCACCGAGTTGCTCCGGTATAGAGTTCTCCATATGTGATGGTGAATCCGATCAGGATTGTGGATATCCGGATTGCAAGGACTTCTTTGTAAGTGCCTTCGGTTTTGTTCGATCCCGGAACAGACTTGTATGGATTATATGTGTGACATTACAAGTTGAGATATAAAGCCGATTTCTTTCAAATATATTTCTGTTGGTGGCGGAGAATTTATTCTTTTAGCTTAACACCCTTCTCTGAGACGTACGAGCTCAGAGGTTATATAGTTGAAGGTTATCAGCGATATATTCACAATTTGGTAATGTGACATGCTGAGTGTTGCTGAAATGATCATTGTGTTGATTATTTGTGATAGGATCATTTATTTGATCGTCTATCTTGGTGATCATTTCTATGATCATTTGTTGACCCAAAGCATGGCTTTTGTATAAAGTATGTTTTTGTGGACGTGACTTCGTCGAGCCTCACACCCCGGAAATGGTCAAAACAGGAAAGATGCGGCAAGGTTATGAAGGGTAGCTCCCTTTAGGGTATGTACATTTCCTTCTGGATATAGGTGGTATCATGGTGTGGAGCCCAGATATTTAACCTATGTGGTTACCGCGAATTTATTACTTTGTGGTTGTTGGTTATCGGGATCCCGTGAGAAAGGTCGTTTACGATCGGGGAATGGCGTGCTCGTGTCAGTAGTTACCCAGTTAGGGGTAACCCGGCCTTGTGTTGGCAGAGTTCCGGTTTGGTTCTCGGGAATGTCCTTCCAGAGGCATTCTCATGTGGCAATGGGAAGTTCCTTGGCCTGACCATTTGTTGGAAATCCAAAGAAACAATACGAAACTTGTACGGTTTTAGTTGTAGAACCTATCATTCACTTATGGTGTCGCAACACTGTTTGGATGGTAGCTATAGTAGGCATACGATAATGGTCGTATGTTGGCTAAGATTTATATTCTACTTTCGAAATGAATTTTTTCTCTACACTATGCACTAGTAATAATATAAAATGTTCTTTTTAATGCGTATCAAGCATCTTTGACTATCATAAGGAGAAATCTCCTCCGATTCTGCGTTTGCATTGTGTGTGTGTGCGGGAGGCCTTATGGTAGTCTCATTTTTAAAAGCATTGCGAATTGAAATAAAAATATTCCTCTTTTTTGATTTTTAAAGATAAATAAACTGTTTTGAGTTCTCACACCAGTCACATGACTGACTCGGAGTTTATTGTTTTCCTTCCTAAACTCTGGGTGCCCACCAATTTCTACACGGGCAGTCAAGAGTTAAGGTTTATCAGGATATTCTGGATATTCTGGAGTTGCTGGAGGCAAGCTGGATGGCATGGCGTATTACTAGTTATATAGTATTTCTTTTTTTTCCGCTGCACTGTTTGTTGTTGTTGTTGCACACTCTGATGTAATGAAATGAAATGTAATGTAATGTCATAACTGATATAGTTCTTTGTTTGAAGATTATTCATTTATTATTATATGTTGTTCCGCTGCGAATTGTGAGATTCTGATGGTGTTCTGTTGTTGTTTTCTGTTCCGTTCTATTTTAAATTTTTCTATTTTCTTTTCCCTCTATCTTCTACCTTTTTCTCTCTTTTTCTTTTCTTAAAATCTTTTTAAAAACCCTAACTATTCGGTTTTTCGGCAATGAAAAATCGAAACGTTACAATTTCAGAAAATTAATGAAAAGAAAAAAAAAGAATGCTGCATCCAAAATTGAAAAATTATTGAACGATATTATAGAGGGGGAAAATCTATAGTTCAAAGTTAGATAATTATTACAAAATTGGAGGATAGAAGAGAAGCAATTACTTGATAAATCTTTTGCTGAAGAAGAGGTATAAAAGAGAAGCAATACGAAAATTTCGGCACATGAAAGCTGATGGAAACAAATTAAAATTCACAGGAAACATTTGCAGTTCCATGGAAGATCTAATTTCATCTAGGGAAGTTGATGAGTAAAGGTCAGGAAGCAAAACACGATAAGCTAACCTTAGTCCACAGAATCCTTCGGTTGCAAACTATGAGTCGATGGAGTAATCGTAATGTCCGGTATTACTTTGGTGATCAGGTAGTGAAAGTGGGTGGCTGACATCGACAGTGTATCGTCGACAGTGATGAAAATGATGTTTGATTTGGGGGCGATTAAGGTTTTTAGGCTGGCATCAAATGTGAAATTAAAGGAAATGCGTAACATGTGAAAGTAGATAAAAGGGTAATTTGGGAAGTCTCAAAAGACACGGTTTAAAATAGTTCAATAAGTTCTTATTATTAATAGTAGAGATGAGTGCCGGTCAGGCAAGGGAAAGAATCATGTAGAGAAGAAGAATATGAAATGCCTCAAGTACGATCAAGTTAGGCATTATAAGAACCAGTGTCCAGAGCCAGTCAGGGCGGACAAGAGGAAAGTTTTTATTGTTGGATCATCAGCTAAGCCTATGATGGAAGGTTTGTTCTTTATTAAGAGCATATCAGTTAGGATACCTTTTGATACCGGTGCATCACATTAATTTATATCCCAATGTTTGGTTAATAAGTTATGCTTAGAACCCATATACCTTTAGTACCCTGCATTTTTTGATAATTAAATAACCAAAATAATTATAAACAGTGAAAATGAGCGTATTTAGAATTGTCAGCATATGGCCTCAAAACTTATACCTTTGTGTTCGTGGTGATTTTATGACTAATTTATATATATAATATGCCTCAAACGGACTTCGTATGAAAAAGTTATTGACGTTCGAAGTTTCGTATCGAAAATTGATTATACGTGTAAATGTGCATGAATATATTTGTTTATAAATATATGCACGTATAAATTCCAAAAATAACACGCGTTTGAATTTCAAAATAGAACGCGTCATAAAAGAAATTAACTGACATTTGCAACTAGATGTAATTAATTAACATTAGTAGGCAATGTAGATCAAATTGGCAATTAAATGAAATTAGTTTACATTAATTAGCAACGTTTGACTTTCAAAATAAACATATATTATAAAGCGAATTATATTTGCAATTGATGGAAATCAATTCAAATGAATAGGCAACGGTTAAAAGTTAACATTTAATAATTTTATTTTTGCGCAATCTCAAGCGTTGTTTTCGGGATCCAACGATTCGCAGCAACCTGTGACATGGTTGCACCAGATTCAATCTTAAAATATGATGGTCTGAAATCCCTAAACTACATTGTAAATAGGATCCAAGGCCTAGCTATTTTCTCACAATCATTTTTTCTCTCAATTGGGTTCGTTGCCTGAGGCTGTACAATAAATAGAAAATACTTCTAGGGAGAAGTTCTTCTTAATAAAAATATTAGATGCCCTAGAAAGGAATCCAGGAAGGCCATGGAGTAATGCTAAGGACGTCAGGTGAGTGGATTTAAATTATATCCCTTTTATGTTCATGATGTATATTATCGTTAGATTCCTTTTAAATATTTAATTCAGCATTTATTTCACTAATTAGTTTTACTAATTAGTTATGTTGAAACTGCAAATTTTAAGAGAACTGAACTTATATTTAAATGTTATTTATATGGAAAAGAAAGGAATGGAATTAAATATAACTAATATTTGGCTTATAAGTTGTAGAGAAAGGCATAAGCCTAAAAGTGAGAAATTTACAGTAAATTATGAAATGAATTAAAAACGGAAAAATCTAATTACTTGATTTGGAAGTTAGTGATAGATTAGTTGGTGGGTTTGAAAAAAGGGAATACATTTCCATGGTTTAATATTAGAATTACAATAAACGTAATTGGAAGAATAAAATCTAGGAAAGTGGAATTAGTGCAAAATAGAGACATTACTGTATTTTGAATTACCCAACAATCAAAGAAACAATAAAAGAAATATCTTACAGTTACGAGTTATTGTTTATAGCATTATTTAGTATTAAAATATGGAATCAGATTTTTAGCACAGTTTTTGGTACCAACCAAATAGAATAGAACTACCTCCTAGAATAAAAGAGAATAACGCGAAGCGTTGAGGAAATTAAAGAAGAGAAATAATCAAGTAATTATTTGACAAGACTAGAAATAATAAACAGAAGATGTGACTAGATCTGAATTTATGCGTAGATAGTAGAATGAAAAAGTAAAGCAGTTATTATGATAAGTAATTTGTGACAGTTGGATGTAGTCCCAAGCTAAGACTGTTATGTAATATAAGAGAACTAAAGAGAATTTAGTAAATTAAAAAACAGACTAGAATAGAAAAGAGACACTTGCAATTACATTTATAACATGTAGATTATAAAAGAAAGAAAAGAATATAAAAATGACAATTGCTAGTTTAATTGTAACATGTATGTTATAATTAAGAAGAAGGAAATAGAAGTGTCTTATTTTATCAAACTTGGATATTGGATTAAGTACATAAGAAAAATAATAGAAGTTGCCCGTACCGGCAGCATTCCCTTTCAAGTCTAGGATTGATGGTCTCACACATGGGTGAGGTTGGGCATGTTGATTGGGGTAAATAAGTTGCCAACAGAATAAGAGAGTAAACCAAACGTATAATAAAAGATTAGACGTAGGGCTAATAAAATGATAATGTGCATTAGGAGCAGCCAGAAAGAGAATAAGGACAAAGAGCCCAACAAAGCAGTTCATCTTAGATTTTAGTACAGAAAGAGCACGTCCAACTTAGTTAGTTCGGGCTAGAAGGAAGTACGAGACTTCAACGGGACATGAGGATACTCTAGGATGACCCTCTAGGGTAGGCCTAACGAAGCTGCACCTCGAAGGCAGGTCTGTAGGTGTTCCATCAACAGAGTATGCTTGACTGCTTTTGCATTGCAGGACTAACGAAGCAGACCTTTGTAGGCAGTTAAAAGGCAGGTGATGGAATAGGACATTCGTATGTCCCAGTACTCGAGTTTGCACAGTGGGTAGAACCAAAAAGGATAGTCGCATGCGAAGATCAAGACATCATCAGTCAGAGCGAGATCGGAAAACACTAGAGGTAAACCAATAGGCCAATAATTCTTTCACTATCGAGACATTGGATGAGAGGCATAGCCAATTGGATGTTTAGATTGTTTGCAGTAGGGCACAGCCACTTTGCACTTGAAAGGTCTTTCGATTAGTTCAGAGGAGGCTGCGTGAGGCCATAGCCACGAAGAGAAAAGAGACAAACCAAGTAGAATATCTGTATTGCAGGCCTACCGAAACGGACCTTTACAACTATAGAAAATCCCTGACTGAGTTCCATACAAGGTAGACCTTGTTGGCGGAATTCATAGAGTAGACAAAACGATTACGTGTAGTCTTCAAGGTACGCTTTGGGTGGTACATTATGGATGTCTGAGCACTATTATAAGCTAGTGCGGATGCAGTTTCACATTTTCCTAGTAGATGATGGAAAATCTGTATTGTAGGCCTCACGAAGCAATCCTTTACGGATGTAGTTTCAGTATGCTCTAGTAGCGAGATGATGGAATCCTTTTCGAGGAGGATACGGAAGGTACTATGGGTAGTACCTAAGACCAAGGTGGTCTTTGGGCATGTAGCTACATATATATTAGTTATTAGGTTTTAATCTACTAGGGAGTACATGGGTGCGATTCACCATAGAGGCGAGAGTATTATAAATCCTGTAACCTAATATATTTGAAAATGGAAATAAAACGGTATATGTAGAATTAAGCTTATAAGCGTATAATTTTTCCATTCACTAGACTTTAGTTCTGACCCCTTCTTCATAACATCCCACGGGTTAGGAAGATGGAAGCAACTTTACAGCTTTGAGACACTTGTTTAGAAAGTATTATTATCTTGGTGAGTATTCAATTACTATTATATTTTAGTCAGTTCCGCTGTGAGATATTTATTTGAGCTCAGATGTATTTGTCTTTCCTTATTTGCAGGATACCAAATACCCAACTTGGGCTTCAGTGGGATTAGATTTTAGCATTTTTACAAAAAATCCAGACCCACTGGAATTCGGTTTGTTACAACCTTGGTACTTCCTTAAGGGTAGTGAATCCAATAGGAGGGTATGCAACTCTGGGGATGAGATGTGACCGGTTAGAACTTGATTTATAGGTCATCAATTTGCATGTAGTTTGTATGTTTACGATTTCGTAGATTTTGGAATCGTTTTGGGTATGGATTGGTTGAGGAGGTATGAGGCCAGGATATTCTACCAGGATGGGGAATATCTTTGAGACACCCTAATAGTCTTAATCGAATTATATTCTTAGTAGAGAATTCTGACCAGAGTAATTGTGCTCTATTAAGTGCAATGAAAGTGAGAGAAGAGTTAAGTCAGATTCAAATAGAAAGAGAGTTTGCAAATATCATCGAGCCAGTTACACGACTACCACCGAAACGAGCTGTTGAGTTATGGGTAGACCTTGTGCTAGGAGATGAACCTGTAAGTAGACCACCTAGTAGGATGACACCGATTGAGATGAAGGAATTGAAGGTGCAGCTAGTAGATCTAGAAGGAAGGAATTTTATTAGACTAAGTAGTTCACCTTGGGGAGCGGCCTTGGTGTTCGTGAAGAAACCAGATGGGTCATTGAGGATGTGTATCAACTATCATAAGCTGAATGAAAGGATGATAAAGAATAAGTATCCTTTGCTGAGAACCGATGATTTGTTTGATCAGTTGAGTGTAGCTAGAGTGTTTTCCCAATTGGACTTAGCGACAGGGTTCCATCAGTTGGGAGGGGTAGAGGTCGGTATTCTTTTGACATCATTCCAGACTAGAATGGTTTGTACGAATGGTTAGCAATGCTATTCGGGTTGACTAATGCACCTGCTTTCTTTGTGGATTTGATGAACCGAGTCTTCCAAGAGTATTTGGATAGATTCATGTTGGTATTCATAGATGACATTATGGTGTACTCTAAGGATGAGAGAGAGCATGAAGATCATGTTAGAGTTGTGCTAGAAACGCTGAGGCAGAATCATCCAAAGGAAAAGTTTTCCAAGTGTCATTTTTGGAAGAAAGAGGTTAAGTTTCTGGGTCATGTGGTGTTAAAAAAAGGATTGTCAATCGATCCAATAAGATCGAAGCTGTGAACAATTGGAAGAGACCAGAGACTGTGACCAAGATCAGGATTTTTTTTGGACTCGCTTGCTATTACCGAAGATTCATCAAGGACTTTTCGTGGATAGCGGTGCCTTTGGCTAAGCTTACTAGGAAGGAAGTGAAGTTTGTTTGGTCTGACAAATGTGAGGAAGCATTCCTTAGGTTAAAGAATATGTTGAATAATGCTCAAGTGCTTGTATTTCCAGACAGAAATCAAGGGTTGGTAGTATACATTGATGCATGTCGGACTGGATTGGGAGCAGTGCTAATGCAGAGGGGCAAAGTCATTGCCTATGCATCAGACGGCTTAGACCGCACGAAGTAAGATATCTTACTCATGACTTAGAATTGAATGTAGTTACTTTGCCTTGAAGATTTGGAGGCATTATCTCTTGGGTGAGAGATTTGAGATATATATCAATCATAAGTCTTTAACATGTTTATTCTCTCAGTAGGAGTTGAATATGAGACAGCAGAGATGGCTGAAGTTTTTGGCTACTTATGATTTTGGTATAGGGTATACACCTGGAAAAGGTAATAAGGTCGTGACTGCTCTTAGCAGAAGACATTAGAATGTGGTCTCGGCTATGTTGGCAGGATGGAAGGATCTAAATTTTTTTGGCCATTTGTTGTGTGCAGTTAAGATCGGCTGCTAGTTCTAGTCAAAATACTGCCATGTTGTCCAATTTAGAAGTTCGACCAGTGTTGATTGAGAGAATTGCTTCTAAACAAAAGAAGGATCCATTATTAGACAAGAGGATCACAAGACTTGAGGATGGAACCGAGGTCGATGATTTGAAAGATTTTTGTCTGGACCAGAGAGGTTGGTTGAGAAAGAAGGACGATTATGTGTTCCAAATGTGGAGAACTTAAGATGAGAAGTTCTTGAGGAATGTCATCGATCCAAATCTACGATTCATCCTAGAGGGACCAAGATATATCAAGATATGAAGAGAAGCTTCTATTGGGAAGGCATGAAAAGAGATGTTGGCTTGTGGGTTGGGAAGTGTACAAACTATCTACAAGTGAAAGCCAAACATCAGAAGCTGAATGGGTTTCTCCAGCCTCTAGATATTCCAGTTTGAAAATAAGATTCGATATCAATGGATTTTATAGATGGGTTTCCAAGGTCAAGTGGAGGAAATGAGAGTATATGGATTATTGTGGATAGGTTGACCAAGAGTGCCCGTTTTATTCCAGTAAAATCGACCAGGACGTCACCTATTTTGGCGAAGTTGCTCACAAAGAACATAGTCAGACTTCATGAAGTTTCTTGTAGCATAGTGAGCGACAGAGATGCATTATTCACTAGTGAATTCTAGAAAAGCCTACAGGATGTCTTAGGGACCAAGCTCAAATGAGTACCGCATATCACCCATAGACAGATGGGTAGACAAAGAGAGTCAATAAGGTGCTCGAGGATTTGTTGAGAGCTTGTGTGTTAGACTTTGGTGGATCTTGGGAGGGTCACCTGCATTTGGTTGAGTTTTTCTATAATAATATTTATCAGACTAGTATAGAAATGGCACCTTTTGAATCTTTGTATGGAAGGCCATTTAAATCCCCTGCATGTTGGTTGGAGACTAGAGACGGATTGGTCTTAGGTCCAGATATAGTTAGGGAGGCCTCAGAGAAGATTGAATTGATCTAAGAACGAATGAAGGAAGCTCAATCTAGGTAGAAGATTATGCAGATAAAAGGCATAAGGACATAGAGTTCTCATTTGTAGACAGGGTTTCATTTAAGTATCACCGATGAAGGGCGTGGTACGATTAGGGAAATCGACAAAGTTGGCCCCAAAATATGTTGGTCCATTCCATATTATATAGAGGATTGTAAAGCTCGCATACAGAGTAGGGTTGCCGAGAAGTATGGCAGGTGTCCATAATGTATTTCATGTGTCTCATCTTCGCAAGTATGTGCATGATCTAGAGGTTACTTTTCCTCAGACAGAGTTGGAGGACTTAGCAGTGGAGCCTGATTTGACTTTTATTAGGCAACCGGTTCAGGTTAGAGTGAGAGATTAGAAAATATTGAGGAACAAGATAGTCAAGTTGGTGAAAGTTTAGTAGAGTGACAACAAAGACTATACCTGCGGGAGAGAGAATAGGATTCAAGATACTTATCATGATCTTCTTTAAGGGTATGTCTATATTAGATATATATAGATAATTTCAAGTCAGGTAGAATAGTATAATTGTTAGGATTCGTAATAGATTATTGCTATGTTTAGTATTTAGTCTTTACTGAATTTCGAGGATGAAATTTTTTAAGGAGGGAAGCCCGTAGCACCCTTAATTTTTATAACATTATTCAAGAGATTTAATTAGATAAATTAAATAGAATGATGTAAATGTTAAGTGATAAGGGGATTGAGACTTGAATTAATTAATTAAGGTCGAGACTAATATAATAATTGATGGGCTTAAGAATGGTTTTGCGTTAATCAAATTACATAAGGGTATCTTAGGAAATTCTCTGCCCATAACCCTTACCCTTATATATTTTCGTTCCTACCATTTTACCTTCCATTCACGTCGTTTTGAAAACTAAAGGAAGCGAGAGGCCGACCATTAACAGAAGAATTCTAATTAAAAGCTAGAAAATTAAGCTTAGGGGAAATCAAACTCAATCCAATCTCCTTATCTAAATCAAGGTAAATAATAATTCCATCAATGTTTTGTTTTGAATCGTATATTTTTAGATTTAAGGGTAAATTCGTTTTTATGATATACTAGATGATGATGTGCTTGACTTATGATTTATTTGGTTTAAACAAGATTGTTTAAAAGTGGTTATGCATGGTTTTAGGGCAAAACTGAGATTTAATGATGTTTAAATGCCATGGAAAAATTTTATGTTATGAATACACGATTTTGGAGTTAGATTTCAATTTTGATAATTTCCAAGATATGGAAAAATCATTATGAATTTTCAAAGGTAAATATGGTTATTTGGGTTTATAAATTTATTTTGGAAAATATATTGAGAATTTAGGTCCAGAATTTTGATATCTTAGATAACATGATCGGAGTGAATTTCTAGAATTTTTATGGACTTTTCCAAAGTGATTTGTTATGCAAATTAAACTATTTTAGAAGAGGGACTTCTTTGCAATATTGTTTTGCTTAATGGAAGGACTTACTTGATTAATTTAACCATGGTTTATATCTCAGATTAGCATCAGTTACTTTGGTAAAGAATTTGAAAAGCTAGGGCAAACAATATGATGTTGACACGTGGTGGATTAGTTATGAAAAGATTTGCTTTAAGTAGTATAAAACCAGGTTTACTCAAAAAAGAGGGTTCCGCCTGCTTAGGTAAGCACCTTTCGACGCAGAAACTTCCGCCTTCATCTTAGATGAAACCAACTATGCCGAAACAAATACACTACGTATCACAAATATGGTACTAGTGGATTGGAGGAAGGTGGAGGGTAAAGTGTCAAAGGTAAAGTTTCCAAAGAAGTCAAAACCTTGGTTTGTTTTTATAAAAGAAGTATGCCTGCCTCTGTATTGTTTTAGCCTTCGATAGAGTCAAAGCATATGGTTTCGAAAGAGATTTTTAAAAGGGTTTCGAAAGGGTAGCCATAAACTTAAGATTGCTTTTGACTAGGTTCCTTTGCTTATGAAAGAATGTTTTGAAAGAAGGGGTTCCGACCTAGTCGAAAACCAACTACCATTTTTATAGCCTTTTGATGATGTTGATGATATCAATGTTCTTGAAAGGAACTTTGTTTAATAAGTTTAAGCCACTTCCTATAGCTTTCAAAAGGGGTTAGGTGTTTCGAAGGTAATGATTTCGAAAGGGATTCTGATGCCAACCTTTTAATATTTTGTCCAGGTGTTAAATGCTTTCAAAAGAGATGGTGCTAACGCCATCAAGTTTTCCCCAAAATATGATAAAGGATGGTTTCGAAAGAGTAGCTTTTGCCTATATTCACTTTGACCAAATAATGTTTTAAGTATAAACCAAATGCTTTCGAAAGGGGGACTTTCAGTGATTTTGTAAGGGTTACTTCCATTGGTGTCGAAAGGTGTACTTTCAACTGGCTTCGAAACAAAGCTTCTAAAGTTAAATATTAATACTTACTACGGTCGAAAGGTTTTCAAGAAAGATTTTAAAGTAATATAAAGGTGGGAGCCTAATGTTTTGAAGATAGATTTCAATGCTTCCAAAGGAGCTCATCCTATGAAGTCGAAAGCTAGGTTTCGTAGTTTAGAAGGCATCGAAAGGTATTACCCAAACTCTACGTTTAAAAGGAAAAATCCATGGCTATATTAAAGGAGAATTTATAATGTTTTTGAGAAGAAGCTTTCTTTGATAAAATAATAATTTAAAGGGATTAATCATGTTTTATACTAAACCCACACAAGTGGTATTGCTATGTTATTATGTTGCTTCTTCAAGTATAATTATATTCACTTTATATTGGATCCATAACTGCATTTTAGGGATAAAGGTTAGAAGAACCAGCTAGTTAACCCAGTAGTGAATATAAATTGATTAAACTTTAGAATGAGTAAAATTGTATCCAAGAGATCAGGAAGAACAGAATATAGGATGCTAAAATATAAAAGAAAGATGTTGGCAGGAGCCAATAGGTTCTTAGTAAGCGTGAATATAAATTGATTAAACTGTTGAATTAGTAGAATTTCATCCAAGAGGTCAGGAAGACCAGAATATAGGATGCTAAAATATAAATGAATGATGTTGGCAGGGGCTAATAGGTTCTTAGTAAGCCCATAAAACTGTGCAAAGGAAAAGATATTGGCACGAACCAATAGGTTCATAGTTAGTCCATGAAGACCATGTATAAAGGAAGATGTCAAAAAAGACAAGTTCATAGTAACCCATGAAAGCTATGATTTATTACTGGTAGGGGCCAGTAAGTTTGTAGTTAGCCCATGAAAACTATATCCAGATTAAGATATTGATGGATGTTAATAGGTTCCTAGTAAACCCATGAAAACTAGGATAAGAAGAGAAGATGTTGAAGTAATCACTATGTCTTAGTCAACCCATGAAAACTAGGACAAGATTATAGATGTTAGAGTTACCAATAGGTTCATAGTGATCCCCTGAAAACTATGTAATTGGATAGGGAGTCCTTAAATGTAAAACCAGTTATTAGTCAGCCCAAGGAAACTAATAGGTTAATAGAAATCCTAGAAACTATAATTGAGACAGATAGTCTAAAATGAATAAGGATGGATAATCCAGAATTGATTCATTTGTTTTGCATATCATCATGTTATACTATTTTGAATTGTTTTAATCTTTATGGATGCAGGAGCACAGTACATGGTTTTATAAAGGATTAAGGCACTAGTGAGGGTAAAACTCGTTCCGTTAAGCAGCATGGTCACACTAGATATCTAAATGATTTACGATGGTAGATTATTATTCATACCAAGCTTTGTATCTGACTTAAAGTTTATGTTTTCCCCTTAAAATATCGGATACTCAATTTATTTTGAGTAGTTTGTGAGTTGAGGTTTTCACATACCTCTTAAGACGAATAAGCTTCCGGAGACGTGCATAAGGCATGATAGCTATTTAGAGTTCTCTTTTCCTTTGATTCCTCTGTGTTGTTTGTAATGGAAAAGTTGTTATATTGTCTACATATACTCTGATCATCTAAGGAGGCATCTTCATATGTGGCTCTTGGACGTATATTGAAATAAATATATTTTTCTCTAAATATGGTTTGCGAGTTTGGGATTATGTAATGAATTAAAATATTTGAAATGATATGTGATTTTTTTTTGAAGTATAAATTTTTTTTCCATATTAATATGTTTCTATGTATTAATGAATCTAACTTTGCCATATTTTGTCACCAAGGATTAATAACTATGGATGACTGTAGCATCCATAGCTGTGAGTTTTGGGCCTCAAAGTAGGGGGATGTTACATCGACTGACGCCCTCCATTGGGGTTTCACTTCCATGGTCATGCTATTGCGATAGTTTTCGCCGTCGAAACCTATGAAAATAATAACATGCATATCTCTCCACTCTGATCACTCGTATACCTTCCGATTCGAGTATTGGTGGCCGAATCAAGAATTAAAACGAGCCCTAGTTTTAAAGATCGCCAATCATCATTATGAATCGTCAGCGAAATTATATGAAAAAACTTTTTCTTTGATACGAACCTATTTGCATAGACGGCATCGAGCGATTCGCATTGAGTTGAGAGAAAATATTTTTCAAAGTATCAACGCTATTTTTCCCTTTAATTTTTTTGAATATTTCTCCGTCGATACTCAATGAAAATTAGTGTCATAAGTTTCTAAAAATACTACAGGAGAATACGAACAACTTTCATTTAGATAGTTGAGGCTAATTTCGAGTATTTAGGGAGATATGATTTTTTTTGAAAGAGGAGAAAGGTGCATTTCTTCTTACTATAAGTGTTGCTCTGAGATAATCTGAACTATCCTCTTCTATATGCATAGTCATCACAATATCATATATTCTAAAACATGTATAATCATTTTAAACCTTCACATGAATTATGCATTTTATTGAAATATGATTTGCCATGAAAAGACCAAAGCTACTAACTTTTATTTTTTTGGACAAGAACTTCTGCTATTAGGAAGAAGATTGAACAAAAGATGAAGGGATGGAGGATACGGCAGTTCCAATTATAAGCCAAAATCATATTCCTTTGATTTTACTTTTCAAACAAAATATCCCTGCTTATGAATCATTGCCTAATATTTTGCTACAACCTATATAAGAGGTAACTGATCATAACCTAACCTCATTTTTTTATGTTGACTTATCATAGATAAAAATGATTATGTATGTGCTTTCATCATGATTAAGGAAGTGATGTATATTTTATTTTATTTTATTTTATTTATTTTTAAGATTGATTAGATATCCATATAAAAATGTGGTTGAATTCTGGGTCGTAACAACTTTTCTATCATTTTGAAAATCCATGTTGATAACTCAAATCTCTTTTAAAACATTTTAAAAGATTTACAATTTTTTTTGCATATTTTTAAACATTAAAAATATTCATTTTAAATTAACTTCAAATTTGGGTTTTAAATTGCAAAACCACGATTTTTCTTAAAACTTGTTTTGGACTTATTTAAAAGATTGTAAGATAAAATCTTGATTTTATTCCTTTATTTAAAAACAATGGATATAATAGTCCATAAAATTGTTATCTTGAAGATTCCGAGCATTCCATTCTCTACACTCGTTTGAATTCTACGGCGTGAAATCACTAGCTACCGTTACGAAACGCGCCTAGTTTTGACTTGTTTTTCAATTTCTGTTATAACTTCATGGAAACACTTCAAATGTTTATAAATCATTTCTAAATCATTTTAAACTCATTTAAACAAACACTTTTCATATTTTATACTTATTTTCCATTTCATTTTGTAACGACCCATAATTTTCGATAACTAAAAGTAGTTAATTTAATAAGATTTTGTAATTTAATGTTGGAAGAAATGAAAATTTATGATTTATTAATAAGAATAATAATTAGAATGAAATGTAAAAAAGTTAATTTAAGTTAATTGCTAACTATTTTAATGTATCTGCAATTAATTGAAATGATTGAAAGGTTATAATTGGTTATAAATTGTAAATATAGAAAAAGATTAAATGTTATATTAATTTGTGAAATAATATGTAACTAATTGTAATTGGATAGAATCAGTGTTGTATAAGTAGTTATAACATTTGTTTGTAAATAATAAACTTATACATGTGATTAAATTAAGAGAAAGGTGACAATTATTATTTATTACTTATTTACTTAATCTGTTGAGTTAAATTCGAAATCAATTGTAATTAAATGTGATTAAATATTACATTAATATGAGTTAAGACGATAATTGCAAAATGTGAATGTAGTAGAACGTAAATAATGTTAATTATATTTTTAAGGCAATAATTTATTTAATAAAAAGAGTGAAACTAAGATAAACGAATTTATTGGGACTTTAAATTATAGAAAACGTGAAAAACGATAAAATTCAATATAATTGGAATATTGCAACTAATATAGTAAAAGATGATAATTGTGGAATATTAATGCAATAAGATGCAAACAAATGTTAACTATGACTATAGTGTAATGATTGATTGAATAAAAAGGTTTAAATCAAATTAAATCAATTTATTGGAATTAAATTATAATTAAATGGATTTAATTACAGTTGGAATTGAACACTGTAATTAGTGTGATATTTAACATTAAGCTTAAATGTAGATTGTTTTAAATTATTGTAATTATTTAAGAAATCAAAAATGATAAAAATGGTTAGTTATTGAATTTGAAATTACAAAAGTGATTTAATCAATTTAATAATAATTTATTTATTTAAGTGATTAAAAATAATAATAGTTCATTGGATCCGTAATAGTGAATTTTTGTAAGGTTTCAAGTTTCGTGGCGATCGGACTTGTCATTTGATCGTACAAGCTCGAAACGCATAGAAGTCAATTTAATTGAAATCAATTTGAAATAAGTTGATTTTAAAGCTAACTTCTTCATATGATGGAATTAGGACTTGAAACCTGTTTCATTGAATTTAAAAATATCGAAAATGTCCATTTTGATATATGGGATGACCCACTTTCGTTTCAGAAGCGAAAACAGGCTTTTCGGGTCGGTATTGTTGTTCGAATCAATTCGATATGTGTTTATTTTCTTATCGGGACTTGTTTCCCAAACTCTAGCAGTCATTTTCTTATTCTGTACATACATTAACTTCTGCCCATCTCCTTCTTTTCAATGGCAGAAACAAATTTAATCTCAAAACCCTAAATTCAATTTTCAAATCAATTTCAAAATTTGAACTCCTCCAAACCCTATCATATTATATACCATTTTGAAGCTCTCGACGAGCGTAATTCACCGCTGCAATTTGTTTCTCAATTCGATGCACCATTTGGCCTGAAATCATCGATCATTCCCGGTCGTTCATATTAAGTTTTCGGACTGGGCGGTGGATCTCGTCTTGGGAGAGATTGGGAGGCGGCGTTGGGAAGAGGGAGTCGGGTAGTCATGGATCTATGGTTCGTTCGTCGTAAATGGTTGGAGATTCGCCACTATGGACTCGGAAGCGATGGCGGTGACAATATCGCTTAGGGTGACCAGAATAGGCGGCGCATTCATGGGGAGCGCGACGTGATGTGGGGATCACAATGGTGTAGTCTGATTGGCTGGACGGCGAGTGGAGTTCGTGCAATGACAATCTTTAGGGCGGCAGCTGGGTTGCAATAGCGTGATCGATATGAGGGTTTCTTAGAGAAGGTTATATGTTTATTATTTTATATATTTAAAATTTAAATCGTATGACTTCTAATTCGAATAACTTTTCCACGCGAACTCGGATTTGGACATGGTTTTCTTCGTTGCTGCCGTATCAAAATTCAGACATTATGGAACTTGTTTTAAAGAATTTTGAGATTGTTGAAATTTGGGCCCTATCTTTAATTTTAAGTCAATTTGAAATCAAGGTGAGTGTTTTAGCCCACTCACAATTACTAAATTATCTTATGTTAATTAAATTAAATTTATGATGTGATATTAAATTGGTTGATTAATGTTTGGTATATCTAAATTATCAAACCTGTTAAATCTGACTTTTATTGATAATTATTGCCATTTAATTTAATATTAAATTTTAATTCATCAGTTTATACTTGTTATTGATAATCAGTTAGCCATTGATGTTTATTATTGATTTGGATGATGATTTTGATGGATTTTTTATTGTTGATATTGGACGACTGGATGTTATATTTTATATTGTTGAGACACTGCACGTTCCCTATGGGTTGAAATGATGCATACCCGAACGATCTGATAGATTAGGGTAAATCATTATGAGTTGAAATGATAGACTCAAGCGATTTCATGGATATGTAATTAAATTCGGAATTGCGGGTTGAAATGATATATATCCATGAATATAAAATAACCGGGGATTGAAATGATAGATATCTATATCACTTGACTATAGGGTAGAGAATTATATACAGACACGGGATTGGTTAAATTAAATGATTTTTAAATCCTTTGAATCTGAATTCAGTTAAATGATATTTTGAAATAATAATTTAAGTTATACAAACTTAATTACTTTCGAAAATCCAAGTTTTAAATGTTGAACTTGGAATTGGTTTAAATTGAAATTTTGAAGTTAGATACGTAGTATAAATAAAATTTATCGAAATTGAGTTACTAAAATATTTGAATACTTAAACTTCGAAATCTGCTAAATTTGAAATAGTTTGAATTTATAGCTCGAACATGGATTTGGAATCGATATTTATTAAATGGTTTAAAGATGTGTTGGAATGAAAGAAATAGTACAAATTGATATTAATTTCAAATTTATTATTTTAATATAGACTGTTGAAATATATTATTCTTAAATCCTGATTAATAAGAATTTCAAACTATTAAACTAATTTAATCTATTTTAAAGTATTTTAATCTACTTTAGTCAATTTAAAACTATTTCAACTTATTTTAATCTATGTTATCTATTTAAATCCAATTTAACCCATTTTAAACTAATTAACCCGTTTTAATCTAATTTAAAACTATTTAATCTATTTTAAATTTATTTAAATCATTTTAAATTTATTTAAATTACTTTAAATCTATTTAAACTATTTTAAATCTACTTGAAACCATTTTAATCTGTTTTAAACTATTTTAGAGTACTTAAACTATTGGAAATTTATTTTTAAATTATGCTAAACTATTTAAACTATTTATACCTATCTAAACTATTTTCTAAATTTTCAAATTGTGTATAGTGAAAGTGATTATATTTAAATCCTTGATTTTAAAGCGAATATGGTTAAATAATGTTATAACATAAGTTGGGACATGAAATGATATTTGCTAGTGAAATGACATCTTTGAGTAAATATGATGATTTTGAAATGAGAATTTAATTAACCCATCTTATTGATATGATTTCTAAAGCGAATATGATTTTGAAAGTAAACATTGTTTCGAAAGTGATATGGTTTGAATTAAATGTGATATTTTGATATCAATTATGAATTTGACTTCTTTGAAATATAAAAGAACCATCCAGTGTGAAATAGGCGTTTGGTTATTAAAGAGACCGGGATCGGATATTGTCATATTCTCTACCAATACCGAAAACAAATTTAACAACTATGTATGAGGTGGAGATTCCATAATGAAGTAGGATGGTTTGACCAACGATTCTTTATGACGTATTTACGTAGCCCCGTCTCCCATGAGTCAGGTTAGATGTGACTAAACTAGGATCCACGCCGGGTCAAGTGAGGTCATTCCTCCTATCAGACACATTTATTTGATACCATATTTATTACTTTGTGATTGATTTGGTGGCCACCCCTTGATTTGATTACAGGAGTATGTTTCGAGGTGGGTGGTAGCAGCAGCTATGTGTTACCACCAGTCCAGATCCGCATTTTGTAAAATCCAACCCTGGCATTGCTTTGAATGTCGTGTTCACATGCCCTATCACGCCTTCTACGAGTTTGTTTTGTACCATACCTATGGAGTGCCCTCTAGGTAACCCTCCAGTTTACGAAGGAGCATATGGTACTGTATAGACTATGGGAATATATAAAATGTGTTAAGGGGGGTATGGGCAACGCCTTAACGCTATTTTAATAATTTGCTTTATTGGAGACATATTATACTAGCGTATTGTACTACATAGTAGATAGTTTAACGGATCCTTAGGAGATGGTAATCCCGAACATCTTAAGTTATTGCAAGAATGTTAGATACTGGATAAGAGATGTCAAACACATATATATCTCTAGTGTCATTACACTCATATTTATTTATTGTAGATTTAACTTACATAAGATCTTCTAGTTTTGACTCGAGTGTTTTATCTTTTCAATTCGCTCGGGTCATTCTGAGATTTTCAGTTTATCGAAGACATTTGACGAAGATGGCCTTGAACTTTATATCGAGCATACTCCTTCCTAGCAACTTCAACTAGGATTAACGTAGCCATCCCGAAACCAACTCCATTTTCCCTATAGTTTTGAGGCTAACGAAGATATTCGTTAACACTTTTTTCACCAAAATTGGAATTATAACACTCCTAATTTTAGGAGATTTAATTAAATAGAATAATGTAAAGATTAAAGTGGTTAAGACATTGAGATTTGCAAAATTATAAGGTAGCCGTGCCTTAGGAATGAATGAACAAATGAAAGAACTAAAATAAAATAGATAAAGCAATAATATAAGGCAAAATAGGAGTAAGTTATATTCTTATACCCTAAACCATTAACCTACTCTCATTTGCAATACTCACAAACTAAAACAAAAATTAAACCAAGCTTGGCCAGCCACCATTAGGAGAAAGCAAGGGGAAGATAAGCAAGATTTCAAGAAGGAAGCTTCATCTAATTAATCAAAGAGAAAATCTCAAACTCCTTAACAACAAGCTAAGGTGAATAATAGATTATATCTCATTTTTGTTAATTTCGGTTGTAGATCAGATTCGAATATGCTTTGCAAAGTATTATGCCATGTTTTGAATGTAAATATATATATATATATGCTTATTGATGAATTTTGTTGTTTCATATAGATTTTATGATAAGTTTTAATTTGAAAGTCCTATCAAATGACATCCAAATGCTTTACGATTTCGACATGAGGTTATAAATATTATTTTAGAAATGGGTTTCAAGTTTCATAATTTTTTGAGTTGTTGTGGACTTATTTAAGGTATGAGACTTAAATGTTTTATATGTTTAAAAAGGAGAGGGGAAATTTGCTAAATGTTTCAAATTAAAATTTATTGAATTCGGCAGCACTTTGAAAAGATTTGGAAAAGAAATTGGCAACAAATTATATGTTGGCAAACAAGGCAAGTTTGTTGGAAAGAAATTGATTTAAAAGGTTAAAAATCAGTTTTATAAAGTTTTGCTGCTTCGCCACTTGTAGAAGTCATCTTTTGACCACATACTGCCTCCTCTATCTAATTCGAAACTAATGCACATGGTATCAGCTTTGGTACATAGTGAATTGGAGTTAGGCGAGTCAAAACAGGCTTTCGAAGGGGTTGGAGTAGCTCTTGTAAACTTAGAACTATTTTGGTTACAAATGAAGCTTTCGTAGGAGATAGCATTCGACTTGGTCAGTTGTTTTAGAAAAAGAGCTTTCGAAAGATGTTTCTACCTTTTGTTTTAAGATGAGCTTTCAACAGGGTTGAAACCTTTGCTACTGCATTTTACCTTTCTAAAGGGTGCTTTCATTTTTAATAAGAAGCCGCTTCTCCATGCTTTCAAAAGGGATGGTTTCGAAACCACCCACTTTCTTTTACTTAGGAATTATGCTTTCTATAGAGTTGCTTTCAACCCAGTTCTTTTAAGACCCTTTTGTTCTATTGAAAGATAAACCCAAAGGTTTTGAAAGAAATGTTTTAAATGGTTTCAAAACTATGTTCCACAAGCTTTTACTTGAACCCAATGCTTTCGAAAGGTTTGTTTTAAGCTAAGGACTTTGATGCTTTCGAAATGTTTATAATGAAGGTTTCGAAAGGGAGGTACCCCAATGTTCTCAAATGGTATTCTTGGAGTAGTTAAGTGGGAGATTTCCAATGCTTTTGAAAGGCAAATTTAAGGTGTTTTGAAAAGAGAATGTCTAAGGTTTATAAAGCTTTCGAAGGGATACCTTCAATGATTTCGAAAGGTCATTTTGAAGGATTTTAAAGTTATGTTTTGGCCTTTCGGCCTAGTGTTGCAAGGTATATAACTTAATATATTTTGAAACGTTTACTTTCAATGAATTCAAAAGATATTATTTAAAGATTTTAAGCAAAGATTTTAATTGGTTTACCATAGATTTATGGCCAAAGAGCTTTTAAATCAAGAAGGTTTTAACTTTTTTTTGAAGAATAGACGATCTCATTATAATCCATCAACATTTTTTGAGTAAAGTTTATATAATATGGCAATGATGTTTAAGTAAAGCAGAAGTACGTTTTACTTGTTTAAGTATGATTTAAAGGGATTAAATCAATTTGAAAGAAATGTTTTCAAGGAAATTTGATGGGGTAGTTAACCCTACGTAAATGACTCGGATATTAGAATACCGAATGGGACTAGCATAGGGTCGCGCCCTATACTTTGGCTATTAGCCGCTAGCCAAATTAGTCCAAAATTCCCGTACGTAGGGCTTTGTAAAAGGTAAGAATAAAATGATGTTACATACAGAAAGGAATATGTACTAAGAAGGATAAGTCATTAGTGAGCCAGATAAACCAGTAAGATCAGTTGACCCTAGGAGAAGTAAGTTAAGGATCAACCGTCCAGAAGAGTGTCTAACAGATGTTAGATTATTTATTTTGTCTGATAGGCATGAGTCAGCTAAAGGTTAGTAGTTAGCCAAACTAAACTACATTGTTCGGACAGATAGTCCATTTATTACCTGATTTATATGCATATGTGATATTGCTATTGCTGCTTTAATCAATTTGATTGCAGAATTTTGATTTGCAAAAGATATGTTTTGAAAGGGGATATTAGTAGGGGAAACCCGTTCCACTAAGCGGCATGGTCTCACTTAATACCAGATAACCGAGATGTATATTATTATTCAAACCAAGCTTTATGTCTGACTCAAAGTTTATATTTTCCCTTTAAACCCTTAGGTTCCCAAAATTAACTTGAGTAAATTGAGATTTAAGGCTTTATAGGTTTTGTAGGTATACGAATAAAGCTTCGAAAGACGAGCAGGAGGCAAAGTTAGCTATTTAGAAATTATGAGTTTTATTTCCCCTATGTTGTGTTAAGACTTATAAGTTTATTTAGTACTTTGATTATCCAATGGTGCATCTTCATATATCGCTCTTGGCATAACTTTTAATAATTATATTTGATTAAAACTCGAGAATCGATTATAGGATTATGCAGTTGAATATGAAACATGGTTATGGAATGTAATGAGAAAAGTTGTTTTTGAAATCTGTGATTTTATTTCATATTCATGTGACAATTGTATTATGGATACCATTAACATTTCCGTATTTTATCACCAAAAGTTAATACTATAGATGACTGCAATATCTATAGCGCTTAGCTTCGGGCCTTAAGATAGGGGATGTTACAACTTGGTATCAAAGCACCGGTTTATGAAAAACATAAAAGAAATTTCAAACTTAAAAAAAAAATTGAAAACCTAATCTTAAGGAATTAGAGAAAAGATTGGGGTATGGGATAACACTATAGTAACATACTTGTACTTGCTATATATAAGTATATGCTTTATATCTATTCTCTCATCTCTCTTAAGCTATTCTTCTGTATCTTACAAAGCTCGAATGCAGATTTTACGGACGAAAGATATGGATGCAAGGGGTGAAAGAGTTAACAATGGAGGAGGAAGCACCACAACCAACAGGAGTACCAAACGAAATACTAAAAGGAATCCCGATCAGGCACAAGCTGCAAATGTGGATGCTAGAATGCCACAAGTGGATATGGGAGCAATGTACCAGTTTTTCGTTCACATGGTGCAAGCATGAGTTGCTACAGGGTTAGTTGGAGGTAATGCTAAAGGAGGAAATCAGATAGCTCCAGTGGTTAATAACTTTGTTGTGTTGAGCAAGGATTATGCTAGGTTGGAAGGAAAGCCGTTCATAGGGACTGAAGATGGAATTGAAGTGCAGAATTGGTTACTTCATTGCAAGAGCATTTTTGCTGATTTGGGTTCAATGACGAGTAGAAGATGAGACTTTCTTCTAGTGTTACAGGGAGCAGCACTGTATTGGTGGAATAGTGTTACGGTCGGAGTCAGTGAGGAGACCATGGCATGGGCTAAATTTTGGAGGCGGTTTGAAGAAAGATTCATGTCGGAGATTGCTAAGTCAACTCTGCTCGGGAAGTTTGCTGAGTTTGAGCAGGGAGATATGACAGTGCTAGAGTATGCAACAAGATCTGAGGGGCTATCAAGATATGACTATGCTACTATTGATACTGTTATTAAAAGAAAGGAGAAGTTCATTTGGGGGTTGAAGGCTAAGCTTGCTAAGGCCATATTGTTGCATATTAGAGATCCATGCGATGTAGTTATTGTGATGGCTTTGAGATAGGAAGAGATGCTTGCTTTTCGTGAGAATAATAAGGCAAAGGAGGCTCAAGGAGAAAAGAACCAGAAGAGGTAGTTTTTCCATAAGAAGGGAGCTCAGAAGAGTGGAGCTACCAAGAAAGGAGATTGTATGAATATGCGCTTATATGTTTTTGTTTGACGATAATAAACATATATATTCATTTAAATGTATTTGGTAATGTACTATTTTGTTTTTCATAGATTAAATAAATATTTGTTGAATAAAATAAATTACACAGAATTTGAATTCAAACAGAAATTTTATTCAAACAAATATTTATTACAGTCTTGAATAGTACAAATTCAAGCTCTCACTATACATATACATTTTTGATTACATCACAATTACATCACAATTCAGTTTACATTAATAACCTCACTACATATCACTCACACTCGTATTTTGTCTTCAACTGCATTCCAGTTTGAATCCAACATCTGAGCAATCTGCAAAAATATTCACTAACACGGTAAAATTGAAAAAGAAATGTTTTTGCAATTATAAAATAAAACATGGTTTTTGAAAATAATATTTTCCTCAGTTATTTGGGTTGTTCGTCATCATTCACATTTGAATTCATCATACACGAACAATGTGACATGCACAGTGTATCACTGCACATGCCACAAGGCCGTGCACATCAATATACACTTGATAATGCTACAGGGACAGGTGAGCACAGGTCAAACCCAAATGAAAAACCGGGTTCAACTCACGTGCAATACATTGAAAATCACGACACGATCACAAGGTCAAACCCGAGTTTTTAAAACTGGGCTTAACACAAGGCACAATAAACTGAATACAACGGTCAAGCCATTGTTGTCATGACTCAACTCATATGCAAAGCTTCGACAAATCAAAACTGTATCAGATCACAAATGCAATGCTCAATGCACAAAGTAAGTAACAGTAAGCAAAGGGCCAGAACAATGTATGGAGTGTGCAAGTGAACATGACAACAGACCAAAGTGCAGACCAAACAACAATGCAAATGCAGTAATGGGTGAACATACCACAAACGTACAACATAGTGAAGATGACAAGTGCATCCAGAAGTTCAACAAAGATCAATTTCAAGTCATCAAGTTCAAGTCAGACCACTGTAATAAAGCAAACATGACAGGAAACAGATCAATATGAACTGATGAAGCAGTGCAAATGAACAAGTGCAGATGAAATGGCCGGGCAAGTGCACAACCAACACAATCACAAACAAGTGCACCACTGAGCTATGCAAATGAAACACAGTGGCAACACTAGAAATACAAGAAACATCAATAAACCAAAGTGCAGACCAACCAGAAGTACAAGTGCAGGCAAGTGCACAACTTCACAACAATCAAGGCAATGCACCAATGCAAGTGAATCATGCAACATGACAAGTAATCAGTGAAGTCACAATGACTATGCAGTGGACATAAATGCAATGAAGTTGTACAAAAATGACCAGAGACTGTCTCATAAGACAGTACAGTGATACAAGGCAAACTAGCAACAACATGAAGTGAATCAAATTCAAGGCAGTAGTGTACATGAATACAACTCGACTACAAAAGCATCACAAGTATATCAACTTAGCAACAGCCAGTCCAATGAACAAAGAACACAAGTACAAGCAGCAGTGTGCAACTCGAGAGTGTACACAAGTGAAACCAGGAAAATCATGACATCAAGTATGATCAAGACCAAATGCAAACAACATCAAGTAGAGACCAAGTTCATATGCAATGAGAAGACCACAAAGACAACAGTCAGTGCCAACATGTCCAATTACAACTACAAGTCCAGGTTCGAAATCGAAAAATGCAGATCAACCAGAATGAAGAACCAGAAGTACAACATGACCAAAAGTGTATAGTAATGCAACAGTGAGTGGCATTGCACCATCCAGAAACTCAGTGAAGCTCAAGTATAACATTACTGAAGTTCAATCCACCAGTATGTAGTGATACAAATGCAACAACCAAATGGATGGAAGCAAACACCGAGTGCAACAGTAAATACATCATGCAACAATGCACAAGTGACACAACGACCATGAAGCAGTAATAAGAAAGTGCGTATCTATACCAACATGAGTGCAACAATGCAACAAACAAGTCGGTGCCAAGCTACAAACTCAAGTGCAACAGTGAAGTCGAAATCATGAAAGGATGCTAAAGTCCAGTGATAAAATTCGTGTTTAAAAAAATTCAAATGAGTATCTTTGAAAATAGGAAAGTCAAGCAAATTAAAAAGAGGAGAGTTTCTGCCTTTTTATTCAAGAAAAATCGAACGCGCCAAAATCAAAGCCGTGCGCATCAAGGCAGAAATCAGGAAAGCCGTGCGCATCAGGAAATTAACAAATTGGGAAAGTATCGAATTGATACGAACGAAAGCAAGTGTATTCGAATTCATATAAATACCAAACCCCAATTGTCATCATTGGCATCGAGTAAAAGGCAAACAATCAAACCAACAAACAGAGAAAGTACATACCGAATCAACAACTCGATCATCAGAGAACGAGAAAGCCAAGCAACGAGAATCGATCAACAGAGGAGCAATGCAATCTCGAAGTCAACCAAATCATCGGAGAACGAGATCAAGCAAACCAGAGAATTGATTTGTAAAAGTCCCAATTTGGATCGCAAGTGCCGAAGCCCTAAATTCAGATCGAACAACATAGGGCCGCCATTCTTCTTCACAAACAAAAGAAGTGGATCGGGTGAAAGAAATTAAAAGGGCCGGCCTTTATTATCAAAAGGGGATTTAGTTTTTATTAGGGTTTAATTTTTTAAAAAGGGGGGTTTTTAAGTTTTATTTTGAGCAAAAATTAAGGATTCAAGTTTATATTTTAATTTTTGCTCCTGCTTGTATTTTTGAAGTCTGTTTTTTCTTTTCGAGTCAAAGAATTTGTAAATCACCACCTAGGTTGTAGGTAGTGTCAGATTGTCTAGTTAGAATTAGTTCAGTGAGCAGGGTGTGCGAGTTTGCAAAACTTTATAGGCGGAGCAGAGTTTGCGAGTAAGCGAAACTCTATAGGCAGAGCGGGAAGTGCGAGTCTATGAGAGTGTTTGTGAGCGGGAGCAAAAGGGTTTGCGAGTCTAGTAGAGTGTTTGTAAGCGGGATACTATTTAATTCTAATAGAAATCGAGGAATGCAGTAGTAGGCATGGGTTGCCGAAGCTGGGTAAATTTTGTGTGTGATTTACTTTTCAGCATATTTATTTCTGCAGTTTGTTTTTACGTTTAAATCGAGAAAATTTGCTATAACCCTATTCACCCCTCCTCTAGGGTTAATCTAGATCCTAGAAGTGGTATCAAAGCACGGTATTTTTCTTTAACTCTAGAGTCATGAATTCATCAAATGATGCTTTTTCTAAGGGGCAATCTATTGTTATGCCACCCATGTCTAACGGGAATGATTATGCTTATTGGAAAGTTAAGATGGGTATTTATCTTAGTTCTATTGATTATGATGTATGGGACATCATTGAAACTGACTATAAACCTCCCACTATAACTGTTGGTGGTAGTGAGATTCCTAAACCTAAGGATAGGTGGGGTGCTAACGATAAGAAATTAAAAACTACAAATGCCAAAGCAATGAACGCTTTGATCTGTGCTTTTGATAAAAATGAATTTAATAGAATTTCTCATTGTACAATAGCACAGGAAATTTGGCACACTTTGGAGGTGACACACGAAGGAACTTCTCAAGTCAAGGAGTCTCGTCTAGCCCTATTCAGCAATGAATAAGAGAACTTTGTGATGGACAAAGGCGAGAGCATAAAGGACATGTTTGGACGCTTTTCAACTTTGGTGTACAATGCTAGAGCGCTTGGGAAGGTCTTCACTGAGGTAGAGATTGTGCGGAAGATACTACGAGTCTTACCAATGAACTTTGAGGCAAAAGTCACGGCAATACAAGAATCGAAAGATCTGAATAAACTAAGCATGGAGGAGTTGTTTGGCAACTTGATGACATATGTGCTTGAGCTAAAAGGAAAGGAGGAACGCAACAACTCCGAACCAAAGAAGAAGACGTCTGCCTTAAAGAGCAAAGAAGAGAGCGATGAAGAAGAAGAAGATCCGATGGAAGAGCTTGCAATGGCTGTCAATAATCTTAGAAAATGATCAAGATTCAAGCCACGCAAGAAGAAAACATCTGGTAATAGGTCAAGAGAGTCTAACAATTCCGATAATGAATTGACGTGCTATAACTGCAACAAGCCTGGCCACTTTAAACATGAATGCCCACTTCTCAAATACAACGAAGGAAAGAAAAAGAAGAAAAAGGCCTTTGCAGCAACTTGGGATGATGAAGAAGGAGAGGAAGTTTCGAATAGTAGCTCAGAGGACGCTTACTTGTGTTTTATGGCAAAATCGGATTCAGAAGCAAGCCCAGAGGAATCTAGTGAGGCAGGTGACTATTCTTATAAAGATCTTGTTTTTATGTGTCTTGATCTTACTAAAGTAGTTGATGCTCTTGAATCTAAAATTGAAAAACTGAAATCTGATAGGAGAGAACTTGCTCGTGAAAATTTTAGGTTAGAAACTGAACTTGAAAATATTCAAAACCTAGAATGTGAAAAATGTAAGATTTTAGATTCAGAATTATCAAAACTTAGGAATAACTTTTAGAATCTTGAAAAAGAAAACTTGAATCTTAAGGAAACCATCGACAGTAGGAAAAATGATTTTATAGATCGATGCACCTCACTTGTCACTGAAAACACAACACTAAAAACCAAAGTCCAAAATCTTGAGAAATCTCTGAATAACTTTTCAAGAGGCGAAAAATCTTTCAACATGCCATTGCGAAATCAAATTTTTGCTAACAACAGAAAGGGACTAGGTTTTGGGAAAACACAAGTTGAGGATAATGCAAAAGGTAAAAGTGTCTTTGATAGATCTGAAATAATTGGACATCGTGTTGAAAATTGTAGTCATAGGAACAAGAACACAAAATTTATACAAGTTTGGGTTCCTAAGAATTCTACAAACAAATTTCATGTCTATTGGAACAAGAATGAAAAGACAAAACAAGTTTGGGTTCCAAAGGGATTGTTTATTCACAATGCTTCTGCCACTAACAATCATGGACCTATAAATAGGTCACAAAAATCTTTCATCGTGTAGGTATGGTGGCAGGCTAAGGAACAACAATGGTGTTCTCTGGATTTTGGCTGTTCCAGAAACACAACGGGCAACAAAGCAAAGTTCCTTAGCCTAGTATAAAGGTGACAGAATCACAATGGGCAACCACGAAAAATTATTGTAAAGGTAAAACAGGTGAAGGTATATTAAATGTGATAATCTGCACCATATTCTTAATTAAATCAGCCAAAATTGTGATAATAATATGATGATGATTTTGATTCTGACTTGTTCAACATAGTTGGCCAATTAGCTCTGATCGTTATTAGTATAAATTATTATGCGTTTCCCTTTTCTTGACCGAATTTCATGATCTTCCGTCGATTCTTCTTCATCTTCTTCTTCCAAATCATCTGTTAATTTGTATGACCATCTAGAGCCCTTTTTACTAATTTCTTCCATTCCAATAGAATTTTTTCTAATTTTTATTTATGCCAAAAACATCATTCTTTGAATTACTTCATACATATTTGTTTGGATTAAACATAGTGTTTTAATGGTCATAATTCGGCTAACTCTATATTCTCAGTTTCTGATTGTTTACATGGCTTCAATTCAAATTCAAAGAATGTCATTTAAATTGTTGTTAAAATTGAGTTTGAAATTTTTGATGCGCACTTCATGGTCTGGTTTATCAATTTTAGTTAGTGATATTTTGGATTGAAAGAGAAACTCAGATGCAGATTGCACTGGTAATCTAGTTGATAGAAAAATTACTAGTTGAACGTGATTTTCGAAACATTCATTTGTTGCATCATTTTTCAAAGAAAATATCGGCATATTTTTCATAATTTTCAAATAGCAGAAATTTTTCTCATATAACCCCTTCGAGAAAATAATTGTTTGACCATATTTTCAGATTAGTCATTTTTATTTGATTTTAAATGACAAATTTTGACTAATCCGACTCCCTACTAATTATCAAAAAGATAAATAGTGATTGAAATGGTGATAAGTGTTGATATTTAACATACATTACTCAGGAGAGTATATTTGGAAAATTTCTTTAGGAATTCAAACAAGAGTTATAAAACTTTTTGTTGGGTAAAGATTCCATGACTATTTCTATATCTATCATATTTCTATCGACCATTGTTTATCAAATATTAAATATAGTTTGTCGATATGTGGTACTATAATCAGGAATCATTTGTTTTTCATGTCATATTTTTTTTTAAAAATAAATAAATATCTAAAGTATTCACTCTCATTTAAAAGTCCTCACGGTTATGCATAGGTGAATTAATTGGATTTTTGATTATGTGCTTCCATGCTCATTTAAAAGTCCTTACGGTTATGTATGTATGGAACGCATATCAAAATTAATTGATTAATGTAACGACCCGGAATTTTGGGCAATATCGATTTAATAATCTGCAATAATAATTAAATTGGTTTGATAAATTTTCTTTATAATTTTTGTTTAAATTGGTAAAATTAATCTTTTAAAGAATAAAAAATTTTAATCTGGTAAGTGAAATCGATATCTTTTAACAATTTAAAACTTGGTTAGAAGTGTTTTTCAAAAGCTAATAAATTTTATTCTATTTATAATATATATGTTTGATATATATTGTGAATGGAAATATCTTTTGTTTTAAATTAAAAATTGAATTTTCAAATTGTAATATATGTAAGCATATGTTATAATTTGATATTGTTTTGAAAATTTAATTTAATCTATTAATAAATTATAAATGAATAAATATTGTAATTGAAGCTTTGTTTTAAAACATAATGTTTTTCAAAAGATAATTTAAAGATTATTTCAATCTGTTTCCAAAAATATAAGATGTATATTATAACTAGCTTTAGAGTATTTCTTTAATAAAGTAAATTAAAGATGTAAGCTTATATCTACATTTAAACTAAATAAAGGATTATTAAAATACAAATGAGTATGTGTTATCATCTTAAGTTACATTAATAACACTTGTAAGCTTTTAAAAATAGGTTAGTGACATTTGTTCAAATTATTAACAAGTGGCAACATATAATTTTAATTTTTAATAAATGTCTTTTAAGAAAACAATCTTCTTTCAAAGCATTTTCTTTCTTTCAAATGTTAATGGCAAAATCAGAAAACAAATTTCCAAAATCTGAAAATAAAATCCGAAAGTAAATCAGAAGTTCTTCTCAACATAGTAAAATCTGTAATTTCAAATCCTAAAGTGTAAAGCCTACATTTGCAAATGCAATTGATCTTCAAAACCTCAACCTGCATTTCAAAAGACTTCAACCTGCAACAATTAAAATCTACATTTCTTCAAACTGCATTCAAAATTAAGGGCTGCAGCAAGTTTCAATTATTTTAAAACATAAAATTGGAAACATGCAAGGGCTCAATTGCTTCAGCAAAGAAAAACTCAAACATGCAATTGCAGGAATCAAAAACAGGTCTTCTGTTCTGTGTTCTGCATAAATAAGAGGTGAGTAAACTTCTTTTAAAAACAGTTTTATTTGTTTAACTACCATGCTTTGTTCCCTGTTCTCTGCTCTCTACAATTTAGTCAAGTGAGTAAATTGGTTTTAAAAAAAAACAGTCAAGTTGAATACAGATTTTGTTGCTATGAATTGATTTAGTTTTTATAACTTACTTTACAGTTATATCTATATATAACTTTGACTGTGTATGTGATGACATTGCTTTGTTTGATTTAGAAGAAGATTGTGCTTTCTGTTTTCAAGAAATCCAAATCTATCACAATTTGATCCATATTTAGTTTTGAATGCATGAATAAATCTGTTTGTAAATGAAAGTGTGGACTTTAAAAATGGTACCATAATTTTTAGAATAGCAGAAAGTGTAGACAAAGGTTTTACAGTAAAACTAAACTTTTTAAAAAAAAATTTACTGGCTTAAATTCGAAATTGAGTTTCATGCATGTAATCGTGATTGTAAATCACGAATTTAGGCGTATAAATTGTAAATTTTAATTAAGGTAGTGGTGTGAATTTTGGGTTTGAAGGTTTTTGGGCTTATGGCGAATTGCCGATTGTTCACGCATGTAATTGATTCGAAATTTGGATCGAGGGTAGCTATAGGAGTGTAGAATTAGGGAAAATTGTTGAGTAATTTTTCTTATGTGTAATTTGTTCGAATTTGGGACAATTAGGGTTTAGGACTGCAATTTGCTTTCAGCATGATGGTGAAGCTTTGCCTCGTAGATGTTGAATCGAGTTTGATCGTGTTCGGGGATGTTGGAGCTTGAGGTCTTGGCTTTCGATGGTGGTGTCGGCGAAGTGTAACGGTGGCGAGTTTGTCAACGGCAATGGGTTTTACGGTCAAGTTTCACTGCAGTTCTTCGTGCGTTGGATCATAATCCGATTCGATTTATATTTCTCGAATCTGGGTTTTCATATGTGTTCGTGGATGGTTGAGTGATCGTCGACGATAGGTGCGACCAACTACGGCGGTTGGCGTTGTTGGTGCACATGCACCGTGATTGTTGTGTGCACTGGGAAGGAATTGGGGAAGACGAGAGTTTACTCGGGTAGGTATTCGAGTTGTACTCGGGGATGACTCGAAGAAGATGGAGGCGAGTTGCTTCGGGGTTGACGCGAGTGGTGCCTGGGTTGTACTCGGGTTGTTTTGATTTTGGTTCTGTAGTGTTTAATGGCAGTTAATACTTGGGTTTTGATTAAAAGAAAATAAATTTTGGAAACTTGTTTTGTGTAAGTAGGAAGTTAATCAACTTTTAAAAGAGTAAAATATTAACTGAATTCAATTTCAAATTTAAATTGTTGATAAGTTTTAATTTGAAATTAATTATTTAAGTGGATGTGTGTGTTCGGAATTTAATTTAAAGGAATGTTTTCATTTTAAAATATTAAATCAAGTTATTAAGTAATGATTTAAAGACTAAGTTTAAATTTCTATTGGAAATTTATAAGTTTAAATTAGATGTTTTAAGTTTTAAAATTTATTTCCAAATTTTATTTTTCCAATTGAGTTATTGATATGAATTTTGTAAACCTATAGAAAATGTTTATTTTTAAATTATTAAAATTTGGATTAATTTCAAATAATTTATCTATGTAGATAATTATGAATAATTTATTTTGATGTGAACTTAAGGGTACTTAATTAAATTATGATTCATTAATAAGTAAAAAGTTCAATTAAGAATGATGTTTTCTTAATTTATTAAAGATTTTGAAATATATTAGAAGTAATTAATTAATTGTTTAATTAATTTTAAATAATTAGTTAATTGTTTATTTAATTTTAAAATAATCACTTAATTACGGATTAATTAAGTGTAATTACTTAATGAAGTAATCAATGGTTAATTTTTGAATAAAATTTAGAATGGTAATTACCTAGGGAAGTAATTAGAGAAGTTACTCATGGGGGTAATTAATTAAAGTGACTAATGGATAATCACTTAATGTTATCAATGAAGAATTGATCAAGTTAATTGTTTTGAAGTTAATTAATTATGAAGTAATTAATTTATTTAAAGAATGAAAGATTATTTAATAATGGAATTAATTATTTGTTAAGTAATTAATTAAGAAAGTAATTAAGATTTATTAAAAGAAGTAATTAGATATAATTACTTATGTAAGTAATTAAGGGTGAATTACTTAAATTATTTTAGTTAATTAATTAATGTGATTAATTAATTAATAAATGTGATTAATTTAACATTAATTACTAAGTGTAATTAATTAATAAGGGAATTAATTAAGGATTTATTTATTAACTTAATTATTTAATAATTACTTAATGAAGTAATTAAGATGTATTAATTAAAGTAATTAATTAAGGTTAATATAATTAATTAAGAAGTTAATTAATTAAGATAGTAATTACAAATTGTTAATTACTGTTTATGATTAATGAGATGATTAATTACAAGTTAATTATTTAATTAATTAAAGGATTATTAATTAATAAAGATTATTAATTAATAAAATTAATGAAGTAATTAATTTAAATATGATTAATTAATTATAATTAATGAAGGATTAATGTAGTTAATTATAGTTAATTAATTAATGAAGGATCATTAATTATTGTAATAAATGATAGTAATTAAAGGTTAATTACTGAATATGGTTAAGAACAATTACTTGAATGTAATTAAAGGATAATTGATCAAGGAAGATTAATTAAGGAAGATCATTAAGAGATGATAATGAATTTAATTTAATAATCCAAGTGATTAAAGGAAAGTATTTAATTTAATTAGAGGATAATTAAATTGATTAAGAATTAATCAATTCTGCTATGGGTGATTGATTAATATTGAATGGTTGATATTGGATAATTGATATTGGGTGATTGATTGATATTGGATGTTGAATGATATTGGATGATTGATATTGGGTGATTGGTTGATACTGGATGATTTGGATGACTATGATATTTGTGATATGCTGCTTTTTGAAGATGAATATTGATATGAATTATCTATTGTGGTAATATGATTCATCCATTTGTTTATTTCATCCAGAATATAAGTTAAATTGTTTAAAACCCTTAAGTACAACTTGGACATTAAAATGGCGTTTGGTTTCGGTGAGACCGGGATCGGATTTCCATATTTGGAATCCGAAAACCACATCGATTCCAATTAAACGTTAGGTCGTTAATCCAAGTGGAGCAAGTGAAGACTCGAGGTGTAAGGGCTACACGTCAGTATAACTCTGTGGGTGATTCCGTAATGGGTTGACGGAATAGTACTTATAGGTTCGAGATGGAGATTAGAGTGCAAGGGCTATGGTCGTTGACTCTGAGGATGATTCCAAAATGAGTGCAACGAGATAGTGCCTTCGGTTTCGTTCGAACCCGGAACGAACTTGTATGGATTGAATGCTTTCAGCACATCGTCAGGCGGACGATAAGCATTCTAAGAGATGTGTCCTATAAAGGTAATCGCAGCCTCAAGCCTCATCAATCGGGAATAGCTAAAACAGGGGAGGTGCAGCAAGGCTTCGTGGCTAGCTCCCACTGGAGAGCAAGATTTACTCCTGCTAGAAGACTCTTTTTATTCGGCTGCGTGGGGCGGTTGATCCGGACAACGACCGGGGTTGTCTTGTTCGGGACTGTTCAGTAAGGAATGGTCCCGGCCTTGTGTTGCAGGGGAGTGGGAGTACTCCTCAGCACGGTGATCTAGGCTACGTACTGTGACGGGCGATACCCCCAGTAGCCCTGCCATTGATGGAAACCCATTCTTCCTACAAGATCCTACGGTTTTGTTTGTATTACCCACTTTTGTGGCTAGTAGCTCGAATTTAATAAATGTAACAATTTCGGCTATTTCATATTTACTTGAAAACCCTAGACACTATTATAATATCATAGGATTTCCTATCAAATGTTTGGTTAGCGTAAGGTAAAAACTTTTCCATGTTTATGTGTGGGAAGTCTTACGCGATACCTTTTCTTTCAAAGGTTTTTCTAAAGTTAAGAAATTTTAAACCGTTTACTTACACCAGACCCCTGTCTGACCCGAGTGTTTATTTTCTGTTTTATTAAACTCTTGGGTACTCATATTATGTATGAGTAGTCAAGTGATTCAGGTTAGCTTGACGAATTTTGGAGGAGTAATGGAGCAGGAGGCTTCCACGTGTAGATGTATTATGTTTCCGCTGTGTATGTTGTGTCTGTATCTAGTATACTTGAGTTGTATGAATTAGACAGATGTTTATAACTGTCTAATATGTGTTGAATAAGTTTTGTAACTCTGATGTAATATGATACTATGTAATATTCTATGTGATATATTATAATTTATTCGTTCCGCTGTGGGTTCTCTGTTGCTGTTGTGTTCTTCTTTCTCTTTCTTTTCTTCTTCTATCCCTTTCTTTCTTCAAGATGATGCGATTTCCTGGAGATAGGAAGTCGAGTCGTCACATTGTGGTATTAGAGCGTTAGGTTGAGTGAATACCTAGGCTCTGTAGTGGTGTCTTTCTTGAGAGAGCGTATTTGTAATTTTTATGTATAACTATATATTTATATATATTTATATCTACCTAATCTGTTGGGTTATCTGTTCGGATTTTCCAACATGATTTTTAGAGGTAGATGGAGTAGTGGTTTGTGTGTGTAACACGATTACCACTGATGGAAGAGGTCCATATGTTAAGGTTGGAAGTATTTGTCGAGACTGTAGACCTAGTACCGTCTCGAGTGAGATTTGTTGTTTGGAGTAAGGATTTCTCTGATATCCGAAGGAAATCTTTTAAAAGATTCGGAGTCTATCTTTGAAGTGTAAGTTTGGATCTGTCGGAAGTGCAGAAGTAAGTGATGGTGTTTTGACAACTGCACGATGAGATGCAGTATCCATGGATATTTTCTAAAGATGTTTTCTTTTGAAGCAGTTTTGGAAGTGATTGAGGAGCAATCTTTACCTGCTGTAGGGAAAACTCGTCTGTGTAGACGTTGTCTGCTTTTTAGTTAGAAGGTTGGCTGTTTTGGAATATGAGACTAAGGTCTGTAAGTTGCTTCGCTTTGGCATGGTCTCATTTGTCGTATTTTAAGGAGAGTGAAGTGTTGATGCTTGGTTTGGAGCCCGAGTTTCTTTTGGGTTGTTTGTCATCTCGGAGGTCTTTTGTGTGGTTTGAAGATAGTTTTGGTTTCTGAGAAGTCTTTGGATTAGAGGTCTTGGGATAGCTGTGGTAGCAGTGCAACTCGAAGTGTTCGGGGTGCTGACGAGAAGGTCTTTTAGCTTTGCAGTATCATCGAGGTAGAGTTTGGAAGCAGCAGTATGGTTGTTTCTCGATGGTTCGGGAATCTTGGTGTTTTTTCTAGCAGCAGTCTGGGCAGAAGGTGGAAGTTATCTTAAAGAATTAACCTTGTTTGGAAAAGCTTTAAGCTGTTCTAATTGATAAAGAGAGGACAGTTTCTTTGGAATCCAAACTGGGTAGGATCGCAAAAGTGACTTGCGATTGGTTTGGAATTTTCTTGAGCATTCTTTTGTTTGAGGCCGAGGATTCTCATGAGGAAGTAGGAGCTGCTGGAGTAATCAGAAGGTTGTATGCATCTGGAGTTGAGTTCCATATTTGTTTTGATTCCCGAAGTAATTATGGTAGCTAGCCCGGTTGTAGGATGGTTCTTGGAGAAGTAGAGTTGGTGTAGTAGCTCAAGAATTTATTTTTGGAATTTGGATTTGGTTAGATCTTGTTTTTGAATTGGATTCTGTAGTAAAGTTGTGTGACCAAGTCAGATGAGTCACTCAGATTTTATGGATTTGATGAACAAAGCTTTTCGGATATTGGGTAAGTTTGTACTCGTGTTCATCAATAATGTTCTTATCTATTTCAGAATCAGAGTTGTGCAGGGGAAGCAAGGTAGCAGCTGTACAAGAAAGGAAGCTGTTTTCTATTTCTTGAGTAGTAGAGTTTGTGTTCTGGATTTCAACGGATCTTGGAAGCTTTCTTTTCTGTTGAATAGAATTCAGGAACTGTTTGCTTTGGTCTAGTTGTTTCTGGAAGTATTAGCATAGCTTAAGCTGATCAGGAAACGAATTGGCAGCCTTGGATTGTCTGTTAGGTTATGCTGATACAAGATAAGGGATTTGGAATTCGACGCTAGAGACTTCGTTGTTGTTAAGATCTCTCTGGATAAAGAGTGCAATAATTGGATGAGATTGAATTGCCAGTATAGGTAGCTGGAGTTCATTGTATTTCATGTATCCTTGAGGGAGTACATGTATGATTCATTATTGGTTGTTGAATATGTAGTTCAGTTGGATTTGGGCTAGATTTGAGTATAGTCTGATGTTCTGATCAGACTGATGGATCTAGAGAAGAGAGAAGCTCTGGATTTTGGTATTATGGTTAGTTTGTTGGCTTTTGTAGAACGAGTCTCCCAGTGATTTATACATGGGAAACTCGAGTCAGTATTAGAGTTTTATTCTGACGTATGTCAGAATAATTAGTTAAGTTTGTTTGTGTGATTGATTGCTTTGGTTGTTAGTAACTGATTGATAAGTATGCTTTGCTGATTAAATTAAAATCTTTGCTGGGTTATTATTACCTTTGCTTTTAAATTTCGGGGACGAAATTCTTTTAAGAGGGGAGGATTGTAACGACCCGGAATTTTGGGCAATATCGATTTAATAATCTGCAATAATAATTAAATTGGTTTGATAAATTTTCTTTATAATTTTAATTTTAATTGGTAAAATTAATCTTTTAAAGAATAACAAATTTTTAATCTAATAAGTGAAATCAATATCTTTTAACAATTTAAAACTTGGTTAGAAGTGTTTTTCAAAAGCTAATAAAATTTATTCTACTTATAATATATATGTTTGATATATATTGTGAATGGAAATATCTTTTGTTTTAAATTAAAAATTGAATTTTCAAATTGTAATATATGTAAGCATATGTTATAATTTGATATTGTTTTGAAAATTTAATTTAATCTATTAATAAATTATATATGAATAAATATTGTAATTGAAGCTTTGTTTTAAAACATAATGTTTTTCAAAAGATAATTTAAAGATTAATTCAATCTGTTTCCAAAAATATAAGATGTATATTATAACTAGCTTTAGAGTATTTCTTTAATAAAGTAAATTAAAGATGTAAGTTTGTATCTACATTTAAACTAAATAAAGGATTATTAAAATACAAATGAGTATGCGTTATCATCTTAAGTTACATTAATAACACTTGTAAGCTTTTAAAAATAGATTAGTGACATTTGTTCAAATTATTAACAAGTGGCAACATATAATTTTAATTTTTAATAAATGTCTTTTAAGAAAACAATCTTCTTTCAAAACATTTTCTTTCTTTCAAATGTTAATGGCAAAATCAGAAAACAAATTTCCAAAATCTAAAAATAAAATCCAAAAGTAAATCAGAAGTTCTTCTCAACATAGTAAAATCTGTAATTTCAAATCCTAAAGTGTAAAGCCTACATTTGCAAATGCAATTGATCTTCAAAACCAAAACCTGCATTTCAAAAGACTTCAACCTGCAACAATTAAAATCTGCATTTCTTCAAACCGCATTCAAAATTAAGGGCTGCAGCAAGTTTCAATTATTTTAAAACATAAAATTGGAAACATGCAAGGGCTCAATTGCTTCAGCAAAGAAAAACTCAAACATGCAATTGCAGGAATCAAAAACAGGTCTTCTGTTCTGTGTTCTGCATAAATAAGAGGTGAGTAAACTTCTTTTAAAAACAGTTTTATTTGTTTAACTACCATGCTTTGTTCCCTGTTCTCTGCACTCTACAATTTAATCAAGTGAGTAAATTGGTTTTAAAAAAAAAACAGTCAAGTTGAATACAGATTTTGTTGCTTATGAATTGATTTAGTTTTTATAACTTACTTTACAGTTATATCTATATATAACTTTGACTGTGTATGTGATGACATTGCTTTGTTTGATTTAGAAGAAGACCGTGCTTTCTGTTTTCAAGAAATCCAAATCTATCACAATTTGATCCATATTTAGTTTTGAATGCATGAATAAATCTGTTTTTAAATGAAAGTAAAGACTTTAAAAATGGTACCATAATTTTTAGAATAGCAGAAAGTGTAGACAAAGGTTTTACAGTAAAACTAAACTTTTGTAAAAAAAAATTATTGGCTTAAATTCGAAATTGAGTTTCATGCATGTAATCGTGATTGTAAATCACGAATTTAGGCGTATAGATTGTAAATTTTAATTGAGGTAGTGGTGTGAATTTTGGGTTTGAAGGTTTTTGGGCTTATGGCGAATTGCCGCTTGTTCACGCATGTAATTGATTCGAAATTTGGATCGAGGGTAGCTATAGGAGTGTAGAATTAGGGAAAATTGTTGAGTAATTTTTCTTATGTGTAATTTGTTCGAATTTGGGACAATTAGGGTTTAGGACTGCAATTTGCTTTCAGCATGATGGCGAAGCATTGCCTCGTGTATGTTGAATCGAGTTTGATCGTGTTCGGGGATGTTGGAGCTTGAGGTCTTGGCTTTCGATGGTGGTGTCGGCGAGGTGTAACGGTGACGAGTTTGTCAATGGCAATGGGTTTTACGGTCGAGTTTCACTGCAGTTCTTCGTGCATTGGATCATAATCCGATTCGATTTATATTTCTCGAATCTGGGTTTTCGTATGTGTTCGTGGATGGTTGAGTGATCGTCGACGATAGGTGCGACCAACTACGGCGGTCGGCGTTGTTGGTGCATGTGCACCGTGATTGTTGTGTGCACTGGGAAGAAGAAGTTGGGGAAGACGAGAGTTTACTCGGGTAGGTGTTCGAGTTGTACTCGGGGATAACTCGAAGAAGATGGGGGCGAGTTGCTTCGGGGATGACGCGAGTGGTGCCTGGGTTGTACTCGGGTTGTTTTGATTTTGGTTCTGTAGTGTTTAATGGCAGTTAATACTTGGGTTTTGATTAAAAGAAAATAAATTTTGGAAACTTGTTTTGTGTAAGTAGGAAGTCAATCAACTTTTAAAAGAGAAAAATATTAACTGAATTCAATTTCAAATTTAAATTGTTGAGAAGTTTTAATTTGAAATTAATTATTTAAGTGGATGTGTGTGTTCGGAATTTAATTTAAAGGAATGTTTTCATTTTAAAATATTAAATCAAGTTATTAAGTAATGATTTAAAGAATAAGTTTAAATTTCTATTGGAAATTTATAAGTTTAAATTAGATGTTTTAAGTTTTAAAATTTATTTCCAAATGTTATTTTTCCAATTGAGTTATTGATATGAATTTTGTAAACCTATAGAAAATGTTTATTTTTAAATTATTAAAATTTGGATTAATTTCAAATAATTTATCTATGTAGATAATTATGAATAATTTATTTTGATGTGAACTTAAGGGTACTTAATTAAATTATGATTCATTAATAAGTAAAAAGTTCAATTAAGAATGATGTTTTCTTAATTTATTAAAGATTTTGAAATATATTAGAAGTAATTAATTAATTGTTTAATTAATTTTAAATAATTAGTTAATTGTTTATTTAATTTTAAAATAATCACTTAATTACGGATTAATTAAGTGTAATTACTTAATGAAGTAATCAATGGTTAATTTTTGAATAAAATTTAGAATGGTAATTACCTAGGGAAGTAATTAGAGAAGTTACTCATGGGGGTAATTAATTAAAGTGACTAATGGATAATCACTTAATGTTATCAATGAAGAATTGATCAAGTTAATTGTTTTGAAGTTAATTAATTATGAAGTAATTAATTTATTTAAAGAATGAAAGATTATTTAATAATGGAATTAATTATTTGTTAAGTAATTAATTAAGAAAGTAATTAAGATTTATTAAAAGAAGTAATTAGATATAATTATTTGTGTAAGTAATTAAGGGTTAATTACTTAAATTATTTTAGTTAATTAATTAATGTGATTAATTAATAAATAAATGTGATTAATTTAACATTAATTACTAAGTGTAATTAATTAATTAATAAGGGAATTAATTAAGAATTTATTTATTAACTTAATTATTTAATAATTACTTAATGAATTAATTAAGATTTATTAATTAAAGTAATTAATTAAGGTTAATATAATTAATTAAGAAGTTAATTAATTAAGATAGTAATTACAAATTGTTAATTACTGTTTATGATTAATGAGATGATTCATTACAAGTTAATTATTTAATTAATTAAAGGATTATTAATTAATAAAGATTATTAATTAATAAAATTAATGAAGTAATTAATTTAAATATGATTAATTAATTATAATTAATGAAGGATTAATGTAGTTAATTATAGTTAATTAATTAATGAAGGATCATTAATTATTGTAATAAATGATAGTAATTAAAGGTTAATTACTGAATATGGTTAAGAACAATTACTTGAATGTAATTAAAGGATAATTAATCTAGGAAGATTAATTAAGGAAGATCATTAAGAGATGATAATGAATTTAATTTAATAATCCAAGTGATTAAAGGAAAGTATTTAATTTAATTAGAGGATAATTAAATTGATTAAGAGTTAATCAATTCTGCTATGGGTGATTGATTAATATTGAATGGTTGATATTGGATAATTGATATTGGGTGATTGATTAATATTGGATGTTGAATGATATTGGGTGATTGATATTGGGTGATTGGTTGATACTGGATGATTTGGATGACTATGATATTTGTGATATGCTGCTTTTTGAAGATGAATATTGATATGAATTATCTATTGTGGTAATATGATTCATCTATTTGTTTATTTCATCCAGAATATAAGTTAAATTGTTTAAAACCCTTAAGTACAACTTGGACATTAAAATGGCGTTCGGTTTCGGTGAGACCGGGATCGGATTTCCATATTTGGAATCCGAAAACCACATCGATTCCAATTAAACGTTAGGTCGTTAATCCAAGTGGAGCAAGTGAAGACTCGAGGTGTAAGGGCTACACGTCAGTATAACTCTGTGGGTGATTCCGTAATGGGTTGACGGAATAGTACTTATAGGTTCGCGATGGAGATTAGAGTGCAAGGACTATGGTCGTTGAATCTGAGGGTGATTCCAAAATGAGTGCAACGAGATAGTGACTTCGGTTTCGTTCGAACCCGGAACGAACTTGTATTGATTGAATGCTTTCAGCACATCGTCAGGCGGACGATGAGCATTCTAAGAGATGTCTCCTATAAAGGTAATCGCAGCCTCAAGCCTCATCAATCGAGAATGGCTAAACAGGGGAGGTGCAGCAAGGCTTCGTGGGTAGCTCCCACTGGTTACTCCTGTCTAGAAGATCCTTTTTATTCGGCTGTGTGGGGCGGTTGATCCGGACAACTGCCGGGGTTGTCTTGTTCGGGACTGTTCAGTAAGGAATGGTCCCAGCCTTGTGTTGCAGGGGAGTGGGAGTACTTCTCGGTACGGTGATCTAGGCCACGTACTGTGACGGGCGGTACCCCAGTAGCCCGGCCATTGATGGAAACCCGTTCTTCCTACGAGACCCTACGGTTTTGTTTATATTACCCACTTTTGTGGCTAGTAGCTGGAATTTAATGAATGTAACAATTTCGGCTATTTCATATTTACATGAAAACCCTAGACACTATTATAATATCACAGGATTTCCTATCAAATGTTTTGGTTAGCGTAAGGTAAAAACTTTTCCATGTTTATGTGTGGGAAGTCTTACGTGATACCTTTTCTTTCAAAGGTTTTTCTAAAGTTAAGCAATTTTAAACCGTTTACTCACACCAGACCCCTGTCTGACCCGAGTTTTTATTTTCTGTTTTATTAAACTCTTGGGTACTCATATTATGTATGAGTAGTCAAGTGATTCAGGTTAGCTTGACGAATTTTGGAGGGGTAATGGAGCAGGAGGCTTCCACGTGTAGATGTATTATGTTTTCGCTGTGTATGTTGTGTCTGTATCTAGTATACTTGAGTTGTATGAATTAGACAGATGTTTATAACTGTCTAATATGTGTTGAAAAAGTTGTGTAACTCTGATGTAATATGATACTATGTAATATTCTATGTGATATATTATATTTCATTCGTTCCGTTGTGAGTTATCTGTTGCTGTTGTGTTCTTCTTTCTCTTTCTTTTCTTCTTCTATCCCTTTCTTTTTTCAAGATGATGCGATTTCCTGGAGATAGGAAGTCGGGTCGTCACAATTAAATAGACAAGTTGATTCTAATCCCATTTAAAAGTCCTCACGGTCATGCGTGGTTAGAAGATACTTGATTTCATTTTTTAAAATTAAATTAGAATACTACTAATCTCATTTAAAAGTCCTAACAGTTATGCATGATTAGTAGATATTCAAATTTCTGATATAAATGTACCACAAGTTGATACAATTGTATGATTTTATATGAGAACATCATTTCCATCATTTCTAAAAGTGGAATATGCGCCTAACAAGGGTAGTTATGGTTTTTGTTTGATTATTATTGGAGTTTAATATTTATATTCAATTTGAGTTTTAATGTTGGATTAATATTAATCGCTTTACCTCTGTTTTTCTCTAACACTATTATTCTTTTGCTGATAACAAAAGGGAGAGAGAAAAGTTAAGATTTTGTCAAATAGAATCATGCAAAGGTCAAATAATTTTCCATTTGCATCTTGGCTTATTTGAATATTTCTATTTGCATGAATATATGTAGGGGGAGCATCATGTAGAGAGGAAGCATTTAAATAGGGGGAGCAATTAGAGTATATCATTGATCAAATACATTTAACACGGTCAAAATCTTAAATATATGTTTGTTATCATCAAAAGGGAAAGATTGTATGAATATGCACTTATATGTTTTTGTTTGATGATAATAAACATATATATTCATTTAAATGTATTTGGAAATGTACTATTTTGTTTTTCATAGATTAAATAAATATTTGTTGAATAAAATAAATTACACAGAATTGGAATTCAAAAAGAAATTTTATTCAAACAAATATTTATTACAATCTTGAATAGTACAAATTCAAGCTCTCACTATACATATACATTTTTGATTACATCACAATTACATCACAATTCAGTTTATATTAATAACCTCACTACATATCATTCACACTCGTATTTTGTCTTCAACTGCATTCTAGTTTGAATCCAGCATCTGAGTAATCTGCAAAAATATTCACTAACGCAGTAAAATTGAAAAAGAAATATTTTTGCAATATAAAATAAAATATGGTTTTTGAAAATAATATTTGCCTCAGTTATTTGGGTTGTTCGTCATCATTCACATTTGAATTCATCATACACGAACAATGTGACATGCACAGTGTATCACTGCACATGCCACAAGGCCGTGCACATCAATATACACTTGATAATGCTACAGGGACAGGTGAGCACAGGTAAAACCCAAATGAAAACCGGGTTCAAATCACGTGCAATACATTGAAAATCACGACACGAGCACAAGGTCAAACCCGAGTTTTTAAAATTAGGCTCAACACAAGGCATAATAAACTGAATGCAACGGTCAAGCCATTATTGCCATGACTCAACTCATATGAAAAGCTTCGACAAATCAAAACTGTATCAGATCACAAATGCAATTCTCAATGCACAAAGTAAGTAACAGTAAGCAAAGGGCCAGAACAATGTATGGAGTGTGCAAGTGAACATGACAGCAGACCAAAGTGCAGACCAAACAGCAATACAAATGCAGTAATGGGTGAACAGACCACAAATGCACAACACAGTGAAGATGACAAGTGCATCCAGAAGTTCAACAAAGATCAAGTTCAAGTCATCAAGTTCTAGTCATCAAGTTCAAGTCAGACCACTGTAATAAAGCAAACATGACAAGAAACAGATCAATATGAACCGATGAAGCAGTGCAAATGAACAAGTGCAGTTGAAATGGTCGGGCAAGTGCACAATCAACACAATCACAAACAAGTGCACCACTGAGCTACGCAAATGAAACACAATGGCAACACCATAAATACAAGCAACATCAATAAAACAAAGTGCAGACCAACCAGAAGTACAAGTGCAGGCAAGTGCATAACTTCACAACAATCAAGGCAATGCACCAATGCAAGTGATTCATGCAACATGACAAGTAATCAGTGAAGTCACAATGACTATGCAGTGGACATAAATGCAATGAAGTTGTACAAAAATATCTAGAGACAGTCTCATAAGACAGTACAGTGATACAAGGCAAACTAGCAACAACATGAAGTGAATAAAGTTCAAGGCAGTAGTGTACATGAATACAACTCGACAACAAAAGCATCACAAGTATATCAACTTAGCAACAGCCATTCCAATGAACAAAGAACACAAGTACAAGCAGTAGTGTGCAACTCGAGAGTGTACACAAGTGAAACCAGGAAAATCATGACATCAAGTATGATCAAGACCAAATGCAAACAGCATCAAGTAGAGATCAAATTCATATGCAATGAGAAGACCACAAAGACAACAGTCAGTGCCAACATGTCCAATTACAACTACAAGTCCAAGTTCAAAATCGAAAAATGCAGATCAACCAGAATGAAGAACCAGAAGTACAACATGACCAAAAGTGTACAGTAATGCAACAGTGAGTGGCAATGCACCATCCAGAAACTCAGTGAAGCTCAAGTATATCACTACTGAAGTTCAATCCACCAGTATGCAGTGATACAAATGCAACAACCAAATGGATGGAATCAAACACCGAGTGCAACAGCAAATACATCATGCAACAATGCACAAGTGACACAACAACCATGAAGTAGTAATAAGAAAGTGCGTATCTATACAAACATGAGCGCAACAATGCAACAAACAAGTCAGTGGCAAGCTACAAACTCAAGTGCAACAGTGAAGCCGAAATCATGAAAGGATGCTAAAGTCAAGTGATAAAATTCGTGTTCAAAAAAATTCAGATGAGTATCTTTGAAAATAGGAAAGTCAAGCAAATTAAAAAGAGGAAAGTTTCTGCCTTTTTATTCAAGAAAAATCGAACGCGCCAAAATCAAAGCCGTGCGCGTCAAGGCAGAAATCAGGAAAGCCGTGCGCATCAGGAAATTAACAAATTGGGAAAGTATCGATTTGATACGAATGAAAGCAAGTGTATTCGAATTCATATAAATACCAAACCCCAATTGTCATCATCGGCATCGAGTAAAAGGCAAACAATCAAACCAACAAACAGAGAAAGTACATACCGAATCAACAACTCGATCATCAGAGAACGAGCAAGCCAAGCAACGAGAATCGATCAACAGAGGAGCAACGCAATCTCGAAGTCAACCAAATCATCAGAGAATGAGAGCAAGCAAACCAGAGAATTGATTTGAAAAAGTACCAATTTGGATCGCAAGAGCCGAAGCCCTAAATTCAGATCGAACAACATAGGGCCGCCATTCTTCTTCACAAACAAAAGAAGTGGATTAGGTGAAAGAAATTAAAAGGGCCGGCCTTTATTGTCAAAAGGGGATTTAGTTTTTATTAGGGTTTAATTTTTTAAAAAGGGGGTTTTTTAAGTTTTATTTTGAGCAAAAATTAGGGATTCAAGTTTATATTTTAATTTTTGCTCCTGCTTGTATTTTTCAAGTCTGTTTTTTCTTTTCGAGTCAAAGAATTTGTAAATCACCACCTAGGTTGTAGGTAGTGTCAGATTGTCTAGTTAGAATTAGTTCAGTGAGTAGGGTGTGCGAGTTTGCAAAACTCTATTGGCGGAGCAGAGTTTGCAAGTAAGGGAAACTCTATAGGCGGAGCGGGGTGTGCGAGTCTATGAGAGTGTTTGTGAGCGGGAGCAAAAGGGTTTGCGAGTCTAGTAGAGTGTTTGTAAGCGGGATATTGTTTAATTCTAATAGAAATCTGGGAATGCAGCAGTAGGAAGGGGTTTCCGAAGCTGGGTAAATTTTGTGTGTGATTACTTTTCAGCATATTTATTTCTGCAGTTTGTTTTTACGTTTAAATCGAGAAAATTTGCTATAACCCTATTCACCCCCCTTCTAGGGTTAATCTAGATCCTACAAGTGGTATCAGAGCATGGTATTTTTCTTTAACTCTAGAGTCATGAATTCATCAAATAATGCTTTTTCTGAGGGGCAATCTATTGTTAGGCCACCCATGTTTAACGGGAATGATTATGCTTATCGGAAAGTTAGGATGGGTATTTATCTTAGTTCTGTTGATTATGATGTATGGGCCATCATTGAAACTGGCTATAAACCTCCCACTATAACTGTTGGTGGTACTGAGATTCCTAAACCTAAGGATAAGTGGGATGCTAACGATAAGAAATTAAAAACTACAAATGCCAAAGCAATGAACGCTTTGATCTGTGCTCTTGATAAAAATGAATTTAATAGAATTTCTCATTGTACAACAGCATCGGAAATTTGGCACACTTTGGAGGTGACACACGAAGGAACTTCTAAAGTCAAGGAGTCTCGTCTAGCCCTATTCAGCAATGAATACGAGAACTTTGTGATGGACAAAGGCGAGAGCATAAAGGCCATGTTTGGACGCTTTTCAACTTTGGTGTACAATGCTAGAGCGCTTGGGAAGGTCTTCACTGAGGTAGAGCTTGTGCGGAAGATACTAGAGTCTTACCGATGAACTTTGAGGCAAAAGTCACGGCAATACAAGAATCGAAAGATCTGAATAAACTAAGCATGGAGGAGTTGATTGGCAACTTGATGACATATGAGCTTGAGCTAAAAGCAAAGGAGGAACACAACAACTCCAAACCAAAGAAGAAGACGATTGCCTTAAAGAGCAAAGAAGAGAGCGATGAAGAAGAAGAAGATCCGATTGAAGAGCTTGCAATGGCTGGCAATAATTTTAGAAAATGGTCAAGATTCAAGTCACGCAAGAAGAAAACATCTGGTAATAGGTCAAGAGAGTCTTAACAATTCCGATAATGAATTGACGTGCTATAACTGCAACAAGCCTGGCCACTTTAAACATGAATGCCCACTTCTCAAATACAACGAAGGAAAGAAAAAGAAGAAAAAGGCCTTTGCAGCAACTTGGGATGATGAAGAAGGAGAGGAAGTTTCGAATAGTAGCTCAGAGGACGCTAACTTGTGTTTTATGGAAAAATCGGATTCAGAAGCAAGCTCAGAGGAATCTAGTGAGGCAGGTGACTATTCTTATAAAGATCTTGTTTTTATGTGTCTTGATCTTACTAAAGTAGTTGATGCTCTTGAATCTAAAATTGAAAAACTGAAATCTGATAGGAGAGAACTTGCTCGTGAAAATTTTAGGTTAGAAACTGAACTTGAAAATATTCAAAACCTAGAATGTGAAAAATGTAAGATTTTAGATTCAGAATTATCAAAACTTAGGAATAACTTTTAGAATCTTGAAAAAGAAAACTTGAATCTTAAGGAAACCATCGACACTAGGAAAAAGGATTTTATAAATCGGTGCACCTCACTTGTCACTGAAAACACAACACTAAAAACCAAAGTCCAAAATCTTGAGAAATCTCTGAATAACTTTTCAAGAGGCGAAAAATCTTTCAACATGCCATTGGGGAATCAAATTTTTGCTAACAACTGAAAGGGACTATGTTTTGGGAAAACACAAGTTGAGGATAATGCAAAAGGTAAGAGTGTCTTTGATAGATCAGAAATAATTGGACATCGTGTTGAAAATTGTAGTCATAGGAACAAGAACACAAAATTTATACAAGTTTGGGTTCCTAAGAATTCTACAAACAAATTTCATGTCTATTGGAACAAGAATGAAAAGACAAAACAAGTTTGGATTCCAAAGGGATTGTTTATTCACAATGCTTCTGCCACTAACAATCATGGACCTATAAATAGGTCATAAAAATCTTTCATCGTGTAGGTATGGTAGCGGGCTAAGGAACAACAACAGTGTTCTCTGGATTTTGGCTGTTCCAGAAACACAACGGGAAACAAAGAAAAGTTCCTTAGCCTAGTATAAAGGTGACAGAATCACAATGGGCAACCACAAAAAATTATTGTAAAGGTAAAATAGGTGAAGGTATATTAAATGTGATAATCTGCACCATATTCTGAATTAAATCAGCCAAAATTGTGATAATGACGTGATGATGATTTTGATTCTGACTTGTTCAACATAGTTGGCCAATTACATTTATGCCAAAAACACCATTCTTTGAATTACTTCATACATATTTGTTTGGATTAAACATAGTGTTTTATTGGTCATAATTCGGCTAACTCTATATTCTCAGTTTCTGATTGTTTACATGGCTTCAATTCAAATTCAAAGAATGTCATTTAAATTGTTGTTAAAATTGAGTTTGAAATTTTTGATGCACACTTCATGGTCTGGTTTATCAATTTTAGTTAGTGATATTTTGGATTGAAAGAGAAACTCAGATGCAGATTATACTGGTAATCTAGTTGATAGAAAAATTACTAGTTGAACGTGATTTTTGAAACATTCATTTGTTGCATCGTTTTTCAAAGAAAATATCTGCATATTTTTCATAATTTTCACATAACCCCTTCGAGAAAATAATTGTTTGACCATATTTTCAGATTAGTCATTTTTATTTGATTTTAAATGACAAATTTTGACTAATCCGACTCCCTACTAATTATCAAAAAGATAAATAGTGATCGAAAAGGTGATAGGTGTTGATATTTAACATACATTACTCAAGAGAGTATATTTGGAAAATTTCTTTAGGAATTCAAACAAGAGTTATAAAACTTTTTGTTGGGTAAAGATTCCATGACCATTTCTATATCTATCATATTTCTATCAACCATTGTTTATCAAATATTGAATATAGTTTGTCGATATGTGGTACTATAATCAGGAATCATTTTTTTCATGTCACATTTTTTTTGTAAAAAAAAATAAATATCCAAAGTATTCACTCTCATTTAAAAGTCCTCGCGGTTATGCATGGGTGAATTACTTGGATTTTTGATTATGTGCTTCCATGCTCATTTAAAAATCCTTACGGTTATGCATGTATGGAACGCATATCAAAATTAATTGATTAAATAGACAAGTTGATTCTAATCCCATTTAAAAGTCCTCACGGTCATGCGTGGTTAGAAGATACTTGATTTCATTTTTTAAAATTAAATTGGAATGCTACTAATCTCATTTGAAAGTCCTAACGGTAATGCATGATTAGTAGATATTCAAATTTCTGATATAAATGTACCACTAGTTGATACAATTGTATGATTTTATATGAGAACATCATTTCCATCATTTCTAAAAGTGGAATATGCGCCTAACAAGGGTAGTTATGGTTTTTGTTTTATTCTTATTGGAGTTTAATATTTATATTCAATTTGAGTTTTAATGTTGGATTAATATTAATCACTTTATCTCTGTTTTTCTCTAACACTATTATTCTTTTGCTGATAACAAAAGGGGGAGAGAAAAGTTAAGATTTTGTCAAATAGAATCAAGCAAAGGTCAAATAACTTCCCATTTGCATCTAGGCTTATTTGAATATTTCTATTTGCATGCATATATGTAGGGGGAGCATCATGTAGACGGGAAGCATTTAAATAGAGGGAGCAATTAGAGTATATCATTGATCAAATACATTTAACACGGTCAAAATCTTAAATATATGTTTGTTATCATCAAAAGGGAAAGATTGTATGAATATGCGCTTATATGTTTTTGTTTGATGATAATAAACATATATATTCATTTAAATGTATTTGGTAATGTACTATTTTGTTTTTCATAGATTAAATAAATATTTGTTGAATAAAATAAATTACACAGAATTTGAACTCAAACTGAAATTTTATTCAAACAAATATTTATTACAATCTTGAATAGTACAAATTCAAGCTCTCACTATACATATACATTTTTGATTACATCACAATTACATCACAATTCAGTTTACATTAATAACCTCACTACATATCACTCACACTCGTATTTTGTCTTCAACTGCATTCCAGTTTGAATCCAGCATTTGAGCAATCTGCAAAAATATTCAGTAACGCAGTAAAATTGAAAAAGAAATATTTTTGCAATATAAAATAAAATATGGTTTTTGAAAATAATATTTGCCTAAGTTATTTGGGTTGTTCGTCATCATTCACATTTGAATTCATCATACACGAACAATGTGACATGCACAGTGTATCACTGCACATGCCACAAGACCGTGCACATCAATATACACTTGATAATGCTACAGGGACAGGTGAGCACAGGTCAAACCCAAATGAAAAACCGGGTTCAACTCATGTGCAATGCATTGAAAATCACGACACGAGCACAAGGTCAAACCCGAGTTTTTAAAACTGGGCTCAACACAAGGCACAATAAACTGAATGCAACGGTCAAGCCATTGTTGTCATGACTCAACTCATATGCAAAGCTTCATAAATCAAAACTGTATCAGATCACAAATGCAATGCTCAATGCAAAAAGTAAGTAACAGTAAGCAAAGGGCCAGAATAATGTATGGAGTGTGCAAGTGAACATGACAACAGACGAAAGTGCAGACCAAACAGCAATGCAAATGCAGTAATGGGTGAACAGACCACAAATGTACAACACAGTGAAGATGACAAGTGCATCCAGAAGTTCAACAAAGATCAAGTTCAAGTCATCAAGTTCAAGTCAGACCACTGTAATAAAGCAAACATGACAGGAAACAGATCAATATGAACTGATGAAGCAATGCAAATGAACAAGTGCAGTTGAAATGGCCGGGCAAGTGCACAACCAACACAATCACAAACAAGTGCACCACTGAGCTATGCAAATGAAACACAGTGGCAACACTAGAAATACAAGCAACATCAATAAACTAAAGTGCAGACCAACCAGAAGTACAAGTGCAGGCAAGTGCACAACTTCACAACAATCAAGGCAATGCACTAATGCAAGTGACTCATGCAACATGACAAGTAATCAGTGAAGTCACAATGACTATGCAGTGGACATAAATGCAATAGAGTTGTACAAAAATGTCTAGAGACATTCTCATAAGACAGTACAGTGATACAAGGCAAACTAGCAACAACATGAAGTGAATCAAGTTCAAGGCAGTAGTGTACATGAATACAACTCGACTACAAAAGCATCACAAGTATATCAACTTAGCAACAGCCAGTCCAATGAACAAAGAACACAAGTACAAGCAGCCGTGTGCAACTCGAGAGTGTACACAAGTGAAACCAGGAAAATCATGACATCAAGTATGATCAAGACCAAATGCAAACAGCATCAAGTAGAGACCAAGTTCATATGCAATGAGAAGACCACAAAGACAACAGTCAGTGCCAACATGTCCAATTACAACTACAAGTCCAAGTTCAAAATCGAACAATGCAGATCAACCAGAATGAAGAACCAGAAGTACAACATGACCAAAAGTGTACAGTAATGCAACAGTGAGTGGCAATGCACCATCCAGAAACTCAGTGAAGCTCAACTATAACACTACTGAAGTTCAATCCACCAGTATGCAATGATACAAATGCAACAACCAAATGGATGGAAGCAAACACCGAGTGCAACAACAAATACATCATGCAACAATGCACAAGTGACACAACGACCATGAAGCAGTAATAAGAAAGTGCGTATCTATACCAACATGAGCGCAACAATGCAACAAACATGTCAGTGGCAAGCTACAAACTCAAGTGCAACAGTGAAGTCGAAATCATGAAAGGATGCTAAAGTCAAGTGATAAAATTCGTGTTTAAAAAAATTCAGATGAGTATCTTTGAAAATAGGAAAGTCAAGCAAATTAAAAAGAGGAAAGTTTCTGCCTTTTTATTCAAGAAAAATCGAACGCGCCAAAATCAAAGCTGTGCGCGTCAAGGCAGAAATCAGGAAAGCCGTGCGCATCAAGAAATTAACAAATTGGGAAAGTATCGAATTGATACGAACAAAAGCAAGTGTATTCGAATTCATATAAATACCAAACCCCAATTGTCATCATCGACATCGAGTAAAAGGCAAACAATCAAACCAACAAATAGAGAAAGTACATACCGAATCAACAACTCGATCATCAAAGAACGAGCAAGCCAAGCAACGAGAATCGATCAACAGAGGAGCAACGCAATCTCGAAGTCAACCAAATCATCAGAGAACGAGAGCAAGCAAACCAGAGAATTGATTTGAAAAAGTTCCAATTTGGATCGCAAGAGCCGAAGCCTTAAATTCAGATTGAACAACATAGGGCCGCCATTCTTCTTCACAAACAAAAGAAGTGGATCGGGTGAAAGAAATTAAAAGGGCCAGCCTTTATTATCAAAAGGGGATTTAGTTTTTATTAGGGTTTAATTTTTTAAAAAGGGGGTTTTTTAAGTTTTATTTTGAGCAAAAATTAGGGATTCAAGTTTATATTTTTAATTTTTGCTCCTGCTTGTATTTTTGAAGTCTGTTTTTTCTTTTCGAGTCAAAGAATTTGTAAATCACCACCTAGGTTGTAGGTAGTGTCAGATTGTCTAGTTAGAATTAGTTCAGTGAGTAGGGTGTGCGAGTTTGCAAAACTCTATAGGCGGAGCAAAGTTTGCAAGTAAGGGAAACTCTATAGGCGGAGCGGGGTGTGCGAGTCTATGAGAGTGTTTGTGAGCGGAAGCAAAAGGGTTTGCGAGTCTAGTAGAGTGTTTGTAAGCGGGATACTGTTTAATTCTAATAGAAATCTGGGAATGCAGCGGTAGGAAGGTGTTGCCGAAGCTGGGTAAATTTTGTGTGTGATTTACTTTTCAGCATATTTATTTCTGCAGTTTGTTTTTACTTTTAAATCAAGAAAATTTGCTATAACCCTATTCACCCTCCCTCTAGGGTTAACCTAGATCCTACAGAAAGGTTAATGTAGTTTGTTATAAATGTGACAAGAAGGGACACCATGCCCATAAGTGTCGGACAGGCAAAGGGAAGAAAGTAACTAAAAAGAAAGGAGTGAGATGTTTTAACTGCGATCAGATTGGTCACTATAGGAACAATGCAAGGAGCCAGCTAAGGAAGGGAAAGGCAAGGTGTTTGCATTGGTACTAGCTACCTCAAGACAACCAACAAAGGAGAAGGGAAAAGCTGTGTTGGAAGGTACGCTTTTAATTTATGGTGTATCAGTTAGAGTTCTATTTGACACTGGCGCATCGCATTCTTTTATATCTCATTGTTTGGTAGATAAGCTTAAACTAGAACCCTCGTACCAAGTTACTTCCTTAAGGGTCGCAAATCCGATAGGAGGATATGTGACACTTGGGATGAAATGTGACCGGCTTGAGTTATTAGGTTATACATTTGTTTGCAGTTTGCATGTGTTTTATTTCGTAGGGTTCAGAATTATCTTGGGTATGGATTGGATAAGTAAATACAATGCTAGGATATTTTATCATGATAGGAAAATATCACTTAGACACCTTGACTGTAGTGATCGGATTATATACTGTGTAGAAAACCTTAGTTTTAAGGTTAATGCTTTGTTGGGTGTTATTGAGGTAGAAGATGAGCTAAGTCGAGTTTTTCGTTGTTAGAGAATCGTAGATGTCTTTGAACTTATAGTAGGATTACCGTCTAAACAAGCTATTGAGTTTCAGATAGATTTAGTTCCGGGGGCAAAACCGGTGAGTAGACCGCCAAGTAGGATGACATCTACCGAGATGAAGGAGTTAAAGGTGTAGTTGGTGGATTTGGAAAGCAAGAATTTTATCAGACTAAGCAGTTCCTTTGAGGAGCAGCTGTAGCGTTTTCTAAGAAACCGGATGGATCGTCAAGGTTATGTATCGATTGTCATAAGTTGAATGAGAAGACGTTAAAGAATCTATATGCATTACCTAGATTTGATGATTCGTTCGACCAACTGAGTGGAGCTAAAGTATTTTCCCAGCTTGATTTGGCAACAGGGTTCCATCAGCTTAGAGTAGCAAAAGATAGTACCCTTTGATGGCGTTTAGAACCAGATATGGATCGTATGGTCAATAATGCCACTCAGACTAACTAACGTGCCATCATTTTTTGTAGACTTGATGAACTGATTTTTTCAAGAGCACTTGGATAGGTTCTTATTTTTTTCATAGATGATATTTTGGTCTACTCTAAAGATGAAAGAGAGCATGAAATTAATCTTAGAGTAGTGCTTGAGATGTTGAACCAGCATCAACTGAAAGTGAAATTTTTGAAGTGTCATTTCTAGAAGAAAAAAGTAAAGTTTCTTAGTCATGTAGTCTCAAAGAAAGGATCGTCTATAGGTCAGGCTAAGATCGAGGCAGTGAATAGTTGAAAAAGACCTGAGATAGTGACTAGGATATGAAGTTTTCATGGATTAGCTAGTTTCTATTAGATATTCATTAAGGATTTTTCCCTGATAGCGGCACCATTGACCAAGCTAACGCGGAAGGATGTGAAGTTCGCCTGGACCGACAAGTGTGAGGAAGCATTCCAAAGATTGAAACACTTATTGACTAATGCACCTGTGTTCGTTGTTCTAGAAGGGAAACATGATTTAGAGTTTATATGGATGCATGTGGAACAGGATTAGGATTTTTGTTAATGCAAAGAGGTAAAGTGACTGCGTATGCTTCTCGACAGCTTAGACCGCATGAGGTCAGATATCTGACTCAGGATTTGGAATTAGCCATGGTAATTTTTGCATTCAAGATGTGGAGACATTACCTTTTGGGAGAAAGATTTGAGTTGTATACGGATCATAAGTCATTGAGGTATTTATTCTCTTAGAATGAGTTGAATATGAGACAGCAAAGGTGGTTAGAGTTTTTAACCACTTATGACTTTGGTATTGAGTACACGCCAAGAAAGGAAATAAGGTTGCAGATGCATTTAGCAGAAAACATCAAAATGCAATATTAGCGATGATAGATAAGTGGAAAGATTTGGAAGCTTTGATTAGATTTAGAGTATAATGGAGATCACAGAGTGGTTCTAGTATAGAAACTGCTATGTTGTCATGTTTAGACATTCGACCAAAGATGATCGAAAGGAAGCAAAGGAGAGGATCTATTATTAGCTGAATGTATCAAAAAGCTAGGGAAATGAATGGAAAGCAATACTTGAAAGGTTTCAGTCTTGACCAGAATGGGTGGTTAAGGGAGAAAGGATGACTATGTGTTCCAAATGTGGGAAACATTAGAAAGGAAGTTCTTGAAGATTGCCATTTTTCAAAGTTCACCATTCTTTTAAAAGATATAGATATTTATTTGTGTGGTTTATGGTTAAGGAAATAATAATGATCAGTTATTACCATTTGCTGATTGAATGAATATCTTGTGAATTAAGTTTCACAATTTGACTATAAGATGTTTTATAATAATATGGGATTAAGATGAATGAATTTATATAAGATAATAAAATAAGCATGTAGTATAAAAATGTATTTTACACAAATAAAATGATTTCAATAAAGATGGATATAAAAGATATGTTATTTTTAAAGAAGAAACTAAATTTTGGGTATTTTAGAAAAGAAGTACAAAATGTTAAAAGGAAGTAAGTTAATAAAAGAAATTTTTTTGAAAGGGATTTATAAAATGGGTTTTGTAAACAAAATAATCTCTAATGGATTTTTTGAAAGAAATTTCAAACAAGAAATTTGAAAAGTAAGAAAGTCTCAAATGGCAACTAGTTTGAGTAGCTCAAAAATAACTAAAATGGGCAAGAGATATGTTCGAATGGTAAACACTTCTCTTAAATATTACCATTCTTGTTAAGGGGAAATAAGATACTATTGGTAGTACACAATTCCTTGGTATTATTTCAGAGTTACTCGAGCTATATAATTTTGCTTAAGTTAAAAGGATAATTTTGAATTATTATTTGATAAGTTAATATGAAGGTTGGTTAAAAAGGAATATATTATATTATCATACTTTTGGGAAATACAAGGTAAATTATCTTTTAAAATTAAAATGATTCCTTTGGGATGAAATATTTTCCTTTAAAGAAATTATTTATAAATAAACATTTAGAGTGATTATATATAAAGAAGCATTTTTAAAAGATAAAAGTTTTATGAAAAGTTTTCATAAAGATTTTGAATGTTAATAAGTATATATGAGGTACGTAGATCGGTTTGTCACACAACTTTGATCTAAGATTAAAGTACAAAATTTTAAGGTGTTCTCATTGGTTTGGAACAGAATTTATCATTCGATTTTTGATGACAAATATTGATAAGGGTTTACGATTGGATACTTAAGTTTTCTATCATAGTTTAGAGCTATATAAGGAAAACGAAGATTCCGATCAAACAGCTTGATTAGATTCTGCACTAGAGGATTAGGAGATCAATACTGGTTCAGAAGAAAAGTTGTGTATTCGAATAGTAGATCAAATCAGATATTGCGTTAAGGTGATCTGTGTATATCATACCAAATTGAGTGAGTATTATCGGTTTTTGGTTTAATTTCGTGGACAAGATTCTTTTAAGGGGGAAGTATGTAACGACCCGTAATTTTACCTCTTTGAAAATGGGATATTTAATTAATTTTAGATATTCAAATATAGAATTTTTGAACTTAATAATCATGATCTATGTGATAACTAAGAATGATAAACTTATTTTTTAGAATTAAATGGAGATTTTTAATTTTTGTCGTAAAATTGACAAAAATCGGTTTTCAATAAAAATGAATATACATTCAATTTTTGTTTTTTTGATAAATAATTATTTTTAAATTGTTATAAAAAGATAATTTGGTTTATAAAAGTTTATAAATATACAAACTTTTTTTATAAAGATTCACAAAATTTGTCGCATTTTGGCATATCGACGTCGTATTTTACAATTGAATTTTAATATTATTTAATTTGATTTTATAACTAAAATAAACTTGTTTTAATTATTTAAAGATGATAATAAACTTATTTTCAATTTTTATTTACAAAAATATGTAGTTTAACAAAAATGTCAAAATGTGACCATAAAACATTTTGTCGAAATTCAACATTTTGTCCAAAATAAGTTGTCACAATGTTGTTGCATCTTTGTTTGCATGTTCTAACGTATATATTAAACATTTTAATAACTAAACAAGTTTACAATTACTAATCATAATTAGAAAATTCTAGTAAGTAATTAGTAAAAAAGTAAGTAAGAAAAGTCAAATCAAATCATATCAAAATCTAACAAAATCTTCACTTCACATTTCTTAAGCCTTGAGTGACTATAACATAAAGCAAGGATGTGATGTGTGATGATAAGTATGCTTTTGGTGATGTGAAGTTTATGGGTGTTTTGGTAATTTGGTAAAAGCTTAATTTTCTAATTTACCACTTCTTACTTTTCCTATAAATACCACCATCCATTCACTCATTTTCTCACACTTTACATTATTCTTCTTCTTAATTTTTGAGCTTTCTTTAATGGCTTCTCTTCTTTAAAAGATGTAGGAGGGTTAAAATAGTGGAGTACTTAAGCAACAATCCACTTATTACTCTCTAACCTCTTCTTAATCAACTTCTTCTCTTCTTTATTTATGGACTTAGGCCGTGATAGTGGAGGTGAATAGGGGGTTGGCCGTGAGCTAGGAGAAAGAGAAGGAGCATGGTCGAGGGCATGGTGGAATGAGGTGTTAGCCGAGCACTAGGAAAAGGTGGCCGAGCGTTTAGGTGATGGTTTAGTGAAGTGTTGGATTTAGTGAATGTTGGTAGAAAGTGAAACGATTTGGATAAAGGTGAGTACTCAATGTTTATTTGATAATAAATAATCTCTATAACTATTTTTAAGTATGATAATTTGACCATTTAATCTCTTAATGATTTGTATCATTGTTTGATAACTTGGTTGATTATATGGTTGATAACTTGGTTGCAATTTCATAATAAGAATAGTTAATTAATAATAAATGAATTCGTATAATATGTGTGGAGTTTATTGAGCCTATTAATGGTTTTAAGAATATAAGAAGGTTGAAAATGAATATTATAATAATATAATATTTTGAAATGATTTAAAAGTGAAAAGGAGATTTAATACGGAAAATATTGGTTTAAATGTTTGAAAATATTTTATAAAAATTAAAATTCAATTTGGAAAAGTTTTGACAAATAATGAATTTGAGTTACAAATAGGCACGTCGCGTAACGGTTGTTTGCAATTTCACGCCGTAAGTTAAATCCTTCTATAGGATGGAATTGGAGTCGGATGTCTTTGTAATAACAATTTTCCAAACTATTGAATCCATAACTTTAAAATGAAGAAAGAAAATCAAGATTTCGTCATATATATTTTAAAATAAGTCCAAAACAAGTTTTCAGAAAAATCACGGCGTTGTAGTTTAAAACCCAAATTTGAAATTAATTTAATTTAAACATTTTAAAATGTTTAAAAATGTGGAATAAATCTTATAAATGTTTTAAATGTTTTAAAAGTTGTTTGAGTTGTAAAAATGAACATATGTGAAATAAAAATGTTGTTTTTATCAAAGAAACTATAATACACTATTTGCAGCACTTTTTCATCGCACTTTTTCCAACAATTTCAATAGCTCATGAAATAAGATTTTAAACTTAACCATTCTTTTTCATATCTTATATAAATTGTTTTAAAAATTATAATTAAGTGTCTTAAATAATGATTTGGAAGTTTTATGAATCATTTCTCAAGATGAAAGGAGTATGCGGAAACGACTAGTACATTTGTCCCGCTTGTGAAATCTAGAATGGTAAAATGACGTGTGCACCTAAGTTAGGGATGGAGCAACAATCACCCTGAACATATCTGGCCTCTGTTTTCTTTTTTTAGGTAAAGGGCGTAATATATCGAAAGGAAAGCCCGGATACTCTAAAATAATGTTTTCAGTATGAGATTTAAATAAATGATTTGGAAATATTTTCCTAAGTAAAGGGTGAATTGATTTGAAATTATTCCACGATTAAAAAGGTTTAAATTTACAAAATGATTTGATAAACAAGGCTTAATGATTCCATATACTATTAAGTAGATAAATGGAATAATTTAAAATAATACGCCTCTCTGAGATATTTATGTGTAAATAAAAAGATGAATTTAATTGGCTGATTATCACATATGAACTTAACATCTTTTTAATCGATGATTGGTGCGAAGGAACTGGGGTCGGATTTGGTAACTCTTATTTGTAAACCACTTCGAGCTAATGGATACATTCATAAGTAAAGACAAGTTGAAGATGATGATTTTTGAAGACCGAAAATCTTCTAAATTTAGGGATTGCTATCATGAGTCCCAGGAGTTTACTCCACATTATATTTATATAGCAGTGTTGTGCGCATTCTGAAAATCTTCTTTGTATTGGGCGATGATCTTCATAGCAGAAGGACTACTTCTTGACATTTTTGAGGTCACTCCCATTATGGAGATATTTATTATAGCAGTGGTCCTGTCGAATTTTGAAATCTTCGTAATGCAAGGACTACCCACTACTAATCCTATGGGTGATTCCTAAAAAAAAGATGTCGTAGGAGGAGTGCCTTTGGTTTCGTACAGTCCCAAGACAAACTTGTATGGACGAATGTATAACATTGCGTTTCTAAGACCACAACGTTGACTTTTACAACCATATATATATCCTTGTTGGTGGAGAATGCAACTTCTCTTAGCTTAACAACCTTCTCAGAGACGTATGATCTCAGAGGTTGTATGTTCGTGGAAGGCAATGGTGATCGAAGGAATGCCAATGTGGCTATCTAAGTGGAATGTGCTTTATGGAAAGATAAATCATGGTTTTGTGTGAAATAAAGCATGGCTTTGGAGAAGTTAAAGGTTTCCTCACGAGTCTCACATCCCGCAAATGATACAGGAAAATATGTGGTCTGTAGAACATTATTTCAAGCTATCGGTTGTATGAGTATGGAGGAGTCCAGTGGAATCTGGATCCTCAAGGCATTTATTGTAGTATTGTGGCTTGCTTGTGAAAAGCGATAAGGCTACCGGATATTGATAGGGTAGCAAGTGAAGTTCCAAGTGACTTGCTTGAGAAAAGCGATAAAGTCACCGCGGGAACTATGTTTGCTATGTATGGATTGAACGAAAAGGCCACTAGTTCCCTATCATGTTGCAAATCCAAATCTAATTAGAGCTTTACGATTTGTATTCACAAAATAGTTGTAATGCTTTGCAAACATTTCAGCCACCCCATTGGTATCATATATTCCGTCCAGGTATATTCCGTTTGACCTAGTCCAGATATATTACTGTTAACAAGATTCCTTGTCATCACCACAAAGTAATGTCAAGAAAAATGGATATCCTTTTTGATAATAGTAGGCGTTATTCCCGTAGTAACTACCTTTAAACTTGGCTTTACTTGTTGAAGTATTTGTTCAAACCTTTCGACGTCGTCGAAAAGTATATACCATGAGTTACATATTCTTCCGATTTTGTAAAGTTAACTTGAAGTCTCCTACGAGGATTTACTCTTGCTTCGATTGATACTTCCTTTAGTTAAGTCCTTAAAAGTTGATTTTGATCCTATCGATAAGTTAAGGTGGTAGCCTTCCTTGGGTTAAAGCAGGGAACAATTTACTTTGGTAGATATGGGACAGATTTTGACCTTGTCGAAAGGTTAAGCTACTTATAAAAGTTGGTTTCGACTTTGTCGAAAGGTTTAGGTCTTGGTGCTGATGGTTTCAGAAGGTTCAGGGAATATTTGATCCAATTATGTTGACAACCTTGTCGAAAGGTTCGGTCCTCAAAATTGGTAACTTTAGAAGGTTGAAGTAGATGCTTGGTCCAGTTGCATTGTCAACCTTGTCGAAAGGTTTAGATTGTAGTTGCTTTGTAAGGTTGTATTAATTATTTTTATCAGAAGAGTTAACAACCTTGTTGGCGAGAACCTTTCGATGAGATTGAACCTAGAAATTAGAAGTTAATTCAAGAAATGTTTAAGCAAACTATAACATAATCAACAAAGTTAAAACTTCCCTCTTTATCCAAGAAAAAGCTTCATTTTATTAAATTTCCCAAATCAATACCCAATTAGGGTTACAATGTTTTAATTAAGTAGATACAAGATTAGAATGGGGGAAATCAGTTTAAAACCATTTAAAATCCAAACGCTTCGCGTCAAACAACAATCAACTCGAGAATCAACCAAAAACCAGAATCAACAGATCATCAATTCACAGTGCACATCAAATCAATTCTACCACTCAACCAAATATTTAAATTTAACCATTTAAATTTAAATAAAAATCCAATAGAGTGAGATTTACTCACCTTTGATTTTAATTTGCAATCCATCCAGGCCAGCTTGTTTCTTTCCAGATTTTGACCTTGTATAAACAATTACAGTTTATTATTATATTTTATCCATTGCGAATGTGAGATGTTGATGTTTCAGATCTTCTTCTTCTTCTATCTCTTTCTTTCTTTTCATAACTATCTGGAATTTTTGGCTTCGAAAATTTCGGGTCATTACATCAGATCCCCTAAACATGACCCCTTCAGTCTTATTTATAGATGCTGGCGGCCTCCCTTTCGACTCCATGCTCTTGACTGAGTCGGAAGATCCTCCTTTTATATGCAGCTATGAACCTTTCATATTTGTCGAAAGGTTTTCCCCTTATATGCCATAATGAACCTTTTGATGTTGTCAAAAGGTTTGTTTTTCTGATGCCTTCGTGAACATTTCGACTTTGTCGGAAGGTTGCCTTTCTAATATCTTGATGAACTTTTTGATTTGTCAGAAGGTTGCCTTTCTGATGCTTTCATGGACCTTTCGGCTTTTTCGAAAGGTTTACCCTTCTTATGTCTTCATGGACCTTTCGACTTTATTGAAGAGTTTGCCTTTTATATTCTATTGTGAACCTTTCGAACTTGATGGAAGGTTGCTCTTCATATGATTGTCGTCGAGAGCTATACTTCCCTCTAATGTAGTCGAAATGTTGTCTTTCATTCTTTGCTGACTTCTGAGTGTTTCTTTCTTCATAAAACCTTTCGACTTTGTCGAAAGATATCCTGATGAATCGAAAGGCTTGCCATGCTTTCGAAAATGGTAACCATGGGGTCGCTAACACTTGCTTTGACTCTCTCATATTCTTCGAAAGGTAGGAACTTCATGGATGCTGTGAGATGGAACCTTTCGACTCCTTCGAAAGGTTTGAGGTTGTTAAACTTTGATAACTGCATCCCTTTGGCTCCTTTAAAAGGTCCGATCTGAACTATGAGAAAGAAACTTTCGATTCCTTCGAAAGGTTTGGTCTGGACTGTGAAATGAAACCTTTCGACTCCTTCGAATGGTTTGGTCTGAACTCCATTTCCTTGGTCTTTGTTGAAGAAACTTTCGATTAGTCGAAAGGTAGATTTTTGGTGTAACATTCCCCCCCCCCCCATTCAAAGGGATGCTCTTGACTTTCCCAGTCATCTCTGTTGATAGCTGAAAAACTTCCTGCCTTTTGGCCTTCCCACATTAATATGGGAAGTTCATTTAAATTTGATCCAACGGTTGAGAATTGAGCGACTTTTCTTATATAATACGCTTCTTCTCTTTCTTCCTCTTTTACCTGCAAACAAAATTATCAAGCGAAAGTAAAAGTATTCTCTGAAACTTCCTCAATTTCGATTTACCATAACAAGGTAACTTTCCAAATTCGATTCATAATTCTTAGATTAATCTCTGCTCTTATAAGCTTTCAATTAATTTTCCAGTTTTCAAAACCCAAAGTTGAAATTCAATTTTAGCTTGGTTTTCTAAAATAATTTCTCCTAAATCGGTTTAAAACTAACAAAGTCCATATTTGGCTTTAGATTTTGAGGTTGTTGGTAATTGTTGTTGAAAAACCCTTTTTTGGGTTTAGTTTTTAACCCAAAATGTTTGATTTTTGCTTTTCATTTTACATGGGCTTTTGATTTATTGAAAATCTTTATTCTACTCTTGAAAATCAGTTAGATTTACTTGTCCTTCAAGAAAAACTTGAAAATTGCACTTATATTTGGGTTTGGGTTTGGGCTAACCCAATATGATAACCTGGAACCCTCTCGTGTACAATTTGGTAACACAAAATGATGTTCCTACTCCTTCGAAAGAGATTGAGGTGGCAATAATGGATTTGCTTTCTTTGTACCTTTTGATGGGGTCGGAAGGTATTTTGATGTCAACTTTACCATTATTGTCTAAAGGTTAGATAATTAAATGGTGCAACCTTCCGACAGCGAGTTCTCTACAAGGTAGAAGAGTTTCAAACCTTTCGACTACTAGCTTTCGACAAGGTTAAAATTCTTCAATTTTAATGTTGTCCCTGCCCATCTTTGTCAAAACATTAAATCTCCCATGAGCTAAACCTAAAACCTTTCGACTTGAATGAGTATGATATGTTTTGACAACTTTGACCAGACATTTCGACAACATCAACAATACTAATGTTTTTAACTCGGGAATTTTAAACTATAAACCTTTCAACATTGTCGAAAGCTTTGAACTATGAACCTTTTGACATTGTCTAAAGCTTAACTATAAACCTTTCGACATTGTCTAAAGCTTTGAGCTATGATCCTTTCAACACTGTCGAAAGCTTTTTCTATAAAGCTTTCGACATTTTCGAAAGCTTTGAGCTATGATCCTTTCGACATTGTCAAAAGCTTTTTTTATAAACCTTTCGACGTTGTCGACAGCTTACGCTATAAACCTTTCGACCTTGTTGAAAGCTTTTTCTATAAACCTTTCAACATTGTCGAAAGCTTTTACTTTAAACTCTTCGGCATTTTTCGAAGATTTTATTGTAAATCTATTGACATTGTCGAAAACTTTTACTATAAACATTTGACATTGTCGAAAGCTTAGACTATCAAGTTTTTTTTAACTTAAACTTTTCGCCATTTTTTAAATTTTTGTGTATGTTTTCACACTTAGTTATTTGAGAAGACTTGTTTTTTAAATCACAAATAGATAAGAGATTTAATTAAAATGTTTTCACTTGACAGAATCATGAGCTCTCTAATGTTGATTCCATTGTTAAGTACTCCTTCATCGAAACTCAGAGTGAAGTTAACGCTACTCTCACAGACTCTGACATTACTGGATTAGAGCCATTCCTAAAAAACCAACAGATACCATTAAAAACCCTCAAGAAAGGGAATTTTGCTTACATGGCCATTCACATATGGCACGGTGATTCCTTCCATTCCCCGAGTTCCTACTTATCTCATATCAGAGTTGCTCCTGTACAATTATCTCCAATTGTTTCACTCATCTTCTTTCTCTCGAAATGCTAGCATTGGAATCCGGACTTTCTTCGCTTAATGTTATACTCCTGAATTCCTTGACCAAGTTGGCAGGTTAAGCAATCTTAACAAGCAAATCTATAGAGTCGGTGTATATATGTAACGACCCAATTTTTTCGATGCCTGAAATTCGACATCAATACATCCACTGTATCGAATGCCGCACGGTCGAATGCCGGAAAACCGAACCGTTAGTGTTTAAAGAAGAAGAAGATAGAAGAAGAAACAGAAACAATAACAGAATCTCACATTTTGCAGCAGAACAAATATAATAGATAAATGAATAATCTTTAAAACAAAAGCACTATATTAGTTTATACATACATCATCAGAGTTTAAAACGACACAACACAATACTAGCAGTTATTTTAACTCGTGTACAAGAAAAATTTGACTCTTAATTACCCAAACGCAACAGACACTACATAGTATAATGATACGCTTCGCCATCCAGCTTGCTTCTGATCTCCACAGCATCTCGTTTCTGACTTCGCTCCAGAATAATGATAACCTGACTCTAGGCTGCCCGTGTGGAAAATTATGGGCACCCAGAGTTTAGAAAGGGAAGAATAAACTCCAGGTCAGTTATGGGACTGGTGTGAGATCTTAAAAACAGTTATTTTTCACAAAGAAAATAAAAAGAAATTCGCTATGATTTTTGGAAAATGAAACTACCATAAGGCCTCCCGCCACACATAATGCAAACGCAGAATTGGAGGAGATTTCTCCTTATGATAGTCAAACATGCTTAATATGCAAAATCTTTTTAATATTATCATTAGTGCATAGTGCAAAAAATATTTCGAAAGTATAATATTAATCTTAGCCAGCATACAACCATTATTGTATGCCTACTATAGCTACCATGTTCAATAGCAGGTTACCGCCATATTCCATGGCAGGTTATAGAACTAAAACCGTAGAGGGCGCGTATTGTTTCTTTGGATTTTCAACAAATGGTCGGGCTAAGGAACTTCCTACTGCCACATGGGTATGCCTTTGGAGAGATGTCCCTAGAACTTAACCAGCTCTCTGCCAACACAAGGCCGGGTTACCTCTGTAACTAGGTAACTACTACACGAGTATGTCATCCCCCGGTCGTTTGCGACCTTTATCCGAGGATCCTCAACCACAAAGCAACAACCACAAAGTGTAATAGATTTGCAGCAACCACATATGTTAAATATCTAGGCTCCATACCATGATACCACCCTTTTCCAAAAGGAAATGACATACCCTAAAGGGCGCGACCCTCATAACCTTGCCGCATCTTTCCTGTTTCGACCATTTTCGGGGTGTGAGGTCCGACAAAGTCTCGTCCACAAAGCTACACTTTTCACAAAGTCATGCTTTGATCAACAAATGATCAGCAGCACTTCGTATGCCACGTTTCCAATTTGGGAATGTATCACTAGTAACCATCAACTACATAACCTCTGGGCTCATACGTCTCAGAGAAGGGTGTTAAGCTAAGAGAATAAATTCTCCACCACCAACAGAAATGTATTTGATAGAAACCGACTTTACATCTCAAATGTAACGTTAGACACACATACATACAAGTCTGTGACAACCCAGAATTTCTAACAATTTAAATTGGAATAATTAATTGATTTTAAAATATTTAAAGGTTAATTTTAACTCGAATTCCAAAATATTAATATTTACTGGGTAATTAAATCATTGAATTATATAGTTTAAATATTGAAATGAATAATTGAAAATTGGGTAAATTGTTGAATCTGAAATTTCTAAGCCTGTTTAGATAATTTGAAGACTTATAAAATTTATAATGATGATACTGAAGATAATAGAATTGTTGAAATTTAAATTAAATTTGTTCAATTTTAATAATATATCGTTTTGATTGGAATTTAAAAATAGCCTTTCGAGGCACAGTCTCGGAATTCAACGGAACCAGTTCCATTGGATCTGTAATAGTTAGTTTTTATCGGATTTCAATTTTCGTAGCAATCGGAGTTGTCGTTTGATCCTGGCAGCTCGAAACGCGTAGAACTATTTTAATCGATTTAATTTATATTTGATCGTTTTCTTCTGTAACTCGCACATACGATCAAATTAGCCTCCGAAACATGTTCCATTGTGTTCAGAATGCGGGAAAACCTTATAGACATCTGTCGGCGCGCCTGATTCGAGGTTGGGGATTTCGCGTTATACAGCAGGATATTTTTAGTATTTAATTATTTAATGATCAGGCATACTCAAGAAGCCATTTCCAAATCCCTATTTTTATCTCTGTCTTCCTCTATAAGCCTATAAAAGAAAACGAAATTGAATTCTTATTAAAAAAAATATTAGAACATAAAATGGCCGATCGAAACTCCCTTAAATCATTCAAACAACTATAATCCAACCGAGCCCTCTTCCTTCTCTTCAGGCAGTCGCGACCGGAAAAAAAATGGTGATGCTCGAATTTTCAAGTCGCGTGCGAATTAGGGATTAATGGCCGAAGCCTTCCTCAAATTGATGGCCGATACTTCTTCCTTAGTCTCACCTTATTGGGATCGACGTCTCGTTCGGAATCGCGATACTCGATGAGGGTATGATTTCGACAGGCGAAAGTAAAGAGAGGCCGAGCAATGGTGATGAGGTTCGTGAGGGTAGCCGAAGTCGCGATATGGTCGAGCGTGAGCTAGGGCTTGTCGCACGTGAGCAGCGTGAGCTAGGGCATGGTTTCGATTTTTGCAGCATTATTTAGGTGAGTAACCCTCACACGAATCTATAGATTTGGTATATTCGCATTGTTTAAATAGTAATACAAATTTGGATAAATTTTGAAGGGTGCTGAAATTTAGAATACGTACTAATTGAAGCCAGGAGTGAAATTAAGTTAATTACGAACGTTTTTCGTAACAGAAAAAAAATTGATTTTGTAAAGCTAAAATTAAGTCATGAACTGTTTAGGTTTTAAAATTTGAATTAACCGATCTCAATTTAATAAGAAAAGTGAAGTTTGATTCACTTATCAAGTGAAGCCGTAAATACGATTTTATTGTTTCGTTAGTCTTATTTATTTTTCAATTTGACTTTAGCAAATTTTGAGATTAAAATATTTAAGTTTGAAAAATAATTTTATTTAATGTTTTAAATAGTATTATAATATTTAAATGAGTAAATACTTGAATATTGAATTAAATATTTGAAATTGGTTTTCAAATAATGTTATATATTTTATAAAAGATTTTTAAAAGGAAAATCAGTTTAAAACTTAATTACTTGTTCAAATTAAATCATTAGTAGTTAATTAAATTTATCAAAATGGGAATTAACAATTCATGTTGTTCGAATATTAATAGAATTATCTAACATTTCCTTAAGGTCAACTTTCGAAAGCAAACAAGTCGAGAGTGGATCGGTTTTGCTAAATAAAGCAAAGGTGAGTAAATCTCACTCTGTTGGATTTTTATTTAAATCTAAATGGTAAAATTTAATTAATTGGATGAATGAATGAATTGTTTGGATATGTACTGGTGATTTAGTTTGGTTGTTTCGTGAGTTAATTGTGATTTGACTCGAAGTGTTTGGGTTTTAATTTGATTTAAACTTAAGTCATAAATAAGAAATGTTTCAATTTAAATGTTGATAAGGGTAATGATTTGTGATTCATCAAATTAGTAGGGTAATTAAAATGGATGATAAATTAATTCATTTAATTAATGATTTGAGGTGATTAATTTAGTAATTTAGGGTTTTGAACCAATTAATTAAAGTTTGGGTAAATTTATTATGTTTAATTTAATTTTAAATAATTGTTGGATGGGTGATAAGTAATTAGTTAATGTAATTAATAAATTATAATTACTTTGTGTAATTAATCAAGATATTTATTAAGCTAGTTAAATAAAGGAGAAATTAATCTATTTAATGAAGTGAAAAAAAAGATAGTTAATTTCAGGTTGAGATTCATCGAGAGTGATTAATATTATAGTTGAATTAAAGTAATTAATTTAGATTAGGATAAATTAAAAATATAATTGGAAATCATTAATTTCAAAATCAATGACGTAATTAAAGATTGATTAATTATATGAATTAATCAATAATAACTGACTTATGAGAAGTTAATTAGTATAAGTAATTAAGGGTTAGCATAATTAAAATAGTTAATTAATTTGTGAAGTAATTAAAGATTACTCATTGATTTGGTAAGAATAATTAATATCATGAAATTAATTAAAGATAATTACTTGAATGGAATTGGAAGATAATTAATCCAGGGTTATTAATTAAGATGAATAAGGAAGGGTTGATTAATTAATTGATTTCGAATTAATTAATGAAGGAATATAAGCGATTGAGGTTTGAAATTCAATTGAATCAATTGAATTGAGTTGTAAGTGATTAAGCTTTGCTTATGGGTGATTGAATGGTATTGGATGCGTTGATTGAGTTGATACCTCTGATATGAAATGTTGTGTATTTCATTTTCGTAACTTGGGTCAGGATGACATGAGTTTCGAAGAGATCGGGATCGGGTATTGGGAAATACCCGAAACCACTTCGAATTATTACAGACTGATATGGGAAATCAATAGACTGAAATGAAATGATTAAGTGAATTGGACTATTTAATCTTAAGTTTTGGTACTTGGGTATTAATGTGTGAAATTAGAGAAGACTAAAACAAAGTGTGAATTTGTAGGTTGACTCGTGTTACCCGGGTTTTATATAAGTTGATCGCTTTGGTATTCCATGTTAGTTGGGTTTATTCACGCTGGTTTCCAGCCTGACCCGGATGTTACTTTGGTGTAATGCTCGGGTCAGACCGAGTATTACATATTTTCAGGTTAGGACGTTTTGAAGCTCAAGAGGCGAGCTGGATGGCAATATCGTATAGAATATTTCCGCTGTATTTATATTATTGTAAATCTGAGACATGATAATTGTAAATATTCAGTGACTGTATATAATATGAAACTCTGATGTACTTGATTGTAATCGACAGATATAGTATTCTTTTGTAAATTGTTATTATTTATTATTATATTTTATCCGCTGCGAATGTGAGATGTTAATGTTTCTGTTCTTCTTCTTCTTCTATCTCTTTCTTCTTTTTCATAACTATTTGGAATTTTCGGCTTCAAAAATTTCGGGTTGTTACAGTTGGTATCAGAGCAGATAGGTTAAGCGAGAACCTTGGCTCTGGTAGGGATTACTCATTTAATAGAGTCTGTAGTACTTTAGAATGAGTTGAGAATATATATATATATATATGAGAGCGTACTTGTTATTTTCTTATAAAAAGATTTTAAATGATTTTATATAAAAGTATATTTTGGTACATAAAGGAATATTTAGTTCTAATAAATATTAAGACGATTGGTTGTTAAATTATTGGGATTAAAATTAAGAAGTAATAAAATACAACCAAATTGAAATCTTGAGTTGGAATTAAATTAAGTAAAAACGAAAATACAGCCAAATCAAAATCTAATTAATTGATAATTATATATTTGTTATTAAGTAGCCAAATGAAGTAAATTTATAAGATGAGTATAACTTTTAAATTAAAATAATGAGAAATAATAAGTAAGTATTCTTTGAATAACTGGGACTTATTGCAAACAATGGGTTGCTTGAAATTTGATTTGAATTTAAAACCAAGGGTGGTTTAAAATTGTAAAACGTGGCTGGGAGGGCCAAGAAATAAATATGTATATATGTATGGATATACATGATATCAAAGATAATTTGAAATAAACTCTAAGAGGTTGAGTTTTGATTTTTCCCTGAGTTGTGATGTAAAAACCCAAAGTGATATAAGTTTTGAACTTATAAGAGGGAAAGAATTTTGAAGTATGAAGCGGAAATTCAAATTGAGTAAGGTTGATTGGATTAAGTAAATTGAAATTTAACCTGGAAAATTAAATGGTTAATTTGAATTGGGAATTTGTGTGATCTCAAAACGGGTTTGAGATTTAAAAATTGAAAATGATGGACGTTTTAAAATAAATTGGATGTATCATCCTATTGTTAACAAAAATCTTTAAATTGAGAATGGTATTGTATAAATAAAATAAATTTGAATAATTGAATTGTAAAATAAACTTGTTTAAGAACTGGCTTCAAACTGGAAGATAAAATTGAATAATAAATTAAATTTTGAAAACAAATAAAATTGTATTGAACTTTGAAATACATAAATAAAAATAATTTAAAATGGAATTTTGAGAATTGGACTAAGAAATTAAATAGATTAAAAACCTTTAAATTAAAGTTAATTTGGTTTAAAAAGTTAAACCAATCTTTGAGAATTTGACTCGAATTTATATAATTTGAAATGGTTCAAAATTAAGATTGAAACTGAATTAGTTCAAAATTGAATTTGGTTTGAATTTATTGGATTGGTGATTGAAATTGTATAAGTTTAAAAATTTAAATGGGAAATTGAATTGGATTAAATTGAAATGATTTGAATTTGAAATGGGTTCAATTGATAATAATTCAAATTGATTGGAATAATTTGAAATTATAATTAAAGTGGACAGGATTAAAATCTAATGGAATTTGATTTAAATTGGGAAAGGAATCAAGATTGATTCAACTTGATTGGGATTAAATAAATTTAATGGAAGTGGAAATTTAAGTTGAATTGTTGGGGAAGTGAACAGTTGACTCTTGACTATTTTCAATATAAATTGTTTTGATATAAACTTATTTTTTTCTAAGCTATTAAATCAATACAATCTTTCTTTTTAAAGCTAACTTATTTTATATTTGTTTTACCATTATTTTTGGAGCTATTTAATCATTTTTCAACTGTTTTCTAAACTAATGGCTATTTTTCAACTATTTCACAAACTAATTTCTACTTTACAACTATTTTGCAATTATTTGAAATTTCTGAAACTATTTAACTATTTTCAACTATTCTATAATTAGTTAACTATTTTATAGCTATTTTGTAAACTAATAATTATTTTTCAATTACCTTTTATTTTTAAAATTTTCAAACTATTTTTCTAAAAATAAACCGGTCGGAGTTCAAACTGTTATGGATTTAATATCCAACTGAGATAAGAATTGAAGTGATAATTCAATGGAATTGAGACAATTGTAACTAAGTGAATGAAAATTCAAGTGAATGAGAATAGAAAGGGAATTGATTTGGCTGATAATCAATGAAAATAAATACGTGGGATGTACGTGTATTATTATATTCGCATAGTGATTTGATCCAGATTCGGACACATAATTTCGAGATAGTTTATCGATCCGGGTTGGGATTTTTCACTCCATTTTCGACGGCGAACCTGGATATTGATTGTTGATTGGTTCTGGATATTCTCTATCGTAGTTATAACTATGCAAGGAGAATGACGGTTTTTGATTAAGAAACCAGATCTGTGCCCGCACTAGAAAGTCGGGTGGACGATACTAGTCCGAAGGTGAAATTGTGTGATCGAGCGAGCGATCAGGTTGATATAGCATACAGATGGTATGTGTACATCATACGTATTTGAATGAAATTGATATTGGAAAGAGAAGTCGAATTTGAATATTTGATTTTGAATAAATGAAGCTATATATCTTGGTTATATGAGTTAAAACTCCCTTTGGTAAATCTATAGCCAGAAGAAAATATATTTGAAAGTGTTTGAAGTATAAAAGAGTTTTATACAAGTTTGAAATGATTCAAAGTTTTAAAAATTATATATACCTGTATATATATAAAGGATCTTATGAGGATTTTGGAAAAGGTTTTGAGAACCTTTGGATTTGGAAAGGCTTTTGATTTTTGGGTAAAATCAATATTGGAATTTGGAAAGCCTGGTTTGAGAATTATCGATTTTGGGATAATCGATTTTGTGTAAAGGAGCTTTGATAAAATTCATACTAGGTGTATGATTCGAAAGATACTGTATATGTATAGTATAAAGTGTTTTGATGATAGCTCTGGGGAAAAAGGCGCTCCCTTGAAATGAACTTCTCAGGAGTGCCACTGGGTGGTGCTGCCTTGAGCCCCAAGGGGGGTTCTAAAGTTGATCCTGTGAGGAGTCCGGACAAAACTAGTTCCTAAGGATTATTGGATAGCGAAAGTCGAGGGCGTTGATGCCTACAGGGGCATTTGGGTTATGCTGTGATGATAGTGTAACTCGATATCGCTGCGATCTATTATAGGAACCACAGCGAAATTCATGTGGAGGATGAGTGCCAACAGTCTACACTTGATTTTGTCGGGAAGGCAACGCAGCATCGGTAGACTGTGATCTATGGTCAAGTGGAGTGGAGAAGTTTCATTTTTGGCAGCGAAATTCTAGGGCGCTGATGCCACAGTTATATGGGTTTTTGCTGTGACAGCTACGTAAACCCAGTTGTAGCTGCGATCTGTCGTGGGTTCCATGGTGTAATCGAGGGGCGCGGAGGCCTACAGTTATCTATGGATTTTGTCGGGATGGCAACGTAACCATCACGTTAACTGCGACCATAGATGGGGGTGATGATTTTCAGAGCATTCTCACCAAAGTTATTTCCTCTATTTTCAAAAACCGTTTTCTATATTTTCAATAAAATTAATTTCCATGTATTTTCACTGGGTGTTGAAAACGAGTTTACCAAGTACTTATAGATTTTCAGTCCTACGTTTGATCAACGTATGACTGAATTTCTATGAGAACAAGGATGAACTGGTTGAGGCATTGAGTTATAAAAGTATTTTTATTACAAGCTATTTTAAATAGTATTATCTGAACTTAAAAGCATTTCTAAATTTTTTAAATAAAAATGTTGGAATTTTGGAACAAGGAAATCCAAACTGGAATCTAATGAAGTGAATTTGTAATTAAAATCGAATATTGATTTAGAAGTTGAAATAAGCTAATTGGCTAAATAATTATTTGATTGAGTATATTAATAAAATTTAACTTGGGAAAATAAATGGATTGTAAGTTGATAATGGGTTTGGGAATGAATTCGAATTTTAAATAGAATTCGACTTAGATTTGATGATGAATTGAATAAGAGGAGATGTTGTAAAATAAAAATAAAATAGAGTTGGATTGAAAAATGTGATGGTTTGAATTTCAAATAAAATTCAAAGGTGATTTGAATAATATTTAACGAAATTTGCAAGTAAATTGGATATAAGAGAAGTGATTATAATAGAAATGGTTTGAGTTGCAAAAACGAAACCCAAGTGAATTGAAATAAATTGAGAATGGCCTTATATTAATAAAATAAATTCGATAACGAATTAAGTAAGTAAATTAAGAACTTTAAATTGGGTTGATTGAGTTAAATAATAAATGGAGGAAGTCTGATTAAATAAAAACTAAATCAAAGTTGTGATTGGAATTGGATTATCAGACTGAACTTAAATTTGGTGGTATATTAATTTAAATTATAAATGAGTTAAGTATATGCTTGGATATTATTTCCATAAATTGAGAAGGTAAATTTAAAATGGATGGGCTAACTAAATTTAACGGAATTTGATTAAATGAGAATCAAATAAAAGTAAATTTAAGTTTGATGTTGGAATAAATAAAAGTAAATTAACTTAAGTTTAAAATTTATAGAAGCATGGCTTCGAATAAGAGTGAAAGCCTATTAAATAAAAGCTTGGATTGAATTAATTTGGAAATGGCTAGAAGTATACAAGAATGGAATGTGTCGAGCTAAATAAATGGTTGGTGAATAAATTAGAAATGAAATGGAACTAAATACAGAATGAGTTAAAATTAATTTAAAGTAGTTACAAACTAAAATGGATACTCTATTAAGTAAATATCGCCAAAATTTTCATAAAAATAGTTGTCGTTAGTGTAAACAAAGGCAATTAAATTATATGGGCTGGGAGAAGTTAAATAATATTGGTTTTGAATCATTTGAAGTGAACATGAGCTTGTTTGGATTAAAAATCAATTGAATGTAAGAAATTGAGTTGCAAACCGTTGAAACTAAATAAATGGCTTATGAGTTGGTTGAAAGCAATTGAATTAGGTTTGAAAACCTATACATTGCTTGTGGAAGTTATTTTGAATGCATTTCTTTTAGAATTGAAGTGTTATAGTTGTTTAAGTAAGAGAAATGTTATAAACTGTATATATGGCATTTACATATTTAAATTGAGTAAGTACAAGTACCGGGAAGCCGTTTGGCTGGATTTGGTTGCGCTATTTGCTAGAATAAATAAGCTGCTTGCTTAAAATGCTAAATAAGGTACGCCTACGCAATAAAAATAGGAAATATGAACTGTTTTGCTTTTTCCGACTGGGTGGGTCGATGTCTACATATTTATACCTCTTGTCAAATTGCAAAAGCTCCTCTGTACAAAGGAGACTCTGCCAAAATTTTCCGAAAATTTTGGGAGTTAGAAAATTTTTGAAAATTTTGAGAAAAATTTGGTTAACGACAAAACGATTTCAAATTAAAAACTAATGTAAATTAGAAGATGAAACTAATATGAATCGGCTATAAATGAAAGGTAAAATTAAATACTCAGAAGTGATGATAATGGAATTCATATGAATTAGAAAGCTAATTTGAATCGAAGTAGGTATGAAACATATATGAGGAAATGCATAAAATGATTGGAAATGTTACGCTTGGATATTATTGTTAAGTAAGATATGCAGGTATTAAAAAGGGGAAAAGAAAATTGGATTTGATATCAAAAGATAAATTTGAATTGCCCGACAAAAAGGTATATATTTAAAATTTCTGAATGAAATTGGATTGGGTTTTTGATGTAGCCACTTGGCTTTTGTTTTCTTTTGGAATTTGGGAGCCCGTAGAGGCCTTTTGTAATTGTACCGAGCTAGCCGCGCAAAGGAGACGCTGGCAAAAATTTTCGGGAATTTAGAGAGTTAGAAAATTTTGGAGAAAATTTTCATAATTCCGAATTTGGTTTTAAATTGAAATTTAAACGATTGGGTAAAAAAGGATTGTTGGAAACCATGAAAGGTTTTGGAAGTTGGTTGAGGTAATAGTGAATCTTTAATAAACGATATTGTGGCAAGTTGATAAACCTGTTGGCTTTGGAAGAAAGGTAAACGGGTATGGTTTCATTCCTCCTAACTAGTAATTTCGAGGATGAAATTCTTTTAAAGGGGAGGAATGTGGCGACCCGGAATTTCTAACAATTTAAATTGGAATAATTAATTGATTTTAAAATATTTAAAGGTTAATTTTAACTTGAATTCTAAAATATTAATATTTACTGGGTAACTAAATCATTGAATTATATAGTTTAAATATTGAAATGAATAATTGAAAATTGGGTAAATTGTTGAATCTGAAATTTCTAAGCCTGTTTAGATAATTTGAAGACTTATAAAATTTATAATGATGATATTGAAGATAATAGAATTGTTGAAATTTAAATTAAACGCGATTTGTTCAATTTTAATAATATATCATTTTAATTAGAATTCAAAAATAGCCTTCCGAGGCACAGTCTCGGAATTCGACGGAACCAGTTCCATTGGATCCGTAATAGTTAGTTATTATCGGATTTCAATTTTCGTAGCAATCGGAGTTGTTGTTTGACCCTGGCAGCTCGAAACGCATAGAACTATTTTAATCGATTTAATTTATATTTGATCGTTTTCTTCTGTAACTCGCACATACGATCAAATTAGCCTCTAGAACACATTCCATTGTGTTCGGAATGCGGGAAAACCTTTTGAACGTCGGTTGGCGCGTCTGATTCGGGGTTAGGGATTTCGCGTTATACAGCGAGATATTTTTAACATCTAATTATTTAATAATCAGGCGTGCTCAAGAAGCCATTTCCAAATCCCTATTTTTATCTCCGTCTTCCTCTATAAGCCTACAACAGAAATCGAAATTGAATGCTTATTAAAAAAAATTAGAACATAAAATGGCCGATCGAAAGTCTCCTCTCCCTAAATCATTCAAACAACTATAATCCAACCGAGCCCTCTTCCTTCTCTTCTGTAACTCGCACATACGATCAAATTAGCCTCCGAAACATGTTCCATTGTGTTCAGAATGCGGGAAAACCTTATAGACATCTGTCGGCGCGCCTGATTCGAGGTTGGGGATTTCGCGTTATACAGCAGGATATTTTTAGTATTTAATTATTTAATGATCAGGCATACTCAAGAAGCCATTTCCAAATCCCTATTTTTATCTCTGTCTTCCTCTATAAGCCTACAAAAGAAAACGAAATTGAATTCTTATTAAAAAAAATATTAGAACATAAAATGGCCGATCGAAACTCCCTTAAATCATTCAAACAACTATAATCCAACCGAGCCCTCTTCCTTCTCTTCAGGCAGTCGCGACCGGAAAAAAAATGGTGATGCTCGAATTTTCAAGTCGCGTGCGAATTAGGGATTAATGGCCGAAGCCTTCCTCAAATTGATGGCCGATACTTCTTCCTTAGTCTCACCTTATTGGGATCGACGTCTCGTTCGGAATCGCGATACTCGATGAGGGTATGATTTCGACAGGCGAAAGTAAAGAGAGGCCGAGCAATGGTGATGAGGTTCGTGAGGGTAGCCGAAGTCGCGATATGGTCGAGCGTGAGCTAGGGCTTGTCGCACGTGAGCAGCGTGAGCTAGGGCATGGTTTCGATTTCTGCAGCATTATTTAGGTGAGTAACCCTCACACGAATCTATAGATTTGGTATATTCGCATTGTTTAAATAGTAATACAAATTTGGATAAATTTTGAAGGGTGCTGAAATTTAGAATACGTACTAATTGAAGCCAGGAGTGAAATTAAGTTAATTACGAACGTTTTTCGTAACAGAAAAAAAATTGATTTTGTAAAGCTAAAATTAAGTCATGAACTGTTTAGGTTTTAAAATTTGAATTAACCGATCTCAATTTAATAAGAAAAGTGAAGTTTGATTCACTTATCAAGTGAAGCCGTAAATACGATTTTATTGTTTCGTTAGTCTTATTTATTTTTCAATTTGACTTTAGCAAATTTTGAGATTAAAATATTTAAGTTTGAAAAATAATATTATTTAATGTTTTAAATAGTATTATAATATTTAAATGAGTGAATACTTGAATATTGAATTAAATATTTGAAATATGGCTTTCAAATAATGTTATATATTTTATAAAAGATTTTTAAAAGGAAAATCAGTTTAAAACTTAATTACTTGTTCAAATTAAATCATTTGTAGTTAATTAAATTTATCAAAATGGGAATTAACTATTCAAGTTGTTCGAATATTAATTAAATTATCTAACATTTCTTTAAGGTCAACTTCCGAAAGCAAACAAGTCAAGAGTGGATCGGTTTTGCTAAATAAAGCAAAGGTGAATAAATCTCACTCTGTTGGATTTTTATTTAAATCTAAATGGTTAAATTTAATTAATTGGATGAATGATTGAATTGTTTGGATATGTACTGATGATTTGGTGATTTAGTTTGGTTGTTTCGTGAGTTAATTGTGATTTGACTCGAAGTGTTTGGGTTTTAATTTGATTTAAACTTAAGTCATAAATAAGAAATGCTTCAATTTAAATGTTGATAAGGGTAATGATTTGTGATTCATCAAATTAGTAGGGTAATTAAAATGGATGATAAATTAATTCATTTAATTAATGATTTGAGGTGATTAATTTAGTATTTTAGGGTTTTGAACCAATTAATTAAGGTTTGGGTAAATTTATTAGGTTTAATTTAATTTTAAATAATCGTTGGATGGGTGATAAGTAATAACTTAATGTAATTAATAAATTATAATTACTTTCTGTAATTAATCAAGATATTTATTAAGCTAGTTAAATAAAGGATAAATTAATCTATTTAATGAAGTGAAAAAAAAAGATAGTTAATTTAAGGTTGAGATTCATCGAGAGTGATTAATATTATGGTTGAATTAAAGTAATTAATTTAGATTAGGATAAATTAAAAATATAATTGGAAATCATTAATTTTAAAATCAATGACGTAATTAAAGATTGATTAATTAAGTGAATTAATCAGTAATAACTAACTTATGAGAAGTTAATTAGTATAAGTAATTAAGGGTTAGCATAATTAAAATAGTTAATTAATTTGTGAAGTAATTAAAGATTACTCATTGATTTGGTAAGAATAATTAATATCGTGAAATTAATTAAAGATAATTACTTGAATGGAATTGAAAGATAATTAATCCAGGGTGATTAATTAAGATGAATAAGGAAGGCTTGATTAATTAATTGATTTGGAATTAATTAATGAAGGAATCTAAGTGATTGAGGTTTGAAATTCAATTGAATCAATTGAATTGAGTTGTGAGTGATTAAGCTTTGCTTATGGGTGATTGAATGGTATTGGATGCGTTGATTGAGTTGATACCTCTTATATGAAATGTTGTGTATTTCATTTGCATAACTTGGGTCAGGATGACACGAGTTTCGAAGAGATCGGGATCGGGTATTGAGAAATACCTGAAACCACTTCGAATCATTACAGATTGATATGGGAAATCAATAGACTGAAATGAAATGGTTAAGTGAATTGTACTATTTAATCTTAAGTTTTGGTACTTGGGTATTAATGTGTGAAATTAGAGAAGACTAAAACAAAGTGTGAATTTGTAGGTTGACTCGTGTTACCCGGGTTTTATATAAGTTGATTGCTTTGGTATTCCATGTTAGTTGGGTTTACTCACGCTGGTTTCCAGCCTAACCCGGGTGTTACTTTAGTGTAATGCTCAGGTCAGACCGAGTATTACAGGTTTTCAAGTTAGGACGTTTTGGAGCTCAGAAAGCGAGCTGGATGGCAATATCGTATAGAGTATTTCGCTGTATTTATATTATTATAAATCTGAGACATGATAATTGTAAATATTCGGTGACTGTATATAATGTGAAACTCTTATGTATTAGATTGTAATCGACAGATATAGTATTATTTTGTAAATTATTATTATTTATTATTATATTTTATCCACTGCGAATGTGAGATGTTAATGTTTCTGTTCTTCTTCTTCTTCTATCTCTTTCTTCTTTTTCATAACTATATGGAATTTTCGGCTTCGAAAATTTCGGGTTGTTACTACTTTAGTAATGCTTTTAAATTTACATCATACTTAATAGAATAGCTCTTTATAAAAATACTTTTTATAACTCGATGTCTCAACCAGTCCATCCTTGTTCTCACAGTAATTCAGTCATACGTTGATCAGGCGTAGGACTGAAAATCTATAAGTACTTGGCAAACCCATTTTCAACATTCAGTGAAAATAGTTTTGAAAAATAATTTTATTGAAAATATAGAAAACAGTTTTTGAAAATGGAGGAAATATCTTTGGTGAGAATGCTCTGGAAATCATCACCCCCGTCCATGGTCGTTGTTAATCCGATGGTTATGTTGCCATCCCGACAAAATACATAGATAACTGTAGGCCTCCGCGCCCCTCGATTACACCATGGAACCCACGACAGATCGCAGCTACAACTGGGGTTACGTAGTTATCACAGCAAAAATCCATATAACTGTAGGCATCGGCGCCCTCGTATTTCGCTGCCAAAAATGAAACTTCTCCACTCTACTTGACCATAGATCGCAGTCTACCGATGTTGCATTGCCTTCCCGGCAAAATCAAGTGTAGACTGTTGGCACTCATCCTCCATACGAATTTCGCTATGGTCCCCACAGTAGATCGCAGCGACATCGAGTTACACTGTCGTCACAGCACAACCCAAATGCCCCTGTAGGCATCAGCGCCCTCGACTTTCGCTACCCAATAATCCTCAGGAACTAGTTTTATCCGGACTCCTCACAGGATCAACTTTAGAACCCCCCTTGGGGCTCAAGGCAGCACCACCCGGTGGCACTCCTGAGAAGTTCATTTCAAGGGAGCGCCTTTTTCCCCAGAGCCATCATCAAAATATTTTGTACTATACACATATAGTATCTTCAAATCATACACCTAGTATGATATCATACAAAGCTCCTTTACACAAAATCGATTATCCCAAAATCGATAATTCTCAAACAAAGCTTTCCAAATTCAATATTGATTTTACCCAAAATCAAAAGCCTTTCCAGATAGTCCGTTCCAAATTCAATATTGATTTTACCCAAATTCCAGATACTATACACATCCATACAAGTCCGTTCCGGGATCGAACGGAACCGAAGGCACTTCAAAAGAAGCCCTTGCGACTTCGGATATTCACAAATCACATCTGGAATCCCCATCACAAAGGGTGATAAAATCTCTATACCGGAGCAACCCGATATGGAGACATTCGATAGGTAATACTTTCATTTTCGAAAATACCCGGTCTTCAACACCATCTTCAAATGCAATTCCATTTCCTCGTATCATTATTCGAAATGGGTTTTATGACACAAAGCCCTCTCCTGGCTAATCCGAATAATGAGCGTTTGTTTTTTTAAAATAAGTGTTCAATCGGATTTCAAACAAATCACAACAATTTCCACTTCGATCTTTTAAACAAAAGATCCATTACAATCACAAAGGTTCGATGTGGTTTCCGGATATCCACTTGGAATCCGACCCCGGTCGCATCGAAATTCAAATGCCATTAAAAGGCGAATATTGATAGTCGGTTATTTAACTATCAATCAACATTCACAACAACCACTAAGATTTAAATAATTTTTCCCAATTATTTATTTTCAAAAAATATCTTCGCAAGATAAAATTTGAGCACTTCAACTATTTTAAAACAAATATCAAATCACTTTTCACCTTTCAATACTTTGGAAAAAAAATTCAAATCATCTTTCCTTACGCGGAAAACATTTCCAAATATTTATTCATTTCCACTGAAAATCTGCTGAGTTTAAATATTTTAAAATAATTTAAAATGCTTATCCAAAATATACTTAGAGATATTTAAAATGAAACTATTTTGAAGCACTTGCTTAAATATTAGTTATGAAAATATTATACTAATGTCTCATATAAAAATTCAAGTCCAAACCAATTTTTAAATAAAATTAATAGATAGGATATTACTATTTAAATATTTAATTTCTAAAATCAATATCAATTAAATCTTTAAATCATTACTTCCATAATTAATTAAATAAATCTTTACTTTAAAGATTTACAAAATAACTTAAGAGACTAATTTCTCCAAAATATTCTTTTAAAACCCAACCCTAAAACTTTTAATTCATATTTCAAAAGCTATTTTACAAACATACTCGACTTTTCAGCGAAAATACACCTTCCTTTTCAAAATGGATCTTTTGTAATCAATTATTAAATTCTTCTAGATTTATTTTAAATTTACGTTCCAAATCCGTAAATTTCCTTCCACACTTTTAAAAATAAAACAATATCTATTTTTAAACAAATTTCCCTTTCTTTTATAAAATTCCCATTGTGAATTTTAAATTTTCAAATATCCACAGACATAAGATTTTCAAATCGATTTCCAAATATTCACTTTCAACACCCAATCAATTTTCAAATTGATTTCCAAATTTATTTCAAATACTAAATCAAATCCCAAATTGATTTTTCCAAACATTTACTTCAAAACACCAAGTCGATTTTCAAAATTGGTTTTCCAAAATTATTTTTAAACACCAAGTCAATTTTAGATCGATTTCCCAAATATTCATTATTTTTACAAAATCAATATCAAATTGATTTTCTAATTTATTTTCAAAACACCAAATCAAATTTCAAATTGATTCCCAAATTTATTTCAAACATCAGATTTATTACCTTTTGAAACAAACTCCTTCTTTTAAATTTATTCAATTTTCTAAAATTAATTTATTATAAATTTTCTACTAAATTTCAAAAATCCAATTTGATTTATTTCTGGTATCCTACGATACAAAAAATAGATTCGGCTAAATTATAGCCTTCAACATCTTCAATCACAAATAGTCACACACAGATTATTAAACAATCAGCACACAATATTGAAACTAATTGAAGTATTTGAGGAATCCAGTTGGATCACTCCAACCTGTTTTACCTGCACCTACAAACGTTAGCACAACAATTAAATACCAACTCCACCTAGGTGGAATATCGCGGTATATGCGATTTATAAAATATCATCCGCTATTATGCGGTGCATAGGGTCTCATACGCTATATAATGCAGGAAATCAACAACTCCAAATACATATATAATAAAAATTCCACTTCGAGGTGGAATATCGCGGTATATGGGTTTAATATATAATATCACCCGCTATTATGCGGCGCATAGGGTCTAAACTAATATAACTGATAATAAATTAATCATCCAAGCATACAGTCAATCAATTTTAAATTTAACTATTTAAAATTAAGTCAGAAAAACTTGAAAAGTGAGAAGATCTCACCTTTGCCCTTTATTTGCAATCCAATCCAATTTCGACTTGTTTCTTCACGGTTTTAGACCTTGTATAAATAATTTATACAATTTATTAATATTCGAACAAGTCGAACAATCCAATTTGCCATTTTAAAATTTTAATTCAACTAATATTTTTAATTTTTTAAACTAGTGATTTAAATTTAAACAAAGAATTAAATTTTCAACAAATTTTCTTTAAATAAATTTATTTAACTAAAATTTAAATTTAAAACCAAATTCTCTTTAATAAAATATTTTCTAGTTGCCAAAATAATTATATAGGTTAACTAAATAAATTAATTTCAAATGATACATTTTTTTTAAACTAATAATTTAAATAAAAATATTTTTAGCGGCTAAATAATTAAACAAGTTTATTAAGCAAGTTAATTACTACAAATACATTATTTAAAATAAGCTAGTGAATTTAAAATGCATAAATGTACATTTATCTATTTTCCTTTGAACTATATATATATATATATATATATATAAATGCTAGCTGAAAAAAAACCATTTTACATCCTTTGCCAAATTGTAAGATTATCACTGTACGATTTCCACTGCCTACATTTTCTTCTTTCACTGTAAAATACTTTTAATACCTATATTTGATTACAAATTTTCGAAAATAGTTTAATAAATTATTACCTTACAAATCCCGAGCCAACGACGCCACTGACCCAACCTACCACCTTGCTCACGTGCCACCGAGACCATAGTCGCGACTTTGACATTGTTGTGTTCGAGTGCGACCCTGCCCAGATGCGACTTGACATTTCCCCAAGCCGATCGACCACGTTGCTGCCAAATAACCTACTTCCAGTCGCGAATTTGATCATGCGAACCAAAACTGCGATCGATTTCCACCTTATCGAAGTCGACCAGGCGCGAGAACCCACGTCGATAAAGTTCGCCACTCACTAATCGAGCAGCCGCGATACATCTCCCCTCCAAATCCTTCATGGCGCTTGAAATCGAGCTCGCCATCGATTCCTTGTAAAATTGCCAAACCCTACATTATTGCAGTCGCCCTTGATTCGATTTAATTTAGGAACGCGATGATTTTTTTTAATGAGGAAACAAGGGATTTCGATTTGATATAGAATTTGATTTTTGTATATCTTAAAATCGCGGTCGTTATGATTCGTTTTGAAACGAAGATAGAGGGTTTTTTTCTTTCGTTCAATTTTATTTTCTTTTACTAGCTCGACTTTGTTTTGAACGAGATGGTAAATTTTTCCATAATCGACGCATGTTTAAATTTATCAAAAAAATAAAGCCACGTGTTTAAATTCAACAAAGTGTAATCTGTCTTATAAAATATTATTAAAATAAACATATATATTATAATTTGTATTTGGATTTAAATTCAAATCGTTAAAATCGTGTAACTCAAGATCTCAGCATCTAATCGAGACGTGCCGCCAGACGTTTATAACGTTAAACCCCTAATCCGAATGCAATGGAAAAGGTTTCGAGTCCAAATTCGATAGTGTGGAGAAGATAGCTTTCCGAACCCAGTTATTAAATTGAAATTTCAATATAATTTTCAGTGCGTTTGCTCATCGTACTATCACACGACAACTCCGAATGCTATAAAAATTGAAATCTGATAATATTACAATATTACGGATCCAACGGAACTGGATTTGTCAAATTCCGAGACTGTGCCTCGGAAGGCAATTTTTAAATATCGATTTAAACGATATAATTTCAAAACTGAATAAAACATTTCCAAATTCAATTCTGAAGCTTCCATTATCTTCAGTATTACCATTACAGATTTTCTAAGCCTTTGAAATATTTTAACAAGCATAAATATGAAGATTCAAAATTTTACCCAAATTTCAATAGTTAAATTCAATAATTAAATTGTCAAATTCATTCTAATATATGAAATTCAAGTCATATTATCTTTCAAACATTTAAAATTATTTAAATATTTCAATTTCGAATGTTCAAAATTTCCGAGTCATCACATCCTTCTCCCCTTAAAAGAATTTCGTCCTGAAATTACTAATTAAGAAGAATGCTCCAATACCCGTTTATTATTTTCCCAAAACCAAATAGTTTTATCAATTGCCAAAACCAATCTTTTTATCAAAGACATATTAGCCCTCTTATTAACTTCTAAAACTTAATCATAAGTTTTAAACAATATTATTTTCTTTAACAATTCAAATTTAAATTTAAATTCAATTTTTAAATTTTCAAAGTTTTGTCAAAAAATTTCTAACTCCCTAAATTTTCAAAAAAAATTCGCCAGCGTCTCCTTTGCGCGGCTAGCTTCAGATTCAAAAAGAAAACGAAAAGTCAAGCGGCTGGACAAGAAAATCATCAAATTTCATATAGAAATTTAAATACATACCTTTTTGTCGAGCAATTTAAATTATCTTCAAAATAAAATTCAATTCCCTTTGCATTTAAATCACCTATATATCCTACTAGCAGTAGTATCCAATTACAACATTCAAAACCATTTTGCACATTTCTTTACAAAAGTTTTAATACTTCTTATACCATTTTTACTTCACTATTGAAGTTATATATCCAATTTCATTCAATCTTACATTTTCAATTTCATTTGAATTTAATTCACAATTTCAATTCTATTTGGATTCAATTTACCTTCTGATTTTGAATTTTATTCATTTCAAAACATATTAAATTTGGTCATTCCTTCAATTAGTTTCACTTACTAATTTTATTTCAATACTTCGCTTTGTTTATCGCAAGTCAAATTCAATTTCAATTCCAGTTCTATTTATTTACAAATTCGAAATGAATTTCAACATTCAATTTTACATTCATTTACTTGTAATTGTAAATTTATTCATTCATTCACAATTTTATTTTCCACCTTAATAAATTTTATTCCATAACTATTTTTATCAGATTCCAGAGTCTTTCCAACATTTCAAAATCATCTTTGAAATCGATTCAAATTATCCTTTGAATTTCCAAAACCAAACCCAGTTTGCAAAGAACCTCCATTTAAAATAATTTGGTAGCGACTTCTCTCTTGGAACTCGAAAATGAATACCGATGATGTCGCGATCATCATCGGAATTATTTTCCAACGACCGAAAAGAGTTTAGAGCTTTTCATCCCTTCAAAACATTTTTCCAAAATCCTTTGAAAATCATTTTCAAACTCAAAAGGGATTTAATTTCCAAATTTTTCAAATTTCAAATCCTTTCAAAACACTTCTTTGGATTTCTATTTCAAATTATAAATCACATTTACAATTTACATTCTCAAATTCCATTTGTATATGAATTTTATTTCTCAGCTTTAAGTTATGATTTCAATTTCTTGTTCAATAATTAATGACAATAATTTAATATTATCACTTCCTAACAATCAAGCAACCATATACAATAATACTTTACTAAGATTATTTCCTTTATATACGAAAATAGTTTTGGGTAAAATTATTTCATTTACCTGATTTTAAAACAATATTGTGTCGGTTTATCTTGTTAAAGAGTTTAGAAATCCCTATCAATACAGTTGGCCAAACTGCATCGACCAAAATCTATAAACAATCAACTAATAAGTTAACACAATAAAAACTATTTTATATTCATTAACAAATACGCGCTAATATCTATTATTACACTCAGACTCATTCTAGAGTACTACTGACTCTATCTCTAATGAGTAACACCCAACAGAGCCAAGGTTGTCGCTTAACCAAATGCTCTGATACAACAATGTAACGACCCGATTTTTTCGACGCCCGAAAGTCGACATCAATACGTCCACTGTATCGAATGTCGCACAGTCGAATGCTGGAAAGCCGAACCGCTAAGGTTTAAAGAAGAAGAAGATAGAAGAAGAAACAGAAACAATAACAGAATCTCACATTTCGCAGCAGAACAAATATAATAGATAAATGAATAATCTTTAAAACAAAAGCACTATATTAGTTTATATATACATCATCAGAGTTTAAAACGACACAACACAATACTGGTAGTTATTTTAACCTGTGTAAAAGAAAATTTTGACTCGCAATTACCCTGGAGGAGATTTCTCCTTATGATAGTCAAACATGCTTAATACGCAAATTTTTTTTAATATTATCATTAGTGCATAGTGTAGAAAACATTTCGAAAGTATAATATTAATCTTAGCCAGCATACAACCATTATTGCATGCCTACTATAACTATCATGTTCAATAGCAGGTTACCGCCACATTCCATGGCAGGTTATACCACTAAAACCGTACAGGACGCATATTGTTTCTTTGGATTTCGAACAAATGGTCAGCTAAGGAACATCCTACTGCCATATGGGTACGCCTCTGGAGGGTCGTCCCGAGAACTTAACTAGCTCTCTGCCAACATAAGGTCGGGTTAACTCTATAACGTGGTAACTACTACATGAGTATGCCATCCCCCGGTCGTTTGCGACCTTTATCTGAGTATCCTCAACCACAAAGCAACAACCACAAAGTATAATAGATTTGAGGTAACCACATAGGTTAAATATCTGGGTTCCATACTATGATACCACTCTTTTCTAGAAGGAAATGACATACCCTAAAGGGCGTGACCTTCATAACCTTGCCGCATCTTTCTTGTTTCGGCCATTTCCGGGGTGTGAGGTCCGACGAAGTCTCGTCCACAAAGCTACACTTTTCACAAAGTCATGCTTTGATCAACAAATGATCAGCAGCACTTCATATGCCACATTACCAATTTGGGAATGTATCCCTAGTAACCATTAACTACATAACCTCTGAGCACGTACGTCTCAGAGAAGAGTGTTAAGCTAAGAGAATAAATTCTCCGCCACCAACAGAAATGTATTTGATAGAAACCAGCTTTACATCACAAAGTGTAACGTCAGACACACATCCATACAAATCCGTTCCAGGATCGAATGAAACCGAAGGCACTTCAAAAGAAGCCCTTGCAAATCCGGATATTCACAAATCACGTCCGGAATCCCCATCACAAAGGGTGATAAAATCTCTATACCGGAGCAACCCTGTGCAGAGACATTCAACAAGTAATCCTTTCGTTTTCAAAAATACCCAGTCTTCAACACCGTCTTCAAATGCAATTCCATTCATTGTATCATTATTCGGAATGGGTTTTATGACACAGAGTCCTCTCCCGGCTAATCCGAATAATGAGCGCTTATTTTTTATAAAATAAGTGTTCAATCAGATTTCAAACAAATCACAACAATTTCCACTTCGATCTTTTAAATAAAAGATCCATTACAATCACAAAGATTCGATGTGGTTTTCGGATATCCACTTGGAATCCGATCCCGGTCGCATCGAAATTCAAATGCCATTAAAAGGCCAATATTGATAGTTGGTTATTTAACTATCAATCAACATTCACAACAACCACCAAGATTTAAATAATTTTTCCCAATTATTTATTTTCAAAAAATATCTTTGCAGGATAAAATTTTAGCACATCAACTGTTTGAAAACAAATTTCAAATCACTTTTCACCTTTCAGTACTTTGAAAACAAATTTCAAATTGTTTTTCCTTACACGGAAAACATATCCAAATATTTATTCATTTCCACTAAAAGTCTGCCGAGTTCAAATATTTTAAAATAATTTAAAATTCTTATCCAAAATATACTTAGAGATATTTAAAATAAAACTATTTCGAAACATTTGCTTAAATATTAGTTATGAAAATATTATACTAATGTCTCATATAAAATTTCAAGTCAAAACTAATTTTTAAATAAAATTAATATATAGGATATGACTATTTAAATATTCATTTTCTAAAACCAATATCAATTAAATCTTTAAATCATTACTTCCATAATTAATTAAATAAATCTTTACTTTAAAGATTTACAAAATAACTTAAGAGACTAATTTCTCCAAAATATTCTTTTAAAAACCAACCATAGAACTTTCAATTCATATTTCAAAAGCTATTTTACAAACATACTTGGCTTTTCAGCGAAAATACACCTTCCTTTTCAAAATGGATCTTTTTTAACCAATCACAAATAGTCACACACAGATTATAAATAATCAACACACAATATTGAAACTAATTCAAATATTTGAGGAATCCAGTTGGAACCCTCCAACCTGTTTTACCTGCACCCACAGAAGTTAGCACAACAATTAAATACCTATTCCACTTCAAGGTGGAATATCACGGTATTTGGGATTTATAAAATACCATCCGCTATTATGCGGCGCATAGGGTCTCATCCGCTATATAATGTGGGAAATCAACAACTCCAAATACATATATAATACCAATTCCACTTCGAGGTGGAATATCGCGGTATATGGGTTTAATATATAATATCACCCGCTATTATACGGCGCATAGGGTCTAAACTAATATAACTAATAATAAATTAATCATCCAAGCACACAGTCAATCAATTTTAAATTTAACTATTTAAAATTAAGTCAGAAAAACTTGAATGAGTGAGAAGATCTCACCTTTGCCCTTTATTTGCAATCCGATCCAATTCCGACTTGTTTCTTCACAGTTTTAGACCTTGTATAAATAATTTATACAATTTATTAATATTCGAATAAGTCGAACAATTCAATTTGCCATTTTAAAATTTTAATTCAACTAATATTTTTAATTTTTTAAACTAGTGATTTAAATTTAAACAAAGAATTAAAATTTAAAAAAAAAATCTTTTAATAAATTTATTTAACTAAAATTTAAATTTAAAACCAAATTCTCTTTAATAAAATTATTTCTAGTTACCAAAATAATTATATAGGTTAACTAAATAAATTAATTTCAAATGATACATTTTTTAAAACTAATAATTTAAATAAAAAAATTAATGGCTAAATAATTAAACAAATTTATTAAGCAAGTTAATTACTACAAATACATTATTTAAAATAAGCTAGTGAATTTAAAATGCATAAATGTATATTTATCTATTTTCCTTTGAACTATACGTACATACATATATATATATATATGCTAGACGAAAAAAAACCATTTTACATCCTTTTCCAAATTAAAAGATTATCGCTGTACAATTTCCACTGCCTGCATTTTTTTTCTTTCACACTAAAATATTTTTAATACCTATATTTGATTACAAATTTTTGAAAATAGTTTAATAAATTATTACCTTACAAACCCCGAGCCAGCGACGCCACTGAACCAACCTACCACCTTGCTCACGCGCCACCGAGACCATAGTCGTGACTTTGACGTTGTTGTGTTCGAGTACGACCCTGCCCAGATGCGACTTGACATTTCCCCAAGCCGATCGACCACGCTGCTGCAAGATAACCTACTTCCAGTCGCGAATTTGACCATGCGAACCAAAAATGTGATCGATTTCCCCCTTATCGAAGTCGACCAGGCGCGAGAACCCGCGTCGACGAAGTTCGCCACTCATTAATCGAGCAACCGCGATACATCTCCCCTCCAGATCCTTCATGGCGCTCGAAATCGAGCTCGCCATCGATTCCTTGTACAAATTGCCAAACCCCACATTATTGCAGTCGCCCCTGATTCAATTTAATTTAGGAATGCGATGATTTTTTTTAATGAGGAAACGAGGGATTTCGATTTGATATAGAATTTGATTTTTTGTATATCTTAAAATCGCGGCCATTATCATTCGTTTTGAAACAAAGATAGAGGGTTTTTTTCTTTCGTTCAATTTTATTTTCTTTTATTGGCTCGACTTTGTTTTGAATGAGATGGTAAATTTTTCCATAATCGATGCGTGTTTAAATTTATCAAAAAAATAAAGCCACGTGTTTAAATTCAACAACGTGTAATCTGTCTTATAAAATATTATTAAAATAAACATATATATTATAATTTGTATTTGGATTTAAATTCAAATCATTAAAATCGCGTAAATCAAGATCTCAACATCTAGTCGAGATGTGCCTCCAGACGTTTATAATGTTAAACTCATATTCTGAACGCAATGGAAAATGTTTCGAGTCCAAATTCGATGGTGTGGAGAAGATAGCTTTCTGAACCCAGTTATTAAATTGTAATTTCGATATAATTTTTAGTTCGTTTGCTCATCGTATGATCACACGACAACTCCGAATGCTACAAATATTGAAATTCGATAATAATACAATATTACGGATCCAACGGAACTGGTTTTGTTGAATTCCGAGACTGTGCCTCGGAAGGCTATTTTTAAATATCTATTTAAGCGATATAATTTCAAAACTGAATAAAACATTTCCAAATCCAATTCTGAAGCTTCCATTATCTTCAGTATTACCACTGCAGATTTTCCAAGCCTTTGAAATATTTTTAACAAGCATAAATCTAAAGATTCAAAATTTTACCCAAATTTCTATAGTTAAATTCAATAATTAAATTGCCAAATTCATTCTGATATATGAAATTCAAGTCAGACTATCTTTCATACACTTAAAATCATTTAAATATTTCAATTTTGAATGTTCAAAATTTTTGAGTCGTCACAGTATAAGAAGCTTATATCAGATGGCGTCAATAAGTTCAAGGACTATGAAAATCAATTTTTCTTTGTCAAGTGCTTTGCGGATGTTCATGGGACTTTTGCCTCCTCCCACAAGTCTATGTTAATGTTCTTTCTGACATATCTACGTTTTATATTAACTAATCTCTAACTTTTCAGGAGAGGTTTCCAAGAAACTCAATAATGCTGACAAGAAAACCATCGATTCTTTAATCACAGATTCAGGACTACTTGGAAGTGGGCTGAGGCTCCTAACCCCTTCAAATCTACGGAAACACTCTTTGTTGTAGCCTGTCTAAAGGATCTTAGGTGCTCCGCTCGCCTTTATGCATACCTCTCGTGGAAAACGTTTCTTATCCTTAGGCGATGTTGAGCACTTTACTTCAATGTCCCTCATCTATGTTGACACTTCAAGAATACTATTATATTAGTAATTTCCTCTTTGACTCTGGAATTTTTAAAATTACTTTGCTTGATTTTGTGCTTTCTAGCTTCCTCGAAGACCATTATATCTTCAAGTGGTGCTGCCCATCCTCCATCATCTTCAGATGTGACATCAGTTTTGGAGGCCTTAGCTAGATTTAAAAGATCTCTTAAAAGGAAATTGATAGTGCCTTCTAAAGACGCTCCTCCGACAAAAATGGCAAAATTTACTAATGTAGAGGAGGAAGAAAAACGCACATCTCTTGAGAAAGTTTCAAAGAGCCCCACTGCTGAAGTCTCCAAAGATAAAGTGGAGCCAGCTCCACCTTCTCCGACACCCTTTCCTCATGTTACTATCACTGACTCTCCAACTGCACTTGTGCAAATGCAACTTTCTCTATTATCGACCCCTTCTAAGATGCAAGTTCCTCCAGAGTCATCATCTTCTACTCCTCCGTCGACTAGTTTTGATGAACTTGTCGAACTTATCCATCATTTAGAATCTTTCACTTCTTCTTCGCTGCCATCATTGAATCCAAATTAGGCAGAGAATCATCGCTCTCTGATGGAGAAATAGCTTTTGGTAAGTTCTCACCCAACTAATTCTATCATCACTGGATCTTTCTATTTTCTAACTTACGTTACACTACTTCTTGTTGCAGATTTTCAGGAACTGGATTTCTTTAAATGAACATGTCTCCAGGCTCTCTGCTGAATCCTCCAAGCTACATGAGGAAAATGCTGAACTTAAAAATCAACTATCCTCTTTGACTGCTGCTCAAAATGTGTGACGTTTCGGATTTCGCCCGCTCGAAAATCGACATCCATACTTCATATCGTACTCGAATGTCGTAGATTCGACCGTTCAAATCCGATTCGCCGGAGCTTATGACAACATTAGGTAAACAACACAGCGGAATAAAAGAATAATACATTGATATACAGCTTTGATACAATATCTGATACAATAGATGATCCAATAGATATCAATATACATCAGAGATATGATACAATAAAATAGCAGCGGAAAAGAAAACGATATATAACATCTATCAGCGGAACAATATAACTCTGAGATAGTCTTCAAAAGAGAACTCCGAGAACTGCAACTCCATCTCCAAGAATCAATCCAGCAATAGCTCAAACCCCCAATAACGATGCACCAAGTTCAGCAAGACTGGTGCGATCCAAAGACTGGACTAACTCCAGATAATCCACTATATTTAACTATCTGAAAAACCCAACTCTAGACTGCTCGTGTAGAAAATAATGAGCACCCAGAGTTTAGGAAAGAAACAATAAACTCCGGATCAGTCGTGGGACTGGTGTGAGCAACAAAAACAGTTTATCTTTAAAAAAACATTCAACAAAAGATTTTCAAAGTCAATTCGCAATGCTTTTTAAAAATGAGACTACCATAAGGCCTCCCGCACACACACACAATGCAAACGCAGAATCGGAGGAGATTTCTCCTTATGATAGTCAAAGATGCTTGATACGCATTTAAAAGAACATTTGATATTATTACTAGTGCATAGTGTAGAGAAAATCATTTCGAAAATAAAGATATAAATCTTAGCCAACATAGACATTTCGAACTATGCCTACTATAGCTACCATGTTCAATAGCGGGTTACCGCCATATTCCATGACAGGTTATACAACTAAAACCGTACAAGGCTCGTATTTGGAGAATGGATTTTCCAACAAATGGTCAGGCCAAGGAACTTCCCATTGCCACATGGAAATGCCTCTGGATGGACGCCCCGAGAACCAACCGTTCTCCGCTAAACAAAGCCGGGAATCCCTTTTCCCAAGGAATATTACAAACCCTCAGATATGCCACCCCCGGTCCTTTGGAACCTTTAAACGAGAGCTCTCTAACCAACATCACACCATAATAATAAGTGTTTCAACATGAGTAAGTATCTGGGCTCCATACCATGATACTACCCTTTTCCAGAAGGAATGGTCATACCCTAGGGAAGCGAACCCTGAAAACCTTGCCGCACAATTCCTGTTTCGACCATTACCGGTTTGTGAGGCTCGACGAAGTCTCGTCCACAAAAACACACTTTATACAAAAGCCGTGCTTTGGGTCAACAAATGATCATAGAAATGATCACAAAGATAGACGATCAAACAAATGATCCTATCACAAATAATCAACACAATGATCATTTCACAGCAACACTCAGCATGTCACATTACCAAATTGGGAATATATCGCTGATAACCTTCAACTACATAACCTCTGAGCTCGTACGTCTCAGAGAAGGGTGTTAAGCTAAGAGAATAAATTCTCCGCAACCAACAGAAATATATTTGAAAGAAATTAGCTTTATATCTCAATTGTAATGTCAGACATACAATCCATATAAGTCTGGTCCGGGCTCGAACAGAACCGAAGGCACTTACAAAGAAGTCCTTGCAATCCGGATATTCACTAATCACGTTCGGACTTCCCATCACATATGGAGTCTCTATACCGGCGCGACTCGGTGCAGAAACAATTGATAGGTCATCCTATCGCTTTCGCAAATACCCGGTCTTCATCACCGGTCTCCAAATGCTATCCATAACGTCAAATCACATATTCAGAATGGGTTATACGACACAAAGGTCATTTCCCGGCTAAACCGAATAGTGAGCGCAATATTTAAAAATATATGGATATTGGGATTTCAATTAAGTCACAACTTAGTAATTCAAAACTTTCTTTCAAATGGTTTAAATAAATTACCATTTTCAATCTTTAAACAAAAAGATTCATTTTCACAACCTTTAACGGTTTAAACAATTTTCACATTTTAATCTTTTAAACAAAAGATTCATTCACAGATTTTCCAAATCAATTTTCATTTCAATTTGATTTACTCGTTAAATCTTTAAATCAAAGATTTAACTTATAGCCTTCAAAACAATTTCATTTCAATTTGATTTAAACAAATCATCAATTTAAATCTGTTAAAAATAAACAGATTTAATTCATAGCTTTCAAAAAGAATTCATTCATAACTTGGAAAACCATTTTTCAACTCAATCTTGAAATTCCTTTAATTAACTGGAATTTCATTTCTTATCTGAAAGCTTTTTATTCTTTTTAAAACAAACAGTTTTCATTTTGAAAATTTGGTTCATCTATACGAGTTAAAGTTCTTTGGTTAAATCCAAATTCTCAAAATTATACTTTTAAAATGGTTTAACTTCATATAAACACATTTATAACATTTTTAACCGTAATTTCCAAACACGGAATTCAATTTCCAAATTATTTTTGAATTCAAATTCAAATGAAAGTATTTAAATTGGAGATTTTTACCGAGTTATTCAAAATAGCTTTTATCTGTGAAAACCTTTTTCAAAAGCTTTTCACTTCTATTCCAATTCCATTTTCAAAACATTTGAATTTAAATATTCAACTTTGAAAATCATTTCAAAATCTGTGACTTAATCGATTTCCTCGTGAAATCCATATTGGTGTGTGTATAGTGTGGTCCAGGGTTTTAGCACAGTAAAAGTGCCACATCATCAATCAGCACAGATTCAAATATATTTGATAAGCGGTATAAACTATAACGCTTATATTCGTTTACAGATCACAGATATATCACAGGTAATAAATTACATCACAGATAATTAACTACATTCATCATAGCTTAATAACAGATCAAAATATCATATATCAAACAGGATAATCAATTCAAGCACCTAACAATCATTTATAAACCGGATTAATTGTTAAATCCTAATTTATTCAATTCATTTCCAATTTAATTAATTACTTATGAATCTATTATCCAATTCTTATTTATTAATTCCAAATCATTTGTTACCAATTTATCTAATGATTTCCTTAAATTAATTAAACTAAATTAATTAACTTAAACAATTCATATTAAACTTAATTTATTACAATGAGTAATTAATCCCTTAATTACTTTTATTAAGTAATTATACTTAAACAATTTGCAATTGATTATCTTTAAATTAATCAATCTAATTAATCATTATTGATTACAAATAAATTTAACTATTTAATTCTTTAATCACTTTTCCTAAAGTGAATAACTTATCTTTAACAAGGTACGAAAGAAAAAAAAAATCATTTTATTTTAAAAATCCATTTTTAAATACGAGTCGAATTTTAAAAATACACTTAACCATTCACGTTATTTAAAACAATTTGAATTTAAGACTTCTTTTATTACAACTGGGATACAAACAAATTTTTATTTCAGATTTGTCTCAAATTTAAGATTCTCTGCATTTTAAACTTCATTTTTAAAATTTAAGTTACTTTAACATTTTTAAAGTAGTTAAAACAATAAAATGAATTTTTTTTCTTTTTTTTTTTAAATAAAACTTACTTTACATTTTTCAAACTCAGTTAAATTTAAAACTTAAAACACTGTCCAGGTTTAAACTAAAACCTATGATTTAAAAATTTACTCAAGCTAAACAAAAAGGCTTCGAGTCCAACACCCCACCAATGTTTCGAGTCCCTCAGTTCCATGCTTCCCCAATACCACTTGAATCATTTAAACTGGAGAAAACAAAACCCAGTACTTCTTCCCAAACAACAAACCCTTCCAGACACACGAGTGCACAGGTGCACGTGCACAGTCGCACGGCGTCGCTCCGGCCGCCATCGCGATCCTCTGCAAGTCGACAACGATGCTCACAAGCCCCGCGACCCCTCAGATCACTCAATCTCGTCACCGATCAAAATCGAGCTATACGACCCAGACTTCATCAAAACACTCACCAGAAAATTGACTCATCCCCCCACCCTCTGGCCATCAGAGGCCACAAAGATTTGACCGAAGCTTCGCCTTGATCATGTGCCGCTATCCCCACCGGTCCTTTGAATTCCGATGCATCGTCGTGGTGGTACTGACGAGGCTTCCTGGAATCCAAAATCATTGGCCTTAAACCCTAATTCCACCTAGATCACCCACTACGGTGATCTGAAAATTTAGCGAGCATTTTTCCTACCACCACCGTAGCTTCCTCTATCACCATGAGAAACCCCGATTCCCCCAGTTCAACACGTCACCGGAAATCGCCCAAAACCCCATTTCCCTTCAAAGACGAACTGCACTCAAACCCTTTGTCTAAAAATCAAAATTTTTACTTTAAAAATCATATTTTAGTATAAGAGTTTTTTTTGTAACCCTGAATTCAAGAATTAAGAAGTTCGAAATTTTACTTATTTGAAGTTGGGTTCAGATATCTCGCTTTCCAGAGAAAATACCAAATTGTTTTATCTTAAATAAAATTTTAAACTGAAGCTTGTAATAAAACAACCAAGTTTTATTTAAATCCTATATCCAAATTATGCTTAGATTAAGAGAAAAGGATTTTTGAAGCAAACATGAACTTGAAAATTTAAATACAGAGGTGTATTTCAAGCTATACAGGCATCATTTCACACAATCATTCAACAATATATGAACACATTTCCATATTTAGTTCAGGCATAAATCAATCAATAATATATAAATATACTTAAGCTTTTTTAATTGAAGTTACTCACCTGTAAATACTTGGAACAGAGAAGATGGGCAGAGAACTAAAATTGTTGAAAACAGGAAATAGATTTAGTTGCCTAAACTTTCATGCTTGAATTTGCTAGGCTCTTTTAACTGCTTCAAGTTTGAATCCTTGCTATATATTTGATTTGAATCTTAATTGTAGTTTAAACTGAAGTTTTGTTTGAGTTTGAAATGATATAATTTTTTTTTTTCAAGTGCTACTCAGTTTCATGGTTGAACTGAGATAAAGATTGATACTTATATAAAAAAAAAGTTTGCAGGATGATATGGTTGTACAGGTGATATTTGTTATTTGTTTATAAAATACACTAGATACTTGCATTTAATGCTTTGTACTTGGTTATGCATTTGTTTACTTCAGCCTTACTTCGGCTGAGATGAAAAATGTGTGCTAGGATATATTAGAGGTATGGCTGCATTAATGCCAAGTACTTTATGTTTTCATGTTATATTTTACACTATGTTTTGCCTTACTTCTTACTTTGCTGAAATGTATTATATTATGTACTTTATTTTGTTTATTTTATTTATTTTCTTGCTTGTTTCAGCCATTTATTTTATTGCCTTTGTTTTTTTTCATAATCTTATTTACATACTTATTTTTAGTTATGTTATTTTATTTTGTCTTCATATATATTTATTGTTTTTATTAAGTACAATTTTGTTTGTGTTTTATTTTTTTTTTCTTTGTATATTTTTCTTTGTTAATATTACTTGGTATTATTTTGAATTGATTTACTAAGATATATATTTACTTTTTTTTTTCCAATTTAATATGTTGTTTACTTTATAGTATAAATGAAGTTCTATTTTTAATAAGTTGTTATAATTTTATCTATGTGTTTAACTTTATATTTCAAAATTTATTATATATATACATTTATTTCTATTCCTAGCCTAAATATTTAATTGTCTTGTATATCTTGTACTTATTATTTTACTTACATTTGTCTTTTATTTGTTCATACTTAGTTTATTTGTTTGTACTAACATATTAATTTTCAATTTAAATACTTATCGTCTTGTATTTTTGTTTGTTCATGCTTATGTAAATTATCATTATCTTCTTTTGCTTTATTTATTTATTCTATAACTTTGTTTGTACATAGATGTTTAATATGTTTGTTTGGTTCCATACTTAACTTTTATTTATCTCTATTTATAACTCAAATATTTATTTTACTTCTATTTTTAGTTTAAATATTTATCATAAATTTTACTTTAAAAAATTATTGTTTTACATTTCTCCATGTACAAATATATTTTATATAACTCAAATTATCATCATTTATAAATTTTTAAATCAATTTATTTATTTATTTTTATACTTGTGTCCAAAGTATATTATTTATTTTTCAAAATCATTTATTTAAGAATTTATTTAAAATCCAATATGTACATATATATTCACATATATACAAATTTTCAAATCCATATGACTTTACATATTTTCTATTTGAATCGAGGAAACTCGCTTCCATTTATAATTAATTCTACAAATTTTTATTCAAAAATCCATTTAATCATTAATTTAAATTAAATAAAAATCTAGGGTCGTTACAAAATGACACTTCCTCTGAGTTGGAGTGAGTCAAGGCTTCCCTCACCAACGGCTGAAGCTAATCTAGAAGCGGAGAGGCAAGCTCACCAAATCTCTACTGACAAAAAATTTGTAATGGGGCCAGCTTTGAAAGACCCGAAAGATGAGATGGCTCATCTGATTGCCAAGAATGCTTTATGGAATGACAAATTAAAAAGGGCCAGAGCATCACTCCTATTAACACCCTCTCTGATGTCAAGCAGCAAGTTTCTAAGTTTGCTAATGTCGCCTAGGGCCTATGATGTTGAAAAATTATGAAAATGCCCTTACGCCGGCCTATGCTGATGACCATGAAAAATGTCCTGATTTTGGCTTCCCCTCGCTCGACCCATCTTTAATCGAAAGAGTAATGGACAAAATTAACCGCCTTAGGCAGGGTACCGAGGTTGAAGGCAAGAAGGAGTTAGTTAATGTTGCTCAAGCTCTTTCTTTTGATATTTCCTCCTTTGACATTGAATCTAATTTTGAGGAGGATGATGACACTCATGATGTCGAAGAAGAAAATGAGGATTATGATGACAATGATGGAAATAACAATAATGATGATGACAATAAAGATGGACCTTTCGAAGATCAAGGTCATGGTAGAGATATAGGGAGGCCTTTTGTGCATTAGAGAAAGATGGTGGTGATAAAGCTGAACTCTTTGAAAAGGAGCCACCTTCTCATAAGGATATTCCACCTTCATCCTCTGGTCCCTCTGCTCCACTTGAGGATGAACCTACTCCTGTTCAAACTAAGGAGCCAAAAGAGAAGGAGCAGGTCTTCCAAGCTTCCATTCCAGTTTCACACGTATGGTCTTCTGTGTTTAAATGTCTTAAACTTCAAAGATAATAATTACTGTTAAATTGTTTTTCATATATAAAGAAGAAGTTTACTTTCCTATATAGAACTAAACTTGACAGAAAAAACAGATGGAAATTTAGAAGTTATATAAGGAGTTAGACAAATTGGTAAAGGAGCACAATGTTTTATCTGAGAAATACCATAGCCTTAACAAGTAAACAACGTATTAGCTTCCTTTAAATATCAAAGGGCCACCCCTTTATTAAAGAAAGCATGCCTCTGATATGACGTTCTCTTGAAGGAAAATAGAGAGTTACTAACTTTATTCTGTATGATGATCAAGGAAAGAGATATTTGGTTAACTTTTTATATAAAGCGTATTGTAGACATTCTATTATGTATTTTTCATACTTTGGTGAATTTAGTGGGTGTTTACTCAAATGCTTTCACAAAAGATATTTGGATGAACACGAATCTGACCCGCATCCCGAAGCTTGCTGGAAATTACCGTGGATCAGATCGATTCCTTTAGATCTCCCCCTTGAGAAGCTTAAGTATCATAAGGATAAAAAAAATCTTATTTTTTCTCCGGATTTTTTTTGTATGAACCTGATGATTAACTGTAAATATGTAACGGTTAATTGATTTTTAAATGTTTGTTTCAGTTCTGTTTCCTACATGCTTAGCTTCTCTTTACTATGTTATTTGAGAATGTTAGTTCCTTCGATCGTGTCATCCCAAGAGACCACCTAAGTCAATATGTTAACTTGAGGAATTTCACTCTAAAAATGCACCAATTTTAAAGACTTTGAAGTTAGCAAGATATTGGTTTCTTCGGAATTAACAAAAATTATACTTGGAATACCCTTGTCTTGGCTTTGACTTCCTTGGTGAACAAAAGAAACCATTCTTAAAAGAAATCAGAACATTCCATTCCAAGTTAATTTGTGATCGTGATAGTCCACCAGCCGAAAAAATGGAATTATAGTCAATGTCTACCGATTATAACTCCTGAAGGGGTCATTATACCTTTTGACTCATCGGTCGTGCTTTCAGCTATACTTTAGACAAAGTTAGGAACGTGGTCTCATAACTTTAGATGCGATGAAAGTGTTTATTGTACCTTTTAACTTTATGGTTATTTGAGTTTTAATCCATAACTGTAATAATAAAGATATCTTTTATCCTAATTTTGATTTTCTCTCACTTTTTCTATTTAAATAGGAGCCACAGTAATATATGATTCATCATTCTAAAATTTTACTTTCTCGAGTCGATGGTATCAGAGATAGACTATTAACAAGGAAGGGCAAGATTGTGGTCCATAACGAAGTCCTTCTCGAGCGTTTTGGTGGCACCACTGAAGCCGTGAAGTGGCATAAAAGATATCTTACTCAAAAGACCATCGCCAGTGGCTACAAATACCATATAGCCTATCTCAATGCCAATATCAAGAAAAAGGATGAGATAATCACTACACTTAAGAGACAAGTGAAAACCAATCCCATGGCTGATTTTGACCAAAGGACGTCAGAACTTATTCAACAAATAAGTGATATAGAGTTAAAGAAGAAAGACAGGCGTAGTGTGCCTCTCTAGAATTCATCTTGGGAGACAAGACTCAAAAGATTGAGCTTTTGGTCCTACAAGCAACTCCTTCAGCTTCCAAGCCTACTAGGTCAAAACTTCTCGTAGCCCAAAAATTTCCCACTATGCTCAACCCTCCTCCGGCGATAATGTAGTGGGGAAATGGTACCAGAGGGTAAAATTCAAAATGGCCAAATATTTTGATGAGTAGTAGAAAATAAAGCATTCTTGGACTATCAATGATTAAGCTGCTAAAAATCAAAAGCTAGAGCATGATAATTACTTGCTCGACAAGCGGATTGCAGAGTTAGAAAGGGAAAACAAAACCCTTAGGGCTGCAAATAGAGCTTTCAATTGTGCCCTGAAGACAAACATTGATGTTATTGATGATGAGAGCAGTGTAAGAAGGAAAGAAAAGAAGCTTAAGGAAGTTCTTCGCGTAGTAAGCAATCATATCATAAATCCTTCAGTAGTGGGGACTCTTAATAAAGCGGCTCAAGATTTATAATTCATTTATGTATTTGAGTCATGTAAATCTATCTTGTATATAATTTTTTTGTTTTAAATGACTTCATAACTTATGTAAATTATGGAATTTTTTTAAATATCACCTGATTTGTGATCTTTTCCTGTAGTGTAACTTTTAATATGCCTTTGAATTGCTCATTCAACGACCTTTGTACATGTTGAATCTTTTGTTACTCCTCGTCATTCTGATTTCCCTGAGAAACATGTAGCAAACAATATTTTTAGTTGTTAGATTGAAATTGACACATTTATCTATTTATATCATTTGCCTGGATTAGCAAATCATCTTGCCAATTTAATGAAAGGTAATTTATTCAAAATGTGAAGATCTCGTTTTTAACCATGATGAGAAGTGATCAAGGACTTAACTCCTTCCACTTGTTTAGAATGCATAAAATTTGTTGGCAATAGATTCCATCTTATCATTAGGTCACAATATTAGAATATAACTTTTATTCAATAAAGAATCTAATTTAGGAGCCAGTGTCTGAAATTTTTAAGTAATAACTCTCTCGCTCATTCCTTATATTAACAGGATATAATAAATTATAAAATCAAAGTTCCCTTTGGGAAACTTTTAATAGTGATCTTTATGATGATATTCTCTGCCCCAGATTTGGGCACTTGGGAAGAGTAGAAACCCCATGAACATGCACCCAGATTACGTTTGCATAAGCAGTAGTCTTGATACCCAGATTCGAGTATAATAAGTCAGTGATTGATAAAGACCCGAAGCCTAAATTTGGGCATTAGATAATGGAATTTATATATGAAAGACCTGAAATCCTCATTCGAGTATGAATAGCTGATATTTAGAAATAAATATCCCGAAACCCAGATTTGGGTAATAATAAGCTGAGTTTTGTCTCACTCTTTTGCTTATGCCTTCTTTGACACGTATAAACCCTTCAGGTTTTGAATAGAAATAATCTGATTGGCTGCCATTTGAGCTAGGACGTCTTAGTCCATGGTCAATATGCTTTTTCTCGAGCTTGAACATCTTAGTTCATGATATGATGAGCCTCTTCCTGGGCCTGGACATCTTATTCCATTGCTAATTGCGCCTCTTCTTGGGCTTGGACATCTTAGTCCATTATTGATTAAGCCTCTTCTTGGGCTTGGACATCTTAGTCCATTGCTGATTGAGCCTCTTCTTGGGCTTAGACATCTTAGTCCATTATTTTTTGGGCCTCTTCTTATGCTTGGACATCTTAGTCCATTATTTTTCAGTGCTCTTGGTTAGCTCATCTTAGAGATTGGAACCAAGGACTTACCCGAACTCCCTCCAGGAGGCGCCCTTCCCGGGCCTATTTGCGGCGTGGACAGAGGCTTGTTCAGTGCTCTACCCTAGCCATCTTATGGCATGGATAGAGGCTTACTCTATCCTCCCTTGAGGAGGTGCCTTAACCTGGCCATAGAGTTGTGTGGATAAGGGCTTGTTCGACACTCTACCATAGCCATCTTATAGCGCGGATAAAGGCTTACTCCGTCCTCCCTCTAGGAGGCGCCTCGACCTGACCAGGCGCGTGACTAAGGCTTGTCTGATGCTTTAACCTGACCATCTCATGACGTGGTTAAAGGCTTACCTGCCCTCCCACGAGGAGGTGCTCTGTCCTGGCCATCTCGACGTGGACAAAGGCTTTTCTACCATTTTAGGTAGACTATCATCTTAGGTAGTATCCAAATATAAGGAGCATTTCATTCCCAACCATGTAGATTTTCTCTTTATAGAAAGTTGCTCTTTATTAATCCTTTCTTAAGTCCTTTTACAAATTCACTTATCTTTCCTTGTATAAGGAAATTGATGATCATCCTCTTTAGGGCTCTACAGTGGTTGGTTTCATGACCATTCATCATATGATAATGATAATAGGATCTTCAAAAGTTCCTTTCATGTTTTGGCTTTTTCTTTTATGATGGCTAATAGTTCATTTCATCCTTAGTAAGTAAGTAGACATTCTCCATTGATGTGGATAAGTTGCATTCCTTTGGAAGTCTAGAATTGAAACTCGATTCTTGAGGATAACTCTTTGACCTTTTATTTTTCGGCCTTACCATTTCATGCTCTTCAATTATTTTTCTTTTTGCGACCCTTTGAACCTCTTGGATTGGAAGCTCTTTTGTTTTAGTTGATTGCCATTTGTGTGCAAAGACGTTGTAATCATTCATTATCTCTTTCTCAAAGATTATGCCGTTGGAATAATGTTGAATTGTTATTCTCATTTTATTAAAGATATTGTCACTTTCATTTGTCTTCATTCTAAGTTCAATGATTAGAGTAGGGCCAATATGAAAATGATTTAGACTCCATTTCTCAAGATCATAAGATTCTGCTTTCTTTTTGTTTATATTCCTTAGGGCTTCTTGCCTTAGCCTTTGCTCTTAATCTTGATTGGAACTTTTGATGTTTACTTAGGAGAATCTTATTGAATGTGGTATAGAAGACCCTTGTTCAGACCTTTTAAATCTTCCAGCCATGATCAAACAAAAGTAGATAAGTTTGATGTAGGATTGTTCAAAGGAGGTTAGAGAATAGTAGTGTTAAATAGTCAACCAAGTTGGAGGTTCGACCCCTCCTTCTAGCGCCAAAAATGTTATAAGATTTCTTGTCAAAAACTCAAAGTAATGTCAAGAAAAATGGATATCCATTTTGATAATACTGGGCGTGATTCCCGTAGTAAGTGTCTTCAAACTTGGCTTTGTTTGTTGAAGTCTTTGCTCCAAACCTTTCGAAGCCGTCGAAAGTATATACTCTGAGTTAGATAATCTTCCGATTTTGTTGAGTAAACTTGAAGTCTCCAACAATGATTTACTCTTACTTCAATTGACACTTCCTTAGTTAAGTCCATAAAAGGTTTATTTTGATCTTGTCGACAGGTTAGGGTGATAGCCTTCCTTGGGCTCAAGTAGGGAACGATTTACTTTGGTGGATATGGGACAGATTTTGACCTTGTCGAAAGGTTAGGCTACTTATGAAAGTTGGTTTCGAATTTGTCGAATGGTTTAGGTCTTGGTGTCGATGATTTCGAAAGGTTCAGGGAATATTTGATCCAATTATGTCTACAACCTTATCGAAAGGTTCGGTCCTCAAAATTGATAACTTCGGAAGGTTGAAGTAGATGCTTGGTCCAGATGCAATGTCAACCTTATCGACAAGGTTTAGATTATAGAGTTAATTACTTCATAAGGTTGCAGTAATTGTTTTTATCAGAAGAGTTTTCGACCTTGTCGACAAGAACCTTTCGATGAGATTGAACCTGCAAATTAGGAGTTAACCTAACAAAAGTTTAAGCAAACTCTACCGTAACCAATAAAGCTTAAAACTTCCCTCTTTATCTAAGAAAAAGCATCATTTTATTAAATTTCCCAAATCAACACCCAATTAGGGTTACAATTTTTTAATTAAGTAGATACAGATTAGAATGGGAGAAATCGAATCCCCTAAACATGACCCCTTGGGTCTTATTTATAGATGCAGGCGGCCCCCCTATTGGCTCCATGCTCTCGACCGAGTAGGAAGGTCCTCCTTTTATATACATCTATGAATCTTTCATCTTTTTCAAAAGGTTTGCCTCTTATATGCCATAGTGCACCATTCGATGTTGTCGAAAGGTTGGTCTTTCCGATGCCTTGTGAACCTTTCTATTTTGTCAAAAGGTTTCCTTTCTAATGTCTTTATAAACCTTCCGACTTCGGAAGGTTGCCTTTCTGATGCTTTCATGGACCTTTCAGCTTTGTCGAAAGGTTTACCCTTTTTATATCTTCGTGAACCTTTCGACTTTGTCGAAAGGTTTGCCTTCTTTACTATATTGTGAGCCCTTCGACCTTGGTGGAAGGTTGCTCTTCACCTGATTGTCGTCGAGAGTTGTGCTTCCCTCCAATGTTGTTGAAAGGTTATCTTCCATTCTTCGCCAACTTATGAGTGTTTCCTTCTTCGTAGAACCTTTTGACTTTGTCGAAAGTATCCTAATGAATCTTAACCAGTTCGAATGGCTTGCTATGAAATCAAAAGGTCACCTTAGGGTTGCTGTTGCTTTGCCTTTCTCATCTTCTTAAAAAGGTAGGAACTTCATGGATGTTGTGAGAAAGAACCTTCCGACCCCTTCGAAAGATTTGAAGCTATTAAACTTTGATGACTGCATCTCTTCGACTCCTTCAAAAGGTTTGATCTGAACTGTGAGATGGAACCTTTCGACTCCTTCGAAAGGTTTGGTCTGGACTATGAAATGGAACCTTTTGACTCCTTCGAAGGGTTTGGTCTGAACTCCTTTTCCTCGTTCTTTGTTGAAGAACCTTTCGATTTAGTCAAAAGGTAGATTTTTGGTGTAACAATTACCATAGACTCGGTCCGGGTATTGATACTTGTTTTATATATATTTACTTGAAAAATGTTTTCGAAACCCATGTCATTAAAGATAATATCAAAGTGTTTTCGGTATAAAGTGTTTTGGTTATCATAAGGTAAAATCTCATCCGTGTTTATGTGTGGACGTGGTCTTATGAGATATCGTTCTTCTCAGAAGGTTTGGATTGATATCAACATTAAAAATTTCGAGTATCTCATGCTGGTTTATTAAGCATGATCTTGGTATTCTCAATACTCGGGTCAGATTCGAGTAGTTTTTGGTTTAGTTGAAGACGCTTAAAATTTCCAAAAGAGAGATGGAGATCTTCATCTACGTATAGACGTATTCTATTATCCGCTGCATATGCTGCATTTTTTTTGTTTGGTTGTCAGCATTTGTAAGGACAGGGGCTTATAATTGTCCAAGCTGAATTCAAGTTAGACTCTGATATTATATTAAAAATTTTCCATTTTAGATGGTATATATTGAAACAATATATGTTATTCCATTCGTGTGAGATTTTATTTTCCATTCTGTTCTAACTTTATTTTTTTCCCTAACAATCGGGCTTTTCAACACTTGAATTTGCCACACGAGGATGTGTTAGTGTCAATTTTCGAGGGTCGAAAATTCCGGTCGTTACATTTTCATTATAGGTTAAAGATTGAGATTTGTAAAATTATAAGTCAGCCATGCCTTATGAATGAATGAACAAATGAAAGAATTAAAATGAAATAGAAAACTGCAATAAGATAAGGGTAAAATAGGAATAAGTTAAATTCTTATACGCTAAACCATTAACCCACTCTCAGTTGCAACACTCACAAACTAAAATAAAAACTAAACAAGGATTGCCAGCCACCATTAGGAGAAAGTAAGGGGAAGATAAGCAATATTTAAAGAAGGCAGCTTAAGCTTATTAATCAAAGAGCAAATCTCAAACTCCTTAACAACAGGTTAAGGTGGATAATAGATTAAATCTCATTTTTATTATTTTCGGTTCTAGATCAGATCCAAATATGTTTTGCAAAGTATTATGCCTGTTTTGAATGTTAAAACGATATATATGCTTGTTGATGAATTTTGTTGTTTCATATAGATTTTATGATAAAATTTAATTTGAAAATCCTATCAAATGACATCCAAATGCCTTGCGATTTCGATATGATACTAGAAATAATATTTTAGAAATGGGTTTTGAGTTTCATAATTTTTTGAGTTGTTGTGGACTCATTATAAATTTTCAAGTAAAGAAAATGGGTAAACTGAGTTTAGATTAATTTAGGCTAGTATATGTTAGCTTTGGGTCAGAAATTTAAATAGTTAGAAAACATATTAAAAGTGATTTATGGAAATTTATGGAGAATTTTCCTAAGTGTTTTATTAAGTATATAAAATTATTTAAGGTATGGAAGTTAAATGTTTTATGTGTTTAAGAAAGGAGAAGGGGAAATTTGCTAAATGTCTCAAATTAAAAATACTGAATGCGGCAGCACTTTAGAAATGATTTTTGGAGAGAAATTGGAAACCAATTATTTGTTGGCAAATAAGGCAAGTTAGTTGGAAATAAATTTCTTTAAAAAAATTAAATCAGTTTTATAAAGTTTTACTGCTTCACTAATTATAGTAGCCACCTTTCGATCCCATATCACCGCCTCCATCTAAGTCAAAACTAATGCACATGGTATCAGCTTCGCTACGTAGTGAATTGGAGTTAAGCGAAAGGTATGAAGTCGAAGCAAGCTTTTGAAGGGGTTGAAGAAGCTCTTGTAAACGTAGAACCATTTTGGTTAAAAATGAAACTTTCGAAGTAGATAGATTTCAACTTGAACAATTGTTTAGAAAAAGAGCTTTCGAAAGAGGTTGCTGCCTTTTGTTTTAAAATGAGCTTTCGACAGGGTTGAAACCCCAGCTACCACATTCTAACTTTCGAACAAGTTAAGGTCGCTTTGCCTTTAAAGATTGGTTCCAAAAGGTGTTTTTGTTTTTACTAAGAAGCCGTTTCTCCATTTTTTCGAAAGGGATGGTTTCAAAACCACCCACTTTCTTTTACTTAGGAATTATGCCTTCGAAAGAGTTGCTTTTCGACCCAGTTCTTTTAAGAAGCTTTGCTCTATTGAAATTTAAACCCAAAGGTTTCGAAAGGAATGTTTTAAATGGTTTTGAAACTATGTTCCACAAGTTTTTACTTGAACCTAATGCTTTCGAAAGGTTTTTTAAGCAAAGGCTTTGTTGCTTTCGAAAGGTTTATAACTAAGGTTTTAAAGGGGAGGTGCCTCAATGTTTTCGAAAGGTATACTTTGAGTATTTAAGTGGGAGATTTCCAATTCTTTCGAAAGGCAAGTTTAAGGTTCTTTAAAAAGAGGATGTCTAAGGTTTATAACGCTTTCGAAGCGATACCTTTAATGATTCCAAAATGTTATTTTAAAGGATTCGAAAGGTATGTTTTGGCCTTTCGATCTAGTGTTGCAAGGTATAGAAGTTAATATATTTTAAAAGAGGTACTTTAATGGATTCGAAAGGTACCATTTAATGTTTTTAAGCAAAGTTTTTGAATGGTTTACCTTGATTTTACGGCCTAAGAGCTTTTAAGTGAAGAAGGGTTTTAACTTATTTTGGAGGGATAAACAATCCCACTATAATTCATCAACATTGTTTTGAGTAAAGTATATATAATATGGCAAAGATGTTTGAATAAAGCAAAAGTATGCTTTCCTTGTTTAAGTATGATTTAAGGGATTAAATAAATTTGAAAGAAATGTTTTCAAGGAAAATTTGATGGGGATATTAATCCTAAGTAAATGACTCGGATATTAGAATACCTAATGAGACTGGTATATGGTCGAGCCATATACTTTAGCTATTATCCCCTAGCTAAATTAGTCCAAAATTCCAGTGTGCAGGGCTTTGTCACAGGTAAGACTAAAATAATGTTACATACAAAAAATAATATATATAGAGAATGATAGGTTATTAGTGAGCCCGCAAAACCATTAGGATCAGTTGACCCTGAAAGAAGTAAGTTAAGGACAGACCATCCAGAAGAGTGTCTGACATATGTTAGATTATTTATTTTGTCTAGTAGGCCCGAGTCAGCCAAAGGTTAGTGGTTAGCAAAACAAAACTACATTATTCGGACAGATAATCTATTAATTACCTGGTTTATATGCATATGTGATATTGCTATTACTGCTTTAATCAGTTTGATTGCAGGATTTTGATTTGCAAAAGATATGTTTTGAAAAGGGATATTAGTAAGGGGAAACCTGTTCCACTAGGTGGCTGGTCTCACTTAATATCAGACAACCGAGATGTATAGTATTATTCACACCAAGCTTTATGTCTGACTAGAAATTTATATTTTCCCCTTAAACACTCGGGTGCTCAAAATTAATTTGAGTAGATTGAGAGTCAAGGCTTTATAAGTTTAATAGGTAGATGAATAAAGCTTCCGGAGACAAGCAGATGGCAAAGTTAGCTATTTAGGAATTATGAGTTTTATTCCTGATGTGTTGTATTTAAGACTTATATGTATGTTTAGTGCTCTGATCATCCAAGAGGGCATCTTCATATGTCGCTCTTGGCGTAATTTGTAATAATTATATTTGATCAAAACTCAGGAATCGATTAAGGAATTATGTGATCAAATAAAAATATGGTTTTGGAACATAATGAGAAAAGTTGTTTTTGAAATCTGTGATTTTATTTCATATTCATGTGACTCTGATATTATGGATACCATTAACATTACCATATTTTTTTTACCATAAGTTAATACTGTAGATGACAACAACATCTGTAGCGTATAGCTTCAGGCCTCAAGATATGGGATGTTACAAGATTTGATACCACTCCGGGTATTAGGCATCGCGAATGAAGTCGTCATCCTTTGGCATATCAACTTCCTTTTTGAGTGCAGGGTTTCTCTCCGGACCCAGCCTATAGCTCTTTTGTTTCACAATAACAAACTTAGAATTTATATTTAATGCATGGATCGCTATCTCTAGCGAGATTCCACACATGTCAGAGTGCATCCAGGCAAACATATCCAGGTTCGCTCGGAGAAAACCAATCAACTCTTTTATTACTCTGACGCCAAGCTGCGATCCAATCTTCAAGATCCATGTCGAGTCATCCTGACTAACCAGGACGTTGATTGTCAACACGACTAGAGCTACCCTTCTATTGGTGGATTTTTTCGTGGATCCATATCCTTATGGAACTGACAGTGTTGCCCGATCCAGGGCTCAGGCAGTGGCTGCTATGCATCCATAGCCCTGATTCAGAGGGTCCCCTTTACACTCTTTTCTTTCTCTCTTCACCTTGCCTCCTTCATCTCAATGATATAACACTTAGGCCAAGCCCCTAATTTCCCTCTACTATTCCCACACCATTATTTGTAGGAAATTTCATTGTCAAGCACTAAGAAACTATAGTCGCACTGAATTCAGCCAGAGCCGGTCGGCCCATAAATGCGTTGCAAGCAGTGTATATATCTAACACTATAAAAGCCACGACGCACACTCGCTTGTGGTAGCCCTCGCTAAGCACCACCGGTAGTTCTATATATCCGACTGGCTCCATAGTCATCCCATTAAATCCTTGGATTCGAGATTTACACGATTTCGAGTCCTTTCCCTCTAGAAGCATCTGGTCATAGGCTTTCTTAAAAAAAATGTTGATCGAACTACCATAATCAACCAACACCTTTCATATCATAGCAGAACTAATCATAGATGTAATCAAGAGAGAGTCATTGTCATCAACGTCTCCATTTCATGTGGATCTTAATAAGCATAGGAAATCTATTAACTAGCATTAGATCCAATCTATGTATTAAAAAAATTATATTACGTTTAACATATATTGTATTTTCTTAGTCATCATATTAATTAAACTAATTGAATATCCATTTCGAATGTATCATATATATTCATGACATGACTTGATGACATAATAATATATAAGCTTATCTATAACTATATTTATATATATTTATACACACATATACATATATACACAACACATATAGATATTGAGATTTATATCTACTATGTACACATAATATTATAATTACATATACATATGATAATTCATATGCATATCAGGAATATAAATGCCTAAGTATATGCATATGTTTAAATATAGTACAATATATGTAAATGGTTTGTATGCACATATTAATGGAATTATATATATCGTTTATACAAACATACGCACATACACACATATATATATATGCGTGTTGTATATTGGTGTGTGTGTGTGTGTGTATAAAATCTGTACAATTAAAAGTAGATGTTTTTAAATAGAGATGAAGGTTAGGTTTTTAATAGGAAATGGAAATACTTATTACTACGTTTATATTTTATCAAATATGTATTTATAGAGGAGAAGGGAAATTTAAATATGTATACACTAGATCTAGATATAATCAAATATGTATTTAAAGAGGAAATGGAAATATATATAGATAATTCCACCTTCCTCTTCTACAAACTCATAATTAAATCTATATATAATCTCGATAGGAAATGAAAACGTGGTCTCATAGTTATCCATAAATAAAATTATTCGCATAAAAAATTTAAATATGAAATATCACACACACATAGGATCATTAAAACAATGTCATATTCAAGATTGTTCCAACAATATGAATTAATTAACTAAAACAATCCATATATATTATAATTCAAAATTAGTTAATAAATTTAAAATATCAAATATATTTGGCTGAATAATAAAACATTAAAATATTTTAATTTGAAATCAGAATTGACTTAACCAAATGTTTGGATTCAAAATGTTTACTATTTCAAATAGAATAAGATGTTTACATAAAATTCAAATATTTGAATATCAGATTTATTATTTTATATATATTAAATTTATAGCATATGTGTATGTGTGTATGTGTATGTATATATGTATGTGTATGTATATTGTTATATTTTGGACAAAATACAGTGTACATTAATAAGCATTTATTCTTAAATATGTGTGTAAAAATTGGTTTAATATTTTATAAATAACAATACATAAACAATTTTGAAACAAATCTAGTAAGTGGCAATAGAACCTTTACACATATATAAACTTTGGGTCAAGGTTGAACATTATGAATAAGTAATAAAAACATATATGAAAAGTTCTTGCCCTTCGTAACACCTTGATTTGTGAGTCGTCTTCTAGATTGCTTGAATCACTACCCGAAATTGTTAGGTCGAATGAACCATTTTGTTTTAATTTGTTTAATGTGTAGCTAGGTGAATTGTAGTTCGACCATGAAGGAAGAAGGGATGAGAAGAACATCCATGAAAGAGTGAAAAGGAAGAAGGAATTCATATGAATTAATGTGGAAGGTTTTAGTTTTATGAAGAGAAAGAAAACCTTTTCTCATTCCCCTCTTTGAAGCCTTCCTCACTAGCTCAAAATTAGATCTAAATAAATATCTAGACAATATCTCCCATCTTATGGCCGCTCATACATGATCCTATATGGAAAAAAACCAAAGCCCATTCAAGTAATTAAATATATTTAACGGCTACTTAAATTCACACATGTCACACAAATATATATATATATATATATATATATATATATATATATGCATATGTATGTATGTATGTACGTACGTACGTACGTATGTATCGTATATCGATACGTGCACATATAACTTTTATATACACATCTAAATTTGTTAATGGCACCTAGAACATTTCAAGCTACCTTATTCACTAGTAACACACCAAACATCAAATACGCTAAATTAATATTTAGTAAATATTAATTAATTTATAGCATTTTATAAACTAATTAAATAGTAGTGTATTTTAGAGAATTCACATATACGCTTTTATAACTCAGAGCTGTGAATTCAGTTAGTGATTATTATTGAACAATTCAAATATTAATGTTCACATGTCACTTTAGCTAATATGTTGATAGTTTGGCTGAATTAATCGCTTACAGACCTTTTTGGTAAAGTTGTATTTTACATCACCTTAAGTGGTACCGATAGTTAAAAAATTTACACATATTCGCTTTGTCAACACTATATCACTTCAGTATATATACGGTTTGGTACTAATGAAAACTCCAATATTATGTATATTAAATTTAATCAGTCCGTAAAAAAGTCCTTGATTAAATAGTAAAATTTATTGCTAGCCAAACATTTAACTACAAATTGACTATAATTGACTGTGATACTAACCTCGTAAACCCGAGGGCACGAATTCTCTGTTGAATAATGCTTCACTTCTAATTCTTAAGATTAGACCCAACTATGGTCATTCGATGGTCGGCATGCCATGTTTTGATAGAGTTAAACGCATGCCATGGAGGCAATTTTGTAATTTATTATAAATTGTTAACTCTGCAATCAATTCTTCTTCATAATAAAAGGTGTTTTCTTTCTATTACATGCTTGTCATGGTATTTAATTTAAGTATATTTAATAGAAAATCCATAAATGACATGTTTATGATAGTAAAATTAAAAATAGTTGTAATCAAGATTATTTTATCACTATATAATAAACACATAGTTTTAAATAATTCTAGTCAAGATATGTCAAAACTGGATATTGATGCATCCGTTGAGACCGGAGCATGTAACACTCTCAAAATGAGCAATGCATTACTCGTGACTGCTGAGGGAGCTAAGGAGCGCAATGATAGTTATTGGATAACTATGGAATTACTAATGGCACCCAAAACATCAGATACAATAATAATTAATATTCATAAATACTAGTTATAAAACTTTATAAATTAATTAAATTGTATGGCATTTCAAAGAATTCACAAATATGCTTGTATGACTAAGAGGTGTGAATTCAATAAACGGTTAATATTGAATCATTCATATATTAACATTCACACGTCATCTTAGCTAGCAGTGTGATATTTTGACCAAATTCATCATTATAGATCTTTTCAGTAAAATCATATTTTAAATCACCTTAAGTGGCACCAATAATGACAATAATTTACACATGTTCTCTTTGTCGACACTATATCACTTTAGGATATATAGGTATGATATTGGTTAAAACTCCAATATTATCCACATTCAAATCGACCTGTCCATAAACAAGTCCTTGATTTAATAATAAAATTTATCATTAACTGTTCTACTCTAGCTAAATATTTTGATTTTGAGTTGACCATAGTTAACCGTAGCACTAACCTTGTACAGTTAAGGAGATGAATTCTCTATTGAATAGTGATTCACTACCAATGCTTCAACTCTGTAACACCTTTAATTTTTGTATAACATTATTTAGGGAATTTAATTATATAAATTAAATAGAATAATTGAGGTGATAAGGTGAATGAGATTTGTTAACTAATTTTGGTCAGGTCTTAATCAATCAATAAGATTATTTTAAATATATAGTAGAAAGGAATTAATGAGAGGGTCATAATGGGAATAAATCACTATTTCATTCCCTAAACCCTTCATCTCTCATTCATCCTCATTTATTTATTCTAAAAACCAAAACAAACTAAATAGAGATCTGCCATTACATAAGGGAAAAAAGAAGAAAGCTAAGGAATTCAAAGGGGACAGAACAGGAGAATTAATCTACATCAAATCTCAATCTCTCTTATCCAATCTAAGGTACCGTCTCATTTGATATGTTTTATTTTTTTGATTTATGATTGATCCATGTTTTTATGATAATTTTTCATGTTTGGATCGATAGTGCCATTGTTGGATTGAATGATGATTTGTTGGAACTTTATCGAATTATTCTAATGGGTTTTAAAGGCAAAACCTAAGTTTTTGATCTCCTATTGATTTGAAATATGAACATGTTATCTAAAATATTATTTTGGAGATGATTTTTCAATTTTATAATTTTCCAAGTTTATATGAATATATTAGGAATCTCCTAAGAGGATGATGTGTATATTTTGGATTTTTAATTATTATAAATAATCAAATCAATATTTTGGTCTTGAAAGTTTATATAAGGAAAAAGATGGAATTTGGATTCTTACTGATTTTTGGAGATTTTTCCCTATTTATTATGATTTCCTATGAATTTATTATTCTAGAAAATGTTTATAATTGATATAAGTTAGTGATATTAATTATATTGTTTTGCAAAGTTGATGGAGAAGGTAGAACGTGATCTAACAGTATTTTACTAAATAACCTAAAAAGTATTTTGTTATCCAATAATAATTTGGCATGAGGCAAGAGTTAGTGGAAAGATTTAGCTTTAAAATAAAACAAATCGGTTTTTATCCTAATTACTGAAATGTCACCATAGAGACTCGATGCCTCTAAATTTTAGAAACTAGGCAAGGGTCGATGCAAGCGATAGCTACTCAATACCTATATGACTTCGCTACAAAATACATAGTTATTTTCGACGGCTCAATGCCGTCGGCGGCCATCGCGAGCCGTCGGAAATACCGATGGAATATAGAACATAGATTTCATTCATTTTCGACGAAATCGACGAAGACTTTGCGATGGCCTCGGATGGAATTTTTGACAGTAGTTTTGATGGTTTTTCCAATGGTACTAACATCCATGTGGCTTAAAAACATGACATAGAATCGTTGGAAGCCATCGAAAGCCATTTGAATTTTCAATCGATGAACTGTCGGAAGCCGTCGCAAATCGTTAGAATATTTCGACCTATAGCTGTTGGAAGCCGTCGGAATTCGAGGTAAAATTTTCTTTTTTTGACAGCCTAGTAGCGCATCAGTATCAATATATATCACAACACATCAAAATCAATATATATATATAAGCTAAAATCAATATCAATATCAATAATAATATAAAACCTAAACATTGCCATCTTAAACATTACCATCTTAAATTCAAACATTTCCAATCAATATAAAACAAACCGTCCATCATCACCTAAACGCAATGTATACATTTAACATCAATGTATAATATATACATCCCACGTCTAACCTAACACATCAGCATCAAACACCACATGTCCACAAATCAACCTCACCATCTTTGATTGTATATATACATAAGTTTCAAAAAAAAACTATAGAACATACCTCATGACTCGTCATCGGCTTCGAAACCACCATATTGAACTTGAGTTAACATGCCGTTAAAATCATTCATGTGATCATTTGGATCATCACTACCTTTACATATACACCAGTATTGTTAGTTAATTTTTCACCCCCATATTCTTTGGTGTTGAATTTGTATCCATTGACAAAGAATATTGGATATGTCTTGACTTTTCTTTTTCGTTCCATCGCAAGATGCTTCAGCCCTTCGTCGATCATACAATTTATTGGATCATATACGTGGTTCGTGATCAAGTAGCAAAAATTTTGTTGATATTGCCTCTTGGATACAGTGATTCGTAAATACTGCATATATAGATAATATATTGCATTATAATTAATACACACATGTACTATTCAGGTAAATAATTTTAGATGTGTTATTTAATAATACATAACAAATGGCGCAACTTCTGCACAGTTAAAAAGAACATATGTGTGGGCTATATAGTAATCTCTATCATCTAACAATACTTCCATACATTTTCCAACAGGGCCTCCCTACTATCTAAAAATAGATAGCACTAATTAAGAAGAATGTTGTTCAATGCCCTCATCATTTCACTTAGCACTTTCAAATGATAAGTTCATATGGTCACTGAAATAATGAGAGAGAAAAACGAAGCTTCTTCTTAGATATACGATTTGCATATCGAACCTTCGACTCATGCTTTTTATCTCACTTTTTTCTTTAGATGATTTAAGTACCCGTTAAGAATAATTATAATTAAATTTTATTACATGTAACTGAAATAATATTTAACATACTTAATATTAACTTCTTTCAAACAGATACATCAATTCATATTGCACAGAACCTCGAAGATGTGCTTCAAACTGAAGATGGACAGGTAAATGTTCCATTACATTTAAAAATATGGAGGAAATATTTTCTCCGGTTTGTAGAGAAGTGTAGGAAATTCTTCCTCAAGTTTACGTAGATGATCAACTTTTAATGTAGTTGAACAAAGCTCTTTATAAAAAAAACTAAGTTCTGTTACAACCATCCAAACTTTTATGGGCAACTGTTCTTTGAAAGCGATGGGTAACAAATGTTCCATCATTACATGACAATCGTGAATTTTCATTCCACTCATTTTATCATTTTTACAGTCGACACATCTACGAAGATTATAGGAAATCCCATCGGGAAAACTTAGTCCTTCCACCCACTTTAACAGTACTTTAGCTTAGTTACTGTCCAGCTCATAGCATGCTTTGGGTTTTTTGTGTCATTTAGCTTCATATGAAGCTCGGATGATTGCATATTACCTCTATATCATGTCTTGATTTCAAACCATCTTTAGTCTTTCCTTTAACATTTAGAACTATGTTAAATACATTATCAAACATATTTTTCTCGTTGTGCATCAGGTCGATATTATGATGAATTAGAAATTTTTTCCAATAAGGCAACTCCCAAAATATATATATTGTTTTAACCAATTATGAATCATCGATTCATCTTGAATTTCAATTTGTTCGCAAGTTTCATGTATCTTTGGATAATCCTTTACAAGGTCATAAATATCTTCGCTTGACCAAATCATTGGTGGTCATAAGGTATCAATTTCGTTACTTGTAAAGTTTTTTTATCTTTTCTAGAAGGATGATTAATATAAAGAAAACACCAATGACGTCAAACCACGAAATTTTCTTCCCATGTGGTAAAGAAAATGCTCATGTTTCTTCCATGCAATAAGGAGAAGCTAGACGACCAGTTGTACTCCAACCCGAAAGCATTGCATACGCAGGAAAATTGCCTATAGTCTACAACAGAGAAGCAAACATATGAAAATTCTTTATTCTTGAAATGTCGTACGTTTCAACACCTTCATACCATAATGTTTTCAACTCTTAAATCAACCCTTGTAAGTACACATCGGTTCCTTGTGTCGAATTATCAGAGCCTAGGATGATAATAGTGAGAAACATATACCGAGTTTTCATACACATCAACAGATGTAAATCGTAAGGTGCAACGAATATAGGCCAAGATGAATATTTTGAACCAAATTGAGAGAACGGTGATCCACCCATACATAAACCAAGTCTAATATTACAGCTCTCCACTATGAAAGTAGGGTATGTCTTATCAAAATGCTTCCATGCTTCTCCATCAACTGGTATATTAACGTACCTTCTCTCTATGTTAATGTACATTCTTCCCGTGTTCTCACACAGTGCCATTGTTAGTCCTTGAGATGATGGTTTTGATGACAACAACCTTAGGACTTGTTATAAAATATAAATACTAACATTATGGTTTAGATATATATATGTATATGTAGGATATAACCATGCAAGTAACAAGAATGAAGACTGTACAGTATAGAGATTCAAGACTGAAGATATCAAGATTGAAGACTCATGAGTATTAAGATATCAAGAGTTCAAGAATACAAGATAAGTAAAAGTACTTACATCTTTATTCGAAATTTATTCATGGAATGGAATCCACTTCGAGCCTGTTAAAAGGATGGAACCCTAGTGGGATGGAACCCATGACAATATCTAGTGGAACATATAGTGGTCCTATTTCGATATCCACTAATTTTATAAAATTGCTTATTTTAAATGTTTTCAAAACCTTATTTTCAAAAAGACATCTCTCTTGTTTGAAATATTTTAGCCTCAAAATTATCTTTATCATTTTTAATATTTTGATTTCAAAATTATCCTTGATTTTAAACTATCTCTTGTTTTAAATATTTAGCTTTAAAAAATATTTATATACTCAGAGTTTAAATCACTTTATAGATTAAGATTATATATTAAAAATTACTTTTATATGTTTAAACTATATTTAAATATATTTACAAAGTTTAGAAATTGTTTTAAAAATTATAGAAACCAATTTTAATAAGCAAATCAAAATCACCAATTTTGCCTAGAGCATGTCGATATCCTTTAACCCCCATGTCGACATGGTGCCCATTAAATTCATTCAAATTTTCAAAACAAGTGTCCATTCGTCATATTCTTTCACGAGTAGATATGGCTATTGATTTTCTATAAATATCAGTAGTTCTAAACGAATTTTTAATCATATTTTTTGTTTTCTTTCCTCTTCATCTTCCACATTTATTCTAAAGAATCCCAAACTATACTCTGCCGAAATACCAAGTGAATCAAACTTGATTATCTCTTGTTTGATTCTGCCACTCTCTCCATAAGATATCAGTGCTATTCAAAGTTATAGGATCATTTGTAAATCAAACTATTGAGTAAAAGGTGCGGTCGACCTTTGAAATCAATTGGGTATGATTGTAGCCCCGAAAATCAATTAAGTGATCTTATAGCCTGGTTAAATCAAGAGAGTTGCCCTAAACTCAAATACAGGAGGGTGTATCTCGTAGCCTTGAAACCGAGGATGTAATCTGGAAGATTATTTTGAAAAGAAATCCGTACGCTTGTACGGAACTGGATGTAGGGTAATTCCGAACCAGTATAAAATCCTGGTGTGTTCTTTCCTTTACTACTTTTATTTAGTATTTGCATATGTGTCTAATTCTGTGATTATATCTGCATCTGTGAATTGCATTTTTTGGTGATTAAAATACATAATTTTCAAAAAAAAATAGAAAATCCATAAAACACTATTCATCCCCCTCAAGTGTTATTCCATCCTTAAGATCCGTAATGCGCATTTATCACATTTGGTATCAAAGCACAGGTTTTCAAAGTTTTCATAATCTGAATTTTGAAACGTTTTAAAAATGGCTACCAACACTGGTTCTGTTAACACTATCACTAGTTCATTTGTAGAAGGTCAATCTACTGTCAGACCACTACTTTTTAATGGCAAGAACTATGCATATTGGGCATGTAGAATGAAAATATATTTACAGTCAATAGGATTAGACACTTGGAATGTCACATAAACTGAATATTCTGAACCCATAACTAGTTTTGCACAGTGGACTACGGAGCAAAATACTATTGCACAGAATAATTCCAAAGCCATGAATATTTTATTTTGTTCACTTGATAGAAATGAATTCAATAGAGTATCTGTTTGTAAGTCTACATATGATATCTGGAAAACTTTGCAAGTTACTTATGAAGAAACAAGCAAAGTCAAACAGACTAAAATATCCATACTTACAAATCAGTTTCAATTATTCAAAATGAATTCTAATGAGTCCATTTCAGATATGTATAGTAGATTTCAGGATATTGTGCATTCTCTAATATCATTAGAAAAAAGTTTTTCCGAAGAAGATCAAGTCAGAAATATTCTAAATTCTCTTACTCCGGAATGGAATCAGAAACTCTTGCTATCGAAGAAGCAAATGACATCGGTACTTTAAAAATTGAAGAATTGATTGGAAATCTAATGTCATTCAAAGTACAAATGCAAGGGATAAGAGACAGCAAGGCATTCGAAAAGAAGTCAATTACGTTCAATGCATTAACAGGTGGATCAGACTTAGGAAGTGATGATGATGAAGAAATAGCCTTCATGACAAAGAATTTTCAGAAGTTTTTGAAATACAGATCGATGAATAACTTCAAAAAGAACTATCACGAGAATTCTGGAAATCATAATGAAGTACCAAACCACGTAAAATGTTTCAACTGTGACGAGCCAGGTCATCTCAAAAGAAACTGTCCGCATCTTGATAAGCAAAAGTTTCCTGTAAGCAATGATTATACAAAGAAAAGGAAAAGAGCATATACCGCTACACTAGACAACTCAGACTCAGACTCATTCTCAAGGATGATGATCAGAAGACGGAAAATTCAAATATGTGCTTTACAGCTATTTACGATTCCGATGATCTAGGAGATACGAATCTAGAAAAATGTACACGTTTACAATATATTGGTTGAAATTGTTTTGCTTCAAATTGTTGGTTGTTTTTGAAATTATGTGTTGTCTGAATTTTAAATTTATTATTGTTATTATATTTATTTTTATTTTTAATATTATAATATTTTTATTAAAATAGTATTATTATATTTAATAATTACTCCAGAAAATATATAGACATTAAATATATATATATATATATATATATTAAAGTATATAAGAAAAGATAAGTCACATGAATTCTCTGACTCATGTCGGCATAGTCCTACCCATGATGTTGACATCCCTGTCAGAAATTTGAAATTCAAATTTGAATACAAACCTTTGAACTTCCCTCCACCTTTTCACCAAATCCAATGTTCTGGAAAGGTACCTCTTGACCAGAGAACATGACTATTGAATATCTATTTATTTCCATTTTCTTATCATAACTTTTCACTTTCATTTTAAAATTCGAACTCTCTTTCACTCTTTCATACCTTCTACTCTCTTCAAAAATGGCTCCTTCAAGCACTCCATCCATAATGAGGTTGTCTAAAACCATTAAAGAATATCTCTATAATGATCCGAAAGCAATCAAGGCTTATATAAGCTATGCTAATTACGGAAAATTTTGTTATCCTTCGCGATTTCTCTACATATGAAATCAATACTCTTCTTGAGGAGAACCATATTCTTAGTCTTTTTGACAATTCTGAAAATGATTTTGTTTGTTACCCAAATCTTGTTAAAATGTTTTACGTGAATTTGAATCGTGGTATTTATGAAGGAAATGAAAATGAAATTTGGAGTAGTGTTAAAGGCACTAAAATTGTTTTAAATTGTGAAATTTTGTGCAACATTCTCAATTGCAAGAATTCGGGGATGGATCTTTCTACTTTTAATATTGATGAACATGACTGTGAGACATTTCATCGCATTTTCAAAGGAGATGACAACTTTGAATTTAAAAATTGTAACTTTCATCTGAAAGCACGTATTGTCAATCTTCTTTTGCAACATAATATCACTCCTAGATCGAGAAATTTCAATAACCCGACTATAAAAGTTTGTAAAGCTCTTTTGCTATTTTTGATCATTATGACATTAATTGAGCGCAAGTGATTATGGATGAACTTCTTCCTAAGAATTTGAAAATGGGTGAGAATACTTTATATCATGGAATCTATCTCACTCGGATCTTTAATTATTTTGGTGTTGATTACAAAAGTGAAGAATTTGTTTCAAGAAAAGTGTTTAATCATGCCAATATTTCTCTTATGAAAATTCCTTTCATATTTCAACAATATGAATCTTTTATCGAAAAGGATGAAAGATTGGCGCATGAAGATATGGAGGAAGAAAGTGAGGAAGAAGAAGATGAAAGGGAGGAAATGGAAATTGAATAAGAAAATGAAAATACCTTCTTAGAAAGTATTGAATACACTAACAATCCTTCCAACAAAACACTCCTCAAAAGTCAAAATATCATAGTGGAAAATCAACGGATTCCCAAAAGATCCGTTAGTAAGAAATTGGATGAAATGTCCACTAATATGAACAAACTCTTTGCTAAAGTTGGTCGAAAACTTGGCTTATCATCATCCTCCTCATCCTCTAGCACTTTCTAAGAACTAGGCTGTGATGTATTAATTTGTTTTGTGTGAGCTTGTATTGTTTTTTATCATATTATGTAGTATCTTATGTATCGCCTCATCTATTAATAAAAATCATTTATCTTATGTTTTTCTACCTTATCGTGTCTCTGGAATAAATGTTGGTATATTATATAAGTTTATATATATACATACTTATTCACAAAATAAATAAGATACATAGATTAACATACCCATGCCGACATACCTCTACCCCCCTATGTCGACATATAACTATCTGATTTGGTTACTTTTTTTAGGTTTAGAAATTAAAATAACTAACTTGTGTCTATTCATTTTAAACTAGTTTCTGCCTATTTAAACACCTGTTTCTTCCATAAATTTGTAATCTCTTCATTTCTACTTGTCCCTGTTTTCATCTCTTAACTACTTATCAAAAATGGCTTCCTCTTCTCGAACACTAAGTGATAATCTTGAAGAAACTCTCAATTAATTCAAGAATATAACTACTTTTATTCTCCGCAATCAAAGTCACTTCGAACTAAGTCAAATGCAGATGATAAAAGAACAAGAGAAGCATTTCGATTCCCTCCGTTGGATAATTTCTGCCCTAAACAAAGATGATCTCGATGCAAATCCTGTAGGAACTTTGATTCAAGATAATGAAGATTGGAAATATATTAAAAAGGATCTTATCTTTAGAGAAGAAGGATGTGTTGAAGTTCCTTGAAATATTTGATCTCCATATGATTTGAATTGCTTGTTTTTGAATTGTTTGATTTGATTTGATTTGCTTTGATTAAAATTGATTTGGTTTGAATGGTTTGTATAACACTATATGAAACATAGTATATATTGGGTTTAAACTTTCATATTTATCATGTCTCTATTATTAACTCATGTTATTTTATATGTACTCTATCATAATTTGTCACAGGTACTCCAGTATAAGACTAAGGGGGAGTTATATCAGTTTAGGATTAGTTTTTGTTGATGATAAAAGGGGAGAAATATAAAATAGAGTAGTTAGAGTAGTTAGGCTTAAATTAAGAGGGAGTTGTTAGTTTTAGGGGGAGTAATTAGTTTTAGGGGGAGTTATAGTGAAGATGAAGTATATTTTATAAATATAGGATGTCATCATAAAAAAGGGAGAGATTGTTAGTCCTTCAGATGAGGTTTTGATGACAACAACCTTAGGACTTGTTATAAAATATTAATACAAACATTATAGTTTAGATATATATGTATATGCTGCATGTAACCATGTAGGTACCAAGAATGAAGACCGTATAGTATAGAGATTCAAGACTGAAGATATCAAGATTGAAGACTTATGAGTATCAAGATATCAAGAGTTCAAGATTTCAAGAATACAAGATAAGTATTGAGTCTAGAATTATGTTAAAACTTCTTGAAAAAACTTACATCTTTATTCGTAATTTATTCGTGAAATGGAATCCACTTCGAGCCTGTTAAAGGGATGGAACCCTAGTGGGATGGAACCCACGACAATATCTAGTGGAACATATAGTGATCCTATTTTGATATCCACTAATTTTATAAAAACGTTTTTCAAAAACATATCTCTTATTTTAAATGTTTTCAAAACCTTCTTTTCAAAAAGACATCTCTCTTGTTTGAAATATTTTAGCCTCAAAATTATCTTTATCATTTTTAATATTTTGATTTCAGAATTATCCTTGATTTTAAACTATCTCTTGTTTTAAATATTTAACTTTAAAAAATATTTATATACTTAGATTTCAAATCATTTTATAGATTAAGATTATATATTAAAAATCACTTTTATATGTTTAAACTATATTCAAATATATTTACAAAGTTTAGAAATTGTTTTAACAAATTATAAAAACCAATTTTAATAAGAAAATCAAAATCACCAATTTTTCCTAGGGCATGTTGACATCCTTCAAACCCCTATGTCGACATGGTGCCCATTAAATTCAAAATTCAAATATTCAAAAGAAGTATCTATTCATCGTATCCTTTCATGAATAGATATGGCTGTTGATTTTCTACAAATACCAGTAGTTCTAAACGAATTTTTAATCATATTTTTTTCTTTCCTCTACATCTTCCACATTTATTCTAAAGAATTCCAAACTATACTCTGCATAAATACCAAGTGAATCAAACTTGATTATCTCTTGTTTGACTCTCTGCCACTCTCTCCATAAGATCTCGGTACTATTCAGAGTTATAGGATCTTTTGTAAATCAAACTGTTGAGTAAAAGGTGCGGTTGAGCCTTGAAATCAATTGTGTGTGATTGTAGCCCTGGAAATCAATTTGGTGATCTTGTAGCCTGGTTAAATTAAGAGAGTTTCCCTAAACTCGAATACAGAAGGGCATACATCATAGCCTTGAACCCGAGGGTGTAATATGGGAGATTATTTTGAAAAGAAATATGTATGCTTGTATGGGACTGGATGTAGGGTAACTTCGAACCAATATAAAATCCTGGTGTGTTCTTTCCTTTACTGCATTTATTTAATATTTGCATCTATGTCTGATTCTGTGATTATATCTGTTTCTGTGAATTGAATTTGTTGGTGATCAAATTACATAACTTTCAAAAAGATTAAGAAAATCCATAAAACACTATTCACCCTCCCTCTAGTGTTATTCCCGCCTCAAGATCCGTAATCCGCATTTCTTACAGCTATCTCATATGGTGCGCGGTTATAGAAGATGCATATAACCTTTGAAGCCTAGGAGTGATGGGTAAGTAATGCATACACTTGTACGAAACTTCATTTCCCTTTTTTTTCTTGGTTTATATATTTCCTAATTACATATTTTACAATTCCTAATATTCATCTCTTCTTTCCAAAATAACATGCAACCATTTAAAAATGTATCTATTTTTTGATACGATAAACCAAAAGCAGACATAATTTTTATTACTTCATAATGATTTTTGCATATTAAATTATCGGGTGGCATATGTCATTTTGCAGCTTGTACTATAGCTGTAAACCTAGCTTCTATAAAGTTGTATTTTGATTTTATCATAATGTATTCTGCAGTTACCGATAATTGAGTATTGCTTGTACAACCATTCCAAATGGGCTTCTTAGCAACATCCAATAAATCATTAAAAAAAATTGCTCCAATACTTGGTTCTTCTTCAACATTAACATCGTTACCAACAACTTCAATAGTATGAAACAATGATCGTACTGCATCTTCAACCTTATCTTCTATGAGTTTCGTGGGAACAATTTCAGCATCCACCTCCTCCTCTGAATGTAGGGGATTAGTGCAATAAGTTCTTCATGACGATCCCACACCAAATAATTCAGCACGAAACCATATTGGCGCAAATGAACTATTACCATATCCGGTATCAAATGCTTCAATAATTTGCACCTACTACATGGACAACGAATTTCTTCGTCGTTCCTATTATTACTTAAAGTGAATCCAATAAAGATTTGTACACCATTTTGAAAATGTTCACTTATTGAGCTTCCAATTTCTCTTCTTTGTTGGTACATCTCCGATCAATAAAATAATTAACCATTTTTCCTACTTTAAAACATAAAAAACGTATTAATCATTTAAGTATTGACATTTTATTTTTCAATCAAATCATACATTTAGATTTTCGCAAATATATAATATTATTCTATTTAATTTTATTTTCAAACGGATTTACGCAAATTATTATATGAATATAATCTATAATTTTTAGGTTATTTTTTTTACACTTTTATGGTTGGTCATCCTACTTTCCATTACAAACACAGTAGTAATTATATTTTGTAAATCATTTTATTTTAATCGATTCAACAAAAATTTGATAGCACTTCCTCTTTGTTCTCTATATTGTACACATATGCGTGTACATAGGGAACAAAAAGAAGGCGTTGTCAAAATTCTATGAACCGTTTAAAATGAAATGATTTGCAAAATACAATTACTTTATTGTGTTTGTAACTTGTCCAATACGTGGATAAATCTGACAAATATTGTATCAATAAATATAAATGTCCATTCTGTGATCAAAATGAATATCCATACAATAATCATGTACAATACTTGTCAGGAGGGGTCAAAAAATCTCTAAAGGATTTATAAAAAAACAAAGCACTAATTTTGTGTTTGACGTTTTGGAAAACACATACACTAAATCATGCACATCTACCCTAATTAACCTAAGGTAGCTCTATGGCGCATATGCTCTAATTAATCAACGTATATACACTAACATACACCGAAAAAATTAATATTTTCGACATTTAGATGATAATAACTGTAATTAGAATTCAATCGAGTATAGTAAACAATCAATGGGGGCATTATAAACAACAATAATAACAAATTAGCTCTAATTTAACAAATCAAAATTAATTAGGACTTAAGAATAAAACCTGATTGGAGATATATGAAGGGCCTAGGCTTGTCGAGAGTGGAGAATGATGAAGTTGGGGATGATCAAGGAGACGCGGGGGTTAGCTGACGACGGGGAGGCGGTGATGAAGTTAAGGATTTGGTGAATTTGGAGGCAAAGAAGATAATGAATCTGTTCTCGGTCTGAAGCCTGTATACACGCTTTTTTCGGCGGCTTACGATGGTTGCCGACGGCTAATTTACGTCGGTTTTCGACGGTTTACCATGACCACTATATTTTATTTACGAAAACGCCACGGAGATTGTCAGCCGTCGGAAATATCCGTCGACGGCCGTCAGAAGCTTCCGTTGTTATTTACTGTTGTTCTAGTAGTGCGTATTCACTCTTATAAGGGCTCGATAAGGATTGATTCATGTGATAGCTATTCAATAGCTATGCGATGTATCCACCTTTATAGATACTCGATACCTTGCATTGTTAGGGGTTCGATATCTCATGGGTTGAAGAGGCTCGATTACCCCATTGGTTTCGATACCCAACAACCTCTTTTTGTTAAAGATCGTCATCTTCAAGTTTTAGAGCTTCGTACCTCATGTTTTTTAGGATTCGACATCCATAAATTTTTAAAGATTCGGCACCACATGTTTTTACGAACTCGACACCCTTGTCTTATAATGACTCGATAGCTTCCATATAGCTATTCGATAAATATGTTTTTAGCGACTTGATAGTCATTTGTTTTATAAACTCGATAACCATGTTTTAAAGGATCGATTACAAATATAATAGCTATGTTTAAGGCCTCGATAGCTATGTTTTCTAAAAGCACAATAGGCATATGTATAAACCAAATAGTTATGTTTATAGGCTCGATATATCCTTATGTTTTATAACTCAAATAGCCATTTTTAAAGACCCGATGGCCGTGTTTTCTAAAGACTCGATAGCGTTATGTTTTGTAAACCGAATAGCATCGTTTAGAGGTTCGAATGCTCATGTTTTCTAATGCTTGACATCCCTGTTCTAATAATAATTGTGTTAAAAGCTATGTAAAGAAAATAGTGCTTTGGCGCAAGATTTTGGATAAGTGTTTGGGATATGTTTTCCTTGTTTTAAGAATGATTTCAAGTGGTTTATCATTCTAAATAGAAATGTTTTAAATGAAGTGAAATAGTATTTTAGCCCAATTTTATTTGAATTTTACCAAAGGAAAATATTACTTAAACTTAAGTAATTTTGTTATGTATACGATTATTGATTGAACATATTTGATAGATGATGTTATGTGTTCTTGCTATTATTCAATTAAATTTACATGTTTTATCATTTTTCATACTCACATTTTCATTACCCAACATTGCACCTTGGGACATAGGAATAGAATTACCAATTAGTTTGTTCCAATAGTGAGTACGGTTAGACTAAACTCTTGAGTAAGTAGAATTGCTTCTAGGAGACTGAATAGATCAATAGTGTTCGGATACCTTGAACCGATCCAAAAAATATGATTCATGGATTTAAAATCGGATAAGATTGAAGTAGGAATGGTGTAGGGTCACACCCTATGCTTCAACAGTTAGCCCCTAGTTGGTAAAGGTCCGCGATTCCAGTGCGCAGAGTTTTGTCAGTAGTGAGACTAAAAAAAGCGTACGCACAGAAGGGAAATCGTACTCTATGCTCACAGAATTTTTCTTTTCTAACTGTATTTGGAGACCTCTTAACAATATTTGGAGATTTTGGGACATCTGGTTATGTTTTGGCATGAGTCGGGTTGATAGTTTATTACTTAGCCTGTAACAGTAGCGATTTTTCGTTGCCGAAAAACCGAACCATTAGGGTTTTAGAAAGAAGAAAGAGGTAGAAGAAAGAAGAAAGAAGAGAGGAAAGGAAAAGAAAACAGAAAATAGAACGGAACAGAAAACAACAGAACCTCACAATCGCAGCGGAACAACATATAATAGATAAATGAATAATCTTTAAACAAAGAACTATATCAGTTATTACATTACATTACATTACATCATATCATCAGAGTGTACAACAACAAACAAACAGCGGAAAAAAATACTATATACTAATAATACGCCATGCCATCCAGCTTGCCTACAGCAACTCCAGAATATCCAGAATATCCTGATAAAGCTAACTCTTGACTGCCCGTGTGGAAATTGGTGGGCACCCAGAGTTTAGGAAAGAAAACAATAAACTCCGAGTCAGTCATGTGACTGGTGCATGAACTAAAACAGTTTATTTTTCTTTAAAATCAAAATAGAAGAATATTTTAAAAATCAATTCGCAATGCTTTTAAAAATGAGACTACCATAAGACCTCCCGCCACACACACAATGCAAACGCAGACTTGGGGAAGATTTCTTCTTATGTTAGTCAAAGATGCTAGATACGAATTTAAAATCTAATTAATTTTGATATTATTATTAGTGCATAGTGTAGAAGATATTTCGAAAGTAGAATATAAATCTTAGCCAGCATAGGTACCATTATATTATGCCTACTATAGCTACTTCCTGAGGAAGCAGGTTCTACAACTAAAACCGTACAAGTCTCGTATTGTTTCTTTGGATTTCCAACGAATGATCAGGCCAAGGAACTTCCCATTGCCACATGAGAATGCCTCTGGATGGACATCCCCGAGAACCAAACCGGATCTCTACCAACACAAGGCCGGGTTACCCCTAACTGAGTAACAACTGACCGAATATGCCATCCCCCGGTCCTTTGGGACCTTTTCACCGAGCGCTCGCAATCAATTCACACAATCATAACAAAGTGTTTTCAACATGAGTAAGTATCTGGGCTCCATACCATGATACCACCCTTTTCCAGAAGGAAATGCACACATCCTAAAGGGCGCTACCCCTCATAACCTTGCTGCTTCTTTCCTGTTTTGACCATTCACGGGGTGTGAGGCTCGACGAAGTCACGTCCACAAAAACATACTTTATACAAAAGCCATGCTTTGGGTCAACAAATGATCATAGAAATGATCACAAAGATAGACGATCAAACAAATGATCCTATCACAAATAATCAACACAATGATCATTTCACAGCAACACTCAGCATGTCATATTACCAAATTGGGAATATATCGCTGATAACTTCAACTATATAACCTCTGAGCTCGTACGTCTCAGAGAAGGGTGTTAAGCTAAAAGAATAAATTCTCCGCCACCAACAGAAATATATTTGAAAGAAATCTGCTTTATATCTCAATTTGTAATGTCAGACATACAATCCATACAAGTCTGTTCCGGGCTCGAACAGAACCGAAGGAACTTACAAAGAAGTCCTTGCAATCCGAATAATCTCTAATCACGTTCGGATTTCCCATCACATATGGAGATCTCAATACCGGGGATCAGCCAGTGCAGAGACAATCAACAAGAAACCCTTTCGCTTTCGAAAATATCTGGTCTTCAACACCGATCTTCGAATGCAATTCATAACGACGTATCACATATTCGGAATGGGTTATACGACCCCAAGGTCCTTTCCCGGTTAACCCGAATAGTGAGCGCTTATTTTAAAAAATAAATAAGTGTGGCATTCAATTTCAAACAAATCACAACAAATACCTATTTAAAGGTAAATATTGATAGTCGGTTATTGAACTATCAATAGATATGCCAACATCACCAGATTCCAAATAATTTTCCAAATTATTTATTTCCCAAAAATATCTTTATAAGATATACATATTTTCCATTCTTCAAAAATAAATCAATATTTATTTTTAAACTCATTTTCCAAATTCCATTTATAAATTCCATATTGAATTTACATTCCAAAATATTTATGAATATACGATTTCCATTCGATTTCTAATATTCATTTTCAAAAAAGATAAATTCCAAATATTCACTTAATATTGGAAAAGCATTTCTATACTTATTAACAATACGAAATTCACAGATCTTTTAATTTTCTATACTTAGAAAATATTTAATATACCCTAATCGAAATTAAGTATATATTTCATTCTTTAAGGAAATCATTCACTTAACCATATTTATTTGGGCCAAAACGAATGTTGCGTAAAACATCGTTACGACAACCCAAAATCACTAGTATAGGGATTCGAAATTAAAATAGATATATAAATCCCAATACTATACAAAACATTTCCTTTATAAATCTATTCAATTTCATATCTCAATGATATACTAAAATTTCATATTATAAGTTAAATACTTATAATTTATTTATTTATAAAATCGTTCCTTTAAACTTCATAAATTTTCATAAATCTTATAACTTATAAGATTCATTTATTTATCCAAATTCCATTCTTTTAAATAACTTTACAAATTTTATAAACCTACTGTTTATAAAATTCCATTTATAACTTCACCGTTATAATTCTATAATTCCAATTTATGAAATTCATTTACAAATCATTCTATCACTTATAAAAGCTCGTTTTATAATTCCAATCTCTTTAATTTATAAATATCAATTTATAAATCTTTTAATATAAAACAATTTATATTACTATTTTTAAAACGTCTTTAAACTCTTTTATAATTTCATCATTTGATTTATAAAATAATCAAATTCCATAAATTCTATTTTTAGACTTCTTATAATAAATTCAGAAATCCCAGTTCAAACTATTTTATAAAATCACTAATCCCATAATTTCAAAAATCAACTTTTAACTGTATTTCTCAAAAATCATAATTTTTATAATATTAAAATTATAACGTTTATTTATTTAAGATGAATCAATTCCAAAAATATTTTATAAACGTATATTTCCAAAAATCACTTTAGAAATCAAAATCATTATTTTTAAACTTCAAAAATTGGATCCGATGATGCAACACATCAATAGTCAATCACGACTTTCAAACATCATATATCATCCATGATAAACAATCAAATATCACAATATATGAAATCAAATAAATATTTGTGAGGAATCCAGTTGGATCCCTCCAACCTGTTTCCCTGCATCCACAGACATTAGCACAATACCATTCCGTTTCAAGACGGAATATCGCGGTATATGGGATTTTATAAATATATATCCACTTACTAACGGCGCATAGGGTCTCATCCGCTATACAAATGCGGGAAATCAATCAACTGCAATATATACATATGCCAATATATATATATATATATATATATATATATATATATATATATATTGCTATATATAATATAATACCAATTCCACTTCGAGGTGGAATATCGCGGTATATGTGTGTAATAAATAACCTCCGCTTACTAACGGCGTATAGGGTCTATTCACATCCAATATATATATATATATATATATATATATATATATATATAACAATCATCATTCAAGCATTCAATCAATACAGTCAATCAATTTTAAATTTAACTATTTAAAATTTAAATAAACAACAAAATTCCTTTTGAGTGAGAAGTTCTCACCTTTGATTTTATTTCGCAGTCCATTTCATCTTGACTCGATTTTCAACCTAGTACAAACAATTCAAGATTTATTATTTAAATTGAACGAACAATTCAATTGTCATTTATTAAAATTTTTCTTTTATTATCTAATAGTTTCTTTTAAACCAATTTCGTCTTTAATAATCGATTTAACTAAAATTTAAATTTAAAACAAATCTTCCTTTAATAAATTTAATTAACTTACCATATAATTAAATTTATTCAACTAATTATTTATTTCTTTTTCTTACCAAAAATTATATTTTAACTAATTTCCCTTTTTTAAAATAAATTTGGCAACTAAACAATTTAAAATAAACTTATTAACCCCATAAGTTATCTTAATAAATTATTTTTACTTTAAATTGATATCTTTAAATCAATTTCCTTTAATAAATTTGTTTTACTAAACTTTAAAATAACTTTTTTAATAAAATTCCTTTATTCCCTTAAACATAAAATTAAATTTTAAACTGTCTTTACAATTCAAATTAAATTTCAACTAAATTTACTTAAATAAATTTATTTAACTAGAAATTTAATTTCAAACTAACTTCTTTTTAATCTAAACTAAAATCTCACTTACATACTAATAGAATAACCTTTACAAAATTATTTTAAATCTATATATTTTATTTCATAAAACTCTTCAACTTTTAAAATTCCTATTTTTATTTATAAATATTTTTCTAGTTTCATTTAAGTGCCTAAGAACAAATTAAATTTTTTTTTTTCCTTTCACTGTAAAAATTTATTTTCTGCATGTATACATATATTTGTAAAATAAAATGAATCTGGATTTAAAATTTCTATTTCTAAATCTTATCTTTGTAAATATATATATATATATATATATATATATGCTGTTTTAGATATGTATGTGAATGTATATATATTTCTATTAAATTAAAAATAGGTATATATATATTACTTCTGCTCTACTGTAAAAATCACAATTATAAAACTACCTCACCACCGCGAATCGCAACGTTGTCGCCACGAACTGCTGCCGCCTCCTCGCGCTCTCCCCAAATCAACCCATCGCGACCCAAAATCTCAAACGCTCTTGCTCCATCACCGCCCTCGCGTACGAGCCCTCCACGACCCCAAAACTCGCCGCTGCCCAGACTCAAGCAGAAATCCCCCACCGCGTCGCCTATCCTTCGCGGCCGCCGCTTTGAACGCCACGAAAACCCCTCCACTTGTCGCGCGCGATCAAGTTCGATGCATATGAATTCACGATGTCGAGCTCCCCTCCCCCTTTTTCTCTTCTCCCAAGGCTGCGGCCATTAAATTGTCGAACGAGTGTTTCGATTTTTAATGATTGAAGAAGAAGGGCTTCGGCTTTTTTTTTATATATAACTGAGATGATTGACTCGATTTCGAAAATGAGAGAAGGGGAAGACTTCGTTTAAAAAGGATTGAACTGGAGGTTATGAGAAAGGAGAGGAAAGCTCGGCTCCATTAATAATTTTATGAACGAGAGTGAAGGGGGAGAACGTGATTTATCAGAGAAGAGTCGTGCAAGCACGTCTTCGTATCGTGATATTAGGCACGATTTTAGGCTAGAATATAGGGATGCTGTGTTTGTTTATTAATTTAAATTCAAACTGAATCCAATTTAAATTTGCAACACGTTTATGTGTCGTGTGCTCACATATTAACTCAGAAAAATACGAAACTTGAAATCCGACAATAATTCAACGTTACGGACCCAATGGAACTGGTTTCGTTGAATTCCGAGACTGTGCCTCGGAAGGCTATTTTTAAATATCGATTCAAACGATTTAATTTCAAAACTGAACAATTCACTTTCAATTTCAATTCTGAAGCTTCTAAAATCTTCAATATTATCAATATGAATTTTACAAGCCTTTGAAATATTTTTAATCGGCTTAAAATTGAAGATTCAAATTTTTATTCAACTTTCAATAGATTAAATTCTATAATTTAATCGCCAATTCATTCTGATAATTTGAAATTCAAGTCAAATCATCATTTAAATATTTAAAATAATTTAAATATTTTCAAATTAAATTGTTAAAAATTCTGGGTCGTTACAATCTTCCCTCCTTAAAAGAATTTCGTCCCGAAATTACAAGTTAAGAAGAATGCCCTTATCCCGTCTATTATTCTTCACAATCCAAATAGTTTTATCAACTTTCTAACCTAAATCTTTTACTAGAAATTCACTATCATTTCACTAGATTTCCAACTTCAATTATAGGTTCCAAACAACCTTGTTCTTCCAACAATTCAAATTTAAATTCAAATTCAAATTTCAAACTTTCAAAATTTTCTCAAAAATTTTCTAACACCCTAAATTTTCGAAAAATTTCGCCAGCGTCTCCTTTGCGCGGCTAGCTCGGTACGACTACAAAATGGCACCACGGCCCCTCAGAATCAAAAAGAAAAGAGAAAACCAAGTGGCTGGAGAAGAAAATCATCAAATTTCATACTGAAATTGAAATACGTACCTTTTTGTCGAGCCATTCAATTTTATCTTTGAAATCAAAATCTCAATTCCTTTATACACCTGTATAACCTGCTAGTAGTAGCATCCAAAATATCCAATTCTAACATTCAAACTATTTTGCAAATTCTATTACAAAATTTCCAACATATGTTCTTATACACTTTTACTTCATTATTGAAGTTACATATCCATCTCATTCAATTTTACATTTCAATTCAATTCACAATTTAAATTTCATTCGAATTCAATTCACAATTTAAATTTCATTCGAATTCAATTCTTAATTCTAAATATTGAATTCTAACGATTAACTTTCATTTAGTATTTCATATTACTACTTCAAATTAGTTTCATTCATTTCAATTTTCAATTTCTATATTCAATTCACCTCGAATTTACTTAATTACTAACAAAGAGAATTTCAATTTATTTCTTTTACTTACTTGAATTTATATACAAATTCAAATTTATCTTTAAATTTAGCTCACGACTAAACTTTAATTTAACCAATTCAAACTTCAATTCATTAGTCCATGAATTAATAATTTATCAAGTTAGTTTACTCGAATTCAATCCACTTTTTTTTTATTAAATTCCATATACTAATGATAATAATTCAATATCATCACTTCTAACAATCATGCAACCATATACTATAATAATTCATAGAAAAATCATTTCTTTTCTATACAAAATAGTTTTGGGCAAAATTACTTTATTTACCCGATTCAAAAACAATTTTATATTCACTAACATATACGCGCTCATATCTATTATTACACTCAAACTCATTCTAGAGTACTGCTGACTCTATCTCTAACGAGTAATACCCAACAGAACCATGGTTGTCGCTTAACCATAAGCTCTGATACCAAATGTAACAGAAGCGATTTTTCGTTGCCGAAAAACCGAACCATTAGGGTTTTAGAAAGAAGAAAGAGGTAGAAGAAAGAAGAAAGAAGAGAGGAAAGGAAAAGAAAACAGAAAATAGAACGGAACAGAAAACAACAGAACCTCACAATCGCATCGGAACAACATATAATAGATAAATGAATAATCTTTAAACAAAGAACTATATCAGTTATTACATTACATTACATTACATCATATCATCAGAGTGTACAACAACAAACAAACAGCGGAAAAAAATACTATATACTAATAATACGCCATGCCATCCAGCTTGCCTCCAGCAACTCCAGAATATCCAGAATATCCTGATAAACCTAACTCTTGACTGCCCGTGTGGAAATTGGTGGGCACCCAGAGTTTAGGAAAGAAAACAATAAACTCCGAGTCAGTCATGTGACTGGTGCGAGAACTAAAACAGTTTATTTTTCTTTAAAATCAAAATAGAAGAATATTTTAAAAATCAATTCGCAATGCTTTTAAAAATGAGACTACCATAAGACCTCCCGCCACACACACAATGCAAACGCAGACTTGGGGAAGATTTCTTCTTATGTTAGTCAAAGATGCTTGATACGAATTTAAAATCTAATTAATTTTGATATTATTATTAGTGCATAGTGTAGAAGATATTTCGAAAGTAGAATATAAATCTTAGCCAGCATAGGTACCATTATATTATGCCTACTATAGCTACTTCCTGAGGAAGCAGGTTCTACAACTAAAACCGTACAAGTCTCGTATTGTTTCTTTGGATTTCCAACGAATGATCAGGCCAAGGAACTTCCCATTGCCACATGAGAATGCCTCTGGATGGACATCCCCGAGAACTAAACCGGATCTCTACCAACACAAGGCCGGGTTACCCCTAACTGAGTAACAACTGACCGAATATGCCATCCCCCGGTCCTTTGGGACCTTTTCACCGAGCGCTCGCAATCAATTCACACAATCATAACAAAGTGTTTTCAACATGAGTAAGTATCTGGGCTCCATACCATGATACCACCCTTTTCCAGAAGGAAATGCACACATCCTAAAGGGCGCTACCCCTCATAACCTTGCTGCTTCTTTCCTGTTTTGACCATTCACGGGGTGTGAGGCTCGACGAAGTCACGTCCACAAAAACATACTTTATACAAAAGCCATGCTTTGGGTCAACAAATGATCATAGAAATGATCACAAAGATAGACGATCAAACAAATGATCCTATCACAAATAATCAACACAATGATCATTTCACAGCAACACTCAGCATGTCATATTACCAAATTGGGAATATATCGCTGATAACTTCAACTATATAACCTCTGAGCTCGTACGTCTCAGAGAAGGGTGTTAAGCTAAAAGAATAAATTCTCCGCCACCAACAGAAATATATTTGAAAGAAATCTGCTTTATATCTCAATTTGTAATGTCAGACATACAATCCATACAAGTCTGTTCCGGGCTCGAACAGAACCGAAGGCACTTACAAAGAAGTCCTTGCAATCCGAATAATCTCTAATCACGTTCGGATTTCCCATCACATATGGAGATCTCAATACCGGGGATCAGCCAGTGCAGAGACAATCAACAAGAAACCCTTTCGCTTTCGAAAATATCTGGTCTTCAACACCGATCTTCGAATGCAATTCATAACGACGTATCACATATTCGGAATGGGTTATACGACCCCAAGGTCCTTTCTCGGTTAACCCGAATAGTGAGCGCTTATTTTAAAAAATAAATAAGTGTGGCATTCAATTTCAAACAAATCACAAAAAATACCTATTTAAAGGTAAATATTGATAGTCGGTTATTGAACTATCAATAGATATGCCAACATCACCAGATTCCAAATAATTTTCCAAATTATTTATTTCCCAAAAATATCTTTATAAGATATACATATTTTCCATTCTTCAAAAATAAATCAATATTTATTTTTAAACTCATTTTCCAAATTCCATTTATAAATTCCATATTGAATTTACATTCCAAAATATTTATGAATATACGATTTCCATTCGATTTCTAATATTCATTTTCAAAAAAGATAAATTCCAAATATTCACTTAATATTGGAAAAGCATTTCTATACTTATTAACAATACGTAATTCACAGATCTTTTTATTTTCTATACTTAGAAAATATTTAATATACCCTAATCGAAATTAAGTATATATTTCATTCTTTAAGGAAATCATTCACTTAACCATATTTATTTGGGCCAAAACGAATGTTGCGTAAAACATCGTTACGACAACCCAAAATCACTAGTATAGGGATTCGAAATTAAAATAGATATATAAATCCCAATACTATACAAAACATTTCCTTTATAAATCTATTCAATTTCATATCTCAATGATATACTAAAATTTCATATTATAAGTTAAATACTTATAATTTATTTGTTTATAAAATCGTTCCTTTAAACTTCATAAATTTTCATAAATCTTATAACTTATAAGATTCATTTATTTATCCAAATTCCATTCTTTTAAATAACTTTACAAATTTTATAAACCTACTGTTTGTAAAATTCCATTTATAACTTCACCGTTATAATTCTATAATTCCAATTTATGGAATTCATTTACAAATCATTCTATCACTTATAAAAGCTCGTTTTATAATTCCAATCTCTTTAATTTATAAATATCAATTTATAAATCTTTTAATATAAAACAATTTATATTACTATTTTTAAAACGTCTTTAAACTCTTTTATAATTTCATCATTTGATTTATAAAATAATCAAATTCCATAAATTCTATTTTTAGACTTCTTATAATAAATTCAGAAATCCCAGTTCAAACTATTTTATAAAATCACTAATCCCATAATTTCAAAAATCAACTTTTAACTGTATTTCTCAAAAATCATAATTTTTATAATATTAAAATTATAACGTTTATTTATTTAAGATAAATCAATTCCAAAAATATTTTATAAACGTATATTTCCAAAAATCACTTTAGAAATCAAAATCGTTATTTTTAAACTTCAAAAATTGGATCCGATGATGCAACACATCAATAGTCAATCACGACTTTCAAACATCATATATCATCCATGATAAACAATCAAATATCACAATATATGAAATCAAATAAATATTTGTGAGGAATCCAGTTGGATCCCTCCAACCTGTTTCCCTTCATCCATAGACATTAGCACAATACCATTCCGTTTCAAGACGGAATATCGCGGTATATGGGATTTTATAAATATATATCCGCTTACTAACGGCGCATAGGGTCTCATCCGCTATACAAATGCCGGAAATCAATCAACTGCAATATATACATATGCCAATATATATATATATATATATATATATATATTGCTATATATAATATAATACCAATTCCACTTCGAGGTGGAATATCGCGGTATATGTGTGTAATAAATAACCTCCGCTTACTAACGGCGTATAGGGTCTATTCACATCCAATATATATATATATATATATATATATATATATATATATATATATATATAACAATCATCATTCAAGCATTCAATCAATACAGTCAATCAATTTTAAATTTAACTATTTAAAATTTAAATAAACAACAAAATTCCTTATGAGTGAGAAGTTCTCACCTTTGATTTTATTTCGCAGTCCATTTCATCTTGACTCGATTTTCAACCTAGTACAAACAATTCAAGATTTATTATTTTAATTGAACGAACAATTCAATTGTCATTTATTAATATTTTTCTTTTATTATATAATAGTTTCTTTTAAACCAATTTCGTCTTTAATAATCGATTTAACTAAAATTTAAATTTAAAACAAATCTTCCTTTAATAAATTTAATTAACTTACCATATAATTAAATTTATTCAACTAATTATTTATTTCTTTTTCTTACCAAAAATTATATTTTAACTAATTTCCCTTTTTTAATATAAATTTGGCAACTAAACAATTTAAAATAAACTTATTAACCCCATAAGTTATCTTAATAAATTATTTTTACTTTAAATTGATATCTTTAAATCAATTTCCTTTAATAAATTTGTTTTACTAAACTTTAAAATAACTTTTTTAATAAAATTCCTTTATTCCCTTAAACATAAAATTAAATTTTAAACTGTCTTTACAAGTCAAATTAAATTTCAAATAAATTTACTTAAATAAATTTATTTAACTAGAAATTTAATTTCAAACTAACTTCTTTTTAATCTAAACTAAAATCTCACTTACATACTAATAGAATAACCTTTACAAAATTATTTTAAATCTATATATTTTATTTCATAAAACTCTTCAACTTTTAAAATTCCTATTTTTATTTATAAATATTTTTCTAGTTTCATTTAAGTGCCTAAGAACAAATTAAATTTTTTTTTTCCTTTCGCTGTAAAAATTTATTTTCTGCATGTATACATATATTTGTAAAATAAAATGAATCTGGATTTAAAATTTCTATTTCTAAATCTTATCTTTGTAAATATATATATGTTGTTTTAGATATGTATGTGAATGTATATATATTTCTATTAAATTAAAAATAGGTGTATATATATATATATTACTTCTGCTCTACTGTAAAAATCACAATAATAAAACTACCTCACCACCGCGAATCGCAACGTTGTCGCCACGAACTGCTGCCGCCTCCTCGCGCTCTCCCCAAATCAACCCATCGCGACCCAAAATCTCACACGCTCTTGCTCCATCACCGCCCTCGCGTACGAGCCCTCCACGACCCCAAAACTCGCCGCTGCCCAGACTCAAGCAGAAATCCCCCACCGCGTCGTCTATCCCTCGCGGCCGCCGCTTCGAACGCCACGAAAACCCCTCCACTTGTCGCGCGCGATCAAGTTCGATGCATATGAATTCACGATGTCGAGCTCCCCCCCCTTTTTCTCTTCTCCCAAGGCTGCGGCCATTAAATTTTCGAACGAGTGTTTCGATTTTTAATGATTGAAGAAGAAGGGCTTCGGCTTTTTTTTTTATATAACTGAGATGATTGACTCGATTTCGAAAATGAGAGAAGGGGAAGACTTCGTTTAAAAAGGATTGAACTGGAGGTTATGAGAAAGGAGAGGAAAGCTCGGCTCCATTAATAATTTTTTGAACGAGAGTGAAGGGGAGAACGTGATTTATCAGAGAAGAGTCGTGCAAGCACGTCTTCGTATCGTGATATTAGGCACGATTTTAGGCTAGAATATAGGGATGCTGTGTTTGTTTATTAATTTAAATTCAAACTGAATCCAATTTAAATTTGCAACGCGTTTATGTGTCGTGTGCTCACATATTAACTCAGAAAAATACGAAACTTGAAATCCGACAATAATTCAACGTTACGGACCCAATGGAACTGGTTTCGTTGAATTCCGAGACTGTGCCTCGGAAGGCTATTTTTAAATATCGATTCAAACGATTTAATTTCAAAACTGAACAATTCACTTTCAATTTCAATTCTGAAGCTTCTAAAATCTTCAATATTATCAATATAAATTTTACAAGCCTTTGAAATATTTTTAATCGGCTTAAAATTGAAGATTCAAATTTTTATTCAACTTTCAATAGATTAAATTCTATAATTTAATCGCCAATTCATTCTGATAATTTGAAATTCAAGTCAAATCATCATTTAAATATTTAAAATAATTTAAATATTTTCAAATTAAATTGTTAAAAATTCTGGGTCGTTACATAGCCCGTGAAAACTAATAGGTTCATAGTGACCTTAGAAAAACTATGGTTTGCGATGGACAGACAATTTTATAAGATGTGTAAACTTTGGGAGTGCATAACCCTATAATGACGTACTAGTCACATTTACCCATATTACATGCATATGATCATATCATGTTTTGTTTTAACCATTGTAGTTGTAGGTGCATGATTTAGTTCGAAATGATATATTTTGATAAGATATTGGTGAGGGAAAACTTGTTTTGTTCTGTGGCAAGGTCTCACTAGATATATGTTTTTGTTCGAGATAATATATTATTATTCACACTAGACTTTTTGTTTGACCCGGAGTTTCTGTTTTACCTTTAAACTCTTAGGTTGTGACGACCCAGAATTTTCTAGCAATATCAATTTAATAATCTGCAGTAAATATTAAATTGATTTGATATATTTTTGTTAATTAGACTTGAATTGATACTTTGCTTTTAATAAATATTTAATTAGTAAATGATATCTGTTAAAATTTATTGTTTGTTAACTATTTATATATGTATATATTTGTATACATTGTAAATAAATGTGATTTGTTTTAAAGTTCAACTAATAAATTATGTTTTAAATTCTAATATACATTTTAGTGAATTAGAAATTATGATTTATTTGATATAAACTTTTCAAAGCTAATAAATAAATAAATACAGGGTTTTAAATACATAAGATAATGCTTAAATAGTTTAAAACTTATTCTAACTTAAGTTTAAATTTTTAATTTATTAACAAAAAGATTTGTTTACTTTTCTTTTTAGTATAGCTTGATTTAAAAAATATGAATTTAAGATTTTATATGAGTTTTAATATAATTTTGTAAACAATACATTAACATACATTAATAAAATATGTAGTTTGTAATAAAAAGATGATTTAATTTATTTATTATTTCAAATTGATAAATGAGTTACTTTTAAATAATTTTAATAAATAAAAATACAAGATAAATTGGAAAGGAAATATAAGTCAGTACATTAGTTAAATTACAATAATATAACAACTATAAAGTTCAATTAGTTTTCAAACAACAAAATAAAATGATAACAAGTCGCATACATTTCAAAATGTAATAACAAGTCAATAATAAAACTAGACACAAGTCAACCTGTAAGAAATGAAAAAGCAAAGTATAATTAGAGAATACAAGATGAAGCAAATGACAGTAACAAAGAATTTTTCAAAGTTGTAAACCAACATAAAAATGAACTGCAGCATATATGTATATGTTTAAAGCATCAAGATAAAATATCTTTGTTTTGTTGTACAAACATCATAATACTATAACCTGTAGATGCAAGTATATATTAACTTATCTTCGTATCAGTTGAATGTATCTGGAAAGCAAGGTAAAAACAAAATAAAATATATATGTAAGAAGCTTGTTAAGGAAGACATTGTTAAGTATTCTTAAACAAACAAACAAAACTAATTAATGTGAATCTTTCTAGCACTGCGTATCAGCCTCCATCTAAACAAATATCTCTGATAAAATCTGTACAAACAAGATTGTATGCTATATTGTTACAGTTTTATGAAACATAATAATAATGTACCCTGTAACTTGTTTTATAAATATCAAGCTTCTTGCATATATCAATCTGCATCAGTTCGACCATTCTAAGAACCGAGTAAACACTATTTTATATTCAAACAAACTTCAAACAAAACAACAACTAAAATTCAATTCAACCTGAGAATCAAAGAAGAGAGTTCAACCTGTAAATTTCAAGCCTGCTTCAACAAAAAGGTGCCTCCACATATCTGTGAGTAACATTTTTAAGATTTACTTAAGTTTTAAATTCTGATGCATGCCAATATTTGAATGCTTAAATAAATTGTGTGAATATTTATATATTCATTTTTCTCTGGATATTTGTGAGATGAAATTCTGCATATCTCAAGCCTGCAAATCCAAACTATTTCCTTATAAAAATGTTGTGTTTTCAATTTGCTGTGAGTAACTCATTTTTTTTAAGGAATTAAAAGTATAAATTAGTTGAAGATTATTGCAGTGATAAATATTGTATTATAGAGTATGGTTGTGTGTTTATGTTTCTGAATTCCTGAAGTATGATTGTGTGCAGGTATTTAAACTTAGTATATTCTTTGTTTCTAGTTTTGTTCTTTTAAATTCAAATTCTTTAAATAAATCCTTATTTAGCTCTAAGATTTAAAGGAAATCTTCAAGTTTCATTTCTATATTAGTTTAAGATTTCACTTAAACCAAAGTGATAATAATATGACTCTAGAAACAGAAAAAGGAAAAAAAATAGAACTGAGCATCTCAATAACATCAAAATTTTGAATATCTTGTTTTATCAATTCAGGTACATAAATCGAATAGTTAAATCAAATTATGATTTTTAAAATGAATATGGTGATTTTTAGTGGAGGGGGTGAGGTGCAGTTTGAGTTCAACTATTTTAGGCATTTTGAGTGGCCGTGGACAGTTGAGTTGATCTGGGGGGTCGAGCCTCTGACTGGGGGTGGAGGTGGCTACCATGGATCGAGGAAAAATAGGGAATGGCGGCGCAAAGGGTTGCGGAAGCATCGGCATGAGTTTAAAGTTTTTAAACCTAATTTTACTACGTTTTGAGTTTTGGATCACCGCGTCTCGTACAAGCGTTCGAGTGTCGCGTGGCTGTGAGGAGAGGTAGAGGGATGATGGTCGGTGGAGTAGCCGGAGTTTGGTGGCCTCTGGTGGTCGGAGCATCGCGTGCGTGGCGTTGACAGGCATGGAGGGGTGAGTGGTGTAGTTGTTTTCCAGGTTTTGTGTTTTTTTCATTTTCATTCGCGCGCGCCTGGGAAAAACCCGAAGTAGGTGGATGTTTTTCACAGGGAAAACTCGTATGTTACTCGAAGTAACACAGGGGGTGGGGGCTCGGCTATTATTTTTCAGGTTTTAAAAAAAACCTGTTGCTGTTTTTTTTTTACTGTTTTGAGATTTTTGGTTTTAAATTTTAAACAAAGGAAAGCCTAGTTTCAAATCAAGTTTAAAACATGAATTTAAGTTAGTTTTGAAAGAGAGTTGAAAATAATAAAGTTTCAAAATTTAAATTATTTTAATAACTTAAAAGTGATTAATAATTAAAGTATTTTCAACTAGAGTTGAGATCGAATGAAAATTTAAAACTGTTGAGGGAAGGTTGAAAACAGGTTAACCCCAAAGATAGAAATTAGGACTTGGATATGAAATTCTAAATTTGGAAATAAAATAAAGTTTTATAATTTAAATTTATTCAAATAAGTTTTAATTGTAATTAAACATGTGAGTTTGCAAAAGGGGTTTTGAAAATATAATAAATTAGTTATAAAACTTTATTAAGAATAAATTGGTTTTATTTAGAAAGTAATTTAAAATAAATGTTTTAAACATATTGGAATTTTACTTTAATTCATGAAGTTTTAGAATTTTATATGCATTAACTTTTAAGATAATTAAGTAAGAATAATTAATGATGGATGTTAATTAATTTGGTAATTATAAGTTTAAAAGTAGTAATTAAAGTTAATTAATGAATTAATTAACTAATATTGGATTAAGAACCACAGATTAGGTTTTGATTTAAATTAATAAATTTTAAATGGTTAAACAAACTTATAATTGATAATGATTAACTAAGTTAATTATTTTAGAAGAAAATAATTAACTTATTTATAATTAATTAATGAATTAATTTGATTAATGTATGATAGTTTAAATGTAAACTATTTATTTGAAAAGTAATTAAGAAATTAATTACTTATTAATTGAGAAAATTGATTTAATTTAAGTTAATTAAATTGGTTTAATTAACTGATATTTTAGAATTAAATTACTTAGAGAAGTAATTGATGGATAATTATTGAGGGTAATTACTGGATGATGTTGTTAATGGAAGTAATTGGAATATAATTACTTGAAATTAATCAAGGATTAATTAAGCTTGTTAGTGAGAAGTAATTAATTATGAATGATTAATTACTGTATGTTATTAATCAAGAGGATTAATATTTGTAATTTGAAGATTTGTATTCTTAGTATAATTAACAAATGAAAATGTAATTAGAAATCATTAATTAATATAATTAATGATGGGACTAGATATTGGTTTAATTGAGAATAATAAATCAACAAGGAAATTAATGGTAATAAATCGATAAATGTAATTAATTAATGGATTTATTCAAGATTAATTTCTGTAAATAAATTAAAGGAAATTTCTGGAATGCAGTCAAGTATACTTAAATCAAAGATGATTAATTTGTAAATATATATATAAGTAATGGATAATAAGATTTAAATTAAGTTAATTAATTAATTTAAGAAATCATTTGATGATTTGGTATGTGTAATTACTTAGAGTAATTAATGGAGCATAATTACTTAGGAAAAGTAATTAGATAATTACTTGATGAAATTCATACAAGATGATTTGTAAGTGAAGTAATTTGAGTAATTTCCTTTGTAATTGATCAAAGGATTGATTTATGGAATTAATTAATCATGGGATGATTAATAAGTAATTAAGGGTAATTAATTACTGGTTTGTTATTAATCAAGGGGTGATTAATAATTGTGTTTAAGTAAAGATTAATCACTTAATTAATTTAAATAAGTAATTTAATATAAATTGAAGATCATTAACTAATATAATTAATGATGTAATTAAAGATTGTTAATTAAGGAATAATTAATAGGAAAGTAATTAAATGTTAATCTACTATGAATGATTTAGAATAATTCATTTGAGAATTAATTAAAGACTAAATTATTCTTGTAATTAGAAAATGGTTAATTAATTTGATTTATAATTAATTAATGATTGTGAGAGAAGGATTTATGGAATGAGTAATTAATTTAATTTATTTTAAATTAATGAAGATGGAAGTAGTTAATTTAATTCATTTTAAATTAATTATAGATTGTGATTCATAAATCATTGCTTATGGATGATATTGATATTTCATTGATTGATTGTGATCTCAGAAATGAGATGGATAATGTCTATGTGATATGGTTGTATAGTTTAAGTATGATAATAGTTAATTATCTGTTTGGATGATAATATGGATTACCTGTTTATGAGATTATCTGTGATTATCTACTGTGATATTATGGATTATCCATCTGTGTGTATGTTGATTATATTGAATTCACTGTTAAGACTAAATAGACAACTTGGCCTTAAAAGACACGTTTTGGATTTCGATGAGACCGGGATCGGTTTTCCTTATTTGGAATATCCAAAAACCACATCGTTTCCAAATTAACGATAGGTCGTGAATCTGAAGTGAAGATGAAGATTCAGAATGCAAGGGTTATCATCGTTAACTCGGAGGGTGATTCCAAAACGAGTGTAACGAGATGATGCCTTCGGTTTCGTTCGAACCCGGAACGAACTTGTATGGATTGAATGCTTTCAACACATCGTCAGGCGGACGATGAGCATTCTAAGAAATATGTTCTATAAAGGTAATCGTAACCTCAAGCCTTATCAACCGGGAATGGCTAAAACAGGGGAGGTGCAGCAAGGTTAGGTGGGTCATGCCCAAGCAGGACAAGGATATTCCCCTGTCTAGATGTCCCTTTTTATTCGGCTGTGTGGGTAGTTGGTCTGCAGCCAACTGCGGGGTTTATCTTATTCGGGACTGTTCAGTAAGCAATGATTCCGACCTTGTGTTGCAGGGGGTCAGGAGTGATCCTCGGTACGTTGATCTAGGCCACGTATTGTGACGGGCGGTACCCCAGTAGCCCTGCCATTGTATGGAATCCACAATCCAATAAGTGCCTACGGTTTTGATTGTATTACCCACTTTTGTGGTTAGTAGCTGGAATTTAATAGATGTAACAATTTCGGCTATTTTCTATTTACTTGAAAACCCTAGACCTATTATAATATCACTGGATTTCCTATCAAATGTTTTGGTTAGCGTAAGGTAAAAACTTTTCCATGTTTATGTGTGGGAAGTCTTACGTGATACCCTTTATTTTCAAAGGATTTTTCAAATTAAGCAATTTTAACCTGTTACTCATACCTGACCCATGTCTGACCCGAAGTTTTTTTTTTTTTTCATAAACTCTCGGGTACCCAAATTTTTACAGGTAGCCAAGGGATTCAGGTTTAGCTTTGACGAATTCTGAAGGAGCAATGGAGCAGGAGGCTTCAGCGTTATAGATATATCTATAGTTCCGTTGTGTGGTATCTCTGTGATGTATGGTGTATTGAGTAGTATAACTAGACAGGTGTTTATAACTGTTTAGTATGTGATGTATTATCGGTATAACTCTGATTGATGTTATATATGTTATGTAAATACTTATGTGATTATTATATTTTATTCGTTCCGCTGTGAGATTCTGATGTTGTTGTTCTTTCTTCTCTATCTTTTCTATTTTCTCACCCTTTTCTTTCTTAATAACGATGCTTCTTCCTGGGGGTAGGAAGTGGGGTCGTTATAGTGGTATCAGAGCACTAGGTTGAGTGAATACCTAGGCTCTTGAGTGATTTCTTTCCTGAGAGAGCGTATTTGTAATTTTGATATATATATATATATATATATATATATATATATATATATATTTCTATCTATCTGTTGGATTACCTGTTCGGGTTTTCCAATATAAGCATAAGGGTAGATTGAGTAGTGGTATGTGTGACACGACTACCTATGGTTGGAAGTATATTTGACGAGACTGTAGACCTAATACTGTCTCGAGTAAATTTGTGGTGTAAGGATTTCACAAAATCTCTGGAGGAAAACTGTTAAGATTTGGAGTCCATTTTTGTTGTACAAGATTGGATGAGTAGAAATTGGATTTTTGTCAGTTGAGCAGAAGCTAGAAATATTATCTTGGTAACTCAAGAAGTAGTAGTGTGTGTTGAGATGCAGTAGCGATGGATTGTTTCCGAAGAAGTTCTCGAAGATCTTTGGATAAGGAAGTGTGGCTGCATCAGTTTTGAGGTTGAGTTCAGCTGAATGTTATGTTTGGCTTTGAGGCCTGATTTTTTTCGAGGAATTTTGGATTAAGGAATTTTTGAGCATCAGCAGCAGTGTTGCAGCTCAGATTGTTCTACCGGCACGCGAGGAGGTCATCTATCAGCAGTTCTCTAAAGGTGAAGTCCAAAAGCAGTTTTGTGAATCCATTTCTTCAATGGATTGGCTAGATAAGTTTAAGCTGTTCAGATAGGTAAGGAGAGTACAGTTTTCTTTGGATATTAGCCTGGGTTGATCGCAAAAGTAACTTGCGATAGTTAAGTATTCTCTGGGATGGCAGAAATTTTCCTGAATATCTTTGAAGAGGTCAGTGGTTTGCCTTAGCATCTGAGGAGTTGAGTTTGGTATCGACTGGATTTCAGAAGTAGTACCGATAGTTCAGCCTAGTAATAGAATAGTTTCTAGAGAGAGGAATTGGTAAAGCGACTTAAGTTTTGGAGGAATTTCTGAGTTTTATTTTGGATCTGTTGAATCACATTTTTGTAATGTGTTGTCCAGTTTATGCTTATGTGTATCATTAGCATTTTCATCTACCCAGATCAGAGTTGTGCAGCGGAAACAGTTGGGAGTGCATTTGTTTTTCTTTTCTGGAAAAAGAGAAGTTGTTTTCTACTGATGATAGTAAAGGTTTTTTTTCTCGGTTTTGGTTGGTCTTGAGGAGATCATTCTACTGGATTGTTTTTGGATTCAGATTGTTTTAGGAGTTATCAGCATAGGGTTGAGCTGATCAGTAGGTTGAAGGCAGCTCTGAATTGTCAGAAGTATTTGGTGGATAAGAGACGAAAGAATTTGGATTTCGGAGTCAGAGATTTGATTTTGTATGAATTTTCTCTGATTCAAAGGAGTTCTATAGATTAGTAGTATAGACTGTTTGGATTCTATAGATCGAGTATTCCGGTATTATACCGGGAAACTCTAGGGAGCTCTATCCAGAATTTTGTATGGATAGTTAGCCTTGTTGATTGAGTTGATTGGTTGTGATGATTGTTAGCATGTGATTGATATATGCTTATGACTTAAAAAATTAATTAAAATCTAAAATATATTATTAAATTACCTTTGCTTTTAAATTTCGGGGACGAAATTCTTTTAAGGGGGAAAGAATGTGACGACCCGGAATTTTCTAGCAATATCAATTTAATAATCTGCATTAAATATGAAATTGATTTGATATATTTTTGTTAATTAGACTTGAATTGATACTTTTCTTTTAATAAATATTTAATTAGTAAATGATATCTGTTAAAATTTATTGTTTGTTAACTATTTATATATGTATATATTTGTATACATTGTAAATAAATGTGATTTGTTTTAAAGTTCAACTAATAAATTATGTTTTAAATTCTAATATACATTTTAGTGAATTAGAAATTATGATTTATTTGATATAAACTTTTCAAAGCTAATAAATAAATAAATACAGGGTTTTAAATACATAAGATAATTCTTAAATAGTTTAAAACTTATTCTAACTTAAGTTTAAATTTTTAATTTATTAACAAAAAGATTTGTTTACTTTTCTTTTTAGTATAGCTTGATTTAAAAAATATGAATTTAAGATTTTATATGAGTTTTAATATAATTTTGTAAAACAATACATTAACATACATTAATAAAATATGTAGTTTGTAATAAAAAGATGATTTAATTTATTTATTATTTCAAATTGATAAATGAGTTACTTTTAAATAATTTTAATAAATAAAAATACAAGATAAATTGGAAAGGAAATATAAGTCAGTACATTAGTTAAATTACAATAATATAACAACTATAAAGTTCAATTAGTTTTCAAACAACAAAATAAAATGATAACAAGTCACATACATTTCAAAATGTAATAACAAGTCAATAATAAAACTAGACACAAGTCAACCTGTAAGAAATGACAAAGCAAAGTATAATTAGAGAATACAAGATGAAGCAAATGACAGTAAAAAAGAATTTTTCAAAGTTGTAAACCAACATAAAAATGAACTGCAGCATATATGTATATGTTTAAAGCATCAAGATAAAATATCTTTGTTTTGTTGTACAAACATCATAATACTATAACCTGTAGATGCAAGTATATATTAACTTGTCTTCATATCAGTTGAATGTATCTGGAAAGCAAGGTAATATATATATATATATATATATATATATATATATATATATATATATATATATGTAAGAAGCTTGTTAAGGAAGACATTGTTAAGTATTCTTAAACAAACAAACAAAACTAATTAATGTGAATCTTTCTAGCACTGCATATCAGCCTCCATCTAAATAAATATCTCTGATAAAATCTGTACAAACAAGATTGTATGCTATATTGTTACAGTTTTATGAAACATAATAATAATGTACCCTGTAACTTGTTTTATAAATATCAAGCTTCTTGCATATATCAATCTGCATCAGTTCGACCATTCTAAGAACTGAGTAAACACTATTTTATATTCAAACAAACTTCAAAGAAAACAACAACTAAAATTCAATTCAACCTGAGAACCAAAGAAGAGAGTTCAACCTGTAAATTTCAAGCCTGCTTCAACAAAAAGGTGCCTCTGTTCTTCCACATATCTGTGAGTAACATTTTTAAGATTTACTTAAGTTTTAAATTCTGATGCATGCCAATATTTGAATGCTTAAATAAATTGTGTGAATATTTATATATTCATTTTTCTCTGGATATTTGTGAGATGAAATTCTGCATATCTCAAGCCTGCAAATCCAAACTTTTTCCTTATAAACATGTTGTGTTTTCTATTTGCTGTGAGTAACTCATTTTTTTAAGGAATTAAAAGTATAAATTAGTTGAAGATTATTGCAGTGATAAATATTGTATTATAGAGTATGGTTGTGTGTTTATGTTTTTGAATTCCTGAAGTATGATTGTGTGCAGGTATTTAAACTTAGTATATTCTCTGTTTCCAGTTTTGTTCTTTTAAATTCAAATTCTTTAAATAAATCCTTGTTTAGCTCTAAGATTTAAAGGAAATCTGTAAGTTTCATTTCTATATTAGTTTAAGATTTCACTTAAACCAAAGTGATAATAATATGACTCTGGAAATAGAAAAAGGAAAAAAAAATAGAACTGAGCATCTCAATAACATCAAAAATTTGAATATCTTGTTTTATCAATTCAGGTACATAAATCGAATAGTTAAATCAAATTATGATTTTTAAAATGAATATGGTGATTTTTAGTGGAGGGGGTGAGGTGCAGTTTGAGTTCAACTATTTTAGGCATTTTGAGTGGCCGTGGACTGTTGAGTTGATCTAGGGGGTCGAGCCTCTGACTGGGGGTGGAGGTGGCTACCATGGATCGAGGAAAAATAGGGAATGGCGGCGCAAAGGGTTGTGGAAGCATCGGCATGAGTTTAAAGTTTTTAGACCTAATTTTACTACGTTTTGAGTTTCGGATCACCGCGTCTCGTACAAGCGTTTGAGTGTCGTGTGGCTGTGAGGAGAGGTAGAGGGATGATGGTCGGTGGAGTAGCCGGAGTTTGGTGGCCTCTGGTGGTCGGAGCATCGCGTGCGTGGCGTTGACAAGCATGGAGGGGTGAGTGGTGTAGTTGTTTTTCAGGTTTTGTGTTTTTTTCATTTTCATTCGCGCGCGCCTGGGAAAAACCCGAAGTAGGTGGATGTTTTTCACGAGGAAAACTCGTATGTTACTCGAAGTAACACAGGGGGGTGGGGGACCGGCTATTATTTTTCAGGTTTTAAAAAAAACGTGTTGCTGTTTTTTTTTTACTGTTTTGAGATTTTTGGTTTTAAATTTTAAACAAAGGCAAGTCTAGTTTTAAATCAAGTTTAAAACATGAATTTAAGTTAGTTTTGAAAGAGAGTTTAAAATAATAAAGTTTCAAAATTTAAATTATTTTAATAACTTAAAAGTGATTAATAATTAAAGTATTTTCAACTAGAGTTGAGATCGAATGAAAATTTCAAACTGTTGAGGGAAGGTTGAAAACAGGTTAACCCCAAAGATAGAAATTAGGACTTGGATATGAAATTCTAAATTTGGAAATAAAATAAAGTTTTATAATTTAAATTTATTCAAATAAGTTTTAATTGTAATTAAACATGTGAGTTTGCAAAAGGGGTTTTGAAAATATAATAAATTAGTTATAAAACTTTATTAAGAATAAATTGGTTTTATTTAGAAAGTAATTTAAAATAAATGTTTTAAACATATTGGAATTTTACTTTAATTCATGAAGTTTTAGAATTTTATATGCATTAACTTTTATGTTAATTAAGTAAGAATAATTAATGATGGATATTAATTAATTTGGTAATTATAAGTTTAAAAGTAGTAATTAAAGTCAATTAATGAATTAATTAACTAATATTGGATTAAGAACCACATATTGGATTAAGAACCACAGATTAGGTTTTGATTTAAATTAATAAATTTTAAATGGTTAATCAAACTTATAATTGATAATGATTAACTAAGTTAATTATTTTAGAAGAAAATAATTAACTTATTTATAATTAATTAATGAATTAATTTGATTAATTAATTCAATAATAATCATTGTGATAGTTTAAATGTAAACTATTTATTTGAAAAGTAATTAAGAAATTAATTACTTATTAATTGAGAAAATTGATTTAATTTAAGTTAATTAAATTGGTTTAATTAACTGATGTTTTGGAATTAAATTACTTAGAGAAGTAATTGATGGATAATTATTGAGGGTAATTACTGGATGATGTTGTTAATGGAAGTAATTGGAATATAATTACTTGAAATTAATCAAGGGATTAATTAAGCTTGTTATTGAGAAGTAATTAATTATGAATGATTAATTACTGTATGTTATTAATCAAGAGGATTAATATTTGTAATTTGAAGATTTGTATTCTTAATATAATTAACAAATGAAAATGTAATTAGAAATCATTAATTAATATAATTAATGATGGGATTAGATATTGATTTAATTGAGAATAATAAATCAACAAGGAAATTAATGGTAATAAATCGATAAATGTAATTAATTAATGGATTTATTCAAGATTAATTTCTGTAAATAAATTAAAGGAAATTTCTGGAATGCAGTCAAGTATACTTAAATCAAAGATGATTAATTTGTAAATATATATATAAGTAATGGATAATAAGATTTAAATTAAGTTAATTAATTAATTTAAGAAATCATTTGATGATTTGGTATGTGTAATTACTTAGTGTAATTAATGGAGCATAATTACTTAGGACAAGTAATTAGATAATTACTTGATGAAATTCATACAAGATGATTTGTAAGTGAAGTAATTTGAGTAATTTCCTTTGTAATTAATCAAAGGATTGATTTATGGAATTAATTAATCATGGGATGATTAATAAGTAATTAAGGGTAATTAATTACTGGTTTGTTATTAATCAAGGGGTGATTAATAATTGTGTTTAAGTAAAGATTAATCACTTAATTAATTTAAATAAGTAATTCAATATAAATTGAAGATCGTTAAGTAATATAATTAATGATGTAATTAAAGATTGTTAATTAAGGAATAATTAATAGGAAAGTAATTAAATGTTAATCTACTATGAATGATTTAGAATAATTCATTTGAGAATTAATTAAAGACTAAATTATTCTTGTAATTAGAAAATGGTTAATTAATTTGATTTATAATTAATTAATGATTGTGAGAGCAGGATTTATGGAATGAGTAATTAATTTAATTTATTTTAAATTAATTAAGATGGAAGTAGTTAATTTAATTCATTTTAAATTAATTATAGATTGTGATTCATAAATCATTGCTTATGGATGATATTGATATTTCATTGATTGATTGTGATCTCAGAAATGAGATGGATAATGTCTATGTGATATGGTTGTATAGTTTAAGTATGATAATAGTTAATTATCTGTTTGGATGATAATATGGATTATCTGTTTATGAGATTATCTGTGATTATCTACTGTGATATTATGGATTATCCATCTGTGTGTATGTTGATTATATTGAATTCACTGTTAAGACTAAATAGACAACTTGGCCTTAAAAGACACGTTTTGGATTTCGATGAGACCGGGATCGGTTTTCCTTATTTGGAATATCCGACAACCACATCATTTCCAAATTAACGATAGGTCATGAATCTGAAGTGAAGATGAAGATTCAGAATGCAAGGGTTATCGTCGTTAACTCGGAGGGTGATTCCAAAACGAGTGTAACGAGATGATGCCTTCGGTTTCGTTCGAACCCGGAACGAACTTGTATGGATTGAATGCTTTCAACACATCGTCAGGCGGACGATGAGCATTCTAAGAAATATGTTCTATAAAGGTAATCGTAACCTCAAGCCTCATCAACCGGGAATGGCTAAAACAGGGGAGGTGCAGCAAGGTTAGGTGGGTCATGCCCAAGCAGGACAAGGATATTCCCCTGTCTAGATGTCCCTTTTTATTCGGCTGTGTGGGTAGTTGGTCTGCAGCCAACTGCGGGGTTTATCTTGTTCGGGACTGTTCTGTAAGGAATGATTCCGACCTTGTGTTGCAAGGGGTCGAGAGTGATCCTCGGTACGTTGATCTAGGCCACGTACTGTGACGGGCGGTACCCCAGTAGCCCTGCCATTGTATGGAATCCACAATCCAATAAGTGCCTACGGTTTTGATTGTATTACCCACTTTTGTGGCTAGTAGCTGGAATTTAATAGATGTAACAATTTCGGCTATTTTCTATTTACTTGAAAACCCTAGACCTATTATAATATCACTGGATTTCCTATCAAATGTTTTGGTTAGCGTAAGGTAAAAACTTTTCCATGTTTATGTGTGGGAAGTCTTACGTGATACCCTTTATTTTCAAAGGATTTTTCAAAATTAAGCAATTTTAACCTGTTACTCATACCAGACCCATGTCTGACCCGAAGTTTATTTTTTTTTTTCATAAACTCTCGGGTACCCAAATTTTTACAGGTAGCCAAGGGATTCAGGTTTAGCTTTGACGAATTCTGAAGGAGCAATGGAGCAGGAGGCTTCAGCGTTATAGATATATCTATAGTTCCGCTGTGTGGTATCTCTGTGATGTATGGTGTATTGAGTAGTATAACTAGACAGGTGTTTATAACTGTCTAGTATGTGATGTATTATCGGTATAACTCTGATTGATGTTATATATGTTATGTAAATACTTATGTGATTATTATATTTTATTCGTTCCGCTGTGAGATTTTGATGTTGTTGTTATTTCTTCTCTATCTTTTCTATTTTCTCACCCTTTTCTTTCTTAATAACGATGCTTCTTCCTGGGGTAGGAAGTGGGGTCGTTACATAGGTACTAATTTGAGTAGATCAAGAGTAAGGCTTTATGTTAGACGAACAAGCTTTCGGAGACGTGCAAGAGGCAAGCTAATATAAGGAGTTTATTTTTATTGTGTTGGTTAAAGTTTTATTCTATTTGAACGGATGTAATGACAGGATTTATAAACGTTAAGTAGTTAGACTCTGCTCATCCATGGGAGCATCTTCATATATCGCTATTGGAATATATTTGTAACTATTATATTTTCTTTGAACATAGAACCGATTGAGATTATGTAATGAATGTGATTAATGAAACGTGTTTTGAAATTTTCATATTCATATGCTCTTGATGTTATAGAAACAGTTAAGCGACCTTATTTTGTTATCGAAAATTAATAATATAGATGATTGCAGCATCCGTAGCGCTTGGTTTCGAATCTCAAAATGGGGGATGTTACAAAAGTCCAACTATGGTCGCTCATGGCTCTAATGCCATAATTTAAGTATAATCAAAGTGAACAGTCAACGTTGAAATTCCATTGCATTCTCAATTCGAGGAAATTGTGTAACATCGTCACACTAAGATTTCTGGTTTGATCTAATTGTTATCAACCAACATGAAACTTTCATATAAGTCATTACATAATTATCCAATAACTGCAAGTATGTAACCAATTGGTCCCTCAAGTAACGATGAGTAATACACTGCTCAACATTCGGAGAGCCTTAGATACTATAGTCCCAAGGAACGTATCGATATTATTTCTCGAAACATCTTTACTAGGAATACTTAAAACAAAATGTTATTTAACATTATGATTAATTACTCACGATTGCAGCTATTTGTAACTCTAAGCACATAACATTTTATTCAATCATTTTCTTATTAATATACTTTTAATTAGCTACATTCATATCACAATATAACAAAAGTATATAATAGAAATTGAACACATTTATTATGAACAAGATTGATTATGAGATTGGATATATGAAACAAATTACATAATTGTTATTAGGGCATACCTCCAACCGTCTCATTCCGAGGAACATATTTTTTATAAGTGGAAAATAAGCATAAGGACAAACTTTGGAAAAAAATTAGACTGAAGGACAACAAGTTTCATTTTAGGCTGAAGGACAAACTTTGAAAATAATTGGGCAGAAGGATGATGCTATTTAAAACTAACATTTTATATAGTGTAAAAACTGAATTAAACGTTAGTTAGAACTAGCATTTTGTATAGTGGGTAAAAACTGAATATAATGCTAGTTAGAACTAGCATTGTCCTTCAGCCTAATTTTTTCCAAAGTTTGTCATTCAATCAAAAATTGAATCTTGGTGTCTTTGACATAATTTTTTTATCAAAGTTTGTCCTTTTCCCTAATTTCCTCTTACTATAAAAGGGAATTTTCTTAAACTTCAAATTTTATCAAACTGTTTCTACGGGTCTGGAGTTCCGTTGACAATTTTAACATCTAATCAAATTTCTCAAAAAAATAAAAGTTGCATTTGTTACTCTCTTTAATAAAACAAAAAGGATTCATTTATGTTGTAGTAAAGTTAGAGACTAATATTATTTGTCACTGAGTTAAATGCATTTTTTTTGTAATTATAAAAAAAAAATCTGAAATCTAGGGTTTCCAATTCAGCCATGGGGAAATCAATTTTTCCTCAAAATTCAGGATCTAAGATCTCCACAACAGCTCTAATTGGCAGACCACCTGATAAATATTAATCACTTCATATCAGAAAGCCATCAGGAGTCAACATTGATGAAGAAGGTTTTCAAATCGTTCAATCTAGATCTCAAAGGAGAAGAGAGATCAAGAATAGACAGGAGTTGCCACCGGCCATGAATTCCAGTTTTACAAGAGGTAAAGAAATGCCAGGTAGTCTGCAACAACGCAAAAATTTTCAAGAATTACAAAAGCCGGTAGCCTTCTCACTGAATAAAGAACAAGGTCTGAAATCATGGGCAGACATAGTGGCGGCCGAGTCAGATGATCCACCAGAAGTAGAATGTAATCTTGAAGCAATAGCTCCAATAGTGATTAATAACAAGAAGTATGGAGTGATTAAAGAGTCCGTTTGTAAAAGAACCAGAGACTGCTGGAGCAACTCTGTTCTTGTTTATGTGGTACGCTCCTAACCATACTACTTGTTTTTTAAATCTTACATTCAGCGTGTGTGGAAATCTACTGGGCAATTTGAAGTATATTCGAGAGAGAACAGTTTCTTCCTCGTCAAATTTGAAATTCAGAAAGATTGTGAATCAGTTTTGAAAATGGACCATATTTCTACAATGGCAAACTAATCATCATGAAAAGATGGTCTGATTCATTAAAACTAGATAGAGATCTTTTAACAACGATGTCAATATGGGTAAAGTTACTCAAAATGAATCTTAGGCTATGGGACAAAGAGGCTTTCAATGTCATGGCTAGTATAATCGGCAAACCTATCAAAATGGATACAGCAACCACTTTGAAAACGAGATTGAATTTTGCTCGTCTTCTAGTAGAAGTTGCGGCAGAAGATGAACTCCCAAATGAAATCAATGTTACAATGTATAATGGAGAAAATATAACGCAAAAGGTGGAATATGAATGGATCCCACCGAAATGTAATACATGCAATTGTTTTGGACATGTTAGAGAGCAATGCAATTTGAAAAAAGCTTGAGTTCCAAAAGAAAATATTCAAGAACATCAAGATAATAATATTCAAGAAATGGGTAATACATCAACGTTGGTCAATAATGATAATAATGAAAATGTTGGGATTGGTGCATCTAATAGTAATGAAAAGCGGATCATCCGAAAAGGAGTCATCTTCGATCAAGAAAAGATGCTCACTGATAAAGAAAACCAGATCACAGCAGAGGGATTTCATCAAATAGAGAAATCAACAAAGAACAATATGAAAGGCAGTCAAATAATAGAAATGGAGGGATATGAAAATGTAATGGTCTTAGACTCTGGAACCCCTCCAGTCCCAGAATCTTGTTTAATTACAGACAATCTCGGCAAAGCTGACAATGATAAAATTTTACATAATGAAAATATTTCTGATACTGTATCAATAGATATCGATCCTCCTCCAGAGAAGGCTGCAGAGACTGAGGAGATTATTAAACCTGACTCAGCCTTGCCTCGTACATCTCCTGAATTTGATATCTCCTTGATCCAAATTCCAGAATCAGTGGACATGGGAAGTACTTAGTTCTGCCTCAAAAATTTGAGCAGTTTGATATTGCACAACTGCACATTCCAAAGAAAAACAACATAGGTAAGAATAAAGAAAAATCTGATTTTAAGCAAAAATATGTCTCTAGCAATCCAGAGTGGACAGAAATGTCAATCAGATTAAATGCAAAGAGCTCTGAGTGTAAGAGGAAAGGTAAGAGTGCCAATGTGACAGGTACAATTTAATCCCCTCTTTTTAATTATTTTATTATGAAATTATTTGCATGGAATGTTAGGGGAATGAATTCCCTAGCTAAGCAGGTTGATATTTTACAGATGATTAGGATTTATAAACCCACTATTATTGCTCTTATTGAAAATAAGATGAATAATGATAGTATGGATAATTTTGGTATGAAACTTGATAGAAATTGGAGGTATATTAATAATAATGACTATGGTTGTAAGGGTAGAATAATGCTAATCTGGGACTCTAACATTTGGTCTATAGATAATATTACTAAAGATCTACAATTTATAGATATCATATTTTAAAATGTAGGTGGATTTTTAATTCAAGTCACTTGTATTTATGGTAGTAATTTTGAAAATGAGAGAAATGGGTTATGGTGTAGACTTAAAGCTATAAATCAGGTCATTGATTTTCCTTGGATTATAATGGGGGATTTTAATACAGTTCTTCATTCTTATGAAAAATCTGAAGGAAGTCATATACCTCAAAGTAAACTTGGCAGGATTAATAAATTTATGGTTGAAACTGGTTTAATAGAAGCTTGTGTATCTGGAAACAAGTTTACTTGGAAATCTGGGGTTGAGAAAAATATTCACTGTAAACTTGATAGGGTGCTAGTTAATAATGAATTTAATAAAACTTTTCCAAATTTTGAATGTAGTACCCTAGAACAGAATGCAAGTGATCATACTCCAATCTTTATAAAACTTTTAAATGAGATGGATAATTCTGATAATAAAAATATGCCTTTTAGATTTAAAAATAGCTGGATTTGTGATGACAAATATGATGATTTATTTAAAGAATGTCTTAACTTTTCTTGTGAGGGTAATAAACAGTTTCAGTTTAGTATGTTTCTGAAACATGCTAAATATAACCTAAAAATTTGGAATAAAACTCATTTTCAGGATAAAAACAATCTAACCAAACTTAAGGAAAAAGGAAAATTTCTTCAAGATCTTGCTAATAAAATTCCTTAGGATTTAAATTCTGTTAAAATGTTTTTTGAGAATCAGCAAAACCTGTCTAAAGAAATGTATATCAACTCTGTTAATGCTAAGAAAAAAGCTAAAGTAGACTGGCTTACTTTGGGGGATGACTTTACCAAATTTTTTCATGCTAAGATGTCAACTAGGAAACATATGAATAATATAGGAAATATCATTGACAGTTCTGGTAAGTCTACCAATTCTTTTAACTTTATTGTTAAAGAAGCTTTGAAATTTTATAATGATCTTTACTTTTCTGAAAATCAAATTTATAATTTTCCAAAAATTATTTGTAAACATAAGCTGAACAATGTGGCAGAAGAAATTCTTCTTGCTCCTGTGTTAGAAAATGAAGTTAAAGCAATAATTTTTAATGCTGGGGACAATAAAAGTCCTGGCCTAGATGGTTTTAATGCTAAATTCTATAAAAAAAACATTGGGATAGCTTAAAAGGTCAGGTGGTTGAAGTAGTAAATGAATTTTTTGGAAAAGGCAAACTTTTAAATTGTTTAAACCACACTTTTATTACTTTGATCCCAAAAAATAAGAATCCATCTTGCATAGGAGACTATAGACCTATATCTTGCCGTAATGTTATTTATAAGATTATTGCAAGTGTTCTTAGCAATAGAATAAAGGTGTTTCTGCCTTTTCTAATCTCAGAAAATCAGAGTGCTTTTGTTCCTGACAGGTTGATATATGAAAATTCTATGTTAGCACATGAGATGGTTAGGAACTTTAATACTAAAAGAGGGGATAATATGTGCCTTAAAGTTGATTTACAGAAGGCATATTATAAAGTAAATAGACAATTTATGTGTCATATGATGATGAGTTTGGGTTTCCCCATTAAATTTTGTGATTTGATATATGAATGTATTAGTACCCTACTTTTTCTATCTTAATTCAAAGTAAACCTGTGGGTTTTTTCAAAAGCAATAGAGGTATTCGGCAAGGTGACCCTTTATCACCCTATCTCCTCACTATAGTAATGGAATATTTCTCCATTCTGACTGAGATAGAACTTTTAAAGGGTCATATTTCTCCTATTAACAGAGTTCAACCTACTATTTCTCATTTAATATATGCAGATGACTTGATGATCTTTGCAAAAGCAAATGAGTAGAATGGCTATGCTATTTCTCAAATTCTTATGAATTTACATAAGTATGTTGGTTTGCAGGTGAATGAGCTTAAAAGCAAAGCATATTTTAGTAAAGGCAGTAAGTATAAAATTGAAATGTTAAATATTCTGCATGTTTCTGAGGGTAAGCTTCCAATTAAATATTTAGGTTTACCACTTTCAGTTAATTAAATTAAAGATAGGGACTGTTCTATGCTTACTGAAAAAATTCAAGATAGAATGGATACTTGGTCATGTAAACTCCTTTCCATAGCTGGAAGAATGGAGTTGATTAAAACTGTTATCTATGCCATTATTTTATACTGGCTCCAAACATTTAATATCCCAAGTGCATCTATTAAAAAACTAGAAAGCAGATGTGCTAATTTCCTATGGAAAGGGGGGTATCATAAAATCAGCTGGGAAAAAATTTGTAAACCCAAAAAATAAGGGGGGATGGGTATTAGAAATTTAAATGATTTAAGTATTACTTGTCATTTAAAGATGTTTTGGAGATTTTTGAGTACCGACTCATTATGGCCTAAATGGATGAAGGGCACGTATCTCAAGAAAGGTAATTTTTGGAACATTTTACCTAAAGATAACCAATCAAATGCTTGGAAACAGATTTTAAAATGCAGAAGCATTGGTAAACCTCTTTTACAAAGGATTTTTAAATCAGGAAATGAAACTAATTTTTGGTTTGACCCTGTAAGTGTACGTGCAGTACTAAGGATCATGTAATATAATATATAAATGCGGAAACTAATAATAGCAGTAAAATAAAAATTAAAGTAAGCACACCAGGAATTTTTATACTGGTTCGAACTTCCCGTTCTACGTCCAGTCCCAGAATATCCTCTGGATTTAGACTAAATCCCTCACTTAACCCGGAGGAATAGGTATACCACACCTGAGCAGCCGAACAGGAATTTTTCCGCCTCAACAGCCGAAGAGGACTTCAACTTACTACAAATAATTTTTTGACGAGTGTGTTCTGAATAACACAGATTGTCTTTTGATAGTACAATTTTCCTGTAATCAAATCCTCAAGAATATGTAGTGTATGTGAAGATCTAGAAGGAGGATAATCTCGTAGAATCGAAGTATATAAATTAATTCAGAGATTCTAGCGATATTGAATGAGAGTGAATGCTTTTATTTGTAGAAATAAATAGAGAATAGATTTCAGAATTATAAACAAGAAATTAGTGATTGTAGGAATGAATTAAACATGTTTATATAGTCGTATTATAGTTAAAATCTTTCATGAAGAGTTTCAGTCAAAGGTTGTGACCATATCTCATGGATTGAAGGTGATTCCTCTTCACGAATGATCGCAACTCTTCAGAAAAATAGCCGTTATTTCCAGGTCGCTTGACTGAAAATTCTGGCCGTCAGCTGAGTTTAAAATCGTGCAGAAAACAGAGCATATCTGTGCACTAACAACAGGTTCGGTCAGCAGAAAATTCTGGCCGGTCAACCGACCTGATGTTATGTGCACAGATCATATTTTTTCAAGTATAAAACAATATACAACTATTTGTATGTTTGTGTGACTACTTGAGGAATGATTTTAACAATATTCTAAGACTCAATATAATAAAATATTAATATTAATCTCTGGATTGTAGTCTTGTCTCCTTTGTAGTGCACAATATACTTTTATTCTCTTTTTGTCGCCTTTGTATAGTATTCTCTTTGTAGTTCGTCTCATGATCTCTGAAGCTTGTGTCATGAATCAACATTCTCCCCCTTTTTGATTGATGACAATACTTATGTGACGAAGTAGTATATATTGTAATTCTCCCCCTGAATATATGACGACTTTTCTGCAAAAACTTGTTAGCTTTCATATATTTCTCCCCCTTTGTCATCGACAAAAAGAAATACTTGTGATGCATAAAATGTAAAAAAAACACGAAATCATGTATTAAATTTAGGAACATAGAATTAAACTTACATACCGAAAACAAAAAATGTTAATGATACATTACTTAACACAGCATAAAATAGAAATATTGTTCACAATAAAAACAGAATAGAAATAATCCAACAGGATCATTCCTCACCGTCGTCGGTATCCCAAAATTCTGGACGAATATTTTCATCAGGAGGAGCTTGTTCTTTACCATGACGCTGAGTATGAGAAGTATGAGTTCCTGATATTCCTGAACTTGTATTTTCCGAAGTTGACCAAGAAAAATTAGGTGCTGGTCTTTTTCCAGGAGCAAGATGAGAGGCACCGGCTTTAGAAGTGCATGATAACGCATCCCAAAGATTAACAAAGAAGCCTTTGATTTTCTTGATTCTTCCGTCTATTTTCCGTAGACGGGCATCTAAAACTAATTGATTTTGAGCCAGAAGATCAATAGTAGCTTCCGTACCAAGTCCGGGTGTTGGTCTTTGAATTGTGGACTGGCGAATTAAGCGTTCCGTAGAATGAGTGGTTGGATGTGGTGCGGAATGGCTACAGCGTAGTTGATCTCTAGAAGTAGCATGGCATTGATCAATTTATAAATCTTGGTGGAGCATCCGGCAACTTCATTAATTTAATGGTCCTTGATTCAAAATGATGAACTTAGGTAGTTTCGGATTCTAGAGCATGTGAGACTGAGTTGTTGATTAATCTCATTATATATTCTCCATAATAAATATGAAGCATCTTGCCTTGATTAAATGAGAGAAACTCATCCATAAGTAATTATGCCCAACTGATTCGTATATTCCCACATATAGCATATAAAGCTTTAAAATTTTTAGGATACACTAAGTGGTAGGATCCGCCTCTTGGAATAATGGATTTCATCATGAAACGATGAAAAAGTCTAGCTTTTGGTCGAAGAGATGATGTTTGTCTGAAATCTATAGCATCATCTTCAAAAAAGCGATGGCTTATTTGGTCGTGTCTCATTACATTGCAATCCACATCATGTAACGATATTCCACCCGGTCGAGCATTCAAAATATGATTTATTCTATCAAGTGAAAGGAAAATTGTTGTACCACATACTGACGTCCAAACACAATTTTCAGTGTTTCTAGGAGGATTAACAAGGTTTAGGTTAGCAAGAAATAATTTGACCATAATGTGGTTAATTTTCAAATTGTTCTTTCTATAGTCAAGAAAAGTATCAAGCCCACTTTCAATTGCGGGATTTACAATACTGTAAGAAGAGAAATCGGTATAACTTACGAAGGATTCCTCGAAGATCTTGGCATCTTGAAGTTTTATCCATCTTTCGAGTGCTTTATCACTCACATGCCATGAGGCTATTTGAGAATCCACTGGAGTTGAAGGAGATATGACCATAGCATTCTTGCCTTTCTTCTTTTCCGGTGTATAACCGATATGATTGTTCTCCCATGGTTTCCAGCCATGTCGGGGTCTTTATCCGGGGAAGGAGAGAATTTAAGGACACGGTTAGGTAAGGGAAAAATACGATAGGGTCTGTTTTCAGGAATACGATCGGAATCATCGTCCGGAGATGTATACGATAGACGAGAGTTTTCGAAATTGTAAGAATCATTGTTAAATGACATTTTCAAATAATTTTGAATATAAACTTTTCTTAGTATCTGTTTGAAAACTGAACATAGTTTACATAAGTATTTGTTTACTTAAAAACAAGTGGTTAAGAATTAGTATTTAATTCTCATCACATGTAATTAATAGCAAAATATTTTGTATAAATAGTGTTATGAAAATACAATTTAAACTAAAAAGGTGATTGAGACAAGAAACAACTATAGCTCAAGTGGCTATAATACACCATATAACAAGCAAGTAAGAGGTCATGGGTTCAAATCTCACTTTGGTCAAAAAAAAATTTTGTTTTAAACATCTTGCCTACTTTTAGTTATAACTATTTTAGACACATTATTTCTAAATCTCGTCTAAGTTTGATAAAACTATTTTCATTTAATGGTTTAGTAAAAATGTCAGCAATCTGATTTTTAGTATTGATAAACTCTAAATTTATCAATCCTTTTTCCAAACAATCACGAAGAAAATGATGACGAATATCTATATGTTTTGTTCGTGAGTGATTGACAGGATTTTTAGAAAGATTTATTGCACTAGTATTATCACAATAAATTATAGACTTTTCAAGACGACAATTAAAATCCTGAAGTGTTTGTTGCATGTAAATGACTTGTGCACATGCCAAAGTAGCAGATATATATTCTGCTTCACATGTCGATAAAGAAACGCAGTTTTGTTTTTTACTGAACCAAAAGACTAAGGAACTCCAATGAAGTGACATGTTCCGCTAGTACCTTTTCTATCCGCCCGACTTCCTCCAAAATCAGCGTCGCTATAGGAAACTAATTCGAAAGGACATTCTTTTGGATAAAATAGTCTGAAATCTTTGGTTTTAGTTAGATAACGAATAATGCGTTTAACTGCTCGCATATGCGATTCTTTGGGATTTGCTTGAAATCTAGCACATAAACAAACACTCATCATTATATCAGGTCGACTAGCTGTTAAATATAATAACGATCCAATCATACTACGATATAGTTTTTGATCAACACTTTGCCATCCTCATCTCTATCGAGATGAATCCTTGTGCTCATAGGAGTTGGTTTGGCAGAAGTGTTTTATAGACCAAATCGTTTAATTAAATTATAACAATATTTTTCTTGATTAATAAAAATTCCATTTTTAATTTGTTTAATTTGTAATCCAAGAAAATATGACAATTCTCCCATATGAGACATTTCGAATTCATTTGTCATTATAGTTGAAAATTCCTGACATAACTTATCATTTGTCGATCCAAAGATAATATCATCAACATAAATTTGAATTATCAAAATATCATTCTTAGTTTTCTTAATAAAAAGAGTTTGATCTACTTTACCAATTTAAAAACCAGATTCTAATAAATAGCTTTTATGACGATCATACCAAGCACGAGGTGCTTGCTTTAAACCGTATAAAGCCTTTTTGAGTTTATAAACATGATCCGGAAATTTTTCATGATAAAAAAGAGGTGGTTGTTCAACAAAAACATTTTCTTTTACGTAACCATTTAAAAATGCATTTTTAACATCCATTTGATAAAGTTTAAAATTATGAAAACATGCAAACACCAATAAAATTCGTATTGCTTCAAGTCGGGCGACTGGAGCAAATGTTTCTTCGTAGTCAATTCCCTTTTCTTGATTATATCCTTGTGCAACTAATCTAGCTTTATTCCTAGTTATATTTCCTAGTTCATCTACTTTATTTTTGAAGACCCATTTAGTACCAATGACTGATTGATCACTTGGTCTAGGAACAAGTTCTCAAACTTCATTTTGCTCAAATTGATTTAGTTCTTCTTGCATGGCAAGAATCCAGTAGTCATCAGTTGAGGCTTCTTTTATATTCTTAGGTTCTATGTTAGAGAGAAAAGCTACATGACCAACTTGATTTAATTGATGTCTGGTTTTAACGTTCGTATTTACTTCTCCAATTATATTTTGTACAGGATGATCCCGTAAAATTCTAGGTGGAGATTTTATTATATTAGCAGTAATGTTTGTATTTTCGGTAATTTCATTAATATTATCAAAATTTTCACTAGTATTACTGTTTTTATTCTGAATAGTTTCATCATCAGAATCGATAGTAATATTTGGATTTATATTTTTAAAATTTTCATCAAATGAAACATGTAAATTTTCTTCAATAATCTGAGTTCTTTTATTAAAAATTCGATAAGCTTTACTTCGTTTCGAATATCCTACGAATATTCCTTCATCGGATTTTGGATCGAATTTGCCTAGCTGATCTTTAGTATTCAAAATAAAACATTTAGAACCAAAAACTTTAAGATATGAAATATTTGGTTTTCTTCCATTTACAAGTTCATATGGAGCATTCTTACTTAACGGTTGAATGGAAACACGATTCAATACATAACAAGCAGTAGCTACAGCTTCTGCCCAAAAATGTTTTGATAAAGTGGTTCATTTAATAAAGTTCTTGCACATTCTTGTAACGTTCTATTTTTTCTTTCTACAACGCCATTTTGTTGTGGTGTTCTAGGAAATGAAAAATTATGGTTAATACCTTTCTTGTTACGAAATTGTTCAAAAACTTCATTTTCAAATTCTCCTCCATGATCACTTCTGATATTTTTAATTTTCAAACTTTTAATATTTTGTATTCTTTTAACAAACACTTTAAAATTATAAATAGTATCACTTTTATTTTTTTAAAAGAAAATACAAGTGTATGTAGAAAAATCATCTACAATAACAAATACATATCTATTATGATTAATAGACTGAACTTGAGTTGGACCAAAAAGATCCATGTGTAGAAGTTCAAGTAGTTGTTCTGTAGAAATTACTTTTTTTGATTTAAAAGAAGATTTTGTTAATTTTCCTAATTTACATGCATCACAAAATATATTCGTTTTGAATTTCATGTCAGGTAATCCTTTAACTAATTTATTTTTAGCTAATTTGTTGATGGTATTAAAATTGATGTGACAAAATCTTTTGTGCCAAAGACATGAATCATTTTCCTTAGCTATTAAACACAAATTTGAATCATTTTTAACGTTCATATTTAAAATATAAATGTTTTTATCTCTTATTCCTTCAAAAATAGTGTTATGATTTTTATCGAAAATATTACATTTATTTTCTGAAAAAGTTATATTAAAACCTTTATCACATAACTGACTAATACTCAATAAATTATGTTTTAAATTTTTGACTAATAAAACATCGGTAATGAGAGGTAAATTAGTGGTACCGTTGCTGCTAACATCGCCTTTACCGATGATATATCCTTTAGAGTTATCTCCAAAAGTGACTGATCCTCCATTTGAGTAGATAATATTTGAAAACATTTCTTTGTTTCCAGTCATATGTTTTGAGCAACCGCTATCTAAAATCCATTTTCCTCTCCTTTTATGTGGTGCATCGTCTGATGAAGCCATGAAGCATACATTTGCTTGCTCATTTTCATTATCACTTTCTGATGAGGACGATGAGTCTGTGTCGTCCCAAGTGACTGAAAAAGCTCTTCGTTTGGTTCTGTCCTTCTTAAAATTGCTCTTTTTACGTTCTGGACAATCCTTCTTCATGTGACCTTTCTTGTGACATTCATAACATTCCATTACTAAAGATGATGGTTTGCTATTGTTGGTATTTTTGTTGGAATTATTTTTGTTTCCCCTGAATTTATTTCTTTTGAATTTCAGAAACTTTTTGAAATTTTTAGCAATCATTGCCATATCTTCATTCTCTGAGTCGGAATCATCTTTTTCTGCTTGAAATGCCATATTCTTCTTTTCTTGTGCTATATTTCTCTTTGCCTGTAAATTTACTTCGTAGGACATTAAATTATCTATCAATTCTTCTGGTTTTAATGTTGACAAATCACTTGCTTCTTCAATGGCTAGGACTTTTCTTTCCCATTCGTCGGTTAAAAAATTTAAGATTTTTGTGACAACATCAAAATCAGTAAATGTTTGTTCTAATGATAGTAGAGCATGATAAATATCCTGGAATCTAGAGTACATATCATTTATACATTCATTTGGCCTCATTTTGAAATTTTCAAATTGATTTTTCAACATAGAAATTTTGCTTAATTTAACTTTGTTCGTTCCTTCATGTGTTACTTTAAGTGTTCTCCATATTTCATAACCAGAAGTGCACATGCTAACTCTATTGAATTCATTTCTATCTAATGCACAAAATAAAATATTCATAGCCTTTGCATTTGATGTAGCATCTAGTTTTTGTGTGTTACTCCAAGTTGAGTATTCTCCAGTAGGAGTTGTGTACTCTCTTTGTATAACATTCCAGATATCAAAACCACTAGATTGCATATATATTCTCATTCTAGTTGACCAATAATTATAATTTATACCATTAAAAAGTGGAGGTCGTGAAGTTGATTGACCCTCTGTGAAACTAGTATTGGTGTTAGTGCCAACATCGTTAGTTTGTGTCGTTGCCATATTAATAGAAATAAATATCAAATAACTTTGTGACGGTTATAGGATAACCTCGCTCTGATACCAAATGTAAGTGTACGTGCAGTACTAAGGATCGTGTAATATAATATATAAATGCGGAAACTAATAATAGCAGTAAAATAAAAATTAAAGTAAGCACACCAGGAACTTTTATACCAGTTCGAACTTTCCGTTCTACGTCCAGTCCCAGAATATCCTCTGGATTTAGACTAAATCCCTCACTTAACCCGGAGGAATAGGTATACCACACCTGAGCAGCCTAACAGGAATTTTTCCGCCTCAACAGCCGAAGAGGACTTCAACTTAATACAAATAATTTGTTGACGAGTGTGTTCTGAATAACACGGATTGTCTTTTGATAGTACAATTTTCCTATAATCAAATCCTCAAGAATATGTAGTGTATGTGAAGATTTAAAAGGAGGATAATCTCGTAGAATCGAAGTATATAAATTAATTCAGAGATTCTAGCGATATTGAATGATAATGAATGCTTTTATTTGTAGAAATAAATAGAGAATATATTTCAGAATTATAAACAAGAAACTAGTGATTGTAGGAATGAATTAAACATGTTTATATAGTTGTAGATAGTTACAATCTTTCGTGAAGAGTTTCAATCAAAGATTGTGACCATATCTCTTGGATTGAAGGTGATTCCTCTTCACGAACGATCGCAACTCTTCAGAAAAATAGCCGTTATTTCCAGGTTGGTTGACTGAAATCTTGGCCGGTCAGCTGAGTTTAAAATCGTGCAGAAAACAGAGCATATCTGTGCGCTAACAACAGGTTCGGTCAGCCGAAAATTCTGGCCGGTCAACCGACCTGATGTTATGTGCACAGATTATATTTTTTCAAGTATAAAACAATATACAACTATTTGTATGTTTATGTGACTACTTGAAGAATGATTTTAACAATATTCTAAGACTCAATATAATAAAATATTAATACTAATATCTGGATTGAAGTCTTGTCTCCTTTGTAGTGCACAATATACTTTTATTCTTTTTTTGTCGCATTTGTATAGTATTCTCTTTGTAGTTCGTCTCATGATCTCTGAAGCATGTGTCATGAATCAAAACCCATGAATCAACAAACCCTTGGTTTCAGCATGATTCCTTTGTAAATAGAATTGGCCGGGACAACTTAGTTATTTTTTGTGATGCTAATGCAACTATTTCCATGATTATCAAAGATAATCAATGGCAGCCCCAACTCCATCCCATTATCAATCCACAGAGGAATATTATCAGAAATATTCCTATCGACTCTAATGTTGAGAATGACTACTGGGAATGGACTGCTAGCTGTAAAGGGAAGTTCTCTTTTAAAAAACCTGGGAGTATGCTAGAAATAAGCAGTCTACAGTAGATTGGTATCATTGCATCTGAAACAAAGTGAACAATCCCAATATGGCAATTTGTTCATACTTTGCTATAAACAACAGATTGCCAACTTGGGATAAAATAAAAAAAATAGGATAAAAATTCTAAACCACTTTGTTCCTTATGCAACAACGAAGATGAAAATATTAATCATCTATTTTTTGAATGCAGATATACCTACTATATCTGAAATCTTATCCAAACAACATTGAAAATTAAGAACAATGGGCTTATGGATCTTAAGCAGGCAGTGCATCATATCAACAGTAATTTCAAGGGTAGTTCTTTAGAGAAAGACTTTGCTAATATTCTGCTTACTACTGTTATTTACCATATTTGAAAAGAAAGAAACAATCGCATTCACAACAATGCTAAACTTACTAAAGAGCAAAGATGGTTACTGATAGAGTCGGACGGTAGAATCATGCTTCGTAAATCAAAGAAAAAATTTAAAATTCAAACCAAATACACCCTTCTTACTGAACAGTGGAGCGGAGAAGCGGGCAACAAGCATATGGAATGTTATTTGCTGAACTCGAAAGGCAATTCAATCATGTCGCTTCATCAGAATAGTTTTGATAAAGCTGACAATTTCGCCCTTCCAAAGCTCAAAATCCTAATTTCTGGAACGACTCTGCATTTCTAGGCAACCGCGAACTCAGATCTTACCAAATTAGTGACTTGAACAACATAAATCAAGACAATAGTATAGTAGAGAAGAAAAGCGGTTTTATGAGCACTTTGTCTTTCTGGGAAAAAGGGGAGAAGAGTGGAGCTAAAGAGTATGGATGAAGCAATCGAGCTTCCGCCATTTTTGTGTTTTTTGAGTTTGCTAGGGTTTCCTTTAGTTATGTCGGCGGAAACCCTTGTTTCCGTGTTTTTGGTTGCTTTCGGGTTTGTACCCTGTTTTTGTGTACTTCGGTTTTGGGCCTTGGGCCATGTACCATTTTTTCAAAAAAAAAAAAGTTAAGAGACTAATTTTAAATTGTGAAATGTGATAAATGTAATTGCAACTAAACAATAAACAAGTAAAGACGTAAATATAATTGTCCATTTGGTTTACTTTTGAGTTTGCAATCTCAGCATGGACACAAAAAATGATGAGACGAAAAAAAGAATTTAAAATTCGAAACATTAGCACGATGGAAAACCAATATTTCTAGATCAATATCCTTTTTTATTGGTTTTTTGTTACATTCAAACAAAAATGTGCACTGTGAATTTAAAAAAATAAAGTAAACATACACGTTTTTTTTTTTTTCACGATTAGCCGTGCCTTTTCTTTTCTATGTGACCCAAAAAAGCCAGTAAAAGCGGGGTCTAGTTTCCGCTACCCGTTTTCTTTAAAATGGCGGCTTGAATAGCTTTTTTACTGCGCATGCTAGAAAAACGAGCGCTTAAGCAGCCGAAAGGCACGTGTTACCACGTGTCGCCATAAGTGCACATCAGTACAATGCAATGGCTTAAAAAAGCCGATTTACTTCAGCTGAATTCGAAGAAATTTCGATGCCCGACGTCACCGGCGAGATAAGGATTGTCAGGAGTGGGGCCAACTTCTGTTCTGTACTGCTACAGAAATTCATTGTTTAATTCGACTATAAATAATGCCTGCTTTACCACCGCCACACCAGTAAAAATCAAAGGCAGATGTTCTTCCTCGTCTTTTCCAGCTCGATTTCGTGTATTTTCGAGAACTAAATCTTCTCAAGATCATAGATCGTTGTTTGAGCAGTGATTCTACATTCAGGTAACTTCCGCTTTGTCTCTTTTCAAACTACATTTAGTCCACTTGATTTTGCTGTATGTTTTTGAAAATTGGATTGCGATTTACTTTTTCCTTAGTAACCGGCGATGAATGAACCTATCAAATGTGATTCATGCACGAATTTGATTTGCTAACTTACGATTTCGTGAAGTATTTCTATGTCGTTGTAAATAATTTATTGACTGATTTTTTATTTTATTTTTACACAATGATTTGAAATTTGAGTTGCTAGCAAGTTGTGTTACTATAAGTAGTAAAAAAAGAAAGGAAATGACGTTGGTAGATACGATGAAGAAAGGGACAGTAGAGCGGACCCTTTCCGCGGCTTCCGTGTCCCTTACTTCTTCTGTGAGCACATACAGTGGTCAGCGGGACCTGTTTCTCAATTTTGTACCAGTAAATGATATTCTCATGTCTATTAACGTACAAACTACTTCATAAAATATAACTAACGTAAGAAAATAGGTTAAATAACAATGGATATACTATAGAGCATGTGTTAATTACAAAGGCGTTAATATGGGTAGAAGTTGTCACCAACAGAGGAGCTGGATGGGAAAAACGAAACTGTTAAAACAAACTAAACTTGTGTAATTAAACAATATTAGAGCTCGAGTAGTTTCATCTTTAGAGCTCAACAATTTGTAAGATGATGGTAAATGTTTTGGCTAAACCTAAAGTTGAATGGTTGGAATGAACAAAAATTCCAAAAACACATTTCTTTTTGAGATCAACATAAGCACATAATATGGATTATCTGAACTAACATAGAATTCCAAAGTCAAACCTTTGTATTATTAACTTTTAAAGTATCAACAGTTGCAATTAACTCAATGGATTTGCACAAAAATTAAGAGCGCTAGGGATGTAAGAAAATCGAGCAAATTAAATTTTAAGCTACTGTACTATGATAATATGCTACTATGCAGTATTAGAGAAGATTCGTATGATCTTAGTAGTTTCAGCAAACAAATTTTCCTTTATTGGTTTGGGTTCTCTTTTCAATAGTGAATGGAGTCATCAATAAGATGGAAGAACAAGCACTACAGCAGCTTTGTTAACTCCAGTCGCATATTGTTGTTAAGTCTGAGTTGATTCTTTAAATTTGGGCAACTTGTAACTAAATACCAAGACGATTAAACTTTCTGTATGTGTTTGTCGTGATGTGTATATCACCTGTTATATTTCATTTCTGAATGGACAAATTTAGTTTTATGCCTTAAAAGACTTATTTTTAAGTCTCTTTGAAACTTGTTATGTCTCTTCTTCGTAATATTTGGTCCTAATACAACATTTTGTACATGCACATTCCATAAATGAGCATGTATAAAATTTAAATTTTTACTTGCGCAGATTCAAAATGTGCATGTACAAAAAATATTTAATTATGAAAAAGATGCATATTTCATGGTAAGTTTGAAAGAAGGTCTAAACTCGAAAAATTATTTAATTATGAAAAAGATGCATATTTCATACTAAGTTTGAAAGAAGGTCTAAACTAGAAATAAGCTTTTTTGGGGACCTAAAATGAAAATTTGTCCTTTTTGAAAAGGAGTGCATAATGCATGTTGAAACCAAACTTGTTCTGATATTATAGTGGATTCATGTGACAAATTAAGCATGCATGTTTGGATGATGCAATGGATTTATGCCACAAGTTAAGTGGATTTTGTTAGAAATGTTGAAATGTTGGGACCCACTTCAAGTTGGATCCATACTCAAATTTGACAGATCATGTCATCTTCTAGCTCATAATGAGAGCAACAAAATGGTATATTTAACTAAATCCAATGACATACAAATGAGATTTTCACATCACTAGCTTACGAATAGTCGCACGTTGGGAAATATTATACAAATTATATGTATATGCATACTTGTTATTAGCTTCTTAAAGGATTATTGAAACAGTAAAAATGACAACCATAACGGTCTCATAGTCTTGCATACACCCTATTGGTAAATGGACGGTTAAGATGCTTTGAAGGTGCACTAAACGGTATACGTTGACCCTGGGTTGGACTGGTTTGGAGGGTGCCTCGAAGCTCTTTTATTTTCCAAAATCTTCTTATTTATTGGTAAAAAGGTCGCAACCTTTTCATATGACCGAATGTTAATAGGTGCTTCCTTAAAATTATAAATAGAGGAGAAGACGGATGGCGAATGGATAGGAAAAATTGTCAAATCACATACACAGAAATAATTTCATCTCATTTTTCCTGCAATTATAAACAATTGCTCGATCACCTTCAGCACAGAAAAGTGAATAATTAACAAAACAATGCATCCTGTACATGGAGAGAATTAGATTCATCGTCTTCAAATATTAGAAAATCAACATGCGTTCCATTTCTATTTTAAATTTAAATATTTTTAATCTGTAAGCCATTTCACTAATATAAATGAATAATAGTTCTTAGGTCTAACAATTTTTTGATTTAGTTTTAAGCTATGTTATGAAAAGCGTCACCTAGGCACAAAATGCCATAAGTGCAAAATGCACATGGAGTTGAATGTGATAGAGAAGTAATCAAGAAAGCAGTTGAATGTTCCAAGGGTTGGCCGTAGCAATGAATTTACGTCATAAAAATTCATCGATTATTGTGCATTTGAGCATTGTTGGAGAGGACTTTGTGCTTGAGATTGATTGGTGAGTTGATGATGAAATTTTTGACACAGATGTTCTATGGAAGCGTTTTCAATCTCATAAACTATGTGGTCATTCAGCTTCAGTCTACGAGATTAAAGATAAGGTTTTTGCCAAAAATAATTAGGCATATCATATTTAGTTATAGAGGAGAGAAAGGATATTACAATGTTAAAAAATTATATGCACAATGACTTGCAGGCATATAACATTTGGTGAAAGAACTTTATTGAAGGTAGAGATTCGATCAAGCGATTATAAGACGATGATAAAAGTGAGTATAAAACAATAGAGATCATCAGAGAATTTTCATATGCAGAGAGCTAGCGATTTTTATATAATAACAAATGATGAAAATGTCATTGAGGTTCAATCGAAAGGTGGAGCTCAATCCCAAACATGTCTAGTTGGATATTAAAAGAAAATCCATTTGGTTGATGATTTGAATTTGGTCTTAGTTGGGAGTATGATAGTCCTAATGATAAGGTGGCATATGCATTTAGTACACCTCGCCGATGAGTTTGATATAGTATTTTGGTGAGTCAGGAAAAAATTCTTAAGAAGGGAAAAAATTATTAAGAATGAGACCATAGTGGATATAAAGTATATTGAAAGCGTTCTTATTCCATATGAAAACATAGATGGTGAAATATCCTATTAGTCTTATATCGTGTTTTAGGGATATGTTGTATACCAGTTCATCTTTTATATCAGATGCATTGAAGAATTTTGAAGTTTAGTTGGCTATCTTGGCTGGTGCAAATTATTATGTGTGGTTTCTTTCTAATGGTTGAAAAAAGATGGTATAAAAGTAAAGTTAGCATAGAAGTAAAGTTTGGCAGTAATGCCCAAACTTGTTTAGCTTAGTGTCAGTATATGTTTAAAATAATCGATATTTGAGGAAAGAGTATATGTTTAAAATAATCGATATTTGAGGAAAGAGTTAGAGATGAGATATTAATATGAATTAAGGTGGAATGTCAAAATTTTATGATTCATAATTTGTATAGGTGTTTAAAACAATAATTTTTAAGTATTTGATTATAGTCCAGTCCAATATTTTGATGGGAACTAAATGGTTATATACATAAAAGATGGTAAAATCCGAAGCAATGGGAAGTCAACTAATTTTGTATTCACCGTTTATCTGTTTTATTTTCTACAAATGTCTAATATGCTAGCCGTGGGTCCATAGTAACGATCACTTATTACCTTTTTTTTCTCTATAAATTTACTAATTTGGAATTTGATTTCAGAATAATAGAAACGAATGTTACGGCACGCGCTTCGCGCGTGAATTTTTACTTATGAATTGTATATGTTTAAACCAGTTTAATAATAATTTTTTATTTTTAGTGATATTAAGATTTATATATTTGTAAATAAGCACTTCGAATATGTAAAGAAAGTTTAATTTTAAGTCCTATTTTTAGAAACGTTTTGAATTTGTAAAAGTATTTAATTGTTAGATTCTATTTTAGAGGCGTTTAAATTTGTAAAAGAAGTTTAATATTATATCATATTTTCAAATGATTATCGTTTGATAATATATAGAGAGACATTTTGACAGTTCATGTTGATACAAAAAAAGTATGACGCCAAAGCTATTACAACTGTTATTATAGATATAATATATAAAGCAAAAGGAAGCCAAATTATCAGCGAACAAGTTATCCAGATTCAGTCAGGTAACCCGCATGGTGATCTGAGCGTTCAGGTTCGAATCTGGTAATAGCATCCTCACAATGCGAGGGAAAGACTGGATACATTATTGACCATTCCAGAGTTTTTTGCCGTTGTTTGCGTCAAAATTAACCACAAACACCCAAAAGTCGTGAAAGCACCCGTTCGCAGTCACAAGTCACAAATTACAAATTTGTAGATAACAAAAATGATGGACATTCAACGGAAACAGCAAAAAACAAGTAAACGATACAGGATTTATAGTGGTTCGGCGATCTTGCCTACGTCCACTTTGAAGTTTTCTATCTTTATTGATATTCTCTTAATGATTACAGTTGGGTATAGCATGTTACAATGGATTATAGCTCTGAAACTTGAATGCAACAGCGATGATAAGGTGTAGAATTGAATCCGGTAGAGTCTTGGCGCTTCAGAATTTCAATCCAGCCAGAGAGAGATTCCTCCCCTTTTCTGAATGACCTGGGGCTCTATTTATAGGCGTAAGAGGCTGATATTTCTCCTAAAAATCCGATAGACCGCTTCTGGCATGTGAGGGGTCCACACGCTCGAATTCTGGAGATCCGGGCCCACTTTGGGATCGATTCGACCCTTGGTTCGAATCGATCAAAAGGTGTCCAATCGTGATGAAACTTGGCGTGGACATTCTTCTATGTATATGCAAGCTCCTGTGAAAATTTTATAGCATTTGGACTTATAGATCTCAAGTTATGATCGACTCAAGATGGAGTTTTTCGCCCCCGGATCCGTTCGAATCGATCCGGTTCGAAATCATAGGGTCGAATCGATGCTTCTGTACATGAAAGTGATGACGTGGTGCGTATGCTTCGGGTCAATCCTCCTTTTTCTCCGAGTTTTCTGGGTCATATTCCTAGGTTTTAGCTGTGTGGACTTGATGGATTCGAGGTTATTGATTCGAAGAGTTGCTTCCTTCGAATAGGTCAAATACGTGTTCCTTCCTATCGATCGTGAAAAGCCGTGGTTGATCGATACGAAGTTTCCTTCGCTTATTGGATTCGAAGACAATTACGGCATGGAGTCAAAGCCATAATGGGTTCGAACGTGAGCATGTGAAGATGGATTCGAAGCAAGGCTACTTGAATGGGTTCAAACCAAATCTATTCCTGAGGGATGGATACGACCTTAAAGCTTGCTCGATGGAATCGAAGCAAGGTGTGTTCTGATGGGTTCGAACCATGGCTGACTACTGATGGATTCGAACTAAGGCATAATGGACGGATTCGAACCAATGCGTGGTTGATGGAGTCGAAGCATGGCCACTTGGATGGAGTCGAACTGCTTGCTTGCTCGATGGATTCGGACTAGATGGAGTCGAAGCCGATGGATGCGAACTAGATGGAGTGTCCATCGATTTGAACTATGGGGTACTATATGGATTCGAACCGAGCAAGGTTCATCTCTCTCAAATTGAATCCATCATATCTTAAGCATACGAACTCGGATTAACTTGAAACTTGAAACGTTGGCTCTCTTGGCTTCTCTAGCCATGCCTTATCAATTGTAGCCTGCTCCGGGCTCGGACAAAATTCATCGATATCCATAGCGAAGTGAAGTACAACCAATCTCTGAGATGAACTGTCTTTTGTTTTTGATCGATCTTTTGGTATCACGGTTTTGCCAAAAAGCGGAATAACAGCCGTGTAGGAGGCTCATGCACTGAGTTTCACCTTAAAAGGAAACCAAAATATAACATATTCGCATGCTAGGTTGTTCTTAATTGTTCGGAAGCGATGCTCGTATAACATTGATTTGTCGAATTCAAGTCATTTCCATTGATAGTCCCTTGTCTTTGCGTCCTATGACATCCACTTTATTTGCGTCCTATGACATCCACTGTATTTGCGTCTTCCATCTTGTTGTCCACACCACCGCATCACCATATTTTGGTTTTGTCATCTCAACCATCGTCCACACTTCTACATAGGATGCTATTCACGATAATCAAATCTGTTGATCTCCTTGGAATTAGTACGATATAGAGTTTTATCTGGTAAAAATAATTTTGAAGCGGATAAGTTGGATTTAAGAATGTGTTGATCTTGTTGTGTCTCCTATGGTTTGCAAAGTTAGATTTGCTTATAAAATAAATTTAGCATCCACAAAGTTGGATAGATTGCAACCAAGGAGTTAGCTTTTTTGCGCACATGAGTATTACGAGTATTGCAATCCGAAGACTGCTCATTTCGATACGGATGTAATAAACGAATGGTCAAAGAGATTAAACTCAAGGGATGCATGTCTGTCCTCAACATACATCCGTATAACATATAAGGTATATTTTAAGCCGCGACCGTGGTTCGAATCTACGAGTAATTTGATGTTTAATCACTCAACCAACCTGGTGAGTTAGGACTCAAGTCATTATAATTTATCTACTTTAAAATGTTGGGTTAAGTTCCGTTGTTGACTGAATTGTTGTAGTTATCGACTTCTGTTGATTTAGTGTAACGTATTGGTATATTTAATTATTTACTTAATAATACACAACGTAAACATCTTAAGATTTGGAGTTTATAACTGTAGAGCGTAAAACATTTTATTGATGTTTTGAATAGTGAATAGCACTAATCACAATGTTGTACACTTGTAGAACAGTTGCAATACTACTGTATAGTGTTCGGCTTTGAATACTTCTGTCTAGATAAAAGTTTGAAGACATTGCAATTCGAAACCGAAACCTTCTCAAAACTCATGAAATAACCGAAATTCTAATAAAATTAAAAGATCGAAGCCGATACTGAATGTATTCCATGCTTAAATATTGGTTCATAATTTGTATATTTATGTCCACGAATACCACGTAGTGGCCTATGTTTGTTCCTTTTTACGTATCGTCCAACAATTTTTTGATTTTATTTGAAGTAGAACATTAATTTATTTAATCGGATTTTTGGGAGCACGTACATCATCAATACTTAATTTTTTACACGGTACAAGAAATACTAGATAATCATAGAAAAAATACAGTTCTTTACCGTGCACATAATAATGAAGAATTCCATTGTAATCATTGCAAATTTAAAAATGAAAAATGCATATGTTTTCATATTATTCAAAAGCTATAAAAATATGTAAAAAAAGAAATGAATTTATAAATAAATTGCCTTCTTTGTGTAAAAAATATAAAATGTTTAAAAGAATTATTTCAACAAAATGCTACAAAAAAAGTGCAAATTAACTAAACAAATTCAAATTCAACCAAAAGTTCATCATCTATGAACTAAAATATAAAAATACAAAAATGAATTCACATTTGGAACATATAATGTGTTTTTTTAAAATGACGTATGTAATATGAGATACTCCTCGACTATACATTGTTGCAAAACTAACCATCAAAATGTAAATTTCACACTTTCGTCCAAGATGAACATATTTTTCATATGTATGGGGAATGCAACATTTTCTACTTTTCACAAATATGAAAAAATAAGTGTGTAACAATATAAAAAATATTTGTAATTTTTTTTATGCAACACATAATTAAATATCACACATAAAAAAAAGGCAAAACGTAAACTTTTACCTTTTGAAAATATAAAATTGAAATAAAAAAAAGTTAATGTAGATCTGATGCCCTTCTAGTGCAGTTGTTGTTGTACCTGATATAGATATATCACTTCGAGGTAAGATGAGGTAAGAATGTTATCTCCTATCTTAGATTACCGAGGATTGTCCAAAACGTTCTCTTAGAATATGGTAGAGTGTGTTTGTATAAGTTGTGATAACTTGCACAAATTTGAAGAATACTCGAAATGGTCAGATGATGCTTGTATAATTATTGATTCAGAACACGAAAAGACGCTATGTACCGATAACAAAGCATTATCGCACGCACGTGTGGAAGTCTCCTGTTGGTGGAGACCGTTGAAACGAATGAATACCTTTTGATTTAAATTGTCATATCCGTTTGTTAATTGACTTCAAATTCAGACACAAACAAGATGTATCTGTACCCACATCTAGGGGCGCTGCAAGGACCTTCCTTCGTAATGGCAGACAAATTTATAATAAGTTTCCAACAGTTTTAATACGAAAAATGGACCACTGACATTTTCCCAATATTAATGTAAAAGTGCCGTATTGATCAAACTGTATTGTTAAACTAGTCTTAGGTTAAATTTTGATTATGGGCAGAGATCTGCTTAGAGATCTGCTTTTAAACGTTACAGATAATGAGGATACGACTTTGTTTCCTCCTGAATTATTAAATCATGTTTGTCCTGATGCTCTGCGTGTGAACCTTAGGTGCTGACAGTTCATTGTTTTTCAGTTAACTGTGGAATAATTATTTTAAAATATACCCACTACTTGATTCAAATTATTCAATATCTTTATATCCTAATACTAACGTTACCTGATGTAACTTCTTCGTTATTTGTTTATTTATTACTGTTATTATCTTTTTGGAGAAAATTACGTTCTTCACTAAAATTTCGCCCAATTTGGAAGTGTAGGTGTACCTTAAATATTATTAATCTGGCTATGACTGCTGTCCTACAATCCTATTTGAGGTGGCCATGTAGTATGAGGTGGCCATGTAGTATGAAGAGTTTGTTTACCATTTCAGGTGAAACAGAAATTCTTTGAACGTATATTATAACACCAACCATATAAGTTGAGTAGTTCAAATTTTTTGATCTCAATTTTGGTTTTTTTTCTTTCAAATATTGAAGTTTAATTAATTAAAACATGGAAAAAAAAAATTATAGATAGAAATATTATAGATAGATGGTTAAGATCGAAGAATGAAAAGAAATAAGACTTCATTAAGCTGTATTTGTTTTTAACCAGAAGTTCTGAATCCGACTTCTGATTTACAAATTAGACCTTTCTATATTGTTTGTTTGTTTTTTCCATGTTCTGAATAAATTGTCTTGTCTTCTTATTTTTTATTCTGAATGCTGAATGCAAACAAACAACTAAATGATTAATCAGCAATCAGACTTCCACCAGAACCCAGAATTTAGCATTTTAAACAAATGGAGCCTCAGATTTACATGAAACAAAAAGGAGACATCCTTTGTACTAGGATGCTTTTCCTATGTGAGTGGCTATGTCATGATATAATGGAAAGCATGACATGCACACTGTAAAATTGAACAAAATCTTTACATTACTTGGTGATGGTAATCCCAACAAAATTTAGTCGGCATTAATTCCATTTTCTATTACGGTACCAATTTCAACAGTTATGTCCTTTTCTTTCTGCACATTTCATGTACATCGAATTTTAAAACAGAAGCCGCTTGTTATTTTGTTTCATCATTTTTGTTCTCCTTTCAGATTTCCATTTCAGCAATGGCTTCTCCAACCGAAAGCAGGGTAGACGAGAATGAAGTAACTTCAAATTCTCATCAAAGAGGAGGACTCCTAGACTTCAACAACTTCCCTTTGACCCGTCAATCGTCGATTTACTCTCTTACCCTCGACGAAATTCAGAACACGGTATGTGAACCTGGCAAAACCTTCGGGTCCATGAACATGGATGAGTTATTGAGCAACATATGGAATGTAGAAGAAGGGCTTAATGGTAATTCTAACCAAAACAACGGCAACGTCCATGCCAATGGCTTAGGACCGCCCCTACACCGCCAAGGGTCCCTGTCCCTCCCTGCCCCACTGTCCAGAAAGACTGTAGATGAAGTATGGGCAGACATTCACCGTGAGCAAGCGTTTAGGAACTCGAACCGTGGAAATGACCTGAACGGCCAGAGGCAGCCCACGTTTGGAGAGATGACACTGGAAGACTTTCTCGTGAAGGCAGGGATAGTTCGGGAAACACATTCTTTGCAGATGCAGCAGCAGCAGCAGAACTATGTGTTGCCCATGAATTATCCGATTATAATGGGCTCTGAGTACAGGTCGGGTGGGTATGAGCATAGTGCACATGGGAGGAGGTACATGAATAATGGGTATGGAATGCAGAGTGGGCCGGGTCCAATTGGGTCGCCTGTTAGCCCGGTATCGTCAGATGGGTTTGGAGGAGGGCAGGTGGACAATGTGGGTTTAGGGTTGAGTAATGGAGGAGGGCATGATGGTAATTTGGCGATGAGTGGGATTGGGAGGAAAAGAGGAGTGGATGGAGGAGTGGAAAAGGTGGTGGAGAGGAGGCAGAGAAGGATGATTAAAAATCGAGAGTCTGCTGCTAGGTCCAGAGCTAGAAAACAGGTGCATTATCATTTTTGAATCAAATCAGTAATAATTAACTTATCTTTATTGTTTTAATTGTATAGGCATATACTGTGGAGCTGGAAGCTGAACTAAATAGTTTGAAGGAGATAAATGCTCGCTTAAAAGAAGATGTAGTAAGAACTCTAATTTATATTTGATCATAAGTTTTCATTGCAAATAATGCTGAAATTGATGGTATTTGATTATTTCTATGGTTTTAATTCATATTTGTGTCCCAAAGCAAACTTGACTTCTATGAATGGTTTAGTTCTTTCCCCTTTTGAAGGTTTAGTAATAAGAGGAATGCTTTATGTCAGTCGAGTGAAAAGAGTAAGTGTATACTCGTTTTTGTGATTGGCTCATGTCCATTTTCATTTATTATTTTAAACTGTTAGTGGGTGCCACTTTTGCAAAGTGGACCAATGCCAGGGCAAACAGAGCGTGTTTTGAACAGTGTCGAGTATCCTTAGCATATCAGATGATTTAATTGTTGAGTGGATCACACCGTGCTATACCGTGCTATTGCAGTAAGTAGGTTATACAAAATTTGACGACTGATGAATTTGACGTGGGAACAGGGAAAATTGGAACAAATGAATTGAACCCGATTAACGGGGATAAAAATATGGAACAACCCTCTGTTATGATCATGTTTGTCTTTTTGAAATACAATTACACATGTTCATACTTTGTTAATTAACTCTTTGAAGTCTGTCAACCTTTTCTTTCTTAAGAATAGTGCTAGTTTTTAGGATAAAAAAAAGCGAAGAACCACACTAGCGCCTTTCCTAGCAATTGTCAAGATTCTTTCAGATAATAGCCTTAATTTGATAGAAACGACGAAGATGGTTACATGTATTCCATCTGTGAGCAAGTTCCTTGCCACTAGTTATTGTCTAGTTCACTTAAAACATTTATGTATTGCGAACATGAATACCAAAGTTTAACCTTATCCAGATGATATTTCATGGGTTTTTCGTCACTGTTTATCACCAGTGGTATTTTGAAAGAAATAGAATGCTTGACAAAAAAAGTGTTGTCAGTAAACTTTCACGATTGATGTACTTGGTCTTTAATCTTGCAATTAATAAAGTTGTGTTTCCTTTAAACTGTAGATCTATTTTGGTCCTTAGCTACAGTTGGATGAAAACCTTTTGAGGTCATATTATGAGCGAAGTTGATTACTTGTGGCGCCAGTATATATAAAATAAATAAATTGTGAGCAAATTATACCAGTGAACTTTAATTACGCTCAACTTGTGTGATAACTTCACACTATAATGTGAGGTCGGCTCAACATGTGTGACAACTTCACACTGTAATGTGAGGTCGATCGTAGAGCATTTTCAACAAGGGGTCACTATGGCCATATTTTTGGCTCATAAGTGACTCTCAAGGTCACTTGGGTGATCATGGGTTGCTTGCTTATCCGACATTAATGATGTCAAATGCTTATCCGATATTAATATTGTCGAATAAGTGTGGTCAGAATTAATTGCTAATCATGTGCATTGCCGGTTTACCTAGGGCCCAGCTTAAAAAGGGCCCACCACCACACATTTACGAATATTAATTACTTGAACAAAATTAACGTGCTCCTATCTCGTTCAGTAGAAGAATGAAAATGTGCATTGAAAACGTGAACTATATACACAGTAGAGATCATTTTGTATATGTTATGTGAATTAACATTAGTTCGTATCAAATTATTAACATTGCATTATTATTTTGATTTTTGGTTCACTTCTTTTATTTCAATTTTTTTTATAATGGTAGCACAAAAGCTAGCTAGTTTATCTTCGTTTTGTAAACAATTTAAAACCTTTTTGTTTTTTTTTTTTTGACTCCAAGACTTCAAATCTATACAAAATACTTTGCTGTTGGAAATGCACTTAGTTTTCTGCTACTGATACATCTTTTTATCTTTTGGTACTCAGAAAAGAACGCAAACACTGCGGAAGAAAATGGTAACAGTTGCAGTCTTCTTATATTTCATAATAAAATCTCTCGGTTGTTTCCTGCAATAACTCAGTGCTTCATTTTGATATCGCGCAGATAATGGAATTTATGGCCGAGCATGCACGTACCAACATGGTAAAAAGTGCACAAGCGCTGCGCAGGTGCAGCAGTGGCCCTTGGTGAACTGCAAATATATGAGTTTCTTCTTTTATGGCAACTTGAAGGGTGAAATACGAGACAGAAGTGGTGTTAGATGAATAGGTAGCAGGATATGGGTGCATGCTCATACTTCTATACGTAGAGCTTTTGTTATTATCATTATGTATACATAGTATGATGTATTATGTTCAATGTAGTGTTGTATAATGGATGTGTGTCCCAGTTTTATATGAAACTGAACGGAAGTAGCCTTAGTAAGCCTATGAGAAGAGTAAGTGAATTATAGCCATGGTGTTCTCACAGAGCTTTGTACGCCACGTCGTCTCTTTTGTATCTTTGGCTTTGCTAGCTGAAAGTTATTTTAGTAAACTGTTACCTGTTTCTGAATGTGTCCATTTGATAGCCATTGATTAATGGATCTTTCATGTGTCTTTGCTACTAATAAAAAGCATTCAAGAAGTTGAATAGATTTACTTGGTGTCAATTTTGAAATTCAAAATATACGACTTTATATCTCATTGAGAAATAATATTCAAATATGAAGATTTAGCTTTTTATTGTCCGACTACAATTGTTAATCATCATGGAGAATTACGTATGCATTCATAAGATGAAGTATTTGTTATTTCATACAGTCCGTAATTTAGATAGGAGATCATCGGTTGAAGTCTTGTCTGATTCCGAGTTGGTATGAAGAAGTTATTGCAGTCTGAACAAAAAAATAGCGGCTTCTGCCTATATGGAGTTCAAATATGAAGATGTAGTTTGTTATTCTTTTAAGTACAATTGAAATTTATTATTATGTGCGTTCAAGAGAAGTAGTATCCAAGTTTTCATATAGATTAGGTAAGAGTTCATCGGTCGAAGTCTCGTCTAATTCCAACTTAGTATGAAGAAGTTATTGTAATATGCAAAAAACATAGCGGCTTCAGCCTAGATAGAGTTCAAATATGGAATGTAACCTATTATTTTCTAAGTACAACTATTAATCACCATTGAGAACTATGGTATACATTCGTCAACTGTAGCATCCGAATGTTTAATTTTGTACATGAATAAAATCGCTAGTGGATAATATTAAAATTGAAACAGAGGATTTAAGGACGGGATTTAATCCCATTTGTGAGCATCCTTGTGTTGCTGGGTGTGGTGGTTGGCCAAGACTATTTTTAGCTTTTTTTTTATTGGCTAATTGTTGGATGTGAAGTTGCAAACGTTATCGTGGTGGCTAGTTTAATTTTAGCCTTATTCATTTGTAAATCTGTAGGTTTAATTGAATTTTTTAGGTTTTATTTTAAGGTTTGGCATACATTCTAATAAGGTTTAAAAATGCACAAAACATCCCTCCGTTTTTTCAATAAGTTTTCGGTCATAAATTTCAAATTCACGCGCACAAAGACCCAAATACCCTTTACGTTTTTAATATTTCAAACGCGTATAACTTTTTGTAGAAATATCGGATCAGCATACCGTTTTCATCAAAAAATCAAAAAAATTATTATCTTTAAAATGAGATCCATAGTTGATACCAAAAAATCATATTTACAGTAAATGTCCAATTATTTCATATATTTGCAGACAATTCTACAAATTTTAAACATCTTGGATACTTCTTCAAATCTGCAAATATTGCATGTAATTGCAGACATTTCTGTAATTATATGATATAATTGCGGACATGTCTGCAATTATTGCATATATTTGCAGGAGTGTCGGCAAGTATTGCATATAATTGCAAACATTTCTACAGTTATATGCTACAATTGCAGACATGTCTGCAATTATTGCATACAATTACACCTAGTGCATACAGCTGTAATGAAAAAGAGGGGTATTATAGAGAAGAAAAGTGTAGTATTTAAAAAATAGGGATGTAATTTATATCTTTTTTATAAGATGATGTTAACGTATTATGTTTGATTTTAGGGATGTGTCCCTTATTTTCACTTTATATTCTTGGCTAATTGATTTTTTTAATGTATCGTTTTTATTTTTTTTACCTTCATACAATTTGGTTGCCCAAGTATAAATATCCCTAACGTCGGTTTAATAATACCACTAACGCTTCTAATGGACCAAAACTAACTTCTTTCATAAGCTTAGTATAACAAAATACAACATTAGGTACCTAACACAGGAGAACCCAAAAGCACAAAATACTCCACGCGGTGACCCATTGAGAATTTCAAGTCCTTGCATTTTCAGTCGTTTTTTTTTTCAACTTGGACCATCTAATTCCAACCATGGAGTCTCATTCTTCGCATATCCAGTTGAGCACCAACCAATTGTCAATTTCAATAACATTTAATGTGACTTGCATGCTTAGAATAATTATTGTTGTGTGTTGGGCATATGAAAACAAGGGACCAAATTCTTTGTCTCCAAAATTTACTTGCACCATCTCCTTTGAAAATCAGTAATTTATTTTGAGTATGATCTATAATATTTAATTGCTCATACAAGTAATCAATGGTTATGATTTACTGAACACGTAAGGACATATAATTTGAGGTTACTGAACACATAAGTGCATAGAATTTGGGGGTAGAGCCCGTAAACAAAGATTACCTATGAATTTCTAAATTTAATGATAAGCTCCGTTCTAACTCAAATATGTTTTGAGAACATTTTTATGGAAAGCCGTATAGAACTCATTTGTGAACAAATGATCACTATTGCTAACAATATTGTTAATTATCCACTCATTCACTTCTGGATCACAACAATCCTCCTTTGAAATACTAGATATCCGTTCCCACTTCTATCGGGGAAACTTTTGAGCGGCTATAATAGCTCACTCGACTTTAAATTCATTGACTTAAACCATTAGTAATAAAGTATCTACTCACATGCATACTTGATAGAACCAAGTCAAGTCGACCAGCTAAAGGTGAAATGGGTAATTTAAGAAAATATTTATCCAGTGAATCTATGAAGTCTAATGGTTATACTAAGTCCAATCTAGTTAGTTCAAATATAACCGTATTCTATTTAATTTTCTTCATTCAACTAACTAATATATGTTATTATTTAACATTTAAATGTTTTTGAGTTTACCAATATATATTAATAATTATAAATCATTTATATGTTTTTGAGTATACTAATAAATATAACTACAATGTGCAACATAGCAACAATATGTTAATGACTACAAAAACAAATATTTGGATTTAAATCCACTATGTAAACAATGATCATTTATATATGTGTTAAACATCTCAAAACATTTTTAATATATTTATAAAATATAAATATAAATACAATTATAAAATTATTTATATATAATTTCATATCAAAATATCTAACCTAATTTTGCCCAAGTCAACAAATTTTAAATTAAAAATTTATATTTAAAATATCCAATTATGACCTAGTGAGAAATTTTAAAATTCAAAATTAGATCTTAAAAATACCAGTTAAAATATCTTTAAATAAATTTAAATATGTATATTTATATAAATAATTATTAAGTCTAGAAATAATATAATTTTTAACTTATTTGTATTTGTGTACACTTTATTTATTTATTTATTTAAAATAGACAATGTTGTCTATAATATGTATAAACAATATACATATGTATATATAATAGAAATATTTTAAAATTATGTGCGTAAAATATATAACTATATAACTTAGCCAGTAAATAAATTAAATAAAAAATAATTTTAACCATATAACTTAGCCAATAAAAAAAATTAAATAAAAAATAATTTTAATTAAAAGAATATATATATATAATATTAAATAACAAGTAATATGTATAAATATAATATTAAATAACGAGTAATATATGTATTATAATTAAATAAATTTGTGTTTTCGGCTAGAGATTTTTTAAAATTTTAATAGCAGAAAATAATTTAAATAGATTAATTAAATATATACATAGCTATAAATTAGTTTTAAGTTATCTTACATTTTAAAATTGGTAAATAATCATTTGAAATTAAATAAAAATATTTATAATATTCGTAACACACATACATAGATACACATATACAAACACACACATACGAACATTAGAATACAACATGGTTGAATTTGAAAAATTTACATTTTTTTAATTTCGGACATCACATTTAAATCAATAGTTTCATATAGGTTAATTATCTAATATAAATTAATATGTATTAATATTTGTGGCGAGACAATATCACATATATAAAATTGTTATAGTAATATGAACAGCATGAAATAAACAATATATGTAACATAAAAGAATATACCTAAGGGAGATATCTTTTGATTCACATATCGATTCAAATCATCTCCTAAATGTCATGGAACTATGTTCAAAGGTGCAAACTTCAGAGTGTCACCATTTGAAAGAGTTTTTATTTGATTTGGGGTGTGTTAGAACGTGGCCGTGGGCTGGATTATACGAGGTTATGGTGTTTAAACAGTCGGAGAGATGGAGCAAAAAGTAAAATAATAAGTTAAGGCTTATGTTCATTAAATAGGGGATTCGGTAGAAATATGTTTCCACTATGTCCTGTTACCAATTCATGCCCTAACATTCTCTTTATCCTCATTTTTGATCGGCGTAAACTTGGTCAATAATGGGCCAATTGGATGTAAAATCCAATAGCAATTAACTATTCGATACATAACATTAAATATACTATAGAGTTAGTTAAACATAGACTAACCTATGTACACAAAAAAGTAAGAAAGAGTTATCTAAAGATATATTAACCTGTAAGTACATGTAAGAGGTACTTAAATAGAGACTAACCCTAGGATATGGTTAAAATAGACTAACCTTATAAATGTAAACAAGGACATAAGTTAGATAAATGTAGTGTAACAACCTGTATTGTTAGTTATTTTAAATTAGTAAATTAATATAATTATTGAAAAAAAAATAGTTAGAAACAAAAATTTAATGACTTATTAATATAAGTTAGAAATAAAAATTTAATGGTTTATTAATATAATTTATTGGATATTATCCTAGATAAAAAATTTAAGTAACAAAATTCAATAAAATAAAAGATGATAACTTATATTAGAAAGTAAATTAAATGATATTGAATTGTAAGTAATTGATAACAGAAATTGAATGTTAAGTTAAAAAAGAACTGAATGAATGTCTATTTAAAGAAGAAGCATAAATCTATTTATATGAACCAGAATTTTGATAAGTATAAATTTTAGAAATAAGAAAAACATCTATTGGGCTAGAAATGAATAACTATTGATGTATATAATAACTGCAAAGATGTTGAATTACTGTAAAATGGTAGTAGTTTTTTTATTATTTAAATTCGTTTTAAAAGTTAAATTTCATAAGTTAAATAACTTTATATTTCAAATATAGTGATTTAATTGATATTTAAATTGTTAAATTTAATATTGGAAATTGTTTAATAACTGAATATAGAATTTAATATGAATGAAAATGATTTCAAAGTTGATTTAAATTTTATTTAGGCAAGAATGAAGATTTTTAACTTTTAAAATTGAATTTAAAGTAAATAAATTTATTTTAGAAAATAACTTGTTTTAATTAACATGTAAAAATAATCTTTTTGGTCACTGTCCTGGATTTCGACAAAACTAGTTTCATCGGATCCATGATAATGAATTATTATAGGATTTCATGTTCCATAGCGATTGGACTTTCGTATGAGCTTGAATCGCGTAGAAATTAATTAAAGGAATTTAACTAAAATAATTTGATTTGAAAAGCTATCTTCTGAATGTGATGAAATTGGCTCCTGATACACGTTCATTATATTAGGAATAACGGTATAATATATAGAAGGCCAGACAACATGCTTCGTTTGAAGTTCGAAAATTTAGCGAGTGAATAGTGTCTTGGAAAATTTTCTATACAAGGACCCTGACCCGTTCATTTTCGAACCAAATTTTTGAAACCCTAACCACTATTTTCTTATCTTCAACCAATCGCCCATGTTCATCGGTGCCACCCAAGGCTACTTCAGGCCGAAGCTCTAACTAGAAAGATGAGTGGGGTATAGAGATGGACTTGATGAACGGTGGGATTAGGGCCAGTCCACGGTGATGGCTGAAATTTGCCTATGAAGGCGGCAACATTGGTTGGCAAATTTGGGTTTGTAAGGCATTTCACCCGTACGTGCACGCGGAGGAAGGTCTGGCTAGGGGAGGCGGCTCGCTAATGGAGGCGCGGCGGTCGGCGAGGTCGATGTGGTGGTGATTGATCAAAAATAAGAGAGAAGAAAATCACATGCAGCTGTGAGTTAAACGTGAGGAAGAAGCTTTGGGTTAAGTTAATTATTTAGTTATTAAAATTTAATTAAATTTGAATGTTTATTAATTCGTAAATTTTTCATACGAGGTCGGATTCGAGTGAAACAAGTTGCGTTGGATTCGTATCGAAGTCGTCTTCAACATGGAGTTGAATTGGAATTTATTTGATGCTGAAAAAATTTTAGTTTCGAATAAAGGTGAGTGTTTTAAACTGCTCACGAAATATTAAAATATTCCAATGTTAGTTAAATTGAAATCATGGAGCAGTTTAATTTTATTAATGGTTTTTTGGTAATTTAACTTACATTTAAATTGACATATGGTTTGAATTGTTAGGAATTTAAATTGATAATTAAATTTGAAGTTGAAATTGTTAGTTAAACAACGATATTGATAACCCGTTAATGGTTGTGATTTTTCAGCTGATTTGGATGTTAATTGTGATGTATGACTATTGGTTGATATATTAGATGATTGGATGATTATTTATTTTATTTTTACCATGTTATCATTCTGTATATTATTTAACTGCATATGAACTGTTATTTGAATTATTTCGAATAAATTAAGAAATAGGTTGAAATGAAATGCACCTATGACCCTTGGTTTTAAATTGAAATGATATATATCCATCCCTGAAATTAAAATTGAAATAGATGATTACTTGGATATAGGATAGAAAATGATATATAGATACCAGATTGGTTAAATTAAATGATTTTAAAAATTCTTGAATTTGAATTTATTTAAATGATTTTGGTTTTAAAGAAAAAAGTCGAATTTATAAAGATTGAATTATTTTCAATTTGAGTTTTGAAATGTTGAAATCAAAATTGTTAAGAGAAATAGTTTTAAAGAATTAAATTTGAAATGTGAAGTTATATTCGACGTATGACTTGAATTTTGGAAATTGAATAGCTATAAAGGTTTGAGCTTTTTTTTGAAATGGTGCTTTATATACAACAAATCACTAAGACTGCATATCACATGTCAATAAAAGTTTGAATCGTCCTACATAAGTTTTGTACTTGTGACCTCTTGCACCAAAGTTGAATCACTTAACCACTGAGACAATGGTGCTTGTCAAGGTTTGAACTTTTACTTGAACTTTGAATTTATCTAAGTAAAAGTGATATAAATGGATATTTCAAATTTGATCTTGGAATTGAATTATTTAAAGAGTTGAACCTTTAATTGAATATTGAAGTTTAAGTTTTATTTAAGCGATTTAAATCGGTAAATTGAAATTGGACTTAAGATTTATATAAATTGAAATAGTATAAAATAAGAATTGAATTGAAATTTAAACCAGTGAACCGAATCATTGAATCGATTTGAAGTTAATAAACTAATCGAAAACCTTGAAATAAAGATTTAAAATGGTGAAACCTTGAAACAAATGAAGTTACTGCAATTATGTTTCACCTGATTTTGATTTGACTTACATGAGGATTTTAGTCTCGACTCGAGTATTTTGTCTTTTCATTACGCTCACGTCAGACCGAGTTTTACAGTTGTCGAAGGCAATTGTTCTAGAGGACGAAGACGGAGATTTGGTATATCATAATTGCTAGAATTTATTCCGCTACAGTATTTCATTATGTCTATTGAAATGTATAACTAGTATTGTATAACGCTGATTTATGTTGTAAATTGAATTGAGTATATATTGTTAAATTGTTTATGTTATGTGATTATTGTATTTTATCGTTCCGTTGCGAAATTCTGTTGTTGTTTTCTTCTTTTCTTTTTTTCTTTAAAATAAACACATTGATAATCTATCTTTTAAACGGCTGAGTTGGATATGCATGATTTATTGTCGACTTGAATTGTCCAAAAAGGCGGGTTGTCACAGTTGGTATTAGAGCTTTGGTTTAGTGTATACCTAAGCCTATAGGATAAGCTCATTGAGTGTATAAACATATATGAGAGAGCGTATTGTTAGTGATATAAAAATATTTTGAAATTAATAAATAAAATGATTTAACCTATATTATATTTAGAATATAAAAGAATGAATTCTATAAACTGATAAAATCATGCGTGACTGTTTGATGATGGTTGGACGTTATCTCTTTGTTGGTTGACTGATCGATTAACATGGTTGTGCATATTATCATTTACCAATTAGTTAGTTGTTCTCGACCATTTTATGAGCATTTGACTTTTGTGGTTAACTTTTGAATAGCACATACCCAGTTGTATGTACTTTACCTTTTCGCACATGCGAAGGGTAGAAATTGTAATCTTATAGGAATATTGAAACGAACACCTTATGAATTAAGTTTCACAAATTTGACTATAAGGCGTTTGACGACAATGTTAGGTTAAAATTGATTATTTAGATTAAAGTTATTTATTTTAATCCAAGAATTACAATTTTTTGAAATGAATATTATAAGATAATGACCCGTAGAAATATGATTTATGATTAAAAAGAAATTCAAATTTGAAATTTGAGAGTTTGAATTTTGGGAGTTTTTGAAATTTATTTTTAAGATTCTGGGAATATATAATAGAATAATTTGAAAGTATTTTCAGAATAGAAATGTTTATAAATGATTTCAAAATGATTTCAAAAGGAATTTTCAAAGGATTTTAAAGTAAAAAGTTCGGAGCTCACTTCTGTCGTTGGAAAATAAATTTTGGTGATGATCATCGACGTTCATTTACGAGTTTCAAAGTGGGGGAGGTCACTTTAGTAGCTTTGCTACTCGATTGTTTGATGAAACTAATTTGATTCAAATCCCTGAAGTATGATTTGATATTCGAAAGAGATCAGTTTCTATTTATTTTGAATTATTTGAAATAAAACCTGATGTTTAGTTCTCGAGTATTCTATTGAATAATATTGTGGACACATGTATCATATGCATTAGAATTGATTGATCGATTGATTGTGCATCCTATTGAGATGATTGATTACTGATTTCTAATTTTAAATTGGAATTTGAATTTTCCGACTATTCTAAATAATTGAACACTTCCAAATTGAGAATTAATTTTCAAAGCCAATTACTTTGGCAACTACATAAATTTATTTTTTAAAATGTTCAAATAAGACTAATAGAAGTTGAACAAGTTTTAAAATGTTAAATTGTTTAATAAGTAAATTATATAAGTTTATTTTGAATTATACAAGTATGAAATTTAGTTTTGAGATGTTTTTAAATGAAAAAGTTTTAAGAAGTGTTTTGAATATAGTAAATATTTATAAAAACTTACTATTGGCAAATTGATTTTTTTAAGCAGTTCTAGCTTTGTATAAATATGATAAAAAAATTGAAAGGTTTATAATGGAATTTGTTTTAAGAAACATTTTGAATCTTGTAAATGTTTTGCATTAAAATATTTTAAAAAGTATTTGATTTGGAAATAAATTTAATTGTATTTGAGTTTGATATAAATATAAAAATGAAGTTGTGAAAAAATATTCATTTGAAAGTTGATTTTTTTTTGAATTTTAATGATATGTTATTTAAGAGAGAAAATGATTGTTGAAATCCTATATGAATTTTAAATGAACGAGTATTTGAAATTAATTAATTTCGAGAACCTTTGACACTATAAAAATATTTGATTTGAATGTTTTTCGACTCTCATATGAAAATATTTTGTATAAGTATGAGGTTGTTTTTGAAAACTATTGATTTTGAAAGGTACTCGATTTGAAAAGCGATAATCTTATAAATAATGGAATTTATATAAGAATGATATGATATATTCGAGACTACTGATTTTGAAAAGTACTCGATTTGAAAATGAAATCTTGTATAATGGAATTTATATAAGTGCGATATTAGAAAATATAATTTGAAAATGGTACTATATATAGTATGATATACTTTAATGTAAAATATATGGAGAAGTACCCTCCATGAAGAAGTATAGTATGATATGCTTCAAACCCTAATGGACTTGAGTGAATCCAGGAGTGGATTCGACTGAAAACCCTAATGGATTCGTTTGAATCTAGAAATGGATTAAAAATGATATAGATTGTCCGAACTTAAACTCATAAGTTCCTCGATTTTTTTTCCTAAGGTAGATGGTTACTTAGTTCACCCAAATGTGTACCCTTTCAATCCTGAGATATGTTGATTATGGATCTTCTGGAAAGGAAGTGCAATTGTAGCGACCCGCAATTCCTTACCCCTTGAGTTGATAATAATTCTTCCTTGTTCAACGCAAAATGTACGAAAGAGAGAATAACTAGGGTAATGAGGAAGAAAGAGTAGAAGAAAAATAGAAACAACAACACATAATCTCACAATCGCAGGAGAGAAAAATATAGTATATAATAATAGATTTTATACAAAAAAAATCTATAACAGTTTATATACTTACAATCGTCAAAGTGCACCAATCACTACATCAAACTGGACAGCTATATAACTTGTCTTTACACAGCGGAATATAAGTCAAGTACAGAAGTACGCCTGAAACTCCTCCAGCTAGCCTCTTGATCCCCACAGAATTTAATCTGAATTTGTAATACTCGGTTTGACTCGAGCATTATAATAAAATAACACCCGAGTCAGTATGGAAAACCAGCGTGAGAAAACACACTCAATTTGAATTATTTGAGTCCTTTATAAACAAAGGCATCTCGTAAGACCATGTCACAAATAAACACGATGGGTTTTTACCATACGATAACCAAAATATTTTTATCAAATCCGTATGATATAATAATATCGTCTGTAGAAAGTAAATAGAATATAGCTTAAATGATTGCATCTCATGTTTCAACATAGTTGGGCATAATCAAAACCGTACGACGCTTATCGGAGAATGGATTCCATCGAACGACTGGGCTACTGGGGTACCGCCCGTCACAGTGCACCTCTAGAACAATATATCGAGGACCACTCTGGGATCCTCTGCTACACAAGACTAGACTACCCCTTAAACTGGATAGCCTGAATAAGATCACCCCACGGTTGGGATCAGCAACCGCCACACAGCTGAATTAAAGGATTTCTAGATAGGGGTAACCTTACCCTACTTGGGTGCTACCCACTTAGCCTTGCTGCATCTCCCCTATTTTAGTCATTCCCCGGTTGATGAAGCTCGAGGCTAAGCGTTATCTTTGAAAGAACACATTCACTTAGAATGCTCATCGTCCTCTAATGACGATGTTCTGATAGCATTAGTCCGCATAAGTTGTGCTGGGTCTGGACAAACCAAATCACCATCTTCATGATCTTCACAGTATTCACTTGTTACGTTCAAACCGGATCGAAGTGGTTTTCGGATAATTAAATCCGATCATGCTTTCTCCGAAACGATTAACGAAATTGGCCGATACTGATAGTCGATTATTTAACCATCAATTTAACATCCATAGAAATTATCAGGCCTTATTATAAACCTTCCAAAATATCTACTTCCAAGATATCATTAAAAGACATATCAATTCCTCCCAACATTTGAAAACAATTTTCAAATATTTAAATCCGTAACAGGATGCTTCCAACGCCTCAACACTTAGGAATATTTCCAAATTCTATTTTCTATACTTAGGAAAATATAACAAACTTATTTTCTAAAGGCTTTTCAATATTAACGTTGCAGAAAATTATTCTGTAACATATTCCAGAAATCTCCGGAGCCATAAATAAATTGCTATCCTCAAAATCGTATCTTTTAATAAGCCCTTTCAGAATCTTGGGAGAATTTATAACTTAGATTTTCCAATTACTTTAAACTCTCTCTATATATATATATATAATATTTAAAGATTTATAATTTATTTAAAGATTAATAATTTATTTTTAAAACATGTTCGAGCAATTATTTTAAATATAAAAAGACACTTTTATAATATTAATAACTCATCTTTAGTTAAACAAATAAATTTCAAGCTGGTTTTTAAAAGTTAGAGTTTATTCAATATAAATACTTCATATTTAAAAGTCTACTTACCAAGTATCTCAACCTCAATTAGTTTAAAATTCCGTTGTTATAAAATAATAAAAAATCCTTCAAAACAAACTCACTTTTTAAAATTAAAAATATTTTTTAGAAACCCCAATAACCAATTTAATTTATAACTCCCTCTCGATTTCACAACATATCGATTTATCTTCGCTTCCTAAATCATTTCCTCCTCAAAAAAGAATTCTTCCATTCTTTTTCTTGTTTTTTTTCCAAAATCTAATATAAAGTCCTCCTATGAATTTATATTCCCAATTGTCATCTGATATCAAATTTCATCAGCATAAACATTGTTAATGAATTCTATAACTCGTTTGGTTTTACTTGTCCATGAAAACAATTTTTATTTATATAAATTTATTTCTTATAAATCCATTAATACTTCTAATCTATGTCAATATTGATTTTGACTCTTTTTTATATTGCCAGAATATTACTTATAATTTATTTTGTAAAATTTATCTTTTCAAAAATCTCCATTTTCTAATTCACAATGGTTAAGTATAACAAATTTCAAATAAAATTTTATTTTCTATTTCAATTTCTCTAAAATAATCCCAATTCCAACAAATATATTTTAGAGGCGTTTCACCAGAAGGACAAACTTTGCAGGCCAATTAGTTTCTAGGACACATATCTATAGAAATTAATTTCAAGGCCAAAGTCAGCAGAATAATTACTTTTAAGGACAAAGTCAGTAGTCCAATTACTTTCAAGGACATAATTTCATAGGATTTTTGGTCTTAGAAACTATTATTTTGTATTTTGTCCTTAAAATTAATTATTTCAGTTGTGTGTCCTAGAAACTAATTGCACTTGCTAAAGAGGCCCTTTTGGCTAATTTCCACTGTATTTTATTACCAAATTCCCTTTAATTCCTTATGTTTTAATTTTTTTTTACAATATTTGAATTATCCCAATTAAGGCCAGTTCTACAAAAACATCCAATAATTCCAATCACTACAAAAATCTATAATAGATTATTCTACACAAATCATATATCACTATATATGAAAAATTAACAAATAATTTTGAGGAACCCCATTGGATCCCTCCAACCTGTTTTTCCTGCATCTACAGATGTTAACACAGCATAAATAAGTACCAATCCCACTTCGAGGGAGGTATCACGGTGGTTAGGGTCATCCACTATTATGCGGGCGCATAGGGTGTTATCCGTTATAATGTGCGAGAATATCACTCATATACTAATACATATACTATTTTATATATATGGTCATCTGGAGATAATTATAAATTTATCATCATTCTAGAAATCAATAATTTAAATTTAAAACATTTAATTTAAATACGGTATCCAAATGAGTGAGAAATCCTCATCTTTTTTCCCTTTTTTACTTTTTTCCAAAAGTCCAGTTTTCAAATTAAATCGATCACCGTTCGATTTAAAATTCCAATTGCCTTTGAAAAATCCCAAAAAAACTTTGTGTGAAACTCTCATCCTCCCGATTGCTAATGCAACTTGTTATTATTATTGTTTTCATCTCGAATGAATAATTATCTGGTTTATCAGTTAACGGTAATAAAATATAAATTAAATTAGCAGATTAACAATTACCCAGATAACATCCTCTCTCTCTCTCTCAAACTGCGGCCATAGCCACCTCTTCATGACTGTCGATCCACTCACTACAAAGCCGCACACTTCCATCTCCTCACCTAGGCGCACTCTAGATCATCGCACCTCGGCTTCCACTAACGCGAGTCGTCTAATCGCGGCATCACCTACCAAAATGGTCGCCGCCCATTCGAGTTCGTTCGCTTGCCCCCTCACAGAAATCAAGCACACGACTGCTTCTAGATCATCACGACCTTCCTACATCCCCCTTCGAATGAGCGTCGCCTCTCGAGCTTCCTCCCCACCACTCGTGCGCAGTGAATGAACCCAATTCGCCATCCAGATTCGCCATTGTCAAATCGAAGTTGCCTCAACGGACAATGCAATTTCGATTCCTCTTTTCTTTTCCTTTGGTAATTGATTCGATTGGCAGAGTAAAAGATAGTTGCGATTTCTTTTTTTTTGAGATCGCGATTTAACAGAGCTCCCTTTTTTTCTTTAGGGAATTGGAATTATTCAAAGGTTTGAAGGAGGGATAAAGGAATAACACGATTTAAAAGAAAAGGGAAGGGAGACGTGTTTTGATTTAATCTGAAAGAAAAAAAGAGTGAAAATCTCGATTTAAAATAAGAAAAAAATGAGTAGGACAGTTGATTGAAGGACCTTGATTTGATTTACATATAATATTATTTGATTTTCAAAATGTATCGAATAACGTAACTCAAAATTCAGCACACCTGTTGAGGCATGCCGCCAAGCGTTCATAAGGTCATACCCTTATTCTGAATGCAACGGAAAAAGTTTCGGGTCCTAATTCGACCATATGGAAAAGATATCTTTTTGAACCAAATTATTATATTAAATTTTCGATATAAATTTCAACGCGTTTACATCTCGTACTGCTAAATGATAACTCCAAAAGCTAGGAAATTTGAAATCCGATAATAATTCAATTTTACGGAACCAATGGAACTGATTTCATCGAATTTCAAGACTGTATCTCGGAAGGCTATTTTAAAATGCCAATTTAAACAAACTATTTTTCTAAAATTGAACAAATCACTTTTAAATTCAATTTTAAAACCTTTATTATCTTCATTATTATTAATATAAATTTTATAAGCCTTTAAACTATTTTTTTATCGAGCTTAAAACTCAAGAAACAAAAATTTAACCAATATTCAATTATAAAATTCAATAATTAAATTATCCAATAAATCGCTGTATTTCAATTCTGACTTTATTTTACAAATAAAAACGCTAAATTTTCATATTCAAAATCAATCTATAATTCAAATTCAATATTTAAAACAATTTAAATATTATGAATCAAACGTCGAAAAATCCGGGTGGTTACATTCCTCCCCTTAAAAGAATTTCGTCCCCGAAATTGCTATGGCAGAAGAATGCTCCAAACCCATTAATTTAACCAAAAACCCACTTAGTGAAAATTCGATATTCCACATTTCTAATCTTTTAATTCCACCTAAAACAATTAGTTTCAATTTCATATCCAAAATCTCTTGTTTTAATTTCAAATTGAAATCAAGTTGTTGTTAACAAAAAAATTTCAAAAATTTTCTAACACCCTAAATTTCCGAAATTTTTTGGCCGATCTCCCTTGTATGGAGAGGCTTTTGCAACATGACAAGATATATATATATATATATATATATATATATATATATATATATATATATATATATATATATATATATCGACCCACATGGTCGGAAAACAATATATATATATATATATGTATGTATGTATGTATGTATGTATGTATGTATTGCAGTATTTAATCCGAAAACGTACCTTATTTTAGCATTTTTAAGTAAGCTACTTATTTATTTTGAAATTAGCACGACCAAAGCCTAGCCAAACGACCTCCAGGTACCTGTACTTACTCAATTTAAACGTGTAAATACCAAAACATGAATTTTATTAACATTTCACTTATTTAAATAGCTAAAACACATAAATTTCATAAGCAATGTATGCTAAACAATTTTCATAAGCATTTTATAGGGTTCCGACACTAATTTACTTGCTTGCAACTAATCCATATACTATTTCATTTAATCCGAATGGTTTTCAACTTACTTTTCATGCATCAGTTTATTTTAAACCAAATGAACTCATATTCATTCCAATTGATTGAAAATCAATTCATTCACTTCTATTAATTCTTAGAATTTTTATTTACTTTTGTTTATGTCAAATGAAAACTTTTCTATGCAAATTTGGCGATATTCACTTAATGGAATATCCATTTTAGTTTATAACCATTTTAAAATGATTTCAACTCAATTTATGTTTAATTCCATTTCATTTTCACATTTATCACATACAAATCTATTTTTGTTTAAACTTGGAACCATTTCATGCTATTTTTGTTAATGGCCATTTCACAAATTTACTCAAGGCCAACCTTCCATTAAATATTAATCTTAAGTTATTTACTTCAATCATTTCAACCAACAACTTAAGTTCATTTTTCTTGTAACAAATTCCATCTCAAACTCTCGATTCGATTTTTATTTAATCAAATTCCATACCAATCACTAATCTATTTAATTAGCTTCTTCACTTATCCCACTTCAATTTTAATTTCCATAATCAATTCATTCTCGAACTCATTTAATTAATATCAGGGCAATTTTTAATTTATTTATATTCAGATTGGATTTATTTGCAAGTCAAACCATTTCTATTTCCATTCAATTCCATTTCATTTGGCTACAATTCTAATTATTTTTAGTTTACTTGCTATATTAGTCGAGTTTTATTTACTACTTAAGTTATCATTTAAAAATCCATTTTAAATGACAATCCAATTTTATTTAACCAAGTCAACTTCCGCTAACATATTCAATCAACTAATTTATTTAGCTAATTAGCTCACATCCAAGTTATAAGTCAATATTTGATTTTTATTTCAAAAATCATTTTATTACATTTTTCCTGAGCTCAACTCATTTTTATAATTCAAGTTGGATTTATTTCCCTTACCAAATATCAAACAATTTTCTTTATTTTAGGTTTTTCCATTCCAAATTTCAATTTTATAAGTCACGTGACTTATTTTCTCACATTTCCATCCATTCCATGTTCTAGTGCATTCACATTTTATTTTTATTCTTAACCTAAAATTATACACTTATTTTATAGCCCAAGGATATTTTATTCAATTCATTTCAACTTCTGTGAGCTATTCTAATTTATTTATTCCAATTTAATTTTTATTTAACTTATTTTTATTTATTTAAGTTGAATTAAATTCAATTTTATTTCTCAATCCAATTTAAATTTTATTTTCTAATTCAATTCATTCACATCCTAATTTATTCCATTTAACTTGTCTACCTACTAATTTATTCCATTCAAACCATAATCACTTATATTTCAAAAATTTAATTTCTTCAACTTAACCTAAGTTAAAATTCATTTTAACCTTTTCACTTTTAATTTTAAATTCAAAATTCAATTTCGATACTTTTCTTCAAAACCATTCACCATTCATAAGTTTATAACTTATTTCCTAAGTATCCTTAAATTATTTAAATAAGGATTCTAAAATTCAAACACTTGGTATTTATTTTAAAATGTTTTGAAATCACAAATAACTCAAATCATACTTTTCAATCTTAAAATAGTCCTGGTTTTTATCCAAACAAATTCCCTTCTTAATTTTCAAAATAAAAAACTCGTTCTTCCCAAAATCTCCATATCAACCCACACTGGTACCAACCCATCACTTAGAAACTCAAAAATGAATGTTGATGATGCTGTGCAGTCATCACCGGGATAACTTTCCACCGACTATAGTGAGTTCAGTGCTATATTTCCACAAAATCCATCTAAAACCATTTTTCATCTCAAAATCCATTCAAAAGTAATATTACTATAGTTTATTTTTAAACTCTTTGGAAAACTTTACCAAAAACCTTTAGGATTTAATATTTCAAACTCTTTTTTACTCAAATCTTAGTTTTTAATTCAATTGTGTAATCTATACTTATACAATTTCCATTTGGTCAAAAATATATAAAACCATTTCAAATTTGATAATCTTATTTCGATTATAATATTGTCAACCAACACTCCAAATATACAATAGTAATTTTAGAAAATTATTCCTTTTATATGAAATATAATTTGGGTAAAATTATTTCATTTACCCGCTTCAAACCATACTGTGTCAATTTATCGCATTCAAGTGTTTAAAAACTCTTATCGGTTTAGTGGCATCCCACTATTAGGAAAGAATTTATATACCGCTCAACTAAAAAGTCAATACAATATAAAACCATTTTATATTCACTAACAAATATGCGCTCATGTCTATTAATGCGCTTAAACTCAATCTCGAGCACTAATGACTCTATCTCTAATGAGTAATCCCCACCAGAGCCTAGGTTCTCGCTTAACCTTCAGCTCTGATACTAAGTATAGTGACCCGCAGTTCCGTGCCCCTTGAGTTGATTAATTCTTTCTCGTTCAACTCAAAATGTACGAAAGAGCGAATAACTAGAGTAAAAAGGAAGAAAGAGGTAAAAAAAATAGAAACAACAACATAGATTCTCATAATCGCAGCGGAAGAAAATATAATATATAACAAAAAAATTTATACAAAAGAATCTGTAACAGTTTAGATACCTACAATCATCATAGTGCTTCAATCAATAACCAAATTGGACAGTTATATAACTTGTCCTTACACAGTGGAACATAAGTCAAGTATGGAAGTACGCCTGAAACTCCTCTAGCTAGCCTTCTACACCCCATAGCATTTAACCTGAATCTGTAATACACGATCTGACCCGAGCATTATAATAAAATAACACCCGAGTCAATCTGGAACACCAGCATGAGAAAACATACTCAATTTGAATTATTAGAGTTATCAAAATCCGTTGAAAACAAATGTATCTCGTATGGCCGCATCACAAATAAACAAAACGGTTTTTTACCTTATGATATCCATTATCAAATCCGTCTGATATTATAATAGTGTTTATAGAAAGTAAATAGAATATAGCTGAAATGCTTGCATCTCGCGTTTCAGCATAGTTAGGCACAATCAAAATCATACGGCGCTCATTGGAGAATGGATTCTATCGAATTACTGGGAAACTGGGGTACCGCCCGTTACAGTACATTTCTAGAACAATGTACTAAGGACCACTTCGGGGTCCTCTGCTACACATGACCGAAGTACCCCTTAAACTAGATAGCCCAAATAAGATTACCCTGCGGTTGGGATCAGCAACCGCCACACAGCCGAATAGAATGGATTCTAGATAAGGGTAACCTTACCCTACTTGGGGGATACCTACTTATTCTTGCTGCATCTCCCCTATTTTAGTCATTTCCCGGTTGATGAGATTGGAGGCTAAGCGTTACCATTCAAAGAACACATTCACTTAGAATGCTCATCGTCCTCCAATGGCGATGTTCAAATAGCATTCGTCTATACAAGTTGTCCTGGGTTTGGACAAAACCGGATCACCGCCTTCATCCTCTTCATGGTATTCATGCATTACATTCAAATCAGATCGATGTGGTTTTCGGATAATAAAATCTGATCCTGGTCTCTTCAAAATGATTAACGAAATTAGTCAATATTGATAGTCGGTTATTTAACCATCAAAACATCCATAGAAATCATATGGCCTTATTATAAATCTTCTAAAATATTTGCTTCCAAAATATCTTTAAAAGATATATCAATTCCTCCCAACATTTGAAAACAAATTTTCAAATACTTAAATCCGTAACAGGATACTTCCAACACCTCAACACTTAGGAATATTTCCAAATTCTATTTTATATACTTAAGAAAATATTACAAAACTTATTTTCCAAAGTTTTTCAATATGAACATTTCAAAAAATTATTCTATAACTTATTCCAGAAATCTTCGGAGCCACAAATAAATTTGCTCTCCTAAAAATCATATCTTTTTATAAGCCCTTTTAGGATCTCGAGAGAATTTAGAAATTATATTTTCCAATTACTTTAAACTACATATATATATAATATTTAAATATTATTGATTTATTTTTAAAACATGTTCGAGTAATTATTTAAATATAAAAAAACACTTTTATAACATTAATATCCATTCTAGTTAAATAAATTTATTTTCAAGCTAATTTTTATAAGTTAGAATTTATTCAATATAAATACTTCATATTTAAAATCTACTTACTCAGTATCTCAACCTCAAATAAATTAAAATTCCATAGTTTTAAAATAATAAAAAATTTCCTTTAAAACAAACTCACTTTTTAAAATTAAAAATATTTTTTAAAAACCCCAATAACCAGTTTAATTTATAACTCCTTCTCGATTTCACAACATATTGATTTGTCTTCGCTTCCCAGATCATTTCTGCTTCAAAAATAGAATTCTCCCTTTTTTTCCTCGACCTTGGTTTTTTCCTAAATCTAATATAAATTCCTTCTATGAATTTATATTTCCAATTATCATCTGATATCAATTTTCATCAATATAAACATCATTTATCAATTCCGCAACCCCTTTGGTTTTACTTATTTATAAAAAAATTATTTATATAAATTTATTTCTTATAAATCCATTAATACTTCCAGTCTATTTTAATATTTATTTTAACTCTTTTTTATATTTCTAGAATATTACTTATAATTCTTTTATAAAATCAATCTTTTTAAAAATCTCCAGTTCCTAATTCACAATGGTCAAATATAACCAATTTCAAGTAAAATTTTATTTTCTAATTCAGTTTCTCTAAAATAACCCGAATTCCAATATATATATATATATATATATATATATTTTATTATCAAATTCCCTTTAATTCCTTAAGTTTTAAAAATGTTTTTTTACAACATTTGAATTATCCGAACTATGGCCAGTACTACAAAACATCCGATAATTCCAATCAATACAAAAATCTATAATAGATTATTCTACAAAATCATATCACTACATATGAAAAGTAATTTTTTTTTTTGAGAAATCCTGTTGGATCCCTCTAACCGATTTGCCCTACATCACAGATTTTAATGCAGCATAAATAAATACCAATCTCACTTTGAAGGGGATATCGCATTATACAGGGTCATCTGCTATTATAAGGGGGGCATAGGATCTCATCCACTATAATGTGTGGGAATATCACTCCAAATACCAATACATATACTACTATATATATGGTCACCCACGGATAATTATAAATTTATCAATCAATCCAGCAATCGATAATTTAAATTTAAAACATTTAATTTAAGTACAATATCCAAATGAGTGAGAAATTCTCACCTTTTTTTCCCTTTTTTTCTTTTTGCCAAAATACAGTTTTCAAATTAAATCGATCACCTTTTGGTTTAAAATTCCAACTGCCTCCAAAAAATCCCAAAATAACTTTGTGTGAGACTCTAGTCCTCCCGATTGCCAATGCAACTTATTATTGTTATTGTTTCAACCTTGAATGAACAAGTTATCTGGTTTATCAGTTAACAGTAATAAAATATAAATTAAATTAACAGATTAGCAATTATCCGGATACCATCTCCCCCTCTCAAACTGCTGCCACAACTACCACTTTACGACCATCGACCCATTCACTACAAAGCCGTACACCTCCATCTCCTCACCCAGGCGCACTCTAGATCATCGCACCTCGACCTTCACTATCGTAAGTCGTCCAATCAAAACATCACCTACCAAAACGGTCGCTCCCTTCCAATTCGCTCACACGCCGCCCTCATAGAAATCGAACACATGGCTGCTTCTAGATAATCGCGACCTTCCCATATCCCCGTTCGAACGAGCATCGCCTCTCGCACTTCCTCCTTACCACTTGAACACAGAGAACGAACCCAATTCTCTATCTCGATTCGCCAATCTCAAATCAAAGTCACCCTAAAGAACAATACGATTTCAAATCCTCTGTTCTTTTCCTTCCATATTTGATTTGATTGGTAGAGTAAAAGGTAGCCGCGATTTTCATATTTTTAGAACGCTATTTAACAGAGCTCCCGTTTTACTTTAAGGAATTGGAACCGCTCGAATTTTTGAAGGAGGGAGAAAGGAATAACATGATTTAAAAGAAAAGGGAGGGGGGATGTGTTTTGATTTGATCTGAAAGAAAAGAAAGAGTGAAAATCTCGATTTAAAATAAGAAAAGAATGGGTAGGTTGGCTGATTGAAGGACCTTGATTTGATTTATGTATAATATTTTTTTATTTTCAAAATATCTCGAATAACGTAACTTGAAATTCAGCACCCCATTGAGATGTGCCGCTAGACATTCATAAGGTTACACCCATATTTTGAAAGCAATGGAAAATGTTTCGAGTCCTAATTCAACCGTACGGAAAAGATAGCTTTTTGAACCAAATTATTATATTAAATTTGCAATATAAATTTTAGCGCGTTTACATTTCGTGCGACTAAGTGATAACTCCAAAAGCTATGAAATTTGAAATTCGATAATAATTCAATATTACGGATCCAATGGAACTAGTTTCATCGAATTTCAAGACTGTGCTTCGGAAGGCTATTTTAAAATGTCAATTTTAAAAAACTATTTAATCGAAAAAATCACTTTCAAATTCAATTTTAAAATTTTATTATCTTCATTATTATTAATATAAATTTTACAAGCCTTTCAATCATTTTCATTAAGCTTAAAACTCAAGATACAAAAATTTAACCAATATTCAATTAAAAAATTAAATAATCAAATTATTCAATAAATCGCTGTATTTAAATTCTGAATTTATTTTATAAATAAAAACACCAAATTTTCATATTCAAAATCAATCTATAATTCAAATTCAATATTTATAACCGTTTAAATATTCCAAATCAAACGCCGAAAAATCTGGGTCGTTGCAGCAACTATTGTGTAAATCATTGAATCATCAGCGTACAACTGCAGTAGTGGTCGATGGTCCCTTGTTTATGAAATGATCAAGATTTTTTCTAGAATTTGGAAAGTAGATGAATCTTCTGGAAGGTTTTGTGTCCATTGCGTAAACAATGGAATCAACAGCGGGCCACTGCTAACCGATTATCATTATTTGGTATTGGATTGTTGATCGGTACTTTTCATATCTATTTTAAAGGCATTTCAAGTATTTTCACTGGATGTTGAAATAGATCTACTAAATACTTAGAGATTTTATTCTTGCACCTGATCAACGTGCGGCTAAAATCTGTAAGAATGAGGATAAATCTATTAAGACATCAAGTTGCAAAAGGTTTTTTGATATAAAACTTACAACATTTTCTAAATCATTTGTTTCGAAATTATTTGTAAATGTTTGAAAAAGGATGTTTATATATAATTTAATGTTTTATGCTCAACTTAAATGTTTACAAATATTATTTTAGCAAATTCATTACCTAGTAATTATTATTAGCAATGTTCTATGTTATCTAACTTATATCCTAAATATTGTTTAAAGTTAACAATTATTATAATGTTTTGAGATTAGTTGTTATCATTTATTTAAAATATTTAGAAGTAAATTACTATGATTATAATAAAGATTTGAGACTGATTATTAATGTTTATGAATAATGCTTGAAAAGTATTTCGATATTAAAACTAAAATTTTTAAGTAATGGATTTAAGAATTTAAATGGCTACTTTCTTAATATAAGTAATAATGTTGATGATTATTTTCAATTAGTTTACACATTTTATAAGGATGTCTATTTTGAATTTTTAAATGAAGTTACTTTATATGAAGTAAGAAATTTTACATTGAATTTTTGTAAAAGAATTGATATATCGAAGTTAGTGATTTTGCAAAAGAAATTTTTTTAAATGGGATTTATATAAATTTATTTGGAAAATTTCAATTTAAAGATATTATATAAATAAAATGTGTATATTTAAAAAAATTGTTTTAAAATTTTATGGAATAAATGATTTGGGAAGTTCTATTTATAGTGTAATATGTTTGAAGAAAAAAACAAACTAGTTGAATATTTAATTTGAAAGAAAGGTATTAAATTTTATATACTCTTGGTATGCAAATTTATATGAAATTTAGTAGCTCTGCGGTATTTTGATTTTATATAAGCCTAAGCACAAGTTTTCATGATTTGAATTTTTTTTAAATAAGTATTTTATAAATTGATTAAGTATTTTACCCGAGCTTAAAATTCTGAATTGACATAGTTATGAAATAATTAGATGAATATTATTTGCCGAATAGTTTCCTTTATTGCAAATCATTGTTATAACCGTTTTGATTGCATATGATTATTTTTTTAGGTATTATTACTTGTTCTTATGATTTGGATTCAAAATTCGTGGTTATAGTTCCATCAAACTCATGCATATTTTCTGTATCTTTTATAAGCATCTAATATTCGAAAGCTTGAGTTGAGATAGGTACATTTGAAGCCGATTAGACATATATGAATTTTGGCTCGCTTTTTCTCGCTTTAATACAAGCGAACTCTCTCTATTGATAATAATAAGGTACACATCTCTAATTATATACCTTACTTTTATGTTTTTCCCTATGAGAGGCCTCATCATTGAGATGAGATTTATATTTGTGATATATGTGTATTGTAAATTTTTACGATTGAGCCAGGCAAAGGAGACGCTGCCGAAATTTTCCATAAATTCAAGTGTTGAAATTTTTTTGATACTTTAAAATATATAACTTGTTTTACAAATAATCCCATATCAGAGTGGCATAATGGAACGGGGTACAAGTTTTGCAAACAGATTTTATGTTTGTATGTTGATTATTTTAAGTAAATACATCAAATGTTGATTCTTTAATTCCTTTTCAAGGATGAAGATTATTAAGTGGGAAAGATTGTAATAACCCATATTTTTAACTATTTTAAACTATTAAATTAATATAATTACTTAACAAAAATGGTAAGAATAAAAATTTAATGATTTATTAGTGTAATTTATTGGATACGAACTTAATAAACTTTAAGTAACAAAATTCAATAAATAAAAGATGATAACTATATTAGAAAGTAAATTAAATGATATTGAATTGTAAGTAATTGATAACAGAAATTGATTCTAACAATGTTAAATTAGTAAAGAATTGAATGAATTTTTATTTATAGTAGAGTCATAAGTTTATTTATATGAAGTGGTATTTTTGATAAGTATAAATTTTAGAAACAAGAAAAACATCTATTGGGTAAGAAATGAATTACTTTTGTTGTATACATTAATTATAAAGATGTTGTATTACTGTAAAATGGTAGTAGTTATTTTATTATTTGAATTCGTTTTAAAAGGTAAATTTCATAAGTTACATAACTTATATTTCAACTATAGCAATTTAATTGATAATTAGACTATTAAATTTAATATTTGAAATTGTTAAATAATTAAACCTTGAATTTAATATGAATGAAAATAATTTTAGAAGTTGATTTAAATTTTATTTAAACAAAAATAAAGATTGTTAATATTTAAAATTGAATTTAAAATGAACAAATTTATTTTGGAAAATAGCTTGTTCTAATTAACATTTAAAAATAGTCTTTTTAGTCATTGTCTTGGATTTCGATGAAACTATTTTCATCGGATCCGTGATAGTGAATTATACTAGAATTTCAAGTTTCGTAGCGATTGGACTTATCATTTGGTAGTAGAGCTTGAAACACGCAGAAATTAATTAAAGGAATTTAATTAAAATAATTTGATCTGAAAAGCTATCTTTTGTATATGATGAAACTGGCTCTCGATATACGTTCCATTATGTCAGAATAGGGGTATAACATATAGAATGCCAGGAGGCACGCTTCGTGTAACAGCCCGCAAATCCGTACCCCTTGAGTCAACACAATTCTACAACAATCAACTCAAGTTGTACAGAAATACGAACCATTTGGGTTTAAGAAGAAGAGGTAGAAGAAGAAAATGGAAAACAACAACAGAATCTAACCATCGCAGCGGAATAAAATATAATAGATAATATATGATCTTTACTAAAAATCAAATATCTCTGTTTATATATTACATCATCAGAATACATCAATCACAACTCAACATCAATATCATACAATGGATACACAACAACTCAAGATACACAACAACTCAAACACAGCGGAATATATATATATATATATATATATATATATATATATATATATATAAACAAGTACGGAAGTACGTATCGTCATCTTGCTCGTCTCCTGTGCTCCACAGCATCATATCCTGTATCCTATAATACTCGGTCTGACCCGAGCATTACAGTTAAATAATACCCGAGTCAGTCTGGAATACCAGCATGAGAAAATCACACCCAATTGATTATTAAAGTTTTAAAAATCCTTTGAAAACAAAAGCATCTCGTAAGACCACGCCACAAATAAACATGTCGGGTTTTTACCTTACGATAGCTAAAATAATTTTTATAGAAATCCTCTGATATTATAATAGTGTCTATATACAAATACTTATAAAATAGCCGAAATTGTTACATGATTAAATTCCAGCTACTAGCCACATAGTGGGTAATACAAACAAAACTCGTACAAGGCTCGTAGGGAGAATGGATTCTAACTAATGACTAGGCACTGGGGTACCACCTGTCACGGTACGGGGCCTAGATCACCGTAACGAGGAGTACGCCCGCTCCCCTGCAACACAAGGCCGGGACTACCCCTTACTGGATAATCCCGAGTGAGATCACCCCGCGGTTGGGATCAGCAACCGCCCACTAAGCCGAAATAAAAAGGGACATCTAGACTGGAATGACCTCACCCTGCTTGGGTGCTACCCACCTAGCCTTGCTTCATAACCCCTGATTTTCAGTCATTCCCATTTGATGAGGCTTGAGGCTAAGCGTTAGCTTTTTAGAACATATTCCTTAGAATTCCCATCGTCCACTTGACGATGTTTCGCAAGCATTCATCCATACAAGTCTGTCCCGGGTTCGAACGGAACCGAAGGCACTATTCCTACTACATCCACTTTGGAAATATGCTCAGGATTAGTAGCGACTAGCCCTTGCACTTCACTGCTCCATCTTCGAATCAAAAATCGTTTTCACGAAACGTACAAATCGGATCGAAGTGGTTTTCGAGAAATAAATCTCGATCCCGGTATCTTCGAAACGATCAACGCATTTGGCAAATATTGATAGTCGGTTATTTAACTATCAATTAATATTCACAAACATCCATCACACCATAAATAATTTTCCATATTATTTATTTATCTCAAAGATATCTTCCCAAGATATGTGTTTACTTTTCAAATTCCTTTGAAAACAGTTTCAAGGCTATCTGCCTTCTCAGAATAAATTTCAAGTATTTTTATTTCTTCGGGAATCACCAACCACAAAACTAGATTTTTCTAAATTAATTTAAAATACTTTACTTTTAAAAATATATTTTAAAACATTCAAGTTAAAATTACTTTAATAATTTGTTAAAAATACATACTATATGAATATTTGAAAATAAGGTTACTTAATAAAATATAAAACTGGGTTTATACTTTTAAAACAAAATACTAAGTCACTTTTATATAATTACTACTATAATAAATTAAGAGAAAATACTTACTTTAGAATTTAAATATTAGAAATAATAAATTTTTCAAGACATACCTTTTAAAACAATTTTAAAACTATTAACTTATATTTAAAAATTTACTTGAAAACGTACTTAGTAATCCAGGAAGAATTCCAACTTCAATCACTTAAATCAATTTTCCAAATTGATTCCCAATTTATTCCATTTGAGATAAGTTTCTTTAATTACTCAATTCATTTCAAATTTCATTAATTATTCACTTAATTATTATTGTTATTATTTTCCATTTGATTTTAAAACTTCGAACTGAAATATACAAATTTCAGCTTTTCCCAACTTCTTCTTTATTTTTTTCCCAAAAATTTAAATCTTACATTTTAAATAAATGTTTTTTTTCTTTTAATTAATATCATTGAAGATTAAAATTCATTAACTTCCTGTTTATTCAAATTTCAATTTTATACCAGGATCTATTTAGTAGAATTTTAAAGTCACTTTATTTCTTTCCAATTCATTTAAAAATTTATTCAAATTTCTATAATTATTTCACTTGCAATTTCACTTCTTATATTATCTTTCCAAAATCCAATTTATATATTTTTGGTAATTCATCATACCCAATGATATCCAATCTAACCATGGCATTCAATATTCCAATAAAGATCATCATAGGATATCAAATAAATCACGACAGAGGGTTTTAAATAATTTAAATAAATATTGAGGGATCCAGTTGGATCCCTCCAACCTGTTTTCCCTGCATCCACAGATGTTAGCACAATAATACACCAATTTCAAAATATCATACTATATAACATCAATCAATTCAACCATCCAAAGAATTATTTAAATTTAATCATTTAAATTTAAATTTAACCGAGTGAGATTAACTCACCTTTGCCTTAATTGTGTTCAATTCTTCCCAATCTCGATTCGCTTCCATACTCTTGACCTTGTTTGCGAAAAATCCAATCATGCTTCCCTTCTCGATCTTGCGACTACAGCCGTGTAACCTCCCTAACACCACGCTAGACGACATGTCTTCATTGTCGGCCATCTCAAGTTCCGCCTTTAGCCTTGCGCCTACAGCCCCGAGTTTATCTCCAGAAAACATCGCATCACCCACCAAGCTCGCGACCTCAGGCTCGAACACGAACCTTCCAATTACTTCAACCTTTGACTGCACGTGACCCAGTTTCGACCAAAAATCACCATCGCCTCCTATGAAACCCACGCAACTTCTTTCCTAGAAACCCAAGCAAACAGCCTCCGTTAGCTCGATCTGAAGGATGTCGTGCCAAAACCCAAATCAATCGACCTCGATCTTCAACACGTGACTTCGCTCGTTGCTTCCTAATGCCTCCAATTGCCCACAATCACCTTTCCTTCAGCCCTAACTTCGATCGAACCCCTTAGCAGTGTTGCCGTGTTCGAGAATGACCCACGATCTTGTCGCGATTTATAATTTTCTAACTGATGTCGTGGATTCGAACTGATTTGAATTTTGGTTTTTTTTTCTTTTTCTTTCGTTTTGATTTCAATTTGAAACGTTTAGGCTTCGGCCATACTTATTGTTTTATTTTCTGAGCTCTCAATTGGAATTTGATTCGAGTGGTAAAGGTGAAGAAGAGAAAGGAGATTGATAAGAACTCACGACCATGAATTTCGAACGAACGAGAAATAGGTTTCGAGTTTTTTTTAGGAACGAACTGGTTGTCTTCAAGAGGAAGGAAACAAGATGTTGGCATGTAAGAGAAAATTAGCTACAGTAATTTGAGATGAAACGGAAAAGTATTGACGGGATGCAATTACGACCGAAAGAAAATTTGAGTAGACTAACATTGCTTTATTTAAATTCAATTTGTCGCTATATAAATTTTCAACGCGTTTACATATCGTGCTCTCACACCACAACCCCAAACACTACGAAATTTGAAATCCGATAATAAAACACTATTACGGATCCAATGGAACTGGTTTCGTTAAATTCCGAGACTGTGCCCCGGAAGGCTATTTTTAAATTCAATTTAAACGATAAAATTTCAAAACTGAACAAACCACTTCCAATTAAATTTTTAACACTTTTACTATCTTCACTATCATCAATATAAATTTTATAAGCTTTCAAATTATTTTTAACAGACTTGAAATTCAAGATTCACAATTTACTCAACTTTTAATTATTAAATTCTATTATTTAATTATCAAATAAATAGCGATATTTGTAATTCAAGTTAAAATTACTCTATTGAATATTTAAAATCAATTAAATATTCCAATTCTAAATGCTTGAAAATTCCGGGTCGTCACATTCCTTCCCCCTTAAAAGAATTTCGTCCCCGAAATTACTAATTTGGAAGAATGGTCCAATATTCGTTTATTATTTCCCTAAAATCAAACAGTTTTTAACAATTCAACATCTCACCAACTATCTTCTTAGAGAAGACCCATTATTATTCTTATTAACTTTCCAAACCTTTCCCTAGTTTGCAAACAATCATATTTGCTTTATTATTCAAGCTTGTGTTTAAAACTGAATTTTGAATTATCAAATTTTCTCAAAAATTTTCTAACTCTCTAAATTTTCGAAAAATTTCGCCAGCGTCTCCTTTGCGCGGCTGACTCGGTACAACTACAAAATGGCTCTACGACCTTCCAAATCCAAAAAGAAAACAAAAAGCCAAGTGGCTCGATCCAAATCCCAATCAAATTTCACATCAAATTTAAATACACACCTTTTTGTCGAGCATTTCAAATTTATCTTCTCGAAATCAAAAACCAATTCTCTTTTCCCTTTTATAATACCTGCATATCCTGCTTAGCACTAATATCCAATCACAACATTCCACAAATATTTTATCGACTTCCCTACCAAATGTCAATATTCATCCAAATATCAACGTAGAATATATTTGCAATATTCAATTTCCAATTAAGAATTGATCATTCCTTACTTAAGTTAACATAAGCATTTTATATGTTTCTTTATTTATTTCTGTCTTCCCACTTCAGTTTATATCTATTTTTATTCAAATTGATTCTTTCATTACCATATGAATTCAATTTATCTTTTAACTCTGAATATTTAAATTTTATTTGCCATTTAAAACTAATTTATGCCATTATTTTAATTAGTTTCATTTACTAACTTATTTCAATTTCCAATTTGAAATCGTTTTGTCGTTAACAAAATTTCCAAAATTTTCCAAAATTTTCGAACTTCCAAAATTTCTGAAATTTTTTGGCAGAGTCCCTTTTGTACGGAGGAGATTTTGTAATTTGACAAAAGAGATAAATATATATACATCGACCCACACGGTCGGAAAAACCAAAAACATTTCATATTTCCTATTTTTATTGCGTAAGCGTACCTTTTTTGACATTTTAAGCAAGCGGCTTATTTATTTAGCAGTTAATGCAACCCAAATCCAGCCACACGGCTTCTAAAAACCTGTACTTACTCAATTTAAACATGTAAGTGTCAAATATAAGAAGTTTATAGCATTTCACTTAATTTCAATAGTTAAACACATGTATAATATAAACAATATACACTAAACACTTCCAAAAGCAAATTAATAAGGTTCCGATACAAATTTAGTTGTTTACAACTAAATCACCCATTAATTTCATTCCATTTAAATGGTTTACACTTCATTTCTTACATTCTATTCATTTTAATCCAAACGAACACATATTTATCTCAATTGATTCAAAAATCAATTTCATTGCTTTTATTTACTCATAGATTTTATACAATCTCATTTGCGTCAACGACAGCTATTTTTATGCAAATTCAATGATGTTCACTTAATAGAATATCCATTCTATTTTATAACTACTAAAAAATGATACCAATTTAATTTATACTTTATTCTGTTTCATTTCCAATGTTCCAACATAATTCTTAATTGTTGACAATCAATTCATATATTGTTCCACTTAATCCGAATGGTAAACAACTCACAAACCTACATTTAATTCAATTGCTCTCAAAGTCATTTTTATTTTACTCCTATCCATTCATAGAATGTTTAATTACTTCCATTTACATCAAATGACAATTTATTCTATGCAATTTGATGAGATCTATGTGAATAAATAAGTCTTATGTTTTATAACCAATTTAAATGGATTTCAACTCGATTTATACTTAATTCTATTCCATTTCAGATTTATTCACAATCCGTATATTCTCATTTTCATTGCATTTAAAGTTGAATCCATTCACTTACATTTTATTTTATTAACCAAACTAGTTCATTCAAAACCATTAACAACTTAGGTTCATCTTTATTACTAATTAAATTTCCTTTTTATTTTAATTCATTCACGACCATTTATTTAACTCGACACATCCCAAGCTTTAGTTACTTTACTCAATTTATTCCATATTTTTTTATGCCAAACTATTTTATTTAGCTCGAAAACCATCCAGGCTATTTCATTCAATAACTTTTCTCAACTCATTTAAACCACGCTTCATTTTAAGTTCGGCTTTTATTCAACACTTACTTAAGTCAATAACCTAAGTTCATTTCCATTCTTTTTATAATAAGTTCTATTTCCATCTTTCATTTGATTCTTATTTATTCTATCCATTTCTTATTCAATATAATTAGTTTATCCACACAATCCATTAGGAATTTTCATTTCCTTAAATATTATTTATGGCCCCCCAAATTCTATTTTGATTCTAATTTATGTTTACTTGATTTAAATTCAATTCAATATCATTAAACTTAATTTTAAGTTAACTTCAATTCAACTTCCCTTCATCCATTAGCTTAAATCAAATTTATACTTAAGCTCATTTTAATTGACTACAAGGCCATCTCTAATTTATTTCCACTTAGTTGGATTTTATTTGCAATACAAACCATTACTATTTTAATCTATTTCATTTTCTTTATTCAACACATTTCAATTATATTTAATTTGTTAACACTTTAAGTTAAAATTAAATTTATAGCTCAAGTTCTGAATCCATTATCCATTTTTGATTTACCACCCAATTTCATGGACTCACAATTCAGTTACATTTACTTTACTCACCATTCAAGTCGAATTCAATTTATAACTTGAGTTTTATTTCCAAACTTCATCATAAATTCACAATTCAGCTTCAATTAAACAACATTACGTTTCCATTTACACATTTTATTAACTAATTTATTATAAAATTAGTTCTCTCCTATTTATAGTTCAATACTCAATTTTTGATTTCAAATATCATTTCATTTAATTTTCTTAAGTTCAATTTATTTTATAATTCAAGTTTTGATCTTCATTTTATTTATTATTATTTTTTTCAATTCGTCGAACAATATTTATTTTGGATTTTGTATTCCATTTTCAATTTTATAAGTCACAACTTATTATTTACACAATTCCATTCATTATAGTCTTGAATATATTCTTCTTTTATTTTTGACTCAAGTTTTACACTTATTTATAACTCAAGCATATTTTATTCCATGCGTTTTTAGTTCTTTTATAAATTATTCTGATTTATTTATTTCAATCTAATTCTTATCCAATTTATTTTCCATTTATCCAGATAAGAATCTAATTCCATTTGGTAACACAATTGAACTTTTATTCCAGTTTAATTTTATTTTAGCTTAGGTTTGTTTGACTCAATTCGATTTCAACTTAATTCAAATACAACTGGATATTATTTCCAGCTTATTCAATTTATTTTAATCCAGTTAAATTTTATTCTCCAATTCAAGTTAATTTCATTTTTAACCTTTCTCTTTAAATTTACATTCCATTATTCACAGCTTAAATTTCTTCCTGATTTAAAAATCATTTCAATTTATAAACTTACAACTATCTCATCAGTTTTTTTTTAACACCCTGCTTTGATTTCAAATTGTTTTGAAATCTCCAACATCTCAAATCACATTTCTCAAACATTAAACCAATCCTAGTTTTATTCCCAACAAATTTCCTTTGAAATTTTCAAAAACAACTAACCTTTCTGAACAAATCAATTTTTGGCAGCAATCCGTCACTTAGAAATTCGAAAATGAGTACTGATGATGCGGACGTCATCATCGTAATTATTTTCCAATAATCCAAGTGATTTCAATGCTATATCATTTCAAAACCAATTAAAACTAATTTCTTTTCAGAAATACCTCCATAATAATTGTGCTATTATTTATCTTCAAAATACTTCCAAATTTTCAAATCTCTAGGATTTAAAATTTCTAAAGCCTGTTTAAATAAATTCTAACTATAATTCATTTGTACCCTTTATTTATACAAATTTCCATTTAAATTTATATCAATTCATAAATTACATGTGTAATTCATATTTATAAATTTCATTTTATAATGAATTTATTCCCCTAAATTTTAGTTATATTTCAACTTCTAGTTAAAATTTTCACTTAACAAAGATAATACTTTAAATATCAGCATTCCTAACATTCAATTAACATCCAAGCAACCATTTATTAGCTAAATAGTTTTCAAAAACTATTCTTTATATCAAAATATGTTTTTGGGTAAAATTATTTCATTTACCCACATTTTAAAATAATACCGTGTCGATTGCTCTATTCAAATGTTTAGAAACCCTTTCGATACAGTTGCGCAGACTATGTCGGCGAAGGTTCATATGCCACACAATATATCAATCAACACAATATTAAACAATTTATATTCACTAACAAATACACGCTCATATCTACTAATACACTCAAACTCATTCTAGAGTACTTCGGACTCTAATTTAAATGAGTAATTCCCACCAGAGCCAAGATTATCACCAACCTAAGCTCTGATACCAACTGTAACATCCCGCAAATCCTACTCCTTGAGTCAACACAATTCTACAACAATCAACTCAAGTTGTACAGAAATACGAACCATTTTGGTTTAAGAAGAAGAGGTAGAAGAAGAAAATGGAAAACAACAACAGAATCTAATCATCGCAGCGGAATAAAATATAATAGATAATATATGATCTTTACTCAAAATCAAATATCTCTGTTTATATATTACATCATCAGAATACATCAATCACAGCTCAACATCAATATCATACAATGGATACACAATAACTCAAGATACACAACAACTCAAACACAGCGGAATATATATATATATATATATATATATATATATATATATATGTAAACAAGTACGGAAGTACGTATCGTCATCTTGCTCGTCTCCTGTGCTCCACAGCATCATATCCTGCATCCTATAATACTCGGTCTGACCCGAGCATTACAGTTAAATAATATCTGAGTCAGTCTGGAATACCAACGTGAGAAAATCACAACCAATTGATTATTAAAGTTTCAAAAATCCTTTGAAAACAAAAGCATCTCGTAAGACCACGCCACAAATAAGCATGTCGGGTTTTTACCTTACGATAGCTAAAACAATTTTTATAGAAATCCTCTGATATTATAATAGTGTCTATATACAAATACTTATAAAATAGCCGAAATTGTTACATGATTAAATTCCAGTTACTAGCCACAGAGTGGGTAATACAAACAAAACTCGTACAAGGCTCGTAGGGAGAATGGATTCCAACTAATGACTAGGCACTAGGGTACCACCTGTCACAGTACGGGGCCTAGATCACTGTACCGAGGAGTACGCCTGCTCCCCTACAACACAAGGCCGGGACTACCCCTTACTGGATAATCCTGAGTGAGATCACCCCGCGGTTGGGATCAACAACCGCCCACTAAGCCGAAATAAAAAGGGACATCTAGACTCGAATGACCTCACCCTGCTTGGGTGCTACCCACCTAGCCTTGCTTCATAACCCCTGATTTTCAGTCATTCCCATTTGATGAGGCTTGAGGCTAAGCGTTACCTTTTTAGAACATATTCCTTAGAATTCCCATCGTCCACCTGACGATGTTTCGCAAGCATTCATCCATACAAGTCCGTCCCGGGTTCGAACGGAACCGAAGGCACTATTCCTACTACATCCATTTTGGAAATATCCTCAGGATTAGTAGCGACTAGCCCTTGCACTTCACTGCTCCATCTTTGAATCAAAAATCATTTTCATGAAACGTACAAATCGGATCGAAGTGGTTTTCGAGAAATAAATCTCGATCCCGGTCTCTTCGAAACGATCAACGCATTTGGCCAATATTGATAGTCGGTTATTTAACTATCAATTAATATTCACAAACATCCATCACACCATAAATAATTTTCCACATTATTTATTTATCTCAAAGATATCTTCCCAAGATATGTGTTTACTTTTCAAATTCCTTTGAAAATAGTTTCAAGGCTATCTGCCTTCTCAGAATAAATTTCATGTATTTTTATTTCTTCCGGTATCACCAAGCAAAAAACTAGATTTTTCTAAATTAATTTAAAACACTTTACTTTTAAAAATATATTTTAAAATATTCAAGTTAAAATTACTTTAATAATTTGTTAAAAATACATACTATATGAATATTTGAAAATAAGGTTACTTAATAAAATATAAAACTAGGTTTATACTTTTAAAACAAAATACTAAGTCACTTTTATATAATTACTACTATAATAAATTAAGAGAAAATACTTACTTTAGAATTTAAATATTAGAAATAATAAATTTTTCAAGACATACCTTTTAAAACAATTTTAAAACTTTTAACTTATATTTAAAAATTTACTTGAAAACGTACTTAGTTATCCAGAAAAAATTCCAACTTCAATCACTTAAATCAATTTTCCAAATTGATTCCCAATTTATTCCATTTGAAATAAGTTTCTTTAATTACTCAATTCATTTCAAATTTCATTAATTATTCACTTAATTATTATTGTTATTATTTTCCATTTGATTTTAAAACTTTGAACTGAAATATACAAATTTCAGCTTTTCCCAACTTCTTCTTTATTTTTTTCTCAAAAATTTAAATCTTACATTTTAAATAAATGTTTTTTTTCTTTTAATTAATATCATTGAAGATTAAAATTCATTAACTTCCTTTTTATTCAAATTTCCATTCTATACCAGGAACTACTTAGTAGAATTTTAAAGTCACTTTATTTCTTTCCAATTCATTTAAAAATTTATTCAAATTTCTATAATTATTTCACTTGCAATTTCACTTCTTATATTATCTTTCCAAAATCCAATTTATTTATTTTTGGTAATTCATCATACCCAATGATATCAAATCTAACCATGGCATTCAATATTCCAATAAAGATCATCATAGGATATCAAATAAATCACGACAGAGGGTTTTAAATAATTTAAATAAATATTGAGGGATCCAGTTGGATCCCTCCAACCTGTTTTCCCTGCATCCACAGATGTTAGCACAATAATACACCAATTTCAAAATATCATACTATATCACATCAATCAATTCAACCATCCAAAGAATTATTTAAATTTAATCATTTAAATTTAAATTTAACTGAGTGAGATTAACTCATCTTTACCTTAATTGTGTTCAATTCTTCCCAATCTCGATTCGTTTCCATACTCTTGACCTTGTTTGCGAAAAATCCAGTCATGCCTCCCTTCTCGATCTTGCGACTGCAGCCACGCAACCTCACTAACACCACGCTAGACGACATGTCTTCATTGTCGGCCATCTCAAGTTCCGCCTTTAGCCTTGTACCTACAGCCCCGAGTTTATCTCCAGAAAACATCGCATCACCCACCAAGCTTGCGACCTCAGACTCAAACACGAACCTTCCAATTACTTCAACCTTCGACTGCACGTGAGCTAGTTTCGACCAAAAATCACCATCGCCTCCTCTGAAACCCGCACAAATTCTTTCCTAGAAACCCAAGCAAACAGCCTCCGTTAGCTCGACCTGAAGGTTGTCATGCCAAAACCCAAATCAATCGACCTCGAACTTCAACACGTGACTTCGCTCGTTGCTTCCTAATGCCTCCAGTTGCCCACAATCACCTTTCCTTCAACCCTAACTTCGATCAAACCCCTTAGCAGTGTTGCCATGTTCGAGAATGACCCACGATCTTGTCGCGATTTATAATTTTTTAACTGATGTCGTGGATTCGAACTGATTTGAATTTTGTTTTTTTTTCTTTTTCTTTCTTTCTGATTTCGATTTGAAACGTTTAGGCTTCGGCCATACTTATTGTTTTATTTTCTGAGCTCTCAATTGGAATTTGATTCGAGTGGTTAAGGTAAAGAAGAGAAAGGAGATTGATAAGAACTCGCGGCCATGAATTTCGAATGAACGAGAAAAAGGTTTCGAGGTTTTTTTTGGGAACGAACTGGTTGTCTTCAAGAGGAAGGAAACAAGATGTTGGCGTGTAAGAGAAAATTAGCCACAGTAATTTGAGATGAAACGAAAAAGTATTGACGAGATGCAATTACGACTGAAAGAAAATTTGAGTAGACCAACATTGCTTTATTTAAATTCAATTTGTCGCTATATAAATTTTCAACGCGTTTACATATCGTGCTCTCACACCACAATCCCAAACACTACGAAATTTGAAATCCGATAATAAAACACTATTACGGATCCAACGGAACTGGTTTCGTTAAATTCCGAGACTGTGCCCCGGAAGGCTATTTTTAAATTCAATTTAAACGATAAAATTTCAAAACTGAACAAACCACTTCCAATTAGATTTTTAACACTTTTACTATCTTCACTATCATCAATATAAATTTTATAAGCTTTCAAATTATTTTTAACAGACTTGAAATTCAAGATTCATAATTTACTCAACTTCTAATTATTAAATTCTATTATTTAATTATCAAATAAATAGCGATATTTGTAATTCAAGTTAAAATTACTCTATTGAATATTTAAAATCAATTAAATATTCCAATTTTAAATGCTTGAAAATTCCGGGTTGTCACACTTCGTTTAGAGTGCGACAATTTAGTGAGTGAATAGTATCTTGAAAATTTTTCTATATAAGGGCCCTGACACATTCATTTGCGAACCAAATTCTTGAAACCCTAGCCGCAATTTTCTTATCTTCATCCAATGATCCATGTTCGTCGACGCCATCCAAGGCCGCTTCAGGTCGGAGCGCCAACTAGACAGATGAGCAGAGTATGGGGATGGACTCAAGAATGATGGGATTTGCGCGCAGTCCTTGGTGGTGGCCGAAATTCGCATGTAAAGGCGGTAACGTTTCACTAGCGAATTTGGGTTCGATGAGGAGTTTTGTTCGTACACGCACACGAAGGAGGGTCTGGCTAGGCAAGGCGGCTTGTTGGGGAGGTGTGGCCGTCGGCGACGTAGAGGCGATATATTAGAATAAAAAAGAGAAAAGAAAATCGCGTGCGGCTGGTAGTTAAAGGTGAGGAAGAAGGTTTGGGTTTAGTTAATTATTTAATTAATTAAATTTTAATTAAATTAGAATGTTTATTAATTCATAGCTTTTTAATATGAGGTCAGATTCGAGCGAAACAAGTTGCATTGGATTCATATTGAAATCGTCTTCGCCATGGAGTTGAATTGGAATTTATTTGATGTTGAATTTTTTTAGTTTTAAACAAAGGTGAGTGTTTTAAACCGGTAAAAAAAAATATTCCAATGTTTGTTAAATTGAAATCATGAAGTGATTTATTTTTATTGACTATTGTTTTTGACATTTAAATTGACATATGGTTTGAACTAATAGGAATTTAAATTGATAGCTAAATTAGAAATCGAAATTAGTGGTTAAACACCGATATTGATAACTAGTTAACTGTTGTGATTATTTGGCTGATGTGGATGCTGATTGTGACGGATGACTTTTGGTTGATATACTGGATGATTGGATGTTTATTTATTTTATATATATCCTTCTACCACCCTGTATATTATTTAACAACATACTATTACTTAAATTTTTTTAAATAAACTAAGAAATAGGTTTATATACCCGTGACACTTAGATTTGGATTGAAATGATATATCCATCGCTGAATTAAAATTGAAATAACTGACCGCTTGGTCATAGGATAGAAAATGATATACGGACATCGGATTGGTAATTAAATGAATTTGAAAATTCTTGAAATTGGAATTATTTAAATGATTTTGGTTTTGAAGAAAAAATACCAAATTTATACAGATTGATTAATTTCAAATTTGTGTTTTGAAATGTTGCAATTAAATTGGTTATGAGAAATTTATTTAAAGAATTAAATTTGAAATGTGAAGTTGTAATCGACTTATGACTTGAATTTTGGAAATTGAATGCTTTTAAAGGTTTGAACTTTTACTTGAACTTCAAATTTATCTATGTAAAAGTGACATAAATTGATGGTTCAAATTTAAATTGGAATTGAATTATTTTAAAGATTTGAACCTAAATTGAATATTGAAGTTTAAATTTGATTTAAGTGATTTAGATCGGCAAATTTGGACTTGAGATTTATATAAATTGAAATAGTTTAAAATAAGAATTGAATTGAAATTTAAACCAGTGAACCGAACCGTTGAATCGATTTGAAGTTGATTAACTTATCGAAAACCTTGAAATGAAGATATAAAATGGTGAAACCTTTATGGAAATTTAAAACTAATGAAGTTATTGCAAATTTGTTTCACCTGATTTTGATTTGACATACATGAGGATTTTTTATCCCGACTTGAGCGTATTGTCTTTTCATTACGCTTGGGTCAAACTGAGTTTTATCGAAGATAGTTATTCTGGAGGACGAAGATAAAGATTTGGTATATCATATTAACTTGTATTTATTCTGCTACAATATTTCATTATGTTTATGAAAGTGTATAACTCTGATAGTATTATATAACTTTGATTTATGTTGTAAATTGAATTGAGTGTATATTGTTAAATTGCTTCATGAACTGTTTATGTGATTATTGTTTTTTATCTTTCGGTTGCGAGATTTTGCTGTTTTTTTCTTCTTTTTTTTTTTTTATAAAATAAACTCATTGATAATCTATCTTTTAAACGATTTGAGTTGGACATGTGTGCTTTATTATCGACTTGAATTGTCCAAAAAGGTGGATCGTCACGTGTAGACCAACTAATATATGCCTATAGGACAGGTGAACACGGCTTAACTCCTTTAATATATGACTTAACAAAGTCATTATAACACATAATCGTCGATGCACATTTCTAAACATTAAACACTACTCAATTTTATAGAGAAACCAAGCGTGGTTCATCTCCTATTTCATTTAGGCTTGCTTAAGTAAATGTAACATCCCATAAAATTAATAGTAATTAATAAATAATTAATAAGACTTGAAAATGCAATTTGAGAAAACGTTGGAATTTGACCTTGAAACTTGCACCATTACATTCGTGGTGATTTTTTGAGCAATTTTATTATGGAGTTTTGTAATTGGAATTCAAATGAAGAAGTTATCAACATTTGAAGTTTTCGAAACGAAACTGATTAAAAAGGAACAAAAGAAAAAAAGTAATAATCATTGCATGTACCCCACCGATCGACCCCTCTTTGGATCAGTCGATCCTAGCAGTTTATTGCTTATAGGGGAGATGTCAAACGGTAGTCGAGTGGCGGCTAGGGTTGAACCTTGGCCGAATGGCCTGTATTTAATTATTTTAAATCTAGCAGATACAATAGGTTCGAGTGCCTATAAATATAGCCCTAGCTACTCGCTTTTCTTCTTATATTTTTTGATCAAACACAATAAGACTTCATCATTTTTCCTTCTCCACTATTTCTGTTAATTAAAAAACATTATACTATGTGTGTGTGTATAATCAGAGTATGACAGAAAATAAAAGAGAAGAAGAGAAGAAGCGAATCGATACCATAGAAAAAAAGTAAATTTCATCATTATAAATCTATATTCCACTTAACTCGAATCACTTCTCAAATCTGTAATTCTAATGGTATGTATATATATTGTTATAAATATTTTTAGATTAGAAAGGAAAATGAATCAAATATAGAGATTGATTCAGATTTGGAAGATTGAAAATATTGAAAGGTGAGTGAGAAATTATATTATTTATATATGATATTGGAATATATATCGTTGATTTTTATTTAATTATTATGCTTATGCAAGATCGTAGAGTTGTTGGCTTAGAAAGAATGCAGTCAATTGAAATTTTTCCTATATATTCTATAAGTTGGGTAATAACAATATAGATGATATTTACCCCATAGTATGGAGATTTGGAAATCGATCACTGAGTTGTCATGGTAGAATGTTTCTTGATTTATGGAAATTGGATTGTAAATTGTTAGCATAGATTTAGATTTCCATAGTTAGGTTTGAATGTGAATTTCCATGTTCTAATTTATTAGAAACATTTTATGTACAATTTAGTTGTATCTAATTCTGTGTAATTTACATAAACTATCCTATTCCATAAGTTTAAAAAGTGCGTAGTTTGAAATAAAACAAAAATACCAAAAAAGAAAGAGATGTGTAATGTATGGAGGTTCTCCTCTGTAGTTTGCACTGTTCATTTCAACAAAAGAAAAGAGATAATTTCTTGTAATTTGAAATGGGGCAAAAAATCTCATTTTTGGGTAATTTATTAAAAGTTTAGACAACAATCCTTTTTAGGAAAGAGTACTTTAATATATTAAAATGTGAAATGTTCCTTATAATATAAGTATGTTTTAGAATTCCTAAGCGTAGGAATTAATGAGTTAGAAATAGAAATACTCACACATGTATTATCACGCCTACTGATTACATGTATATAGCGTAATATACGATGAGATCTATATTAGTTCTAATTAGGATGACTAGTTATTAATAGTGTAGTAAATTATAGGACTAGATGGTGTAGATGGAAAAGAGATGGTAACTCCAAAATTACTAGAACAAAAAATATGCATTTAATAGGGAGTTACAAGAATTAAATAGGGACATAAATACGCTTAGTTGGACTTATTAAAGAATTTAATATGGTGTTTATGGAAATTGAAATAGGCATAATATGTTGAATTAGAATGAATAAATAAATGTCATTAATGATTGCCACTTTTAAATAATAGTGACCATTTATTACGAACAATTGACATTTATGGGCCGTAAGAGAGAAATATAGAACATACATGATAAGCATATAAGAAAGTAATTAAATGCTAGAAGGCATTATTATTTTCATAATAAGAATTATATAGCATTAATAATACATTTAGGACGAGTGAGTTAGTGGGCCTAGCCTAATATTTAGGACTAGGATGATTGGTTTGGTTTAGTAATGGTTGGAATGTGAGGCCAGTAGAGTTATGCAACATATGTCTGCTATTCACCTAATGCCTACAAACAGTTTCATATACTTAATAATAATATAGGACATCTTCAATCATAGGAGTCGTGGGAAAGGGATGTACGTTTGCGTATAGGTATGTGAAAATATATCAAGGGCTCGCCCCTGATTTGAAGTATTAAATGGCTAAGTACCTTTGGGGATGTCAAGGGATTTACTTCGAGGTGGAAGGTATTAAATAACCATGGGGTATGTCTTATCTCTATTTAAGAAGTCATAGATAACATATAATGGTATCTAATAGGATATGGGTATGCTTTAGTTCTAACAAGAGTTATTTATAACTAGAGTGGGTATTTTCCTCAACTTACTTTTGGTTAGTCTAAACGTGATTTCGGATGTGGAAGGTCGACGGCTATGTCAGTACGTTGTTATATTGGTATTTAGTAGTAGGGTAGGCATATAGGTTATTACTACTAGCAGTTCTGAGCAGTTGTTTACAAAAACTTAGGTTATGGCCTAATGGATTTCACTTCCAATTAGATTAGAATCCATATGGAATATGCAATTATCTTATTATTTTATTAGTTGTTTTTTATTTTTTGGGTGGGTTAGTTAACCATTACACTATAAGGAATACAGTGATTTCTAATGTCTCTAAGCCGTCGGCGGCCGTCAAAAGCCATCGGAAATGCCGTCGGTATAGAGAACACAGCTTTTGTCCATTTTCGACGGAATCGACGGCGGCTTGCGATGACCTTTGACGGCTGTTCCGACATTTTTTCCAATGGTATTGACATCTATATGGCTTAAAAACAAACCAAAAAATTGTTGAGAGCCATCGGAGTTTGCGATCGGTTAACTGTCAGAAGCTATTAGAATATTTTGAGCAATAAGCCATCAGAAGCCATTAGTAACGATTAGAAATCTAGGTAAAAAAATTTAACAGCCCAACAGCACATCAATATCAATATATATCATAACACATCAAAATCAATATATATATATATATCAGAATATAATCTAAAATCAATATCAATATCAATAATAATATAAAACTCAAACATTACCATCTCAAACTCATACATTTCCAATCCATACAAAACAAACTATGCATCATCATCCAACTGCAATATCTACATCCAACACCAATATACAATACGTACATCCAACATCAAACCTCACAAATCAACCCCCCAAATCAAAATCAAACATCGCATGCCCATAAATCAACCATACCGTCTTTCATTGTATATATACATAAGTTTCAAAAACAAAAACAGCAACGCATACCTCATGAGTCATATCGCTCTGGAACCACTAAATGAAGGAAATGTTACATGATGCTTCATATAATCGGTCAAATGCTTGTTCAGTTGCTCCATTTGTGTTGCTCGAAGGCGGCCCTGCTCTTGCAACGGTGCAGTCTACTGTCAAGCTCATTAATCTCAACTTTGTCTTGAGCATTTTTATAGGCCTTTTGTCAGGCCCGACCCTACAAAACAATTGAATGTTAAGTAATTGCTAATTTTTACAAAAATTTAGCGATTTTTACAACTTAGTTAATTTTTATAAGTTTCTGATTGATTGTCATAGCCATAGCGCATATTTCTCTGTGTCGGATCCACAATAGAGTCGAAGATAGCATCCTCCTCACAGCGGTCAATTGCTTCCATTCCGAACGCTCAACCATCTACGCACGTGCTTACATAAATCTTTCCAGCAACGCAAAATTAAATATAATTAAATGTTGCATGACATTATTATAATACTTTATAACTAATTAATCAAAACAGTCATTGTTAATAACTTATATCTTAAAATATACTTACATGTGCTGCGTATGCTTTATCATCCTCATGTCAGGCATACATCACCGATCCCTCGTCGTTGGTCTGTCCGACGACATGAGTACGTGCAAATACGTCCATATACGAGACATGATCCGTACACGCTCTTTTCTGCAATAATTGGTGTATATTATTGTTGTGCATACAAATTTATAAAAAAATGTAATAACTGTTTGCAATTGCAATTAATCAATTTACTAGATCCTCGCGATGATGCTGAAATGATTTTGAGCAACTACGGTGTGTGATTGGATTTTTCTACCTGTTCGTCGAGTTCCTATCTGACTCTGCCTGCAAATTAAAAATTAAGATGGTATTTTATAGGTATAAATTATATATTCTCTACCAAACAAATTAAGGTGATATCTAATAGACCTACCCTGAATTCCTCACTGCTCCTCCATGCAATCAAGCATCCCATACGCTGGCGCTCATCCAGTTTGGTTTCTTCTTGGATTTTCTGATGGCAGACAACGAATCCTCGTAATTGTTTTCAACTTTAGAGTTATAGTGGTACTGGTAAAGAAAAACATCCACCTCATTTAGGTCTACCGCACTGGTATATACATTGAAATATATAAGTTATACATTTATACTTAGTCGGCAAATTGTAAAGTGATTGTTTAAAATGATATATAATTTTACACTTACCAGGAAAGTCCTGCCAGATGCTCTCCCGAACATGCATTGGGATCCTACTCCATTTCGGCCAGCACGCAGTCATACGACTCAAGTATGCCTCCCTTGATATGTTGAACACTATATTTGAAGGCTCAAGCCCAAAACCCCTGTATTAAATATGATACAGACAAATCATGACTAATATATCATACAAAATATTTATAATGCTGAAGTAAATTTAATATTTATGAGCCATCGGCTTTCGGTAGAAATCTAACGACCGTACGTGACGCCTCCTGCGACGGGCCGCAGCCATCACCACCACTGCAAAAGGTCCCTTTCTGAGACGAAGAGGGTGAACCAAACTGCGGAGAAATCCACCGCCTAAAGAAAAATATCTTTAACACCTGCCGTATACATATTATTTTATCATGGCAGAACATATTATTTAACTATGAGTAAAGATATCAAGATTTAACATCAATAATCGCCTATAACATACAAAAAAAGTATAACATCAATATTCCCATGAATTACCTATTTTCAATATGTGTACTACTAGTCAATCCTCGTCGTTTTTATTCAGATTTGGTCTCGTACTTTATATTGATTTTCTATGTGGTCTCAAATGCTTCTACTAATACATTTGATTCATCATTTAGATGTTCAAAATCGTTTTAATCATCTTTTATTGTAATTTCATCATTTTTCTCGATATCTGCTTGGTACGCTTGTTCGTCTGGAATATTCTTTCCATCGAACGTAAGTCTTGCTTTCATTTTAAAAACTGCTAAACAATCTGTTTTATTTCTTTTTAGAGATGGATAAAGAGCATAATAAACTTGTAGGGGTTGTTTTGTTAGTATAAACAAATCGTACCTATGAAAATATGATGTATGCTTTATTTAAATCATATTATATTTTCGATGCACGCTGATTTCAAAACCGGGAACATTACCGAACCAGTTGCATCTAAACAAATATACTTCTTCCATAGGTTAGGAAAAATATGTTAATTGCAAAATCTAAGTTAACATGCCATAAACAATATTTCATGTGATCATTTGGGTCATCGCTACCTATAACATATACATCAGTTGTAATATCCTGGAATTTTTAACAATATCAATTTAATAATCTGTATTAAAATTAAATTGATACTGATAACTTGTTAATAATTATTCAAATAAATTTAATAATCTTATTCAATAAATATTTAAATTGGTTATTTTATCTTTATAAAAATAATAAATTGATTTCTATCTACAATATAAATATATAGTTTATATTTTAAATAGATTGGTTTTGGTTAATTTTTAATAAATAAAGCATATTTTTCTAAGTTTATTATTTATAGTAATTTGGAAAATTTGTTTTATTTAATATTTAAGCTTTTCAAACTTGAATAAATGATTTTGGTTTAAATTTAATTATTGAATCATATTTTAAAAATTCTAATATAGACATTTTAATTTGGAAATTTTGTTTCAGATTAGTATTGAGTTTTCAAAGACTATTTCATAAGTAAAAATATGATTTAAAAATTGATAAGAAAATATTGAAATGTTTTAAATTAAATCAGATTGAGTTTTAAATTTAGAATAAATTTAACAAAAGGGTTTTATGGCTTAATAAAATGGATATTTTATTTATAAAAATATAATCTCTTGTAAAATGATTTTAATTTAATAATAAGAGAGTTATAAAAATAATATTGATATTGTAATGAGTTTTTAAATAAGCTTTGAATAAGATTTGTGATTTTTATTTCAAAATTGAATTTATATTTATAACTTGATTTGAAACATTTGATTTTGGATTTAGTTTGAATTTAAATTCAAAGGTATAAAATCTTAAATTGTTTTAATTTTTAATATGTGTAAGTTTCAAATTGTAAAACATAGTATGTTCTTATTTCTTTTGTAAATTTATATCCATATTTTAATATAAACCAACAACTTAAATCTAAGCTAATATACATTAATTTGTATTAAATACTAATTACCTTTAAAAGAGAAAACAAGTGTTAAATACATATGTATTCTTTTGACAAGTGTTGAAAATATTTGACAAGTGTTAATTTTTGTTTTTATTTTTCTTTTATTACATTAAATCTGAAATACATCTAGTACAAACTTGCATCTTCATTCATTCATATTACATTTTCTTTTCCTTAATCAAATGAAGACCGAAATTCATTTTTTTCATATCCACAATCACAAATCTGCATAATCTAAAACCAATTCCCCTCTAACCCAAAAATAAATCAAAAGCAATAGCCTGAAAGCAAGTTGCAATTCATTTCTGCAAAAAAATTTCCTAGAAATCAAGCATGCAAATGATGTCTGCATGCACCTACAAGTTTCAAATATGCATATTCTAAACCCTTTACAAATTCAAGTATATCTGCATGTCACTTAAAAAAAAAGAAGAAGAAGAAGAGAAGGACCCGCACTCTGTTTTAAAACCTGGAAACATGCATGCAAGTGTTATCAGGAAGCATAGCTGCTAATACAAGACTAAAGTTTTGTGACGCCCCACCTCTATACCCACGCTAGCCAAGAACACTACGGTGTAGTGCTGTCAACTAGCGCGGAGAATAAGGCTGTTGAGGAGCGACCATCCATGTAATTTCTTATCACACGGTGGCTATAAAATGATCTTCGGAAACAAATATAGAAGTAAGCATAACATGCGAATCAATCACAGATATCCATATCACAAAGGCGGAAAGAGATATGAATATATATATATATCACATAAAAGTGTACATCAGAATAGTGGTCTAAAAAGATCCACGATAATACAAAAGAATAGCAACGCGTGCTATACAAAAGAATACAACTATGAGTCTATATCTCAAGTGTAAACAACAAAAGCTGCTAATCTAAACAAGTAGCCAAAAGTCTGAGTAGTGAATCACTGGGGGAGGAGTCAAGCAGTAGCACCTGTAACATCTCGGCCTGACCCGAGTATTATTTATAAGAAAATAATAAACGGATCAGTCTAGCTATAAATATCAGATGACATGATATAAAATAAAAGATATGGCATAAACATAAAATATCCATACTGACATACTACTATAAGTATGCAAATAATGATCAACAGGAGATCAACCGATAAGAGATAAATCAATATCACAAGAATCTTCTCAAAGATCCAAAGAGGGCATCATACCCTAAACTTGTACTCATGACAAGTCAAAGAGATAAATTCCAGAAATCAACACAAGAAATCCAAAAATCATAAAAAGGGAAAGAGGCCTATCACATGACGGTCCGAAGACCATGGGGAGCTACCCCACATGTGTGAGTGGAATCACACAGATTGAGGTCAAGACTAACCAAAAAGCAGAAAGGTATGTGTGAATGGAATCACACAAGTGGTGTCTAGTCTAACCTTGCAATGAAAGAGACCTCGCGCAATTGCTAGTCTAATTCATAAAGCGATCATCAAGATCAACGAGAAGTGTCAATTACACTAAGCTAGTAAATATAGAAGTTTAGCTTCATGTCCCATAACCACTTGCTTAACTTAAATATTTACGAACAAACTGTAAATCTTCACTAATAAAATTGTCACAAGAGGTTCAATCGAACAAGTCCAAGAATTAACCGACGAAGTGAACGCAAGCGTTTCATACCACTTGTTTTACTAAGTCGTTTAATTAGATTTCTCATCCGAGTGAGGTAAAGGCTTGTATATACTAATAGATTGGAAAACGGTTTAAGAAAAGAGCTTTGTTATTAAAAATAGAGTTGAAATTGTTTGTTAAAAGAGTTTTGATATTTACTACTAGTATTGAAACCTTTATATTATAAAGTGACAAAACACAGAAGCAATTGTAGAAACAATCAGTCACTAAGATCGCATACGGAGATGCGAATAAAATCCAAGGAAATCAGCTCAATGTTTTTCAGATAAGATCCCCTACGGAGGGGGGGTCCAGGGGGGTGGCAACCCCCCAAGGTGGGGGTGCGGGGGCAACGCCACCGCTTACGGGGTTCGACCTGCCCGGTCAGGTCGCGAGGGTCCAGGGGGCAGCGCCCCGTCCGAAACGGTACGACCTAAGTGAAGACAAGCGGCCTACGACCTAAAGCAAAATGAGGTCTAACGACCTAAGGGTTCATGCGACCTAACACAATGGCCGAGCGACCTAAAGGAGACGCGACCTAAAAGAGGCGCGACCTAAAGGAGACGCGACCTAAAAGAGGCGCGACCTAAAGGAGACGCGACCTAAATTAGGCGCGACCTAAAGGAGACGCGACCTAAAAGAGGCGCGACCTAAAGGAGACGCGACCTAAAAGATCGCGACCTAGTGACCTAATGGTTTAAGGGTCTTGCGACCTAACTGGAAACAAGGTCCAAACGACCTAACGACTTAAAGTGAAACGTGGCTGAGCGATATAAGGTCGGAGACGACCTACGACTTAACTCCGTGTGAGCGACCTACGACCTATGGTTGCTACGACCTAACGAGTTCCAATAGTGAAGGCTTAAGGTCTAACGACCTAAGGGGTACGACCTAAGGTCTTACGACCTAAGGTGTTGAGGTTGAACGACCTAACCAAATTGCATAGGCCATACGAGCTAAGGCCTAACGACCTAACTCCGAACGAGCTATACGCGAGTGACCTAGGGCGCTAACTTGCAAACGACCTAACGTTAACTCGCGAACGACCTAACTCCAGACGCGCCTTTTCAACGCGTGCGAGCTGAAGACCTGCCGACCTATGACCTAACTCCAAGCGACCTAAGGCCTAACGACCTATGGTGGGCGAATGGGCTAAGGCCAGAAACGACCCAAATGAAGGTGACGACTTTTCCACGCAAACGACCTATAGATGCTGGGCGACCTAAGGGGGACAGAGCGACCTAAGCCAGAAATTCACCCCAAAACACTAAAAAGTGGAGTTTTTCGCCAATCCAATCCAAACCAAATGCAAATGTGCATGCAAACATGATAGGGATGCATTCCCAATAGCCCAAGATAGATATAGACTAGAATTGTGAGATAAAAATCTCACCTTTGCTCCAAAACCCAATGAAAATGAAGAACAAAGCTTGAAGGCAAATGGAGAAGCAACCACAAGCTTGAATTCGATGCCTTCTTCTTGAATTTGGAGTTGAATGTTGGAGTTGCAATAAAACAAAGACTTTGGAGTTTTAATTTCTCATTCCATTCACCATTTTTGTTGAAGCTTTAGTGTTAGGAAATGAAATGAAGCAATGAAGAAGAAGGGGGGTGGAACTTGGGCCTAATGGGCTAAAAGTCCAAACCAAAGGCTCGAGTGAAAAAGTGGTGAAATTCCACTAACCCCAAACATATCAATGTTTATACTTAGAAGATTGCAAACGACGTTTCGAACTCAATGGAAGTGGTCTCGAGTCCTAATTTGACCGTTTGCAAAAAGTAGCTTTGGACCAAAATCCGATTAACGATAAAATATTTAAATAAAATATTTAAATATAAAAATCGATAAATATGCGGGTTGTTACAGACTCCCCTCCTTAAAGAAATTGCGTCCTCGCAATATATAAGGTGGAAATAAGAAGCAACAACCATAAAAGCATATTAATACTAAAGAAATTTGATATTAGAAGTTCACCTCAAAGAGCAGGAGTAAGCAAATCCGGATGTGTTCGCTCGATGAATTCTCTGGATTCCTAAGAGAAATCCTTAGGATTTGTGGACCATTGAACCCTCACAAGCGGAACATCTTTATTTCGAAGTCGTTTACCCTCCGAAGCAATAATTCGAATAGGATGCTGCTCATAAGTTAAATTCGGCAAAACTTCAATTTCTTCCACAACAGCAGGCTCAAGAATCGAATCGGAATCCCGAAGGCATTTCCGTAATTGAGAAACGTGAAACATGTCGTGCATAGCAGAAAACTGAGCCGGTAATGCAAGGCGACAAGCCATGGAATCTATACGTACGGTGATAGGGAATGGCCCAATATATTGAGGCGCTAATCTTTCCCTATCAACGGGAACGTACAACACCTATCATAGGTGAAACACGAGTAAAATTCTGGACCTAAAACCAGCTTCTCACCGACCTTAAGCCAACAAGAAGGAGATGGCATAGCATTCCCTAGAGTGCCTCGAAGAATGCCATACCAATACTAGATTGGAAGCTATGATTATAGGAAAATTCAACAAGACAAATATGATTTTCCCAACTTCCACAAAAATCAAGCACACAACACGAAGAAGGTCTTCCAGAGTTTGGTTCACACGCTCTACTTGTCCATCGGACTGGGGTAATAAGCGGTGCTTAAATTAAGCTTCGTTTCTAAAGCTTTTTGAAGACACTTCCAAAAATCCACTAGTAAACAATGGATCACTATCGCTATCGATAGAAGTAGGAACTCCATGTAATTTAACATCTCCTTTAACAAAGAGTTTGGGCCAAAAGAGGAACGGTTCGGTTAATCCGAACGGGGAATAAAATGGACGGATTTAGTAAGTCTATCTACTATAACCCATAAGTTATCATGACCCGAACGGGGAATGGGGAAAGACGTCTATAAAATCCATGGAGATTTGGTCCCACTTCCAAATTGGAATTCCTAAAGGTTGCAATAACCCATCAGGCCTTTGGTGTTCGGCCATGACAAGTTGGCAAGTCATGCAACACTTAACAAAGTTAGCGATAGCAGATTTCATTCACTCCCGATAATAAAGTCGCTTCATATCCGCGTACATTTTACTACTACTGGGATGAACGGTAATATTAGAACGATGTGAATCTTCAAAAATATAATGACGAAGATCACAAATATTTGGTACGATAAGTCTACCAAACTTTCAAATGCCGCCACGAAAATCAATTTTTTTTTTTAAGTCTTTCAAACTTTCGATATTAATTTCATCCCCACGACCCTGGATGCGAAGAGCCAATTCGGGATATAACCCTTTGAGCTTCAAGAACGCAGTCTAAAAAGAAGGAGGAGCCTCTAGACTACATAAAACCAGGGATGCACATAATTCAGATTTTTGCGATCTCGAATCTCACAAGTGTATAGAGTCTCGAGATCGTTCCATTCGGATATCATCCTATAAACAACTGATTATTGCTTACAACTAAGTGCATTGGCAACACGATTTCCCTTCTGGGAGTATAAAGAATATCAAGATCATAAGATGCAAGAAATTCAAGCCACACTTCCAAAGAAGCCCTTGCAATCCGGGTATTCACAATCCCGATAAAATTTCCCATCACAAAGGAAATCTCCATACCGTAGCTAACGATGCGGAGACAATCGATAGGTCATCCTATCGTTTTCACAAATACCCGGTCTTCAACACCGGTCTTCAACCGAGTATTTTTGCAGCTTAGAGATTTGCTCGCAGCGAAGTTAGAGAGAGAGGGGATTATCGCACTTCACTAAAGTTTAGAAATTTTCTTGTACTTAATAAAATTTGTTTCCGCTGTATAAAATGTAACTTATTGTATTAACTCTGATAATTGTATATAAAAGAAAGTTCATTTATGAAATATATGTTTGTTCTGTGATTCTGTGACTGATTCTGTTTAAATTCTATAAACTAAATAACAATCCGTCATTCTGAACGTTTCTAGTTGGTTTAATTACCAGCTAGAGGCGGTCAGGGCGGCGGGTCGTTACATGTAACGACCCGTTGATTTACTAAATCGTTCTTCACAACATTTGAAATCAATTTCAAAAGAATTCAGAATCAAATTCTCAAGTTATAGTTCAATAATCCATTTGATTATAATCAAATTGACATATCATTTTATTTTCCAATTACTACTTTGAAGATATTCAAAATATTTGATTTAAACCAATTTAAACCAATTCATTAATTCAATTAACTCATATTTTCAGTTTCCATAAATCTCAACAATTTGATAATGAGTTTCCGAACGATCGAAACTCAAGTCTAACGAGACCTCACCGAATATAAACTATCGCAAACCAAACTTTAGAGAGGGGAATCTTCAAAAATAATTCTAATTTTCAAAATACCTTTTATTTTAAAGAAAAACATGGTTGACACAAATTAAGTTTCTTATGAGAAAATAGGTATCCCAATGATTTATAATCGAGGTAGAGAACAAATTTCTCCACCAAAGATGATGATGCCAAATATTGAAAGCAAAATCAATAGCCGCGAGTACCAGATCATAAGTGGCATTCCTTGTCTCGATCGGCCTCAAAGATTTAGAAGCAAAAGTGATTGCACGTTCTCTTCGGGAATCACAAGAGTAAGAATATTGAAAAGAAGGAATTTTGTCCTCTTTCCCAAAAAGCTAAAACTTTAAAAATCACGATTACCTTTATAGAAAAATTTATATTTTACAAGTCAATTTATTGTGTCTGATTGTCTCATCAAAGCGTTTAGGAAATCCCTATCTATAGCGTTGATCAAGTGCATCGACCAGAAATCTTAAAACACTAAATGGGCAATACAACACAAAATTACCTTTTTATACGAATTTAAAATATCTTCTTAAAAGATTTGTAAAATTTTAAATTTCTATTTTCATCCAAAATTAATAAATACAAGATTGGAATTATTGAGATATCCATAGAATACTTGATTTATAAAATGGATGAAATAAACTGGATAAACTGAATGACACAATATGTCATTCATATAAATCATAATGAGTGCGGAATGCGTTATGTGGAAGGCTAACTTCCGCAACTCGTAGTGATAGAAATTCGGTGGCAAGGTCAAACTAGAAAGACCTTAACACCACTTAAAAGGTTGCTTAGGTAATGATCCTAAGACAAACTCAAAAATATCGGAGAATTCTCAACCGATATGAATGAGCGAGATATCTCTTTATTCAACATGTGAGCTTAAAGAATAAAATGATGCCATCGATTTGAAATCGAAATCACAAAGGAAAAATATGAATCTGCTTAACAGATTGAAAATGTCGAAAAAGGAATTGTCCATTCGGAACAATTGGATATGGGCTTCAAAGTGATTAAGCCAATCCTTTCACGCAAATCAATTCCGAAACCTAAGCAATGCACAATACGCAAATCGGTTCGGAAAGAAAAATCACATGTACTAATTTCGACATCAATAATAAGCAAATTGAGTGTTGCGAATCCTCTGATTCGGATTCACAATCCTCAAAGAAGTCATCAAGCCCAAAATATAAAAATAAAGAGAATCAACAAGTTCTTCTGATAAATAAAAATGATGAGGGAAACCCATATCAAAAAGAACTCGAATCGGATAATCGCAAACAAATGAAATCAAGGATTAAATAAGGAATACCTTGACCCAGAGAAGTTTCGTTAGAAGCTTTTAGCTTTCCTTCTCCTTACTAGGTCGTGTGGGACATGTAGACAAATAACGGCCCGAGCCCTTGCAATAGCGGCAATAGAGGGGTTCCGGGCACTTAGTTACATAATGGTCTGAGGAACCACAATTGTAGCATCGTTTACGACTAGAGGTAGATGGCTTGGCTACCGAAGTTTCTGGTCCCACCTTCTTCTTACTTAGAAGTATGGGGCAGACAGAAATATGATGACTGGAATCTTTGCAGTAACGACAAAGGAGTGGTTCCGGACACTCCTTCGCATAGTGGTCCCTAGAACCACAGTTGTAGCATTTTCCACAATTAAGGATTGGAGTCTTGGCTCCAAAAATAGGTTGCTTCACCTTCTTATCGGGATGAGGGCTTTTGAATTTAATACGCCTCTTCTTGGAAATCCCAATATCACTATCAATTCCTCTATCAGCCTCTTCCTCTTGTAGAGTGATATCTACAAGCTGGTCGAAAGGAACTTCTAGTTTCAAAGGTAAGATCTTTGTGGTATTCTTACTCAAAGCATAGATAAACTCTTGATTCTTTACAAGATCCAAAAGTTGTTGGGCAGACATGAATACGCCATCCAGAGAAGGACTACTGGATTGACCAGCGCTAGGACTGCCAGAACTAACCATCTCTTCTTCTTTTTTAAGAAAGAAAAGAAGAAGAAGGAAAAGATTATTCTCAGAATGAATATCAAGCAATCTTGGCTGATAAAACAAGGAATCATAAAGAAAACAGGATGAATTGGTTCGAAGACTCGAACCAAATCCTGAAGCACGACTCCTAAGGTGGACTTAGGACAATGATCCTTGTTAAGTTATTCTATATTGTTCCGAAGTTTGGCTCTGATACCAAGCTGTGACGCCCCACCTCTATACCCACGCTAGCCAAGAACACTACGGTGTAGTGCTGTCAACTAGCGCGGAGAATAAGGCTGTTGAGGAGCGACCATCCATGTAATTTCTTATCACACGGTGGCTATAAAATGATCTTCGGAAACAAATATAGAAGTAAGCATAACATGCGAATCAATCACAGATATCCATATCACAAAGGCGGAAAGAGATATGAATATATATATCACATAAAAGTGTACATCGGAGTAGTGGTCTAAAAAGATCCACGATAATACAAAAGAATAGCAACGCGTGCTATACAAAAGAATACAACTATGAGTCTATATCTCAAGTGTAAACAACAAAAGCTGCTAATCTAAACAAGTAGCCAAAAGTCTGAGTAGTGAATCACTGGGGGAGGAGTCAAGCAGTAGCACCTGTAACATCTCGGCCTGACCCGAGTATTATTTATAAGAAAATAATAAACGGATCAGTCTAGCTATAAATATCAGATGACATGATATAAAATAAAAGATATGGCATAAACATAAAATATCCATACTGACATACTACTATAAGTATGCAAATAATGATCAACAGGAGATCAACCGATAAGAGATAAATCAATATCACAAGAATCTTCTCAAAGATCCAAAGAGGGCATCATACCCTAAACTTGTACTCATGACAAGTCAAAGAGATAAATTCCAGAAATCAACACAAGAAATCCAGAAATCATAAAAAGGGAAAGAGGCCTATCACATGACGGTCCGAAGACCATGGGGAGCTACCCCACATGTGTGAGTGGAATCACACAGATTGAGGTCAAGACTAACCAAAAAGCAGAAAGGTATGTGTGAATGGAATCACACAAGTGGTGTCTAGTCTAACCTTGCAATGAAAGAGACCTCGCGCAATTGCTAGTCTAATTCATAAAGCGATCATCAAGGTCAACGAGAAGTGTCAAATACACTAAGCTAGTAAATATAGAAGTTTAGCTTCATGTCCCATAACCACTTGCTTAACTTAAATATTTACGAACAAACTGTAAATCTTCACTAATAAAATTGTCACAAGAGGTTCAATCGAACAAGTCCAAGAATTAACCGACGAAGTGAACGCAAGCGTTTCATACCACTTGTTTTACTAAGTCGTTTAATTAGATTTCTCATCCGAGTGAGGTAAAGGCTTGTATATACTAATAGATTGGAAAACGGTTTAAGAAAAGAGCTTTGTTATTAAAAATAGAGTTGAAATTGTTTGTTAAAAGAGTTTTGATATTTACTACTAGTATTGAAACCTTTATATTATAAAGTGACAAAACACAGAAGCAATTGTAGAAACAATCAGTCACAAAGATCGCATACGGAGATGCGAATAAAATCCAAGGAAATCAGCTCAATGTTTTTCAGATAAGATCCCCTACGGAGGGGGGGTCCAGGGGGGTGGCAACCCCCCAAGGTGGGGGTGCGGGGGCAACGCCACCGCTTACGGGGTTCGACCTGCCCGGTCAGGTCGCGAGGGTCCAGGGGGCAGCGCCCCGTCCAAAACGGTACGACCTAAGTGAAGACAAGCGGCCTACGACCTAAAGCAAAATGAGGTCTAACGACCTAAGGGTTCATGCGACCTAACACAATGGCCGAGCGACCTAAAGGAGACGCGACCTAAAAGAGGCGCGACCTAAAGGAGACGCGACCTAAAAGAGGCGTGACCTAAAGGAGACGCGACCTAAATTAGGCGCGACCTAAAGGAGACGCGACCTAAAAGAGGCGCGACCTAAAGGAGACGCGACCTAAAAGATCGCGACCTAGTGACCTAACGGTTTAAGGGTCTTGCGACCTAACTGGAAACAAGGTCCAAACGACCTAACGACTTAAAGTGAAACGTGGCTGAGCGATATAAGGTCGGAGACGACCTACGACTTAACTCCGTGTGAGCGACCTACGACCTATGGTTGCTACGACCTAACGAGTTCCAATAGTGAAGGCTTAAGGTCTAACGACCTAAGGGGTACGACCTAAGGTCTTACGACCTAAGGTGTTGAGGTTGAACGACCTAACCAAATTGCATAGGCCATACGAGCTAAGGCCTAACGACCTAACTCCGAACGAGCTATACGCGAGTGACCTAGGGCGCTAACTCGCAAACGACCTAACGTTAACTCGCGAACGACCTAACTCCAGACGCGCCTTTTCAACGCGTGCGAGCTGAAGACCTGCCGACCTACGACCTAACTCCAAGCGACCTAAGGCCTAACGACCTATGGTGGGCGAATGAGCTAAGGCCAGAAACGACCCAAATGAAGGTGACGACTTTTCCACGCAAACGACCTATAGATGCTGGGCGACCTAAGGGGGACAGAGCGACCTAAGCCAGAAATTCACCCCAAAACACTAAAAAGTGGAGTTTTTCGCCAATCCAATCCAAACCAAATGCAAATGTGCATGCAAACATGATAGGGATGCATTCCCAATAGCCCAAGATAGATATAGACTAGAATTGTGAGATAAAAATCTCACCTTTGCTCCAAAACCCAATGAAAATGAAGAACAAAGCTTGAAGGCAAATGGAGAAGCAACCACAAGCTTGAATTCGATGCCTTCTTCTTGAATTTGGAGTTGAATGTTGGAGTTGCAATAAAACAAAGACTTTGGAGTTTTAATTTCTCATTCCATTCACCATTTTTGTTGAAGCTTTAGTGTTAGGAAATGAAATGAAGCAATGAAGAAGAAGGGGGGTGGAACTTGGGCCTAATGGGCTAAAAGTCCAAACCAAAGGCTCGAGTGAAAAAGTGGTGAAATTCCACTAACCCCAAACATATCAATGTTTATACTTAGAAGATTGCAAACGACGTTTCGAACTCAATGGAAGTGGTCTCGAGTCCTAATTTGACCGTTTGCAAAAAGTAGCTTCGGACCAAAATCCGATTAAAGATAAAATATTTAAATAAAATATTTAAATATAAAAATCGATAAATATGCGGGTTGTTACAGACTCCCCTCCTTAAAGAAATTGCGTCCTCGCAATATATAAGGTGGAAATAAGAAGCAACAACCATAAAAGCATATTAATACTAAAGAAATTTGATATTAGAAGTTCACCTCAAAGAGCAGGAGTAAGCAAGTCCGGATGTGTTCGCTCGATGAATTCTCTGGATTCCTAAGAGCAATCCTTAGGATTTGTGGACCATTGAACCCTCACAAGCGGAACATCTTTATTTCGAAGTCGTTTACCCTCCGAAGCAATAATTCGAATAGGATGCTGCTCATAAGTTAAATTCGGCGAAACTTCAATTTCTTCCACAACAGCAGGCTCAAGAATGGAATCGGAATCCCGAAGGCATTTCCGTAATTGAGAAACGTGAAACATGTCGTGCATAGCAGAAAACTGAGCCGGTAATGCAAGGCGACAAGCCATGGAATCTATACGTACGGTGATAGGGAATGGCCCAATATATTGAGGCGCTAATCTTTCCCTATCAACGGGAACGTACAACACCTATCATAGGTGAAACACGAGTAAAATTCTGGACCTAAAACCAGCTTCTCACCGACCTTAAGCCAACAAGAAGGAGATGGCATAGCATTCCCTAGAGTGCCTCGACCTTATAATTATTTTTTATTATAATTACAGATTGTAATTCAGTGGAGATGTTAAGGGTGAAGCAATTTAGATTAATTATTTAGTAATTAATCAAATAATTAATTAAGAAATTAATTAAGAGATAATTAATTTGGTTTGAATAAAGTAATTAAGTTAGTTAATTACTTAAGGTAATTAATTTAAGAAATAATTAAGAATCATTAATTATTTTAATTAATGATGTAATTAAAGTTAATTAATTATGATTAATTAATCAATGATATGTAATTAAAGGTAATTAATTAATGTAATTAATTAAGATAAATGTAATTAATTATGATTAATTAATTAATTGAAGCAATTAAAGATTAATTACTGTTTTGTTTGAGGATAATTAATTTGTGAAATTAATTAAGTGTAATTACATGAATGTAATTAAGGGTAATTAATCAAAGGTGATTAATTAAGGTAATTAACAATGAATCATTAACTGATTGTAATCAATAAAATGATTAAGAAAGCAAGATTTATTTTGGTGAAGTAATTAATTTAATTTATTTTAAATTAATTATAGATGAAGTAATTAATTTAATTCACTTTAAATTAATTAAAGATAATTAATTTAATTCATTTTAAGTTAATTATATTGTGGTATGAGTAAATCATTGCTTATGGATGAATGGATGACATTGATTGTCTTTGATGCTTTGTGATCTCAGTAATGAGATAAATGATATTGTGTGGTATGGATGTTTGAATGTATTGGGATGATAAGATAGGTTATCTATTGTGATGGTGAGATATGGAATATCTATTTGATATTGATAATGTGGATTACCTGTTATGTGATAATGTTGATTTTCAATTGTGAATGTGTGATTATCTATCTGTGTATATAGATACTATATTGAATTGTTTTAAACTTTAAAACAACTTGGACCTAAAAGACACGCTTTGGATTTCGATGAGACCGGGATCGGGTTTCCATATTTGGAATCCGAAAACCACATCGATTCCAATTAAACGTTAGGTCGTTAATCCAAGTGAAGCAAGTGAAGACTCGAGGTGTAGGAACTATACGTCAGTATAACTCTGTGGGTGATTCCGTAATGAGTTTGACGGAATAGTACTTATAGATTCGAGATGGTGAATCAGAGTGCAAGGGTTATTGTCGTTAACTTCGAGGGTGATTCCAAAATGAGTGTAATGAGATAATGCCTTCGGTTTCGTTCAAACCCAGAACGAACTTGTATGGATCGAATGCTTTCAGAACATCGTCAGGTGGACGATGAGCATTCTAAGATGATATGTCCTATAAAGGTAATCGTAGCCTCAAGCCTCATCAACCGGGAATGGCTAAAACAGGGGAGGTGCAGCAAGGCTTCGTGGGTCGCACTCACTGGAGAGCGAGATTTACCCCTGTCTAGAGGTCCGTTTTATTTCGGCTGTGTGGACGGTTTTTGAGCTCCAACTGTCGGGGTTATCTTGTTCGGAACTATTCAGTAAGGAATGGGTCCGACCTTGTGTTGCAGGGGAGTTAGGGTGGCTCCTCGGTACGGTGATTTAGGCCACGTACTGTGACGGGCGGTACCGCAGTAGCCCTGTCATTGTATGGAATCCAAAATCCAATAAGTGCCAATGGTTTTGATTGTATTACCCACTTTTGTGGCTAGTAGCTGGAATTTAATCATGTAACAATTTCAGCTATTTCTTATTTATTTGAAAACCCTAGACACTATTATAATATCATCAGATTTCCTATCAAATGTTTTGGTTAGCGTAAGGTAAAAAAATTTCCATGTTTATGTGTGGGAAGTCTTACGTGATACCTTTCTTTTCAAAAGGTTTTTGAAAGTTAAGCAACTTTAACCTGTTACTCACACCAGACCCATGTCTGACCCGGAGTTTATTTTTGTTTTTCATAAACTCTTGGGTACTCAAATTTTTATGAGTAGTCAAGGGAATTCAGGTTATGATTCTGGTTAGCTTTGACGAATATTGGAGGAGCAATGGAGCATGAGGCTTCTGCGTTAGATATTAGTATTCCGCTGTGTGTTCCCTGAGTTGTTGTATTTAGATTGTATAACTAGACAGGTGTTTATAACTGTCTAGTCTGTGTTGTATATCTGTGTACTCTGATATTGGTTGTAAACCATGTAATATTTATGTTATTAATATAGTTTATTCGTTCCGCTATTAGATTCTGATGTGTTGTTTCTTTCTTCTCTTCTTTCTATTCTCTTTTCTATCCCTTTCTTTCTTAAAGATGATGCGATTTTCTGGTGGTAGAAAGTCGGGTCGTCACACTTGGTATCAGAGCGTTATGTTGAGTGGATACCTAGGTTCTGTAGTGGTGTCTTTCTTGAAAGAGCGTATTTGTACTTTTAAATATATGTACATATATTTATTTCTGCCTATCTATTGGGTTACCTGTTCAGGTTTTCAAATGTAAGTTATAAGGTAGATGGGGTAGTAGTGTGTGTAACACGACTACCATTTGTTGGAGTTTGAATGTTTGAGGTGTTATGTCGAGACTATAGACCTAATACTGTCTCGAGCGAGTTTTGTAGTGATGAAGGACTTCATTGATCTCTGAAGGAAACCTGTTAAGGTTCGGAGTGAATTCTTTGAAGTTGGATGAGTAGGTTTGGATCTGTCGGTTGAGAAGAAGCAAGTGATGGTATTTTGATACCTTAAGGAATAGTAGCTGCGTGATGTGATGCAGTGACTATGGATGTTCCCGAAGATGTTTTCTTTGGAACAAGTTAAGAAGTGAGTCTACTTCAGTGTAGTGGCTGTGTTCAGCTGGAGTTTCTGTTGCTTTGAGTCCGAGTTTCTCGGAGAGCTTTGTTTTGGAATTCTTTGGCATCTGTGGCAGCAGTGCAGCTTGGAGTGTACTCGGTGTTGGCAAGAGATCTTCTGGCTTAGCAGTTTTTCTGTAGTGGAGTTCAGAAGCAATTAAGTGGACCCGTTTCTTCGATGGATTGGCTAGTTAAGTTTAAGCTGTTCCGTTTGGTTAAGGAGAACAGTTTTTCCTTGGATTTGGTTTGGATGATCGCAAAAGTGACTTGCGATTGTTTGAGTGTTCTCTTGGGTTATCTGAATTTTTCTGGATGTCTTCAGGAAGCCAGAGTTTTGTTCGCATCCGGAGTTTGACTTTTCTTATCGACTGGAATTCAAGGAATGATACCGGTGGTTCAGCTTTATAGAAGAATGGTTTCTAGGAGATTGAGTTGGTGTAGCAGCTCGGAGTTTTGGAGGAACTTCTGAATGATTCTTATGGATTTGTTGAACCATATCTCTAGATGTGTTATCCTGTTTGTGTTTGTGTTCTTCTTTAGCATTCTCTTCTACTTCGGATCAGAGTTGAGTTGTTGGTTTTGGTTGATCTTGAGGAGATCATTTTGTTGTGTTGATTGGTCTAGTTTGTTTCTAGAGACATCAGCGAAGGTTGAGTTGATCAGATAGGCTGTCGACGGCCCAAGATCGTCTGAAGAGTTTTGTGGATAAGAGTCGGAGGGATTTGGATTCCGAAATCGGAGAATTAATTTTGGATAAGTTTTCTCCAATCGTTAGTGAGCTATGAGATTGGGTAAGTCTGAGAAGTTAGCTCTGAAGAGTTTTGGATCTTTTCTGTATCTAGAAGAATAAGTGATTGATCTATCTCTATTTGTGGAACCAGCAGTTCTGGAGTTTTGGTTGTTGAGTCAGACTCGTTTGTAGTCTGATATCTTGTCTAGTGTTATAGATATAGTTGTATAGGAGCTTTGTAGCTTCATAGTATTGTTTGTATTGGATTCTCTAGAGCGAGTATCCTGGTATATATATACCTGGGGAAACTCGATAAAATTCTATCCAGAATTTGTCTAGATAATTAGATTTGTTTGATTGGTTGTTTTTGGTTGTTAGCATATGTTTGATATATGCTTGTGTTTAAAATTTAAAATTTAATGAGATTATTAAATTACCTTTTTTTTAAATTTCGAGGACGAAATTCTTTTAAGGGGGAAGGATTGTAATATCACGAAATTTTTAACAATATCAATTTAGTAATCTGTATTAAAATTAAATTGATATTGATAACTTGTTAATAATTATTCAATAAATTTAATAATCTTCTTCAATAAATATTTAAATTGGTTATTTTATCTTTATAAAAATAATAAATTGGTTTCTATGTACAATATAAATATATAGTTTATATTTTAAATAGATTGGTTTTGGTTAATTTTAATAAATTAACCATATTTTTCTAAGTTTATTATTTATTGTAATTTGGAAAATTTGTTTTATTTAATATTTAAGCTTTTCAAAGTTGAATAAATGATTTTGGTTTAAATTTAATTATTGAATCATGTTTTAAAAATTCTAATATAGACATTTTAATTTGGAAATTTTGTTTCAAATTAGTATTGAGTTTTCAAAGACTATTTCATAAGTAAAAATATGATTTAAAAATTGATAAGAAAATATTGAAATGTTTTAAATTAAATCAGATTGAGTTTTAAATTTAGAATAAATTTAACAAAAGGGTTTTATGGCTTAATAAAATGGATATTTTATTTATAAAAATATAATCTCTTGTAAAATGATTTTAATTTAATAATAAGAGAGTTGTAAAAATAATATTGATATTGTAATGACTTTTTTAATAAGCTTTGAATAAGATTTGTAATTTTTATTTCAAAATTGAATTTATATTTATAACTTGATTTGAAACATTTGATTTTGGATTTAGTTTGAATTTAAATTCAAAGGTATGAAATCTTAAATTGTTTTAATTTTTAATATGTATAAGTTTCAAATTGTAAAACATAGTTTGTTCTTATTTCTTTTGTAAATTTATATCCATATTTTAATATAAACCAACAACTTAAATCTAAGCTAATATACATTAATTTGTATTAAATACTAATTACCTTTAAAAGAGAAAACAAGTGTTAAATACATATGCATTCTTTTGACAAGTGTTGAAAATATTTGACAAGTGTTAATTTTTGTTTTTATTTTTCTTTTATTACATTAAATCTGAAATACATCTAGTACAAACTTGCATCTTCATTCATTCATATTACATTTTCTTTTCCTTAATCAAATGAAGACCGAAATTCATTTTTTTCATATCCACAATCACAAATCTGCATAATCTAAAACCAGTTCCCCTCTAACCCAAAAATAAATCAAAAGCAATAGCTTGAAAGCAAATTGCAATTCATTTCTGCAATTTTTTTTCCTGGAAATCAAGCATGAAAATGATGTCTGCATGCACCTACAAGTTTCAAATATGCATATTCTAAACCCTATACAAATTCAAGTATATCTGCATGTCACTTAAAAAAAAGAAGAAGAAGAAGAAGAAGAGATGGACCTGCACTCTGTTTTAAAACCTGGAAACATGCATGCAAGTGTTATCAGGAAGCATAGCTGCTAATACAAGACTAAAGTTTTGTTTAAAAATAAAAGAGAGCAAGATGGAAGTTTTAAGCATGAGCATTTCATCAGGATTACAACTCAGATATTAAACAGAGTCAAGCCTGCATATTTATTTTTCTGCATAATGAACAACAAGGGTCTGCAATCATTAAAAAGGTGAGTAACTTTAAAAATATTTAAATTCTTACTTAAGTTGCATGCTTGTTTGTCTTGATATAAATATGTATTGTTGTGTTTTGATAAAAGTCTGATGTGAGATGTAATGTGTGCATGCTGTTGTTTATTTGCCTATTCTGTTTAATTTTCCAGACACCAAACATCATTTAAATCTTCATCTTTTAGTTAAGTTCCTGATGGAATGAAGTTTATAAAGTGAACTAGTTAATTATCTTAAATCAATAATTAAAATTTTATGTAAGTTAAAAATATTAGTTTGTTGTCTTTGGAAATTAAACTTTAACTGGAAAACTCTAATCACTGTAATTTTCAAACATGTAAATTTATAAAATCAGAATCAAAAATCAAAAGCATCTGCTAAAACTTGATTTATAAATCATGATCGGGAATTTTAGAATTAGGATGAGGTTGCAGTTTGGCTTTGACTGCAAAAGGGTTTATTTGGAATTTCTAATGATCTATGTATAATGGAGGCTTGGTGTTCTTCCCGGTGATGGAAGAGAGGTAGGTGAAGCCAGGAAAAATACTAATTGATGATGAAATTCATCGGAATGGTTGCGGTAGGGAAATTTTCTGTGGAACCCTAGTTTATAATGGTTTGAAGAATTTGCAATTTTCGGGTTGAAGAGATGATCGAGTGTTGAAATATTCTGGGGATCGTTAGATTGGTTGTAGTTGAAGTCAGCGGCGAAGGGGTCGACTTTCTGATGATCGGCGTGGCGAGCAAGGAGCATTGACAGGTTTGTAATGAAAACCTGATTATTTGGTTCCAGGTCTTAATTTAAACTCGTATTCGTATTCGAGTTGGCGTGAAGTTGACCTAATAATCGAGATGGGGTTAGGAAGTGGTCTTGGATGAGGAACGATCACCACTGATGATCGGAGGTGACTGGGGAAGTCGTGCATGTGCACGGCTCTGTTTTCGGTTGAAGTTGGTGATGTTGGTTTTTTTTTTGCTCGTGTAAATTATAGGTTGGTCTCGAAGAAAATGGGACGATTTCTCGGGGAAGAAGGGTGGTAAATTCGAAGTAATTCTGTGGGGGTTCAAGTGTTTTTGTTTTACAAGTTTTATAAACCCGTAACTTCTGGGTTTAAAAATTTGTAAACCCTGAATCTTTTAATGATTAAGAAAATTTAAAAACATATTTGAATTCAAGTTTGAATTTATTTGAATTCAAGTTAATTTAACATCCCAGTTTAAATAAAATAAAGTTTAAAGGAAAAGAATTTTTACAGGTTTAATAAACCTGAACTTGTTTTATCAAATATTGTTTACAAACCTGACAGTATTTAAGTTTTTAAAATTTAAACTGAATTTAAAAAGTGTAGAGCAAGTTTTAAACAATGTTTTGAAATAAGTTTAAAATCTTAATTCAAAATGAGTTTGAATTATAGATTTAAAAATATATAAGTTTTATAAAGATAGAGGGTTCTTAACAACTTTGAATTTGTTAAAGTATTTTATAAAATGTTTTAAAATCTGAAGTTTAAGGTTTAAACAGAGTTTAAAATTTAAATTTAAATCTGGATTCAAAGCTAATTTGAACCTTAAGTTTAAATCTGGAATCAAAGTGGAATATGTATTTCAGTTTTTGAAATTGAAAGAAAACTTGAAGTTGAAAGATTTAAACTAAATATAAATTGAAGTTATTGAAAGGTTAAAAGTTATAAATTGTTTAACTTTGATAAGTTTAAATTATTTTCATTTTAAAACTTGTATTTAAAATGAAATTGGGAAACAGTTTCAAAAGTACTTTGTTTCAAAAGTACTTTGTTTAAAATAAAATTTGTTTTAAGCATAATTTAGAAATACTTTATTTTAAAACTAAGTGAAGAATTTATGTTTGAAATTAATTTATTAAAAAGGTAATTAAGTAAAAATTAATTAATTTAATTAATTAATTATTAAGGTTTAATGCATATTGATTTAGGGGTTAATCAATTTGAAAATTCAGATCATTAATTAGATTATTAATTAATGATAAATAGATTATTAATTAAGTAATTAAGTTTTAATCAAGGTTAATTTATTTTTAAAAATTAGACTTTAAATTTTAGATAATTAAAGATAATTAAATTTGTAATTAATCTCAGTTAATTACTTAAAAAAGATAATTAGAGAATGGTTAATGAGGGTCATTAATTAGGATTTTTTTAATAATTAATTAATGTAGTTAATTTTTATAATTAATTAGATTAACTAATTTAATAATAATAATCAATTGTAAATGGTTTGAGTATAATTACTTAATAAAGTAATTAAGAAATTAATTACCTAATGTAATTAATTTAGTTTAATATGATTGTTTATTTTAATTAATTAAGTTTAATTTATTTTAAACGCTTGGTTTTTATAAATAATTACTGTATGTAATTAATGAATTGAAAATCCCTTATTTTTTATTATAATTACAGATTGTAATTCAGTGGAGATGTTAAGGGTGAAGCAATTTAGATTAATTATTTAGTAATTAATCAAATAATTAATTAAGAAATTAATTAAGAGATAATTAATTTGGTTTGAATAAAGTAATTAAGTTAGTTAATTACTTAAGGTAATTAATTTAAGAAATAATTAAGAATCATTAATTATTTTAATTAATGATGTAATTAAAGTTAATTAATTATGATTAATTAATCAATGATAAGTAATTAACGGTAATTAATTTATGTAATTAATTAAAAATAAATGTAATTAATTATGATTAATTAATTAATTGAAGTAATTAAAGATTAATTACTGTTTTGTTTGAGGATAATTAATTTGTGAAATTAATTAACTATAATTACATGAATGCAATTAAGGGTAATTAATCAAAGGTGATTAATTAAGGTAATTAATAATGAATCATTAACTGATTGTAATCAATAAAATGATTAAGAAAGCAAGATTTATTTTGGTGATGTAATTAATTTAATTTATTTTAAATTAATTATAGATGAAGTAATTAATTTAATTCACTTCAAATTAATTAGAGATAGTTAATTTAATTCATTTTAAATTAATTATATTGTGGTATGAGTAAATCATTGCTTGTGGATGAATGGATGACATTGATTGTCTTTGATGCTTTGTGGTCTCAGTAATGAGATAAATGATATTGTGTGGTATGGATGTTTGACTGTATTGTGATGATAACATAGGTTATCTATTGTGATGGTGAGATATGGAATATCTATTTGATATTGATAATGTGGATTACCTGTTATGTGATAATGTTAATTTTCATTTGTGAATGTGTGATTATCTATCTGTGTATATAGATACTATATTGAATTGTTTTAAACTTTAAAACAACTTGGACCTAAAAGACACGCTTTGGATTTCGATGAGACCGGGATCGGGTTTCCATATTTGGAATCCGAAAACCACATCGATTCCAATTAAACATTAGGTCGTTAATCCAAGTGGAGCAAGTGAAGACTCGAGGTGTAGGAACTATACGTCAGTATAACTCTGTGGGTGATTCCGTAATGAGTTTGACGGAATAGTACTTATAGATTCGAGATGGTGAATCAGAGTGTAAGGGTTATTGTCGTTAACTCTGAGGGTGATTCCAAAATGATTGTAACGAGATAATGCCCTCGGTTTCGTTCGAACCCGGAACGAACTTGTATGGATCGAATGCTTTCAGAACATCGTCAGGTGGACGATGAGCATTCTAAGATGATATGTCCTATAAAGGTAATCGTAACCTCAAGCCTCATCAACCGAGAATGGCTAAAACATGGGAGGTGCAGCAAGGCTTCGTGGGTCGCACCCACTGGAGAGCGAGATTTACCCCTGTCTAGAGGTCCCTTTTATTTCGGCTGTGTGGATAGTTTTTGAGCTCCAACCGTCGGGGTTATCTTGTTCGGAACTGTTCAGTAAGGAATGGGTCCGGCCTTGTGTTGCAGGGGAGTTAGGGTGGCTCCTCTGTACGGTGATCTAGGCCACGTACTGTGACGGGCGGTACCCCAGTAGCCCTGCCATTGTATGGAATCCAAAATCCAATAAGTGCTAACAGTTTTGATTGTATTGCCCACTTTTGTGGCTTGTAGCTGGAATTTAATCATGTAACAATTTTGGCTATTTCTTATTTATTTGAAAACCTAAGACACTATTATAATATCATCAGATTTTCTATCAAATGTTTTGGTTAGCGTAAGATAAAAACTTTTTCATGTTTATGTATGGGAGGTCTTACGTGATACCTTTCTTTTCAAAAGGTTTTTGAAAGTTAAGCAACTTTAACATGTTACTCACACCATACCCATGTCTGACCCGGAGTTTATTTTTGTTTTTCATAAACTCTTGGGTACTCAAATTTTTATGAGTAGTCAAGGGAATTCAGGTTAGGATTCAGGTTAGCTTTGACGAATATTGGAGGAGCAATGGAGCAGGAGGCTTCTGCGTTAGATATTAGTATTTCGCTGTGTGTTCCCTGAGTTGTTGTATTGAGATTGTATAACTAGACATGTGTTTATAACTGTTTAGTCTGTGTTGTATATCTATGTACTCTGATATTGGTTGTAAACTATGTAATAATTATGTTAATAATATAGTTTATTCGTTCCGCTGTTAGATTTTGATGTGTTGTTTCTTTCTTCTCTTCTTTCTATTCTCTTTTCTATCCCTTTCTTTCTTAAAGATGATGCGATTTTCTGGTGGTAGAAAGTCGGGTCATCACATCAGTACTGTTAATTAATGTTTTATCCCTATATTCTTTAGTGTTTAATTTGTATCCATTGACAAAGAATATTTGATATGTCTTGACTTTCCTTTTTGGTCCTATCGCAAGATGTTTCAACCCTTCGTCAACCACACTATTTACAGAATCATATATATGGTTCGAAAACCAAGTAGCAATATTTTTGTTGATATCGCCGCTTGGATGTTGTGATTCGTAAATACTGCATATATAGATAATACATTGAATTATAATTAATACACATGTATTATTGAAGTAGATAATTTTAGATACATTATTTAATAATACCTAACAAATGGCGCAACTTTTGCATAGTAAAGAAATACATATGTGTGGGCTACATGGTAATCTCTGTCGTCGAACATACTTCCATACATTTTCCAATAGGGCGTCCCTGCTGTCTAAAAAATGATAGCACTAATTAAGAAGAATCTTGTTTAATGCCCTCATCAGTTCGCATAGCACTTTCAAAATATAAGTTTACATAGTCGCTAACATAATAAGAGAAAAAGAACGAATCTTCTTCTTCGATATAATATTTGCATATTGAATCTTCAACTCATGCTTTTTGTCTCACTTTTTTCTATAGATGATTTAAGTACATGTTTATAATAATTATTATTAAATTTCATTACATGTAATTAAAATAAAATTTAACGTAATCAATATCAATTACTTTCAAACGGATATATCGATCAACATTGTATAGGACGTCGAAGACGTGTTTTGAACAGAAGATGAACAGGTAAATACTCCATTACATTAAAGAAACCTGGAGAAAATATTTTCTCCAGTTTGTAGGGCAGTATAGGAATTTCTCCCTCAAGTTTACTTAGACAATCAATTTTTAACGTATTTAAACAAAGCTCCTTATAAAACAAACTTGGTTCTGTTACAACCATCCAAAACTTTTATGGGCAACAGTTCTTTGAAAGCGACGAGTAATAAATGTTCCATCATTACATGACAATCATGACTTTTCATCCTACTCAGTTCATGGTTCTTATAGACGACACATATATGAAATTGAAGGTAATCCTATTAGGAAATCTTAATTTTTCCACCCACTTTAAAAGTACTTTAGCTTGGTTGTTGTCTAGCTCATAGCATGCTTTTGGTTTTTGGTGACATTTGGCTTCATATGAAGCTCAGGACAATTGCATATTACATTTATATCATGTTTTGAATTCAAATTGTCTTTAATCTTTTCTTTAACATTCAAAAATGTGTTAAATACATCATCGAACAAATTTTTCTCGTTGCGCATCACGTCAATATTATAACAAATTAGAAGATTTTTCCAATAAGGCAACTCTCAAAATATATTTTGTTTACACTAATTAAGAATCGTCGATTTACCTTCAATTTAAATTTGTTTGCCTTTTTCATGTATCTTTAGAATATTCTTTACAAGGTCATAAATATCTTTGCTTGACTAAATCATTGGTGGTCGCAAGGTCTCAAGTTTATTACATGTGAAGTATTTTTTATCTTTTCTAAAAAGATGATTAATGCGGACAAAACACCGATGGAAGTCAACGGTGTAATTTTCTTCCCATGCAGTAAGAAAATGTTCACGTTTCTTCCATGCAATAAGGATAAGCTAAATCACCAGCCATACTCCAACCCGAAAGAATCGCATATGCAAGAAAACTGCTTATATTTCACACTAGAGAAGCAAACATATGAAATTCTTTTTTCTTTTTGAAATGTTGTATGTTTCAACATCTTCTTACCATAATGTTTTCAACTCTTCAATCAACGGTTGTAAATATAAGTTGATTCCTTGTGTAGGATCATCAAGGCCGGGGATGACAATGGTGAAAAACATATACGGAGTTTTCATACACATCCATGGAAGTAAATTGTAAGGTGTATCGATTATTGGCCAAGATGAATATTTTAAACCAAATTGAGAGAACGGTGAAAATTCATCCAACATAAACCAAGTGTAATGTTACGACTCTCCGGTGCTAAAGCGGGGTATGTCTTATCAAAATGATTCAATGTTTCTCCTTCAGTTGGATGTTTTAACATACCTTTCTATGTTCTTATATAGCACCATTTCATATGATACGCGGTTACAGAAGATGCATATAACCCTTGAAGTCTACGAGTGATGGGTAAGTAATGCATACGTTTGTACGAAACTTCCTTTCCCTTCTTCTTTTTTGGTTTGTATCTTTCCAGATTACGTATTTTACAATTCCTAAGACTAATGTCTTCTATCCAAAACAATTTATAGCCACTAAACATGTATCTATTTTATAACCATATGCCATTTTGCAGCTTGCACTATAGTTATAAAACCGTGTTCTGTGAAGTTGTATTTTAATTTTGTCACAATGTATTCTGCATAGACTAATAGTTGAGCATCAGTTGTACAACAATCACAAAGGGGTTTCTTAGCAGCGTCCAATAAATCATAAAAAAATTTTTGCTCTAATACTTGGTTCTTCTTCGACATTAACATCGTTACCATCACTTCAATAGTAGGGAACATTAAGCGTGCTGCATCTTCAACCATATCTTCTATGAGATTCATTGGAACAATTTCAGTATTCACCTCCTTCTCCTAATGTACATGATTAGTGTTATAAATTCTCTATGACGATCCCACACCAAATAATTTGGCGTGAAACCATATTAGCGCAAATGAACTATTACCATATCCGGTATCAAATGCTTCAATAATTTGCAATTACTACGTGGACAACGAATTTCTTCATCGTTCCAATTATTACTTAAAGCGAATTCAATAAAGATGTGTGCAACATTTTGAAAATGTTCACTTGCTGAGTCTCCAATTTCTCTTCTATGTTGGTTCATGTTGCTGCGATAGGTAAAATAATTGACAATTCTTTCTACTTTGATACATAAAAACGTATTAACAATTACGTATTGACATTTTGTCTTTCAATTAAATCACACATTTAAATTTTCGCAAATATATAATATTATTCTATTTCATTTTATTTTCAAACGGATTTACACAAATTATTATATGAATATAATTTATAATTTTTAGGTTATTGTTTTTCACTTTGAAGATAGGTCATCCTACTTCTCATTAGAAATACAGTAGTAATTATATTATGTAAATCATTTCATTTTAAACGATTCAAAAAAATTTCGGTAGCACTTCTCCTTTGTTTCCTGTATCGTACCCTTATGCGTGTACACATGGAATAAAAAGAAAGTGTTGTCAAAATTTTATAAACCGTTTAAAATGAAATGATTTGCAAAATATAATTATTTTATAGTGTTTGTCACTTGTCTAATACAAGGAAAAATACTACAATACTACAAGAAGAAGACTGTTTAGCGTCGGCATACAGCCGACCCGAGCCGACTCAAGCCGATGCGAGCCGACGCTATATGCCGACGCTAAATAAATCATCGCCAAGTGAAATGGTGATGAGAATGGAAACAGGTCCGTCCCTTAGTTTAGCATCGACTAGAGGCAGCTAGCCCACTTCGGCTGATGCTAAACTTAGTCCATGCGTAAAATAATAAATGACCCATAGGCTGACCTGAGCCGACTCCAGCCGATGCTAATCTGGGTAAATTTTTCTGCATTTCCAACATCCACTTCTACCTTCCATCCACACAATCATATATATTCCTTAAATATACTTCACCAAATAACAATAAACATCACATCTATGCCCAACGAAGAACCACAAATCATCAGTATACATCTCCAAACTTCCATCATCACAAATATCCATAATATTTACAAAATTCAACAGAAAGTTCATCAAATATATAAGAAATTCAAAGTTCATCAGAAAACATATATAAATACATATTTCCACTTGCCCCAATCATCCGCAGGGCCAGATCCCTGTGATGGCGGCATATTCGTCCCGTGCTCTGCCAAGTAAGCAGCAATCGCCACTTCTAGTTATTGCTTCAATCCAGTCTTCCTCCAATAGTTCAACTCGATGACTTGAGCTTATAGGTCCGCTATTGTTTCTTCAACCTGTTGTTTATTGTAAGCGGCTTGTGTCGTGGCCTGTGTATTAATAAATTCATAGTTATAGTTTATACGTAATATTCAATGAAAATTATAAACTGGTTAATAAGTTAATTAAATTCAATAAATAAAATTAATTAAATTCAATAAATATTACCACTTGATTTCCATATCCATACTGTCTATTTCTGGTCGGGGGATGAGTAATATGAGCGAATATCCTGTCCGTCTCCTCAACGGTCAACCGCTTCTTGCCAAACTTTGCAAGCACGCGAGCAATCCCCTGATTGCATCACTCCTATGTTTAGAAATATATTTTTGAGAAGATGAATATTCAATTTAATGTATTTTTAAATAAGAGAAAAAAATTTGTAGTCTTTATTCTTGGATATTCGCTGATTTGGCGTCTGACCATTCATATGTTACCACACCATCTTCATTTGTATGCTCGACGGCGTGTGTTCAGGTGAAGACGTCCAAATGAGACGGTGCAACACCACCTCTCTCCCTCGTCTGAAATTAGATATGATTAAAGAATGTATATATACACACATATGTACATATATATAACTAAACAATGTTATAAGTAAATTACAAATAATAATTTTTATATTTACCATTTCTTCTCTATATTGGTGAAAAGACTTGGATCCTCCGCGTGTGTTGCAGGATTTCTAAGCCTTTTGGCGGAGTTCCTCGATGCTACCGCCTGCATAATTTAACTATTATATAAACATTCAAATGAACTATAATTAAAGACATATGAAAGTAGAAAATTTACCTTTTCCTCTTTGATTTTTCAATATTTCACAAACCGCGCATACAAATTTTCACTCATCCAGTTTGTCTTTTTACCAACCTCTTTCATCTTAGACACGTACCTCAATAGTTTTTTCTCATCTTCCTCTCCCAATGCGTCCTGGACGTCCTGAGATCTTCGGGATCCACAATAAAGGACATCTACACATTGAAATTTAAATGAATTATACAAATTGCATATTAATTTTCAAAGGTCAAATATGCCAATCTCAAATTAATTAGAATTTTATACTTACCTGGAGGTCAGCCCATACGGCATCTCTGATATAAAGTGCGATCCTATCCCACTGCTCCCACTGCTCCCATAAGTCCATCATCCTACTACGATAGTTGTTATGAGACACAGCTAGAATGAACTCGAACGGTTGTGAAACGAACCCTTGAATACATTTTCATATTGTTAGTTAATAAATCATAAATATACTAGTAGCATGTACTAAATAATATAACGAAGTTGTAGTAAATTAAATACTTATCCTCCATCGGTCTTCGGCACTAAGTATGCTCTCTGTCGATTATCGACGCACCACTACTACCCTCGCCAAGAGCAGGGCCTCGTGAACCTTGGGACCGCCTGATGTGTGACATAATGTATGCTAGGAACATGCATATATATATATATATATATTATTTCATATAATGAAAAAAACATTTCATAATCAGAAAACATGCCTGATTAATAATCACATACATATAGTCCACAACAGAATAATAAAAAATAATACAACAAACGATATGAATTTCCATTACATTAACACAGATTTTAGAATTGACATAATACAACAAACGATACAAATTTCCATCTTATATACATTAAATCATCACTAATTAATAATCAATCTTCGTCGTTTTCTGATTTTGACTTGACCTCGCACTCTATATCGTCATTTCTCTCTAAAGTCTTAAATGCTTCTATTAGAATATTTGATTCAAGGTTCAAAGGCCCTATATCAGCATGATCATCAATTATTATTTATTCATTATTTGGCTTAAGATCTGCTTGATAAGCTGCTTCGTCTGGAATATTATTTCCGTCAAGTGTAAATCTTGCCTTTGTTTTAAAAATAGTTAGCCAGTCTGCTTTATCTTGTTTTAGTGATGGATACGGAGCAAAAAAAACCTGTAATGCTTGTTTGGCTAACACGAAAGGATCATACTTTGAGTAACGTGAGTTATGGTTTATTTCAATAAGTTTATAGTCTTTGTGCACGTTGATACCAGAGCCCGACATATTGCTAAACCAACTGCATCTGAATAGAATACTTTTTCTACAGATTGGACAGAATATGTCAATTCCAAAGCCTGTGTTAAGACGCCGTAAACATCTTTTATATGCTCATTTGGATCATCAGTCCCTTTGATAAACACACCTCTGTTATAAGTCATTTTTTCAGCACCGTATTCCTTGGTGTTGAATTTAAATCCATTCACGAAGAATACCAGATAAGTATTGATATTTCTTTTTGGTCCCATCGCACGACGTTTCAATCCTTCATCACCGACATAATTTATTTGATCATAAACGTATTTCGGAAACCAGTTAGCCCTTCAATCCACTTCAATACAAGTTTTACTTGATTGCTATCCAGCTTATAACATGCTTTGGGTTTTTTTACTATCGTTAGGGTTTATATTTTAACGTCCCGCCATTTCGCACGCTTTCAATCGACAATAAACCACACACGTCAGACTTACACCATACAGAAGGGCAGATTGTTATGGGCCAAATAAGAAAAAAGCGGGGGAAGAAAAATAAGTAAAATCTTGCAGCGGAACGATAAAATATAATAATTAAATATACAGTTCGTGAAGCTGTTTACAAAATATTTGATTATATTTATACAATACATATCAGAGTTACACATACCAGAGAAAACAACTAATAATGCAGCGGAACAATTGTGATGCAGTGGACTAATATAATATATTAGTAATAATACAATCTTCGTCCTCTAGAAATAAGCCCTTCAATTCCTGAAATGCTCAGGCTGACCCGAGCGAATTGAAAAGACAAAATACTCGAGTCAGAACTAAAGGATTTTATGTAAGTTAAATCAATGATAAATAATATGAGTGGAACGGAATCAGAGATGTTTACGGCATTTAACATCTTCTATCCAGTGTCAAACGTGAGTGCAGTAACTTAAGAGATGCTCGGGATTCACATCTCCTAAGGATCCGTTAAAATATTTACTATGTAGTAATATTTCGCTATTATAATAGTGTCTGCAGTAAAATAAACTTACTTTTTAATAGCATCAAGGGGTTACCCATATAGCCCTTAACATGTAATAGTCCCAGTAGTCCATCCAATATCATGGTTCCTCCTGATCAGGAAGCCACCAGAGGATACCACACGGGCTATGGGAGAAAACCAAACTCGTACAAGGCGCGATAGGATAGGTGACACGGCACAACTAGGCAACGCCAGGGTAGATATACCAATTACGCTTCCAGGCCGGTGGTAACGCGTAGCGTGCAGCTACCGCTCACCTCGAGCCACACCCCCAAATAAAAAAAATCAAAAGTGGCCACCGAACCGATCCAAAAGTCAAAGTATAATATCGAAGGGATGTGTCCGATCAAAGGTGCTACCTCATTAGCCCATCAATCGCTCTTGTTTTAGTTACCTTATGCCAACTCACGAGAGTCAGGTCCACGTATTTACCTCAAAGGAAATGCCGCCACCATCCTACTTCACTCTGGAATCTCCACTACGTATACGGCTGTCAAAGTGGTTTTCAGATTTGCCAGAGAGTATGACAACTTCAGATCCCTGTCTCTTTAACAGCCAAACGTTATTATAACACCGCGGTCTTATCAAAATAGTTTATACTTTTAAAACCAGAATATACTATCCATTTCAAATCCATATAAATACAATATCATTTCTTCTTTTAAAAAACCAAATCAAATTTGATATCATTTTCAAATATATCCTTTTCCAAAAACTATAACATTTAAAAGTTATAATATTTCGAAACCAAAACTTGTAATATAGCCTTTCAAAACATTAAATTTTGATTTTCATAACTTTGAAATATACTACACACTTAAATGGTTTAAATATTTAATTTCTTTAAATAGTAAAATAGCTCCTCCACAAATCAATTCCAATATGGATTTTTATATTCCCAAATAAACCAATACAATTTCCATATATTTCAAAGTTTTAATTATTCCACCATTTCAAAACTTATTCTTTGATAACTTCATATATACCAATTTCAACTATCATTATTTAGATTTGAAATTTTTACTTATAAATCAAAAATCATTTTAGTAAAACCTTTAGGCTTCAAATAACTGGATAACCTTTCAATTACATTAACTTGATAATGTTCATTTAAATCAATTTGATATTCATTTGAATCCTCTAAACAAAAATCAAGTTATAAAACCATACCTTTTAAATCTCAATTTATTTATATTTCAAATCAAATTTTTCGAGGAAAATCCTTAAATCTTAAATTCAAATCAAATTCACATTTATCTTCCAACCTTAATTTTATTTGAGTCATTATAAACTCTATATACAATAGAATTTAAATAGATACTTAACCATATTATATAAAAGAAATTCAAACTTTATTATTTAGCTTATTTTATAATTTAAAACAAATTTATACATGGCTAAATCAATAATAAAGTAGCATTTATATAGCATCTAAAATCAATATCTATATAGTCCATATATTTCTTTACAAAACCATAAAAATCATTTCAAAAATAATTATATATATATACCGCGGTGCATGTATATAATTTTCTATCCTATAATCAAGTGATACGGATATTTATCATTTTAATCCGAAATTAAAAATAAAAGTTGTGGTTGTATATCATTTCAAACCGCAACCCCGAATCAAAATAAATGTATAACAACTTACAGATTATGATGATATAAATAAAACATCTATTCATCCATCATAAAATCATACATCCATCATAATCATCATACAAAACAATCAATCAATATCAACATATAACTGATAATATATAACAGGTAATTAATGTCAGTTATATTCAATAATAAATTAAATAATGATTTAATTTAAATAGACGTAATAACTGAGACGATGATTAAAATATACAAAAAGTCATAAATAAATGCATAATCACAAAAAATTAATTTAACAAACATAAGAAATTTTATAAGTTGTGAGTGGGTTAAAACACTCACCTTTTGAATTTAAATCCAATTTAAACCCAAAATTCCACTAGTCTCAGAATTCGTCCGAACTAATGCCATAATGTCTGAAATTTAGATACGATCCGAACAAAAGAAACCGCGCGTAAAACGGATATCATATGTAAAAGTTATTCATGCTTGAAGGCTTGAAATTTTAAAATTGACTAAAAATAAACAAAGAGAACCCCTAACCCAATCAGATGAAGCCACGTCAAAGCTCCTTCATCACATAGCAAACACGAACGAGAGTATGAGACCTAGGCTTCTTCGAATGAGACCCACTCACGTTGCCGACCAATCACTGACACGTCGCACCTCTATAGTCCAGCTCCGCCGCCCCTATGCTCGCGACGCCCATACGTGATCACCCTCGCCCTCACAACGCTCAGAACGAGGCCGAACACACCTAGCCGTTGCAAATTTTTAAAACCTAGGCAAATTTTAGAGCTCAATCTAACAGCTAGAACTCCAAGTGAATACACCGATGGCTTCCCCTCGATGATCTCCACACAACCCTACCCTTGAATCGACGATCAGCCACACATCATCAATCGTCAACGAATGGCCGATGATGGTTCACCAAATTCAAGACAAACCGTGATTCCAATCGAAAAACGAACCACATCTCTGAGATGCGCTCGTCAAGAGCTTCGATATATAATTTTTCTAAATTTTTTTGAGGAGTTTGATTTTTTTTGCTTTGGATTGAAATTTGATTTGTGTTTGGAACTAGAATATGTTTGTATGCCATTGAGGAGGAGAGATAGTTGAAATATACGTACAGACAAATGAGAAATAGGAGTAGGCTAGGGTATAACCGAGAATTTATAGACAAAGTTAAAAATAGAATAGATGAACCCGATTTATAAACGCGCTGAACGACAAAGTGGTCCAAAAAGTCCGTTTCGACTCCGAAACGAAATTGGGTTAACCCATATATCAAAATAGATGTTTTAAAATATTTTAAATGCGATGGAACAAGTTTCAAGTCCAAATTCCATCGTATGAAGAAGTTATGCTAAAATTAATATTTTTCAAATTGATTTCAATTGATTTGAATTAATCGATTTCAAGGCGTTTCAAGCCCATACGGTCAAACGACGAGTCTGATCGATACGAAACTTGAAATCCTACAATAGTTCACCGTTATGGATCCGATGAAACTTGTTTCGTCGAAATCCGAGTCAGTGGCCAAAATGGCTATTTTTATATTAATTAAATGAATTAAAAATAAATTAATTAAATCAAATTTCCAATTTAAATTCTAAAATTGACAATTCTTATCATTTTAAATTTCTTAATCCTTTACAATGATTTTAAACAAATTTAGATGTAAATCAAAGTTGATTAATTCCTTACTTTCTGCGTTTAATTTAGATTCTACTAAATTCAGAAATCAAAAATTAAATTACCAATAATTCTATTTAGTTGTCTTTTCATTATGTTATTCACTTCATTGCTATCAAATGGAAAAAATTTAACATTGGATTCAGACTATTACATTAATATTCTTAAATTTCATCTAAATCTCAATTAACGCAATAATTAAATTTCACTTAATTACAATAAATCCAATTATTAATATAGCTCAAATCAAATAAATTGATAAATATTTATTCCCACTTTTATAATTCAACAAATTTCCCAATTATGAATAACAATAACATTTTTTCTAAATATTACCTTAATTAATATTAACGTAATATTACATTAGATTTATGGCAATTGATTTCCAATTTAAGTTAACACTCTGCATAAATAGGTAATATACAAAAATCGTTACGCTAACTTTTAGTCACACTAATAAGCTTTTTTACTCACGAATCAAAGTTCCCATTTATTTTCATTAATTGGCCTTTCATTCAATTCATTAATCATAATTTTATGAATAAAATTTACGTTATTTCCAATTATTACCCTAAATTACATTAACGTAACATTTAATTCAGATTTATTGCAATTATTTCCATTTCAATTTAATGAACTAAATATATATATAACTCATAATAATTGTTGTCAAAACTCTTAATCACACATCTATAAGTTTATTATTTCCACTCCAATATTATAGTTACTTACAGAGTATTGGTTTTTATTCAACCAATTAAAACTTACTATTTTATATAAATCATTAATTATCAAGTGCTATCCAAATAAATCCATTCATTTGAATCATTCCTTATTTTCCTTACTATGAATCAATTATAAATTTACCATCTTAAAGGTAATGTCAACATTTTAAATTACTAATTTACCTTTTATATCCCATTCTAAATTAATGCACACACAAATTAAGATTTTAAATCACATTAATCATTTCATCTAGGTTCCATTTTTTTATTACATCCACTATAACTTTATGAATAAAATTAGCATTTCTTATTCATTTTGTTACATTCACACTCTCCGTTATTGTCTTAAACTTGCAAATGTAATATTAAAGTTCATTCAATTCTACTTGATTCCCCATTTAAATTTAATAGACCAATTAAACAGGTAACTTATAACCATCGTTATCATACCTTTTAATTACATATATGAATTCACTATTCACAAACAAATGTTACAATTCTTACATAAAGTTGATTTTATTCAATTACCGTTAACTATCTATTATCTCACTAATTAATTCATATTTACATCCACTTTCATAAATAAATTTTGTAACCAAGTTATAACGTTTACATTGTTTCACTTATTGTAATTACATCCAAGTTATTAACAATTAACTTACATTTATGCAGTTGCAATTCATTTTAGTTATTATTTCATTAATACTATTTTCAATTTTATTTTTTCATCATTAATTACACAATCATATTAAATTAACAAATTAAAATGTTTTCCACTATATCTTTATTGGGATTTTATTCCAATTGTTAAGAATTATTTTTATTTACCATTGCAACATTTAATTTCTAACATTCGCTCAAATATAAATTATAAGATTTTTATATCATTACAAACATAACATTTTTACTTTTTAAAATTTATACGTTAAGTGATTATGATTCGACGATAAAAAATATCGTTAATGGCCGCTGTTTCTTGTTCTCTTCCTCAATCCTTCTTTCTTTCTTCTTTTGATCGTCCTCAGTTGCAAGCTAATGCTTTAGCGTTAGAATCTGATTCTCTTAAGCATCGTTCCTTCGCTCAAGTGGTCAAAGACCGTCCGCCCTCTTCTCCTTTTCGTGATCGGAAATCTCAACCTTTGAACAAAAGATGGATTGATTCTCTTTCTTCCAAATCTTTTTTGCTTTAGATGCGGTGATAGAAACCACTTCGTGTCTCAATGCCGAGATCCCATCAGATGTTTCCAGTGTGGCTTCTTTGGGCACAAGAGTTTTAACTGTTCATCTGGTCCTTCTTTTTCAATTTCATCTGAGTTCTTGGTCGAGAATGGTTTTAATTTTGTGTTAAAGATTATGCAATTGAAAGCAATTCTGTTAGATAATTTATGGCATTTTCGTATTGATGGTTTTAACTTCTTGGAAGAGTTGCTCCTGCATTTCAATGCTATTAATGCCCCGAATATTGGCAAAGGTTATAGGACTAGATTTGGTGACCCTGAATTGTACTTTGGAAAGATCGTTTCTTCCTGGGTATCTTCATGTTCTCCTGTCTTTTTAGCAGAGCATGGGTTCAAGTTTGTTCTGAATTTTATTTACTTGAGGGGAATTCTAATAAACAATCTCAAGCTCAAGCGCTCAGAAGGTTTAAAGCTCCTTGATGATCTTTTATTTCATTTTAACAATGTGAATTTGCCAAACACAGATAAGGGTTTTCAGCAATTTTCTGGTGTCTCACTGCATAATGTTGATAATCCGGGTTTTCAGCAATTTTCTGGTGTCTCACTGCATAATGTTGATAATCCAGCTCCTCCTATTTTTTTGTCTGATGATCAATATGCTCTTCTTGATACTTTCAGAAGTGAAGAATCCATTTTTGTTGATCCATTGCTGTTAGATCCATATGTTGTTCATTGTAAGACCTCGTTTGATACTGGGGAGTGCCAATCTTTATCAGTTATTGACTTTATCAGTCCAAAGCATAAGATTGGTTCGCATTGCCTTTGTAACTTGGATTCTTTTCAGATTCCTATCTCAAACAGATTCGATTGTCTCGACACTGATTTAGTTTCTGAGTACTCGTATTTGAATGAGGTTAGAGATCCCCCTTCCTGTACTTTTGATAGCCTGGTTTTAGTGCAGTCTCCTGTTCGTTCCTCTTTTCAAGATGAAGGTGTTTCTACAATTAGCTTTGGTAATTTTCAAACCTTCTTTCCTGAGAATGACTTAAATTCTCCCATGGTTGTCGATAGTAGCCTTCATTTTGATGTAACTGATAGTAGACAGGTTGACTTGGTCTTCAATTTACCTAAGGGTTTTGGTTTTAACTTGGATTCCTGTTTTATGTTACTGGTCAGAAGATGCTTTTAAGGAGATTATATCACCTCTATCAACAGAGTTATCTGATATTAATGTTGTTGATTCGATGAAGCAATTTGTGTTTGATTGGTGCCTTAATGATGTTACGCTTATAGATGATGAGATGGCATCGGTTTTCGAGATTCACTTGATTTTGATGAGCTTTTGGCAGGAAGGTTTGATGTTCACGTTGTGCATGGTGCACTTGATACACCTGTTCAGGTTGATCGTGATTTGGATAATGTGGTTTTGTCTGGTGTGATTTCTCCTTCTGTTAAAGACAGTAACTTTGTGGAATGTTGTCTCAGTGGCAATTCGGATCATTTGTCTTGTGATGCTGGTGATATCACAGTTTCTACCCCTGTGGTTCTTTTGGATGAAATTTTGAACATGGCAGTGGATTTTAAGGGTCCCACTGTTATAAATGATTCTGGTGATTTGGTTAATGTTGCTGGAAGTTCTTTGTTTGGTCAATCTAGTGTGACTGGTGGCACTCATGCTTTTACTTCTTCTTCGTCTTCGAGGAGAGGTAGATGAAGAAAGGTTGCAGCTTCTAGTGGGTTGGTTCGTCGAAGCATCAGGATTCGAGATAGTTGCTCTCGGTCATCGGGTGAGTTTCCTGGTTCGAACACCGTGAGCGGTGGTTCGGAATCAGGCTCATGTATGCATTTAGATTCGGGTAGCTTTTATTCGTCTTATGCTTTAGGTGACTTATCTGCTTCAGATTTCAGTCAGTTAGCCAGTAGATCTGCTTTTATTTTTTCTGACTTGGAGCTAGATCGTGAGTTTATTAGGAGTAAGGAACTTGAGAGGGCTAGATCTTTGGGTTTATGAGAGTCATTAGTTGGAACATTAGAGGTTTGAACGACCTTAACAAATGTGATAAAGTTAGAATATTTTTTAAAGACTTTCCTATTGACATTGCTCTTCTTCAAGAAACTTGTAACAACCCGCATATTTATCGAGTTTGTATTTAAATATTTTATTTAAATATTAACTCGTTAATCGGATTTTGGTCCGAAAAGCTACTTTTTGCAAACGGTCAAATTAGGACTCGAGACCACTTCCATTGAGTTCGAAATGTCGTTTACAACTTTTTAAGTATAAACATCGATAGGTTTGGAGTTAGTGAAATTTCACTAACTTTTCCCGCTTTGGACTTTGGGTTAGTTTAGCCTATTAAGTCCAAGTTCCAACCCTCTTCTCCTCACTCTTCATAAATTTCCTAACTAATCAAGCTTTGGCATTAATGGTGGAGGGAATGGGAAATTAAAACTCCAAGCACAAATTCAATTGCAAATCCAACATTCAACTCCAAATTCAAGTAGAAGATATTGGATTCAAGCTTTGGATTGCTTCTCCTTGCTTTCAAGCTTCATCTTTATAAACTTTAGTGCAAAGGTGAGATTTTTATCTCACAATTCTAGTCTATAACTATATTGGACTGTTAGGAATGATTCCCCATCACTTTAGCATGTACATTTGCATTTGATTTGGATTGGATTGGCGAAAAACTCCATTTTTTAGTTGTTTGGTGAATTTCCTGAGCTTAGGTCGCTCGGCCTAGGTTAGGTCGCTCGGAATCATTAGCTCGCATGCGTGGAAAAGTCACGGTCTGCATATTTTGTTCGCCTCGGATTTAGGTCGTAGGTCGTTGGACTTTAGGTCGTTCGCGTATAGGTCGCTCGCGACCTAACCCTTAAGTCGCTCGCGTGTTATCGCGCTAGGTCGCACTGCCTTGAATCTTCATTTCGGAGTTAGGTCGTTTCACTTTAGGTCGTAGGTCGTTTCTGGCCTTAAATCCCCCCTGCAGCGTTAGGTCGTTAGCCTCGGAATTAGGTCGTTTTCGACCTTATATCACAAGGCGGCTCTAGGTCGCTCGATCCTGCTAGGTCGTAGGTCGCGCATCACTTTAGGTCGCTCGTGTGTTAAAACCTTAAGTCGCTCGCGTGTTAAACCCTTAGGTCGCTCGGCCGATGCACGCGCTAGGTCGCGAGTATTTAAGTCCTTAGGTCGCTTGGCATTGTGACCACTTAGGTCGCACGACCTTGTTAGGTCGCTCACCCTTAGCTCGCGTACCTTCTTAGGTCGCGCATCCCACTAGGTCGCTCGACCCTGTTGTATTTTTAGTTCGCAACCATTAAGTCGGTCGACCTTGCCTAGGTCGTTAGGTCGGTCGGTCCTATCCCTTAAGTCGCGTGACCGTGATAGGTTGCTTACCTTTAGGTCGCATGACCTATGGCCACTTGCTCCAGTTAGGTCGCTCGGCCATTTTGTTAAGTCGCCCACCTTTTTAAACTTAGGTCGCACGACCCATTAGGTCGCATGGCCCCTTAGGTCGCTTGGCTTCACTAGGTTGCTTGTCTTCACTAGGTCGTACCGTTTTGGTCGGGGCGCTGCCCCGCACCCCGCCGAGGGCGCTGCCCCCTGGACCCCCGCGACCTGACCGGGCAGGTCGAACCCCGTAAGCGGTGGCGTTGCCCCCGCACCCCCACCTTGGGGGGGTTGCCACCCCCCTGGACCCCCCCTCCGTAGGGGATCTTATCTGAAAAATATACAACAGAACTTGCTGAGCTGATTTCCTTGGATTTTTATCACATCTTCGAATGTGACCTTCGTGATTGATTGTTTCTACAATCGCTTCTATGATTTGTCACTTTAAAATATAAAGGTTTCAAAACTAGTAGTAAATATCAAAACTCTTTCAACAAAATGATTTCAACTCTATTTTTAATAACAAAGCTCTTTTCTTAAACCGTTTTCCAATCTATTAGTATATACAAGCCTTTACCTCACTCGGATGAGAAATCTAATTAAACGACTTAGTAAAACAAGTGGTATGAAACGCTTGCGTTCACTTCGTCGGTTAATTCTTGGACTTTTTCGATTGAACCTCTTGTGACAATTTTATTAGTGAAGATTTACAGTTTGTTCGTAAATATTTAAGTTAAGCAAGTGGTTATGGGACATGAAGCTAAACTTCTATATTTACTAGCTTAGTGTAATTGACACTTCTCGTTGATCTTGATGATCGCTTTGTGAATTAGACTAGCAATTGCGCGATGTCTCTTTCATTGCAAGGTTAGACTAGACACCACTTGTGTGATTCCATTCACACATACCTTTCTGCTTTTTGGTTAGTCTTGACCTCAATCTGTGTGATTCCACTGACACATGTGGGGTAGCTCCCCATGGTCTTCGGACCGTCATGTGATAGGCCTCTTTCCCTTTTTATGATTTCTGGATTTCTTGTGTTGATTTCTGGAATTTATCTCTTTGACTTGTCATGAGTACAAGTTTAAGGTATGATGCCCTCTTCGAATCTTTGAGAAGATTCTTGTGATATTGATTATCTCTTATTGATTGATCTTCTGTTGATCATTATTTACATACTTATAGTGGTATGTCGTTATGGATGTTTATGTTTATGCCATATCTTTTATGTTATATCATGTCATCTGATATTTGTAGCTAGACTGATCCGTTTATTATTTTCTTAAATAATACTCGGGTCAGACCGAGATGTTACAGGTGCTTCTGCTTGACTTCTTCCCAGGGATTCATCACTCTGACTTTTGGCTAACTGTTTAGATTAGCAGTTTTTGTTGTATACACTTGAGATATAGACTCAAAGTTGTATTCTTTTGTATAGCACGTGATGCTATTCTTTTGTATTATCGTGGATCTTATTGACCACTACTCTGATGTACACTTTCATGTGTTAGTTATATATTCATATCTTCTTCCGCCTTTGTGATATGGATATCTGTGACTGATTTGTGATATGATTATTTCTATGTTTGTTTCCGAAGATTATTTATAGCCACCGTGTGATAAGCAATTACATGGATGGTCGCTCCTCAACAGCCTTATTCTCCATGCTAGTTGACAGCACTACTCCGGAGTGTTCTTGGCTAGCGTGGGTATAGAGGTGGGGCGTCACAGCTTGGTATCAGAGCCAAACTTTGGAACAATGTAGAATAACTTGACAAGGATCATCATCCTAAGTCCACCTTAGGAGTCTTGCTTTAGGATTTTGTTCGGGTTTTCAAACCGATTCATCCTATTTCTTTTATGATTCCTTATTTCACCTGTCAAGAATGTTTGATATTCATTTGGTGAATAACTATTTTCTTTCTCTTCTTTGTTTCTTAAGGAAAAGAATGTCTAGACCAGGTCGTCCCCGAGCTGGATCATCTAGTGCTCCACCACCGGATGGAGTTTTTATGACTGCTCAACAGCTTCTTGATTTAGTAACTAATGCTCAAGCAGCTGGAGCTAACCCGGAACCTACTCACCCAAAGTCGGGATTTGCACGCTTGTGCAGCGATTATACCAACTTGGGTGGGAAGCCCTTCAAAGGTTCGGAAAATATCATCGAGGTCCAGGCTTGGTTAAAATCATGCGATCGAATCTTTTCTCGCATGAACCTTATCGATCTCCACCGCGTTCAGGTGGCATCCAGCATGCTCCAAGAGAGAGCATTGGACTGGTACGAACTCCTTATTTCAGAAATTAATGAAGCGAATCTCTCCTGGGAGCAATTTCAGGGACGCTTCGAGTTAAAGTTTGTACCAGAAGCTGGGAAAGTAACCTTGGCTCGACGTTTTATAGACCTTGTTCAAGGTCAATCCTCTGTGACTGATTACGTCGCAGCTTTCGAGTCGCTTTCCAAATATGGGGTTGAATACATCAACACCCCATTGAAGAAGAACCAGAGGTTCGTTTATGGCTTAAATAAGAGTCTTAAGAAGCCACTGCTCCTGAAACTAGAAGTCGCATTTGATCAACTCGTCGATATCGCTCTTCGTCTTGAAGAGGCTGATAGAGAGAGTGATGTTGAAGTGGAAGGCGCTAAACCAAACTTCAACAACAAGAAGAGGCCAAACAAATTCAAGGGTCCTTATCCCAACAAAAAGGGTAAGCAGGCAACCCCTGCGGCAAAGTCTCCTTCTCCTAGTGGTGCGAGTTGCTTCAACTGTGGGTCTGGGGATCATTATGCGAATAAGTGCTCTAAGCCCAAATCTTGTCGCTATTGTAAGAGCCCAGATCACTTTATACATCAATGCCTCAAACGTAAAAGCAGGAATGAGGGAAAGTTAAATGTGGCTCAAGCCCCTGGCAACACATCTCGTGGCCAAGGTATTTCTCATTCCATTCTTGATGGTATTATTTTATTTCATGATCAACCTATTAGAGTTCTCTTTGATACGGGTGCATCCCATTCTTTTATATCAAAGGAACTGGTAGACACTTTTTCCTTAAGTGTTACTGCATTGATGACTTCTTTAAAAATTGCGAATCCTGTTGGTGGATCCGCAACTCTTAGTTTGCTTTGTAAAGATGTGGAGATTATTTTATGTGATTTTTCTTTCCTAGCCGATTTGCATGTCATGCGTTACTTAGGCTTTGGAATAATTTTGGGAATGGATTGGCTTAACCGTTATCAAGCCCATATCCTATGTCCTGAGCGGACTATTCATCTCCGACATCCACAATCTGTTAAACAGATTTCTGTTAATCTTAAAAGTTCAGAATCATGTTTGGTGGCATCTTTATATTCTTTAAATCCTCATGATAACGATGATGATGATGAAGATGATATTATTTCTCGTATTCATGTTGTTCGTGAATTTTCCGACATATTCGAGCCCGTTTTAGGTTTACCACCTAAACGAGCAATTGAGTTCAGAATTAATCTTGTTTCTGGAGCTCAACCTATTACTCGTCCTCCTTATCGCATGTCCAATAAGGAAAATGAGGAGATGCGTAAACAATTATCTGAGTTGGAGACGAGGCAATTTATTCGCTCTAGTTCCTCGCCTTGGGGAGCTTCGGCTATTTTCGTAAAGAAATCCGACGGTACTCTGAGGCTCTGCGTTGATTATCGCAAGCTTAACGATCTTACTATTAAAAATAAATATCCTTTACCTCGGATTGATGATCTATTCGATCAGCTTAGTGGTGCTAAGGTCTTTTCACAATTGGACTTGGCTACCGGTTTCCATCAGCTTCGTATCGCTGAGGATAGCATTCCTTTGACATCATTCCGTACTCGATATGGATCTTATGAATGGCTTGTTATGCCATTTGGGTTAACGAATGCTCCAGCTTATTTCGTTGACCTCATGAATCGAGTTTTCAAAGATTTCCTCGATCGGTTTGTTCTCATATTCATTGATGATATTCTTGTGTATTCAAAAACCGAGGAGGAACATGAGAAACATCTTCGGATTGTATTGGAAACACTTAGGAGTAATCAATTAAAGGCGAAATTTTCTAAATGCCACTTTTGGCAATCTCGTGTGAAGTTTCTCGGTCATATTATTTCCGAATCCGGGATATCCGTGGATCCTTCAAAGATTGAAGCGATTCAAGATTGGAAGAGACCGGAGAGTGTGACAGAGATTCGTAGTTTTCTCGGATTGGCGGGCTATTACCGTCGTTTTATTAAAGACTTTTCTAAGATTGTCGTGCCTCTTACTGGCTTGACTAAGAAGGGAGTTAAATACATTTGGTCGGACAAATGTGAAGCCTCTTTTCAGAAATTGAAAGAACTCCTTTCCGAAGCTCCTATTCTTGTTATTCCCGTGGGGAATCAAGATTTTGTTGTTTATACCGATGCTAGTCACGTTGGTTTGGGTGCCGTTCTTATGCAAAAAGAACGTGTTGTTGCTTATGCTTCTAGGCAATTGAAGCCGGCCGAGACTAGATATGCCACACATGATCTAGAGGTCGCGGCTATTGTTTTCGCCCTTCGCATGTGGCGTCATTATCTATTGGGAGAGAAATTTATTCTTTGCACGGATCATAAGTCTTTGAAATATTTATTTTCTCAAAAAGAACTTAATCTACGTCAACAGCGTTGGCTCGAGTTCCTTGCACCTTATGATCTTGATATTCTTTATACCCCCGGTAAGGGTAATCGAGTCGCCGATGCTCTTAGCCGTAAGCAACAAGCAGTTGTTTCTATGATGATATCCGAATGGAACGATCTCGAGATCTTATCCACTTGTGAGATTCGAGAGCGCGTATCCGATTTATGCTCATCGCTTGTTTTATGTAGCCTTGAGGCTCATCCTTCTCTTTTAGACCGCATTCTTGAAGCTCAAGGGCTAGATTCTGAATTGGCTCTTCTTGGCAAAAATGTTAAGGATAAAATTGATATTGAAGGTTTGAAAGACTATGATATTGATTCTCGTGGCGGCATTCGAAAATTTGGTAGACTTATCGTACCAAATATTGGAGATCTTCGTAAAGATATTTTAGAAGATTCCCATTGTTCTAAATTCACCATTCATCCCGGTAGTAGTAAAATGTACGCTGATATGAAGCGACTTTATTATTGGGAGGGAATGAAATCTGATATTGCTAACTTTTTTATTGCATGACTTGCCAACTTGTCAAGGCCGAACATCAAAGGCCTGGTGGGTTATTGCAACCTTTAGAAATTCCAATTTGGAAGTGGGATCAAATTTCCATGGACTTTATAGATGGCCTTCCCCGTTCTCGTTCGGGTCATGATAGCTTATGGGTGATTGTTGATAGACTTACTAAATCCGCCCATTTTATTCCAGTTCGGTCTAACCGAACCGTTCCTCTTTTGGCCAAACTATTTGTCAAGGAAATTGTAAAATTGCATGGAGTTCCTACTTCTATTGTTAGCGATCGTGATCCATTGTTTACTAGTGGATTTTGGAAGAGTCTTCAAAAAGCTTTAGGAACGAAGCTTAATTTTAGCACCGCTTATCACCCCCAGTCCGATGGACAAACCGAGCGTGTGAATCAAACTCTTGAAGATCTTCTTCGTGCTTGTGTGCTTGATTTTGGTGGAAGTTGGGAAGATCATGTTTCACTTGTTGAGTTTTCCTATAATAATAGCTTCCAATCTAGTATTGGTATGGCACCTTTCGAGGCACTCTACGGAAGGCCATGCCGATCTCCTTCTTGTTGGCTTGAGGCCGGTGAGAAGCTGGTTTTAGGTCCAGACTTTATTCGTGATTCCACGGAAAAGATTGAACTTATTCGACATAGGATGAAAGAAGCCCAGAGTAGACAAAAATCCTATGCCGATAATCGAAGAAGGAAATTAGAATTTTCTGTTGGGGATCCTGTTTTTATTCGTGTTTCACCTATGAAGGGTGTTGTACGTTTCAGTCGATCGGGGAAGTTAGCGCCTCGATATATTGGGCCATTTCCTATCACTGAACGTATTGGTTCCATGGCTTATCGCCTTGCATTGCCGGTTCAGTTTTCTGCTATGCATGATGTATTTCACGTTTCTCAATTACGGAAATGCCTTCGGGATTCCTATTCTATCCTTGAGCCTGCTGTTGTGGAAGAAATTGAAGTTTCGCCGAATTTAACTTATGAGCAGCATCCTATTCGAGTTATAGCTTCTGAGGTTAAACGACTTCGAAATAAAGATGTTCCGCTTGTGAAAGTTCAATGGTCCTCAAATCTTAAGGATTGTTCTTGGGAATCCAAAGAATTCATCGAGCGTACACATCCGGACTTGCTTACTCATTCTCCTAGAGGTGAACTTCTTATTTCAAAATTCCTCTTGTGTTAATATGCTTTTATGGTTGTTACTTTTTATTTCCATCTTATATATATTGCGAGGACGCAATTTCTTTAAGGAGGGGAGTCTGTAACAACCCGCATATTTATCGAGTTTGTATTTAAATATTTTATTTAAATATTAACTCGTTAATCGGATTTTGGTCCGAAAAGCTACTTTTTGCAAACGGTCAAATTAGGACTCGAGACCACTTCCATTGAGTTCGAAATGTCGTTTACAACTTTTTAAGTATAAACATCGATAGGTTTGGAGTTAGTGAAATTTCACTAACTTTTCCCGCTTTGGACTTTGGGTTAGTTTAGCCTATTAAGCCCAAGTTCCAACCCTCTTCTCCTCACTCTTCATAAATTTCCTAACTAATCAAGCTTTGGCATTAATGGTGGAGGGAATGGGAAATTAAAACTCCAAGCACAAATTCAATTGCAAATCCAACATTCAACTCCAAATTCAAGTAGAAGATATTGGATTCAAGCTTTGGATTGCTTCTCCTTGCTTTCAAGCTTCATCTTTATAAACTTTAGTGCAAAGGTGAGATTTTTATCTCACAATTCTAGTCTATAACTATATTGGACTGTTAGGAATGATTCCCCATCACTTTAGCATGTACATTTGCATTTGATTTGGATTGGATTGGCGAAAAACTCCATTTTTTAGTTGTTTGGTGAATTTCTTGAGCTTAGGTCGCTCGGCCTAGGTTAGGTCGCTCGGAATCATTAGCTCGCGTGCGTGGAAAAGTCACGGTCTGCATATTTTGTTCGCCTCGGATTTAGGTCGTAGGTCGTTGGACTTTAGGTCGTTCGCGTATAGGTCGCTCGCGACCTAACCCTTAAGTCGCTCGCGTGTTATCGCGCTAGGTCGCACTGCCTTGAATCTTCACTTCGGAGTTAGGTCGTTTCACTTTAGGTCGTAGGTCGTTTCTGGCCTTAAATCCCCCCTGCAGCGTTAGGTCGTTAGCCTCGGAATTAGGTCGTTTTCGACCTTATATCACAAGGCGGCTCTAGGTCGCTCGATCCTGCTAGGTCGTAGGTCGCGCATCACTTTAGGTCGCTCGTGTGTTAAAACCTTAAGTCGCTCGCGTGTTAAACCCTTAGGTCGCTCGGCCGATGCACGCGCTAGGTCGCGAGTATTTAAGTCCTTAGGTCGCTTGGCATTGTGACCACTTAGGTCGCACGACCTTGTTAGGTCGCTCACCCTTAGCTCGCGTACCTTCTTAGGTCGCGCATCCCACTAGGTCGCTCGACCCTGTTGTATTTTTAGTTCGCAACCATTAAGTCGGTCGACCTTGCCTAGGTCGTTAGGTCGGTCGGTCCTATCCCTTAAGTCGCGTGACCATGATAGGTCGCTTACCTTTAGGTCGCATGACCTATGGCCACTTGCTCCAGTTAGGTCGCTCGGCCACTTTGTTAAGTCGCCCACCTTTTTAAACTTAGGTCGCATGACCCATTAGGTCGCATGGCCCCTTAGGTCGCTTGGCTTCACTAGGTTGCTTGTCTTCACTAGGTCTTACCGTTTTGGTCGGGGCGCTTCCCCGCACCCCGCCGGGGGCGCTGCCCCCTGGACCCCCGCGACCTGACCGGGCAGGTCGAACCCCGTAAGCGGTGGCGTTGCCCCCGCACCCCCACCTTGGGGGGGTTGCCACCCCCCTGGACCCCCCTCCGTAGGGGATCTTATCTGAAAAATATACAACAGAACTTGCTGAGCTGATTTCCTTGGATTTTTATCACATCTTCGAATGTGACCTTCGTGATTGATTGTTTCTACAATCGCTTCTGTGATTTGTCACTTTAAAATATAAAGGTTTCAAAACTAGTAGTAAATATCAAAACTCTTTCAACAAAATGATTTCAACTCTATTTTTAATAACAAAGCTCTTTTCTTAAACCGTTTTCCAATCTATTAGTATATACAAGCCTTTACCTCACTCGGATGAGAAATCTAATTAAACGACTTAGTAAAACAAGTGGTATGAAACGCTTGCGTTCACTTCGTCGGTTAATTCTTGGACTTTTTCGATTGAACCTCTTGTGACAATTTTATTAGTGAAGATTTACAGTTTGTTCGTAAATATTTAAGTTAAGCAAGTGGTTATGGGACATGAAGCTAAACTTCTATATTTACTAGCTTAGTGTAATTGACACTTCTCGTTGATCTTGATGATCGCTTTATGAATTAGACTAGCAATTGCGCGATGTCTCTTTCATTGCAAGGTTAGACTAGACACCACTTGTGTGATTCCATTCACACATACCTTTCTGCATTTTGGTTAGTCTTGACCTCAATCTGTGTGATTCCACTCACACATGTGGGGTAGCTCCCCATGGTCTTCGGACCGTCATGTGATAGGCCTCTTTCCCTTTTTATGATTTCTGGATTTCTTGTGTTGATTTCTGGAATTTATCTCTTTGACTTGTCATGAGTACAAGTTTAGGGTATGATGCCCTCTTCGAATCTTTGAGAAGATTCTTGTGATATTGATTATCTCTTATTGATTGATCTTCTGTTGATCATTATTTACATACTTATAGTGGTATGTCGTTATGGATGTTTATGTTTATGCCATATCTTTTATGTTATATCATGTCATCTGATATTTGTAGCTAGACTGATCCGTTTATTATTTTCTTAAATAATACTCGGGTCAGACCGAGATGTTACAGGTGCTTCTGCTTGACTTCTTCCCAGGGATTCATCACTCTGACTTTTGGCTAACTGTTTAGATTAGTAGTTTTTGTTGTATACACTTGAGATATAGACTCAAAGTTGTATTCTTTTGTATAGCACGTGATGCTATTCTTTTGTATTATCGTGGATCTTATTGACCACTACTCTGATGTACACTTTCATGTGTTAGTTATATATTCATATCTTCTTCCGCCTTTGTGATATGGATATCTGTGACTGATTTGTGATATGATTATTTCTATGTTTGTTTCCGAAGATTATTTATAGCCACCGTGTGATAAGCAATTACATGGATGGTCGCTCCTCAACAGCCTTATTCTCCGTGCTAGTTGACAGCACTACTCCGGAGTGTTCTTGGCTAGCGTGGGTATAGAGGTGGGGCGTCACAAAACTAAAATAGAGTGTCCTGATTTTTTTTTTTAGAAGATTAGGAGGTTTTCGTTTTAGTAATTGGGTTTTTCTTCCTTCTGTGGGTTCTTCTGGAGGCTTAATGATTGGTTGGAGAGATAATCTCTTTAACTTACTTTAGTGTATTCAGAAGCAACACTCTTTACATATCATTTTAATTAATCTTTCTGACAATTCTTTTTTAAATATTTCTAATGTTTATGGGCCTAACTCTAAAATTGATAGGCGAATTCTCTGGAATGAATGCCTTGAGTTTAGGTCTTTTTCCCCTGGTCCTTGGATTTTGGGAGGTGATTTTAATGTAACTCGCTTTATTGGGGAGCGCTCTCCCCGAGAAGGTGATTATTCGGCCATGGAGGAATTCGATCAATTTATTATTCATTGTAATTTGATCGAAATTCCTCTATCCAATAGAGCTTTTACCTGGAGCAATAATAGAGAGTCTCCCTCTTTTGCTCTTTTAGATAGGTTTTTTATTAGTGATGAAATTGAGGACAAATTTCCTATCTTTAGTGTGTTGGGTTTACCTTACACCCTCTCAGATCATTGTCCCATTATCCTTTCTTGTAATTGTCATAGATTTTTGATTAAAGCTTTTAAATTTGAAAAAATGTGGTTTCTTGAATCAGGTTTTTCAAATTTAATCATTAATAAATGGTCTGCTTTGAGTTTTTACAGTCTTAAGTATTGTGGCAACTCTGCCAAAGCTTTCGTGCTTAAGCTAAGAAAGCTTAGGATTTTTCTTAAAAACTGGAATAAAAATGTTTTTGGTAATATTAAAATTAAAAAAGATAATATTCTTAAAGAATTGCTCAAACTTAATAAGATTAAAGAAACTAGACAATTAAATTTAGGTGAGAGAAATGTTCTTAATAACTTAAAAGACGAACTCTATTCTATTCTTGAAAAAAGGAAGTTATGTGGAAACAGAGATCTAATTTTCAATGGATCAATGAAGGTGACAATAACACCAATTTTTTTCACAATTTAGCTAATAGTAGAAAGCGTAGTAATACTATTAATTCCATTTTAGTTAATAATGTGGAATTAGTTGATCAACGTGATCTTAACTACGCTTTTACTGAATATTACAAAGATATTTTTGGTATCAAAATCAAGCATAGAGTTAGCGTTAGATGGAATGATCTTTATCCATCAGCCTCTAACATCAATCTTTCTGATTTAGATATTCCTTTTTCTGAAGAGGAAATCCGTAAAGCCATTTTTGATCTTCCTAGGGATAAATCTCGGGGCCCAGATGGTTTTCTTATTTCCTTTTATCAATCTTTTTGGGAGGTTTTAAAATTAGACCTTATTTGTATGTTTAATGATTTTTATAATGGTAAGCTCCAATTAGGTCGTTTTAATTTTGCTAATGTTATTTTATTACATAAAAAAGTTGGTGCTAATACTTTAAAAGATTTTAGACCCATTTCTTTGATTAATTGCTCAGTTAAAATTATTTCTAAAGTTTTAGCCAATAGACTTAGTTTAAAAATGAATGATCTTATTGACTGCTCTCAATCAGCCTTCATTAAAGGTAGGAATATTACTGATGGTGTAGCTGCTATTCAAGAATACATTAATTATTGTTGTAAGAATAATATAACATGTGCTATTTTAAAGTTAGATTTTGCTAAAGCCTTTGACTCGGTTGATTGGAATTTTCTTATTGATATTTTCCACGCCAGAGGCTTTAGTAATAGGTGGATTAATTGGATTAATATCTTGCTTAAAACGGGCAATTCGAGTATTATGGTCAATGGTGTCCTAGGTAACAAAATTCAATCTAAGAGAGGATTAAGGCAAGGGGATCCTTTATTGCCCCTTCTGTTCAATTTAGCGGCTGATGTCTTTTCTAAGATTATTAAGAATGCAGTTAACAATAACCTTTTGGGTGTTATTGGTAATGATATTTCTAGTCTTAGTCTTTCTGTCCTTCAGTTTGCTGATGATACTTTGCTTTTTTCCTCTCATCTTCCTAGGCATATTATTGCTCTTAAGTTTATTCTTTATAGTTTTGAACTTTTATCTGGTTTAAAAATTAATTTTGACAAAAGTTCTGTTTTAATTTTAAATGATTTTGATAATGTTGAAAATTTAGTTGCTAAAACTTTGAATTGTAATACTATGAGTTTTCCTTTTGACTATCTTGGTTTTGTAATCAGACCTTCGAAACTTAAACATGATGATTGGTTTATTATTATTGATAAAATTAAAAATAGGTTTAATAATTGAAATGTGAGATTCTTATCTAGAGCTGGTAGGCTGGTATTCATTAATTCTGTCTTATCAGTGCTCCCTATCTATTGGATATCTATGCACCTTTTTCCTAATTGGGTGATAAATAAGATAGATAAAATTAGAAGGGATTTCCATTGGAGTGGAGTTAATCCTAACAGTAGCATTAAATGTTTAGTTAATTGGGATACTGTTTGTAAATCTAAAAAAGAGGGTGGTCTAGGAGTCATTAATTTACATAATATGAATCTGTCTCTTCTTGGTAAATGGTTATGGAAATTTAGAGATACTAATGATAATGCTATTTGGAAGGAGATTATATCTAAATATTATTATAATGGTAGTTATAATCTCTATCATATCAGTCCTTCTATTTTTAATTATCTTTCTCATTTTTGGAAATCTATTTTAAAATGTAGTGATATTTTCAAATTAGGTATTAATATTATTGTTCATTCTGGTAATAATACATCTTTTTGGCATGATTGTTGGGTTTCTTCTACTCCTCTCAAGTATGAGTTCAAAGATTTATATGATATTTGTAACTTTAAATTTGCATTTATTTCTGATGTTTTCAACTCTGAGAGTGACCCTCCTTGGATTTTCCATTTTAATTGTATTTTAGTTGGCCCTACCCTTAGACAACTTTTCTTGCTTTATGCTAAACTTAATCTCTATAACATTGACAATGATAACGACATTATTTGTTGGGAGTGGGATAAGAGCAAGAAATACTCTTCTAATTCCATTTATAAATTTATCAACTTCTCCGGGGTTTCTGTCAATTGTTTTAAATTTATTTGGAAGTCAAATGCCCCACCTAAATCTAAGATCCATATGTGGCTCATTATTCATGGTAAGTTAAACACTATTGAATTTTTAAAAAAGAAAAATATTAATATTGATAATAAATGTTTATATTGCAACTTATTCTCTGAAGATATTAATCATATTTATTTCGAATGCATGGATACTCATTTTATTCTTATTAAAGACCCTTAATATTTTTGAGTTTTTCATTAGTTCTAGAGTTTCTGATTGTTTCTTCTATTGGAACTCTTTTAGATTTATGTTCAATAAGGATTTTAGATACTTGCTTGATTCTTTATTCACTATTTCTTGTTGGTTCATTTGGTTTGAAAGAAATCAAAGAATCTTTAATAATAAATATCATCATAATAATAATTTGATTATTTTAATCTCAAACTTTTGCTTAAATTGGATATCTAATCCCAAATATAAATTAGCCAAAAATAAGTGCTTTAAAGATTATCTTCACAAGGTTAGAAATAATATTTTCATATTCTCTCTTAGCATCAATAATTCTGTTTCTAATTATTCTTACATTATTCCTTTTTCTGATTTTAATCATGATTATTGAATGAATCAAAATTCTCTTTCTATTATAGGTCCTTAGTTTCCATATTTTGTCTCACTCTCACATATATGTATATAAATTTTATTTATATACATATATGTGATTCATTCTAACTAGTCTCCCTAGTTTTGTTCCAGGTATGGTTCAGATTGGTTGCTGGTTTTTCTTTTATCTGGTTTGCAGGAGTGCATTCAGCTTTATTTAGGTTTTCAGGATAGCTCTTCTCTGGGACTTGGATTGCATTTGGCTTTTCTCTTCGGTTTCTCTTGGTCTTCTTTGTGGAGCTCTTCATTTTCGTCCGTCTGTTGGAGTTCCTCTTTTTGGATTTTATCTCTTGTGAGATTGTTTTTTAGATACCTCTAACACTCTAGTATTGGGTGGTGGCTTTGCCGGAGCTTGGTATTAGAGTGTAATGGGCGGTGGCTTTGCCGGAGCTCATTTGTGGGGCATCTTTTTCTTTTTCTTTTTCTATTTTTTAGTTTGGCTACCTGTCAGGCATATTGGCAGCTCCTTATTCTTGTTATCTATATAGTATTCCATGTGTGCTCTCCTCTTTTATTAGAGGATCACACATTTCTCTCAAAAAAAAGATTTTCATTTCTTTTTACATTTAATTAAAAATCTTATAAATTTAACCAACTTTAATTATCGAAATTTATGGGTCGTTACGCTCTCCTTCATTCAAAACTTTTCATCCCCGAAAAGGAAAAGAAGGGAAAAGAAGAATTAAATAAACAATACACATTATTCAAAAATATTAACTTTATTTACAAAATTAATTAATTTAAATAAAGTATACCTATTTCTAACCATTAAATCTCTTTATACTCAAATTAATAAAGTTTGGAAAACATTTTTCACAATTTTCGAAGTCCAAAATTTACGGAAAATTTCGACAGAGTCTCCCTTGTACCGAAAGGCTTGGAAGAAAATATAATATCAAAAATAACAATATACAACATATATTTTTCAAAATAATATATATTCCAACCCGGAAAAAATAATATAATAACGCTATAAACCGTAATCCGTAAAACGTGCCTATTTGTCGGGCAATTTACGTTTATATTATGAAACCAAATATAGTAGCAATTGCTTCCATAACCTGCATTTCACTTATATAATCCAAAGAGTTAATAATTATATAAAATGAAATGTTTAGAGTGGTTTCAAGCAATAACCAATAAATCAATCAACCATCACTCGCAACAAGCATACAACCATTACATAGAATCAATTCAAATCAATCATTCATTCATATCAAACAAGACAAATAGTTGCTTGGGTTCAAAAACTTCAAGTTGTACAGAATGAAAAATAAACTACTAAGTGTACCCTTCACCCAACAGTCTTAGGTGAAACTAAATAGATTATTCATACCTTCCAAACAAATTTAAAGTATCCTTGCCCAAACAACTATAAATCAAAACAAACAACAACAATTTCAAACAATAGATCAAGTTCATTCTTATTTATTTCATTTCATAATATTTGTTGTTTTGATTTCTTTACTTTTATATAATGATTTATTCTTTAAATCCATTTATTTTTTACAATTTTATTTAGAAATAACTTCACTTATTTACTTAAGTTTAAAATCTTTACTTACATTAACCTACTCCTATTTCGTTTAATTAGTAGAATTAAAATTTTAACTCAAATTTATAACTATCTTCATGTCAAATTTCTTATTTATAAAGCAAATTTTTATTGAACGCTTCCATTATTTAAGTATTACTTGTATAATATCCATTACATTTTCTTATTAACACTTCAACTTCTTATATCTTCTGGTAAGTTATATATATGCCATTAAGAATGTAACTAAAATCATACAAATTTATCTTATTTCTTTTAATTAATTAATGGTTCAATAATTATATCTTTCGTTTATAAGATTACCATTTCACTTTCTTTTAATCTCATTTATAACTTAGCATTAAATCACTTATTTTAATTAAAGGTTTCAATTTATAAATAAGTTATATTCCATTTTACTACACTTAATTGAAACTATGAATTAAACGGAAACTTAAGAATTAAATACCGGGTTTTATTCAAAAATCATTTAAAATAATAGATAAACGTATTAATATATCCAATTATATTTAAACCAATTTAAAATTAATTTTTTCAAAATAAGCTATAGTAAAACTACTAGTGGCTTTCCCACTTCGAAACTCGAAAATGAATGTCAATGATGCGGCCGCCATCACCGAAATTATTTTCCAGCGATAGAGAGGGGAGTATAGAACTTATTTCTTTTCAAAGTTTCTTTAAAACAATTCTTTCAAATTGTATTAAAATATTTGCATCAGAAAATACTTCTAAATAATATTACTATTATATTTCAAAATCATTCAAAAGAAATTTTCAAAACCCCAAAACTTAGTTTCTAAATTTCCAATTTTTCATTTTTTTTCAATCCTATTTCAACTATTATTTATAAATTTCATTACCTAACAACCAATATTTTGCAACCAAATATATATTATTTATAAAAAGTTTATTTTGTATATGGAAAATATAATAGGCAAAATTATTTCATTCACCTATATTTAAAACAAATATTGTGTTGGTGTGTCCTATTAAGTGTTTAGAAATCCCTATTGATGTCAAAGCGTCCCATGCACCAACTAGAATTTATAAAGACAAAACGGAATAGATTAACACAATATTAAATCCTTTTTATAATACTAACAAATACGCTTCTCGTATATATACACTCAGCGACTCCCATAAGGTATTACAACCCTATTAATAAAGAGTCAGACCCCGCAAAGCTAAGTTTATCGCTAAACCTAGCTCTGGTACCAGATGTAACGTCCCGCCATTTCGCACGCTTTAAATCGACGATAAACCACACACGTCAGACTTAAACCATACAGAAGGGCGGATTGTTGTGGAGTAAATAAGAAAAAAGCAGGGGAAGAAAAACAAATAGAATCTTGCAGCGGAATGATAAAATATAATAATCAAATATACCGTTCATGAAGCTGTTTACAAAATATTTGATTATATTTATACAATACATATCAGAGTTACACATACCAGAGAAAACAACTAATAATGCAGCGGAACAATTGTGATGCAGTGGACTAATATAATATAAATTAGTAATAATACAATCTTCATCTTCGTCCTCCAAAAATAAGGCCTTCAATTCCTGAAATGCTCAGGCTGACCCGAGCGAATTGAAATGACAAAACACTCGAGTCAGAACTAAAAGATCTTATGTAAGTTAAATCAATGATAAATAATATGAGTGCAATGGCGTCAGAGATGTTTACGGGATTTGACATCTCCTATCTAGTGTCAAACGTGAGTGCAGTGCTTAAGAGATGCTAGGGATTCACATCTCCTAAGGATCCGTTAAACTATTTACTATGTAGTAATATTTCACTATTATAATAGTGTCTGCAGTAAAATAAACTTACTTTTTAATAGCATTAAGGGGTTACCCATATAGCCCTTAACACTTAATAGTCCCAGTAGTCCATCCAATATCATGGTTCCTCCTGATCGGGAAGCCACCAGAGGATACCACACGGGCTACGGGAGAAAACCAAACTCGTACAAGGCGCGATATGATAGGTGACACGGCACAACTAGGCAATGCCAGGGTAGATACATCAATTACGCTTCCGAGCCAGTGGTAACGCGTAGCGCGCAGCTACTGCCCACCTCGAGCCACACCTCCAAATAAAAAAAAAAATCAAAAGTGGCCACTGAATCAATCCAAAAGTCAAAGTATAATATCGAAGGGATGTGTCCGATCAAAGGTGCTACCTCATTAGCCCATCAGTCGCTCCTGTTTTAGCCACCTTATACCAACTTACGGGAGTCGGGTCCACGTATTTACCTCAAAGGAAACGCCGCCACCATCCTACTTCATTCTGGAATCTCCACCGCGTATACGGTTGTCAAAGTGGTTTTCGAAGTTGCCAGAGAGTATGACAACTCCCGATCCTGCTCTCTTTAACAACCAAACGTCATTATAACACCTCGGTCTTATCAAAATAGTTTATGCTTTTAAAACCAGAATATTATATCCATTTCAAATCCATATAAATACGATATCATTTCCTCTTTTAAAAAACCGAATCAAATTTGATATCATTTTCAAATATATCCTTTTCTAACAACTATAACATTTCAAAGTTATAATATTTCGAAACCAAAACTTGAAATATAGCCTTTCAAAACATCAAACTTTGAATTTCATAACTTTGAAATATACTACACCACTTAAATGGTTTAAATATTTAATTTCTTTATATAGTAAAATAGCTCCTTCACAAATCAATTCCAATATGGATTTTTAAATTCCCAAATAAACCAATATAATTTCCATATATTTCAAAGCTGTCACCATTTAAAATCTTATTCTTTGATAATTTCATATATATCAATTTCAACTACTATTATTTAGATTTGAAATGTTTACTTAATAAATCAAATATCATTTTAGTAAAACCTTTAGGCTTCAAATAACTGGATATTCTTTCGATTTCATTAACTTGATAATATTCATTTAAATCAATTTGATATTCATTTAAATCCTCTAAACAAAAGTCAAGTTATAAAATCATACCTTTTAAATCTCAATTTATTTATATTTCAAATCAAATTTTTCGAGGAAAATCCTTAAATCATAAATTCAAATCAAATTCACATTTATCTTCTAACCTTAATCTTATTTGAGTCATTATAAACTCTATATGCAATAGAATTTAAATAGATTTTAACCATATTATATAAAAGAAATTCAAACTTTATTATTTAGCTTATTTTATAATTCAAAACAAATTTATACATAGCTAAATCAATAATAAAGTAGCATTTATATAACATCTAAAATCAATATCTGTATAGCCCATATATTTCTTTACAAAACCATAAAAATCATTTCAAAAACAATTTTATATATATACGGCGGTGCCTGTATATAATTTTCTATCTTATGGTCAAGTGATACGAATATTTATCATTTTAATCCGTAATAAAAAATAAAAATTGCGGTTGTATATCATTTCAAAGCGCAATCCCGAATTAAAATAAATGCATAACAACTTACAGATTATGATGATATAAATGAAACATCCATCATCCATCATAAAATCATACATCCATCACAATCATCATACAAAGAAATCAATCGATATCAACATATAACTGATAATATATAACAGGTAATTAAATGTCAGTTATATTCAATAATAAATTAAATAACGATTTAATTTAAATAAATGCAATAACTGAGATGATGATTAAAATATATGAAAAGTCGTAAATAAATGCATAATCACAACAAAATTTTTAATTTAACAAACATAAGAAATTTTATAAGTTGTGAGTGGGTTAAAACACTCATCTTTTGAATTTAAATCCAATTTAAAACCAAAATTCCAGCAGTCTCAGAATTCGTCCAAACCAACGCCATAATGTCCGAAATTCAGATACGATCCTAACAAAAGAAAGCGCGCGTAAAACGGATATCATATGTAATAGCTACTCATGTTTGAAAGCTTGAAATTTTAAAATTGAATAAAAATAAACAAAGAGAACTCCTAACCCAATCAGATGAAGCCACGTCAAAGCTCCTTCATCACACAGCAAACACGAATAAGAATATGAGACCCAGGCTTCTTCGAACGAGACCCACTCATGTCGTCGACCAATCACTGACACGTCGCACCTCCGCAGTCCAGCTCCGCCGCCCCTATGCTCGCGACGCCCATACGTGATCACCCTCACCTCCACAACGCTCAGAACGAGGCCGAACACACCTAGCCGCCGCAAATTTTTAAACCCTAGATGAATTTTAGAGCTCGATCCAACCACTAGAACTCCAAATGAATACCACCGATGACTACCCCTCGATGATCTCCACACAACCCTACTCTTGAATCGGCGATCGACTACAGATCATCAATCGTCAACGAATGGCTGAGGATTGCTCAGCAAATTCAAGACAAACCGTGACTCAATCAAAAAACGAATCATATCTTTGAGATGCGCTCGTCGAGAGTTTCGATATATAATTTTTTTGAATTTTTTTGAGGAGTTTGAATTTTTTTGCTTTGGATTAAAATTTGATTTGTGTTTGGATCTAGAATACGTTTGTCTGCCATTGAGGAGGAGAGATAGTTGAAATGTACGTATGGACAAATGAGAAATAGGAGTAGGCTAAGTTTTATAAATGGGTATTTATAGACAAAGTTGAAAATAGAATAGATGGAACCGATTTATAAACGCGCTGAACGACAAAGTGGCCCAAAAAGCCCGTTTCGACTCCGGAACGAAATTGGGTTAACCCATATATCAAAATAGGTATTTTAAAATATTTTAAACGCGATGGAACAAGTTTCATGTCCAAATTCCATCGTATGAAGAAGTTATGCTAAAATCAATATTTTTCAAATTGATTTCAGTTGATTTGAATTAATCGATTTCAAGGCGTTTCAAGCCCATACGATCAAACGACGAGTCAACGAATGGCTGAGGATTGTTCAGCAAATTCAAGACAAACCGTGACTCAATCAAAAAACGAATCATATCTTTGAGATGCGCTCGTCGAGAGTTTAGATATATAATTTTTTTGAATTTTTTTGAGGAGTTTGAATTTTTTTGCTTTGGATTAAAATTTGATTTGTGTTTGGATCTAGAATACGTTTGTCTGCCATTGAGGAGGAGAGATAGTTGAAATGTACGTATGGACAAATGAGAAATAGGAGTAGGCTAAGTTTTATAAACGGGTATTTATAGACAAAGTTGAAAATAGAATAGATGGAACCGATTTATAAACGCGCTGAACGACAAAGTGGCCCAAAAAGCCCGTTTCGACTCCGGAACGAAATTGGGTTAACCCATATATCAAAATAGGTATTTTAAAATATTTTAAACGCGATGGAACAAGTTTCATGTCCAAATTCCATCGTATGAAGAAGTTATGCTAAAATCAATATTTTTCAAATTGATTTCAGTTGATTTGAATTAATCGATTTCAAGGCGTTTCAAGCCCATACGATCAAACGACGAGTCCGATCGATACGAATCTTGAAATCCTACAATAGTTACGGATCCGATGAAACTTGTTTCGTTGAAATCCGAGTCAGTGGCCGAAATGGCTAATTTTATATTAATTAAATAAATTAAAAATAAATAAATTATATCAACTTTCCAATTTAAATTCTAAAATTGACAATTCTTATCATTTGAAATTTCTTAATCCTTTACAATGATTTTAAACAAATTTAGATGTAAATCAAAGTTAATTAATTCCTCACTTTCTGTGTTTAATTTAGATTCCACTAAATTCAGAAATTATAAATTAAATTACCAATAATTCCATTTAATTAACTTTTCATTATGTTATTCACTTCGTTGCTATCAAATGGAAATTTTTTAATTGGATTCAGACTATTACATTAATATTCTTAAATTTCATCTAAATCTCTATTAACGCAATAATTAAATTTCACTTAATTATAATAAATCCAATTATTATTATAGTTCAAATCAAATAAAGTGATAAATATTTATTCCCACTTTTATAATTGAGCAAATTTCCCAATTATGAATAACATTAACATTTTTTCTAAATATTACCTTAATTAATATTAATGTAATATTACATTATACTTATGACAACTAATTTCCATTTTAAGTTAACACTCTACATAAATAGGTAACATACAAAAATCGTTACGCTAACTTTTAGTCACATTAATAAGCTTTTATTACTCACAAATCAGAGTCCCATTTATTTTCATTAATAGGCCTTTCTTCAATTCATTAATCATCATTTTATGAATAAAATGTACATTATTTCCAATTATTACCCTAAATTACATTAACGTAACATTTAATTCAGATTTATTGCAATTATTTCCAATTCAATTGAATGAACTAAATATATGTATAACTCATAATAATTATTATCAAAACTCCCAATCGCACATTTATAAGTTTATTATTTCCACTCTAATATTATAGTTGCTTACAGAGTATTGGTTTTTATTCAATCAATTAGAACTTACTATTTTATATAAATTCATTAATTGTCAATTGCTATCCAAATAAATCCATTCATTTGAATCTTTTCTTATTTTCCTTACTATGAATCAATTATAAATTTACCATCTTAAAGGTAATGTGGACGTTTTAAATTATTAATTATTAATTTACCTTTTATATCCCATTCTAAATTAATGCACACACAAATTAAGATTTTAAATCACATTAATCATTTCATCTAGGTTCCATTCTTTTATTACATCCTCTATTACTTTATGAATAAAATTAGCATTTCTTATTCATTTTGTTACATTCACACTCTCCGTTATTGTCTTAAACTTGCAAATGTAGTATTAAAGTTCATTCAATTCTACTTGATTCCCCATTTAAATTTAATAGACCAATTAAATAGGTAACTTATAACCATCGTTATCATACCTTTTAATTACACATATGAATTCACTATTCACAAACAAATGTTACAATTCTTACATAAAGTTGATTTTATTCAATTACTGTTAAACTATCTATTATCTCACTAATTAATTCATATTTACATTCACTTCCGTAAATAAATTTTGTAACCAAGTTATAACCTTTACATTGTTTCACTTATTGTAATTACATTCAAGTTATTAACAATTAACTTACATTTATACATTTGCAATTCATTGTAGTTATTATTTCATTAATACTATTTTCAATTTTATTTCTTCAATATTAATTACATAATCATATTAAATTAACAAATTAAAATATTTTCCACTATTTCTTTATTGGGATTTCATTCCAATTGTCAAGAATTATTTTTATTTACCATTGAAACATTTAATTTCTAACATTCGCTCAAATATAAATTATAAGATTTTCATTTCTTTTTACGTTTAATTACAAAATCTTATAAATTTAACCAATTTTAATTATCGAAATTTACATGTCGTTACATATATGAAGTTCGGGACGTTTACTTTATTGTTCTATATCTCATCTTGAATTGAGATCGTCCTTAGTTTTACCCTTGACATTCGAAACTGTATTAAACGCATTATCAAACATGTTTTTTCGTTGTGCATCACATCGATATTATATCATAGTAAGAAATGCTTCCAATAAGGTAACTCCAAAAATATACTTTGTTTGCACCAATTATGCCGGTTTGATTTACTTGGAATTTCAGTCTGTACTCCAGTTTCATGTATCTTCGGATAGACTTTAACTAGTTCATATAATTCTTCACCTGATAAAGTCATTGGTCGTTGTCTGTTCTCTACTCTATTTACTACAAAGTTTTTCTTATCTCTTCTAAAAGTACGATTAACATGGAGAAAACATCGATGACGATTAAACCATGAAATTTTCCTTCCATGTAGTAATGAAAATTCCCATGTATCTTCCATGCAGTAAGGACAAGCCAGACGATCGGCCGTACTCTAGTTTGAAAGCATTACGTAAGCCAAAAAATCACCAATAGTCCATAACAAAGATGCAAAAATATGAAAGTTCTTTTTTTCGTCACGTCATATGCATCCACCCCTTCATACCATAATATTTTGATTTCTTCGATCAGTGGCTGTAGATAAACATCGATTCTTTGTGCCAGATCATCAGGACCAGGGACGACAATCGTAGGAAACATGTATGGAGTTTTCATACACATCCATGGAGGTAAATTATAAGGTGTAACAATAATAGGCCAAGACGACTATTTACTACCAAATTAAGAGAATTGTGAAAATCCATCTATACAAAAACCAAGTCTCACATTACGACACTCTACGGCAAACGCAGGATAAGTCTTATCGAAATGTTTCCATGCTTCTCCATCCGATGGATGTATCAAAGTCTCCTTTTTCTGTGTTCTCACACTGTGCTATCTCATATGTGATGCTGTCGTAGATGACGCATATAACCTTTAAAGTCTGGGAGTGATGGATAAATAATGCATTTCCTTGCCTTCTTTGTTTTATATCTTTTCTCATTACATGTTTTGCATTTTCTAATATTATTGTCATATTTCCAATACAACATACAACCATTTATACATATATCTTTCTTCTGGTAGGGCAAACCGAATATAGACATTAGTTTTTTAACTTTATAATGACTATCGCACAGTAGATTATTGGGTGGCATATGTCGTTTTGCAGCTTGTACAACTGCTATAAATCTAGCTTCTATAAAATTGAATTTTGATTTCATAGTAATGTATTCGGCAGTAACTAACAATTCCTTTCCGCTACTGTAACCTTCCCACAACTGTCTTTTCGCAAAATCTATTAAATCATAAATTCTTTTCACCCCCTCGGTCGGTTCTTCTTCGACATTTACATCATTAACTTGAACAGTAGGGAACATTGACCGTACCGCGTCTTCCACCATATCTACTATTGGATTCGTCGTAACATTATTATTATTCACCTTAGCCTCAGGCATTATAGAATTAGATGCACCAATTTTTTCTCCATGATGATCCAATAAATAATAGTTTGGCACAAAACCTGATTTACACAAATGTACAATAACTAAATTCGGTTTCCGATAATGCAAATGTCGACATTTACGACACGTACAACGAATTTATGTGCCACCTTTTTCATTATTAGCTTTAGCGAATTTAACAAATTCATGTATACCATCCTTAAAATGTTTTTTCGTTGAACCTTTCGTTCTTGTTCGACTTTCATACATCTAGGTACGGTCGAGAAGATAGTTGAACATTTTTCGTAATTTTAAATTATATATATATATATATATATATATATATATATATATTAGAAATTTCGACAGCATTTCTTTTCTATTCCTATACGCATATAGTTGCATCCGAAGTTTTATGTGATTATTATCGTATTTTCTAATTTACCAAAGCCTTTTGGGACTAAAGGCTTTGTTGTTGTCTTATTTTTGTTTAATTAATTTATATTGATTAGAGATAGACTAAAATAAATAAGAAGTTTATTCATAAATTATTTCCTTTACATCATTTATTAAGATGTTTATTGCGTATAAGGAATAAACTCCAAATAGTCGCTTCACCTAGGCGCTAGAAATAAACAATAGCGTATCGATGCGATACGCTCTTTGTATAATATCGGCACAGCCCAGATGGAACGATTACTGAGACTTTCCAAGTATAAATACCCAAACACATGGCGCATAGGCCAGTCAAACAACACTTGAAGACCATGTCAATCCTTACTCAATCCAAATACAAGGCGAATAGGCCAGTCAAACAACACTCGACGACCAAATCGTTCTCACTCAATCCAAATATAAAATATAAGGAATCGATCGGGAATAAAATTCAAATTCACACTTTCACACTTTCAAATTTTCAATTCCCAATTCACACTTTCACACTTTCAAATTCTAAATACCTACACCCAATTATTCCCAAATCACACTTTCGAATTCAACGATTTCATACTAAAAATAACATAATACACTAAACTAGCAATACCTACATCCAATTATCATCACAATAATGTACATTTAAACATAATTAAATAATTTAATTCGAAATTAGGATTTAGAAAATCACTAAATTCAAGAAGAAGAGGAGATTCTGGCGAGATCCGACGAGTTCTAGGCTTCTACGGCGACGACGAAAGAGGGTGACGGTTGGAGAGGGTCGGAATCAGTGATGGAGAAGGAAAAAACGTTTTTTTACCAAGCAAAGAAAGTGAAGAAGAAGATCTCGGGTGAAGCCTGTATACTCGATATGGAGTCGGCTGGCGTCGACTAGTATCGGCCCGATTAGTGACGGCTTTATTCATCTAGGGTCAGCCCGTATATATTTTTTTAAAATTCTTTTTTTACACCTATTTCTTTTAAAAAAATAAAAAACTCTACTACAATATAAGAAAATTGACATTTATTATTATTATTGACCCAATGACGGACCATGATAGGCTAAATTTGTGTTTTCGATGATATATGTTCGTATAATTCGAAAAATTTCGTTGTTGAAAATCTAACTCGCACGACCAATCGATGTAACTTTTAATCGATCCTTTATGCAAATTCGATAAACGTGGTCATATATAACATTTTCGAGGATTAAAATAATTTATTAAACCATTGGATAATCAATTATAAATTGCTAAATGTATTTGGTTTAATAAAATTATATAAAATAAAATACGCGGCGTAAAAATAAATTCTTTAAATCGTATATCGATTTAAGGTATTATGGACATGCATCTAGAACATGGTTTAAAAATAAACGAATCTGGGGTGTTGATCTTGAATTTCAAATTTATGGCCATTCGCGGACTTTCGGACAAAAAACCCTTCGTTCGAAGGCAGAATGACCTTCAAACGAGACTAAATTTGAACAAATGACGTTTTGTAATGTTTTAATTGAATCCGTACGGTTGGATTCCCAAAAAAAATCATCGTCTTATAAGTGTTGTGGCCAACTCCTAGAAATGACATATTTCTTGGATAATTTTATAAGCGATGATTTTTTTGCAAATCCAACCATATGGATTCGATTAAAATACTACGAAGCATCACCGGTTCAAATTTGGTTTTGTTTAAATGTCGTCGGGCCTTCGAACGAAGGGATTTTGTTCTGAAAGTCTACGAAAGGTCATAAATTTGAAATTCAAGATCGACACCCCAGATTCATGTATTTTTTTAACCATATTCTGAAAACATGTCCAAAATAACTTAGATCGACTTATGGTCCAAAGTATTTATTTTTACGCCGCATATTTTATTTTATATAATTTTATTATACCAAATATATTTAAAAATTCATAATTGAATACCCAACAGTTTAAAAAATTATTGTACTTCTTTAAAATATTACATATAACCACCTTTATCAAATTTGTATAACGCATCGACTAAAAGTAGCATCGATTTGTCGTGCGAATTAGATTTTCAACAACGATAACTTTTCGAATTAAACGAACATATATCATCGAAAATACTAAATTAACCTATCAATACCCATCATTGGGTGAATATTATTAATCATACATGTCAATTTTATTTTTTTGGCCATTTTAGTAGTGTTTTTCATTTTTTCTAACGAAATAAGTGCATATAAGAATTAGATTAAGAAAATAATTAAATAGCCGACGCTATCCGACTCGGGTGTTGCAGGCCATCCCCAGCCGACGCAAACTTCAATAGGATTTCACGCCGTCCCCAGCCGACTCCATAATGGAGACGGAGCCGACTCCGGCCGACTCCAGGCTCCGTCCCCATTTTAAAGTATTCTAGTAGTACGAGTATTGCATCTGATGAATATAAATGTCCAATCTTGATAAAAATGAATATCCGTACAAAGATTATATACAATACTTGTCAGACGGAACTAAAAGCTCTCTAAGGGATTTATAAAAAGTAAAGCGTATTATACAACGAGAGTTTTACAATAATTTTTTTACATTCTAAGAAACGCATATCTTTAATAATAGTTGTAATAGGTTTGGTGTCCCACTTTTTTGAAATCAACGTGAACTACCAAAAATGCCTCTTTATATATTATTCAATTTTAATTACTTAAAAATAGAATCTAATACTAAATTTCTTTTACAAATTCAAATTCCCATAAAAGTAGTATCTAATAACTGAACATGCTTTAAAATTCAAAACACTTCTAAAAATATGATCTAAAATTAAAACTTTTTTACAGATTCAAAATATTTCTTTACAAAATATCACTTGAGAATAAAAAATTATTTTTTGACTGATTTAAACATATATAATTTATAAGAAAAACAATTCACGCGCGAAGCGCGTGCCATTACACTCATACTAAATAGTTGTTTTCGTCATTTTAAAAATGCATACACTAAATTCTAAGCATCGATTCTAATTAATCCGAACCCGCCATAATGCTCATAAGCACTAATTAATCAACACATATATACCAATTAATGCACATATACACAAAATAATTTTTTCTCTCAACATACAAATGATAAACAATTGTAATGGCAACCTAGTTAACATTACATAGGGTATAACAAACAATCAATGTGGTATTATACAACTATAACAATAAATTACCCTAATTTAACAAATCAAAATTAATTAGGGTTCAGGAATAAAACCTGATTGGAGATTGATGAAGGACCTAGCTTTTCGAGAGTGAAGAATAATGAAGTTGGAGATGATCAAGGATCTGCCTCCTTCCAACTTAAGAAGTATTAAGTGACCAGGGTTTTCTTTTGGATAGTACAACGTTTAGATATATACGTATATATGTATATATATAGTTATATCTCGAAGAAGGTTAGACACATGGTACACGTAGATGGAATCACACGGAATAACCGTGATTAATGGACATAACACGTAAATAAAAATCAATCGGCATAAGTTAGTATTATGAATAAAATATGTAATTTTTCAATCATCAAAACATTGTTCTAACATCCTCCGCATTACGAACTGAAACGGCCCGCAAATCCGTACCCTTGAGTCAACAATATTCTACAACAATCTACTCAAGTTGCACAGAGATACGAAGCATTTGGGCTAAAGAAGAAGAGGTAGAAGAAGAGAATAGAAAACAACATCAGAATCTAACCATCGCAACAGAATAAAATATAATATATAATAACAGATCTTTACACAAAACAAATATATATCTGTTTTATACATACATTATCATCAGAGTACATCATCAGAGTTCAACAACATCAATAACATACAACTGGATACACAGCTACTCAATACAGCGGAATATGTATATATATACAAGTACGAGAGTACGTGTCGTCGTCCAGCTCGTCGCCTGAGCTCCAAAGCATCAAATCCTGTATTCTATAATACTCGGTCTGACCCGAGCATTATAGTTAAATAACACCCGAGTCAGTATGGAGTACCAGCGTGAGAAAATCACACCCAATTGATTATTAAGTTTTCAAAAATCCTTTGAAAACAAAAGCATCTCGTAAGACTATGCCACAAATAAACATGTATGGTTTTAACCTTACGATAGCTAAAACATTTTTATAGAAATCCTTTGATATTATAATAGGGTCTATATATAAATACTTATAAAATAGCCGAAATTGTTACATTATTAAATTCCAGCTACTAGCCACAAAGTGGGTAACACAAACAAAACTCGTACAAGGCTCGTAGGGAGAATGGATTCCCAACTAATGACCAGGCACTAGAGTACCACCTGTCACAGTACGTAGCCTAGATCACAGTACCGAGGAGTACGCCCGCTCCCCTGCAACACAAGACCGTAACTACCCCTTACTGGATAATCTCGAGTGAGATCACCCCGCGGTTGGGATCAGCAACTGCCCACTAAGCCGAAATAAAAGGGACATCTAGACAGGGATGACCACACCCTGCTTGGGTACTACCCACCTAGCCTTGCTGCATAACGCCTGATTTTCAGTCATTCCCATTTGATGAGGCTTGAGGCTAAGCGTTACCTTTTTAGAATATATCCCTTAGAATGCCCATCGTCCATCTGACGATGTTTCGCACATTCATCCATACAAGTCCGTCCCGGGTTCGAACGGAACCGAAGGCACTATTCCTACTACATCCATTTTGGAAATTCCTCAGGATTAGTAGCGACTAGCCCTTGCACTTCACCGCTCCATCTTCGAATCCAAACTCGTTTACACGAAACGTACAAACCGGATTGAAGTGGTTTTCGACAAATAAATCTCGATCCCCGTCTCTTCGAAACGATCAACGCAGTTGGCCAGTATTGATAGTCGGTGATTTAACTATCAATTAATGTTCACAACATCCATCACACAATAAATAATTTTCCAAATTATTTATTAATCTCAAAAATATCTTCACAAGATATATTTTCACTTTCCAAAACCCTTTGAAAACAGTTTTCAAACTATCTTCCTTTCTCCAAATAAATTCCAAGTATTTCTATTTCCATTGGAATCACTAAGCACAAAATTTTAGATTTTTAAAATAATTTCAGACACTTTCTTGTAAAATATGTTTAACATTTAATTTAGAAAATTTACTTTAGTACTACATTTAAAATAATACTTTAGAAATAATTAAAATAAGTTTACTTATAAATTTAACTAGATTTTCTTCTTTAAAATACCAAATCAGTCTTTAATTAATTATTACGATAATAGATTAAAGTAAAATACTTACTTCGGAATTTACTTTAAAACATTTAAGTTAAGACTACTTCAATAATTTGTTAAAAATACATCCTATATGAATATTTGAAAATAATGTTACTTTATAAATATAAAACTAGGTTCTCACCTTTTTTTTAAACAAAATACTAAATCACCTTTAAATAATTATTTCAATAATAGATTTGAAAAATATTTACTTTAGAAATTTAAACATTCAGAAATAATAAATTTTCTAAAATATGTTTTTTAAAATAACATTAACTTTCGTCTTATATTTAATTTTTTTTTACTTAAAACATACTTGGCTATTCAGAGAATTATACTTCTCTTCACAACCTTTAAAAATAAATCACTATTTATTTTTGAACAAGTTTTCTCATTCTTTTAATAAATTCCCACCTGAATTTATTCTTCCAGATATCCAATTTCAAACACTTAAATCAATTTCCAATTTGATTTCCAATTTACTTCATTTATTCAAAAAAATCCTTTAATTTCAGATTTTATTCCTTAATTATGATTTAAAATACTTTTAATTGAAATACCAATTTAGATTTCTCAATTACTTCTTATTCCTTTAATTAAATTTAAACTTTAAGTTTTAAAATAATTCTTTATTCCTTTAAATTAATATCACATAATTTTACAATTCATTAATTACCGTTTATTCAAATCCTTTTCTTTTCATATTCAAAGTTATTTATTAGTATTTAACATACTTCCATTTCTTTCTCAATTCATTCTTAATTTATTAAATTCTCTAAGATTATTTCATTTACAAATTTACTTCCTTTGTTTTCTTCCCAAAATCTAATTCATATATTTTTGGTGATTCATTATACCCAATATATATCTAATCAAATCATATCATTCAATATTCCAATATATTCAACATTGAATATCAAGTAATCACAATAGAGAATATTATATAATAAATATTGAGGGGTCCAGTTGGATCCCTCCAACCTATTTTACCTGCATCCATAGATGTTAGCACAATATAATATGCCAATTCCAAAATTTACCATAATATAGCACATCAATCAATCTCAACCATTCAAACAATTATTTAAATTTAACCATTTAAATTTAAATTTATATTAACTGAGTGAGATTAACTCACCTTTGATTTTTGTTCGTAACTCCAATCCAAACCAGCTTGTTCTTCATCGTTTTAGACCTCGAACAATCATTAAAGTGTTTGTTAATATTTGAATGGGCCAAACGAATTATTTGTTTAATTTCAACTAATAATTAAAAAAATTAAACAAATTTTCCTTTAAAATAATTTCTTAGTAACCAAAAGAAAATTTAGATAAGTTGATTAAACAAACCTATCTCCTAAATATTTCCAAAATAAATAGTAGAATAAAGCAGGCATGTGAAATGTATTTCCTAGATATATTCGCATTTTAAAAGAAAAATCCGCTTTACTGTAAATCTTCTTTTAAAGCAAAACTTTAGCATATAGTTAATTAAAATTCTTCTTCTCCTTACTGTTTCTAACTGACATGCCTACATAATTTGCTGAATCAATATAAACGAAAGAAAATACGTATACCTCACCATCGTTTCCCTAAAATGATTCCGTCCATCCTCGGGTTACTCGCGACTACATCAGCCTCAGACTTTACCAAAGGCAACGCATTGACCTCGAGCTCGATTCTGGATGTCATCGCGAAATGATAATTCCATCTCGTAATCAACACGTGACAATCCCTCATCACGCCGATGAGCCCCAATTGATTCGACTCGATTCGAAACTCGCTTCGGTCGCCGTCCCACGCGTGTGAGCTTGAGGCGCCATTGATGGATTATCGAGCTCGCCGAATTGATGTATAAGTGATTTAACTCGGTCGCCATTATTGATTTACTATATTATTTCTTCGTTTTCTGAAGAGAGACGTGGCTCGGTTTATAAAAGGGGGAAAAAAGTTGCGTGATTGTAACAACCCGCATATTTAACGATTTTATATTTAAATGTTTTTTTTAAATATAGCGTCGTTAGTCGGATTTAGGTCCGAAATGTTACTTTTTGCAAACGGCCGAATTGGGACTCGAAACCACCTCCATTGATTCCAAAATGGCGTTTGTAATCTTTTTGAGTATAAGCTTTGACATATTTGGAGTAAGTCGAATTTTGCTATTTGTTAAGTGGGCTTTTGGGTTTCACCCAAACTGTTTTATAAACCAACTCAGCCCTTCTCTCCTTCCATTCACTTATTCATTTCATTAAGCTTAAGAAAAAACTGAAATGGGGGAAGAGAAAGGAAATTAGAAACTCCTAGCCCTAAATCCATTTGCAAACTACAAATTCTTGCTCCAAGATCAAAGAGAAGCCATTGGTAAGTCTCTCTTCTTCTTCTCCAACTCTTTCTCCTTCAATTTCAGAAAGTTTTCCTAAACCTAATTTAGGAAAATGCTTGTTTGTTCTTAGATTGAAGCTTGTTGGGTTGCAGTAGTGATTAGTTGGTCTTCTCCTTGTGATTTAGCTCCTCCATCTTCTTTGTTTGTGAGATTAAAAGGTGAGTTTCTAACTCACATCTATTTCTTTTGATATCATTGATGTTAGGAATGAATTCCTAATATATGTCTATGTTCAATTGCTTTCGAATTGGATTGTTTTGGTGAAATTACCAAATATAGGATTTTTAAGCCAAATCTATGAAAAACCTTATATGGTTGATGTTTATGTTGTTCGGAGTGTTTGGGGTGTGTTGTTAAGGTCGGGTAGTCGTTTGACGTAAGCCCATAATCAACACGCATCCGATCGCTTTCGATTTGCTTAGCCATAGTTGGCCTAGGTTCAGGAATTGCCTGGCCATCTGGTTTCAGACGTCTGAAATGCCCATTTCAGACGTCTGAATATTGTCCTTGGAAGAAATTTATTTCTAGATTCAGACGTCTGAATTTTATATCCCAGATGTCTGAATTGGTTAAATTTCGACCAGAAAGGAAATAGGCAAAATATTGCCTATTTCAGACGTCTGGATGGTTGGTTTCAGACGTCTGAATTCTGTTGGGAAAAACCAATTGATTTCCAGATTCAGACGTCTGAATCCATTCTTTCAGACGTCTGAATATGCTGTTTTTGGCCTATTTGCCTTGTTCGTTTAATTTTCCAAATTTGATCGATGTATATTGATTCCAATTAGTTGCTTATGCATATTTGACCTTGATAATTCCTTTTTGAATTCATTCACGGGTTTTTATAAATTATTTCTTCAAATCGTATTAAAAGTTCGCTTCTCCGATTTATAAATTCTATTTAAACCACACGTACAATTTCGCACTTCGAGTGAAGTGGAAGGGTGATTAAATGGTTGGGCAAAACACGGACAATGAATCTGTGCGTTTATCTTTCCGATTAATCCCCGACCTATTCAATTGATCGTTTTGACCTTCGGATTTGGTTTACCGATGATATGAGGTGAATTTTGTACTGCTTTGAGTGTGAAATAAACTAACGGATAGTAAACCGTTTAGTGCGAACGGGTGGTTATGGGACTCACGTTACCACTTTTCGGATTCCTTTCTGGGAGTTTGTGACACATATTGCCTTTGGGATAGTGTCTTCGGACTGTCTCCTTCTGGCTTGTAACCTTTAGTATCGCTTTCGATGTTGGGCGTTATGCGCCACATGGGTGATATTGGGTTGCTATAGTATCGCTTCTGATGTTGCCCGTTATGCGCCACATGGGTGATATTGGGTTGCTATTGTATCGCTTTCGATGTTGGCCGTTATGCGCCACATGGGTGATATTAGGTTGCCCTATTGTATTGCTTTCGGAGTTGGTCATTCGTTACCGCTCGAGCAATTTTTATGACGTTTCAATTGAGATGTATATTCCCTAGGTATCGCCCCTCGGTGTAGGTCTTTTTGAACCACACGATATGTAGTGATCACCTTGTGAACTTGTATACCATATTGGTATTTGTTATTTGCCTTTTGGCTTGTTTTGGGATATTCCTATCCTTTGTTTCTAAGAGTTGCCAATGATATGAGGCTTGTTTGTTATGATATGATTCATCTTATGTTAGATGGTTGTGTTATCTCTTTTAGAGATATTTGATATACATTGTGACCTTGCAGGTTTATTGTTATTCAGTTTATCTAACTGATTGGTTTAGCTAGACTGACCCGCGTATTTATTACTCGGGTCAGACCGAGTTGTTTCAGGTTAGGTGCTTCGGACTTAGCCTATTTTGCTTCCGCATGGACTATTCAGCTTGTTCCTTTTTGTTAAAGCTTTTTGTGTAGTCCTATTTTGTTGTAACTCTGATATGTATTCTATTGACTCGTCTGTATATTGTGGTCTGCTATACCACCTGACATGTACTAGTTTGTATACTCTATTATGTATTTAGTATATGTGTATATGATGATCTACTGTTCTATAATGTATATTACATTTGAGTTATTATATTCTGTTCTGTTGAATCCAACCACCTATGGTTTTGTCTTAAGTATGCATTGGATATGTCGATCTGTTGGGTATGATTATTGTCGACGTATTTAATGGGTAATTAGAGCAAGGCTATAGATGGTCGCTCCTATCCAGCCTTATTCTCCGTGTTAGCAGACGGTATTATCTATTAATGCTCTTTGCTAGCGTGGGTATAGAGGTGGGGCGTCACAGCGTGGTATCAGAGCTGAGTTCAGAACAAAATATGATAAACACAGAATAGATGCACATATTATGGTACATCAAAGTGTACAAGTGATACAAATCTTTGAATCATTGTGTCTCTTTATTCCATCAAGATTAGATAGTATTTGGGAATACGTCTAGGATTATTCCGTAGTATCCCATATTGAAATATCTACCTTGTGAATAATCTTTTCCTTATCTTGACTTTCAGCTTATGTCTGGAAGAGGTAGAGGTCGACGTTCGGATGCTGGACAATCTAGTGGCTCACATCCGGATGGCGTTTATATGTCTGCCGATCAGTTTATGGAGTTGTTTAGGAGCACTCAGCCTCCCGTTCCTCCTCGAGTGTCCCCACCTCGCAAGTTTGCCTTTGCACGTCAGTGCAGTGATTTTGCTCATCTTGGAGGAAAACCGTTTAAGGGTTCCGAGTCCGTTCTTGAAGTCCAAGCTTGGCTTCGCACGTGCGAGCGTATCTTCTCTCGCATGGATCTTTCTGACCATGATAGAGTTCTTGTGACTTCTAGTTTGTTACAAGAGCGTGCTCTTGATTGGTATGAGCTTCTTGTAGCCGAGATTGATGAGTCTACTCTTTCTTGGACTCAGTTTCGGGGACGATTTGAACTCAAGTTCGTTCCTGAATCTGAAAAAGTTTTATTGACCCGTCGCTTCCTTGAGTTGAAGCAAGGGAAATCTTCTGTTTCCGAGTATGTTGCATCATTCGAGGCTTTATCTCAGTATGGTCTTGAATTCATCAGCACTTCTTACAAGAAGAATTTGAAGTTTGTTTCTGGCCTTAAGAAATATCTTAGGAAGTCTTTGTTGCTCCAGCTTAAACTTTCTTTTGAGGAGTTAGTTGATTCTACGCTTCATCTCGAAACCGTCGAGAAGGAGTGTGATAGTGATGTTGATGTTGAGGTTTCCAAGAACCCCAACAAGAGGCCGTTTCCAATTCAGAAGAAGCCTTTCCTTCTAAGAAGAAGAAGACTGGTGGTCCTAGCTCTCAGCCTCAGTCTTCCGGAACGCCTTTCGTTCGAAAGTGTTTTAATTGTGGTTCTCCGGATCATATTATTCGAGCTTGTCCTAAGCCTCTCTTCTGCCGCTACTGCAAGAAGGAAGGTCATTGTGTTTCCACTTGTCCCATTGCTCCGAATAATTCTTCATCTGGCAAATTAAATGTAGCGAATGCTTCTGGAGGTCCTTCTCAGTCCAAAGGTATATCTTCATCTATTTTGGAAGGTTCTATTTTATTTCATGATCATAGTATACGAGTTCTTTTCGATACGGGAGCTTCACATTCTTTCGTATCGAAGAAGCTCGTTGATGATTTATCTTTGGATGTTTCTTGTTTGATTACTTCTTTAAGGATTGCGAATCCAATTGGGGGATCCGCGACCCTTAGTTTGCTTTGTGATGATGTTGAGATTGTTTTATGTGGTTTTTCTTTTCGTTCGAATCTGCACGTTATTTCTTGTCTGGGATTTGATATGATTTTGGGTATGGACTGGCTAGTGAGATATGATGCCAGGATTATTTGTTCAGAGAGAACTATATATCTTCGACATCCGGATTCGCCTACTCAGCTATCTCTTATTCTTCGGGATGTGGATAATTCCGAAATGGCTTTGTATTTTCTTGACTCGCGAGATGATGATGATATATCTCGTATTCCTATTGCTTGTGACTTTTCTGATGTTTTTGAGCCTGTATCGGGTTTGCCACCCAAACGGGCAATTGAGTTCCGCATTAATCTCATTCCAGGCGCGCAGCCAGTTAGTCGTCCTCCCACGAGGATGTCTACAAAGGAAAATGAGGAACTCAAGAAGCAGCTTTTAGAGCTTGAATCCAAGCAATTGATTCAATCTAGTTTTTCTCCGTGGGGATCCGCGGTCGTCTTTGTGAAGAAGTCTGATGGAACTTTTAGGCTTTGCATTGACTATCGCAAGCTTAACGAGTTGACCATCAGGAATAGGTATCCATTGCCTAGGATCGATGACATGTTCGATCTATTGAGTGGTGCTAAGGTCTTTTCTCAACTCGACCTTGCCACGGGTTTTCATCAATACGAGTTGTGGAGGATAGCATACCTCTTACAGCTTTCCGCACTCGATATGGTTCTTTTGAGTGGCTCGTTATGCCGTTCGGTTTGATGAACGCTCCTGCTTTCTTTGTTGATCTCATGAATCGGGTATTCCGGGAATATCTCGATAAGTTCATCCTTGTGTTCATTGATGATATCCTTATTTATTCTAAGTCTGAAGCTGAGCATGCTAATCATTTGAGAATTGTCTTGAGTACCCTCCGTCGTCATCATCTTAGAGCCAAATTCTCCAAATTCCACTTTTGGGAGAATAAGGTTAAGTTCTTAGGCCATGTTGTATCTTCCGATGGCATTTCTGTTGATCCCTCAAAGATCGAAGCCATTCAGAATTGGAAGAGGCCTGAGAATGTTCATGAGATTCATAGTTTCCTTGGATTGGCGGGTTATTACCGTCGGTTCATTAAGAACTTTTCCCGTGTTGTGCTTCCTCTCACTTGCCATACTCGGAAAGGCATTCGTTTTGATTGGTCTGACAAGTGTGAAGCTTCCTTTTTAATATTGAAGGAACTTCTCACTAATGCTCCTATTCTTGTGGTTCTCGAAGGGAATCATGATCTTGTTGTCTACACCGATGCTTGTGGTAGTGGTCTCGGTGCTGTTCTTATGCAGAAGGATCGGGTGGTTGCTTATGCTTCTAGGCAACTACGTCCGAATGAAGTTCGCTATGCCACTCATGATCTTGAGCTTGCCGCCATTGTCTTTGCCTTGAAGATTTGGCGACATTATTTGTTGGGCGAGCGCTTCATTCTCTATACCGATCATAAATCTTTGAAGTATTTGTTCACTCAGAAGGAACTCAATATGAGACAACAGCGTTGGCTCGAGTTTCTTGCTTCTTATGACTTTGATATCCAGTATACCCCTGGTAAGGGTAATCGTGTTGCAGATGCTCTTAGTCGCAAACATTCGGCTGTTATTTCTATGATGCTTGCCGAATGGAATGTTCTTGAAACTCTATCTTTTTGTGAAATTCGTGATCGAGGTTCATCTTCTGATTCTCCTATTCTATTATTTAGTTTGGGAGCTCGACCTATTTTATCGGATCGTATTGCCGATGGTCAGCGGCGTGATCCTGAGTTGTTGCATCTTATTCAGCTTTGTGAGTCTGGAGCTTGCGATGAGGCGTTGCAAGATTTCAGCATTGATTCTCATGGGTGTCTTCGTAAGAAGAACCATCTTTTCGTACCTTCTGATTTTGCACTTAGGCATGACATTCTTGATGACTGTCACCGTTCTAAGTATACCATTCATCCCGGTGGTAGCAAGATGTATGCCGACATGCGTCGTCTTTATTATTGGGAAGGCATGAAGCGCGATGTGGCGAGTTATGTGAGCAATTGCATAACTTGTCAGCGTTTTAAAGCCGAGCATCAGCGTCCTTCGGGTCTTCTTCAGCCTCTTGAGATTCCATTGTGGAAATGGGATCAGATTTCTATGGATTTCATTGACGGCCTACCTCGTTCGAGATCTGGCCATTCTAGCAATTGGGTTACTGTTGATCGCCTTTCTAAGTCTGCTCATTTTGTCCCTATTAAGTCTAATAGGACTGCTTCGCTTTTGGCTAAGTTGTATGTCAAGGAAATCGTGAGACTTCACGGTGTTCCTAGTTCTATTGTGAGTGATCGTGATCCTTTATTCACGAGTCATTTTTGGAAGAGTCTTCAGCAAGCTTTGGGAACAAAGCTTAATTTTTCTACAGCTTATCATCCGCAGTCTGACGGACATACTGAACAGGTGAATCGTATCTTGGAAGATCTTCTCCGTATTTGTATTTTTGATTTTGGTGGAAGTTGGGAGGATCACCTACCTCTTGTAGAATTCTCCTACAACAATAGTTTTCAATCTAGTATTGGTATGGCTCCTTTCGAAGCCTTATAGGGAAGGCCATGTCGATCACCTTCTTATTGGTTAGAATCTGGGAAGAAGCTTATTCTTGGCCCGGACTTTGTTCGTCATTCTTCTGAGAAGATTGATCTTATTCGGTTGAGAATGAAAGAGGCACAGAGTCGCCAGAAATCCTACGCGGACAACCGTAGGAAGCCTCTCGAGTTTTTGATTGGTGATCTTGTTTTTATTCGTGTTTCTCCTTTGAAGGGGGTTATGCGTTTCAGTGCGACTGGGAAATTGGCTCCTCGCTTTATAGGACCATTTTCTATTACTGAACGTATTGGCCCTGTGGCTTATAGAGTTTCACTTCCAGCTCATTTATCTGGCATTCATGACGTGTTTCACGTCTCACAACTTCGGAAGTGTCTTCGGGAGTCGGATTCTATTATTACTCCTCCTGGTTTGCAAGAGCTTGTGATCTCACTGGGCTTATCTATTGTAGAGCAACCTATACGCGTGCTTGACACGGAGGTGCGACACCTTCGGAACAAGGACGTGCCGCTCGTTAAAGTTCAATGGTCCGCTAATCCCAATGACTGTACTTGGGAAACCAGAGAATATATCGAGCGATCTTATCCGAGTTTTCTAACTTTGCTTGTCGATGGTGAGATTATCTTTTCGTTTCTAACTTGTTTCGTTCTCTTTTGAATGTTGTATGTATGTAGTTGTTACAAATATCGTCTCTAGGAATTGCGGGGACGCAATTTTGTAAGGAGGGGAGATCTGTAACAACCCGCATATTTAACGATTTTATATTTAAATGTTTTATTTAAATATAGCGTCGTTAGTCGGATTTAGGTCCGAAATGTTACTTTTTGCAAACGGCCGAATTGGGACTCGAAACCACCTCCATTGATTTCAAAATGGCGTTTGCGATCTTTTTGAGTATAAGCTTTGATATATTTGGAGTAAGTCGAATTTTGCTATTTGTTAAGTGGGCTTTTGGGTTTGGGTTTCACCCAAACAGTTCTATAAACCAACTCAGCCCTTCTCTCCTTCCATTCACTTATTCATTTCATTAAGCTTAAGCAAAAACTGAAATGGGGGAAGAGAAAGGAAATTAGAAACTCCTAGCCCTAAATCCATTTGCAAACTACAAATTCTTGCTCCAAGATCAAAGAGAAGCCATTGGTAAGTCTCTCTTCTTCTTCTCCAACTCTTTCTCCTTCAATTTCAGAAAGTTTTCCTAAACCTAATTTAGGAAAATACTTGTTTGTTCTTAGATTGAAGCTTGTTGGGTTGTAGTAGTGATTAGTTGGTCTTCTCCTTATGATTTAGCTCCTCCATCTTCTTTGTTTGTGAGATTAAAAGGTGAGTTTCTAACTCACATCTATTTCTTTTGATATCATTGATGTTAGGAATGAATTCCTAATATATGTCTATGTTCAATTGCTTTCGAATTGGATTGTTTTGGTGAAATTACCAAATATTGGATTTTTAAGCCAAATCTATGAAAAACCTTATATGGTTGATGTTTATGTTGTTCGGAGTGTTTGGGGTGTGTTGTTAAGGTCGGGTAGTCGTTTGACGTAAGCCCATAATCAACATGCATCCGATCGCTTTCGATTTGCTTGGCCATAGTTGGCCTAGGTTCAGGAATTGCCTGGCCATCAGGTTTCAGACATCTGAAATGCCCATTTCAGATGTCTGAATATTGTCCTTGGAAGAAATTTATTTCCAAATTCAGACGTCTGAATTTTATATCCCAGATGTCTGAATTGGTTAAATTTCGACCAGAAAGGAAATAGGCAAAATATTGCCTATTTCAGACGTCTGGATGGTTGGTTTCAGACGTCTGAATTCTGTTGGGAAAAACCAATTGATTTCCAGATTCAGACGTCTGAATCCATTCTTTCAGACGTCTGAATATGCTGTTTTTGGCCTATTTGCCTTGTTCGTTTAATTTTCCAAATTTGATCGATGTATATTGATTCCAATTAGTTGCTTATGCATATTTGACCTTGATAATTCCTTTTTGAATTCATTCACGGGTTTTTATAAATTATTTCTTCAAATCGTATTAAAAGTTCGCTTCTCCGATTTATAAATTCTATTTAAACCACACGTACAATTTTGCACTTCGAGTGAAGTGGAAGGGTGATTAAATGGTTGGGCAAAACACGGACCATGAATCTGTGCGTTTATCTTTCCGATTAATCCCCGACCTATTCAATTGATCGTTTTGACCTTCGGGTTTGGTTTACCGATGATATGAGGTGAATTTTGTACTGCTTTGAGTGTGAAATAAACTAACGGATAGTAAACCGTATAGTGCGAACGGGTGGTTATGTGACTCACGTTACCACTTTTCGGATTCCTTTCTGGGAGTTTGTGACACATACTGCCTTTGGGATAGTGTCTTCGGACTGTCTCCTTCTGGCTTGTAACCTTTAGTATCGCTTTCGATGTTGGCCGTTATGCGCCACATGGGTGATATTGGGTTGCTATAGTATCGCTTCCGATGTTGCCCGTTATGCGCCACATGGGTGATATTGGGTTGCTATTGTATCGCTTCCGATGTTGGCCGTAATGCGCCACATGGGTGATATTAGGTTGCCCTATTGTATTGCTTTCGGAGTTGGTCATTCGTTACCGCTCGAGCAATTTTTATGATGTTTCAATTGAGATGTATATTCCCTAGGTATCGCCCCTCGGTGTAGGTCTTTTTGAACCACACGATATGTAGTGATCACCTTGTGAACTTGTATACCATATTGGTATTCGTTATTTGCCTTTTGGCTTGTTTTGGGATATTCCTATCCTTTGTTTCTAAGAGTTGCCGATGATATGAGGCTTGTTTGTTATGATATGATTCATCTTATGTTAGATGGTTGTGTTATCTCTTTTAGAGATATTTGATATACATAGTGACCTTGCAGGTTTATTGTTATTCAGTTTATCTAACTGATTGGTTTAGCTAGACTGACCCGCGTATTTATTACTCGGGTCAGACCGAGTTGTTTCAGGTTAGGTGCTTCGGACTTAGCCTATTTTGCTTCCGCATGGACTATTCAGCTGGTTCCTTTTTGTTAAAGCTTTTTGTGTAGTCCTATTTTGTTGTAACTCTGATATGTATTCTATTGACTCGTCTGTATATTGTGGTCTGCTATACCACCTGACATGTACTAGTTTGTATACTCTGTTATGTATTCGGTATATGTGTATATGATGATCTACTGTTCTGTGATGTTTATTACATTTGAGTTATTATATTCTGTTCTGTTGAATCCAACCACCTATGGTTTTGTTTTAAGTATGCATTGGATATGTCGATCTGTTGGGTATGATTATTGTCGACGTATTTAATGGGTAATTAGAGCAAGGCTATAGATGGTCGCTCCTATCCAGCCTTATTCTCCGTGTTAGCAGACGGTATTATCTATTAATGCTCTTTGCTAGCGTGGGTATAGAGGTGGGGCATCACAGCGATTTTATATATATAAAAAATTCGGCTTGGCTTTCTTCAGAAGGAAGACGCGAATAATATATTTATTTATTATTTTTTTATATCTTCCTACGAGTTTACAAGAGAACGAGAGGGAACACGATTTTAAGATAAGGGTAGTAGCGTATACAAGAAGCTTGACTAATGAAATTGTTAACGCTAAAATGTGAACGCTAACACCCCGGTGTGTAAAGTGTGGTTGTGAAAGCACCACCCGATAGATCGGGAAAGAATTACAAGCAAGTAATAGCAGAAAAGCAGTAAACAACAACGATTTTATAGTGGTTCGGCTTAAGGGTATAGCCTACGTCCACTCTGAGTACTTTTATTAATAATCCCGTTACAAACTGATACAATTCTTCTCAAGTACAATACACTTCAAGTTACAAATGATTTGGAACAAGTCTTAAGCTTCAATGTCGATTAAAGTTCTTAGATTCATGTTGAAGATGTGTGGTTTCTTCGTGAATTTCTTTGATGTCTTCCTCTAATCTTGGAAGCTCTAAGTGTTGATGAAGTTCTCAATGCAGCAAGGTAACGGTGTGTGAAGAGAATGCGCCCAAGTCCTTTGAATGTTGGAGGTGGTTGCCTATTTATAGAGAGTTCTAGTCTGAAATTTCTGCCAAGTCCTAAGTCGTGGCCGGTCCAAGTTAAGTCGTAGCCGACTTAATATGAGTCGTGGCCGGTCCATCTGGCCCCCTTCTGGCTTCACAGGAGTTCACTTGCACAAGTCCTAGGTCGCCTCCGAGTCAACACTACTTCTCATTAATATGGCATCGGGCTTATACTTAGTGGCTTTAGGTCGTGGACGAGTTAACTTGGTAAGTCGCAAGTCACGGTTCAACTGGTAAGTCCTGGATCGTGTACGAGTTAAGAGGCCATTGTGCCAAGTAGCTGCATTGAACTTACCTTCCTTTGCTTAGGTCGTGACCGACTTAACATTGGTCATAGGTCGGTAGCTATCTTGGGTCGGCGTTCCTTAAGTCTTAGGTTGGTATACATGCTAGAGCATTGGTCGGCACCTCTCTTAAGTCGGTATCCCTTTTTGGCCTTAGGTCGGCATTCCTGTTAAGGCAGTTAGGTCGGCAACCAGTTAAGTCGGCAATCTCCCTAGACTGTTAAGTCGGTATCTATGTTGAGTCAGTAGCCTCATTGAAGTGTTAGGTCGGCAACCCTTTGAATCTTAGGTCGGCACCCCTGTTGAGCCTTAGGTCGGCACCCTTGTTGAGCCTTAGGTCGGCATCTCCTTGAGTCGCAGAGTCTAAACCGAGGCGGAGTTAACAATTGCCCCTCGAAGTATACGCCTACTGGTTAGGTCGTGTGCTTCGATAGTCCTTAACCCGTCCCCTCTTAGGTCGGTAGGTCGTACGCGACCCAATAGTTAGACCGCATCTGCCGCTTCAGTTCTCCCTACTGTAAGGTATAAAACATCCATCTTCTTCTTCCTTTTCATTACTTACTACCTTGCTCCTGCCATTAAAAACTTTCTCAAGCTCCAAAAGGCGATTCCATTCCAAACAATCACCGATAATCTTTGTTGTTCATCACGTAAGTAAAACCTGCTCTTCTCTTGATCCCTTATTGTCATCGATTCACGAATTCCATTCAAACCGAACCCACCCCTTGCGCGCTGCTTTACTGCGAACCTCATTGCACCAGCAGTTTGTGAGCTCGAGTTTGCTTGGTTTTGGCTTTAAATGATCGACGAGACGATGGAGATGGTTTACTGCTTCTGGCTAGTTGATTTTTGATTTGCGATAGGATGGTTAAGCATTGAATTTGGGTGATTTTGAACTGACTTAGTGGATGATCCGATATCATGAATTAGACAGCGTGAATGGAGTGAGGGTTTTTTGTGGATGGAGCGGCTAGCGGGTTAACAGGTTGAGTGGAGTGGGATACTGACCTGGACGGGACCCAGTAATTTTGGGTGACCTAACTTTTGACCGCCTTTATCCTTAAATCGTAGCCGAATTGACCCTTGGGGGAAATCTGCCAATCTAATCTTCTGCCGATTTAACCCTTGAACCGTGGCCGAGTTAACCCTTAAACCGTGGCCGAGTTATCCCTTAAACCGTGGCCGAGTTAACCCTTGGAGAATTTCACACCACTTTTTGAACCAGAGCCTTTACCCTTCCCACTTCTTACAACTTAAAAAGCTACCGATCTAAAGAATTAGAAACTTAATCTTCATTTGCGAGAGACTCCTTGGGTCGCCGCCGAGTTAACACTTAAGCTTTGGGCATGCTAACTTGTCGAGAGCATAGATCCACTTTGAGTTTCTAACTTGAACTGCCAAACTAAGTTGCCTGAATTTTGAACTGCCCCAACTTTAAATTTGCTTGAATCTCATTGTATTATTTCACAGATCGCATTAACTTATAAGCTGCTAACCTGCTGAAAATAACAAACAAAGAAAACCAAGGCGAAAATACTGCCATCGACTGCCCATGTCAGATGACAGATTAGTCAAGACAAGACAAGCAACTTAATTATATTGCATGAAATGTTTGTGAATCAATCAATTAAAGTTAAACATTAATGCAAAGTATCAATAATCTGAACTGATTTATCTGCATCAACATCTTACTTGCATATTTAGGCCTAAAACAATAGTCCCTGAATTTCATAACTAACAAATGCTTGCTAGTTTTCATTCCAGTTATATTTGTTCTCTGCTTGATTGATTTTACACAACACTTCACACACTTTAGGAAACGTGCACCTTCATGTTTGAATACCCAGTTGTTTATGTAGAATGACTTCCCACCGAGAAGAAGAAGTGGTAACTCAAGAGGAAGAAACTTTTCCGATAGCTGTTCCCATAGAGAATCCTCCGGAGAGAACCCCGACTATTCTAACTTCGAGAGCGTTTGTCCAGCTGCGCACTCAATTTGGCTTTGCTGAAAGTGATGTTCTTCTCCCTGGGCCAAGTGATACTGCTGACAATCCTCCCTATGGCTTTGTTGCAGTCAATCGCCAAATGTGCTTAAGTGGGGCGATTCCTCCTTTTAACGACTTCCTTCGAACTCTTCTCCTTCGGTTGACAATCTCTCCGTTTCAACTTCATCCCAACGGCTATGCCATCTTGACGGGGTTATGTGTTTTGTTTAGAAGAACCCTTGATCGCCTACCGAGTTTTGAAGAAATTCGTTATCTGTGCTCGTTTGCAAAGAGTAAAGATCATCCTTCCCTTATTATTGTGAGAAGTGCCAGGAACCGCAAGCTCATCTCCGATCTTACTGAAAGCGTTCATGGATTCTTGAACCAGTTTTTCTTTGCCCGCTGTCCCTCAGGCTTCTATGCCATCTGGAGAGTAGGAAGTAAGATTAGTATTTCTATTTTCTCCGTTTTGAAACTTTTTCGAGATCCGAACTTTCAGTTGCTAATTTCATTCTTTATTCTTTCCAGCACTTCCTCTCCCCTCTAGAGACCCAATTCACAAGCAGGTTTTTGAGAGGTTGAGTGCCGTGGCCACAGAAGAGAGGAGCATAAAATTTCTGTTGAGGGATGAATTTTTACATCAACATGGGCTTCTACACACTTCTCGCTCTATGCATGCTCATGAAGTTCCAACGGAAATCCCCGATTCTCCGATAAAGACTCCTGAATCTTCGCTGGTGAAGTGCTCCACTTCTGTCGATGTTGCGGGGCCATCTGGTAAACTTGCCCCGGTTATCGAGGAAGAAGAGCCTCAGGGATCCTCTCACCATTCACAAGAATCTGGTGAAAAGGCTAAGAAATCCAGTCCTGTCAAGCAAAGCAGGGACGATACCTTCGAAGGATTGAGCGACCTCTTCGCTACCTCACAAGAGATCTTCAAAGATGACCCTACTACTGCCGGGATTTCTTCTTCAGTAGTTGAAGCTACTTCTATTTTGCAACAGCCGTCGTCGACTCAAGAGTTGACGTTAACTATTACACCCACAACCACTCCCCAAATAAAGAGTGGTTCGTAGATTAATGCGCGTAGTTTGCACAACACACACACTTAGAATTTCTCATCACTTCTATGCACTTATCTTCTTGCACTTTAAAGATTTCTAAAGCTTATTATTTTAATTCCAGATTCTCCTATGGGGCGCAGCGGCTCGTATTATGACGATTTCCAGCGCTACGGGAGGCGTAGCCAGTATGATTACAGGCGTTACCTTCCTTCCTACAGAGAGTCGGATGAAGAGAGGGCTGCCCGAAAGGCTCATGAAAGGAGGACCGAAGAAGAACATCGTGAAAGAAGGGAGAGAGAAGAGCGCCATGATTCTTGGCAAAAAGGCGATGACTCTCACAAGAGAAAATCTCATGACGATCGAGAAAAAGGTCACATGAGTGAAGACTTAAGCAAACGAGCTCGTCACAGTGAAAAGCAGGCCTCTACTACTCCTGAGAAAGTTACTATTCCTGCCTCACTCGACATCCCTTCTGACTCTCCCGCTCTTGGGAAATCAGATATTCAAACGATAATTAACAGGCCCAAATTTCAAGTTGGACCGGGTCCTGCCACTCTGCAGAGCCGATTTCCTCAATGGTGCCTTAAGGGGGTGAGGTTCGACCTAGACTTGGTCCCCATCGACAAGTCTGCTATGTTGCGCAATCTTGATGCAGTCAAGCTCGATATCGAGAGGATGTCAAACTGGCAGAAGCTTGTCGATGAGCTTCAAAAAGTTAACCGTGCCAACATAGAGGCCATGCTTACCATGGAAAACGATAAGGCCGAATGGCAAAAGGTCGTTGAGCAACACGGCACCGAGATGAGGAACATTGCTTCTTACAATGAGGAGCTTGAAGCAAAAGTCGAGGAATTGAAACATGAACTTGCTGCTTCCTCTACTTCCTATTCTCAAAAAGAAGAAGTGCTCCTGAAACAAGTGAGAGACGCTCACGCTAGCCAAAGGGATGCCGAAGACAGGCTAGAAGTACAAAAAAGAATCAGTGAAGGCTATGCTACTGATATTGCTGAGCTCCAAAAGAAAAACAACTCCCAGGAGGCGGAGATACAAATGCTTAAGCTTCAGCTTGCCAAAACTGAAAGGGAGCGTGATGAGGCTGTCGCCGGCAGAATCGCAGCTGAAGAATCTCACGAGGCGACTAAAAACAGCATCAGCTCAATATTATTCGACTTCTATTTGCACAGCGTCTTGGGGCGTGGAAGCCTTGCCTTTCTAGGCCCCAAGTATGAAATCACACTGGCTGAAGTTTGGGAGACAGCACTTGATATGCTCGGTGGTAAAGGTGCTGGATATGCTGAGTCAGCCCTCGAAGAGCATTATCTTGATGACGAAGCCCGTGCCGCTCTTGCCAAGGGTAAGGAGCAGCTTGCCAAAGCGCGGGCCGGGATGGCGGAAGAAGAGCGTTCTGAAAAAGAAGTACCGCCTACCATCTCCGAACGTCCTCTAGTTTCTCCCGAGGTGGACATTACAGGCCCTAGTGCTCATTTGCCGCCTCCTACAAGAACTGGGGTAATCACCCCTACTGATGAAGAGGCTTTGGAGGACATTGGGGCTCAGAATTATGAGATTGAACTGACAAAGCCAATATCTTCAGGTAATTTCGACATTGGTCCGATTCAGGTGGATTGCCTGCTTATTCCTCAAAAATTCGATGAGCTTCTCGATTACCTCCTGAATCTCGATGAACCCATATCTCCCTTCTTTCGGGAAGATACTAACATTTTCAATTTTTCTTCTTCTGCAGTTGAAACAACAAGTGCCGTGCAGACTTCGCCTTCTCTGGTTATTCCTCCTCCATCTCTTCAAGTGACTCCTCCTTCTGCTTCACAACCTGGGTCACAAGAGGAGAAAATTGAGGCTCTTCATGGTTTGGATGACCCTGTTGCCTCGCAGGAGCAAAAAGATGAGGGACTCGAAGGAGGCGAGATCTCTCTGGAGCGGACTCCTTCTGACGACGTAGTTTTGTCCGCTCTCGTTACTCCGGGGAGTGAGTCTTCTTCGCAGAGAAGAAAGAAGCTTGGGACATCGAAGAGAAGGGGGAAGAAAATTATCACCACTGAAGAGGAACCGGAAATTGCGCCAGTTGTACCTCCCTCCCCTTCTTCCCTTATACCCACTGGCCGACCTGAAAAGCTGGTCATTCGGTCGGGTAAAGGGTCCAAAGGCAGTAAAAAGAAGTGAAGACTTTAGCTTTTTGTCTTTTGTATGAACTGGCCGAGAGTTGTGCGGGTACCGGCCCCCGCTTTTATTTTGAAACCTGTATCTGCATTATAGTTGAATAAAATGATTCTTCGTTTGTACAAACTTCTGTTTGAATTTGAGAATGCATTTACTATTTATTTTTTGCACAAGTTTATTTACACGATATTGCAGCGAGCTTATGGCATGTTACTTGAGCGTTACCTTTTGCTGGTTTGGCTATACCATATTGTGTGTAATTATACTATATTGCCCCCATTCCATAAGTTTGCTGCAATATTCTATACTTCGAGGGGATTTGCACTCATATTTGCTAAAGAATAATTATTTTATTCTTTAAAGAAAATTTTTGTAGAGTACAACTCCCTTCGTATAAGTTTCTACGCTTTGTCGTTCGAAGAAATCACTTTTTTTTTCTTTTGCTTATGTGCATATTTTACCAAGTGAATTCCTCTATGTGGTAAAGCGGACCTCTGAAGGGTACTTTAACTTCTTTTCTTTTCTTTTTTTTTTTTTTTTAACGATCATTTTCCATAGTAGGTAAATTACTCTTCCTTTGAAAGTTAAAGTACGCTTTTGATGAGGATTTTTTTTTTATACAAAGTTGTACCTCTGAGGAGGGATTTTTCACGTTTCAACACTTGGAAGTTTTATTTCGATCTCGGTGAAACGTGTACCTCCAAAGAGTTGTGCCTTTGAAGAAAGCCTTTTCACGTTTCAACACTTGGAAGTTTTATTTCAATCTTGGTGAAACGTGGGCTTCCGAAGAGGTCTTTCTTCTTGATTGTGTCCCCGGGAGGGGGTTGTACCTCTAAGGAGGGATTTTTCACGTTTCAACACTTGGAAGTTTTATTTCAATCTTGGTGAAACGTGTACCCCCAAAGAGTTGTGCCTTCGAAGAAAGCCTTTTCGCGTTTCAACACTTGGAAGTTTTATTTCAATCTCGGTGAAACGTGGGCTTTCAGGAAGGTCTTTATTTTGTTTTTGCATTTCAACTTTGGTGAAGTAAAATTCCGAAGAGCGGTTGTTACACTTCAACTCCTGGCGAAATGTGCCTCCGAAGAGGGCTTTTATTTTGTTTACATTTCAACTCTGGTGAAGTGAAATCCCGAAGAGCGGTCATAACACTTCAACTCCTGGTGAAATGGGCCTCCGAAGAGGGCTTTTATTTTGTTTACATTTCAACTCTGGTGAAGTGTAATCCCGAAGAGCGGTCATAACACTTCAACTCCTGGTGAAATGTGCCTCAGAGAGGGTTTTCATCGCCTGGAAGTTACTCTCTCATGGTTGGAGGGTCATGACTCCTCCAATCTTTTTTGTTGAGTAGAGAACTTTCTTTTTTGTGGCGTATGACCCATTAGAGGTCTTTTATCCTCCGAAGAGTTGCGCCTCCGAAGAGGACTTGTGCTGCTGATGGTAGCTTTGGTTGTTCCTCTGTTCACTTGCTTATGCCTTTTCAGCGATCCTCTCTTTTTTTCCTTTTTTTTTTCTTTTCAAGTTTTCATTCCCCTTTTCTCGCAAGTGGCTTGTTTAATCCAAGGAAGCGTACTCCATTGTTAGGCAAGTTCGTGAGAACGGGCACTAGCTTCCTAATTGGATGTTTGTTCGTTCAAACAATCTCAATTTATTAGCAAGGGATTGTTTCTATCGAAATCATAAGCCGTTCAATTGAAGTATTTCCTATCTAGGATTCGAATTCGGGGCCTTTATGACTTGAAATTTGTTTGTTGAATGACGGTGAGAATCACTCGGTCTTATTATGCGCAAGTTTTATTTCCATTGTCTGCAAAAATTTAAATCGACATTTCAGCAATACATTTTATGTATTTTTATATCGAAAACAAAGCAAACATATAATAATAATAAGGAACACAAGATTTATAGTGGTTCGGCCATGAAATTGGGCCTACATCCACTTTATATTCTTTCATTATTTACTTGCATCAGTTTCACAATTGCTTTCAATTACAAGAATCATACATTCATAATTCTTTTTACAATGTTTCAACAAAATTTTCAAGTAAAGTATGGACGCAAATGGTTGCTGTTCCATGCCCTTGGAATTTGATCTCCATCAACAGTGGTGAGCTTGAATGTGCCGTCAAGAAGCTTCTGACCTATTACATATGGTCCTTCCCAATTTGGCCCAAACACACCTGTCGCGGTCATAATTCTTTTCAGGACTAGATCTCCAATTTCAAAGCTGCGTTGACGAACTTTGGAATTGAAATGTCTGGCTATCCTTTGCTGATGAGCTGCAACTCTGAGGTTAGCTTCATCTCTTTTTTCATCAAGGAGATCCAGCGCTTCAAGTTGTAGCTTCTCATTTTCTGCTTGATTGAAATGGATTCTTCTGTGTGAAGGGACCTCTATTTCAACCGGGATCATTGCTTCCGATCCGTATGCTAACGAAAAAGGAGTATGCCCAGTTGCAATTTTGTGAGTAGTTCTGTATGCCCATAGTGCAAGTGGTAGTTTATCGACCCAACCACCTTTTGCTCTTTCGAGTTGCTTTTTGATGGTTGATTTGATGATTTTGTTCACGGCTTCCACTTGCCCGTTTGCCTGCGGATGAGCTACTGCCGAAAAGCTTTTCTGGATTTTGAATCGTTTGCAAAAATCCTGGAATTCCTCGCTTTCAAACTGAGTACCATTGTCTGTGATTATTTTCTGAGGCACACCGTATCTGCAAATGATATTCTTGGTCACAAAGCTTATCATTTTCTTAGAAGTGATAGTAGCCAATGGTTCAGCTTCAGCCCATTTAGTAAAGTAATCAACTGCAACAATAGCATATTTAATTCCTGATTTAGCAGTTGGTAGCGGCCCAATGAGATCCATTCCCCAAATTGCAAATGGCCATGGACTGACCATCTGTGTGAGTTCGGTAGAAGGCGCTCTAGGAATTTTGGCAAATCTTTGGCATTTGTCGCATTTTCGGGAGTAATCTGCAGCATCTCGATTAATTTCTGGCCAAAAATATCCGTATCGGAGAATTTTCTTTGCTAATGTTTGACCACCTGAATGATCACCACATTCTCCTCCATGCACCTTAGCTAGGATTGTTTTGGACTCTTCCCGGGATACACATCGAAGCAATGGCATTGAGAATCCCCGTCTGTACAATCGGCCATCCTGAATTACATAGCGAGAGGCTTTCCTTAGTAGCTTTCGTCTTTCTATCGAGTTTTCTGGCAGAGAACCTCTGAGTAGGTAATCCAGTATCGGAGTCATCCATGACTCTTGTTCTTGAGATACATTCATAATCCAGTCTATATCCATCTCGTCTATACTTGGTGCTGAAAGGACTTCTACAGGGACCAATCCCAATAGTTGAGCTTCACCAGAACTTGAATACTTTGCGAGGGAATCTGCCTTCATATTCTCTTCCCGAGGAATGTGGCTTATTGAATAGTGATCGAGTTCACATAGGAGTTCCCAAGCCTTTGACAAGTAGGAAGGCAGGTTTCCACCTTTTGCTTGAAATTCCTTCTTGACTTGGCATACAATAAGCTGAGAATCACTGAAGATTTGTAATGCTCGAATGTTTAGCTCTTTAGCGATTTTCAGACCTGCAATAAGAGCTTCATATTCTGCTTCATTGTTTGTTGAAGGAAATTCCAATCTTAGTGCATAACATAATGACCGACCTTCAGGAGTTTCAAGTACCACTCCGGCTCCAGAACAGTAGTCATTTCTTGCGCCATCAACATACATCTTCCACTGGATTGGGGAATCATTGATCGTTTCTTCTTCACCATTATCTTTCTCTGTGAATTCTGCAATGAAATCAGCTAAAGCTTGTCCGTTGATTGCTTTTCGGGGGTGATAGGTGATGTCATATTGACTGAGTTCAATGTTCCATTTTAGAAGGCGACCCGAAGTTTCAGGGCGAAATAAGACTTGCTTTAGAGGTTGATCAGTGAGTACTTTGATAGGATGAGCTTGGAAATATTGCCTCAGTTTCCTTGATGCAACTAGTAGGCAATAAGCGAGTTTTTCCAACTTGGAGTAATTCAGCTCTGCCCCAGTGAGTCTTTTGCTGATATAGTAAACCGGATGTTGAATCCTTTTGTCTTCCCGTATCAGCGCTGCACTTAGAGCATGAGATGATACTGCCAAGTATATAAGAAGATCCTCACCATTGCTTGGCCTAGAAAGTATTGGAAGCGTTTCCATATGACGGATCAACTCATCGAAGGCTTTTTGGCATTCGGAAGTCCATTCAAAATTCTTCTTTCCTTTCTTCAGGGCGTCAAAGAATGGGATGCATTTATCAGTGGCTTTGGAAATGAACCGACTCAGGGCGGCGACCTTTCCGTTGAGACTCTGCAATTCCTTCTTTGTTCTAGGGGCTTTAACTTCTTTCAAGGCAGTAATTTGAGCCGGACTAGCCTCAATGCCCCTAGCACTGACGATGAAACCTAAGAACTTTCCGGACTCGACCCCAAATGTACATTTCAGAGGGTTAAGTTTCATTCTGTATTTCCGGAGGACTGCGAACATTTCTGCTAAGTGTTCAATGTGATCCGCTGCTTTCCTGGACTTCACTAACATGTCGTCGACGTAGACTTCCATAGTTCTGCCCAATTGCGGTTTGAACATAGCATTAACAAGTCTTTGGTAGGTTGCCCCTGCATTTTTCAATCCGAAGGGCATAACTCTGTAGCAATAAAGTCCAACATCTGTGATAAAGCTTGTATCTTCCTGATCCGGCTCGTGCATCATGATTTGGTTATAACCGGAGTAGGCATCCATGAAAGATAACAATTCATGTCCCGCAGTTCCGTCTACCAGTTGATCGATCCTGGGTAATGGAAAGCAATCTTTGGGGCAAGCCTTGTTTAGATCAGAAAAATCAATGCACACTCTCCATTTTCCATTAGCTTTCTTGACCAACACAGGATTTGAAACCCAATTCGGATATGTAGATTCTTTGATGAAGTTATTTTCCATGAGTCGATCGACTTCTTCTTTTAATGCTGCTGACCTTTCTGGACCTTGGGTTCTTATTTTCTGTTTAACTGGCGTAAACTTTGGGTCAATATTCAGAGCGTGTACTGCAACTTCTGGGGATATTCCACACATATCGGCATGAGTCCAAGCAAAGACATCCAGATTTGCTTTCAGGAAAGATATCAAGATATTCTGAATTGACACATTAAGCTGTGAACCCACATTTAACACCTTATTTGGGTCATTCGGGTCAACAGGTACCGGAACTGTCGTTTCCACCGGTACCACTCTATTCTCCCCTGCACTGGCTTTTCTGGGATCCATTTCTTTCCGTGCCCCGCTGTGCTCGCCAGTGCAGGGTCCGCCCCGTAATTGCTACAAGGCCGGTTCTTTGATGCGGACTGGGGTTGCCGCATCCTTCCCCATTTCTCTTTTTCTTGACTCTCGCAGCTCTGTCAAATAGCACTCTCGCGCAGCATTTTGATCCCCTTTTATAACTCCTACTCCACTGTCAGTAGGGAATTTAATAGTGAGGCACCACGGGGCTAGGATAGCTTTGAATGCTGCGAGTGTTGGACGGCCAAGAAAAGCATTATAAGCAGAAAACTCATCGACAATCACAAATGTTTGCTTGCGGACCACTTTCCTTTCTGCTTCTCCAAGTTCTACAAGCAGATCGATGGTCCCAATTGGTTGCTTTGGCTCCCCAGTGAAGCCAGCGATCTTCTGTGATGAGGCTTGTACATCAATCATAGGGATTTTCATCTGGTCAAATGTCTTCTTGAAGAGGATATTGCATGATGCTCCGCAGTCAATGAGGACTCTTCTGACAATGGCCGGTCCAATACCAGCCGAGATGACCAAGGGATCCAGGGTAGGAGCTTCTATACCTGTGGAATCTCTGGCTCTGAAAACAATATCATCGCTGAAAGTTTTCTGTTGTTTCAGGGGCGTAGTGTCTTCTAAAACAAAGACGTCCTCTTCGGCTGGAGCATATTTCAAAGCCCTGGAATATCTCTCCATCTCACCCCAGCTCTTGCCAGCTGGGTGAGGCCCTCCTGTGATGACATTGATAACGGGCCTTCCCGATTCATGTCCCGTAGCTTTCTCACCTGTCCTAGGCTGATGAACAGGAACCTGTTGCCCCTGACTTGACGATGCAGGATTGTTGCTATTTTTCTTCACGAATTGCTGCAGTTTGTTTTCTCTTAGCAACTCTTCAATCAGATTTTTCAACTGGCGGCATTCATCAGTCTCATGACCGGGTTGATTGTGAAAGCGGCAGAATTTCCCACTCTGTATGGCTTTTTTCCCGGTTCTCAAAGGGATAGGTTTAGGGAAATCGACGGAATCTTTAGTGGCCAGGTAGATGTGCTCCGGTGTATGTGATAATGGAGTATATTCTGATGGCTTGAAGGATCGGGGCTTCTTCAGATTACCCTGTTTCTTCCCATTATTATTCTCCCTTTTTTGCCCCATCGATTCATTCTTGCGTGGAGCGACAGTGTTGTCTTCTGCTTCCTCCAACACTGTCTTTACTGGTAAAGGAAGGCTTTCCAAGCGAATGAATTCATCTGCTTTTTTGTAGAATTTTTCGAGGGAGGTTGGCTCTTTCATGTTCAACCATTTCCCAAATTCGCTTGACTTATCAATAGCTCTCATCAGATAAGTCAATATCATTCGTGGTTCAGCATTGTCCACCTCGGCCAGCGCTATATTAAAGCGGTTCAAGAAGGATCTGATAGACTCACCAGGATTCTGCTCTAAACTCGATAGTGACATAATGTCCTTGGCCTTCGAAGCATATAGTCTAAACTGCTCCTTGAATTTTCTGGTCAAGTCTGAAAACTGATCGATAGACCGGACTGGCAACTTGGTGAACCATAGTAGAGCCACACCTTCCAGGTATACGGGGAAATATCGACACTTTATTTCGTCAGAGGCCCTGGCACCTGTCATGTGCCAATCATATTTATACAAGAACTCATTCGGATCACTTGTCCCTTTGTAAGCTGGAATAGTCGGAGGGACAAACTTCCTTGGAAATTCCGCCTTCAAGATTTTTTCAGTAAACGGAGTTTTACTTGGGGCGAAACCCCATTCCTTCTCATCTTCAACCCTTTGCATACTTTCTTTCATGATCTGCCGGACCATTCCAGAAAGATATTCCTCTTCATGCTGAATTCTAGATCCACCGGCCTCAGGTACTGCCTGCTCAAAGGGACTAGTAGCCCTTTCAGGAGCATCCCTTTCATTAACATCATGAACGTTGCCAGCATAGTTCCTTTCATTACCAGCCGGTTGATTGTTTGCCCCAAGTAAGTCGTTCAACTTATTCAAAATCAGAGCATTCTGGGCACTTTGAACCTCTAATTGTGCATTTTGGGCGTTTATCTGCTGGTTTAACCCTAGGATCACAGCATCCAACTCTGCTTTCGTAACTCCAACAGACGGAGTGGGTTGATTAGGTACAGGGGAAGCGGACGTTCCCTCTTGAATGTTTCCAGATCTGACGGATCTACTTTTCCTTCCAGGAGCCATAATCTCAGATAGACTTCTGGTTTTTAAAGAGATTCTTTCTACAAATCCTTGCGAAGCAATGATGATAGTTGCCCTGAGTTCAACTTCTCAGTGAAAGCACCAAAAATGTTAACTCTAAAATGTGAACGCTAACACCCCGGTGTGTAAAGTGTAGTTGTGAAAGCACCACCCGATAGATCGGGAAAGAATTACAAGCAAGTAATAGCAGAAAAGCAATAAACAACAACGATTTTATAGTGGTTCGGCTTAAGGGTATAGCCTACGTCCACTCTGAGTACTTTTATTAATAATCCCGTTACAAACTGATACAATTCTTCTCAAGTACAATACACTTCAAGTTACAAATGATTTGGAACAAGTCTTAAGCTTCAATGTCGATTAAAGTTCTTAGATTCATGTTGAAGATGTGTGGTTTCTTCGTGAATTTCTTTGATGTCTTCCTCTAATCTTGGAAGCTCTAAGTGTTGATGAAGTTCTCAATGCAGCAAGGTAACGGTGTGTGAAGAGAATGCGCCCAAGTCCTTTGAATGTTGGAGGTGGTTGCCTATTTATAGAGAGTTCTGGTCTGAAATTTCTGCCAAGTCCTAAGTCGTGGCCGGTCCAAGTTAAGTCGTAGCCGACTTAATATGAGTCGTGGCCGGTCCATCTGGCCCCCTTCTTGCTTCACAGGAGTTCACTTGCACAAGTCCTAGGTCGCCTCCGAGTCAACACTACTTCTCATTAATATGGCATCGGGATTATACTTAGTGGCTTTAGGTCGTGGACGAGTTAACTTGGTAAGTCGCAAGTCACGGTTCAACTGGTAAGTCCTGGATCGTGTACGAGTTAAGAGGCCATTGTGCCAAGTAGCTGCATTGAACTTACCTTCCTTTGCTTAGGTCGTGACCGACTTAACATTGGTCATAGGTCGGTAGCTATCTTGGGTCGGCGTTCCTTAAGTCTTAGGTTGGTATACATGCTAGAGCATTGGGTCGGCACCTCTCTTAAGTCGGTATCCCTTTTTGGCCTTAGGTCGGCATTCCTGTTAAGGCAGTTAGGTCGGCAACCAGTTAAGTCGGCAATCTCCCTAGACTGTTAAGTCGGTATCTATGTTGAGTCAGTAGCCTCATTGAAGTGTTAGGTCGGCAACCCTTTGAATCTTAGGTCGGCACCCCTGTTGAGCCTTAGGTCGGCACCCTTGTTGAGCCTTAGGTCGGCATCTCCTTGAGTCGCAGAGTCTAAACCGAGGCGGAGTTAACAGAAATTAAATTTCATCAGATTATTATCAATTAAATTTTTTTTCAGCGCGTTTATAAGTCATACACTCACACACTGACTCCGATAAATAAGAAATTTGAAATCCGATAGTAATTCAATATTACAGATCCAATGGAATAGGTTTCATCGAATTCCGAGACTGTGCCTCGGAAAGCTATTTTTAAATTCAATTTAAACGATATTAAATTCAAAACTTAACAAACCATTCTTAAATTTGATTTCAACACTTCTATTCTCTTCAGTATTAGCAATATAACTTTTATAAGCTTACAAATTATTTTTAACAGCCTTAAAATTCCAGATTTAACATTTTATCCAACCTCAAATTATTTAATTCTAGAATTTAATCGTCAAATAAATTGTGATATTGGAATTCAAGTTCATATTTAACCTTTAAATATTTAAAATTAATTTAAATATTCCAAATTTAAATACTTAAAAATTCCGGGTCGTCACATTCCTCCCCCCTTAAAAGAATTTCGTCTCCGAAATTACTAGTTAGGAAGAATGGTCCAATACCTGTTTACTATTTTCCAAAACCAAACAGTTTTATCACATTGCCATAACACATCCTTTATTAAAGACCCACTATTAGTTCAACCAACTTCCCTAAACCTTCCATAGTTTCAAGCTATACTATTTGTTTAACCATTCAAGTTTCAATTTAAAACCAAATTTTGAATTATCAAAATTTTCTCAAAAATTTTCTAACTCTCTAAATTTCCGAATTTTTTTGCCAGCGTGTCCTTTGCGCGGCTAGTTCGTTACAACTACAAAAGGCCTCTACGGGCTCCCAAATCCCAAAAGAAAACAAAAAGGCCAAGTGGCTCGATCAAAAACCCAATCAAATTTCATACAGAAATTTAAATACATACCTTTTGTCGGGAAATTCAAAGTTATCATCTGAAATCAAAACCAATTTTCCTTTCCCTTTTATAATACCTGTATATCCTACTTAGCACCAATATCCAATCACAATATTCCCAAAACATTTTATCGACTTTCTCACAAAATGCCAATATCTATTCATCCAAATATTAACTTGGAATATATTTGTATTATCAATTTCCAATTAAGAATTCACTATCTCTTTCTTAAGTTTGGTATAAGTATTTAATGTGCTTCTTGTATTTATTTTCATCTTACTACTTTAGTTTATATTTGTTTCTATTCAAATTGATTCTTTCATTTCCATCCGAATTTAATTTATCTTCAACTCTGTATATTAAGTTTTATCTTCCATTTATAGCTGATTCATATTATAATTTTATAGTAGTTTCATTCACTAATTTATTTCAATTTTTAGTTTGAAATCGTTTGGTCGTTAACAAAAAATTTTCCAAAAAATTTCTAACTCCCAAAATTTCTGGAAAATTTTGGCAGAGTCTCCTTTGTACGGAGGAGCTTTTGCAATTTGACAAAAGAGATAAATATGTATACATCGACCCACCCGATCGGAAAAACCAAAAACAATTCATATTTCCTATTTTTATTGCGTAGGCGTACCTTATTTAGCATTTTTAAGCAAACAGCTTATATTCTTAGCATCAAGCATGAACAAAATCCAGCCAAATGGCTTCCCGGTACCTGTACTTACTCAATTTAAACACATAAGTAACATATCTATGAAATTTATAACATTTCATTCATTTAAACCGCTACAACTTATCAACAACATAAGTAATGCATTATAAATACTTCCATAAGCAATTTGTATAGTTTCCAAACTAGTTCAATTTGCTTTTAACCGATTCATATACCATTTTCATTCATCACAAGTGAGTTACAACTCATTTATTTATCTTCAACTCATATTTATGTCTAAACAACTCATATTTATTATATTTGATTCAAAAATCAATTTTATGTACTTTTATTAATCCATGGAATTTTATTTTCCTTCGTTTACGTTGAACGGCCAAGTTAAGCAATCTCGACGATATTTATTTAAATAAACAATTTCTTTAATTTTATAATCATTTTAAAATTGATTCCTATTCAATTTATATTTAATTCCATTTCAGTTTTTATTTACAAACTATAGATTTGCATTTTATTTCATATTTACTTTGTTTTGATTCAAACCATTTTATTCAGATTAGAAACACTCCCTTAAGCAACCATTCAGCATATTTATTTAAGCCAAACTTCCATTCAATTATTTGCTTAAGTTATTTATTTTTTTCCAGCTTTATAGCCCAAGTTTATATTTTTTTATTTTTTTATAAACAGTCTCCAATTTATATTCTTGATTTGATTTTTATTTGCTAAACACATTTCACTTACTAACTTAACTCACTTTGTTTGTTCATGTATTTATTTGAAATTTTTTAGTTCACATTCACATTTCATTTCCAAATCTATGTTTTAATTATAAGGCCAATTCAAAATTTTATTTCCACTCTCTTAAATTTATTTGTAATTCAATCCATAATCAAACTCTTTCATTCGACAATACTTCAATTTAGTTTACTGACAATATTCATTGAATATTAATTATAACTCAATTTTAAGTCATAATCAAAGTTTATTAATTCTCAATTCAACTTATTAAGTTATCCCAAATTAGTTTACTTCCCATTTTCAATTAAATATTGATTTTTACCACAAAATCACTTCGTCATATTATTATTATTTTTTCGAGTTCAATTCTAATTTTATAATTCAAGTTTGGATTTCTATTTCATTCCCAAGATACAAAATATTTTATTTTGACTTATTTATTCCACTTTTAAAATTTTATAAGTCGCACATTCATTTATTTTCCCCCGCTTCCATTCATCTACACCCAATCATCTTTCACTTCTAACTCAAGATCTTACCCTTATTAAGCCAAGCATACTTTCATTTCAAGCAATTAAATTTCTTTTGATAAACAATCGAAGTTTATTTATTCAATTTAATCCTTATCCAACTATTTCTATTCGAATAAGGATTTTATTTCATTCAACTTAAATTATTCAAGCTTTTATTTAATAAATTTTCCACTTCCCTCGAAATCACCCTTCCATAAATTTTAATCTAATTCATTCAACAACACTTCCAATTATAATCCAATTTAATTCAATTTAAATTTAAATTTTATTTAACTTATCTCATGTTAAATTCAAATATATTTTCTTCATTTTCATTCACTTAAGTTAAATTTAAATTTCTGGATTAAATTTTCAATCCCTTCTTATTATTATCAACTTTACTTTATCAGTTCAATAGTTGATTCGTTTATTCATTCACAAATTCTTTTTCAACCAATGACTTTTGTTTTCAAACATTAATTATTTTTAGTCCATTTGAACTTATTCTACGCTTATTTTACACATTTAAATCAAGCATCATCCAACATTGAATTTTCAATTCATTTTCATACCATAGTAATTGATCAATTACTTATAAATTTTAAATCTCAAAACTTTGTTTTATTGAATCCAACTTAACTAATTTTCTTTTCCAAACTTAAATTCAACATTCAGTTTTGAAACACCCACACACACACACACACACACACACACACATATATATCACCAAATTATTCCTTTGCATTTTCAAAATCAACCAATTTCCTCCAACAAACATTATTCCAAAACGTCCTGGTAGCAATTCCTCTTTTGGAAACTCGAAAATAAACATCGATGATGCTGCAGTCATCACCGAAATTATTTTCCAGCTTCCATAAGATCTCAATGCTTTAATCTCTTTTAAAACCCTTCAAATGTTTAAATTCTTCCAAATCTCACTGGATCTCAAATCCCATTCAAAAATATTTCTCGTTATACTATCTTTCCAACCCTTGAGAACCAATATCAAATTCAAAGGAATCTAAATTCCCAGATTTTCAAATTCCAAACCCTTTAAATTTATTTTCAAACATTACTTTGGAATTTTATTTTATTTTAATTATTAATCACACTATAATTTACATTTAGTTTATCTTTACAAATTTCATTTGTATACAAATTGATTTCTTAGTTTTAATTATAGTTTCAATATCTTATTCAATGATAATAATTAAATATTATCACTTTCTACCATCCAAACATCCATATTTAATGATAAAAATTTACGAAAAATCATTTTCTTTTATATACAAAAATAATTTTGGGTAAAATTATTTCATTTACCGTAGTTAAAACAATACCGTGTCGGTTTATCTTGTTAACGAGTTTAGAAATCACTATCGATGACATGGCATCCCATATATCGACCAGAATCCATAAACACTCAACCGATAAATCAACACAATATACAAAAAAAATTATATTCACTAACAAATACGCACTCGTATCTATTAATACACTCAAGCTAATTCTAGAGTACTACGGACTCTAATTTAAATGAGTAATTCTCACCAGAGCCAGGGTTATCATCAACCTAAGCTCTGATACCAAGTGAAACGACCCGCAAATCCGTACCCCTTGTGTCAATAATATTCTACAACAATCAACTCAAGTTGCACAGAGATACGAACCATTTGGGTTAAAGAAGAAGTGGCAGAAGAAGAGAATAGAAAACAACATCAGAATCTAACCATCACAGCAGAATAAAATATAATATATAATAATAGATCTTTACACAAAACAAATATATATCTATTTTATACATACATTATCATCAGAATACATCATCAGAGTTTAAAAACATCAATAACATACAACTGGATACACAGCTACTCAACATAGTGGAATATGTATATATATACAAGTACAAGAGTACATATCGTCGTCCAACTCGTCACATGAGCTCCAAAGCATCAAATCCTGTATTCTATAATACCCGGTCTGACCCAAGCATTATAGTCAAATAATACCCGAGTCAGTCTGGAATACCAGCGTGAGAAAATCACACCCAATTGATTATTAAGTTTTCAAAAATCCTTTGAAAACAAAAGCATCTCATAAGACCACGCTACAAATAAACATATCGGGTTTTTACCTTACGATAGCTAAAATATTTTTATAGAAATCCTCTGATATTATAATAGGGTCTATATACAAATATTTATAAAATAGCCGAAATTGTTACATTATTAAATTCCAGCCACAAAGTGGGTAATACAAACAGAACTCGTACAAGGCTCGTAGGAAGAATGGATTCCCAACTAATGACTAGGCACTGGGGTACCACCTGTCACAGTACGTGGCCTAGATCACAGTACCGAGGAGTACGCCCGCTCCCCTGCAACACAAGACCGGGACTACCCCTTACTGGATAATCCCGAGTGAGATCACCCCGCAGTTGGGATCAGCAACCGCCCACTAAGCCGAAATAAAAGGGACATCTAGACAGGGATGACCTCACCCTGCTTGGGTACTACCCACATAGCCTTGCTGCATAACCCCTGATTTTCAGTTATTTCCATTTGATGAGGCTTGAGGCTAAGCATTACCTTTTTAGAATATATCCCTTAGAATGCCCATCGTCCACCTGACGATGTTTCGCAAGCATTCATCCATACAAGTCCGTCCCGGGTTCGAACGGAACCGAAGGCACTATTCCTACTACATCCATTTTGGAAATATCCTCAGGATTAGTAGCGACTAGCCCTTCAACTTCACTGCTCCATCTTCGAATCCAAACTCGTTTACACGAAACGTACAAACCGGATTGAAGTGGTTTTCGAGAAATAAATCTCGATCCCGGTCTCTTCGAAACGATGAACGCAGTTGGCCAATATTGATAGTCGGTGATTTAACTATTAATTAATGTTCACAACATCCATCACACAATAAATAATTTTTCAAATTATTTACTAATCTCAAAAATATCTTCACAAGATATATTTTCACTTTCCAAAATCCTTTGAAAACAGTTTTCAAACCATCTTTCTTTCTCCGAATAAATTCCAAGTATTTCTATTTCCACTGGAATCATCAAGCACAAAATTTAAGATTTTTAAAATAATTTCAAACACTTTCTTGTAAAATATGTTTAACATTTAATTTAGAAAATTTAATTTAGTACTAAATTTAAAATAATACTTTAGAAATAATTAAAACAAGTTTACTTATAAATTTAACTAGATTTTCTTCTTTAAAATACCAAATCAGTCTTTAATTAATTATTACGATAATAGATTAAAGTAAAATACTTACTTCGGAATTTACTTTAAAACATTTAAGTTAAGACTACTTCAATAATTTGTTAAAAATACATCCTATATGAATATTTGAAAATGATGTTACTTTATAAATATAAAACTAGGTTCTCACCTTTTTTTTTTAAACAAAATATTATATCACCTTTAAATAATTATTTCAATAATAGATTTGAAAAATATTTACTTTAGAAATTTAAACATTTAGAAATAATAAATTTTCTAAAATATGTTTTTTAAAACAACATTAACTTTCATCTTACATTTAAATTTTTTTACTTAAAACATACTTGGCTATCCAGAGAAATATACTTCTCTTCACAATCTTTAAAAATAAATCACTATTTATTTTTAAACAATTTTTCTCATTCTTTTAATAAATTCCCACCTGAATTTATTCTTCCAAATATCCAATTTCAAACACTTAAATCAATTTCCAATTTGATTTCCAATTTACTTCATTTATTCAAAAAAATCCTTTAATTTCAGATTTTATTCCTTAATTATGATTTAAAATACTTTTAATTGAAATACCAATTTATATTTCTCAATTACTTCTTATTCCTTTTAATAAATTTAAACTTTAAGTTTTAAAATAATTCTTTATTCCTTTAAATTAATATCACATAATTTTACAATTCATTAATTACCGTTTATTCAAATCCTTTTCTTTTCATATTCGAAGTTATTTATTAGTGTTTAACATACTTCCATTTCTTTCTCAATTCATTCTTAATTTATTAAATTCTCCAAGATTATTTCGTTTACAAATTTACTTCCTTTGTTTTCTTTCCAAAATCCAATTTATATATTTTTGGTAATTCATTATACCCAATATATATCCAATCAAATCATATCATTCAATATTCCAATATATTCAACATTGAATATCAAGTAATCACAACAGAGAATAATAAATAATAAATATTGAGGGGTCCAGTTGGATCCTCCAACCTGTTTTACCTGCATCCACAGATGTTAGCACAATATAATATGCCAATTCCAAAATTTACCATAATATAGCACATCAATCAATCTCAACCATTCAAACAATTATTTAAATTTAACCATTTAAATTTAAATTTATATTAACTGAGTGACATTAACTCACCTTTGATTTTTGTTCGTAACTCCAATCCAAACCAGCTTGTTCTTTATCGTTTTAGACCCCGAACAATCATTAAAATGTTTGTTAATACTTGAATGGGTCAAACGATTTATTTATTTAATTTCAACTAATAATTAAACTTTTTAAACAAATTTTCCTTTAAAATAATTTCTTAGTAACCAAATTTTTTTTTTAGATAAGTTGATTAAACAAACCTATTTCCTAAATATTTCCAAAATAAATAGTAGAATAAAGCAGGCATGTGAAATGTATTTCCTAGATATATTCGCATTTTAAAAAAAATCTACTTTATTGTAAATCTTCTTTTAAAGCAAAACTTTAGCGTATAGTTAATTAAAATTCTTCTTCTCCTTACTGTTTCTAGCTTACACGCCTACATAATTTGCTGAATCAATATAAACGAAAGAAAATACGTATACCTCACCATGGTTGCCCCAAAATGATTCCGTCCATCCTCAGGTTACTCACGACTACATCGGCCTTAGGCTTTACCAAAGGCAACGCATTGACCTCGAGCTCGATTTTGGATGTCATCGCGAAACGAGAATTCCATCTCGTCATCAACACGCGACAAACCCTCATCACGCCGATGAACCCCAATTGATTCGACTCGATTCGAAACTCGCTTCGGTAGCCGTCCCACGCGTGTGAGCTCGAGGCGCCATTGATGGATTATCGAGCTCGCCGAATTGATGTATAAGTGATTTAACTCGGTCGCCATTATTGATTTATTATATTTTTTCTTCGTTTTCTGAAGAGAGATGAGGCTCGGTTTATAAAAGAGGGAAAAAAAAGTTGTGTGATTTTATATATATAAAAAATTCGGCTTGGCTTTTTTCAGAAGGAAGACGCGAATAATTTTTTTTTTTTTTTTTTTTACATCTGCCTGCGAGTTTACAAGAGAACGAGAGGGAACACGATTTTAAGATAAGGGTAGTAGCGTATACAAGAAGCTTGACTAATGAAATTAAATTTCATCAGATTATTATCAATTAAATTTTTTTTCAGCGCGTTTATAAGTCATACACTCACACACTGACTCCGATAAATAAGAAATTTGAAATCCGATAGTAATTCAATATTACAGATCCAATGGAATAGGTTTCATCGAATTCCGAGACTGTGCCTCGAAAAGCTATTTTTAAATTCAATTTAAACGATATTAAATTCAAAACTTAACAAACCATTCTTAAATTTGATTTCAACACTTCTATTCTCTTCAGTATTAGCAATATAACTTTTATAAGCTTACAAATTATTTTTAACAGCCTTAAAATTCCATATTTAACATTTTATCCAACCTCAAATTATTTAATTCTAGAATTTAATCGTCAAATAAATTGTGATATTGAAATTCAAGTTAATATTTAACCTTTAAATATTTAAAATTAATTTAAATATTCCAAATTTAAATACTTAAAAATTCCGGGTCGTCACACAAACTACATGATAGATTTAGAGAGACATGCTACTGGAGCAAGACAAGAACTATAGATGGTGAAGTCTTTTCATTCGTTCTCGACGCTAGCAAGACAATCAGCTTCTAAAGGAATAATGTTGATTCTAAGGTAGTAGCCTGGTTAGCATATATGTTCTATTATATATTTCTATTTCACAGTGAGTTTATATACAAAGCTCTCTGAAATACTAATATTTATAATTATAGGCTGCTAAAACCAGCGACCTATATCTTAATGGACTTAGTTTTGATTTAGTCGAAATTCAACCTAATTTTCTGATGTGTAAAAATATGGAACAACATTCTGCATTCATGCTGGTGTTTTCCACATATAAGCGCACATTTTGATACTTTGTTGTAATACTATGTGAAGTCTGTAAACCTTTTGCTTCTTGTAAATAGTGTTTAGGATAATAACGTGAAGAACCACATTAGTCTATCCTAGCAACAATCAAATTCAATTATTTGTCATGATTCTTTCAGTGTAATATATCTTACATATATTGATAATAGCCTAAATTTGATAGAAATGACAGGATGGTTACATGTATTCCATGTTTTAGCAAGTTCCTTTGGCGCTAGCTATTGTCTGGTTCACTTAAACATTTATGTATCGCTTGCATGAATACCAAAGTTTAACCTTATCCAGATGATATTTCATGGGTTTTTTGTCACTATTTATCACTAGTGGTATTTTAAAAGAAATAGAATGCTTGACAAAAAAAGTGTTGTCAGTAAACTTTACCTTCAGGGTCGATGTACTTGGTCTTAATCTTGCAATTAATAAAGTTGTGTTTCCTTCAAACTGTAGATCTATTTTGGTCCTTAGCTACAGTTGGATGAAAACCTTTGAGGTCATATTATGAGCAAAGTTGATTACTTGTGGCGCCGGTATATGTAAAATAAATAAATTGTGAGCAAATTATACCAATGAACTTTAATTATGCTCAACTTGTGTGATAACTTCACACTATAATGTGAGGTCGGTTCATCGTGTGTGATAACTTCAGACTATAATGTGAGGTCGGCTCAACATATGTGACAACTTCACACTGTAACGTGAGGTCGATCTTCACTTTACTTAGAGCATTACCAATAAGGGGTCACTATGGCCATATTTTTGACTCATAAGTGACTATCTAAGTCACTTGGGTGAACATGGGTTGCTTGTTTATTCGACATTAACGATATCAAATGCTTATCCGATATTAATAATGTCAAATAAGTTCGATCAGAATTAATTGTTAGTCATGTGCATTGTCGGCTTACCTAGGGCCCAGCTTAAAAAAGGGCCCACCACCACACATGTATGAATATTAATTATTTGAAGAAAATTAATGTGCTCCTATCTCATTCAGTAGAAGTTTGAAAATGTGCATTGAAAACATGAACTATACATGCACAGTAGAGATCGTTTTGTATATATTATGTGCATTAACATTAGATCGTATCAAATTATTAGCATTGCATTATTATTTAGATTTTTGGTTTACTTCTTTTGTTTCATGTTTTATAATAGTAGCTCAAAAGCTAGCTAGTTTATCTTCGTTTTGTAAACAATTTAAAACCTTTTTGTATTTTTCGACTCCAAGACTTCAAATCTATACAAAATTTTCTTGATTATAATCGCAATAATTTTGGTGCTATAAGTAACATCAAAATTTAAGTTAAATAGTTTGTAATGTAAATATTGCTACGGACCTAACTGCCTCGCTTAGGGCCTCAGAAATTGATTGAGACGGTCTTGATCATGTGGATTGCGAGCCTGAACATACATATTTACCCGACATTATAATTGGTTCAAAAAGTAATTTGTTTAATCCAGTGACAAACTTTGCTGCTGGAAATGCACTTAGTTTACTGCTACTGATACACCTTTTTATCTTTTGGTACTTAGTAAAGAACGCAAACACTGCGGAAGAAAATGGTAACAGTTGCAGTCTTCTTATATTTCATAATAAAATCTCTCGGCTGTTTCCTGCAATAACTCAGTGCTTCATTTTGATATCGCACAGATAATGGAATTTATGGCCGAGCATGCACGTATCAACATGGTAAAAAGTGCACAAGCGCTGCGTAGGTGCAGCAGTGGCCCTTTGTGAACTGCAAATAAATGAGTTTCTTCTTTTGTGGCAACTTGAAGGGTGAAATACGAGACAGAAGTGGTGTTAGATGAATAGGTAGCAGGATATGGGTGCATGCTCATACTTCTATACGTAGAGCTTTTGTTATTATCATTATGTATACATAGTATGATGTATTATGTTCAATGTAGTGTTGTATAATGGATGTGTGTCCCAGTTTTATATGAAACTGAACGGAAGTAGCCTTAGTAAGCCTATGAGAAGAGTAAGTGAATTATAGCCATGCAGTGTTTTCACAGAGCTTTGTTCACTACGTCGTCTCTTTTGTATCTTTGGCTTTGCCAGCTGAAAGTTATTTTAGTAAACTGTTACCTGTTTTTGAATGTGACCATTTGATAGCCATTGATTAATGGATCTTTCATGTGTCTTTGCTACTAATAAAAAGTATTCAAGAACTTGAATAGATTTACTTGGTGTCAATTTTGAAATTCAAAATATACAACTTTACATCTCATTGAGAAAAAGTATTCAAATGTGAAGATTTAGTCTTTTTTTGTCCGAGTACAATTGTTAATCATCAATGGGAACTACGTATACATACATAAGATGAAGTATTCGTGTATTTCATACAGTCCGTAATTTAGATGGGAGTTCATTGGTCGAAGTCTTGTCGATTCCGAATTGGTATGAAAAAGTTATTGCAGTCTGAAAAAAAATAGCGGCTTCTGCTTATACGGAGTTCAAATATGAAGATGTAGTTTGTTATTCTTTAAGTACAATTGAAATTTATTATTATGTGCGTTCAAAAAATGTAGTATCTAAGTTTTCATATAGATCGTAATTTAGGTAAGAGTTCATCGGTCGAAGTCCCGTCTAATTTCGACTTAGTATGAAGGACTTAGTATGAAGAAGTTATTGTAATATGCAAAAAACATAGCGGCTTTAGCTTAGATAGAGTTTCAAATATGGAATGTAACGTATTATTTTCTAAGTACAACTATTAATCATCATTGAGAACTATGGTATACGTTCATCTGCTGAAGCATCCGAATGTTTAATTTGGTACACGAATAAAATCGTTAGTGGATAATATTAAAATTGAAACAGAGGATTTGAGGACAGGATTTGATCCCGTTTGTGAGCATCCTTGTGTTGCTGGGTGTGGTGGTTGGCCAAGACTAACTTTTTTTAGCTTTTTTTTATTGGCTAATTGTTGAATGTGAAGTTGCAAACGTTATTATGGTCGCTAGTTTAATTTTCGCCTTATTCATTTGTAAATCTGTAGGTTTAATTCAAATTTTTAGGTTTTATTTTAGGGTTTGGCATACATTCTGATAAGGTTTAAAAATACATAAAATATCTCTCCGTTTTTTTAATAAGTTTTTGGTCTCAAATTTCAAATTCACGCCCACAAAGACCCAAATACCCTTTACGTTTTTAACATTTCAAACGCGTATAACTTTCTGTAGAAATATCGGATCAGCATACGGTTTTCACCAAAAAATTCAAAATTTTTACTATCTTTAAAATGAGATCCATTGTTGATACCAAAAAAATCATATTTACAGTAAATGTCCAATTATTCTCTATATTTGCAGACAATTTTACAAATTTTAAACATCTTCGATTTTAGGGATGTGGCCCTTATTTTCACTTTATTTTCTTGGCTAATTGATTTTTTTTAATGTATCGTTTTCATTTTTTTGTCCTCCATGCAATTTGGTTGACCAAGCATAAATATCCCTAATGGTCGGTTTAATAATACTACTAACGCTTCTAATGGACCAAAACTAACCTGTTTAATAAGCTTTGTATAGAAAAATACAACATTAGGTACCTAACACAGGAGAACCCAAAAGCACAAAATACTCCACGCGGTGACCCGTTGAGAATTTCAAGTCCTTGCATTTTCAGTCGTTCTTTTTTTTCAACTTGGACCATCTAATTCCAACCATGGAGTCACATTCTTAGCATATCCACTTGAGCACCAACCAATTGTCTTTCAATAACATTTAATGTGGCTTGCATGCTTAGAAAAATTATTGTTGTGTGTTGGGTATATGAAAACAAGGGACCAAATTCTTTGTCTCCAAAATTTACTTGCACCATCTCCTTTGAAAATCAGTAATTTATTTTGAATGTGATCTATAATATTTAATTTTTCATACAAGTAATCAACGGTTATGATTTACTGAACACATAAGGACATATAATTTGAGGCTACTAAACACATAAGGGCAAACGATTTGGGGGTAGAGCCCGTAAACAAAGATTACCTATGAATTTCTAAATTTAATGATAAGCTCTGTTCTAACTCAAATATGTTTTGAGAACATTTTTATGGAAAGCCGTATAGAGCTCATTTGTGAACAAATGATCACTATTGCTAACAATATTGTTAATTATCCACTCATTCACCTCTGGATCACAACAATCCTTATTTGAAATACTAGATATCTATTCCCACTTCTATCAGGGAAACTTTTGAGTGGCTATAATAGCTCACTCGACTTTAAATTCATTGACTTAAAACATTGATAATAAAGTATCTACTCACATGCGTACTTGATAGAACCAAGTCAAGTCGATCAGTTGTAGGTGAAATGGGTAATATAAGAAAATATTTATCCAGTGGATCTATGAAGTCCAATGGTTATACTAAGTCCAATCTAGTTAGTTCAAATATAATCATATTCTATTTAATTTTCTTCGTTTAACTAACTAATATATGTTATTTAACATTTAAATGTTTTTGAGTTTGCAAATATATATTAATAATTATAAATCATTTATATGTTTTTGAGTGTATTAATAAATATGACTACAATGTGCAACATAGCAGCATATATGTTAATGACTACAAAAATAAATATTTGGATTTAAATCCACTATGTAAACAATGATCATTTATATATGTGTTAAACATCTCAAAACATTTTTAATATATTTATAAAATATAAATATATATACAATTCTAAAATTATTTATATATAATTTCATATCAAAATATCTAATCTAAGTTTCACCAAGTCAACTAATTTTAAATTCAAAATTTATATTTAAAATATCCAATTATGACATAGTGAGAAATTTTAAAATTCAAAATTAGATCTTAAAAATACCAGTTAAAATATCTTTAAATAAATTTAAATATGTATATTTATATAAATAATTATTACGTCTAGAAATATTACAATTTTTTAACTTATTTGTATTTGTATACGCTTTATTTATTTATTTATTTAAAATAAACAAAGTTTTCTTTAATATGTATAAACAATATATATGTGTATATATAATAGAAATATTTTAAAATCATGTGGGTAAAATATTATTTGACCAATATTATTTTTTAATATATATATATATATATATATATATATATATATATATATTTCATTCTTTTAATTATTTAAACTATGCAACACTACTTTAATATGCATGAAAAATTAATTTATATATTTATTATAAAATAAATAGTTTAAAATTAAATATATAACTTAGCCAGTAAAATAATTAAATAAAAAATAATTTTAAATAAAAGAATATATATATATAAAATATTAAAAAACGAGTAATATATATATATATATATATATAATATTAAATAACGTGTAATATATGCATTATAATTAAATAAATTTATGTTTTCGGCTAGAGATTTTTTAAAATTTTAATAGCAGAAAATAATTTAAATAGATTAATTAAGTATATACATAGCTATAAATTAGTTTTAAGTTATCTTACATTTTAATATTGGTAAATAATCATTTGAAATTAAATAAAAATATTTATAATATTCATAACACGCATACATAGATACACAAACACACATTAGAATACAACATGGTTGAATTTAAAAAATTTACAATTTTTTAATTTCGGACATCATATTTAAATTAATATTTTCATGTAGGTTAATTATCTAATATAAATTAATATGTATTAATATTTATGGCGAGACAATGTCACACATATAAAATTGTTATAGTAATATGAACAACATAAAATAAACGATATATATAACATAGAAGAATATACCTAAGGGAGATATCTTTTGATTCATATATCGATTCAAATCATCTCCTAAATGTCGTAGAACTATGTTCAAAGGTGCAAACTTCAAAGTGTCACCATTTGAAAGAGTTTATATTTGGTTTGGGGCGTGTTAGAACGTGGCCGTGGGCTGGATTATACAAGGTTATGGTGTTTAAATAGTCAGAGAGATGGAGCAAAAAGTAAAATAATAATTGGAGGCTTATGTTCATTAAATAGGGGATTCGGTAGAAATAAGTTTCCACTATGTCCTCTTACCAAGTCATACCATAACATTTCCTTTATCCTCATTTTTGATCGGCGTAAACTTGGTCAATAATGAGCCAACTGGATGTAAAATCCAATAGTAATTAACTATTCGATACATAACATTAAATATACAATAGAGTTAGTTAAACATAGACTAACCTATCTACAAGAAAAAGTAAGAAAGAGTTATTTAAAGATATATTAACCCGTAAGCACATGTAAGAGGTACTTAAATAGAGACTAACCCTAGGATATAGTTAAAATAGACTAACCTTATAAATGTAAACAAGGACATGAGTTAGATAAATGTAGTGTAACAATCTATATAGTTAACTATTTTAAATTATTAAATTATTATAATCATTGAACAAAAATAGTTAGAAATAAAAATTTAATGACTTATTAATATAAGTTAGAAATAAAAATTTAATGATTTATTAATATAATTTATTGGACATTATCCTAGATAAAAAATTTAAGTAACAAAATTCAATAAAATAAAAGATGATAACTTATATTAGAAAGTAAATTAAATGATATTGAGTTGTAAGTAACTGATAATAGAAATTGAATGTTAAGTTAAAAAAGAATCGAATGAATGTCTATTTAAAGAAGAAGCATAAGTTTATTTATATGAACTGGTATTTTGATAAGTATAAATTTTAGAAATAAGAAAAACATCTATTGGGCTAGAAATGAATAACTATTGATGTATATAATAACTGCAGATGTTGAATTACTGTAAAATGTAGAAGTTTTTATTATTATTTGTATTCATTTAAAATTTAAATTCATAAGTTAAATAACTTATATTTCAAATATAGTAATTTAATTGATAATTAAATTGTTAAATTTAATATTGGAAATTGTTAAATAACTGAATATAGAATTTAAAATGAATGAAAATGATTTCAAAAGTTGATTTAAATTTTATTTAGCAAAGAATGAAGATTTTTAACTTTTAAAATTGAATTTAAAATAAATAAATTTATTTTATAAAATAACTTGTTTTAATTAACATGTAAAAATAATCTTTTTTGGTCACTGTCTCAGATTTCGACAAAACTAGTCTCATCGGATCCGTAATAGTGATTTATTATAGGATTTCATGTTTCATAGCGATTGGACTTTCGTATGAGCATAAATCGCGTAGAAATTAATTAAAGGAATTTAAGTAAAATAATTTGATTTGTAAAGCTATCTTCTGAATATGATAAAATTTGCTCCCGATACACCTTCACTATATAAGAATAAGGGTATAATATATAGAAGGCCAGACATCATGCTTCGTTTGGAGTTCAAAAATTGAGCGAGTGAATAGTGTCTTGGAAATTTTTTCTATATAAGGACCCTGATCCATTCATTTTCGAACCAAATTCTTGAAATCCTAACCACTATTTTCTTATCTTCAACCAACTGCCCCTGTTCGTCGGCGCCACCCAAGGCCGCTTCAGGCCGAAGCTCTAACTAGAAAGATGAGCGGGGTATAGAGATGGACTCAATAAACGGTGGGATTAGGGCACAGTCCTCGGTGATGGCTGAAATTTTCTTATAAAGGCGGCATCATTGGTTGGCGAATTTGGGTTTGTAAGGCGTTTCGCACGTACGCGCACGCGGAGGAAGGTTTGGTTGGGAGAGGCGGCTCGCTGGTGGAGGCGCGGTGGTCGGCAAGGTCGATGTGGTGGAGATTGATCAAAAATAAGAGAAAAGAAAATCACATGCAGCTGGGGGTTAAACGTGAGGAAGAGGCTTTGGGTTAAGTTAATTAAAATTTAATTAAATTCGAATGTTTATTAATTCGTAAATTTTTCATAGGAGATCAGATTCGTGTGAAACAAGTTGCATTGGATTCGTATCGAAGTCGCCTTCAGCATGGAGTTGAATTGGAATTTATTTGATGCTGAAAAATTTTCAGTTTCGAATAAAGGTGAGTGTTTTAAACCGCTCATGAAATATTAAAATATTCCGATATTATTTAAATTGAAATCATAGAGTAGTTTATTTTTATTAACGATTTTTTGGTAATTTAACTTTCATTTAAATTGACATATGGTTTGAATTGTTTGGAATTTAATTGACAATTAAATTTGAAGTTGAAGTTGAAATTGTTGGTTAAACACCGATATTGATAACTAGTTAATGGTTGTGATTTTTCAGCTGATTTGGATGTTAATTGGATGTTTATTTATTTTATATTTTCATGTTATCATCCTATATATTATTTAACTGCATATGAACTGTTATTTGAATTATTTCAAATAAATTAAGAAATAGGTTGAAATGATATATACCTATGACACTTGGATTTAAATTGAAATGATATATATCCATCCCTAAAATTAAAATTGAAATAGCTGATTACTTGGACATAGGATAGAAAATGATGTATAAATACTAGATTGGTTTAATTAAATGATTTTAAAAATTCTTGAATTTGAATTTATTTAAATGATTTTGGTTTTAAAGAAAAAAGTCGAATTTATAAAGATTGAATTAGTTTCAATTTGAATTTTGAAATGTTGAAATCAAAATTGTTAAGAGAAATTGTTTTAAAGAATTAAATTTGAAATGTGAAGTTATATTCGACGTATGACTTGAATTTTGGAAATTGAATGGATTCAAAGGTTTGAACCTTTTTTTGAAATGGTGCTTTATATACAATAAATCACTGACACAACATATCATGTGTCAATAAAAGTTTGAATCATCCTACACAAGTTTCAAACTTGTGACCTCTTGCATCAAAGTCGAATCACTTAACCACTGAGACAATGGTGTTCGTCAAGGTTTGAACTTTTACTTGAACTTCGAATTTATCTAAGTAAAAGTGATATAAATGGATTTTTCAAATTTGATCTTGGAAATGAATTATTTTAAAGATTTGAACTTTAATTGAATATTGAAGTTTAAATTTGATTTAAGTGATTTAAATTGGTAAATTGAAATTGGACTTGAGATTTATATAAATTGAAATAGTATAAAACAAGAATTGAGTTGAAATTTAAACCAGTGAACCGAATCATTGAATCAATTTGAAGTTAATAAACTAAACAAAAACCTTGAAATAAAGATTTAAAATGGTGAAACCTTAAAACAAATGAAGTTACTGTAAATATGTTTCACCTGATTTTGATTTGATTTACATGAGGATTTTAGTCCTGATTCGAGTATTTTGTTTTTTCATTACGCTCACGTCAGACCGAGTTTTACAGCTGTCGAAGGAAATTGTTCTAGAGGACGAAGACGAAGATTTGGTATATAATAATTACTGGTATTTATTCCGCTACATTATTTCATTATGTCTATTAAAAGTATGATTCTGATAGTAATGTATAATGCTGATTTTTGTCGTAAATTGAATTGAGTATATATTGTTAAATTGTTTATGTTATGTGATTATTGTATTTTATCGTTCCGTTGCGAGATTCTGTTGTTGTTTTCTTCTTTTCTTTAAAATAAACACATCGATAATCTATCTTTTAAAAGGTTGAGTTGGATATGTATGGTTTGTTGTCGACTTGAATTGTCCAAAAAGGGAGGTCGTCACAGTTGGTATTAGAGCTTTGGTTTAGTGTATACCTAAACCTATAGGATAAGCTCATTGAGTTGATAAACGTATATGAGAGAGCGTATTGTTAGTGATATAAAAATATTTTGAAATTAATAAATGAAATGATTTACCCTATATTTTATTTAGAATATAAAAGAATGAATTCTACAAACTGATAAAATCATTTGTGACTGTTTGATGATGGTTGGACGTTATCTCTTTGCTGGTTGATTGGTCGATTAATATGGTTGTGCATATTATCATTTACCAATTAGTTAGTTGTTCTCGGCCATTTTCTGAGCATTTGACCTTTGTGGTTAACTTTTGAATAGCACATACCCAATAGTATGTATTTTACCTTTTCTCACATGCGAAGGGTAGAAATTGTAATCTTATGAGAATATTGAAACGAACACCTTATGAATTCAGTTTCACAAATTTAACTAAAAGGCGTTTGACGACAATGTTGGGTTAAAATTGATTGTTTAAATTAAAGTTATTTATTTTAATCCAAGAATTACAAATTTTTGAAATGAATATTATAAGATAATGACCCGTAGAAATATGATTTATGATTAAAAAGAAATTCAAATTTGAAATTAAGAGTTTGAATTTCAGGAGTTTTTAAACTTGGTTTTTAAGATTCTGGAAATATATAATAGAATAATTTGAAAGTATTTTCAGAATAGAAATATTTATAAATGATTTCAAAAGGGAATTTCAGAGGATTTAAAAGAAAAAAGTCCGAAACTCACTTCTGTCGTTGAAAAATGAATTTAGGTGATGACCATCGACGTTCATTTACGAGTTTCAAAGTGGGGAGGCCACTTTAGTAGCTTTGCTACTCGATTGTTTAATCAAACTGATTTGATTCAAATCCCTTAAGTGTGATTTGATATTTGAAAGAGATAACTATCTATTTATTTCGAACGATTTGAAATAAAACCTGATGTTTAGTTCTTGAGTTTTCTATTGAATAATATTATGGACACATGTATCCTATGCATTAGGATTGATTGGTCGATTGATTGTGCATCTAATTGAGATGATTGATTACTCATGTCTAATTTTAAATTGGAATTTGAATTTTCCGACTATTCTAAATAGTCGAACACTTCCAAATTGAGAATTAATTTTCAAAGCCAAGTACTTTAGAAACTATATAAAGTTTAGTTTGTAAAATGTTAAAATAAGACTAATAGAAGTTGAACAAGTTTTGAAATGTTAAATTTGTTTGATAAGTAAATAATATAAGTTTATTTTGAATTATACAAATGTGAAATTTAGTTTTGAGATGTTTTTAAATGAAAAAAGTTAAGAAATGTTTTGAACATAGTAAATATTTATAAAAACTTACTATGGGCAAATTGATATTTTTAAGCAGTTTTAGCTTTGTATAAATATGAAAAAAAGTTTTGATTTATAATGGAATTTGCTTTAATAAACATTTTGAATCTTGTAAATGTTTTACATTAAAATATTTTAAAAAGTATTTGATTTGGAAATAAATTTGATTGCATTTGAGTTTGATATAAATATAAAAATGAAGTTGTGAAAAAATATTCATTTGAAAGTTGAATTTTTTTTTTGAATTTTAATGATATGTTATTTGAGAGAAAAAATGATTGTTGAAATCCTGTATGAATTTGAAATGAACTAGTATTTGAAATTAATTAATTTCGAGAACCTTTGACACTATAAAAATATTTGATTTGAATGTTTTCGGCTCTTATATGAAAATATTTTGTATAAGTATGAGGTTGTTTTTGAAAACTATTGATTTTGAAAGGTAATCGATTTGAAAAGTGATAATCTTATATATAATGGAATTTAGATAAGAATGATATGATATATTCGAGACTACTGATTTTGAAAAGTACTCGATTTGAAAATGAAATCTTATATGTAATGGAATTTATATAAGTGTGATATTAAAAGTTATAATTTGAAAATGGTACTATATAGTATGATATACTTTAATGTAAAATATATGGAGAAGTACCCTCCATAAAGAAGTATAGTATGATATGCTTCAAACCCTAATGGAATTGAGTGAATCTAGGAGTGGATTCGACTGAAAATCTTAATGGATTTGGTTGAATCCAGAAATGGATTCAAACTGATATAGGTTGTCCGAACTTAAACTCATAAGTTCCTCGATTTTTTTCCTAGAGTAGATGGTGACTTAGTTTACCCAAACGTGTACCCTTTCAATCCTGGGATATGTTGATTATGGATATTCCGGAAAGGAAGTGCAACTGTAGCGACCCGCGGTTCCGTACCCCTTGAATCGATAATAATTCTTCCTTGTTTAACCTAAAATGTACGAAAGAGCGAATAACTAGGGTAAAGAGGAAGAAAGAGGTAGAAGAAAAATAGAAACAACAACATAGAATCTCACAATCGCAGGAAAGCAAAATATAGTATATAATAATAGATCTTATACAAAAAACATTATAACAGTTTATATACTTACAATTGTCAAAGTGCATCAATCAATACATCAAACAGGACAGTTATATAACTTGTCCTTACACAGCGGAATATAAGTCAAGTATAGAAGTACGCTTGAAACTCCTCCAGCTAGCCTCTCGATCCCTATAGAATTTAATCTGAATTTGTAATACTCGGTTTGGCCCGAGCATTAAAATAGAATAACACCCGAGTCAGTATGAAAAACCAGCGTGAGAAAACACACTCAATTTGAATTATTAGAGTCCTTTATAAACAAAGGTATCTCGTAAGACCACATCACAAATAAACACGATGGGTTTTTACCATACGATAACCAAATTATTTGTATCAAATCCGTATGATATAATAATAGTGTCTATAGAAAGTAAATAGAATAGATTAAATGATTGCATCTCAAGTTTCAACATAGTTGGGCACAATCAAAATCGTACGGCGCTTATTGGAGAATGGATTACATCGAATGATTGAGCTACTGGGATACCGTCCATCACAGCACACCTCTAGAACAATGTATCGAGGACCACTCCGGGATCCCCTTCTACACAAAACCAGACTACCACTTAAACTGGATAGCTCGAATAAGATTACCCTACGGTTGGGATCAGCAACCGCCACACAGCTGAATAAAAGGAACTCTAGATAGGGGTAACCTTACTTTACTTGGGTGCTACCCACTTAGCCTTGCTGCATCTCCCCCATTTTAGTCATTTCCTGGTTGATGAGGCTCGAGGCTAAGAGTTATCTTTGAAAGAACACGTTCACTTAGAATGAACATCGTCCTTTAATGAAGATGTTCTGATAACATTAGTCCATACAAGTTGTCCTCGGTCTGGACAAACCGAATCACCATCTTCATCATCTTCACAGTATTCATTCGTTACGTTCAAACTGGATCGAAGTGGTTTTCGCCTAATTAAATCCAATCCTCGTTTCTTCGAAACGATTAACGAAATTGGCCAATACTGATAGTCGATTATTTAACCATCAATTTAACATCCATAGAAATCATCAGGCCTTATTATAAATCTTCTAAAATATTTACTTCCAAAATATCTTTAAAAGATATATCAAATCCTCCCAACATTTGAAAACAATTTTTCAAATACTTAAATCCATAACAGGATATTTCCAACACCTCAACACTTAGGAATATTTCCAAATTCTGTTTTTTATACTTAGGAAAATATAGCAGACTTATTTTCCACAGAATTTTCTATATTAACGTTTCAGAAAATTATTCCGTAACATATTCCAGAAATCTCCGAAGCCACAAATAAATTTGCTATCCTCAAAATCGTATCTCTTAACAAGCCCTTCTAGAATCTCGGGAGAATTTATAACTTAGATTTTCCAATTACTTAAAACTCTCTCTATATATAATATTTAAAGATTAATAATTTATTTAAAAGATTAATAATTTATTTTTAAAACATGTCCAAGCAATTATTTTAAATATAAAAAAACATTTTTATAACATTAGTAACTCATCTTTAGTTAAACAAATAAATTTTCAAGCTGGTTTTTAAATGTTATAGTTTATTCAAAATAAGTACTTCATATTTAAAAATCTACTTACCATGTATCTCAACCTCAATTAGTTTAAAATTCCATTGTTATAAAATAATAAAAAGATCCTTTAAAACAAACTCACTTTTTAAAACTAAAAATATTTTTTTTAGAATTCCCATTAACCAATTTAATTTATAACTCCCTCTCGATTTCACAACATATCGATTTATCTTTGCTTCCCAAATCATTTCCGCCGCAAAAATAGAATTCTTCCTTTTTTTTCTCAACCCTGTTTTTTCTCCAAAATCTAATATAAATTCCTTCTATATATTTATATTCCCAATTATCATCTGATATCAAATTTCATCAACATAAATATCGTTTATGAATTCTATAACTCGTTTGGTTTTACTTGTCCATAAAAACAATTTTTATTTATATGAATTTATTTCTTATAAATCCATTAGTACTTCCAATCTATTTCAATATTGATTTTAACTCTTTTTTATATTTCCAGAATATTGCTTATAATTTATTTTATTAAATTTATCCTTTTAAAAATCTCTATTATCTAATTCACAATGGTTAAGTATAACCAATTTTAAATAAAATTTTATTTTCTAATTCAGTTTCTGTAAAATAATCCCAATTCCAATATATTTAGGGGCATTTCACTAGAAGGACAAACTTTGCAGTCCAATTAGTTTCTAGGACACACATCCATATAAATTAATTTCAAGGCCAAAGTCAGTAGAATAATTACTTTTAAGGACAAAGTCAGCAGTCCAATTACTTTCAAGGACATAATTTCATAGGATTTTTGGTCTTAGAAACTAATTATTTTGTATTTTGTCCTTAAAAGTAATTATTTCAGTTGTGTGTCCTAGAAACTAATTGCATTTGCTAAAGAGGCCCTTGTGGCTAATTTCCACTATATTTTATTACCAAATTCCCTTTCATTCCTTAAGTTTTAAAAATATTTTTTTACAATATTTGAGTTATCTCAACTCAGGCCAGTGCTACAAAAACATCCAATAATTCCAATCACTACAAAAATCTATAATAGATTATTCTACACAAATCATATATCACTATACATGAAAAATTAACAAATAATTTTGAGGAACCCGGTTGGATCCCTCCAACCTATTTTTCCTATATCCAGAGATGTTAATGCAGCATAAATATGTACCAATCTCATTTCGAGGGGGGTGTCACGGTATTTAGGATCATCCGCTATTATGCGGGGCGCATAGGGTCTTGTTCGCTATAATGTGCGAGAATATTTCTCATATACTAATACATATGCTATTATATATATATGGTCATCCGTAGATAATTATAAATTTATCATCATTCTAGCAATCGATAATTTAAATTTATTTAATTTGAATATGGTATCCAAATGAGTGATAAATCCTCATCTTGTTTCCCTTTTTCTTTTTGCCAAAAGTCCAGTTTTCAAATTAAATCGATTACCGTTCGTTTTAAAATTCCAACCGCCTTTGAAAAATCCCAAAAAAACTTTGTGTGAAAATCTCATCCTCCCGATTGCCAATGCAACTTGTTATTATTATTGTTTTCATCTGGAATGAATAAGTTATCTGCTTTATCAGTTAACCGTAATAAAATATAAATTAAATTAGCAGATTAAAAATTAACCAGACAACATCCTCTCTTTCTCAAACTACTGCCATAGCCACCTCTTCACGACATTCGACCCACTTACTACAAAGCCGCACACTTCCATCTCCTCACCTAGGCGCACTCTAGATCGTCGCACCTCGGCTTCCACTAACGCGAGTCGTCTAATCGCGACATCACCTACCAAAATTGTCGCCGCCCATTCGAGTTCGCTCGCTTGCCGCCCTCACAGAAATCAAGCACACGACTGCTTCTAGATCATCACGACCTTCCTACATCCCCCTTCGAATGAGCGTCGCCTCTCGTGCTTCCTCCCCACCACTCGTACGCAGCAAATGAAACCAATTCGCCATCCTGATTCGCCAATCTCAAATTGAAATCGCCTCAAAGAACAATGCAATTTCAAATCCTCTTTTCTTTTCCTTTCGTAATTGATTCAATTGGCAGAGTAAAAGATAGTCGCGATTTCTTTTTATTTGAGATCGTGATTTAACAGAGCTCCCTTTTTTTCTTTAGGGAATTGGAATTATTCGAATGTTTAAAGGAGGAATAAAGGAATAACACGATTTAAAAGAAAAGGGAAGGGAGACGTGTTTTGATTTAATCTAAATGAAAAGAAAGAGTGAAAGTCTCAATTTAAAATAAGAAAAGAATGGGTAGGTCAGTTGATTGAAGGACCTTTATTTGATTTATATATAATATTATTTGATTTTCAAAATGTATCAAATAACGTAAGTCAAAATTCAGCACACCTATTGAGGCATGCCGCCAGGCGTTCATAAGGTTATACCCTTATTCTAAACACAACGGAAAATCGAGTCCTAGTTCGACCATATGGAAAAGATAGCTTTTTAAACCAAATTATTATATTAAATTTTCGATCTAAATTTCAACGCGTTTACATCTCGTACGGCTAAGCGATAACTTCAAAAGCTACTAAATTTGAAATTCGATAATAATTCAATATTACAGATCCAATGGAACTGGTTTCGTCGAATTCCAAGACTGTGCCTCGGAAGGTTGTTTTAAAATGCCAATTTAAACAATTTTTTTTAAATTGAAGAAATCACTTGTAAATTCAATTTTAAAACTTTTCATCTTCGTTATTATTAGTATAAATTTTGTAAGCCTTTAAATTATTTTTATTGGGCTTAAAACTCAAGAAACAAAAATTTAACCAATATTCAATTATAAAATTCAATAATTAAATTATCCAATAAATCGCTATATTTAAATTCTGACTTTATTTTGTAAATAAAAACACCAAATTTTCATATTCAAAATCAATCTATAATTCAAATTCAATAGTTAAAACCATTTAAATACTCCGAATTGAATGTCGAAAATTCGGGTGGTTGCATTCCTCCCCATAAAAGAATTTTGTCCCCGAAATTGCTATGGCAGAAGAATGCTCCAAACCCATTAATTTAACCAAAAACCCACTTAGTGAAAATTCGATATTCCACATTTCTAATATTTTAGTTCTACCCAAAACAATTAGTTTCAATTTCATATCCAAAATCTCTTGTTTAAATTTCAAATTGAAATCAATTTGCTGTTAACAAAAAAATTTCAAAATTTTTCTAACACCCTAAATTTTCAAATTTTTTTTGCCGATTCTCCCTTGTATGGAGAGGCTTTTGCAATATTACAAGAGAGATAAATATATAAATTTATAGACAAACATGGTCGAAAAACTCTATATATATATATTTATATTTTGTAGTATTTAATTCAAAAAACATACCTTATTTTAGCATTTTAAGCAAGCAACTTATTTATTTTGCAATTAGCATGATCAAAGCCTAGCCAAACGACCTCCAGGTATCTGTACTTACTCAATTTAAACATGTAAATACCAAAATATGAATTTTATTAATATTTCACTTATTTAAATAGCTAAAACACATGAATTTCATAAGCAATGCATGCTGAACAATTTTCATAAGCATTTTATAGGGTTTCGACACTAATTTGATTGCTTGCAACTAATCTATATACTATTTCGTTCAATCCGAATGGTTTTCAACTCACTTTTCATGCATTTAATTTATTTTAAACCAAACAAGCCCATATTCAATCCAACTGATTGAAAATCAATTCATTCACTTCTATTAATTCTTAGGATTTTTTTTTTACTTCTGTTTATGTCAAATGACGACTTTTCTATGCAAATTTGGCGATATTCACTTAATGGAATATCCATTTTAGTTTATAACTGTTTTAAATCGATTCCAACTCAATTTATATTTGATTCCATTTCATTTTCACATTTATCACGTACAAATCTATTTTTATTTAAACTTGGAACAATTTCATGCTAATTTTGTTAATGGTCATTTCACAAATTTACTCGAAGCCAATCTTCCATTAAATATTAATCTTAAGTTATTTACTTCAGTCATAACCAACAACTTAAGTTCATTTGTCTTGTAACAAATTCCATCTCAACCTCTCGATTCGATTTATTTAATCGAATTCCATACCAATTACTAATCTATTTAATTAGCTTCTTCACTTATCCCACTTCAAATTTTAATTTCCATAATCAATTCATTCTCGAACTCATTTAATTAATGTCAGAGCCATTATCAATTTATTTATATTCAGATTGGATTTATTTGCAACTCAAACCATTTCTATTTCCATTCAATTCCATTTCATTTAGCAAAAATTCCAATTATTTTTAATTTACTTGCTATATAAGTCGAGTTTTATTTACTACTTAAGTTATCATTTAAAAATCCATTTTTAACTGACAATCCAATTTTATTTAACCAAGTTAACTTCCATTAACATATTCAATCAACTAATTTATTTAGCTAGTTATCTCATGTCCAAGTTATAAGTCAATATTTGATTTTTATTTCAAAAATCGCTTTATTACATTTTTCCTAAGCTGAACTCATTTTTATAATTCAAGTTGGATTTATTTCCCTTACCAAGTATCAAACAATTTTCTTTATTTTGGGTTTTTCTATTCCAAATTTCAATTTTATAAGTCACATGACTTATTTTCTCACATTTCCATCCATTCCATGTTCGAGTGCATTCACATTTTATTTTTATTCTTAACCTAAAATTATACACTTATTTATAGCCCAAGAATATTTTATTCAATTCATTTCAACTTCTATGAGAAATTCCAAATTATTTATTCCAATTCATTTTTTATTTAACTTACTTTTATTTATTTAGGTTGAATTCAATTTAATTTTATTTCTCAATCCAATTTTATTTCTCAATCCAATTTAAACTTTATTTTCTAATTCAATTCATTCACATCCTAATTTATTCCATTTAACTTGCCTACCCACTAATTTATTTCATTCAAACCATAATCACTTAAATTTCAAAAATTTAATTTGTTCAACTTAACCTAAGTTAAAATTCATTTTAACCATTTCACTTTTAGTTCTAAATTCCAAAATTCAATTTCCATATTTTGTTCAAAACCATTCACCGTTAATAAGTTTATAACTTATTTCCTGAGTATCCCTAAAGTATTTAAATAAGGATTCTAAAATTCAAACACTCGGTATTTATTTATTTTTTGAACTGGTACTTTATATACAACAAATCATTGGGACAACATATCCCATGTCAAAATAAACGTTTGAAAGCAAGTTTCAAACTTGTGATATCCTGCACCAAAGTCGAATCAATTAACCACTCGGTATTTATTTTAAAATGTTTTGAAATCATAAATAACCCAAATCATACTTTTTAATCTTAAACCAATCTTGGTTTTTATCCAAACAAATTCTCTTTTGAATTTTCAAAACAAAACTTGTTCTTCCCAAAATCTCCATATCAACCCGTACTGGTAGCAACCCATCAATTAGAAACTCAAAAATGAATACTGATGATGCTGCCAGTCATCACCAAGATAATTTTCCAGCGACTGTAGTGAGTTCAGTGCTATATTTCCTCAAAATCCATTTAAAACCATTTTTTTATCTCAAAATCCTTTCAAAAGTAATATTACTATAGTTTATTTTTAAACTCTTTAGAAAACTTTACCAAAAACTTCTGGGATTTAATATTTCAAACTCTTTTTTTTACTCAAATCTTAGTTTTTAATTCAATTGTATAATCCATGCTTATACAATTTCCATCTTCATAAATATATAAAACCATTTCAAATTTTATAATCTTATTTCGATTATAATATTGTCAACCAACACTTCAAATATACCATAGTTATTTAGAAAATCATTTCTTTTATATGAAATATAATTTAGGTAAAATTATTTCATATACCCGCTTCAAACAATACTATGTCAATTTATCGCGTTCAAGTGTTTAGAAACTCCTATCGGTTTAGTGGCGTCTCACTATTCGACAAGAATTTATATATCACTCAACTCAAAAGTCAATACAATATAAAACCGCTTTATATTCACTAACAAATGCGCGCTCATGTCTATTAATGCGCTTAAACTCATTCTCGAGTACTAATGACTCTATCTCTAATGAGTAATCCCCACCAGAGCCAAGGTTCTCACTTAACCTTCAGCTTTGATACTAAGTATAGTGACCCGCAGTTCTGTGCCCCTTGAGTTGATAATAATTTTTTCTCGTTCAACCCAAAATGTACGAAAGAGCGAATAACTAGGGTAAAAAGAAAGAAAGAGGTAGAAGAAAAATAGAAACAATAACACAGATTCTTATAATCGCAGTGGCAGAAAATATAATATATAACAACAAATTTTATACAAAAAAATCTGTAACAGTTTATATACCTACAGTCATCAGAGTGCATCAATCAATAACCAAACCGAACAATTATATAACTTGTCCTTACACTGCGGAACATAAGTCAAGTACAGAAGTACGCCTGAAACTCCCCCAACTAGCCTCCTACTCCATATATCATTTAACCTAAAACTGTAATACACGATCTGACTCGAGCATTATAATAAAATAACATCCGAGTGTGTCTGAAAAACCAGCATGAGAAAACATACTCAATTTGAATTATTAGAGTTATCAAAAATCCTTTGAAAACAAAGGTATCTCGTATGACCACATAACAAATAAACACAACGGGTTTTTACCCTACGATATCCATTATCAAATCCGTTTGATATTATAATAGTGTTTATAGAAAGTAAATAGAATATAGCTGAAATGCTTGCATCTCGCGTTTTAGCATAGTTTGGCACAATCAAAATCATGCGGTGCTTATTGGAAAATGGATTCTATCGAATGACTGAGCAACTGGGGTATCGCCCGTCACAGTACATCTCTAGAATAATGTACCAAGGACCACTTCGGGATCCTCTGCTACACATAACCGAAGTCCCCCTTAAACTGGATAGCCTAAATAAGATTACCCCACGATTGGGATCAGCAAGCGCCACACAGCCAAATAGAAGGGATTCTAGATAGGGGTAACCTTACCCTACTTAGGGGCTACCTACTTATTCTTGCTGCATCTCCCCTATTTTAGTCATTCCCCTGTTGAGGAGGCTCGAAGCTAAGCGTTGCCATTCAAAGAACACATTCACTGAGAATGCTCATCGTCCTCCAACGATGATATTCTGATAGCATTCGTCCATACAAGTTGTCCGGGGTTTGGACAAACCGAATCACCGCCTTCATCCTCTTCACGGTATTCATTCGTTACATTTAAATCAGATCGATGTGGTTTCCGGATAATAAATCTGATCCTGATCTCTTCAAAATGATTAACGAAATTGGTCAATATTGATAGTCGATTATTTGACCATCAATTTAACATCCATAGAAATCATCAGGCCTTATTATAAATCTTCTGAAATATTTACTTCCAAAATATCTTTAAAAGATATACCAATTCTTCCCAACATTTGAAAACAAATTTTCAAATGCTTAAATCCGTAATAGGATACTTCCAACACCTCAACACTTAGTAGTATTTCCAAATTCTATTTTCTATACTTAGGAAAATAGAAAATATTACAAAACTTATTTTCCAAAGTCTATTCAATATGAACGTTTCAAAAAATTATTCTATAACTTATTCCAGAAATCCCCGGAGCCACAAATAAATTTTCTCTCCTAAAAATCATTTCTTTTTATAAGCCCTTTTAGAATCTCAAGAGAATTTAGAAACTATATTTTCCAATTACTTTAAACTACATATATATATAATATTTAAAGATTAATAGTTTATTTTTGAAACATGTTCGAGTAATTATATAAATATAAAAAACACTTTTGTAACATTAATACCCATCTTTAGTTAAAAAAATAAATTTTCAAGCTATTTTTTAAAAGTTAGAATTTGTTCAATATAAATACTTCGTATTTAAAATCTACTTACCGAGTATCTCAACCTCAATTAGTTTAAAATTCCATAGTTTTAAAATAATAAAAAATTTCCTTTAAAACAAACTCACTTTTTAAAATTAAATATATATTTTTTAAAAACCCCAATAACCAATTAAATTTATAACACCTTCTCAATTTCACAACATATTAATTTGTCTTCGCTTCCCAAGTCATTTCCGCTTCAAAAATAGAATTCTCCCATTTTTTCTTAACCTTGTTTTTTTTCCTAAATCTAATATAAATTCCACCTATGAATTTATATTTTCAATTATCATCTGATATCAATTTTCATTAATATAAACATCATTTATCAATGCTGCAACCCCTTTGTTTTTACTTGTTTATAAAAAAATTATTTATATAAATTTATTTCTTATAAATCCATTAAAACTTCCAATCTATTTCAATATTGATTTTAAATGTTTTTTATATTTCCAGAATATTACTTATAATTGTTTTATAAAATTTATCTTTTTAAAAATCTCCATTTTCTAATTCACAATGGTCAAGTATAACCAACTTCAAGTAAAATTTTATATTCTAATTCAGGTTCTCTAAAATAACCCAAATTCCAATATATATATATATATATATATATATATATATATATTATCAAATTCCATTTAATTCTAAGTTTTAAAAATGTTTCTTTTACAATATTTGAATTATCCCAATTCTGGCCAGTACTTAAAAAACAACTGATAATTCCAATCAATACAAAAATCTATAATAGATTATTATACACAAATCATATCACTATATATGTAAATAAACAAATAATTTTGAGAAATGGATCCCACTAACCTGTTTTCCCTACATCCACAGATGTTAATACAGCATAAACAAATACCAATCCCACTTTGAGGGGGATATCACGGTATATAGGGTCATCTGCTATTATAAAGGGGGCATAGGGTCTCATCCGCTATAATGTGTGGGAATATCACTCCAAATACCAATACATATACTGTTATATATATGGTCGTCCACGGATAATTATAAATTTATCAATCAATCCAGCAATTAATAATTTAAATTTAAAACATTTAATTTAAATATGGTATCCAAATGAGTGAGAAATTATCACCTTTTTTCCCCTTTTTTTCTTTTTGCCAAAATCCAGTTTTCAAATTAAATCGATCGCCTTTTGGTTTAAAATTCCAGTTGCCTCCGAAAAATCCCAAAACAACTTTGTGTGCAACTCTAGTCCTCCCGCTTGCCAATGCAACTTATTATTGTTATTGTTTCAACCTCGAATGAACAAGTTATCTGATTTATTAGTTAATAGTAATAAAATATAAATAAAATTAGCAAATTAGCAATTACCCAGATACCATGCTCCCCCTCTCAAACTGCTGCCACAACCACCTCTTCACGACCGTTGACCCACTCACTACAAAGCCGTACGCCTCCATCTCCTCACCCAAGCACACTCTAGATCATCGCACCTCGACCTCCATTATCGCAAGTCGTCCAATCACAACATCACCTACCAAAACGGTCGCTGCCCCTTCCAATTCGCTCACTCGCCGCCCTCACAGAAATCGAGCACACGGATGCTTCCAAATAATTGCGACCATTCCATATCCCTGTTCGAACGAGCATCGCCTCTCGAGCTTTCTCCTTACCACTCGTACACAGCGAATGAAATCAATTCGCTATCCCGATTCGCCAATCTCAAATCAAAGTCACCTCAAAGAACAATACAATTTCAAATCCTCTTTTCTTTTCCTTCCATATTTGATTTGATTGGCAAAGTAAAAGGTAGCCGTGATTTTCATTTTTTTAGAATGCTATTTAACAGAGCTCCCTTTTTTTCTTTAGGGAATTGGAATTGCTCGAATTTTTGAAGGAGGGAGAAAGGAATAACATGATTTAAAAGAAAATAGAGGGGTTATGTGTTTTGATTTGATCTGAAAGTAAAGAAAGAGTGAAAATCTCGATTTAAAATAAGAAAAGAATGGGTAGGTTGGCTGATTAAAGCCTTGATTTGATTTATATATAATATTTTTTTTTGAAATACCTCGAATAACGTAACTCGAAATACAGCACCCCATTGAGATGTGCCGCCAAACGTTCATAAGGTTACACCCATATTTCGAACGCAATGGAATGGTTTCGAGTCCTAATTCGACCGTACGGAAAAGATAGCTTTTTGAACCAAATTATTATACTAAATTTGCAATATAAATTTTAGCGCGTTTACATCTCGGGCGGTTAAGTGATAACTCCAAAAGCTATAAAATTTGAAATTCGATAATAATTCAATATTACGGATCCAATGGAACTAGTTTCATTGAATTCCGAGACTGTGCTTCGAAAGGCTATTTTAAAATGTCAATTTTAAAAAACTATTTAATTGAACAAATCACTTTTAAATTATATTTTAAAACTTTTATTATTTTCATTATTATTAATACAAATTTTACAAGCTTTTAAATTATTTTCATCAAGCTTAAAACTCAAGATACAAAAATTTAATCAATATTCAATTATAAAATTCAATAATTAAACTATTCGATAAATCGCTGTATTTAATTTCTGACTTTATTTTATAAATAAAAACACCAAATTTTGATATTCAAAATCATTCTATAATTCAAATTCAATATTTATAACCATTTAAATATTCCAAATCAAATGTCAAAAAATCTGGATCGTTACAACAACTATTGTGTAAATCATTGAATCAGCAGCGTACAACTGCAGTAGAGGTCGATTGTCCCTTGTTTATGAAATGACCATTTTTTTTTCTGGAATTCGAAAAGTAGATGAATCTTTTGGAAGGTTTTGTGTCTATTGCGTAAACAATGCAATCAGCAGCGGGCCACTGCTAACCGATTATCGTTATTTGGTATTGGATTGTTGAGCGGTACTTTTCATATCTATTTTAAAGGTTTTTCAAGTATTTTCACTAGATGTTTAAATAGATCTACTAAATACTCAGAGATTTTAGTCTTGTACCTGATCAACGTGCGGCTAAAATATGTAAGAATGAGGATAAATCTATTAAGACATCAAGTTGCAAAAGGTTTTTTGATATAAAACTTACAACATTTTCTAAATCATTTGTTTCGAAATTATTCGTAAATGATTGAAAAGGGATGTTTGTATATAATTTAATGTTTGATGCTCAACTTAAATGTGTATAAATATTATTTTAGCAAATTCATAGCCTAGTAATTATTATTAGCAATGTTCTACATTATCTAATTTATGTCCTAATTATTATTTAAAGTTAACAATTATTATAATGTTTTGAAATTAGTTATTTTCATTTATTTAAAATATTTAGAAGTAAATTACTATGATTATAATAAAATTTTGAGACTGATTATTAACGTTTGTGAATAATGCTTGAAATGTATTTCGATATTAAAACTAGAAATTTTTAAGTAATGGATTTAATAATTTCAATAGCTTCTTTCTTAATATAAGTAATGTTGTTGATGATTATTTTCAAATAGTTTACACATTTTATAAGGATGTGTATTTTGAATTTTTAAATGAAGTTACTTTATATGAAGTAAGAAATTTTACATTGAATTTTTGTAAAAGAATTGATATATCGAAGTTAATGATTTTGCAAATGAAATCTTTTTAAATGGGATTTGTGAGGCCCCACCTCTATACCCACGCTAGCCAAGGACACTACAGGGTAATGCCGTCAACTAACACGGAGAATAAGGCTGGTTAGGAGCGACCATCTATAGCCTTGCTCTAACTATCAATTGAATACATCGACAATAGACATACCATGCAGATCGACATACCCAATGAATACTTAAAACAAAACCATAGGTGGTTGAAGGATCTATCAGAACAGAATATAACAACTCAAATGTAATAAACATCACAGAACAGTAGATCATCATATACACATATATTGATACCTAACAGAGTATACAAAATAATACATGTCAAGTAGTATAGCAAACCATAATATACAGATGATTCAAGAATAATACATATACCAGAGTTACAACAAAAAGGACTACACAAAAAGCTTTAACAAAAAGGAACAAGCTGAATAGTCCATGCAGAAACAAAATAGGCTAAGTCCAAAAGCACCTAACCTGAAACATCTCGGTCTGACCCAAGTATAAAATACACGGGTCAGTCTAGCTAAACAAATCAGGTACATAAACTGAACAATAATAAACCTGTAAGGTTACAAGGTATAACAAATATCTCTAAAAGAGATAACACAATCATCTAACAAAAAGATGAATCATATCATAACAAGCCTCATATCATCGGCAACTCATTGAAACAAAGGATAGGAATATCCCAAAACAAGCCATAAAGGCAAATAACAAATACCAATGAAGGTAACACAAGTTCCACAAGGTAATCGCTACATATCATGCGGCTTAAAAAGACCAACACCGAAGGGCGATACCTAGGGAATATACATATCAATGAAAACATCATAAAATTTGCACGTGCTCATTACTGTATAAACAAGGATCCATGAGCACGAAGACTCCAAACCCAAATATCACTCGAGCGGCTCATAAAGACCTAACTCCGAAAGCGATACAATAGGGCAACAAACCCGAAGGCAACATACCCAAAGGCAACATACCCGAAGGCAACAAACCTGAAGGTGCAAACCCGAAGGCAACACACCCGAAGGCAACAAACCGTAGTGGTGAAGGTCCGGAGGCCCAGTACTGGACATCACTAACTGGCGGAATGTGTTATAACTCTCAAAAAGGAATCCGAAAAGTGGTGACGTGAGTCCCATAACCACTCGTTCGCACTGTTGAGTCACAAGTTTTATGAAGGTTTTGATTTCTGACAAATAATAAAGGCGATCGACGAAACAAAGACATCATGGCTACATATGGTACTCTAGATTATAGGTTGATTGTTTGATATTGTATTAGTGATAAACTTGTTAAAATCTATCCTCAAATAATCATGCATTTCAATATAATCAATATATATACATTTGAAATTGCATTGCACATTCACTATGCAAATTATCAGAGACCGGTCGACCGGTAGTAAAAAAGGCGGTCGACCGTTTCTGCATAATATGCACAATGAACGTGCACACATGCACATAACGTATATATATTTGAATTCCTGTCTACTGGTCACTTTTTAACCTGTCGACCGTTTTTAAACAGAAAGCAATTTTTCCAAAAGACACTTCTCTTCTCCAAAGGTTGCATCTCTTACCTTTCACCAAAGATCATATCTCTTAATGGCAACTACTCACAAAGAGTTACAACCATTCTTATCTATATAAACTCATCTAATTCGTTGATTAAAACAACATGATTTTATATGCTTTTTAATCTAATCTCTGATCTTACTTTCTACATACTCCTGCATTCCAAAAAGCTCTCGATTATTTATTGAATCATCGAAACTATTTCATATCTTTTGATTCAATAAGTAATATACTTTCCTTAATCTTTTCAAAACATCATTCGCATACTTTGAGGATAAGATTATAGGAAGGGTGTACTACTAGTGACAAATCCGTGTTTTCAAGAACACAAGTTGTCAACAACAATTGTATTTGTTCTTGTGTTGAAGTCCTCTATGTTGTAAGAGGCAAGTGTTGAAGTCCTCAGTGTATTAGAGGCGTGAAATCCCGTTCGGTTGCTCGGGTGTTGTAAACCTGTTCCTCCGGGTGAAGCGAGGTTGTTAATAGTGAAAATCCAGATAGAAGTCTGGGACTGGACGTAGGACGGTGCTCCGAACCAGTATAAAAATCTCTGGTGTGATTTTTCTATTTTTTATTTACTATGCTATTATCATCTATTTCCGCATTTATATTGTAGTCCATATTACACGATCCGTGTGTACTATATTAGCACATATAATTGTATACACACCGCACTTTCATTTGGTATCAGAGCACGGTCTCATATAACCGTAACACAGTTATTTGATATATTATAGTAATATGGCAAATAACGTAAGTACTAGCACTCAAAACACCACTTACACGGAGGGTCAATCGACACAAAGACCTCCATTTTTCAATGGTCTTAACTATAGTTATTGGGCAACACGTATGTCATTCTTTATGCAATCAAATAGCTATGATGCTTGGAATGCCACTCAAAGAGAAATAGTGAATCCAACAACTGATTATTCAGAATGGACTGCAGCTGAGAAAACGGCAGCAGCCATAAATGCAAGAGCAATAAATATGTTGTTCTGTGCATTAGATCAAAATGAATATAACCGTGTTAGTATCTGCACTACTGCATATCAAATTTGGCAAACATTAAAAATCACTCATGAAGGTACTAACAAGGTTAAACAAGCCAAAATAGCCATGCTGAAAAGTCAATTTCAAAATTTCAAAATGAACCCAAATGAGACAATAAATGACATGTATTCACGGTTTCAAACTATTCACCATGCACTTATTGGCTTAAGACAAAAGTATTCTGATTTCGATGTTGTTTCAACAGTCCTACATTCTCTGACTACTGAATGGGAAGGAAAAGTATTAGCAATTGAAGAAGCTAATGACCTTTCCGTCATGAAGCCAGATGAATTGATAGGAAATTTAATGTCCTATGAAGCAAATTTGCAGGCTAGAAAAGAACAGAAAGAAGAAAAGAAAAATGTAGCATTTCATGTTGAGAAAGATGAAAATGAATCAGATTCTGAAGACGGAGATTTGGCATTCATTGCGAAAGGATTCAAAAAATTCCTAAAATATCGAAAAGCCAGTCGTTACAATAAAAGGAAACCTGGATCAAACAAACCATCTTCATCTGCTATAGAATGTTTCAACTGCCACAAAAAGGGACACATGCAGAAGGAGTGTCCAGAACAAAAGAAGAAGTCAGAAAATGACAAATTCAAATATAAGAAGGACAAATCTAAGAAACGAGCTTTCTCAGTAACATGGGATGATTCAGAGTCATCTTCATCAGAAAGTGAAAGTGATTCAGAGAATGAACAAGCTAATGTTTGTTTTATGGCAACAGAAGATGAGGTACAAATTCCTACATTTGATGAATTACTTGATATTAATGCTGAATTGATAGTCAAATATAAAGACATAAAACGTCAATTAAAAGTAGTCAAAGCAGATTTAAGTAGAGCAGAGTTTGAACGAGATATGTTAAAAGATGAGAAGAAAATATTAGAAGAGGAACTTGAAAATATTCAAGAATCATCATCTAATGTTGACTCTCAAATATCTCTTTTGAGTCAAGAAATAGAAGCTCAAAAAGAGAAAAATAATGCTCTCACTACTGAAAATCATGAGCTTAAAGCAAAAGTCAAAATTCTAGACCTAGAAAAAGCTAGCTTACAAACAAAGTTTGATGACATTACTCAAAATGTTTCTAACTTTAACAAAGGTCGAGAAAATTTGACAAAAATCATTGAAAGTTCACAATCTATTTCAGATAAACAAGGATTGGGATATAACAAACAAGAAACCAAGAAACATCTTGGAAATAAAAGGAAGAAGAAAGTACAAAAAACTGAAGCTAAGAAAAATCTTAGTTTATTATATTCCAAACCAAAACCAGTTGTGAAATTTCAAAAGAAAAATGTCAAGACTATCAAAATATGGGTTCCTAAAACAAATAACAATTTGATTAGGAACAAATACATTCAGCAATTCATAAATACTGTGCATTTTAATAAAAAATATATATATAAAGGGGATACCAGACCCATATGGGTTTGGACTCCTAAGACCTAACTCTTAGGACCCTATAAAAAGTGGGTACCATGGACTTAATTCTATTTTTTGCAGGTCCCACTTAAGAAAAGAGGAAAGTGGATATTGGACAGTGGTTGCTCAAAGCACATGACGGGAGACAAGAGTTTATTAACAAATATTACATATTCAGATGGTGGCTCCGTCACTTTTGGAGACAATTCAAAAGGCTATATCATCGGCAAAGGCGATGTGAGCAATTGCGGTACATCTAACTTACCTCTTATTACTAATGTCATGCTAGTTAAAAATTTAAAACACAATTTGCTTAGTATTAGTCAGTTATGTGACAAGGGTTTCATAATTTCATTTTCAAATAATAAGTGTAGTATTTTAGATAAAGACCATAATTTGGTTTTCGAAGGTTATAGAGACAGAAATATATATATTCTGAATATGAATATTAATCATAATTCAGATATGTGTCTTGTGGCTAATGACAATGATCCATGGCTATGGCACAAACGCTTCTGTCATATAAACTTCAGAACTATTGACAAGCTAGCCAAAAACAATCTAGTTAGAGGACTACCCAAAATGAGTTTTAAAGTTAACAACATGTGTGATGCATGTCAATTAGGAAAATTGACCAAATCATCTTTTAAATCCAAGAAAGTCATATCAATATTACAACCACTTGAGTTACTACACATGGATTTATTTGGACCTACTAGGGTTCAATCAATAAATCACAGTCAATATGTGCTTGTAATTGTTGATGATTTCTCTCGTTATACATGGACAATTTTCTTAAAAAATAAAAGTGACACTTTCGATCATTTCAAATCTTTCGTCAAAAGAATTCAAAAATCAAAAGGGATTAAAGTTAAAAATATAAGAAGTGATCATGGCGGAGAGTTTGAAAATAATGAATTTGAATATTTTTGTACAAAGAAAGGTATATATCATAATTTTTCGTTTCCCAGAACTCCACAACAGAACGGAGTTGTAGAACGGAAGAACCGAACTTTACAAGAATGTGCAAGAACATTATTGAATGGAACCACCTTACCAAAACATTTTTGGGCAGAAGCTGTGGCAACTGCCTGTTATGTTTTAAATCGTGTATCCATAAGACCTCTTACCAAGAATACTCCTTATGAATTATTTAACAAAAGGAAGCCTAAAATCTCATACTTCAAAGTTTTTGGTTCCAAGTGCTTTATTTTAAATACGAAAGACCAGCTTGGCAAATTCGATCCAAAAGCCGATGAAGGAATATTTGTCGGTTATTCGGAACGAAGTAAGGCCTATCGGATATTTAATAAACGAACCAAAACTATTGAAGAATCACTTCACGTCTCTTTTGATGAAATCTATCAGCATCCTCACACTATATCAGATGATGACGAATCAATAGTCACTGACAATCAAATCATCACAAATATTGATTCTGACTCGGAAATAATTATTGAGAATATTCCTCAAATATGCGACTTACAATCACCACCAAGAATATTAAGAGACCATCCGGCTCAAAATATAATCGGTGAAATAACATCACATGTCAGAACAAGGAGTCAACTCAATCAAATGGGTCATGTCGCTTTTCTCTCAAATATCGAACCTAAGAATCCAAAAGAAGCTGCTACAGATGATTACTGGATCATTGCCATGCAGGAAGAACTAAATCAGTTTGAGCGCAATGACGTTTGGGAACTTGTTCCACGACCAACTGATCAGTCAGTAATTGGTACTAAATGGGTCTATAAAAATAAGGCCGACGAACAAGGAAATATCACCAAAAATAAAGCAAGATTAGTAGCACAAGGATATAATCAGGAAGAAGGTATCGATTATGAAGAAACTTTTGCACCAGTTGCTCGACAAGAAGCTATTAGAATCCTATTATCTTTTGCTTGTCACCATAATTTCAAACTTTATCAGATGGATGTCAAAAGTGCTTTTCTCAATGGATTTATCAAAGAGAATGTCTATGTCGAACAACCTCCTTTGTTCGTACATGAAAAATATCCTGACCATGTGTTCAAACTTAAGAAAGCTTTGTATGGTTTAAAACAAGCACCTCGTGCTTGGTATGAACGACTACGTAGCTATCTTATTAACTCAGGATTTCAAATAGGCAAAGTCGATCAAACTTTGTTTATTAAACATTCTCGAAAAGATATTCTAGTTATCCAGATATATGTAGACGATATCATCTTTGGTTCAACAAACGATAAACTTTGCAAAGAATTTGCAAGTATTATGACCAAAGAATTCGAAATGTCTCATATGGGAGAACTATCTTATTTTCTTGGACTTCAAATAAAGCAACTTTCAAACGGTATTTTTATCAATCAAGAAAAATACTGTGAAAACCTTATCAAACGCTTCGGATTAGAAAACACATCTGGTAAACCAACTCCTATGAGTACAACTACACATCTTGAAAAAGATGAAAGTGGTAAGAATGTTGACCAGAAATTATATCGAAGCATGATTGGTTCTCTTCTTTATCTTACAGCTAGTCGTCCGGATATAATAATGAGTGTTTGTTTATGTGCTCGTTTTCAAGCCGATCCAAAGGAATCACATCTACGAGCAGTGAAACGTATAATTCGTTATCTTAATAATACCAAAGATTTCGGTCTTTTTTATCCAAAAGAATGTCCATTTGAATTAGTATCATATAGTGATGCTGATTTCGGTGGCTCACGAACGGATAGAAAAAGTACAAGTGGTACGTGCCATTTTATTGGAAAATCACTTGTCTCCTGGTTCAGTAAGAAACAGAATTGTGTTTCACTATCAACATGTGAAGCTGAATATATATCAGCAGCTCTCGCTTGTACTCAAGTACTATATATGCAACAAACACTTCAAGATTTTGATATTCATTTATCAAATTCTATTATATACTGTGATAACACCAGTGCTATAAATCTCTCTAAAAATCCAGTAAATCACTCTAGAACCAAACACATTGATATCCGTCATCATTTTCTTCGAGATAATATTGACAAAGGAAATATATGTCTTGAATATGTCCATACTGACAATCAATTAGCGGACATTTTTACTAAGCCTCTGCTCGAATCTAATTTTATTAGATTACGAAGAGAGCTTGGTTTAATTTCAAGAAAGAATCTTGACTAAGTAATTTCTAAAGAACGTCTTCTTTTTAGTTATTCTTTAACCATAACTTTTGCATAAACTATTTTTTACATTAAATATAAGCCACTGCTTGATTTAATGGTTAATTCTCTTTACTCATTTTTTCATTCTTTTCTTTTAGTGATCGTCCTTTCCTTTCTTATTTTATAATTTCAGTTTTAAAAGGAGAGCTATTTTTAGAGTTAAAATAAAATTTCTGCTTATGTTTTCTTGGTTAATATTTTCCATTAACTCACATCCATAGGTTTATACATAAGAAACTTGTATATAAGCTTGCAAAAATTTCATATTTTGTTCATCTTTTTTATCTAACCATAATATTCTATACAACATTCCCTATGGCTCACATTTGTGATAAATGTGCTCAAGAATCATACATTTCTATTACGAGTTCTTAGTCGGAGGAATATTATTCTCCTACAACACCAAAACAAAAACCAAGTTGTCATCATCAATGCTCTTGTGTGTCTGATAAAACTCCAAATTCAAAACGAGTGAAGAGGACACTGTTCTATTCTCCTCGTACCAAAGCACAAATCGATGAGATACACCACTACCAGAAACATCAGATAGACCTTCAGAGACAGCTCCATTATGGGCAAAGTCAACTTTATCACGAGCAACAACGGACATCGGCACGATTATCCGTTTTAGAAAAGTTGGCAACATTTTTCCGCGGTTCCAACAAGCATGACGTGCATGAACCAATGCCGTCTAGGCCATCAACATCTAAAAGTCCTAACTCGTGGGATCGGAACTATGAGAAGAATGAAGGAGCTCAGAAACAATGGAGTCCATGGTCAAAACGTATTGAAGGAAACAACGATAATTCTAATGACAAACCTTCTCATTAGATTTATATATAGTTATTATATCTTTATCTATCACTTGTGTAATAACGGTTATATTTTGTATTAAGAATGAAATATAATATATATAGGTTGATATATTATAAAAACTTGCAAATAACATGTTATTACTCAGCAGGACAGAACCGGTCGACCGCCCCATATGTAGCCGGTCGACCGTTTGCTCCCTGGTTGAAAACGGTCGACCGGCCATATTTCATAGGTCGACCGGTTGACGTATTTTCAGTTTTTATATATACCTATGCGTCATTTTTCCTTCTACCCTCTTTCTCTTTTAACTCAAGCTGTTCTTTTTCCCAAAATCACAAACCCTAGTTTCCTATTTTCAATTCCCAAATCTTAAATCTTCCAACAATGGCTCCTCCTCAAAAGAAATCTAAGAAAGGAACAACCTTTGAAACTTCATCTCTGAGCATCTCCACCAAAAAGTGGCTTCAAAGTCCAATTGTTGTAACAAGATGGAATCATATGACAAATTACAAGTTTCATCCAGGCTCTTTCATCAAATTTGATGATTTCACGGCTTATGGAGTTCGGAGGTTAGCCAATAATTCCAACATTACTCCATTGATAAATTTTTCAGAAAATAATGTGGAGATAAATCATTTGATGATCAAATTGTTTTACGCCAACATGAATCTCGATGAATATCAACCTGATAATCCAAACGGAGTCATCTGGTCTGTGGTCTGTGGCAAGCAAATTTTTCTTACTCATGCTAGAATTGCCTCTATACTTGGTATACCAAATCGAGGCGATGAGTTTTCATCTACCTTCTGCGAATTCTTCACTCGAAATAGTACCAGTCATCAGTTCATAGAAGACAATAGTGATGGCACAAAGTCTATTGGACTTCGACCGACAGCCAGACTACTTCATCGTGTTTTGATGCATTCTCTTTTTCCTAGACTTGGAAATTATGATGCAGTATATAAAGAAAACTTCAAAGCACTCTATGCTATTTATGGTGAAATCCAAATCAATTGGGTACACATGCTTTTTGATGAAATTCTCAAGGTAAATAACTCTACATGGCCTCATTTCTTCTACAATGAATATATCATGCGACTTTTGTTAGCTTGTGGGGGTAAATCCTCCTGATTCTGCAACTTCAAAACCAAAATGCATTGATTCCATAACCATCAAACGAATGAAGCTTCCTCCACCTTATCTTGAGATTATGTCTTTTGAAGAATGGCAACAAAGAGGACCAAGAAAACAAAGAGCAACTTCCTCTCCTCCTCATTCCGATGAAGTAAAACTATTAAAATCAAAATCATCCACAAAAGAATCACTTGAAACCATTGCGCGTAACCAATTTTTGCTTGAATCACGTCTCAAGCGAATGGACTCTAAAATTGATAAGCGCTTCAATAAGGTCAAGTCATTCTTTGGTATGCTATGGGATGCTATATCATGTTCCACATCCACCTCTGTTCAAGCACAAGACCCAGGAAAACGTCCTGCTGCTCCTGTTTTCACCTGGACATCATCTGACGAGTCTACTGGTATGAGTGGTCATGGACATGGAGAATCATCTAGAGGGAACAATGATGAGGAAGAAGAAGAAGATGATGATGACGACGACGATGATGATGATGAAGAGGAGATACGATCTGCTTCATCTTAGATTCTATTATGGTCTAGCACTTTAAAAACATTCATCGACACTTGTACTAAATAGTGTCGTTATTCTTATTTTTCGTTTGACATTATGATCTGTAGTATACTCTGTTATGTTTTGGATGTGTTAATGATTTATTTTGCTATGCATATCATATTCATTCTACTATTCTAGTATTTGTTACTCCTTTTTGTCGATGACAAAGGGGGAGAAAGGGCTAACAATTGTTTGCAGGAACGTACATATATAAGAATTCAAAGAGAGAGATCACATATTCAGGGGGAGATTCAGATTTGCAGATATATATTGTCATCAATCAAAAAGGGGGAGAATGTTGAGTCACAAGTTTTATGAAGGTTTTGATTTCTGACAAATAATAAAGGCGATCGACAAAACAAAGACATCATGGCTACATATGGCACTCTAGATTATAGGTTGATTGTTTGATATTGTATTAGTGATAAACTTGTTAAAATCTATCCTCAAATAATCATGCATTTCAATATAATCAATATATATACATTTGAAATTGCATTGCACATTCACTATGCAAATTATCAGAGACCGGTCGACCGGTAGTAAAAAAGGCGGTCGACCGTTTCTGCATAATATGCACAATGAACGTGCACACATGCACATAACGTATATATATTTGAATTCCTGTCTACTGGTCACTTTTTAACCTGTCGACCGTTTTTAAACAGAAAGCAATTTTTCCAAAAGACACTTCTCTTCTCCAAAGGTTGCATCTCTTACCTTTCACCAAAGATCACATCTCTTAATGGCAACTACTCATAAAGAGTTACAACCATTCTTATCTATATAAACTCATCTAATTCGTTGATTAAAACAACATGATTTTATATGCTTTTTAATCTAATCTATGATCTTACTTTCTACATACTCCTGCATTCTAAAAAGCTCTCGATTATTTATTGAATCATCGAAACTATTTCATATCTTTTGATTCAATAAGTAATATACTTTCCTTAATCTTTTCAAAACATCATTCGCATACTTTGAGGATAAGATTATAGGAAGGGTGTACTACTAGTGACAAATCCGTGTTTTCAAGAACACAAGTTGTCAACAACAATTGTATTTGTTCTTGTGTTGAAGTCCTCTGTGTTGTAAGAGGCAAGTGTTGAAGTCCTCAGTGTATTAGAGGCATGAAATCCCGTTCGGTTGCTCGGGTGTTGTAAACCTGTTCCTCCGGGTGAAGCGAGGTTGTTAATAGTGAAAATCCAGATAGAAGTCTGGGACTGGACGTAGGACGGTGCTCCGAACCAGTATAAAAATCTCTGGTGTGATTTTTCTATTTTTTATTTACTATGCTATTATCATCTATTTCCGCATTTATATTGTAGTCCATATTACACGATCCGTGTGTACTATATTAGCACATATAATTGTATACACACCGCACTTTCACGCACTAAACGGTTTACTATCCATTAGTTAATTTCACACTCAAAGCAGTACAAAGTCCACCTCATCTCATTGGTAAACCAGACCAAAAGGTCAAAACAATCAATCGAATAGGTCGGGGATTAATCGGATAGAAAAACGCATGGATTCATGGTCCGTGTTTTACCTAATCATTTAATCTCCCTTCCATTTCGCTCGAAGTGCGAAATCATGTGTGTTTAAATAGAATTTATAAATTGGAGAAACGAGCTTTTAATGTAATTTTTTGAAGATTATTTATAAAACCCGTGAATGAAGTCAAAAATAAGTTATCAAAGCCAAAGATGCAATGACAACCACTAAGAACCAACTTGAATCGATAAAATTTGGAAAACCAATCAAAATAAGCAAAAATAGGCAAAACAACAAAATAGGATCAGGTCGGTCGACCGGACTACAGGGCTCGGTCGGCTGGCCAGAAGTAGAAAAATTGCTCGGAGTAGCAGGTCGGTCGACCGGCTACAAGGCTCGGTCGGCCGAACTACAAGTTTCTGCAGTTCCTGCCCTTTCTCATCGAATTGCCAACACTTCCAAAACGCAATCGGTCGAGCAATGGGTCTATGGAGCCTTAGCCAATAGATACCCCAGCTCCATTAGCTCTCCGATTAGCCACCAAAAACATGCTCAAACATCAAAGTTAGGATCTTTAAAGAATTGAACCCAAACACTAAAAATTTGGATATTCACCAATTCAATCCAAACCAAAAGCAAGTGCATATGAACAAGTGCTAGGAATTCATACCCAACAACAATGAAATCAAGAGAAGTAGATGTGATTTCAAAACTCACCTTCTTACACCCAAACAAAGATATATATATATATATATATATATATATATATATATATATATAAGCATAGATGTGAGATAAAAATCTCATATATTATCACAAAACAAAGAAGAAGAAGCTCAAACACAAGAAGGAGACTAACTACTCTTCACTTCAACTCTACAAGCTTCAATCTAAGAATAAAACACATATTTCCCAAAGTTAGGTTTAGGAAAACTTTCTAAAATTGAAGAGGAAAAGAGTTGGAGAAGAAGAAGAAGAAGCTTACCACTATCTTCTCTTTGATTTTGGAGCAAGAATTCAAGTTGCAAGAGGAAACTAGGGCTTGGAATTTCTAATTCCCATTCTCTTCCCCCATTTCCAGTTTTTAACTTAAGTTTTATGAAATGAAATAAGTGTGGAGATGAGAGGACTGAGTTAGGGTTAATTAGATAGTTAGTGGGCTGAACCCAACCCAAACCCAACTAGAAAAAGTTGCAAAATTCAACTTACTCCAAACATATCAAAGCTTATACTTAAAAAGATCGCAAATGCCATTTTTGAACCAATAGAGGTGGTATCGAGTCCCAATTCGGTCGTTTGCAAAAAGTAACATTTCGGACCAAAAATCCGACTAACGACGCTATATTTAAATAAAATGTTTAAATATAAAATCGTTAAATATGCGGGTTGTTACAGATCTCCCCTCCTTACAAAATTGCGTCCCCGCAATTCCTAGAGATGATATTTGTAACAACTACATACAAAAGAAAAGGAAATAAGCTTGAGACGAAAAGATATTCTCCCCGTTGCCAAGCTAAGATAGAAAACCCGGATAAGATCGCTCGATATACTCTCTGGTTTTCCAAGTACAGTCATTGGGATAAGCGGACCATTGTACTTTAACTAGCGACACGTCCTTGTTTCGAAGGTGTCGCACCTCCGTGTCAAGTACGCGAATAGGTTGTTGTACAATAGATAAGTCCGGTGAGACCTCAAGCTCTTGCAAATCAGGAAAATCGATAACAGAATCTGACTCCCGAAGACATTTTCGAAGTTGACAGACATGAAACACGTCATGAATGCCAGATAAATGAGCTGGAAGTGAAACTCTATAAGCCACAGGGCCAATACGTTCAGTAATAGAAAATGGTCCTATAAAGCGAGGAGCCAATTTCCCAGTCGTACTGAAATGCATAACCCCCTTCAAAGGAGAAACACAAATAAAGACAAGATCACCAACTGAGAACTCGAGAGGCTTCCTACGGTCGTCCGTGTAGGATTTCTGGTGGCTCTGTGCCTCTTTCATTCTCAACCAAATAAGATCAATCTTCTCAGAAGAATCACGAACAAAATCTGGACCAAGAATAAGCTTCTCCCCAGATTCCAACCAACAAGAAGGTGATCGACATGGCCTTCCATATAAAGCTTCGGAAGGAGCCATACCGATACTAGACTGAAAACTATTATTGTAGGAGAACTCTACAAGAGGTAGATGATCCTCCCAACTGCCACCGAAATAAAAAATACAAATACGGAGAAGATCTTCCAAGATATGATTCACCCGCTCAGTTTGTCCATCAGACTGCGGATGATAAGCTGTACTAAAATTAAGCTTTGATCCCAAAGCTTGCTGAAGACTCTTCCAAAAATGACTCATGAATAAAGGATCAGGATCACTCACAATAGAACTAGGAACACCGTGAAGTCTCAAGATTTCCTTAACATATAACTTAGCCAAATGCGAAGCAGTCCTATTAGACTTAATAGGGATAAAAGAGCAGACTTAGTGAGGCGATCAACAATAACCCAGATACTAGAGTGGACTGATCTCGAACGAGATAGGCCGTCAACGAAATCCGTAGAAATCTGATCCCAATTCCACAATGGAATCTCTAGAGGCTGAAGAAGACCTGAAGGACGCTGATGTTCGGCCTTAAAACGCTGACAAGTTTGCAATTACTCACATAACTCGCCACATCGCGCTTCATTCCTTCCCAATAATAAAGACGACGCATATCGGCATACATCTTACTACTACCAGGATGAATGGTATACTTAGAACGGTGACAATCATCAAGAGTGTCATGCCTAAGTACAATATCAGAAGGCACAAAAAGACGGTTCTTCTTGCGAAGACACCCAAGAGAATCAATGCTGAAATCCCGCAACGCCTCATCACATGATCCAGACTCACAAAGCTGAATAAGATGCAACAAATCAGGATCACGCCGTTGGGCATCGGCAATACGATCCAATAAAATGGGTCGAGCTCCCAAACTAAATAATAGAATAGGAGAATCAGAAGATGAACCTCGATCACGAATTTCACAAAAAGATAGAGTCTCAAGAATATCCCATTCGGCAAGCATCATAGAAATAACAGCCGAATGTTTGCGACTAAGCGCATCAGCAACACGATTACCCTTTCCAGGGGTATACTGGATATCAAAGTCATAAGAAGCAAGAAACTCGAGCCAACGCTGTTGTCTCATATTGAGTTCCTTCTGAGTGAACAAATACATCAAGGATTTATGATCGGTATAGAGAATGAAGCGCTCGCCCAATAAATAGTGTAGCCAAATCTTCAAGGCGAAGACGATGGCGGCTAACTCAAGACCATGAGTGGCATAGCGAACTTCATTCAGACGCAGTTGCCTAGAAGCATAAGAAACCACCCGATCCTTCTGCATAAGAACAACACCGAGACCACTACCACAAGCATCGGTGTAGACAACAAGATCATGATTCCCCTCGGGAACCACAAGAATAGGAGCATTAGTGAGAAGTTCCTTCAATGTCTGAAAGAAAACTTCACACTTGTCGGACCAAATAAAACGAATGCCTTTCCGAGTAAGGCTGGTGAGAGGAAGCACAACACGGGAAAAATCCTTAATGAACCGACGGTAATAACCCGCCAATCCAAGGAAACTACGAATCTCATGCGCATTCTCAGGCCTCTTCCAATTCTGGATGGCTTCGATCTTTGAGGGATTGACAGAAATGCCATCGGAAGATACAACATGGCTTGAGAACTTAACCCTATTCTCCCAAAAATGGCATTTGGAGAATTTGGCTCTAAGCTGATGATGACAGAGAGTACTCAAGACAATTCTCAAGTGATTAGCATGCTCAACTTCAGACTTAGAATAAATAAGGATATCATCAATGAAGACAAGGACGAACTTATCAAGATATTCCCGGAATACCCGATTCATGAGATCGACAAAGAAAGCTGGAGCGTTCGTCAAACCGAATGGTATAACGAGCCACTCAAAAGAACATTAACCAGTGCGGAAAGCGATAAGAGGCATGCTATCCTCCGCGACTCGTAATTGATGAAAACCCGTGGCAAGGTCAAGCTGAGAAAAGACCTTATCACCACTCAATAGATCGAACATATGATCGATCCTAGGCAATGGATACCTATTCCTAATGGTCAACTCGTTAAGCTTGGGATAGTCAATGCAAAGCCTAAGAGTTCCATCGGACTTCTTCACGAAGACAACCGCGGATCCCCACGGAGAAAAACTGGACTGAATCAATTGCTTAGACTCAAGCTCTAAAAGCTGCTTCTTGAGTTCCTTATTTTCCTTTGTAGACATCCTCGTGGGAGGACGACTAACTGGTTACGCGCCTGGAATGAGATCAATGCGGAACTCAATTTCCCGTTTGGGTGGCAAACCCGAAACAGGTTCAAAAACATCAAAAAAGTCACAAGCAATAGGAATACGAGATATGTCATCATCATCTCACGAGTCAAGAGAACATAAGGCCATTTCGGAATTATCCACATCCCAAAGAACAAGAGATAACTGAGTAGACAAATCCGGATGTAGAAGATACAAAAAAATTTCAAAAAAAATAATCCTGGCATCATATCTCACTAGCCAGTCCATTCCCAAAATCATATCAAATCCCAGATAAGAAATAACGTGCAGATTCGCACGAAAAGAAAAGCCACATAAAACAATCTCAACATCTTCATAAAGCATGCTAAGGGTCGCGGATCCCCCAATAGGATTCGCAATCCTTAAAGAAGTAATCAAACAAGAAACATCCAAAGATAAATCATCGATGAGCTTCTTCGATACGAAGGAATGTGAAGCACCCGTATCGAAAAGAACTCGAATACTATGATCATGAAATAAAATAGAACCTTCCAAAATAGTTGGAGATATACCTTTGGACTGAGAAGGACCTTCAGAAAACTTAGCAGCATAAAGCCTGCTAGACTTGGCACCAGCCGGAACAGTAGGGCAAGTGGAAACATGATGACCTTCCTTCTTACAATAGCGACAGAAAAGAGGCTTAGGACAAGCTCAAATAATATGATCTGGAGAACCACAATTGAAACACTTCCGAATGAAAGGTGTTCCAGAAGACTGAGGCTGAGAGCTAGAACTACCAGTCTTCTTCTTCTTAGAAGGAAAAGACCTCTTCTAAAATGGAAACCGCTTCTTGTTGGGGTTCTTGGAAACCTCAACATCAACATCACTATCACACTCCTTCTCGACGGTCTCGAGATGAAGTGCCGATTCAACCAACTCCTCAAAAGAAAGCTTAAGCTAGAGCAACAAAGACTTCTTAAGATATTTCCTAAGACCAGAAACGAACTTCAAATTCTTCTTATAAGAAGTGCTAATGAATTCAAGACTGTACTTAGATAAAGCCTCGAATGATGCAACATACTCATAAACGGAAGATTTCCCTTGCTTCAACTCAAGGAAGCGACGGGTCAATAAAACATTTTCAGACTCAGGAACGAACTTGAGTTCAAATAACACCCGAAACTGAGTCCAAGAAAGAGTAGACACATCAATTTCGGCTACAAGAAGCTCATACCAATCAAGAGCACGCTCTTGTAATAAGCTAGAAGTTACAAGAACTCTATCATGGTCAGAAAGATCCATACGAGAGAAGATATGCTCGCACGTGCGAAACCATGCTTGGACTTCAAGAAGAGACTCGAAGAATGGCTTTCCTCCAAGATGAGAAAAATCACTGCACAGACGTGCAAAGGCAGACTTGCGAGGTGGAGAAACTCAAGGAGGAACTAGAGGCTGACTCCTAAACAACTCCAAAAACTGATCAGCAGACATATAAATGCCATCCAGATGTGAGCCACTGGATTGCCCAGCATTCGAACGTCGTCCCCTACCTCTTCCAGCCATACGCTGAAAGTAGGATAAGAATAAGATTATTCAATATGGAATACTACGGAATTTAAATGCATTCCTAGATGTATTCCCACATTCTATCTAACCTTGATGGTAGAAGGATTAGAGAGACACGATGATTCAAAAATTTGTTTCACTTATACACCTTGATGTACCAGAATATGTGCATATATTCTGTGTTTATCATACTTTGTTCTGAACTCGGCTCTGATACCACGCTGTGACGCCCCACCTCTATACCCACGCTAGACAAGGACACTACAGGGTAATGTCGTCAACTAACACGAAGAATAAGGCTGGTTAGGAGCGACCATCTATAGCCTTGCTCTAACTATCAATTGAATACATCGACAATAGACATATCAAGCAGGTCGACATACCCAATGAATACTTAAAACAAAACCATAGGTGGTTGAAGGATCTATCAGAATAGAATATAGCAACTCAAATGTAATAAACGTCACAGAACAGTAGATCATCGTATACACATATATTGATACTAACAGAGTATACAAAATAATACATGTCAAGTGGTATAGCAAACCACAATATACAGACGATTCCAGAATAATACATATCAGAGTTGCAACAAAAAGGACTACACAAAAAGCTTTAACAAAAAGGAACAAGCTGAATAGTCCATGCGGAAGAAAAATATGCTAAGTCCAAAAGCACCTAACCTGAAACATCTCGGTCTGACCCGAGTATAAAATACACGGGCTAGTCTAGCTAAACAAATCAGTTAGATAAACTGAATAACAATAAACCTGCAAGGTTACAAGGTATAAAAATGTCTCTAAAAGAGATAACACAATCATCTAACAAAAAGATGAATCATATCATAACAAGCCTCATATCATCGGCAACTCATAGAAACAAAGGATAGGAATATCCCAAAACAAGCCATAAAGGCAAATAACAAATACAATTAAAGGTAACACAAGTTCCACAAGGTAATCGCTACATATCATGCGGCTCAAAAAGACCAACACCGAAGGGCGCTACCTAGGGAATATACATATCAATGAAAACATCATAAAATTTGCACGTGCTCAGTACTGTATAAACAAGGATCCATGAACACGAAGACTCCAAACCCAAATATCATTCGAGCGGCTCATAAAGACCTAACTCCGAAAGCGATACAATAGGGCAACAAACCCGAAGGCACAAACCCGAAGGCACAAACCCGAAGGCAACATACCCGAAGGCAACATACCCGAAGGCAACAAACCTGAAGGTGCAAACCCGAAGGCAACACACCCGAAGGCAACAAACCGTAGTGGTGAAGGTCTGGAGGCCCAGTACCGGACACCACTAACTGGCGGAATGTGTTATAACTCTCAAAAAGGAATTCGAAAAGTGGTAACATGAGTCCCATAACCACTCGTTCGCACTTAACGGTTTACTATCCGTTAGTTAATTTCACACTCAAAGGAGTACAAAGTCCACCTCATCTCATTGGTAAACCAGACCAAAAGGTCAAAACAATCAATCGAATAGGTCGTGGATTAATCGGATAGACAAATGCATGGATTCATGGTCCGTATTTTACCTAATCATTTAATCTCCCTTCCATTCCGCTCGAAGTGCGAAATCATGTGTGTTTAAATAGAATTTATAAATTGGAGAAACGAGCTTTTAATGTAATTTTTTGAAGATTATTTATAAAACCCATGAATGAAGTCAAAAATAAGTTATCAAAGCCAAAGATGCAATGACAACCACTAAGAACCAACTTGAATCGATAAAATTTGGAAAATCAATCAAAATAAGCAAAAATAGGCAAAACAAAAAAATAGGAGCAGGTCGGTCGACCGGACTACAGGGCTCGGTCGGCTGGCCAGAAGCAAAAAATTTGCTCGGAGTAGTAGGTCGGTCGACCGGCTACAGGGCTCGGTCGGCCGAACTGCAAGTTTCTGCAGTTCCTGCCCTTTCTCATCGAATTGCCAACACTTCCAAAACACAATCGGTCGAGCAATGGGTTTATGGAGCCTTAGCCAATAGATACCCCAACTCCATTAGCTCTCCGATTCACCACCAAAAACATGCTCAAACATCAAAGTCAGGATCTTTAAAGAATTGAACCCGAACACTAAAAATTTGGATATTCACCAATTCAATCCAAACCAAAAGCAAGTGCATATGAACAAGTGCTAGGAATTCATACCCAACATCAATGAAATCAAGAGAAGTAGATGTGTGCTCAAAACTCACCTTCTTACACCCAAACAAAGATATATATATATATATATATATATATATATAAGCGTAGATGTGAGATAAAAATCTCACCTTTTATCACAAAACAATGAGGAAGAAGCTCAAACACAAGAAGGAGATTAACTACTCTTCACTTCAACTCTACAAGCTTCATTCTAAGAATAAAACACATATTTCCCAAAATTAGGTTTAGGAAAACTTTTTGAAATTGAAGAGGAGAAGAGTTGGAGAAGAAGAAGAAGCTTACCACTCTCTTCTTTTTGATTTTGGAGCAAGAATTCAAGTTGCAAGAGGAAACTAGGGCTTGGAATTTCTAATTCCCATTCTCTTCCCCCATTTCCAGTTTTTAACTTAAGTTTTATGAAAAGAAATAAGTGTGGAGAGGAGAGGGACCGAGTTAGGGTTAATTAGATAGTTAGTGGGCTGAACCCAACCCAAACCCAACTAGAAAAAGTTGCAAAATTCAACTTACTCCAAACATATCAAAGCTTATACTTAAAAAGATCGCAAATGCCATTTTGGAACCAATAGAGGTGGTATCGAGTCCCAATTCGGCCGTTTGCAAAAAGTAACATTTCGGACCAAAAATCTGACTAACGACGCTATATTTAAATTAATATTTAAATATAAAATCGTTAAATATGCGGGTTGTTACAGGATTTATATAAATTTATTTGGAAAATTTCAATTTAAAGATATTATATAAATATAATGTGTATATTTAAAAAAAGTGTTTTAAAATTTTATGGAATAAATGATTTGGGAAGTTCTATTTATAGTGTAATATGTTTGAAGAATAAAAACAAACTAGTTGAATATTTAATCGGAAAGAAAGGTATTAAATTTTATATACTCTTGATTTGCAAATTTATATGAAATTTAGTAGCTCCGCACTATTTAGATTTTATATAAGCCTAAGCATAAGTTTTAATGATTTGATTTTTTTTTAAATAAGTATTATATAAATTGATTAAGTATTTTACCGAAGCTTAAAATTTTGAATTGACATAGTTATGAAATAATTAGCGAATATTATTTGCCGAATGGTTTCCTTTGCTGCAAATCATTGTTATAACTGTTTTTATTGCATATGATTGTTTTGTTGGGTATTATTACTTGTTCTTATGATTTGGATTCAAAATTCATGATTATAGTTCTATCAAACTCATGGATATTTTCTATATCTTTTGTAAGCAACTAATATTCGAAAACTTGAGTTGAGATAGGTACATTTGAAGCCCATCAGACATATATGCATTTTGGCTCGCTTTTTCTCGCTTTAATACAAACGAACTCTCTCTATTAATAATAATAAGGTAAACATCTCGAATTATATACCTTACTACTATGTTTTTCCCTATGAGAGGCCTCATCATTGAGATGAGATTTATATTTGTGATATATATGTGTATTGTAAATTTTTACGATTGAACCATGCAAAGGAGACGCTGCCGAAATTTTCCATAAATTCAGGTGTTGAAAAACTTTGGAGACTTTAAAATATATAACTTGTTTTACAAATAATCCCATATTAGAGTGGCATAATGGAATGAGGTACAAGTTTTGCAAATAGATTTTATGTTTTGTATGTTGATTATTTTACATAAATACATCAAATGTTGATTCTTTAATTCCTTTTCAAGGATGAAAATTTTTAAGTGGGAAAGATTGTAATAACCTGTATTTTTAACTATTTTAAATTATTAAATTAATATAGTTACTTAACAAAAATGGTTAGAATTTTTTTTTAATGATTTATTAATGTAATTTATTGGACATGAACTTAGATAAAAACTTTAAGTAACAAAATTCAATAAATAAAAGATGATAACTGTATTAGAAAGTAAATTAAATGATATTGAATTGTAAGTAATTGATAATAGAAATTGACTCTAACAATGTTAAATTACTAAAGAATCGAATGAATTTTTATTTAAAGTAGAATCATAAGTTTTTTTATATGAAGTGGTATTTTTGATAAGTATAAATTTTAGAAATAAGAAAAACATCTATTAGGTAAGAAATGAATTACTTTTGATGTATACATTAATTTTAAAGATGATGAATTACTGTAAAATGGTAGTAGTTAATTAATTATTTGAATTTATTTTAAAAGGTAAATTTCATAAGTTACATAACTTATAATTCAAATATAGAAATTTAATTGATAATTAGATTATTAAATAATTGAACCTTGAATTTAATATGAATGAAAATGATTTTAAAAGTTGATTCAAATTTTATTTAAACAAAAATAAAGATTGTTAATATTTAAAATTAAATTTAAAGTGAATAAATTTATTTTGGAAAATAGCTTGTTCTAATTAACATTTAAAATTAGTATTTTTAGTCATTGTCTCGGACTTCGATGAAACTATTTTCATCGGATCCATGATAGTGAATTACTATAGAATGTCAAGTTTCGTAGTGATTGGACTTATCATTTAGTCGTAGAGCTTGAAACACGTAGAAATTAATTAAAGGAATTTAATTAAAATAATTTGACCTGAAAAGCTATCTTTTGTATATGATGAAATTGCCTTCCGATATACGTTCCATTATGTCAGAATAGGGATATAGCATATAGAACGCTAGGAGGCACGCTTCGTTTGGAGTTCAAAAATTTAGCGAGTGAATAGTATATTGGAAATTTTTCTATATAAGGACCCTGGCCCATTCATTTGCGAACCAAATTCTTGAAACCCTAGCCGCAATTTTCTTATCTTCATCCAATGATCCATGTTCGTCAACGCCACCCAACGCCGCTTCAGGTCGAAGCTCCAACTAGAAAGATGAGCAGAGTATGGGGATGGACTCAAGAATTGTGGGATTAGCGCGCAGTCCTTGGTGGTGGCCGAAATTCGCATGTAAAGGCGGTAACGTTTTACCAGTGAATTTGGGTTCGACGAGGAGTTTTGTTCGTACGCGCACACGAAGGAGGGTCTGGCTAGGCAAGGCGGCTTGCTAGGAGAGGTGCGGCTGTCGGCGACGTAGAGGCGATCTTTTAGAGAAAAAAGAGAAAAGAAAATCACGTGTGGCTAGGAGTTAAAGGTGAGGAAGAAGGTTTGGGTTTAGTTAATTGTTTAATTAATTAAATTCGAACATTTATTAATTTATAGCTTTTTAATATGAGGTCAGATTCGAGCGAAACAAGTTGCATTGGACTCATATTGAAATCGTCTTCCACATGGAGTTGAATTGGAATTTATTTGAAGCTAAAATTTTTTTAGTTTTAAATAAAGGTGAGTGTTTTAAACCGCTCGAGAAAAGCAAAAATATTCCAATGTTAGTTAAGTTGAAATCATGAAGTTATTTATTTTTATTAACTATTGTTTTTGACATTTAAATTGACATATGGTTTGAACAAATAGGAATTTAAATATAGTTAAATTAGAAATCGAAATTAGTGGTTAAACATCGATATTGATAACTAGTTAACTCTTGTGATTATTTGGCTGATGTGGATGTTGATTGTGATGGATGACTTTTGGTTGATATACTGGATGATCGGATGTTTATTTATTTTATATATATCCTGCTACCATCCTGTATATTATTTAACATCATACTATTACTTAAATTATTTTAAATAAATTAAGAAATAGGTTGAAATGATATATACCTGTGACACTTAGATTTGGATCGAAATGATATATATTCATCCCTAAATTAAAATTGAAATAACTAATCGCTTGGTCATAGGATAGAAAATGATATACGGACACCGGGTTGGTAATTAAATGATCTTGAAAATTCTTGAATTTGGAATTATTTAAATGATTTTGGTTTTGAAGAAAAAATACCAAATTTATAAAGATGGATTAATTTCAAATTTATGTTTTGAAATGTTGAAATCAAACCTGGTTATGAAAAATTTATTTAAAGAATTAAATTTGAAATGTGAAGTTGTAATCGATTTGTGCCTTGCATTTTGGAAATTGAATGGTTTTAAAGGTTTGAACTTTTACTTGAACTTCAAATTTATCTATGTAAAAGTGACATAAATTGATAGTTCAAATTTAACTTGGAATTGAATTATTTTAAAGATTTGAACCCTAAATTGAATATTGAAGTTTAAATTTGATTTAAGTGATTTAGATTGGTAAATTTGGACTTGAGATTTATATAAATTGAAATAGTTTAAAATAAGTATTGAATTGAAATTTAAACTAGTGAACTGAATCGTTGAATCGATTTGAAGTTTATTAACTTATCGAAAACCTTGAAATGAAGATATAAAATGGTGAAACCTTTATGGAAATTTGACACTAATGAAGTTATTGCAAATATGTTTCACCTGATTTTGATTTGACATACATGAGGAATTTTTTGTCCCGACTTGAGTGTATTGTCTTTTCCTTACGCTTGGCTCAGACCGAGTTTTATCGAAGACAGTTATTCTGGAGGACGAAGATGAAGATTTTGTATATCATATTAGCTTGTATTTATTCCGCTGCAATATTCCATTATGTCTATTAAAGTGTATAACTCTGATAGTATACATTACCTTGATTTATGTTGTAAATTGAATTGAGTGTATATTGTTAACTTGCTTCATGAACTGTTTATGTGATTATTGTATTTTATCTTTCCATTGCGAGATTTTTTTGTTGTTTTCTTCTTTTATTTTTAATTTTAAAAAATAAACTCATTGATAATCTATCATTTAAACGATTTGATTTAGACATGTGTGCTTTATTGTCGACCTGAACTGTCCAAAAAGGTTGATCGTCGCATGTAGACCAAAATATGCCTATAGGACAGGTGAACATGGCGTAACTCCTTTAATATATGACTTAACAAAATCATTATAACACATAATCGTCGATGAACATTTCTAAACATTAAACACCGCTCGATGTTATAAGAAATCAAGCGTCGTTCATCTCCTATTTCATATGGGCCTGCCTTAAGTAAATGTAATATCCCATAAAATAAACAGTAATTAATAAATAGTTAATAAGACTCAAAAATGCAATTTGAGCAAACGTCGGAATTTGGCCTTGAAACTTGCACCATTGCATTCGTACTGATTTTTTGAGCAACTTTTATTATGGAGTTTTGTGATTGGAATTCAAATGAAGAAGTTATCGACATTTGAAGTTTTTGAAATGAAAATGATTAAAAAGGAATAAAAAAAAGTAATAATCATTGTATATACCTCACCGATCGACCCCTCTTTGGATCAGTCGCTCCTAGCGGTTGATTTCTTATAGGGGAGATGTCAACCGGTAGTCGAGTGGCGGCTAGGGTTGAACCTTGGTTGAATTGCCTACATTTAATTATTTTAAATCTAGCAGATACAATAGGTTCGAGTGCCTATAAATATAGCCCTAGCCACTCGCTTTTTTTCTTATATTTTTGGACCAACACAATAGAGTTTTATCATTTTTTCTTATCCACTATTTCTATTAATTAAAAAATATTATACTATTCGTATATAAAATCAGAGTATGATAGAAAATAAAAGAGAAGAAGAGAAGAAGCGAATCGATACCGCAGAAAAAAAGTAAATTTCATCGTTTTAAATCTATATTCCACTTAACTCGAATCTCTTCTCAAATCTGAAATTCCAATGGTATGTATATATATTTTTATACATATTTTTAGATTAGAAAGGAAAATGAATCAAATATAAAGATTGATTCAGATTTGGAAGATTTGAAAAGATTGTAAGGGAGTGAGAAATTATATTATTTATATATGATATTGGAATTTATATCATTGATTTTTATTTAATTATTATGCTTATGCAAGATCATAGAGTTGTTGGCTTAGAAAGAACGTATTTAATTGAAATTTCGCCTACTTATTCTATAAGTTAGGCAATAGCAATATAAATGATATTTACCCCATAATATGGAGATTTAGAAATCGGTCTCTGAGTTATCATAGTAGAATATTTCTAGATTTATGGAAGTTGGATTGTAAATTATTAGCATAGATTTAGATTTCCATAGTTAGATTTGAATGTGAATTTCCATGTTTTAATTTTTTAGGAGAATTTTATGTACATTTTAGTTGTAACTAATTTTGTGTAATTTATATAAATTATCCAATTCCATAAATTTAAAAAGTGCGTAGTTTGAAATAAAAAAATACCAAAAAAGAAAGAGATGTGTAAAATATGGAGGTTCTCCTCTGTAGTTTGCACTGTTCATTTCAACAAAAGAAAAGAGATATTTTGTAATTTGAGATGGGGCAAAAAATCTCACTTTTGGGTAATTTATTGAAAGTTATGACAATAATCCTTTTTAGGAAAGATGCCTTTAATATATTGAAATGTGAAATGTTCCTTATAGAATATACATATAAGTATGTTTTAGAATTCCTAAGCATAGATATTAATGAGTTAGAAATAGAAATACACACACATGTATAATCACACCTACTGATTATATATATATGGCGTAATGTACGATGAGATCAATATTAGTTCTAATTAGGATGACTAGTTATTAATAGTGCAGTAAATTATAGGACTAGAAGGTGTAGATGGAAAAGTGATGGTAACTCCAAAATTACTAGAACAAAAAATGTGCATTTAATAAGGAGTCACAAGAATTAAATAGGGACATAAATACGCTTAGTTGGACTTATTAAAGAATTTAATATGGTGTTTATAGGAAATTGAAATAGGCATAATATGTTGAATTAGAATGAATAAACAAATGTCATTAATGATTGCCAATTTTAAATAATAGTGACCATTTATTACGAACAATTGACATTTATGGGCCGTAAGAGAGAAATATAGAATATACATGATAAGCATATAAGAAAGTAATTAAATGCTAAAAGGCAGTATTATTTTCATAATAGGAATTATATAGCGTTAATAATACATTTAGGACGAGTGAATTAGTGGGCCTAGCGTAATATTTAGGCCTAAGATGATTGGTTTGCTTTAGTAATGGTTGGAATGTGAGGTCAGTAGAGTTATGCAACAGATGTCTGCTTTTCACCTAATGTCTACAAACAGTTTTGTATACTTACTACTGATATGGGACATCTTCAATCATAAGAGTCATGGGAAAGGGATATACGTTTGCGTATACGTATGTGAAAATATATCAAGGGTTCGTCCCTGATTTAAAGTATTAAATGGCTCAGTACCTTTGGGGATGTCAAGGGATTTACTTCGAGGTAGAAGGTATTAAATAACCATTGGGTATGTCTTCTCTCTATTTAAGAAGTCATAAATAACATATAATGGTATCTAAAAGGGACATGGGGTATGCTTCAGTTCTAACAAGAGTTATTTATAACTAGAGTGGGTAATTTCCTCAACTTACGTTTGGTTAGTCTAAACGTGATTTCGAATGTGGAAGGTCGACGGCGATGTTTGTATTGTTGTTATATTGGTATTTAGTAGTAGGGTAGGCTTATAGGTTATTATTACTAGCAGTTCTGAGCAGTTGTTAACAAAAACTTAGGTTATGGCCTGATGGATTTCACTTCCAATTAGATTTGAATCTATATGGAATATGCAATTATCTTATTATTTAATTAGTTATTTTTTTTATCGAAGGTGGGTTAGTTAACCATTACACTATAAGGAATACAATAATTTCTAATGGCTCCAAGCCGTCGGCGGCCGTTGATAGCCGTCGGAAATGCCGTCGGTATAGAGAACACGGCTTTTTCCATTTTCGACGGAATCGACGGTGACTTTCGATGGCCTTTGACGGCCGTTTCGACATTTTTTCTGATGGTATTGACATCCACGTGGCTTAAAAACAAACCAAAAAATTGATGAGAGCCGTCGGAGTTTTCGATCAGTTAACTATCAAAATCTATTAGAATATTTCGAGCAATAAGCCATCAGAAGCCATTGTTAGCGATTAGAAATCTAGGTAAAAAAAAATTTAACATTCCAATAGCACATCAATATCAATATATATCATAACACATCAAAATCAATATATATATATATATATCAGAATATAATCTAAAATCAATATCAATATAAATAATAATATAAAACTCAAACACTACCATCTCAAACTCATACATTTCCAATCAATACAAAACAAACCGTGCACCATCATCCAACTACAATATCTACATCCAACACCGATATACAATATGTACATCCGGCATCAAACCTCACAAATCAACCCTACAAATCAAAATACAACATCACATGTCCACAAATCAACCACATCATCTTTCATTTTATATACACACAAGTTTCAAAATTAAAAAAAGCAACGCGTACCTCATGAGTCATATCAGCTCTGGAACCACCAAATGAAGGAAATGTTCCATGATGCACCATATAATCGGTCAAAATGCTAGTTCAGTTGCTCCATTTGTGTTGCTCCGAGGCGGTCCTGCTTTTGCAATGGTGCAGTCTGCCGTCAAAGCTCATTAATCTCAACTTTGTCTTGAACATTTTTATAGGCTTTTTGTAAGGCCCGATCCAATAAAACAATTGAATGTTTAAGTAATTGCTAAATTTTATAAAAATTTAGCAATTTTTACAACTTATTTAATTTTTATAAATTTCTGATCGATTGTCGTAGCCATAATGCATATTTCTCTGTGTCATATCCACAACAGAGTCGAAGATAGCATCCTCCTCATCAGCGGTCAATTACTCCCATTCCGAATGCTCAAACATTTGCGCACGTTCTTACATAAATCTTTCCAGCAATGAAAAATTAAATATAATTAAATGTTGCATGACATTATTATAATATTTTATAACTAATTAATCAAAATGGTCATTGTTAATAACTTATATCTAAAAATATACTTACATGTGCTGCATATGCTTTATCATCCTCATGTCAGGCGTACATCACCAATCCCTTGTCGTTGGTCTGCCCGACGACATGAGTACGGGCAAATATGTCCGTGTACGAGATATGAGCCCTACACGCTCTTTTCTACAATAATTGGTGTATATTATTGTTGTCCATACAAATTTATAAAAAATGTAATAACTGTTTGCAATTGCAATTAATCAATGTACCATATTCTCGAGATGATGCTGAAATGATTTTGAGCCACTAGGGTGTGTGAATGGATTTTTCTTCCTGTTCGTCGAGTTCCTATCTGACTCCGCCTGCAAATTAAAAATTAAGATTGTATTTTATTGGTATAAATTATATATTCTATACCGAACAAATTAAGGTGATATCTAATAGACTTACCCTGAATTCCTCACCGCTCCATCATGTGACCAAGCATCCCATACGCTGGCGCCCATCCTGTTTGGCTTCTTCTTGGATATTCTGATGGCACATATCGAATCCTGGTAATCGTTTGCAACTTTAGAGTTATATTGGCACTGGTAAAGAAAAACATCCTCCGCTTTTAGGTCTACCGCACATGTATATATGTTGAAATATATAAGTTATACATTTATACTTAGTCGGCAAATTGTAAAGTGATTGTATAAAATGATATATAATTTTACACTTACCAGGAAAGTCCTGCCAGATACTCTCCCAAACATGCTTTGAGATCCTACTCCATTTCGGCCAGCACACAGTCATACGACTCATGTATGCCTGCCTTGATATGTTGAGCACTATATTTGAAGGCTTAAGCTCAAAACCCCTGCATTAAATATGATACAGACAAATAATGACTAATATATCATACAAAATATTTATAATGCTGAAGTAAATTTAATACTTACGAGCCATCTTCTTTCGGTAGCAATCTAACGACCGTACGTGGAGCCTCCTGCGATGGGCCGCAGCCATCACTACCACTGCAAAAGGTCCCTTTCTGAGACGAAGAGGGTGAACCAGACTGCAGAGAAATCCACCACCTAAAGAAAGATATCTTTAATACCTGCCATATACATATTATTTTATTATGGAAAAACATATTATTCAATTAAGACTAAAGATATCAAGATTTAACATCAATAATCGCCTATAACATAAAAAATGTAACATCAATGCTCCCATGAATTACCTATTTTCATTATGTGTGCTATTAATCAATCCTCGTCGTTTTTATTTCAGATTTGATCTCATACTTTATATTGTTTTTATTTGTGGTCTCAAATGCTTCTACTAATACATTTGACTCATCATTTAGATGTTCAAAATCGGTTTGATCATCTTTTATTGTAATTTCATCATTTTTCTCGATATCCGCTTGGTATGCCTATTCGTCTGGAATATTCTTTCCATCAAACATAAGTCTTGCTTTCATTTTAAAAACTGCTAACCAATCTGTTTTATATCTTTTTAGAGATGGATAAAGAGCATAATAAACTTGTAGGTCTTGTTTTGCTAGTATAAACAGATCGTACCTATGATAATATGATGTATGCTTTATTTCAATAATATAATATTTTTGATGCACGTTGATTTCAGAACCGGGAACATTATCGAACCAGTTGCATCTAAACAAATATACTTCTTCCATAGGTTAGGTAAAATATGTTAATTGCAAAATCTTAGTTAACATGCCATAAAAAGTCTTTCATGTGATCATTTGGGTCATCGGCTACCTATAACATATACACTGGTACAGTTAATTAATGTTTTAGCCCCATATTCTTTAGTGTTGAGTTTGTATCCATTGACAAAAAATATTTGATATGTCTTGACTTTTCTTTTTGGTCCTATCGCAAGATGTTTTAACCCTTCGTCAATTACACGATTTACAGAATCACATACGTGGTTCGAAAACCATGTAGCAAATTTTTTGTAGATATCGCCGCTTAGATGTTGTGATTAGTAAATACTGCATATATAGATAATGCATTGTATTATAGTTAATACACATGTATTATTGAAGTAGATAATTTTTGATACATTATTTAATAATACCTAACAAATGGCACAACTTCTGCATAGTAAAGAAGTACATATGTGTAGGCTACATGGTAATCTCTGTCGTCTAACATACTTCCATACATTTTCCAATAGGACGTCCATGCTGCCTAAAAAATGATAGCACTGATTCAGACGAATCTTGTTTAATGCCCTCATCAGTTGGCATAGCACTTTCAAAAGATAAGTTTACATAGTCCCCAAAATAATGAGAGAAAAAGAATGAATCTTCAACCCATGCTTTTTGTCTCACTTTTTTCTATAGATGATTTAAGTACATGTTAAGAATAATTATTATAAAATTTTAATACATGTAATTAAAATAAATTTAACATACTCAATATTAATAACTTTCAAACGGATCCATCAATCAACAATGTATATGACGTCGAAGACGTGCTTCGAACAGAAGATGAACAGGTAAATACTCCATTACATTAAAGAACCCTAGAGAAAATATTTTCTCCAGTTTGTAGAGAAATACAGGAATTTCTTCCTTAATTTTACATAGATAATCAATTTTTAACGTATTTAAACAAAGCTCCTTATAAAACAAACTAAATTCTGTTACAACCGTCGAAAACTTTTGTGGGCAACAGTTCTTTGAAAGTGACGGGTAATAAATGTTCCATCATTACATGACAATCATGACTTTTCATCCCACTCAGTTCATGGTTCTTATAGTCGACACATATATGAAATTGAAGGAAATCCCATTAGGAAATCATAATTTTTCCACCCACTTTAACAGTACTTTAGCTTGGTTACTGTCTAGCTCATAGCATGCTTTTGGTTTTTTGTGACATTTGGCTTCATATGAAGCTCAGGACGATTGCATATTACCTCTGTATCATGTTTTGATTTCAAATTGTCTTTAATCTTTTCTTTAACATTCAAAACTGCGTTAAATACATCATCGAACATATTTTTCTCGTTGCGCATCACGCAATATTATGACGAATTAGAAGATTTTTCCAATAAGGCAACTCCCAAAATATATTTTGTTTACACCAATTAAGAATCGTCGATTTACCTTGAATTTCAATTTGTTTGCCTTTTTCATGTATCTTTAGAATATTCTTTACAAGGTCACATATATCTTTGCTTGACTAAATCATTGGCGGTCGCAAGGTCTTAAGTTTACTACATGTGAAGTATTTTTATCTTTTTTAAAAAGATGATTAATACAGAGAAAACACCGATGACAGTCAAACAATGTAATTTTCTTCCCATGTAGTAAGAAAATGTTCACGTATCTTCCATGCAATAAGGATAAGGTAAACGACCAGTCGTACTCCAACTCGAAAACATTGCGTAAGCAAGAAAACTACTTATATTGCACATTAGAGAAGCAAACATATGAAATTCTTTTTTTGACATGTTGTATGTTTCAACATCTTCATACCACAATGTTTTCAACTCTTTAATCAACAGTTGTAAATATAAGTTGATTCGTTGTGTCGGATCATCAGGGCCAGGGATGACAATAGTGAAAAACATATACGGAGCTTTCATACACATCCATGGAAGTAAATTGTAAGGTACATCGATTATAGGCCAAGATGAATATTTTGAACCAAATTGAGAGAACGGTGAAAATTCATCCATACATAAACCAAGTGTAACGTTTGACTCTCCGGTGCTAAAGCGCGGTATGTCTTATCAAAATGATTCAATGTTTCTCCTTCAGCTGGATGTTTTAACGTGCCTTCTTTCTGTGTTCTTATACAGTACCATTTCATATGATAGAGGTTACAGAAGATGCATATAACCCTTGAAGCCTACAAGTGATGGGTAAGTAGTGCATAAACTTGTACGGAACTTCCTTTCCCTTCTTCTTTTTTGGTTTGTATCTTTCCAGATTATATATTTTACAATTCCTAAGACTAATGTCTTCTATCCAAAACAATTTGTAACCACTAAACATGTATCTATGTTTTATATGGCAAACCAAAAGCAGACATAAGTTTTTTTCATTTCATAATTATTTTCACACATTAAATAATCGGGTGGCATATGCCATTTTGCAGCTTGGACTATAGTTGTAAAACTGTGTTCTGTGAAGTTGTATTTTAATTTCATCGCAATGTATTATGCGAAGACTAATAGTTGAGCACCAATTGTACAACAATCGCAAAGGGTTTCTTAGCAGCATCCAATAAATCATAAAAAAAATTTGCTCCAATACTTGGTTCTTCTTCGACATTAACATCGTTGCCATCACTTCAATAGTAGGAAACATTGAACGTGCTGCATCTTCAATCATATCTTTTATGAGATTCGTTGGAACAATTTCAGTATCCACCTCCTTATCCTAATGTACGGGATTAGTGTTATAAATTATCCACAATGATCCCACGCCAAATAATTTGGCATGAAACCATATTAGCGCAAATGAACTATTACCATATCCGGTATCAAATGCTTCAATAATTTGCATTTACTACGTGGACAATGAATTTCTTCATCTTTTCCATTATTACTTAAAGCGAATTCAATAGAGACATGTGCACCATTTTGAAAATGTTCACTTGCTGAGTCTCCAATTTCTCTTCTATGTTGGTTCATTTGCTTCGATCGATAAAATAATTGACCATTCTTCCAACTTCGATACATAAAAACGTATTAACAATTACGTATTGACATTTTGTTTTCAATTAAATCACACATTTAAATTTTCGCAAATATATAATATTATTATATTTCATTTTATTTTCAAAAGGATTTACACAAATTATTATATGAATATAATTTACAATATTTAGGTTATTGTTTTTCACTTTGATGATTGGTCATCCTACTTCTCATTAGAAATACAGTAGTGATTATATTTTGTAAATCATTTCATTTTAAACGATTCAAAAAAAAAAATGAGGTAGCACTTCTCCTTTGTTTCCTATATCGTACCCATATGCGTGTACACATGGAATAAAAAGAAAGTGTTATCGAAATTTTATGAACCGTTTAAAATTAAATCATTTGCAAAATATAATTATTTTATAGTGTTTGTAACTTGTCTGATACAAGGAAAAATCCTACAACACTACAAGGAGAAGACTGCTTAGCGTCGGCATACAGCCAACTCAGGTCGACTCCAGCCGATTCGAGCAGATGCTATATACCAACGCTAATAGCTCGTCGCCAAGTGATATGGTGATGAGAATGGGGACAGGTTCGTCCCTTAGTTTAGCATCGGCTAGAGTCGGCTAGCCGACTCCAGCCGATGCTAAACTTAGTCCACGTGTAAAATAATAAATGACCCATAGGCTGACCCGTGCCGACTCCAGCCGATGCTAATCTAGGTAAATTTTTCTGCATTGCCAGCAGCCATTTCTACCTTCCAACCACACAATCATATATATTCCTTAAATATACTTCACCAAACAACAATATACGTCACATATATGCCTAACTAAGAACCACAAAACATCAGTATACATCTCCAAACGTCCATCATCACAAATATCCATAATATTTACAAAATTTAATCAAAAATTCGTCAAATATATAAGACATTCAAAGATCATCAGAAAACACATATAAATACATATTACCACTTGCCCCAAGCATCAGCAGCGCTAGATCCCTATGATGGCAGCATATTCATCCCATGCTCTGCCAAGTAAGCAGCAATCGTCTCTTCTAGATATTGCTTCAATCCAGTCTTTCTCCAATCGTTTGACTCGGCAACTTGTGCTTGCAGGGCCGCTGTTGTTTCTTCAGCCTGTTGTTTATTGTAAGTGGCTTGCGTCGTGGCCTATGTATTAATAAATTCGTAGTTATAGTTTATACGTAATATTCAATAAAATATATAAACTGGTTAATGAATTAATTATATTCAATAAATATTACCGCTTGATTGCCATATCCATACTGTCTATTTATGGTCGACGGATCGGTAGTACGAGTGAATATCATGTCAGTCTCCTCAACGGTCAACTGCTTCTTGCTAGACTCTGCAAGCACGCGAGCAATCTCCTGATCGCATCTCTCCTGTGTTTAGAAATATATTTTTAAGAAGATGAATATTCAATTTAATGTATTTTTAAATAAGAGAAAAAATTTATAGTCTTTATACTTGGATATTCGCTGATTTGGCATCTGACCATTCATATGTTACCACGCAATCTTCATCTGTATGCTCGACGGCGTGTGTTCAGGTGAAGATGTCCAAATAAGACGGTGCAACACCACCTCTCTCCCTCGTCTAAAATTAGATATGATTAAAGAATGTATATATATACACATATGTACATATATATAACTAAACAATGTTATAAGTAAATTACAAATAACAATTTTTATATTTACATTTCTTCTCTATATTGATGAAAAGACTTGGATCCACCGCCGTGTATTATAGGATTCCTAAGCCTGTTTGCGGAGTTTCTTGATGCTACCGCCTGTATAAATTAACTATTATATAAACATTTAAATGAACTATAATTACAGACATATGAAAGTAGAAAATTTACCTTCACGTCTTTGATTTCCCAATATTTCACAAAACACGCATACAAATTTTCACCCATCCAGTTTGACTTCTTACCGGTCTCTTTCATCTTGGACAGCGTGCCTCTATAGTTTTTTCTCATCTTCCTCTCCCAGTGCGACCTGAACTTCCCGAGATCTTTGGGGTCCACAATAAAGGACGTCTGCATATTGTAATTTAAAAGAATTATATAAATTGCATGTTAATTTTCAATGATCAAATATGCCAATCTCAAGCTAATTAGAATTTTATACTTACCTGGAGGTCAGCCCATACGGCATCTCTGATATAAAGTGCGATCCTATCCTGCTGCTCCCACAAGTCTGCCATCCTACTACGGTAGCTGTTATGAGACACAGCTAGAATGGACTCGGATGGTTGTGAAACGAAACCCTTGAATACATTTTGATATTGTTAGTTAATAAGTCATAAATATACTAGTAGCATGCACTAAATAATATAACGAAGTTGCAGTAAATTAAATACTTACCCTTCATCGGTCTTCGACACTAAGTATGCTCTCTGGTGATTATCAACGTACCACTACTACCCTCACCAAGAGCAGGGCCTCGTGAACCTTGGGATCGCCTGCTGTGTGACATAATATCTGCTAGGAATATGCATATATATATATATATATATCATTTCATATAATGAAAAAAACATATATCATTTCATAATCAGAAAACATGCTTGATTAATAATCACATACATATAGTCCAAAGCAGAGTAATAAAAGAATAATACAAAAAACAATATTGAATTTCCATTACATTACACAGGTTTTAGAATTGACATAATATAACAAACAATAAAAATTCCATCTTATATACACTAAATCATCATTGATTAATAATCAATCTTCATCGTTTTCTGATTCTGACTTGATCTCGCACTCTATATCATCATTTCCCTCTAAAGTCTCAAATGCTTCTATTAGAATATTTGATTCATCGTTCAAAGGCCCTATATCAGCATGATCATCGGTTATTATTAATTCATTATTTGGCTCAAGATCTGCTTGATAAGCTGCTTCGTTTGGAATATTATTTTTGCCAAGCGTAGATCTTGCCTTTGTTTTAAAAATAGCTGACCAGTCTTCTTTATCTTGTTTTAGTGATGGATACTGAGCAAAATAAACATGTAATGCTCGTTTGGCTAACACGAAAGGATCATACTTTAAGTAACGTGAATTATGGTCTATTTCAATAAGTTATAGTCTTTGTGCACTTTGATACCAGAGCCCATAACATTGCTAAACCAACTGCATCTGAATAAAATACTTTTTTTTACAGATTGGACAAAATATGTCAATTCCAAAACCTGTGTTAGGATGCCGTAAAATTCTTTGATATGCTCATCTGGATCATCAGTCCCTTTGACAAATACACCGCTGTTATAGGTCATTTTTTCAGCACCGTATTCCTTGTTGTTGAATTTAAGTCCATTCATGAAGAATATCGGATAAGTGTTGATATTTCTTTTTGGTCCTATCGCAAAATGTTTCAATTCTTCATCACCGACATAATTTCTTTGATCATAAACGTATTTCGTAAACCAGTTAGCCCTTCAATCCACTTCAATACAAGTTTTACTTGATTGCAGTCTAGCTCATAGCATGCTTTGGTTTTTTTACTGTCGTTAGGGTTTATATGAAGTTCGAAATGTTTACAATATTGTTCTATGTCACGTCTTGAATTGAGATGTCCTTAGTTTTACCCTTGGCATTCAAAACTATATTAAGCGCATTATCAAACACGTTTTTTCGTTATGCATCACATCAATATTGTATCGTAATAAGAAATGCTTCCAATAAGGTAACTCCAAAAACATACTTTGTTTGCACCAATTATGTCAGTTCGATTACCTAGAATTTCAGTCTGAGTTTCATGTATCTTCGGATAGTCTTTAACTAGTTCATATAATTTTTCATCTGATGAAGTCATTGGTCGTTGTCTGTTCTTTACTCTATTTACTACAAAGTTTTTCTTATCTCTTCTAAAAGTACGATTAACATCAATGACAATCAAACCCTAAAATTTTCCTTCCATGTAGTAATGAAAATGCCCGTGTATCTTCCATGCTGTAAGGATAAGCCAGACGACCGGCTGTACTCCAGTCTGAAAGCATTGCGTAAGCCGAAAAATCACCAATTGTCCATAACAAAGATGCAAAAATACGAAAATTCTTTTTTCGATGCGTCATATGTATCCACCCCTTCATACCATAATGTTTTCATTTCTTCGATCAATGGCTGTAGATAAACATCCATTCTTTGTGTCGGATCATCAGGACCAGGGATGACAATCAAAGGAAACATACATGGAGTTTTCACACATCCACGGAGGTAAATTATAAGGAGTAACAATAATAGGCCAAGACGAATATTTACTACCAAATTGAGAGATGGTGAAAATCCATCTGTACATAAACCAAGTCTCACATTACGACTCTCTGCGGCAAACGCAGGATAAGTCTTATCGAAATGTTTCCATATTTCTCCATCCGATGGATGTATCAAAGTCTCCTCTTTTTGTGTTCTCACACTGTGCCATCTCATATGTGATGTTGTCGCAGATGACGCATATAACCTTTGAAGTCTGTTAGTGATGGGTAAATAATGCATTCCCTTGTATGGAACTTCCTTTCCTTTTTTTGGGTTTTATCTTTCCTCATTACATATTTTGCATTTCTTAATATTATTGTCATCTTTCCAATACAACATACAACCTTGTATACATATATCTATCTTCTGGTAGGGCAAACCGAAAGCAAACATTATTTTTTTCACTTTATAATGACTATCGCACATTAAATTATTGGGTGGCATATGTCATTTTGCAGCTTGTACAACTGATATAAATCTAGCTTCTATAAAATTGAATTTTGATTTCGTAATAATGTATTCGGCAGTAACTGACAATTCTATTCCGCTACTACAACCTTCTCTGTCACGATCCAATTTTTCGATGCCCGAAAAACCGAACCATGAGGGTTAAAGAAGAAGAGGTAGAAGAAGAAAATAGAAAATAACGTCAGAATCTAACCATCGCAGCAGAATAAATATAATGAATAATAAATGATCTTTAAACAAAAACAAATATATTTGTTTATACATTATATCATCAGAGTACATCAATCACATTACACACAATTGGACAGTAATCATAACATGGTCCTCACATAAATGAATAAACAGCGGAATATAAATCAAGTACGGAGGTACGTCTTGCCATCCAGCTCGTCTCCTGAGCTTCACAGCCTTCTTCCTGTATTCTACAATACTCGGTCTGACCCGAGTATTATAGTTAAATAACACCCGAGTCAGTCTGGAATACCAGCGTGAGAAAACCACGCTCAAATTGATTATTAAAGTTTCAAAATCCTTTGAAAACAAAAGCATCTCGTAAGACCACGCCATAAATAAACATGTCGGATTTTTACCTTACGATAGCTAAAACACTTTTTTATTAAAATTCTCTGGTATTACAATAGGGTCTATCTACAAATACTTATTAAATTAGCCGAAATTGTTACATTATTAAATTTCAGCTACTAGCCACAAAGTGGGTAATACAAACAAAAATCGTAAAGGCACGTAGGGAGAATGGATTTCCAACTAATGACTAGGCACTGGGGTACCACCTGTCATGGTACGTAGCCTAGATCACTGTACCGAGGATCACTCCCGACCCCCTACAATACAAGACCGGGACTACCCCTTATTGGATAATCCCGAGTAAAATCATCCCATGGTTGGGATCAGCAACCGCACCACTAAGCCAAAATAAAAGGGACATCTAGACAGGGATGACCTCACCCTGAAATGGGTGTTACCCACCTAGCCTTGGTGCATAACCCCTGATTTTCAATCATTCTCCGTTGATGAGGCTTGAGGCTGTTACCTTTTTAGAACATATCCCTTAGAATGCTCATCGCCAACCTGACGATGTTCTGAAAGCATTCATCCATGCAAGTCAGTCCCAGGTTCGAACGGAACTGAAGGCACTACTCCTACTACATCCTTTTGAAAATATCCTCAGTATTAATAACGACTAGCCCTTGCACTTCACTGCTCCAACTTCGACTCCAAACTCGTTTTTCCACGAAAATGTACAAAATGGATTGAAGTGGTTTTCGAAAAATTAATCCCGATCCCGGTCTCTTCGAAACGATCAGCGCATTGGCCAATATTGATAGTCAGTTATTTAACTATCAATTAACATTCACAAATAACCATCACGTAATAAATAACCTTCCAAATTATTTATTATTCTCAAAATATCTTCGCAAGATATATTTCCATTTTCAAACCCTTTGAAAACAGTTTTCAAACCAAACTTTTTTCAAGAAATAAATTTTCCCAAATATTTATTTCCACTGAAAACACCAAGCACAAAAACTTTAGATTTTGAAAATAATTTAAAAACACTTTATTATAAAATATACTTTAACATTTAAATTGAAAACTACTTCAATATTTTATTAAAAAAAATATTTAGGAATATTTAAAATGAGGTTACTTTATAAAATATAAAATTAGATTTTCTCTTTTTAAAACAAAATACCGAGTCACCTTTAAATAATTATTACTATAATAGATTTGTAAAATATTTAATTTAGAATTTAAACAATTAGAAATAATAAGTTTTATATATCATACTTTAAAACAACTTAAAACTTTTAACTTTACCATCAAATTTGTTTTGAAAACGTACTTGGCTATCTAGGGAAATACGCTTTTCTTTCAGATCATTTAAAAATAAATCACTATTTATATTTAAACAAAATTTCACATTCCTTTAATAAATTCCTATCGTGAATTTATTCTTTCAAATATCCACCGATATATTACTTCACTTTTATGAACCCAGTTTATAAATTCCAAAGTCCTACTTCTCTTTTTAAGTTCCAACTTCAACCACTTAAATCAATTTTAAAATTGATTTTCAATTTACTCCATTTGAAATAAATTTCTTTACTTACTCAATTCATTTCAAAATCCATTAATTATAGATTTTTTTTCCATTTTGATTTTAAATCTTTTAACTGAAAAGATCAATTTCAAATTTTCCCAAAATTCTTTTTTATTCTTTTCAAAAATTTAAATCTTAAATTTAAAATAAATGCTTTATCATTTTTTTAAAAAATACACTGAAGTTTAAAACTCATTATCTTCCTGTTTATTCAAAATCCCCTTTTCATATACGGAATTTATTTATTAGAATTTTAAAACCACTAATATTCTTATCCAGTTCATTCTTCGTTTATTTAAATTCTCTATAATTATTTCAATTACAAATTCTCTTCCTTTTATTTTCTTTTCAAAAATCTCATTTCTATATATTTTGACAACTTAGTCACCCAAAATATATTCAAGTAAACCTTAGCATTCAATATTCCAACTATTAATAATATTCATCAAAGAATATCACATATTCATAACAGAGAATATTAAACAATATAAATAATTTTGAGGAATCCAGTTGGATCCCTCCAACCTATTCTCCTGCATCTACAGATGTTAGCATAATATAAAATATCAATTCCACTTCGAGGTGGAATATCGTGGTATATGTGTTTTATATATAATATCATCCGCTATTCTGTGGCGCATAGGGTCTCATCCGCTATATGATGCGGAAAATCAATCATTCCAAGATATATTATATACTATAATATAGCACATCAAATTAATTAAACCATTCGACCAATTATTTAAATTTAACTATTTAAATTTAAATAAAAATCCAGAAGAGTAAGATTAACTCAAATTTGATTTTGTATGCAATCTATTTCAAATCCAGCTTGATTCCTCCACAGTTCTTCATAATTTAAACCTTGTATAAACATTTTGCATTTTATTAATATTTGAACTAATCGAATAAATAAATTCCTATTTATGAATTTAATTACCAATGATTTTATTTGAAACCAATAATTAAATTAAACTGACTTCCTTTTTAAAAAAAAAATTAGTGACAAAATAATTAAGTACGTTTGTTAAACAAATTAATCACTCTAACCATATTATTTGAAATAACCCGTAGATTAAAATATGAATATTCATTATAATTATTTTCTTTTAGAAACTACATGTACTTAGAACTTAATTTACAAGGATTTAAAAATCTAATCTTTTTGTAAGCCTTTCAATATTTAACAATCCCCATATATGTATATATCTCTAAAATCTTTCTGTATAAAAATCTTATCTGTAAAAATTTCTGTTTATCTCAGTATATTTGACATGCATGTGTGTGTGTGTGTGTGTGTGTATATATTTATTTATTTATTTAATTTGAATAAATAAAATGATACCTCACTGCTCGACGTTGCCATCACCACAATCTGCTTTACCATTCAAAGCCAAACTGTAGACCCCTCACCTGACCGAATACTGACATCCCAAAGTTCAACTCGCGATCCTACCTCTCCACTGTGTGACCCATCGACTCGAGACACCTGGTCGAAAACTTATTCTACGCGAAACCCTAGCTTCGAGACCTCACACGAACACTCCAGCGAACGCGACAATCCCAGATCAAACATCGACCAATCTCACTGCCTCGCGACATCTATGACCAATTTCGAGCTTCACTTTCCCCTCCACCGCCTCATGATCGTGAGCCCGAGCTCCATGCTTCGCGTGCATCATTTCACTTCGTGCCCGCTGCCTCCTTTTTTCTTTCGAACTGGGGAAACGATTTTTGAATTGAGAAACGCATTTTTTTATATGAATGACTCGAATTCGTTCTATCCCTTTTTTCTCTATCATGTGAATTCGAGTATGAAGGCGAAAGAGGAAAAAGCTTGCGTTAAAAGCTGGAAGGGTGTGGCTTATATGAGAAGGTTTGACTAATTAAATTAAATTCCATTAGATTATTTTAGGTATTTTCAGATCGTACGACCAAATGGTAGCTCCAAACACTGCGAAAATTGAAATTTGATAATAATATAATATTACGGATCCAATGGAACTGGTTTCGTTGAAATCCGAGACTGTGCCTCGGAAGGCTATTTTTAAATTCAATTTAAACGATATACATTTAAAACTAAACAAAACACTTACAAATTCAATTTTAACACTTTTGTTATCTTCAATACTATCAACATAATTTTACAAGCCTTTCAATTATTTTTAACGGGCTCAAAACTCAAGTTTTCATATTTTACCCAACTTCAAATTATTTAATTTAATAATTTAATTATCAAATAAATAGCGATATTTGAATTCAGGTTAAAAATTAACTTCTAAATATTTAAAACCAATTAAATATTCCAATCTCAAACATCCAAAAATTCCAGGTCGTTACATTCCTCCCCCTTAAAAGAATTTCGTCCCCGAAATTACTGGTTACGAAGAATGATCCAATACCCATTACTATTTTTCAAAACCAAACAGTTTTATCAACTTACCATAACATATCTTTTATTAAAGACCCACTATTACTTCAACCAACTTTCCAAAACCTTCCATAGTTTCTAAATAACTTTACTTATTCAACCATTAAAATTCAAATTTAAATTTAAATTCAAATTTAATTTATCAAAACTTTCTCAAAAAATTTCTAACCCTCTAAATTTTCGAAAATTTTTCTCAGCGTCTCCTTTGTACGGCTTGCTCGGTACAACTACAAAATGCCTCTACAGGCTCCCAAATTCCAAAATAAAACAAAAAGGCCAAGTGGCTAGATCAAAAATCCAATCAAATTTCATATAGAAATTTAAACACATACCTTTTGTCGATCAATTCAAATTTATCTTCTGAATTCAAAACCAATTTTCCTTTCCCTTTATAATACCTGCATATCCTACTTAGCAATAATATCCAATCATAGCTTTTAAAATCAGTTTATACATTTCCTTACAGAAGTTTCATATCTACTTCTATTCAAATTAGTCTTCCCATTTCCATATGAATTCAATTTATCTTCAACTCTGAATATTGAATTTTATCTTCCATTTATAACTGATTCATATCATTATTTAAATTAGTTTCATTCACTAATTTATTTCAATTTCCAATTTGAAATCGTTTTGTCGCTAACAAAAATTTTCCCCAAAAGTTTTCAAAAATTTTCTAACTCCCAAAATTTTCGAAATATCTTGGCAGAGTCTCGTTTGTACGGAGGAGCTTTTGCAATTTGACAAAAGACATAAATATATATACATCGACCCACACGGTCGGAAAAACAAAAACAGTTCATATTTTCTATTTTTATCGCGTCGAGCCGTTGCGCGGCTGCGCCGCTTCGACATTAACCAAATTTAAATATCAACTTATAAACCTATATAAGAAAAGTTCTAACTAAATTACTTAAATTTTTATTAAGCTTTAAATACATTACATTTTAACTTGCAAATTCAAGATAAAACAAATTATTTTACTTTGCATTCAAAATCCGTTCCGTAGGCGTACCTTTATTTAGCATTTTAAGCAAGCGGCCTATTATTTTAGCAATTAGCGCGACCAAATCCAGCCACACGGCTTTCAGGTACTTGTACTTACTCAATTTAAACATGTAAGTGCCATATATGTATGAAGTTCGACAACATTTCACTTATTTGCAATAGTTAAACACATGAATTCTAAAAGCAATGCACACTAAACACTTTCCGTAAGAAATTTATATAGTTTTGATACTAATTCAACTGTTTTCAATTAATTCATATACCATTTTCATTCAATTTGAATGGTTTATAACCCACTTGCTTACATTCAATTCATTTTTAATTTTTAACAAACTCATATTATTCCAATTGATTTAAAAAATCAATTCTATCCACCTCTATTAATACATTTACTTTCATTTACGATAAAATGACTAATTTTCTGTGCAAATTTGATGTTATTCATGCGAATAACAATTACTTAAGCTTATAATCATTTTAAATTGATTCCAACTCAATTTATTATCTAATTCCTTCTATTTTAATTCATTCACAACCACTTTATTTAGCTCGACATATTCTATTTCAATTTTATCTCAGTTGATTCAAAAATCAATTTTATTTACTTGCAATTTTGCTTACCTTCGTTTACATCAAACGGCAATTCATTCTATGCAATTTGATGATATCCGTGTGAATAAATAATTGCTTAAGTTTTATAACCAATTTAAATTTATCCAAGCTTTTATTTAATGGACTTTTACCCTTACTCGAAGCCAAGCTTCCACTAATTTTAAACTTAAATTAATTTATTTCAAATTATTCAAATTTCATACTTAAGCTCATTTTCGTTTTACAATTTTTTTCTTTTCAATTTAACTTGATTCTATTTCCATCAAATCTCATTTCAATCTACAAATTTATTTGATTAGTTATTATAAATTTTAAATTTTCAGATTCAATTCTTTTAATTGATTACAAGGCCATTTTCAATTTATTCCCACTCATACGGTTTTATTTGCAACTAAACCATCCCTAATTTAATCTATCTTCAATTATATTTACTTCACTAACGATTTAAGTTGAATTTGATTTATAACTCGAATTTTATTTCCAAATTTCATTATTAACTCACAATTCAGCTTCTATTTAACTACATTAGGTTCCATTTACATATTTCATTAACTAATTTATTATCCAATTAGTTCTCCTCCTATTTATAATTCAATACTTGATTTTTAATCTCAAAAATCACTTCATTAAATTTTCTTAAGTTCAATTTATTTTATAATTGAAGTTTGGATTTTCGTTTCATTTCCCAAAACATCAAGCAATATTTAATTTGGGTTTTCTATTCCACTTTCCAGCTTTATAAGTCACAACTTATTATTTTGCACATTTCCATTCATTCTAGGCTTGAATATATTCATCTTTATATTTAACTCAAGATTTTTCGCTTATTTATAATCCGAGCATATTTTTATTCCATGGATTTCTAATTCTTTTATAAGTTATTCTAATTCATTTATTCCAATCCAATTCTTATCCAACTTATTTCCATTTATTTAAGTAAGGATCTAATTTCATTCAATGTCACCTATAACTCAACTGAATTTTATTCCCCTTTAATTCTGTTTTAACTCAGATTTATTTAATTCAATTTGATTCAATTTTCTTCCTCAATCTAAGTTAATTTCATTTTTAACTTTTCACTTTAAATTTAAATTCTAACATTCAAAGCTCATATTTCCTTCCTGATTTAAAAATCATCTCAATTTATAAGCTTATAACCTATCTCATCAGGATTTTTAAACACCCGGCTTTTGGTTTCAAATCATTTGAAATCACCATTATCTCAAAATCACACTTCTCAAAAATTTAAACTAAACCTGGTTTTTATTCCCAATAAATTTCCTTTGAAATTTCAAAAACAAAACTTGTTCTTTTGAACAAATCAAATTTGGTGACAATCTGTCACTTAGAAACTCAAAAATGAACATCAATGATGCTGCAGTCATCACCGAAGTTAATCTCCAGCGACTGAAGTGAATTTAATGCTATATCCCTTCTCAATAATTATTTGAAACAATTTTCTTGTCTTCAAAACACTTCGAAAAACACTTCCAAAATCTTCGGGATTTTAACTGTAATTCATTTGTATAATTTATGCTCATACGTATTCCCATTTGGTTATATTTCAATTTATAAATCACATTTATAATTCACATTTATAAATTTCATTTTAAATTGAATTTATTCCCTTAACCTTTGGTTATATTTTCAATTTCTAGTTAAATTTTCACACAACATTGATAATAATTTAATATTATCGTTCCTAATATCCAAGCAACCATATATTAGCTAAAATAGTTTACAAAAACTTTTCTTTTATATCAAAATATATTTTGGGTAAAATTGTTTCATTTACCCACCTTTAAAACAATACTGTGTCAATTTATCATGTCAGGTGTTTATAAACTCTTCTCGAATAGCAGCCAACTTACCCGATCAGAATTCATATTCCACTCAACTAATAAACCAACACAATATTAAAACAATTTATATTCACTAACAAGTACGCGCTCATATATATTAATACGCTCAAACTCATTCTAGAGTACTACTGTCTCTATTTGAGTAATTCCCACCAGAGCCATGGTTATCACCAACCTAAGCTCTGATACCACAATGTTACGACCCATTTTTTAATGCCCGAAAAACCAAACCATGAGGGTTAAAGAAGAAGAGGTAGAAGAAGAAAATAGAAAACAACGTCAGAATCTAACCATCGTAACGGAATAAAATATAATAAATAATAAATGATCTTTACACAAAAACAAATATATCTATTTATACATTACATCATCAGAGTACATCAATCACATAACACACAATTGGACAGTAATCATAAACTATCCTCACACAACTGAAAACACAGCAGAATATAAATCAAGTACGGAAGTGCGTCTCGCCATCCAACTCGTCTCCTGAGCTCCACAGCCTTCTTTCCTGTTGTTAACGAAAAAATTTGAACACTAACACCCCGGTGTGTGATGTGTAGTTGTGAAAGCACCACCCGTTGGTACGGGAACAAGATACAAGTAGAGAAATTGTAGAAAAGCAGTAAAAGACAACAGTTTTATAGTGGTTCGGCCTAAAATCGAGCCTACGTCCACTTTAATCTCTTTATTGCTGAAACAAGTACAACTTATACAACTTTCTTCAATTACAATCCACTCTAGTCTATTAGTACAAACTTTGACGGAGAATTATCTTTCAAACTCATGATGAATGATGTAGATTCTCTCTCTTGGAATTTGATGTAATGTCTTTGATGTTTGGAGTGCTCGAAGTGTTACTTGAGTCGAGAAAATGGCAGAGTTTTGGCGCTTCGAGAATCAACCCAAAAGTCCTTTGAACGTTGGAGGTGGCTACGTATTTATAGGCAGGCCTGGACATGAATTCTGCGTACAAGTCATGAGTCGCAACCGACTCAAGCTGAGTCGTCACCGAGTCAAGTTAGGTCGTGGCCGAGTCAGGTTGAGTCGCGACCGACTCATCTGTAGGTTGAGTCTTGAGTCGCTGGCGAGTCAACCCTTGCTAGGACATGCATTGTTGTAACAGAATACGACTCAGTGGCTTTGAGTCGCGGACGAATCATCCTGGGTTATGAGTCGTCAATCATCTTGAGTCGTTTCTTATGATGAGTCGTGGATCTGTTGAGTCGCTGAGGCAATCCCTTTCAATGAGTCGTTAATGCTTTAACCCGTTAGGCTCCTTAAGTCGTGAGTCGATAGTCTTGATGAGTCGGCAACTTATTGAGTCGGCTTTCTTTATGAACCGTTAACCCTTTGAGCCGTCAGCTGACTGAGTCACTATCAAATGAGTCGGTACCTTCCTTAAGTAGATGAGTCGGTAATCTACTGAGTCGCTGCCAGCTTTGAGTCGTTGGTCTATTGAGTTGCTTATCTCTATGAGTCGTGAGTCCTTCTTGAGTAGGTGAGTCGCTATCAGTTGAGTCGGTGCTTTCCTAGGCCGTTCAACCGTAGCCATTGTTAGGTCGCAACATGTTTTAGGTCGTAGGTCGTTCATTTCCTTAAGTCGTGCCATCCTTAACTCGTAAAAGCCTTAAATCGTGGAGGCCTTAAGTCGGAGACTGCTTAACTCGTAAGTCCTTCTGGAACTGTTTGCTGCCTTAAGTCGTAGGTCGTAAGCTTCCTGAGTCGTAGTTCTTAGGTTGTGGGCTCCTCAACTCATAGATCTTATCTTGTGGGCTCTTATCTCGTGGACTCTTTAACTCGTTGGTGAAACGGGATTAACACCTGTATTCTATAAAACTCGGTCTGACCTGAGCATTATAGTTAAATAACACTCGAGTGAGTCTGGAATACTAGCGTGAGAAAACTACACCCAAATTGATTATTAAAGTTTCAAAATCCTTTGAAAACAAAAGCATCTCGTAAGACCACGCCACAAATAAACATGTCGGGCTTTTACCTTACGATGCTAAAACACTTTTCTACTAAAATCCTCCGATATTATAATAGGGTCTATCTATAAATGCTTATTAAATTAGCCGAAATTGTTATATTATTAAATTCCAGCTACTAGCCACAAAGTGGGTAATACAAACAAAAATCGTAAAGGCACGTAGGGAGAATGGATTTCCAACTAATGACTAGGCACTGGGGTAACACCTGTCACGGTACGTAGCCTAGATCACTGTACTGAGGATCACTCCCGACCCTCTACAACACAACACCGGGACTATCCCTTACTGGATAATCCCGAGTAAGATCATCCGACGGTTGGGATCAACAACCGCATCACTAAGCCAAAATAAAAGGGACATCTAGTCAGGGATGACCTCACCCTGAAATGGGTGCTACCCACCTAGCCTTGCTGCATAACCCTTGATTTTCAGTCATTCCCAGTTGATGAGGCTTGAGGTTAAGTGTTACCTTTTTAGAACATATCTCTTAGAATGCTCATCCCCCACCTGACGATGTTCTGAAAGCATTCATCCATACAAGTCCGTCCTGGGTTCGAACGCAACCCAAGGCACTACTCCGACTACATCCATTTTGGAAATATCCTTAGGATTAGTAGCGACTAGCCCTTGCACTTCACTGCTCCATCTTCGACTCCGAACATATTTTTCCACGAAAACGTACAAACTGGATCGAAGTGGTTTTCGAGAAATTAATCTCGATCCCAGTCTCTTCGAAACGATCAGCGCATTGTCCAATACTGATAGTCGGTTAATTAACTATCAATTAACATTCATAAACAACCGTCACACAATAAATAATCTCCCAAATTATTTATTATTCTCAATATATCTTTGCAAGATATATTTCCATTTTCAAACCCTATGAAAATAGTTTTCAAACCACACTTTTCTCGTGAAATAAATTTTCCCAAATATTTATTTCCACTGAAAACACCAAGCACAAAAACTTTAGATTTTTAAAATAATTTAAAAACACTTTATTATAAAATAAACTTTAACATTTAAATAGAAAACTACTTCAATATTTTATTAAAAAAAATATATATTTCGGAATATTTAAAATGTGGTTACTTTATAAAATATAAAATTAGATTTTCGCATTTTAGAACAAAATACCGAGTCACCTTTAAATAATTATTACTATAATAGATTTGAAAAATATTTACTTTAGAATTTAAACAATTAGAAATAATAAGTTTTATATAACATACTTTAAAACAACTTAAAACTTTTATCTTTACCTTCAAATTTGTTTTGAAAACGTACTTGGCTATCCAGGGAAATAAGCTTTTCTTTCACATCTTTTAAAAATAAATCACTATTTATTTTTAAACAAAATTTCTCATTCCTTTAATAAAATCCCCTCGTGAATTTATTCTTTCAAATATCCACCGATATATTACTTCACTTTTATAAACCCAGTTTATAAATTCCAAAGTCCCACTTCTCTTTTAAAGTTCCAACTTCAACCACTTAAATCAAATTTCAAATTGATTTCCAATTTGCTCCATTTGAAATAAATTTCTTTACTTACTCAATTCATTTCAAAATCCATTAATTATAGATTTATTATTACTATAATTTTCCGTTTTTTGATTTTAAATCTTTTAACTGAAACATATCAATTTCAGATCTTCCCAAATTTCTTCTTTATTCTTTTCAAAAATTTAAATCTTAAATTTAAAATAAATGCTTTATCCTTAAAAAAAATACACTGAAGTTTAAAATTCATTATCTTCCTGTTTATTCAAATCCCCTTTTCATATACGGAATTTATTTATTAGAATTTTAAAAGCACTATTATTCTTATCCAGTTCATTCTTAATTTATTTAAATTCTCTATAATTATTTCACCTACAAATTCTCTTCCTTTTATTTTCTTTTCAAAAATCTCATTTTTATATATTTTAATAACTCGGTGTACCAAAATATATTCAAGTAAACCTTAACATTCAATATTCCAACTATCAATAATATTCATCACAGAATATCGCATATTCATAACATAGAACATTAAACAATATAAATAAAGGAATCTAGTTGGATCCCTCCAACCTGTTCCCCTGCATCCGCAGATGTTAGCACAATATAAAATACCAATTCCACTTCGAGGTGGAATATCGTGGTATATGAGTTATAAATATAATATCATCCGCTATTACGCGGCGCATAGGGTCTCATTTGCTATATCACGCGGGAAATCAATCATTCCAAGATCTATTATACTCTATAATATGGCACATCAAATCAATTCAACCATTCAAATAATTATTTAGATTTAACTATTTAAATTTAAATAAAAATCCAAAAGAGTGAAATTAACTCACATTTGATTTTGTATGCAATCTATTTCTAATCCAGCTTGATTCCTCTATAGTTCTTCACAATTTAAACCTTGTATAAACATTTTGCATTTTATTAATATTTGAACTAATCGAACAATTAAATTCCCATTTATGAATTTAATTACCATTGGTTTTATTTTAAACCAATAATTAAATTAAACTGACTTCCTTTTAAAAAAATATTTTTAGTGACAAAATAATTAAGTGCGTTTGTTAAACAAATTAATCACTCTAACCGTATTATTTGAAATAACCCGTAGATTAAAATATGAATATTCATTATTATTATTTTCTTTTAGAAACTACATGCACTTAGAACTTAATTTATAAGGATTTAAAAATCTAATCTTTTTATAAACCTTTCAATATTTAAAATCCCCATATATGTATATATCTCTAAAATCATTCTGTATAAAAATCATATCTGTAAAAATTTCTGTTTATCTCAGTATATTTAACATGCATGTGTGTGTGTGTGTGTATTTATTTAATTTGAATAAATAAAACGATACCTCACTGCTCGACGTTGCCATCATCACAATCTGCTCTACCATTCAAAGTCGAACCCTAGACCCCTCACCTGACCAAACGCTGACATCCCAAAGTTCAACTCGCGACCCTACCTCTCCACTGAGCGACCCATCGACTTGAGACACCAGGTCGAAAACTTCTTCTACGGGAAACCCTAGCTTCGAGACCTCGCACGAACACTCCAGGGAACGCGACAATCCCAGATCGAACGTCGCCCAATCCCACTGCATCGCGACATCGGCGACCAATTTCGAGCTTCACTTTCCCCTCCACGGCCTCGTGCTCGCGAGCCCGAGCTCCATGCTCCGCGTGCACCATTTCACTTCGTGCTTGCTACCTCTTTTTTTCTTTTCGAATTAGGGAAACGATTTTTGAAATGAGCAACGCGTTTTTTTATATGAATGACTTGATTTCGTTCTATCCCCTTTTTTTCCCTATCACGTGAATTCGAGTATAAAGGCGAAAGAGGAAAGAAGCTTGCATTAAAAGCTGGAAGGGTGTGGCTTATATGAGAAGGTTTGACTATTTAAATTAAATTTTATTATATTATGCTAGGCATTTTCAGATTGCACGACTAAACGGTAGCTCCAAACATTGCGAAAATTGAAATCCGATAGTAATATGATATTACGGATCCAATGGAACTAGTTTCGTCGAAATCCGAGACTTCCAAATTCAATTTTAACACTTTTACTATCTTCAGTACTATAAATATATATTTTACAAGCCTTCAAATTATTTTTAATAGGCTTAAAACTCAAGTTTTCATATTTTACCCAACTTCGAATTATTTAATTCAATAACTTAATTATCAAATGAATCGTTGTATTTGAATTCAGGTAAAAAATTAACTTCTAAATATTTAAAATCAATTATATATTCCAATCTTAAAAATTCAAAAATTCCGAGTCGTCACATTCCCACAACGATCTTTTCGCAGAATCCAGTAAATCATAAATTCTTTTCACCCCCTTGGTTGGTTCTTCTTCGAAATTTACATCATTAACTTGAACAGTAGGGAACATTGACCATACTGCATCTTTCACGATATCTACTATTGGATTCGTCGTAACATTATTATTGTTCACCTCAGCCTTAGGCATTATAGAATTAGATGCACCAATTTTTTCTTCGTGACGATCCAATAAATAATATTTTGGCACAAAACCAGATTTATACAAATGTACAATAACTAAATTCGGTTTTCGATAATGCAGATGTCGATATTTACGACACAAACAACAAATTTTGTGCCGCCTTCTTCATTATTAGCTTTAGCGAATTTAAAAATTCATGTACACCATCCTTAAAAAGTTTTTTCATTGAACCTTTCATTCTTGTTCGACTTTCATACATCTAGGTACGGTCGAGAAGATAGTTGATCATCTTTCGTAATTTTAAAACATATGTATATTAGAAATTTCGACAGCATTTCTTTTCTATTCTTATACGCATATAGTTGCATCTGAAGTTTTATGTGATTATTATCGTATTTTCTAATATACCAAAGCCTTTTTAGATTAAGGCTTTGTTGTTGTCTTAGTTTTGCTTAATTTATTTATATTAATTAGAGATAGACTAAAATAAATAAGAAGTTTATTTATAAATTATTTCCTTTAAATCATTTATACTAAGATGTGTATTGCATATAAAACAATAAACATCCAAATAGTCGCTTCACCTATGCGCCAGAAATAAACAGTAGTGTATCAAGGCAATACGCTCTTTGTATAATATCGGCACAGCTAGAATGGACCGACTACTGAGACTTTTCAAATATAAATACCCAAATACATGGCGCCCAGGCCAGTCAAACAACACTCGAAGGCCAAGCCAACCCTTACTCAATCCAAATACAAGGCGCATAGGCCAGTCAAACAATACTCGACGACCAAATCGTCCTCCCTCAATCCAAATATAAAATATAAGGAATCGATCGGGAATAAAATTCAAATTCACACTTTCAAATTTCCAATTCACACTTTCACACTTTCAAATTCTAAATACTTACACCCAATTATTCCCAATTCACACTTTCGAATTCAACAATTTCATACTAAAAATAACCTAATACACTAAATTAGCAATACCTACATCTAATTATCATCACAATAATGTACATTTAAACCTAATTAAACAATTTAATTCGAAATTAGGATTTACAAAATTACTAAATTCAAGAAGAAGAGGAGATTCCAGCGAGATCCGATGAGTTCTAGGTTTCTACGGCGACGACGACGGAGGGTGACGGCTGGAGAGGGTCAGAATAAATGATGGGGAAGAAAATTGTTTTTTTATTAAGCAAAGAAAGTGAAGAAGAAGATATCGGGTGAAACCTGTATACTCGATATGGAGTAGGCTAGCATCGACTAGTATCGACCTGATTAGTGACGGCTTGAGTCGTCTAGGGTCGGCCTCTTGTATATATATTTTTTAAATTCTTTTTTTACACCTATTTCCTTTAAAAAAATAAAAAACACTACTACAATATAAAAAAATTGACATTTATTATTATTATTATTATTGACCCAATGATGGACCATGATAGGCTAAATTGGTATTTTCGATGATATATGTTCGTATAATTCGAAAATTTTCGTTGTTGAAAATCTAACTCGCACGACCAATCGATGCAACATTTTATCGATCCTTTATGCAAATTCGATAAAGGTGGTCATATGTAACATTTTCAAGAATTAAAATAATATTTTAAACCATTGGGTAATCAATTATGAATTGTTAGATGTATTTGGTATAATAAAATTATATAAAATAAAATATATGGCGTAAAAATAAATTCTTTAAATCTTATGTCGATCTAAGATATTTTGGACATGTGTCTAGAACATGGTTTAAAAATAAACGAATTTGTGGTGTCGATCTTGAATTTCAAATTTATGGTCGTTCGTGGACTTTCGGACAAAAAACCATCCACTTGAAGGCAGGACGACCTTCAAACGAGACTAAATTTGAATAAATGATGCTTCGTAGTATTTTAATCGAATCCGTACGGTTGGATTCGCAAAAAACTCATCGTCTTATAAGTGTTATAGCTAACTCCTAGAAATGACATATTTCTTGGATAATTTTATAGGCGATGAATTTTTTGCGAATCCAACCGTACGGATTCGATTAAAACACTACGAAGCATCACCGGTTCAAATTTGGTCTCGTTTGAATGTCGTCGGGCCTTCGAACGAAGGGTTTTTTGTCCAAATGTCCACCAATTGTCACAAATTTGAAATTCAAGATCGACACCCCATATTCGTGTATTTCTAAATCATATTCTGAAAACACGTTCAAGATAACTTAGATCTACATAAGATCTAAAGAATTTATCTTTACGCCGCATATTTTATTTTATATAATTTTATTATACCAAATATATTTAAAAATTCATAATTGATTATCCAACAGTTTAAAAAATTATTTTCATTCTTTAAAATGTTATATATAACCACCTTTATCGAATTTGTATAACGCATCGACTAAAAGTAGCATCGAATTGTCGTGCGAGTTAGGTTTTCAACAACGATAACTTTTCGAATTACACGAACATATATCATCGAAAATATTAATTTAACCTATCACAATTCATCATTAGTGAATATTAATAATCATACATGTCAATTTTATATTTTTCCCATTTTAGTAGTGTTTTTCATTTTTTCTAACGAAATAAGTGTATATAAGAATTAGATTGGGAAAATTATTAAATAGCGACGCTAGCTGACTCGGATCGTTGCAGGCCGTCCCCAGCCGACACAAACTTCAATAGAATTTTACACCGTCCCCAGCCGACTCCATAATGGAGACGGAGCCGACTCTGACCGACTCCGGGCTCCGTCCCCATTTTAAAGTATTCTAGTAGTACAAGTATTGTATCAGATGAATATAAATGTCCAACTTGATAAAAACGTATATCCGTACAACGATTATATATAATACTTGTCAGACAGAACCAAAAGCTCTTTAAGGGGTATATAAAAAGTAAAGCGTATTATACAACAAGTTTTACAATAATTTTTTTACATTCTAAGAAACGCATATCTTTAATAATAGTTGTAATAGTTTTGGTGTCCCACTTTTTTGGAATCAACGTGAACTATCAAAAATACCACTTTATATATTATTCAATTTTAATTACTTAAAAATAGGATCTAATACTAAATTTCCTTTACAAATTCAAATTCCCATAAAAGTAGGATCTAATAAATGAACATGCTTTAAAATTCAAAACGCTTCTAAAAATATGATCTAAAATTAAAACTTCTTTACAGATTCAAAATATTTCTTCATAAAATATCACTTGAGAATAAAAATTACTTTTTTGACTGATCTAAACATATATAATTTATAAGAAAAACAATTCACGCATGAAGCGCGTGTCATTACACTCGTACTAAATAGTTGTTTTCGTCATTTTAAAAATGCACACACTAAATTCTAAGCATCCACTCTAATTAATCTGAACTAGCCATAATGCTCATATGCACTAATTAATCAACACATATACACCAATTAACGCATATACACTAAATAATTTTTTCTCTCAACATACAAATAATAAACAATTGTAATAACAACCTAGTTAACATTAAATAGGGTATAACAAACAATCAATGTAGTATTATACAACTATAACACCAATCTACCCTAATTTAACAAATCAAAATTAATTAGAGTTTAGGAATAAAACCTGACTGGAGATTGATGTAGGACCTAGCTTATCGAGAGTGGAGAATGATGAAGTTGGAGATGATCAGGGATCTGCCTCCTTCCAATTTAAGAAGTATTAAGTGACTAGGGTTTTCTTTTGGATAGTACAACTTATATATATGTATGTATGTGTGTGTGTGTGTGTGTGTGTGTGTGTGTGTGTGTGTATAAGTTGTAGTTATATCTTAGAGAAGGTTAGACGTATAGTACACGTAGATGGAATCACACGGAATAGTCGTGATTAATGGACATAACACTTAAATAAAAATCAATCGGCATAAGTTAGCGTTATGGATAAAGTATGTAATTTTTCAATCATCAGAACATTGTTCTAACATCCTCTGCATTACATACTACATGATACATTTAGAGAGACATGCTACTGGAACAAGATAAAAACTGTAGATGGTGAAGTCTTTTTATTCACGCTCGGCGCTAGCAAGACAATCGGCTTCTAAAGGAATAATATTGATTCCAAGGTAATAGCCTTGTAAGCATATATATTCTATTATACATTTCTATTTCAGCATGAGTTTATGCAGAAAGCTCTCTAATATACTAATGTTTATTACAAGTTGTCAAAACAAATGATCTATATCTTAGTGGACTTAGTTTTGATTTAGTCAAAATTCAACCTAATTTTCTGATGTGTAAAAATATGGAACAACATTCTACAATCATGTTGGTGTTTTCACATATAAGCGCACATTTTGATACTTTGTTATAATACTATGTGAAGTCGGTAAACCTTTTCCTTCTTATAAATAGTGTTTAGGATAATAACGTGAAGGACTACACTAGTCTGTCCTAGCAACAATTAAATTCAATTCTTTGTCATGATTCTTTCAGTGTAATATATCTTATATATATATTGATAATAGCCTAAATTTGATAGAAATGACAGGATGGTTACATGTATTCCATGTGTTAGCAAGTTCCTTGGCGCTAGTTATTGTCTAGTTCACTTAAAACATTGTTGTATTGCTTGGACGAATACCAAAGTTTAACCTTATCCAGATGATATTACATGGGATTTTTGTCACTGTTTATCACTAGTGGTATTTGGAAAGAAATAGAATGCCTGACAAAAATGTGTTGTCAGTAAATTTTACTTTCAAGGTTGATGTACTTGGTCTTTAATTTTGCAGTTAATAAAGTTGTATTTCCTTCAAACTGTAGATCTATTTTGGTCCTTAGCTACAGTTGGATGGAAAGCCTTTGAGGTCATATTATGAGCAAAGTTGATTACTTGTGGCGCCCGTATACATTAAATAAATTGTGAGCAAATTATACCACAGTGAACTTTAATTACGCTCAACGTGTGATAACTCCACACTATAATGCGAGGTCGGCTCATCATGTGTCATAACTTCACACTATAAAATGTGAGGTCGGCTCACCGTGTGTGATAACTTCACACTATAATGCAAGGTCGGCTCAATGTGTGCGACAATTTCACATTGTAATTAAGTTAAGGTCGATCTACACTTAAAGAATTTCCGCATTTGCAATAAGGGATCACTATGGCTCTATTTTTGGCTCAAAATTGACTATAAAAGTCACCGCGTTGGTCTTGCGTTTTTTACTTATCCAACGTTAATAATGTCAAATGCTTATCCGATATTAATAATGTCAAATAGGCGTGTAGTCAGAATTAATTGATAATCATGTGTAGCGCCTGCTCAACGTCTAAGCATGTTTAGCATATTTTCCTAGGGCCCCAGCTTAAAAAATGCCCACCACCACACATGCATAAATATTAATTACTTGAAAAAAATTAATGTGCTCCTATCTCGTTCAATAGAAGTATGAAAATGTGCATTGAAAACATGAACTATACATGCACAGTAGAGATAATTTTGGATACATTATGCGCATTAACATTAGTTCGTATCAAATTATTAATATTACATTATTATTTTGATTTTTGGTTTACTTCTTTTAGTGGTAGCACAAAAGCTAGATTGTTTATCTTCATTTTGTAAACAATTTAAAACTGATTTGTATTTTTTGACTCTTAAGACTTCAAATCTTTATACAAAATTTTCTTGATTACAATCGCAATAATTTTGGTGCTATAATGTAAAGTAATATCAAACTCTTTGAGTTAAAATACTTTGTTGTGTAAATATTGCAACGGACCTAACCGAGCAGCTTCGCATAGGGCCTCGAACTTGGTCGAGGCAGTCCTGATCATGTGGACTGCGATGCATTATAAATGGTTCAAAAAATAATTTATTTAATCCAGCGACACATCTTACTGTTGGAAATGCACTTAGTATTCTGCTACTGATACATCTTTTTATCTTTTGTACTCAGAAAAGAACGCAAACGCTGCGGAAGAAAATGGTAACAGTTGCAGTCTTCTTACTTATATTTCATAATAAAATCTCACGGTGGTTTCCTACAACAACTCAGTGCTTCATTTTGATATTGCGCAGATAATGGAATTTATGGCTGAGCATGCATGTACCAATGTGGTAAAAAGTGCGCAAGCACTGCGCAGGTGCAGCAGTGGCCCTTGGTGAACTGCAAATAAATGTGCAATTTCTTCTTTTATGGTAACCTAAAGGGTGAAATATGTGACAGAAGTGCTGTAAGATGAATAGGTAGCATTTATCATTATGTATACATAGTATGATATATTATTATGTTTAGTGCAGTGTTGTATAATGGATAGGTCCAGGTTTAATGCAGGGTTTTCAGACGGCTTTGTTTACCATGTCATCCCTTTTGTATCTTTGGCTTTGCTAGCTGAAAGTTATTTTAGTAAACTGTTACCTGTTTCTGAGCATCCTTGTGTTGCTGGGCCTAGAAACACAAAATCCTTTGTCTTTAAAATTTGATGCGCATAGTCTTTTTTGAAGTTCAATCATTTATTTTCAAGTCTTGTTTGAAATCTTATCATTTTATAATATATAATTTTTCATACGAGTAATCAATGGCTACGGTTTACTAAACACATAAGGACGTACAATTTATTGATAGAGCTAGTAAACAAAGATTGGCTATGGATTTCTAAATTTAATGATAGGCTCTGTTCTAACATGAATATGTTTCGAGAACATTGTTAGGGATCTTATGGAGTTTTACAATTTTTTTATACACAAATTCTCCACACGTTCACTTTTAGATCACTAACTATCCTTCTTTGAAATACATAGATATTTGTTCCCACTTCATGGGGAATCTTGAGCGGCTGTAATAGCTTACTCAACTTTCAAATCTTTGACTTAAACCATTGGTAATTCAAGTATTACTCACATGCATGGCCGATAGAACCAAGCTGTGGGTGAACTTATTAATTTTTAGAAAAATATCACTAATGGGATCATGAAGTCTAATGGTTATACTAGGTCCAATCTAGTTAGTTTAAGTAAAATCATATTCTATTTATTTTTCTTCATTTAATCAACTAATATAGGTTAATTAACTTAACATTATACGCTTTTGAGTTTATCAATGTATATTAATACGTATAAATCATTTATATGTTTTTGAGTATACTAATATATATAACTGTAACGTGCAACATAGCAACATATACGTTAATGAATTCACTTTGTAAACATGGGTCATTTACATATGTTTAACTGTCTCAAAACATTCTTAATATATTTATAAACTATAAATATAAATACAAAATTCTAAAATCATTTATATATAATTTCATATAAAATATCTAATCTAATTTTAAATGAATCAATAAATTTTAAATTACATTTAAAATATCCATTTAAGATATAGTTAGACATTTTAAAATTCAAAATTAGATATTAAAAATATTAGTAAAATATCTTTAAATAAACTTTATATAAAACAATTATTACAGTTGAAAATAATATAAATTTTAACTTATTCATATTTGTGTATACTTCATTCATTTATTTACAATACACAAAGTTGTTTTAATATGTATAAACAATATATATATTTATACATACACAGACATATATATTTGTGTGTGTATTATAAAATAAATATATGTGCAAATATTATTTAGCTAATATTATTTTTTAATTCATATATTTGTGTGTGTGTGACGACTCCCCTTTTGCATCCATTTTAAGTTGACAATAAATCACACACGTTCAACTTAAATTGAACGGAAAGTTGGATCGTTAATGGTAAAATGCAAATAAATACATAACAGAATCTTACATGAATGGAATATCATATATTATTTCAATATATAATCTTTGCAATAGAAATTTTTAAATACATACATCAGAGTCTATCCTAAGTTTAGCCTAGACAGTTATTGTCACGACCCGATTTTTTGACGCCTAAAAATCAACATCAACACGTCCACTGTATTAAATGCCGAACAATCGAATGCCGGAAAACTAGACCGTAAGGTTAAGAAGAAGGAGGTAGAAGAAGAAATATAGAATACAACATCAAAAACTCATAAACGCAGCGAAACAATATATAATATATAAACGATTGAATCTTTATACAGAAATAACTGTATCTGTTATATACATTACATCAACAAAGTACAACAAAATTCGTAGCACGCAACTAAACAATTATCATAACCTGTCCTCACAAAAGCTGACTATACAGCTTATACCACACATCGAAATATATATCAAGTACGTGCGATATGTCTCGCCATCCAACTCGTCCCCTAAGCTCCACAGCATCCCATCTTGTATTCTATAATACTTGGTCTGACCCGATCATTGTAGTAAATAACATCCGAGCCAGTCTGGAAAACAAATATGAGGAAACACACGCAATTGGATTATTAAAGTTTCCAAAATTCTTTAAAAAATCAAAGGTATCTCGTAAAACACGCCACAAGTAAACATGTCGGATTTTTTTTCTTACGATCACCAAAACATTTCTTATCAAATCTTCTGATATTATAGTAGCGTCTATATACAAATACTTATCCAAATAGCCAAAATTGTTACATTCATTAAATTCCAGCATAATAGGTATACAAATAAGTCCGAAGGCACTTATTGGAGATAGGGTTTCCATCAGTGAAAGGGCTACTGGGGTACCGCCCGTCACAGTACCTGGTCTAGATCAGAGTACCGATGATCCTCTCTACAACCCTATAACATAAGACCAGAGCAACCCCTTACTGGATAGTCCGAATAAGATCACCCCACGGTTGGGATCGGCAATCGCCCACACAGCCAAATAAAACAGACAACTAGACATGGCTGAGCTTACCCTAATTGGTTGCTAGCCACTTAGCCTTGTTGCACTTCCTCTGTTTTAGCCATTCTCGGTTGATAAGGCTTGAGGCTATGCGTTACCTTTTTAGCACACATACACTTAGAATGCTCATCGTCCCCCTGATGATGTTCTGATAGCATTCGTCCATACAAGTCCGTTTTCGGTCCAAACGTAACCGAAGGCACTACTCCTACTACATCCATTTTGGAATCACCCATAGAATTAGTAGCAATTAGCCTTTGCACTTCATTGCTTCATCTTCGACTCCAACCTCTTGTCTTCCTCACGAACAACGTTCAAACCAGATCGAAATGGTTTTTGAAAAATTAATCCCAATCCCGGTCTCTTCACAACGATCAGCGCATTGGTCAATATTGATAGTCGGTTATTTAACTATCATATAACATCCACAAAACAACCATCAGGACTTAATAATTTACCAAATTATTTATTTTAAAGCATCTTCGCAAGATATTTTTCTATACTTCAACCCTTTGAAAATAGTTTTCAAATCACTCTTTTTTTACGTGGAATAAGTTTCCACCCAATTGTTTTATTTCCACTGAAAATCACGAAGTCTTAATACTTTAGGTTTTAAATCTCTTTATCCAAAAATATATACTTTAAAACACTTAAAATAAAAACTACTTAAAATACTTTATTTAAAATACTAGTTATGAAATTTTATAGTAATTTCTCATGTAAAACTGAAGCCAAAACTAATTTTAAAATAAACTATTAGATAGAGTATAAGTATTTAATAACCATCTTTTAAATCAAATACTAGTTTAATCTTTAAAATACTTCTATAAATAACTTAATAAATATTTACTTAAAATGTTAAAATGGTTAAATAAAAATTTTCCTAAAACATTCTTTTAAATAACTTTAAACTTCCAACTTATATATAAAAATTTCCTTTGAAAATATACTTGGTTTTACAGGGAAATACACTTCCATTTCAGTATAACCCATAAAATACCTTATAAATCCTGCTTGATTTATCCCAATTTAATTTATGTCCCAACCGCTAAAATTTCATTCAACACTTTAAAAATATAACCATTTTTTATTTTTAAAGCACATTTCCATCTCCTTATAATCATTTTCAAAAACTATATACTTAAATTATTTACATTAAGGCTACTAAATTACTTAAATAGAAATAATCCTTAATAAATTTATAAGAGTTCTGAGTAAAACTTAAACCAAAATTTCCTTTTAAAATAAAGTTATTATATCAATTATTTATGTTAAAATTCATTTTTAAAAATCATAATACTAATTTACCTTTTAAAATAACTAACTACCATAATTAACTTAAATAAATATTTACTGTTCTCTTAAAAATAAATAAAGTAATAATTTTTCTAAACATTCTAAAAAAACATTTTTAAACTTCTAGTTTATACTTTGAAATCTTTTCTTTTGAAAACATACTTAGTTTTCCAAGAAAAATATACTTTCCAACTTTCAAAAATAAAATCACCTTTTATTATTAAATGAACTGTACCTTTTCTTATAAATTCCACCGGAATCTATACTTTTAAATTTATCCATTGATAATTATTCCACTTCACTTATAAACCAGTTTACAAATTTCAATTTCTCATTTTCCTTTTTAAAAAAATCCATACTTTATATATATATTTTTCCATTTCTCAAAATACCCATATATATTCAGCCAAGCATAACATTCAATAATTTTAATCCCCAATATAATCAATATAATCTATCACATATCATCAAATAAATCACATCGCTGAATATAAAATAAATTCAACATTCTGAGGAATCTAGTTGGATCCCTCCAACCTGTTTCTCTGCATCCACAGATGTTAGCACGATATAAAATACCAATCTCACTTCGAGGGGGATATTGCGGTATAAAGGATCATCCGCTATTATGCGGGAGGCATATGGTCTCATCCGCTATATAATGCGGGAATCAATCACTCCATATATATATATATATATATATATATATATATATAATACACATCCAGACTGTTAATATATCATCAATATATGAGCGTGATTAACTCACCTTTATTTTTGTTTGCAATCCACTCCAATCTTTACTAGTTTCACGGTTTTTGACCTTGTACAAGCATTATATGATCTAATAATATTCGAACAAACCGAACAATTAATTACCATTTATAAATTTATTTTATCTAATGATTTAATTTAAACAAATAATTGAATTTTAAGCTAACTTCCCTTTGAAATCTTTTAGTAACTAAAATGGGTTATATAAGTAAATTAAACAATTTAATCACCAAATCCATTGTTTTTAAAATAATATTTAAAATATGTATACATATATTTATTTTCCCTTGAAACTATATATATACTTATAAAAATAATTTATAGATCAAAAAAAGAATATAATTTTATATAACTTTCAAACCTTTTAAAAATTCCCATTTTTAAAATCTTACGTTTATGTTCTTATTGTTTTAAATAAAAATATACGAGTTAATATATATATATATATATATATATATATTAAATTTGAAAAGAAGAATAAAATAATTGTAGATACCTCATGCCATCGCCAAGCTCAAGCCACCCAAAATAGCGATGCCTATAAACTCTTGAACAAAATCGCGACTAAGCCTCGTCGATCGAACGCCATGACCATTCGTCCCCAAAACGCCCTCCCAACTTCGGCCCACCATCGAAAATCATGACACCACGGTCGTGCGCCTCCCTATTGCAACCATCGCTCCTCATGACTACAAAGAACAACCCAACAAACTTCCCATTATTCGCTACTTTAAACGCGTGTGCTCCTATCAGTCGTGAATCACTCTTTTTCTGAAATTTGACTTCGATGGTATTGTTGAAAAATGAAAAAGAAACTCAACTTGGGATTTTGAAGAAGGCTCGGCCACGATTTGATTTTGTGAATGAAGATAAGGGTGAGGCCGGTTTTAAAAACGCTCGGCATATATATTTTTTCAAGCTTTTATTCTTTTCTCCATTGAAAAAAAAGGAGAAAGGGATATCTGGTACATCTAGGTGACAGATGGCGTGAACCAGAAGACAAGTGGCCATGGTCTAAAGTTCTGATGTTTAAATTAATTGATCGGTGAAAGAAAATATATTTTATATTTAAATTTTAATTAAAATTGTCTTGATTTTCACAACTCAAAATCTCGACCTCCTATCGAGACATGCCGCTAGGCGTTTATAATGTTAAACCCCTATTACTAACACGATGGAAAAGGTTCCAAGGTGTAACTCAATCGTATGGAGAAGATAGCTTTTTGGACTCAGTTATTATATTGAATTTCCAATATAAAATTTTAGTGCGTATATCTACCATGCGATCACACTACAACTCCAAACACTACGAAATTTGAAATCTAATAATAAAACACTATTACGGATCCAATAGAACTGGTTTCGTCGAATTCCGAGACTATGCCCCGGAAGGCTATTTTTAAATGTCGGTTTAAACAATATGTTTTCAAAACTGAATAAAACACCTTTAAATTTAATTTTAACACTTCTACTATCTTTAGTAAAATCAATATAAATTTTACAAACCTTCAAATTATTTTTAACAGACTTGAAACCTCAGAATTCATATTTTACCCAATTTCCAATTATTAAGTTCAATATTTAAATTATCCAATAACCCATGATATTTGAAATTCAATTTAAAATTTAATTTTTAAATATTTAAAATTAATTAAAAATTTCAATTTCAAATATCCAAAAATTTCGAGTTATCATGCTTATAAATACTGTCCTTACAAATGCTCAAAAACGATAAGCACAGCGGAAAAGTAAACTACGACCATATGTTGATGAAGATGTTTAACTCTCCTCTGAAAACTCCAAGCATCTTCAGCTAATGCTGAAACTACTTGAATCTGACTCGAGTATTAAAATACCCGTATCAGCCTAGTAAATCAGTGAGAGAAACGCAAATCATAAATATATAAGGTAGTTTCATAGATTAACTTTGATGTCGAACAAAAGCTTTGAAAGGAAGAGTATCTCATAAGACCGCGCCACACATAAACACAGATGGGTTTCTACCTTATAATAACTAAAACATTTTAATCAAATCATTTGATATCATTTCTAATGACATTAGCTTGGAAATACTTTTCAAATAAATATATTAATCATAGCCGAAACTGTTACATTTATTAAATTCTAGCATAACAGATTTACAACTAAAACCGTAATGGCTAGTATTAGAGAATGGATTACATACAATGACAAGATAAGGGACTACCTTCCGACAGTACATCTCTAGAGGAATATACCGAGACATAGCCCTGCCGCCTCTACCAACACAAGATCGGCCTAACTCTACCATAGTTAGTACCGAATATCACATCATCTTGGTCGTTCCCAATCTATCTAAGATGTCTCATAGCATACACAGCAAAATCGATATATTATATATATAGGATAATCTAGAAAAGTGATGAATATATACTAATGTATGTGACCCACTTAGCCCTGCTGCATCCACCATATTTTTTCCATTCCCAATGTGCGAGACTTAAGGTAACATTTTACCTTTCACATGAAAAATCTCACTTTGAATGCCACATTGTCATTTCTAATAATATATTAATTGATTTCCATTAAAGTACAACCCCTGAGTTCATACACCTTGGGAAGGGTGTTAAGTATAAAAGGGGTTGCCTCCTACAACATAAAAGGATGTATGTTTGTAAAAACCAATATACATAGTCTTAGAAATGCAATGTCAGACACTCATCCGTACAAGTTGTCCAGGTATAGTATAAATTGGAGGCACTCTCATGCTACATTCTATCGATAATCAATCCTAGGATTAATAGCGAATGGTCATTGCATCGATGATTTTCAGAATGAAGCATTACTGCCGCCATGTGTGTGTGTGTGTATAATTTGGAATCACCGTGCTAGTGGCAATTAGCCCTACATTGTAAAGAATTTTGTCTTCAAAATCATTATCTTGGACATGTTTTCACTTAGGAATGTATATTGGTTCGAAGTGGTTTTCGGATAGGAATTGCCGAAATCCGACCTCGGTTTCTCCGAACCAATTATCAATAAAAGATGTCAAGTATATAAGTGAGTATTATTCAATTAATCAATATCTTTTATTTAAGTAAAATTTCTTTTTAGAGATATACAACTTTAGATCATATTCTATTTCAGTATATACGGGATAATTAAATCTCTTTTACCAAATCCTTTGGTTAATTAAACCCTTTTTTAACTTTGGAAATTCCAAAAAAATTCATCTTTATTTATTTAGGAAAGATATAATTCAAATCTTAACGAAGATTCCACATTCCAAAAACACATCTTTAATGGGTCAAAAACAATGTTATTTAGAACATCATTTACTGTAAATGAAAACCAGTTAGTATTGAATAAAAGGGATCCATAAATTTTGGACTGATTATACCCAATAATAATTTCCATACTCAACATGCATTATTTGTCGGATAACGGTGAAATCACCTTATAATTCATATGGATAGTACGAGTTCCCTCCTTGCAATTTAATAGGAGTTTAACTAGAATGTTTTCTTTAACAACCAAAATTCAGTTTTAAATCTTATGTAACTTATGCAAAGCTCAAGTTCTCTGTTCTTTTACCTTAAGAAACTACGATCGGAGAAAATCAAATTAGCTATCCCCTTCGTCGGGTCAGTCCGGATAGGTAGAGTGGAACCTAGACATTGATGTTCAAGCTCGGGTCTAGAAACTGCCTCTCTATAACCCATAAGACGGTCAAGTTATTTGATCAACTCTAAACTCTTTTTATGATCTTTTAGAGATATTTCTCATTTACTTAACAAGATTCCAAATATTATATAAAACAATTTTCTTTTAACCATTTATTTAAAACTCCTATAAAATAATTATAAAACTTACAAATCATCTTCAAAATACTTAATTATTTATTTAAAAATACTACTAAAAAATTTGGGAAGAAGATTTCATTGAATCTTAATTTTAAAAATTACTAAAAACTGTTGCAAAAGTGTTATAAATAGTGTTTTTAAAAGTTTCTTTGATCAAAACACTAACTTCATTCCATTAATATCCATTTTATAACTTAATTCCCTTTTAAAACATTTTAATATAGTTATAGAATTTATCTCATATTTTTAAAGATTTAAAAATACCAATTTTAAAGATTTTGCCATTTTTGTTTTCGAATTGCCAAACCGCGATGTTTTTAAAACATGATTTAGATGTAACTCAAATCTATTAAATGAAACCTTGATTTTTCTTCTTCATTTGAAAACCACAGTTATAAGAGTTCGGAAAATTCTTATTTCGAATCATTCTGAGCTATATTCCACTTTACATATTAATTTAACTTTTATGCCATGAAATTGCGAACTACCATGACACGACGCACCTATTTTTGATTCTAATTTCATATCTTTCAAAATTTCTTCAAATTGAAATTTAATATCTATAAAATATTTATAAACCATTTTAAATCATTTTAAAGAGGTTTAACCATTCCGTAACACTTTTATAATTCATATAAGAAAGTGATTTTCTTTGTGCAAATTCGATATGTATTTAACGTGGAATATTTTCATAACCAAACAAACATATTATCACATCCAAACATGATGATCAACCAAAGAAAAATAATTATAGCAAACATATTATATCATCATTAATAAGAATCAATATTTAAGTGATTAATAAGAAATATTAATAAACGATTGACAAGTGATTCAAAGTGAGATTAACTCGCTTTTACCAAAGATAAATCTATCCTCTTCCTACCAACATTCAATTAATAAAATACTCCTACTATCACTTTCTTTACACACGGCCATCACCTCCTTCCCTCTCTTTGCTCATGGCCTAGCCTCCCTTCTACCACAGTTCACGGCCCAAGGGAGGCTTTCCCCATAACTCCATCATTTTTTGACTTTTTAGAAGCTAAATAATTTTCCTAGATGATATTAGAACTTTGAAAAAGTTTGGTGGAGAATAGATATGATCTGATAGTTTTCTAGAAAGTTGGAGAGGAGATAAGAAAGTGAAGAGCTGAATTTAAGTTTGAGAGTTGGTGATGAAATGAAGGGGCATTGCCCTCTTATTTATAGCCTTAAGAATTTAGTGGAAAATTTTGCAAAAACCCTTTTTCTTCCATGCATGAGAACGTGCACCTCATACCCTTACGTAGACCTTACCTCCTACACACGATATTTCCTTAAATCACTCCTTTATTTTATGGTCTTTGTCTCCTTTTGTTTTATTTTCTTTAGGAAAATATCTTGATATTTTTAAATAAATATCACGATATTTTGTTTAATTTATCAATAGTAAATATGAGATGTAAATAGTAATTCTTATGTGTATTTATGTGTATGTATATGTGCATATATGTCAAATATAACATATAAGGTTGCACAACTTCCTTTGTCAAATCGTTACAATTCCGAAACCCGATTTTCAGTCATACTTTTACTTCTCTGCTATGTATATTTGTAAAAAAATATTGAAAATATATTTCTTACTATTTTATAGTAATTAAAATGTGCTTATTTGAATTATAAAACTATATAAATCAGTTTTAAACAAGCGTTTACTAAAAGTTTTGTCGTATTGATAAAGCATTCTCAATTTTCTTATATCTTCAAATCAAGTATATATTTTTATAAAATTATTATAAATGATTTATTATCACTATATAACTAATTAAAATAAATTATTATCATTTTAAAACAATTATTTGATTATTTGAATGTAATTTAAAATTCCAAAAGATATATAAAAGTGATAATATCCCTGATGATGTCATAAATATATTTTATTTTCAAAAATAAACCATTTTTATTTCATATTATTGTTTAAATGGATAAATAAGTGTACATATCTAGTTTTGTGCATGCTAATATTGAGAAAATCTCAATTTTTCAAAAACCTCTAAATATCCATATTTGTTAATATATCTTTAAAAAAAGTTTACCGTCATTAGTTATGGTTCAAAACATTATAATTTGTGTAATAAAATCTTGTATTTGAATACTTCAAATATAAATATAACTTACCAAAGTGATAATTTGTGAGTCGTTACAATATATATATATATATATATATATATATATATATATATCTGTGTGTGTGTGTGTCTCTGTGTGTGTATATGTGTGTGTGTGTGTATGTATGTATTTCATTCTTTTATTTATTTAAACTACAAACACCATTTTAATATGTATAAACAATTTATTTATATATTTATTATAAAATAAATTGTTTAAAATTTTATATATATATATATATATAACTTGGCTAGTAAAAAAATTTAAACAAAAATAATTTATATTAGATGAATATATATATATATATATAATATTATGTAACGATTAATATATATATATATATGTATGTATACATATATTATAACTATATAAAATTATGGTTTCAGTTAGTGATGTTTTAAATTTTAACAGTTGAAAATAATTAATTAAATATGTATATAGATATAAGTGAGTTTTAAGTTATTTTAGGTTTTAAAAAATAGTAAATAATCATTTAAAATTAAATGAAAATATTTATAATATTCAGAACACACATGCACATATATTACAATACAACATGGTCGAATTTAAATATTTACATTTTTTAATTTCAGACATTAAATTTAAATTAATAGTTTCATATAGATTAATATATATTAATATTTATGGGGAGATAGTGTCACGTATATAAAATCATTATAGTAACATGAACAACATAAAATGAAAAATATAAATAACATAAAATAATATATCTAAGAGAGGTAGCCTTTGATTAATGCATTGATTCAAATTGTCTCCTAGATGTCCTAGATCCATGCTCAATGGTGCAAACTTCAAAGTGTCACCATTTGAAAGAGTTTTGCATTTTATTTTTGTCGTGTTAGATTTAAGCTATGGGTTGGAGTATATAGGTCATGGCGGCCAAGGGATGGGAGAGGTTGAGCAAAAAGTAAAATAAAAAGTGTAGGCATATGTTCATTAAATAGGGAATCTAGTAGAAATACGTTTCCACCATCTCCTCCTACAAAGTCATGCCCTAAGAGACCTTATATCCTCGTTTGTGGTCGGCTTAAACTTGGTCAATGATGGACTAAATGAATCTAAAATTCAATATCAACTAACTATTTTATACTTAACAATATCAAATATACAATAGAGTCAGTTAAACAGGGATTAACCTATCTAAAGACAATAGTTATAAAGAGTTAGTTAACGATATATTAATCCGTAAATACATATAGGAGTTAGTTAAATGGAAACTAAACCTAGGATATAGTTAAACATTGAGTAATCCTATAAATATAAAGAATAACATAAGTTAGATAAATGCGACTAAATTAAATACACATAAACGATATGTAAACACAGTGTAACTCCTTTAATATATGACTTAACACAATCATTAAAGCACATTTCTAAACATTAAACACTACCCGATGTCACAGAGAAACCAATATGTCGTTCATCTTCTATTTCATGTGGGTTTGCCTAAAGTAAATGTAATATCCAATAGATTAAATGGTAACTAATAAATAATTAATAAGCCTCAAAAATGGAATTTGAGAAAACATCAGAATTTGGCCGTGATATTTGCACCTTTCCATTAGTGGCGATTTTCCGAGCAACTTTTATTTTGGAGTTTTGCGATTGGAGTTCAAACGAAGGAGTTGTCAATGTTTAAAGTTTTCAAACGAAAATAATTAAAATGGAAAAAGATGAAATAAATAATTAATATTAAGTCGACCTCACCGATCGACCCCCCTCCTTGGATCGGTCTACCCTAGCGGTCGATTGCTTATAGTGGAAAGGTCAACTAGTTGTCGAGTGGAGGATAGGGCTAGCCGTATGGTCCGGGTTTAATTATTTAGCGAATATGATTGATTCGAGCGCCTATATATATAGGCCTAGCCACTTGCTTTTTTTGATATTTTCTGATCAAAGCAACAAATTTTTTCCATTTTACCTTCTCCACCATTTCTATTAATTAAAAATATTATACTATATATATATAATCGAAGAATGGTGGAAAATAAAAGAGAAGAAAAGAAGAAGCAAATCAATATTACGAAAAAAGGTAAATTTTATTATTATAAGTCTATATTCCACTCAACCTGAATCTTTTCTTAGATCCCTAATTCTAATGGTATATCTATTATTATATTTTTGAATTTGAAAGGAAAATGAATTAATTAAAAAAGGGATTCGGATTTGGAAATTTTAGAAAGCTAGAAAGGTGAGTGAGAAATTATATTATTTATATATGATATTGAAATTTATATCATTCACTTTATTTAATTATTTTTTCCATGCAGGATCGGTAGAGTTGTAGGCTTAGAAAAAAGGTATTCAATCGAAATCTCGTCTACATATTTTGTAAGTTAGGCAGTAGGAAAAGGGATGGTATTCACACCATAATTTGGACATTTGGAAATTGGTTCATGAATTTATTAAAATAGAATATTGATAAGATTACAAGATTTATTCTAAATTTATGGAAAACGGATTGTAAATTGTTAGCATTGATTTGAATTGCCCTAATTAGACTTGGAATGTGAATTTCCATGTTTTAGTTTATTAGGAGCATTTTATGTACAATTTAGTTGTATATAATTCCACGTAATTTACATACATTATCCAATTCCACAAGTATAAAAAGTGCTTAGTTTGAAATAACCAGGAATACACCAAAAAAGGAAGAGATGTGTAAAGTGTGAAGATTCTCTTCTAAAGTTTGCACTGTATATTTCAACAGAAAGAAAGATAATTTCTTGTAATTTCAAATGGAGCAAAAGTCTCATTTTTGGGTAATTTACGGAAAGTTCTAACGGTAATTTTTTTGGGAAGGATAGCTTTAATATATTAGAATGTGAAAATAAATGTTCCTTATAGAATATATGCCAACCCGCCTTTTGGCAAGGCCGTGGATAGACAAATTTAACTAAATTGACCGCTCATTTGTCGAGACTGGAATACGATAGGATCGAGTCAACTGGATGGATAGACGGTCAGTCCTAGGTGGTTCGTTGTATGTGGCTCGGCCTAGGTGGTTCGGCAGGTGCCGCTCGGCCAAGGATGGAAGGCCATGCATGTCTCAGACTAGGTGGGTCGGCCAAGATAGGACGGTCGGGCCTAATTCGGCTTTGAAGTGGATCAGCACCGGTGGTTTGACCTTGGTGGACTGGTCATATGGCATCAGCATTGGTGGTTCAGCCTCGATGGGATCGGCCTTGGTGGACTGTTTATATGGGATTGGCACTGGTGGTTCGGCCTCGAAGGGATCGACCTTGGTGGACTGCTTATATGGGATCGGCATTGGTGGTTCGGCCTCGGTGGGATCGGCCTTGGTGGACTGGTCATATGGGATTGACATTGGTGGTACGGCCTCAATGGGATCGCCCTTGGTGGACTGGTTATATGGGATTGTCGTTGGTGGTTCGGCCTCAATAGAATTGGCCTTGGTGGACTGGTTATATGGGATCAGAAATGGTGGTTCGGCCTCGATGGGATCGGCCTTGGTGGACGGGTTATATGGGATCGGCATTGGTGGTTCGGCCTCCATGGGATTGGCCTTGGTGGATTGGTTATACGGGATCAGCATTGGTGGTTCGGCCTCGATAAGATCGGTCTTGGCGGTTCGTCATGTTCTGGTTAGGTAGTAATGAAGTGGATCGATGGATGTGGCTCGGCTTGCCTAGTTCGTTCGTAGTGTTGAGTCTGGTTCGGCTATGGATTGATGTGCCCAGACTACTCAGGAAGCACAGTAACTCGGGTTTTGCCTATAAATACAACATGTGGGGCTTCAAAAAAGGGATCTTCATTCTGCTTCCCTTCTTCTTTCTTATTAGGGCTACTCTGCCATTGTTGCTTTAAAAACTTTATATTGTAACTGTAATTGATTGCGATATCAATAGAAAGAAAATTTCTGGAGTGGACTTAGGCCTAAGTTAGCCGAACCACTATAAATCTTCTATTATTACTGCTTTCTTTCTCATTTTTACAGTTCTTCGTATTTATACTCTCTACATATATTCTATCTGCGATTTGTGACTGTGATTTGGTGCTTTCATCTAGATTTGGGTGTTAGTGACCAATTTTGGCGCTAATATTTTGGTGCTTTCACCGAAAGAGCTAGCACTTTAGGATTCTGAAGCTTGGATTTTGGATTTAAAGGCTTAGGAACTTGGATTCTAGAGACTATGGCAAAGCAATCAATTAGGAGATAGAGGATGGAAAGAAGTCAGCAAGAGAGAAGTCAGGAGGCTTCCTTTGGAGCTAATCAAGCCTCCGCCTACATCACTAGGGACGAGATGCAAGTCATGATGAATTCCATGCAGGAACAGTTGAAAAGGCAAGAGGATAAATGATGCAGGCACTTTTTAAACAATTTGAACAAGCTGGAACTGCAGGAGCTCAAATCCATGAAGCTGGATCAGAAAGACTCAACCAGCAAGTAGATGGAATGGTTCAGTAGGGGGCAACCCCAATCAGCAAACAACTATCAATCTAGGTAGATCTAGACCCGGAGGCGTGCCGCCAGGTAATGCTGGGCCAATCCATGAAGGGATACCAGATGACGCTGCACACCCCGACGCCAACAGGAATGTAGGCGTGCGTGACGAGGAGTATGTACTGGAATTCCCTCAAGGACTTGGATAGTGCTTGGGAAATGTAGATGGGGGGAAACCCTTGGCAGGTAACACTGGATTGGCTGACATCATCAGGTGAACTAATTGCGGAGGTCTAAAAAATAGGGATTTGGAGGGAGTAAACAAAAGTCTGTTTACTTGTAACGTCAAGATGGCCAAAAACCCACCCGATTTCATGTTGCCCACTCTGGATGTATACAACGGTAAGACGGATCCCAATGACCACTTGATGAGATACACAAGACATATAAAGGTCTTGGGGGCATCAGAGGAGGTTATGGCCCAGTGTTTCCCCCTGCACTTGATCGATATAGCTGCTCTGTGGTTCAGACAGCTTAAAGGTAGATCAATTGGAAGATGGACAGAACTGGTGGATAAAATCTTAAGGTTGTTTCGAATTCACATAAAAAGGCTGAAGAACGTGATGACACTGACATCATTTAAGTAGAGGGTAGATGAATCTCTCAAGACTTTTTAAACTTGGTTTAATGCAACAGTTTCTTCGGTGGATCGGCCAGATCCATCAATGGTTCTGATAGCAGTAGTATCAGGAGTCGGGGATAATTCGGATTTCAAAGAATCATTGATACGTGATCCACCAATTGATCTTGGGGAATTCTTTCACGAAGCCGAGAGGTTTCTTCGACAAGAGGATGCGTGCTCGGATATGAAGTCAAAGGAAGTAAACATGGTTAAGGATGGAGAATCGTCCGGTGAAAGCTCGGGTAAAGATAAGGATAAAGGGAAGAGGAAGCGCTAGGGAGAACCAAAATTCTGCACTTATACAGGATTAAATGAAACATTAGAGTGGATATTCTTGGATACTTGGGACCGCCTCCCTTATCGAAGGCCGAAAAGGAGGGAACCTTCAGAATGCGAAAGGGCATCAGGAAAGCACCATCTCTTTCATGGCCTTGATGGGCATGATACTAATAGCTGCCGACATCTAAAGGATATAATCGAGGAGTATGTAAGGAATGGTTAGTTGCGGCAATTTGTCAAAACTCGAAGTGCGATAGTGGAACAGAAGCAGCCTCCGCCTACCTTGAATGACGATGGCATGAGACCCAGAAATGGTGGCCATTAGTTATCAACTAGCCGTGATGGTTTGGAATAAGTAACAAACTCCAGGCAAACGGCTAAATTACTTACTCATGTGCGTAGTCTAAGATAACCCTTAGGAATGCTCTGAGATGATGGTTTACCGAGACGCTTTGGTTTGTGAAATCTGTTTTTTTTCTTTTGGCTTGGACATTTGCTTTTTCTGCTTTGGTTTTGGAGTTCGGTTTGAACTCCCGATTTTGTTGGTTTATTAGTTTGGATTTTGGTTTGGATGCTTGATTTTTGGTTCCGATTTTGATTTGGACCTTTGATATGGTTTTCTACTTTTCTGGTTTGAATCTGGGTTTCAGATTCAATTTTAATTGACTTTTATCTGGTTTTTGGCTAAAAGGTCATCGAGTATGGACTATGCTCGGCAAGGGTCCGGATAAACCAATATTTGGCCTAGGACTTAGGCCCCATGTCACTTATCAGTTACTATCACAGGTCGTCGAGTATGGACTATAGTCGGCAAGGGTGCGGAGCGACCATGATTTGGCTTAGGACTAAGTCACGGCATTACTCAACATTTAGGGACACTGAACTAGAAATGCCATGGCATTACTTGACATTGGTCATCAGGTGCAGGTTGCACTTGGCAAGAACCCGGAGTGGTTACAGATTTGGATATTGGCTATGAACAGCAAGGATTTGGGTATAGACCCGGAGCGGTCCCGGATTTGGATATTGACCCGGAGAAGTCATGGATGTGGTTATTGGTTATTGGATATGGTTGGATTAGAACTCGATTGTCGGGTTTGGATGGGTGTGGAATTGGATAAGAATTTGGTTACTGGATAGGAATCGGATATCGACTCGAAGCAGTCGTAGATTTGGATAAGAATACGATAATGGAACTTGGATAAAATGGATTGGATTATGAATCGGAAGGTACGGCTATAGATAACATATAAACTTCAGATATCGAAATTGAGGCTATTCAAAACATATCTTCCAATAGCAAGGCATGTTTTGGTGGAAAAATGTTTACCCGCCTTTTGGCAAGGCCATGGACATGCAGATTTAACTAAATCGACTGCTCATTTATCGAGGCTGGAATACAATGGGTTTGAGTCAACTGGATGGATAAATGGTTAGTCCTGGGCAGTTCGGTGTATATAGCTTGGCCTAGGTGGTTCGGTAGGTGCCGCTCAGCCAAGGATAAAAGGTCATGCATGGCTCAGCCTAGGTGGGTCGACCAAGATAGGACGATCGGGACTGGTTTGGCTTTGGATTGGATCGGTATCGGTGGTTCGGCCTCGAAGGGATCGACCTTGGTGGACTGGTAATATAGGATCAGCATTAGTGGATCAACCTTGATGGGATCGGCCTTGGTGGACTAGTTATATGGGATGGCACTGGTGGTTCGGCCTCGAAGGGGTTGGCCTTGGTGGACTGGTTATATGGGATCGACATTGGTGGTTCAGCCTTGATGGGATCAGCCTTGGTGGGCTGGTTATATGGGATCGACATTGATGGTTCAGCCTCGATAGGATCGGCCTTGGTGGACTGGTTATATGGGATCGGCATTGGTGGTTCGGCCTTGACGGGATCGACCTTAGTGGAATGGTTATATGGGATCGGCATTGGTGGTTCGTCCTTGATGGGATTGGCCTTGGTAGATTGGTTTTATGGGATCAGCATTAGTGGTTCGGCTTCGATAGGATCGGTCTTGGTGATTCGTCATGTTCTTGTTCGGTCATACTGAAGTGGATCAATGGATGTGGCTCGGCTTGTCTGGTTCGGTCATAGTTTTGAGTCTGGTTCAGCTATTGCCTTGATGGGCCCGGACAACTCAGGAAGCCCAGTAACTCGGGTTTTTCCTATAAATACAGCATATAGGGCTTCAGAAAATGGATCTTCATTTTGCTTTCCTTCTTCTTCCCTACTAGGGATACTACGCCATTGTTACTTTAAAAACTCTGGATTGTAACTGTAATTGATTAGGATATCACTAGAAAGGAAATTTTTGGAGTGGATTGCCAGAGTTAGCCGAACCACTATAAATCTTCTGTTATTACTGCTTTCTTTCTAATTTTTACTGTTGTTCATATTTATACTCTCTACATACATTCTTTCTGCGATTTATGACTGTGATTTGGTGCTTTCATATGGATTTGGTGTTATTGACCAATTTTGGCGCTAACAATATATATATATATATATATATATATATATATATATATAAGTATGTTCTCGAATTTCTAGGCATAGGATTAATGAGTTAGAATCATGACTATACACATGTATACTCGCGCCTGTCGATTATATATATGCATGTATATATGTGTATATATAGCCTAATATATAATGAGATCTATCTCTACTTACTAATAAAGAAAACTAGTTGAACAAATTTACTCAGTGTTTTTTTGAAATTCCAAGAATGCCCTTACTTTCCGTTTACATGTTTTCACTCAAACAAAATATCAACATATACAATAATACAAACAACCCATGTGCAAAGTAATGGCCCATACTAGTATTAATTATAAATAGGATGACTAGTTATTAATAGTGTAGAGAATAAATTATAGGACTAGGAGGTATAGATGGAAAAGAGATTGTAACTCCATAATTATTAGGGCAATAAATGTGCAGTTAATATGGAGTTATAAGAATTAAATGAGGATATAAATAAGTTTAGTGGGACCGATTAAAGAATTTAATATGGAATTTAGAAGGAAGCAGAATAGGCATAATAAGTGGAATTAGAATGAATAAATAAATGTCATAGTGTTTGTCCGATTTGAATTATAATGACCATTTATTATGAACAACTTACCTTTATGGGATGTAAGAGAGAAATGTAGAATATACATAATAAGCATATAAAAGTTATTAAATGCTAGAAGGCAATATTATTTTCATAATAGGAAAGTATGTAGCTTTAATAATACATTTAGAACGAGAGTGAATTTGTAGGCCTTACCCAACATTTAGATCTAGGATGATAGGTTTAGTTTAATAATGGTTTAAATATGAGGTAAGTAAAGTTATACAACAGAAGTCTGCCCATTACATAGAGGCTCCCAATAGTGATGTATATTTACTATTGATATAGTACGTCTTCAATTATAGGACACGTAGAGAATGGATGTACATTTGCGTATAGGTAGAGTAAAATATATCAATGGTTTGCCTCTAATTTAAAGTATTAAATGGTTCGATAATTTTAGGGATGTCAAGAGGTTTACTTCAAGGTAGAAGGTATTAAATTGTCGTTGGATCTGCCTCCTCTCTATTTAAGAAGTCTTAAATAACCATTGGTGGTATCTAATAGGAAAATGGGGTATGCTTCAATTCTAACAAGTGGTATTAAGTAACAAGAATGAGTATTTTCCTTGACTTACATTTGGTTGGTCTAAACAGGATTTTGGTTGTGGAAGGTCGACGGCTACGTCAGTATTGTTGTTATACTGATATTTAGTAGTAAAGATGGCATATAGGCTATGACCACTAGTGGTTCTGAGCAGTCGTTAACAAAGCCTTGTGTTAAGCCCTGATGGATTTCACTTCCTATTAGATTAGAATCCATTTGAAATACGCAAAGATCTCATTATTTACTTAGTTGTTTGTTTGTCGAAGGTGGGCTAGTTATCCTTGTGATATGTCGTTGAGATGCGTTAGTGATACGACAATTACATTATAGAACCATTTTAAGGGGTCCTCGGCCTTTGTAGCTAAGGGCTGATTGACCAGCGATTACACTACGAAGAGCTCGCTTCGGGGTTGAGGTATTAAATGGTCGATAGATCTCTCTCTTTCCTATTTAAGAAGTATTAAGTGGCTAGGGTTTCCTTTTTGGGTAATACAACGTTTATACATACATACATATATGTATCTATATGTGTATGTATATAGGAGTATATATAGTTATACCTTGGAGAAGGTCAACCGTATCGTACGTGTAAATGGAATTACACGGAATAGTCGTGATTAATGGACATAACACTTAAATAAAAATCATTTGGCATAAGTTAGTGTTATGGATATAATATGTAAATTTTCAATAGTCATAACATTGTGCTAACCTCCTCCGCATTACAACTCACATGATAGATTTAGAGAGATAGGCTACTGGAGCAAGGTAGGAACTGCAGATAGTGAAGTCTTCTTGTTCACGCTCGGTGCTAGCAAGGCAGTCAGCTTCTAAAGAAATAATATTGATTCCAAGGTAGTAGACTTGGTCAACATATATATTGCATTATATTTTTCTATTTCACTGTGAGTTTATGCAGATAGTTCTATGATACTATTGTTTATTATAAGTTACTAAAACCAACGATCCATACTATAATGGACTTGGTTTCGACTTAGTCTAAATTTAACTTAATTTTCTAATGTGTAAAAAAACAAAACAACATTCTACGATCATGTTGGTCTTTTCCAAATACAAGCGTACATTTTGATAATTTTCTTTAATGCTACGTGAAGTCTGTAAACCTTTTCCTTCTTATAAACAGTGTTTAGGATAATAAAAGTGAAGAACCACATTAGTTCATGTCCTAAAAACCATTAAATTCAGTACTTTGTCATGACTCTTTTAGCATATTATATCTTATATATTATTATTAGCCTTAATTTGAAAGAAATGACAAAGTGGGTTACATGTATTCCATGTGTTAGCAAGTTCCTTGATGGTAGTTATTGTCTAGTCCACTTAAACAATTATTTATTGCTTACATGAATACAAAATTTTAACCTTATCCAGATGATACTTCATAGGATTTTTGGCACTGTTTATCACTAGTAGTTGGAAAGAAAGAAATAGAATGATCGATAAAAAATGTGTTGACAGTAAACTTTTCTACCAAGGTTGATGTGCATGGTCTTTAATTTTGCAATTAATAAAGTTGTGTAGCCTTCAAACTATAATATATTTTGGTCCTAAGCTGCAGTTGGATGATAACATTTGATGTCATATTATGAGAAAAATTGATTACTTATCCTGCCGGTGTACATTAAATAAATAAATAAATAAATTGTGAACAAATTATACCATACTGAACTTTAATTAAGCTCAACATGTTGTAACTTCACATTATAATGCGAGGTCGGCTCAACGTGCTGTAATGCGAAGTCGATCTTCATTTAGAGCTCATAATGTTGGAAATAAACTTGGTTTTAGAAAATGTCAATTATGTTGATGATTATTATCTTTGTTTTAATGGAAAAGTCAAATTAAGAATAGAGAAAAATCTAGACTTACCAGATATATAATTTTGAGAATTCTAAAATATGCTTTATTAAGAGAATTCTAGAATATGGAAGATTAAAGAAAAGTCTAGAGATTGTATCACGCTAATAAATATGAATTTTTTCTCTCCTTTTGTAAGCAAGCAAAAAGAATAAAAGTGCAAAGAAAATAAAGCTTATTTCCTCCTTTACAAATCATTATCTCAATCTCCATTAGTAAACTAAAGGTTTCTCCATCCTTCTTCTTCCTATAGAAATTTCCCAGCAGTGGTATAAGAGCGAGGCTACTAATCAAGGAAGATGCAAATGGAACGACTCTTTTTCAAGTTCCTTTATTAAAGAAGGAGAATTATGAAAGTTGGATTATTCGCATGAAGGCGCTGCTTGGATCGCAAGATGCGTGGGATATCATAGAAAATAGGTATGAAGAACCCGCCAATATTTTCACTTTATCCCAAATTAAAAGGAATAATATGAAGAATTTGAAGAAGAAAGATCAAATGGCTCTTATGCTCATCTACTAAAGTTCGGATGATGCTATATATTAGAAGATAGCTAACACACAAACTAGCAAGGAAGCGTGGGAGATTTTGGAGAACGTTTTAAATGAATCGAAAAAGTGAAGAAAAGTAGACTACAAACTATGCGAAATGAGTTTGACTCTTTATATATGAAATCATCAAAATCAAGTGATGATTATTTTTCTCGAGTTTTATCTATTTTAAATCAAATGAAAAGATATGGAAAAAATAGAAGAAACAAGAGTAGTTGAGAAAGTTCTACAATCTCTAGATTCAAAATTTGATTACAAAGTTGTAGCAATTGAAGAATCTAAAGTCTAGGATCTATGACCATTGGTCAACTCATGGGTTCACTTCAAGTCCACGAAGAAAAATTGAAGAGAAAGGTTAAAGAAGAGCCATTAGAGCAAGCACTTCAAGTAAAATTCAACGTGCGAGAAAATGAGACATTTAAAAATGAAAGCAGTCGAAGCCAAAGCGGAAGAGATCGTGGTCAAAGCTATGGAAGAAATGACTATCATAGAGAGGAGAAAAGGAAAAATATATACACCTTTAGAGGTCGAGGCAGAGGAGGAAATATAAAGTAAAATGGAAGACCAAGGTATGATAAATCACAAATAAAATATTATAATTGTAATAAATTTAGGCATTTTGATTCCGATTGTAGATCCATTTTTTATAAAGTCCAAGAAAGAATTTTTTTTCTAAAGAAGATGAAGAGGATTCCACGTTACTGTTGGCACATATATGGGATGAGAGTATAGATAATAATACATGGTATTTGGACACAGGGGCAAGCAATCATATGTATGGAAGGAAGAGCATGTTTATGGAGCTTGATGAATCGGTAAGTGGAAACATTCATTTTGGAGATGAATGTATAATTCCAGTTAAAGAGAAAGGAAACATACAAATTAAGTTGAAGAATGGAAAGAATGTGCTATTTCTAATGTTTATTATATGCCTAAAATGAAAACAAATATATTAAGTTTTCGGCAACTTTTGAAAAAAGGATATGATATACACATGAAAAATAAAAGTCTTTTGATGAGATATGGAAAAAAGAAATTTAATTGCTAAAGTAGAGATGTCAAAAAATAGAATGTTTCCATTAAATATCTCGAATACTACCGAAATCGTGCTATAAAGATTCATTATGGCTTTGGCATTTAAGGTTTGAGCATCTTAATTTTGCGGGCTTAAAATTATTATAAAACAAAAACATGGTGAAAGGTTTAACATCAATAAATCATGAAAACCAAATATGTGAAGGATGCTCATTTGGAAAACAACCAAGAAAATGTTTTCCAAAACAATCAACCACAAGAGCCAAAGAACCATTAGAATTAGTTCATACGGATATTCATGGCCCTATAAAAACATGCTCACTTGGAAAAAGTAACTATTTTGCATTTTTTCTCGATCATTTTAGTAGAAAAATATGGACTTATGATCTCAAACGAAAATCAGATGTATTTGGTGCTTTTAAGAAATTTAAGGCCTTTGTCGAAAATGAGAGTGGTTACAAGATAAAAGCCATGAGATCTGACCGAGGTGGAGAATTTACATCAAAAGAGTTTGAGAAGTTTTGTGAAGAAAATGAAATTCATCATCCATTAACAGTCTCATACATTCCAAAACAAAATAGAGTTGTAGAAACAAAGAATAGATATCTTCTTAACATGGCATGAAACATGTTAAAAAGCAAAAATGTTCCAAAAGAGTTTTGGGCTGAAGCTATCGAATGTGCGGTGTATTTATCAAATCGCACTCCAACTCGAAGTGTGTGGAACAAAGCCCCTGAAGCAGCATGGAGTGGTAGAAACCCATGTATACCTCACTTGAAAGTATTCAGAAGCATCGCTTACGTCCATGTGTCAGATCAAAGACGCTCCAAATTAGACGACAAAAGTGAAAAATACATTTATATTGGCTATGACTCATGGTCAAAAGGATATAACTTGTATAATCCTATTAATGGAAAAGTTGTTGTTAGTCAAGACGTGAAGTTCAATAAAGAAAGTGATTGGAATTGGAACAAACAAGAAGATGATTATAGTTTCTTTCTGCTTTATGAACAGGAATGCAATGATGACGTGGAAGAAGAGCCCATTAGTCCAACATTGTCATCTCCTTCAACTATCTGGCAAGAACATCCATTTGAAGAAATCACAAATGAAAGACCACCACACATGAGATCTATGCAATAATTATATGAGGTAACTCCATTTTTTGATGATATTACCTTATTTTTTCTTTTCGCAAATTGTGAACCAATAGATTTTGAAGAAGAAAAACAAGACAAAAGGTGGAAGGAAGCTATAGATGAAGAATCAAAGCAATTGTAATGAACAATACATGGGAGTTGGCTATTTTACCTAAAGGAAATAAAGCTACTGATGCAAAATGGGTATATAAAGCAAAAAATAATTCTAAAGGAGAAGTTGAAAGACATAAAGTAAGATTGGTAGCTAAAGGGTACAAGCAAATAATAGGTTTAGACTATGACTAAATATTTGCCCTTGTTGCTCGTTTAGAAACTATGAGACTATTAATTTCTTTAGTAGCCCAAAACAAATGGAAATACATCAAATGGATGTGAAATCTGCTTTCTTAAATGGTAAATTAGAAGAGGAAGTTTACTTGGAGCAACAACTGAGATATAAAGTTAAAGGACATGAAGACAAAGTTTTAAAATTGAAAAAAACGCTTTACGGTTTAAAACAAGCACCAAAAGCATGGAATGCAAGAGTTGATAAGTATTTTTTCGAAATTTTTTTCATAAAATGCCCCTATGAACATGCTCTTTGCATATGGAGAAATCAAAATAGAGATATTTTAATTGTATGTTTGTAGGTGGATGACTTAATCTTTACTGGAAATTATCCAAAAGCTTTTAATGATTTCAAGAAGGAGATGAGTTTAGATATTGAAATGACGGACATTGGACTTATGTTATACTATCTTGGAATTTAAGTGATTCAAATTGAGCATGATATATTTATCTCTCAAGAATCATATGCATATGAAATATTGAAGAAATTCAAAATGGATGGATGCAAATCCATAAGCATTCCAATAGAAAGTGGTACAAAGCTCCAAAAATATATGCAAGAGGAGAATGCGGATGGTTGGTTGCTTGAGATATTTAACATGCACAAGGCCGGATATACTTTATGGAGTTGGTCTTATTAGTCACTATATGGAAGTCCCCACTACGTCGCATTTGAAGACAGCAAAAAGGATCCTTCAATATGTTAAAGGTACTACTAATTTTGGATTACTGTATCCACATTCTAATACTGATGTATTTTATGTTGCTCCTTTCTCATTAACTCGAATGATGCTCTTTTGATCTTCTCCTCATCAGCTCTGTCTTCACTTAAGCATTCAGCCGCGGATGTGCAGATTTTAAAATGAAAGGTGATATCATGCTGCTATGGTTAATGTTGTCACTTTCCCTGTCGTAGTTTTCCGATCTGCAAGCTCGATTGTTGTCGATTATGTTTCATCATTTTATTTATTTGTCCATCGGTTCGGTGTAACCAATCGCGTGTTGTGAAGGAATTTTAACTCGTGACCATTCAAATCAAAATCCCAATGCAGCGGAAAAGCTATATCATGGTAAGAAGTGTAAAAACAACTAATCATTATCTCAATTCCAAACAATCCAATCCAAAAGCAATCACATTCTCAAATAAGCAATATCTAGATCAAAACAATAACGAAAAAATAAATCATATAGCGATTTATAGTGGTTACACTAATGTTGTATTAGTGTACATCCACTTTAAGAGAGAGCTTCTATTAATATCGATGAGAAGAGTACAAGAGATTGATTACAATGATCAAATATCCTATTAGAATAGATTTGTGGAGAAGAGAATAAAAGAAAATTAGGTTTTGATAAACCCTAATGAGTGGAGGCTAAAAAAAACTCTTGCAGTCGCTTTCTATCATATAGAAATCTGGATCCAGGAAATAGCTTATATAGGAGAATAGAAAACCTAGGCAATGTTTTGGAATTGCCCTTTCATATATCACAAATCTTCATACAAAGCACAGGCTTGAAAACATGTGGAAGTCACCACATACATCAGCCGCAATGGGGCAAATGTCTATCTAAGGTCTTAAGAAAAAAATTCCCGAGACACCAGACGTCTATCCCAAATGAAAGACGTCTGTTCTTGCTCTCTGGAAAATTCTGCAGCAAACTCAGACGTTTGACCAAATCTTCAAATGTTGGTGCTGAGTCTTTGGAACCACTCCACCTTCTTCACCATAACTTCCTCCTCCGAGCTTCGATTTGCGAACCATTTTTTCCATCACGAAATTACTTCCAACCCTTCAATTCTCTCCGTATAGTGTCGCTAAAATTCAATACTCCACCTTTAAACTATATCCATCTCCAACTCTAATGGTAACATACCATCAACAACCGATAGCACCAACTATCGTCACTTCAACTTTCAACTAAATGTGGATGCTTTCCCAATGAGCTCTGGCAAAGCCACCACCCATTTCACTCCATCAACGAGCTCAGGCAAAGCCCCTACCTGCTAACAAAGTGTTGAAAACATCCAAATCCTAAATCATCTCACCAAAGACTAAAGTGCTAAGGAGTGTAAACTAACACTCACGCAGAAGATAGAACCATAATCTTTCACCTATACTCTTCCTCATCTCCAGCTAAGCTCCTTCCTCAACCGTGCCACCCCCATGGCACCTAGCATTTTTCCAAGTGAATCCAGTTCGAGCAATGCTCGAACTTCCCAACCGGCAATGCCTTAGTGAACATATCCGTCACGTTATCCTTTGTGTGCACTTTTTGAAGATATACTAGCTTATCATCATCCATGGCCCCTAGAAATGACTCTCTCACGTCAATACGCTTAGTCCGTGAGTTAAACACCAAATTCTCTGCCAAGTGAATAGCACTCTGGCTATCACATTGAACATCAATGCTATCATGCCTGAATCCCAAGTCACACAACAATCACTTCAAATAGAGTGCCTCCTTAGCCGCCTCCACCACGGCTATCAACTCCGCCTCCATAGTGGATAAAGCAATTATGGTTTGCAATCTCAATCTTCAACTTATGGTTGTACCACCAAGTGTGAAGACATATCCAATGTTGATTTTCTTCGATCCCCATTGTTACGACCTGGGATTTTGATCATATTATTATAATAAGAATTTAATCTAATTAAATAACATACAAGTTTTCATTTGTAAATAAATAATATTTTTAGGCATTTATCAGTTATATATGTATATATATATATGTTTGTGAAGGAAATTTTGATTTAAATTTTTTTAATTAGATTCTTTCAAAAATGTTTATAATAAAATCTGTCTTATTCAATTAAAATTAAAGGTTTCGTATTATTAATATTTGATGTAATACATATATAAATGTAGTCTATAATAATAATGTTTAAAATAACACAATTCTCTCCATATTAAATGTAAATATAAAATATATTAATGCAAATATAGGTCATAAATCAAGTATTTGGAAGTTAAACTCTAAATAAAAATAGAATTTAGGAGTTATTCTAACAACAACTTATATGATAAAATAAAATAAATCTTATAAATTTTGAACATAAGCATAAAACAAATTTATGGCTATAAACATAAGTATATAAACATAAGAAAACCATAATATTAATATAAGTATGAAATAAACAAGTGAATGAAGTACTTGATAGTTTAGGTTTAGAATAGAAGTAAACATATAAATAAATTGATAGTATTGTAACATATGAAAATCAAACAAAGTATAAAATAATACATGACATAAATATATATATATATATATATATATATATGTATATATGTATTATTCAAGATAGAAGATAATAAAACAAAAATATCTGTACAAAATATAAATATCAGCAAACATATAATAAGTATGTAAACATATATGAAGACATGTTCATTAAATGCTAGCACACATTTGTCATTTCAAATTTACAAAGAAATATCTTAGTACAATAATATGTTCAGCTGAAATACAAGTATCATCTCATATTACAGTAATTTAACATAAAACAAAATATGATCAAATAAGTTGAGGCTTGTACTAGAAGCTCATATCTCTGTTCAAAGCTGTATATATATATTTATCATCCTATTTTAGTTCATTTCATAACACAGTAAACCCAAAGAAAGGAAAAAAGAAAAATAATAATAAGCATCATCTTTACAAACAATTCTTTCAAATTCAAAGGCAAGGGAAGATTACAGGGATTTAAATTCATAACTTCAGTCTTCTTTCAACAACAATTTGTTCTCTGTTTCAATTGTGATTTTAGGTGAGTAAACACCAACTTTAAAACTCTAAGTTTAAATTAAAATAGTTAAGATGATTCACTGATGATGGTGTGTTGTATGTGTTTCATTTTGAGTATGGATATGTGTTTGTATTCAGGTTGTTCTTGAATATATTGTTCTGCTCTGTTACTAGTTACAGCATTGAAATATTATTCAAACTCAATTTTCATTTTCTTCAAATCATTATCAAGCTTTAATTTTTCAACACAACGAGATGCTTAAAACTTCAATCAAGATTATAAAAACTATTTTAAAATGGATAGAGGAACATACTTCTGGAAATTTTAATTTACAGGCAACAAGTATCTACTTTGATAAATTTGATTGTTATAAATTATATATTCAAGTTCATAACTTGAATCTTCAATGGAAAATAGGATTTTTAAAGCAAGAATGATAATTTTTAGTTTAGGAATGTAAGAGCAGTTTACAGATGAACAAAAATCACCTTTTTACAAATTTCTATTGATTTAATGAATTGTTGATGTTGGAATTTGTGGTGAAGCTAGCTTGATGATCCACGAAGACAAGAAAAATACTAGAAAATTTTCGAATGCAAGAATTTTTGGGTTGAATCGAGTTTAGGGTTTTGGGTTTGAATATTTTGTGGTCTGTAAGTTCGATGATGTCGTCGCCTTGGATTGGCCGAGCTACACAAGATTTTAGGAGAAGGTAGAAAATGATGTGGTCGTGGTGTGGCCAGAGCCGTGTCGTCAGCGGTGGTCAACGTTGGGTGGCCATGGCTATTTTCTTTTGACGCATTCGAGTTGCTGTCCGTTCGAACGAGCATATTTTGATTTTGAGCTTTTCATTTTGAACTGGGTTTTGATTTCGTATGTGAGGTCGTTATGTGGTTTGCAGAAGGCGACGTGGTTCGCCGGAGTGATGGCGACGCACCGTGCACGTGCATGGTGGCGTGAGGGTGTCAGCGACTTCGAGTTGGGGGTTGTCGAGGGTCTTTACTCGAGAATTTTGAGGATATGCTTCGAGTGTGGGACTGGGTGCGTGCGTGTGTTGGTTGAGTACTGCAGTTTGTCTAAATAAAAAAAGAAGAAAAGGAAACGTGGAAGAAGAAGAAGTATACGAGTAGAACACGAGTAAGGATGCGGGAAATATGAGAGGAAACTCGGGTTGCTACTCGAGAAACAGGGTGTTTGACTCGGTCCATTTTATAATGAATTAGCCTAGTATTCCTTTTAAGTTATTTGTTTATTAAAAGTTGAGTATTAATTAAATAAATAATGTTGACAAATTTTTAAGCTAAGATTTGATTTAAAATTATTAAGCAAGGTTTGCAAATGTACGAAGATCAATTAATTTAAGGTGTAAGTTAATTAAAAATGTAATTAATCTATACTTGTAATTAGATAAGTAATTTAAGATTAAATAAATTTGTAATTAGAGATTGACATCAATAATCTTGTGTTTGATTCAATTTGGACTTATAAATTTAATTAACCATTTAAAGTTAACTGAGTAATAAATAATAGTAGTCAACTAATTAGATAATTAATTAAGGATTGAACGATTAATTAATTAGTAATTTAATGGTTGATTAAGTAATTAGTGATAATTAAATGGGTAATTAAGATTTATAAATCAATAATTAAGTTTATTAATTAATAATTAAGAATTAATTAATTAATTAAGTGAGTAAACAAGAAGTAATTAATAAATTTAATAAATTGATAATTAGTAATTAACTAAGCAGAATAAAATGGTTTATTCTCAGGTAATTAATTAAGTTTAAATTAAACAAACCATTTTGATATGAATTGATAATTCTGTTTGATTTACTCTGATATCTATTGGATGATATTCCGTGATCCTTTGTGATATTCTGGATATATCTGTGATGACTGTGTATGATTTATCTGTGATAAATATTATGTGAATTTAAAGTATTGAATTTAAATTGTTTAAACTATTTAAACTACTTGGCCTCTAAAATGGCGTTTGGATTTCGATGAGACCGGGATCGGGTGTCAATTCGATATTCCGAAAACCACATCGATCCAAATTAAACGTTAGGTCATGGCATCTCAAATGAAGGTCGAGATGGTGTTTCAGAATGCGAGGGTTATGGTCGTTAACTCTAAGGGTGATTCCAAAACGAGTGTAATGAGATAATGCCTTCGCTTTCGTTCGAACCCGGAACGAACTTGTATGGATTGAATGCTTTCAGCACATCGTCAGGCGGACGATGAGCATTCTAAGAGATATGTTCTATAAAGGTAAACGCAGCCTCAAGCCTCATCAATCGGGAATAGATAAACAAGGGATGTGCAATAAGGTTAGGTGGGCATGCCCAAGCAGGACGAGATATACCCCTATCTAGATGTCCCTTTTTATTCGGCTATGTGGGCAGTTGGATCTGCAGCCAACTGCGGGGTTATCTTGTTCGGGACTGTTCAGTAAGGAATGGTTCCATCCTTGTGTTGCAGGAGAGATAGGGTGGCTCCTCAGTATGGTGATCTAGGCCCCGTACTGTGACGGGCGGTACCCCAGTAGCCCTGCCATTGTATGGAATCCAATTTCCAATAAGAGCCGTACGTTTTGATTGTGCCCAACTATGTTGAAATGTGAGATGTAAGCATTTCAGCTATTTCTGTATTTTACTTGAAAACCCTAGACTCTACTATCATATCAATGTATTTCCTATAGAAAGTTTTGGTTAGCGTAAGGTAAAAATTTACCCGTGTTTATGTGTAGGGAGTCTTACGTGATACCTTTATTTTAAATGATTTTCAAAGTTAAACAATTTTTACCCGTTTACTCATACCAGACCCATGTCTGACCCGGAGTTTATATTTGTTTTTCATAAACCCTTGGGTATTCAAATTTTTATGAGTAGCCAAGTGATAGGTTTTGGATTTTGATTCTGGAGGAGCTTGGAGCAAGAGTTCCAGACGTGTCTGTATAGTTATCTAGTTCCGCTGTGTAGTTGATGTATGTTGTATTTTGGATGTATGTATTGACAGATATGTAAATGACTATCCTGTTGTATGATATTGTATAACTCTGATATGTAATAACTATGTAATAGTTATGTTGATATATTATATTTTGTTCCATTCCACTGTGAGATTCTGACATTGTTATTCATTCTTTCTATCTTTTCTATTTCTATCCCTTTCTTTTCTTATTGATGATACGTCTTTCTGGAGTTAGAAAGACGGGTCGTCACAATTGGTATCAGAGCACAGGTTGAGCGAATACCTAGGCTCTTGAGTAATATTTATCTTGAGAGTGCGTATTTGTATTTTCATATAATTATATACCTATCTAAGTTTGTTGAGTTACCTGTCCAGGTGGCCAACATGAGTTCTGGAAGGAGAGGCAGAGGTAGGGCCAGTACCTCGACTGATAATGGACGAAGTCAAACTGCTAGTGAGGCTGTAAATCCAGTACCGCCTTAGGTTAGTTTTGCCTCTTTATGAAAACACTTCATCAACGTTGGAGGCCAACCATTTCAAGGGTCAGAATCGATAATTGAAGTTCAAGCTTGGCTACGCTCTTGTGAGCGCATCTTTAAGAGCATGAAGTTGTCTGATGAACTGAAAAGGGAAATGGCATCGTGGCAATTACAGGGAGGCGCATCAGCCTGGTGGGATGCGACGGTAGCAAATATTCTTGAGGAAGATATTTCATGGGAAAGATTTAAGGAGTTATTTGAGGAGAAGCTTATGCCAACAGCAGGGAAAACCCGTCTATACCAGGATTTTCTGAATTTGAAGCAGGGAAGCATGTCTATAGCGGAGTATGAGACCAAATTCAATGAACTTTCTTGCCATGGACTAGGGCTCATTGATACTTCCCTCAAAAAGAACGAAATGTTTGTGCAAGGATTGAGGCCAGAATTTCATGAAAAGATGACGATGCTTTTGAAAGGATTTTTTTGTTGATTTGATTGATATGGCTTTGAGATATGAGAATTTGATGAACAAGAAATCAGTGGCACCTGTAGCAGCTTCGAGAGGGAATTTTTCTAACCCAAATAAGAGGAAGTTTAATCCACTTTGGAAAAGGCAAGGTAAAGGAAAGAAATCTGGAGGAAGCAACAATGGTCCTTGCAGTGTCCTCAGGGAAGGTCTCAGCAACATCGGAATGGTCCAGGATCAGCAATGGTTCAGAGATCGTTGTGTTTTAATTGTCACCAGTTAGGTTACATGATCAAGAATTTTCCAATTTTGCAGAGGGCGCCTCAGAATAAAGTCTTTGCTTTGGAAGCCGGTCCATCTTCTTCTTCTCAAGGCAAAGGGGTGTTGGAAGGTACATTACTTTTAGATGGCAAATATATTAAAGTTTTGTTTGATTCGGGTGCTTCTTTGAGTTTTATTTCTCTGGAATCAGTAGAAAAGTTTTTTCTCACCCCTAATACCGTGGATCGTCCCATTCTTGTATCTAATCCTATAGGAGGGGCAACCAAATTAGATATGATTTGTAAGGACTTGTAGATTTCTTATCTGTCCCATAGTTTTTCTTGTGACCCTTATGTGTTAAATTTTAGGGATTTGACCTTATATTGGGAATGGATTGGCTCGATAAGTCTAAAGCAGTTCTGAATTGTGATGAGGGAACAATTTCGCTAGAAACTAATTTGGGTAGGATTGCCAAAGTGTCGTGTGATAATTCTGGATTTCACTTGAATAGTCTTTTGTAAGGAGTTGAGACTTCTCAAGAGAAGGTTGAAGATATCGAAGTGGTCCAAGATTTTCCTGATGTATTTGAAGAACTTAAGTGTCTTCCTCCACATCGAGAGATAGAGTTTCGCATTGATTTGATTCCAGGAGTAGTGCCGGTGATTCAGCCTAGTAGGAGAATGCCTCCTTGGGAGAGAGAGAGGAGTTAATTAAGCAGACACAGGATCTTTTGGAGAAGGGGTTGATTAGGCCCGATTTTTCTTGTTGGGGCACTGCTGTGGTGTTTGTCACCAAATCGGATGGATCGCTAAGGTTCTGTGCCGATTATAGAGAATTGAACAAAGTGACCATTCGAAATAAATATCCTCTTCCTCATATTAATGATCTCTTTGACCAGTTGCATGGAGCTTCTATCTTTTCTCAACAGGATTTAGCTTCAGGTTTCCATCAGTTGAGGGTGGCCGAGGACAGTATTCTCTTGAATGCATTTAAGGGTGCAAATTGCTTCTATGAGTGGTTGGTTATGCCTTTAGGGTTAACCAATGCTCCTGCCTACTTTGTTGACTTGATGAATCGAGTCTTTAGAGATATATTGAATAAGTTCGTTCTGGTGTTCATCGATGATATCTTGGTCTACTCTAAGTCGGAAGAAGTGCACAGGCAACACTTGAGAATTCTGATGGAGACTCTAAGGAGGCATGTGTTGAAGGCAAAGTTTTCTAAGTGCCATTTCTAGAAATCCAAAGTCAAACTTTTAGAGCACATTATTTCCGATGAAGGCATCTCCGTAGATTCAGCGAAAGTTGAAACTATATTGGAATGGAAGCAGTCAGAGACACCGACTGAAGTTCGCAGTTTTCTAGGTTTGGCTGGCTACTACAGAAAATTTATTAAGGATTATTCCAAGATTTCTTCACATCTAACTAAGCTGACTAGGAAAGGAGCTAAATTCAAGTGGACATCCCAACGTGAAGAAGCTTTTCAGGAATTGAAGAGAAGGCTAACCAGTGCACCAGCGCTTGCTATTCCGGATGGAAAGAGTAAATTTGAAGTTTATACAGATGCTTGTATAGTTGGTCTGGGAGCATTTCTGATGCAAAATGGAAGGGTAATTGCGTATGCGAGTCGGCAACTGAAGCCACATGAAAGGAACTACGCTGTGCATGATCTAGAACTGTTAGCCATTGTTTTTGCTTTGAAGATATGGAGACATTATCTTTTGGGAGAGAAATTTGAGTTATTCACAGATCACAAACCGTTGAAATATCTTTTCTCTCAAAAAGATCTTAATTTGAGGCAACAACGGTGGGTCAAATTTCTAGCATCCTATGATTTGGATATTTTGTATGCTCCGGGAAAGGCAAATGTTGTAGCCGATGCTCTTAGTAGAAATGCAGTTTTGTCTCTTTTGGAAGTCGTTCCATCTCTCAAGGAAAGACTCATTAGTAAGCATATGGAGGATAGATCTTTTGAGGAACAAATTCTTGGAACTAAGGACGGTCGATATTTGGATTTCAAGATGGACGATCAAGGTGCTTTGAGGATTAATGGTCGTTTGTGTATGCCTAATATAGATGGATTGAGGCAAGAAGTCTTAGCTGAGAGTCATCGTTCCAAATTGAATATTCACCCGATCTAATTCGAGAAGCTTCTGTGAAAGTTATGAGAAGAGTTTTTTGGTGGCCGAGCATGAAGAGGGATGTAGCTGCTTTCGTAAATAGTTGTGCCATCTGCCAGCAAGTTAAAGGAGATCAGCAAAAATCAGCCAGATTATTGCAGCCTTTGGAAGTTCCAGATTGGAAATGGGAAATGATTTCGATGGATTTCATCGACGGTTTTCCTAGAACCAAGAAAGGAAATGAAGGAATATGGGTTATTGTTGACCGTTTAACTAAGAGCGCCCATTTTATACCCGTTAAGGCAACTCGTACTGCAGCTTCTCTGGCAGAGATTTTCTTGAAGGAGATAGTCAGATTGCATGGTGTTACTGCCAGTATAGTAAGTGACTATGATCCTATTTTCACCCGAAAATTCTAGGAGGCTCTACAATCAGCTATGGGAACAAGTTTGAGATTGAGTATAGCCTATCATCCTCAGATGGACGGAGAGGCTTAATCGTATTCTAGAAGATATGCTGCGAGCTTGTGTATTGGATTTTGGTGGATCGTGGGAAGACCATCTTCATCTAGTGGAATTCTCTTATAATAACAGTTACCAGGCAAGTATTAAGATGGCTCCTTATGAAGCTTTATATGGAAGACCGTGTAGATCCCCATCCTGTTCGATAGAATCGAATGATCGTCTTGTGCTCGGACCCGATCTAATTCGAGAAGCTTCTGCAAAAGTTGAGCTTATCAAGAAGAGAATGAAAGCTGCTCAGGATCGTCAGAAGAAATACGCAGATAAAAGGCGAAGACGATTGGAATTTGAGATCGGAGATTTAGTTTTTGTCAAAGTTTCCCCGATCAAAGGTGCTATAAGATTCGGAAAGATGGGAAAACTTGCCCCAAGATTTATTAGTCCATTCCGAGTGCTGGAAAGAATTGGAGCTATAGCTTACCGAATTGAATTGCCGGAACGGATGTCTGGAATTCACAATGTATTTCATGTACCCCATTAAAGGAAATTTGTTCATGACCCATCACTAGTTGTAGAACCAGCAGTTTAGGAAGATTTAGAAGTAGAACCCAACTTGATTGTGGTTAGAAATCCTGTTCGGATTGTGGATCAAGACGAGAGACAACTCAGGAGAAAAGTGGTGAAACTCGTCAAAGTGCAGTGGAGCGAGGATCCCAGAGATTGTACTTGGGAAACTCTGGATAGTTTTAGGAAAGCCTATCTAGTTTTGTGTCCGGATAGCTAGGTTGTTTGTTAGAATAAACTGTTTGATTGATTGTTAATATAAAAGCTTTTGAATTAACTTTTGTTTTAAATTTCGAGGATGAAATTATTTTAAGGGGGGAGGAATGTAACGACCTGAGATTTTGACCATATTATTATAATAAGAATTTAATCTAATTCAATAAAATACAAGTTTTTCATTTATAACTAAATAAGATTTTTAGGCATTCATCAGTTATATATGTATATATATGTTTGTGAAGCAAATTTTGATTTAAAAAATTTAAAATAGATTCTTTAAAAAATGTTTATAATAAAATCTATCTTATTCAATTATAATTAAAGGTTTCATATTATTTATATTTGATATAATATATATATATATATATATATATTTATATAAATGTAGTCTATAATAGTAATGTTTAAAATAACACAATTCTATCCATATTAAATATAAATATAAAATATGTTAATGCAAATATAAATTATAAATCAAATATTTGGAAGTTAAACTCTAAATAAAAATAGAATTTAGGAGTTATTCTAACAATAACTTATATGATTAAAATAAACTAAACTTTATAAATTTTGAACATAAGCATAAAACAAATTTATGGTTATAAACATAAGTATATAAACATAAGAAAACCATAATTTCAGTATAAGTATGAAATAAACAAGTGAATGAAGTACTTGATAGTTTAGGTTTAGAATAGAAGTAAACATATAAAATAAATTGATAGTTTTGTAACATATGAAAATCAGACAAAGTATAAAGTAATACATGACGCAAATATATATATGTATAGTTCAAGATAGAAGATAATAAAACAAAAATCTTTGTAGAAAATATAAATATCAACAAACATAGAATAGGTATGTAAACATATATGAAGACATGTTCATTAAATGCTAGCACACATTTGTCATTTCAAATTTACAAAAGAAATATCTTAGCACAACAATATGTTCAGCCGAAATACAAGTATGATCTCAGATTACAGTAATTTAACATAAAACAAAATATGATCAAATAAGTTGAGGCTTATACTAGAAGCTCATATCTCTGTTCAAAGCTGTATATATATATATATATATATATATATATATATTTATTTATCATCCTATTTTAGTTCATTTCATAACACAGTAAACCTGAAGAAAGGAAAAAAAATAAGCATCATCTTTAGAAGCAATTCTTTAAATTCCAAGGCAAGGGAAGATTATAGGGATTTAAATTCAAAACTGCGGTCTTCTTTCAACAACAATTTGTTCTTGTTTTAACTCTGATTTTAGGTGAGTAAACACCAACTTTAAAACTCTAAGTTTAAATTAAAATAGTTAAGATGATTCACTAATGATGGTGTGTTGTATATGTTTCATTTTGAGTATGGATTTGTGTTTGTATTCAGGTTGTTCTTGAAACTAGTTACAGTATTGAAATATTATTCAAGCTCAAATTTTATTTTCTTCAAATCATTATCAAGCTTTAATTTTTCAACACAACGAGATGCTTAAAACTTCAATCAAGATTATAAAAACTGTTTTAAAATGGATAGAGGTATATACTTCTGGAAATTTTAATTTACAGGCAATAAGTATCTATTTTGATAAATTTGATTGTTATAAATTATATATTCAAGTTCATAACTTGAATCTTCAATGCAAAATAGGATTTTTAAAGAAAGAATGATAATTTTTAGTTTAGGAACGTAAGAGCAGTTTACAGATGGACAAACATCACCTTTGTACAAATTTCTGTTCATTTAATGAATTGTTGATGTTGGAATTTGTGGTGAAGCTAGATTGATGATCCACGAACACAGGAAAAATACTAAAAAAAATTTCGAATGCAAGAATTTTTGGGTTGAATCGAGTTTAGGGTTTTGGGTTCGAATATTTTGTGGTATGTAAGTTCGATGATTTCGTCGCCTTGGATCGACCGAGCTAGACAAGATTTTAGGAGAAGGTAGAGAATGATGTGGCCGTGGTGTGGCTAGAGCCGCGTCATCAACGGTGGTCAACGTTGGGTGGTCGTGGCGATTTTATTTTGATGCATTCGAGTTGTTGTTCGTTCGAACGAGCATATTTTGAATTTGAGCTTTTCGTGTTGAACTGGGGTTGATTTCGTATGTGAGGCCGTTATGTGGTTTGCAGGAGGCGACGCGGTTTGCCGGAGTGGTGGCGACGCACCGTGCACATGCACGGTGGCGTGAAGGTGTCAGCGACTTCGAGTTGGGTGTTGTCGCGGGTCTTTACTCAAGAATTTTGAGGATATGCTTCGAGTGTGGGACTGGGTGCATGCGTGTGTTGGTTGAGTACTGCAGTTTATCTAAAAAAGAAGAAGAAAAGAAAGCGTGGAAGAAGAAGAAGTATACGAGTACAACACGAGTAAGGGCACGGGAAATATGAGAGGAAACTCGGGTTGCTACTTGAGAAACAGGGTGTTTGACTCGATCCATTTTATAATGAACTAGCCTAGTATTCTTTTTAAGTTATTTGTTTATTAAAAGTTGAGTACTAACTAAATAAATAATGTTGACAAATTTTTAAGCTAAGATTTGATTTAAAATTATTAAGCAAGGTTTGCAAATGTAAGAAGATCAATTAATTTAAGGTGTAAGTTAATTAAAAATGTAATTAATCTATACTTGTAATTAGATAAGTAATTTAAGATTAAATAAATTTGTAATTAGAGATTGACATCAATAATCTTGTGTTTAATTCAATTTGGACTTATAAATTTAATTAACCATTTAAATTTAATTAACTAATAAATAATAGTAGTCAACTAACTAAATAATTAATTAAGGATTAAATGACTAATTAATTAGTAATTTAATGGTTGAGTAAGTTATTAGTGATAATTAAATGGGTAATTAAGTTTTATAAATCAATAATTAAGGTTATTAATTAGTAATTAAGAATTAATTAATTAATTATGTGAGTAAATAAGAAGTAATTAGTGAATTTGATAACTTGATTAATTAGTAATTAACTAAGCAGAATAAAATGGTTTATTCTCAAGTAATTAATTAAGTTTAAATTAATCAAACCACTTTGATATGAATTGGTAATTCCGTTTGATTTACTCTGATATCTATAGGATGATATTCCGTGATCCTTTGTGATATTCTGAATATATCTATGGTGACTGTGTATGATTTATCTGTGATAAGTATTATGTGAATTCAAAGTATTGAATTTAAATTGTTTAAACTATTTAAACTACTTGTCCTTTAAAATGGCGTTTGGATTTCGATGGGACCAGGATCGGGTGTCAATTTGATATTCCGAAAACCACAACGATCCAAATTAAACGTAAGGTCATGTCATCTCAAATGAAGGTCGAGATGGTGTTTCAGAATGCAAGGGTTATCATTGTTAACTCTGAGGGTGATTCCAAAACGAGTGTAATGAGATAATGCCTTCGGTTTCGTTCGAACCCGGAACGAACTTGTATCGATTGAATGCTTTTGGCACATCGTCAGGCGGACGATGAGCATTCTATGAGATATGTTCTATAAAGGTAAATGCAGCCTCAAGCCTCATCAACCGGGAATGACTAAAACAGGGGATGTGCAGCAAGGTTAGGTGGGTCATGTCTAAGAAGAACGAGATATACCCCTGTCTAGATGTCCTTTTTTATTCGGCTGTGTGGGCAGTTGGATCTGCAGCCAACTGTGGGATTATCTTGTTCGGGACTGTTTAGTAAGGAATGGTTCCGGCCTCGTGTTACAGGTGAGTTAGGGTGGCTCCTCGGTATGGTAATCGAGGCCTCGTACTGTGACGGGCGGTACCCCAGTAGCCCTGCCATTGTATGGAATCCAATTTCCAATAAGAGCCGTACGTTTTGATTGTTCCCAACTATATTGAAATGTGAGATGTAAGCATTTCAGCTATTTTTGTATTTTACTTGAAAACCCTAGACACTATTATAATATCACTGGATTTCCTATAAAATGTTTTGGTTAGCGTAAGGTAAAAACTTACCCGTGTTTATGTGTGGGGAGTCTTACGTGATACCTTTATTTCAAATGATTTTCAAAGTTAAACAATTTTTACCTGTTTACTCACATCAGACCCATGTCTGACCCGGAGTTTATATTTTGTTTTTCATAAACCCTTGGGTACTCAAAATTTTATGAGTAGCCAAGTGATAGGTTTTGGATTTTGATTATGGAGGAGCTTGGAGCAAGAGTTCCAGACGTATCCATATATCTATCTAGTTCCTCTGTGTAGTTGACGTATGTTGCATTTTGGATGTATGTATTGACAGATATGTACGTGACTATCCTGTTGTATGATATTGTGTAACTCTGATATGTAATAACTCTGTAATAGTTATGTTGATATATTATATTATGTTCCATTCCGCTGTGAGATTCTGATATTATTATTCATTCTTTCTATCTTTTCTATTTCTATCCCTTTCTTTTCTTATTGATGATACGTCTTTCTGGAGTTAGAAAGGCGGGTCGTCACACCTATCACCGGCATAGTTCAAATCACAACAACCAACCAACTAGCAATTCTTCCCATCACTATTTACAAAAACAAGACCATAAGAAGATGTGCCTCTAAGGTATCTCAATATGAGCTTCACAACTCTCCGATGAGATTTCCTCCGATTAGCTATATATCAACTAACCATCCCGACGACATTTGCAATATCGGGCCTTGTACACACCGTAGCATACATTAAACTTTCAACCGCACTAGCATATGGCACATTTGCATATAAGCCTTTTCTTTCTCTAGGATAGGTGATTCCATACTCAAAAGCTTCATATGCAAAGGTAAAGGCGTATTTGATGCCTTTGCATTCTCCATGCTAAACGGGCAAAGCAATATTTCAATGTACTCCTTTTGAGTTAATTTCAACTCAAAAAACGCTTTCGATCCCTTTCAATTTCCATGCCCAATATCCTCCTTGCTTCTCCAAGATTCTTCATTTCAAACTCCGATTTTAAACTCAGTTTTAGCTTGTTGATTTCAGTTTTAGCGAAAGTACTCTATATGTTCTTGCCTTCCAGCTCGCCTCCTGAGCTCCAGAACGCCCTTACCTGAAAATCTGTAATACTCGGTCCGACTCGAGCATTACATCAAAGTAACACCCGGGACAAGCTGGAAATCAGCGTGAGTAAGCCCATCTAACAAGAAAAACCAACGCAAACAACTTATTTAAACCCGGGGTAACTCGTATCAATTTACAAAATCACTAATTGGTTGTAGACAATGCTTATTTCACACAACCATTTCTAAGTACCAAAACTTAGATTAAATGGTCTAATTCACTTTAAACATTCCATTCCAGCCTATTGATTTCACATATCAAATCTATATAGAATTATTATAAATTAAAAACCGATGTGAGTTCGGGTATTTACTGATACCCGACTACGGTCTCTTCGAACCCCATGTCATCTTAAACCATAATATTACAAGCGAGGAACAATTCGAACTTTAAATATAGGGTGTCGCTTTTACATAGCAATTCATCAATGTTAGATAACCATACTATCACTGTCCACCAAAACAAATCTTATCAGAAAACATTTCATATCAGAGACATCACCCAATCAAGGCATTTACATCATTCAACATTCATAAGTCAGATTTATCACTTCCAAAATTATTTAATTTTTTTCTAATTAAATTAATTACTAATCCTTAATCACTTAGATTACCATTAGTTAAAATTAATTCATTACAAACCAATTTATTTATCATCGTTTAATTACCCATCTTAACTAATGACATAAAGCAATTATACTTAAATTTTTAGTAATTATCGTTAATTAATTACATTAAGTAATTCAACTTTAAATAAATTAATCATCTTTTAATTACCTAAATAATCTACCACATTTAATAAATAAATCTTTAAAATTGATTACACAATTTAATTAACCAATTGATTAATTATCTTAATAAATTTATTAATTCCTCATTTTGGCTTCCACCTCACATTAACTAAATTTACTTAAAATAATCATACAATTTCAATTTAACATAACATTAACTTATCAAAATTTGGTTAAACAAGGTATAACTTCCTTAAATCAATGGTTAAAAACATTATCATGTAATAATTTAAACTAGCTTCATTTTAATTTACAACTTGTTTTTATAAAACCCTTATCTTGTTCATGCTTTATTTAAAACTGGTTATAAAAAAAACTTCAGAAAACCTGATGTCAATTATAACAAAACTTGAGACCAAATCTAAATTACCCGTGCCAAATTACTATTTTCCCGAGTTTATCCTGAACAAAATTTCCTTTACTCTGTTTGTTTAACAAACTATAAAACCTGTTAATCAATTTACCATGCGAACACACCGAGCATTACTCGAGCCATCACCGCCCTCCCTCGAGTACAAACCCCAGTCCATCCATTCTTCGTTCCCAAACAAAAACGAATCCACACAAATCTCTTCATGCACATGCATAGCCAAATGCGGCAGTTCCGACCATCAACACCATTACCAACAAATCGACGTTGACTTTCTTCTCTGACCTCGATCACCCAAAGCCTGAATTGAACTCGAAATCAAAATTTGCACTCGATCACACCTAACCTGGACGAACCAGTCACCAAAACTTCCATGTTGACGCCTAACTCCGATCATTAGACACCACGTCATCGAACCCACGTCCTTGCCAGAGTTCCTTGCTTCCATCCCCATACCTCATATCCAACATGATGCTTCCACGTTGACGTAATTACCTCTAGAACCACACAACCCAAATCGGTACACAAACCCTGGATTTTCTAGTTTAATTTTCGACTCAATCCTTGAAAAAGAGCTTCTAGTTTAATTTTTGACTTATTCATTTGTAAATGTGTGGGTTTAATTGAAATTTTTTAGGTTTTATTTTAGTGTGCCTTTGGCATACATCCTGATAAGATTTGAAAATACACAAAACATCCTTTCGTTTTTTTAATAAGTTTCCGGTCTCAAATTTCAAATTCACGCGCACAAAGACCCAAATACTCTTTATGTTTTTAACATTTCAAGCGCGTATTGCTTTCTGTAGAAACATCGGATCAACATACCGTTTTCACCAAAAAATCAAAAAAAATTATGGTCTTTAAAATGAGATCCATTGTTGATGTTAAAAAATCATATTTACAGTAAATGTGCAATTATTCCATATATTTGCAGACAATTCTGCAAATTTTAAACATCTTTGATTTTTCTTCAAAGCTGCAATTATATGGTATAATTGCGGACATGTCTGCAACTATTGGGTATAGTTGCAGAAGTGTCTGCAATTATTGCACATAGTTGCAGAAGTGTCTGCAAGCATTGCATATAATTGCAAATATTTTTGCAATTATATGGTGTAATTGCAGACATGTCTGCAATTACTGCATACAGTTGCAACTATTGCATACAGCTGCAATGGAAAAGAGGGATATTATAGGGAAGAAAAGTGTAGTATTTGAAAATATGGATGTAATTTATATTTTTCTATGAGGAGGATGTTTTATGTATTATGATTGATTTTAGGGATGTGTCCCCTATTTTCACTTTATTTTCTTGGCTAATTGATTTTTTTATGTATCATTTTTATTTTTTGGACCTTAATACAATTTGGTTGCGCAAGTATAAATATCCCTAACGGTCGGTTTAACAATATAGCTAACGCTTCTAATGGACCAAAACTAACCTGTTTCATAAGATTAGTATAACAAAATACAACATTAGCTACCTAACACAGGAGAACCCAAAAGCACAAAATACCCCACGCGCTGACCCGTTGAGAATTTCAGGTCCTTGCGTTTTCATTCGCCCTTTTTTCTTCAACTTAGACCATCTAATTCCACCATTGAGTCACATTATTAGCATATCCAGTTGAGCACCAACCACCTGTCAATTTTAATTACATTTAACGTGATTTGCATGCTTAGAATAATTATTTCTGTGTGTGGGGTATATGAATGCAAGGGACCAAATTTTTGTCTTCAAAATTTAGTTTCATCATTTCCTTTGAAAATCAATAATTTGTTTTCAGTATAATTTATAATATTTAATGTTTCATACAAGCAATCAATGGTTATGGTTTACTGAACACATAAAGACATATAATTTAAGGTTACTGAACACATAAGGGCATACAATTTGGGGGCAGAGCCCATAAACAAAGATTACTTATGAATTTCTAAATTTAATGATAAGCTCTGTTCTAACTCAAATACGTTTTGAGAACTTCTTTTTGGAAAGCCGTATAGAACTCATTTGTAAACAAATGATCACTATCGCTAACAATATTGTTAATTATCCACTCGTTCACTTCTGGATCACAACAATCCTTCTTTGAAATGCTATATATATGTTCCCACTTCTATCAGGGGGATCTTGAGAAGCTATAATAGCTCACTCGACTTTCAATTCATTGAACTTTCAATTCATTGACTTAAACCATTGGTAATCAAGTATCTACTCATATGCATACTTGATAGAACCAAGTCAAGTCGATCAGCCGTAGGCGTACTGGGTAATTTAAGAAAAAATATTTCTAGTGGATCGATGAAGTCTAATGGTTATACTAGGTCCAATCTAGTTAGTTCAAATATAATCATATTCTATTTAATTTTCTTCATTTAACAAATTAATATATGTTATTTAACATTTAAATGTTTTTGAGTTTACCAATATATATTAATAATTATAAATCATTTATATGTTTTTGAGTATACTAATAAATATAACTGCAATGTGCAACGTAGCAATATATATGCTAATGGCTATAAAATCAAATATTTGGATTTAAATCCGCTATGTAAGAATTGGTCATTTATATATATGTTAAACGTCTCAAAACATTTTTAATATATCTATAAAATATAAATATAAATAAAAAATTCTAAAATTATTTATATACAATTTCATATCAAAATATCTAATCAAATTTTACCAAGTCAACAAATTTTAAATTCAAATTTTAAATTTAAAATATCCAATTAAGACCTAGTGAGAAATTTTAAAATTCAAAATTAGATCTTAAACATACGAGTTAAAATATATTTAAATAAATTTAAATAAGTATATTTATATAAAATAATTATTACATCTGGAAATAATATAATTTTTTTTACTTATTTGTATTTAGGTACACTTTATTTATTTATTTAAAATACACAAAGCTATTTTTTAATATGTATAAACAATATATATATACAATATAAATATTTTAAAATTATATGTGAAAATATTATTTGACCAATATTATTTTTTAGTGTATATATATTTCATTCTTTTAATTATTTAAGCTACGCTACACTATTTTAATATGCATAAACAATTAATTTATATATTTATTATAAAATAAATAGTTTAAGATTAAATATATAACTTAGCCGGTAAAAGAAATTAAATAAAAAATATTTTTTATTAAAAGAACATATTTATATATATAAAATATTAAATAATGAGTAATATATAAATATAATATTAAATAACGAGTAATATATGTATTATAATTAAATAAAATTATGTTTTCGGCTAGAGATTTTCTAAAATTTTAATAGCATAAAATAATTTAAATAGATAAATTAAATATACATAGCTATAAATTAGTTTTAAGTTATCTTACATTTTAAAATCAGTAAATAATCATTTGAAATTAAATAAAAATATTTATAATATTCGTAACACATGCACGTAGATACACATACACAAACGCACACACATTAGAATACAACATGGTTGAATTTTAAAATTTTACATTTTTTTTAATTTCGGACATCAAATTTAAATTAATAGTTTCATATAGGTTAATTATTTAATATAAATTAATATGTATTAATATTTATGGCAAGACAATATCACATATGTAAAATCTTTATAGTAATATGAATAACATAAAATAAACAATGTATACAACAAAAAGAATATACCTAAGGGAGACGGCTTTTTATTCACATATCAGTTCAAACCATCTCCTAACATCCCCTTTATCCTCATTTTTGATCGGCGTAAACTTGGTAATGGGCCAAATAGATTTAAAATCCATAGCAATTAACTATTCGATACATAACATTAAATATAAAATAAAGTTAGTTAAACATAGACTAACCTATCTACACAAAAAAGTAAGAAAGAGTTGGTTAAAGATATACTAACCCATAAGTACATATAAGAGGTGCTTAAACAGAGACTAACCCTAGGATATAGTTAAAATAGACTAATCTTATAAATGTAAATAAGGACATGAGTTAGATAAATGTAGTGTAACAACTGGTATTGTTAACTATTTTAAATTATTAAATTAATATAATTATTAAACAAAAAAAGTTAGAAATAAAAATTTAATGATTTAGTAATGTAAGTTAGAATTTTTTTTAATGATTTATTAATATAATTCATTAGATACGAACCTAGATAAAAAAATTTAAGTAACAAAATTCAATAAAATAAAAGATGATAACTTATATTAGAAAGTAAATTAAATGATATTGAATTGTAAGTAATTGAAAATAGAAATTGAATGTTAAGTTAATAAAGAATCGAATGAATGTCTGCCCATAGAAGATGCATAAGTTTATTTATATAAACTGGTATTTTGATAAGTATAAATTTCAGAAATAAGAAAAACATCTATTGGGTGAAAATGAATAACTATTGATGTATATAATAACTATAACGATGTTGAATTACTGTAAAATGGTAGTAGTTGTTTTAATATTTGAATTCGTTTTAAAAGTTAAATTTCATAAGTTATGTAACTTATATTTCAAATATAACGATTTAATTGATAATTAAATTGTTAAATAACCTAATCTAGAATTTAGTATGAATGAAAATGATTTCAAAAGTTAAATTTAAATTTTTTTTAGGCAAGAATGATGATTTTTAACTTTTACAATTGACTTTAAAGTAAATAAATTTATTTTGGAAAATAACTTATTTTAATTAACATGTAAAAATAATCTTTTTGGTCACTATCTTGGATTTCGACAAAACTAGTTTCATCGGATCTGTAATAATGAATTATTATATGATTCCATGTTTCATAGCGATTGGACTTATCATTTGGTCGTATGAGTTTGAAATGCGTAGAAATTAATTAAAGGAATTTAATTAAAATAATTTGATTTAAAAACTATCTTCTGAATTGGCTCTCAGTATATGTTCCATTATATCAAGAATAAGGGCATAATATAGAGAAGGCCAGGCGGCATGCTTCGTTTGGAGTTCGAAAATTTAGCGAGTGAATATGTCTTGGAAACTTTTCTATGTAAGGACCCTGACCCATTCATTTGCGAACCAAACTCTTGAAACCCTAACCGCTATTTTCTTATCTTCATCCAACGGCCCCTGTTCGTCGGCGCCACCCAAGGTCGCTTCAGGTTGAAGCTCTAACTAGAATGATGAGCGGTGTATAGAGATGGAGTCGATGAACAGTGGGATTAGGGCGCAGTCCTCGTTGGTGACAGAAATTCTCCTATGAAGGTGACAACATTGGTTGACGAATTTGGGTTCCGTAAGGCATCTCATGTGTATGCGCATGATGAGGAAGGTCTGACTGGGCGAGGCGGATCGCTCGGGGAGGCGAGGCGGCTCGTTGGGGGAGGCACAGCGGCCGGCGAGGTTGATATGATGGCGATCCATCAAAAAAAAGAGAAAATAAAATCACATGCAGCTGGGAGTTAAACGTGAGGAAGAAGCTTTGCGTTTAAGTTAATTATTTAGTTAATTAAAATTTAATTAAATTCGAATGCTTATTAATTCGTAACTTTTTCATACGAGGTCGGATTCGAGTGAAACAAGCTGCGCTAGATTCGTATCGAAGTCGTCTTCAACGTGGAGTTAAATTGGAATTTATTTAATGTTAAAAAAATTTCATTTTCGAATAAAGGTGAGTATTTTAAACCGCTCACAAAATATTAAAATATTCCGATGTTAGTTAAATTGAAATCATGGAGCAGTTTATTTTTAATAACTATTATTTGGTAATTTAACTTACATTTAAATTGACATATGGTTTGAACTGATTGGAATTTAGATTGACAATTAAATTTGAAATTGTTAGTTAAACATCGATATTGATAACTGGTTAATGCTTGTGATTTTTCGGCTGATATGGATGTTGATTGTGATGGTTGACTATTAGTTGATATATTAGGTGATTAGATGTTTATTTATTTTATATTTATCCTGTTATCATCCTGTATATTATTTAATAGCATATGAACTGTTACTTGAATTATTTCGAATAAATTAAGAAATACGCTCATGTCACGTCGAGGTACTGCAGAAGAAAAACTGCAAAATCCGATCCAATTTATTTACAGTTATCGAAGACATTTGTTCTAGTGGACGAAGACGAAAATTTAGTATATCATATTTACTAGTATTTATTCCGCCACACTATTTCATTATGTCTATTAAAATTTATAACTCTGATAGTACTGTATAACTCTGATTTATGTTGTAAACTGAATTGAGTATATATTATTAAGCTGCTTCATGTTATGTGATTATTGTATTTTATCGTTCCGTTGCGAGTTGTTTTCTTCTTTTATTTTTTCTTTAACATAATCCCATTGATGATCTACCTTTTAAACGGTTTGAGTTGTATATATATGGTTTATTGTTGACTTGAATTGTCCAAAAATATGGGTCGTCATAGTTGGTATTAGAGCTTTAGTTTAGTGTATAACTAAACCTGTAGGATAAGCTCATTGAACGTATATACGTATATGAGAGAGTGTATTGTTAGTGATATAAAAATATTTTGAAATTAATAATTGAAATGATTTTAACCTATATTATGTTTAGAATATAAAAGAATGAATTCTATGAAATGATAAAATCATTCGTGATTGTTTGATGATGATTGGATGTTATCTCTTTACTGGTTGACTGATCGATTAATATGGTTGTGCATATTATCGTTTACCAATTAGTTAGTTGTGCTCGGCCAGTTTATGAGCATTTGACTTTTATGGTTGACTTTTGAATAGAGCATAACCAGTTGTAAGTACTTTACCTTCTCACACATGCGAAGGGTAGAAATTGTAATCTTATGGGAATATTGAAACGAACCCCTTATGAATTAAGTTTCACAAATTTGACTATAAGGCGTTCGACGACAATGTTGGGTAAAAATTGATTGTTTAGATTAAAGTTATTTGTTTTAATTCAAACAAAGAATTACGATTTTTTGAAATGAATATTATAAAATAATGACTTGTAGAAATATGATTTATGATAAAAAAGAAATTCAAATTGGAAATTTGAGAGTTTGAATTCTGGGAGCTTTTGAATTTGGCTTTTAAGATTCTGGAAATATATAATAGCATAATTTGAAAGTATTTACGAAATATAAATGTTTATAAATGATTTCTAAATGATTTCAAAGTGGATTTTCAAAGGATCTAAAAGAAAAATATCTGGAACTCAATTCTATCGCTGGAAAATAAATTTAGGTGATGACCATCGGCGTTCATTTATGAGTTTCAAAGTGTGGTAGGCCACTTTATAGCTTTGCTACTTGATTGTTTAATGAAACTGATTTGATTCAAATCCCTGAAGTATGCTTTGATATTCCAAAGGGATAAGTATCTATTTATTTCGAAGGATTTGAAATAAAACCTGATGTTTGGTTCTCGAGTTTTCTATTGAATAATATTATGGACACATGTATCCTATGCATTAGGATTGATTGATCAATTGATCATGCATCATATTTTTTTGCATAAAAAATGGGCAAACGCCTCCAAGTTGTATGATTCAGTTGATTTTGTGTAGTTCTTAGTGATTTGGGTGATTTATGCAAATATGTAAAAAGCAGGGACTAAACAGTAAAAGACACACAGATTTATAGTGGTTCGGCCAGAATGTGCCTACGTCCACTTTATATGTTATTCTCCTTCACTCTTCAGATTACAAGTACAAAGCTTTGATTACAAGTATCTTAAAGTTGTTTGAAAGTTCAATCCGTGCTTGAGCGCTCTCAAACTTGTCCCCCATTGTTGTACCCCTGCCCCTCTATTTATAGAGTGAGGCTGAGGGGCAGGGGTCTTGGATGTATATAGCTGCCAGTGGGCCTGGGCTGATGCAATCTGGCCTGGAAATGTTGGTTCGGTACGCCTTGGTCCGGTGGTAGATGGTTGGAGGGGTTGGTACGGTGAGGCCTTGGACCGGTGGGGTCGACTCGGTGGTGAGTTGGTCCGGTAAGGGTTGAGCGGCAGTTGGTTCGGTAGTATGTTGGCTCGGTGGTATGCCGGTTCAGTAGTGCATGGAAAGATGGTTGGTTCGGTAGTGGGAGGAGGTAGCTGGTTCGGTAGCAATATGGTCCGGCCATGCTTGGAGGTGAAGTTTGGACCGGCAGTGCTTGGGAGTGGAGGATGGATGGTTCGGTGGTACTTCCTTTCATTTGGCTCGGTTATATCTCCTTCATACGAACTCCGATTAACCTGAAATTTGAAACATAGCCTTGCCTAGTCCTTATCATCATTTCCAATCAATTTCGTCTGGATCGGAGCTCAACCAGATTTTGGCGATATCGATCACAGCCTTGATCCCAATCGATCTCCAACCCCGATATTCAACATTCCTTGCCAATTTGTTGATATTCCTATTTTGACCAAAAATGGGATAACACTTCGCCCCCCAAAATATGCCTTGCGGTAGGAAGGCGTGTTTTGTAATGCCATGAGCTGGATGTTCATATCTTGTTGATGTCCTGCAAAGGAATTTACAGTTTTATGTGACCTCAAATGATGATCGTTCGGGATCAAGATATTTGAGATGAAGTGCGACCGTTCATGGTCAAGCGCCTAACTTCAAATGACGATATCGAGATCGAGCCATTTGAGGTGAAGTGCGACCGTGCACGGTCAAGTGTTGGACCTCAAATGACGACCGTTCGTGATCGAGCCATTTGAGGTGAGGTGAGTTGTGCCGTTCGAGGAGAGTTGTGACCGTTCGAGGTCGGGTGCCGTTCGAGGCGAGTTGTGACCGTTCGAGGTCGGGTACCGTTCGAGGCGAGTTGTGACCGTTCGAGGTCGGGTGTCGTTCAAGGCGAGTTGTGACCGTTCGAGGTCGGGTGCCGTTCGAGGCGAGTTGTGACCGTTCGAGGTCGAGTGCCGTTCGAGGAGAATGAGTGTGCCCGGGGGGGACTTAATATTATCAGTGCTGGAGTTATTTTTTGGGGGAGTTTCCGAATCAAAGACTTCGGCAGTTCACTGGCATGCAAGAGGTGTTCATGGATTGTTCGCGATCCAACGGGCATGCAAATAGATTTTTTTTGTAGAATTGTAAATATTAAAGCAATAATCATATGAACCTTACAGCTGAAATGTCCAAACAGGCAGAATTTAAATGTTCAAATCAAAATCAAAGCAAAAAGCAAAATGAAGATGTCGGTAGTCATTCAGAGCATGCCTATGGATCGTGCGCGATCGCTCACATGTGTAAATGATTTAACCGCGTTAGTGAGAGGTTTACAACTTTTTCATCGTTATTTTAATCAAGCAATCAATGGATAATCAAACGGTGCCCCTGTCCAGAGTCACCTCTAGCCGATGTAGACGGTGGCCGCTCCGGCTCCACTGCTGGAATTCGCCTCCTTACATACTGAAGGAGCATACCGCTCCTGATATGCCCTTCCACCTCATCCTTCAAATGCCTACAATCATTAGTGTTATGACCATTCAATTCATGAAATACACAAAACTTGTCTGATTTTCTTCTGTCAGAAGTTGGATCCCTTTGCATCGGTCTACGATACGGAACCTGCTCTTTAATATCCTGATAAATTCGTTCCAGACTCTCATTCAGCTCAGAGTAAGTGGTGAATCATGGCTCCCTCCATTGCCGCTTTGACCTGTCCCCGTCATTCTCAGTCTTTCTTTTACCTCTACTAGTTTCCGCGCCTTTCTCAGGGGGATTTCCTCCTTTGATCGCATAAATATCAATTCCTTCTCCTTCTTCTCTTTCGGCGTTCGCATCCTCCAATCGTAGAAACTTTTCCGCCTCATGATAGAATTCTCCTAGATCCACGGGTGGATCCTTAGTTAATGAATTTTTGAACTCTGTTCCGTCAGCTATCCCGGACATAGCCGCTATCATAACCATGGATGGATCTGGTCGATCCACCGAAGCTGCTGCCGCATTGAATCGCGTTAAGTAACTCCTCAAAGTCTCTCCGTTTTTTTGCTTTAGGGTTGCCAAAGTCATCACATTCTTGGGTCTTGTAATGTGGACCCTAAATTGCCTCATAAACCTCTCAATTAAATCATTCCACATTCCGATGGATCCATTCTCCAATTGTCTAAACCACAATGCTGCAATATCCGCCAAGTACAATGGAAAGCACCGGGCCATAACCTTCTCTGATGCCCCCAGCACTTCCATGTGCCTCATATACTTCGTTAGATGAACCATGGGGTCCGTTCTCCCGTCATACATGTCCAGCGATGGTAACTTGAAATCCGGTGGGTTCCTAGCTTGTCTGATTGCTGGAGTAAAAGGACTTCTATTAACATCCTCCAAATCTTTGTTTACCAAACCGCCTCTCATAGCTTTTCTAACCATCTCCGCCAACCTGTCATTGTCTCCGAGATGCAATCTTTGTTCATTACTTTCGACCTGCCACCCGAGTCCACGAGGGAATTCTGGGATCTACCCCCTTGACTGAGAGTTCACTCCTCTGCTGCTCCCAGGTTGTGCAGATGCTCCTCTTTCTCTCTCCGAAATTGGATCTATGTTCTCCATGGGTGTGCCTCCTAATCCAGATGCTATGCCAGATGGTCCTGCTCCGTTCCGAACTCCATCCGCTTCCCTATTATGTGCTCCAAGTTGCCCAATCTGCTGAAACAAATTCTGAATCAACTCCTCTTGTTTTTTCAACATTGTCTCCATCTCATCCCTGGTGATGAAGACTGAAGTTTGGTTCTCTCCTGAGGAAGCCCCTTAACTCCCTTCGTGCTGACTTCTTTCTGGTCTTTGTCTTCTACTTGTTTTCCTTCCAAGAGCCATAATCTCGGATAGACTTCTGGTTCTTAAAGAGAGTCTCTCAACAAATCTTTGCGAGGCAATGATTAAAGCGCTCCTGAGTTGTTTCCCAGTGAAAGCACCAAAAATGTTTGCACAAAAAAGGGGCAAACACCTCTAAGTCGTATGATTCAGTTGATTTTGTGTAGTTCTTAGTGATTTGGGTGATTTATGCAAATATGTAAAAAGCAGGGACTAAACTGTAAAAGACACACAGATTTATAGTGGTTCAGCCAGAATGTGCCTACGTCCACTTTATATGTTATTCTCCTTCACTCTTCAGATTACAAGTACAAAGCTTTGATTACAAGTATCTTAAAGTTGTTTGGAAGTTCAATCCGTGCTTGAGCGCTCTCAAACTTGTCCCCCATTGTTGTACTCCTGCCCCTCTATTTATAGAGTGAGGCTGGGGGCAGGGGTCTTGGATGTATATAGCTGCCGGTGGGCCTGGGCTGATGCAATCTGGCCTGGAAGTGTTGGTTCGGTACGCGTTGGTCCGGTGGTAGATGGTTGGAGGGGTTGGTACGGTGAGGCCTTGGACCGGTGGAGGTTGACTCGGTGGTGAGTTGGTCCGGTGAGGGTTGGAGCGGCAGTTGGTTCGGTAGTATGTTGGCTCGGTGGTATGCCGGTTCGGTAGTGCATGGAAAGATGGTTGGTTCGGTAGTGGGAGGAGGTAGCTAGTTCGGTAGCAATATGGTCCGGCCATGCTTGGAGGTGAAGTTTGGACCGGCAGTGCTTGGGAGTGGAGGATGGATGGTTCGGTAGTACTTCCTTTCATTTGGCTCGGTTATATCTCCTTCATACGAACTCCGATTAACCTTAAATTTGAAACATAGCATTTCCTAGTCCTTATCATCATTTCCAATCAATTTCGTCTGGATCGGATCCCAACCAGATTTTGGCGATATCGATCGCAGCCTTGATCCCAATCGATCTCCAACCCCGATATTCAACATTCCTTGTCAATTTGTTGATATTCCAGTTTTGAACAAAAATGGGATAACAATATTGAAATGATTGATTAATAATTTATAATTTTGAGTTGTAATTTGAATTTTTCGACTATTCTGAATAGTCGAACACTTCCAAGTTGAGAATTAATTTTCAAAGCCAAGTACTTTGGAAATTATATTAAGTTTAGTTATGAAAATGTTAAAATAAGACTAATAGAAGTTAAACAAGTTTTAAAATATTAAATTGTTTGATAAGTAAATTGTATAAGTTTAATTTGAATTGTAAGGGTATGAAATTTAGTCTTGAGATGTTTTTAAATGAAAAAAGTTTTAAGAAATGTTTTGAACATAGCAAATATTTATAAAAACTTACTATTGGCAAATTGATTTTTTAAGCAGTTCTAGCTTTATATAAATATGGAAAAAAGTTTTGAAAGGTTTATAATGGAATTTGTCTTAAGAAACATTTTGAACCTAGTAAATGTTTTATATTAAAATATTTTGAAAATTATTTGATTTCGAAATAAATTTGATTTTATTTGAATTTGATATAAATATAAAAATGAAGTTGTGAAAAACTATTGGTTTGAAAGTTGAATTTTTTGAATTTGAATGATGTGTTATTTGGGAGAGAAAAGGATTGTTGAAATCCTATATGAATCTGAAATGAACTAGCATTTGAAAGTAATTAATTTCGAGAACCTTTGATACTATAAAAATATTTGATTTGAATGTTTTCGACTCTTATATGAAAACATTTTGTATAAGTATGAAGTTGTTTTCGAAAACTATTGATTTTGAGAGGTACTCGATTTGAAAAGTGATAATCTTATATATAATGGAATTTGTAAAAGAATGATATGATATATTCGAGACTGGATTTTGAAAAGTACTCGATTTGAAAATGAAATCTTATATATAGTGGAATTTATATAAGTGTGATATTAGAAGTTATAATTTGAAAATGGTTTTATATACAGTATGATATATTTCAAAGTAAAACATATGGAATAGTACCCTCCATAAAGTAGTATGATATGCTTCAAACCCTAATGGACTTGGGTAAATCCAGGACTGGATTCGACTGAAAACCTAATGGACTTGGTTGAATCCATAAATGGATTCAAATGGATATAGGTTGTTTGGACTTAATCTCTTAAGTTCCTCGATTTTTTTCCCAGGGTAGATGGTTCTTTAGTTCACCCAAATGGGTACTCTTTTAATCCTGGGATATGTTGATTATGGATCTTCCAGGAAGGAAGTGCAGTGGTAGTGACTCGTAGTTCCGTACCCCTTGAGTTGATAATAACCGTTCCTCATTCAACCCAAAATGTATTAAGAGGGAATAACTAGGGTAAAGAGGAAGATAGAGGTAGAAGAAAATCAGAAACAACAGCACAAAATTTCACAATCGCAGCGAAGTAAAATATAATATATAATAACAAATTTTATACAAAAGAATCTATAGCAATTTATATACTTACAATCATCCGAGTGCATCAATCAATACATCAAGCTTGATAGTTATATAACTTGTCCTTACTCAGTGGAATATAAGTCAAGTACGGAAATACGCATAAAACTCCTCCAGCCAGCCTTCTAAGCCTCATAGAATTTAACCTGAATCTGCAATACTTGGTCCGACCTGAGCATTATAATAAAATAACATTCGAGTGAGTCTAGAAAACCAGCATGAGAAAACACACTCAATTTGAATTATTAGAGTTATTAAAATCCTTTAAAACAAAGGTATCTCGTAAGACCACGTCACAAATAAACACGATGGTTTTTTACCTTACGATAACCAAAACATTTTTATCAAATCCGTCTGATATTATTATAGTGTCTATAGAAAGTAAATATAATATAGCTGAAATGCTTGCATCTCACGTTTCAGCATTGTTGGGCACAATCAAAACCGTATGGTGCTTATTGGAGAATGGATTCCATCCAATGACTGGACTACTGGGGTACCGCCCGTCACAGTACACCTCTAGAACAATGTACCCATGATCACTCCGGGATCCCCTGCTACATAAGGCCGGACTACCCCTTAAACTGGATAGCCCAAATAAGATTTACCCACGGTTGGGATCAGCAACCGCCACACAACTGAATAAAAGGAACTCTAGATAGGAGTAACCTTACCCTACTTGGGTGATACCCACTTAGCCTTGCGGCATCTCCCCTGTTTTAGTCATTCCCTGAATGATGAGGCTTGAGACTAAGCCTTACCTTTTAAAGAACACATTCACTTAGAATGCTCATCGTCCTCCAATGACGATGTTCTAATAACATTCGTCCATACAAGTTGTCCTGGGTTTGAACAAAATGAATCACCGTCTTATTCATCTTCACAGTATTCATCGTTACGTTCAACCCGAATCGAAGTGATTTTCAGATAATTAAATTTGATCCCGGTCTCTTCGAAACAATTGACGAAATTGGCCAATAATGATAGTCGTTTATTTAACCATCAATTCAACATCCATAGAAATCATCAGGCCTTATTATAAATCTTCCAAAATATTTACTTCCAAAATATCTTTAAAAGATATATCAATCCCTCCCACTATTTGAAAACAATTTTTCAAATACTTAAATCCGTAACAGGATACTTCTAACACCCCAACACTTTGGAATATTTCTAAATTCTATTTCTATACTTAGGAAAATATTACAAACATATATTCCAAAGTCTTTTCAGTATTAACATTTCAGAAAATTATTCTGTAACTTATTCTAGAAATTTCCGAAGCCATAAATAAATTTGCTATCCTCAAAATTGTATCTTTTAATAAGCCCTTTGAGAATCTCGGGGGAATATATAACTTAGATTTTCCAATTACTTAAACTCTATATATATAATACTTAAAGATTAATAATTTATTTTTAAAACATGTTCGAGTAATTATTTAAAATATTAAAAAAAATTATAACATCAATAACTCATCTTTAGTTAACCAAATAAATTTTCAAGCTGATTTTTTAAAGTTAGAATTTATTCAATATAAATACTTCGTATTTAAAAATCTACTTATCAAGTATCATAGCCGCAATGAGTTTAAAATTCCATAGTTTTAAAATAATAAAAATTTTCCATTAAAACAAACTAACTTTTTAAAATTAACAATATATTTTTTGGAAAACCCAATGACCAATTTAATTTACAACTCCCTCTCGATTTCACAACATATCGATTTTTCTTCGCTTCTCAAGTCATTTCCGCCTTAAAAATAGAATTCTTCCATTTTTTTTCTCAACTTTGTTTTTTTCCAAAATCTAATATAAATTCCTCTTATGAATTTATATTCCCAATTATCATCTGATATCAAATTTCATCAATATAAGCATCGTTTATCAATTCTATAACCCCTTTGGTTTTACTTGTCTATAGAAACAATTTTTATTTATATAAATTTATTTCTTACAAATCCATTAATACTTCCAATCTATTTCAATATTGATTTTAACTCTTTTTTATATTTCCAGAATATTACTTATAATTTCTTTTATAAAATTTCTCTTTTTAGATATCTTCATTTTCTAATTCACAATGGTTAAGTATAACCAATTTGAAATAAAATTCTATTTTCTAATTCAGTTCCTCGAAAATAATCCCAATTCCAATATATATATATATATATATAAATTATCAAATTCCCTTTTATTCCTTAAGTTTTAAAAATGTTTTTTACAATATTTGAATTATCCCAATTCAGGCCAGCGCTACAAAAACATCCAATAATTCCAATCGGTACAAAAATATATAATAGATTATTCTACACAAATCATATATCATTATATATGAAAAATAAACAAATAATTTTGAGGAATCCGATTGGATCCCTCCAACCTGTTTTTCCTGCATCCACAGATGTTAATACATCATAAATAAATACCAATCCTACTTCGAGGGGGATATCACGATATTTAGGGTCATCCGCTATTATGCGGGCGCATATGATCTCATCCGCTATAATGTGCGGGAATATCACTCCAAATACTATAAATATACTACTATGTATATATGGTCATCCACAGATAATTATAAATTTGTCAATCAATCTAATAATCAATAATTAAATTTAAAACATTTAATTTAAATATGGTATCCAAATGAGTGACAAATCCTCGCCATTTTTCCCTTTTTTTCTTTTTGCCAAAAATCTAGTTTTTGAATTAAATCGACCACCATTCGATTTAAAATTCCAACTGCCTCTGAAAAATCCCAAAACAACTTTGTGTGAAACTCTCCTCCTCCTGATTGCCAATGCAACTTGTTATATTATTGTTTTCACCTCAAATGAATAAGTTATCTGGTTTATCAGTTAAATGTAATAAAATATAAATTAAATTAGCAGATTAACAATTACCCTGATAACATCCCCCCTCTCTCAAACTGCTGCCATAGCCACCTCTTCACGACCGTCGACCCACTCACTACAAAGCTGCACACCTCCATCTCCTCGCCTAAGCGCACTCTAGATCATTGCACCTCGGCCTCCACTATCGCAAATCGTCCAATCGCGACATCACCTACCAAAACGGGCGCCGCCCCTTCGAGTTCGCTTGCTTGCCATCCTCACAGAAATCGAGAACATGGAAGCTTTCAGATCACCGCGACCATCCCACATCCTCCTTCGAATGAGCCTCGCCTTTCGCGCTTCCTCCCTACCACTCGTACGCGACGAATGAACCCAATTTACCATTCCGATTCACCAACCTCAAATCGAAGTCGCCTCAAAGAAAAATGCGATTTCGAATACTATTTTCTTTTCCTTTCGTATTTGATTCGATTGGCAAAGTAAAAGGCAGCCTCGATTTCTTTTTTTCTTTTTAAGATCACGATTTAACACAGCTCCCTTTTTTTCTTTAGGGAATTGGAACTGCTCGAATTTTTGAAGGAGGGATAAAGTAATAGCATGATTTAAAAGAAAAGGGAGGGGAGATGTGTTTTGATTTAATCTAAAAGAAAAGAAAGAGTGAAAATCATGATTTAAAATAAGAAAAGAATGGGTAGGCCGGTTGATTGAAGGACCTTGATTTGATTTATATATAATATTATTTGATTTTCAAAATATCTCAAATAACGTAACTCGAAATTCAGCACACCATTTGAGGCATGCCACTAGGCATTCATAAGGTTATACCCATATTCCGAACGCAATGGAAAAGGTTTCGAGTCATAATTCAACCGTTTGAAAAGGATAGATTTTTGAACCAAATTATTATATTATATTTTCGATATAAATTTAAGCGCATTTACATCTCGTACGGCTAAACAATAACTCCAAAAGCTACGAAATGTAAAATCCGATAATATTCAATATTACGGATCCAATGAAACTGGATTCGTCGAATTCCAAGACTATACCTTGGAAGGCTGTTTGTCAATTTAAACAAATTATTTTTTTAAAATTGAACAAATCGCTTTTAAATTCAATTTTAAAACTTTTATTATCTTTATTATTATTAATATAAATTTTACAAGCCTTTAAATTATTTTGGTCGATCTTAAAACTCAAGATACAAAAATTTAACCAATACTCAATTTTAAAATTCAATAATTAAATTATACAATAAATCACTATATTTAAATTCTGACTTTATTCTATAAATAAAAACACCAAATTTTCATATTCAAAATCAATCTATAATTCAAATTCAATATTTAAAACCATTTAATATTCCAAATCAAACGTCGAAAAATCTGGGTCCTTACATTTCTCCTTAAAGAATTTTGTCCCCGAAATTGCTAAGGTAGAAAAATGCTCCAACCAAAAACCCACTTAGTGAAAATTCGATATTCCACATTTCTAATCTTTTAGTTCCACCCAAAACAATTAGTATCAATTTCATATCCAAAATCTCTTGTCTCAATTTGAATTTGAAATCAATTTGTCGTTAACATAAATTTTTCAAAAATTTTCAAAATTTTTCGAACACCCTAAATTTTCAATTTTTTTTGACCGAGTCTCCCTTGTATGGAGAGGCTTTTGCAATATGACAAGAGAAATAAATATATATACATCGATTCACATGGTCGGAAAACAATATATATGTATATATCAATATTTATATTTTGCAGTATTTAGTCCGAAAAATTACCTTATTTTAGCATTTTTTAGCAAGCAGCTTATTTATTTTGCAATTAGCGCGATCAAATCCTAGCCAAACGGACTCCAGGTACCTATACTCACTCAATTTAAACACGTAAGTGCCAAAACATGAACTTTATTAACATTTCACTTATTTAATAGCTAAAACACATGAATTTCATAAGCAATGCATGCTAAACAATTTTCATAAGCAATTTATAGGTTCCGACACTAATTCAATTTCTTGCAACTAATCCATATACTATTTTATTCAATTCGAACGATTTTCAACTCACTTTTCATGCATTCACTTTATTTTAAACCAAACAAACCTGTATTCATTCCAATTGATTGAAAATCAATTCCTTCACTTCGAATAATTCGTAGAATTTTTATTTACTTCCGTTTATGTCAAATGATGACTTTTCTATGCAAATTCGACGATATTCACTTAATGGAATATCCACTTTAGTTTATAACTATTTTAAATTGATTCCAACTCAATTTATATTTGATTCCATTTCATTTTCACATTTATCACATACAAATCTATTTTTATTTAAACTTGGAACCATTTCATGCTATTTTTATTAATGGCTATGTCACAAATTTACTTGAAGGTCAAGCTTCGATTAAGTATTAATCTTAAGTTAATTACTTCAGTCATTTTAACCAAAAACTTAAGTTCATTTCACTTGTAACAAATTCCATCTTAAACTCTTGAATCGATATTTATTTAATCAAATTCCATGCCAATTACTAATCTATTTAATTAACTTCTTCACTTATCCCACTTCAAATTTTAATTTCCATAATCAATTCATTCTCGAACTCATTTAATTAATATCAGGGCCATTTTTAATTTATTTATATTCAGATTGGATTTATTTGCAACTTAAACCATTTCTATTTCCATCGATTCCATTTTATTTTGCAACAATTCCAATTATTTTTAATTTACTTATTATATAAGTCGAATTTTATTTATTCCTCTAGTTTCCATTTAAAAATCCATTTTTAATTGAAAATCCAATTTTATTTAACCAAGTTAACTTCCATTAACTTATTCAATGAACTAATTTATTTAGCTAATTAGCTCGCGTCCAATTTATAAGTCGATATTTGATTTTTGTTTCAAAAATCGCTTTATTACATTTTTCCTGAGCTTAACTTGTTTTTGTAATTCAATTTGGATTTATTTTCCTTACCAAATATCAAACAATTTTCTTTATTTTGGGTTTTTCTATTCCAACTCTCAATTTTATAAGTCACGTGACTTATTTTCTCACATTTCCATCCATTCCTTATTCGAGTGCTTTCATATTTTATTTTTATTCTTAACCTAAAATTATGCACTTATTTATAGCCCAAGGATATTTTATTCAATTCATTTCAACTTTTATGAGCTATTCCAAATTATTTATTCCAATTCAATTTTTATTCAACTTACTTTTATTTATTTAAGTTAAATTCAATTCAATTTTATTTATCCAATTCAATTCATTCACATCCCAATTTAATCCATTTAACTAGTCTACCCACTAATTTATTCCATTCAAACCACAATGACTTAAATTTCAAAAATTTAATTCTTCAACTTAATCTAAGTTAAATTTCATTTTAACCTTTTCACTTTTAATTTTAAATTCCAAAATTAAATTTCCATACTTTTCTTCCAAACCATTCACCATTTATAAGTTTAAAACTTATTTCCTGTTTATCACTAAATTATTTAAATAAGGATACCAGAATTCAAACACTCGGTGTATATTTTAAAATGTTTTGAAATCAAAAATAACCCAAATCATACTTTTTAATCTTAAACCAATCCTAGTTTTTATCCAAACAAATTCTCTCGAATTTTCAAAACAAAACCCATTCTTCCCAAAATCTCTATATCAACCCACACTGGTAGCAACTTGTCACTTAGAAACTCAAAAATGAATACTTATGATGTTGCACAGTCATCACCAGGATTATTTTCCAACGACTGTAGTGAGTTCCGTGCTATATACCTCAAAATCCATTTAAAACTATTTTTCATCTCAAAATCCTTTCGAAAGTAATATTACTATTGTTTATTTTCAAACTCTTTGGAAAAATTTACTACAAACCTCCAGGATTTAATATTTCAAACTCTTGTTTTACTCAAATCTTAGTTTTTAATTCAATTGTATAATCCATATGTATACAATTTCCATTTGGTCATAAATATATATAACCATTTCAAATTTCATAATTTTATTTCGAATATTGTCAAGCAACACTCTAAATATACCATAGTAATTTTAGAAAATTATTCCTTATATGTAAAATATAATTTGGGTAAAATTATTTCATTTACCTACTTCAAACCATACTATGTCAGTTTATCCTGTTCAAGTGTTTAGAAACTCCCTCGGTTTTGTGGCATCCCACTGTTCGACAAGCATTTATATACCACTCAACCTATAAGTTAACACAATATAAAACCGTTTTATATTCATTAACAAATACGCGCTCATGTCTATTAATACGCTCAAACTCATTCTAGAGTACTAATGACTCTATCTCTAATGAGTAATCCCCACCAGAGCCAAGTTTCTTGCTTAACCTTCAGCTCTGATACCAATTATAGTGACCTGTAGTTTCGTGCCCCTTGAGTTGATAATAATTCTTCCTCATTCAACCCAAAATGTACGAAAGAGCGAATAACTAGGGTAAAAAGGAAGAAAGAGGTAGAAGAAAAATAGAAACAACAACATAGAATCTTACAATCCCGGCAGAATAAAATATAATATATAATAACATATTTTATACAAAAGAATCTGTAAAAGATTATATACTTACAATCATCAGAGTGCATCAATCAATACACCAAACTGGACAGTTATATAACTTGTCCTTACACAGCGGAATGTACGTCAAGTATAGAAATACATCTGAAACTCCTCCAGCTAGCCTCCTAAGCCCTGTAGCATTTAACCTGAATCTGTAATACTCAGTCTGACCCGAGCATTATAATAAAATAACTCCCGAGTCAATCGGAAAAACAAGCATGATAAAAATGCTCAATTTGAATTATTAGAGTTATCAAATCCTTTGAAAACAAAGGTATCTCGTAAGACAACGTCATAAATAAATATAATGGGTTTTTACCTTACGATAGCCAAAACATTTTTATCAAATTCGCCTAGTATTATAATAGTGTCTATAAAAAGTAAATAGGATATAGCAGAAATGCTTGCATCTTACGTTCAAGCATTGTTGGACGTAATCAAAACCGTACGGTGCTTATTGGTGAATGGATCCCATCAAATGACTGGGCTACTGGGGTACCGCCCATCACAGCACACCTCTAGAACAATGTACCAAGGATCACTTTGGGATTCCCTGCTACACAAGACCGGACTACCCCTTAAACTGGATAGCCCAAATAAGATTACCTGTAGTTGGGATCAGAAACCGCCATACAGCCGAATAAAAGGGACTCTAGATAGGGGTAACCTTACCCGACTTGGGTGCTACCCACTTATTCTTGCTGCATCTCCCTAGTTTTAGTCATTCCTTGGTTTATGAGGCTCGAGGCTAAGCGTTACATTTTAAAGAACATATTCACTTAAAATGCTCATCGTCCTCCAATAATGATTTTCTGATAGCATTCAGCCATACAAGTTGTCGTGGGTTAGGACAAACCGAATCACCGTCTTCATCTTCTTCATAGTATTCATTCGATACACTCAGCCCAAATCGAAGTGGTTTTCGGATAATTAAATCTGATCCCGGTCACTTCGAAACAATTAACTAAATTGGCCAATATTGATAATCGTTATTTAATCATCAATTTAACATCCATAGAAATCATCAGGCCTTATTATAAATCTTTCTAAAATATTTACTTCCAAAATATTTTTAAAAGATAGATCAATCCCTCCCACCATTTGAAAATAATTTTTCAAATACTTAAATTCGTAACAGGAAACTTCCAACACCTCAACACTTAGGAATATTTCCAAATTCTATTTTCTATACTTAGGATACAAACTTATATTCCAAATTCTTTTCAATATTAACATTTCAGAAAATTATTCTGTAACTTATTCCAGAAATCTTTGGAGCCATAAATAAATTTGCTATCCGCAAAATCATATCTTTTAATAAGCCCTTTTAGAATCTCGGAGAAATTATAATTTAGATTTTCCATTTACTTTAAACTCTCTCTATATATAATATTTAAAGATTAATAATTTATTTTCAAAACATGTTCGAGTAATTATTTAAAATATAAAAAATAACACTTTTATAACATCAATAACTCATCTTTAGTTAAACAAATAAATTTTCAAGTTGATTTTTAAAAGTTAGAATTTATTCAATATAAATACTTCATATTTAAAAATCTATTTACCAAGTATCTCAACCTCAATTTGCTTGGAATTCCATAGTTTTAAAATAATAAAAAATTTCCATTAAACAAACTCAGTTTTTAAAATTAAAAATATTTTTTTTAAGAAACCCCAATAAGCAATTTAATTTATAACTCCCTCTCGGTTTCACAACATATCAATTTATCTTCGCTTCCCAAATCATTTCCGCCTCAAAAATGGAATTCTACCATTTTTTTCTCAACCTTGTTTTGTTCCCTAAATCTAATATAAATTCCTCCTATGAATTTATTTTTTCAGTTATCATCTAATATCAAATTTCATCAATATAAACATCATTTATCAATTCTATAACCCTTTTGGTTTTACTTTCTTATAAAAATAATTTTTATTTATATAAATTTATTTCTTATAAATCCACTAATACTTCCAATCTATTTCAATATTGATTTTAACTCTTTTTTATATTTCTAGAATATTACTTATAATTTCTTTTATAAAATTTCTCTTTCTAAAAATCTCTATTTTCTAATTCACAATGGTTAAGTATAACCGATTTCAGATAAAATTTTATTTTCTAATTCAATTTCTCTAAACTAACCTCAATTCCAATATATATATTTTATTATCAAATTTCCTTTAATTCCTTAAGTTTTAAAAATGTTTTTTTTACAATATTTGAATTAACCCAATTCAGGCTAGTACTACAAAACATCCAATATTCCAATCACTACAAAAATCTATAATAGATTATTCTACACAAATCATATATTATTACATATGAAAAGAACAAATAATTTTGAGGAATCTCGTCGAATCCCTCCAACCTGTTTTTCCTACATCCACAGATGTTAATACAGCATAAATAAATAACAATCCCAATTCGAGGTGGATATCACGGTATATAGGGTCATCCGCTATTATGCGGGGCGCATAGAGTCTCATCCGTTATAATGTGCAGGAATATCACTCCAAATACTATTACATATACTACTATATATATGGTCATCCATATATAATTATAAATTTATCAATCAATAATTTAAATTTAAAACATTTGGTTTTAATATGATATCCAAATGAGTGAGAAATTCTCAACTTTTTTCCCTTTTTTACCTTTTTGCCAAAATACAGTTTTCAAATGAAATCGATCACCGTTCGACTTAAATTCCAACTGCCTCTGAAAATTGCCGAAATAACTTTGTGTGAAACTCTCCTCTTCCCGATCGCCAATGCAATTTGTTATTGTTATTTTTGCCACCTTGAACGAATAAGTTATCTGGTTTATCAGTTAACAGTAATAAAATATAAATTAAATTAGCAGATTCACAATTACCCATATAATATCCTGCCTCTCTCAAACTGCTGCCATAGCCACCTCTTCACGACCATCAACCCACTTACTACAAAGCTGCAAAACCTCCATCTCCTCACCTAGGTGCACTCTAGATCATCACACCTCGGCCTCCACTATCATGAGTCATCCAATCGCGACATCACCTATCAAAACGATCGCCGCCCCTTCCAATTCGCTCAATCGTTGCCCTCATAGAAATCAAGCACACGGCTACTTCCAGATCATGGCAACCTTCCCACATCCCCTTTCAAATGAGCATCGCCTCTCGTGCTTCCTCCACACCACTCGTATGCAGCAATTGAACCCAATTCACCATCCTTATTCGCCAATCTCAAATCATAGTCGCCTCAAAGAACAATGCGATTTCGAATCCTCTTTTCTTTTCCTTCCGTATTTGATTTGATTAGCAGAGTAACAGGTAGTCGTGATTTCCTTTTTTTTAGAACGCTATTTAACAGAGCTCCCTTTTTTTCCTTTAGGGAATTGGAACTGCTTGAATTTTTGAAGGAGGGAGAAAGGAATAACATGATTTGAAAGAAAAGGGAGGGTGGACGTGTTTTGATTTGATCTGAAAGAAAAGAAAGAGTGAAAAATCTCGATTTAAAATAAGAAAAGAATGAGTAGGTCAGTTGATTAAAGGACCTTTATTTGATTTATATATAATATTATTTGATTTTCAAAATATCTCGAATAACATAACTCAAAATTCAGCACTCCTATTGAGGCGTGCTTCCAAGCATTTATAAGGTTATACCTATATTTCGAACACAATGGAAAAGGTTTCAAGTCCTAATTCGACCATATGGAAAAGATAGTTTTTTGAACTAAATTATTATATTAAATTTTCGATATAAATTTCAACGCGTTTACATCTCGTACGGCTAAACGATAACTTTCTATGAAATTTGAAATTCGATAATAATTTAATATTACGGATTTAATGGAACTGGTTTCGTCTAATTTCGAGACTGTGTCTCGGAAGGCTATTTTAAAATGTCAATTTAAACAAACTATTTTTTTAAATTGAAAAAAATAATTTTAAATTCAATTTTAAAAATTTATTAACTTCATTATTATTAATATAAATTTTACAAGCCTTTAAATTATTTTTGTCGAGGTTAAAACTCAAGATATAAAAATTTAATCAGTATTCAATTATAAGATTTAGTAAATAAATTATCCAATAAACTGCTGTATTTAAATTCGGACTTTATTTTATAAATAAAAAAACTTATTTTTCGTATTCAAAATCAATATATAATTCAAATTCAATATTTAAAACCATTTAAATATTCCAAATCAAACGTCAAAAAATTCGGGTCGTTGCAACAACTATTGTGTAAATCATTGAATCAATAGCGTACAACTGCAGTAGGGATCGATGGTCCCTTGTTTATGAAATGGCCATGATTTTTTCTGGAATCCGAAAGGTAGATGAATCTTTTGGAAGGTTTGTGTCCATTGCGTAAACAATGGAATCAGCAGCGGGCCACTGCTAACCGATTATCATCATTTGGTATTGGATTGTTAAGCGGTACTTTTCATATCTATTTTAAAGTTTTTTCAAGTATTTTCACTGGACGTTGAAATAGATCTACTAGATACTTAGAGATTCAAGTCTTGCACCTGAACAACGCGGCTAAAATCTATATGAATGTGGATAAATCTATTAAGACATCAAGTTACAAAAGGTTTTTTGATATAAAACTTAGTACATTTTCTAAATCATTTGTTTCGAAAATATTTGTAAATGTTTGGAAAGGGTTGTTTATATATAATTTAATGTTTTGTGCTCAACTTAAATGTTTATAAATATTATTTTAGCAAAATCATTACCCTGTAATTATTATTAGCAATGTTTTATCTAATTTATATCCTAAATATTGTTTAAAGTTAACAATAATTATATTGTTTTAAAATTAGTTATTGTCATTTATTTAAAATATTTAGAAGTAAATTACTATGATTATAATAATTTTTTGAGAATGATTATTAATGTTTATGAATAATTCTTGAAAAGTATTTTGATATTAAAACTAGAAATTTTTAAGTAATGGATTTAAGAATTTAAACAGGTTCTTTCTTAATATAAGTAATGATGTTGATGATTATTTTCAAATAGTTTGCACATTTTATAAGGATGCCTATTTTGAATTTTTAAATGAAATTACTTTATATAAAGTAAGAAATTTTACATTGAATTTTTGTAAAAGTATTGATATATCGAAGTTTGTGATTTTACAAATTAAGTCTTTTTAAATGAGATTATATAAATTAATTTGGAAGATTTCAATTTAAAGATATTATATAAATAGACTGTGTATATATATAAATAATTTATTTTAAAATTTTATGGAACAAATGATTTGGGAAGTTCTATTTATAGTCTAATATGTTTGAAGAAAAACAACAAACTAGTTGATATTTAATTTAAAAGAAAGGTATTAAATTTTATATACTTTTGATTTGTAAATTTACATGAAATTTAGGAGTTCTGCACTATTTACATTTATATAAGCCTAAGCACAAGTTTTCATGATTTGAATTTTTTTTAAGTAAGTATTTTTTAAATTGATTAAGTATTTTACCGAAGCTTTAAATTCTATTGTGAATTGACATAGTCGTAAAATAATTAGATGAATATTATTTGCTGAAAGGTTTCCTTTGTTGCAAATCATTGTTATAATTGTTTTGATTGCGTATGATTATTTTGTTGGGTATTATTACTTGTTCTTATGATTTGGATTCAGAATTCACGATTATAATTCTATCAAACTCATGCATATTTTCTATATCTTTTATAAGCAACTAATATTCGAAAACTTGAGTTGAGATAGGTACATTTGAAGCCCATTTGGACATATATGCGTTTTGGCTCGCTTTTTCTTACTTTAATACGAGCGAAGTCTCTCATATTGATAATAATAAGGTACACATCTCGAATTACATACCTCAATTTTATGTTTTTCCCTACGAGATGCCTCATCATTGAGATGAGATGTATATTTGTGATATATATGTGTATTGTAAATTTTTACGATCGAGCCATGCAAAAAAGAGATGGTGCCGAAATTTTCCATAAATTCAGGAGTTGAAAAACTTTTGAGACTTTAAAATTTATAACTTGTTTTACAAATAATCTCTATTAGAGTGGCATAATGGAAGCGAGGTACAAGTTTTACAAATAGATTTTAGATTTTGTATATTGATTATTTTGAGTAAATATATTAAATGTTGATTCCTAGTTCCTTTTCGAGGACGAAAAGTTTTAAGTGAGAAAGGTTGTAATGACCCGTATTTTTAACTATTTTAAATTATTAAATTATTAAATTAATATAATTACTTAACAAAAATGGTTAGAAATAAAAAATTAATGGTTTATTAATGTAATTTATTGGATATGAACTTAGATTAAAACTTTAAGTAACAAAATTCAATAAAATAAAAGATGGTAACTATTTTAGAAAGTAAATTCAATGATATTGATTTGTAAGTAATTGATAACAGAAATTTATATAAACAATGTTAGATTAGTAAAGAATTGAATGAATGTTTATTTAAAATAGAAGCATAAGTTTATTTATATAAAGTGGTAATTTTGATAAGTATCAATTTCAGAAATAAGAAAAACATCTATTGGGTAAGAAATGAATTACTTTTGCTGTATACAATAATTGCAAAGATGTTGAATTACTGTAAAATGTAGTAGTTGTTTTATTATTTGAATTCGTTTTAAAAAGGTAAATTTCATAAGTGACATAACTTATATTTTAAATATAGCAATTTAATTGATAATTAGATTGTTAAATTTAATATTTGAAATTGTTAAATAACTAAAACTTGAATTTAAAATAAACGAAAATGATTTTAAAAGTTGATTTAAATTTTTTTAAACAAAAATGAAGATTGTTAATATTTAAAATTGAATTTAAAGTGAACAAATTTATTTTGGGAAATAGCTTGTTCTAATTAACATTAAAAATAGTCTTTCTTGTCATTGTTTCGGATTTCAATGAAACTATTTTCATCGGATCCGTGATAGTGAATTATTACAAATTTCAACTTTCGTAGCAATTGGACTTATCATTTGGTCGTAGAGCTTGAAACATGTAGACATTAATTAAAGGAATTTAATTAAAATAATTTTATCTAATATGCTATCTTTTGAATATGATGAAATTGGCTCCCGATATATGTTCTATTATATTTAGAATAGGGGTATAACATATAGAACGCCAGGAGGCACGCTTCGTTTGGATTTTGAAAATTTAGCGTGTGAATAGTGTCTTGGAAAAATTTCTATATAAGGACCCTGACCCATTCATTTGCGAACCAAATTCTTGAAACCCTAGGCGCTATTTTCGTATCTTCATCCAACGATCCGTGTTCGTCGGCGCCACCCAAGGCATCTTCAAGTCGAAGCTCCAACTGGAAAGATGAGCAAAGTATGGGGATGGACTCGAGAATGGTGGGATTAGTGCGCAGTCCTTGGTGGTGGTCGAAATTCGCATGTGAAGGAGGTAACATTTCGCCAGCGAATTTGGGTTCGACGAGGAGTTTCGTTCGTACGCGCACACGAAGGAGGGTCTGGCTAGGCGAAGCGGCTCGCTGGCGGAGCCGTGGCGGTCGGTGACATAGAGACGATCGATCAGAAAAAAAAAAGAGAAAAGAAAATCGTGTGCAGCTGGGAGTTAAAGGTGAGAAAGAAGGTCTGGGTTAAGTTAATTATTTAATTAATTAAATTTTAATTAAAGTCGAATATTTATTAATTCGTAGCTTTTTAATATGAAGTCGGATTCGAGTGGAACAAATTGCATTGGATTCGTATCAAAATCGTCTTCGACATGGAATAGAATTGGAATTTATTTGAAGCTAAATTTTTTTTAGTTTTAAACAAAGGTGAGTTTTTTAAACTACTCATGAAAAACTAAAATATACCGATGTTAATTATATTGAAATCATGAAGTGATTTATTTTTATTGACTGTTGTTTTTGACATTTAAATTGACATATGGTTTGAACTAATAGTTATTTAAATTGATAGTTAAATTTGAAATTGAAATCGAAATTAGTAGTTAAACACTGATATTGATAACTAGTTAACTGTTGTGATTATTTGGCTGATTTGGATGTTGATTGTGATGGATAACTGTTGAATGATACACTGGATGATTGGATGTTTATTTATCTTATATATATCACGTTACCACCCTATATATTATTTAACAACATATGAACTGTTACTTAAATAATTTTAAGTAAATTAAGAAATAGGTTGAATGATATATACCCGTGACACTTCGATTTGAATTGAAATGATATATATATTCATCTCGGAATTAAAATTGAAATAACTCACCACTTGGTCATAAGATAGAAAATGATTTACGGACACCGAGTTGGTAATTAAATGATTTTAAAAAATCTTGAATTTGGAATTATTTAAATGACTTTGATTTTGAAGAAAAAATACCGAAATTATAAAAATTGATTAATTTCAAATTTGAGTTTTGCAATGTTAAAAACAAAATTGTTTACGAGAAATTGTTTTAAAGAATTAAATTTGAAATGTGAAGTTATAATCAATTTATGACTTGAATTTTGGAAATTGAATAGTTTTCAAGGTTTGAACTTTTACTTGAACTTCAGATTTATCTATGTTAAAGTGATATAAATTGATATTTCAAATTTAAGCTTGGGATTGAATTATTTTAAAGATTTGAACCCCAAATTGAATATTGAAGTTTAAATTTGATTTAAGTGATTTAGATCGCTAAACTTAGACTTGAGATTTATATAAATTGAAATAGTTTAAAATAAGAATTGAATTGAAATTTAAACCAGTGAACTGAATCGTTGAATTGATTTAAAGTTGATTAACTTATTGAAAATCTTGAAATGAAGATATAAAATGGTGACACCTTTATGGAATTTAAAAGAAATGAAGTTACTACAAATATGTTTCACCAGTTTAGATTTGACATACGTGAGGATTTTTTTTGTCCGACTCTAGTGTATTGTGATATCCTGGGATTTCAAACAATTTAAAATGTGATAATCTCTTTATAAATTATTTAAAATTGGCAGAATGGTTATTTTCAAACAAAAATAATAATGTGTTGTTTATATTTATAGATATAAATATATTTAAATAGAATATATTTTTTACAAATTTAATTTGTGTTTGTCTAAATATATATATATATATTTCAGTTAATTTTAAATTAGATTTTTAAATTGAATTTGAATTTGAATTTGGATTTAAATTTGAAATTTAAAGACTATATATCTTAAATATACTTTGGAATTAAATATCTTATATATGATTTTATTTAGAATATAATTAGTTTTTATATTATTTTCTTTAAAAGGTTTTTATTTATATAAATTAAGAAAGCACTTATTTAATAGTAAAATAAGTATAAAAGCTTTATATTAACATTTAAAAAAATAAATATATTATATGCGATTTTATTTATAAAATAATTAATTTTTATTTATTTCTTTAAAAAGGAGTTTATTTGTATAAATTAAGAAAGGGATTTATTAATTAGGAAATTTAATACTAAAAGCTTTTTATTAACATTTAAAAATAATTAAAAATGTTTAATGAAAAGTGTTAAATGGTGAGATCTTGTTAATAACATGTGTAAGATAATTAGCAAAATGAATTGACAAATGTTAAGGAAATTAACAAGTGTCACAAATTGTTTTTATTTTCTTCTGTTTTAAATAAATCCTAATTAACACTATATAAACTCCTAACTCCTCTTTTCCATTTCTTTCCCTATCTTCTCATTTCAATAACAAGTAAACTCAACCTGTAAACTATTTTCAAACCAGAAAATCCGCAAGAAAAATCAAAACAAAGAAAGTTCAAAACCCTGTAAACATTATACAAATCAAAACATAAGTCTGTAGCCAATTCTCAAACTCAAATAAAAGCCTGTAACATTTTTAAAACCTGGAATATAACCAACCTTCTCAAACAACAACAAAGCATCAGATTTCCAGTTTCAAAGCATTTCAAAGTTCCAGTTCATAATCAAAGCAACATCAAAGCAATTTCTTCTACAATTCAGTTTTCAAAATCAAGCTTTCCTGTTTCAAAATCAAAGCTTTGTTCATCTTTTTAATCAGGTGAGTAAACAAATTATTCAAAAGGCTTTAGTAAACAAAAATCTGTGCATGTGATTCTTGAATTAAATTATGCTTTGCATATGTATTTATAAGTGTGATCTCTGTATATATGCACGTGTTTGAACTATGCATGTTTGGCATGTCTATTCTCCTTTGTTTTTCATGTTACAGAGTTCAATATTGATAAAAATTTCACATCTTTTTATCCGTTCAACGTTAAGCTTTGGATTTCAAACAAGATAGTTTAGTTTAAACATAATCTAGGTTTTAAAAACAGGTTCAATTATTTTAAGCTTGAAAATCTGATGGAATCTGGAAAATGCAATAGCAATTTTAATAACTTGTTCAAATCAAATATTACAATTTAATGATTCAAGAATATAGCTTGAATCGACTCTGGAAAATATGATTTTTAAAAAGAAAAACAAAATTTTTAGTGTGGTATCGAGAGTGCAATTCATAGATGACCAGAAATGGAATTTTGGGGTTTTTCTGGTGATCAAAATGCTTGGGGTGGTCGGGAACTTGGCTGGAGGTAGGAGGATGTTAGTAGGTTTCGGCAAAAAATGTCTGGGGGGGCTCTAGAGCACCGTGGCGGCGGCTGTGGGTTGAAGTGGGTTTTAAACCCTAATTTGTGTCGAGTCTGGTAACTTGATCATGGAATTATCTCTGTAGCATCGAGTTTGATCGGAGGATGGGGAATGGAAGCGCCAGGCTTCGGCAGAGTTGTGATCGGAGCTTGGTAACCTCTGGTGGTCGTAATCGCTTGGCCGAGGGGTTTTTCAGGCATAGGTTTTGGTTCCAGGTTTGTCTGAGTTTGTGACGACCCGGAATTTTCGAGCATTTAAAATCGGGATATTTGGTTGATTTTAAATATTCAATAGAGCAATCTTAACTTGAATTACGAATATAACAATTTATTTGGTAATTGAATTATTAAATTAAATAATTTGAAGTTGGGAAAGAATTATTGAATTTAAAATTTTAAGCCGATTAAAAATAATTAGAAGACTTATAAAATTTATATTGATAATATTGAAGATAATAGGAATTTTAAAATTAAATTTAATAATGATTTATTTAGTTTTGAAATTTCATCGTTTAAATTGAATTTAAAAATAGCCTTCCGAGGCGCAGTCTCGGAATTCGACGAAACTGGTTCCGTTGGATCCGTAATATTTTATTATTATCGGATTTCAAATTTCATATTGATTGGAGTTAGGGTGTGAGTGTACGATATGTAAACGCGCTGGACATCTAATTGGTATTAATCTAATGAAATTTATAAAAAAATAAAATATAAAAATAAAAATAGAAGTCTTCTCTTATACGCCACTCCTTTCCATTTTTATCTTCGATCGCACGCTTCTCGTTCCTCTAAATTTTGCCTGTTCCTTCTTCGTTATTCAATTCATTTCCCCTTTTATAAAATCAATCTATATCTTCTTGTTTAAACAGCCGGAAAAAAGGGGAAAGCTTTATATAATGGCCGAGCTTTTCTTATATATTCCTTCAGAAATCGAAACCATATTTCCTCCCCTACCAATTTCACGAAACCGAAATTCCATTTCCCTTTTCCTCTTCATACGAATTCATTCGTAAAAGTAAAAAGAAAAAATAAAAGAAAAGGGACCGCGTTCGAATCGATGGAGATTCGAAGCCAAAGGCCGAGACATCGTGAACTCAAGAAAGGGAGGCGTTTGCTTGAAATTGCTTTTCGACGTGTTTAAAGATGTGGATAGGGTTGGGTGCGACGGCGTGATGACAGCCAGTGGTGAAGTTGCGTGGGATTCAAAGGAGGCGATAGTGATTTTTTGGGTTGAAAATGGATCGTGCAATCGAGGGTTGAAGCGATTGGGAGGTTCGTGTTCGAGCCTGAGGTCGCGAGCTTGGTGGGTGATGTGATGTTTTCTGGAGATAAACTCGAGGCTGGAGGCGCGAGCTTCGAGATGGGGGCTGTTCACAGGGAGGTGGGGAATACACGACATCGAGTTCGTTTGGGGTATGATTTCTTGTTTATTTTGTATTTGAATTTTTGAAATAAACTTATAAATAAAACTATAATAGTTTTTACAGGAAAAAAAGAAAATATTCAGTAAGGTAAAAAAGTAGTTAGTCTTGCTTTTTAATTTTGAAATGGCTAATTATAATTTAGTATATTGGGTATATTAAAAGGGAATGAATTTAAATGTACATGTTATAATTTACTAGGTTATTTTAAAATAGTGTATTGTTGGAAATTAATTTATTTAATTAACTTATTAAGTTAATTGATTGCTAAAATAAATATGTTAAAAAGAGAATTAGTTTAAACTTAAAATTTATTAGTTAAAATAGAATCATTGGTTAATTAAATTTATAAAATGGAAATAAATTGTTCAAGCTATTTCAAAGTGTTAATAAATCGTATGATTGTTATACAAGGTTAAAATCTGATAGAAGCAAGCCGGGTTGGGTCGGGTTGCAAAACAAGAATCAAAGGTGAGTTAATCTCACTCAGTTTAAATTTAAATTTAAATGATTAAATTTAAAGAATTGATTGTGTGGTTGAATTTATTTATGTGATATAGTATATTATAATTTGAAATTGGCAATATCATGTGGTGCTAATGTCTGTGGATGCAGGGAAACAGGTTGGAGGGATCCAACTGGATCCCTCAACATTTAATTAAATTATTTAAATCCCCCGATTATGATGATTTGATGTTCTGTGATGATTCATGTTGGAATATTAAATGTTATGGTTAGGTTGGATATGGTTTGGTATAATGAATTACCATGAAATAAATATAAATTGAATTTTTGGAAAGAAAATAAAAGAAGTGGATTGTAAGTAAGCTATTTATAAATAAATTCAAAGAATGAATTCGAAAAGGAATAAGTGACTTTAAAATTCTAATAAATAAATCTCGGGAACAGAAAGGAAGTTTTGAATAAACAGGAAGTTAATGAATTTTAAATCTTTAGTGATATTAATTCAAGAACAAACATTGATTAAAAATTTAAGATTTAAATTATTGGAAGGAATAAAGAAGGAATTGGAAAATCTGAAAATTTTATATTCAGTTAAAAGGTTTAAAATCAAAAGGGAAAATAATAACATAAATAATAAGTCCATAACTACTGAATTTTGAAATTAATTGAGGAACTAAAGGAACTCATTTTAAATAAAAATAAATTGGATATCAATTTAGGAAAAATTGATTTAAGTGATTGAAGTTGAAATTTTCTCTGGATAGCCAAGTACACGTTTTTAAAAAGAAAATCTTTAAAAACTAATTTGATGGTTTCAAGTTGTTTTTATAGAAAGAAAATTTTGTAAAGTTTATTATTTCTAATATTTAATTTTCTAAAGTAAGCATTTCCTTTTAATCTATTATAGCAATAATTATTAAAGAGTGATTTAGTATTTGATTTAAGAGTGTAAATCTAGTTGTATATTTTATTAAGTAACCTTATTTCCAAATACTCATATGGTATGTATTTTATTAAATTATTGGAGTGCTTTTTAAAATAAATGTTTTAAAGTATATATTTCAAAGTAAAGTGTTTTAAATTATTTTAAAAATCTATTTTCGTGCTTGGTGATTTCAGAGGAGATAGAAAATATTTGGGAAAGCTTATCCTGAATAGAGGGATGGTTTTGAAACTGTTTTCAAAAGATTGAAATAGAAATATATCTTGTGAAGATATTTTGAGATAAATAAATAATATGGGAAATTATTTATTGATTGATGGTTGTTTGTGGATATTAATTGATATTAAATAACCGACTATCAATATTGGCCAATTGCATTGATCGTTTCGAAGAGACCAGGATCGATATTTATTTCTCGAAAACCACTTCGATCCGGTTTGTACGATTCGTGAAAACGATTTTGGATTCGAAGATGGAGCAGTGAAGTGCAAGGGCTAGTCGCTACTAATCCTGAGGATATTTCCAAAATGGATGTAGTAGGAATAGTGCCTTCGGTTCCGTTCTAACCCGAGACGGACTTGTATGGATGAATGCTTGCGAAACATCGTCAGGTGGGCGATGGGCATTCTAAGGAATATTTTCTATAGAAGGTAACGCTTAGCCTCAAGCCTCATCAAATGGGAATGATTGAAAATCAGGGGTTATGCAGCAAGGCTAGGTGGGTAGCACCCAAGGAGGGTGAGGTCATTACAGTCTAGATGTCCCTTTTTATTTCGGCTTAGCGGGCGGTTGCTGATCCCAACCGCGGGGTAATCTCACTCGGGACTGTGCAGTAAGGGATGGTTTAGGCCTTGTGTTGCAGGGGAGCGGGCGTACTCCTCGGTACGGTGATCTAGGCCTCGTACTGTGACAGGTGGTACCCCAGTGCCTAGTCATTAGTTGGAAATTCATTCTCCCTACGAGCCTTGTACGAGTTTTTTTTGTATTACCCACTCTGTGGCTAGTAGCTGGAATTTAATGAATGTAACAATTTCGGCTATTTTATAAGTACTTGTATATAGACCCTATTATAATATCAGAGTATTTCCATAAAAATTGTTTTAGCTATCGTAAGGTAAAAACCCGACATGTTTATTTGTGGCGTGGTCTTACGAGATGCTTTTGTTTTCAAAGGATTTTTGAAACTTTAATAATCAATTGGGTGTGATTTTCTCACGCTGGTAATCCAGACTGACTCGGGTGTTATTTAACTGTAATGCTCGGGTCAGACCGAGTATTATAGGATACAGGAAATGCTGTGGAGCTCAGGAGACGAGCAGGATGACGATACGTACTCCCGTATTTATATATATATATATATTCCACTGTATTGAGTTGCTATGTATTCAGTTGTATGTTATTGATGTTGAGCTGTGACTGATGTATTCTGATGATGTAAAATATGTAAGCAGATATATTTGATTTTGAGTAAAGATCATATATTATCTATTATATTTTATTCCGTTGCGATGGTTAGATTCTGTTGTTGTTTTCTATTTTTCTTCTTCTACCTCTTCTTCTTTAACCCAAACGGTTCGTATTTCTGTACAACTTGAGTCAATTTAGATAGAATAGTGTTGATTTAAGGGGTACGGATTTGCGGGCTGTTACACTTGGTATCAGAGCTTAGGTCGGTGATAACCTTGGCTCTGGTGAGAAAATTACTCATTTAAATTAGAGTACGAAGTACTCTAAAATGAGTTTGAGCATATTAATAGATACGAGTGCGTATTTGTTAGTGAATATAAATTGTTTTAATATTGTGTTGATTGATTTATTGAGTGGCATATGAACCTTCGTCGACACAGTCTGCGCTACTGTATTGAAGGGGTTTCTAAACACTTGAATAGAACGATCGACACGGTATTGTTTTAAATATGGGTAAATGTAATAATTTTACCCAAAATATATTTTGATAGAGATAAAAGTTTTTTTATAAACTATTTTAGCTAATATATGGTTGCTTGGATGTTAGAAATGATAATATTAAAGTATTATCATTGTTAAATGAAAATTTAACTAGAAATTGGAATATAATTAAAAATTTAAGAAAATAAATTCATTATAAAATGAAATTTATAAATATGAATTATAAATGAAAATTATAAATGAAAATTATAAATTGAAATATAATCAAATAAGAATTTGTATGAGCATAAGTCGTGCAAATGAATTATAGTTAAAAGTGATTTAAGCAGGATTTGGAAATTTAAAGCCCTGGAGATTTTGGAAGTAGTTTGGAGGTAAATAGTATTATTATTGTTTTAGAGATATTTCTGAATGGAAATCTGTTTAAATGGATTTCGAAAGTGAAATAGCATTGAAATCACTTGGATTATTGGAAAATAATTCTGATGATGACGGCCGCATTATCAGTATTGATTTTCGAATTTCTAAGTGACGGATTGCTACCAAATTGATTTGTTCAGAAAAGCTAGTTGTTTTTGAAAATTTCAAAGGAAATTTGTAGGGGATAAAAACCGGGATTGGTTTAAATTTTTGAGAAGTGTGATTTTGAAATGCTGGGAATTTCAAAATAATTTGGAATCAAAGCCGGGTGTTTAAAAATCCTGATGAGATAGTTGTAAACTTATAAATTGAGATGATTTTTAAATCAGGAAGGGAATATAAGCTTTGGATGTTGAGAATTTAAATTTAAAAAGGGAAAAGTTAAGAATGAAATTAACTTGGATTGGGAAATGAAATTTTACTGGATTGAAATCAATTAAATAGGTTGAAAAATAATATCCAGTTGTTTCCGAATTAGGTTGAGGCTAGGTTGAGATTAAATAAATCTGAGTTTAAAATAAAATTGAATTGGAATAAGAATTCAATTGAGTTAATGAATTGAATTAAATCCTTACCTGAACAAATAGGAAATAAATTGGATAAGGATTGGATTGAAATAAATAAATCAGAATAACTTATAAGAGAATTAAAAATCCATAGGAATGAAATATGCTTGGGTTATAAATAAGCATAAGCCTTGAGTTAAAAATAAAAGATGAATATATTCAAGCCTATAATGAATGGATTTGTGTAAAATAATTAGTTATGACTTATAGATTGAAAAGTGGAAATGAAAACCCAAAATTAATATTATTGATGAATTGGAGAATAAAATAAAAATCAAAACTTGAATTATAAACTAAATTGAACTAAGAAAATTAAATGGAGTAATATTTGGAAGTAAAATTCAAGTGTTGGGATTATAAATAAGGGAAGAACTAATTTGTTAATAAATTAGTTAATGAAATGTGTAAATGGAACCTATTATAGTTAAATAGAAGCTGAATTGCAAGCTAATGATGAAGTTGGAAAATAAAACTCAAGTTATAAATCAAATTTGACTTGGTTCGATAGTGAAGTAAATGTAATTATATTGTGGTTAATAAAATTTGATGGTAATATAAAAGTGAATGGTAGAATCAGAATTTGAGTTATTAATTAGAATTTAACTTGAAGTGTTAACAAATTAGATATAATTGAAATGTATCGAATAAAGATGGAAATGGATTAAAATAGTAATGGTTTGAATTGAAATTAAAATCCAACAAAGTGGAAATAAATTGGAAATGTCCATGTAATCTATTGAATGAATTGAATCTGGAAAGTTAAATTTTGTAATAACTAATCAAATGAAATTGCATATTAAAAATGAGATTTAATTGAGAGTTGAATTGAATTCAACTTAAACTAAGTTTAATGATATTGGGTTGGATTCAAATCAAGAGAAATAAATTTGAATCGAATAGAATTTGGTGGGTTATGATTAATATTTAAGGAAATGGAAAATGGTTTAAGTGGATAAACTAATTATGTTGAATAAATAAATGGATAGAATAAATAAGAATCAAATGAAAGATGGAAGTAGAACTTATTATAAAAAAAAATGGAAAGAACTTGAGTTATTGACTTAAGTAGGTATTGAATAAAATCCGGACTCAAAATGAAGTGTGGTTTAAATGAGTTGAGTAGTAATTATTGAATGGGATAGCCTGGATTGTTTTGAGCTAAATAAAATAGTTTGGAATAAACAAATATGGAATGGAATGTAAATGAATGGAATGTAAATGAATGGATTATGAATAAAATTTAAATGGAATGTGTCGGGTTAAATAAATGCTTGTGAATGGATTAAAATAAAAAGGAAATTAATTGGTAATGGAGATGGAACCTAAGTTGCTAATGGTTTTGAATGGACTAGTTTGGTTAATAAAATGAAATGCAAGTGAATGGATTCAAATTTAAAATGCAATGAAAATGAGAATATATGGATTGTGAATAAATTTACAAATGGAATAGAATTAAGTGTAAGTTGAGTTGGAGTCAATTTAAATTGATTATAAAACTCAAGTGCTTATTTATTCACATAAATCTCGTCAAATTGCAAAGAATAAATTGTTATTGAATGTAAATAGAAGTTATTTAGATGCCTTGGATGGATAGAAATAAAATAAATTGGTTTTGAAAGCAATTGGATTAAATATGAGCTCAGTTTACTTAGAAAAATAAATTAAATGTAAGCAATTGAGTTCTAAACCATTCAAATTAATGAAGTTATATACAAAAGGATTTAAAAACGTTCACATTGGATGAGAATGGTTATAAAGTGAAAACAGTTGAATTTGCATGGAAACTATATAAATTGCTTATAAAAAATAAATTTGGTATGTTCCTTTAGAATTCATATGTTTTAACTATTGTAAACAAATGAAATGTAGTTAAACTTCATTCATATGACACTTACATGTTTAAATTGAGTAAGTACAGGTACCTGGAAGCCGTGTGGCTGGATTTGGTTGTGCTATTTGCTAAAAATAATTAGCCGCTTGCTTAAAATGCTAAATAAGGTACGCCTACGCAATTTAAATAGGAAATATGAACTGTTTTTGGTTTTTCCAACTGTGTGGGTCGATGTATATATATTTATCTCTTTTGTCAAATTGCAAAAGCTCCTCCGTACAAAGGAGACTCTGCCAAAAAATTTCAGAAATTTTGGGAGTTAGAAAAATTTTGAAAATTTTTGGAAAACTTATTAACGACAAATCAATTTCAAACTAGAAATTGAAATAAGTTAGTGAATGAAACTAATTAAAGTAATGACATGAATTAGTTATAAATGAAAAATAAAATTTAACATTTGGAGTTGAAAATAAATTGAATTCGTATGAAATTGAAAGAATCAAGTTGAATAGAAATAGATATAAACTAATGTGAAAGATGAAAATGAATATAAAAAGCATATAAAATACTTAAACTAAACTTAAGAAAGGGATGGTAAATTCTTAAATGAAAAGTTGACATTACAAATATAATTTAAGACAATATTGGAATGAATAGATATTGTCATTTGGTGAGGAAATCGATGAAATGTTTTGGGATATTGTGATTGGATATTAGTACTAAGCAGGATATGCAGGTAATATAAAGGGAAAAAAGAAAAGTTGGATTGATTTCAAGAGATAAATATGAAATGCTCGACAAAGAGGTATGTATTTAAATTTGGTATGAAATTTGATTGGGATTTGGATTGAGCCACTTGGCCCTTTTGTATTCTTTTTGGATTTGGGAGGCCGTAGAGCCATTTTGTAGTAGTACCGAGTCAGCCGTGCAAAGGAGACGCTGGCAAAAAATTTCGAAAATTTAGGGAGTTAGAAAATTTTGATAATTCAAGATTTAGTTTTAAATTGAAACTTGAATGGTGAAACGAATGGTATAATTTGAGGCTGTGGGAAAGTTGAGAAGTTAATAAGAATGATAGTAGGTCTATAATAAAAACATGTTATGGTAAGTTAATGAAATTGTTTGGTTTTGAAAAAAAAAAGTAACGGGTATTGGACCATTCTTCCTAATTAGTAATTTCGGGGACGAAATTCTTTTAAGGGGGGAGGAACATGAGGACCCGAAATTTTCGAGCATTTAAAACCGGGATATTTGGTTGATTTTAAATATTCAATAGAGCAATCTTAACTTGAATTACGAATATCACAACTTATTTGGTAATTGAATTATTAAATTAAATAATTTGAAGTTAGGAAAGAATTATTGAATTTAAAATTTTAAGCCGATTAAAAATAATTAGAAGACTTATAAAATTTATATTGATAATATTGAAGATAATAGGAATTTTAAAATTGAATTTAATAGTGATTTATTTAGTTCTGAAATTTCATCGTTTAAATTGAATTTAAAAATAGCCTTCCGAGGCGCAGTCTCGGAATTCGACGAAACTGGTTCCATTGGATCCGTAATATTTTATTATTATCGGATTTCAAATTTCATATTGATTGGAGTTAGGGTGTGAGTGTACGATATGTAAACGCGCTGGACATCTAATTGGTATTAATCTAATGAAATTTATAAAAAAATAAAAAATAAAAATAGAAATAGAAGTCTTCTCTTATACGCCACTCCTTTCCATTTTTATCTTCCATCGCACGCTTCTCGTTCCTTTAAATTTTGCCTGTTCCTTCTTCGTTATTCAATTCATTTCCCCTTTGATAAAATCAATCTATATCCTCTTGTTTGAACAGCCAAAAAAAAGGGAAAGCTTTATATAATGGCCGAGATTTTCTCATATATTCGTTCAGAAATCGAAACCATATTTCCTCCCCTTCCAATTTCACGAAACCGAAATTCCATTTCCCTTTTCCTCTTCATACGAATTTATTCGTAAAAGTAAAAAAATAAAATAAGAAAAGGGACCGCGTTTGAATCGATGGCGATTCGAAGCCAAAGGCCGAGACATCGTGAACTCGAGAAAGGGAAGCGTTTGCCTGAAATTGCTTTTCGACGTGTTCGAAGATGTGGATAGGGTTGAGTGCGTCGGCGTGATGACAGCCAGTGGTGAAGTTGCGTGGGATTCAGAGAAGGCGATAGTGATTTTTTGGGTTGAAAATGGATCGTGCAGTCGAGGGTTGAAGCGATTGGGATGTTCGTGTTCGAGCCTGAGGTCGCGAGCTTGGTGGGTGATGCGATGTTTTCTGGAGATAAACTCGAGGCTGGAGGCGCGAGCTTCGAGATGGGGGCTGTTCACAGGGAGGTGGGGAATACACGACATCGAGTTCGTTTGGGGTATGATTTCTTGTTTATTTTGTAATTGAATTTTTGAAATAAACTTATAAATAAAACTATAATAGTTTTTACAGAAAAAAGAAAAGAAAATATTCAGTAAGGTAAAACAGTAGTTAGTCTTGCTTTTTAATTTTGAAATGGCTAATTATAATTAAGTATATTGGGTATATTAAAAGTGAATGAATTTAAATGTACATGTTATAATTTACTAGGTTATTTTAAAATAGTGTATTGTTGGAAATTTATTTATTTAATTAGCTTATTAAGTTAATTGATTGCTAAAATAAATATGTTAAAAAGAGAATTAGTTTAAACTTAAAATTTATTAGTTAAAATAGAATCATTGGTTAATTAAATTTATAAAATGGAAATAAATTGTTCAAGCTATTTCAAAGTGTTAATAAATCGTATGATTGTTATACAAGGTTAAAATCTGATAGAAGCAAGCCGGGTTGGGTCGGGTTGCAAAACAAGAATCAAAGGTGAGTTAATCTCACTCAGTTTAAATTTAAATTTAAATGATTAAATTTAAATAATTGATTGTGTGGTTGAATTGATTTATGTGATATAGTATATTATAATTTGAAATTGGCAATATCATGTGGTGCTAATGTCTGTGGATGCAGGGAAATGGGTTGGAGGGATCTAACTGGATCCCTCAACATTTAATTAAATTATTTAAATCCCCCGATTATGATGATTTGATGTTCTGTGATGATTCATGTTGGAATATTAAATGTTATGGTTAGGTTGGATATGGTTTGGTATAATGAATTACCATGAAATAAATATAAATTGAATTTTTGGAAAGAAAATAAAAGAAGTGGATTGTAAGTAAGATATTTATAAATAAATTCAAAGAATGAATTCGAAAAGGAATAAGTGACTTTAAAATTGTAATAAATAAATCTCGGGAATAGAAAAGAAGTTTTGAATAAACAGGAAGTTAATGAATTTTAAATCTTTAGTGATATTAATTCAAGAACAAACATTGATTAAAAATTTAAGATTTAAATTATTGGAAGGAATAAAGAAGGAATTGGAAAATCTGAAAATTTTATATTCAGTTAAAAGGTTTAAAATCAAAAGGGAAAATAATAACATAAATAATAAGTCCATAACTAATGAATTTTGAAATGAATTGAGGAACTGAAGGAACTCATTTTAAATAAAAATAAATTGGATATCAATTTAGGAAAAATTGATTTAAGTGATTGAAGTTGAAATTTTCTCTGGATAGCCAAGTACACGTTTTTAAAAAGAAAATCTTCAAAAATTAATTTGATGGTTTCAAGTTGTTTTTATAGAAAGCTAAAGTTTATTATTTCTAATATTTAATTTTCTAAAGTAAGTATTTCCTTTTAATCTATTATAGCAATAATTATTGAAAGAGTAATTTAGTATTTGATTTAAGAGTGTAAATCTAGTTTTATATTTTATTAAGTAACCTTATTTCCAAATACTCATATGGTATGTATTTTATTAAATTATTGGAGTGCTTTTTAAAATAAATGTTTTAAAGTATATATTTCAAAGTAAAGTGTTTTAAATTATTTTAAAAATCTATTTTCGTGCTTGGTGATTTCAGAGGAGATAGAAAATATTTGGGAAAGTTTATCCTGAATAGAGAGATGGTTTTGAAACTGTTTTCAAAAGATTGAAATAGAAATATATCTTGTGAAGATATTTTGAGATAAATAAATAATATGGGAAATTATTTATTGATTGATGGTTGTTTGTGGATATTAATTGATAGTTAAATAACCGACTATCAATATTGGCCAATTGCGTTGATCGTTTTGAAGTGACCGGGATCGAGATTTATTTCTCGAAAACCACTTCGATCCGGTTTGTACGATTCGAGAAAACGATTTTGGATTCGAAGATGTGGCAGTGAAGTGCAAGGGCTAGTCGCTACTAATCCTGAGGATATTTCCAAAATGGATGTAGTAGGAATAGTGCCTTCGGTTCCGTTCGAACCTGCGACGGACTTGTATGGATGAGTGCTTGCGAAACATCGTCAGGTGGGCGATGGGCATTCTAAGGAATATTTTCTATAGAAGGTAACGCTTAGCCTCAAGCCTCATCAAATGGTAATGACTGGAAATCAGGGGTTATGCAGCAAGGCTAGGTGGGTAGCACCCAAGCAGGGTGTGGTCATTCCAGTCTAGATGTCCCTTTTTATTTCGGCTTAGTGGGCTGTTGTTGATCCTAACCACGGGGTGATCTCACTCGGGACTGTCCAGTAAGGGATGGTTCCGGCCTTGTGTTGCAGGGGAGCGGGCGTACTCCTCGGTACGGTGATCTAGGCCCCGTACTGTAACAGGTGGTACCCCAGTGCCTAGTCATTAGTTGGAAATTCATTCTCCCTACGAGCCTTGTACGAGTTTTGTTTGTATTACCCACTCTGTGGCTAGTAGCTGGAATTTAATGAATGTAACAATTTCGGCTATTTTATAAGTACTTGTATATAGACCCTATTATAATATCAGAGGATTTTTATAAAAATTGTTTTAGCTATCGTAAGGTAAAAACCCGACATGTTTATTTGTGGCGTGGTCTTACGAGATGCTTTTGTTTTCAAAGGATTTTTGAAACTTTAATAATCAATTGGGTGTGATTTTCTCACGCTGGTAATCCAGACTAACTCGGGTGTTATTTAACTATAATGCTCGGGTCAGACCGAGTATTATAGGATACAGGAAATGCTGTGGAGCTTAGGAGACGAGCAGGATGACGATACGTACTCCCGTATTTATATATATTCCGCAGTATTGAGTTGCTATGTATTCGGTTGTATGTTATTGATGTTGAGCTGTGAATGATGTATTCTGATGATGTAAAATATGTAAGCAGATATATTTGATTTTGAGTAAAGATCATATATTATCTATTATATTTTATTCCGCTGCAATGGTTAGATTCTGTTGTTGTTTTCTATTTTTCTTCTTCTACCTCTTCTTCTTTAACCCAAACGGTTCGTATTTCTGTACAACTTGAGTCAATATAGATAGCATAGTGTTGACTTAAGGGGTACGGATTTGCGGGCTGTTACAGAGTTGCTCCATTTTGATCGTGGGCTTGTGCTAGTGGTTTGAGGGTCGGGATCGAAGGACTAGGTGATTGTCGTGTGCCGAAGGTGCCGGCGGTGGACATCGTCATCGTGATCAACTGTGCAGGTGCACGGTGGTTCTATGGTGTCAGTAGTTTGGGAATGGTTTTGTCTCGAAGAGAAGCTCGGGGATGGGAGTTGTTTGCTCGGGTATGTCTTCGGGGTCGTGAGTGTTAGCATGGTATAGGTTTTTAATTTAAATAAAAACTAAGTTTTTAAAAATGGAAAAGAAGAAGGGAAACTCGGGATTGATCTTGGGTGGGGTTTGGGTTCGACTCGTAGCAGATTTAAAAACAGTTTTAAAAGTTTTTTTGAAAAGTATTTAAAAGCAGGTTTTGAAATTTAAATAAATTTAGTTTAAAACTTTATTAAATAATACTCTTTTATAAATATTTTCTTTAACATTTGATTTAAGGAGTTATATAATTGGTTAACTTAAATTTGTTAAGTTAAAATTATTTTCATGTTATTTTAAACTAAATTTAGTAATATAATTAAGTGTTAATCGATATAAGATGTTTTCTTTAATCTTGTTTAAACTATTTTATGATAATTTTTTTTAAATTTTTTGATTAAAGAAGTTATATGAATTGTTAACTTAAATTTGTTAAATGCTTAAGTATTTTTAAAACTTAATTTAAAAAAAATTAAGTGTTAATTAAAGATAAAATGTTTTAAATATGTTAATGATAATTTAGTCATTAATAAGGATAATGTTTTATCTTAAGGTCAACTAAGGTTTTAATGATTTGAGATTAATTAAGTTAATTAAGAATTTTAAGTATAATTAATTAATTTGGTTAATCAATAATTAAGGATTAATAATTTATAATTAAGGGTTAGAAGTTAATTAATTAGAGGTTAATTAATTTGTAATTAACGATTATTAATTAGATGATTAGAGATTAATTAATTAATTGTTATTAAGAATTAATTAGTTTAGTAATTTAGATTTATTAATGTTATAATTAGAGATTTATTAATTAAGTAATTAGAGGATTGATTAACTGGTAATTAAGGATTAAATAATTTGTAATTAAATTTTATTAAATAATAATTAAGTTTTATTAATTAATAATTTAAGGATACTTAATCTATATTTAAAGATTAATTAAGGATTAATTAACTGTTAATTAAGGATTGACTAACCAGTAATTGAGGATTAATTAATTTGTAATTAAGTTTTATTAATTGATAATTAAGGTTGATTAATTAATAATTAAGGGATTATTAATTAGTTAATTAAAGATTAATTAACTGATTATAAAAGTAATTAAGGATCAATTAATGTGTATTGAGAGATATTAATTAATAATTAGGGTTCATTAGTTAATAATTAAAGGATAATTAATCTGTAGTTAAAGATTAATTAATTGATTAATCAAATAGTAAGTAAGGATTGATTATTTGTTATTAAGGGATATTAATTAATGTTTAAGGTTTATTAATTAATAGTTAAAAGATTATTAATATGAAATTAGAGATTAATTAATTGGTTTATAAGGAAATAAAGGAGTGATTAATTAATTATTGATTGTAATTAATTAATGATTGATTCAGCAGGTTTAGGAGATTAATTCTTAAGTAATTAATTTAATTTAAGATGATTAAATTAATTAATTCAGGAGGTTTGAGTAGAATGCTTGGATTGATTGATATCTATTAAATGATAATCTGTGATATCTTGTGATGTGATATTGGATATAGTTGTGATAAATGTGTGATATTTATCTGAGATGAATACAGTGTGAATTCAAAATATTGAATTAAATTGAATTGTTTAAACCTTAAACAACTTGACCTTTAAAATGTCGTTTGGATTTTGATGAGACTTGGATCGGATATCAATTTGATTATCCGAAAACCACATCGATCCAAGTTAAACTATAGGTCGTGGAATATCAAAGTGAAGATCGAGATTCAGAGTGCAAGGGTTATTGCCGTTAACTCTAAAGGTGATTCCAAATTGAGTGTAACGAGATAATGCCTTTGGTTTCGTTCGAACCCAGAACGAACTTGTATGAATGAATGCTATCAGACCATCATCAATGGAGGACGATGAGCATTCCAAGATGTGTTCTTTAAGGTAATCGTAGCCTCAAGCCTTATCAATAGGGAATGGCTAAAACAGGGGATGTGCAGCAAGGTTAACTGGTAGCACCCAAGTAGGATAAGATTTTCCCCCTGTCTAGAGTCCCTTTTATTTCGGCTGTGTAGGTGGTTGCTAGCTACAACCGCGGGGTTGTCTTATTCGGGACAATCCATTAAGGGATGGTTCCAGCCTTGTGTTGCAAGAAATTTAGAATGGATCCTTGGTACGGTGATATAGGCCACGTACTGTGACGAGCGGTACCCCAGTGTCATGCCAATGTATGGAAACCAATCTCCAATAAGTGCCCGTACGGTTTTGATTATGCCCAACTATGTTGGAACGTGAGATGTAAGCATTCAACTATTTCTGTATTTTATATTGAAAACCCTAGACCCTATTATAATTTAACTGGATTTCCTATCTAATGTTTTGGTTATCGTAAGGGAAAAACTTGTCCATATTTATTAGTGGAGAGTCTTACGAGATACCGTTGTTTGCAAATGATTTTTAAAGTTAAACAACTTTAACCATTTACTCACACTAGATCCATGTCTGACCCGGAGATTATTTCTATTTTTTAAACTTTTGGGTAACCAAATTTTTATGAGTAGCAAAGTGATCAGGTTTTTCTTGACGAATTTTGGAGAAGCTTGGAGCAGGAGTCCAGACATATCTATCTACCTATTTCCGCTGCGTAGTGTCTTTGACTGTTGTATTTTGGTTGTAATGGATAGACAGGTCTTTATAACTGTCTAATGTGATGATGTTGTTGTAATTTGTGTGACTCTAATGTTATGACTATGTAATATCTATGTGATATATTATAATTTGTTCCGTTTACGCTGTGAGATTCTAATATTGTTTAGTTCTTTCTTCTATCTATTCTATTTCTACCTCTTTCTTTCTTTTTTATGACGTGTCTTTCTGTGTAATGAAAGGCGGGTCGTCACATGTATTGTCTTTTCATTAAGCTTGGATAAGACCGAGATTTATCGAAGACCGTTATTGTGGAGGACAAAGATGAAGATTTGGATATCATATTAATTAGTATTTATTCCGCTTTAGTATTTCATTATGTCTATTAAAGTGTATAACTCTGATAGTATTATATAACTTTGATTCATGTTGTAAATTGAATTGAGTATATATTGTTAAATTGCTTCATGAACTGTTTATATGATTATTGTATTTTATCTTTCCGTTGCAAAATTTCGTTGTTATTTTCTTCTTTTCTTTTTATTTTTTTATAATAAACTCATTGATAATCTATCTTTTAGGCGATTTGAGTTGGGCATGTGTGGTTATTATTGACTTGAACTGTCCAAAAAGGCGGATCGTCGCATGTAGGCCAACTAAAATATGCCTAAAGGACAGGTGAACACGGCGTAACTCCTTTAAATATGACTTAAAGAAATCATTATAACACATAATCATCGAAGCACATTTCTAAATATTAAACGCTGCCCGATGTTATATAGAAACCAAGCGTCGTTCACCAACTATTTCGTATAGGTCTGCCTTAAGTAAATGTAACATCCCATAAAATAAATGGTAATTAATAAATAACTAATAGGGCTCAAAAATGCAATCTTAGCAAAAGTTGGAATCTGGCCTTGAAACTTGCACCATTGCATTCGTGGTGATATTTTGAGAAACTTTTATTATGGAGTTTTGTGATTGGAATTCAAAAGAAGAAGTTATCGACATTTGAAGTTTTTGGAACGAAAATAATTAAAAAGGAACAAAAGGAATAATAATAATAATAATAATAATAATAATAATAATAATAATAATAATAATAATAATAATAATTGCATGTACCCCACCGATCGGCCCCTCTTTGGATCGGTCAATCCTAGCGGTTTATTGCTTATAGAGTAGATGTCACCCGGTTGTCGAGTGGCGGCTAGGGTTGAACCTTGGCTGAATGGTCTATATTTAATTATTTTAAATCTAGCAGATACGATTGATTCGAGTGCCTATAAATATAGCCATAGCCACTCGCTTTTTTTCTAATATTTTTTGACCAACACAACGGAGTTTTGTCGTTGTTTCCTTCTCCACTATTTCTATTAATTAAAAAATATTGTACTATATATATATATATATATATATAATCAGAGTATGACAGAAAATAAAAGAGAAGAAGGGAAGAAGAGAAGAAGTGAATTGATACCGCGGAAAAAAAAGTAAATTTCATCATTATAAATCTATATTCCACTTAAACCAAATCTCTTTTCAAATCTATAATTCTAATGGTATGTATATATATTGTCATAAATATTTTTAGATTAGAAAGGAAAATGAATCAATTAAGAGATTGATTCAGATTTGGAGGATTTGAACAGATCGAAAGGTGAGTGAGAAATTATATTATTTAGATATGATATTGAAATTTATATCGTTGATTTTTATTTAATTATTATGCTTATGCAAGATTGTAGAGTTGTAGTGTAACAGTACGGATTTTTCGCGTTCGAAAATCGACATCCATAATTTACATCGTACTCGAATGCCGCCGACCATTCAAATCCGAGTCGTCGGAGCTTATAACACCATTAAGTACAACACAGCGGAAGAAATAAATATCAATATATATACAATATTGATATAATGACAGATACAACATCCGATATAATACGATACAACAGAATGATACAATTGATATCAACACTATCAGAGATACAAGACCCAACGAAAAGAATAGGTAACACCAACAGCAGAAAGAATATCTTCAATAGAATGCATCCCCAAGTCCAATGCTCGAATCCAAAGCTATCTCGAACCCCAACATCATGAGTCACCAAGATAAGAAAGTCTCATCCTGATCCGAAGACTGGACCAACTCAAGATAATCTACTAAACCTGACTATATGAAAAAACCCAACTCTAGACTGTCCGTGTGGAAAATAGTGGGCACCCAGAGTTTAGGAAAGGAACAATAAACTCGGAGTCAGTCATGGTGACTGGTGTGAGCAACAAAAACAGTTTATTCTTTTAAACAAACAACAAGAGAATTTAAAATAAATCTGCAATGCTTTTTAGAAAATGAAACCACCATAAGGCCTCCCGCCACACACACCATGCAAACGCAGAATTGAAGGAGATTTCTCCTTATGATAGTCAAATATGCTTGATACGTGAATATTTCTTGATATTATTATTATTATAGATGCACAGTGGAAAACATTTTGAAAGTAGAATATAAATCTTAGCCAGCATATTATGCCCGCTATAGCTACCTCCTGAGGAGGCAGGTTTTAAAACTGCAATCGTAAAAGGGCTAGTACTGTTTCGTTTGGATTTTCCAACAAATAGTCGGGCTAAGGAACTTCCCACTGTCCATGGGTACGCCTCTGGCGGGACGTCCCGAGAACTTAACCAGCTCTCTGCCAACACAAGGCCGGGTTACCTTTGTAACTAGGTAACTACTTCATGAGCATGCCACCCCCGGTCCTTTGGGACCTTTACCTGAGGCGCCTCTAAAGCAAAAACCGCACAGTAAATGAGATTGGAGCCACCACATAGGTAAATATCTGGGCTACATACCATGATACCACCCTTTACCAGAAGGGAAAGACACACCCTAAAGGGCGCGACCCTCATAACCTTGCCGCATCTTTCCTGTTTCGACCATTTCCGAGTTGTGAGGTCCTAATGCAGTCTCATCCACAAAGCTATGCTTTATACAAAAGCCATGATCTGATCACAAATGATCAACAAATGATCATCAACACACAACAGCACTTAGCATGTCACATTACCAAATTGGGAATATATCGCTGATAACCTTCAACTACATAACATCTGAGCTCATACGTCTCAGAGAAAGGTGTTAAGCTAAGAGAATAAATTCTCCGCCATCAATAGATATGTATTTGAAAGAAATCTTCTTTATATCTCAAAGTGTAGTGTCAGACATGCAACCATACAAGTCTGTTCCGGGTTCTAACAGAACCGAAGGCACTTCCGAAGAAGCCCTTGCAAATCTGGGCATTCACAATCTCGATCAGACTTCCCATCACTTAGAAAATCTTTATACCGTAGCTACTCGGTGCAGAGACAATCGATAGGTTATCCTATCGTTCTCGCAAATACCCGGTCTTCACCCTCGGTCTTCAAATGCTATCCATAACGTCGAATCACATATTCGGAATGGGTTATACGACACAATGGTCTTCTCCCGGCTAAACCGAATAGTGAGCGTAACATTTAAAACAAAATGGATATGGGATTTCAATTTAAGTCACAACTTAATAATTCAAAACTTTCTTTCAAATGGTTTAAACCAATTACCATTTCCAAATCTTTAAACAAAAAGATTCATTTCACTAAGTTCACACAGTTTCACAAAGACCCGTTTACAGAATTTCAAAACAACTTCCATTCCAATTGGAGTCACTCACTAAATCTTTAAATTAAAGATTTAATTTATAGCTTTCAAACTGCTTCCATAACTCGGAAATCTATTTCCATTTTAGACTTGAAGTCCTTTTTAACACAAATTGGACGTTCATTTCTTATGTGAAAGCATTTATTATTTGAAAACAAATAGTTTCCGTTTCAGAATAATTCAATTATAGTTATACGAGTTAAAGCCTTTGAATTTAAATTCAAATTCCCAAGTTAATATGTTTAAAATGGTTTAACGCATTTATAACTTGTATAACATCTTTGACCCCTAGTTTCAAATCATAAAATCCAATTTCAAATTTTGAATTCTAATTTAAATCAAATTATTTAAACTTCAAACTTTATCCAGTTATTCGAAAATAAATTCTATCTTTGAAATTCCTTTTCACAAGCTTTTTCACATTTAATCCGATTCCATTTCCAAACCATTGAATTCAATTTGTCTATTTTTTGAAATTATTTCAAAAATCTGTGACATAATCGATTTCCTCGTGAAATCCATATTTGTGTGTGTATGGTGTGGTCCAACGGTTAAACATAATGGTGCAACAACATCATCACCACAGATCAAAACACAGAAATATAGTTGATAAGCGATATGAGTTATAACGCTTATCGTCTATTCACAAATTCACAGATAATGCACAAAATGTAAATAGATGAATACATTATACACAACTCAATCCACATGACAAAATATCATAGATCAGATAGGACAATCAACTCAAGGCAACTCATATCATACGATCATTCATAAGTAAGGTCAAGTATTCAATAGTCATTTATAAGTAGAATTAAATAAATTGATTAATCTTAAATGATTCAATTTATTTCCAAGTAAATTAATTACTTATGAATTTAATTACCCAGCCCTGATTTATTAATTACAAATCATTTGATATAAATTAATTTATCAAACATTTTAATTAAATTAAAATTTTCTTAATTAATCATATCAATTAAACCAACCTTTAAACCAATTACTAAATTAATTAATCCCTTAATTAATTATTTTAAGAAATTAAACATTTAATTACTTGCCATTAAGCAATCATCTCGTACCAGTAAATCATTATTTACCAATTAAAAACTAGAAAAGTGAGTGTTTAAACTCACATTAAGATTTATTTGCAGCAAATTAGCGGATTTAGCAAGCAAAGTAGGAAACTTTGGCCTTGATTTGGAGTTAGAAACCTGAAAGAGGAGAAAATAGAAACATGCAAAGAAGGAAATGAAATGATATCATGCATGTTTCTAACCTGTTTGAGCTCATTCTTTTTGGGTTAGAAACTAGACTCAAGGAGAAACAATTTCTCTTTTGGTTGCATTTCGATTTATGAAAGTTTGATAGACCTAAAATAGAATTGAAAGTAAAAGTGTAACACTGTCCTTAAAGAAAATTTCCTGAGTTTATACCTGTAATATATTTTGCCATATCTTTTACATTGCTAATCCAAATTGGATAATTTTGTATGATCCATAAAGCTTATAAATTTTCCTACAAATTTCATGTTTTGAGTTTTATGAAATTTTAAAGTTAAGTTAGTAAAAATTGTACTTCTTTCTTACTATCCCGAGAGCAAAGTGACAGTTTTGTAATTTTAGACCTAAAAAATAAGATCATCATAACTTTTGACTCGATTGTCCAAATAAGGTGATTCTTTTTTTTTTCTTTTAGCTTTTGCAATTCTCTTCAACTTTTATGTTTTATGATTTATTAAATTCTGGGTTCCATAGGGTCAAAATGGCTCTTTAAGCCGCAACCCTGTTGTTATGCACATTGTTCACAGTTTTGTAATTTTATACCTGAGAATTAGAACTGCCATAACTTTTGACTTGAATGTCCGAATTAGTTAATCATTTTTCTGACTTCAAGCTGTGCAAATTATCTTCAACTTTTATGTTTCATGTTTTCTCAAATTTTGAGTTTAAAAGGCGAAAAATGGCAAAACAAGCCACATGCCTGAGTTCTTTTGCAATGTTTGAGCATTTTTCGTTGAATTATTTTTTTTGAATTCGATGATTTCGAGCATTTCTTTAGAGACGGTTCTGAAAGGCTAACTCCAACTAATAGAAAAGCCGACAGTAACGTTGATTCGCACTATGAATTGATGGTTTCATTTGGCTTTTATCGTATGTTAATTTTATTAAATTTTCATCGATTTTTGCTGTTTCTGTGCACGTGTTTTCTAAACCATTTTCGAAATGATTTTAAAAATGGAAAAGCTTTCAAATTAAATGTTTTACAAAAATTTATAATTATTTTATATATATAATGCACACTTTTATACTATTCGAACGTATGAGAAAAAGAATTAAACGATTTAGTAAAACACGTGGTATGAGACATGTGCGCTTACTATTTCGATTAATTTCGGACTTGTACGATCGAAGCTATTTGAGATTATTGATTCTGAGATGTTTTGCCATTTTATGGTGCATTTTGAGTTTTATAATTCCTATTTATTGGAATTATTTGAGATGACCAATATTTGGCAAGTATTATGGTTTGAGATCTCCTATGTAGGAGTATGGTCGATGAGAACCATCATGATGTTTTATTCATGATGTTTTATTTACTTGCCAATGATATAGGGCAAGCCTTGAGTATATGATTTCATATTTTGAGGTTTAAGGTTTTATGAGGAACCATCGCGATGTTTTCACTTGTCGAGGAGATGAGACAAGTTACGATGCCATTTAATACTTGTAGATGAGATGAGACGAGTATGATGTCTTTTTATCACTTGCCAATGAGACGAGGCAAGATATGATTTCTGAGTTTTATGTTGTTCCTAGTGTGGCATCGACTAGCGGCTAGTAAACTGCTAAGTGCGAATGTGTGGTATGGGACACTCGTTAACACTTTTTGGGTTCCTATCCATGGGTTTGTGACACATTTACGATGTTTATCTAGCAAAACTGCTTTGAGAGGTGTCAGCGACCTTGTCATGAGGATGAACTGCTTTGGGAGGTGTTAGCGACCTTGTTAGGGCTGACAAAACGGCTTGGAAAGGTTTCAACGACCTTGTCACGAGGACGAACTGCTTTGGAAGGTGTTAGCGACCTTGTCTAAGACTTCAGCCGTCTGAGTTTAGCACGTGCATCATTACTTCGGCATTGTAATCAGGGATCTGGCCAATCCGGGTTTTTTGAGTTTTGAATTTGCCGTTTTTGGCGCATTAGTGTTAAGATTTTCTGAGTTTTGAACATGCATCAAATTCTTTATTGAGTTTGAGATTTTATGAGTTTGGATTCGTATCATGTTCCATGAGCTTTTAAGATTGAGATGTATGTGTGAGATTTAGCCGTCTTGGCTTACTTATGAGTTTGATATCTCACATTATTATGGAGTTATTTTGTATTGCTCTCATGACTTCTATTTGGGACTGAAATGATTTTTCTCCTATTTGGAGTAATGATTCATCGAAACATTTGAGTTTCGCTTAATTTTTATATGAGTTGATTTTAGATCGTAATGGGTTATCGCTGATGATATGAGGCACTTGAGTTTTATTTGAGTATTGAGTTAGAGTTACACCTTTAGAGGTATTTAGTCACTTCGGTAGCGTTTGTTACTTAAGTATAGAGCTATGAGTTATCTAATCCTTCTCCTCATTCGAGAAGAAGTATCACTATATCCACTCTGCTTCATATTATCGATATTGACCGATTTGTGTAGCTAGACTGACCCGTGTATTTATACTCGGGGTCAGACCGAGTTGTTTCAGGTATCATCTATTAGAATTAGCTTGAAGTTGAGGTTGCATATCAGCTTATCTATCGCTTTTGTAGTTAATTCTTCCGCATACACTGATGTATTTGTATTTGATTCGATGTATAAGATGTGGTCAAGTACCACCTTTATTGTATTCATATTGTATTGTACTAAACATGTATCGGTGTATATATGTGTATATTTTTATATATTTGATGTTGATTACTGTTATGTGATGTGTTTTACATTTAGTGATTGTATTTTGTTCTGATAGATCCGATAGCCACCTATAGTTTTGGATTAAGCATTTACTGTATATGTCGATCCATTGAGAAAGGAAAGAAAAATCATATTACATTTGTCGACATATATAGTAGATGTTTAAGAAAAAGTTATAGATGGCCGCCCTTAACCAGCCCTATTCTCCGTTTTAGTAGACGGAATTACTCGTTAATTCTCTTTACTAAGGTAGGTCTCGGGGTGGGGCGTCACAGCTTGGTCTTTATCAGTAAATAAATCAAAATATCCAAAATTTATTACAATAAGTGATTAATCCTTAATTACTTTCATTAAGTAATTACATTTAAACACTTTATAATTGATTACCTAAATTAATTAATCCAATTAATTATTAAAATTAATCACCTCAATCAATACTTAATGATCCTTGGTTAATTATCTTTATTAAGTAATAATATTTCTTTAATTACTTAAGAAATTATTTTAGATTAAATCATTATTAATCATTTCTAATTATAAATTAATCTAATTTATTAACTTATAAATTAAATAAATCATTCTTTAATTACATTATTAATTAAATCACTAAAAACCTCAATTATCCTTAATATAATTCATTTCCTTTACTTATGATTAAATTAACGTTTAAGTGTATATTTAAACATTACACTTTTCAAATTCAAACTTAAATTCCATTTTGAATTTAAGATCCAAAAATGATTATTCTTTTAAACATTAATCCAATTTTAAAAAACTTAATTAATCATTTGTTCTAAATTAATTACTTAATTAGTTAACTACTATTTATTTATTAATTAACTTTAAATGGTTAATTAAATTCTTAAGTTCAAATTGATTAAACACAAGATTACTAATATCAATCTTTAATTACAAATTTATTTAACCTTAAACTACTTAGTTAATTACAATTATAAAATTAATTACATTCTTAATTAACTTACACTTTAAATTAATTAAACATCTTATACTTGCAAACCTTTCTTAATAAATTTTAAAGTCAAATCTTACTTACAACTTGCTAATATTATTTATTTTATTAATATTAAACTTATTATAATAAAATAACTTACAATATAAATTAATTATTTATCATACCTTTGAAAACTTCCCTTAATAACCTTTAAATCAAAACTTACTTAAAGCCTTCCAACATTATTTATTTAATTGACATTAAACTTGTTTAACATTTCAACTTGAAATTGATTAGGCTAAACCCCTTCCTTATACCCTTCTCCTTCTACTACGTATTCTTTCTTCTTTTACTTAAGTAACAAAACAAATGCAGTATCACTCAACTGACTCACGCGCCAGGACTCGAAACATCCTCCCATTCCCTCGAGTAATAACTCGTGATGAAACAACGTACGAAGACGCTGACACACCCACGCCACCGTGCACGTGCACGGTGGTTCGCCGACCCTCCTGCAATCCACTCTACCCTCCACAAACCACAAATCGACCACACGTTCGAAACCAACCCTCAGTTCGACATGAAAAAAATCGAATTCGAAAATACCCCACCTGATCGAACCAGCAACTCGAACACGTCACAGGAAATTGCCGACACCTACCAATGCTGACCACCAGCGGTGCCTCCACTTCGCCCATACCTCGGCCATACTCCTCTCTATCAAACCCCAGAAGCTCGAGCAGCTCGGTCATCCCATGGTGACGAAGACAACGAGCTAACAGACACTGCAAAACTTTGAAGTAAAACCCTAAATTTGATTCGACTTAAATTTCCTTGCATTTGAAAAAAAATTCAATATTTTTCCTGTGTTACTAAATCAACAATCTAGCTTCACCAAAAATTTCAACATCAATAATTGATTAAATCACTAGAAATTTGTAAAAGTGCAGTTTTGGTTCAAATACAAATTTCTCTTGAAATACTGAGCTAAAAACCTTCATTCTATTTTAAAAATCATAAATTTCAGTAGGAATTCAAGTTATCAACTTGAATTAGCTTTCTATAACCATTGGATTTATCAATATATTGTTTGATTAACTGTAATCAAAGCTTTCAGAAAAATATATTCCACTAACCTGTTTAAAACAAATTTTTTTATCTTAGTTTATGATTAAGCAACTTGTTTTGTTTTAAACTGTAAGACTGTAAATGGTATGATGAAGAAGTTTTCAAATTTTGAACAACTATTTAACTCTGCAACTCAATCAGAGGAGAACAAGTAGATAAAATTTTTACAAAACAATTCATCTATATACAGAAACATACATATAAGCAAAGCTTACTTATTTCAGATTTAAACCATAAAATCCAGATTCATATACTTAAGTTTTAAATGATGTTACTCACCGGTTCATGAAGATGAACAGAGCCCGCCTTTTTGATTTTACAAAACTGCAATTTTATTTTTCCTGTAACCTTCCTTTAATCTCTTTTTCTTGTTTGTTGAATTGAACTTGAGTGATGATGGTTTTTTTCTACTTTCTGACTTTATTAAGTTTTGTTTTTGAACGAAATAAAGTAACGCAGATGTATATGTATAGAAGAGATAGGTGTACAGGTGATATAATTTTTTTATTTGTTTGTACAACAATGCTCAGAGATTTTCTTTGGAGGCTGATGCAAATCTCATTTCGGTGGCTGATGAGATAAAATGTTTGTGTGCTAAGGACAAGGCATTAATTTCTAAGTCCTTTATGCTTCATATTATATTTTTTTCTCTTGTTCAAGTATACATAGATATCTATAGTTGAATATATTTATTACTATCTTCCTTTAGTGGCCAAAATGATATTTTGTTTGCTGTATACTTATCTTTATATTGTTCATACTTGAATATATATCTTTTTATTTCGGCTGAGATGTTTGCATTTATTGTCATTTGTCTTCTTAAGCAAGCTTCCTTATATATATTATTTGTTTCTTTGGTATTTGACTATGCTAAGATAAATCATGGCTGAAATGAACATTTGTTGTGTACTTAAGATCCTAACATTAATTGCTAAGGATCTATTTTGTGCGCTACGTTAATTTCTTTTGTTTGTTTTCTCAAGTCTTTATTTTCATGTGTACCTACTTTTTTTTATTTTTTTTATATTGTTCCTTCTTTTCTGTTGCTTTGTAAGATAGACGTGATTCTGTATTTAACATGTTGTTTAAATTTAGCTATGTGCTTATTTAATCTTTTATAATTTATCTTATATATTTTTATTTAACTATTTATTTTATATTGTCACATACTTATGTATTTGTTGTTTCCTTATTCTTACAAGTATACGTACTTGTCCTCATATATTTGTTTGTTTGAATTCACATATATTATTTAAAAGACAATGTTTTGAAATTAAACACATATCTTTTTATACGAATTTTACGAAATTCAAAGTAATTTACCAAAAAAATTCACAATTTTATTCAAAATTAAAATAAATTATCAATTTATTAAAATTCAGGATCGTTACATGTAGGCTTAGAAAAAACGTATCCAATTGAAATTTTTCCTATATATTCTATAAGTTAGACAATAGTAATAGAAATGGTATTTACACCATAATATGGAGATTTGGAAATCGGTCTCTGAGTTGTCAAAGTAGAATATTTCTTGATTTAGGGAAATTGGATTGTAAACTGTTAGCATAGATTTAAATTTCCATAATTAGATTTGAATGTGAATTTCCATGTTTTAATTTATTAGGAGCATTTTATGTACAATTTAGTTATATCAAATTCTGTATAATTTACATAAATTATCCAATTCCATAAGTATAAAAAGTGTGTAGTTTGAAATAACAACAAAAATACCAAAAAAGAAAAAGATATGTAAAGTACAGAGGTTCTCCTCTTTAATTTGCACTATTCATTTCAACAAAAGAAAAGAGATAATTTCTTGTAATTTCAGATGGAGCAAAAAATCTCATTTTTGGGTAATTTATTGAAAGCTAAGACAGCAATCCTTTTTAGGAAGGATGGCTTTAATATATTAAAATGTGAAATGTTCCTTACAGAATATACATATAAATATGTTTTAGAATTCCTAAGCGTAGGAATTAATGAGTTAGAAATAGAAATACATACATGTATAATCACACCTACTGATTATATATATAGCGCAATATACGACGAGATTCATATTAGTTCCAATTAGAACGACTAGTTATTGATATTGTAGTAAATTATAGGACTAGGAGTTGTAGATGGAAAAGAGATAGTAACTACAAAAATGCTAAAACAAAAAATATGCAGTTAGTAGGGAGTTACAAGAATTAATAGGGACATAAATACATTTAACTGGACAGATTAAAGAATTTAATATGGTGTTTATAGGAAATTGAAATAGGCATAATATGTTGAATTAGAATGAATAAATAAATGTCACTAGTGATTGTCCGTTTTAAATAATAATGACCATTTATTACGAAAAATTGACATTTATGGGCCATAGGAGAGAAATATAGAATATACATGATAAGCATATGAGAAAGTAATTAAATGCTAAGAGGCAGTATTATTTTCATAATAGGAATTATTTAGCTTTAATTATACATTTAGGACGAGCGAATTAGTTGGCCTAGCCCAATATTTAGGCCTAGGATGATTGGTTTGGTTTAGTAATGGTTGGAATGTGATGTCAATAGAGTTAAACCATAGAAGTCTGCTCTTCACCTAATGGCTACTAACAATTTTATATACTTACTACAGATATGGGACATTTTCAATCATAGCAGTCATCGGAAAGGGATGTATGTTTGCGTATAGGTATGTGAAAAAATATCAAGGGTTCACCCTGTTGACGCTAAAAATTGAACGCTAACACCTCGGTGGATGTAAAGGTTAAATGAAAGCACCACCTGTGAACACGGGAATTAGAAACAAGTAAGAAAGTCCAGAGAAAACAGTAAAAGACAACAGTTTTATAGTGGTTCGGCTTTAGATTAAGCCTACATCCACTTTAATCCTCTTTATTACTGAATCAATTACAACTTTACAACAATCCTCAATTACAATACAGATGAACCAAACAACTAGGACTTCGACGTTGAAGAATTCTTTAAATCCATGTTGATTGTATTAGATTTCCTCTTAAAGTTAGTTGAGATGCCTTTCGTGTTTGAAGTGTCGAGTGAGTCAAGAATTTAGCAGAGTGTCGATGTTCTAAGAATGAGCCAAAAAGATCCTTTGAATGTTGAAGCTAGCGCCGTATTTATAGGGAGCTCGGCTTTAGGTCGTAGGTCGCGAGCGACCTTGGGTAGGTCGTAGGTTGTCCACGACCTAATGGGAGTTGTCTACGGTTTACACAAGGAACACCTGATCGTCCTGGAGAAACTACAAGTCATAGGCCGTGGCCGACCTAGGTAGGAAGCGACATAAGAAGCTCTTTTGGTTTGTTTAGGTCGTGAGCGACTTAGGTATAAGTCGTAGGTCATGGGCGACTTAGTAGACGGTTTATGGGCTAACATGAGCACCTTTGATTAAACGAACAAGTTATAGATCGTGGGCGACCTAGGGAAGGAACGACTTAAGGAAGACAAGTTACCTCGGCTTTGTATAGCTCGCTAGGTCGCTAAGTCATTAGGTCATAATGCCTTAACTCGCTGTAGAACTTTATCTCTGTTAGGTCGCTCCCCTTACTAACTCGCTAGGTCGCGTAAACCTTTAGGTCGCTAGGTCACCTCAGTCCATAGCTCGTTTAACTTGCTGAGCCCCTTTATGTGTTAGGTCGCTTACTCCCTTAAGTAGTTAGGTCGCGCCTTCGCTTAAGCCGTTAACTCGTTGAGTCATGGGTCGCTGGACCATCTAATCCTTTAGGTTCTGTACCTCATTAGGTCGCTATGCTTGCTGCATCACTAGGTCATTAGGACCGTCTTATCTTTAGGTCGCTTATGAAGTTAGGTCGCTAGGTCGCTTAAAAAGAGGAGTTAACACTTGCCCCTTGAAGTACAGGCCTATGTCATAGGTCGTGTGCTTCGATCTAATTCCGTTAGGTCGTGAGCGACCTAGGACTTTTGCAAACTCGCGAACCCCTTCGTCTCCTTCTCTCTGTTCCATATAAATTGCTAACTCGTTTCTTCCCCCTCACTCAGTTGCTTACTTCCGCCGCCATTACCGTCTTTGAGTTCGAGAATTTTTGAAGCCAATCTACCTGTTGATTTGATCATCATCTCCTCAATCTCACTACGTAAGTGAATTTTGCCATTATTCAACCACGACCACCATTGAATTGTAAATCCCCCAGTTTTTGGCCCTATCCCGACCTTGCATGCGGTATTTTTCCATGGTTCGTGTTACGGTTAACTTTTGATCGTTTTTGGACACATCGTCGCCGTAATTTACAAGGGTATAACAGCGCATTAGGTTTGTGATGGATCAGACGCGATTTTCGTTGGTTTTGGGGTGATTTGGTGGCGTGGAGATACGGTGGATTTTTGTTAGTGGAGAAGTTTAACGGGTTAATGGGTTAGGTACTAAGAATTAGGCGAATTGATACATTGAGGAGGAACGAGCGACCTAGGGCCTTAGCAGTTTGAACAGGAACCACGAGACTAAGCTCGGCAAACGGCTCAAAGAATCGGCGCGACTTAACTTTTAGGTCGCGTAGGCGACTTAGCACTTTAACAAAATACCCACTGTCTTGACTTGAACAACATAACTTAGAAGAGTTCGACTTATGTAACTCGCGACCTTGTTATGTCTTAACTTGCCAGAATAGCATTTGAACTCCAAACAGGACGACCTATAAGACCAACGACCTGACTTTGTGCGGCATAGGTTGTAGGTCGCGGCTGAGCTATGGCTTTAACTTTAGATTGCATGAGCGACCTAGTCTTTAGGTCGTGTGAATGGCTTAATGCCTAGGTCGTGCGGGTGACTTAGGATGAACAATTTTTTGAGCTGCTTCCTGCGACCTAGACCAATCTCAATCCAATCTGTTAGGACGTGAGCGACCTAGAACTTAGGGAATATTTTATTTTTTTATTATACTTGGATTGTGACTTAAGGACTTGAACAAAACTTGAAAGCTTCATAATTTTGATAGAATTTGACTGTACTTCTAACTTGAAATCTTCATTTGAACTGCCAAGATAACTTGTATGACCTTGCTGTACTTCTTAGCAGATTATATTCACTCGTAAGCTAACAACCTACTGAACAAAACATTTACAGAAAACTAGGGCGAATATACTGCCATTGACAGCCCACATCGAATGACAGATTAGTCGATAAAAGATAATCAACTTAAAGAAATTATATGAAATGCTGTGAATCAACAAACTCAAGTGAAGTATTAAAGCAATACTGAATCAATCAACCAAAGCTAATCTGTTTGCTTCAACACTGTACTTGAACTTAAAGCAACAATTCCTGAAGCTTTTTAACTGACAACTATTAGTCAGTTTAATTTCAGTTATATTTTCTCGTTATTTTATTAGTTCTGCACAACACTTTACACATTTAGGAAACGTGCATCTTCATATTTGAATATCCAGTTCCTTATGTAGAATGTCTTCTCAAGAAGAGATAATCGAGCAATCCGAAGGAGTCTTCCTGATAGCTGACCCATTGGTCGATCCTCCGGAGAGAACTCCAACTACCCGGAGTCAGCAGACATTCAACCAACTACGTATTCAATTTGGGATTGCCGAAGCGGATGCTAGATTTCCTGGCCCAAATGATACTGCCGACAGGCCACCTCTTGGTTTTGTCGCCGTCAACCATCATATGTGCCTTTGTGGTGCCATTCCTCCTTTCAATGAATTTCTTCATCAACTCCTTTTCCGGCTAACCATCTCTCCCTTTCAACTACATCCCAATGGCTATGCCATCCTGATGGGGTTTTGTGTTTTATTCAGGAGGACACTTAACCATCTTTCGAGCTTTGAAGAAATTTGCTATTTATGCTCATTTGCAAAGAATAAAGACCACCCCTCCTTTATAATCGTGAGAAGTGCCAGAAATCGTAAACTTATTACTGATCTTTCCGAAAGTGCTCACGGCTTTCTGAAACAATTCTTCTTCGTTCGCTGTCCTCTAGGGTTTTATGCCATCTGGAGAAAAGGAAGTAAGATTGCTCATCCCCTTTTTTTTCTGTTTCAGCTTTTCAAGATTCCAATTGTTAAGTGCTAACTTCATTCTTTTCTTTTACAGCACTTCCTCCTCCCTCTAGAAATCCCAGTCACAAAACGACTTTTGATAGATTAAGTGCCGTGTCGGTTGAAGAAAGAAGTATTAAGTTTTTGCTGAAAGATGAATTTCTGCACCAGTACGGGCTTTTGCACCCTTCTCGTTCTACCCAACCTCGTGAAGTCCCCGACTCTCCAGTAAAAACATCGGATGCCCCAGTCCCCGTTGGAGAACTTGCACCGAAAGAACATGCTGTTAAGGCTTCCTTGGTAAAGTGTTCTACTTCGATTGATGTTGCGGGGTCATCCGTCAAACATGCACTTCCCCCGGTCATCGAAAAAGAGGAGCCTCCTCAACAATCCGGGAGATCTGGTGGCGAAGGAGCTGAGAGAACAAGTCCCGCTAGGCACAGCGGTGATGATACTTTTGAGGGTTTGAGCGACCTGATGATTACTTCGCAGGGGCTTTTTAAAGATGATCTATCACTGCTAAGGTAACTTCTTCAGCAGTCGAAGCGACATCCGTTCTACAACAGACTCCATCAGCTCAAGAATTGACACTAGCTGTTAAATCCGTCGTCACCTCTCAACCCAGGAGTGGTTCGTGATTCGACGCACGTAGTTTACACGTTACACACACTTAGGAATTTTCAGCACTTATATGCATTCAATTCTCTTTCTTTCAAGATTTCTGAGTTTATCTTTTCTACATTTTCAGATTCTCCAATGGGAAGAAGTGGCTCTTACTACGACGATTTCCAGCGTTATGGGAAGCGCGATGCGTATGACCCCAGGAGGTATCTTCCTTCCTCTTGGGAAACTGACGAAGAAAGAGTTGCGAGGAAAGCTCGTGAAAGGCGTGCCTATGAAGAACGCCACGAAAGACGAGATGAGCGACACGACTCTTCCCAGAGGGAAGATGATTCTCATAAACGGAAATCCCGTGATGATAAAGGGAAAATCCACATCCCTGAAGATGCTAGTAAAAGGGCCAAACATGGCGAAAAACAGCCTCCGAACTTCCTGAAAAGCCCGCTACTCCTGTACCTTCTCAATCTCCTGCCCTTGCTCGCACTGATATTCAAACAATTATTGGCAGGCCCTCATATCAGGTTGGACAAGGCTCGGCTACTCTTCAAAGTCGGCTTCCGCATTGGTGCCTGAAGGGAGTGCGCTTTGACCTTGATTTGGTCCCGATTGACAAGCAAGCTATGCTGTGCAATCTTGATGCTATGAAACTTGATATCGAGAGAATGTCTAGCTGGCAGAAGCTTGTCAACGAGCTTCAGAGAGTAAATCGCGTGAATCTTGAGGCCATGCTAACAATGGAAAACGACAAATCTGAGTGGCAAAAAACTCTTGAACAACATGACGCGGAAATGAGGAGCATAACCACCTATAATGAGAAGCTTGAAGCAGAAGTGGAAACACTTAAGGAAGAGCTCGCCACTTCTTCCACTTCCTACTCTTAGAGAGAGGAAATGCTTCAAAAACAAGTAAGAGACGCTCATGCGGCGCAGAGAGATGCTGAAGCCAAATTTGAAGCGTAGCAGCAAACTGTAGAAGACTACCGGGCTGACGTTGCTCAACTTCGAGAGAAAGCCAACGCCCAGAACTTGGATATTGAACTGCTAAAAGCTTGACTTTCCAAAGTTGAGAAGGAGCGCGACGAAGCTGTTGCCGGCAAAGCTGCAGCCAAAGAGTCTCATATGGCAACTAAACCTGAAGTCAGCTCCACTCTATTCGAGTTTTACATCCATAGCGTTCTGGGCCGTGGTAGCCTTAAGTTTTTGGGGCTGGCATATGAAATCACTTTGGCCAAAGTGTGGGAGGCCATACTTGATATGTTTGGAGGAGCCGGATATGCCGAAGTAGATTTAATGGCGCATTATCTAGATGATGATGCATGTGCCTTTCTTGCAAGGGTAAAGGAGCAGCTTGCCAAAGAGAGAGAGGAAACGACAGAAGGAGAACATTTAGGAAAGAGTTTCAACCAACCCAGTTCTTCCTTCAGTTTCAGCCGATATCGATATTGCTGGCTCCAATCCCCATTCTCCTCCTCCTGCTAAAGCCGTTGTTGAAAGCACCACCGCCCACACTGGAGATGAGGCTCAAGGAAGCACCGAAGTGCAGAACTTCGAAATTGACATAGTGAAGTCTACTTCTCCAGGTAACCTCAATGTTGATCTCACTCAAGTGGACTGCTTGTTCGCTTCGACTGAGCTCGATGAGCTTCTCGCTTATTTCTTAAGTGTCGATGAGCCATTATCCCCTCTTTTTATGAGGAATACTGACTTTAATTTTGCTTCTCCTGTAGAGAAAGTGCCAAGCATCGTTCAGACTTCCCCCTCCAGTTATTCCTCCTCTGTCTCTTCAGGTCACTCCTCCTTCTGTTTCTCAACCAGGGTCGCAAGAGGAGCAAATAGAAGCTCTTCGAGACTTGGACGATCCCGTTGCTTCACAAGAACATAGGGGAGAAGAACCTGAAGAGGGCGAAAAGACTCCGGAACCAACTGGTTCTGATGATATGCCATTAGCCACACTTTTCACTCCAGGAAGTGGGTCTTCTTCTAAGAAGAGGGGGAAAAGTGGAGTCTCAAAGAAGAAGAAGGAAGCTTCAGCCGGCGAGGAAAAAGCAGAAGAAAGTCCAATTGTGCCCCTTTCTCCTTCTTCCTCTACTCTTACAAGCCGGCCCAAGAAGTTGATCATCCGGCCAGGCTCAGGCTCAAAAGGTGGAAGAAAGAAGAAATGATGGGCTTAGGGCTTATGCTTCTTGTCTTGCTTTTCACTTTTTTGCTTGTATTGTTCAAAGACTATGTTGAGCGGCGATTGTGCGGGTACCGGTAACCGTCTTCTTTTGTTTCGAAACCTGCATACGTATATAAAATTTTTTTATAGTATGGAATAAAATGATTCTTTTACTTGTTCAAACTCCTGTCTGTATTTGAGAATGCATTTATTCTCTTTTTTTATATATACAAGTTTCTTTATTTTCTCTGTGTGATGTTGCAGTAAACCTATGGTATGTTGCTTGAGCATTGTTTTTTATTTTTGTGACTATATTATATTGCCCCCATATCATGGTTTATTGCAATCTCTTTCATATTGGCAGAATTCTGAAGAACAGCTCTTCTGTTTCGAGAAGACTTGTGTTCTTTCTTTAGAGAACAACTTTTCCATTTGAAGGAGGTTTGCATCTGTACTTAGATAATATTTACGTTTTAAGTAAATATTTTTCTGATTTAGTAGAATGCGCCTCATATTGGAGAAGCTTTCTCTCTTTTCTTTTTGTTGCGAAGTTTTTACACTTCACTTTCAGAGAAAGTCACTTTTATTTTGGCAAGTGAATTTTCCTTCGTGGTAAAGTGGGCCTTCGAAAAAGGTCTTCAACCTGCTTGTGCCTCCGAAGAGAGCTTTTCTTTGATTGTGCCTCTGGGGAGAGGGCTTTTTTTTTGCTTATGCCTCTGGGAAGAGGGCTTTTTGGTTGTGCCTCCGGGGAGAGGGATTTTTTATTTGTGCCTCCGGGGAGACGGCTTTTTATTTGTGCCTCCGGGGAGAGGGCTTTTTTGTTTCTGCCTCTAGGGAGAGGCTTTTATCTTTTTCCTTTCCTCTGGGAAGCAGGCCTCCGAAGAGGGCTTTTCATATTTCGACTCGTGTGAAGTTTTATTTCAGATCACGGTGAAATGTATGCCTCTGAGTAGGGCTTTTGCCTGGAAGTTGGGATTTTTTCTCTCGGTTGGATGGATTCACGGGGCGGACACAAATTAATGAGTGTCCCGTGCCACCGATCAGTCCACAACTTTCTATCGAGAAAGAGCTCTCTTTTTCTAGCGAGGCCCATTAGAGGTCTTCATCCTCCAAAGAGTTGTGCCTCCGAAGAGGGCTTTTCACGTTCCAGCACTTGTGAAGTTTTATTTCAGATCTCGGTGGAATGCGTGCCTCTGAGTAGGGCTTTTGCCTGGAAGTTTGGAGTTTCCTTCTCTCGGTTGGATGTATTCACGGGGCGGACATAAGTTAATGAGTGTCCTGCGCCACCGATCAGTCCACAACTTTCTATCGAGAAAGAGCTCTCTTTTTCTGGCGAGGCCCATTAGAGGTCTTTATCCTCCGAAGAGTTGTGCCTCCGAAGAGGGCTTGTGCCTCCGAGGAGGTCTTTTGCTGTTTGATGCCTGCTCGCCCTTGTCTTTTCGCCATTTGCTCATATCAGCGGTTTCCTGTTATCATTTCCAAGCGCACATTCCTTTCTTTTGAAAATAGCTTACTCTATCCAAAGAAGTGTACTTCATTGTTAAATGAGTTCGCAGGGGTAGACACAGGCTAATTAATCGAATATTTGTTTGCACAAACGATCACAATTAGTTAGGAAGAGTCTACTTCTGACGGAACCACTAACTGTTTGCTTGAAGCACTTCTTATATATGATTCGAATCTGGAATTTTTGTGGCTAGATATTCATTTGTTGACTGATGTCAGGGATTGCTTGGTCTTATGATGGGTAAGCTTTGTTTTAATGGCCTGCAGTATTAAATCGACATTTTAGCAATACAATTGACGTACTTTATATATCGAAATAAAACAAGCAGTTTATAATAGTAAAGAACACAATATTTATAGTGGTTCGACCAAGAACTGGGCCTACATCCACTTTATAGTTCTTATTATTCACTCGCACTAGCTTCATAATGGTTTTCAATACAAAAATCATACATTCATCATTCTTTTACAATATTTCATTAAAGCCTTTAAGTAAAATATGGGCGCAAATGATTGTTGTTCCAAGCTCTTGGAATTGGATCTCCTTCGACAGTTGTTAGTTTGAAAGTGCCATCAAGAAGTTTTTTGCCTATGACATACGGCCCTTCCCAGTTTGGCGCAAACACTCCTGTTGTTATCATGACCCTCTTCAAGACTAGATCTCCAATCTCAAAGCTGCGTTGGCGAACTTTGGAATTGAAGTACGTGGCAATTCTTTGCTGATGGGCTGCAATTCTGAGCTGAGCCTCTTCCCTTTTTTCATCAAGGAAGTCAAGTGCTTCAAGTTGCAACTCTTCATTTTTTGCTTGGTTGAAATGAATTCTTCTATGTGAAGGGACTTCTATTTCTACCGGAATCATTGCCTCTGATCCATATGCCAATGAAAATGGAGTGTGCCCCGTCGCAGTTTTATGTGTAGTTCAATATGCCCATAGTGCTAGTGGAAGCTTATCGACCCAACCACCTTTCGCTTTTTCCAGCTGTTTTTTGATGGTCGATTTGATAATTTTGTTTACTACTTCCACTTTCTCGTTTGCCTGTGGATGAGCCACTGTTGAGAAGCTTTTCTGGATCTTGAATCTCTTGCAAAAATCTTGGAACTCTTCACTTTCGAATTGGGTTCCATTGTCTGTGATTATCTTTTGAGGCACACCATACCTGCAAATGATATTCTTAGTTACAAATTTTATCATCTTCTTAGAGGTAATAGTAGCTAATGGTTCAGATTCAGCCCATTTAGTAAAATAATCAACAGCAACAATAGCTTATCTGATTCCGGATTTGGCAGTTGGCAAAAGCCCGATGAGATCTATTCCCCAAATAGCAATGGCCACGGACTGACCATCTATGTTATCTCAGTGGCAGGTGCTCTTGGGATTTTTGCAATCTCTGGCATCGGTCACATTTTCGGGTATAACTTGCAGCATCACGATTAATGTCTGGCCAAAAATACCCATAACGGAGAATTTTCTTTGCTAGAGTTTGACCACCTGAATGAACTCCACACTCTCCTCCGTGTACTTCAGCTAGAATTGTCTCAGCTTCTTCCTTGGTCACACATCGGAGTAATGGCATTGAGAATCCCCGCCTATACAATCGGCCATCTTGAATTATATATCTAGAGGATTTTCTTAACAACTTCTGCCGTTCTTTTGAATTTTCCGGTAGAGAACCATTGAGCAGGTATTCCATTATCGAAGTCATCCATGATTCTTACTCCTGTGATATAGTCATGATCCAGTCAACATCCATCTCATCAATGCTTAGAGCTGACAGGACCTCCACAGGAACTAATCCCAACAATTGAGCTTCGCCAATGCTTGCGTACTTTGCGAGAGAATCTGCCTTCATGTTTTCTTCTCGAGGTATATGATTTATCGTATAATGGTCAAGGTCATCAAGAAATTCCCAGGCTCTTGACAAGTAAGCGGGCAGATTTCCTCCTTTAGTTTGAAACTCTTTCTTGACTTGACATACAATAAGCTGTGAATCACTGAAGATCTGCAACACTTTGACATTCAATTCTTTAGCAATTCTCAAACCGGCAATAAGAGCTTCATTATTTGTCGAAGGGAATTCCAATCTCAAAGCATAGCACAATGACCGCCCTTCAGGGGTTTCAAGCACAACACCAGCTCCGGAACAGTAATCGTTTCTTGCGCCATCAACATACAATTTCCATCGAATTGGGGGATTATCAGTCACTACTTCCTCACTATCAACTTTGTCTGTACATTCTGCGATGAAATCTGCCAAAGCTTGTCCATTGATTGCTCTCCGGGGATGATAAGTGATGTCATATTGGCTGAGTTCAATATTCCACTTCAAAAGGCGACCCGAAGTCTCAGGGTGAAAGAGGACTTGCTTCAGAGGCTGATCAGTGAGGAATTTGATTGGATGAGCTTGAAAATACGGCCTCAATTTTCTTGATGCAATCAGTAGACAATAGGCGAGCTTTTCCAACTTTGAATAATTCATCTCTGCCCCGGTGAATCTTTTGCTGATATAATAGACCAGGCGCTGAATTTTTGCGTCTTCCCGTACCAAGGCTGCACTGAGAGCATGAGACGAGATTGCCAAATATACAAAAAGATCTTCACCTTTGTCCGGCTTAGAAAGTATTGGAGGCATTTCCATATGACAGATCAACTCATCGAAAGCTTTCTGGCATTCAGGAGTCCAATCAAAATTCTTCCTTCCTTTCTTCAGTGCATCAAAGAACGGAATGCATTTATCAATAGCTGTGGAAATGAATCGACTCAAAGCAGCGACTTTACCATTAAGACTCTGTAGTTCCTTCTTTGTCCTAGGGGCTTTGACTTCTCTTAAGGCAGCAATTTGAGCAGGATTAGCTTCAATGCCCCTAGCACTCACAATGAAACCCAAGAACATTCCGGACTCCACCCCAAACGAACATTTCAAAGGATTAAGCTTCATTCCGTACTTCCGGAGGATTGTAAACATCTCCGCCAAGTGATCCATATGGTCTACCGCTTTCTTTGATTTCACTAACACATCGTCAACATAAACTTCCATAGTTTTGCCAATCTGCGGACTAAACATAGCATTGACGACTCTTTGGTAAGTTGCCCCTGCATTCTTAAGTCCGAAGGGCATGACTTTATAGCAGTAGAGACCAACATCGATGATGAAACTTGTGTCCTCCTGATCCGGCTCATGCATCATAATCTGGTTGTATCCGGAGTAAGCATCCATGAAAGATAACAATTCGTGTCCGCCGTTCCATCCACCAACTGATCTATTCTGGGTAACGGGAAGCAGTCTTGGGGCAGGCTTTGTTTAAATCTGAGAAGTCAATGCAAACTCTCCATTTCTCATTAGCTTTCTTAACCAGTACTGGATTTGAAACCCAATTCGGATAAGTAGACTCCCTAATGAAACCATTCTCCATAAGCCAGTCTACCTCTTCCTTCAACGCTGCTGACCTTTCAGGACCCTGGGTTCTTCTTTTCTGTTTTACCGGTGTAAACTTTGAATCAATATTCAAAGTATGTACTATAATCTCTGTGGATATTCCACACATATCAGCATGAGTCCAAGCGAATACGTCCAGATTTGCTTTCAAGAATGTTACCAAGGAATTTTGAACTGTCACACTAAGTTGTGAACCCACACTCACCACTTTGTTCGGATCTTTTGGGTCAACAGGTACCGGCACCGTTACTTCAACTGGCACCAATCTATTTTCCCCTGTACTAGCTTTTCTGGGATCCATTTCTCTTCGTGCCCCGCCATGCTCGCCAGTGAAGGGTCCACCCTGTAATTGCTACAAGGTTGGTACTTTGATGCGGACTGGGGCTTCCGCATCTTTTCCCATCTCTCTCTTCCTTGCTTCTCGCAACTCTATCAGATAACATTCTCGCCCAGCATTCTGATCCCCTTTAATAACTCCAACTCCATTATCCGTGAGGAATTTTATAGTGAGGCACCACGGGGCGAGAATTGCCTTAAAAGCCGCAAGAGTTGGTCGGCCAAGGAAGGCGTTGTAGGCAGAAAATTCATCAACAATTACAAAGGTCTGTTTCCGAACCACCTTTTTCTGCCCCTCTCCAAGCTCTACGAACAAGTCGATAGTTCCAATGGGCTGCTTCGGTTCCCCAGTAAACCCGACAATCTTCTGAGATGAGGCTTGAACATCAGCCATTGGAATTTTCATTTGATCGAATGTCTTCTTGAAGAGTATTGCAAGAAGCGCCGCAATCTACAAGCACTCTTCTCACAATAGCCGGCCCAATGCCTGCAGAGATGACCAAGGGATCCATGGTTGGAGCTTCGATGCCCATAGAGTCCCTGGCTTTGAACACAATATCATCATTGAAATTTTACTGCTGCTTCAAAGGTGCAGCAACTTCAAGCACAAAAACACTCTCTTCTGCTGGCACATACTTCAAGGCATGGGCATATCTTTCCATTTCGCCCCAGCTTCTGCCTGTTGGGTGAAGCCCTCTGTAATCACATTAATAACAGGCCTTTCTGATTCATGCACAGTATTCCTCTCACCCGAGCCAGATGGATGAGCAGGAAGTTGCTGACCCTTAGCAGACAAAGTTGGGTCATTTCTACTTCTCTTAACATACTGCTGCAACTTGTTCTCTCTCAATAGTTCTTCAATTAAATTTTTCAGATGGCGACATTCGTTGGTTTCATGACTGGGTTGATTATGAAACCGACAGAATCTCCCACTCTGAGCAGCTTTTTTACTAACTCTCATCTCATGCGGTTTTGGGTACTCTATTGCATCTTTGGTAGAAAAAAAGATATTCTCTGGGGTGTCAGTCAAAGGAGTGAAATCTGAAGATCTTAAGAAGCGAGGTTTCTTCATTTCTTTCTGTTTCTTCCCACTATTATTTTCTCTTTTCTGACCTCTGGATTCCTTCTTGGTAGAAGCAGTAGTATTATTCTTAACCTCTGTCAGTGCCACTTTAACCCGTGCTTGAAGGCTTTCTAAGCGCATGAATTCATCAGCTTTCTTATAGAATTTCTCAAACGAATTCGGCTCTTTCATCTTCAGCCACTTCCCAAATTCGCTTGATTTGTCGATTGCCCTCATCAAGTATGTCAAGACCATCCACGGTTCTGCATTGTCCACTTCAGCCAGAGCTATGTTGAAGCGGTTCAAAAATATCTAATAGATTCCCCAGGATTTTGTTATAGGCTTGACAGTGACATGATATCCTTTGCCTTCGAAGCGTACAACCTGAATTGCTCTTTAAACCTTCGAGTCAAATCAGCAAACTGGTCTATGGATCGGACCGGAAGCTTTGTGAACCAAAGTAGAGCCACCCCTTCCAAGTATACCGGAAAGTATCGGCTTTAGTCTCATCTGATGCCCTAGCACCAGTCATGTGCCAATCATATTTATACAGAAATTGATTAGGGTCACTGGTTCCCTTATAAGCTGGAATGGTAGGAGGAACCAACTTTCTTGGAAATTCAGCTTTCAAAATCTTTTCAGTGAACGGAGTTTTGCTCGAAGCGAATCCCCATTCCTTTTCATCTTCATTCCTCTGCATGTTTTCTTTCATGATTTGTCGCACCATGCCCGAAAGATATTCCTCGTCGTTTAAAGTATCTACAGGACAGACTTCGGCCATTTTCTCGGAAGTTTGTCGGGACAAACGTTCGCGGAGAGTTGGTTGTGGTCGCGATCCTCCAGCTTGAGGAGGTGTTTCTTTGGCAGGGCTAGTGGCTCTTTGAGGAATATTCCTCTCTTCAGGATCATGAACATCATCTGTAGGGTTTTCTTCGTTATTCATCGGTTGATGGTTTTCTTCGAGCAATGCATTTAACCTCTCAAGCATTAAAGCATTCTGAGTTTCCATCTGCTGGTATAATCTAGATACTACAGCATCTAACTCTGCTCGTGTAATTCCGGCACTTGGTGCCGCTTGACTTGACGAAGGGGAAGTGGCAGTATTTTCATGAACATTACTGGGTCTTGCAGATCCACGCTTTCTTCCAGGAGCCATTATCTCTGACAGACTTCTGGTTTTGAGAGAGACTCTTTCAACAAACTTTTACGAAGCGATGATGAAGATTGCCTGAGTTGGGTTCTCAGTGAAAGCACCAAAAATGTTGACGCTAAAAATTGAACTCTAATACCCCGGTGGATGTAAAGGTTAAATGAAAGCACCACCCGTGAACACGGGAATTAGAAACAAGTAAGAAAGTCCAGAGAAAGCAGTAAAAGACAACAATTTTATAGTGGTTCGGCTTTAGATTAAGCCTACATCCACTTTAACCCTCTTTATTACTGAATCAATTACAACTTTACAACAATCCTCAATTACAATACAGATGAACCAAACAACTAGGACTTCGACGTAGAAGAATTCTTTAAATCCATGTTGATTGTGTTAGATTTCCTCTTGAAGTTAATTGAGATGCCTTTCGTGTTTGAAGTGTCGAGTGAGTCGAGAATTCAGCAGAGTGTCGATGTTCCAAGAATGAGCCAAAAAGATCCTTTGAATGTTGAAGCTAGCGCTGTATTTATAGGGGAGCTCGGCTTTAGGTCGTAGGTCGCAAGTGACCTTGGGTAGGTCGTAGGTCGTCCGCGACCTAATGGGAGTTGTCTACGGTTTACACAAGGAACACCTGATCGTCCTGGAGAAACTACAAGTCATAGGCCGTGGCCGACCTAGGTAGGAAGCGACATAAGAAGCTCTTTTGGTTTGTTTAGGTCGCTTATGAAGTTAGGTCGCTAGGTCGCTCAAAAAGAGGAGTTAACACACCTCTGATTAAAAAATATTAAATGGCTCAGTACCTTTAGGGATATCAAGGGGTCTACTACGAGGTGGAAGGTATTAAATAATCGTTGGGTATATCTTCTCTCTTTTTAAGAAGTCACAAATAACATATAATGGTATCTAATAGGGACATGGGGTATGCTTCAATTCTAATAAGAGTTATAAAATAACTAGAATGGTTATTTTTCTCGACTTACATTTGGTTAGTCTAAACGTGATTTCGGATGTGGAAGGTCGACGGCTATGTCAGTATTGTTGTTATATTGGTATTTAGCAATAGGGTAGGCATACAGGTTATTACTACTAGTAGTTCTGAGCAGTTGTTAACAAAATCTTAGGTTATAGCCAGATGGATTTCACTTCCAATTAGATTAGACTCCATATGGAATACACAATTATCTTATTATTTAATTAGTTATTTTTTTGTCAAAGGTGGGTTAGTTAACCGTTAGACTACATGGAATACAGTGATTTCTGATGGCTCCGTGCCGTCTGCGGCCGTCGAAAGCTGTCGAAAATGCCGTCGGTATAGAGAATACAGATTTTGTCCATTTTCGACGGAATCGATGACGGCTTTGTGATGGCTTTTGACGGCTGTTTCGATATTTTTTCCGATGGTGTTGATGTTTCACGTGGCTTAAAAACAAACCAGAAAACTATTGGGAGCCGTCGGAGTTTGCGATCGGTTAACTGTCAGAAGCTGTTAGAATATTTCGAGCTATAAGCCATCAGAAACCATTGGTAGTCATTAGAAATCTGGGTAAAAAAAATTTAACAGCCCAACAGCACATCAATATCAATATATATCACAACACATCAAAATCAATATATATATATATATATATATATATATATTGGATATATAATCTAAAATCAATATCAATATCAATAATAATATAAAAATCAAACATTACCATCTCAAAATCAAACATTTTCAATCAATACAAAACAAACCGTCCATCATCACCCAACAATAATATCTATATCCAACACCAATATACAATACTTACATCCAACAACAAACCTCACAAATCAACCCCACAAATCAAAATCAAACATCACATGTCCACAAATCAACCACACCGTCTTTCATTGTATACACACACAAGTTTCAAAAACAAAAACAACAAAACATACCTCATGAGTCATCATCGGCTCTGGAACAACCAAACGAAGGGAATGTTCCATGACGCTCCACATACTCGGTCAAATGCCGGTTCAGTTGCTCCATTTGGATTGCTCGGAGGCGGTCCTGCTCCTGCAATGGTGCAATCTGCCGTCGAAGCTCATTAATCTCAGCTTTGTCTTCAGCCTTTTGATAGGCCTTTTGTAAGGCATGAGCCTATAAAACAATTGAAATATGTTCAAGTTATCACATCACTTTTATAAAAATTAAGCAATTTTTACAACTTAGTTAATTTTTACAAATTACCGATTGATTGTCATAGTCATAGGCCATATCTTTATGTCGGGTCCATAATAGAGTCGAAGATAGCATCCTCCTCATCAGGGGTCAATTTCTCTCGTCACGTGCTTACATAAATCTTTCCAGCAACGCAAAAGTAAATACAATTAAATATTAAATGAAATTATTATAATATTTTATAACTAATTAATTAAAATGATCATTATTAATAACTTATAACTTAAAATATACTTACATGTGCGGCCTATGCTTTATCATCCTCATGCCAGGCATACGACACCGATCCCTCATCGTCGGTCTGCCTAACGGCATGAGTACGTGCAAATACGTCCATATACGAGATATGAGCCCCATGCGCTTTCCTACAATAATTGGTGTATATTATTTTTGTCCATACAAATTTATAAAAAATGTAATAGCTGTTCGCAATTGCAATTAATCAATTTACCAGGTCCTCACGATGTTGCTGAAATTATTTTAAGCCACCACTGTGTATGATTGGACTTTTCTGCCTGTTCGTCGAGAGCTTGTCTAACTCTGCCTGCAAGTTAAAATTTAAGATTATATTTTACATTTATAAATTATATATTCTCTACTGAATAAATTTAAGATTATATTTCCATCATGCGACCAAGCATCCCATATGCTGGCGCCCATCCAATTTGGCTTCTTCTTGGATTTTCGATGGTAGACATTGAATCCCGGTAATTCTTTGCAAATTTAGAGTAACAGTGGCACTTGTAAAGAATAATATCATCCTCTTCTAGTCTACCGCACCCTGTATATACATTGAAATATATAAGTTATACATTTACACTTAGTCGACAAATTGTAAAGTGATTGTATAAAATGATATATAATTTTACACTTACCAGGAAGTCCTGCCAGATGCTCTTCCGGACATGCTTTGGGATCCTACTCCATTTTGGCTAGCATGCAGTCATACGACTTATGTATGCCTGCCTTGATACGTTGTGCACTATATTTGAAGGCTCAAGCTCAAAACCCCTGCATTAAATATGTTATAGACAAATCATGACTAATATATCATAAAAAATATTTATAATGCTGAAGTAAATTTAATACTTACGAGCCATCTGCTTTCGGTAGTAATCTAACCACCATATGTGGTGCCTCCTGCAACAGGCCGCAGCCATCACCACCACTACAAAAGGTCCCTTTCTGGGACGAAGAGGGGGAACTAGACTGCGAAGAAATCCACCGTCTAAAGAAAGATATCTGTAATACCTGCCATATACATATTATTTTATTATGGCAGAACATATTATTCAATTATGAGTAAACATATCAAGATTTAACATTAATAATCCCCTATAACATACAAAAAAAAGGTGTAATAACAATACTCCCATAAATTACCTATCTTTAATGTATGTACTATTAATCAATCCTCGTTGTTTTTTGATCTAGATCCGGTCTCATACTTTATTTTTTTTCCCTTGTATTCTCAAATGCTTCTACTAATGCATTTGGTTCATCATTTAGATGTTCAAAATTGGTTTGATCATCTTTTATTGTAATTTCATTATTTTCCTTGATATCTGCTTGGTATGCTTGTTCGTATGGAATATTCTTTCCATCAAACGTAAGTCTTGCGTTCGTTTTAAAAACCGCTGACCAATCTGTTTTATTTCTTTTTAGAGACGGATAAAGAGCATAATAAACTTGTAGGGCTTGTTCAGCTAGTAGAAATAGATTGTGCCTATGATGATATGATGTATGCTTTATTTCAATAATATTATATTTTCGATGCACGTTGATTTTAGAACCTGAAACATTACTGAACCAGTTGCATCTAAAAAAATACACTTCTTCCATAGGTTTGATAAAATATGTTAATTGCAAAATCTGAGTTAACGTTCAGTAAAAATCTTTTATGTGATCGTTTGAGTCATCACAACCTTTAACATATACACCGGTACTGTTAATTAATTTTTCAGCCCTATATTCTTTGGTGTTGAATTTGTACCATTGACGAAGAATATTGGATATGTCTTGACTTTTTTTTGGGTCCTATCGCAAGATGTTTCAACCATTCGTCGACCACATGATTTACAAAATCATATACGCGGTTTAGAAACCAAGTAGTAAAATTTTGTTGACATCGCCACTTGGATGCCGTAATTCGTAAATACTACATATATGGATAATACAATGTATTGTAATTAATACACACATGTATTATTCAAGTAAATAATTTAGATACATTATTTAATAATGCCTAAAAAATGGCGCAATTTCTGCATAGTTAAGAAGTACATACGTGTGGGCTACATGATAATCTCTATCGTCTAACGATACTTCCACACATTTTCCAATAGGGCGTCCCTGCTGTCTAAAAAATGATAGCACTGATTCAAAAGAATCTTGTTTAATGCCCTCATCATTTCATGTAGCACTTTCAAAAGATAAGTTCACATGGTCACTGAAATAATAAGAGAAAAAGAATGAAGCTTCTTCTTTGATATATGATTTGCATACCGAACCTTCAACTCTTGTTTTTGTCTCACTTTTTTCTTTAGTTGATTTAAGTACATGTTAAGGATAATTATTACTAAATTTTATTACATGTAATAAAAATAAAATTTAATGTACTCGATATTAATAACTTTCAAACGTATACATCCATCAATATTGTACAGAACGTCGAAGACGTGCTTCGAACAAAAGATGAATAGGAAAATGCTCCATTACATTAAAGAAACCTAGAGAAAATATTTTCTCCAGTTTGTATAGTAGTACAGGAATTTCTTTCTCAAGTTTACGAAGACAATCAACTTTTAACGTAGTTGAACAAAGCTCTTTATAAAATAAACTAAGTTCTGCTACAGCCGTCCAAACTTTTATGGACCATAGTTCTTTGAAAGCGACTGGTAACAAACGTTCAATCATTACATGACAATCATGACTTTTCATTCCACTCTGTTTATGGTTCTTATAGTCGACACATATATGAAATTGGAGGAAATCCCATTAGAAAATCTTAATCTTTCCACCCACTTTAACGGTACTTTAACTTGGTTACTGTCTAGCTCATAGCATGTTTTTGGTTTTTTGTGTCATTTGGCTTCATATGAAGCTCGGGACGATCGCATATTACTTCTATATTATGTGTTGATTTCAAATCGTCTTTCATCCTTTCTTTAACATTCTGAAGTATGTTAAATACATCATCGAACACATTTTTCTCGTTGCGCATCACATCAATATTATGATGAATTAGAAGATTTTTTCCAATAAGTCAACTCTCAAAATGTATTTTGTTTGCACCAATTAATAATCGTCGTTTTACCTTGAATTTCAATTTGTTTGCCAGTTTCATGTATCTTTGGAATATTCTTTACAAGGTCATATATATCTTCGCTTTACTAAATAATTAGTGGTCGCAAGGTCTCAAGTTTATTACTTATAAAGTTTTTTATCTTTTCTAAAAAGATGATTGATACGGAGAAAACACCGGTGATAGTCAAACAATGAAATTTTATTCCCATGCGGTAAAGAAAATGTTCATGTTTCTTCCATGCAATATTGATAAGCTAGACGAAAAACTCCAACCGAAAGCATTGCATATGTAGAAAAACTGCTTATATTGCACATCAGAGGAGTAAACATATGAAATTCTTTTTTTTGAAATATTGTATGTTTCAACATCTTCATACCACAATGTCTTCAACTCTTCAATCAACGGTTGTAAATATAAGTTGATTCCTTATGTCGGATCATCAGAGCCAGGGATGACAATAATGAAAAAATATATGGAGTTTTCATACACATCCATGGAAATAAATTGTCAGATGTAACGATTATAGGCCAAGATGAATATTTTGAACCAAATTGAGAGAACGGTGAAAATTCGTCCATACATAAACCAAGTCTAAAGTTGCTCTCCGGTGCTAAAGCGAGGTATGTCTTGCATTATAGTTTTAAAACCGGGTTATGTGAAGTTGTATTTTAATTTCATCTTATGCAATTACTAATAGTTGAGCATCGGTTGTACAACAATCACAAAGGTGTTTCTTAGCAGCATCTAATAAATCATGAAATTTTTTTGCTCCAACACTTGGTTTTTTTTCTTACATTAACCTCGTTACCATCACTTCAATAGTATGGAACATTGAACGTGCTATATATTCAACCATATCTTCTATGAGATTCGTTGGAATTATTTTAGTATCCACCTCCTCCTCCTAATGTACGGGATTAGATGTTATAAGCTCTCCATGACGATCCCACACCAAATAATTTGGCATGAAACCATATTGGCACAAATGAACTATTATTATATCTGGTATCAAATGCTTTAACAATCTGCATTTACTACATGAACCACAATTTCTTCATCATTCCCATTATTACTTAAAGCGAATTCAATAAAGACATATACACCATTTTGAAAATGTTCACTTGTTGAGCCTCCAATTTCTCTTCTATGTTGGTTCATGCAGCTCTGATCGATAAAATAATTGAAAAATTCTTCCTACTTTGAAACATAAAAATGTATTAACAATTACATATTGACATTTTATTTTTCAAAATCACACATTTAAACTTTCGTCAATATATAATATTATTTTATTTCATTTTATTTTCAAACAGATTTACACCAATTATTATATGTATATAATTTACAATTTTTAGGTTATTGCTTTTCAGTTTGATGATTGGTCATCCTACTTCTCATTACAAATACAGTAGTAATTATATTTTTTAAATCGTTTCATTTTAAACGATTCAAAAACAAATTGGTAACACTTCTCCTTTGTTTCCAGTATCGTACATATATGCGTGTACACATGGAATAAAAAAAGTGTTGTCGAAATTTTATGAACCATTGAAAATAACATGATTTGAAAAACATAATTATTTTATAGTGTTTGTAACTCGTCCAATATAATAAAAATCCGACATTTATTGTATCAGATGAATATAATTGTCCATTCTTGATAAAAACGAATATCTGTACAACGATCGTGTACAATACTTGTCAGACGGAACCAAAAACTTTCTAAGGGATTTATAAAAAGTAAAGCGTATTATACAATAATTTTTTTACATTCTAAGAAATGCATATAATAAATCATCGTTTTCGTCATCTTAAAAATACATACACTAAATTCTAAGCATCGACTCAAATTAATCCAAACTAGCTATAATGCTCATATGCACTAATTAATCAACACATATACACCAATTAATGCACATAGACACTAAATAAGTTTTTCCTCTCAACATATAAATAATAAAGTACTGTAATAATAACTTAGTTAAATTAAATAGGGTATTACAAACAATTAATGTGGTATTATACAACTATAACAACAAATTAAACCAAATTTAGCAAATCAAAATTAATTAGGGTTTGAGAATAAAACCTGATTGGAGATTGATGAAGGGCCTAGCTTATCGAGAGTGGAGAATGATGAAGTTGGAGATGATCAGGGATTTGCCTCCTTCCAATTTAAGAAGTATTAAATGGCCAAAGTTTTCTTTTGAATAGTACAACATTTGGATATATATATATATATATATATGTATGTATATATATACGTGTGTATATATAGTTATATCTCGGAGAAGGTTAGACGAATACACTATTAGAATACTTTAAAATGGGGACGGACCATGAAGTCGACCGGAGTCGGCTACTTCTCCAATATGGAGTCGGCTGGTGACAACCACATTTCTATTAAATTTTACGTCGGCTAGGGACGGTCTGCAACTGCCCGAGTTGGCTAGCATCGTCTATTTAATTATTTTTCCAACCTAATTCTTATATACATCTATTTCATTTGAAAAAATAAAAAACACTACTAAAATGGCCAAAAAATTAAGATTGACATGTATTAATATTCACCCAATGACGGGTCGTGAAAGGTTAAATTGGTATTTTCGATGATATATGTTCATGTAATTCGAAAAGTTATCGTTGTTGAAAATCTAACTCGCACGACAATTCGATGCTACTTTAAGTCGATCCATTATACAAATTCGATAAAGGTGGTTATATGTAACATTTTAAGGAATTAAAAATAATTTTTTAAGCCGTTCGTAATCAATTATGAATTTTTAAATGTATTTGGTATAATAAAATTATATAAAATAAAATATATGGCGTAAAAATAAGTTATTTGGATCTTATTCGATCTAAGATATTTTGAACATGTTTACAGAATATGGTTTAAAAATACACGAATATGGGGTGTCGATCTTGAATTTCAAATTTATGGCCGTTCATGGACTTTCGAAAAAAAAAAACCCTTCGTTCAAAGGCCGAGCGACCTTCAAACGAGACCAAATTTCAAGTTTGAAGGTCGCTCGGCCTTCGAACGAAGGGTTTTTTTCGAAAGTCCACGAACGACTATAAATTTGAAATTCATGGTCGACACCCCAGATTCGTATATTTTGAAACCATATTCTGAAAACATGTCCAAAATACCTTAGATCGAAAAAGATTCAAAGAATTTATTTTTATGTCACGTATTTTATTTTATATAATATTATTATACCAATACATTTGAAAATTCATAATTGATTACCCAATGGTTTAAAAAATATTTAATTCTTTAAAATGTTACATATAACCAACTTTATCGAATTTGTATAACAGATCGACTAAAAGTAGCATCGAATAGCCGTGCAATTTAGATTTTTAACAACGAAAATTTCGAATTATACGAACACATATCATCGAAAATACCAATTCAACCTATCAGGACCCTTCATAATTTGATCAATAATAATAATAAATGTCAATTTTTTGTTGTAGTAGTGTTTTTTATTTTTTTAAATGAAATAGGTGAAAAAAAAAAGAATTTAAAAAAAATATACGCGCCGACCCTAGCCGTCACTAAACGAGCCGATGCTAGACGACGCCATATCGAGTATACAGGTTTCAACCTAGATCTTCTTCCTCACTGCCTTTGCTTACTAAAAAACCGATTTTTTCTTTCCCATTAACGATTCCGACCCTTTCCAGCCGTCACCCTCCGTAGTCGTCGCCGTAGAAATCTAGAACTCGCCGGAATCTCCTCTTCTTCTTGAATTTGGTAATTTTCTAAACCCTAATTTGGAATTAAATTGTTTAATTAGGTTCAAATGTACGTTATCGTGATGATAATTGGGTGTAGGTATTGCTAATTTAGTGTATTAGATTATTTTTAGTATGAAATCGTTGAATTTGAAAGTGTGAATTGAGAATAATTGGGTGTAGGTATTTAGAATTTGAAAGTGTGAAAGTGTGAATTGAGAATTGGGAATTTGAAAGTGTGAAAGTGTGAATTTGAATTTTATTCCCGATCGATCCCATATATTTTATATTTGGATGAATGAGGATGACTTGGTCGTTGAATGTTGTTTGACTAGCCTGTGCGCCTTGTATTTGGATTGAGTGAGGGCGACTTGGTCGTCGAGTGTTGTTTGACTGGACTGTGCGCATTGTGGTTGGGTATTTATACCTGGAAAGTCTCAATAGCCGATCCATTCAGGCCATGCCGATATTATACAATGGGCGTATCGCCTCGATGCGCCACCATTTGTTTCTGATGCCTAGGTAAAGCGACAATTTGGATGTTTATTGCTTTATATGCAGTAAACATCTTAATATAAATGATTTAAAGGAAATAATTTATAAATAAACTTCTTGCTTATTTTAGTCTCTCTAATTTATATAAATAATTTAAACGACAATGAGACAATAACAAAGCCTTTAGTCCCAAAAAGCTTTGGTAGCTAAGAAAATACGATAATAATCACATAAAACTTCAAATGCAACTATATACATATAGGAATAGAAAATAAACGTTGTCAAAATTTATAATATATATATATATATATATATATATATATATATATATGTTTTTAAATTAGGAAAAATGTTCAACTATCTTCTCGACCATACCTGAATGTATGAAAGTCGAACAGGAACAAAAGGTTCAACGAAAATTTTTAAGGATGGTGTATATGAATTTGTTAAATTCGCTAAATCTAATAATGAAGAAGGCGGCAAACAAATTCATTGTCCGTGTCGTAAATGTCGACATTTGCATTATCGAAAACTGAATTTAGTTATTGTACATTTGTGTAAATCTGGTTTTGTGCCAAACTATTATTTCTGGGATCGTCATGGAGAAAAATTGGCGCATCTAATTCTATAGTGCCCGAGGGGAACAACAATAATGTTACGATGAATCCAATAGTAGAAATGGTGGAAGATGCAGCACAGTCAATGTTCCATACTGTTCAAGTTAATGATGTAAATATCGAAGAAGAACCGATCGAGGGGGTGAAAAGAATTTATGATTTACTGGATTCTGCGAAAAGACCGTTATAGGAAGGTTGTGGTAGCGGAATGGAATTGTAAGTTAGCACCGAATACATTACTTTGAAATCAAAATTCAATTTTACAAAAGTTGGATTTACAACAGTTGTACAAGCTGCAAAACGACATATGCCACCCAATAATCTGATGTGCGATGGTCATTATAAAGTGAAAAAACTAGTGTCTGCTTTCGGCTTGCCTTACCAGAAGGTAGATATATGTATAAAATATTGTATGATGTATTGGAAAGATGATATTAATCTTAAGAAATGCATAATATGTAATGAGGAAAGATACAAACCAAGAAAAAAAGGAAATGAAGTTCCATACAAGAGAATGCATTATTTACCCATCACTCACAGACTTTAAAAATTATATGAGTCGTCTACGACAACATCACATATGAGATGGCACGGTGTGAGAACACAGGAAGAGGAGAATTTGATAAATCCATCGGACGGAGAAGCATGGAAACAATTCGACAAGACTAATCATGTGTTTGCCGTAGGGAGTCGTAATGTGAGACTTGGTTTACGTAGAGATGGATTTTCACCATTCTCTCAATTTGGTAGTAAATATTCATCTTAGACTTTTATCATTACACCTTATAATTTACCTCCGTGGATGTGTATGAAAATTCTATATATGTTTCTTAAGATTGTCGTCCCTGGTCCTGATGATCCGACACAAGGAATCAATGTTTATCTATACCCGTTGATCGAAGAGTTGAAAATATTATGTTATGAAGGGGTGGATACGTACAACGGGTACAAAAAAAGAATTTTCATATGTTTGCATCTTTGTTATGGACTATTGGTGATTTTCCAGCTTACACAATGCTTTCAGGCTGGAGTACGGCCGGTCGTCTGGCTTCTCCTTACTGCATGGAAGATACACGGGCAATTTCATTACCGCATGGAAGGAAAATTTCATGGTTTAGTTGTCATCGATGTTTTCTCCATGTCAATCATACTTTTAGAAGAGATAAGAAAAAATTTGTAGTAAATAGAGCAGAGAACAAACAATGACCAACGACTTTATCAGGTGAAGAATCATATGAACTAGTTAAAAAATATCTGAAGATACATGAAACTAGAGTACAGATTGAAATTCCAGGTAAATCGAACTGGCATAATTGGTGCAAACAAAATATATTTTGGGAGTTACCTTATTGGAAGCGTCTCTTACTACGACATAATATTGATGTGATGCACAACGAAAAAAACGTGTTTGATAATGTGTTTAATACAGTTTTGAATGTCAAGGGTAAAATTAAGGACGATGCCAATTCAAGACGTGATATAGAACAATATTGTAAATGTCTCGAACTTCATATAAACCCTAATGACGGTAAAAAACCCAAAGCATGCTATGAGCTAGGCAGCAATCAAGTAAAATTTATGTTGAAGTGGATTGAAGGGCTGAGATGTCCAGATGGGATTTCTTTAAATATCCGTAGACGCGTTGACTTAAAAAATAATAAATTGAGCGGGATGAAAAGTCACGATTGCCATGTCATGATGGAAAATTTCTTACTCGTTGTTTTCAAAGAACTATTGGCTGTAATTAGTGATGATGAATATAGAGTGCGAGACCGAATCAGAATAAAAAAATGAAAAAGATTGATTATTAATTAGTGATGATGTAATGTATATAAGATGGAAATTTGTATCGTTTGTTGTATTATGTCAATTCTAAAACCCATGTTAATGTAATGAAAATTCGTATCGTTTGTTGTATTATTCTTTTATTATTCCGTTGTGAGCTATATGTATGTGATTATTAATCAGGCATGTTTTCTTATTATGAAATGATATATGTTTTTTTCATTATATGAAATGATGTATACATGCATATATATATATATATATATATATATATATATATATATATATGCATGTTTCTAGCAGATATTATGCGGTCCCAAGGTTCACGAGGCTCTGCTATAGGTGAGGGTAGTAGTGGTACGGCGATAATCTCCAGAGAGCATACAAGTGCCGAAGACCAATAGAGGGTAAGTATTTAATTTAATGCAACTATATCATATTATTTAGTGCATGCTACTAGTACATTTATGATTTATTAATTGATAATATCAAAATGTATTCAGGGATTTTGATTTACAACCGTCCGAGCCCATTCTAGCTGTGTCTCGCAACAGCTACCGTAGCATGATGACAGACTTGTGGAAGCATTGGGATAGGATCCCACTTTATATCATAGATGCCATATGGTCTGACCTCCAAGTAAGTATAAAATTCTAATTAATTTGAGATTTGACATATTTGATCTTTGAAAATTAATACACAGTTTATATAATTCATTTAAATTTCAATGTGCAGGCGTCCTTTATTGTGGATCCCCAAGATCTCGGGAGGTTCAGGACGCACTGGGAGTGGAAGATAAGAAAAAACCATAGAGGTACGCTTTCCAAGATGAAAGACGCGGGTAAAAAACCAAACTGGATGAGTGAAAATTTGTATGCGCGGTTTGTGCAATATTGGGAACGCGAAGACGCAAAGGTAAATTTTCTACTTTCATATGTCTGTAGTTATATTCGTTTAAATGTATAATAGTTAAATTATACAGGCGGTAGCATCGAGGAACTCCGCAAACAGACTTAGAAATCCTGCAACACACCGCGGTGGATCCAAGTCTTTTCAGCAATATTGAGAAGAAATGGTAAATATAAAGATTGTTATTCGCAATTTACTTATAACATTGTTTAGTTATATATATATATATATGTATGTATGTATGTATGTATGTATGTATGTATGTATGTATGTATGTATGTATGTATGTGTGTGTATATATACATTCTTTAATCATATCTAATTTCAGATGAGGGAGAAAGGTGGTGTTGCACCGTCTCATTTGGATGTCTTCATCCGAACACACGCTGTTGAGCATATAGATGAAGATGGCATGGTAACATATGAATGGTCAGACGCCGAATCAGTGAATATCCGAGTATAAAGACTATAAATTTTTTCTCTTATTTAACAATACATTAAACTGAATATTCATCTTCTCAAACTTATATTTCAAAACACAGTAGAGATGCGATAAGGAGATTGCTCACGTGCTTGTAGAATCTGGCAGGGAGCAGTTGACCGTTGAGGAGACGGACGGGATATTCGCTCGTATTACCGACCCACCGACCAGAAATAGACAGTATGGATATGGCAATCAAGCGGCAATATTTATTGAATTTGATTAATTCATTAACTAGTTTATAAATTTTATTAAATATTACGTATAAATTATAACTATGAATTTATTAATACACAGGCCGCGATGCAAGTCATTTACAATAAACAACAGGCTGAAGAAACAATAGGGCCATGTAAGCACAAGTCGCCGAGTTGAACGATTGGAGGAAGACTGGATTGAAGCAGCAACTAAACGAGACGATTGCTGCTTACTTGACAGGGCAGGGGACGAATATGCCGCCATCACAGGGATCTGGTGTTGTTGATGATTGGGTCGAATGGTAGTAAGTTTATATATATGTTTTCCAATGAACTTTGAATGTCTTGTATATTTGATGAAATTTTGGTTGAATTTTGTAAATATTATGGATATCTGTGATGATGGATGTTTGAAGATGTATATTGATGTTTTGTGGTTCTTAGTTGGACATATGTGTGATGTATATTGTTGCTTGGTGGAGTATATTTGAGGAATTTATATGATTGTGTGGATGGAAGGTAGAAATGGCTGCTGAAAATGCAGAAAAAATTATGTAGAATAGCGTCGGTTGGAGTCGGCTAGGGACGGTCTATGGGTCATTTATTTTTTTACACGTGTACTACACTTGGCGTCGGCCTGAGTCGGCTAGCCGATGCTAAAATAGGAAACAAACCCGTCCCCATTGTCGTCACCATTTCACTTGGCGACGAGCTATTTAGCGTCGGCCGGAGTCGGCTCGAGTCGGCTAAATGCCGACGCTAAACAGTCTTCTTCTTGTAGTGAAAGCACACGTAGATGGAATCACACAGAATAGGCGTGACTAATGGACATAACACTTAAATAAAAATCAATCGACATAAGTTAGTATTATTGATAAAGTATTAATTTTTCAATCATCAGAACATTGTTCTAACATCCTCCGCATTACAAACTACATGATAGATTTAGAGAGACATGCTACTGGAGCAAGACAAGAACTTTAGATGGTGAAGTATTTTTATTCACGTTCGGCGCTAGCAAGACAATCGGGTTCTGAAGGAATAATATTGATTCCAAGGTAGTAGCCTGGTCAGCATATATGTTCTATCATATATTTCTATTTCACGGTGAGTTTATGCAGAAAGCTCTCTGATATGCTAATGTTTATTACATGTTGCCAAAATCAACGATCCATACTTTAATGGACTTAGTTTTGATTTAGTCGAAATTCAACTTAATTTTCTGATGTGTAAAAGTATGGAACAACTTCTACAATCATGTTGGTGTTTTCCACGTTTAAGCGCACTTTTTGATACTTTGTTGTAATACTATATGTGAAGTCGGTAAACCATTTCCTTCTTATAAATAGTGTTTAGGATAATAACGTGAAGAACCACATTAGTCTGTCCTAGCAACAGCCAAATTCAATTCTTTGTCATGATTCTTGCAGTGTAATATATCTTTTATATTATACATTGATAATAGCCTAAATTTGATAGAAATGACAGGATGGCTACATGTATTCCATGTGTTAGCAAGTTTCTTGGCGCTAGTTATTGTCTAGTTCACTTAAACATTTACGTATTGCTTGCATGAATACCAAAGTCTAACCTTATCTAGATGATATTACATGGGATTTTTGTCACTGTTTATCACTAGTGGTATTTGGAAAGAAATAGAATGCCTGACAAAAAATGTGTTGTCAGTAAATTTTACTTTCAAGGTTGATGTACTTGGTCTTTAATTTTGCAGTTAATAAAGTTGTATTTCCTTCAAACTGTAGATCTATTTTGGTCCTTAGCTACAGTTGGATGGAAAGCCTTTGAGGTCATATTATGAGCAAAGTTGATTACTTGTGGCGCCCGTATACATTAAATAAATTGTGAGCAAATTATACCACAGTGAACTTTAATTACGCTCAACGTGTGATAACTCCACACTATAATGCGAGGTCGGCTCATCATGTGTCATAACTTCACACTATAAAATGTGAGGTCGGCTCACCGTGTGTGATAACTTCACACTATAATGCAAGGTCGGCTCAATGTGTGCGACAATTTCACATTGTAATTAAGTTAAGGTCGATCTACACTTAAAAGAATTTCCGCATTTGCAATAAGGGATCACTATGGCTCTATTTTTGGCTCATAAGTGACTATAAAAGTCACCGGGATGGTCTTGGGTTTTTTACTTATCCAACGTTAATAATGTCAAATGCTTATCCGATATTAATAATGTCAAATAAGCGTGTAGTCAGAATTAATTGATAATCATGTGTAGCGCCTGCTCAACGTCTAAGCATGTTTAGCATATTTTCCTAGGGCCCCAGCTTAAAAAATGCCCCACCACCACACATGCATAAATATTAATTACTTGAAAAAAATTAATGTGCTCCTATCTCGTTCAATAGAAGTATGAAAATGTGCATTGAAAACATGAACTATACATGCACAGTAGAGATAATTTTGGATACATTATGCGCATTAACATTAGTTCGTATCAAATTATTAATATTACATTATTATTTTGATTTTTGGTTTACTTCTTTTAGTGGTAGCACAAAAGCTAGATTGTTTATCTTCATTTTGTAAACAATTTAAAACTGATTTGTATTTTTTGACTCTTAAGACTTCAAATCTTTATACAAAATTTTCTTGATTACAATCGCAATAATTTTGGTGCTATAATGTAAAGTAATATCAAACTCTTTGAGTTAAAATACTTTGTTGTGTAAATATTGCAACGGACCTAACCGAGCAGCTTCGCATAGGGCCTCGAACTTGGTCGAGGCAGTCCTGATCATGTGGACTGCGATGCATTATAAATGGTTCAAAAAATAATTTATTTAATCCAGCGACACATTTTACTGTTGGAAATGCACTTGGTATTCTGCTACTGATACATCTTTTTATCTTTTGTACTCAGAAAAGAACGCAAACGCTGCGGAAGAAAATGGTAACAGTTGCAGTCTTCTTACTTATATTTCATAATAAAATCTCACGGTGGTTTCCTACAACAACTCAGTGCTTCATTTTGATATTGCGCAGATAATGGAATTTATGGCTGAGCATGCATGTACCAATGTGGTAAAAAGTGCGCAAGCACTGCGCAGGTGCAGCAGTGGCCCTTGGTGAACTGCAAATAAATGTGCAATTTCTTCTTTTATGGTAACCTAAAGGGTGAAATATGTGACAGAAGTGCTGTAAGATGAATAGGTAGCATTTATCATTATGTATACATAGTATGATATATTATTATGTTTAGTGCAGTGTTGTATAATGGATAGGTCCAGGTTTAATGCAGGGTTTTCAGACGGCTTTGTTTACCATGTCATCCCTTTTGTATCTTTGGCTTTGCTAGCTGAAAGTTATTTTAGTAAACTGTTACCTGTTTCTGAGCATCCTTGTGTTGCCGGGCCTAGAAACACAAAATCCTTTGTCTTTAAAATTTGATGCGCATAGTCTTTTTTGAAGTTCAATCATTTATTTTCAAGTCTTGTTTGAAATCTTATCATTTTATAATATATAATTTTTCATACGAGTAATCAATGGCTACGGTTTACTAAACACATAAGGACATACAATTTATTGATAGAGCTAGTAAACAAAGATTGGCTATGGATTTCTAAATTTAATGATAGGCTCTGTTCTAACATGAATATGTTTCGAGAACATTGTTAGGGATCTTATGGAGTTTTACAATTTTTTTATACACAAATTCTCCGCACGTTCACTTTTAGATCAATAACTATCCTTCTTTGAAATACATAGATATTTGTTCCCACTTCATGGGGAATCTTGAGCGGCTGTAATAACTTACTCAACTTTCAGATCTTTGACTTAAACCATTGGTAATTCAAGTATCTACTCACATGCATGGCCAATCTAGTTAGTTTAAGTAAAATCATATTCTATTTATTTTTCTTCATTTAATCAACTAATATAGGTTAATTAACTTAACATTTATATATGCTTTTGAGTTTATCAATGTATATTAATACCTATAAATCATTTATTTGTTTTTGAGTATACTAATATATATAACTGTAATGTGCAACATAGCAACATATACGTTAATGAATTCACTATGTAAACATTGGTCATTTACATATGTTTAACTGTCTCAAAACATTCTTAATATATTTATAAAGTATAAATATAAATACAAAATTCAAAATTATTTATATATAATTTCATATAAAATATCTAATCTAATTTTAAATGAATCGATAAATTTTAAATTACATTTAAAATATCCATTTAAGATATAGTTAGACATTTTAAAATTCAAAATTAAATATTAAAAATATTAGTAAAATATCTTTAAATAAACTTTATATAAAACAATTATTACAGTTGAAAATAATATAAATTTTAACTTATTCGTATTTGTGTATACTTCATTCATTTATTTACAATACACAAAGTTGTTTTAATATGTATAAACAATATATAGATTTATACATACACAGACATATATATTTGTGTGTGTATTATAAAATAAATATATGTGCAAATATTATTTAGCTAATTTTTTTTTAATTCATATATGTGTGTGTGTGATGACTGCCCTTTCCATCCATTTTAAGTTGACAATAAATCACACATGTTCAACTTAAATTGAACGAAAAGTTGGATCGTTAAGGGTAAAAAGCAAATAAATACACAACAGAATCTTACATGAATGGAATAACATATATTATTTCAATATATAATTTTTGCAATAGAAATTTTTAAATACATACATCAGAGTCTATCCTAAGCTCAGCCTAGACAGTTATTGTCGTGACCCGATTTTTCGACGCCTGAAATCGACATCAACGCGTCCACTGTATTAAATGCCGAACAATCGAATGCCGGAAAAATAGACCGTAAGGGTAAGAAGAAGGAGGTAGAAGAAGAAATATAGAATACAACATCAAAATCTCATATACGCAGTGGAACAATATATAATAGATAAACGATTGAATCTTTATACAGAAATAACTTTATCTATTATATACATTACATCATCAAAGTACAACAAAATTCATAGCACGCAACTAAACAGTTATCATAACCTGTCCTCACAAAAGCTAACTATGCAGCTTATACTACACATCGAAATATATATCAAGTACGTGCAATATGTCTCGCCATCCAACTTATCTCCTGAGCTCCACAGCATCCCATCCTGTATCCTATAATACTCGGTCTGACCCGATCATTATAGTAAAATAACATCCGAGTCAGTCTGGAAAACCAACATGAGAAAACACACTCAATTGGATTATTAAAGTTTTCAAAATCCTTTAAAAAATCAAAGGTATCTCGTAAGACCACGCCCCAAGTAAACATGTCGGATTTTTTTCCTTACGATCACCAAAACATTTCTTATCAAATCTTCTGATATTATAGTAGTGTATATATATACAAATACTTATCCAAATAGCCGAAATTGTTAAATTCATTAAATTCCAGCATAATAGGTATACAAATAAGTCTGAAGGCACTTATTGGAGATTTCCATCAGTGGCAGGACTACTGGGGTACCGCCCGTCACAGTGTTTGGTCTAGATCAGAGTACCGAGGATCCTCTCTACAACCCTATAACATAAGACCAGAGCAACCCCTTACTGGATAGTCCGAATAAGATCACCCCACGGTTGGGATCAGCAACCGCCTACACATCCGAATAAAAAGGTCATCTAGACATGGCTGACCTTACCCTAATTGGTTGCTAGCCACATAGCATTGCTGCACTTCCTCTGTTTTAGCCATTCCCGGTTGATGAGGCTTGAGGCTATGGTTACCTTTTTAGCACACATACACTTAGAATGTTCATCGTCCCCCTGATGATGTTCTGATAGCATTCGTCCATACATGTCCGTTTTCGGTCCGAACGGAACTGAAGGCACTACTTCTACTACATCCATTTTGGAATCACCCTCAGGATTAGTAGCAATTAGCCCTTGTACTTCATTGCTTCATCTTCGACTCCAACCTCTTGTCTTCCTCACGAATAACGTTCAAACCAGATCGAAATGGTTTTTGAAAAATTAATCCTGATCCCGATCTCTTTAAAACGATCAGCGCATTGGCCAATATTGATAGTCGGTTATTTAACTATCATACAACATCCACAAAACAACCATCAGGACTTAATAATTTACCAAATTATTTATTTTAAAATATCTTCGCAAGATATTTTTCTATACTTCAACCCTTTGAAAATAGTTTTAAAATCACTCTTTTTAACGTGGAATAAGTTCCACCATATTGTTTTATTTCCACTGAAAATCACCAAGTCTTAATACTTTAGATTTTAAACCTCTTTATCCAAAAATATGTACTTTAAAACACTTAAAATAAGACCTACTTAAAATACTTTATTTAAAATACTTGTTATGAAATTTTATAATAATTTGTCATATAAAACTTAAGCCAAAACTAATTTTAAAATAAACTATTAGATAGAGTATAAATATTTAATAACCATCTTTTAAATTAAATACTAGTTAAATCTTTAAAATACTTCAATAAATAACTTAATAAGTATTTACTTAAAATGTTATAATGGTTAAATAAAAAATTTCCTAAAACATTCTTTTAAATAACTTCAAACTTCCAACTTATATATAAAAAAATTCTTTGAAAATATACTTGGTTTTACAGGGAAATACACTTCCATTTCAGTATAACCCATAAAATACCATATAAATCCTGCTTGATTTATCTCAATTTAATTTACGTCCCAACCCCAAAAATTTCATTCAACACTTTAAAAATAAAACCATTTTTTATTTTTAAAACACATTTCCATCTCCTTATAATCATTTTCAAAACTATATACTTAAATTATTTACATTAGGCTACTAAATTACTTAAATAGAAATAATCCCTAAGAAATTTATAAGAGTTCTGAGTAAAACTTAAACCAAAATTTCCTTTTAAAATAAAGTTATTATATCAACTATTTATGTTAAAATTCCTTTTTAAAAATCATAATACTAATTTACCTTTTAAAATGATTAACTACCATAATTAAATTAAATAAATATTTACTTTTCTCTTAAAAATAAATAAAGTAATAAATTTTCTAAAATATTCTAAAAAACATTTTTAAACTTCTAGTTTATACTTTGAAATCTTTTCTTTTGAAAATATACTTAGTTTTCCAAGAAAAATATAATTTCCAACTTTTAAAAATAAAATCACCTTTTATTGTTAAATGAACTATACCTTTTCTTATAAATTCCACCGGAATCTATACTTTCAAATTTATCCACTGATAACCACTTCATTTGTAAACCAGTTTACAAATTTTCATTTCTCATTTTCCTTTTAAAAAAAATCCATACATTTTATATATATTTTTCCATTTCTAAAAATACCCATATATATTCAGCCAAGCATAACATTCAATAATTTTATCCCCAATATAATCAATATAATCTATCACATATCATCAAATAAATCACATCGCTGAATATAAAATAAATTCAACATTTTGAGGAATCCAGTTGGACCACTCCAACCTGTTTTCCTGCATCCATAGATGTTAGCACAATAAAAAATACCAATCCCACTTCGAAGGGGATATCGCGGTATAAAGAATCATCCGCTATTATGCGAGGAGCATATGGTCTCATCCGCTATATAATGCGGGAATCAATCACTCCAATATATATATACATATATATATATTACATAATATCACATCTAGACTGATAATATATCATCAATTCAAGCAATAAATAAATAAATAAATTTTGTAACTGTTGAATTTAAATGGAAATCCATATGAGCGAGATTAACTCACCTTTATTTCTGTTTGCAATCCACTCCAATCTTTACCAGTTTCACGGTTTTTGACCTTGTACAAGCATTATATGATTTATTAATATTCGAACAAACAGAACAATTAATTACCATTTATAAATTTATTTTATCTAATAATTTAATTTAAACAAATAATTGAATTTTAACCCAACTTCCCTTTAAAATTATTTAGTAAATAAAATGTGTTATACAAGTGAATTAAACAATTTAATCACCAAATCCATTGTTTTTAAAATAATATTTAAAATATGTATATGTATATTTATTTTCCCTTGAAACTATATATATACTTATAAAAATAATTTATAGATCAAAAAAGAATATAATTTTATATAACTTTCAAACCTTTTAAAAATTCCCATTTTCAAAATCTTACGTTTATATTCTTATCGTTTTAAATAAAAATATATGAGTATATATATATATATATATATATATATATTAAATTAAATTTGAAAAAGAAGAATAAAATAATTGCAGATGCCTCATGCCATCGCCAAGCTTAAGCCACCCAAAATCGTGATGCCCCTAAACTCTTGAACGAAATCGCGACCAAGCCTCGTCGATCGAATGCCATGATCATCCGTCCCCAAATCGCCCGCCCAACTTCGGCCAACCATCGAAAACCACGACACCACGGTCGTGTGCCTCCTTATTGCAACCACCTCTCCTCACGATTACACAGCACAATCCAACCACTTCCCATTATTCGCCACTTTGAACGTGTGTTCTCCTATCAATCGTGAATCGCTCTTTTTCTGAAATTTGACTTCGATGAAATTGTTGAAGAATGAAAAGGAAACTCGACTTGGGATTTTGAAGAAGGCTCGGCCTCAATTTGATTTTGTGAATGAAGATAAGGGTGAGGCCGGTTTTAAAAACGCTCGGCATATTTTTTTTTCAAGCTTTTATTCTTTTCTCCATGGAAAAAAAGAAGGAGAAAGGGATATCTGGTACATCTAGGTGACAGATGGCGTGAACCAAAAGACAAGTGGCTATGGTATAAAGTTCTGATGTTTAAATTAATTGATCAGTCAAAGAAAATATATTTTATATTTAAATTTTAATTTAAATTGTCTTGATTTTCACAACTCAAAATCTCCCTATCGAGACATGCCGCAAGGCATTTATAATGTTAAACCCCTATTACGAACATGATGGAAAAGGTTCCAAGGCCCAACTCAATCGTATGGAGAAAATAGCTTTTTGGACTCAATTATTATATTGAATTTCCGATATAAAATTTTAGTGTGTTTATCTACCGTGCGATCACACTACAACTCCAAACACTACGAAATTTGAAATCTAATAATAAAACACTATTACGCATCCAATGGAACTGGTTTCGTTGAATTCCGAGACTATGCCCCAAAAGGCTATTTTTAAATGTCGATTTAAACAATATGTTTTCAAAACTGAATAAAACACCTTTAAATTTAATTCTAACACTTCTACTATCTTCAGTAAAATCAATATAAATTTAATAAACCTTCAAATTATTTTTAACAGACTTGAAACCTCAGAATTCATATTTTACCCAATTTCCAATTATTAAGTTCAATATTTAAATTATCCAATAACCCATGATATTTGAAATTCAATTTAAATTTAAATTTTAAATATTTAAAATTAATTAAATATTCTAATTTAAAATATCCAAAAATTTCGGGTTGTCATAGTTATAAATACTGTCCTTACAAATGCTCAAAAACGATAAGCACAACGGAAAAGTAAACTACGACCATATGTTGATGAAGATGTTTAACTCTCCTTTGAAAACTCCAAGCGTCTTCTTGAAACTACCTGAATCCGACTCAAGTATTAAATACCTGGATCAGCCTAGTAAATCAGTGAGAGAAACGCAAATCATAAATATATAAGGCAGTGTCATAGATTAACTTTGATGTCGAACAAATGCTTTGAAAGGATGGGTTTCTACCTTATAATAACTAAAACATTTTAATCAAATCATTTGATATTATTTATAATGACATTAGCTTGGAAATACTTTTCAAATAAATGTATTAATCATAGCCGAAACTGTTACATTTAGTAAATTCTAGCATAATAGATTTACAACTAAAACTGTAAAGGCCAGTATTAGAGAATGGATTCCATACAATGACAAGCTAAGGGACTACCTTCCGACGGTACATCTCTAGAGGAATATACCGAGACATAGCCCTGCCGCCTCTACCAACACAAGATCGGCCTACCTTTTCCATAGTTAGTACCGAATATGACATCATCTCGGTCGTTCCCGACCAATCTGAGATGTCTCATAGCATACACAGCAAAACCGATATATTATATATAGGATAATCTAGAAAAATGATGAACATATACTAATGTATGTGACCCACTTAGCCCTACTACATCCACCATATTTTCGCCATTCCCAATGTACGAGACTTAAGGTAACGTTTTACCTTTCACATGACAAATCTCACTTTGAATGCCACACTGTCATTTCTAACAATATATTAATTGATTTCCATAAAAGTACAACCCCTGAGTTCATACACCTTGGGAAGGGTGTTAAGTACAAAAGGGGTTGCCTCCTACAACATAAAAAGATGTACGTTTGTAAAAACCAATGTACGTAGTCTTAGAAATGCAATGTCGGACATTCATCCATACAAGTTGTCCAGGCATAGTATAAACCAAAGGCACTCTCATATTACATTCTATCGAGAATCAATCCTAGGATTAATAGCGAACGGTCCTTGCATCGAAGATTTTCAGAATGAAGCACTACTGCCAACATATGTGTGTCTATATATATATATATATATATATATATATATATATATATATATATAAAATTTGGAATCACGGGGCTAGTGGCAATTAGACCTACATTGTGAAGAACTTTGTCTTCAAAATCATTATCTTGGACATGTTTTCATTTAGGAATGTATATTAGTTCGAAGTGGTTTTCGGATAGGACTCGCCGAAATCCGACCTCGGTTTCTCTGAACCAATTATCGATAAAAGATGTCAAGTATATAAGTGAGTATTATTCAATAAATCAATATCTTTTATTTAAGTAAAATTTCTTTTTAGAGATATACAACTTTAGATCATATTCTATTTCAGTATATACGGGATAATTAAACCTCTTTTACCAAATCCTTTGGTTAATTAAGCCCCTTTTTAACTTTGAAAATTCCAAAAAAAATCATCTTTATTTATTTAGGAAAGGTGTAATTCAAATTTTAACGAAGATTCCATATTCCAAAAATATATCTTTCATGGGTCAAAAACAATGTTATTTAAAACATCATTTACTGTAAATGCAAACCAGATAGTATTGAATAAAAGGGATCTATAAATTTTAGACTGATTATACCCAATAATAATTTCCATACTCAACATGCATTATTTGTCGGATAATGGGGAAATCACCTTTTAGATTCATACGGATAGTACGAGTTCCCTCCTTGGAATTTAATAGGATATTTTCTTTAACAACCAAAATCCAATTTTAAATCTTATGTAACTTTTGCAAAGCTCAGATTCTCTGTTCTTTTAACTTAAGAAACTACGGTCGGAGTAAATCAAATTAGCTATCCCCTCCGTCGGGTCAGTCCGGATAAGTAGAGTAGAACCTAGACACTGATGTTCAAGCTCGGGTCTAGAAACTGCCTCTCTATAACTCATAAGACGGTCAAGTTATTTGATCAACTCTAAACTCTTTTATATGATCTTTTAGAGATAATTCTCATTTACTTAACAAGATTCCAAATATTATATAAAACAATTTTCTTTTAACCATTTATTTAAAACTCCTATAAAATAATTATAAAACTTACAAATCATCTCCAAAATACTTAATTATTTATTTAAAAAGACTACTAAAAAATTTGAGAAGAAGATTTCATTGAATCTTAATTTTAAAAGTTACTAAAAACTGCTGCAAAAGTGCTATGAATAGTGTTTTTAAAAGTTTCTTTGATCAAAACATTAACTTCATTCCATTAATATCCATTTTATAATTTAAATCCCTTTTAAAACATTTTAATGTAGTTATAGAATTTATTTCATATTTTTAAAGATTTAAAAATACCAATTTTAAAGATTTTGCCATTTTTGTTTTCGAATTGCCAAACCGCGATGTTTTTAAAAACTTGATTTAGATGTAACTCAAATTCTATTAAATGAAACCTTGATTTTTATTCTTCATTTGTAAACCACAATTAAAAGAGTTCGGAAAATTCTTATTTCAAATCATTCTAAGCTATATTCCACTTTACATATCAATTTAACTTTTATGCCGTGAAATCGCAAACTACCGTTACACGACGCACCTATTTTTTATTCTAATTTCATATCTTTCAAAACTTCATCAATTGAAATTTAATGTTTATAAAATATTTATAAACCATTTTAAATCATTTTAAAGAGGTTTAACCATTCTGTAACACTTTTATAATTCATTTAAGAAAATGATTTTCTTTATGTAATTCGATATGTATTTAACGTGGAATATTTTCATAACCAAACAAATGTATTATCACATCCAAACATGATGATCAACCATAGAAAAATAATTATAGTAAACATATTATATCATCAGTAATAAGATGCAATATTTAAGTGATTAATAAGAGATATTAATAAGTGATTGACAAGTGATTCAAAGTGAGATTAACTCATTTTTACCAAACATAAATCTATCCACTTCCTACCAACATTCAATCAATAAAATACTCCCACTATCACTTTCTTTACACACGTCCATCACCTCCTTCCCTCTCTTTGCTCATGGCCTAGCCTCCCCTCTATCATAGTTCATGGCCCAAGGGAGGCTTTCCCCATAACTCCATCATTTTTTGACTTTTTAGAAGCTAAATAATTTTCCTAGATGATATAAGAACCTTGAAAAAGTTTGGTGGAGATTGGATATGATCTGATAGTTTTCTATAAAGTTGGAGATGAGATAAGAAAGTGAAGAGTTGAATTTAAGTTTGAGAGTTGGTGATGAAATAAAGGGGCATTGCCCTCTTATTTATAGCCTCAAGAATTTAGTGGAAAATTTTGCAAAAACCCTTCTTCTTCCATGCATGAGAACGTGCACCTCATACCCTTACGTACACCTTACCTCCTACACACGATACTTCCTTAAATCATTCCTTTATTTTAAGTTTTTTTCTCCTTTTGTTTTATTTTCTTTAGGAAAATATCTTGATATTTGTAAATAAATATCATGATATTTTGTTTAATTTATCATTAGTAAATATGAGATGTAAATGGTAATTCTTATGTGTATTTATGTGTTCATGGATGTATGTAAATGTATATGTGCATAGTATGTCAAATATAACATATAAGGTTGCACAACTTCCTTTGTCAAATCATTACAATTCCGAAACCCGATTTTCGGTCATACTTTTACTTCTCTGCTATGTATATTTATAAACAAATATTGAAAATATATTTCTTACTATTTTAAAGTAATTAAAATGTGCTCATTTGAATTATAAAACTATATAAATCAATATTAAACAAGCGTTTACAAAAAGTTCTGTCGTATTGATAAAGCATTCTCAATTTTCTTATATCTTCAAATCAAGTATATATTTTTATAAAATTATTATAAATGATTTACTATCACTATATAACTAATTAAAATAAATTATTATCATTTTAAAACAATTATTTGATTATTTGAACATAATTTAAAATTCCAAAAGACATATAAAAGTGATAATATCCCTGATGATGTCATAAATATATTTTATTTTCAAAAGTAAACCATTTTTATTTTATATTCTTGTTTAAATGGATAAATAAGTGTATATATCTAGTTTTGTGCATGCTAATATTGAGAAATCTCAATTTTTTTAAAAACTGATTTTCGTCGTTTTTCTAATGAAAACCACTAAATATCCATATTTGTTAATATATCTTTAAAAAAAGTTTACCGTCATTAGTTATGGTTCAAAACATTATAATTTGTGTAATAAAATCTTGTATTTGAATACTTCAAATATAAATATAACTTACCAAAGTGATAATTTGTGAGTCGTTACATTATATATGTGTGTGTGTGTGTGTGTGTCTCTCTCTCTCTGTGTGTGTGTGTGTGTCTCTCTCTCTCTGTGTGTGTGTGTGTGTGTCTCTCTCTCTCTCTGTGTGTGTGTGTGTGTGTATGTATGTATTTCATTCTTTTATTTATTAAAACTACACAACACTATTTTAATATGTATAAACAATTTATTTATATATTTATTATAAAATAAATAGTTTAAAATTATATATATATATAACTTGGCTAGTAAAAAAATTTAAACGAAAATAATTTATATTAGATGAATATATATATATATATAATATTAAGTAATGATTAATATATATATATATAAATATTACAATTATATAAAATTATGTTTTCAATTAGAGATGTTTTAAATTTTAACAGTTGAAAGTAATTAATTGAATATGTATATAAATATAAGTGAGTTTTAAGTTATTTTAGGTTTTAAAAAATAGTAAATAATGATTTAAAATTAAATGAAAATATTTATTATTTAGAACAAACATGCATATATATTAGAATACAACATGGTCGAATTTAAATATTTACATTTTTTAATTTCAGCCATTAAATTTAAATTAATAGTTTCATATAGATTAATTATCTAATATAGATTAATATATATTATTATTTATGGGGAAATAGTATCACGTATATAAAATCATTATAGTAACATGAACAACATAAAATGAAAAATATAAATAACATAAAATAATACATCTAAGGGAGGTAGCCTTCGATTAATGCATTGATTCAAATTGTCTCCTAGATGTCCTAGATCCATGCTCAATGGTGCAAACTTCAAAGTGTCACCATTTGAAAGAGTTTTGCATTTGATTTGGGGCGTGTTAGATTTAAGCTATGGGTTGGAGTATATAGGTCATGGCGGCCAAGGGGTGGGAGAGATTGAGCAAAAAGTAAAATAAAAAGCGGGGACATATGTTCATTAAATAAGGGATCTAGTAGAAATACGTTTCCACCAGCTCCTCCTACCAAGTCATGCCCTAAGAGACCCTATATCCTCGTTTGTGGTCGGCTTAAACTTGGTCAATGATGGACTAAATGAATCTAAAATCCAATAGCAACTAACTATTTTATACTTAACAATATCAAATATAAAATAGAGTCAGTTAAATAGAGACTAACCTATCTAAAGACAATAGTTAGAAAGAGTTAGTTAACGATATATTAACCCGTAAATACATATAAGAGTTAGTTAAATGGAGACTAACCCTAGGATATAGTTAAACATTGAGTAATCCTATAAATATAAAGAATAACATAAGTTAGATAAATGTGACTAGATTAAATACACATAAACGATATGTAAACACAGTGTAACTCCTTTAATATATCACTTAACACAGTCATTAAAGCACATTTCTAAACATTAAACACTACCCGATGTCACAGAGAAACCAACACGCCGTTCATCTTCTATTTCATGTGGGTTTGCCTAAAGTAAATGTAATATCTTGTAGATTAAATGGTAACTAATAAACAATTAATAAGGCTCAAAAATGGAATTTGAGAAAACATCGGAATTTGGCCATGATATTTGCACCTTTCCATGAGTGGCGATTTTCCGAGCAACTTTTATTTTGGAGTTTTGTAATTAGAGTTCAAACGAAGGAGTTATCAATGTTTAAAGTTTTCAAACGAAAATAATTAAAAAATGAAACAAGAGGAAATAAATAATAATTATTAAGTCGACCTCACCGATCGACCCTCTCCTTGGATCGGTCTACCCTATCGGTCGATTGCTTATAGTGGAGAGGTCAACTAGTTTTCGAGTGGCAGATAGGGCTGAACCTTAGCCATATGGTCCAGATTTAATTATTTAGCGAAGATGATTGATTCGAGCGCCTATATATAGGCCTAGCCACTTGCTTTTTTTCATATTTTCTGATCAAAGCAACAAATTTTTTCCATTTTACCTTCCCCACCATTTCTATTAATTAAAAAATATTATACTATACTAGTACGGGCCCGTGCTTCGCACACGGGATGTTTGTGTTATTGTATATGTAGATATTTTCTTTGAGCGCAAATATGTAAACGGAAAGCAAGGGCATTTTTGAAATTTCAAAAAGACACCGAGTAATTTAGTTCAACGAATTTTCTTTATTAGTAGTAAAGATATATATAATCGAAGAATGGTGGAAAATAAAAGAGAAGAAAAGAAGAAGCAGATCAATACTACGAAAAAAGATAAATTTTATTATTATAAGTCTATATTCCACTCAACCTGAATCTTTTCTTAGATCCCTAATTCTAATGGTATGTCTATTATTATACATATTTTTGGATTCGAAAGGAAAATGAATTAATTAAAAAAGGGATTCGGATTTGGAAATTTTAGAAAGCTCGAAAGGTGAATGAGAAATTATATTATTTATATATGATATTGAAATTTATATCATTCACTTTTATTTAATTATTTTGTCCATGCAGTATCTCTAGAGTTGTAGGCTTAGAATAAATGTATTCAATTGAAATCTCGTCTACATATTTTGTAAGTTAGGCAGTAGGAAAAGGGATGGTATTTACACCATAATTTTTACATTTGGAAATTGGCCTATGAATTTATTAAAATAGAATATTGATAAGATTACAAGATTTATTCTAGATTTATGGAAAATGGATTGTAAATTGTTAGCATTGATTTGAATTGCCCTAATTAGAATTGGAATGCAAATTTCCATGTTTTAATTTATTAGGAGCATTGTATGTACAATTTAGTTGTATATAATTCCACATAATTTACATAAATTATCCAATTCCAGAAGTATAAAAAGTGCATAGTTAGAAATAACCAGGATTACACCAAAAAAGGAAGAGATGTGTAAAGTATGAAGATTCTCTTCTAAAGTTTGCACTTTATATTTCAACAGAAAGAAAGATAATTTCTTGTAATTTCAAATGGAGCAAAAGTCTCATTTTTGGGTAATTTATGGAAAGTTCTAACGGTAATTTTTTTGGAAAGGATAGCTCTAATATATTAGAATGTGAAAATAAATGTTCCTTATAGAATATATGTCAACCCGCCTTTTGGCAAGGCCGTGGATAGGCATATTTAACTAAATTGACTACTCATTTGTCGAGACTGGAATACGATGGGATTGCGTCAACTGGATGGATAGACGGTCAGTCCTAGGTGGTTCGGTGTATATGGCTCGGCCTTGGTGGTTCGGTAGGTGCCGCTCGGCCAAGGATGAAAGGCCATGCATGGCTCGGCCTAGGTGGGTCGGCCAAGATTGGACGGTCGGGCCTGGTTCGACATTGGAGTGGATCAGCACTGGTGGTTCGACCTTGGTGGACTGGTCATATGGGATCAGCATTGGTGGTTCAGCCTTGATGGGATAGGCCTTGGTGGACTTTTTATATGGGATTGGCACTGGTGGTTCGGCCTCGAAGGGATCGGCCTTGGTGGACCGCTTATATGGGATCGACATTGGTGGTTCGGCCTCAGTGGGATCGGCCTTGGTGGACTGGTCATATGGGATCGGCATTGGTGCTTCGTCCTCAATGGGATCGACCTTGGTGGACTGGTTATATGGGATTGTTGTTGGTGGTTCGGCCTCAATAGAATTAGCCTTGGTGGACTGGTTATATGCGATCGGAATTGGTGGTTCGGCCTCGATGGGATCGGTCTTGGTGGACGGGTTACATGGGATCGGCATTGGTGGTTCGGCCTCCATGGGATTGGCCTTGGTGGATTGGTTATATGGGATCAGTATTGGTGGTTCGGCCTCGATAGGATCGATCTTGGCGGTTCGTCATGTTCTGGTTCGGTCGTAATGAAGTGGATCGGTGGATGTGGCTCGGCTTGCCTGGTTCGGTCGTAGTGTTGAGTCTGGTTCGGCCATGGCCTTGATGTGCCCAGACTACTCAGGAAGCACAGTAACATGAGTTTTGCCTATAAATACAGCATGTTGGGTTTCAAAAAAGGGATCTTCATTCTGCTTCACTTCTTCTTCCTTATTAGGGCTACTCTGTCATTGTTGCTTTAAAAACTTTATATTGTAACTGTAATTGATTGGGATATCAATAGGAAGAAAATTTCTGGAGTGGAAGTAGGCCTAAGTTAGCCGAACCACTATAAATCTTCTATTATTACTGCTTTCTTTCTAATTTTTACAGTTCTTCGTATTTATACTCTCTACATATAGTCTATCTGCGATTTGTGACTGTGATTTGGTGCTTTCATCTAGATTTGGGTGTTAGTGTCAAATTTTGGCGTTAACATTTTGGTACTTTCACCGAAAGAGCTAGCACTCAAGGATTCTGAAGCTTGGATTTTGGATTTAAAGGCTTAGGAACTTGGATTCTAGAGACTATGGCAAAGCAATCAATTAGGAGATAGAGGATGGAAAGAAGTCAGCAAGAGAGAAGTCAAGAGGCTTCCTCTGGAGCTAATCAAGCCTCCGCCTACATCACTAGGGACGAGATGCAAGTCATGATGAATTCCATGTAGGAACAGTTGAAAAGGCAAGAGGATAAATGATGCAGGCACTTTTAAACAATTTGAACAAGCTGGAACTGTAGGAGCTCAAATCCATGGGGATCAGAAAGACTCAACCGGCAAGTAGATGGAGTGGTTCAGCAAGGGACAGCCCCAATCAGCAAACAACTATCAATCTAGGTGGATCTAGACTCAGGGGCATGCCACCAGGTGAAGCTGGGCTAATCCATGAAGGGATACCAGATGACGCTGCACAGCCCAGCGCCAACAGGAATGTAGGAGTGCGTGACGAGAAGTATGTACTGGAATTCCCTCAAGGACTTGGATGGTGCTTGGGAAATGTAGATGGGGGCAACCCTTGGCAGGTAAAACTGGATTGGCTGACATCATCAGGCGAACTATTCGCGCAGGTATGAAAAACGGGGATTTGGAGGGAGTAAACAAAAGTTCGTTTACCCATAACATCAAGATGGCCAAAAACCCACCCGATTTCATGTTGCCCACTCTGGATGTATACAATTGTAGGACGGATCCCAATGACCACTTGATGAGGTACACAAGACATATAGAGGTCCTGGGGGCATCAGAGGAGGTTATGGCCCTGTGTTTCCCCCTGTACTTGCCCGATATAGCTGCTTTGTGGTTCAGACAGCTTGAAGATGGATCAATTGGAAGATGGACAGAACCGGTGGATAAAATCTTGAGGCAGTTTCGAATTCACATAAAAAGGCTGAAGAACGTGATGACACTGACGTCATTTAAGTAGAGGGTAGATGAATCTCTCAAGACTTCTTAAACTTGGTTTAATGCAACAGTTTCTTCGGTGGATCGGCCAGATCCATCAATGGTTCTGATGGCGGTAGTATCAGGAGTTGGGGATAATTCGGATTTCAAAGTATCATTGATACATGATCCACCAATTGATCTTGGGGAATTCTTTCACGAAGTCGAGAGGTTTCTTCGACAAGGGGATGCATGCTCGGATATGAAGTCAAAGGAAGTAAACATGGTTAAGGATGAAGAATCGTCCGGTGAAAGCTCGGGTAAAGATAAGGATAAAGGGAAGAGGAAGCGCTAGGGAGAACCAAAATTCTCCACTTATACATGATTGAATGCAACATTGGAGCGGATATTCTTGGATACTTGGGACCGTCTCCCTTATCGAAGGCCGAAAAGGAGGGAACCTTTAGAATGCGAAAGGGCATCAGGAAGGCACCATCTCTTTCATGACCTGGATGGACATGATACTAACAGCTGCCGACATCTAAAGGATATAATCGAGGAGTATGTAAAGAATAGTCAGTTGCGGCAGTTTGTCAAAAATCGAAGTGCGACGGTGGAACAGAAGCAGCCACCGCCTACCTTGATTGACGATGGCATGAGGCCTAGAAATGGTGGCCATTTGGTTATCAACTAGCCGTGATGATTTGGAATAAGTAACAAACTCTGGGAAAACGGCTAAATTACTTACTCATGTGCGTAGTCGAAGATAACCCTTAGGAATGCTCTGAGATGATGGTTTATCGAGACGCTCCGGTTTGTGAAATCTGTTTTTTCTTTTGGCTTAGACATTTGCTTTTCCTACTTTGGTTTTGGAGTTCGGTTTGAACTCCCGATTTTGTTGGTTTCTTAGTTTGGATTTTGGTTTGGATGCTTGATTTTTGATTTCGATTTCGATTTGGACTTTTGATATGGTTTTCTACTTTTCTGGTTTGAATATGGGTTTCAGATTCAATTTTTATTGACTTTTATCTTGTTTTTGGCTAAAAGGTCATCGAGTATGGACTATGTTCGGCAACGGTCCGGATAGACCAATATTTGGCCTAGGACTTAGGCCCTATGTCACTTGTCGGTTACTATCACAGGTCGTCGAGTATGGACTATACTCGGCAAGGGTGCGGAGCGACTAGGATTTGGATTAGGACTTAAGCTACGACATTAATCAACGTTCAGGGACACTGAACTAGGAACACCATGGCATTACTTGACATAGGTCATCAGGTGCAGGTTGTGCTTGGCAAGAACCCGGAGTGGTTACGGATTTGGATATTGGCTATGAATAGCTAAGGATTTGGGCAAGGACCCGGAGTGGTCCCGGATTTGGATATTGACCCGGAGAAGTCATGGATGTGGTTATTGGTTATTGGATATGGTTGGATTAGGACTCGATTGTCGGGTTTGGATGGATGTGGAATTGGATAAGAATTTGGTTACTGGATAGGAATCAGATATCGACTCGGAGCAGTCGTAGATTTGGATAAGAATACGACGATGGCACTTGGATAAAATGGATTGGATTATGAATCGGAAGGTATGGCTATAGATAACATATAGACTTCGGATAACGAAATTGAGGCTATTCAAAACAGACCTCCCAATAGCAAGGCATGTTTTGGAGGGAAAATGTTTACCCGCCTTTTGGCAAACCGTGGACATGCAGATTTAACTAAATCGACTGCTCATTTTTATCGAGGCTGGAATACGATGGGTTTGAGTCAACTGGATGGATAAACGGTTAGTCCTAGGTGGTTCGATGTATATGGCTCGGCCTAGGTGGTTCGGTAGGTGCCGCTCGGCCAAGGATGGAAGGTCATGCATGGCTCGGCCTAGGTGGATCGACCAAGATAGGACAGTCGGGACTGGTTCGGCTTTAGAGTGGATCGGTACCGGTGGTTTGGCCTCGAAGGGATCGACCTTGGTGGACTGGTTATATAGGATCAGCATTAGTGGATCAACCCCGATGGGATCGGCCTTGGTGGACTAGTTATATGGGATTGGCACTGGTGATTCGGTCTCGAAGGGGTCGGCCTTGGTGGAGTGGTTATATGGGATCGACATTGCTGGTTCGGCCTCGATAGGACCAGCCTTGGCGGGCTGGTTATATGGGATCGACATTGATGGTTCAGCCTCGATAGGATCGGCCTTGGTGGACTGGTTATATGGGATCGGCATTGGTGGTTCGGCCTTGACGGGATCGGCCTTAGTGGACTGGTTATATGGGATCAGCATTGGTGGTTCGTCCTTGATGGGATTGGCCTTAGTGGATTGGTTTTATGGATTGGCATTGGTGGTTCGGCCTCGATAGGATCGGTCTTGGTGGTTCGTCATGTTCTGGTTCGGTCGTACTGAAGTGGATCGATGGATGTGGATTGGCTTGCCTGGTTCCGTCATAGTGTTGAGTCTGGTTCAACTGTTGCCTTGATGGGCCCGGACTACTCAGGAAGCCCAGTAACTCGGGTTTTGCCTATAAATACAGCATATGGGGCTTTAGAAAATGGACCTTCATTCTGCTTTCCTTCTTCTTCCCTGTTAGGGATACTATGTCATTGTTGCTTTAAAAACTCTAGATTATTGTAATTGATTAGGATATAACTATAATGGAAATTTCTGGAGTGGATGTAGGCCAGAGTTAGCCGAACCACTATAAATCTTATGTTATTGCTGCTTTCTTTCTAATTTTTACTGTTCTTCATATTTTTACTCTCTACATACATTCACTACAAGAAAAAGGCAGAATACCGACAGCCAAGACCGACGGCTTCCGACGGCCATTTACCGACGGCTTTCGACGGGCCGTCGGCGGCCGTCGGAAGCCGTCGGAAATTTGCGATTATACCTGCCAGCCGAGACCTTTCTTCCTCCTCCATTCCATACGAAAATAAATCAAAAAAACCCTCAAATTCAACCTCCAAGCTTCCAATCCCTAATTTCTAGCTTCCGGATCTTCCAAGGCTCTCTAATCAAGCTCCATTACTCTTAATCTCAGGTATAATCTCTTATTTTTGTGAAAAATTCAGTTTTTACCCTAATTCTAGATTTGCATAAATTGATAAATTAGGGCGAATTAATGATTGCAATTGTTTCCACTAGCGTAATAACGGTTTATAGCATCACATGGTATACCGATTTCATCTTTTATCGTGAAATTGTGATAAACACGTACAATTTGTGCTTGTTCATGTATATGTAAATTGTTGTGTATGCCTTGATTCGACGATTGTATACGTTATTTGGAATAAGATAAAATGATTGAATGAACTAGGAGTATTATATTGTGCACATATTTACTTATGACACAAAAAAATGCATTACTCTAAGTTATAATTGTGTGTATTGAAAAATGACAAAAATGTTAAACCAGCCCTAAGTTGATGCGTAATACGTCGAATAAATGTGTGAAATTAATATATAAATGTGAACAGTGAGTAAAACTGTATTTTTTCGTAAAATGCACGCATGTAACTGACAAATGTCCCTTAGAGAGTTTTTGGCCCCGTCTGACGAGTGTTGTACATGATCGTTGTATAAATAGTCGTTTTTTTCGAAAAACGACCATTTATATTCATCTGGTATAATGTTTGTCGGATTTGTCCCAGTATTGGACAAGTTATGAACACAGTAAGAATTTACATTTTGTATACTATTTCGTCTCAAACGGTTCATAAAGTTTCGGCCTAACTTTTCTTTTTTGTTTCCTGCGTACACGCATTTGTGTACAATGCAGGGAACAAAAGGGAAATGCTGCCGAAATTTATTGAATCGTTTGAGACGAAGTAATATACGAAATGTAAATGCTTACTGTGTTTGTAATGGGAAGTAGGATGTCTGACCAATGAAAAAAAATTATATATATTTTTAATCGTTACGTACGTTAAAAAATAAAATGTGTCCTATTTGAAAATATTTTTAAATTTGTGAAGTTGTTCTTTAAATTCAAAAAATTATACAACCATGAAAATAATCTTTTTTGAATTTGTATTCTTTAAAATAAATATTAATTTTTGAACTTTTCGTTTTGCAAATAGGAAAAATGATTGATTATTTTGTTGATCGGAGGAGATGGATGTACCAAAGAAAAGGACCGAGGGGCTCAATAAAAGAAGATTTTTATAATGGTATAAACGTGTTTGTTGAATTCGCTTTAAGTAATAACGGAAACGATCCAGAAATTCGTTGTCCATGTAGTAGGTGTAGACATTTGAAGTATTTGTTACCAGATATTGTGAAAGTTCATTTGTGCCATCACGGTTTCGTACCTGAATATTATGTTTGGGATCGGCATGGAGAAGTTGTAGCAAATACTTCTGTAGAGTCTGAAAGTGTCGTTAACGAAATAGTTTCAACGACCCGTATAGAAAATATGGTCGAAGATGCAGCACGATCAATGTTTCCTATGGTTCAAGTTGACGACGATGATGGAAATGTTGAAGAACCAAATATTGAAGCTAAAAAAATTTACGATTTACTAGATGCAGCTAAGAAACCTATTTGGGATGGTTGTAAAAGCGGCACTCAGCTGTCAGTAATCGCAGAATACATTGCGATGAAGTCAAAATACAACATCACTGAAGCTGGGTTTACGGCTGTTGTACAAGGTGCAAAAAGACATATGCCGCCCGATAATCTAATGTGTGAAAATCATTACGAAGTTAAAAAACTTATGTCGGCTTTTGGTTTACCGTATCAGAAAATAGATACATGTTTAAAAGGATGCATGTTGTTTTGGAAAGAAGACGCAAACCTTAGAAATTGTAAAGTTTGTAATCAGGAGAGATACAAACCAAGAAAAAAGAAGGGGAAGGAAGTTCTGTCCAAGCGTATGCACTACTTACCCATAACTCCAAGACTTCAAACATTATATGCATCTTCTGTAACTGCGTCTAATATGAGATGGCATAGCGTGAGAACAGAGGAAGAGGGTACGTTGACACATCCGGCCGATGGAGAAGCATGGAAGCATTTCGATAAAACGTATCCAAATTTTGCAGCGGAGAGTCGAAATGTTAGATTAGGATTATGTACGGACGGTTTTTCTCCATTTTCTCAATTTGGTTCTAAATATTCATCATGGCCCATTATCGTCACACCGTATAATTTACCTCCATGGATGTGCATGAAAACGCAATATATGTTTCTTACTGTTGTCGTTCCTGGCCCCGACGATCCGACACAAGGAATCGATGTATATTTACAACCGTTGATTGAGGAGTTAAAAAAACTATGGAATGAAGGAGTAGAAACATACGATGTGTCCAAGAAGAAAATTTTTCGTATGTTTGCTTCTTTGTTGTGGACTATAAGTGATTTTCCTGCCTATGCAATGCTTTCGGGATGGAGTACTGCCGGTCGTCTAGCATGTCCATATTGCATGGATGAAACACGAGCGTTTTCTTTACCTCGTGGTAAGAAAATTTCATGGTTTGACTGTCATCGATATTTTCTCCATGTAAATCATCCCTTCAGAGGAGACAAGAAAAACTTTTTAGCTAATAGAGAAGAAACCAGACAACCACCGACAATATGGTCAAGCGAAGACATATATGAACTTGTTAAGGACTATCCAAAGATATATGAAATTGGCGAGCAAATAGAAATTGAAGGCAAATCAGTTGTTCATAACTGGTGCAAACAAACTATTTTTTGGGAGTTGCCGTATTGGAACATTTTCTACTTCGCCATAACATAGATGTGATGCACAATGAGAAAAATGTATTTGATAACGTTTTTAACACAATTTTGAATGTGAAAGGGAAGACGAAGGATGATTTGAAATCAAGACGTGATATAGAAGAATTATGCAAACGTCCTGAGCTTCATATGAAACCAAATGACAATAAAAAACCCAAAGCTTGTTACGAATTAGATAATAATCAAGTTAAAGCTGTGTTAAAATGGGTGGAAGGGTTAAGATTTCCTGATGGGATATCATCAAATCTTCGTAGATGTGTTGACTTTAAAAATGGTAGATTAAGCGGAATGAAAAGTCACGACTGTCACATAATGATGGAAAATTTATTCCCCATAATGTTCAAAGAACTACTGCCGTTAAAAGTTTGGAAAGTAGTAACGGAACTTAGTATGTTTTACAAAGAGCTTTGTTCGACTACTTTAAAAGTGCAACGTTTACGTAAACTTGAAGTGGACATTCCTATATTGCTTTGCAAATTAGAGAAAATATTTCCGCCTGGTTTTTTTAATGTGATGGAACATTTACCTGTTCATCTCCCATCTGAAGCACGACTTCGAGGTCCTGTCCAATACGGATGGATGTATCCATTTGAGAGGTATATGTAATATATATGTTATAACGTAATTTAATTGCATTTGAAAGATGAAGTTAATATAAATTAATGTTGCGTAGATATTTGAATCACCTGAAGAAAAAAGTGAGGCAAAAAGCACGGGTTGAAGGTTCGATATGTAAATCCTACATCGAAGAAGAAGCTTCGTTCTTTTTCTCTCACTATTTCAGTGACCATGTGAATATTTCATTTGAAAGTATTCCTCGTAATGACGAAGGCGACGAACAAGAGTCCACTCAAGCAATGTTATCTATTTTTAGACAACATGGTCGGCCTTCTGAAAAATGTGTAGAAATATGGCTAGACGATAGAGATCTTCATGTAGCACACACTTATATTCTTCTAAATTGTGACGAGGTTGCGTCGTTTGTTAGGTAATCTGAAATAATAATTTGTGTTTTATTCTTTTCTTATATGCATGCGCGTGTATAACCTAATGTAACAATTTGTTTATATATACAGTGTTTATGAACGTGAACATCCGAACGGAGATCTCAGTAAAGAATTTTTCGGTTGGTTTTCAAATTACGTTTATGAGCCGAGAAATTGTGTTGTTGACGAAGGGTTGAAACATCTTGCGATGGGACCAAAAAGAGTGGTCAAGACATATCCAATATATTTCGTCAACGGATATAAATTTAACACCAAAGAATACGGTGCAGAAAAATTAACAAATAATACTGGTGTATTTGTTAAAGGTAGTGACGATCCAGAAAATCATTTAAATGATTTTTATGGCATTCTGACACAAATTTTGCAACTGACATATTTCTCACGACCCGCGGAGGAGGTGTTTCTATTTAGATACAATTGGTTTAGCAATGTTCCAGGTTTTGGAATTAATGTGCACAAGGATTATAATCTTATTGAAATAAAGCATACATCGCACTATCACAAGTATGATCCTTTTGTACTAGCCAAACAAGCATTGCAAGTTTATTACGCTCCTTATCCGTCTCTAAAAAGAGATAAAGCAGATTGGTATGCAGTTTTTAAAACAAAGGCCAGATTCACATTCGATGGGAAGAATATTCCCGACGAACAAGCTTATCAGGCAGATCTTGAGCAAAATAACGAAATAATTATTACAGACGATCATACAGATTTTGGTCCCTTGATCGATGAATCAAATGTTTTGGTAGAAGCGTTTGACAGTGCAGAGGAAAATATCGTCGAAAACGAGACCGAATCTGAATCAGAAGATGATGATGACTGATACAAATCTGAATCTGTTTTTTTGCAATTGATGTAACTGTGTTAAATTCTTGATGCATTATGAAATTGACGTAACTATGAAACCAAATCCTTTTACTATTGTTCGCATGTTGTATTCTTGATGTATTATTAAATTGATGTAACTATGAAACCAAATCCGTTTACTATTGCATGTTGAATTCTTGATGTATTATGAATCAGGTATAACACACTTCCATTTCTATATCCATTTCAGTCATTAATTAAGCTGTAATTTTTACCGTTGATGTCATTTTCATATGAAATATATTTCACTATCATGTTTTTATACTCTTATATAATGATGTGTATATGTCACAGGTTTATCAGTATGTCGTATAGAGGTAGGAGCTCTTCCCGATCGTCTGGAGGCGATGGCAGTGGCCCATCGCAAGAGCCACAGCGTGCTGTTGTATCTTTGGTCCCTAGAGCAGAAGGGTAATTAAAATTAAATTTTATTCAGCATCTTATTTTTTCTATGATATACGTACGTACTTATCTATATCGTACCTAAAAACAGGGGGTTCGACCTACTTCCCTCCAAGGTTGTGCTGGACGTCTCTAGAGCAGCATATCGTAGTAGGATGAGTGCGTGCTGGCCGAAGTGGGACTCCATCCCTCCTCACATCGTAGAGTGCATATGGCAGGATGTTCTAGTATGTATAATTTTTTTGTTTTCCATTTTTAATTCGTTTTTGTCGTTTTTCTATTGTTTATCGTTTAAAGTATAATCTTTTTTTCACACAGGCTGAGATAGACATCCAAACAGACGACATGATGCTGGCACGAGCATATTGGATGAGGAAGATGCGCAAGAACTACAGGGATACGATATCCGAGATTAAGAAATCCGGTAAGAAACCAAAGTGGATGGGAGAGAGCATGTATCAAGCTTGGTTGAGCTACTGGGAGACGGACGAGGCGAAGGCAAGTATACTATTTTTTTTTTGAATTATTAATTTGACGTGATTGAAAAATAATGTATCAAATTTTGAATGTACAGGCAGAGTCGGATAGAAACTCTGCAAATAGAAATAAGAATCCCGTCACTCATCGCGGAGGATCGAAGTCGTTTCAGTAGTATCGGCAGGAGTTGGTAAATTTACTGAATAATAAATGTAAATAGTTTATGCTATATGATTCTAAATGTATAATAATTGTATGTAATAATCAAATTCAAGAAGCCGAGGCACAGGGTCCTGTCAGCTATATGGACGTGTTCACCCGTACGCATGCTGTCGAGCATGTTAATCCAGACGGGACTGTTTCGTACACATGGCAGGACGATAAATCCAGCAAAAGTCATGTAAGCATATTTCATTTTATTCATTATTAGTAATTGTTAAATTATGATGAAATAAGATATGATATTATTAATTTGTTAATGTAGGAGATGTTTATGGAGCAGCGGCAGAAACTCCTTGCTGATACAGGTCGAGAACAACTGACGACCGATGAGGAGGACGTTATTTTTGAGTCCGTTATGACTCCAGCTGAGCATGGTCGACGTTACGGCTTTGGCAATTTAGCGGTAAATAATTTACTTTTTATTAAAATACTTAAAATATGATATTTTTACCTTTTCAAGACAATAAACTTGGATTTTATTTATTTTTCAATTATTGCAGTCTAGCAATCATAGTAGGGGACGGCGGAGCAGACCACAGAGCGATTTAGCAAGTATAGAAGAATTGCGGACTAGAGTGTCCCAATTGGAGGAGCAGAACCGCCAACAGGCCTTGCAGACCGCACAGTTGTTAGAGTACATGCAGCAGTTTGGTGGCCGCTTCCCTTCCTCGGTTGGCTCTGGATCTGGAGGAGATTGACTCATTGCTTGCTTGTTCGTCGTTCGGGTATGTTTTTTGTTTGTGTAGAATGATTTGATAGACGGTGCGGATAAATATTGATTTGTATAATTATGTATGATACACTTGGTTTTCTAGTTTTATGAGGACATGTGCATAAGAATATTGATGAATTTGTGTATTAACAATATGGTGGAACAATTATTGTTAATGTTGGGATGGTTATGTATGTTTTTTATCTTATTTTGATTGTATTTTTATTTATTTGTGCGTTTGTTAAGTATGTTGTAGTTTAGGTTTGGATCTTTGATTGGATTATTGTATATTGGGTTGTGAATTATTGATATCAGAGTATTTGGAAGAGAAATGTGGTTGGAAGGCAATGGTTGCAGCGAATACCCAAATTTTTTTTTTGCAGATTTCCGACGGCTCCCGACGGCTTATCGGCCAAAATTTCCGATGGATTCCGGCGCTTTCAGTCGGGCTGTAACTCAGTATTTCCGACGGATTCTGAAGGGCGTCGAAATCCGTCGGAACCCGTCGGACTCCGTCGGAATAATAGACGGCGGTAGCCGTCGGAAGCCGCCGGAAGTACTGTTCTCCGACGCCGTCTTTTCCGACGGCTTTTTCCGACGGCCGCCGATGGTTTCCGACGGCCGCCGTCGGTTTCTGGCCGTCGGAAATGCTGTTTCTCCTTGTAGTGATTCTATCTACGATTTATGACTGTGATTTAGTGCTTTCATCTGGATTTGGGTGTTATTGATCAATTTTGGCGCTAACAATATACATATATATAAGTATGTTCTCGAATTTCTAAGCATAAGATTAATGAGTTAGAATCATGATTACACACATATATACTCGCGCCTGCCGATTATATATATATGCATGTATATATGTATATATATAGCCTAATATATGATGAGATCTACCTCTACTTACTAATAAAGAAAACTAGTTGAACAAATTTACTCGGTGTTTTTTTGAAATTCCAAAAATGCCCTTACTTTCCGTTTACATGTTTGCACTCCAACAAAATATCATCATATACAATAATACAAACAACCCATGTGCAAAGTAAGGGCCCATATTATTATTAATTATAATTAGGATGACTAGTTATTAATAGTGTAGAGAATAAATTATAGGACTAGGAGGTATAGATGGAAAAGAGATAGTAACTCCACAATTATTAGGGCAATAAATGTGCAGTTAATATGGAGTCATAAGAAATAAATGAGGACATAAATACGTTTAGTGGGACCGATTAAAGAATTCAATATGGCACTTATAAGGAAGCCAAATAGGCATAATAAGTGGAATTAGAATGAATGAATAAATGTCATAGTGTTTGTCCAATTTGAATTATAATGACCATTTATTATGAACAACCGACCTTTATGGGATGTAAGAGAGAAATGTAGAATATACATAATGAGCATACAAGAAGTAATTAAATGATAGAAGGCAATATTATTTTCATAGTAGGAAAGTATATAGCTTTAATAATACATTTAGAACGAGAGTGAATTTGTAGGCCTTACCCAACATTTAGACCTAGGACGATTGGTTTAGTTTAATAACGGTTGAAATATGAGGTAAGTAAAGTCGTACAACAGAAGTCTGCCCATTACATAAAGGCTCCGAATAGTTCTGTATATTTTCTATTGATATATGAGATCTTCAATTATAGGACATGTAGAGAAGGGATGTACATTTTCGTATAGGTAGAGGAAAATATATCAATGGTTTGCCTCTAATTTAAAGTATTAAATGGTTCGATAATTTTAGGGATGTCAAGAGGTTTACTTCAAGGTAGAAGGTATTAAATTGCCGTTGGATCTGCCTCCTCTCTATTTAAGAAGTCTTAAATAACCATTGGTAGTATCTAATAGGAAAATGGGGTATGCTTCAATTCTAAAAAGTGGTATTAAGTAACAAGAATGAGTATTTTCCTTGACTTATATTTGGTTGGTCTAAACAGGATTTCGGTTGTGGAAGGTCGACGACTACGTCAGTATTGTTGTTATACTAATATTTAGTAGCAGAGATGGCATATAGGCTATGACCAATAGTAGTTCTGAGCAGTCGTTAACAAAGACTTATGTTAAGCCCTGATGGATTTCACTTCCTATTAGATTAGAATCCATTTGAAACACGAAAAGATCTCATTATTTAATTAGTTGTTTTCTTGTCCAAGGTAGGCTAGTTATCCCTGTGATATGTCGTTGAGATGCATTAGTGATACGCCAATTAAATTATAAAACCATTTTAAGGGGTCCTCGGCCTTTGTAGCTAAGGGCTGATTGACCAGCGATTACACTACGGAGAGCCCACTTCGGGGTTGAGGTATTAAATGGTCGATAGATCTCTCTCTTTCCTATTTAAGAAGTACTAAGTGGCTACGGTTTTCTTTTTGGGTAATACAACGTTTATACATACATACATACATACATACATACATACATACATATATCTATGTGTGTATGTACATAGGAGTATATATAGTTATACCTGGGAGAAGGTCAACCGTATCATACGTGTAGATGGAATTACACGGAATAGTCCTGAGTAATGGACATAACACTTAAATAAAAATCATTTGGCATAAGTTAGTGTTATGGATATAATATGTAAATTTTCAATAGTCATAACATTGTTCTAACCTCCTCCGCATTACAACTCACATGACAGATTTAGAGAGATAGGCTACTAGAGCAAGGTAGGAACTGTAGATAGTGAAGTCTTCTTGTTCACGATCGGTGCTGGCAAGGCAGTCAGCTTCTAAAGAAATAATATTGATTCCAAGGTAGTAGACTTGGTGAACATATATATTGCATTATATTTTTCTATTTCACTGTGAGTTTATGCAGATAGTTCTCTGATACTATTGTTTATTATAAGTTACTAAAACCAACGATCCATACTCTAATGGACTTGGTTTCGACTTAGTCCAAATTAATCTTAATTTTCTGATGTGTAAAAAAAAACAACATTCTACGATCATGCTGGTCTTTTCCAAATACAAGCGTACATTTTGATACTTTGTTGTAATGCTATGTGAAGTCTGTAAATCTTTTCCTTCTTATAAACAGTGTTTAGGATAATAAAAGTGAAGAACCACATTATTTCATGTCCTAGAACCCATTAAATTCAATACTTTTTCATGACTCTTTTAGCATATTATATCTTTTATATTATTATTATTAGCATTAATTTGAAAGAAATGACAAAGATGGTTACATGTATTCCATGTGTTAGCTAGTTCCTTGATGGTAGTTATTGTCCAGTCCACTTAAACATTTATTTATTGCTTACATGAATACAAAATTATAAACTTATCCAGATGATACTTCATGGGATTTTTGGCACTATTTATCACTAGTATTTGGAAAGCAAGAAATAGAATGATCGATAAAAAATGTGTTGACAGTAAACTTTACTTTCAAGGTTGATGTGCATGGTCTTTAATTTTGCAATTAATAAAGTTGCGTAGCCTTCAAACTATAATATATTTTGGTCCTAAGCTGCAGTTGGATGATAACCTTTGACGTCATATTATGAGCAAAATTGATTACTTGTCTTGCGGTGTACATTAAATAAATAAATAAATTGTGAACAAATTATACCATAATGAACTTTAATTAAGCTCAACATGTCGTAACTTCACATTATAATGTGAGGTCGGCTCAACGTGCTGTAATGCGAGGTCGATCTTCACTTAGAGCTCATAATGTTGGAAATAAACTTGGTTTTAGGAAACGTCGATTATGTTGATGATTATTATCCTTGTTTTAATGTAAACGTCAAATTAAGAATAGAGAAAAATCTAGCCTTACCAGTTATGTAATTTTGAGAATTCTAAAATATGCTTTATTAAGAGAATTCTAGAATATGGAAGATTAAAGAAAAGTCTAGAGATTGTATCACACTATAAGCATGTTTTCTCTCCTTTTGTAAGCAAGCAAAAAGAATAAAAGTGCAAAGAAAATAAAGCTTATTTCCTCCTTTACAAATCATTGTCTCAATCTCCATTAGTAAATTAAATTTTTTTCCATCCTTCTTCTTCCTATAGAAATTTCCCAATAGTTGTATAAGAGCGAGGCTACTAATCAAGGAAGACGCAACGGAACGACTCTTTTTCAAGTTCCTTTATTAAAGAAGGCGAATTATGAAAGTTGGAGTATTCGCATGAAGGCGCCGCTTGGATCGCAAGATGCGTGGGATATCATAGAAAATGGGTATGAAGAACCCGCCGATATTTCCACTTTATCCCAAATTAAAAGGAATAATATGAAGAATTTGAAGAAGAAAGATCAAATGGCTCTTATGCTCATCTACCAAAGTTCGGATGATGCTATGTTTTAGAAGATAGCTAACACACAAACTAGCAAAGAAGCATGGGAGATTTTGGAGAATGTTTTAAAGGAATCGAAAAAGTGAAGAAAAGTAGACTACAAACTATGCGAAGTGAGTTTGAATCTTTATATATGAAATCATCAAAATCAATTAATGATTATTTTTCTCGAGTTTTATCTATTTTGAATCAAATGAAAAGATATGGAAAAAATAGAAGAAACAAGAGTAGTTGAGAAAGTTCTACGATCTCTAGATTCAAAATTTGATTACAAAGTTGTAGCAATTGAAGAACCTAAAGTTCTAAGATCTGTGACCATTGATCAACTCATGGGTTACTTCAAGTCCATGAAGAAAAATTGAAGAGAAAGGTTAAAGAAGAGCCATTAGAGTAAGCACTTCAAATAAAATTCAACGTGCGAGAAAATGAGACATTTAAAAATGAAAGAAGTCGAAGCCAAAGCAAAAGAGATCATGGCCAAAGCTATGGAAGAAATGACTATCATAGGGAGGAGAAAAGGAAAAATATATACACCTCAAGAGGTCGAGGAAGAGGAGGAAATATAAAGCAAAATGGAAGACCAAGGTATGATAAATCACAAATAAAAAAGTATAATTGTAATAGATTTGGGCATTTTGATTCCGATTGTAGATCCATTTTTCATAAAGTCCAAGAAAGAAATATTTTTTCTAAAGAAGATGAAGAGAATTCCACATTACCGGTGGCACATATAGGGGATGAGAGTGTAGATAATAATAGATGGTATTTGGACACAAGGGCAAGCAATCATATGTGTGGAAGGAAGTGCATGTTTATGGAGCTTGATGAATCGGTAAGTGGAAACATTCATTTGGAGATGAATGTAAAATTCCAAATAAAGAGAAAGGAAACATACAAATTAAGTTGAAGAATGGAAAGAATGTGTTATTTCTCATGTTTATTATATGCCTAAAATGAAAACAACTATATTAAGTTTTGGGCAACTTTTGGAAAAAGGATATGATATACACATGAAAAATAAAAGTCTTTTAATGAGATATGGCAAAAGAAATTTAATTGCTAAAGTGGAGATGTCAAAAAATAGAATGTTTCCATTAAATATCTCGAATACTGTTGCTAAATGCCTAAAATCGTGCTATAAAGATTCATCATGGCTTTAGCATTTAAGGTTTGAGCATCTTAATTTTGCGGGCTTAAAATTATTATAAAGCAAAAACATGGTGAAAGGTTTACCATCAATAAATCACGAAAACCAAGTATGTGAAGGATGCTCATTTAGAAAACAACCAAGAAAATGTTTTCCAAAACAATCAAGCACAAGAGCCAAAGAACCATTAAAATTAGTTCATACGGATATTCATGGCCCTATAAAACCATGCTCGCTTGGAAAAAGTAACTATTTTGCATTTTTTATCGGTTATTTTAGTAGAAAAATATGGACTTATTATCTCAAACAAAAATCAGATGTATTTGGTGCTTTTAAGAAATTTTGAGGCCTTTGTCGAAAATGAGAGTGGTTACAAGATCAAAGCCATGAGATCCGACCGAGGTGGAGAATTTACATCAATAGAGTTTGAGAAGTTTTGTGAAGAAAACGGAATTCATCATCCATTAACAGTCCCATACACCCCAAAACAAAATGGAGTTGTAGAAACAAAGAATAGATATCTTCTTAACATGGCATGAAACATGCTAAAAAGCAAAAATGTTCCAAAAGAGTTTTGGGCTGAAGCTATCGAATGTGCGGTGTGTTTATCAAATCGCACTCCAACTCAAAGTGTGTGGAACAAAGCCCCTGAAGCAGCATGGAGTGGTAGAAGCCTATGTATATCTGACTTGAAAGTATTCAGAAGCATCGCTTACGCCCATGTGTCAGATCGAAGATGCTCCAAATTAGACGACAAAAGTGAAAAATACATTTATATTGGCTACGACTCATGGTCAAAAGGACATAACTTATATAATCCTATTAATGGAAAAGCTGTTGTTAGTCAAGACGAGGAGTTCAATAAAGAAAGTGATTGGAATTGGAATAAATAAGAAGATGATTATAGTTTCTTTCTGCTTTATGAAGAGGGATGCAATGATGATGTGGAAGAAGAGCCCATTAGTCCAACACTGTCATCTCCTTCAACTATCCATCAAGAACATCCATTTGAAGAAAGCACAAATGAAAGACCACCACACATGAGATCCATGCAAGAATTATATGAGGTAACTCCATTTTTTGATGATATTACCTTATTTTTTCTTTTTGCAAATTGTGAACCAATAGATTTTGAAGAAGCAAAACAAGACAAAAGATGGAAGGAAGCTATGGATGAAGAATCAAAGCGATTGTAATGAATAATACATGGTAGTTGGCTATTTTACCTAAAGGACATAAAGCTACTGATGCAAAATGGGTATATAAAGCGAATAATAATTCTAAAGGAGAAGTTGAAAGACATAAAGTAAGATTGGTAGCTAAAGGATACAAGAAAATAATAGGTTTAAGAGAGAGCTTCTGTTAATATCGATGAGAAGAGTAAAAGAGATTGATTACAATGATCAAATATCCTATTAGAATAGAGTTGTGGAGAAGAGAACTGAAGAAAATTAGTTTTTGATAAACCCTAATGAGTGGAGGCTAAAAAACTCTTGCTGTCGCTTTCTATCATATAGAAATCTGGATCCAGGAAATAGCTTACATAGGAGAATAGAAAACCTAGACAATATTCCGGAATTGCCCTTTAATATATCACAAATCTTCATACAAAGTGCAGGCCTGAAAACATGTGGAAGTCACCACATACGTCTTCCGCAATGGGACAGATGTCTATCTATGGTCTCAAGAAAAGTATTCCCGAGACATCAGATGTCTATCCAAAATGACAGACGTCTGTTCTTGCTCTCTGGAAAATTCTGCAACAAACTCAAACGTTTAACCAAAACTTCAAATGTTGGTGCTGAGTCTTTGGAACCACTCCACCTTCTTCGCCATAACTTCCTCCTCCGAGCTTTGTAACGACCCGTGTAAATTCGATGTTTGAAATGAATATAATTAATAGGATTTTTAATTTAAATTTAGAAAAGAATAAAAATCTTAGTTATTTATATGAAAGAGCATGTGAAATTTGATGTACCAAGGGAAATTAGAATTTACAAATTTAACTATATATTGTAATTAATAGAAATAGTGGAAATTGTTGCATTGGATATAAGTTAGAATAAGTAAAGTAATGCAAGTATTGGATTTGACAATGAAATAAAATATTGATTATGGGTATTGAATGTAGATGGGTGAAATAAAGAAATGCAGGACAATAAATAATTTATTTAATACAATCCCTTTTATTTGTAAACTATTGTAAGGGTTAATTAATTATGAAAATTTGGAAATAGGTTCAAATTGTATGTTAGACAATCAAATTTCAATAATTAAAGTTAGTAATTAATGGATTAAATGGAATAATTAATTGGAGTTAAGATCTAAATTTGTATGTGAGCATTCATTGATATTGGAATATAAAGGGGTAAATTAATAGTATAAAATGTAGACATCACCTTTAAGATGATGGGTTTATAATTGATGCATAATAGGGAAATCAAATGAATGGGTTTAATTGAATAACAATTAGCAATTAATGAATGAAGAGAAATTTTAAGGGCGTAACTGTTTTCGTTAAATTAATTTTGGTAACAAATTGTATTGAATATAGATTTAACGTTGTGTGATGTATTTAAGTAATAATTGGAGAACAATGTAAATTATATTCGTGAATGGTCAATTCAATTAAACAACAAGATTTTTAAATAAATAAACGTTTTTATTTAGGTTTCAATTTGTTAATTTATGATGTTAAATGGGAAATCAATTGTAATAAATTGCCCTAATTTATGCAGTTAGAGGAGATTTAGATTTGCATTATAGATGGAAGTATAATCTAAATTGATAGGTAACAAACTTAAGAATAAAATTTAGAGCTAATAGGTGGCAAATTTATATAGTTGTTTATTTACGTAATGTGTATGTAAGCTTTGGTAAACCGATTTCTATCGATCCAAATCTAACGATTTGTTAATATAGATTTAAGTATAGGAGCAGTATTTATTAATTAAACTGAAGCATTACAAAATAAATGAAATTCAACGTTTAATATTACATTATTGTAAGTAAGATAATATGTGTAAGTATTGTTAAGGTTATTCATATTTGACAAATTTATTGAGTTATAAGGATTGATATATAAATTAATGTTGGTTTAGGATATCGTTACTTGGTGATTTATTATAGAGTAACGGGAGTGTAAACGTAAAATAATAAAGGCATAGATTTATGATAAGACATAATTTATGGTTTTGGGAATTTAAATCCAAAGATTTATTTATTTGAGGAAATAATACGTATTAAATCTCAACTTGATATAATCAATGCAAATTTAGTAATTAAAAATAAATTGCAAGTTGGTAATTTAGGATGTTTGTGAGTAAATTTGCAGGTAAGATAATTTTTAAAGTTTTACCCATTCATATAATTTATTTAAATATATATAAATCAAATGGCAACATTGTGTTAATAATAGTCGTAAGTGAATTTGAATGCTAAAGGGGTAACAATCGTTTTAGGTTAACCGTTTATTTAATATATTAAGTCTAGACTGGTAATCGATTGAAATTAAAAAAAAAATTGTTTTGTTAATGTGACTTAGTTAATAAAGAGGAATTTATATAAAATGAAGCATGCATGAGAAATGCATTATAATTCAATGTTATGTTTACCCATTAAATGTATACTAGGTTAAGAATCAAATAGAGGGAAAGAAAAGTAAATATTGAATTGATTGATGAATAAGTATTCATTGGATAGAAATTTAATGTAAAGTTGATGTGACGCCCCACCTCTATATCCACACTAGCCAAGAACTCTACGGTGTAGTGCTGTCAACTAGCATGGAGAATAAGGCTGTTGAGGAGCGACCATCCATGTAATTGCTTATCACACGGTGGCTATGAATAATCTTCGGAAACAAACATAGAAATAATCATAACACAAATCAGTCACAGACATCCATATCACAAGGGCGGAAGAAGATATGAATATATAACTAACACATGAAAGTGTACATCAGAGTAGTGGTCAGTAAGATCCACAATAATACAAAAGAATAGCAACACGTGCTATACAAAAGAATACAACTATGAGTCTATATCTCAAGTGTATACCACAAAAAACTGCTAATCTAAACAGTTAGCCAAAAGTCAGAGTGATGAATCCCTGGGAAGAAGTCAAGCAGAAGCACCTGTAACATCTCGGTCTGACCCGAGTATTATTTAAGAAAATAATAAACGGATCAGTCTAGCTATAAATATCAGATGACATGATATAACATAAAAGATATGGCATAAACATAAAATATCCATAATGACATACCACTATAAGTATGTAAATAATGATCAACAGAAGATCAGTCAATAAGAGATAATCAATATCACAAGAATCTTCTCAAAGATTCGAAAAGGGCATCATACCCCGAACTTGTACTCATGACAAGTCAATGACATAAATTCTAGAAATCAATGCAAGAAGTCCAGAAATCATAGAAAAGAGAAAGAGGCCTATCACATGACGGTCCGAAGACCAATGGGAGCTACCCCACATGTGTGAATGGAATCACACAGATTAAGGTCCAGATTAACCAAAAAGCAAAAAGGTATGTGTGAGTGGAATCACACAAGTGGTGTCTAGTCTAACCTCGCAACAAGAGACATCGCACAGTTGCTAGTCTAAATCATTAGAATGATCGTCATGATCAACGAGAAGTGTCAATTACACTAAGCTAGTAAATATAGAAGTTTAGCTTCATGTCCCATAACCACTTGCTTAACTTAAATATTTACGAACAAACTGTAAATCTTCACTAATAAAATTGTCACAAGAGGTTCAATCGAACAAGTCCAAGAATTAACCGACGAAGTGAACGCAAGCGTTTCATACCACTTGTTTTACTAAGTCGTTTAATTAGATTTCTCATCCGAGTGAGGTAAAGGTTTGTATATACTAATAGATTGGAAAACGGTTTAAGAAAAGAGCTTAGTTATTAAAAATAGAGTTGAAATTGTTTGTTAAAAGAGTTTTGATATTTACTACCAGTATTGAAACCTTTATATTATAAAGTGACAAAACACAGAAGCAATTGTAGAAACAATCAGTCACAAAGATCGCATACGGAGATGTGAATAAAATCCAAGGAAATCAGCTCAATGTTTTTCAGATAAGATCCCCTACGGAGGGGGGGTCCGGGGGAGGGGGTGGCAACCTCCCAAGGTGGGGGTGCGGGGGCAACGCCACCGCTTACGGGGTTCGACCTAGTGAAGACAAAATGAGGTCTAACGACCTAAGGGGAATAGGGTCGAGCGACCTAAGGGTTGCGACATAGGGGTCCAAGGGGTCAAGCGACCTATCGGGATAAGGTCCAACGACCTACGAGTCAAAGGTCCAATGACCTATAGGGTTATAATGTCATGTGACCTATCGGTTTATAAGGTCATGCGACCTAACGAGCTATGGCCAAACGACCTAGTAATGGTAGTAGGGTTGAGCGACCTAAAGGTTTAACCGGTCAAGCGACCTAAGGAAGATAAGGTCTAACGACCTAACGCTCGCGACCTTACGGTCTAAACGCCATGCGACCTAGAGGAAAACAAGGTCAAGCGACCTAAAACGTCGCGACCTAGCGACCTAAAAATGGAAGGCAAGGCCGAGCGACCTAACGAAGAGGGGGTGAGCGACCTATGGTCATAAACGAGGTCGAGCGACCTATAGAGGCATAGGATGCAGCGACCTAAAACGTCGCGACCTAGCGACCTAAAACGTCGCGACCTAGCGACCTAAGGGGATAAGGGCCGAGCGACCTAACATTCGAACGACCTACGACCTAAGGGGATAAGGGCCGAGCGACCTAACATTCGAACGACCTACGACCTAAGGAGCTTGCGACCTAAAGCCCAACGACCCACGACCTAATTCCGAAGCGCCGAGCGACCTAACGTTATAGGCCATTTTAGGTCGGAAACGAGCTATTCGAAGGCCGAGACTTTTCCACGCGAACGACCTAGCAAAGGCAGAACGACCTAAGGGCAGATTTTCACCAAAAACACTAAAAGTTGGAATTTTTCGCCAATCCAATCCAAACCAAATGCAAATGTACATGCTAAAGTGGTAGGAAATCATTCCCAAACATCCGTGATAGTTATAGACAAGAATGTGAGATAAAAATCTCACCTTTGCACTAAAATTTATGAAGATGAAGCTTGAAAGCAAGGAGAAGCAAGGAGAAGCAATCCAAAGCTTGAATCCAATATCTTCTACTTAAATTTGGAGTAGAAAGATGGATTGCAATTGAATTTGAGTTTTGGAATTTTAATTTCCCATTCCCTCCACCATTAATGCCAAAGCTTGATTAGTTAGGAAATTTATGAAGAGTGAGGAGAAGAGGGTTGGAACTTGGGATTAATAGGCTAAACCAACCCAAAGTCCAAAGCGGGAAAAGTTAGTGAAATTTCACTAACTCCAAACCTATCGATGTTTATACTTAAAAAAGTTGTAAACGACATTTCGAACTCAATGGAAGTGGTCTCGAGTACTAATTTGACCGTTTGCAAAAAGTAGCTTTTCGGACCAAAATCCGATTAACGAGTTAATATTTAAATACAATATTTAAATACAAACTCAATAAATATGCGGGTTGTTACAGTTGATATTAATTGTATAAAATCTATCTAAGATAATGAATTGCAATAAATTGTGGGTTGATAATAAGGTGTGAATGGAAATTTGATTTGTTATATTAAATGAATGGATTCAAATTTATTGGGAAAGGTAAATGGATATTTGGTAATAAATATAAACGGACTTCAGTAGTGAATTTAGTTAATTTGAATATATAATAAATAATGATTTAATGGAAACCTATACTCTGTATATATCTATAATATTTGAGTGGAAATAATATATACTTACAAATGTGGGATTTAGAGTCTTACAACAATTATTAGGAGTGATATAATTAGTCCATTCAATTAAATTTGAAAACATTGCAATAGATGTAAATTAAGGGTCGTGTTAAATAAAGTAATAAATAGGAAATAACGTAAATGTCTTCATAGTATGGTGATTTTTAATTATTACGTTAACTTAAATTATCGTTCAGCGCGTTTGTTTATCAGATCCATCTACTCTAATTCTAATCTATCTATATAAACCCAATTATAAACCCTAGCCTCCATATATTCTCTTTTATTTGTGCGTTCATTTTCTTCAATTCTTTCTCTTCCTATTGCATAAATTCCATTGAATAAATTCCAAAATATGGGAAAAAGGCTTAATCAATGGATTTCGGGTAATATTATTCAAAAGTTGAAGAATTTTTGCAAAATATGGATTTTAAATAGTTTGGTGGAGATAAAGGGAAATAAATTTTAGAAATTAAATTTGGAATTTAATTTAGTGTTTGAAAAGATTGCAGAAATCAATTTGAAAATTAATTTGGTGTTTAAAAATAAACCTTTGGGAAATTGATATGAAAATCGATTTGTTGAATGATGTAAATTTAGAAATCAATTTGGAATTTGATTTGGTGTTGAAATAAATTTGGAAATCCATTTGAAAATTGATTTGGTGTTGAAAGTGAATACTTGGGAATCAATTTGAAAAATCAAAAATCAATGGATATTTAAACATTTAAGTCCAAAATGGGAATTTTATAAAAGAAAGGGAAATTTGTTTTAAAAATAAATATTTTTTTGTTTTTAAAAACGTGGAAAGGAATTTACGAATTTGGAACGTAAATTTAAAATAAATCCAAAAAGATTTATAAGTTGATAATTAGCCATTTTAGAATGGAAGGTGTGCTTTCCCTTGAAAGCCGAGTATGTTTTCAATATAGTTTATAAATATAAATTGAAGTTGTAAAGATGGTTTTAAGGAAAGAATATTTTGGAGAAATTATTTACTTAGGTTATTTTGAAGATCTTTAAAGTAAAGATATATTTTAAATTATTATAGAAGTGATTATTTAAAGGTTAAATTGATATTTGTTTTAGAAAATGGATATTTAAATATTTATACTCTATCTATTAATTTTATTTTAAAACTAGTTTGGACTTGAAGTTTTTATATAAGATATTGATATAAAATTTCATAACTAATATTTGAAATAGAGTGTTCCAAAACAGTTTTTATATTTCTAAATATATGTTTTTGGATAAGTAATTTAAATTATTTTAAAGTATTAGAACTCGGCAGATTTTAAATGGAAATGAATAAATGTTTGAAAATATTTTCCATGTAAGGAAAATGATTTGAAATTTGTTTTCAAAGGATTAAAATGTGGAAATTAATTTAAAATTTGTTTTCAAAAGGTTGAGATATGAAAATATATCTTGCAAAGATATGTTGAAGCTAAATAATTGGGGAAAATTACATGAAAATTGGTGATTGTTGTGAATTATTGATTGATAGTTAAATAACCGACTATCAATATTGGCCTAAAACCGGAAATTGAGTTTCTATGAGACCGGGGGTCGGATTCCAAATGGATATTCGAAAACCACATCGAACCTTTGTGATTGTGATGGATCTTTTGTTTAAAAGATCAAAATGGAATTTGTTGTGATTTTCTTGAATTCTGAGTGAACACTTATTTTTAAAATAAGCGCTCGTTATTCAGATTAGCCCGGAGAGGACCTTGTGTCATAAAACCCATTCCGAATAATGATACGACGAAATGGGATTGCATTTGAAGACAGTGTGACGCCCCACCTCTATACCCACGCTAGCCAAGAACACTACGGTGTAGTGCTGTCAACTCGCACGGAGAATAAGGCTGTTGAGGAGCGACCATCAATAGTTAGGCCTTATACTAGTATTGGTTATCTCAATGGGAGTGGTATATAAATATATTTTCTTTCATTTTTCATCTCTGATTTATTTTCTCCCATCGACATACCCCAATTTCCAGTATAAAACGAACTATGATGGTTCGTAATAGTTTAGAACAGTAAATATAAAATATCACACAGATAAAATAATGCGGAACACAAATCAAACAGAAAGTCTCATATATATACAATAACTGATGCCAGTTACAATACATTTGATACAATACATATGACACGGTACATATGATACAACTACCCCAGTCGACTCAGGAAGTTACATATACAAGTACATTAACGTATATAATATACATGAATACATATCTTCCTATACAATTATACAGACTACTACAAATGACGACGACTACTCCAAAAAGACATGAAAGAACTACATAGCTCTAGCAGCAACCCAAAGCAGAATATCTACAACCTGAAATACTCGGTCTGACCCGAGTATTAAATTCAAAAGAAAATAATACTCGGGTCAGTCTAATTCAAACTCAGTTATTAGTGCACAGAAGCAATAATAATTAAATAATGAATAGACGACAGTAAATAAACCAAATCAGAATGCAATTCTAAATATTGAATTGAATAAACAAAACAGTTCAAACCATTAAAATATCGATTAAAATATTAATTCAAGTAGGGCTGCAGTACACGCACGCGTGCACTGCCTCGCCACTACGGAATATGGAATACGTAAAAGATCCATAATTCGAGACAATAATAGAATATCATACACACCATACTGTGTGGCTGCAGTTCACGCTTGCGTGCACTGCCCTGCCACTATAGTGATGTCGTGCCCAAAAACTCAGTACCGTGTGGCTGCAGTTCACGCTTGCGTGCACTGCCTTGCCACTACAGTGATGATGTGCACAAAAGAATTCAAGTACTTAAAAATATCAATTCATAAAGTCGATACTGTGTGGCTGCAGTGCACGCACGCGTGCACTGCCTCGCCACAATAGCATATACAGAAATAGCAATAAGGCACAACGGCCAATACACAATAATTCACAGTGCAAACTAATACACTAAGCAAGTGGCAGCAAGCACCAGATATCATGCAGCAGTGTATATATGTATATAACAAGTATACTGCACAAATGAACAAGGCTCAACAATGCCAAGATTTGCAGTCAAAATGCAACCAATATGGGATGCAAGCAATGCTATAGGTTATAAAATGACTAATTGGCAAACATAAATTGCCAAACCAAATACAACTTCATTTTCTAAACTTTAGGTAGAAAGTATGCACAAATAAATATGCTCAAGAGTCTGCATATTAAATATGCAAACAAAAGTTGTAATGAAACAACAAAAATATGCTTAGGGGTGAATACAAAAATGACCAGAGTCGAAGTAAACAAGACGAAGCCGAGTTCAAAATCATGAAACAACGGTTTCAAGTCAAGGCAGTGCCAAATCCAATTTAATTTCGCATATTCAAGTTTTCAAACCAATTCCAAGAATACTGCAGTTTGAATCGAAAATGTCAAAGTCACCAGAAAATCAAACTAAAACGGTGTAAAGGCAATGCTCATGAATAATACAAGTGAATGACAACACTGCAACAGAAAATCAGTTCAGCATCAGGTCGAGCATATTGGAAATACATTGAGACAACACATAACTCGAACGATAGTCAACCATACATGCATACACACATACAAATGTATGTATGCATATATATATATATATATATATATATATATATATACACAGATAAGTGAACCAAGCAATTCAACATACCAATAAATTTCGAATTAGATGTGAGAATTACTCGCATTGGAGCATATATACGCAAACAAAATGAAGGCATGAAAACAACACAACCATGAACACATTGGAGCTGTAGTAATGCCATTCACACACACATATATACATACATATATGTATGTATATACATGGTGATAACCAGCAAACATTTCAAAAGAAAAAATTAGCAAACTACTGCAAATTCAAAAGAAAAACTTTATTAAAATGCCAAGCTTCAAAAATAAAACATGCAGTATGCTGTGATACAAGCAAACAAGGTATAGCCTCAAAAATGAAGAGATAATGAAGATAACCTGTGTGCAAAACATTTACGCACATGAACTAAGAAACACTGCAGGCATACAGAAGATCAAAGTATGCAAGTAATCACCAACAAAAAAAATCAACATGAACCATTTTAAATACCAAAAACCCCACTGATGCCAACTTCAAAAGGTATCAAGTTCGAATAATCCAAAGCCGAGCAAATACAAATTTCACGTTATTGCCGAAGACACAAAAATGCTAAGAGTCAATTGCTGTTCAAATCAAACTGCTACAAGAATGGGCAGTGAGTAGTACACAGCAACTATACATGAATCTAGAACCATCAAGACAGTCTTCCAAAGAAATAAACAAGGTGGAATAAAGATTACAAGGACAATACATATATACATACATAAATGTATGTATACACATGGTTTCAGTGTATATTCAAGTGCACATGAACTGTTCAAACAATAATGAAGTCAATTACGAACAAGTGAAAATTATCACTTAGACAAAGGCAGTAAGAACATAATGGCCACAACAGCAAGTATAGTCAAACCAAATTCGAACATGATGGCCACGAAAACGAACAAAAATCAAATCGAAGCCGAAGACCACGAGAACAGTAAAAGCAACCAAGTTCGAACAAAAATTTGAATTAGATGTGAGCAATATAAATTACTCACCTTGCTTTGAAGCGGCGACGAACTCGACCATCTCAAAGCAATCAAGCCCAACTCTAATTTCGCAGTCAAACCAAATTCGAGTAGGCGAAGACAAAAAGCCAAGCAATCGACGATAGCAACGAATTAAATTGGAATCCAAAACCCTAAATTTTGATCGAAGAAGACGCCATTTTGCAAAGGGTCGAATAGAAAAGGATCGGGTTCGAATGAATGAAAAATAAGAAAAGGGGACGGGATTATTTAATTGTCGCGACCCAAAAAGGAACGGGCCAAAACAATTTTTTTTTAAAAGCCCGTTAAAAATTCTTAAACAAATTATAAAAGAATTTTAATTCAAATTTAAAAACTTCAAATAGAAATTTGCAACAATATTAATCGCCTAAATGTCAATTATTAATCGATGCAAATACCGGGTTGTTACAGACTCCCCTCCTTAAAGAAATTGCGTCCTCGCAATCATAAGGAATAAATGGACAAAAGGTAACAACCATAAGAGCATGAAAGAGTAAGCTTGAACGTGTTTGCTCGATGAATTCTCTGGATTCCAAAGTGAAATCCATAGGATTTGAGAACCACTGAGCTTTCACGAGATAAACATCTTTATTTCGAGGATGCTGAACCTCCGAAGCAATGATGTGAATAGAAGGTGGCTCGAGAATAAGAATAAGGATCAGAAATCCCAAAGGCATTTCCGTAATTGGAAGACGTGGAAAACGTCATAAATAGCAGAAAATTGAGCCGGCACACTGGCGTAGTACATATAAACGCCAAAGAAATCTTATAATTTCATAAAAGAAATTTACAAATTCCTAACAAAATTTGGTTATCAAATAGATAATCAGAATACAGAAATCACGAAACAGCAATATCTAATTATTGATACGATAATCAGGAATTACCACAACGGTAGTCAAATTTCAAATCAGCAAATATTCAATTATCAAAACGATAATCATATCTTAAATCACAAATATTTAATTATCACAAACGATAATTAAATCTCAAATATCTGGTTAGCACAAGCGATAATCAGAAACAGCAAATATCTGATTATCAAAAACGATAATCAGAAATCACAAATTTTTCAATTAACGAGTCCGGAATTAACCGAAACAGCAAACGCACATGACCCATAACCACGAGTTTTACCAAATCGTTTAATTCACTTCATCATTTTCTTGAAAGTGCATAATTGTGTATTTTTAAAAAAAAATAACATTTCACATTCTCAAACGGACAAGTCCGAAATTAAGCGAATCAGTAAAAGAAAGGGGTCATAGTCCTCCATTTTTCTGAAACGTTTAAATCGCTTCCTCATTCTTTTGAAAGTGTAAACCGTAAAAATTTTGAAAACAATTTTGATTTATATTTTAAAACAAATTTGAAGAATAACAAATTTTTAAAACACGTGATTAAAATAGCAACATCAGTAGCAACTTTGACAAGGAAATTTCACTTCTCGAAATACCGTAAAAATGGACACAAAAACAGCATTGCGGGATAACCGCTTGAAAATTCATTTTAAAATTGACGGTTACTGTAGTTAATACGTCAAAATTTCATCGAAATAATTGGCATCAAAATATAATACCAATGAATTTTCATTCATCAAAATGTCGCAAGAATCTTCTCAAAGATAGGAAAGGGTTTCATACCCTAAACTTGTATTCATAACAAGTCAATAACACACGAATTCACCAATACACAAAAATTGATAAAACTTATCGATAGAAATCAAGAAAATTGGTGAAGCACAAATTCCAGAAGGCTACACAAGAAATCCAGAAATCACAAGATGAGAGTATGAAAACTCGAACCGGAGTATGAAAACTCGGACGGGAGTATGAAAACTCGAAGGAGAGTATGACATACAATAAACGATATGGCATAACATACAATATCCATAATAACATACTACTATAAGTATGTAAATAATGATCAACAGGAGATCAACCGATATGAGATAATCAATATCACAAGAATCTTCTCAAACGATCCAAAGAGGTATCATACCCCAAATTTGTACTCATGACAAATCAATAACATATGAATTCACCAATGCACAAAAATAGGTGAAGCATAAAATTTCCAGAAATCAACATAAGGAATCTAGAAATCACAGAAAAAGGATAAAAGGCCTATCACATGACGGTCCGAAGACCAAGGGGAGCTACCCCGCATGTGTGAATAGAATCACACAGATTGAGGTCAAGACTAACCAAAAAGCAGAAAGGTATGTGCGAATGGAATCACACAAGTGGTGTCTAGTCTGACCATCAGAACGATCATCATGATCAACGAGGAGTGTCAATTACACTTAGCATGTGTGAATGGAATCACACAGATTGAGGTCAAGACTAACCAAAAAGCAAAAGGGTATGCGGGAGTGGAATCACACAAGTGGTGTCTAGTCTAACCTCGCAAATAAAAAGACATAGCACAATTGCTAGTCTAAATCATAAGAATGATCTTCATGATCAATGAGAAGTGTCAATTACACTAAGCTAGTAAATATAAAAGTTTAGCTTCATGTCCCATAACCACTAGCTTAACTTAAATATTTACGAACAAAGTGTAGATCTTCACTAGAAAAATGTCACAAGTGATTCAATCGAACAAGTCCAAAAATTAACCGACGAAGTAAACGCAAGCGTTTCATACCACTTGTTTTGCTAAGCCGTTTAATTAGATTTCTCATACGAGTGAAATAAAGGTTTGTATATACTAATAGATTGGAAAACGGTTTAGGAAAAGAGTTTGATATTGAAAATAGAGTTAAAAACATTTTGATAAAAGAGTTTTGATATTTACTACTGGTATTGAAACATTTATATTTTTAAAGTGACAAATCACAAAAATGATTGTAGGAACAATCAATCACAAGAATTCACATGCAAATATGTGAATAAAATCCAAAGAAATCGATACTGTATCCATCAAAACGTATGTTCACAAAAGTTCCGAAGAAAATTTTATCAAAGTTGCTAATAAATGATAGCAACAAATCGGGGAATTAACAAGAATCGATTAAATTTGGAAACCAAATCAATTCACTAAAATTCACATTCGAAGACGTGAATAAAATCCAAAGAATTCGATTCTAAATCCATCAAGTAGGAATATCCAAAAATCCCAGAAATAGAAGTTATCAAAGTCGACAAAGAAGATAACAACTAATCGGAAAAGAAGAATCGATTAACAATTGGAAAAACAAAGCAGAACGAGCATAAATGCATAAATGACTTCAACAAAAATAAAAATCAAGTCAATGTCGAAGTCAATAATTAATGGCCATAATCGAGTACAAAACAATTCAACATCGTCATCAAAGAATTCAACGGCAAACCAAGTCAGAGTCTTGGAAATCAAGAATTTAGAAATTTCTCAAAAACAAAGTGACCGAAGTCGAATGGAAATCAAGCCGAGGAAAACATAAAATATCAAGTTCAGAATCGCTGAGATTCGAACAAAATCAATCATCGGCTAAATCAAATCAAAGCCGAAAACACAAGAATCAAAATCAAATGCATATGAATAAGCGTTAGGAATTCATACCTAACAATCAAAGACAATCATATACAAATATGAGAGATAAAACGTCAACAAATAGTTGTATCACATGTACTATCTAAGTTATGTTTTATATTTGTTCTAAACCCCAGGCTCTGATACCATGCTGTGACGCCCCACCTCTATACCCACGCTAGCCAAGAACACTACGGTGTAGTGCTGTCAACTCGCACGGAGAATAAGGCTGTTGAGGAGCGACCATCAATAGTTAGGCCTTATACTAGTATTGATTATCTCAATGGGAGTGGTATATAAATATATTTTCTTTCATTTTTCATCTCTGATTTATTTTCTCCCATCGACATACCCCAATTTCCAGTATAAAACGAACTACGATGGTTCGTAATAGTTTAGAACAGTAAATATAAAATATCACACAGATAAAATAATGCGAAACACAAATCAAACAGAAAGTCTCATATATATACAATAACTGATTTCGGTTACAATACATTTGATACAATACATATGACACGGTACATATGATACAACTATCCCAGTCGACTCAGGAAGTTACATATACAAGTACATTAACGTATATAATATACATGAATACATATCTTCCTATACAATTATACAGACTACTACAAATGACGACGACTACTCCAAAAAGATATGAAAGAACTTCATAGCTCTAGCAGCAACCCAAAGCAGAATATCTACAACCTGAAATACTCGGTCTGACCTGAGTATTAAATTCAAAAGAAAATAATACTCGGGTCAGTCTAATTCAAACTCAGTTATTAGTGCACAGAAGCAATAATAATTAAATAATGAATAGACGACAGTAAATAAACCAAATCAGAATGCAATTCTAAATATTGAATTGAATAAACAAAACAGTTCAAACCATTAAAATATCGATTAAAATATTAATTCAAGTAGGGCTGCAGTACACGCACGCGTGCACTGCCTCGCCACTACGGAATATGGAATACGCAAAAGATCCATAATTCGAGACAATAATAGAATATCATACACGCTATACTGTGTGGCTGCAGTTCACGCTTGCATGCACTGCCCTGCCACTATAGTGATGTCGTGCCCAAAAACTCAGTACCGTGTGGCTGCAGTTCACGCTTGCGTGCACTGCCTTGCCACTACAGTGATGATGTGCACAAAAGAATTCAAGTACTTAAAAATATCAATTCATAAAGTCGGTACTGTGTGGCTGCAGTGCACGCACGCGTGCACTGCCTCGCCACAATAGCATATACAGAAATAGCAATAAGGCACAACGGCCAATACACAATAATTCACAGTGCAAACTAATACACTAAGCAAGTGGCAGCAAGCACCAGATATCATGCAGCAGTGTATATATGTATAAAACAAGTATACTGCACAAATGAACAAGGCTCAACAATGCCAAGATTAGCAGTCAAAATGCAACCAATATGGGATGCAAGCAATGCTATAGGTTATAAAATGACTAATTGGCAAACATAAATTGCCAAACCAAATACAACTTCATTTTCTAAACTTTAGGTAGAAAGTATGCACAAATAAATATGCTCAAGAGTCTGCATATTAAATATGCAAACAAAAGTTGTAATGAAACAACAAAAATATGCTTAGGGGTGAATACAAAAATGACCAGAGTCGAAGTAAACAAGACGAAGCCGAGTTCAAAATCATGAAACAACGGTTTCAAGTCAAGGCAGTGCCAAATCCAATTTAATTTCGCATATTCAAGTTTTCAAACCAATTCCAAGAATACTGCAGTTTGAATCGAAAATGTCAAAGTCACCAAAAAATCAAACTAAAACGGTGTAAAGGCAATGCTCATGAATAATACAAGTGAATGACAACACTGCAACAGAAAATCAGTTCAGCATCAGGTCGAGCATATTGGAAATACATTGAGACAACACATAACTCGAACGATAGTCAACCATACATGCATACACACATACAAATGTATGTATGCATATATATATATATATACAGATAAGTGAACCAAGCAATTCAACATACCAATAAATTTCGAATTAGATGTGAGAATTACTCGCATTGGAGCATATATACGCAAACAAAATGAAGGCATGAAAACAACACAGCCATGAACACATTGGAGCTGTAGTAATGCCATTCACACACACATATATACATACATATATGTATGTATATACATGGTGATAACCAGCAAACATTTCAGAAGAAATAATTAGCAAACTACTGCAAATTCAAAAGAAAAACTTTATTAAAATGCCAAGCTTCAAAAATAAAACATGCAGTATGCTGTGATACAAGCAAACAAGGTATAGCCTCAAAAATGAAGAGATAGTGAAGATAACCTGTGTGCAAAACATTTACGCACATGAACTAAGAAACACTGCAGGCATACAGAAGATCAAAGTATGCAAGTAATCACCAACAAAAAAAATCAACATGAACCATTTTAAATACCAAAAACCCCACTGATGCCAACTTCAAAAGGTATCAAGTTCGAATAATCCAAAGCCGAGCAAATACAAATTTCACGTTATTGCCGAAGACACAAAAATGCTAAGAGTCAATTGTTGTTCAAATCAAACTGCTACAAGAATGGGCAGTGAGCAGTACACAGCAACTATACATGAATCTAGAACCATCAAGACAGTCTTCCAAATAAATAAACAAGGTGGAATAAAGATTACAAGGACAATACATATATACATACATAAATGTATGTATACACATGGTTTCAGTGTATATTCAAGTGCACATGAACTGTTCAAACAATAATGAAGTCAATTACGAACAAGTGAAAATTATCACTTAGACAAAGGCAGTAAGAACATAATGGCCACAACAGCAAGTATAGTCAAACCAAACTCGAACATGATGGCCACGAAAACGAACAAAAATCAAATCGAAGCCGAAGACCACGAGAACAGTAAAAGCAACCAAGTTCGAACAAAAATTTGAATTAGATGTGAGCAATATAAATTACTCACCTTGCTTTGAAGCGGCGACGAACTCGACCATCTCAAAGCAATCAAGCCCAACTCTAATTTCGCAGTCAAACCAAATTCGAGTAGCCGAAGACAAAAAGCCAAGCAATCGACGATAGCAACGAATTAAATTGGAATACAAAACCCTAAATTTTGATCGAAGAAGACGCCATTTTGCAAAGGGCCGAATAGAAAAGGATCGGGTTCGAATGAATGAAAAATAAGAAAAGGGGATGGGATTATTTAATTGTCGCGACCCAAAAAGGAACGGGCCAAAACAATTTTTTTTTTAAAGCCCGTTAAAAATTCTTAAACAATTTATAAAAGAATTTTAATTCAAATTTAAAAACTTCAAATAGAAATTTGCAACAATATTAATCGCCTAAATGTCAATTATTAATCGATGCAAATACCGGGTTGTTACAGACAGTGTTGAAGACTGGGTATTTTCGAAAGCGGAAGGATTACCTGTCGAATGTCTTTGCACCAGGTTGCTACGGTATAGAGATTCTATCACCCTTTATGATGGGGATTCTGGACATGATTAGTGAATATTTGGATTTGCAAGGGTTTCTTTGGAAGTGCCTTCGGTTCCGTTCGATCCCGAAATGGACCTGTACGGATGTGTGTCTGACATTATACTTTGAGATATAAATCTGAGTTATATCAAATACATTTCTGTTGGTGGCGGTGAATTTATTCTCTTAGCTTAAAAAGATGTACGAGCTCAGAGGTTATGTAGTTAATGGTTATTAGTGATATACTCCCAATTTGTTAATGTGGCGTACGAAGTGCTGTTGATCATTTGTTGTTCAAAGCACGATTTTTGTGAAAAGCGTAGCTTTGTGGACAAGACTTCGTCGGACCTCATAACCCGAAAATGGTCGAAACAGAAAGAATGAAGCAATTTTATTTGGGGGTAGCGACCCCCGAGGGCATGTCATTTCCTTCTAGAAAAGGGTAATATCATGGTATGGAGCCCGGATATTTTACCTATGTTGATGTTGCAAATTTATTACTTTGTGGTTGTTGCTTTGCGGTTGAGGATCCTTAGATAAAGGTCGCAAACGACCGGGGTATAGCATACTCGTGTAGTAGTTACCTAGTTACAGAGGTAACCCGGACTTGTGTTGGAAGAGATCCGGTTAGGTTCTCGAGGCGTCCCTCTAGAGGCGTACCCATGTGGCCCAGGAAGTTCCTTAGTCTGACTATTTGCTGGAAATCCAATCTCCAATACACGCCTTGTACGGTTTTAGTTGTAGAACCTGCCATCTAATATGGTAGTTATAGTAGGCATACTATAATGGTACATATGTTGGCTAAGATTAATATTATACAGGCAAATGTTTTTCACCATGCACTAATAATAATATTAAAATATATTTTGCGTATCAAGCATGTTTGACTATGATAAGGAGAAATCTCCCCTATGTGTTCGATTGCATTGTGTGTGTGCCGGGAGGCCTTATGGTAGTTTTATTTTCCAAAAGCATAATAGATTTCTTTTTATTTTCTTTGTGAAATTAACTGTTTTTAAGATCTCACACCAGTCCCATGACTGACCTGGAGTTTATTGTTCCCTTTCCAAACTCTGTGTGCCCACAATTTTCCACACAGGCAGCCTAGAGTCAGGTTATCAGTTATTCGAGAGCGAAGTCAAGAAGTTGCTGTTGGAAATCTGGAGTTCTGCTGGATGGCAAGGCGTATCAATAGTACATAATATTTCTTTTCCACTGTTTTTTGTTGTAAACTCTGATGATGAATGTATAAAACTAATATAGTTCTTTGTTTTAAAGATTATTCATTTATCTATTAGTTCCGGTGCGAAATGTGAGATTCTGTTATTGTTTGTGTTTCTTCTATCTTCTTCTTCTTTAACCCGAACGCTTCGGTTTTCCGGCATTCGATTGTGCGGCATTTGATACAGTGGACGTATGGATGTCGACTTTAGGGCGTCGAAAAATTAGACCGTGACAATTTGGAGTTGATTTGATGGATTGCCAGCAGCCCATCTAGATTGGGCCCCACTACCTCAAAATTTTATGGTGGGTCCCTAACACCTTCTAGAGTATTTTTCAAAGTTTTGTTTGATTTCATTAAGTTATGAGCGAGTTATGGATGATTTCTCTAAACCAGATGACACATGAAGACGGATGATCAAACAAACTCCAAACGACTTGATATTTGGACAAGGGATTTAAATAGAAGATAGAAAGACGGCCAAACAAATATCACTCATGCTATGCGGATGGATATCTAGCGATCCATCCGCTATGGAGCTAACGATCATCCTCTATGGATACCTAGTGATCCATCAAGATAGGTCGGATCACCCTCAAACTCTTTGAGCTCCTTCGTAGCACTAAGTAAAAGCTTCCGGTAGAAAATATGCTAAGTTTATGGATAGCTAGTGATCCATCCCCTATGGATATTTAGCGATCCATCCCCCATGGATAGCTAGAAATCCATAGAAATGATTAGGATTGATTTGAGATTTTCAGTGATGACTTGGCATAACAACCGGACTCTTCTGCACTTAGACTTCTGGCCATACACTCACCGAATTTGCTTATAAATACTCACCTACCTACAACTAGAGATGGATCTTTCCCGGAGAGAGAGCCGCCATTACTCTATGTAATTCCTTCACTTCTTCAACTTTCTTCTTCCTCGCAACAGTCATCAATGGATTTACTGTGATTCTCCGGTCAACCCTTATACTGGTGACTTATTTTAACTCGTTGTAACTTAGTTCTAAGGATTAAATAGTTGATATCCAGAGAGATTCAACTAGTATAATCATAATAAAGATTGATTAAAGTAGACGTAGGCTACAGTCAGCCTAACCACTATAAATATTTTGTGTCTCTTTTCTTACTACTTTTTGTTCACCATTTATCTAAGATTAATGCTACTAATTATCTACACTGGTCTTTCACACTTTATTCAAGATGTCGATCCATTTTTGGGTTAACAGTATACTTATCACCACTTATTGAATTCAAATCTGTACTTTTCTTGGTTAACAATAATACCAGATAAGTCAAGGTAGTGTTACACCTTGAAGTCATGTCCAATGATTACTCTAAACTTTTGAAATAGCGACAAGTTTACTTCTTCGATGCTTAGTGCTAATTATACAAGTTAATCATTTCCATATAAGTGATTCGCTTTATCGAAATAATTCATTTCCATAAAGGAATCAAATTTTTACTTTAAAAAACGAACTGAACTTGCGCTTGATTTCCATATTTCCACCTTGGTAAATCATTTTTAGAATTAGTTCATGATTGTCAAAACATTAAGGGAATATTCTTTTCCAAGTGCATAACCCCGAAAGCCTAAACCAACATCAGACCGAACACACAAAAGGTTAATTATCCTAAAAGATAAGTAATCACATTTAAAATCTCTTTTAAATAAACAGCCTATCATCTATAATGAAATATATAATTATTTCCAAACACTTATATAACATCGGTAATTTAACTTTAAAATCTTAAGTAAGTCGGTTTATTAACTTTAAATCAGTTGATTAAAGCAATCTTATTATATTAATTATTTAATTAGTTTTATTAAATCAATTAATTAAATATAAATATCAATAGTTAAAAGGATTTATTAAATTCAAATAATCATTAATTACATGATTAGTCTTATCATTAATTAAAATGATAAGTAAAATTTAAATACCATTAGTTAAAAAAATTATTTTAGTTCAGATAATCATAAATTAACTGGATTAATTAAATTCAAACTCCAATAGCTAAAATTATTAATTAAAACATCAGTTGTTAAAATGATTTGTTTAATTATTAAACATCATTAATTAAAATAATTTATTACTTTAAAATATCATTAATGAAAATAATTATTAGTTTCAATTACAATAAATTAATTAAACTTCATTATCCTGAATTAAAAGAATTAATTAACTTAAATAATCATTAGTTAAAACGATTAATTAAGTATAAAACATCATTAGCAAAAATGATTAATTAAATCTAAGGTAAACCAATTTTTAATCATCATTTAATAAATTGGTCAATTAGTCTCAAATTAATTAATTATAATGATTTATTAATTTAAATTATCATTAGTCAAAATGATTAAAATTTTCAATATTCTTTTTAGTGGAAACACAAGCTCAAGTTCATATCATAGGGTTTTGGAGATGAAATTTAATAAACGACCGTATAGCAAAAATAGCTATAACGACATTTAAACTATGAAATGGAATATCATAAATTTATTTCAATTAACCATCAATAAAGCATATGGATGTAAATAAATAACTTATAGACGAGAAAACCCCTTTGGGTCTCATTATAGATTTTTATTTCTTGCAAAACAATGGTTATGGATAATATACAGATAATCATATGAGTTTATATCGATCAAATTAATATGTCATCCATTTTCCAAATGGAAATTCAACCAACCAAGCAATCAAACAATTTATGTATCATCCAAACAATAAATAAATGTTTATAGCATCATTAATATGATATGATAAAATTTAATGTGAGTTAAACTCTCACTAATTTCCGTTTTCGCCGAAACATCTCGATTTCGGACTAAAACCAAACGGTCGTCTGATTCTAACCTAAATTTTCACTCACTCCAAATCCATCCAAACCAACTCCATCGCGAAGATCTCGACAACACGAGTCCAACACAAGAAAATAACTTTCAAAACCGACCTTGTATGAATGGGATATGAAGTTTATAAATTATCGATAAAACTTAAAATCAAAATCAAAACAACTTTATAAAAATTACAACTCTACCCTTTAACCTTCTTCCCCAAATCAACCGGGCATGCACAGTGAAAAATGAAATTACCGTGCACGATCGGTCAATGATACAGAGCTCCGATGCTCCGTTTAGCGGACCATCTTTGCCATTGCGCCCCCCTTTGCAATCTCTACGCTACTATCCCTTCAATTCATCACTCGATAAAACCAATAAAATCCCGATCTGCTCAACAATTTTCATGCCGCTGCTCACGGTCGCAATTTCCAAACGTGTGCCGCCCTCCAACATTTCACCACAAACAGAGCTCCTCCTCACGAGTAATACGATAGGACCTAAGCCGCAGCCTCACGCCTCACCAAATCCAAGAAACCTTAAATCCTAGAAATCGACAAAACTACCCAAGTACATTGAACTTGATCATGAGGAACAATATAGGTAAATATATGTAAAACTCTGGTACACAAACTCAAAGTAATTTTTTTGTAATTTTTCTTAGAGGTGAGATTGATTTGAATTAAATTTTAAAATTTTAAAAAGCTTGCATTCTTACTTCTCAGCTAATATAAATAGGGGAGGAGGGTATGTAGCCAACATGGAAGACATTGCCTAAATAGTGTAGGAATATGGTATGGAGTATGGCCTAAATTATGCTGATTATGTGTATGTGTGTGTATGTTATTTTATATGTAACTATCTGATATGAGATACCCAGACGTGCTGACTGGTATTCTATATGTTATGCCATATTACGAATGCAAATAAACTTGTTTCGAGACATAATTCAATCGTATGTAGAAGAAAGGTTTTAGACCCAATTATTATATTAAATTTTCGATATTAATCTCAACACGTTTCGATCTCGCACGACCAAACGATATGTCTGATCGCTACGAAATTCGATGGCGTAATATATTTCACTATTATGGATCCAATGAAACTGGGTTCGTCAATATCAGAGACTATGCCCCGAAGCGACAATGTTACAGATTTAAATATTTAGTCATCGATATTCATCTGGTCTATTTATATTTGTAAATAAATTTACAAATTGAATTTACCAATATTATTTATTAAGTAAAAGGAATTAAATAAAATTATTAAATCCATTTAATTAACATATAATTCGCAATCCAAATATTTAATTATTCCCTATATTTGAATTATAAGTTATTAAATTCCAAAATTAAATTATTTAAATATTTAAAATTAGTTAAACATTTAAAATCAAATGACCAGAATTTGGGGTTGTTACATTAGGGCATACCACTTATTTTATCAAATGCATATAGGCGGTTGCAACACTAAGGTTTGATATTCGACACATGACTTGGAGATACCAGTTGTTATTTTCACATTGAAAACTTGGAGACATTACCTTTTAGGAGAAATTTTTAAGGAATTTACTTATGAGATAATTATTATTTTTAAAAGGAGTTAAACATGAGACAACAAAGGTAATAAGAGTTTTTGGCAACTTATGATCTCGGGGTTCAGTATACCCTAAGGAAAGGAAATAAGGTTGTTGATGCCTTAAGCCAAAGGCAGTGGAGATGCGTCTTAGCTATGAGTGAATAGCTGAATTTTTTTGAGACATTAGCTTCTTACATTGTTTACTTTTACTCGATTGCTAGTTCGAGTAGAGTTTTTAGGACACCATCATGCTTGGAAGTTTGGCCAACTCTCTTGGAAAGAATTGGAGCAAAATAAGAATCCACTTTGTATCGCAAGCATTAAGTGCCTAAGGACAGGTGTCGAGATTGAAGGAATGAGTGATCTAGATTTAAACAAAAGTAGTTGGCTTAGGAAGAAGGAAGGATATAAGTTCTGGGTATAGAAAACCTTCGGAAGGAAGTCCTTAATGAATGTAATTATTCAAAGTTTACTATTCACCTAGGAGGTACTTAGAGGTACCAAGAAACAAAGTAAAGCTTAGGTTATAAAGGTTTGAAGAGGGAAGTTAAAGAATATGTGAAGTGGTGTTTCACATACCAATAAGTTAGGCCTAAACATTACAGGACGAGTGAGTGTTTATAGCATTTAGACATCCTGTTATGGAAATGGACTACATAGATGGTTTGTCGAGGTCAATTGTAACGATCCATAACTTCAGTCATTCAAATTTGGAATATTCAATTGGTTTTGAAAATTGAAAATTTAATTCTATAAATTAAATAGCTTGAATTTCAAATATAGTGATTTATTTGATAATTAAATTGTTAAATTGAATATTTGAAATTATTTAAATAAGTGAATCTTGAATTTAATGTGAATAAAAATAATTTCGGAAGTTGATTTAAATTCTATTTGAATAAGAGGGAAGATAGTAAACTTTTAGTTTGGATTTAAGAGTGATTAAATTGAAATGGAAATTACTCGTTTTAATTAACGTGTAAAAATAGTCTTTTAGGGCACTGTCTCGGATTTTGACAAAACCAGTTTTGTTGGATCCGTAATAGTGTATTATTATATGTCGTTGAATTTCATGGTGATTGGACGTATTGTTTGGTCGTGCGGGTTCGAAATGCGTAGAAATTAAATTAAAGAATTTAAATTAATATAATTTGATTTTGAAAAGCAATCTTCTATTTATGATGGAATTGGTTCCCGATATATATTGCATTATGTTCGGAATAAGGGTCTAACCTATAAAATGATAGGTGGCACACTTCATTTGAAGTTCAAAATTTTAACATGTGAATAGTGTCGAGTTTAATTTACTATAAAAGGACCTCCATACCTTTCATTTGCAAACCTTAACCTTAAGTTGTTTTCACCCGCAATTAAAACATAATCCAATGGTCGAAAATCATCGAAATCTCTGGAGGTCGACTTGGCCTTCGACTTCAACTAGGAAAACGTAGAGAGTGACCATACGAGGCAAACTACCGGTTGGATTGAGCTATCGTCGAATGACACGATGGCAAAGCTCCTCCATTCGCAGTAATTTTCATGGGTTTTCGTTATGATTTTCACGTGGCATTCACACGCGTTGGCTAGAGCGAGGCGGCAGGAGGTGGCGGCTACGATAAATGGTGGTTGATGGCATGTCATGGGTGGCGTGCGAATGAGCTTCGATCAAGAATAAAAAATTAGAAATTTGGCCTGGAGGAAGCATGAGCGAGAGGGAGATAAGGTTTATATTTTTAAAGTTATTAATTAAGTTGATTTTAAAATTTAATTATCTCGAATGATAATTAACTGAGAACATTCTCGTATGGGGTCCAAGTTGAGCGCAACAAGTCGCATTGCGTTCATATTGACAAAGGATATGTTATGGAATTGGATTAGATGGATCCAGAGAAAGTTTGAATTTTAGGTTAAAATTGAACACCCGTTCAATTTTAGTACAAAACAAAATGTTTTGGCGACTATTAAAATCAAAGTGAGCTAATCTCACCTTTTTGGTTAAGCAGAAATATTTTTAGTCGATGAAAATTATATATTGGATGTTTGGATATTTGTTTTTGATAGTTATTGGATGTTTGGATAATTAATTATATTTATTAGTTGGATTGGATATATTACCTTTTATTGGAGTGGATGTATGGCGACCCGGAATCCAGCGTTCGAAAATCGACATCTAATTTCTCACTCGTATTCGAATGCCGGAGATTCAACCGTCGGAATTCAGTTCGCTGGAGCTTATAACAACATTAAATGATACAACACAGCGGAAGCAAAATAAATTTCATTGATATACAACACATGAATACAACATAGCTACAACATTGATACAACACATGAACACCAACATCAGAGTGCTATATACATGATACAACAACAAAACAACACCACCGTGGAGAAACAACAGAGTCTTCAAAAGAATCCAACATACTGCGACATCGGTAAGGTCTTTCAAAACTCCATAGACTTTCTGATCCAAAACGCTTCAAAACCCAAAAGCTTCCAAAGACTTTAGGGATTTTCGAAACTATAATCCAACTTCGCTCCAGAACATGGATAACCTGACTCTAGGTTTCCCGTGTGGAAAATTATGGGCATCCGGAGTTTAGGAAGGGAACAATAAACTCCGTGTCAGTCATGAGACTGGTATGAGTAAACAAAAGTAGTTGTTTGCACAAAAACAACACTACAAAAGGAAATCCGTTATTCTTTTTGGAAAATAAAAATACCATAAGGCCTCCCGGCATACACACAATGCGATCGCACACTTGGGAAGATTTCTCCTTATGATAGTCAAACATGCTTATTATTAGTGCATAGTGTGAAAAAACATTTGGAAAGTATAATATAAATCTTAGCCAGCATACGTACCATTATAGTATGCCTACTATAGCTACCATGTTAAAGGCAGGTTCTACAGCTAAAACCGTACTGGGCTCGTATTGTGTGATTGGATTTCCAACAAATGGCCAGGCTAAGAAACTTCCTTTTCGAATGGGTACGCCTTTGGAGGGACGCCCCAAGAACCTAACTGGATCTCTGCCAACACAAGGTCGGGTTACCTCTGTAACTAGGTAACTAACTATCACGAGTATGACATCCCTATAACCGACCTTTATCCAGGGCCCCAACAACAACCAACAACCACATAAGTTAAGTACCTGGACTCCATACCAGAATACCACTTTTTATCCAGAAGGAAATGCACATACCCTAAGGGGCGTGACCCCCGTAACCTTACCGCATCCTGCCTGTTTCGACCATTTCGGGGTGTAAGGTTCAATGAAGTCTCGTCCCACAAAGCTATGCTTTTCACAAAAGCCATGCTTCAATTAAAAAATGATCAGTACTTAGCATGCCACACTACCAATTTGGTAATATATCACTAATAAATATCAACTACATAACCCTTGAGCTCGTACGTTTCAGAGAAGGGTGTTATGCTAAGAGAATAAATTCTCCGCCATTAAACAAAAATGTATTTGATAGAAATTTGCTTTACATCTCAAAGTGTAATGTCAGACATACATCCATACAAGTCCATCATGGGTCTGAATGGAACCTAAGGCACTTCGTCCAATAAAGGAAGAAGCCCTTGCAAATCCTGGTATCCACAATCCCGACCGGACTCCCCATCACATATGAAGATCACAATACCAGAGCAACTCAGTGCAGTGGCAATCGACAAGTAATCCATTCGTTCTCGAAAATAACCAGTTTTCAACTGCCATCTTCAAATGCACTCTCATTTCGTCGTATCATTATTAGGAATAGGTTTTATGACTTAATATCCTCTCCCGGCTTAACCAAATAAGAAGCGCTTATTTTAAAAACACGTGGATACACAAGTCATAACAAATTTCCATTTATAATCTTTTAAACAGAAAATTCACCTTTAAGATTCTATGTGGATTTCAGATAGCCATTTGGAATCTGACCTCGGTCGCATCGAAATTCAAATGTCGTTTTATTGGCCAACAATTTTACTTAAATTCAAAAGTTCACAATCACACAGCGATATATCACAGATGTCACAGCTCAAAACAAAGCAATTCATATCACGAATTATCACAACCACAAATTAGAGATATCAACCAATCCAAGGCATTCTATAATAATCAATCATCTATAAGCAAGATAAACTAGTCATTCAATTCTCAATTAATTCAATTTAATTTCCAAATAAATTAAATTAATTACTTTTAAATCCTGCTTAATTATCATTAAGTGGTTACAATTATTTTAATTAATTACAATTGATTAATCACATAATTACTTTCACTAATTATCCTTAATTAAGGATTAATTAATCCTTAATTATTAATTACTTAATCTTAATTATTTATTAATTAATCTTTAATTATTATTTGATTAACCTTCAATCATTATTTAGTTAACCTTTAATCATCAACTAATAAATTAATTAATTAATCTTTAGTTACTATCATTAAATAATTATCCTTTAAGTAATTATCTTTTTAATTATTGTCATTAATTAATTGGTCTTTCATTGCTTAAACTTTAATTAATTAAAGATAAATCATTTATTTTAATTAATCACTTAATCATCGTTAAAATCTTTATTTAATATACCTTGTAAATGATTATCATTAACACATAAATTAACTTAAGATATTTAAGTTAATTAATAATTGAAAACATTTTTAGAGAATTAACTCTTTAATACATTATTTATTTAAAATAAATTTAAATAATGACCACACGATTAAATAAAATAAACTTAATTATTTTAAAATAACTTACTTAAAACCTTTACTAATCCTATTTTTAAATAAAACAATTATTTTAAAAGAATGAGTTAAAAATTGTTTAAATTTGAATATGTTTTAAAATTTGAAAACTGTTATTATACGAACCTGAGACAACCTGGAGTTCACCCTCGAGCCCAAACCAAATTTCTTCGAGTCCAACCCGAGCCACCCAATATTTTTCTTTGTTTTTGTTTTAAGGGTTAAAACCTGATACGTACTTGCAAACACCCGATCCAAGACTCGAGCCACAACCAAGTTTTCCCGAGATTGACTCTGAGGCAACAACCTTCCTCGATTACCAGACAACCCAAATACCAAAATACCTCATGCACGTGTATACGAATTCTGGCCAACTCCGGTCGATGCTGAGACCATCAATAAGACGTCCACGACCTCCCCTAAGTCCCCGACCACCCAGAAACCCGAAACTACGACAAGCTCGACATCCAACTACTCGACCCAAGCTGGAATGAAACTGGATCGCCAAAGATTGCCTCGACCCACCGCCTCAGTCCACCAGATGCCATGCAACTCCGTCTAGAGCTCCGCCTGACTCCTATGCTTCGATTCCCACCTGTATGATTGCCTCTAGTTCATCCACGACGACGTAACAGCTCGAATTCTGACTACTACCAAAACTCGATTTTAAACCCTAAATCAATGTCAACTCACTATATCTAAAAAATTCTCGAGCATTTTTCCATGAATCCCCATCACTCAGGCTTCCTCCAGCCATGACCTCCCTCACCTCGCCGATCACCAGGAATTGCCAAAAATCCAATTCACATTCAACTTCGAATTCCTCAAATGATACGACACTAAAAATCTTAATTCTTCTTTTAAAATTCATGATTTAAGAAGACGAACAAAATTATGTAATCAAAGCCCAAATTTTAAACAATTGAATTTTGGACAAAATTTGATTTTACTATGTTTTTATATTTCCCAATAAATCAATTCGTTTTTAATACTTAAAAGTATTTTTAAAATTATGATCTTGCAAATTCGAACATGTTTTATTTAGACATCGAAGTCTACAGAGGATTAGAGGGAGAGATTTGAATTTTTAATTAGGTTTTGAAACTTGTAAACCTGGAACAGAGGGCATATTCATGTGTACAGACATGCACACATCATTATCATGTATATATATACATGCAAACATAAATTTACAATCACACTTCAAACATCATTCACAACAACAAGTTTTAGTTCAGATCTTAAGAGGGTTTACTCACCTATTTTGATTATAACAGAGAAGCAGAGTTTTTTTTCTTCTGGAACTTTGATTTATGATCTACTTGGTTTTGATCTTCAACTTGATTTTGGTTTGCTTAATTACTAAGTTGAATCTGAAACTACTTGCTTGATTTAGATCAGGTTGAATTTGTGAAGAAATTTTTGAAGAAGTTGAAGACTTGAGATAGATTTTGGTTTTAGTTTGTTTTACTGGTTTTGATTTTATTTTCTCTTGTTTGTACAGGCATTGGTTTTGATAATTTTTTCTTTTGAAATTGAAAGTCAGAAGAAAAATGAGAAAGAGGAGTTAGAATGATGTATATAGCTTATTTCTATTATTTTTAAAAAGAAAAGAAAATTAGGACACTTGATGCATGATGATTAAGTTAATACTTGTTAATTTCTATGCTAAATTTATTACACTTGTTAATTTATGTTTTAAAATTTTAACACTTATCTTTTTAATTTTTTTATATGATTTTAAATTATATTTTCTATTTTTATAATTACATTTCCTTTGTTTACATTTATACAATTTAAAAGAAATTGATTTAAAACTAATTTATACATTAACAAAAAAACATACATATGTTATTTTTAAATTCCATTTATTTTCAAAATATCTATTTTTGAATTTCAAATTCAAATTCAAATTAAAATCTATATATTGATATATTGTAAATAAACAAACACAAATTTATTTGTTTTGGAAAAAATTTCAAATTAATTCACAAATTAATTCCAAAATTAATATTAATTATTAGATTAAATTTGATTTAGAAGTAGGATCGTTACAGATTCCCCCTTAAGAAAATTTCGTCCTCGAAATTTGAAAGACAGGGAGAAAAACAAGAATATATGAATACATAAAAGATATAGAGAAATGGCTTTCCAGATTAAGCCAAAATATCCACTGAGCACTTGGGATAAGACTTCTACAAGCTATCCTTTGTTTCCCAAGTACAATCATTTAGATCTCCACTCCATTCTACTTTTACCAATTTCACCACTTTATTCCTCAACTGCTTTTCATCTCGATCGATAATCTTTAATGGTTCTCTTTTCACTGCCAAATTTGGTGTGATCTCCAAATCCTGCTGAGCGGCTTCCTCAATGATACAGTCTGGATTGTGCATATATTTCTGAAGGTACGAGACATGGAACACATTCTGTACGCCAACTAACCAGTTAGGTAACTGCACTCGTTAAGCCAAAGGACCAATCCTCTCAAGTATAGGAAAAGGACCTATATATCGCGGTGCCAGTTTATCCATCTTTTCAAATCTCAAAACTCCATGCATTGGAGAAACCTTTAGGAAAAATGAATCTCCAACCTGGAATTCTAAAGTTCTCCTCCTGCGGCTAGCATAACTTTTCTTTCGACTTTGGGCAGCTTTCAATTTCTTTCAAAAAAAATCAACTTTCTCAGTACCTTCTTTGATCATGTCCGGACCAAGAACAAGTCTATCACCCGACTTAATCCAACACGCAGGTGATTTACAAGGACGACCATACAATGCTTCGAAAGGATCCATTCTAATACAGGCCTAATAATTACTATTTTATGAAAATTCAACCATATGCAAATGGTCCTCCTATGGACCGCCAAAATCAAGAATACAAGCATGCAAAAGGTCTTCCAAGATTCGATTTATCTTTTCCGTTTGCCCATCAAACTATGGGTGGTAAGCAGTACTAAAGTTCAACTTGGTTCCTAGTGTGGCTTGAAATGCCTCCTAAAATCTTCTAGTGAAGATCGGGTCATGATCATTCGCTATACTACTAAGTATTCCATGGAGTCGAACGATCTCCTTCACATATAACTTTGCCAAACTTGCTGCCGTTTGGGTGGATTTTACTGGGATAAAGTGAGCAGTCTTGGTCAGATGATCAACAATAACCCAAATCGCCTCATTACCCTTCTGAGTTAATGGCAACCCATCTATGAAATCCATAGACACTTGGTCCCATTTCCATTTAGGCACTTCCAGTGGTTGGAGTAAACCCACCATGTTCATATGATCACTCTTTATTTGCTGACAAGTTGCACAACGACTGACATAAATGGATATATCTCTCTTCTTCTTTTTCCACCAGAAAGTCCTTTTAATATCTCGATACATCTTGTTAACCCCTAAATGGATACTAAGTTTGGACATGTGACACTCGTCCAAAACTTCCCGTTTGAGATTTGGGATGTCTGGAATATACATCCTCCTTTTAAACTTATAATTTTACTATTATCGACTTCAAAGCTGGTATCTTCACCTCGACGTATTCTCTCATAAATTTCATGAAGAAACTTATCTTCTTTCTGATTACTAGCAACCTTCTCAAGAAGAGTGGGAGTGACAACAAGAGAAGCAAGAACAGCATGTCTTCTACTCAAAGCATTAGCACTATGTTGGTTTTACCAGGTGTATATTAAATATCTAGGTCGTATGGCGCTAGAAATTCTAACCAACGTTGCTGCCTTAGATTCAAATCCTTCTAGGTAAAGAGATATTTCAAAGATTTATGGTCGGTGAACAATTCAAAATTTTCACCCAGAAGTTAATGACACCAGATTTTCAAAGCAAAGATAACTGCCAAGAGCTCAAGATATTTGGTCGGGTAGTTTTTCTCATATGATCGCAATTGTCTATTCGTGTAGGCAATCACTCTACCCTCTGTAGAATAGCACCCACACCTTCACCACACGCATCTATGTACATAGATAAACCTTGATTCCCGTTAATAATAGCAAGAATGGGAGCAGTGGTCAACCTACTTTTCAATTCCTGGAACGCTTCCCCGCACTTCGGAGTCCAATCAAATTTCGCATTCTACATAGTCAGCTTAGTTAACGGACTGGCTAACTTGGAGAAATTCTGGAAAAACTTTCTGTAATATCCGGCTAATCCCATATAACTTCTAACTTCCCTTGGAGTCGTTGGTTGCTTCCAGTCTAGGATAGCAGAAACCTTGCCAGGATCAACAGAAATTCCTTCTTCGGTAACAATATGTTCGATAAATCTGACTTCCTTGACCCAAAAATGACATTTAGAAAATTTGGCAAATAGAATGTTCCTCCTCAATATTTCCAAAACAATTCTCAAGTGCTCGGCATGCTCTTCTTCAGTTTTGGAGTAAATTAAAATGTCATCAATAAATACGAGAATGAATTTATTCAACACTTCACGGAATACTCGGGTCGTTAAGTGTACGAAATATGCAGGAGCAATGGTTTGTTCGAAAGGCATAACTAAACATTCGTAGAATGTATAAGGATTCCTAAAAGTAGTAAAATGAATACAATCTTCAGCGATTCTTAGTTGATGGAATCCCAGGGCTAGATCCATCTTTGAAAAGAATCGAGTGCCATGTAACTGACCGAATAGGTCATGGATTCTGGGCAACAGAAATTTATTTTTAAGAGTTAGTTTATTGAGATCGCTGTAGTCTACGCACAATCTCAGAGATCCATCCGACTTGGCTACAAACACCACAGCTGAACCCCAACTGGAATAACTGGGACGTATTAATCCTTTCTCTAGTAAATCTTGGGCTTGCTGGACTAGCTCTTTTCTTTCCCTAGGTTCCATCCTACGGCTTGCATGAACAACATGACGAGCATTGGAACCAAGTCGATTCTGAATTCAATTTCCCTGTGCGGAGGTAAAGATTTAACCTCTTCGAATACGTCTAGAAATTGCCGAACAATAGATATGGATTCCAAAATAGGTTCTGGATACCCTAAAGTATACATTATTTTATCCCATTTCGAACTCAGATCTTCACGAGAAGTCACAATGAAATCCCAATTTTGGTTTTAACTGAATTCGTTCGATTGTTACAATCTAATTTAGTTTCATATTTCGTTAGCCAGTTCATTCCATGTAATATTTCAAATTCGTTAAAGTCGAGAACAAAAAGACTGATAAGAAATCGATGACGAGAATATGAGATAGGAACCTTTCTACAACGTAGACAACGATTTGTAGGGCCACCAACCGGATTCTTCACGCAAATAGGCTCGTCGACAAATTCGGGTCCAAGTTTATTCGTTTACGGTCTGTTGGGAAATAAAGCTATGTGGGGCTCTAGTGTCGAACAGAAATCTAACAACTTTATCACAAATAAGAAGGTTACCTCCTAAAACTCCTTTCCCTTTATCTTCCTTTGAAGTTGAGGGGTCATCCTTGATCGCATGCACCTTCGGTACTTGAGCCTGCTTCATTGTCGAGCATTCTTTAACTACGTGTCCTGGTTTATGGAAATAATAGCATTCTCTGGCTCCTTGACTTGTCTTCATAGGTTAATCTTTCTTTCCTTGCTTCTTTGGTTTCTTGCAACTACTTGAATAATGGCCTTTCTCCAAACAATTGAAACAAGTAATATCGTTTGTCTTTCTTTCCTGATTATTCTTCTTTTCTTTGCCTTGCCACGGCTTCTTCCCTCCAAATTTCTTTTTCTTCCAATTCGGATTGCTTCCACTTCTTTTTTCCTTTGAAACTTCTTGTTTATCCAGGGTAGTGTATCTATATCCATATCTATCAAGTCAGGAAAAGATTCTTTCACATGAGCTATCATTCTTTCATGGAACTTCTTGTTCATCCCTCGAATAAACTCTCATTCTTCTTGAGAGGGGTATTCACCAGCTTCAGACCAAATCGTGATAACTTGTTAAACTTTTTAAATATTCCTCAAAAGATAAGCTCTCTTGCTTCAAATCTATAAATTCCTGGTATATCCTGAGATACCAGTAGATTTCATATAACGTTGCTCAAACACTACCTTGAATCGATCCCAAGTGAATTCATCCTCCGGCTCAGCCAATGTAATAGTCTCCCACCATGCTAATGCCTCTTCTTGGAGCTACCAAAAAGCTATCAACCTTATTTGATCATCCTCCAACTTCAATCCCTTGAAAATCGTTTCGCAAGATCGAACCCAGGCTTGTGCTTCGATACCTTGCCCGTGAATGGCTTCCCTCCAAGTCTTGAGAAACTTTGATATAGATCAGCTAGATTCGGCTAGGGTTGGACAGGAAGAGCTACTGTTGTTGTAGGGTCTTGACCAGTTGTAGTGGTACTTCCCCATCCCCTACCTCGTCCTCTTCTTGCACTCATTCTCACTATCTGTAAATAGTAAGAAAACTTGATTTAGGCCATACAGACGAGATATCTTATGGAATATACTCATTCCAGGGTATTTCTAACCCTATCTCTAATGAGTCACCTAATGTGTCATAATCCAAAGCTAAAGTTCTTACTCAACCTTTAGCTTTGATACCAAATGTGACAACCTAGAATCCAACATTCAAAAATCGACATCTAATACCTCATTCGTATTCGAATGATGGAGAATCAACTGTCGGAATCTAGTTCGCTGGAGCTTATAACAACATTAGATGATACAACACAGTGGAAACAAAATGAATTTCATTGTTATATAACACATGAATACAACATAGCTACAACATTGATACAACACATGAACTCTAACGATCCTGACTCGACCTTCGAAAATCGACACCGAATATGTTACCCGTATTCAAATGTCGCGGATTCAAACGTCGAATCAGGTTCGCTAGACCTTATAACACATTAAGTACAATAACACAGCGGAAGAAAATGAATAATATATCATTGATACAACAATGAATACAATATCTAATACAATATGATACAACAATATCAAAGACAAATATACACGGCGGATATGATAACAACAGAAGAGATAACTCAAATATGATCTTCGATGAAGAGTGAATCCAAAATCTGCAACTCCAAAGCAAAAGCTCATCCCAAAGCTACAAGGACTCCAATCCAATAAGCTCGAACCACCATCAATGCTGTACTGAAGAAAACACCATCCCACTGTGATTTCCAATATCCAGCGATTGAATGCTATCAAATCTACACCTACTATTCGACAATCTGAAAAACCCAACTCTAGACTGCCCATGTGGAAAATTATGGGCACCCAGAGTTTAGGATGGGAACAATAAACTCCGGGTCAGTCATGGGAATGGTATGAGCAAACAAAAACAGTTTTATCTTTAAAACAAAAATCAAAAAAAGAATTTAAAATTGAAATCCGCAATGCTTTTTGGAAAATGAAACTACCATAAGGCCTCCCACCGCACACACCATGCAAACCAGAATTGGAGGAGATTTCTCCTTATGATAGTGAAAAATGCTTGATACGTGAAAACCATTTGATATTATTATTAGTGCATAGTGGAAAACATTTTGAAAGTATAATATTAATCTTAGCCAGCATACAACCATTATTGTACGCCTACTATAGCCACCATCTAAACAGTGGGGTGCCACCATGAGTAAATGGCAGGTTATACAACTAAACCATGCAGGGCGCGTTTTGGATGATTGGATTTCCAACAAATGGTCAGGCTAAGGACTTTCTATTGCCACATGGGAACGCCTCTGGAGGAACGCCGCGAGAACTTACCCAGCTCTCTGCCAACGCAAGGCCGGTTTCCTCCCTGCCCGGGAGTAATACCTAAAGATATGCCACCCCTGGTCGTTTGCGACCTTTATCTGAGGATTCTCAAGCACAAAGCAACATCACACAGTAATAAATATACAGTGTCCACATGAGTTAAGTATCTGGGCTTCATACCATGATACCACCCTTTTCCAGAAGGAGTGGACATAACTTAGGGGCGCGGCCCCTGCAACCTTGCCGCAACTTTCATGTTTCGACCATTTCCAGGGTGTGAGGTCCTGATGTAGTATCGTCCACAAAGCTATGCTTTTTCATAAAGCCATGCTTTGATCAACAAATATCAGCAGCACTTCATATGCCACATTACCGAATTGGGAATGTACTACTAGTAACCATCAACTACATAACCTCAGAGCTCGTATGTCTTAGAGAAGGGTATTAAGCTAAGAGAATAAATCTCTGCCACCAAACAGAAATGTATTTGATAGAAACCAACTTTACATCTCAAAGTGTAATTTCAAACACACATCCATACAAGTCTATTTCGGGTTCGAACAGAACTGAAGGCACTTCCAAAGAAGCCCTTGCATTTCGAGAATTCCCAATCCATATTGAACTCCCCATCACTTATGGAGATCTCTATACCGGGAGCTAATCGATGCAGAGTCATTCGACAGGTTATCCTTTCATTCTCGAAAATACCTGGTCTTCAAATGCTATCCATAATGTCATATCATTATTCGAAATGGGTTATATGACACAAGGTCCTCTCCCTGCTAATCCGAATAATGAGCGCAATATTTAAAAACATACGAATATTGGAATTTCAGTTAAGTCACAACTTTAGAACCCAAAACCTTTTTTTTCAAATGGTTTAAACAAATTACCATTTTAAATCTTTTTAAACAAAAATATTCACTTCACAAAGTTCACCCATCTTTCACAAAGATTATTTCATAGCTTTCCAAAGCAATTTTCATTTGAAATTCGATTAACTCATCCAATCTTTAAATTAAAGATTTAATTCATAGCTTTCAAACCATTTCCAATTCAAATCTTTTATATAAAAGATACACCATTTAAAATCCTTTTCGATTTAAAAACAAAGCTTAACTATCTTTCACAAAGATTCATTCGTAGCTTTCAAAAAATATTCATAATTTCATTTCAAACTTGAAATCTTTCGATACAAATTAGAAATCCTTTCTTTACATGAAAGCTATTATTATTTGAAAACAAATAGTTTTCGTTTCGGAAAAATCCAATTATATTTGTACGAGTTAAAACCTTTGAGTTAAATTCAAATTCCCAAATCAATACCATTGGTTTAACCCATATGTATAACTTGTATAACATCTTTAAACCATAGTTTCCAAACATAGAATTCAATTTCAAATTTTGAATTCAAATTCAAATCAAATTATTTAAATTTCAAAACGTAATCAAGTTATTCAAAATAACTTTTATTTTTGAAACTCCTTTTCAAAAACTTTCAATTCCATTTCCAAAACTATTTTAGATTCAAAAATTCAATCTTTAAAATCATCAAAATCTGTGACTTAACCAATTTCCTCGTGCAATCATATTTGTGTGTATATGGTGTAGTTTAGGGGTTTTACACAATAGTGCAACGACATCAATCATCACATCACAGATTAAAGCACATCAATATCGATAAGCGGTATAATCTATAATGCTTACCTTTATTCACAGATTCACAAATAAATATATCATGGATAAACTGAATAAATAAATATTGCACACAGTCAATTCACAGAATAGAATATTACAATCCAGGGATAACAATCAATTCAAGGCATTTCATACAATACCAACATTCATAAGCAATCCAAGCATTCAATAATCATTTATAAACATGATTAATTAATTATTTAATCCTAAATTAATTAAATTTTAATTAATTACTCATAAATTAATTACTCAATCCTGATTCATTAATTACAAATTATTTAGTATTAACTAATTAATCCTTAATTATCCATCTTAATTACTTAATTAGTCCTTAATTAATCACATTAATTAAAATTAACCTTTAGGTTAATTACATAATTAATTAACCCTTAATTAATTATCATTTAATTAATTATCCCTTAATTGATTAAATTAATTAACCCTTAATTAATTATCCCTCAATCATTTTTATTAATTAATTAACTTTAGTTAGTTAATTATCCTCAAATTAATTACCTTAATTAATCACATAAATGAATTATCTTTTAATATAATTCTTCTTTGACCACTTGGTTAATCAACCTTTATTAGTAATCAAATCTTCTAAATTACTTTCATTAAATAATTATCTTCAAGTAATTAATTACCCTTTAATTACTTATCATTAATTAATCTTTTAATTACTCAATAAATTTTAAAAACAATTAACTTTTGAAATTTAACCATAAAAATAAAATTTTATTATTAGCCTCTAGATTAACTTAAATCCTTAAGTTAATTAAAACTGAAAGCTTTTCTTAATTACACCATTTAATTTATTTTAAATAAACTTGGAAATTAACTTAATTTATTCAAGTTAAAAATAAATTATCAAAATCTTATTTATCCAAACCATTTAAATCAACAATTTTTTTTAAAAGTAATTTTTTTTAAACATTCGACTTAAAAATTTAAAACTCTGAAACTTGTTTGAATGTTTGATAAGTACTTATACTTAGAAAACTTGTTCATTGTTTTCAAACCCGAGCTCAACCCAAAGGAAACTCGGGACAAAATTCGAGTAACCTCCCTTGCTCCACTACTTCGAGCCTAACGCAAGATTATCCCTTAACCCAACCCGAGGCAACTGCTCTCATTTATTATTTTCTTTTGAAAACTTGTTTTTGTTTAAAATTTGAAAACCATTACCCATAGTAACACATGCTTGAATTACCCAAGACAATGCTCGAGCAAACAACCCAAATCTCTTGAGTTCACCTTCGAGCTCCATCTTCTCCTCCTTCCACCATTACAAATCACGACACATGCACCACCATGTGCATCGTGCATGTGTACGTTCAATTGCCAGAGCTTCGATCGTTGTCGTAGCCACCATCACGTCGGCAATAACATCGTCAATCATCATGATGACTCGGAAAATTCGAAAACCCATCAATACAAAATCGAGCCATTCGAACAAAAATCTGGAGCGAACAAGGTTAATGAATTCTCGCCGCGACGACGAACCTGATCCCGACCATCCATGCCGCTTCGACCAGAGATGCGCCAAAGCCTCCTTCTCCTATTCCCCCTGGTCCAATGACTTGAATCGCCCCGATGACGACGAATCACCCCCACATACTTCGTCGGTAAACTGGGTTGTTAAACTCTAATTCATCCTCGATCCCTTACTTGAATCAACTAAAAAATATCTGGACATTTTTCCAACAATCTCCGACACTCAAACTTCCTTTCTCGTGAATTTCGAAGCTCATCATCTCCTCGTTCATCAGAAATTGACGAATTTATGATTTCTATTCATCTTAAAATATCTCACCATATACCTATTTAAAAATTATGATTACTTTACCTAAATTTATCATTTTGCAATAAGAATCACATTATAAAATCCAATCTCAAAATTTTTAACATTGATTTTCCAGATTTAAAAAGTTTACTGTAATTTTCTTTCCTTCCAATAAAATAATTTATTGATTTTTCTTATAAATATTTTTAGAAATCTTATTAGGTTAATGTACACAAGTTTTCTTTAAGGGTTACAGCTTAACATTAATTATAGGAAGAGATGTTGAATTTATTTTCTTGTTTCTGAACCCTCTACATTAAAACAGAGGCCTAAGTGCTTGTTTATAGACATGCACATCAATTTTGTACATATATAATCAAATGCAGGCAGATTAACAAATATACAAGCATATTCAACTCATCACTTCAAATACAATTCCAGACATCAAGTGATTAAAGCAAGGTCAAGTGGTTTGCTCACCTGTAGATGAAGATACAGGACAAAGACTTGAATTTTAAATTGGAATTTGAATTTGTTTTTTTTTGTTGCTTCAGAATTGTTTCAGTATTTTAATCATGTGCTTGCTTTTGAAGTTGGACTTCCAGATTTGAAGTTGCTTTTAATTTCCAGGTTTTGAACTTCTTTTGAAAACAGATTCGTTTTCTTTTCCAGGCTATTGTTTAAAATTTGATTTTCCAGGTTGCTTTGAATTTTTGAATGCTTCGGATATCAGGTTCCAGATTTGATTTTTGTTTTTCTGAACTTCATTTCTAGGTTTGAAATGAATTACTTTATCTTGATTTAAATTTGCCTGATCTACTACTTGAATCAGTGCTTCCAGGTTTGAAATGCATGCTTAGATTTTTCAGGTTTGTTTTGAAGAGAAAGTATTTTGAATAGAAGGATGAAAAATGAGCAGCCTCTTTTACTCTTTTGATATTTATTTTTATTAAAAAAATAAGATTGCCATTTGTATCATCAAGTTACATTTGTTAATTTCTTATATTTGTCTTCCTACACTTGTTAACATCCAAACATTTTACGTTTAAATCCTTTTTGTTAGTTAAATTATAAATTTTGTTTTAAACCCTCTTAGCTTTATATTTACAAAACATTTCTTTTCATATTAGCATATGTTTATTTTCAAATTATATTTATTATGGTTTGAATGTTACAATCTTATTTTATGCATTTACAAACCAATTTTACATATGTATGTTTTTCTTATTTATTTCTAAAAGATATGTATATCTTAGTCTTTTATTAAACCTTGCTTTAATATCATATTATATTTATAATTCTAGTTATATACATATATATATATATATTTCAAAATATAGAACTTTAAAATCTAATTAATTTTTATAAAATATTTATTATTAAATTTCCAAATCAAATTTATTTTTAAAAGATCTACTTTTACAAATATATTTATTTATTTCTAAATTTAAAATTAATTCTCAACGAAATCACAAACAAATCCAAATCCAATATATTATTCAAAATATTTGTTTCTGAATTTCCAATTAGAAATTCAATTTAAAAATCATACTTATATATATTTACATTAATAAACAAACAAATATCTATTAAATATTTGGAAAATACCAGATTAATCCACAATTTAATTTCAAAATCTAAATTAATTACCAATTTAAATTTGTTTTAAAAATCGGGATCGTTACATGAACACCAACATTAGAGCGATATATACATGATACAACAATAAAACAATAACACCACAGTGGAGAAACAATGGAGTCTTCCAAAGAATCTAATATACTACGACTTCAATAAGGTCTTCTAATACTCCAAAGACTTTCAGATCCAAAAGGCTTCAAAACCAAAAAGCTAGCAAAGATTTCAGAGATTTTCGAAACTATAACCAAACTTCGCTCCAAAACACGGATAACTGACTCTAGACTGCCTGTGTGGAAAATTATGCGCACCCAGAGTTTAGGAAGGGAACTATAAACTCTAGGTCAGTTATGGGACTGATATAAGTAAACAAAAACAGTTGTTTGCACAAAAACAAAATTACATAAAGAAATCCGTTATGCTTTTTGGAAAATGAAACTACCATAAGGCCTCCCGGCACACACCCAATGCAATCGCATGCTTAGGGGAGATTTCTCCTTATGATAGTCAAACATGCTTGATACGCGAAAATCCTTTTGATACTATTTTCATTAGTGCAAAGTGTGAAAAAATTTTCGAAAGTATAATATAAATCTTAGCCAGCACGCGTACCACTATAGTATGCCTACTATAGCTACCATGTTAAATGGCAGGTTCTACAACTAAAACTGTACGGGGCTCATATTGAGTGATTGGATTCCCAACAAATGGCCAGGCAGTGGAACTTACTTTTCGAATGGGAACGCTTCAGGAGGGACGTACCGAGAACTTAACCAAATCTCTACCAACACAAGGTCGGGTTACCTCTGTAACTAGATAATTAACTATCACGAGTATGCCATCCCTCGGTCATTACCGACATTTATCCAGGGCCCCAACAACAACAACCAGCAACCACATAGGTTAAGTACCTAAACTCCATACCAGAATACCACTTTTTATCCAGAAGGAAATGCACATACCTAAGGGGTGCGACCCCCCTAACCTTGCCACATCCTTCCTGTTTCGACCATTTCCAGGATGTGAGGTTCGATGAAGTCTCGTCCCACTAAGCTACGCTTTTCACAAAATCTATGCTTTGATAAACAAATGATCAGCACTTAGCATGCCACACTACCAAATTGGTTATATATCACTAATAAATATCAATTACGTAACCTCTGAGCTCGTACGTCTCAGAGAAGGGTGTTAAGCTAAGAGAATAAATTCTCCGCCACCAAACAGAAATGTATTTGATAGAAATCAACTTTACATCTCAAAGTGTAATGTCAGGCATACATCCATACTAGTCCATCCTGGGGCTGAATGGAACCGAAGGCACTTCGTCCGATAAATGAAGAAGCCCCTGTAAATCCAGGTATCCACAATCCCGACCGGACTCCCCATCACATATGGAGATCTTTATACCGGATCAACTCAGTGCAGAGACAATTGACAGGTAATCCTTTTGTTCTCGAAAATACCCGGTCTTCAACCACCGTCTTCAAATGCACTTCCATTTCGTCGTATCATTATTCAGAATAGGTTTTATGACTTAATGTCCTCTACCGGCTTAATCGAACGAGAAGCACTTATTTTAAAAACACATGGATACACAAGTTACAACAAATTTCCATTTATAATCTTTTAAACAAAAGATTCGCCTTTAAGATTCGATGTGGATTTCGGATAGCCATTTGGAATCCGACCTCGGTTGCATCGAATTTCAAATGTCGTTTTAAAGGCCAACAATTTTATTTAAATTCAGAAGTTCACAATCACACAGCAATACATCAGAGATGTCACAGCTCAAAACAAAGCAATTCATATCACGAAGTATCACAATCACAAATCAGAGATACTGACCAATCCAAGGCATTCTATAATAATCAATCATCTATAAGAATGATGAATTGGTCGTTCAATTCTCAATTAATTCAATTTAATTTTCAAATAAATTAAATTTATTACTTAGTTACATTTAAATCCTGCTTAATTATCATTAAGTAATTACAATTATTTTAATTAATTACAATTGATTAATCACATAATTTCTTTCATTAATTATCCTTAATTAATGATTAATTAATCATTAATTATTAATTAATTAATCCTGAATTATTAATTAAACTTTAGTCATTATTTGATTAACCTTTAGTCGTTATTTAATTAACCTTTAATCATCAATTAATAAATTAATTAATTAATCTTTAATTACAATCATTAAGTAATTATCCTTTAAGTGATTATCTTTTTAATTATTGTTATTAATTAATTGATCTTTAATTACTTAAACTTTAACTAATCGAAGATAAATCATTTATTTTAACAAATCACTTAATTATCGTTAAAATCTTTAATTAATAAATCTTGTAATTATTTATCATTAACAAATAAATTACCTTAAGATATTTAAGGTAATTAATAATTGAAAACATTTTTTAGAGAATTAACTCCTTTATTACATTATCTATTTAAAATAAATTTATAAATAATGACCACATGATTAAATATATTATACTTAATTATTTTAAAATAACTTACTTAAAACCTTTACTAATTCCATTTTTAAATCAAATAATTATTTTAAAAGAATGAGTTAAAAATTGTCTAAATTTGAATTTGTTTCAAAATTTCAAAACTGTTATTGTACCAACCCGAGACAACCCCGAGCTCACCCCAAGCTTAGACCAAATTTCTTCGAGTCCAACCTAAGCCACCCTATATTTTTCTTTGTTTTTGTTTTAAGGTTTAAAACCTGATACGTACTCGCGAACACCCAATCCAAGACTCGAGCCACAACCAAGATTTCCCGAGATTGACTTCGAGGCAACAACCTTCCTCGATTACCAGACAACCCGGATACCAAAATACCTTGTGCACATGCACAAGGATCCTGGCCACCTCCGGTTGATGTTGAGATCATCAGCAAAACATCGACGGCCTCCCCTAAGTCTCCAACCACTTAGAAACCCGAAACTATGACGAACTCGACATCGAGCTACTCAAACCAAGCTGGAACGAAACTGGATCACCAAAGATTGCCTCGACCCGTCGCCTTAGGCCACCAGAGGCCATGCAACTCCGTCTAGAGCTCTGACTCCTACGCTTCGATTCCCAGCTGTGTGATTGCCTCTATTTCATCCATGACGACACAACAGCTCGAATTCTAACTACCACAAAACTTGATTTTAAACCCTAAATCAATGGCAACCCACTACTCTAATTATCCGAAAAATTCTCGAGCATTTTTCCATGAATCCCCATCACTCAGGCTTCCTCCAGTCATGACCACGACCTCCCTCACCTCGCCGATCACCAGGAATTACCAAAACCCAATTAACGTTCAACTTCGAATTCATCAAACAATACGACACTAAAAATCTTAATTATTCTTTTAAAATTCATGGTTTAAGAAGTTGAACAAAATTATGTAATCAAAATCCAAATTTTAAACAATTGAATTTTGGACAAAATTTGATATTACTTTGTTTTTATATTTCCCAATAAATCCATTCAGTTTTAATACTTTAAATTATTTTTAAAATTATGATCTTGTAAATTCGAACATGTTTTATTTAGACGTCTAAGTCTATAGAAGATTAGAGGGAGAGATTTGAATTTTTAATCAGGTTTTGAACCCAGTAAACCAGGATATTCATGTGTGCAGACATGCACACATCATTACCATGTATATAAATACATGCAAACATAAATTTACAATCCACACTTCAAACATCATCCACAATAACAAGTTTTAGTTCAGATCTTAAGTGGGTTTAATCACTTATTTTGATAATAACAGAGAAGCAGAGTTTATTTTTGTTTTCTGGAACTTTGATTTGTGATCTGTTTGGTTTTGATCTTCAACTTGATTTTGGTTTTCTTAATTATTGAGTTGAATCTGAAACTACTTGCTTGATTTAGATCGGTTGAATTTGTGAAGAAGTTGAAGAATTGAAATAGATTTTGTTTTTAGTTTTTTTACTAGTTTTTAATTTTATTTTCTTTGGGTTGAATAGGCTTTTCGTTTTGATAACTTTTTTCTTTTGAAATTGAAAGTTAGAAGAAAAATGAGAAAGAAGAGTTAGAATGATATATATAGCTTATTTCTATTATTTTTAAAATTAAAAGAAAATAGGACACTTGTAATAATGCATGATGATTAAGTTAACACTTGTTAATTTATGTGTTTAAAATTTAACACTTTTCTTTTTACATTTTTTACATGATTTTAACTTATATTTTCTGTTTTTATAATTACATTTCCTTTGTTTATATTTATACAATTTAAAAGAAAATGATTTAAAAATAATTTATACATTAATAAAAATCATATATATGTTATTTTTAAATTCCATTTATTTTCAAAATATTTATTTTTGAATTTCGAATCTATATATAGATATATATATGTAAATAAACAAACACAATTTATTTGTTTAGGAAAAAAAAATTCAAATTAATTAACAAATTAATTCCAAAACCAATATTAATTATTAGATTAAGTTTGATTTAAAAACGAGATCGTTATAGGATGAGACCCTATTATGTTCCCACATAAGAGAGGATGACCCTTTGTACACGAATCTCGCCTCGAAGCGGTTGATTTTTATTTTATACGTTATATACTATGTATGATGTAGGGGACGGGTTGGAGGTATCCAACAAGATTCCTCATACTGTTGATTTTGTTTTCATATATACGGTGACATATGATTTGTTAAGTGCCATATTGATGATGAATGAATATTGCTTAAAGTTTTCTATAAGTATTTAAATAATTTCGAAATATTAGTTATCTAAATTATTAATATGGTTTGAAATTAATAATAAGTATTATTTTTAATATTTTGGTAATTTATTATTATTATTTATATGGTAAAGATTAACAATTTTTTTATCCATAAGATTTGAATTATTAATTATTAATTTTAAGAAGTTAAAAGTTAATAATAACTATTAATTTATATTATTTTTGAGATTCATAAAAAGAGTTTTGTAAATGGACTTGGAGTTTTATAGGAGGAGCTTATAAAATGGTTTGAAGATTTAAAGGAAGAGTACTTACAACGTAAAGAGGTTCATAAATAGATGGATGTTTATAACGAACTTAAAAATTGATTTACAAATTTATAAAAAGAATTTATAAATTATTGCATGGTTTTATAAGGGTTTAGAAATGACTTGAGAAATAATTTATAAATGGTTTTAGAAATTTATAATGGAGTTTATAAATAATTTTAGAATTTGGTAAAAAGGAGATCTTTCTTAGTGTTTGGCAAATATACTTGTATCATTGAGATTAGTATATGGATATTTTCCAAGTCTTGAAAATATAAGGGTTGTGAATATATCTTTGTAAAAGTATTTTGATACAAGGATTTAAAAGATGATTTTAATTAATGAAAAGATTGATTAAGGAGGCTTAATGTTGTTTGATGCTTAACCAAATGTTGGTTTTTCCCATGAAATTAAATCCCTGATTGAATGTTTATTATTCGATAGTTAAATAACCGACTATCGGAATTTGGAGCCAAAAGTAATTTTTGGAAATATCTAGAAGAAACATGTGAGTTATGTGACAGAGACATCTTCGATGATGTTGTACTGTACATGTAAATCTCATTTCGTTCTTCTAGGACAATGATAAGGAAATTCGTCCACTAATGATTAGGAAGTGATTATCGCTCTTATCTTTGACTGTTTATTTCCTAAAGAACCGAAGTTGAGTTTAGCAGGAATTATCAAAAGTTCTTTCAAAGAGACCGGGATCGGATAAGTTATTCGAAAACCACTTCGATCAAAAACAAGCGTTCGAAGTTAAGACATCTTGAAGATGATGGAATTGGATAGAGCTCACAATCATTTCATTCAGTCCTAGAACAAACTTGTATGGAAGAATGCTAATATTACATTGTTGCCTAGAGAGCAATGTTAGCATTTCAAGTGAAAAGTGCTATATAAATGGTTAGAGCATGGCCTCTTCGAGCTTCACATTTGAAAAATGAATGAAGCACGGACATGCGGTAGGACTAAGTGGGTCGCACCCAAGTAGAGTATAATCATCCCAAATCTAGAGCAATATCCATGCATGCTTTGGGATCCCATTGCGCGGTTGTTGACTGCTACAAAGGGTTAATCATATTCGGTACTACTCAAGAAGGGGGTAGTGCCGGTCCTGAGTAGCAAAGGTGCATCATGTTGTAGCTTCCCATACATTTTATTTAGTGGTGTGCATACACGGTTTGTAGGCCCTTACCCTTTCGTAGTTGGAATCCATTCTCTAATACGAGCCTTCGTTTTGGTTATAGAACCTAGTATGCTGGAATTTAATTAATGTAACAATTTTTCTTCTGATTATTAAGTATTTGTATATTAGACATTATTACAATATCAGAGGATTTCATATGAAATGTTTTGGTTATCTTAAGGAAAAACCCATTCGTGTTTATGTGTGGCGTAGTCTTATGAGATACTTTTGATATTTGAAAGGTTTCTATAATTTAAAAGTCCAATTAGATGTGTTTTCTCATGCTGGTTTTCCAAACTGACTAGGGTGTTATTTCATAATAATGCTCGGGTTAGAACGAGCATTATTATAGATGCTTTGGATGCATTAGAGCTCGGGAGACGAGTTGCAGGTCTTCAAGTCATATTCTCATATATGTTTATCTCCCACTGCTTTGTCATAGAAATTATCATCAATTGTGAGGACGGAATGTTATAACTGTCCAGGCTGATAAATATGATTGTTGTTGTACTTTGATGGATGTATGTATATAACAGCTTCTCTTTTGTAAAGATCATTGATATTATATTATATGTTTCACTTGTGAGATTTTGTGTTGTTTTTAGTTTCTTCTCCCTTCTTCTTCTCTTTTCTTCTTCTTTCTTCTTTATTTTCCTTAATTATCCGTCTTTTCATTTGATTTGGGTTCGACATATGTCGTTTACTATCAACTTGAACTGCATGAAAAAGCGGGTTGCTACATAAAGGGTTGGGAGCGAGAGTATACAAGTCATAGTGGATAGATTGACTAAGAGCATCTAGTTTATCCACTTAAAGTTTATAAGGATGGAAACAATGTAAGACAGGACTTATATGAAGACGACGGTAAGAATATATAGAGTTCTAAGTACTATTTTTAGTTACCGATACTTGTTGTTTGTTAATGAGTTTTGGAAAATCCTATATAGTGCTTTGGGTTTGTAATTTTTTATGGGTATAGCTTACCATGCTCAAATGGAAGGAGGGAGTGAGAGAGTCGGCCGAGTACATTAGGATTTGTTGTGTGCTTATGTACTAGATTTCGGTGGATATTGAGAAGCTCACTTACACATAGTAGAGTTTTTATATAACAATAGTTACCAATCTAGTATTGGATTGACATCTTGCGAGGCATTATGTGGATGACCTTGTAAATCACTAATATGTTGATGAGAGATGGTAAGTCGATAGGATCATGTTATGTCTGCATCTCTTTAGAGTAAATTTGAAAAAAATTTGAGTTGACTCAACAAAGAATGGGAAGCTCAATCAAGGCAGAAGATTTATGATAATAGGGTAGAAAGATTTAGAGTTTGATCTCAGGGATCAAGTGTTTCTTAAAAGTTTCACAGATGTGGGGCACTAGGAGATTTGGAAAGACATGAATGTTGATGCCAAAATATGTTGGCCCATTTGATACTGGAGAGAATCGTCATGGGAGGCTATAAAATTAAGTTACTGAAAGCTTTAGCTAAGGTCCATAATGTGTTTAATGCATCGTATATATGGAAGTGTGTCTGAGTACTTAAAGTGGTAGGAAGTTCAAGAGCCATAGTTGACTTGGTTTGAACTAAACATGGCTTACATGAGAAAGCCCATTCAAATTGCAGAATGAGATGTGAAGGAGCTTAAGAATAAGGTTGTGAAGCCTATGTGAGTCTACTGGAGCGAAAACTAGGAATTTTTGTACTTGGGAAATAGAAGATAAAGTGAATAGGATTTATTCTGAGTTGCTTTCTTAGGATTAGCATATATGATTACTATGTTTGTTATGAACCATGTGTGTATGTATGTGATACTATAGTTAAATTTGTTACATATTAGTAGACGCACAAGTAAATCTAATTTGTTACACATTTGTGGGGAAATTATTGTTTATGCTAGAATGAGCATTAGAAAAACTAGAAATCCTATTATACTTATTCGAATTTAGGATACAAAATATCTGCAACGGGGAAGCCTATGTACCTCATAAATTAATAAGTGATTAATTGAAGAATTAATTATGGAATTAAAAGATTTAATAATTCATTTACGATTAAATGAGAAAACAAGCAAAGTAAATACTTATAGTACATTTATTTACTTATTAACATTTTGATTAAAAAGAATAATGATTTACCTTGATAAGTACTTAGGTTTAACAACCAGCACCTCCAAACACACCGATCGGAAGCCCCAAATTAGCATTTGGACTCACATCATGTCAAGAAGTATGAATCATTAGGTTTTCTTTGTTGTTTATATGATTTAGAAACAAATATAATTTTTAAACATTCTATGCTTTCAGATCTCACAATGGAAGGAATAAGATATAAACACCGATATATCCCAAATTCATTACTATCTTAAGAACAACAGTAGTCCATATAAGAGATGTACAAATAGCATTTCCAAATAGAACAATACATAAGTCTAAAGAAATACATAGAGAATGACAATAATAAATATAGCTCCAAGGTGTACAGTTGCTTCTCCCATGCATCTTCTTCTTACTGTACCATCTATTACTATGTCATTCTATAATAGATATGAAGAGTGAAAAATAAAGGAGATAAGGCAAGGTCTAGTGAGTGAATAATAACATTAGTGGTATGGTGTCAATAAGTAATTAAATAACAATTCATATTCTACATAATCCAAGAGTGTTCATCTACGTGCATGTACTACGTATTAGGATTTAGTCAATTTACGCACTATATGGTAATAATCATTAATACACCTAAATCCGATAATAAACTATGAAGGTTTCCGATAGGGAACATCAAGAAACCAAGTAGACCTAGGAATTCCCCAAGTATACAGTATCGGTAGTAAATTACCTAAATTTTCATTGAGTAAACATTCTTAGTAGTAAACCACTTAAGTTGCACATGCTCTGACCATACTTCCAATGCTAAGCACATACAACAAGCACATAGTCCCGAAAATAACTTTCCATAAGAGCATCATGTAAATAACCTCATTGATTCTTGTATCCTACTCCTTATATCATTCAACCTATAGCAAAAAGGGATGACAACAATTCAACTCCCCTATAGGTGCATCCTCTTATCCACTCTCCTATCCAACTATTGGTGGATCTCTCTGCTTTTTCTCATAGTCTACAAAAGGAAATCAGCCGAGAACCAAAAATAAATCATGATACCTCAAAAAAGGAGCCGAAATGAATAAGGGAACCATACCGTTAAAGGCCCCAAAACAAAATAGTCACTCCTTTTTGTGTTTCTCAAGTAGAAATATATCTCCTTGCGATAAGGGAGGACAGACATAAAGGAAGAGAATATTGCTATTATGATAAAGTGAAGGGACATAAAACAAATTATAATAGAGCTTTGTTTAGAACTATGAAGTACTATGTAAGTAAAGGAGAATCACATGAGGTCATTGAGTATGGATTCATAAAAAAACTAGAAGAAAGGCGAATGAGGTTCGAATAATAATATTTTCTTTTCTCGCATATGATTCTCAAAGAATGGAACTAATGATCAAAAGCATAAGGAAATGACCTCTACTGTAATGGTGAACTAATTAAGCATTTGGTCTTGCCTCAAGGCCTGACCAAAGCACCCATTAATGGGATATGAATGAAAAGCCTTCGCTCCAACCATAAAGCCTTCAGTCTTGCCTTAAGGCCTGAACAAAGCACCTATCCAAACATTGATTATCAATTAAACCTTTGTTTCCACCTTAAGGCCGGGACAAAGCTCTCATCTAAGGAAGATTAACAGAAAAGCTTCTAATTCCATCATTGGATCCAGTTAAAGCATTCACAGGAAAGACAAATGGAAGCATAATATAAATGGATAATTCATCACAATATAGAACACAAAAAATCTTTTATTGCACAATAATTACATTATAAATTGTGAATTTTATAATAAGAACAACTTTTACAAAGTTTACATCTATGCGGGATGAGGAAGAGGGTGAAGTTGACAAACCAGCTCTTTTCCCTTCCCCTTGACCTCCAAAACACAAAAATGGGATTTACTACTTGAATTTACATTCTTATACAAAAAAGGAAGGCCCTTAATCTCTATGAGAGCATCATAATAGATATACCTCAATAAATGTTGATATCCTTAGTATCTTGAAGTAACAACCTTCCTCAATCTGTAATGTTTTTTTGGACCTAAAATCAAAAAGTCAATTTTTAAAACAAAGGCCACTATGACTTCAGTTAAGTAATATACTAACGAATCAAGTTGAGATGCCCTAGAGGTGTAGAATTGCATCAATTTTGATTGATCTTTAAGTTCTTTTATCTTTCTTTAAAGTTTCTAATGAGGAAAGAGGATCAACAACATGCTGAATCGCTACAGAGAGATATTTCTTTAGTTTCTTTTCTTTGTGACGAACAACGATGAGAGAATCTCTACAATCAATCTTAGAAACTAGAACCTTCTCATAAGTATTATTAACACTTCTCAGTTGAGAAACTTGATAGGGTAAACATTTCTGATCGGTCTCGAGTTACTATATCTTTTATGTAAGATCATTCTTTTTGCACTTTAGGGTCCTAACTTCTAGTCTTAGACTTAAAAATACTTCAATGTTCTTTTTATTCCAATATTATTTTATTTTATTATTACATTCATACTTAAAAGACCAGTTTAGTCCAGCAAGGTCGCCAGATTCATCTTTCAATGGTGATGGTACTGGAAGGGGAGTGGCCTCACTACCGCTGCGTGTCAAACGACCTCTAGATGAAGAGGAAATTTGCAAAAGAGCCTTTTTGGATGATGTTACCCATAAAATGTTCTCAGAAACAAAGTATGAAAAAGGAGTCAAGAGGAATTTCAACAGAATAAATAGAAAGCTTTCGATGAAGTCGAAGACCACCATTAGAAGTCAACAAATAGAGAGCTTCGACAAGGTTGGAAGCTACCTTTCGAAGACAATGGATAGCAGACACTTCGCCTTTTTGCGCCAAACCATTCGAAACATTACGGTTTCACTTTCATCATTTCTACCAGATGAGTATTCGACCAATTCAACCCATTCAAAAGCATGTATAGCCATTCGAAACGGTTAGGGAAAATGTTACTCCAGAAAATCAACCTTTCGACTGGGTTGAAAGTCCTTCAACAAAGACTAAGAAAAATAAGTTCAGACCAAACCTTTCGAAGGAGTCGAGAGGATAAAGTTATCAAAGTTTAATAGCATCAAAACCTTTTGAAGAGTTCGAAAGGTTCCATCTCACAGTATTCAGGTAGTTCTAACCTTTCGAAGAAGATAAAGAAGTCAAAGCAAAAATTACAAACCCGTGGAGACCTTTTCGAAAGAATAGCAAACCTTTCGAACTGGTTAAGACACATCCATGGTACCTTTCGACAATATCGAAAGGTTCTATGAAGAAGGCAACACTCAAAATTCAGTAAAGAATTAAAGACAACCTTTTGACAACATAGAAGGGAGGAATGGCTCTCGACAACATTCAGGTGAAAGCAACCTTCCAGCAAGGTCGAAGGGTTCACAACATTATGAACAAGGAAAACCTTCCGACATAGTCAAAAGTTTCATGAAGACATCAGAAAAGTAACCTTTCGTCAAAGTCGAAAGGTTTATGAAGACATCGGAAAGGCAAACCTTTCGACAACATCGAAAGGTTCATTATGGCATATAAGGGGCAAACCTTTCGACAAAGATGAAAGGTTTGTAGCTTTATATAAAAGGAGGACCTTTTGACCCGGTCGAGAGCATGGAGTCGAAAGGGGGCCGCTTGCATCTATAAATAAGAACCAAGAGGTCATGTTTTAGGGGATTCGAACTTTCTCATTCTAGTCTTGTATCTTCTTAATCAATATATTGTAACCCTAATTGAGTGTTAATTTGGAAATTTAATAAAATAAAGCATTTTCTTGGATAAAGAGGGATGTCCTAAGCTTTTTCGATTACTTTATTTTTTGTTTAGACTTTTGTTGGATTAACTCCTATTTTCAGGTTCAAACTCATCGAAAGATTCTTTTCGACAAGGTCGACAACACTTTTGTTCCAAATAACTACTATAACACTTTAAGGCCTTTAACATTACATTTTGAACCTTCAACAAAGTCAACAACTCAATTGATACCAACACACACTGTAACCTTCCAAAACCATCAGCTTTGAGGTCTAACCTTTCGGCAAAGTCAAAAGCTACAGCATTTCCACCAAGGAATTTGATATACAACATAAACCCAAAGAAGGCTATCACCTAACCTTTCAACAAGATTGAAACCTACCTTTCAAGGACTTAATTCAGGGAATTTCGATCAAAACCCTTGCAGAAGACTTCTTACCAGCTCAACAAATTCGAAAGGTTGCTTAATCCACGGTATATATCTTTTGACGGTGTCGAAAGGTCTAGTCAAAGAATTATCAACAAATAAAATTAAATTGAAAGGTAATTCTCAAGGGAATTTCACTCACTTTTCTTGCAATAGACTATCAATCTTTCTCAGCATTACTTTAGGGTGTTGATAAGAATTCTTATTAACATTTTTTATGTTAGAAGGAGGGCTCGAACCTCCGATCATTTATAACTTTCAACAGAGATTAATTGCATAGAGTTCTTCATTAAAAAGAAGAAAATTATAAGAGTAAGGAATAATAACAACAATCCAAACGAAGAAGCTGCTACACAATCAACTTTGGAAGATAACACAATCCTAAACTTTGACGTAATAAACATGGAAGTTGGACAACCTTCAACCCTAATAAGATTGCAAAACCATGAAATCGATGTCTAGAATCTGCATCAACAAATGATGGTTATGCAAAGAATTTTTGAAAAATCTCCATCTTAAAAATATTTAAGGGTCATGGAAGGAGAGGATGAAGTGCAATTTCCAAAAGAAGCAAACAGTGAAGAGCCAAACCAAGAAACCCAAGCTGAATAGTCTTTTGAATGGTCAAATAGCCCGGTTCAGAGAGACAGTGAAAGTTGCCACACGGGTAAAGCAGCTCAAGGAGACATCCTATATCAAATGATTATGGATGCGCTTAAGAAAAAAGGAACTCCTGACCTGGAGAAATATGTTATCCTACAAAAGACTCATTTTTCATAAGAAATAATGGTAGTTAGTCCACCTGCACACATTCGCGTTCCCCCATTATAATATGATGGGACTACTGATCTAGATGATCACCTTGTAATCTTTGAAATTTGGATGAACTTATATAGTACTACTGGACCAATTCGATGCAGCCTTTTCCCTGTCACTTTTAAAGAAGAAACCATTAAATGGTACTAGAATTACCAGGAGAAAACCATTCGCTCTTGGGAACAATTTTCCTATTAATTCGTAGCACAATTTTACATATATAAAGTCCGGTAATATATACCGACATGTTAGCCAACATTAGAAAAAAGCTAGGAGAATCATTAGGTGAATATATTAAGAGATTCCACATGGAAGCATTGAAGGCTGAGAGTGCAACCGATAGAGAAAATTGATGGCAGTTTATTCTAGTATGAATCAACATACTCCTTTTTGCAAGGACTTCATATCCATGGACGTAAAGATATACGGCATTTCTATATCAAAGCTGAAAATTTTGTTCAAATGGAAGAAATGCTTCATGCAGTGAGGAAATCCCAGCAAAAACAGAAAAGATAAAAATTCAACTTTAACCATTTCCGCAGATGGAAGTTAGTGGCTGATAGATGCAAACCAATGGAACTTAACAAACCCCTATCCTATATCTTTTCCATGATAAGAGATAACCAAAATTTCTCTGTTTCCTATAAGACAAGAGCTCCCGCCGAACCTAAGAGCAGAACGAATTATTGTGATTATCATGAAGTAAATGGACATGAAACTGATGTTTGCAATGCTTTGGCAAAAATAGTTCAGAACCTAATCAAGTCTAGATTTTTAAAGAAGTTTATCAAAAAGGATTAGAAGATTTCCCACCTTAGAATTCGATCACTAAAAAGTCCTGATAGAAAATCGAAATAACCACTCTCTTTCAGACACCAATTCGGCTTTAAAACCTTATAGCATTTATCTATTATAAATTTTCTTTGCTTGTGATTTCTTTGAATAGATTTGGACTTAGAATTGGTCATATATTAATATAAAATTCGAGTGTCATTACAGGTGAAAAATAGAACCAGTCCATGGCATTCAAAATACTCCTGGAGCACAACTAATCTCTAATGACTTAAGAAAGACAACTCAAAAGCCTGATGTAAATTAGCTACCAAAGTAGGAGCCAATGCAATACAAAGATCTGCCCACATGAAATATGAAACTACTGTCCGTCCTTCAATAATGTCGAAGAAAAAAACTTACAAATAGACCTTCTGTTGCAATGCAATGCTCGCTATGGTATGGTAGCCTATACAAAGGTGAAAACAAAATATTTCAATACATTCTTTGACAAATTATTTTACTAAAGAGAAATTCTCAAACCTAGCTTCAAATAAAAACAATTTTCAGTTACCCCGTAGTCTGGGGAAGAACAAACATTTACCAATTCTAAGAAATAATTTGAATGATCTTACAAAAGTATTACATAGCACTAGTAAATGCCCAAGAAGAATTTCTTGCTAAGGAATCATAATATTTCAAAGTTTCCTAAAACTATTGGTGAAGAAAAGCCTATTCATACTTTTTAAAGAAAAGTTTTAGACGCTATCAAAAGGTTATTGAAAAAAAACTCAAATTAGAGAACCTTACTCTCAATTAAAAGACTATTGGTTCACGAATCATGACCTTCCATTCTCCTATTTTGAGATCTGTGTCTCTGCTATGAGAATGATTTTAAGTTTTTTATAGAGGATAGCATAAGAAAAGATTGTCATACATCCAAGTGCTATTTTGGAAAATAATCCCATGACATATTACAAGGGTTCATTTACAAAATCTCTTTCTCTCGAGAAGAAACCGTCATTCAAAAAAAAAATTCAAAAAAAAGTTTCGAACGACCAAAAATGGTTTTCAGATACAAATTTTACGGCCAATCTGTAGCATCTCCTAAGATGGAGGGACAAAAGTCTATGACCAATCCATAACACCTTCTAAGACGAAGGGATAAAAGCTTATGTCCAATCCATAGCACCTACTAAGATGAAGGGACCAAACCCAAACGACGATCTTCCATAGTACCTCCTAGAGGGAGGGTCAAAACCCCTAACGTCCATATCACCTCTTAGGGGAAGTGTCAAGAAAAGTACCCACGATGTTAAGAGACACCTAACATCCAAATCACCTCTTAGGGTAAGGGTCAAGATAAGCACCCGTTAGTAATCTTTCAATGGAAAGTCAGTTCAACATAAACTCCATCCCTCAGAATCAAGGGAATCCCAGAGGAGGCACCGAATAGATGAAGGAAGACAAATATGTCTATAAACTAAAACCAGAATAGAAACCCAAGAGAATAAAGGGTTAAAGAAAGAAACCCATCCATCGTCTAAGACAAAGATGAAATCCAAGAAAAAGGTACAGACAAAGGTGGAAGGACGAAGATGTACAATTCCATAATTTGGTATAGGCAAAGAATCCAAAATCATAACCAAAAAAGGAAAATATGAGCTGACAAATTTCAGAATATCCAATGCTTTAAAATGATTCTCACACCAAGAAGTCAAGAAACATGCATTTAAAAAGTACACACAAGATAATCCTTAGCATAAGATGGGGAGCAAAAACATATAAAAAGCTAAGAGAACGAAATAGATAGAAGATTGTTACTATGAAGGTGAAAGAGATGTTACTCAAAGAATAGATTGATTAAGCTACTCCTGAATCTTTAGAAATAAGATGACCTCTTAGGGTAGAAGAGTCAATATGTTATATAAATGTATGTATGTATGTATTAGCATGTTTTTTAGACCACTGCACTGTTGAATGGCCAAGCAGTAGGACGGAACTAGCACTATTGAACGACCGATTAGTCACACGGAGCTTGCACTGCTGAACGACCGACTAGTCAAACGGAGCTTGCACTGTCAAACGACCGGTCAACTGAATGGAACTGCCTGTTGAATGGTTGAACGGCTGAAAAGCTGACAGCCAAATGAAACTACCTGTTGAACAGTTGATTGATCCTACGGAATTAATACTCCGAATGACTAATTGGTACTATGGAACTACTACTCCGAATGACTGATTGGTACTACGGAACTAGTATTTCGAATGACTGCTTGGCTTTACGAAACTACTCGGCTCCAATATAACAGTAATACTACTAACTTATAGGCACTTTATGAATCACACATTAACTAAATGTGTTATTACTAGACAGACGTCTGATTTGGTGCATATATTGGATGAATTTATAAAAAGTTTATTCATCCGATGAGATCCTGACAAGATTTTGGCTGAATTAATGATTTTGTGAACTTTCAGATTCCTTGTCTCTTTTTTTGAGAATTTCATATTGAGTTTTGTGAAGCAAAAAATTTCACATTGGCTTTTATGATTGTTTGCTGATTTCATCTCCTTGATTTCCTTGCTGCCTTCACTTGATGATGTCATATTAAATTTCTGGTACCATGAGTTTCGAATTTCTCATTGAATTTTATGATGGTTTACGAATTTCGTATTTCAGGTTTCTTAGATGGATTTTTGACGATTTCATGTTGAATTTCTGATTTTGTGAATTCAGAAGTTTCTCATTGAATTTTCATGATGATTTATGGTTTTCATATTTCATATTTTCATGTTGGATTTATGATGATTTCATATTGAATTTCTGATTTCGAGAATTCCAAATTCATAGGATAATTTTTATGATGATTTGTATTCTTGGTTCCTTATTGGATTTTTAATGATTTCATAGTGATTTTGTGAATATTGAAGTCTCTTATTGAATTTTTTATGATGATTTATGGATTTCGTATTTCAGTTTTCCTTGTTGGATTTTTCGATAAATTCATATTGAATTTCTGCTTTCACATGTTCTGGTTTCCCTTATTGAAATTTTGGTGATCTCTTATTAGATTTCTAAATTTTTGAGCTTTAGACTTCCTAATCTATTTAATGATGATTTGAGAATTCTGTATTGATTTTTCATGATGATTTCCTATTGAATTTTTGATTCATGGATTTCAAATATCCTGATCGATTCTTACAATGATCTGTCATTCTATTTCTTAACCTCCTTGCTGATTTCATAATGGTTTCTTATTGAATTGCTGATTTTGATAATTCTGGATTTCCATGTTGACTTTCATGATGATTTGTGAATGATATACGCTTGATTTTCCCATGGGATTTTCGTAATGGTTTCTAATCGATTTCTTATTTGCATGAATTCTTTATTCCATGACTTCTTTGTTGAATTTCCATGGTAAACAAAAGAGTTTATATTACATTTCCGATGTTGTAGTGGAAAGAATTTTGTGCAGATTGTTTAATAGATGCGGTCCAAACTTTTTTCTGTATACATTTTTGGATCCTTGGATTTTCGGATTCTTTTATAGTGGCCTTATGCGTCTACGAACCTTGAAATTTCCTATTCGTGTGAATTACATATTTCTAATTTTTTTTGAATCTTTGATGATTTTTCATCATATGTGTTTGGATTTGTGAATTTTAAATATTGCCATTGAATTTTTCCTATTAATTTACAAACTCTATATTAACTTCCTGAAGTTAGATTCCATATAAAACTTTCTTGATAACGACTCTCATCAAAGCATAAAGAACTAGATAAGATTTCCAAGAGCGGGAAATTAATCCTTGATGGTTGAGGAAGATAAAATTGGAGATCAGGGGAGTTAACGTACGCAATGGCCTTTTTGGGGAGGGTCTATTTACTTAAAATTGATAACAGCAGACAGGTGATATCGTTTCATATATTTATAATGGTCATATTCTTGCTCGAATGCTCTACCTAATAAAATCACCATATAGTATCTAGAATTATAAGGATACTCATTGTGGTTCAACCTCAAGGTTAAGAACCTTATAGAAGTTATTATTTGTTTTGCAGGAATCAAAATGGGAGAATCTTTGGGATTTTTGTCCTAAAGAAAAAAAGCTTCTTTCATACGGGAGGGATAAATGTTACCCATAAAATGTTCTCAGAAATAAAGTATGAAAGAAGGATTTAAGAGGATGTTTTGACAGAATAAATAGAAATCATTCGACGAAGTAGAAGACCACCATCATAAGTCAACAAACAGAGCGCATTCGACAAGGTCGGAAGCCACCTTTATAAGACAATGGACAGTGGACACTTCACCTTTTTGCGCTAAACCATTCGAAACGTTATGGTTTCACCTTCATTATTTCTAGCAGATGAGTATTCAACCAATTCAACCCTTTCGAAAGCATGTATAGCCTTTTCAAAAAGTTGGGGCATTTGTTACTCCAAAAAATCCACCTTTCGATTGGGTCGAAAGGTCCTTCAACAAAGACTAAGAAAGAGGAGTTCAGACCAGACCTTTCGAAAGAGTCGAAGGGATATAGCTATCAAAGTTTAACAGCTTTAAAACCTTTCGAAGGGGTCATAAGGTTCCATCTCACAGTATCCATGGAGTTTCAACCTTTCAAAGAAGATAGAGAAGTCAAAGCAAGAATTTGCAATCCCGTGGAGACCTTTTCGAAAGCATAGCAAACCTTTCGAACTGGTTAAGACACATCCAGGATACCTTTCGACAATATCGAAAGGTTCTATGAATGAGCAACACTTAGAAGTCAGTAAAGAACGAAAGATAGCCTTTCGACAACATTGGAGGGAGGCATAGCTCCCGACAACGTTCAAGTGAAAAGCAACCGTCTGACAAGGTCAAAGGGTTCACAATAGTATGAACAAGGCAAACCTTCCGACAGAGTCGAAAGGTTCATGATTCGTCAAAGTCAAAAGGTTCATGAAGGCGTCGGAAAGGCAAACCTTTCGACAACGTCGAAAGGTTTATTATGTCATATAAGGGACAAACCTTTCGACAAAGACGAAAGGTTCATAGCTGCATATAAAGGTGGACCTTTTGACCCAGTCGAGAGCATGGAGTCGAAAGGGGGGCTTGCATCTATAAATAAGACCCAAGGGTACATGTTTTGGGGAGATCTAAACTTTCTCATTCTAGTCTTGTATCTTCTTAATCAATATATTGTAACCCTAATTGAGGGTTAATTTGGGACTTTAATAAAATAAAGTTTTTTCTTGGTTAAAGAGGGAAGCCTAAACTTTGTCAATAACTTTATTGTTTTCTCAGACTTTTGTTAGATTAACTCCTATTTTCAAGTTTAGACTCATCGAAAGGTTCTTGTCAATAAGGTCGACAACACTTCTGTTTAAAATAACTACTGTAACACTTCAAAGCCTTCAACTTTACATTCTGATCCCTTCGATAAGGTCAACAACTCAACTGATACCAACACACACTGTAACCTTTTGAACCCATCTACTTTGTGATCCAACCTTTCAACAAAGTCAAAAGTTACTACATTTCCACCAAGGAATTTGAAATCCAGCCTAAACCCAAAGAAGGCTATCACCCTAACCTTTCGACAAGATTGAAACCTACCATTCAAGGACTTAATTGAGGGAATTTCGACCTAAACCCTTGCAGAAGACTTCAAACTAGCTCAACAAAGTCGAAAGGTTGCTTGATCCATAAGATATACGTTTAGTCTAAGAATTATTAACAAATAAAGTCAAATTGAAAAGCATTTCTCAAGGGAATTTCACCCACTGTTCTTGTAATAGAGTATCAATCTTTCTCAGCATTACTTTGGGGTGTTAGCAAGAATTATTATTAATAGCTTATATTTTTTTCAGTGTAGGTGTAGGAAGCCCTTCTTTACCTTTAGGTAAGATAAGATCATGTGATTGACATTCAATCTTGGACCTTAGTAGGTCCATTTTTAAAGAAATAATATGTTAATTTAGTCGAGCAATCTTTATGATATATTCTAACCGATCAAATCATAAATTGAGCCTTTCGGTAAAGTTAAGTATCTCTTTATCCTTGGAAGAGATCTTCTTTTCAAGCTCATTAACTATTTCCTTATTGGCTTTCAAAATAGGCTTACTCAAATATATTTCTCATACCACTTATTGGCATTAACATTGTCAATGGATGTAAATAGCAAAGCCAAGCGAGAGGAATGATTTTCCATGGTGGTAAATAATTTAGATTGGATACTTTCATGATGTTAAGTTCGGGATCATCAAGAGATAAAGTCGAGATAAAGTCAATTTCCTTTTCCTAAATTAAGAGATAAGTAATAATTGATCTGTAATAAGAAGAAAGGAAAGAAAATGATAAAATACTTACTAATAATTCGAAGTACATTTGACATTGTCACATTCACATGAAAAATAACAATAATAAAAACTACATGTGCACATTAATTATTGTTAATTCTTGGGATAAGAAAAGGCGTCTCGAATTTTTTGAAAGGAATAAGAGGGACTATTGTAACAACCCACCGCGAAACAAGTCTAAATTTCTACCTAAAAAAGGCCCATCGAAACTTAGATCCATTCTAAGGTAAGCTGTTGCTAGTTAAAAGAAATAACATTTCAGAGCCATAGCTAAAATTTCAGAACTCGCAACGGATAGAACAAAATATAATAGTAAAGTGTACCCATTTATTTCAAAACCACAAAAATGTCATGACACCAAACCCCATAAAAACGTAATATAATATCCGTTACACCAATTGTTTAAATCCATGGGTACACGTGAAAGCAACTAATAGTAATAAATATTGCCATTTGCCAAGCTTCTTCATCTTTAAGCATCATCACCGCCATCACTCCATCCTTAACCTGTGTTGTAATAAGGAGGGAGTCAGAAAAACAAGTGTCTAGTGAATAAAAACCTCGAGTCTTAACTTTTTAGTACTTGGGTAGTTTATTTCAGAATAAGAACATGTCTACGAACATAAAATCATTTAATACTTCTTTATAAGGAAAGGATGCAGGTCCAACCACTTAATACCTTCCGTTCCAGAAGTAAATACCATTCCCAATCATAAATCATAAATAGCTAATAATGTAAGAGACGGTACCCAAGCCACTTAATACTTTCCAGTAGAAAATAAGCAGACCTCGTTATTTAAGGCCTAGTGCTATAAGCTTGCTCCTTACTGGTATCATCTAGCTACCATCATATGGAATCCCATAGTCCATTTAATATTTCCATGTGGAAAATAGGAAAATTCTGTCATTTAATGCCTGATTCCAAAAGCGTACCCTTGTAGAGATACCACCTAACGTAACATGTTGGCCATTTAGTACTTCATCTTGGGAAAAAGGCAGTTCCAACAACTTAATACCTCAAACCCCAAAGTAGGCCCTTCATCTTATGGTCCACACCCACAATGATGTCTCACATTAGTCCACTATTCGTAGGAACTGGTAGCCAGATTAGCTGGATAGATTTCCCCTATAGGATTTGGAACTAACTTCGCGTCATTATAAATATTTATCATAAGGATATCTCATGTTAATAAAAGTATACACAACTGCTAGTAGCCTCAAAGTGAAGTGTAGACTTCTATCATGCACTTATTAAACATGCATCCCTATGACTTAGCCATAAATTAATTATTCTATATATATATACACGCATCTCTCATCGTTTTATAAATAAGGCCATATAAGGAATCTTCTTTATTTTTCCTTAAAGTAATAATTAAGCTCTTTAAGAGTTTCCTCTTATTTTCTTGTCAAAATCAATTATCTACCTAATAGGAGAAAATAAATAAATGCCTAATTAACTATGTCATATGCGCAATAGTTATATGTTAATTACGTAGACAAAAGTAAATAAATATTTGTGCTTAATAATTTCTAAATGCATGGATTTTATGCCTTAAATTAGCACTTAATATCAATTTTCTAATCAATTATTATTACAAGTCATTTTTCTTATTTTCTAAGATTTCATTGAATTCAAATGCTCAAAATAAAGAATAAATATTCATAATGAAAACTACAATAACAAACTTGTAAATAAAATAGAAAACCAATTTGCTACACCAATTTAATGGAATATCTTAAATAGTAAGAATTGCAATCTAAACCTCATATTCTATTCAATTCCTCTTTTACAAAGAAATAGATAAGAATAAATGTTGTAAACTATGAATAAAACTCATAATTATTAAAGAACCACAATTTAACCCAAAGAAGGACTAGTGGAATAGACTATGAAATTATCAAAAATTGCATAAACAAAACAAATTCCATCAAATTAATGTAAAGAATTAAGAATCTCAAAATAGAATTTGCATTTCGATATAAAAAGGAATTTTAAGGGATCTTATCTATCATATTTTCGAAATCTCAAAATCTTTAAGGCATATTGAAATCCAAGGAAATACACTAAATAATTGCTGAAAAGAAATACTAAGGTTTTCACTCACAGATTAGCCTTATCTTTACTTAAACGGACTTGCAGCCTTTCAATCTCTTTCGAAATTTCTTTTTTTTGATACACACATATAATATGGAAGTTGTATATATATTCATTAGATTCAGAACAATTGGAGAATAATAGGATTAAAATAGATTGGAGGAAGAAATAAGTTGAATCATTACCAAAATTTTCTATGGATTTTCTGAATCTCATTTGAGAGATAGCGATGGTAGAGTTTCGTCATATTCCCCGAAATAATATGAATAAAAGTGGAGAGGATAGGGTCCTATTTATAGGAGTTGAAACACACCAGAACCATGGGATGGAAGTAGGTAGGAAACAGGAAAATGTGAAGCATGCAACCGAATAGAATATAGCATAAAACACTAGTCGCCGCTGGCAACTATCATTGTCGAGCGATCGATCGCCCTTGGGCGACCGTTTTACCGCTACAATCGACCGGTTGACCTATTCAAGTCGACCGCTCTTTTATTCAGTATGTTAATTTTTTTCCATTGCCGAATTATATTATACCCTAATTAACTTTTAAGGTTAAGCCTTAATTAATCGTTTAATTATCTCTTAATCAAATTTTTAAATCCTAAATTTGATTTCTCATTTGAATTTGAATTTGAATTTAAAACTAAATTAATTTAAATCTGACAACTTTAAATGCTCATAACTTCTTTGTTTGAGCTCCGTTTTCAGCATATTATATATGAAAACAAAACACAATTTCGGCGCGAATGCAACCAAATAACTTTCATAGTCAAATTCCAAGTTTTTTAAAATTCCCATTTCCAACCCTTGTCATGTTTAATGTAATTTATGTTATTTATTTATGGTTTATTTTACAAGATGTTACATTCTTCCTATTAAAAGGGGTTTCATCTCAAAATCTTCCAAGAGGCGAACAGCATAACTCGTAATACATCTATGTTATACAACCAAGTTGTGCAATGTGATTATGTACTGTAGACATGCTAAAATGAGCTCAATCCTAGCGTGAGTGCTTAATCGTGTCATGTAAGTATGTATGCAAATATCCGAAACATGCACAATAATTTCTATGCATGTAAAGTGATTGTGAAAAAGAGTAACAACCATCTCCTACGATCTAATCTAGTAACCACGATGCAACCAAAATCCTAATTTTAGATAGAAAAATTACCAGGAAAAGCTTGGGTGAGTGTTCTTCATCTTCTTCTCGGTCTCCCATATGCTTTCCACTGGATTGTCCCCCCATTGTACTCGGACCAACTTAATTATTTTACTGTGGAGTTTCCTAGTACTATGCTCCACCATATATGCGGTGGCATGAGGTACTGTCGACTCCATCTCAAAATCTCCTAATTGATTAGGCTCTACTCTACTATCGATGTCATTAAGGTATTTCCTAAGGTGAGATGCATAGAAAACATTGTGGACTCCTGCCAAATTGTTAGGAAACTCCATAAGATATGCCAATTTTTCTATTCTTTCTAGAATTCCGAAGAGCCATATAAATCTAGGTGCCAATTTTCCATACTTGCCCAAACTAGCAACTTTCCTAAGAAGAGAGATTTTAACAAATACCATATCTCTAACCTCAAATTCAAGCTCTTTCCTTCTTTTATCTGTATATGATTTTTGACGGCCTTGCACTACCTTCATCCACTACCTGATCAACTCTACTTTTTTTATGGGATAACGGATCAAACCAGGTCTGAACAATACTTTGTTGGTGGATTCCCACCAATAACTAGGCAATTTACACGATCGACTATAAAATGCTTCAAAAGGGGCCATTAGCTATTATTATACATAAACTCAAACAAAGTTAGATGTTGCTCCCAATATCCTCTTATATCCAAGGAACAAGCTCTCAATAAGTCTTCCAAAATCCTATTCACCCTCTCAATTTGTCCTTCAGTTTGTTGGTGATACACCATACTAAGGTTCAAAGAAGTTCCCAAGGCTGTCTATAGGCTCCTCCAAAACTCGCTAGTGAACAAAGGATCCCTATCACTGACCATGCTTATGGGTATTCCATGAGATTGACTACCTATTTAATATAAATCTGGGCAAGAGAGGCACTAGTCCTATTTCTCTTAATCGAAACAAAATGAGCACTCTTGGTGAGTCTATTTACAGCAAACAAAATAGCCTCATTGCCCTTTTGATTTTTAGGCAATCCTTCCATAAAATCCATTAAAATATGCTCCCACTTGCAAGTCAGAATTTCTAAAGGTAATAATAATCTATCGAGCTTCCCTTGCTCGGTTTTCATCTTTTGACATGTCAAACACCTAGCAATAAACATAGCTACGCTTTATTCCATTCCAAAAGACAATTCATTTCATATCCTTGTACTTCTTATCTCTTCCAGGATGAACGGTCATCCTTAAGTAGTGACACTCCATAAGCACATCTCTCATCAAGTCAACAATCATTAGGATGCAAAGATGTCTATCTCCTCCGGAATATCCCTTCTCATTAATTGAGTATCTTCTAGCATGGGAAAAATGCTCTCCTTTCTTTAATTTTTCCAAAATCTCTACTAACTCCTTATCTTTTACTTGCTCGTGCCCTATATGATCCATCAAGGATGACTCCATAATTGATTAAAAAAACCTTGGATGGATTTGTTGACGGTCGGAGATTTAAATTCAAGATAAACTCCAACTGTCTCCATTCATACATATAACATTTAAGGTAGCATGTCTCCTACTAAGGGCATCGGCAACTACGTTTCCTTTTCGGGGGTATATTGAATACCAAAGTCAAAGAATGCTATATACTCCATCCACCTCTGCTACCTAAGATTGAAATGTTTTTGGGAAAATAGGTATTTGAGTGATTTATGATTAGTGAATAGATCAAACCTTTCCCAAGAGACAATGCCTCCACATCTTTAAGGAAAAACCAATGGCTGCTAATTATAAATCATGCATTGGATACTTATTCTCATGATTTTTTAGTTGTCTGCTAGCATTGGCTACTACATTCCCTTCTTGCATAAGAATTGCTCCTAATCATGTTCCACATGCATCTTTGAAAACCACAACGGCTTAATTCCATTTGGAATAGTGAGTAGAAGTGTGTTAGTCAATAACTCCTTAAGCTTCTCAAATGCCTTGGTGCACTTATCATCACAAACAAAGACTAGATTCTTCTTAGTCAGTTTAAAGAGGCTGCTATTTGTACAAAGCTCTTGATGAACTTCCTATAGTAGCCTACTAACCCTAGAAAGCTTTTAACCTCCGATGCATTACTAGGAACCTTCCATCCTTGGACAGCTTCTGGTTTAGTAAGGTCCACCGCCAATCCTTTCTCTGAAACAATATGCCCAAGGAACCTAACTTCATTTTTTCAAAAGTGGCATTTTGAAAACATAGTTTTGAGTTGGTTTCTTCTCATGGTCTCCAATACCTTACTAAGGTGGTCCTTATGCTCCATGCTTTTGGAGAAAATTAAGATATCAATAACAAAAACCACAACAAATTTTTTAAGTTTCCCTCTGTATATTCTACTCATCAAATCCACAAATTATGTTGGGGCATTTCTCATGGTCAAAACCAACATCTCATATACTTCCCACGCATAGAGTCCCTCTGGATATCGAATGCGGCTTCGGCTTGATTTCCTCTGCAATTCTTAACTGATGGAATCCCTTTTCTAAGTCTAATAGGAAAAAGACTATAGCTCCTACAAGTTAGTCGAACAAGTCATCTATTCTAGGTAGAGGTTACCTATTTTTCCTGGTCAATTTATTCGATTCCCTATAATCGATGCAAAACCATATGCCTTAGTAACAAAAATGATAGTGGCTCCCTACTCAGAAGTACACCTATGGAAGAATCCTTTCTTTAATGGTTCTATGATTTTCTTGTCCAATTCCCTTCATTCGTTGGGGGCCATATGTCTCAAAGGTTTTGCTTCTTTCTCCAAATTGATTTGGAAATCAATCTCCTTATGGGGTGGGAGACCTGGGACCTCCTCGAAGACATCAAGAAATTCACAAACTAAGGGTACAGATAGTGGTTCTCGATCAAGAGATAAATTTAGTGAGTATAAATGGCTTAACTCGACTAAAGCTTTGGGTGTACAAAGAACTTCTAGGTCACGACCTTGATGACACCTTAATCATACTACCCTTCTGACATAGTCAAGAATGGCTCCATAATATGATAAGATATCCTTACCTATAAGTCCATACCCCTTGAAGTTTATAACGTATGTAGTACATATGAAATCAACTCGCATATGTCTAACACTAAATCTTTGCAAATAAGAAAAGCAGGTTGAACCTCCAATGGGATTGGAACCTATATTAGGTTGTTGACTATTTGAGTTTTAAGGTTTAAGGAATTTACAATATCCCTAGCTACAAAGAAATGTGACGCCCCTGAATCAAATAAGGTATGAATAGTAACTCCAAAAATAAGAGTTATACCTTCTAGAGCTGCTTTTCCTTAGTCGCTTGGTGGGTTACTAGCAATAGGGACAGCTTCAATAGTGTAGGCCTATCCACTTGGTCCTTCCTTAGCCATCTTGGGACATTGATTCTTGTAATGCCCTTCCTCATGGCCATTAAAGCACTTTCCTTTAAAGGCTACCTTCATCAGACTCAGCCTACAATCTTTAGCTTTGTGACCCCTCCTTTGGCATTTCTTACACACTTTTACTTCCTTCTTAAACTTCCCCTTCGACTTCTTATTGGCCCAAAAACTCTCTTTCTTAGACCCTCCTTGCTTTTAGATCTGGGCAGACTTCTCTTTCTCTCTCTTATCTTCCTCATTGGCCATATGTAACATTACTGTTTCTACCAACATCTCATATATGCCCCCCATAGATACTTGGATTAACAACATTTCTCTTAGCGAGGAAATTAATCCCTTCATGAACTTCATGTCCTTTTTCATAGGTGTGCCTATCATATTTATACCGAATTTAGCCAATTCAGTAAACTTGCTATGTACTCCTTAACGGTAGAATCTCTTTGTCTCGGCTGAACGAAATTTTCCAATTGAGAGCTACCCTCTACTCTAGACATCTCATCTTAAATCGATCCTTGAATTCATCCAAATAAACTATCATGCACAGGTGCTCATCGATCACAATGTTCCACTAATTTAAAGCTTGTTCCCTAAGGTGCCAAACTACCATTCTTCTTCTTAACTGATCATCCCAACCAAGCTCTCTAAATTTCTTCTCGCATTTACCAATCCATGCTTTAGCCTTCGAATATCCTTCAGTTCCAAAGTATGTCTTCCCTCCCATATTGAGAAAGTACTTACATAGCTTAGGAAAGTTGACAGGATGAGTGTTGCATCAACGGTCACGGAAGTAGGTATTACTGGTACAACTAGTGGAATAGGAATCTACTCGAAAGTCCTAAGATATTGTTCTAACCATTCAGGTGTTCCACAAATGGGTGGTCTTTTGTAAGTAGGGTTCTCTTGTATGAAAGAAAATTGATTATCGGTCATATAAACTATTTGTATGTTAAACCTTTAGTGATAATTTTCCTAAGATAGTGCCTACGTGCTGACAGAAAATAAAATTTTACCTAGTGCATGTGTATATGTTCAAAAACAGGGGGCATATGTATATATATAGTAAGAATTCTTTGGAAAATTCATTTTGAAAAACCTTTTTCAAAATAACAAATATGTCGCTCTACATATAGTTTTTCCCCATTGATCAGGTAACCTAGAGTCTGATACCAAATGTAATGACCCACCTTGGAACAGATCTAAATTTCAACCCAGAAAAGACCCATTGAAATTTAGATCCATTATAAGGTAAGCTGTTGGTGGTAAAATGAAATAACATTGCAGAGCCATGACTAAACATTCAGAACTTATAGTGGGTGGAACAAACTATAATAGTAAAGTGTATCCATTTATTTCAAAACCATAAAAATGTCATAACACCAAATCCTATGAAAAACGTAACATAATATCTGTTACAACAATTGTTTAAGTCCATAAGTGCACACGAAAGCAAATAATAATAAACACTGCCACTTACCATGCTTCTTCATCTTTAAGCATCGTCGCCGCCATCACTCCATCCTTAACCTGTGTTGTAATGACGAGGGAGTCAGAACAACAACAGTCTAGTGAATAAAATCTTCAAATCTTACCTTTCCAGTACTTTGACGGTATATTTCAAAATAAGAATATGTCTATAAAATCATTTAATACTTCTTTATAAGGAAAGGAGGCGGGTCCACCCACTTAATACCTACCATTATAGAAGTAAACCTCATATCCCAATCATACATCATAAATAACTGATAATGTAAGAGACGGTACCCAAGCCACTTAGTAATTCCCAATGGAAAATAGGCAGATCTCGTCATTTAAGGCTGATTCCAAAAGTGTACTCCTTAATGGTACTATCTAGTTGACATCATATTGAATTGCATAGGCCACATAATACTTCCAAGTGGAAAATAGGCAGACCCCGTCATTTAAGGCTTAATTCCAAAAGCGGACCCCTGTAGAGATACCACCTAACACAACCCCTCGGCCATTTAATACTTCATCGGAGGAAAAAGGTAGGTCCAACCACTTAATACCTCAAACCCCAAAGTAGGCCTTTTGTCTTATAGCCCATACTCATCATGACGTCTCATATTAGTCCACTATTTATAGAAACTAGTAGCCAGATTAGTTGGGCAAATTTCCCCTACAGAATTTGGAACTAACCTCACGTCGTTACAAATATTTATCATAAGGATATCTCACATCAATAAGAGTATACATAACTGTTGGTTGCCTCAAAGTGAATGGCAGACTTATGTCATGCACTCTATTGACCTCGCATCAATATGACATAGCCATAAATTAATTACTCTATACACACACATCTCACAGTTTCATGATTAAGGACTTATAAGGATTCTTCCTTATTATGCCTTAAAATAATAATTAGGCTTTATGAAAGTTTCCCCTTATTTCACCTCAAAATGAATTACCTTCCTAATGGAGGAAAATAAATATAAATAAATGTGTTTGCACAAAAAATGGGCAAACACCTTCAAGTCGTATGATTTAGTCAATTTTAAGTTGTTCTTAGTGATTTGGATGATTTATGCAAATATATAAAAAGCAGGGACTAAACTGTAAAAGACACACAGATTTATAGTGGTTCGACCAGAACGTGCCTACGTCCACTTTATATGTTATTCTCCCTTTTCTCTTCAGATTACAAGTACAAAGCTTTGTATACAAGTATATGAAAGTTGTTTGAAAGTTACGTCCGTGCTTGAGCTCTCAAAACTTGTCTGCCATTGTTGTACCCTTGCCCCTCTATTTATAGAGTGAGGCTGGGGGCAGGGGTTCTGGATGTATATAGCTGCTGGTGGGCTTGGGCCAAGACAATCTGGCCTGGCAATGTTGGTTCGGCATCCTTTTGGTTCGGAGATGGTTGGAGTTGTTTTTCGGTCCGGCAATGGCTGGTTTGGTAGCATGTTGGTTCGGTGTAGGCTAGATAGGCGGTCCGGTGGTGTTTGGATCGGTGGTGTGGAATTGGAGAGTCTTCTGGTTCGGTAGTGGATGGAGAGGCCTCGGTTCGGTCGAGGGCGTAGCTTGGTCCGGTTAGGCTGGTTCGGTAGGCATGGTGTGGAGCCGGTCCGGCGAGAGTTGGTTTGGTGGGAAGGAGCCGGTCGAAACTCACCCAACACTTGCCCCCCAAAGTAGGGCATGTGCATTCACATGGCGTGGTTTGCTTTAAGCTTGGATGTTCTCATCCGGTCTCTAGCGCCGAACCAAGTGGTCCGGCTATTGGTATTTGTTTATAAATAGGGGCCTAACGCCTCTGTTTATCCTCATCAGCCGAACCACTCCCCCGTTTTTACCGAATCAAACTATTATCCCTGCTGAATCAACGTGTTAGCCGAATCAAGTTCTTGCCGAGCCAGGTGAGGATCTACTCTGCCGAACGAACTCTTATTTTCAATTACCGAATGGGCTCGGGGGCCTCTGTACCGAATGACCTTTTGTCCTTGAACTACCGAATGAGTTTGAGAAGTGTGAGGCCGAATGGTCTTTGGTCTCGAGCTTTTATGTTTCAAATTGCGAATGAGACTCCAGGCTGCATGTACTTGTTTGTTTGTATTTCCATACTCCTTGTTCTAACAATATGTTTTTTGGTGTTACAGATAAATGTCTCGCAAAGTGGAAACTCGATCAGAAAAGAGAAAATCTACGGATAGACGAGAGTCCCCCGTTGTGCCCCCAGCCCAGCCAGGACCGGAACGTCGTGGACCCACTGCGAGATCGCTAGTAGATGGGTATGGTCCCCAAGAGCTTCTGAACTCTCCTTCTGATTGCTTTCCGAGCTCTCTCAGAGAGGAGCAGCTTGATGTTATCTTCCGCTTCTTTGGGATTGATAGAGCACGCATGCTGTTGCCAGGGGAGGGGGTCATGCCATATAATCCCCCTGAAGGGTACTTTGCTTATAGTAGGTACCACTGCATGTGTGGGGCCATTCCTCCAATCAATGCTTGGATAGTTAGCTTCGTCACCTATTTGAAGGTGCCCCCTTTCCAGCTCCAGCCCAACTCCTACGCTATTTTGGTGTGCCTATTCGTGATTTTCCAGAGAAAGTACGGGCGCCCCCTTCTAACCGGGAAATTCGATATCTATATAACTTGAGGGGTTACAAGAAGGGGTCTCCATACATCAGCTTGGAATCAGCCGTGTCCTTCAAGCCGGTCCTGGACTTGTATTCAAAGTTCACCATGTTTAAGAAGGAATGGTTCTTCATCCAGGATGGCACCGTTTCGATCCACTGCTTCAACTCTGGCTGTAAGTTGAAGCTTATTTATAATTTCCGTCTTGACTGAGATGCTTCTTCTTATGTTTTTTTATTTCTTGCTAGAAACAGGTGGCTTTGCGGTCGTGGAGAACGATCACCTGGTTCAGATGGCCGTGGAGATAGAGGCCATTTTGGGAAGGGATAGGTCAGCTTCTTACCTAATCAGGAATGCCACTCTCCTGGAACACAACTTGATTCTACCACATCAGTCTGTGGTCAAGCAGAGGGATACGGCTGAGGAAAGAGCTGCTAAAGCCAAAGGAGGGGCCACGACAAAGAGTAGCAAGAGGAGACCATTCTCGATACCGCTAGTCGTCGGGGGGAAGAAGCATAAGAAATCTGAGGGACCCTCTCCCAGCACATGCCTAGATGTTCCGGAGGAGGAAAGTGGAGAGGAGGAAAAAGGCGAGGAGGAGAGCGGAGGTGATGGAGAAGGTGATGGTGGTAACGGTGGCGAAGGACAGAGTGGTAGTGGAGTTGGTGCCTTGACCTCTGGGCAAGTGGGTGAGATTCAACTGTGGACGGATGATGCTTTCCACCAAGCCTTTGAGGGGTTGGAGGAAGGGCCGGCCTTGGTGGAGAAACCGAAGAAATTTGATAAGGCCGGGACTGGTGCCAGTCCATCTTCTGAGAGCATTTCAGCTAGGGCGACTCCAGCGGTTCAAGGTGAATTTTTGACTTCTCTTTTAACTTCACATGTTTCTTAGATTATAGTCTCATGCACGCTTGTAACACTTGGTTTTTATTCCAAGGACGGGTAAGGCGGCCAAGACATCAGACATTCGGCACCGCCTCGAGCAATTCAAACTCTTCAAAGCTTCTGCTAAACCGAAGAGTTCGACTGACCGTTCCGGGGGAGTAGTCGGCTACCATCCTCTTCTCGGAGTTATTAAAGAGGATATCCAAAAGAGAAAGAGGAGGCGTTCCATGTTCGAACCTTCACTTGGACCTCAGCCCCCAACCCAGCCTATTCATGACATCACGGGGGAGGATACTTAGTCCATACCATCTCCGCATCCATCAGAGAATCCTTCCGTTACTCATGTTGATCGTCCCGGCTTGGCTCGTAACCCATTTGCGGGTCATCCAGATCTGGACCCGAGTTCTCATGATATTTCCTTCGATGAGGTTACCGGTGAGCACCTCCTACCCCGCAATCCTATGGTAAGGGTGCGTGATGAGGCTAAGTCTTTGGATCTCGACTTGTTGACCACTCGCATTGTGACTATGGGGGATGAGGCAAAGGCAAACATCGATCGGGTGCCTGAAGAGACCAAGAAGTTGATGGGGCGTCACGCCCGACTGGTCAAGGCTGGAGAGGAAATCGAAAGTGCTAACATTCGGCTGCGGCTTATGGTTTCCGATCAGGCCAAACAGCTTGTCGATCAGGCCATTCTGATCTCCCAGCATGAGGCGGCCTCCAGGCGGCTAAAGAAAACTATGGAGGAGGCTAGCAGAGCCGAGCTGCGAAAAATGGAGGCCACCTGCAAGGAACGAATCGATATGGCCATTACCACGGTGGATGAGGTTCGGAGAGCGGATCTTGAGCAGATAGAGAAGTTATCTGGGAGGCTTGAGGCCGCAGAGCTTGCTCAAGCCAAGCTGAAGGAGGAGATGGAGGCGATACGGAAATCCCTTCAGGCTGACTGCTCAAGATACCGATTGGAGAGAGATGCTGCCGTTGCAAGGCTGTCGGCTTCCGAGGCCCGGATGAGGGAGTTTGAGGAGAACGAGGGGATGATGGATGAGATGCTCCAGGACATGTACTTCCATACTTGGAAGCAGGGCAACTTGTCCTGGATGGACGATTATCCCCGGGTCATGGCTAGGATATATCTCCGGGCTTTGGAGGAGGCCAAGGCTGAGGCGGATAAGGAGGGTGGTATAGCTTTCAGAATGGATGTAGTCGCGGCCCATTTTACTGAGGAGGAGAAAGTGGCAGTGAAGGAAGGCATGCGGCTGCTCACCGCCGAGGAAGTGGGTGTGCAGTTGGGGGATGATGATCAGGGAGCAGATGCTGGTAAGTCTTCCCTCTCAATCTTTTCTTAACCTGATTGCGTATCATTTATCTGATGGATTCTTCTTCTGTATCGGACAGGCGAGACCTCTGGCCAGCATGCTTGGGGCTCTGATCCAGCGGTCACGTAGGTCCCGGAAGGCTAGCAGGATAGAGGCGGAGCCCTGCTGCAGCTGACTACTTTTTTGGTTTACTTGGCATTCCTGAATATACTAGTCCAAAACATTAATGTACTTTCAGGATGTAATTATGTAATTATGTCATTCTAGCGAATGATTTCATTCTTATATAATTTTATAACACAAGCTGATTCTGTCATATTCGAATACTGTCGTTATTTTGATGTGTTGCATAAGAAATATAGCTGTGTATATGCATGTGCTTTAATTGTGTTTGATGCTAAGCTCTTTCTTAAAATATAATTTCACGTCTCGCAATGTTAGTGTGATGTGTGAATAGGCAATAGCTACATGTTTATGTACAAGAAAAGGAAGTACCGCCCTTCATGTTTTAGTTATAGACGGTAGCTTTGAATGTCTTGTGTGACTGAGGATGGAATGCAGCTGAGCGACCGGTTATCCAGTTGTGAGTTGTCATTTCCACTAGCGAGTGTCTCCCATTTTGTGTCCTGTACTTTAGTGATCGTTATAGAGGATAGGAGGAAAGTTTTTATAAATAAAATGGAAATATAAGAAATAGTAAAACTTCCAATCACGGAAGGCCTTCGATGTGCTTAAGTTCGTGGCAAACGGGTTTTATAGTCACTTTCCCTAGCTGTGGGTCTTGGAGACATTCGTCACCCATCTTACGCCACCGCGGGGAGTTTTCTTTTTTATCACAGCCGTACTTAAGACACATCGGAGCCGAGATCGCGCACAGTAATTACCCGGGCCATTATGGCCCGTAATCGTGGGTATTATTCGATTTACCGTGGCCGGCTAGCGTGGGTGCCGATCGTCAACTGTGAACTGCCCCTGGCTGGCCACACCTTATGTTGGGGCTTATAATCGGTTCACAGTCGCCGGCGAGCCAAACGCCGTAATGAGCTGCCTCGGCTATAGTCGGCCTTCTCGGTGGCTTATGATCGGCTCATTACAGTTGGCTTTGAGGGCCGTCGCGAGCAATGAGTTAACCCGCAGCAGAGGGATGCTGGAGAAAAAGTGTCTCATTGACGAGGGCATAGATTCGTATAGTACCTGTTGGGTCTTGTCCAGGTGAGGTTGTGCCGTGAAGTATCCAGAATGGAAATGTCGTTATACAGGATTTTGTTCAACAGAAAAGGATAAAGCTTAATAAGCAGCCAAGATATAAAGGAACAAGTTAAAAAGAGAAAAGATTTTTAAAGTGGTTCGGCACGGAAATGCCTACGCCCACTGATTCTCTTTATTAATTCACTTCATATGGGCAGTACAAGTTAAGAAAAGTATCGACGAAGGTGTTGGATGTTCCATGCCCTCTGGAACACCTCTCCGTCCACTGTTGACAAAATATAAGCTCCATTGTGGAGATCTTTATGAATTACATAGGGTCCGTCCCAGATAGGATCTAGCGCTCCGGGGTGTGGGAAGATCCGTTTGAGAACAAGATCTCCTTCTCGTAAGTTGCAGTGCTTGACTTTGGAGTTGTATCGTGCTGCCACTTTTTGCTTGTGAGCTGCCGCCTTAAGCGCTGCATCATTTCTTCTTTCTTCAATTAGGTCCAAAGACATGTGGTAGGAGTTCTTCATTCTCTTCTAGGTTGTAGTGGATCCTATGGTGGGAGGGCACTACAGTTTCAACTGGGAGCATGGCCTCCGATCCGTATGCCAAAGTGAAAGGAGTATGTCCTGTTGATGTTCTGTAAGATGTGCGGTATTTCCAAAGTGTCGTAGGAAGTTCATCCATCCAAGCGCCTTTTGACTTTTCAAGCTTCTTCTTGATTAGAGTTTTGAGAATTTTGTTGACAGCTTCAACTTGTCCGTTTGCCTGGGGATAAGCTACAGATGAGAAGCTTTTGTGAATTCCGTGCTCTCGGTACCAGTCGGTGAATTCCTCGCTGTCAAAGTGGAACCCCGTACCGCAAAGGGCCAAGGACTGGTCATCTGAGTAATCTCATTGTTTGGTAATCGAGAGATTTTAGTAAATTTCTAGCATCTGTCGTATTTTTTGATGAAGTCCAAGGCGTCTTTGTTTAAGGTGGGCCAGAAATATCCATATCGGAGTATCTTCTTTGTCAGAGTCTGCTCTCCAGTGTGGTCTCCGCAACTTCCTTGATTGATGTTGGATAAGATTTCCTTAGCTTCCCTTCCGACGACACATCTTAATAAGGGGTTAGAGAAGCCACGCCGATAGAAGATGCCTTCTTGTATCGTGTAGCGGGAAGCACTCCTCAAGATTTTCCTAACTTCGCTACGCTCGTTGGGCAGTGTCCCATCTTGCAAGTATTTCCGGATAGGAGTCATCCAAGTTTCTTCTTCGATTGCAGCTATCAGATCCTCTTGTTCGAAACTTGGAGCTAGTTGTTTTGAGATGGATACTGTTCCAGAAATGGTATTGTTTTTCATGCTAGCTTGCTTTGCCAGTTCGTCGGCCTCCTGATTCTCTCCTCGAGGAATGTGTTTGATTAGATAGTGACACAATTGATTGAGCATCAGCTTGGTCTTCTTTAGATATGCGATGAGTCGTCCTCCTCGAGTCTGGAATTCTCCCGTTATTTGATTTACAATAAGTTGAGAATCACTATGGAGGCATAAAGAATCGACTCCAATCTCTAGGGCAAGTTCTAATCCGGCTATCACTGCTTCATATTCTGCGTCATTGTTGGTGGAAGCGAATTCCAGCTTTAGGGCATAGTGCAGCTTCCTTCCTCTGGGGGTGATTATCACAATACCTGCCCCCGAGCCTTGTTCGTTTGATGCTCCGTCTACAAAGAGAGTCCACTTGATCTCTTTTGTTATTTCAGATCGATCTTTACCTTCGTTGATAGTAAATTCGGCAATGAAATCGGCCATGGCTTGTCCCTTGATGGCGGTGCGAGGGTGGTAGGTGATATCATATTGACTCGGTTCAATGCACCATTTAAGTAGTCGCCAGAAGTATCGGGGCGATGGAGTACCTGCCTTAGCGGTTGATCGGTTAAAACACTGATGGAATGAGATTGGAAATAGTGTCACAATTTCCATGACATGATTAGCAAATAGTATGCTAGCTTTTCAAGTTTAGGGTATCTGGCTTCTGCCCCCGTAAATCTCTTGCTTACAAAGTATACGGGCCGCTGTACGTGGTTGTCTTCTCTCACCAAAGCGGCGCTTAAAGCATGGGACGATACAGCAAGGTATAGGTATAGTTCCTCGCCTTCATTTGGAGTTGAGAGTACTGGTGGTTTCTGGAGGTGTTCGATTAAGCTAAGGAAGGCTGTCGAGCATTCATCAGTCCATTCGAACTTTCCTTTGTCTTTCTTCAGAGCTTCAAAGAAAGGGATGCATTTGTCGGTTGCTTTAGAGATGAACCTGCTTAGGGCAGCCACCTTCCCGTTTAGGCTTTGCATCTCTCTTCGTGTGGATGGTATCTTGATATCTTGCAAAGCCCGGACTTGTTCGGCGTTTGCTTCAATCCCCCTGGCATGGACGATGAATCCCAAGAACTTTCCCGACGATACTCCGAATGAGCACTTTAGAGGATTCAGCTTCATTCCATATTGGTGAAGTACTTGAAACATCTCGTCCAGGTGGTTTATATGATCGTTGTCTTTCCTCGATTTTACAAGCATGTCATCCACATAAACTTCCATAGTTCGTCCTATTAATCCCACAAACATCTTGTTGACGAGGTGCTGATAAGTAGCTCCGGTGTTTTTAAGTCCAAAAGGCATTACTTTATAGCAGTACAATCCCCGGTCAGTGATGAAACTAGTGTGGTCTTGATCGGGGGCGTGCATAGGGATCTGGTTATATCCTGAGTATGCGTCCATAAAGGATAAGAGTTCGTGTCCGGCTGTGCTTTCCACGAGCTGATCGATTCGGGGGAGTGGGAAGCAGTCCTTCGGGCAAGCGTCATTTAAGTTGGAGAAGTCGATGCATGTTCGCCACTTCCCGTTAGCCTTCTTTACCAGTACCGGGTTGGCGATCCATTCTGGGTAGATGGCTTCTCGTATGAAGTCATTGGCAAGTAAGTTCTTTACTTCTTCCTCGAGGGCTGCTGATCGTTCTGCCCCCATGCTCCTCTTTTTCTGCTTCACTGGCACCTTGGTGGGATCGATGTTCAGTACGTGGCATGCTACGTCTGTGGAAATTCCTATCATGTCGGCGTGCGTCCATGAAAATACATCCATGTTGTGGCGAAGAAAATCGACGAGTTGATCCATCAACTTCGCTCTTAACTGAGACGCAACTCTCAGTAGTCTACTTGGGTCGTGTTTGTCTACAGATACAAATTCCATAGCCTCTGCAGGCTCGGTGGTGGCATCCTCATCTTTATCCCTGGGGTTTAATTCGTTGAAAGGATCGCTAGTATATCGAAGAGGAGGGGCTTTCTTTAATTGCTACGCTTCCAAGTTTTTCTTGCAGAGAGAAGTCTCTGCATCCTTCCCTTTATCCTTCCTGCGGTTATTGCGAAGTTCAGTCAAATAGCAATCTCGAGCGACGTCTTGATCGCCCTCTATTTCCCCTACTCCGTTATCTGTTGGGAATTTCATTTTCAGGCACCATGGGGCTAGGACAATTTGAAAGTCGGACAAGGCTGGTCTCCCCAAAAAGGCATCGTAGGCCGAGTGGCTTTCTATTAGCACAAATGTTTGTTTTCGCACAACGAAGCGGGGATAACTTCCTATCTCGACAAAGAGGTCCAGTTGCCCGAGGGGCATCTTCGCATCTCCAGTGAAGCCATGTAGTTGTTTACTACAGGGAGACACGTCCTTCATTGACAGCTTCATTTTGTCGAAAGCATGTTTGAATAAGATATTTACTGAGCTTCCAGTGTCTACTAGAATTCGGAAAACCTTGGCTGGACCGAACCAGGCAGAGATGACCATAGGATTCATGTGAGGGTACTGCCTTCCCTCTAGATCACGCCTACTGAAGGTGATGTCATCATTCTCTTTCCGTTTCGGGTGGCGTTCTTCTGTGACAGAATTAACGTAGCCTTCATTGTTTCTAAGTGACTTACCGTATCTCTCCATCTCTGCCCAGCTTCTGTTGGCGATGTGTGGTCCTCCCGATATGGTAAGGACCACTATCTTCTCTTGACTGGAGCTGCTGGTGCTGCGATTCCCTCCGCCTACTTCCGGGAGGGGCAGCCCTGGGTTTTCATTGACAGGATTTGAAGTCCTGTTCTAACCTTTCACATAGCGCTCTAGTCTCTTCCTTCTGATGTGTTCTTCAATCAAGTCCCGGAGATGATAGCATTCATTGGTGTCATTCCCATGAGATTCGTGGAAGCGGCATAACTTTCCAGACTTAATTGCATTATCTGATTCCTTCTTGTGCGGAGGGCGCTTGTATTTAACTTCGCCTTGGGTGGCTAAAAAGATGTTTTCGATTGTTTCATTTAAAGGGGTGCAAGAGTCAAATCTCGGTCCTGGCCTATATAATCGCTTTTCCCCCTTCTTGGCCCCAGCACTATCTCTGGAGTCATTTCTTCGAACGTCCTTTGCTACTGCGGATGTGTTGCCATGAGCTGCCTTGGTTTGTCGCCCTGTCTGCCTTTCAATGGCATCGTCTTCAAGTCTCATATATTTCCCGGCTTCATGGAAGAAGTTGGGTAAGGTAGCTGGCTTTTCTTTCATTAATCTCCTAGCAAACATAGTATCCGGATGCACACCACTGTAGAGGGCCATTAGGATAAGTTTCTCGTCAGCATCTTGGACTGTGGCTGCTGCGGCGTTGAATCGGGTTAGATATTGTTGCACTGTCTCTCCGGGCTACTGTTTGATATTAGATAGAGAATAAGCGTCCTTGGGTTGTTCCACATGAATGCGGAACTGGCTGACGAACTTTTCTTTCAACATTTCCCATGATCTGATGGATCCTTGGGGCAGATGGCAGAACCAGGAGGTAGCTAGATCTGCCAAGAATAGTGGAAAGCATTTACACAACACTCCCTCTGTTGCTCCGCTCATGAGCATATGCTGTGTGTATCTCTGCAAGTGCACAACGGGGTCAGAGGTTCCCTTGTAAGGTTCCATTGTTGGCATTTTCCATTCCCGGAGGGTGATGATAGTTTCGATATTGCGGGTGAAGGGGCTGGTTACCCTAGCGCCTATCCCCCGATTCCTTTGTTCCCGTTGGACGCACTCTCTGAACAATCGTGCCATCCTTTCATTAGAACTTGGAGCGGATAGAAATGAGTTTGGTTCTTCCCTGCGGGATTGATTCCGTCCAGATGACCTGTAGGGTTGGTATCGTCTATCACTCTTAACATTCTTCAACGGCTGCCTCTGGTCTTCCGGAGGCATGCTGGGGTCAGCCACAGTTGACCCTTGCCTTGATCTTTCCCTGCTGGGTTCTCTTCTCAGCACTTCCTCGGGTCCAACTTCGGGCTGGACTCCAGCTCGGCCCCGTCCCTTGGTGTTTCCATGGTTAGGTAGCATGGCGGGCTCAGCTACATCCGACTCTTGCCTGGTACCTCCTCCGTTGGGTTCGGTTCCAAGCGTTTCCTCGGGTCGGAATTCGGGCTGAGTCCGGGCTCGGCTCCTGCCATAGCTGTTTCTGTTGTTAGCCTCTTCGAAGAAGAAAGACCTTTGTCATCTCCTAGATCCTCCAGACCGGGACTCACACCATGATTCAGTGTTGCGGTTGATTTCTTCCACATCCTTTAAGCGTGACATGAGTTGATCCACCAAGGCTTCTTGTTGAGATGCGAAGCGGTTAGTTACTTCAGCCACAACCCTGTCCAGATCCGCCCTTGTAAGTGGTTGTTCCGTAGCAGGGGCTGTGGGATTTGCTTGATTTACATTTGCTGTTGGGACCGGACGATTGTCTTGATCTCTGATCACTGGATCTGGGATACTGCCAGTTGCGATGTTCTTTCCTTTGTTAGCATCTTTCTTCCGTCCGGGAGGCATGTTTTCCAAGCAATAAACAATGCTGATAGAAAAAAGGTTAAGTGGGAGAAGCTGAAGCTTTGAGCTCCTGTTCTCAGTGAAATCACCAAAAATGTTTGCACAAAAAATGGGCAAACACCTCCAAGTCGTATGATTTAGTCAATTTTAAGTTGTTCTTAGTGATTTGGATGATTTATGCAAATATATAAAAAGCAGAGACGAAACTGTAAAAGACACACAGATTTATAGTGGTTCGGCCAGAACGTGCCTACGTCCACTTTATATGTTATTCTCCCTTTTCTCTTCAGATTACAAGTACAAAGCGTTGTATACAAGTATATGAAAGTTGTTTGAAAGTTACGTCCGTGCTTGAGCTCTCAAAACTTGTCTGCCATTGTTGTACCCCTGCCCCTCTATTTATAGAGTGAGGCTGGGGGCAGGGGTTCTGGATGTATATAGCTGCTGGTGGGCTTGGGCCAAGACAATCTGGCCTGGCAATGTTGGTTCGGCATCCTTTTGGTTCGAAGATGGTTGGAGTTGTTTTTCGATCCGGCAATGGCTGGTTTGGTAGCATGTTGGTTCGGTGTAGGTTAGATAGGCGGTCCGGTGGTGTTTGGATCGATGGTGTGGAATTGGAGAGGCTTCTGGTTCGGTAGTGGATGGAGAGGCCTCGGTTCGGTCGAGGGCGTAGCTTGGTCCGGTTAGGCTGGTTCGGTAGGCATGGTGTGGAGCCGGTCCGACGAGAGTTGGTTTTGGTGGGAAGGAGCCGGTCGAAACTCACCCAACAAAATGCCTAATTAACTACGCCCTATATGAAATAGTTATACGTTAATTACGTAGATAGAAGTAAATAAATATTCACGCCTAATAATTTCTAAACACTTAGATTTTACACCCTAAACTAACGTTTAATGTCAATTCCCTAATCAGTTATTATTACAATCCCTTTTTCTTTAATTTCCAAAGATTTCATGGATTTCAAATGTCCACAAAGGGAATAAATACTCATAATCGAAACTGCAATAGCAGGCTTGAACGAAATAGAAACTCATTTTATTACACCAATTTGATGGAATATCTTAAACAATAAGAATTGCAATCTAAACACCATATTCTATTCAACTCCCCTTTTATGAAGAAATAGATAAAAATAAATGGTGTAAACTATGAATAGAATTCATAATCCAAACTCCTTGTTTTATTGAAGAATCGCAATTTAACCCAAAGAAAAAGGAGAAGTGGAATACACTATAAAATTATCAAAAACTACATAAATGAAACAAATTCCATCAAAGTAATGTAAAGAATTGAGAATCTCAATGTAGAATTAACATTTCGAAATAAAAATGAATTTTAGGGGATTTTATCTATCATATTTTTAAAATCCCAAAATCCTTAAGGCATATTTAAATCCAAAAGAAATACACTAAATAATTATTGAAAAGAAATACTAAGGTTTTCACTGACAGATTAGCCTTAGCTTTACTCAAACAGATTTGCAGCCTTCTGATCTCTTTCAAAATCTCTCTCTTTTGAATACACACACACAATAGGGAAGAGGTATATATGTTCATTAGATTCAGAACAATTGGAGAAGAATAGGATAGGAAAGACTGGAGGAAGAAATAACATGAATCCTCAAATGAATTTTTTATGGAGCTTCCGAATCTTATTAAAAAGATAGCAATGGTAGAGTTTCATCATATTCCCAAAAATAATATTAATAAAATTAGAGAGGATAGGCTCCTATTTGTAGGAGTTGAAACGCACCAGAACCGTAGGATGGAAGTAGGTAAGAAATGGATAAATTTGTAGTGCATAACCAAATAGAATATAGCATAAAACCTTATCCTCCACTGCCAACTATCGTTGCCAACCACTCAACTGCCCCTGGGCAACTGGTCAATTGGTACGGTCAACCGATTGACCTACTCGGGTCGACCACTTTTTATACAAGGTGTTAATTTTTTTTTTCGTTAGTGAATTATTATATTGCCAAATTAACTTTATAACGTTAAGCCTTAACTAATCATTACATAGCCCCCAAGCCAATTTTTGAAATTTAAATCCAAAATTTTATTTCTCATTTGAATTTAAATTAAATTAATTAAAATCTGAGAACTTCAAATCCTCATAACTTCTTTGTTTGAGCTTTATTTTCAGCATATTGTATATGTAAACAGATTAGAATTTCAGCACGAATGTAATAGAATAATTTTCATGGTCAAAATAAAAATCTAATGAAATTTCAATTTCCAACCCTTATCATGTTTAATATAATTTACTTTATTAATTTATGGTTTATTTTACAGGGTGTTACAATAATAAACATAGTATTGAAAGGGCTTCAATTATAGGAAGAGTATCGACTAAAGGGAATCCACGATAATCCTATTCTTAAGGAGGAGGACTAAACTCACCAGTGACATAGTTGGTTCGAATCCCATGAAGCTATTGGTCTCTTAAGAAATTAAAGTACAATTTAGGATATTCAGTGTATATATGACAAAGGTCACGAGAAGCAATATTTTTATTAACGGGACATTAATTAAGGAAGAATTTTCCTTAAAGGAACTTTTCAATTTAACCAATTTACTTGAAGTATCTTTAGAAACAAGGGATGTAGAAGACATAAAAAGAAATTCATAAACCTTATAATATAACAAAGGCTTATAAAAAATAGATTCCTTATAATATCCAATAATAAATTTGGCTTTATTAAACTTGATCTTGTTTGGAGGAAGGGAATTAATAGTTAAAGGAATGGCGAAGACTTTGGGTAAGTTTCAACATTCTTTAGTGTATAGGTTTGGTCTATGCTTGTCCAAGAATCTCTTGTGAAGTCACCTAATTAAGCCTCCACAATCATTGCCTAAGAAAGAAAAATCAATCATAGAAAATCTAACATAAACTAAGTAAAGGCATTCCATTAACTTGGTTCTATCCCTGATTAGCATCCAAAAGAGGGTAGTAAATTCTTTATTTTCCTTATGAAAATTAGATCGATGAAAATGGGGTTTTCGAATAAGGAGTGCAACTCGTTTGCTCCTAAAAACCTCTATATATTTAAAGCTTTTCAAAAGTCTATATATCTATCACTAGATTCATTCTAGTCCTTATGCAACATTACCCCTTCTCTGCATCTCTCTTCTATCTAATAAAATCTCAACACAATTTCTAATGTTCCTTATATGTTGGTAACTGAGCCATATAGGGATTATCAATTATAAAATAAATAAAAAAATCAGAAGATAGAATTCTAGAGATAGTTTACCCGAGGAGGAGTTACTGAAGCACTTGGCTTGAAAGGTTGGGCTTTTGAGTTCCAAAGGAAGAATGATCAAGCTTACTTAAGCCAGGAAAGGTTGGACCACTAGGAGTAATATTTGAAGACAAAGAACCGCCAATACCATAATCAATATGAGGAGGTAAAATTTGAGTAGTGTGACTTGAGTCGTGACATGCTCCAAATTCCCTTGGGCCAAAACCACCATCTTTATCCTTCCTTGGCAAACCATCCATAGTGTGATCATCGGTGTCGTCATCCCTACCATCATCGCCATCGTTATTATCATTGTTAGACTTATCTTCTTCTTCACTCTTTGATTTGCCGCTATCCAAGGAAAGATCATCAAAAGTCAGAAGTTTGGTAAGATCAATAGGGCGGTCGCCTCTAAATTTTGAAAAGTCCTTTAGATTGTGATCAAGGAGGATATAAATTTTTCTTTTGTAGTCCACTTCGATGGAATGAAGAGAAGGGAAGTCCATATCTGATCACCTTTCAATGTTGTATTTGTAAGAAGTAAATAAGATGGCTATGGAATTCCGATCCTTCCAACGAGGGAGGGCTTCATTTAAAAGAAAGTAACCTTGGCCCTGATGTCGCATGGAAATTCCCTTGACTTCTTGAGAGAAAGGTTCTTCTTTGCCAAATCCTATTCTAAAATCAGAACTTTAGTTGAAGTGTCAAGCTTGGCTTGCTTAGTTTCCTTATGACTCGAGGAAAGCTCTTTCTTTAAAAAAATTAAATTTTCCTCTACATTGCTAGTTTTGTACATCTTCAAGTAAAATAAGGTTGCAATTCGAATGTTTTCAATGGATAAAGAGATGTTATCGGACTGGAGACTCTTAACTTCATTCTCAAGAGTCCTTACTTTCCCACACAATGAGGCATTTAGTTCTTGCAATGATGACATATCCTAAGAAGAGGTCAAAGGCAATTACTGAAGGAGAAATAGATGCTTTCCAATCTAAAAGTAATATTAAATAATAGAACAAAATCGATTAGATATTTGAATGCATATAAAAAATAAGTCGTGTACTAGAACAAGTTGTCGTAAAAGAGAGACAAGAGGCCCTTTTGAAAAGTGAAGGGAGGCCTTAGTTAAACCCAAAGAAGCAATGACAGAGATTAGAGGCATTAATAGCTTCTAAAAATTCAAGGGATGATAGCTCCCTATGTTAGGATTTGGAACAGGAGTGTTTTGCATAAGAGGTGAATCAATTCCCAAGTCCCGATGAAGGAAAGGTAAAGAATCCCTTAGTGATGAGCTTGTGATACCAACAACTGTGCTTCAAGTAGGAAATGAGTGATGACATCGGAAGTAGGAACCGAGGGAAAAGCTGAAGAAGAATCAAGCATTTTGAATTTGTTGAGTGGAGGTTCGAAAGAAGTATCCATATCATCGGACTCCTTTCATTTACTAGTCTTAGCCAATGTAAATATATCTCCCATTGTAGAAATTAAAGATGATGAGACAACTTTAGAAGTAAGGGGAAAAGGTGGTTTTCCACTGAATATTAGAGAGATGAGAAAATTCAAGGGATCCTTAACCTAAGATAAGGAAGTTGGGTCGATCAAGCGCACTTTAAAACATATAAAACATAAATAGATAAGGAAACGCAATTGTTACTACTTGAACATAAAAATGAAAAGAGTGGGACCTGGAGTGTATCCAGGACTATCTATAATTAAATGCTGGACCAAGGAGTTTGCAGAGAAAGCTTCTAGTTTAGCGGCAATAAGAATTGTGGAGCCATATCCATTCCTCCTTATGACGAATGGCTCACCCAAAATCTGATGTGGTGTTTGAACTAAAGAGCGTCTTCTTAGCTTTTCTTTAGTAGGAAGCCTCAATCAACTCCTCGAATATCTAGTGGGCTCACCAAGTTGATCAGTCTTGAAAAAAACCTTGGGATCGATATTTTTTGATGTGGAATATGAAAATAATAATAATAAATAAAATATAAGAGTTAGTGCAAAATGATGATGAAATAATATAGGATTATAGGACTAAGCAACGTACTATGAACAGAAATTATCATGGAGATCTTTGAAAAAAGCGTCTAATATAGAAAAATTATTGGCTCTAGTCCTTTTTTATTAACCGAGTCAGAAATCAGCCTACTTTCAGTGAGGAAGAGATAATATATGGTACCTTTATGTTGATACTTAGCTTTCCAAAGAGTGGAAAATGAGCATAGAGTAGAAGAAGTCAAATCTTCTATCTTGGGTTTCTTGAGTAGTATAAAAAGGGATTGAATGAGTTTGTGTAAGTTGGATCGGAGAAATCTTAAGGGAGGTTAGGATTACAGTAATAAGGTTGTTGAAAGGCAGGTTGTAAGAATGCCAGATAGGTATGGGGTGAAAGTTAAGAATCCTTTTGGAGGAGTTTTGATCCTATCTGAAAGACCAATACCCTAGTTTCAACTCCAAAAGTCCTAAAATGTCATAGTAAATAGTTAGTATCCTCTTGCACTGAGAAGTAAGATTGGAAATTGTTCTAGAGTTTCTCCTCGAAAGGTTTCTTGTGTTTTGGAGTACTAGGTGATCCTTTAGAAGTTTCTTTCTCGCTTCTAGTCATAATGCATATGCCATTTTAACTAACATATGGGTTAATAAAACTTTAACTAGATAGGCCAAACTCAAATTTAAATTACTCTAGGAATAATTAAACTAAGTAACAAGACAATAACGTAGTGTATAAAGTTATTCATTATTGAGAAAAAGTGAATAATAAAGTCATCATGAGTTAAGTTACCTAATTTTGAGAAAAAGTAAGTAACAGAGTCGTCACAAGTCCAGTTGTCATATGATGAGTATAACGAATAAAAAGGTTATCACTTGTTGATGAAATTAGTTATCGCATGTTAATTAAAACAAATAAAAAGATGATAAAGTGATGAATAAATAAATTCATTGTTGAGAAAAAATGAATAATAGAGTTATCATGGGTTATTTTATTGTATATTGAGAAAAATTAAGTAATAGACTTTTCACAACTTGAATTGTCGCATGATGAATGAAGTGAATAAAGAGGTTTTCTTATGTTGATGATATAAGTTATCGTTTGTTGATGATATAGGTTATCACATATTGATTAAAACAAATAAAGGGGTTATGGCAAGTTGATTTTTCGAATAATGAGAAAAGTAAATATTAAAGTTGTCACAAGCTGAATTATTACACATTAAATAAATAAAAGGTGATTGTCATGAGATGAGCTATTGCTTGTTGAGTAAAGGGGTCAAAATGTTTACAATATAAAAATAAGTAAGCAAACTATCGCTTGTTAAAGGGACTATTACATGTTGAGATAGTAAACAATAAGGCAAGTTGTCGATGGCTGGAGGTATTAAAAATTAAAGGAGGAATCGAGTTATTTAGAGCAAGATCCATTAAAAAATAGGCAATTTAAGTAAGGATAATGAAAGATCAATAAAAAGAATTATGAAGAATCCCGACTCGATTCACATGGAAAAAATCATCGTTAATCATAAAATAAAAAAACAAGGTACCAATGACATAGAAAGCAATTGAAGTGATGTGATACAAACAAATTAAGAACTACAAAATGAGAATCTTGTCTAGGGAATAAAATTCTATAAAATAAATTAAATTTTAAAAAATAAGTAATTTTGGTTCAACAGTAAAGATGAGAAAATGAGGATGGAAAACTATTTATAATAGAAGGAAGAGAGTAATCTAACTATTGGATCAAAAAGGGGGAAAATATATGGTCGAAACAAGAAGCCTTTAGAATACGAAGGGTTTAAATCTGAAAATGGTTTAAAAGTAATAATTTTTTGTACTAAAGTATAAAATGCTTCTAAGGTGGAGTAAATGTTATACTAAAAAGTGCAAGTTGTCACTGGTGAATGAAAAGCTATCACAAGTTGATCTTAGTAGGAGCTACTGCAAGTTGAGTTCAAAAGCAAGCCGTTGGAAGATGAACATAATATAAGCTATAGAAAGTTAAGACCAAAACAAGGTATCACAAGTTGATAATGAATGAAGTTATTGCAAACTGAATATAACAATGGACTATCATAGATTGATCCTACGAATCTATCGGAAGTTGGTATAGACAAAGTCGATATGTGATAAGGTATAAAATAGAGCCATCGAAGGTTGATGTTTCCAGATTTATCACATGATGACTAGTTAGACATCAAAGGTTAATCTCATCAAAGCTCTCGCATGTTGACTAGATAATCTATTGAATGTTGTTGTTCAAAAGCTATCAGATGATGATACACTCAAAAGCTATCGCGGGTTGAGTTTATTTAGTTATCGCATGTCAACCACCGAGAGCTATCACATATTGATGATTCAAGGAAGTTGTCACATGATGGCGACGTAGGCTATTGTAAGACGATCATTATATAAGACCATATTAAGTTAAAATAATGAAGACAAAATGGGCCATCGTACGTTGATAATTAGAGGAGCTATCAAAGGTTGATACCATCACGTATTGATAGTCAGAGCTATCGCATATTGAATAACTCACATAAAATTATCATCCAACTAGCCACATAGCATTCCCCAATTGGGTTATTAGTGCCACATCATCATGAAGCAAGATATGGATTATGGAATATGTCATCTCTATCATGTGTCACGTCATCAAATCATGACCGTCCATTTTCCACATGTGACGTGTGTCATGAATTCAAATATCCAAATATTATATAAATAGACATGTACCCCTGCTAGAAAAAGGGACGAATTCGAAGTTTTTTTTTCTTCCTCTTTGTCCTTATTTTGTGTATATGACAAAAAATTCTTATAATTGAGGTTTTAATAGACATTTGGTCGAATTGAAAATGGGACTTTGTATATGAGGACTGGAATGCATTGTTATTTTCATATATACAATAAATGATCTTATGACTTGCAACTTGACTATGACATGCCTCTTTAACAAGTATATTAGACAAAAATGGACTTGCTTCTTTGACTAGCATATTTTTCTAGGGTACTTGGAATAAAATCAAGTTTCGACCCAATATATTTTAGCTACTTTGACTTGCATGTTCAACTCAAGAACTAAGATAAAACCAAATTTTGACTTAACAAAGCCTAACGAAAGTACAAATGGGGTCCAAGATCTTTATGGCAACGTATTTTCCTAATTGAAATTACTTTTGATAATGAGGTGCAATGCCTCAATGGCAACCCAATGTCCAAAGTGACACTACATTCGGTAATGAGGCGAAAGGCCTTCGTGGCAACCCAGTATCTAAAAATGACCTTATTCGGAATAATTAGTGTTAGGCCAGTGTGGCAACCTAATGATGGAAGATGGCATTGATGGAATTGCATTTCGTAGCAGGTATGCGACCAATTTGGCAACCCAGTGTGTAAACAAAACATTGTATATGGAAGTGAAGGCATGTAGCCTTAATGATTTCCAAAAAGGGTAATAATCATAAGAATAAGAAGAAAGAAAGACATGTGATCTTAGTGGCAACTTAAAGTAAGAAGGAATTGGATAAGGCCTAAGAGGCAAACTAAATGAATTGACTTTAAACTAGTAATGTTATAGTTTATGATATAATAAGGGGTATGCTCTAGGGGAAGTTCTATAATTTACTATAAATTATTAACTCTATGATAAAATCTTTTTTGAAAAAAAAAAGTGTTTTTATTTTTAATATGTACTTGATAATGTGTTATATTAACTATTTAATTAATTTAAGTATATTTAATAGAAAATCCATATGTTGTATGTTTTGTGGTAGTAGTTACAATGTGTTGTAAATATGAGCAATTCATCAAGATATAATTCACATACCATTTTAAATATTCTTAGAGACTACATATCAATGCATTCGTTTATACTAGAGTACGTAGCGTTGTTCAAATGTTGGGCAATGTATTACCCTTAGCTATTGGGGCACCAAAGGGGCATATACTATTAATTATTGGACAGCTATGTAAAGACCCATTTGATAGTTTTCTATCATTTAAATAACTAAGGTCAAACATAAAATATCGATGTGATGATATTAAATAATTATCTTGATTTGGGAATAATGTCGAGCTTCAATATGGAAGCTCCACTTTGATTATAATTAAATCCTAGCACAGCGTCCATCAAACGACTATAGTTGGATCACATGGAATATTGGAAGTGAAACACAATTCAATAGAGAATTTATTTCCTCGGTTATATGAGGTTTTATCATGGTAAATTAAATTCGCCTTAAAGTCGGAGTCTTTGGCCGAAGTAGTTCGGTTAATTATTATTATTATTATTGAACCAAGGACTTTGTATTTGGACTGTACGAGTTGAATGTGGAGGATACTGGAATTTTGACCATTGCCAAATTCTATAAGTCCTAATGTGATATAGTTTTGACTAAGAGAATTGGTGTTAATAATTGCCATTATAGGGTAACGCTTAAAATATGCGATATTGGATTTTATTGAAGCGATGTGAGTGATGGATTTGGCTATTATGTCACACCACAAGCTAAAGCGATGTGTGAACATTAATATTTGAATTGTTTGATGCTAATCGCCAGCCGAATTTACATCTAAGAGTCACAAAACGGAAATGTTGAATACTTTGACTACCAACTAATTAAATTAAATTATAATTATTATAACTTAATTAAATTAATTAATATTTATGAAATACTGATTATTAAATTTTATTTTATTTGTATTGTTCGGTATTGAAAATAATGCGTTATAAAAGTTGTATGCACATGTATCGATATATTATATCAATGTACATTGAAATTAGATTTAAATGTATATTATCTTATTGGGCTTGAAGCAACATGGAGGCCTATTAATTGGCAAGGATGGCCAACCATAGGTGTAGGAATGTAGGATTGGATTTGATTTAGAAAGATTTGAAATGGCAAGAGAAATAGTGGATCCACATCCGCTTTTAGCTCCTCTCTCTGCTATTTAAACACTCTTAGCCCCTCATTTGCTACTTTTTCCTTTTACTCCTCTTAGATCTTCCTCTAACCGAAACCATTATCACCTTTCCTCCATTAATTCAAGCCTTAATAACATATTATCTGATCAAATTTTCAACAATGGTGCAAAGTGATTTCAGTCGAGTAGCTCTTTCCGAGAGGATTTGAAATCAGAATCAAACAAAGTCAATCGATTCAGCATTCAATGTGTAATAAATAGGCTATAGCAATGGTAACTATCTATTTACAATTTTATATATTTATTTGATAATTAGCTTGAATTTTTTATGCTTAGATTGGATCATAATACAATGAATCCCTATAAATGTATGTTGTTAAGATAGGATGTTAATATATATGTATTGTAATTAAAATAACATTGTGTGTATGTAAAATATATATGTATATATGAATCTGTAAATGTGTGTGTGCGTGTAATTTTCGTCCAATAAATATAAAAATTAAATTTTGAATTTATTAATAATCACAAAGGGTTTTTTAAGCAAAACTGATTTTAATGCATAAATGTAACTGTAGAATATATATAATCTAGTTAAAAGATAAATAGAGTACTAAAAAATTTATACATTTATATTAATTTAAATCTCTGTGTATATATATATATATATATATATATTATTGTAAAATATAACACATTATTTCAATTATATATATATAGTACAAAAAACATATGTATGTATGCATTCAATACACATAAAATTATACATGTTGTGAAATCAGTATCAAAAAAAATTCCATGAGGAAATCATTTAAATTAAAATAAACTAAAACCGTTAGATTTTAATTAAAAATATTATTTATGTTAAAATATTTTAAGCCAAAAATACATGTGTGTGTCTATATATATACACATATATGTATGTATGTATGTATGTATATGTATATACAATTTTATTCATTCATATTTAAAAATATAATACATATGTGTATATGTATGTATGTATAAATATTTTTGCAGAAAATATATTTTCATAAGTATATTTTCTTTTAAAATATGATTTTGTTGATTTAAATTTGAAATCAGAAAATATTTAAATATGTAGATCTAGATTTGAAATTTGAATATATTTTGAATTTAAAACTATAGAAGTTTGTATTTACAAATGTTATTATTTACAGTGTTATATACATATACCTATAAATATATAAATATTTATACCATCATAAATATAAATATAAATTTTTATCGTATTAAACTATATATGTATGTATACATGTATGTATGAATATTTTAGACATCACATACATGCATATAGAGGGGCTAATATGTCTTTTGCATTGTAAATCCCAATACTTATATATGGACTTGTTAAACCACATACATTGTATATGTTACCCATGCACGTACACATATCTATGTATATAATACACACGTATGTATTATATAATACAACTATAATATCAAAATAAACATTATTTACAAATTAAATGAAAGAATGGTTTTATTTAAAATTAATACAGACCAGATATAAATGAATTTAGACTTCATAGGCACAAAAAATCCAAAATGACAAAAAAATGAAATTTATCCATTCAATTTGTTGCATGCTGACCTAGATTCAACACTAGGATCAGAGCCTAATAGCCTATATGACACAAATTAATAGTGTTAGGCCTAACTTATTAAAGCCTGCCCATATAGCAGGGTCTCAAAAAATGCAGCGTTTAAGGTTGGGTTTGGATAATCAAGTAAACTGCCCTACCTAACTACTAGCCTGACCAAGAAGGATGAGGTAAGTTCAAATGTTATCCCCAATATAAAGACCCAAATTGATTTTATGCCAGGGTCAATTTTTAAAATTTGTTTTGAAATTAAAATAGAATTTAAATTTTGAAGGTTAAATTTGAAATAAATAAAAATAATAATTTTAATTTAAAAGATTAAATTTAATATAAATAATGATTTTATAAATGCTATAGAATAATTTTCAAATTTTTTTGAAAATAAAATAATTATTTTTGAAATTTTTAATTAAATTAATTAATTAATTAATTAATCAAAAGCTAATTAATTAAATAACATACATATTATATATGTAACATTATATTAGAATGTTAACGATACATATATAATTTTCTAAATTAATTATAATTAACTAAAACTGTTTTAGTGAAAATAAGAGACACGTCCCTAAAATCAAACTTAACACATAAAACATCCTCTTCATAGAAAAGATATAAATTACATCTCTATTTTCAAATATTATAATTTTCTTCCCTGCAATACCTCTCTTTTCCATTGCTGCAATATTGATTCTTCATATATGGATGTTATTCACACATCCATAATTAAAATTTGCACCCCATTAATTATCAATCTTTAAAACACAATGACTTCTTTTAGAAACGATGGATTGACAAACTATTTTCACCATTAAATCACAAATTTTATTATCTTTATAGTGAGTGGCATTGTGCATATGTAAAAAGAACGGTAGTACAAGTTATTCGCAATTATAAGATATGATTGCAGACATTTCTACAACTATATGCAATAATTGCGGACATGTCATGTCTGCAATTATATGCAATAGTTGCAGACATTTCTTCAACTATATGTAATAATTGCAGACATGTTTGCAATTATACCATATAATTACAGAAATTTCTGCAATTATATGCAATAATTGCAACTATATGCAATAATTGTAGATTTGTCTGTAATTATACTGTATAATTGCATAAATGTCTACAGTTATATGCAATAGTTGCAACTATATGCAATAATTGTAGACTTGTCTACAACTATATCATACAATTGCAGAAATTTCTGCAATTATATACAATGGTTGCAACTATATCCAATAATTGCAGATATGTCTGAATTATACCATAGAATTGCAGAAATGTCTGCAATTATACATAATAGTTGCAGACATTTCTGCAACTATATGCCACCATATTATTGTAGAAATGTTTGCAATTATATGCAATAGTTGCATATTTGAAGAAAAATCGAATATGTTTAAAATTTGTAGAACTGTCTGCAAATATATGAAATAATTGCACCTTTAATGCAAATATGATTTTTTGGTGTCAACAATGTATCTCATTTTAAATATCATAAAAAAATTTATTTTTTGGTGAAAACGGTATGTTGATCTGATATTTCTATAGAAAATTATACGCGTTTGAAATGTTAAAAACGTAAAGGGTATTTGGGTCTTTGTGCACGCGTGAATTTGAAAATGCAGACCGGAAACTTATTAAAAAATGGAGGGATTTTTTATGCATTTTCAAACCTTAACATGCATGTAAGCCAAATGCACCCTTGTTTTAATTGAATAAATTAATTAAATGATAATAAATAAATAATATGATATGTATATAACTATAAGTGTTATTATAGCGCACATATTCAATTTAAAATGAACAAAGTAAAATGAATTGAAATGTTAATTAATTAACTAGTTAATTAAATAAGATGTAATTAATAAGATTAACATAATATCATATATAAGAATATTGTATGAGTTAATAAAATTATAAAATATTATACAAGAACTGATCTTACATAATATAAATGTATTAAAAAAAGGTGGGACAATAAGAAACACAGTTAGATTTAAGGAATAAATAAATAAATACGTATAATATGTATATTATGATTTCAAGTCTGTTTGACAGTTGAATCTTGAGGGTATTTGTAACATCTCCCACTTTGAGATCCGAAAATGAATGCCGATGATGTCGTAGTCATCACCGGAATTATTTCCAAGTGAAAAAGCGAGATCAGTATAAAAAATTCCCACAACATTAAGTAAACAGAGCAACTAAATAATTTCATTACATCAAAACTTTTACAAAAGTCAGTATATCATTTTTAACCCATCCCGTTCCCATGCAGAGGTGAATATATAATAAGATAAAAATAGAGTGTCATGCTCAACATATGAGGATGTGTCATGGATACTTAACCAGTTATTAATACTGGTTTTACATAGCAGAATTTCAAAATAACTTTTATTTGCAAAATAAGCCTCCTATTTTGTCTTTAGAATCTTTATTCGTTTTGTCCAAAAACTACTTGTCTATACCATACACTTAGCTTACTCGAACGATTACCCTTGAGGTTATGCAAAATAATAAAAACACAGGTCCGATATAAAGTCTGGTATAAGTAATACTTTACCTAAACACGTAGGCACATAGTGAGACTACGTTGCTAGAGCACCGAATGGATTCTCCCCTCACTATTCCAACTTCATCTATTATAACATATAATAAATAATATCTAAATATGGTCAAACACAAATCATTAATTTCAACATAAGGGTGAGCTTCCCTACATAACATTTTTAACTAATTTTTATAGTCGGTTCATATTTTCGATTTGCCACTCGGGCCTTAACCTTATTAGTTTAATGGGTGTACTAAACACTTAAGGTTGTGACTAATGTGTTTCATCTGATTTTCCCTCGAATGTATCATGACCAGTATATTAGGTTGTCACCAAGGCCTTACACCATCCACCGTCGAATATAATTGCATTTAGACAAACGGTCACCATAAAGGCCTTACAAAACCAATCATAAAATATGAGGTTTAAAAAAATGGTTGTCGCACTGACCTCACGTCAGCATTCATCAAGTATGATATTGTGTTTAGATAAATGGTTTCCACACAAGCCTTACATCATCAATCATCAAAAAATAAGGTCATGTTTAGAGTCTAAACTTTAGACAAATGATTGTCACATAGGTCTTACGCTAACAATCATCGAATATAATGCCACAAGTAGACTTATTGGTGCCACAAAGGTTATATTATTACCTTTTCATTCTTTAAATAAGTTATTTCATCCTAGACTATTATTGCTTTTTGCCATTCCTAACTGATATTTTCTAATAAGAATTAGCTATCTCACATTGATAATTTGAACCATTTTCTAATGAGAAATAGCTATCGCACGTTGATGATTTGAGCTATTTCCTAGTGAGATGGCAATTTGGTAATTAATTTTTAAGCTATAACAAGTTAATATTTTGAGCGATTTCAGACGATAAGAAAATTTCATAATTAATTTTTGAGCTATTTATTGTTGATAATTTGAGCCATTTCCTAGTGGCTTGGCATTTTCATAGTTTAGTGAGATACTTTCTCCTATTGATAATTTGAGTCATTTATCATGGCATAGCATTTTCATAATTAAGTGAAAGTATTTCTCCTGTAATAATTTGAACCACTTCCTAGTGGCACGACATTTTCGTAATTAAGTAAAAGGCTTTATCCTATGATAACTTGAGCCATTTCCTAGTGCATGACATTTTCATAATTATATGAAAGGCTTTCTTTTGTAATAATTTAAGCCATTTCCTAGTGGCATGACATTTTCATAATTAAATAAATGGCTTTCTTTTGTGATAATTTGAGATATTTTCTAGTGGCATGACATTTTCGTAATTAAGTGAAAATTTGTTTTATTTTCATTCAAAGGAACTTCTTTTGCGTGAGTTGGTTACATGTAGAATTATCACTGGTTAACTGGGCTTTATGCGGTTTTCTTTTTCAGAAATTATTACTTACCTTCTTAATCGATTAATTGATTACCATCTTTGTAATTAACTCTCCTCTTTACCAAATAATTCATATGTATTCAAAAATGCATGAGAAAAATCCTTGAAGTTCACCAAAAATCTAAATCATCGTATTTTTCCTCATTTAAATTTTCAAGCCAAAATAAGTATTTTAATAAATAAATTTTAAAAATTAGTTTTTTTCTTCAAATTAGAAAATAAATAATTTAAGAAAATTATGAAATTAAAAACCCACCTTCACATTATTACTATATGCGTTATTTAAAATTTTCAAGTGATTTAAAGAAAGTTTGGTTCACATTTTTCCTTAAACACTGCATAAATTATCATCTTTAAATTCCGGAACATAAAAAAATATCTTCTAATATTTCTAAACATGATAATTTATTTTCAAAGCACTATAAATACAAAATTCAAAATTCATACACATTCAAAAGGTTTTAGAGAAAGAATTACACATATTTGTTTATGAAAACATTGATTAATTTTCATTTTTCTTAAAGTTGAAAACTTGATCATATAGCTTGATTTTTCTCCTTTCTCTTGCAAAATGGTGGAAGCTTTTGTTTATTTTTAATTTTTGTGAAATAAAAGGAGAATGAATGAAAGTGTAAGGGTTAGGGGAAGTTAGTAATTTGGGTTTTGGGCTAAAATATCATTCTGGCTTATTCTTTTAATTCCCCTAACTCTTCATTTTAAATTCATTTTCTATTAATTTACTTGTCTTGATTTTTCACTTCATAAATTCATTTAATTAATTAATTTCCCTCATACTAAGGTACCCCTAAAATATGGGATGTTATAGTCTCCTTCATTATAGGAATTTAGCCTCTAAATTCGACAAGGCAGGATAGAGTCATTACCAACAATCAATGTACACATTGTATATGCACTACAGTAGTTACCCATTAATGCAAATCATCAATCACTCATCGTATTATATTAGTGCCTCTATTGACACATATCATTATCATATCAAAGTATCATACTAGTGTCACTACTAGTCTAACATCAAACATACATGCCTAATCATACACGTCAAAACAAATCGGAATAGACATTTCTAATCCTATCCTCTACCTCCCAGGTATAATTATCAACTTCATCACTCCACTGAATGTGAACAAGTTTGATAACTTTGTTCCTTAGCACTTTCGTATCATTACCTATTATCCCCTTCAGTCGTCTAACGTAAATTTTGTTCTACAGACAACTCTGCAACTGCCCTCAGCTCCACCACCGAATTCAGATGTGTGCACACTTCTTTAGATGTGATATCTGAACAACAATATGCACACCCGCTAAACTACTTGGTAACTCAACTCGATATGCGAGTTTACCAATCCTCTCAATCACTGGAAGTGGTCCTACATATCTAGAAGCGAATTTCCCAGCCTTCTTAAAGCATATGATTTCTCGCATTGAAGAAACCTTAATAAACATATAGTCGCCTACCACAAACTCAATGTCTCTTCTCCTCATGTTGGAGTAACTTTCCTTTCTTGATTATATTTTTTCATTCTAGCACAAATCTGTTCTTCCTTCTCAATATCCTCCCTTACCCAGTCAAGTCCTAATATAAGTCTATCTCCCGTGTTTATCCATCATACATGTAACTTACATGGTCTACCGTAAAGCGCCTAAAATGGGGCTATTTAGATACTTGATTGTAATTGTTGTTATATGCAAACTCTACCAGATGTAAATGTTCCCCCGAAGATCCTCCAAAATTCAAAATACAAGCTCTCGAGAAATCCTTAAGCACACGGTTCACCCTTTTTATTTGACCATTCGTCTGTTGTTAGTAAGAAGCTATGCTGTTAAGGGCACCGCCGAACGTCGATTAGGCGCTATTTTGCATTTTTAAACTCCCTTTGTTTTTTAACTCCCAGCATTTTTATAATAGCTCTTTATTGCGCTCTTTATCTAAGGCACCGTTTGAGCGGTGCGCTTTTCATGGGGCACCAGAAAACGGGCGTTTTTAGTATAACTTTATTTTTTTACATGGCTAAATTAAACACACTTAGAGTAAAATCATTTGTTACTTTGCCTATTTATTATAGATCTTTGAGTTTTAAGAAATTCAAATGCTAGAATCATTTTTCTATATCTTTTGAAAAATATACAAATAACGAGTTAATAAACAATAAAAAAGTATTTATATCTGAGAATAAATGTTTCTCTTTAGTTTGTCATTGCTTTGAAATTTGGCTTTACTACCTTTTAAAATAATTTCTTAATCAAATACAAAATAACTAACTACAAATTGAAGTTTATTTTGTTCATTAATATTATACTTGATTTTTTTAAGAATATTTGCTATACAAATATTTAAGAATTACTATCATAACAAAAACTTTACTAATATAAGTTTTGTTGCTTATATAAATTATGAAAGCATTGATTCATTTTTAAAGTTATATACGAAACATTTACATGTGTACATACACACACATGCATATATATACACATACACATGCATATCACTTATAGTAAACTAATATGTAAGTGATTATCTAATCAACATCAATATAGTTTAACCAATAATTAGTCACTTTATATAATTATTTAATCCATGTATTATTTGTGCGAAATATTTGTGCCGAACACTTATGTTTTTTTCCAGGATTCGCCTAAACTCTGTTTAAACTCTAAAGCCAAGCTTAATGCTTGGAGCTTTCCTCCGCCTCGAACAACGTATATAAGCAGCAACCATGCTCAAATATATACACAACGCACTATGCAAACTTTTCTAGAACTCACTGGTGAATAAGGGATCTGTATCACTCACAATACTACTCAGAATCCCACGCAGTCTCACTACATTCTTCATGTATGGTCTCCGCAAACTAGCTGCCAATCATGTCACTCTCACCGAGATAAAGTGAACATTCTTAGTCCGTTTATCATCTATTACCCAAATGCCTTCATTTCCTGTTCTTGACCTAGACAATCCATTGATAAAATCCGTGGACACTAAGTTCCACTTCTAAGTCGGTACTTCTAAAGGTTGAAGTAGTCTGCTCATTTTTTTTATGTTTAGCCTTTACTTGCTAACAAATGAGATATCTCTCCATACATTCACTAATATCCCTTTTTATCCCTTCTAGAAAGAATACTCTCTTCACATCACGGTACATCTTTACGCCTTTATGGCGAATGATAAACTTAGACCGATGACTTTCTTCCAAGACTTCCTTTCGAATGTCTCTTACATCCAAAAAACACACAGTCTTCCTTTCTTTCTAAACCATCCCATTGAATCTACCTCGAATTCTTTTAGATCCCCAACATTTGTCCCTATCTTTAATCACCTAATTCTTTCGGCAATTAGTGGGTCCACTCTTTGCCTTATAGAAATTCAATCCACAATTGCTAGACATACCTCCAAACTTGCTGATATGCCTGGATTCTTATTCAATCGAGTGTTCAACCTATAATGCACTCTGCAAGAGGCTATGTTTCTAGTGTTTGTCATTCTTCAATCATGGCCAACGCTCCATTCTAATGCTTCCTACTCAAAGCATTGACAACCTTGTTATCTTTTCCTGATCTGTATTCTATCCTAAAGTCATATGCTGCCAAAAACTCCAACCATCTCTGTTGTCTTATGTGCAAATCCTTCTAAGAGAATAATACCTAAGGGATTTGTGGTCCTTATATAACTCAAACCGCCCTCTTAAAAGATAATGTCTCTATATCTCCAAAGCAAAAAACTACTGTTGCCAACTCCAGATCATGAGTTAGCTACTAACTTTATGCGATCTCAATTGCCTTGATGCATAAGCTGTCACTCAAGTACATCTTTTGATTTCTCTCAAGTACGATCTGGTAGAGTTAGGGGTATGCCCTAAGTGAAATTATATAATTTTTTACACTTCTAGCTCAATAACCAATCATGTTCAAAATAAAAGTGTTTTTTTTATTATATAATTGACATAATGTGTTATATAAATTAATTAATTTGAATAGAAGTATTATTAATAGAAAATCCATAAATGATACATTTTGCGATAGTAGTTACAATGTGTTGTAACCATTGGTGATTTGTCACGATAAAATAAATATACCATTTTAAATACTCCTAGTCAAGATGCGTGGAGACTAGATATTGATACATCCATTAAAATTAGAGTATGTAACGCTCTTTAAATTTTGGAAAGTGTATTACTTATGGTTGCTGGGGCACCAAGGGATAACGTACTGATAATTATTAGATAACCATGGAATGACTCACTCGATAGTTTCTATAAAAGCTCCGTTTTGATTATAGTTAAATAGTGGCATGGCATCCATTGAATAACTATATTTGGGTCAAGTAGAAACATTAGAAGTGAAATACTATTTAAGAGAGGATTCGTCTCTGCGGTTATATGAGATTAATATCACGGTCAACTGAAGTCAACTCAAAGTCAAAGTCTCTAGCAAGAGTAGTACGATTAATAATAATTGTTATATTGAACTAAAGACTTTATGTTTAGACTATAGAGTTGAATATGGACGATATATGAATTTTGACCGTTACCAAATTATATAAGTCCAAAGTGAAATAGTTATGACAAAGAGAATTGGTGTAAATAATTTTCACTATCGGGTACTACTTATAAGTAAAATTTGATTTTACCAAAGATTATAATCGAAAATTTTGGCCAAAGTCACACAACACTAGTTAAGGTGATGTGTGAACATTAATATTCAAATTGCTCGATATTAATCACTGACTAAATTTACACGTTTGAGACGCATAACCGTAATGATGAATTGCATGAAAAACCACATGATTTAATTAATTTATAAAATGTTGTAAATTAATTAATATTTCAGAAATACTAACTATGTTTAATTTAATTGATGTTTGGAAGTTATTTGTAATTATTTAAATGAATTTATAAAAGTTATATTTGCACGCATTAATATATGATATCAATGTAGCTTTAAACGGATATAAATAAAAGATAATTGCATGAAGTGATTTATGGAAATTTCATGTCATTTGATGGTATGTAACTTCAGCCATATCACGTGAAGAGAGAGGAGTGAAGAGAGAGATAATCAAGGAAATTAATTAGGGAAGCTTTAACTAAAGAACGTGAAAGGTTTTATTCTTTCAATAAAAACAAATTCACTAATTCATTTCCTACAAACAGTTCGTTCTTTCTTATTCACATTTTTCTCTTCCCTCCTTCTAACCTTCCATGACAGAAAACAAAGTAAATATTTCTAAAAAAATTCGACTCCAAATCAAATGCACACATCAAAATATTAATGAAACATAAGCGGTTCATCCACCTCTTGTAAGAATGGAATGTGGCTCATGGAGATCAGAGGAGATTTCTTCATTCAAGATGTCTTTCTTAGCCTACTTCTTACGGTAATCTCAATTTTAGTTATACATCACATCTTTCAATGTAGATTACATCCCTCATATTTTACAATGATTTTATTTATCACTATAGCTATTTGAATATGCATACGTAAACCTAAATTTGAATCTTTTATGTGTTATAAATATAGTTGCTGAAGTTTTGTATTTAAGAAAACTAAGGGCTAATAATTACATATATAAACATACTTTAAACATTGATAGCGTTAATACTATAAGTATTTCACATGCAATATTTTTTTTAAATAGTTCATGCTTTTAAAATAACGATGGCACTGTTTAGGCCACCTTTTATGTTACAAAATTTACACACACATGCACGTACACATACACATATACATGTACACATATTTATTACATATTTTAAATATCTTTAGCTGCTTTATTGTTTTCAGCTTGGAAAATTATTTACTTAGCAACGTTTGAAGTTTGGATCCTAAATTTGAACATGTTTTATTGACTAAGACAAATCTATTCAAATAGTTTAAATGGATTATTTCATTAAACATGTAAATTAATTTTGACACTCACGAATAAGTTTAAAATGTTCTCAAAACAAGTCAAGGAAAGAATAAAAGAAGGCTAAAAGATTTCCATCTTTACATTTCATTAATTGTCATTTAAATGCCTTTTACCTTTTCTTTTAGTGCCACTTTAGTGCATCACTACCCATTCCTTTAGATCTTTTGCTTCAAATCTATTCAAACACTAAATTATTCATTTCATTTAACATATACATTAATTTTGATAAATTTATATAAACATTCCAATATAAGTTTAAATTATTTTTATGACAGCTGTGCGCATATAAATTGGTAATGTATATACAAATCTCAATATCTACATACGTATGTATGTATTATGTACCATATTGCACTTACACATTTCACACTGTAGTATATTTGGATATATTCACAGTATACGCTTAGTATAAATTTAGTCACACATATTCTTTAATAAGTCAATCAATTTAATTAAAGAGAAAGATGAAATGTTTCTCTATAAATAAGACAAAATCTGTGCTTAATTAACTGTATATATTAAGAGAGAGAAATGAAGAGTTTCCTTCTCTAAATTAATTCTAACATGTATCTTTACACATTTACTCATAAGAGTATATTTGATATACTCTATTTTGTATAAACATTTTATACTGATTAAAATATATATATTTAAAATCTTTTTAAACGAAGCTAAATAAAATAATGTTTTATTTAAAACATTATTACATTTGATCTAAAATCCATTTAGGCTTCATAGGTCCAATAGATCTAGTAAAGGAAATCCTTGAAATTTACCTTTTAAAACCGTTGTGGGCTAGCCCAGTTCCTTCAGTGGTATCAGAGCATAATAGTCTATGTCGTTTAAATTAATCATGTTAAGGCTAACTTATTAAGCTTGCCACTTAGTACGGAGCCCAGAAAGGTAATGTCTACAATTAGAATTAGGTAATCAAGTCCCTTGTCCTACCTGGTTAGAAGCCTGGCCTAACAATGAAGTGAGCCCAAAGGTTGCCCCTATTAGAAAAGGCCCAATTTAAATTAAGCCTTGGAATAACTTTTAAATTTTTTTTCAAAATTAAAGTAAAGATTGTTATGAAATGTTTATATCTAAGGTGATTCATAAAATGTTTGTGAATTCATATTCCATTGCATTAAGAGATAATTGTCATATAAATTTAAGTATGAAGGTTGAAATGAAACTAAACAAATTTAAACGAACATGGCGCATTAGAATGTTTAATAAGTATTTCTGCACATTTGAGAGATACTATGATTTTCCTATCAATGTAGAAAATAGATATTCCTTGGTTGTCAGTAAAACCACTAAGAGTATTGACTTTGCCATAAGGTATGATGCACAAGACTGAAAAGATTCAAAGTACATTTTCAAAATATGATTTTGATAATTGTACTCAAAGGGATACGTTCCATCGGTCGCAAAGGCGCCTTGGGAGAAACGCTAATGTGATTGGAATATAATGAGCAACATTAATAAGAATAAGATCGTAAATTTCAATCATTAAAATTACCACAATAGATTCGTCCACTCAAGTTAATTTGAATTTTACTCACAAAATTATTGTTTGGTATAACTTTGGATTTTGGTACATATGTACAGAAACATAAACTTCTAAATAATAATTTTGAATAGACTGTTTACACATAACAAAAAAACTGTTTCGAAGTTAGTGCAGGCAATATCGAGTTTGTGGGTTTTCGGATATGATCCAAGAATGGATATGAAAGTATCATTCAATAAGCTTCCGAGTTGTTTATAGAAATACTAAATAGTTTGATTTTCAAGTGTGTGTCTGTAAAAAGAACATTAAAAGGGTACATAGATATTTCTAAACTATAAGTAAACAGCATACGAGATATTTCTAAACTATAAGTAAACAACATGTGAGTTGTTTACTATACATTTTATTTTAACCTATACACATTTATCAGAGTTAGATATGCACATCAGGAATAAATAATCAATACAGCAGAATAGCATGATGCAGGGGATAAACTCCGTCTTCGTCCTCCAGTGAATAGTCTTTAGTACGCTGGAAAAAAACTCAAAACTGACCCAAGCGTAATAAAAACACAAAACATTCGAGTCAGGACTAAAATACTCTTATGTAATCCAAATCAATATCTCAAATATGAGTGCAATAACTTAAGAGATGCTACGAGATTTTCCATCTCTTAAGGATTGTTAAACTATTTATATATGCTACTGTACGCTATAATAGATAGTGTCTATCAGTAAAATAGATATCAAAATAGCGTTAAGGATTTACATTGATTCACCTTAACATATTTTTATAGGTTCAAAACCAAAGTTGTAATGGGCTCGTATAGGGATAAATATTACAAGGCACGTGAGGCAATGCCCAAGGTAGGATTCTACTAGTTTACCCTTTCTGGCTGGTCGTAACCCATCTGTGGCCGACCGTGACAATCAATCCAAACGAACAAAAGATGCACCCATCTAATATGAAATCACAGTAGTAATACGAGGGATTAATGTCGCTAGAGTTATCAAACCTCAAAGACCAGACATAGGCTTATGTTTAGTCATTTTAATTATGTCATGGATGTTAAGGCTATCTACCATCGTTCTCTTGCTTCATTCCAGTAAACGTCGCCAATTCAACCACGGCATTCTGGATATCATTCACTGGGTACACAGTTGTCAAAGTGGTTCCAATATTGACAGAGAGTATGCCAATAAGAGGCACCGATCTCTTTAACAACCAAACGTCAATTACACACCGGTTGGTACTTTCACAATTTGAAAACAATTCGTATTTGGTATCAAAATATCATATTCGCTTCCAAACCAATTCCATTTCAAAATCATCATATTTATTCAGAATATACCATATCCATTTCAAAATCATCATATTCGCTTCAAAATCAAATACATTTCGAAATCATCATATTCGCTTAAAATTATATTTTATTTCAAATGTTCATTCAATTCGATATATCGATTTTACTTTGAAACTTGATTCGAATTACAATTTTGGTTATAATTCACTTTAACCCAATTCACATTTAAATCCCAGATTTAAATATAAACATTCCCCCCTTTGACCAGATTGAATTTTAGAAAATATTTTAAATGGTTTTAAAATAGTTAAATAGTTTAATAGAAAATAATTTGAGTATTAAAATGGTTTATATAATAAAATAGTTGGGAAAAATTAAAATAGTTTGAATATTTAAAGAAAATAGATTTTGAAATACTTTAACTAAAATAATTTATTTAAAAATAGTTCCCAAGCCAAATTGATTCAGTTCCAAAATTTCTAATTCAAATCAATTTCCATTTTCATTCTCGATTTACTCGATTCAATTCCGATTTCAAGTCAAATTTTAATTTCATTTCCAAACTAATTTAGATTCCAATTCCAAATAAATTTCACTTCCAACTTCAAATTAATTTAAATTCTAATTTCAAAATAACTTCAACTCTAAATTTTAAACTATTTCAATTTATATCAATTCCGAGTTCACTTCAAAAATATCGATTCAAAACATTTAAATCAAATTTTCCTTTAGTATCCAATTTAAAATCCAAATCTTTAAATATAATTCAAATCCAAGCTTAATTTCCAATCATCGTTTTATTTTACCTTTCTTAGCAATATTCAAAGTCCGAATAAAAAAGTCCAATCCTTAAACAAATAAATTTCTAAAATTTGCGTCATATTTCGATTATAAGTTAAAAATCTCAACTTCGATAATTAAATAATTTTATTTCAAATTTAAATTTCAACATTCTAAGTTCCAATTCAAAAATAATTTAATTTCCATAAATTCGATTTTTATTTCTTAAAACCAAATCATTTAAATAATTTCAAATCAAAATTTAAAAATCATTTAATTTAACCAACCTGGTGTCCGTATTTTCTCTATCCTATGGCCAAGTGAATCAATTATTTCAATTTAATTCCAAGGATGGATATATAACATTTCAATCCAATAATGATATAGTTATATATCATTTCAACCTATTTCTTAATTTGTTCGAAATAGTTTAATCTACAGTTTTATATACTGCAAATAATATACAGAATGATAACATGATATATCAAAACAAATAAACATCCAAATATCAACCAATAGCATCCATCATAAACAATCATCCAAACAGTCAACAAAATTCACAACAATTTCATAGTTATCAATATCGGTTATTTTACTAGCAGTTAAAATCTAATTTAATTTAACTGTCAATTCAAATCCTATCAATAAATTCAGATGTCTATTTAATTATTAGTTAAATTTATCTAGCAACAATCAATAAATTCAATTCACTTCACGATATGATTCAACTACATAAAAAATATATTTTAGCACTTGTGAGCGCATAAACAATCACCTTTTTATTTGAAACTGAAATTATTCCAGCTCCAAATAAATCAAATCTGACTCTAAGCTGTAGATGTCGTCAATACAGTTGCACTTCAACTCATTTCATCCGAAACGGGCCTCCTATGCAAAATTTACTCGACAATTAGCGATACGATTTAATTAAACATACTTAACCAAATAATAAAATAAAGAAAAATATTAAATTGATACCTAACCCTTCGTTCCAGACTCCAGGCACGCAATAGTGCCCTACCTCCCCGACCCATGTTCTACTTCTTCTTCAATCGCAACAAGACTCGCGCTAGTGTCTCTGCCCTTTTTTTCGATCGCAACACCTCCAAGAGCTTTTTCGACTTTGCCATGGCCGTGCCCCCACCTGCGTCCCCTCCTCGCCGTCGGCCATCACCTCAGATCGTGCGACTCGCCGCCATACACGTGAGAATCGAGCACCAGAATCCTAGGATACTCGAGTCGTTTCCACCATATTCCATCGTGAGATGCTCGCGCACGCAACCCTCTGCCCCGCTCCCTTCCCTTCCTATCACGATTTGATTAAGATTTTTTTATTTTTTTTTTATTTTTAGCCTACGATTTGATTAGAAAAGAAAGGGGATGCTAGAGAGAGATACGGTTAGAAGAGAGACATGCATTTGAAAAGTAACGTTGATTAATTTATATTATTATCTAAATTAGAAAATATCTCGCTTATACTCGTCCGAAGTTCCAAACTCAAAAAGAAACACGCCGCCGTCGTTCATAATGTTTTACCCAGTTTTGAACATAATGAAACTAATCCCGATGTCTAATTCGATCATATGCGGAAGATAGTTTTTCAAAGTCGATTGTTTTGATTAAATTTGAAGCTAAATTTTTACGCATTTCAAGCTCGCATGGCCAATCAACAAGTCTGAGCGCTACGAAACTTAAAACTATACAATAACTCACTATTATGGATACGATGAAACTGGTTTCATTGAAATCCGAAAGAGTGGCCAAAATGACTAATTTAATTCGTTAATAAAATATAAATTTTCAAATTTTAAATTATTCACATTTAAATCCAATTTCAAATATTAACAATCTTCATTCATATCTATATAAAATTTGAATCAATTTCTGATAACCTTTTTTCATGTTAAATCCAAAATACAAATATTCAAAAAAATCTCCTATATAAAATTTAAAAAAATTAAATTATCCATTACATTAGTATTAACAAATCATCATATTTTTACTCATATTCATCTAATAATTATAACAAATCCTATATTTTAAAACTATTAAAAATACAGGGTGTTACATACTCCCCCACTCAAAACTTTTCATCCTCGTAAAGGCGTTAATTACAGAATAACATACAATAAATTTTCTTAAAATAATTAACTTATAAAACATAAGCATCTTATTTGCAAACTATTACTATGCTTCTACTACGCCATTCCGATATCGAGCGTATGGAAAATATAATTTATATCGAAAAACAACTTACAAAATTTTTCAAACTTCAAAAAATTTCTATCTCCCAGATTTACGAAAAATTTCGGCAGAGTCTCCTTTGCATGGCTCGATCGAAAAATTGTTACAATATAATATATAACACAAATATACCAAAAAGATATCAAATATACATCTTATCTCAATGATTAGGCATCCCGAAGTGAAAAAATATAAAATCACGGTATGTAATCCGAGATACATGCCTTATTATTATTAATACGAGCGAGTTCGCTCGTATTAAGCAATCAAAGCATATAAAATCCTACGTATATGCTCAAACGGTCTTCATATGTACCTATCTCAACTCAATTTGGAATGTTAGTCACTTATAATAAGATGCAGAACATGTGTAAGTTCCAATAAGTATAAAACATGTATTTTGAATCCAAATCTCAAGCACGAGCGCAAATATGCAACTATACAACCATTATATGCACTCAAAATAATTAAACAAGGATTTACAACAAAACAAATCATTAGACAAATCAATATTTATTCAGATCAATTCATAACCATCATAATTTATGTTTCAATGCCAATATTTAATTTATACACTCTCGTTCTTATTAACATTAAATTTTTATTAACATGTTATTTGCTCATTTTCCATTTATTCATAACATTGAATTGACTTATATTCAATCTCATTTGTTTCCAAATTCTTTTTCATTCGTTTAAAAGTTATTAAGCTCACGTCCACTTATTTCATTTCAATCATTCATATAATTAATTACACTTAAGTAATTTAATTCCATACCACATTTCAGATATTTACAATTGATTCACTTTCACTTATTAATATTCATTTCGTTACTCATACAATAGATTTATATTCAATTCATCCGCTTTTAATTTATTTACATTCAACTAATTTGGTTTCAATCCATTTTTATTCAGTTCACCGATATTCATAGCATTCACATCTGATTGATTGAAATTAAATGTATTTGCATTCAATCGATTTGTTTCAATTATTTGCATTTGTTTCATCCACATTAAATTGGTTTACATTCCATTATTTTCTTCCAATTTATTAACATTCGTTACAAATTATTATATTCAATTTTATTCCATTCAATTTGTGAAATTCCAATTTTGCTTCACTTTTGTTGAACCTATTTCATATAAATTCATTTATGAATCATTTATAAAATTATTCCACTTAGCTATGCTTAAGTTAAAAAAAAATCATTTCCACTTAGTATATCCTCTTTTTTTATATGTATATACTAACATCATTTATAAATTATCTAAGTTTATTATGAACATTTTATACAACACAACTCACTTTTATTGTTATTACTTCATATCTTAAGTTATCATCAATTCACCGATTTACTTCATTTATTCAAATTCATTTTATTAATTTACTAAAGTAAATTTTATTTTTATATCTCAATTCATATTAATAATTTCTTTTTCTTTTTCTGTCTTTCAATTTTCTTAAGTTACTTTCATTCTTTAATGTGTTTCATTAATTTACTCCATATTATATTAGTTAATATTCAATTTTTATTCAAACTACTCCTTTTGAAATTTCTTTATCCAGTTTAAATCAAATCCAGTTATTCATAATTACGTTCATTTATATTTATTTAATTTCTTACACACTTAAATTACATTTCATTTTAGTCCATATTCATTTTCAATTCATTTTATAGCTTAAATGAAAGTAATCCACTTTACTACTTTATCTAGTTTCATTTAATATCCAATTCAATTTATTAAGGTAAACTTCATTTCATTTTAATCTATTTTTCATTTTATTTAATCTTGTTGAAGTTGAACTTTTTTTCTTCTTATGATTCAAAGTGAACAAATTTATTAGGTTAATATTCTCAAATCTATAAATTATATGATTTATTCATTCCTCAAGTTCAATTCGAATGCAATTCAATTTTTATTTAAGCTTTCACGAGGTAAACTATATTTCATTTATTTAATTTCATTAACTCAATCAATTTAACATTTCTTAAGTCGATTATTTTGCTTAACCAAAATTTTAACCATTTTAAATTTGGTTTTTATTTTCCTATTCAAATTTATAAGTTATAACTTATTTCTTATATACAATTTTCAATTATAAGTTCAAACAATTTTCATATATTTACTAAAACATACTTAGAATATATATTTTTTCATAATCAAAACCTGTTTTAATTTAAAATAAATTTCTTCTGGTAGTAATTCTCACCCAAAAATGAATACTAGCGATGTTGCAGTCATCCTCAGAATTATTTCCCAGTGACCAAGCGAGTTTAATTGTGAAGACCCGCAGGTCCATACTCCTTGAATATACACTAATCTCCATAAATTAACTCAAGATGAACAGAAATACGAATTCTCATTGTTTAAGAAAAAGAAAAAAAATAGAAGAAGAGAGAAAAGATAGAAAATAGAGAGAAAAGAAGATATAACGGAACAGAAAAAACAAAACAATATCAGAATCTCACAATTCGCAGCGGAACAACATATAATAAATAAATGAATAATCTTTAAACAAAGAACTATATCAGTTATTACATTACATCACATTACATTTAACTACATCAGAGTTTACAGCAACAAACAACATTAAACAGCGGAAAAGAAATACTATATACTAGTAATCGCCATGCCATCCAGCTTGCCTTCAGCAACTCCTGAATTCCAGAATATCCTGATAAACCTTAACTCTTGACTGCCCGTGTGGAAATTGGTGGGCACCCAGAGTTTAGGAAGGAAAATAATAAACTCCGAGTCAGTCATGTGACTGGTGTGAGAACTCAAAACAGTTTATTTATCTTTAAAATCAAAATAGAGGAATACTTTTAAAGTCAATTCGCAATGCTTTTAAAAATGAGACTACCATAAGGCCTCCCGCACACACACACATGCAAACGCAGAATTGGAGGAGATTTCTCCTTATGATAGTCAAAGATGCTTGATACGCATTAAAAAGAACATTTGATATTATTACTAGTGCATAGTGTAGGAAAATTTCATTTCGAAAATAAAGATATAAATCTTAGCCAGCATAGAAATTTCAAACTATGCCTACTATAGCTACCATCCAAACAGCGGGGCGCCACCATAAGTGAATGATAGGTTCTAAAACTAATACCGTACAAGATCGTATTGTTTCTTTGGATTTCCAACGAATGGTCAGGCCAAGGAACTTCCCATTGCCACATGAGAACGCCTCTGGAAGGACGTCCCCGAGAACCTAACCGGATATCTGCCAACACAAGGCCGGGTTACCCCTAACTGGGTAACTACTGACACGAGTATGCCATCCCCCGGTCCTTTGGGACCTTTAACCGAGCGCTCGTAATCAACATCACACCAAAAAAATAAGTGTTTCAACATGAGTAAGTATCTGGGCTCCATACCATGATACCACCCTTTTCCAGAAGGAAATGCACATACCCTAAAGGGAGCTACCCCTCATAACCTTGCCGCATCTTTCCTGTTTTGACCATTCTGGAGTGTGAGGCTCGACGAAGTCTCGTCCACAAAGTCACGCTTTATACAAAAGCTGTGCTTTGGGTCAACAAATAATCATAGAAATGATCACAAAGATAAACGATCAAACAAATGATCATATCACAAATGATCAACACAATGATCATTTCACAGCAACACTCAGCATGTCACATTACCAAATTGGGAATATATCGCTGATAACCATCAACTACATAACCTCCGAGCTCGTACGTCTTAGAGAAGGGTGTTAAGCTAAGAGAATAAATCCAACGCCACCAACAGAAATATATTTGAAAGAAATCAGCTTTATATCTCAATTTGTAATGTCAGACATATAATCCAGACAAGTCTGTTTCGGGCTCGAACAGAACCGAAGGCACTTACAAAGAAGTCCTTGCAATTCGGATATCCACAATCCTGATCGGATTCCCCATCACATATGGAGAACTCTATACCGGAGCAACTCGGTGCAGAGTCAATCGACAGGTCATCCTATCGCTCTCGCAAATACCCGGTCTTCAACACCGGTCTTCAAATGCAATCCATAACGACGTATCACATACTCGGAATGGGTTATACGACCCCAAGGTCCTTTCCCGGATAACCCGAATAGTGAGCGCTTATTCAAAAATAAGTGTGGCATTCAAATTCAGCAAATCACAACAAATACCCATTCAAAGGTAAATATTGATAGTCGGTTATTGAACTATCAATGGATATGCACAACATCACCAGATTCTAAATAATTTTCCAGATTATTTATTTCCCAAAAATATCTTTACAAGATAAATAATTTTCAAACTTCAAAAATAAATCAATATTTATTTTTAAACGAATTCCACTTTCTTTTATAAATTCCATAGTGAATTTATATTCCAAAATATCTATGAATATACGATTTCAATTATTCATTTTCAATTTATCTTCAAAAAGATAAATTCTCAAAATATTCACTTTATATTGGAAAACATTTCCATACTTACTTATTAAGTAATTCCCAAATCCATTTATTTTCAACACTTGGAAAATATTCAATATACTTAAATCGAGATTAAGTATATATTTCATTCTTTAAGGAAATCATTCTCTTAAACATATTTATTTGGGCCAAAACGAATGTTGCGTAAAACATCGTTACGACAACCCAAAATCACTAGTATAGGGATTCAAAATTAAAATAGATATATAAATCCCAATACTATACAAAACATTTCCTTTTGGAAATCATTTACTATAACAACAGTGTTATAGTCCACCATTTCCTTCTATTTCTCGAAAACGTCTATTTCAACAATGAATGTTGAAATCTATGGTTTCGAATCTTAACACATTTAAAAACATCGTTAGATCATTTTAATTCTATTTAAAGCATCACATTCAAAACAATTTCTTTAACATATTATTCACTATTCAAAAATGTGAATATACTACGTTAACCAATTTCATCATTACTATTCATTTTATTTTAAAGGATTATTCACTGTATAAAACATGAATATAACTCCATTAATAAGTTACAACAATTTACTTATCAAAATAAGTCATTACGAATTTATAAAATAATGTTTATAAATTTCATTTCTATTTATTTTATAACTACTTCCTTTATAAATCTCCTTTATTAATCTATTCAATTTCATATCTCAATGATATACTAAAAGTTCATATTATAAGTTAAATATTTACAATTTATTTGTTTGCAAAATCGTTCCTTTAACTTCCCAAATTATAAATCTTGTAACTTATAAAATTCATTTATTTACCCAAATCTATTCCTTTAATAACTTTACAAATTTTATAAACCTATTGCTTATAAAATTCCATTTATAACTTCACCATTTATAATTTTATAAATTTAATTCATTTATGAAATTCATTTATGAAATTCATTCACAATTCATTCTAACACTTATAAAAACTCGTTTTATAATTCCAATATTTAATTTATAAATATCAGTTTATAAATCTCTTATATAAATCAATTTATACTATTATTTTAAAACATCTTTAAACTCCTTTATAATTTCACCATTTTGATTTATAAAATAATCAAATTTATAAATCCTATATTTAAACTTTTTATAATAAATTCAAAAAATCCCGATTAAACTATTTTATAAAATTATTAGCCTCATATTTTCAAAAATCAACCTTTAACTATATTTCTGAAAAACCATAATTTTTATAACATTAAAATTATATCGTTTATTTATTTAAAATGAATCAATTCCAAAAATATAGTATATTTTCAAAAATCACTTTGAAAACCTTTTAAAATTCCAAAATTTAGCCCAATGATGCTACACACCAAATAGTCAATCACGACAACAACGACATCATATATCGATATGATAATCCATCAAATATCAAAATATCTGAAATCAAATAAATACTGTTGAGGAATCCAGTTGGATCCCTCCAACCTGTTTTCCTGCATCCAAAGATGTTAGAACAATACCAATTCCGTTCCAGTACGAAATTATCGCGGTATATGGGATTTAAAATATTATCCGCTTAATAGGCGGCGCAATAGGGTCTCATCCGCTATATACTACGGGAAATCAATAACTGCAATATATACATATGCCAATATATATATATATATATTGCTATTATATATGATATCAATTTCACTGTTTATGAAATATTCGCGGTATATGTTTTTAATAAATAACATCCGCTTACTAACGCCGCATAATGTCTATTTTAACAATCAATAGATAACAATCATCATTCAAACATGCATTCAGGTATTTTAAATATAACTATTTAAAACTAAATCGAAACCGATTCGATTGAGTGAGAAGTTCTCACCTTGATTTCAATTTCGTTTTAGCGATTTATTTCGAATAAAATTAAACGGACGTTTAATTTTACCCGAAATTTTCACTAACTCCAAACAACTCCAATCTAATCCCATAGCGTAGTGCTCGTCCATACGATTCCAATGCAACTAGTTTCGCGCGTTTTCGACCTCGTATGAAAAAGTTATGATTTTTAGAACTTACACGAATTTTTTATAAACTAATTTACAAATTCTTTTATAATTTTAACCTACAACCAAATCTGGCCGTCCATCGTATCACCTGCAAATCCAAGCCGTGCATGCTTTCTTCCATCTCTTCGTTTCTTCTACAGGTATACACGACGCATCCAAACCCATAAAGCACAAAATTAGGGTTCCAAGCCACCATCTCCACGCTTGACTAAAACACGATCAACAACCACCACCACGCGCGCGCTCCCCGACACCACCCACGGCCAAGCTGCGGCCCCACTCGGTCGCACCTATGGCACGAAATTCGAGAACGAGTGCGCGACCTTTATATGCCATTTGTCGTTGAATCTCTGCTCCAAACACGATCATAGCCGTATAGATCTAAAGCCCTTCCAATGCTCTTCGATTTGCTAGTTGAAAGTTTTCGATAATATTGAATGGATTGAAAGAAATTAAGGGGAGAAGATTGAAAATTTTCGGCCCTTGGTTTAGTTACTGGCGGCTAGGGTTTTAAACCTAATTTTCTTTTTTTATTTTGTGAAGAGATAAGGGTCTATTTATAGAAAATCGAACGAAACACTATTCATTTTGGATTTTCCAAACTCCGATTTACGCGCGGTGACCAGCGTTTCTAGGATTTACCCCGCGTTCCGGACACAATGGAACAGGTTTCGGAAGCTAATTCGGTCATCTGTGCGAGTTATGGCAATAAACGTTCGATTTAAATTTAAACCGATTAAACGATTTTCTAGGCGTTTTAGCTTGCACCGGACAAACGATAAATCCGATTGACTTGAAATTTGAAACCATACAATAATATCACATTACGGATCCGATGAAACTAGTTTCGTCGAATTCTGAGACTTTTGAAAAATGGCTATTTTAACTCGCCAATTTAATATTAAAATAATTTCGATGCGTTTCGAGCTGCCACGATCAAACGATAACTCCGATTGACACGAAAATTGAAATCCGATAATAACTAACTATTACGGATCCAATGGAACTAGTTTCGTCCAATTCTGAGACTGTTCAAAAATTGACTAATTTCACTAGTCGATTAAATATTAAAATATTCAATTTTCACAAATAAACTCTTAATTCGATTTTAAAAGTTCTATAACATCATTCTAACTCCAATATGATATAATAAAATTTTACGAATCATTTTTAATCATATTTAACTCAATTTTCAATTTTTTCCATAATTTAACATATTAAATTATCGATTCAATTATTCAATTAAATCCAATTATTCGAAATAAAATTTATTCGACTTATAATTTCACTTATTAATATTTAAAATTAATTAAATATTCAAATTTTAATTAATTAAAATTATGGGTCGTTACATACTTCCCCCCTTAAAAGAATTTCGTCCTCGAAATTACCAAGTAAGAAAAATTACAGAATTTATTAACTTTCCCAAAATCCATAATTAAACTTCTTACAATACTTTACTAAGTTTTCAAATCATACTTAGTTATCTTTTCAAACACAACTACTATTTTTTACTTTCAACTCCAAATCAAAATTTAAAGTTTTCAAAATTTTCCCAAAATTCCCAAAAATTTTCTAACGCCTTAAATTTTCGAAAAAATTCGCCATAGTCTCCTTTGCGCGGCTCGATCCGAAAAAAAAAATGACAGTATATATATCACAAATATACATCTCATCAAGTAATGAGGCATCCCGCAGGGAAAAAGTGTAAAAGTACGATATTTAATCCGAGATATGTACCTTATATTTTATTAGCGAGCATATACGGCTAATATAGCGCGAAAGCGAGCTCGAAATGCGAAGCAAACGCGATCCGCACCTACTAAACACTCAACAAATAGATGAGAACATGCATATAGACAATAGTATCGATATACAACATATAGTAACATAATAACTATATATGCCAACATAGCAAATGCAGTAAAAGCAATATGTATTCAACCATCAACCAACTAACATTCAATTCAACTAACATCCATAACCAAATCAATATTCATTCATATTCTCATTAATATTCAATGAAATGGGTTTTCACATTTGATTCATTAACAGTGGATGTTTTTACTAACATTCATTTTCAATTAGTTTATGCTCACTAATTCATATTCAAGTTGGTTCACTTCCAAATCAAATTCAATTCTATTTAAGATTCACTTAACTTCCAATTGAATTCCAATTACTTTAGCTTCCAATTTCATTAGTACTTAATGAATTATATACAATCAACTAACAACCATATAACAACCAATGTATATTAATTACAACCAAATTCCTTTGCTTCGCTTACATTCATTTTGGTTTATCACCATCACTTTCAATTTGTTTAATAAATTGATTTTCATTCAATTATTCAACTTCCAATAACGTTAGATTTTAATGAATTAACACTTACATTCATTATTCCATATTAACTTAATTCACATTCATTTGATTTACATTCAATCCATTCATTCAATTTAATTGGTAATCCATTTAACCATCTTAAGTTGAATTCCATTTACATAACTTAAGTTCACATTTAGTTTACTTTGATACCAATATCAACTTCATTCAACAACTCTTAAAGCATACTCCATTTAAACATTATTTGTTTTTAATTAACTTAAATTCCCACTTATAAATCTATTCAGCTTCCAAATTCTAAAGTAAATTTCCATTTAACTTTAAATTCATTTTTATTACAACTCATATTAATAAATATATTCATATAGTTTCACTTCTTATATATATAAGTTTATTTCACAATTGTAAATCACTTTAATTATAATTCAATTCTTATAATTCTTTTTACTTATACAATTATTCTTTTGCTTAGATTATTCAAACAACTAAACAATCAATTTATATACACTTTAATAATTCTGAAAAATTATTTCTTTATATATAAAATATAATCAAGGTAAAATTATTTCATTTACCCAATTTAAAACAATATTATGTCGAATTGTTCTATTCAAGTGTTTATAAACCCCTTCGGCATAGTTGTCGAGACCGTGCTGACGAAGGTTCATATGCCACTCAATAAACCAATCATCACAATATAAAACAATTTTATATATTCACTAACAAATACGCTTTCATAGCTATTATTACACTCAAACTCATTCTAGAGTACTACTGACTCTATCTCTAATGAGTAATACCCAACAGAGCCATGGTTGTCGCTTAACCATATGCTCTGATACCACCTGTGAAGACCCGTAGGTCCGTACTCCTTGAATATACACTAATCTCCATAGATTAACTCAAGATGAACAGAAATACGAATTATCATTGTTTAAGAAAAAGAAAAAAATAGAGGAAGAGAGAAAAGATAGAAAATATAGAGAAAAGTAGATATAACGGAACAGAAAAAAACAAAACAATATCAGAATCTCACAATTCGCAGCGGAACAACATATAATAAATAAATGAAGAATCTTTAAACAAAGAACTATATCAGTTATTACATTACATCACATTACATCATATCATCAGAGTGTACAAGATCAACAACAAATAGTGCGGCGGAAAAAGAAATACTATATAAGTAATCATACGCCATGCCATCCAGCTTGCCTCCAGCAACTCCAGAATATCCATAATATCCTGATAAACCTTACTCTTGACTGCCCGTGTGGAAATTGGTGGGCACCCAGAGTTTAGGAAGGAAAACAATAAACTCCGAGTCAGTCATGTGACTGGTGTGAGAACCCAAAACAGTTTATTTATCTTTAAAATCAAAATAGAGGAATATTTTTAAAGTCAATTAGCAATGCTTTTAAAAATGAGACTACCATAAGGCCTCCCGCACACACACACATGCAAACGCAGAATCGGAGGAGATTTCTCCTTATGATAGTCAAAGATGCTTGATACGCATTAAAAAGAACATTTGATATTATTACTAGTGCATAGTGTAGGAAAATTTCATTTCGAAAATAAAGATATAAATCTTAGCCAGCATAGACATTTCGAACTATGCCTACTATAGCTACCATCCAAACAGTAGGGCGCCACCATAAGTGAATGATAGGTTCTACAACTAATACTGTACAAGATCGTATTGTTTCTTTGGATTTTCAACGAATGGTCAGGCCAAGGAACGTCCCATTGCCACATGAGAACGCCTCTGGAAGGACGTCCCCGAGAACCTAACCGGATCTCTGCCAACACAAGGCCGGGTTACCCCTAACTGGGTAACTACTGACACGAGTATGCCATCCCCCGGTCCTTTGGGACCTTTAACCGAGCGCTCGTAATCAACATCACACCAAAAAAATAAGTGTTTCAACATGAGTAAGTATTTGGGCTCCATACCATGATACCACCCTTTTCCAGAAGGAAATGCACATACCCTAAAGGGAGCTACCCTCATAACCTTGCCGCATCTTTCCTGTTTTGACCATTCCGGGGTGTGAGGCTCGACGAAGTCTCGTCCACAAAGTCACGCTTTATACAAAAGCTGTGCTTTGGGTCAACAAGTGATCATAGAAATGATCACAAAGATAAATGATCAAACAAATGAACATATCACAAATGATCAACACAATGATCATTTCACAGCAACACTCAGCATGTCACATTACCAAATTGGGAATATATCGCTGATAACCATCAACTACATAACCTCTGAGCTCGTACGTCTCAGAGAAGGGTGTTAAGCTAAGAGAATAAATCCTCCGCCACAACAGAAATATATTTGAAAGAAATCAGCTTTATATCTCAATTTGTAATGTCAGACATACAATCCATACAAGTCTGTTACAGGCTCGAACAGAACCGAAGGCCCTTACAAAGAAGTCCTTGCAATCCGGATATCCACAATCCTGATCGGATTCCCCATCACATATGGAGAACTCTATACCGGAGCAACTCGGTGCAGAGTCAATCGACAGGTCATCCTATCGCTCTCGCAAATACCCGGTCTTCAACACCGGTCTTCAAATGCAATCCATAACGACGTATCACATACTCGGAATGGGTTATACGACCCCAAGGTCCTTTCCCGGATAACCCGAATAGTGAGCGCTTATTCAAAAATAAGTGTGGCATTCAAATTCAGCAAATCACAATAAATACCCATTCAAAGGTAAATATTGATAGTCGGTTATTGAACTATCAATGGATATGCACAACATCACCAGATTGCAAATAATTTTCCAAATTATTTATTTCCCAAAAATATCTTTACAAGATAAATAATTTTCATACTTCAAAAATAAATCAATATTTATTTTTAAACGAATTCCACTTTCTTTTATAAATTCCATAGTGAATTTATATTCCAAAATATCTACGAATATATGATTTCAATTATTCATTTTCAATTTATCTTCAAAAAGATAAATTCTCAAAATATTCACTTTATATTGGAAAACATTTCCATACTTACTTATTAAGTAATTCTCAAATCCATTTATTTTCAACACTTGGAAAATATTCAATATACTTAAATCGAGATTAAGTATATATTTCATTCTTTAAGGAAATCATTCTGTTAAACATATTTATTTGGGCCAAAACGAATGTTGCGTAAAACATCGTTACGACAACCCAAAATCACTAGTACAGGGATTCGAAATTAAAATAGATATATAAATCCCAATACTATACAAAACATTTCCTTTCGGAAATCATTTACTATAACAACAGTGTTATAGTCCACCATTTCCTTCTATTTCTCGAAAACGTCTATTTCAACAATGAATGTTGAAATCTATGGTTTCGAATCTTAACACATTTAAAAACATCGTTAGATCGTTTTAATTCTATTTAAAGCATCACATTCAAAACAATTTCTTTAACATATTATTCACTATTCAAAAACGTGAATATACTACGTTAACCAATTTCATCATTACTATTCATTTTATTTTAAAGGATTATTCACTGTATAAAACATGAATATAACTCCATTAATAAGTTACAACAATTTACTTATCAAAATAAGTCATTACGAATTTATAAAACAATGTTTATAAATTCCATTTCTATTTATTTTATAACTACTTCCTTTATAAATCTCCTTTATTAATCTATTCAATTTCATATCTCAATGATATACTAAAAGTTCATATTATAAGTTAAATATTTACAATTTATTTGTTTGCAAAATCGTTCCTTTAACTTCCCAAATTATAAATCTTGTAACTTATAAAATTCATTTATTTACCCAAATCTATTCCTTTAATAACTTTACAAATTTTATAAACCTACTGCTTATAAAATTCCATTTATAACTTCACCGTTTATAATTTTATAAATTTCATTCATTTATGAAATTCATTCACAATTCATTCTAACACTTATAAAAACTCGTTTTATAATTCCAATATTTAATTTATAAATATCAATTTATAAATCTCTTATAAAAATCAATTTATACTATTATTTTAAAACATCTTTAAACTCCTTTATAATTTCACCATTTTGATTTATAAAATAATCAAATTTATAAATCCTATATTTAAACTTTTTATAATAAATTCAAAAAATCCCGATTAAACTATTTTATAAAATCATTAGCCTCATATTTTCAAAAATCAACCTTTAACTATATTTCTCAAAAACCATAATTTTTATAACATTAAAATTATATCGTTTATTTATTTAAAATGAATCAATTCCAAAAATATAGTATATTTTCAAAAATCACTTTGAAAACCTTTTAAAATTCCAAAACTTGGCCCAATGATGCTACACACCAAATAGTCAATCACGACAACAACGACATCATATATCGATATGATAATCCATCAAATATCAAAATATCTGAAATCAAATAAATATTGTTGAGGAATCCAGTTGGATCCCTCCAACCTGTTTTCCTGCATCCAAAGATGTTAGCACAATACCAATTCCGTTCCAGTACGAAATTATCGCGGTATATGGGATTTAAAATATTATCCGCTTAATAGGCGGCGCAATAGGGTCTCATCCGCTATATACTGCGGGAAATCAATAACTGCAATATATACATATGCCAATATATATATATATATATATATATATATATATATTGTTATTATATATAATACCAATTTCACTGTTTATGAAATATTCGTGGTATATGTTTTTAATAAATAACATCCGCTTACTAACGCCGCATAATGTCTATTTTAACAATCAATAGATAACAATCATCATTCAAACATGCATTCAGGTATTTTAAATATAACTATTTAAAATTAAATCAAAACCGATTCGATTGAGTGAGAAGTTCTCACATTGATTTCAATTTCGTTTTAGCGATTTATTTCGAATAAAATTAAACGGACGTTTAATTTTACCCGAAATTTTCACTAACTCCAAACGACTCCAATCCAATTCGATAGCGTAGTGCTCGTCCATACGATTCCAACGCAACTGGTTTCGCGCGTTTTCGACCTCGTATGAAAAAGTTATGATTTTTAGAACTTACACGAATTTTTTATAAACTAATTTACAAATTCTTTTATAATTTTAACCTACAACCAAATCTGGTCGTCCATCGTATCACCTGCAAATCCAAGCCGTGCGTGCTTTCTTCCATCTCTTCGTTTCTTCTACAGGTATACACGACGCATCCAAACCCATAAAGCACAAAATTAGGGTTCCAAGCCACCATCTCCACGCTTGACTAAAACACGATCAACAACCACCACCACGCGCGCGCTCCCCAGCACCACCCACGGCCAAGCTGCGGCCCCACTCGGTCGCGCCTATGGCACGAAATTCGAGAACGAACGCGCGACCTTTATATGCCATTTGTCGTTGAATCTCTGCTCCAAACACGATCATAGCCGTATAGATCTAAAGCCCTTCCAATGCTCTTCGATTTGCTAGTTGAAAGTTTTCGACAATATTGAATGGATTGAAAGAAATTAAGGGGAGAAGATTGAAAATTTTCGGCCCCTGGTTTAGTTACTGGCGGCTAGGGTTTTAAACCTAATTTTTTTTATTTGCTGAAGAGATAAGGGTCTATTTATAGAAAATCGAACGAAACACTATTCATTTTGGATTTTCCAAACTCCGATTTACGCACGGTGACCAGCGTTTCTAGGGTTTACCCCGCGTTCCGGACACAATGGAACAGGTTTCGAAAGCTAATTCGGTCATCTGTGTGAGTTATGCCAATAAACGTTCGATTTAAATTTAAACCGATTAAACGATTTTCTAGGCGTTTTAGCTTGCACCGGACAAATGATAAATCCGATTGACTTGAAATTTGAAACCATACAATAATATCACACTACGGATCCGATGAAACTAGTTTCGTCGAATTCCGAGACTTTTTGAAAAATGGCTATTTTAACTCGCCAATTTAATATTAAAATAATTTCGATGCGTTTCGAGCTGCCACGATCAAACGATAACTCCGATTGACACGAAAATTGAAATCCGATAAGCTAACTATTACAGATCCAGTGGAACTAGTTTCTTCCAATTCTGGGACTGTTCAAAAATTGACTAATTTCACTGGTCGATTAAATATTAAAATATTCAATTTTCACAAATAAACTCTTAATTCGATTTTAAAAGTTCTATAACATCATTCTAACTCCAATATGATATAATAAAATTTTACTAATCATTTTTAATCATATTTAACTCAATTTTCAATTTTTTCCATAATTTAACATATTAAATTATCGATTCAATTATTCAATTAAATCCAATTATTCGAAATAAAATTTATTCGACTTATAATTTCACTTATTAATATTTAAAATTAATTAAATATTCAAATTTTAATTAATTAAAATTCTGGGTCGTTACATTAATGCTTTTATTTTGTTCAAAAATCCTTTGAAAATATATTATATTCAAAACTCTTTCAAATAATATTAATGTTTGAAGGCTTGGAAAAAAAATTTGAACACACAAGGATTTTAAATTCTCAAATTCTCAAAAGAAAAAATTAAATCACTTCTATTTATATGTTATATTTAAATATACTCATATAATTTCATTACTTCATTATGAAAATATTTCATTAATTTATAAATTTGTTATTCCAAATAATTTTTTTTAGATTTCAATTTAATTTAATTATCAAATGCTTTATAAAATAAAATTCATTAAGTATTCATTTTTTATTTCAACCAATAATCGATGATAATTAAATATTACTATTGCCCAACAATAATTTCATTAATAATTGACCTTTTATGTATTAATATAATTTAGGAAAAATTATGTCGTTTACTCAATTTTAAAATAATTTTATGTCGACTTGCCTCATTTAACTGTTTAGAAACCACTATCGATGACACGGCGTCTCGTACATCGACCAGAATTCATAAACAACTCAATGTATAAGTAAAAATAATATGTAACAATTTATAACACTAACAAGTACGCTCTCATGCACACACATACACACATATGCGCTCAAACAGACTCATTCTAAGGTATTACTACCCTATCTCCAATGAGTCAAACTCGACAAAGCCAAGGTTATCACTAAACCATCTGTAACAACCCGCATATTTAACGATTTTATATTTAATGTTTTATTTGAATATAGCGTCGTTGGTCGGATTTTTAGGTCCGAAATGTTACTTTTTGCAAATGGCCGAATTAGGACTCGAAACCACCTCCATTGAGTCCAAAATGGCGTTTGCGATCTTTTTGAGTATAAGCTTTGATATGTTTGGAGTAAGTTGAATTTTGCTACTTTTTCTAGTTGGGTTTGGGATTTGGATTCAGCCCACTAGCTAACTAAATACCCTAGCTCAGCCCATCTCTTTCCATTCACTCATTTTCACCTCCAAACTTAAGCTAAAACTGAAAATGGGGGAAAGGAAGAGGAATTAGAAATTCCAAGCCCTAGTTTCTTCTTGCAACTTGAATTCTTGCTCCAAAATCAAAGTGAAGATATTGGTAAGTCTCTTCTTCATCTTCTCCAACTCTTCTCCTCTTCAATTTCAGAAAGTTTCCTAAACCTAATTTGGGAAATATGTGTTTTATTCTTAGATTGAAGCTTGTTGAGTTAAAGCGAAGAGTGGTTAATCTCCTTCTTGTGTTGAGCTTATCATCTTTGTTTGTGTGTGAAAAGGTGAGTTTTGAACTCACATCTTTATCGCTTGATTTCATGGGTGATGGGTATGAATTCCTATTACTTATTCATATGCATTTGATTTTTGATTGGATTGGTTTTATGAATATTCCAATTCTTGAGTTTCAAAATCAAATTTTTATGAACATTCTCTTATGGATGTTTTGATCTTGTTTTGGTGATGAATCAAAGTGTTTATAGCGCCGGGTAGTCGCTAAGCGTGAACCCCTAGCGCCCGTGCTCGTCCGATTGAAAGTGGGAAAGTTTGCTCATCTTTTGGATAGGCTGAAAACAGCCCAGGTTCCAGCTTCGGCCGATCGAAAACCCTGTCCGGTCGACCAACCTGCTACCCCGAGCACTTTTCTGCTTCCGGCCAGCCGACCGGGCCCTGTAGCCGGCCGACCGACCTGCTGCTGTTTTGCCTATTTTGCCTTTTTCTGTGTTTTCCAAATTTTATTGGTTCAAGTTGGTTCTTAGTGGTTGTTATTGCATCTTTTGCTTTGATAACTTATTTTTGACTTCATTCACGGGTTTTTATAAAATAATCTTTTAAATTGTATTAAAGGCTTGCTTCTCTAATTTATAAACTCATATTTAAAACGCACATACACAATTTCGCAATTCGAGCGGAGTGGAAGGGAGATTAAATGGTTAGGTAAAACATGGACCATGAATCCATGCGTTTGTCTTTCCGATTAATCCCCGACCTATTCGATTGATTGTTTTGACCTTTTGGTCTGGTTTACCCAATGAGATGAGGTAGACTTTGTACTGCTTTGAGTGTGAAATTAACTAATGGATAGTAAACCGTTTAATGCGAACGAGTGGTTATGGGACTCACGTTACCACTTTTCGGATTCCTTTTTGAGAGTTATGACACATTCTTCCAGTTAGTGGTGTCCAGTACTGGGCCTCCGGACCTTCACCACTACGGTTTGTTGCCTTTGGGATAGTGTCTTCGGACTCCCCTTCAGGTTTGTTGCCTTTGGGTATGTTGCCTTCGGGTTTGTACCTTCGGGTTTGTGCCTTCGGGTTTGTTGCCCTATTGTATCGCTTTCGGAGTTAGGTCTTTATGAGCCGCTCGAGTGATATTTGGGTTTGGAGTCTTCGGGCTCATGGATCCTTGTTTATACAGTACTGAGCACGTGTAAATTTTATGATGTTTCATTGATATGTATATTCCCTAGGTATCTCCCTTCGGTGTTGGTCTTTTTGAGCCGCATGTTATGTAGTGATTACCTCGTGGAACTTGTGTTACCTTCATTGGTATTTGTTATTGCCTTTTGGCTTGTTTTGGGATATTCATATCCTTTGTTTATTGTGTTGCCGATGATATGAGGCTTGTTAAGATATGATTCATCTTTTTTTTAGATGATTGGATTATCTCTTTTAGAGATATTTGTTATACATTGTGACCTTACAGGTTATTGTTGTTCAGTTTATCTAACTGATTTGTTTAGCTAGACTGACCAGTGTATTTTATACTCGGGTCAGACCGAGATGTTTCAGGTTAGGTGTTTTTGGACATAGCCTATTTTGCTTCCGCATGGACTATCCAGCTTGTTCCTTTTTGTTATAGCTTTTTGTGTGGTCCTTTTTGTTGTAACTCTGATATGTATTCATCTGGAATCGTCCGTGTATTGTGGTTTGCTATACCACTTAACATTTATTATTTTGTATACTCTATTATGTATCAATATACGTGTATATGATGATCTACTGTTCTGTGATGTATATTTCATTTGAGTTGTTATATTCTGTTCTGATAGATCCTTCAACCACCTATGGTTTTGTTTTAAGTATTCATTGGGTATATCGACCTGCTTGGTATGTCTATTGTCGATGTATTCAATAGATAGTTAGAGAAAGGCTATAGATGGTCGCTCCTAACCAGCCTTATTCTCCGTGTTAGTTGACGCATTACCCTATAGTGTCCTTGGCTAGTGTGGGTATAGAGGTGGGGCGTAACAGCGTGGTATCAAAGCTAAGGTTCAGAACAAAGTATGATAAGGCAGAATACATGCACATATTACGATACATCAGAGTGTATAAGTGATACAAATCTTTGAATCATTGTGTCGCTCTATTCCTTCTACCATCAAAGGTTAGATAGAATGTGGTAATACCACTAGGAATGCATTTTGTTCCGTAGTATTCCACATTTGAATTAATGATATCTACCTTTTGAATTATCTTGTTCTTATCTTACTTTCAGCGTATGGCTGGAAGAGGCAGGGGATGACGTTTGGATGCTGGGCAATCCACTGGCTCACATCCTTATGGCCTTTATATGTCTGCCGATCAGTTTTTGGAGTTGTTTAGGAGCACTCAGCCTCCAGTTCCTCCTCGAGTTTCTCCACCTCGCAAGTCTGCCTTTGCATGTCTGTGCAGTGATTTTTCTCGTCTTGGAGGAAAGCCGTTTAAGGGCTCCAAGTCTGTTCTTGAAGTCCAAGCTTGGTTTCGCACGTGCGAGCGTATCTTCTCTCGTGTGGATCTTTCTGACCATGGTAGAGTTCTTGTAACTTCTAGCTTATTACAAGAGCGTGCTCTTGATTGGTATGAGCTTCTTGTAGCCGAAATTGATGAGTCTACTCTTTCTTGGACTCAGTTTCGGGGATGATTCGAACTCAAGTTCGTTCCTGAATCTGAAAAAGTTTTATTGACCCGTCGCTTCCTTGAGTTGAAGCAAGGGAAATCTTCTGTTTCTGAGTATGTTGCATCATTTGAGGCTTTATCTCAGTATGGTCTTGAATTCATTAACACTTCTTATAAGAAGAATTTGAAGTTTGTCTCTGGTCTTAAGAAATATCTTAAGAAGTCCTTATTGCTCCAGCTTAAGCTTTCTTTTGAGGAGTTGGTTGATTCTGCGCTTCATGTTGAAACCGTCGAGAAGGAGTGTGATAGTGGTGATGATGTTGAGGTTTCCAAGAACCCCAACAAGAAGCAGTTTCCATTCCAGAAGTCCAGGTCTTTTCCTTCTAAGAAGAAGAAGACTGGTGGTTCTAGTTCTCAGCCTCAGTCTTTTGGAACACCTTTCGTTCGGAAGTGTTTCAATTGCGGTTCTCCTGATCATATTATTCGAGCTTGTTCCAAGCCTCTCTTCTTCCATTATTGCAAGAAGGAAGGTCATCATGTTTCCACTTGCTCTACTGTTCTGTGATGTATATTTCATTTGAGTTGTTATATTCTGTTCTGATAGATCCTCCAACCACATATGGTTTTGTTTTAAGTATTCATTGGGTATGTCGGCCTGCTTGGTATGTCTATTGTCGATGTATTCAATAGATAGTTAGAGCAAGGCTATAGATGGTCGCTCCTAACCATCCTTATTCTTCGTGTTAGTTGACGGCATTACCCTGTAGTGTCCTTGGCTAGCGTGGGTATAGAGGTGGGGCGTCACACCTTCGCTCTGATACCAACTGTGATGGCCCACATTTTGGAAGGTTTAAATAGACAATAATCCACACATATCCGACTTAAACCAGTCCGGAATGTAGATAATCAAGGGGATTAAATAAAAAAAGAAGAAGAGAAGAAGAAAACAAAACACAGAGTCTCACAGCGGGAACGATAAAATATAATAAATAAATAAACAATTCATGAAGCTGTTTACTATACATTTGATTTTAATCTATACACATTTATCAGAGTTATATATGCACATCAGGGACAAATAATCAATACAACAGAATAGCGTGATGCAGGGGATAATAATAATCTTAATATACCGAAACTCCGTCTTCGTCCTCCAGAGAATAGTCTTTAGTACGCTGAAAAAAACTCAGGATTGACCCGAGAGTAATGAAAAGACAAAGCATTCGAATCAGGACTAAAATACTCTTATGTAAGTCAAATCAATATCTCAAGTATGAGTGCAATAACTTAAGAGATGTTACAGGATTTTCCATCTCCTAAGGATCCGTTAAACTATTTATATATACTACTATATGCTATAATAGATAATGTCTATCAGTAAAATAAATATCAAAATAGCGTTAAGGCTTTACATTGATCCACCGTAACACATTTTTATAGGTTCAAAACCAAAGTCGTAATGTGCTCGTATAGGGATAAATATGACAATGCACGTGAGGCAATGCCCAAGGTAGGATTCTACCTGTTTACCCTTTTTGGCTGGTGTAACCCATCCGTGGCCGACTGCGACAATCGATCCAAACGAACAAAAAGTGCACCCATCGAATACGAAATCACAATAGTAATATGAAAGATCAATGTCGCTAGAGGTAGCTAACCTCAATGGCCAGACATAGGCTCCTTTTTTAGTCATTTTAATCATGACACGAATGTCAAGGCTATCCATCATCGTTCTCTTACTTCTTTCCAGTAAACATCGCCAATTCAACCATTACATTATGAATATCATCCACCACGTACATAGTTGTCAAAGTGGTTCCAATATTGATAGAGAGTATGCCAATAAGAGACCCCGATCTCTTTAACAACAAACGTCATTTTGCACACCGATTGGTACTTTTACAATTTGAAAACAATTCGTATTTGATATCAAAATATCATATTTGCTTCCAAACCAAATCCATTTTGAAATAATCATATTTATTCAAAATATACTATATCTATTTCAAAATCATCATATTCGCTTCAAAATCAAATCCATTTCGAAATCATCAAATTCTCTTAAAACTATATTTTATTTCAAATGTTCGTTCAATTTGATATATCGGTTTTACTTTGAAACTTGATTCGAATTACAGTTTTGGTTATCATTCACTTTAACCCAATACACATTTAACTCCAAGATTTAAATATGAACATTTCACCCTTTGACCAATTTGAATTTTAGAAAATATTTTAAATGGTTTTAAAATAGTTAATTAGTTAAAATAGTTTAATAGAAAATAATTTGAGTATTAAAATGGTTTATATAATAAAATAATTGGGAAAAATTAAAATAGTTTGAATATTTAAAGAAAATAGATTTTGAAATAGTCAACTAAAATAATTTATTTAAAAATAGTTCCCAAGCCAAATTGGTTCAATTCCAAAATTTCCATTTCAAATCAATTTCTATTTCCATTCTCGATTTACTCGATTCAATTCTGATTTCAAGTCAAATTTTAATTTCAAATCTAATTTAAATTCCAATTTCAAATAAATTTCTCTTCCAACTTCAAATTAATTTAAATTCCAATTTCTATTTAACTTTAACTCCAAATTTTAAACCATTTCAATTTATATCAATTCCAAGCTCACTTCAAAAATATCGATTCAAAACATTTAAATCAAATTTTCCTTCAATATAAAATTTAAATTCCAAATCTTTAAATATAATTCAATTCTAAGCACAATTTCAAAATATCATTTAATATTAGCTTTCTTTGGAATATTCAAAGTTCGAATGAAAAAGTCCAATCCTTAAACAAATAAATATCTAAAGTTTACGTCATATTTCGATTATAACCTAAAAATCTCAACTTCGGTTAATTAAATAATTTCATTTTAAATTTAAATTTCAACATTCCGAGTTACAATTCGAAAATAATTTGATTTCCATAAATTCGATTTCTATTTCTTAAAACCAAACATTTAAATAATTTCAAATCAAAATTTCAAAATCACTTAATTTAACCAACCCGGTATGTGTATATAATTATCTATCCTATGGCCAAGTGAATCAATTATTTCAATTTAATTCCAAGGATGGATATATAACATTTCAATCCAATAATGATATAGGTATATATCATTTCAACATATTTCTTAATTTATTTGAAATAACTTAATTTACAGTTTTATATACAGTAAATAACATACAGAATGATAACATGATATATCAAAACAAATAAACATCCAAATATCAGCCAATAGCATCCATCACAAACAATCATCCAAACAGTCAATAAAACTCATAATAATTTTATAATTATCAATATCGGGTATTTTACTAGCAGTTAAAATCTAATTTAATTTAACTGTCAGTTCAAATCCTATTAGTAAATTCATATGTCAATTTAACTGTCAGTTAAATTTATCAAGCAATAATCAATAAATTCAATTCACTTCGCGATATGATTCAACTGTATAAAAAATATTTTAGTACTTGTGAGCGTATATACGCTCACTTTTTTATTTGAAACCGAAATTATTCCAACTTCAAATAAATCACAATCTGACTCCAAGCTGTAAACGTTGTCGATACGGTTGCATCGCAACTCATTTCATCCGAAACGGACCTCGTATGCAAAATTTACTCAATAATTAGTGATACGATTTAATTAAACATACTTAACCAAATAATAAAATAAACAAAAATATTAAACTGATACCTAACACTTCGTTCCAGATTCTAGGCATGCAACAATGCCCAACCTCCTTGACCCGCGTTCGGCTTCTTCTCCTATTGTGGTAGGACTCATGCTCGTGTCTCTGCCCTTTTTTCCAATCGCAACACCTCCAAGAGCATCGTCGACCTTTGCCATGGCCGCGCCCCCACCTGCGTCCCTGCCTCGCCGTTGGCCAGCCCCTTAGATTATGCGCCTCGCTGCCACACACGTGAGAATCGAGTGCCATAACCCCAGGATACTCGAGCCGTTTCCATCATTTTCCATCGCGAGCTGCTCACGCACGCAGTCCGCTGCCCCGCTCCTCTAACCTTCTAATCATGATTTGATCGAGATTTATGTTGTTTGTTTTTTAGCCTACATTTGATTAGAAAAGAAAGGGGATGCTAGAGAGAGATGGAGCTAGAAGAGAGACATGCATTTGAATAGTATCAGTTGATTAATTTTTATAATTATTTAAACTAGAAAATGTGTCGCTTATACCATCCCGAAATTCCGAACTCCAAATGAAATGTGCTACCAGGCGTTTATAATGTTTTACCCCCATTTCGAACACAATGGAACTAATCCTACGGTCTAATTCGATAGTGTACGAAAGATAGCTTTTCAAAGTCGATTATTTTAATTAAATTTTAAGTTAAATTTTTACGCGTTTCAAGCTCGTACGGCCAAATGGCAAGTCCGATCGCTACGAAACTTGAAACTATACAATAACTCACTATTATGGATTCGATGAAACTAGTTTCGTCGAAATCGAAGAGAGCGGCCAAAATGGCTATTTTAACTTGTTAATAAAATAAAAAATTTCAAATTTTAAATTATTCGCATTTAAATCCAATTTTAAATATTAATAATCTTCACTCATATCTATATAAAATTTGAATCAATTTCTGATACCCTTTTTTCATTTTAAGTCCAAAATTCAATTATTCATCATATTTTTAGCCATATTCATCTAATAATTATAACAAATCTTATAATTTAAAACTATTAAAATACGAGTCGTTACAATACCTATGTTAAAATTAGTTCTAGTTTAGTTGTTTAATACTCAACATTAAGTTTGTAAATGATATCATTTATAATCGATTTTAAAGGATATTGGAATGTTACAAAAAATGTGCACAGACACCATAAAATGTTTAAATTGGATCATGCAAAATGGATTTCTTATGCATTAGCAATATGAATTATCATACATGGTGTATTGTGTGCAATATCGTATTTAACTAATATATTTGATACATTAGGAAAAATATCAAACCAAAATTAAGATTACTAAAGAGCAGATTGGAGTGTTCTTGAATATTCACGAAATAATATAGAACTATTTATAGAAATAACGAACTCCTTTACGAAGTGGAATCCAAACTCAAACTTCATAAAGGGATATTGAGTACAATATGTTAATATTAGGTTCATGTTTAAAACTTAATTAATAAGCGTTAAGTTGGAAATGTTCTAAACAAAAGGTTGTGGCTTATTCAACGAAAAGGTTAAGTACATCGCCTTGAATTGCACTAAAATAAAAGCAATGTATAAATATAAATGCGTAAATTTATAACTAAGTTAGAAATGATTCTAAACATCCAGAATACTACATCGTTATCATATGGTTTAATAGTATAATAATAAAAGCTCATTAATCTTGAGAGACATACTCTGAATAGTTTTATATGGTAAAGTTACTTTATCAACATTGGAGAAAGTTGATCGATGAAGTAGATAATTAAAACAAAATAGCAGATCCAGTCACGCAGGGATTGGATCAATCAGTTCTCATCAAACTAATCAAATGGATGGGAGAAAGATTCCATAATTTTCTCTAAGTGCAAGTGGAAGATTGATAGAGTTAGGGGTGTGTCCTAGGGGCAATTCCCAAATTTTCTGATTAAATCCTTTCATTTATAAACCACATTTTATAAACCATACTTATATAGAATTACTTTCTTGTATAAATCTTTTCACAAATATCTGTTTTCAAGATATCCTATCCTTTCTTTGGATTATAGTAAACATATTTTGCTAAATTTTAACTTCTAACTCAACATTATCACGAATACCTTATAGTCAAGCCATGAAACTTATTTAACAAGGTGTTTGTTCAATTTTCCCATAATTATTATCTATCCACCCATGATTAGAAGGTAAAACTGCTCGTAAACTGGTTAAGCACAAATCAACAACAAAGAATAGTCACTGTTCCTAACATGTCGAGCATGAATAAACAATCAAGGTTGTAGGATATTAAACTATGAGAAGCACTAATATCAAACCAAGCATGAATTGGTAAACCATAAATAGATAGTATACCCTTAAGGATGATATTAAACTATGAGAAGTACTAATATCAAACCAAGCATGAATTGGTAAACCATAAATAGATAGTATACCCTTAAGGATCTGCTTTCCCTTCTCAGTTGTAGAAATAGCAAAGACCCTTGGTTACTTCTCCTTCCTGAGCATAGGATAATCTCCGGCAATATAACCAAACCGATGGCAATTATAACAACCCTCCAGTGAAAGCTGTGCACCAAGCTTCGAAAACTTCTCGATTGGTGCTTTCACTATTTGCGCTTTAGCCACCCACCCTTCTTTCTCATATTTACAACTCCAAGCAAAGTGTCCCTTCTGCCTACACTAATGATAAACCACACTAGAAGTATTTCTTGGTGGCTAAAACTTCCACTTATTGCCTCTAGTCAGTACAGATAAAGATGGCCTTAGAGTCGAACCCTCAAAACGAATAGCCATACTTATAATATCCTTGAATGCTTCTTAGATATGATTTGTCATATCCTTACATACTATGTTGCACAAACTAACCCAAGCCTGGACTTCGATGACAGTCTCGGGGCCTTTGAACCTCTTTTTAACCAACACCTCAAACTCTTACAGTATCGAAGCAAAGTCTTTCCATGGTCAAACCTACACCACTTCTTCTAGTACATCCCTCTCAGCATTAGAAGCTATAGCATTCGTAGTTCTTACTACCTAATCAAAGCAGAACAGCTTTAGGAAACTAAATCATACTTTCAAAGAAAGGATTCCTAAAAAAGAGATTTTCCAAAAGAATAATTTTAAAATATAGTTTTCAAAATATTAATATGCTCTCATATGTATAAAACATTTGAATCATTCTGGGGTATCGTTTAACTTATTTCTAATCAGCCATACCCAATCAAAGGCAAGATGTTCACTCAACCTTGAGCTTTGATACCAAATGTAACAACCTGATTTTTAGACCCTCGTAGGTCGACACTAAATACATCCGTGTTATTCATGTGTCGAATACCCAAGTGTCGGAAAGACAAGTTGTTAGGGTGAAATAAAAGAAAACGAATAGAATAAGAAAGAGAGAACATAATGTCAGAATCTCACAATGGAACAATAATATATAATATCAAAGGAATGGTACAATGAGTTAGTCTGAATATAGAAATACCAGAGTTACTAAAACCTATGTACTATCATTAACCTCGACAGTTATAATTGCCTACTCTCACAATGCTGATATAAATAATACCGAAATGCAGTGGAAATGAGAATACTATGGAACATAATCATCCAGCTCTTCTTCATAAGCTCCAAGGCATTCGTAGCTAAATCCGGAAACATACACAGGGCTGACATGAGCATTATAAAAAATTAACACCCGGATCAGTCTAGCAAACCAGCATGAAAAACTCAAGACATAAGAGTGACATATAAAAACATCTTTTGAGACCGTACGTATCACTATAACGGTTTTCCCCTCAAATGAAACTAACCATTTTTTAAGATTAACATATAGTGATATTGTTGAATATGCGATTATATGATTTTTGTTTGATGATAATAAACATATATACATTCGTTTAAATGTATTTGTTAATGTACTATTTTATTTTTCATAGATTAAATAAATATTTGCTGAATAAAATTAAATAACACAGAATTTGAATTCAAACAGAAATTTTATTCAAACAAATATTTATTGCATTTTTGAATGGTACAAATTCAAGCTCTCACTATACGTATACAATTTTTATTACAAATACATCACAATTTCATATTTACATTTAACCTCACTACACATCACTCATTCACTCAATTCGTATTTTATCTTCAACTTCATTCCAGTTAGAATCCAGCATCTGAGCAATCTGCAAAAATATACGCTAACGCAGTAAAATTGAAAATGAAATATTTTTGCAATACAAAATAAAATATGGTTTTTGGAAAATATTATTTGCCTCGGTTACTTGGGTTGTTCATCATCATTTAAATTTGAATTCATCATACACGAACAGCTTATGACATACACAGTGTATCACTGTATATGCCACAAGGCCGTGCACATCGAAATGTACAATTGATTGATTTACAAGGACAGGTGAGCACAGGTCAAACCCAAATGAAAAGACGGGTTCAACTCAAATGCAATATAAATAAAATCACAACACACGCACATGGTCAAACCCGAGCTATTAGCTGGATTCAACACAGGGCAGTTGTACAGGCTACGACTTCAAGCATGACTAGAGATGTACAAGTTCGTCACAGCCAATATCAATGCACATGAAGTTCAAATGATCTGGCTTCACAATAAATAATAAGACATGAACAGATAAGAGACAAAGTGGATACACAACATGAAGCACATGAATCCGGACTGAAACAAATGATACCAGATTCAATTCAAACTACAATGAACTATACTCAAGTACTACAAATCAAAGAACAAGGAACCAGACCACAATGGCACTGTCAAAATATGCTATAGTGATGATACAAGCACTTGCAACAGAAAGTGGTGCAAATACAACTCCAGAATGCATCAGTGTGCAAAGAGCTCGAGCACAAGATATGACAACTACACAATGCAAAGCCCAGTGATCAAACATGAACACTACAAGTCAGTAGAGAACCCATACTACATGAAATACATGGAGACAAAGCCAAACTGCAACAAGACCAACTCCAAATACGTGTGTAAGCTAGTCTACAATTACGAGATATGACATCACAGCAACCAGGCAGCAAGTACATTATCAAACCAAAGTGCTCAATGCACAATGCAGACAAATGCACAATTCAAATGAATATGAAATAACCAGAGAAAGGCCAGGACTAAGGCAACAATGTGCACAGGTCAGGGAAGCAACAGGTGCATAGAAGACTCAATGCACAGCAAGTATGCAACAGTGAATTTGGATTGAGCAGGTGCAAACACAAGTTGTACAAGAAATGAAATGAAATCAAGTGCACCAGTACAAAGTTTGACCAGAAATGCAACTCCAAGCAATATTCAAATGGTCGACTAATGAACATCATATATACATATGTATTGAAGACCAGTGATTATGCAACACTTCAATATCAATGCCTGAGCCGAGTAGAAGTTTCAAAATAATCAAGCAACAATTTCACAGAAACCAAAATTCATAACCTAGTCAAAGCCGAGGTCAGTGAACAAAGTCAGAGACCATAATCAAGCAACAACATGTACAAGTCGAGATGAACAATGTAAGCATGGAAGTCGTGGAAGCATACCGAAGTCAACGAAAAATTCACAGTATTAATATCAAGTTCGTACCAAATCAAAAATGGCCAAAGTCAAATGAATTCAACACCGTGGTGACCACGTAACAAATTCAAAGCCGAGTATTTTAAACCAAGTCAACCAAGCATTATCAAATATACGTTTCTGAACAAGTCAATAAAAATCACGAGCATCAAAGTAAATACGAGTGGCCGATTAAACAGAATTGACAAATTCAAATAAGTTTATACAAACGAAAGTAAAGGAGATCGAACGCATATATAACCCAGAATCATCACTGGCAATTAATCATCAGAGTTCAATTGAGCATAGCAGAAAAGCATAAAGGAAAATCACATACCAAAATTGAAGTCGAACTCCAGAAGCAGCCGAAAACATCAGATAAAGGATCGACAAATCAAACACGCAAATATCCACTGATCGATCAACATAGGCGTGCTTCGAAAAGCCCTAATTTGAATAAAAGAGCCGAAGCCCTAATTTCAGAAAGAAGAACGAGAGCTGCCATATTTTATCTTCCAGAGCAAAAGGAGATCGGGTTTATTTACAAAGGGGAAAAGAAAAGAGGCCGGCCTTGTTAAAGAATAAAAAAAAGGGGATTTAGTTTTTCAATTAGGGCTTTATTTGTTTTAAATTTGTTTTCTAAATTTAAACTCTTTTTAAATCGTTTTATTTTCTAGTCGTGTGACTAGGGGACAAACTACGTGGCGTAATTTGAGAATTCGTAACTCAGTGGCTGAGTTGTGGCAGGGTTTTGAGCGTAGAGTTAGGTTTAGTCGATAGCGGGTGTCGTGAGTTTACGTGTGTAAGCGTCTGACTATCTAATTTATAGTAGAAACCTTGGGGGCAGCACGTAGGCAGGGTTTTACCGAAGCTGGGTAAATTCTGTGTCGTTCTATTTCTGCATTTATTAATCTGCTATCATCTGTGCTGCTATTGTTCTGTGATCTGTGTTAAAATTATTTTATAAGCTTCCGCAATTAATTTTTATAATTTATACTATCACCTTATTCACCCCCCCCCCCCCCCTCTAGAGTGAAATTGATCCTACAAGTGGTATCAGAGCTAGGAATAGAAGTCAACTTCTGATTTAAAAATTCGTTTTTCAAAAACCAATTTTTGTTTTAAAAATTTGAATTTTTAAAATGGCTTCTTTTAATAATGCTTTTGCTGAGGGTCAGTCCATAGTTAGACCACCAATGTTCAATGGTGAATGCGCTTACTGGAAAAATAGGATGGAAATTTTTTTGAAAACCATTGACGCTTGGGATATTGTTGGGACAAGGTATAGAGCACCAACTATAATTGAAAATAATCAGGAAATAAAAAAACTGAAGGATCAATGGACAAAACTAGAAAATAAATTACAAAATACTAATACTAAAGCTATGAATTCTATTATCTGCTCATTAGATCAATTTGAATTTAATCGTGTCTCACATTGTCTAACTGCGCAGGAAATATGGCACACACTAGAAGTGACTCACGAAGGAACATCTCAAGTCAAAGAATCTCGCCTTGCCATGCTAAGCAGCGAATACGAGAACTTCACAATGGCGAAGGAAGAAAATGTCAAAGAGATGCATAGACGACTTTCCAATATCGTACACAAATCAAAAGCTCTTGGAAAATCATATACAAAGTTGGAGATAGTCCGAAAAATCCTTAGAGTCCTTCCATGAAGTTTTGAAGCCAAAGTGACTGCCATTCAAGAATCAAAAGATTTGAAACAAATGAAAGTCGAAGAACTTATCGGAAATCTCACCACTTATGAGCTAGAAATGAAATTCAAGGAAGAGCGTGAAGGAGGAGATACTCGAAAGAAATCAATAGCTCTCAAAGGAACAACTGAAAGTGATGACGATGACGATGATGATGCAGCAGCGGAATTGGAGCTATTAGTAAAGAAATTCAAAAAGTGGAATTACAAATATGGAAATTTAGCTCGAATTCAAAAAGCGAAAAGCAGAATAGCCAAAGCACTAGACTACTCGGAAGAACAGAAGATCATCTGTCACAAGTGCAACCAACCCGGACACATCAAGCCCAATTGTCCTCAAAATCAACGCGACTTCAAAAAGAAATCAAAAAGGAAAAGTTTTGCAGCCACGTGGAATACAAGTGATGAAGATAATCAAAGTTTTAGCAGTGAGAGTGAGAAAGCAGACATGTGCCTTCATGGAAATATAGCGACGATGACGAACCAAGCGAGGTATCAAAACTTACTCACTCTGAATTACTTATTTATTTCCACGAAGTAAATGACTATTTTGAACGACTTAGGGAAAAATACGCTAAACTTGAATCACAAAAAGACACTTTGATAGAATTAAATGAACAACTTGACCAATTAGTTGAAAACTATCAAAGAAGGATCCCTAAGTGTGATAAGTGTCCAACATTCGAAGATGAAATTAAAAAATAAGAAATCAATATAAAATCACTTGAAAATGAAATCCTGATTTTAAAAGAGAGTGAAAATACCAGGAGAGAGAATTCTATTAAAAAGTGCACACAATTGTTAAACGAAAATGAATCTCTCAAAACACAAGTCCAACAATTGTCAACGACTTTAGATAAATTTTCAAAAAGTGAAAAATCGTTGAATATGCTATTAGGAAAGCAAACTGTTAATACGGTAAGATAAGGACTTGGATATAATCATTCTGAAAATGTTGAAAGAAATATTAATCAAGTTAATTCTATGTGCACGATTTGTAGAAAATATGGACACAATCACAATAATTGTTGGTATAGACCCAAACATGTGAAAACTATACCGATTTGGGTTCCAAAAGGCAGAAATATATAATCTCTCAAACTTAAACAAATTTGGGTGCCGAAGGGAACAATTATAAATAGTTTTGGGTCTTTACAAATTGTTTTTCAAAATTTTCTGCCACTAACAACCATGGACCTATAAAAACAAATAGGTCACATAAATCTTTTCCCGTGTAGGTGTGGTGGCAGGCTAAGGAACAACAACGGTGTTCTCTGGATTTTTGGTTGTTCCAGAAACACAACGGGCGATAAAGTAAAGTTCCTTAGCCTAGTATAAAGGTGACAGAATCACAATGGACAACGACAAAAAATATCGTAAAGATAAAAACAGGTAAAGGTATATTTATTTGAACGATATATTAAATGTGATAATCTGCACCATATTCTGAACTAAAATCAGCCAATATTGAGATGAAAAGATGATGATTTTGATTCTGACTAATGCAACATAGTTGGCCAAATTATATTCTTATGCCAAAAACACTATAAAATTCTCTAGATTCTTTGAATTACTTCATATACATCAGTTTGGATTAAAAATAGTGTTTTGTTGGATGATAATACATTTGGTTATAATATGGCTAACTCTATATTGACGGTTTTTTGATTATTAACACGGCTTCATTTCAAATTCAAGAGAATGTCATTTAATTTGCTGTTAAAATTGAGTTTGAAATTTTTGATGCAAACTTCATGGTTTAGTCGATCAAATTCAATTAATTTTGAGTGAAAAAGAAATTCAGATGTAGATTACACTGGTAATCTAGTTGATAGAAAAATTACTAGTGAAACGTGATTTTTGTTGAGACATTTAGTAACTGCATCGTTTTTCAAAGAAAATATCTGCATATTTTTCATTTCAAATAATTTTCAAATAGCAGAAATGTAGCGACCCAGAATTTTATCTAATTAAAATTTGAATATTTAATTAATTTTAAATATTAATAAGTGAAATTTATAAGTCGAATAAATTTTATTTCGAATAATTGGATTTAATTGGATAATTAAATCGATAATTTAATAAGTGAAAATACAGAAATAATTGAAAATAGGGTTAAATATGATTGAAAATGATTTGTAAAATTTTATTTAATCATGTTGGAGTTAGAATGATATTTTAGAACTTTTAAAATCGAATTAAGAGTTTATTTGTGAAAATTGAATATTTTAATATTTAATCGACTAGTGAAATTAGCCAATTTTTAAACAATCTCAGAATTGGAAGAAACTAGTTCCATTGGATCCGTAATAGTTTGTTATTACCGGATTTCAATTTTCGTAGCAATCGGAGTTATCTTTTGATCGTGGCAGCTCGAAACGCATCGAAATTGTTTTTAATATTAATTTGGCGAGTTAAAATAGTAATTTTTCAAAAAGTCTCGGATTTCGACGAAACCAGTTTCATCAGATCCGTAATGTGATATTATTGTATGGTTTCAAATTTCATGTCAATCGGATTTACCGTTTGTCCGGTGCAAGCTAAAACGCCTAGAAAATCGTTTAATCGGTTTAATTTAAAATTGAACGTTTATTGCCATAACTCGCACAGATGACCGAATTAGCTCCCGAAACACGTTCCATTGTGTTCGGAACGCGGGGTAAACCTTAGAAACGCCAACCGGCACGCTTCGTTTGGAGTTCGGAAAATCCGGATGAATAGTAAATTGGACAATTTTCTATAAAAGGACCTCATATTCACCATTTGCAAACTAAAACTAGGGTTTCTGGTAGTAGCCGCCTCCATTATCATGTATGGCCAGAAAACTCCCACATTCTTCCTCAATTATCTTTCAATCCGTCAATCGTTTCAAGAAACTCCCAACTACAATAACGTAGAGCGTAACGAGACCTTCGTATCCAACGGTTGTGATTGGATAATTCGCAACGTGGAGGAACTTATGGAGGCCGAAAGTGCTTGCATGTGCACGCGTTTCTACGCGCAAGGGGGGATCCGCGTACGTGCGGTCGGCCGACGTTGGTAGGTGGAGGTGGGAGCTTCGACGTGAGGCTCTCTGATCGTCTTAGTTTTGCTCGTGATGGCCGCGATTCGAAGCCCTAGGCGGCGACTTGTTAGGTTCCTGCGTGCGTATTACTGGGAGATGGAAATTACGTGAGGAAGAGGGAAGGGGGGTCACGGCCCTGATGTGTTCAAAGAAGATCCAACGGCCTAGGTTGAAAATTATAAAAATAATGTTGTAAATTATTAAGTTAAAATTTGTGTAAACTTATAAATTTCATAACTTCTTCATACGAGGTCGAAAACGCACGAGACTTTTTGCGTTGGAATCGTATTGACGAGCACTACGCTATGGAGCTGGATTGGAGTCGTTTGGAGTTAGTGAGAATTTCGGATAAAATTAAACGCGTGTTTAATTTTATTCGAAATAAAAGCTAAAAAAACGAAATTGAAATCAAGGTGAGAACTTCTCACTCAATCGATTCGGTTTCGATTTTATTTTAAATAGTTAGATTTAAAATCCTTGAATGTATGTTCGAATGATGATTGTTATCTATTGATTGTTGAAATAGACATTATGCGCCGTTATTAAGCGGATGTTATTTATTAAAAACATATACCGCGAATATTTCATAAACAGTGAAATTGGTATTATATATAATAGCAATATATATATATATATATATATATTGGCATATGTATATATTGCAGTTGTTGATTTCCCGCATTGTATAGCGGATGAGACCCTATTGCGCCGTCTATTAAGCGGATAATATTTTAAATCCCATATACCGCGATAATTCTGTACTGGAGCGGAATTGGTATTGTGCTAATCTTTGTGGATGCAGGAAAACAGGTTGGAGGGATCCAACTGTATTCCTCAATAGTATTTATTTGATTATGGATCTTTTGATATTCGTTGATTATCATATCGATATATGATATCGTTGTTGTCGTGATCGACTATTTGGTGCTGCTGCATCATCGGATCCATTTTTGAAGTTTTAAAATAATGATTTTTGGTTTTAAAAGGAATTTTTAAAGTGATTTTCAAAAATATACGTTTTATTAAATTTGAATTGTTAAAATAAATAAACGTTAAAATTTTATTTTCATAAAAGTTATGATTTTTGGAAAATAATGCTTAAGTATGATTTTGAAGTATATAAGCTTTAAATAACGATTTTTAAGTTATTAAAAGAATAAACTGGTTTAAATTGGGATTTTTTGAATTATTAAAAATGATGTGTATAAAAGACTTATAAAATTGATATTTTATAAATTAAAAATATTGGAATATTAAAACAAGTTTTATAAGTATTAAAAATGAAATAAAAATGGATTTCATAAGTGAACGCAATTTATAGATTTATAAATTGTGAAGTTAGAAAATGGATAGATTTTGTAAAATATAAGATTTATAAGTAATCAACTTATAAATCGGATTTTGGCATTTAAAATGAGATATAAAAAGGATTTTTATAAATAGAAGTTTATAAAAATATAAATGGAGTTTATAAACGTTGTTTATAAATCCGAAATCAATTGAATTTGATAAGTTGGATATAGGAATATACGAAAGGAATTATATTCACGATTTTGGACAGCGAATATATTATTAAATGAAATGGATATGTTTTTGGGGAAGGGACATTATGAAATGAAGTTAATGATTTTAAAGACGTTTTAAAATGCATTAAGTATCGAATACATAGATTTCAACATTCATTGTTGAAATAGACGTTTTCGAGAAATAGAAGGAAATGGTGGACTATAACACTGTTGTTATAGTAAATGGTTTCCGAAAGGAAATGTTTTGTATAGTATTGGGATTTATATATCTATTTAAACTTTGAATCCCTATACTAGTGATTTTGGGTCGTCGTAACGATGTTTTACGTAACATTCGTTTTGGCCCAAACAAATGTGTTTAAGAGAATGATTTCTTAAAGAATGAAATATATACTTAATTTTCGATTTAAGTATATTGAATATTTTCCAAGTGTTGAAATTGAATGGATTTGTGAATTACTTATGAATAAATAAGTATGGGAATGTTTTTTCAATGTGAAATGAAATGTTTTGAGAATTTATCTTTTTGAAGATAAATTGAAAATGAATAATTGAAATCGTATATTCATAAATATTTTGGAATGTAAATTCACTATGGAATTTATGAATGAAAAGGGGAATTTGTTTAAAAATAAATGTTGATTTATTTTTGAAATTATGGGAATTAATTTACGGATTTGGAACGTAAATATAAAGTAAATCGTTAAGGATTTATTTAATTGGTTTAAATAAACCATTTTGAAATGAAAGTATTTCCGAGAAAGCAAAATGATTGAAATTTGTTTTCAAAAATGGTAAAGGATTGAAAAGTGATTTGAAAATTAGTTTTCAAATGTTTGAAGTGTGGGAAATTATATATCTAGTAAAGATATTTTGGGAAGTAAATAATTTGGGAAATTATTTGGAATTGGGTGATGTTGAGCATGCCTATTTGATAGTTAAATAATCCGACTATCAATATTTACCTTTAAATAGGTATTTGTTGTGATTTGCTTGAATTTGAATGCCACACTTATTTTTAAAATAAGCGCTCACTATTCGGGTTAGCCGGGAAAGGACCTTGGGGTCGTATAACCCATTCCGAGTATGTGATACGTCGTTATGGATTGCATTTGATGACCGGTGTTGAAGACCGGATATTTGTGAAAACGGAAGGATTACCGTCGAGTTACTCTACATCAGCTGATCTCCGATATAGAGGTTTTATCACCCTACGGGAAGTCCGGTCGTGATTAGTGAATATCCGGATTGCAAGGACTTCTTTGTAAGTGCCTTCGGTTCTGTTCGAGCCCGGAACAGACTTGTATGGATTGTATGTCTGACATTACAAATTGAGATATAAAGCTGATTTCTTTCAAATATATTTCTGTTGGTGGCAGAGAATTTATTCTCTTAGCTTAACACCCTTCTTTGAGACGTACGAGCTCAGAGGTTATATAGTTGAAGGTTATTAGTGATATACTCCCAATTTGGTAGTGTGGCATGCTGAGTGTTGCTGTGAAATGATCATTGTTTGATCATTTGTGATAGGATCATTTATTTGATCATTGGTGATCATTTCTATGATCATTTGTTGACCTAAAGCACGACTTTTGTATAAAGCGTGGCTTTGTGGACGAGACTTCGTCGGACCTCATACCCCGGAAATGGTCAAAACAGGAAGGATGCGGCAAGGCCATTAGGGGGTAGCGCCCCTTTAGTGTATGTCATTCCTTCTGGATAGAGGTGGTATCATGGTATGGAGCCCAGATATTTAACCTATGTTGTTGCTGCAAATTTTGTGGTTGTTGGAAATCGAGGATCCTCGGATAGATCGGTTACGATCGGGGGATGACATATTCGTGTCAGTAGTTACCCAGTTAGGGGTAACCCGGCCCTGTGTTGGCAGAGATCCGGTTTGGTTCTCGGGACGTCATTCCAAAGGCGTTTCATGTGGCAATGGGAAGTTCCTTGGCCTGACCAATTGTTGGAAATCCAAAGTAACAATACGATCTTGTACGGTTTTAGTTGTATAACCTGCCATGGAATGTGGCGGTAACCTGCTATTGAACATGGTAGCTATAGTAGGCATAAGTGCGGAATGCCTATGCTGGCTAAGATTTATATTCTACTTTCGAAATTGTTTTCTATACTATGCACTAGTAATAATGTCAAATGTTTCTTTTTAATGCGTATCAAACATCTTTGACTATCATAAGGAGAAATCTCCTTCGATTCTGCGTTTGCATTGTGTGTGTGTGCGGGAGGCCTTATGGTAGTCTCATTTTTAAAAGCATTGCGAATTGACTTTAAAATATTCCTCTATTTTGATTTTAAAGATAAACTGTTTTGAGTTCTCACACCAGTCACATGACTGACTCGGAGTTTATTGTTTTCCTTCCTAAACTCTGGGTGCCCACCAATTTCCACACGGGCAGACAAGAATTAAGGTTTATCAGGATATTCAGGAGTTGCTGGAGGCAAGCTGGATGGCATGGCGTATTACTAGTATATAGTATTTCTTTTCCGCTGTTGATGTTGTTTGTTGTTGTACACTCTGATGATGTAATGAAATGTAATGTAATGTAATAACTGATATAGTTCTTTGTTTAAAGATTATTCATTTATTTATTATATGTTGTTCCGCTACGAATTGTGAGATTCTGACGTTGTTCTATTATTTCTTCTGTTCTGTTCTATCTTTTTCTATCTTCTTCTACGTTTTCTTCTTCTTTAAACCTAACAGTTCGGTTTTTCGGCAACGAAAAATCGCGATCGTTACATTTGGTATCAGAGCTTATGGTTAAGCGACAACCATGGCTCTGTTGGGTATAACTCATTAGAGATAGAGTCAGTAGTACTCTAGAATGAGTTTGAGTGTAATAATAGATACGAGCGCGTATTTGTTAGTAAATATAAATTGTTTTATATTGTGATGTTTGGTTTGTTGAGTGGTATATGGATTTTGGTCAACACGAGTAATTAACGTTGTTGATAGGGATCTCTAAACACTTGAATAGAACAATTCGACACAGTATTGTTTTAATAGGGTAAATGAAATAATTTTACCTTGATTATATTTTATATATAAAGGAAATAATTTTTCAGAATTATTAAAGTGTATATGAATTGATTGTTTGGTTGTTGAATAAGTTAAATAAAAACAACAGTTGAAAAAGAATGAATTGTATAAACAAATAAATTATAAGTGTAAAATTATAATTAATGAAATTTACAATTGTGAAATAATCTTGTATATATAAGAAGTGAAATTATATAAGTAAAAGGGTTTGTAAATGTGATTTATAATCTGAAAATAAAATTCCAGAGAAGTGTTTTGAAAGGATTTGATATTTTGGGAAATTGTTTTGGAGAAATTAAAGCTCTAAACTCTTTTCGGTCGCTGGAAAATAATTCCGATGATGATTGCAACATCATCGGTGTTCATTTCCGGGTTTCCAAAAGAGGGATTGCTGCCAAATTGTTTAAAAGAAAGTTGTTTGGAAAATTTGGATTTGATTTGGATTTGATAAGATGGTTGAAAAGGAACATAAGTTAAATAATGTTGAATAAAGTTGATTTTGGTGTCAAAGTAAATTAATAAGTGAATTAATGAAATGAAGTCATTAAGAATTTGAACTTGAGTTATATAAATGAAATTCAACATTATATTGTTAAAGGAATTAGCAATTGAATTGAACTAATAAATGAATTGAATGTTAATCAATTGAATGTAAAGAAATTGATATGGAAAAATGGATGAAGTATTAATTCATTAAAAGCTAATGTTATTGGAGATTGAATAAATTGAATGAAATTCAATTTAATATAAACCAATTGGAATTAAAAACATTGAACCAAATTGAATGTAAAGTTTAATAATTTGGTTGTGTTGAAAATACATTGGTTGTTATTTGATTGTGGATTGATTGTATATGAATTCATTAAGTGTTAATGAAAGTGAATTAGAGAAATTGGAAGCTAAAGAAATTGAATCCAACTTGGAAGAAAATGAACTTGAACAGAATTGAAATTTGATTTGGAAATGAACCAACTTGAATGTAAATTAGTAAATGCAAACTAATTGAAATTGGATATGAATGAATGTTGATAAAATCCAATGTAAATAAATCAAATGTGATTTAAATTGAAAACCAATTCATTGAATATTAATGAGAATATGAATGAATATTTATTTGGTTATGGATGATAGTTGGTTGATGGATGCATTCGTTGTTTGTTGCATTTGCTATATTATGTAGTTGTTATGTTGCTATATGTTGTATATTGATACTATTTTCATATATGCATGATTCTCATGTTGTTGTTGAGTGTTTAGTAGGTGCGGATCGCGGTTGCTTCGAATTTGGAGCTCGCTTTCGCGCTATATTAGCCGTATATGCTCGCTAATAAAATATAAGGTACATATCTCGGATTAAATATCGTACTTTTACACTTTTTTCCCTGCGGGATGCCTCATCACTTGATGAGATGTATATTTGTGATATATATACTGTCATTTTTTTTTCGGATCGAGCCGCGCAAAGGAGACTATGGCGAATTTTTTCGAAAATTTAGGGCGTTAGAAAAAAATTTTGAGAAAATTTGGGAAATTTGTGGAAACTATAATTTTGATTTTGGAATTGGAAATTAAACGATATAGTTTGGTTTTGAAAAGATAACTAAGTTTGGATTTGAAAACTTAGTAAAGATTTGGTAAGAAGTTTAACTATGGATTTTGGGAAAGTTAATAGATTCTGTAACTTTTCTTACTTGATAATTTCGAGGACGAAATTCTTTTAAGGGGTGAAGTATGTAACGACCCAGAATTTTATCTAATTAAAATTTGAATATTTAATTAATTTTAAATATTAATAAGTGAAATTTATAAGTCGAATAAATTTTATTTCGAATAATTGGATTTAATTGGATAATTAAATCGATAATTTAATATGTGAAAATACAGAAATAATTGAAAATAGGGTTAAATATGATTGAAAATGATTTGTAAAATTTTATTTAATCATGTTGGAGTTAGAATGATATTTTAGAACTTTTAAAATCGAATTAAGAGTTTATTTGTGAAAATTGAATATTTTAATATTTAATCGACTACTGAAATTAGCCAATTTTTGAACAGTCTCAGAATAGGACGAAACTAGTTCCATTGGATCCGTAATAGTTTGTTATTACCAGATTTCAATTTTCGTAGCAATCGGAGTTATCGTTTGATCGTGGCAGCTCGAAACGCATCGAAATTGTTTTTAATATTAATTTGGCGAGTTAAAATAGTCATTTTTCAAAAAGTCTCGGATTTCGACGAAACTAGTTTCATCGGATCCGTAATGTGATATTATTGTATGGTTTCAAATTTTATGTCAATCGGATTTACCGTTTGTCCGGTGCAAGCTAAAACGCCTAGAAAATCGTTTAATCAGTTTAATTTAAAATTGAACGTTTATTGCCATAACTCGCACAGATGACTGAATTAGCTCCTGAAACACGTTCCATTGTGTTCGGAACGCGGGGTAAACCTTAGAAACGCCAACCGGCACGCTTCGTTTGGAGTTCGAAAAATCCGGATGAATAGTAAATTGAACAATTTTCTATAAAAGGACCTCATATTCACCATTTGCAAACTAAAACTAGGGTTTCTGGTAGTAGCCGCCTCCATTATCATGTATGGCCATAAAACTCCCACGTTCTTCCTCAATTATCTTTCAATCCGTCAATCGTTTCAAGAAACTCCCAACTACAATAACGTATAGCGTAACGAGACCTTCGTATCCAACGGTTGTGATTGGATAATTCGCAACGTGGAGGAACTTATGGAGGCCGAAAGTTCTTGCGTGCGCACGCATTTCTACGCGCAAGGGGGAAGCCGCGTACGTGCGGTCGGCCGGCGTTGGTAGGTGGAGGTGGGGGCTTCGACGTGAGGCTCTCTGATCGTCTTAGTTTTGCTCGTGATGGCCGCGATTCGAAGCCCTAGGCGGCGACTTGTTGGGTTCCTGCGTGCGTATTACTGGGAGATGGAAATTGCGTGAGGAAGAGGGAAGGGGGGTCACGGCCCTGATGTGTTCAAAGAAGATCCAACGGCCTAGGTTGAAAATTATAAAAATAATGTTGTAAATTATTAAGTTAAAATTCGTGTAAACTTATAAATTTCATAACTTCTTCATACGAGGTCGAAAACGCACGAGACTTTTTGCGTTGGAATCGTATTGACGAGCACTACGCTATGGAGCTGGATTGGAGTCGTTTGGAGTTAGTGAGAATTTCGGATAAAATTAAACGCGTGTTTAATTTTATTCGAAATAAAAGCTAAAAAACGAAATTGAAATCAAGGTGAGAACTTCTCACTCACTCGAATCGGTTTCGATTTTATTTTAAATAGTTAGATTTAAAATCCTTGAATGTATGTTTGAATGATGATTGTTATCTATTGATTGTTGAAATAGACATTATGCGTCGTTATTAAGCGGATGTTATTTATTAAAAACATATACCGCGAATATTTCATAAACAGTGAAATTGGTATTATATATAATAGCAATATATATATATATATACTTATTGGCATATGTATATATTGCAGTTGTTGATTCCCGCATTGTATAGCGGATGAGACCCTATTACGTCGTCTATTAAGCGGATAATATTTTAAATCCCATATACCGCGATAATTCCGTACTGGAGCGGAATTGGTATTGTGCTAATGTCTCTGGATGCAGGAAAACAGGTTGGAGGGATCCAACTGTATTCCTCAACAGTATTTATTTGATTATGGATATTTTGATATTCGTTGATTATCATATCGATATATGATATCGTTGTTGTCGTGATTGACTATTTGGTGCTGCTGCATCATCGGATCCATTTTTGAAGTTTTAAAATAATGAATTTTGGTTTTAAAAGGAATTTTTAAAGTGATTTTCAAAAATATACGTTTTATTAAATTTGAATTGTTAAAATAAATAAACGTTAAAATTTTATTTTCATAAAAGTTATGATTTTTGGAAAATAATGCTTAAGTATGATTTTGAAGTATATAAGCTTTAAATAACGATTTTTAAGTTATTAAAAGAATAAATTGGTCTAAATTGGGATTTTTTGATGTGACGACCCGACTTTCTACTCCCAGAAAATCGCGTCATCTTGAAGAAAGAAAGGGATAGAAGAAGAAAGAAAGAGAAAGAAGAATACAAACAACATCAGAGAACTCACAGCGGAACGAATAGAATATAATATATCTCATAAAATATTACATAGCATCTTATTTCATCAGAGTACAACTATACAACACATATTAGACAGATTATAAACTTCTGTCTAACTATACAACTCAAGATACAAGTGATACAAACACAATATACACAGCGGAATCAATATATATCTACACGTCGAAGCCTCCTGCTCCATATCTCCTCCAGAATTCGTCAAGCTAACCTGATTCACTTGACTACTCATACATAATATGAGTACCCAAGAGTTTAATAAAACAGAAAATAAACACTCGGGTCAGACAGGTGTCTGGTGTGAGTAAACGGGTTAAAATTGCTTAACTTTAGAAAACCTTTGAAAAGAAAAGGTATCACGTAAGACTTCCCACACATAAACATGGAAAAGTTTTTACCTTACGCTAACCAAAACATTTGATAGGAAATCCAGTGATATTATAATAGTGTCTAGGGTTTTCAAGATAAAATACAGAAATAGCTGGAATGCTTACATCTCACGTTCCAACATAGTTGGGCACAAACAAAACCGTACAGGCACTTATTGGATTTTGAATTCCATACAATGGCAGGGCTACTGGGGTACCGCCCGTCACAGTACGTGGCCTAGATCAACGTACCGAGGAGCCACCCTAACTCCCCTGCAACACAAGGCCGGACCCATTCCTTACTGAATAGTTCCAAATAAGACCACCCCGTGGTTGGCGCGACCAACCACCCACACAGCCGAATAATAAGGGACTCTAGACAGGGATGAATCTCACTCTCAAAGTGGGGGCTACCCACGAAGCCTTGGCGCACCTCCCCTGTTTTAGCCATTCCCGGTTGATGAGGCTTGAGGCTGCGATTACCTTAATAGAACATATCACTTAGAATGCTCATCGCCCGCCTGACGATGTGTTGAAAGCATTCGATCCATACAAGTTCGTTCCGGGTTCGAACGAAACCGAAGGCACTATCTCGTTGCACTCATTATTGGAATCACCCTCAGAGTCAACGACCATAGCCCTTGCACTCTGATTCGCCATCTCGAATCTATAAGCACTATTCCGTCAAACTCATTACGGAATCACCCACAGAGTTATACTGACGTATAGCTCTTACACCTCGAGTCTTCACTCGCTCCACTTGGATTAACGACCTAACGTTTAATTGGAATCGATGTGGTTTTCGGAATTCCAAATATGGAAACCCGATCCCGGTCTCACCGAAACCAAACGCCATTTTAATGTCCAAGTTGTACTTAAGGGATTTAACAGTTTAAACTTATATTCAGGATGATATATAACCAGATAGATGAATAACATTATCACAACAGATAATCATATCAAACATTCATCTCATAAGCAGCATATCACATAACAGATATATTCAAATCATCCAATATCATTCAATCACTCAATATCAATCAACATTCAATATCAACCAATCATCCAATATCAATCATTCATACAGAATTGATTAACTCTAAATCAATTTAATTAACCTATAATTAAATTAATTACTATCCTTTAATCACTTGGATTATCCTAATCCTGCATCATTTATTTATTACAAATCAAATTAAATTAATTATCTCTTAATGATTATCTTTAATTAATCTTCCTTGATTAATTATCTTTAATTACATTCAAGTAATTATCCTAAACCATATTCAGTAATTAACCCTTTAATTACTATCATTAATTATAATAATTAATGATCATTTATTAATTAATTAACTATAATTCATTACATTAATTTTTAATTAATTACAATTAATTAATCACATTTAAATTAATCACTTTTATTAATCAACCTTGATTAATTCATTAATTACATTAATTAATGATCCTTATTAATTTATAATTACTTTAATTAATTAACTTATAATTAATCATCTCATTAATCTTAAACAGAAATTTACAATTTATAATTACTTATCTTAATTAATTAACTTCTTAATTAATTATATTAACCTTGATTAATTAATCCATTTAATTAATCTTTAATTACTTCATTAAGTAATTGCTATTCAATCTAATTAACAATTAATCCTTAATTAATTACTTAATTAATTAATTACATTTAAATTAATTACACTTAGTAATTAATCTTAACTTAATCACATTCATTAATTAATTACATTAATTAATTAACTAAAATAAAATAAGTAATTAACTCTTAATTACTTACATAATTAATTATCTCTAATTACTTTCATTAATAAACCTTAATTTACTCTTAATTAATTACTTAACAAATAATTAATTCCATTATTAAATAAATCTTAATTCATTAATTTATTAATTACTTCATAATTAATTAATTTTAAAACAATTATATTAATTAATTCCTTAATTAATTACATTAAGAGATTACCCATTAATCACTTCTATTTAATTACTTCCATAAGTAATTATCATTTCTTAATTACATTCAATTAGTAACCATTAATTACTTATTAAGTAATTACACTTAATTAATTTACAATTAAGTGATTATTTAAAAATTAAATAAATAATTAACTAATTATTTAAAATTAATTAAACAATTAATTAATTAACATCTTATATAACTTCCTTAATACATTAGGAAAACATTAATCTTAATTAATCTTTTTACTTATTAACAAATCACATTAAGAATTCTTTTAATTCATATCAAAGATAAATTAACCATAATTGTCTTCATAAATAAATTATTTGATTTAAATCAAATGCTAATATCTTAAACAGATTATTCGATTTGGTTTTCAAAATCATATCAATAATCCTTATTTGAAAATAAACATTTAGAAATCATCTTTAAAAGTTTAAAACACTTTAATTATCTAATTCTAAACTTACTCATTTTAAATAAAATTTGAAATCTTTAGTTATTAAAATCTTACTTCTAAGACTTTACTTAGAACTTTGATTTAATACCTTAAATTCAAAATACTTCTTTTAAATTGAATTCCAAATTTTAATCAGATTAATTAGTTCAAAAGAAATTATCTTAACAATATTAAACTGAAAAATGGAACTCAATTATCACTTTTTTAAAGGTTTGATTTACAACAAGTTTTAACTTTTATAAACTCGTTTTTTTCTTATAAACTTGTTTATAATATAATGCCTACTTCATTTATTCAAACACAAGTTACTTAGCAACCTAAATCATTATACAGTAACCCGAAACCCACAACAAAATATACTCGAGTAAAACACACTGTTTCCCGAGCCTACCCCGAGACTCCACCCAGCTACCCCTATGCTTCGAGTCATTCCTATGAAATCGCGATAGCTACTCGAGTTTCCCTGGTTACCACGCGAGAACCCATCATGCTTCAATTCGTCTTCCCCAACAACAAAAACTCCAGTGCACATACCAACGCGTGCACATGTCCCAACGCTTCCAGCCACCGTTGACCACCGCGACGACCCACCCTAATTCTAAATCCATGCGCGAGTGCGAATGTGAACCCAGATTCACGAATTTTTGCTCGAATCGAAATTCGAACATCGAACCGAAATACTGCAACAGCCACTACCCAAAAACCACCCACGGCCTATCACTGCGTCGCCGTTGAACCTCGCCCTCATCACCAACGAACGCCATGACTATGAACATCAACTCCCCCAAAAATGAACGAACTCGGTTCATCAAACTCGACGCACGGTCACACCATTCAAGCTGTAAACAACTGTAAGCCTAAACCCTAATCTCCTCAAATTCGATCAAATTGAACATTGGAAAAATTTAAAAGTATTTTTCCCTTAATCTATAGCATACATACTAGCTTCGATCCAAGTATCAACTTAAATTATTAAGTATATCATCTTCAATTCATAAAAATCCCTAAATCCTTCAATCCCAAAATTCTCCCAAATTAACCAACTAAAAATCATGATACTAGTATTAAAAATCATGATTTTCTATTGCCATTCCAAACATACCATCAAAATTAAAGATTAAATTCATAAATTTTTAGCTCAAAATGATTTTTACTGTAATTTTGAAACTTCTGAACTATTATTTTGTTTCAAAAACTTATAAACATTTTTAGATGGAAATTCATATGATTATAAACAACTTCTTTTCACATATCAAGATCTAAAATTGTTTGGATTAAAAGATTTTGAATTTTTCCTTTTTAACAGATCATATACAGAAAGCACATTTGCATGCATTCAAACAAACACTCATAACATATAGATCCTAATCCATATAAATTCAAGCTATAGGATTTTAATACAGGTAATTAACAACACATGCATGGCATTAGAATAAGATTCAACTGTTTTTAAAAAAAACATTTACTCACCTTGTTAAGCAAAGCACAGCAGATTTAAAAATGCAGAGCAGTACAGATTTTGAACATTCCAGGCTTGACACTTTAAATTTGAAAAGTTGCTTTGATTCCATTTGCATGCCTTTAATTTGCAGTAGATCATCCAATTGTTATACATGTTGAAGTTGCAAATTTTGTTGTTTACAGGTTGAACTAGATTGAATATGCAGATCTGAAGCTTCATTGCAGGTTGGAGATTTAATTTGCAGATTATAGTTTTGCAGGTTGAAGATTTACTTTGAAATGCAGATAGGATTTGCAGGTTGTATTTCATGTAGATGCATATTTAAATGTTGCAGATTTTCTCTTATTTGAATTCAAATTTTCAGATTTTGAAAGAAGAAAAATTCTGTTTTGAGCTAAGAAAGGAAACAAAGGGAAAACGTTTGAGAAAACTGATTTTCTTTTCTAAAAACATTTATTAAAATATGTTGCCACTTGTCTTAAAAATTACATTTGTCACTTAATTTGTTTAATAGCTTTACATGTGTTAATCTTTGCATAATTGTACTTAAAACCTTATTACAAAATTAATTATATTTATATTTATGTAAATGAGAATTTTGTATTTATGAGATGTTTTTATGTTAATAAACTTTGAATTTTGATACATATACAAGTATAAATCTTTTAATTTACTAAATACATAAATACTTATGTATGCATTTTAAAAGTCTAAAACATTTATTTTATACATTCATATCCATTTTAAATTTAAACATTTTAAAGAAAACAAAAATAAAAATAAAACATTGATTAATTCCTTTATAAACTACCATAATTTAAATAAACAACTATCTTATATTTTGAAAACAAATAAATTAATCTTTATATTTTTAAAAAATTGAATAAATCTTTAAATTAACTTTTGAAAATATAAATTAAAACAAAGCTTTAAATTACAATATTCATTCATATCTAAATTATCAATTGATTAAGATTAAATTTCAAAACAACCCAAACTATAACATATAAATACATATATATTATAATTTGAAAATTCATCTTTAAAACAAAAGATCTCCTATTTACAATATATATCAAATGTATATATTATAAAGAGAATAAAATTTTATTAGCTTTTGAAAAACAATTCTTATCAATTTTATTGCCAGATTATAAATTCATTAACCTTTAAAAGATTACATTAGCCAATTTTAAATTAAAATTACAATGAAAATTATCAATCCAATTAAATTATTAACACAGATTATTAAATTCTTATTGCCCAAAATTCCGGGTCGTTACAATCCTCCCCCCTTAAAAGAATTTCGTCCCCGAAATTTAAAACAAAGGTAATTTAATAACCCTTAAAAGATTTTAATTTAAAACAGCAAAGCATTCCTATCAACCAGCTACTAACATCCATAGCAATCAAATCAAATAAACAAACAATTCTAACTAATTATTCTGACACAAATCAGAATAAATCTCTAGTACTATCTCGAGTTTCCCCAAGTATAAATCATCGGGTGACTCGCTCTACAGAAGCTAAACTAACAAACTACATCACCAATACCCAGAGCTCCTCTCTTCTCTAGATCCATCAATCTGAATAGAACATCAGACTATTCTCAAATCCAGCTTAACATCCAACTCCAACTGAACTATAGATTCAATAACCAATCGATGAATCATACACGTATTCCCTCAGAGATACGTGACATACAATGAATTCCAGCGATCCAAACTGGCAATCCAATCTTATCCAATCATACTGCTCTCTTAACCAGAGAAATCTATCAACAACGAAGTTTCCTACTTCGAATTCCAATCTCCTTATCTCAAATCTGCATAACTCAACAAATAATCCTGGGCTTCCCATCTTCTTCCTGATCAGCTCAATCTATGCTGATACTTTCAGAAACAACTAGATCAAAGCAAACAGCTTTTGGATCCTATTCAACAGAAAAGCCCTCCAAAATCCGTTGAAATCCAGAACTCAAGCTCTACTACCCAAGCAATATCAAACATAACTTGCTTCTCCTTTGCACAGCAGCTATCTCGCTTCCGCTGCACAACTCTGATTCTGAAATAAATGAGAATACTATTGATGAACACGAATACAAACTTATCCAATATATCCGGGAAACTTTGTTCATCAAATCCATAAAAATCTGAGTGACTTATATGACTCAGTCACACAACCTCAAAACAGAATCCTATTCAAAAGCTAAATCAGTCCAATTCCAATTTCCAAAGATATCAGAGTTGCTATACCAACTCTCCTTGCTTCAAGAACCATCCTACTACCAGGCTAACTTCAAAAATTGCTTCTGGAACCAAAACAATATGGAACTCAACTTCAGATGCATACAACCTCTGATCATTTCAATAGCTCCTACTTCCACATGAGAACCCTCATCTCAAACAAAAGATAATTCCCAAATAAGACGCAAGTCACTTTTGCGATCCTACCTAGTTCGAATTCCAAAGAAACTGTCCCCACTTTACCAATTTAGAACAGCTTAAAGCTTTTCCAAACCAGGTTAACCCTCCAAGAAAACATCACCACCCTCAGCCCGGACTGCTAAAAAGAAGAATCACAAGATTTCTAAACCCCCAGAGAAACAACCAACCTTGCTGCTTCCAAGCTCTACCTCGATGATACTGCGAAGCCAAAAGACCTTCTCGTCAGCACACCGAACATTTCTGAGCTGCACTGCTACCACAGCTATCCAAAGACTCTAATCTAAGTCTTGTCAAAACCCAAAACCTTCAACAAACCACACAACTGACTTCCGAGATGGCAGACAACTTCTCAAGGAACTCGGACTCCAAGCCAAGCATCCACAACTCTCTTACCTTAAGGAATAACAAGTGAGACCATGCCAAAGCAAAACGACTCATAGACCTTAGTCTCATATTCCAAAACAGCCAATCTCCTTGCTAAAGATCCAGATAACTTCTACACAGACGAATCTTCTCAGCGGCAGATAAAGACTGCTCCTCAACAACCACTACTAAAATTGCTTCAAAAGAAAGCATCTTCGGAAAATTTCCAAGGATACTGCATCTCATCTCGCAGTTATCAAGATATAATCATTTACTTCTGCACTTCCGACAGATCCAAACTTACACTTCCAAGATGAACTCCGAATCCTTTTAAAAAGATTTCCTTCGGATATCTGATAAATCCTTACTCCAAACTACACACCTTACTCGAGACGGTATTAGGTCTACAGTCTCAACAGACACTTCCAATCTCAACATATGGACCTCATCCATTAGTGGTAGTCGTGTTACACACATACCACTACTCCATCTATCTCTAAAACTTATGTTGGAAAATCCGAACAGATAACCCAACAGATTAGGTAGATATAGATATATAAATATAGTTATATATAAAAATTACAAGTACGCTCTCTCAAGAAGACACTACTACAGAGCTTAGGCATTCGCTCAACCTAACGCTCCCTAAAGAAAGACACACTTCAGAGCCTAGGTATTCACTCAACCTACTGCTCTGATACCAAGTGTGACGACCCGACTTTCTACTCCCAGAAAATCGCGTCATCTTGAAGAAAGAAAGGGATAGAAGAAGAAAGAAAGAGAAAGAAGAATACAAACAACATCAGAGAACTCACAGCGGAACGAATAGAATATAATATATCTCATAAAATATTACATAGCATCTTATTTCATCAGAGTACAACTATACAACACATATTAGACAGATTATAAACTTCTGTCTAACTATACAACTCAAGATACAAGTGATACAAACACAATATACACAGCGGAATCAATATATATCTACACGTCGAAGCCTCCTGCTCCATATCTCCTCCAGAATTCGTCAAGCTAACCTGATTCACTTGACTACTCATACATAATATGAGTACCCAAGAGTTTAATAAAACAGAAAATAAACACTCGGGTCAGACAGGGGTCTGGTGTGAGTAAACGGGTTAAAATTGCTTAACTTTAGAAAACCTTTGAAAAGAAAAGGTATCACGTAAGACTTCCCACACATAAACATGGAAAAGTTTTTACCTTACGCTAACCAAAACATTTGATAGGAAATCCAGTGATATTATAATAGTGTCTAGGGTTTTCAAGATAAAATACAGAAATAGCTGGAATGCTTACATCTCACGTTCCAACATAGTTGGGCACAAACAAAACCGTACAGGCACTTATTGGATTTTGAATTCCATACAATGGCAGGGCTACTGGGGTACCGCCCGTCACAGTACGTGGCCTAGATCAACGTACCGAGGAGCCACCCTAACTCCCCTGCAACACAAGGCCGGGCCCATTCCTTACTGAATAGTTCCAAATAAGACCACCCCGTGGTTGGCGCGACCAACCACCCACACAGCCGAATAATAAGGGACTCTAGACAGGGATGAATCTCACTCTCAAAGTGGGGGCTACCCACGAAGCCTTGGCGCACCTCCCCTGTTTTAGCCATTCCCGGTTGATGAGGCTTGAGGCTGCGATTACCTTAATAGAACATATCACTTAGAATGCTCATCGCCCGCCTGACGATGTGTTGAAAGCATTCGATCCATACAAGTTCGTTCCGGGTTCGAACGAAACCGAAGGCACTATCTCGTTGCACTCATTATTGGAATCACCCTCAGAGTCAACGACCATAGCCCTTGCACTCTGATTCGCCATCTCGAATCTATAAGCACTATTCCGTCAAACTCATTACGGAATCACCCACAGAGTTATACTGACGTATAGCTCTTACACCTCGAGTCTTCACTCGCTCCACTTGGATTAACGACCTAACGTTTAATTGGAATCGATGTGGTTTTCGGAATTCCAAATATGGAAACCCGATCCCGGTCTCACCGAAACCAAACGCCATTTTAATGTCCAAGTTGTACTTAAGGGATTTAACAGTTTAAACTTATATTCAGGATGATATATAACCAGATAGATGAATAACATTATCACAACAGATAATCATATCAAACATTCATCTCATAAGCAGCATATCACATAACAGATATATTCAAATCATCCAATATCATTCAATCACTCAATATCAATCAACATTCAATATCAACCAATCATCCAATATCAATCATTCATACAGAATTGATTAACTCTAAATCAATTTAATTAACCTATAATTAAATTAATTACTATCCTTTAATCACTTGGATTATCCTAATCCTGCATCATTTATTTATTACAAATCAAATTAAATTAATCATCTCTTAATGATTATCTTTAATTAATCTTCCTTGATTAATTATCTTTAATTACATTCAAGTAATTATCCTAAACCATATTCAGTAATTAACCCTTTAATTACTATCATTAATTATAATAATTAATGATCATTTATTAATTAATTAACTATAATTCATTACATTAATTTTTAATTAATTACAATTAATTAATCACATTTAAATTAATCACTTTTATTAATCAACCTTGATTAATTCATTAATTACATTAATTAATGATCCTTATTAATTTATAATTACTTTAATTAATTAACTTATAATTAATCATCTCATTAATCTTAAACAGAAATTTACAATTTATAATTACTTATCTTAATTAATTAACTTCTTAATTAATTATATTAACCTTGATTAATTAATCCATTTAATTAATCTTTAATTACTTCATTAAGTAATTGCTATTCAATCTAATTAACAATTAATCCTTAATTAATTACTTAATTAATTAATTACATTTAAATTAATTACACTTAGTAATTAATCTTAACTTAATCACATTCATTAATTAATTACATTAATTAATTAACTAAAATAAAATAAGTAATTAACTCTTAATTACTTACATAATTAATTATCTCTAATTACTTTCATTAATAAACCTTAATTTACTCTTAATTAATTACTTAACAAATAATTAATTCCATTATTAAATAAATCTTAATTCATTAATTTATTAATTACTTCATAATTAATTAATTTTAAAACAATTATATTAATTAATTCCTTAATTAATTACATTAAGAGATTACCCATTAATCACTTCTATTTAATTACTTCCATAAGTAATTATTTTTCTTAATTACATTCAATTAGTAACCATTAATTACTTATTAAGTAATTACACTTAATTAATTTACAATTAAGTGATTATTTAAAAATTAAATAAATAATTAACTAATTATTTAAAATTAATTAAACAATTAATTAATTAACATCTTATATAACTTCCTTAATACATTAGGAAAACATTAATCTTAATTAATCTTTTTACTTATTAACAAATCACATTAAGAATTCTTTTAATTCATATCAAAGATAAATTAACCATAATTGTCTTCATAAATAAATTATTTGATTTAAATCAAATGCTAATATCTTAAACAGATTATTCGATTTGGTTTTCAAAATCATATCAATAATCCTTATTTGAAAATAAACATTTAGAAATCATCTTTAAAAGTTTAAAACACTTTAATTATCTAATTCTAAACTTACTCATTTTAAATAAAATTTGAAATCTTTAGTTATTAAAATCTTACTTCTAAGACTTTACTTAGAACTTTGATTTAATACCTTAAATTCAAAATACTTCTTTTAAATTGAATTCCAAATTTTAATCAGATTAATTAGTTCAAAAGAAATTATCTTAACAATATTAAACTGAAAAATGGAACTCAATTATCACTTTTTTAAAGGTTTGATTTACAACAAGTTTTAACTTTTATAAACTCGTTTTTTTCTTATAAACTTGTTTATAATATAATGCCTACTTCATTTATTCAAACACAAGTTACTTAGCAACCTAAATCATTATACAGTAACCCGAAACCCACAACAAAATATACTCGAGTAAAACACACTGTTTCCCGAGCCTACCCCGAGACTCCACCCAGCTACCCCTATGCTTCGAGTCATTCCTATGAAATCGCGATAGCTACTCGAGTTTCCCTGGTTACCACGCGAGAACCCATCATGCTTCAATTCGTCTTCCCCAACAACAAAAACTCCAGTGCACATACCAACGCGTGCACATGTCCCAACGCTTCCAGCCACCGTTGACCACCGCGACGACCCACCCTAATTCTAAATCCATGCGCGAGTGCGAATGTGAACCCAGATTCACGAATTTTTGCTCGAATCGAAATTCGAACATCGAACCGAAATACTGCAACAGCCACTACCCAAAAACCACCCACGGCCTATCACTGCGTCGCCGTTGAACCTCGCCCTCATCACCAACGAACGCCATGACTATGAACATCAACTCCCCCAAAAATGAACGAACTCGGTTCATCAAACTCGACGCACGGTCACACCATTCAAGCTGTAAACAACTGTAAGCCTAAACCCTAATCTCCTCAAATTCGATCAAATTGAACATTGGAAAAATTTAAAAGTATTTTTCCCTTAATCTATAGCATACATACTAGCTTCGATCCAAGTATCAACTTAAATTATTAAGTATATCATCTTCAATTCATAAAAATCCCTAAATCCTTCAATCCCAAAATTCTCCCAAATTAACCAACTAAAAATCATGATACTAGTATTAAAAATCATGATTTTCTATTGCCATTCCAAACATACCATCAAAATTAAAGATTAAATTCATAAATTTTTAGCTCAAAATGATTTTTACTGTAATTTTGAAACTTCTGAACTATTATTTTGTTTCAAAAACTTATAAACATTTTTAGATGGAAATTCATATGATTATAAACAACTTCTTTTCACATATCAAGATCTAAAATTGTTTGGATTAAAAGATTTTGAATTTTTCCTTTTTAACAGATCATATACAGAAAGCACATTTGCATGCATTCAAACAAACACTCATAACATATAGATCCTAATCCATATAAATTCAAGCTATAGGATTTTAATACAGGTAATTAACAACACATGCATGGCATTAGAATAAGATTCAACTGTTTTTAAAAAAAAACATTTACTCACCTTGTTAAGCAAAGCACAGCAGATTTAAAAATGCAGAGCGGTACAGATTTTGAACATTCCAGGCTTGACACTTTAAATTTGAAAAGTTGCTTTGATTCCATTTGCATGCCTTTAATTTGCAGTAGATCATCCAATTGTTATACATGTTGAAGTTGCAAATTTTGTTGTTTACAGGTTGAACTAGATTGAATATGCAGATCTGAAGCTTCATTGCAGGTTGGAGATTTAATTTGCAGATTATAGTTTTGCAGGTTGAAGATTTACTTTGAAATGCAGATAGGATTTGCAGGTTGTATTTCATGTAGATGCATATTTAAATGTTGCAGATTTTCTCTTATTTGAATTCAAATTTTCAGATTTTGAAAGAAGAAAAATTCTGTTTTGAGCTAAGAAAGGAAACAAAGGGAAAACGTTTGAGAAAACTGATTTTCTTTTCTAAAAACATTTATTAAAATATGTTGCCACTTGTCTTAAAAATTACATTTGTCACTTAATTTGTTTAATAGCTTTACATGTGTTAATCTTTGCATAATTGTACTTAAAACCTTATTACAAAATTAATTATATTTATATTTATGTAAATGAGAATTTTGTATTTATGAGATGTTTTTATGTTAATAAACTTTGAATTTTGATACATATACAAGTATAAATCTTTTAATTTACTAAATACATAAATACTTATGTATGCATTTTAAAAGTCTAAAACATTTATTTTATACATTCATATCCATTTTAAATTTAAACATTTTAAAGAAAACAAAAATAAAAATAAAACATTGATTAATTCCTTTATAAACTACCATAATTTAAATAAACAACTATCTTATATTTTGAAAACAAATAAATTAATCTTTATATTTTTAAAAAATTGAATAAATCTTTAAATTAACTTTTGAAAATATAAATTAAAACAAAGCTTTAAATTACAATATTCATTCATATCTAAATTATCAATTGATTAAGATTAAATTTCAAAACAACCCAAACTATAACATATAAATACATATATATTATAATTTGAAAATTCATCTTTAAAACAAAAGATCTCCTATTTACAATATATATCAAATGTATATATTATAAAGAGAATAAAATTTTATTAGCTTTTGAAAAACAATTCTTATCAATTTTATTGCCAGATTATAAATTCATTAACCTTTAAAAGATTACATTAGCCAATTTTAAATTAAAATTACAATGAAAATTATCAATCCAATTAAATTATTAACACAGATTATTAAATTCTTATTGCCCAAAATTCCGGGTCGTTACATTTGAATTATTAAAAACGATGTGTATAAAAGACTTATAAAATTGATATTTTATAAATTAAAAATATTGGAATATTAAAACAAGTTTTATAAGTATTAAAAATGAAATAAAAATGGATTTCATAAGTGAACGCAATTTATAGATTTATAAATTGTGAAGTTAGAAAATGGATAGATTTTGTAAAATATAAGATTTATAAGTAATCAACTTATAAATCGGATTTTGGCACTTAAAATGAGATATAAAAAGGATTTTTATAAATAGAAGTTTATAAAAATATAAATGGAGTTTATAAACGTTGTTTATAAATCCAAAATCAATTGAATTTGATAAGTTGGATATAGGAATATATGAAAGGAATTATATTCACGATTTTGGACAGTGAATATATTATTAAATGAAATGGTTATGTTTTTGGGGAAGGAACATTATGAAATGAAGTTAATGATTTTAAAGATGTTTTAAAATGCATTAAGTATCGAATACATAGATTTCAACATTCATTGTTGAAATAGACGTTTTCGAGAAATAGAATGAAATGGTGGACTATAACACTGTTGTTATAGTAAATGGTTTCCGAAAGGAAATGTTTTGTATAGTATTGGGATTTATATATCTATTTAAACTTTGAATCCCTATACTAGTGATTTTGGGTCGTCGTAACGATGTTTTACGTAACATTCGTTTTGGCCCAAACAAATGTGTTTAAGAGAATGATTTCTAAAAGAATGAAATATATACTTAATTTTCGATTTAAGTATATTGAATATTTTCCAAGTGTTGAAATTGAATGGATTTGTGAATTACTTATGAATAAATAAGTATGGGAATGTTTTTCCAATGTGAAATGAAATGTTTTGAGAATTTATCTTTTTGAAGATAAATTGAAAATGAATAATTGAAATCGTATATTCATAAATATTTTGGAATGTAAATTCACTATGGAATTTATGAATGAAAAGGGGAATTTGTTTAAAAATAAATGTTGATTTATTTTTGAAATTATGGGAATTAATTTACGGATTTGGAACGTAAATATAAAGTAAATCGTTAAGGATTTATTTAATTGGTTTAAATAAACCATTTTGAAATGAAAGTATTTCCGAGAAAGGAAAATGATTGAAATTGTTTTCAAAAATGGTAAAGGATTGAAAAGTGATTTGAAAATTAGTTTTCAAATGTTTGAAGTGTGGGAAATTATATATCTAGTAAAGATATTTTGGGAAGTAAATAATTTGGGAAATTATTTGGAATTGGGTGATGTTGAGCATGCCTATTTGATACTTAAATAATCCGACTATCAATATTTACCTTTAAATAGGTATTTGTTGTGATTTGCTTGAATTTGATTGCCACACTTATTTTTAAAATAAGCGCTCACTATTCGGATTAGCCGGGAAAGGATCTTGGGGTCGTATAACCCATTCCGAGTATGTGATACGTCGTTATGGATTGCATTTGATGACCAGCATTGAAGACCGGATATTTGTGTAAATGGAAGGATTACCGTCGAGTTACTCTACATCGGCTGATCTCCGATATAGAGGTTTTATCACCCTTAGTGACGGGAAGTCCGGTCGTGATTAGTGAATATCCGGATTGCAAGGACTTCTTTGTAAGTGCCTTCGGTTCTGTTCGAGCCCGGAACAGACTTGTATGGATTGTATGTCTGACATTACAAATTGAGTTATAATGCTGATTTCTTTCAAATATATTTCTGTTGGTGGCGGAGAATTTATTCTCTTAGCTTAACACCCTTCTCTGAGACGTACGAGCTCAGAGGTTATATAGTTGAAGGTTATTAGTGATATACTCCCAATTTGGTAGTGTGGCATGCTGAGTGTTGCTGTGAAATGATCATTGTTTGATCATTTGTGATAGGATCATTTATTTGATCATTGGTGATCATTTCTATGATCATTTGTTGACCTAAAGCACGGCTTTTGTATAAAGCGTGGCTTTGTGGACGAGACTTCGTCGGACCTCACACCTCGGAAATGGTCAAAACAGGAAGGATGCGGCAAGGTTATTAGGGGGTAGCGCCCCATTAGTGTATGTCATTCCTTCTGGATAGAGGTGGTATCATGGTATGGAGCCCAGATATTTAACCTATGTTGTTGCTGCAAATTTTGTGGTTGTTGGAAATCGAGGATCCTCGGATAGATCGGTTACGATCGGGGGATGACATATTTGTGTCAGTAGTTACCCAGTTAGGGGTAACCCGGCCTTGTGTTGGCAGAGATCCGGTTTGGTTCTCGGGACGTCATTCCAGAGGCGTTTCCATGTGGCAATGGGAAGTTTCTTGGCCTGACCATTTGTTGGAAATCCAAAGAAATAATACGATCTTGTACGGTTTTAGTTGTATAACCTGCCATGGAATGTGGCGGTAACCTGCTATTGAACATGGTAGCTATAGTAGGCATAAGTGCAGAATGCCTATGCTAGCGAAGATTTATATTCTACTTTCGAAATTGTTTTCTATACTATGCACTAGTAATAATATCAAATGTTTCTTTTTAATGCGTATCAAGCATCTTTGACTATCATAAGGAGAAATCTCCTCTGATTCTGCGTTTGCATTGTGTGTGTGTGCGGGAGGCCTTATGGTAGTCTCATTTTTAAAAGCATTGCGAATTGACTTTAAAATATTCCTCTATTTTGATTTTAAAGATAAACTGTTTTGAGTTCTCACACCAGTCACATGACTGACTCGGAGTTTATTATTTTCCTTCCTAAACTCTGGGTGCCCACCAATTTCCACACGGACAGACAAGAGTTAAGGTTTATCAGGATATTCAGGAGTTGCTGGAGGCAAGCTGGATGGCATGGCGTATTACTAGTATATAGTATTTCTTTTCCGCTGTTGATGTTGTTTGTTGTTGTACACTCTGATGATGTAATGAAATGTAATGTAATGTAATAAATGACATAGTTCTTTATTTAAAGATTATTCATTTATTTATTATATGTTGTTCCGCTGCGAATTGTGAGATTCTGATGTTGTTCTGTTATTTCTTCTGTTCTGTTTTATCTTTTTCTATCTTCTTCTACTTTTTCTTCTTCTTTAAACCTAACATTTTGGTTTTTCGGCAACGAAAAATCGCGATCGTTACATGAAAATTTTCTTATAAAACCCCTTCGAGAAAATCGTTTTTGACCATATTTTCAGATTAGTAATTTTTGAAAAATTGATTTTATAATTATTTTTGAATTTGATTTTAAATAACTATTTTGACTAATCTGACTCCCTATGATTATTAAAAAGATGAATAGTGATTGAATGAGTGATGAGTGCTAATATTGATCATATATTATGACTCGAGATAGTATAATTAGTAAATTTCTTTAGAAATTTAAACAAGAGTTATAAAACTTTTTGTTGGTAAAAATTCCATGACCATGTCTATCTCTATCATATTTCTAACAACCATCACTCATCAAAATTCTATATAATTTGTCAATATGTGGTACTTTAAGCAGGAATCGTTCGTTTTTCATTTTTCATTTTTTTCTTAAATATATATATATATATATATATATATATATACATATATATATATAGTAATAATAAATAAATACCAATGTATTCACTCTCATTTAAAAGTCCTCACGGTTATGCATGGGTGAATTACTTGGAATTTGTTATGTGCTTCCATGCTCATTTAAAAGTCCTCACGGTTATACATGTATGGAACGCATATCAAAAGTTGATTTTTAAAATAAGCAAGTTGATTCTAATCACATTTAAAAGTCCTCACGGTTATACGTGGTTAGAAGATACTTGAATTCATTTTTTTAAATAAAATTGGAATACTACTAATCTCATTCAAAAGTCCTAACGGTTATGCATGATTAGTAGATATTCAAATTCCTGATATAAATATACCACAAGTAGACACAACTGTATGGTTTTATATGATGACATAATTCCCATCATTCTAAAAGTGGAATATGCGCCTAACAGAATATTTATGATTTTTTTTTGATTTTTTATTGAAATTTAATATTTATATTCAATTGAGTTTTAATGTTGAATTAATATCGATCACTTTATCTCTATTTTCTCTAACACTATTATTATTTTGCTGATAACAAAAGGGGGGAGAAAAGTTAAGATTTTGTCAAATAAAATCAAGCAAAGGTCAAATAATTTTCTATTTGCATTTAGGCTCATTTGCATATTTTTATTTGTATGCATATATGTAGGGGGATCTTTGTGTAGAGAGGAAGCATTTAAATAGGGGGAGCAATTAGAGCATATGAATGATCAAATACATTTAACATATTCAAAATCTTAAATATATGTTTGTTATCATCAAAAGGGGGAGATTGTTGAATATGCGGTTATGATTTTTGTTTGATGATAATAAACATATATATATTCGTTTAAATGTATTTTTTAATGTACCATTTTATTTTTCATAGATTAAATAAATATTTGCTGAATAAAATTAAATAATACAGAATTTGAATTTAAACAGAAATTTTATTCAAACAAATATTTATTACATTTTTGAATAGTACAAATTCAAGCTCTCATTATACATATACAATTTTGATTACAAATGCATCACAATTTCATATTTACATTTAACCTCACTACACATCACTCATTCACTCAATTCGTATTTTATCTTCAACTTCATTCCAGTTAGAATCCAGCATCTGAGCAATCTGCAAAAATATACACTAACGTAGTAAAATTGAAAACGAAATATTTTTGCAATATAAAATAAAATATGGTTTTTTGAAAATATTATTTGCCTCAGTTATTTGGGTTGTTCGTCATCATTTAAATTTGAATTCATCATACACGAACAGCTTGTGACATATACAGTGTATCACTGTATATGCCACAAGGCCGTGCACATCGAAATGTACACATGATTGATTTACAGGGACAGGTGAGCACAGGTCAAACCCAAATGAAAAGACGGGTTCAACTCAAATGCAATATAAATAAAATCACAACACACACACATGGTCAAACCCAAGCTATTAGCTGGATTCAACACAGGGCAGTTGTACAGGCTACGACTTCAAGCATGACTGGAGATGTACAAGTTCGTCACAGCCAATATCAATGCACATGAAGTTCAAATGATATGGCTTCACAATAAATAATAAGACATGAACAGATAAGAGACAAAGTGGATACACAACATGAAGCACATGAATCCGGACTGAAACAAATGATACCAGATTCAATTCAAACTACAATTAACTATACTCAAGTACTACAAATCAAAGAACAAGGAACCAGACCACAATGGCACTGTCAAAATATGCTATAGTGATGATACAAGCACTTGCAACAGAAAGTGGTGCAAATACAACTCCAGAATGCATCAGTGTGCAAAGAGCTCGAGCACAAGATATGACAACTACACAATGCAAAGCCCAGTGATCAAACATGAACACTACAAGTCAGTAGAGAGCCCATACTAGATGAAATACATGGAGACAAAGCCAAACTGCAACAAGACCAACTCCAAATGCATCAATGCTTGAAGACTACAGCAAAACCAAAGTATCATAAATACATAAACAATGGAAACACGAGCTAATGAATGCTACTGGTATGAAGTAGATCAGCATGTGTAAGCTAGTCTACAATTACGAGATATGACATCACAGCAACCAGGCAGCAAGTACATCATGAAACCAAAGTGCTCAATGCACAGTGCAGACAAATGCACAATTCAAATGAATATGAAATAACCAGAGAATGGCCAGGACTAAGGCAACAATGTGCACAGGTCAGGGAAGCAACAGGTGCACAGAAGACTCAATGCACAGCAAGTATGCAACAGTGAATTTGGATTGAGCAGGTGCAAACACAAGTTGTACAAGAAATGAAATGAAATCAAGTGCACCGGTACAAAGTTTGACTAGAAATGCAACTCCAAGCAATATTCAAATGGTCGACTAATGAACATCATATATACATGTGTTTGAAGACCAGTGATTATGCAACACTTCAATATCAATGCCTGAGCCGAGTAGAAGTTTCAAAATAATCAAGCAACAATTTCACAGAAACCAAAATTCATAACCTAGTCAAAGCCGAGGTCAGTGAACAAAGTCAGAGACCATAATCAAGCAACAACATGTACAAGTCGAGATGAACAATGTAAGCATGGAAGTCGTGGAAGCATACCGAAGTCAACGAAAAATTCACAGTATCAATATCAAGTTCGTACCAAATCAAAAATGGCCAAAGTCAAATGAATTCAACACCGTGGCGACCACGTAACAAATTCAAAGCCGAGTATTTTAAACCAAGTCAACTAAGCATTATCAAATATACGTTTCTAAACAAGTCAAGAAAAATCACGAGCATCTAAGTAAATACGAGTGGCCGATTAAACAGAATTGACAAATTCAAATAAGTTTATACGAATGAAAGTAAAGGAGATCGAACGCATATATAACCCAGAATCATCACTGGCAATTAATCATCAGAGTTCAATTGAGCATAGCAGAAAAGCATAAAGGAAAATCACATACCAAAATTGAAGTCGAACTCCAGAAGCAGCCGAAAACATCAGATAAAGGATCGACAAATCAAACACGCAAATATCCACTGATCGATCAACATAGGCGTGCTTCGAAAAGCCCTAATTTGAATAAAAGAGCCGAAGCCCTAATTTCAGAAAGAAGAACGAGAGCCGCCATATTTTATCTTCCAGAGCAAAAGGAGATCGGGTTTATTTACAAAGGGGAAAAGAAAAGAGGCCGGCCTTGTTAAAGAATAAAAAAAAGGGGATTTAGTTTTTTAATTAGGGCTTTATTTGTTTTAAATTTGTTTTCTAAATTTAAATTCTTTTTAAATCGTTGTATTTTCTAGTCGTGTGACTAGGGGACAAACTACGTGGCGTAGTTTGAGAATTCACAACTCAGTGGCTGAGTTGTGGCAGGGTTTTGAGCGTAGAGTTAGGTTTAGTCGATAGCGAGTGTCGCGAGTTTATGTGTGTAAGCGTCTGACTATCTAATTTCTAGTAGAAACCTTGGGGGCAGCACGTAGGCAGGTTTTGCCGAAGCTGGGTAAATTCTGTGTCGTTCTATTTCTACATTTATTATTCTGCTATTATCTGTGCTGCTATTGTTCTGTGATCTGTGTTGAAATTATTTTATAAGCTTCCGCAATTAATTTTTATAATTTATACTATCACCTTATTCACCCCCCCTCCCTCTAGGGTGAAATCGATCCTACAGATATGATAGATAATGTATAGAGTACAGCACATAAGCCATATTTAATAGTTGCGGTGTGAATGCCACAACAATAATAGGTATACAATCAATACCACTAAGGTGCATTCGCATAGTGGATTTTCCATGGAGATCTCCTCGAATTTAGCCGAATCTGACCTCATGCACAAGAATCGGAGATATCATTCCGAGAAACATACATCTCTAGGGAATTTACTATATGAAATGTGTAACTGGCCCATGCTCTGACAATCGTGGTTTTGAATGCATTGCTCATGCATGCATATTCGTAAGTAATACTAGATGGAGTCACTTGGATCCTCGGGGTTGCTAAAATAATACATTCCCTTTGGCAATGCATCCTACCTATGATTTTAGTCATTTCCAATGTCGAGGCTACACTCATCATCTCTCTCTCGAGTCTTCATCACTCGAACAGAACACGTCCCCTAGTGGATTCCCACATCTCGAGCAGATCACAAATCACTACATGGATTCAAGCATCTTAAACAAACATCGAACCTCTGTATAGATTCCCGCATAGGTCCTTCGACAAATGCTAACAATGTCCTCTCTGTTGGAATACTCCACAAGATAGATAGTACCACATGATAGCATCGTTTGAAATGTTAACGCTGACTTCTCTCTTGGATTTTAACCTTAGGATTGATAGTTTGATTCTATAACATTTCACTTCACAACCGCTTCCAAAATACAAAACTTAAATATTAGCATTGAAGTGGTAATCGATACGTAAAATACTTACCGATCCCAGTCTCTTCAAAACTAATTCAATGAATTTCCAACTAAATCAATTCCTATTCTTTCAAAAGTAAGCGAAAGCAAGAGACATTTCGTACCAATGCTTCTCCCTGGGGTTCACATTGATATGAAATCGTGAAGCCTTTCGATAACTTCTTAAGTCATATTTGGTCAAGTTCGATAATCGACGAATTGATTATCTAGTAAAAAAAACAATTGTTATGCAAATCATAATTCGTACGCTTAATTCTTTTCGAACATTCCGACTCAACTATTCCTTTCCCAAGAGTGAAGCCAGGTAAGTTAGAGCATCAGTTGCATCAAGCCTTTTCTAGACACTTCATTCTTGAATCTCGCAAATAGATAAATCTACCTCATTGGCTTTTGGTATTAAAGTATAGTATTATTGATTTCCATAAATAATAAGAAATCGATATAATGAACAAGTTTCCGACATTTTCTAACTTATTATTCCTTGGTTAAGAGGAAAGCCCGGTAGGTTAGACCTCTACTGCTCAGTCCCTACTGGACATCAAACTTAACTCTCATATATAGATAAAACTTCTTCGACTTTTAGTGTTAAGCATAGTTAATTACTTTTCAAACAAATAATTAAACAATCAACCATTTGGCCATTTAGCAATTCTAACCCCTTTCCAAACCTTTTGTTTATACTCTCAACATACTTGAAAATACTTATAATAGGTTTTGAAATAGTTATCCAAAATATTACTTGAAAATAACAACTGTACAATTTTCTTTAAAACTTGAAAAGACATGTTTTCAACAAAATATCTCTTCTTTAAAAATTCACGACTAATTCTTAACAATTCGTAAATATCTCAAACCATTTTTGAAATACTCTAATATGAGTTAGTAAACATTCATATGAAAGTGAAACAAAATACTTAAACTTAAATATCTTTTCTACCCTTTTAAAGTCCAAAATCAAGGCTAAACGAGGCAGTTTTGCACTGGTGATGTTTTGGACGCTTTTCGATATGTTACTTAACTTTTTACTGCTCAAGCTTTTAATAGCAATATACATACATACAAAGAATTATTAATATGGTGAGAAACCCCTAAGGATCTCTCTACAAAGTTCCATAGCAATCACCAAAAACAAGGTAATTCGCAACTACATCTATAGCGACTATCGCTATAAGTGCACTTTTAAATCCGAGTCCGATCTAAACCAAAGTCCATCTATAAACTATTTTCTTTGTTCAAGATCTTGTCTCAAGTCATACAAGTCCATTCAAGTCCATATATATGGATCACATATGTCACTTATTTTTAAGTAAGAATTCAACCAATGTTTTAACATAAGATAACTATAATTTACCTTCATAGATGTGTATGGAAACTCCATATATGGTTTTCACTATTATCGCCCTAGCCTTGATGACCTGACATAAGGAATTGATGTTTATTTACAGTCATTGATTGAAGAGTATAAAACACCGTGGCATAAAGGAGTTGAAGCATATGGTATTTCAAAATAAATTCATATATTCGCTTCTTTGTTATGGACTATTGGTGATTTTCTCGCATATGCAATGCTTTCAAGTTGGAGTTTGGTTGGTCATCTAGCTTGTCTGGATGAAACATGAGCATTTTATTTACCACATAGGAAGAAAATTTCATGATTTGATTATCATCGCTGTTTTCTCTATATTAATCATCCTTTTAGAAAAGGTAGAAAAAACTTTACAGCTAATAGAGTAAAGACTATGCAATTACAAATGATTTGGTCAGGCGAAGGAATATATGAACTTGTAAAGGATTATCCAAAGATATACATAAACTAGAGTACAAATTGAAATTCCAGGAAAATCGATGATTCATATTGGTTGAAAAAAGTATATTGAGAGTTGCCTTATTGAAAAGATATCCTACTTCATCGTAATATTGATGCGGTTGCATAACGAGAAAAATGTGTTTGACAATGTGTTTAATTCAATTTTGAATGTTAAGGAGAAGAGTAAGGACAATTTAAAATCTAGACATGATATACAAGTATTATGTAAGCGTCCCAAGCTTCATATAAGGTTAAATGACACTAAAAAACCAAAAGCATGCTATAATTTAGACAATACCCAAATTTAAGTTATGTTAAAATGAATGGAAGGATTAAGATTTCATGATGGGATTTCTTCTAATCTTTGTAGATATATCGACTTTAAAAAGGTAAAACTAAGTGGGATGAAAAGCCATGATTGTCACATAATGATGCAAAATTTGTTACCCAACGTTTTCAAAGAACTATTGCCTATAAAAGTTTGGACGGTTATAAGGCAACTTAGTTTGTTTTAGAGGTTTGTTCGACTACGTTAAAAGTTGAACATATATGTAAAATTGAAGTAGAAATCCTTATATTTCTCTGCAAATTGAAGAAAATATTATCTCTAGGTTTCTTTAATGTAATGGAGCATTTACCTATTGATCTTCATCTAAAGCACGTCTTTAAATTGCTATGTAATATGGATAGATGTATCCATTTGAGAGATATTAATATTGAGTATGTTAAATATTAGTTTAGTTACATATACAAATCAAATTTAATTTGAAATAATTTTTGAATAGATACTTAAATCATGTAAAGAAAAAAGTTAGGCAAAAAGCATGAGTAGAAGGTTCGAAATGCAAACCATACATCAAAGAAGAAGCTTCGTTCTTTTTCTCTCATTATTTCAACGAACATGTGAACTTATCATTTAAAAGTGTTCCACATAATAATGAAGGCCTTGAACAAAATTCTTCTCAAGTAATATTATCTATTTTTAGACAACTTTGTTGACCTATTGGAAAATGTATGTAACTATGGTTAGATAATAGAGACTCCCATGTAGCACATTATTTTTCTTAATTATTTTTAATTTGCACCATTTGTTAGGTAATTTTTAATAATTATTCTCGATATATTTATTTTAATAATACACATGTAGATTATAATGTAATATATTATTCATATCTGCATGTTTATGAATCACAACATCCACACGGTGATCTCGGTAAAGAATTCACTGGTTGGTTTTCTAACTACCTTTATGTTTTGAGAAATTATGTGGTCGACGAAGGATTGAAGCATCTTACGTTGTGACCAAAAAGAAATATCAAGATATATCCAATATCTTTGTCAATGGACATAAATTCAACACCAAAGAATATGGTGCTAAAAAACTAATTAACAATCCCATGTATTTGCTAAAGGTAGTGATGACTCAGATAATCATGTAAATGATTTTTATGGTATGTTAACCCAAGTGTTGCAATTGACATATTTCACACGACATAGGGAGGAATTTTTTTGTTTAGATGCAATTGGTTCAGCAATGTTCTAGGTTCTAGAATCAACATGCATAAAGATTATAATCTTATTGAAATAAAGCATACCTCGAATTATCATAAGTGCAATACTTTTGTATTAGCCAAACAAGCACTACAAGTTCATTATGCTCCTAATCCATCTCTAAAACAAGATAAAGCATATTTGTTGGCAGTTTTTGAAACAAAGGCAAGATTTACGTTTGATGGAAAGAATATTCCAAACAAACAAGCTTATCGGGCAGACCTTGAGAAAAATAGCGAAATAATAGTAACTGACGATAAGTATGATTTTGACCTCTAAATGATGAATCGGATGGTTTAGTAGAAGCATTTAAGACTACGTTGGAAAACAATATAGAGTACAAGACTGAGTTTGAATCAGAAAATGACAATGACTGATTAATAATATACATTTTGATAAAAGGTAATTTATGTGATTATTGATGTTAATTTTTTTTCATTAAAATGATGTTTTCTCGTAATAAAATGAAATGTTCTGCCATAATAAAACAATATGTCTGTGATAGGTATTATGTCGTTTCAAAGTCAGAGTGCATCCCATTCATCAAGTTCCTCGTCTTCTACTCAAAGAGGGACCGCCATGATAGGTAATGGCAGCGGCCAATCACAGCAGGCACAATATCCCATAGTGACGTCATTCAGCAAGTGAATGAGTAAGTATTAAATTTATTCCAACATCATAAATATTTTATGTATGATATATTAGTCATGATTTATTAAAGATCTGTATCATATTTAACTCAAAGGATTTGAGATGGAGCCATCAGATGTTGTTCTTAATGTTACCAACCTTTGTTATAGGAGCAAGATAAGGGCTTGCTGGCCTAAGTAGGATAGTATCCCACCCCACATTATAAAGTGTATCTGCCAGGACTTCCTCGTAATTGTGAATTTGTATATTATTATATATAACCATTGTACAAATTGTTGACTAAGTATAAATGTATAATTTATATTTTTTTCAAAGTGCGGGGGCGTAGACTTGCAAGAAGCTTACCATCTCTTTTGCAAAAACTACTAGATAAAGAAAATGAGGAAGAACTATCGCAACATGTGTCAGCCATAAAAAAAGCAAAGAAGAAGCCTGACTGGATAGGCGCAAGCGTGTGGGAAGCCTGAGTTGCTCACTTGAATAGCTATGAAGCTAAGATAATTTTACTAATCTCTTATTAATTATTTAAATTGAAGTTTCATATATAATCTATCACATATCATATAGAGTATATTCTGATATGTCAAAATATCACTTTAACTTGTTTCATATATAATATATAATTTACAAATTTAAAATATAATGTTCAATTTAAATTTACAGGTAGAGTCAGAGAGGAACTCTGCGAATAGAAATAAGAATCCAGTCACACAGCAGTGGTTCTGAATCATTCTAACATTATTTTCAAGAGCTGGTAAATTTATTAATTGCAATTATAAATAGTTATTACATTCTATAATACTTATTTTGGGAAAGAGAGCATCAGGTTCCCGTCTCTTATATGAACATGTTTGTACGTTACTCATGCCATCGAGCATGAAAATGAAGATGGCACGGTCGCGTACACATGGCATGACTCAAAATCACAACAGGCTCATGTAAGCATATTTTAAGTTATAAGTAATTAATAATTAGTTTAATTAATTAGTTATAAAGAATTAAAATAATATATTGTTAATTTCAATTGTATTTTTATTTGAAATTGCAGGAAAAATTTATGCAACAACGTGAGAAGCTGCTTGAGGGAACGAGATGGGATCAATTGAGTACTAACAGGGAGGATACAAATTTTATAGCTATCATGGACCTGGCAATGCGGAATACGCACTATGGTTTTGGCAACTAAGGGGTAATGAATAGTATGTTTAGATTTGACTATTTACTAATCTCTCGACTGCAATGAACTTGAAATTGTTTAGATTATTTTGGCCCCATTGCTTTTGGTTTTAAAACTGAAAGTCACATGTATTGCTTACTTGCTTTTGGTCTTTCTTATTTGGGTTCCTAGACTTGTATATTAGTAGTTAATTAAATAATAAGGCAATAAACAAAGATATTTCTTTAATAAATGTTTTTTTCTTTATAATAACTACTAAACCACTTAATTTAGAGCAACTTGTGCTTTAACGTGTAAATTACTTGATGTTAGTTAAAAGGAAACAATTTTTTAATCGAATAGATTCCAAGAATATAATCTCGACTATCTTATATCTTTGCTAGCTATTAAAGAAATTGCAACTTAACCAAATCTCGATCAGTGTTTCACAGTCATGCCTGTTATATAAATAGTGTATTAGTTTAGGACTAGGAAAACAAAAATTAGATGTAGCTCGTAAAATTACTTTCTTATATGAACTTATATATCACATTTTTATAGCGGCTGCTAAGCCTATATTTTCCATTAGGTAAAAATCCTTTATTAAATCACAAAGTGTTGTAGGCTAGACGCAAGCAAGGCACCTTCAAAAATGCTTAGGATCTAGCAGAGATTTAGGACTTGAGAGATAGGGTTACCGAGCCAAAGGAACGAGACCGTCGACGCACTATGGAGATGACACAGTCAGATGAGCGCATTGCTTTGTACATGCAGCAGCATGGCTCTTCGTCAGTTGCTTTCAGAGATGATCAGCAGTGATAGCTATGATTATTTTAGTTTGTGTTGGGATATTGTACATATATGCACTTAGAGATAGTGAGGGTGGTGCGTTTTGATATATTTGATACATTTTAAGGAGATGTTGGATGTTTGAGCTTGATTTGGATTGTTGTGATATTTGTTGGGTTGTATTGACATAACTGATACATTTTGAAATGATAGAGATTGATTTTGTGTATGATGTTGGAATTTTTTGTTGATGGTGGATTGTCCGAGTTTGATTTATTCTAAATGTTGATGTTTTTTGCTATTAATTTTTTATATGTGATTTGAGCTTATATATTATTTATATGCATGAAATCAAGCTGCGATATGTGTGTGTGTTACATGGAAGACGAACGGCCGGAGAAAAAAAATTCCAGATTTTCAACGGATGCCGATGGTTAATTGGTAAACAATAATCAATGACATCCGATGGATTTCGACGAAAATATGGTTAAACCATGACTTCCCACATGTACATGGCAACCATCAAAAGCCACTGCTACAAGCCATCGAAAAGAAGTCAACTGAGCCATCAGAAACTATTGGAAACTATAACAACCCGCATATTTTACGATTGTATATTTAGATATAGCATCGTTAGTCGGATTTAAGTCCAAAATGTCACTTTTTGCAAACAGTCGAATTAGGACCTGTGACCACTTCCATTGAGTTCAAAACGACGTTTGCGACCTTTTTTAGGTATAAACATCGATATGTTTGGAGTTAGCTAGAATTTTGACATTTTCATTTAGGGCTTTGGGCTTAGGTTTCAGCCCACTAACCTAACAAATAACCCAACTTCACTCCCTTCATTCATTCCACTTCTCATTTCCTAACACTCTTAAGCTAAGGTAAAAATGGGGGAAGGAAGAGGAAATTAAAATTCCTAAGCCTTAATTTTCTTAGGAAATTCTAGTTCTTGCTCTAAAATCCAAGAGAAGCTTAGGTAAGCATCCTCTTCATCTTCTCCATCTCTATCCGTCTTCAAATTTCAGAAATTCCTATAACCTAACTTCGGAAAAACATCACCTTTGATAATAGATTGAAGATTCTAGAGGTGTAGTGAAGAGGAATTGATCTTGCCTTGTTTTAAAAGCTTCTCCTTCATTGTTTTTGGGTTTAAAAGTTGAGTTTTTGAACTCACATCTATGTCTATAACTTTCTTTGTGGTTAGGTATGAATTCCTAACATCTATTCATGTTCATTTGCTTTCGATTTGAATTGATTTGGTGAATTTTCCAAATTTTAGTGTTTTGAAGTCAAAATCTTTAAAAATCCTATTTTGGATGTTTGAACATGTTTTTGGTGGCGCATCAAAGAGCCTATAGTGCTGGGTTGTTGCTTGACATAAATCTCTAGTCTCCATTGCTCGTTCGATCGTGTTCGGTTGGATGCCTTGCTTGGCGCTAGGCTGGAAATACTGCATTTGACAGTTCAGTGGACTGAACGATAAGTTCAGTCGACTGAACCAGGGAATAGAAAGTTCCTATACCAGTATCAGTCGAATGACTACCCTAGTTGAGTCGGCTGAACCTGAAACCGAAAGTTTCTGTGCACAGTGTCAGTTGACTGACCATCCTGGTTCAGTCGATTGAATCTGCTATCTCAGCCAAATTGCCTTTTTGGTGTGAGCCTCCAATTTTAAATTGATTTTCGTTGCTCCGATTAGTTGTTATTACTTTTGTGACTTTGATAATTTCTTCTTGGGGATTTTTGGGAATTTCCATTTTGATGGATTCGGTATCGATTCATATGGATTAGATTCACGTCTTCATATGTGAATTTTGGTGATTGATCGTTTCTACAATCATTTCTGTGATTTGTCACTTTGAAATACAAAGATTTCTACACTAGTAATAAATATTCAAACTCTTTCATCAAAACGATTTCAACATTTACTTTCAATATCAAACTCGCCATTAAAATCGATTTCTAATCTATTAGTAAATACAAACCTTTCCTCGTTCTTTGAGAAATCAAATTAAACGACTTAGAAAAACAAGTGGTATGAAACGCTTGCGTTTACTTTGTCGGTTAATTCTTGGACTTGTTCGATTGAAACTCTTGTGACAATCTTCGAGTGGAACTCTATAATTTTTTCGTAAATATTTAAGTTAAGCAAGTGGTTATGGGACATGAAGCTAAACTCATTTATTTACTAGCTTAGTGTAATCGACACTTTCTATAGATCCACGATGATCATTTAATGGTTTAGACTAGCGTTATGTGATGTCTCTTTGTCCACGCAGGGGACTATACCTCGTTCTATTGAGCTTCGTCTCATTTCTTTTATAGGCTAACGACCTATTGGTTCTTTGGAGTTTCAACTCATTTTTATGGGCTAGCGACCCATGTTCTTTTATGGAGTTCGGCTCATCGGACGTACCATTTGTACTACGTCGTTGTTCCGAACTGTTCGAGTTTCAGGTTCCTCGGGCATACCGTTATTATACTACGTCGTTGCACCGGCCCTATGGTTAGTGACCATGGGTTAGCGACCCGTTTGCGATGCATGTGTTGGTGAGTTTTCATAATCCCGTTTATGATAGGGCTCCCCCTTTTGATTTCTGGATTTCTAATTGATGATTTCTAGAATTTGTGTTTCTTCAATTTCACGGTTGGCTTTGATATATTTGTCAATATTTGTGGTTTGGTGAATAAAATAAAGAATATGACTTTTTATTATTTCTGAGTTTCTTGAGATATTGTATGGTTTTTTTTGTTGTTAAATGTATACTTGTCACGGTATGGCATTATTGCTATCATACATTTTTGTTATATCTCGTATTCTATCTCAATTTATCTGATATTTATAGCTAGACTGATCCATTTATTATTTTCTTATTAAATAATACTCGGGTTAGACCGAGATGTTACAGGTGCTGCTGTTTGACTTCTTATCTAGGACCATCATCTGACTTTTGTCTAACTACTTTAGATTTGGTAGTTTTTGTTGTTATACATTCAAGATAGAGATTCCTCGATGTATATTATTCTTTTGTCTAACACTTGTACCTATTCTTTTGTGAGGTAGTGGATCTTGTATGACCACTACTTTGATGTACATTTTTATGTGATATATTCATATCAGTTTTCGCCTTTGTGATATAGATATCTGTGACTGATTTGTGTTATGCTTATTTCTATATTTGTTTCCGAAGACCACATAGCCACTATGTAGTAGCTTTGAGTTTGTATTTGATATGTCAGATTTTCTCTTGAAATGAAATGCGTGACATATCATTGGACATATCGGTACCCGCACAAAGCCATTACATGGATGGTCGCTCCTCAACGGCCTTATTCTTCATGCTAGTCGACGGCATTACCCCATAGTGTCCTTGGGTAGCGCGAGTATAGAGGTGGGGCGTCATAGAAATGCTGTTTGGTGACGATCTTCTTTTTAATGGCTATGTCTGACAGCCGCCGACGGTTTGTAGCAACGAAAATAGGATTTTTTTCTTATAGTAGTAACACTCTTCAACTGGTGGGCAGTGTATTACTCATGGCCGATGAGGTCACCATGGGGTTACATATTGATAGTTATCATGGAATGACTCATTCGATAGCTTTCCGCTATTATACTACGTCGTTACACTAGCTCTATGGTTAGCAACCTGTTTGCGATGCACATGTTGGTGAGTTTTCATACTTCGGTTTGTGATAGGCCTCCCTCTTTTGATTTCTATATTTCTAATTGATGATTTCTAGAATTTGTGCTTCACCCATTTTGCGATTGGCGTTGATATATTTGTCAATATTTGTGGTTTGGTGAATAAAATCAAGAATATGACATTCTTTTTTATTTCTAAAATTCTTGAGATATTGTATGGTTTTTGTTGTTGTTAAATGTATACTTGTCACGGTATGGCATTATTGTTATCATATATTTTTGTTATATCTCGTATCCTATCTCATTTTATCTGACGTTTATAGCTAGACTGATCCACTTATTATTTTCTTATTAAATAATACTAGGGTCAGACCGAGATGTTACAGGTGCTTCTGTTTGACTTCTTATCTGGGACCATCATCTGACTTTTGTCTAATCGCTTTAGATTTGGTAGTTTTTGTTGTTATACATTCGAGATAGAGATTCCTTGATATATACTTATTCTTTTATCTAACACTTATACCTATTCTTTTGTGATGTAGTGGATCTTGTATGACCACTATTTTGATATACACTTTTATGTGATATATTCATATATGTTTCCGCCTTTGTGATATGGATATCTGTGACTAATTTGTGTTATGCTTATTTCTATATTTGTTTCCAAAGACCACATAGCCACTATGTAGTTGCTTTGAGTTTGCATTTGATATGTCAGATTTCCTCTTGAAATGATATCTGTGACATACCATCTAACATATCGGCACCCGCACAAAGCCATTACATGAACGGTCGCTCCTCAACAGCCTTATTCTTCATGCTATTCGACCGCATTACCCCTAGGGTCCTTGGCTAGCGTGAGTATAGAGGTGGGCGTCACTGCATGGTATCAGAGCCAAACTTTGGAATAATGTAGAATAATCTGGCGAGGATCATTGTCCTAGGTCCTTCTTAGGAATCATGCTTTAGGATTTATCCGAGTCTTAGGACCGTTCTATCCAATTTTATTTTATGATGCCTTATTTTATCAATCATGATTGTTTGATATTCATTTTGATAATAACCTTTTTGTTTCTTTCTTTCTTTCTTAAAGAAGAGAAATGGTTAGACCAGGCCGTCCCAGCGTCGGTCAATCCAGTGCTACTCCTCGGGATGGAGTATTTATGTCTTCCCAACAGCTCTTAGATCTCATGAAGAACGCTCAAGCTGTCGGACCCATCCTAGAGCCTACTCACCCTAAATCGGGGTTTGCACGCTTGTGTAGTGATTAACCAATTTGGGTGGAAAGCCATTCATGGGTTCCAAAAGCGTTATAGAAGTCCAAGCTTTGCTTAGAACATGCGATCGCATCTTTTCTCGCATGAATCTTGTTGATCTCCATCGAGTCCAAGTGGCTTCCAGCATGCTCCAAGAAAGAGCATTAAAATGGTATGAGCTTCTGATTTCGTAAATTAATGAAGCGGATCTTACTTGGGAGAAATTCCGGGAACGATTCGAATTAAAATTTATGCCAAAAGTTGAAAAAGTAACTTTAGCTCGTCGCTTTATTGACATTATTCAAGGTGAATCTTCTATGACAGATTATGTCGCATCTTTTGAACCTCTCCATAAATATGGGGTCGAGTATATTAATACCCCATTAAAGAAAAATCAGAGGTTTGTCTATGGGTGGAATAAGAACCTCAAAAAGCCTTTACTTATGAAACTGGAAGTTTCTTTTGATCAGCTTGTTGATATCGCTCTTCGACTTGAAGAGGCAGATAAAGAAAGCGATGTTGAAGTTGTGGGTGCCAAACCGAACTTCAACAACAACAAGAAGAGGCCTATTAAGTTCAAAGGTCCTTATCCCAACAAGAAACGGAAGTAAGCAACTTCGGTAGCAAAGACTCCCACTTCTAGTCGTGGGCAATGCTACAATTGTGGTTCTACGGACCATTATGCTAATAGATGTCTGAAACCTCTCTTTTGTCGTTATTGCAAAAGTTCAGGTCAACTTTTATCTTCATATCTAAAACTTCAAAGCAAGAACGAGTGAAAGCTAGATGTTATGAAAGCCCCTAGTAACACTTCTCGTGGTCAAGGTATTTCTCATTCTATCCTTGATGGCATTATTATATTTCATGATCATCCTATTCGAGTTCTTTTTGATAAGGGTGCATCCCATCTTTTATATCAAAAGAACTTATTGATACTTTTTCTTTAAGTGTTATGGCTTTGATGACTTCTTTGAGAATTGCAGATCTGGTTGGTGGATCCGCAATTCTCAGTTTACTTTGTAAAGATGTCGAGATTATTTTATGTGGTTATTCTTTCCAAGCTGATTTGCATGTCATGTGTTATTTAGGTTTTGGGATGATTTTGGAAATGGATTGGCTTAACCATTATGAAGCCCACACCCAATGTCCTGATAGGACTATTCATCTTCAACATTCTCAATCTATTAAGCAGAACTCTATTGTTCTCAAAGATTCGGATTCCAATTTGGCATCATCCTTATATTCCCTAAACCCTCATGGTGACGATAATGATGATGAGGAAGATGTCATTTCCCTCATTCACGTTGTTCGTGAATTTCCTGACATATTTGAGCCCGTCTTAGGATTACCTCCTAAGCGAGCAATCGAGTTCAGAATTGATCTAACCCCTGGAGCTCTACCTATAACTCATTCTCCTTATCGTATGTCTAATAAGGAAAATGAGGAGATGCGTAAATAATTATCCAAATTGGAGGTGAAGCAGTTTATTCGTCCTAGTTCCTCTCCTTGGGAAGCTTCGGTTATTTTTGTGAAGAAGTTTGATGGTACACTTAGTCTTTTGGTTGACTACCGCAATCTTAATGACCTCACCATCAAGACTAAATATCTCTTACCTCGGATTAATGATCTATTCGATCAACTTAGCGGTGCTAGAGTCTTTTCACAGTTAGACTTATCAACTGGTTTTCATCAGCTTCGTATTGTAGAGGATAGCATTCCTTTGACATCGTTCTGTACTCATTATGGATCTTATGAATGGCTTGTTATGCCATTTGGTTTAACGAATGCTCCAGCTTATTTCGTTGACCTTATGAATCGATTTTTAAAGACTTCCTTGATCGATTTGTTCTCATCTTTATAGGTGATATTCTTGTTTATTCTAAAACCGAGGAAGAGCATGAGAAGCATCTTCGGATTATGTTGGAAACTCTTAGGAGCAATCAATTGAAAGCAAAATTTTCTAAGTGCCACTTTTGGTAATCTCGTGTGAAATTTCTTGGACATATTATTTCTGAATCCGAAATTTCCATGGATCCTTCAAAGATTGAAGCGATTCAAAATTGGAAGAGACTGGAGAGTGTGACGGAAATTCGTAGCTTCCTTGGATTGGCGGGCTATTACCGTCATTTCATAAAGACTTTTCTAAAATTTCTGTGCCTCTTACTAGCTTGACAAAGAAGGGAGTTAAATACATGGTCAGACAAATGTGAAGCTTCTTTTCAAAGATTAAAAGAACTCCTTTCAAATGCTCATATCCTTGTGATTCCCGAGGGGAACCAAGACTTTATCGTTTATACTGATGCTAGTCATGTTTGTTTGGTAGTCGTTCACCTACAAAGGGAACGTGTTATTGCTTATGCTTCTAGGCAATTAAAGCCTGCCGAGACTAGATACGCCACTCATGATTTAGAGCTCGCGGCTATTGTTTTCGCCCTTAGAATTTGGTGCCATTATCATTTGGGAGAGAAATTTTTTCTTTATACCGATCATAAATCTTTAAAGTATTTATTTTCTCAAAGGGAACTTAATTTGCATCAATAACGTTGGCTTGAGTTCCTTGCATCTTATGATCTTGATATTCTTTATACTCTCGGAAAGGGAAATCATGTTGCCAATTCTCTTAGCCGAAAGCAACAAGTGGTTGTTTCTATGATGATATCCGAATAGAGGGATCTCGAGACTTTATCCACTTATGAGATTCGAGATCGTGGATCTGAACCATGTTTATCTCTTGTTTTATGCAGTCTTGAGGCTCATCCTTCTCTTTTAGACTGCATTCTTGAAGCTCAAAAGCATGATCTCGGATAGGTTTTTCTTAGCCAAAATTATCGAGATAGTAATATTGATGGTTTGAAAGACTTTTAAATCGATGCTCATGGCGGTATTCGAAAATTTGGTAGACTTATCGTGCCGAATATTGGTAATCTTCGTAAAGAAATTTTAGAAGATTCTCATTGTTCTAAATTTACATTCATCCCGGTAGTAGTAAAATGTACGCGGATATGAAGCGACTTTATTATTAGGATGGAATGAAATCTGATATTGCTAACTTCATTAAGCGTTGCATGACTGGCCAACTCGTTAAGGCCGAGCATCAAAGACCCGGTGGGTTATTGCAACCTTTGGACATTCCAATTTGGAAGCGGGACTAAGTCTCCATGGAATTTATTGACGGTCTTTCCCGTTCTTATTCGAGTCACGACAATTTATGGGTGATTGTGGATAGACCTACAAAATCCACCCACTTTATTCTCGTTTGGTCTAATCGGACTATACCTCTTTTGGCCAAACTCTATGTTAAAGCAATTGTTAAATTGTGTGGAGTTCCTACTTCTATTGTTAGCAATCATGATCCATTGTTTACTAGTGGATTTTGGAAGGGTCTTCAAAAAGCTTTGGGAACGAAGCTTAATTTTAGCACCGCTTATCATCCTCGGTCCGACGGATCGAGCGTGTGAATCAAACTCTTGAAGATCTTCTTCGTGCATGTGTTCTTGATATTGATGGATGTTGGGAAGGTCGTATTTCTCTTATTGAGTTTTCCTATAATAATAGTTTCCAATCTAGTATTGGTATGGCACCTTTCGAGGCACTCTACGGAAGGCCATACCAATCTCCTTCTTGTTGGCTTGAGGCCGATGAGAAGGTGGGTTTAGATCCAGATTTTATTCGTGATTCCACAGGAAAGATTGACCTTAGTCGTCATAGGATGAAAGAAGCTCAAAGTAGATAAAAATCCTATGCCGATAACCGAAGAAGGAAATTTGAATTTTCTGTGGGAGATTTGGTGTTTATTCGTATTTCACCTATGAAGGGTGTTGTGCATTTCAGTCGATCGAGAAAATTAGCCCCTCGATATATCGGTTCATTTCCCATCAGCGAACTTATTGGTTCCGTGGCTTATCGCCTTCTATTACCGGCTCAATTCTCTACCATTCGTGACGTTTTCCACGTCTCTCAACTACGGAAATGCCTTAGGCATCCTGATTTTATTCTTGAGCCTGACGTTATTAAAGAAATTGAAGTTTCATCTAATCTGACTTATGAGCAACATCCTATTCGTATCATTGCTACGGAGGTTAAACGTCATCATAATAAAGATGTCCCGCATGTGAAAGTTCAACGGTCCTCAAATCCTAAGGATTTCTCTTGGGAATCTAGAGAATTCATCAAGAAAACGAATCCGAACTTACTCTCTCGTGCTCCTTAAAGATGAACTTTTTATTTCAAATTTCCTTTTGTGTTCATATGCTTTTATGGTTGTTACTCTTTGTTTTCTTCTTAAAAATTACGAGGATGCAATTTCTTTAAGGAGGGGAGTCTGTAACAACCCGCATATTTTACGATTGTATATTAAAATATTTTATTTAAATATAGCATCGCTAGGCAGATTTAAGTTTGAAATGTCATTTTTTACAGACATTCGAATTAGGATCTGAGACCATTTCCATTGAGCTCAAAACGACGTTTGCGATCTTTTTAAGTATAAACATCGATACGTTTGGAGTTAGCTAGAATTTTGACATTTTCGTTTAGAGCTATGGGTTTGCATAATGACCCTGACTCGACTTTCGAAAATCGGCACCGAATACTTCACCCGTATTCAAATGTCGCAGATTCAAACGCCGAATCTGGTTCGTCGGAGCTTATAACACATTAAGTATAACAGAACACAGTGGAAAAAGAATGAATGTATCATATATCTCCAATGAACACAATATCCAAAAATGATACAACGTTGATCACCAACATATATCAAAGCACAAATACAATGCAATAGCGGAACACAAAACACCAGTAGCGGAATAACAGCTGAATATGATATCATAACTTGAACTTCAAAGAGAGAACCCTAACATTTGCATCTCCATATCAAATTCTCCATCGCCGGAGTCGCCTCCGACCTCTGATGAACCTTTTGGCACATCACCCATCGCCGTTGCAACCAATATCGACCACCAAAACACTCGCAAGAGCCTTAAATCAAAATTGAGCTGCTCAAATGGGACTGGAACCCATAACCATCATCGGAAAAACTCCTCGAACCCTCGTCTTTCGACCACAAACACTGCTGCAACTCCGGCTATCCTTGCCGACCCTCCATACCACCATTTCCCATAGTTTCGTGCCACTCGATGCACCATAGATGACACAGTCATCCAAATTCCAACCACGACCCAAATTAGGGTAACATAAATCGATCAACCCCCAATGCCACAGTGGTTTAACCACCTTCCAGATATTTTTCCCGACCTCCCTGATTATCAAACTTGCTTCAGCCAAAACCTCGACCACCGAAAGTTCGTCGAATGCCTAAAATAGCCTAAAACCCAACTTCTATTCATCCTCGAACTGCTCCCAAAACACTTAACTAGAAATCATGATTTTTTTTAAAATCCTAACTTCCAGAGACGAATCAAGATATATGCTTGAATCAATAAAATTCGACATTTGATTTATCATATTATTAAGATTGCCATTGTATTTTCTTGATTCTAGAAAATTTCCAAACTTAAAATACTTGAACTTGTTTTTAAAACTTAGGTGATGTTTAAACCAAACTAACTTGTTTGAAATCCGAAGCTTCACAGTGATTAGATAGGGGTCTTGAATTTTGATTCATTTTTAAATCTCTGTAATCTTGAAAAATAGAGAAGCACAGACATATCAGACATGCATACTCAAATACATTCATATACACAGAGGTACTACTCATATATATACAAGCAAACATTTATCTCAGAGATTCATAAGCAACAGACACTCATTTATTTAAGTTTTAAATAAAGTTTACTCATGGTTGAAAAGGCAAAGAGCTTGATTTTTGGGATTTGAAAACTGGAAAACTTGAATCTTTGAATTGCTGAAGAAGATACTTTGAAGCAGAAATGCTTTGAGACTTTGATTGATGCAAGTTGAAGCTTATTTGCTGATGATTCAAAATTTTTGATTTGTTCAGGTTGCATTTGAGAATGAAATCTTGTTACAGGCTTTGATCTTTTCTTTGAGGATTTTTTTACAGCTTTTAGAGAAGATTATAGGTTTTGGTTTTGTTGAAAATTGCTTTGTTTTTTATGTTGAGTTGTTAAACGCTTACAGGCTTGACACTCCAGGCTTTTGATTTTTAAATATGATTTTTGTGCTGGATTTGATAATTGTTTTACAGATTTGATTCTTGAGTTTGAGAATTTTTTGGTTTTGGAAAAATAGATTTACATGGTTGAGTTTTAGAATAGAGGAGATAAGAAAAGAGATGGGAAAGGGAAGATACAAGTTTATATAATGTAAATTAGGATTTATTAAAATTAAAGAAAATTAAAGAATGACACTTGTTAAATTCAACCAACATTTGTCAATTTAGATGCTAATTTTATTACACATGTATTTACAAGCTTTAAAAATCTAACACTTGTAATTACTTATTTTTAAAAGATTTTAAAAGCTTTTTTATTAACTTTCCCAATTAATAAATACATTTCTAAATTAATAAATGCTTTTCTAAATTTATATAAATAAAACGTTTTAAAAGAAAATAAAATAAAAACCAATTATATTCTAAATAAAATTATATATAATATTTTTAATCCATTTTTAAATGTTAATGTAAAACTTTTGTATTTATTTTACAATTTAATAAACGCTATCTTAATTTATAAAAATAAATTATTTTAAGGAAAACAATCTTATTTTAAATAAAAAACTTTATTCATATGTTTTTATACCCAAAATATTTTTTTTAAAATATTTATCTTTTTAAAATTCAAATTTGAACCCAAATTTGAATTCAAAATTTTAAAATCCAATTTATTTTTCAAATATATGTATTTTGAATTTCAAATCAAAATTCAATTTAAAATCAAATTATATACATATATTTAAATAACAAACAAATATCTCATTTTATTTGGAAATTTTAAATAAATCCACCAATTAAATCCAAAAATTTATATAAATTATCAATTTAAATTTTCTCAAAAATGGGGATGGTTATAGATTCCCCCTTAAGAAAATTTCGTCCTCGAAATTTGGTAGACAGGGAGACAACAAAGAACCAATGAAACATAGAGGAATGTTGCACCAGATCAAAATGAATATTTATTCTACATTTGGCATACCAAATCAGAGCATTAACAATAGATTTGAGGACAAACTCATTCCATATTTCACAAGATACTCGGGTCACCAGATCTATGAAGATATACAGGACATTGGTTAGTTTGAAGGGATAACTAACCGTTCGTAGAATATATAAATATATATATATATATATATATATATGGACCCAAAAGAACAAAAATGGATTCTCCATCTAGTTGGAATATCCCAAAGTATTCACTAGCTTGCCCCTCTTTGGACTTTAATCCTCATAAGAACTTACCATAGAATTTCAAATTCGGTTTTAATCAAAATATACACAACCCAATTCAGCTTTATATTTTGTTAACCAATTTATTTCAATTTAAAATTCCAACTTCATTTAAGTTATAACGAAAAACTGATAACAAGAATATGAGATAGGAATTAGAATCTTTTCTACAATGATTCGCAGGGTCACCATCACATCAAAGCTTCTCCCTCTAGCTGCCACGAAGCAATCAGAAAATTGAAACTGGATTAAAGGAGATTGAGAAGAATTGTTTCCTCGTTGTTACGGAGTATCGACCATTAGTAGTGGTACTCCCCTGTCCCCAACCTCGTCCTCTTCTTGCACTCATACTCACTATAAGTGGATAGTAAGAGAATTTACTGAGGCATACAGACAAATATCTTAAGGATACTCATTCTAGGGTATACTCACCCTATCTCTAATGAGTCACCTAACGTGTTATACTCCTGAGCTAAAGTTCAACCTTCAGCTCTGATAACAAATATAATGACCCTGGCTCGACCTTCGAAAATAGGCACCGAATACTTCACCCGTATTCAAATGCCGCGGATCCAAATGTTGAATCTGGTTTGTCGGAGTTTATAACACATTAAGTATAATAGAACACGGCGGAAAAAAAATGAATGTATCATATATCTCCAATGAACACAATATCCAAAAATGATACAACATTAATTACCAACATAAATTAGAGCACAAATACAATGCAACAGCGGAATACAAAACACCAGCAGCGGAACAACAGTTGAATATGATATCATAACTTGAAATTCTAAGAGAGAACTCCAACATTTGCATCTCCATAAATGCTCCATCGCCGGAGTCGCCTCCGACCTCTGATGAACCTTTCAGCACATCACCTATCGCCGTTGCAACCATTACCGACCACCAAAACACTCGCACGAGCCTCAAATCAAAATCGAGCCACTTAGATGGGACTGGAACCCAAAACCACCATCAGAAAAAATCCACGAACCCTCGTCTTCAACCACGAAGACTGCTGTAACTCTGGCTACGCCTTGCCGACCCTCCATACCACCATTTCCTAGAGTTTCGTGCCACTCGATGCACCATAGATGACGCAGTCATCCAAATTCCAACCACGATCCAAATTAGGGTTTAAACATAAATCGATCAACCCCCAATGCCACGGTGGTTTAACCACCTTCTAGATATTTTTCCCGGCCTCCCTGATCATCAAACTTGCTTCAGCCAAAACCTCGAAAATCGAAAGTTCGTTGATCGCCTAAAATAGCCTAAAACCCAACTTCTGTTCGTCCTCGAACTGCTCCCAAAGCACTTAACTAGAAATCGTGATTTCTGTTTTAAAAATCCTAAATTTTAGTGACAATTCAAGATATGTACTTGAATCAATAAAATTCAACATTTGATTTTTTTTCATATTATTAAGATTGCCACCGTATTTTCTTGAATCTAGGAAATTTCCAAACTTAAAATACTTGAACTTGTTTTTAAAACTTAAATGATGTTTAAACTAAACTAACTTGTTTGAAATCCAAAGCTTCACAGTGATTAGATAGGGGTTTAGAATTTTGATTCATTTTAAATCTCTGTAATCTTGAAAAATAGAGAAGCACAGACATATCAGACATGCATACTCAAATACATTCATATACACAGCGGTACTACTTATATATATACAAGAAATCATTTATCTCAGAGATGCACAAGCAACAGACACTCATTTATTTAAGTTTTAAATAGAAGTTTACTCACAGTTGAAAAGGTAAAGAGTTTGATTTCTGGGATTTGAAAACTGGAAAACTTAAATCTTTGAATTGTTGAAGAAGATACTTTAAAACAAAAGTGCTTTGAGACTTTGATTGATGCAAGTTGAAGTTTATTTGCTGATGATTCAAGATTTTTGATTTGTTCAGGTTGCATTTGAGAATGAAATCTTGTTACAGGCATTGATCTTTTCTTTGAGGATTTGTTATAGGTTTTAGAGAAGATTACAGGTTTTGGTTTTGCTGAAAATTGCTTTGTTTTTTATGTTGAGTTGTTAAATGCTTACATGCTTGATACTCCAGGCTTTTGATTTTTAAATATGATTTTTGTGGTGGATTTGAAAAATGTTTTACAGATTTGATTCTTGAGCTTGAGAATTTTTTGGTTTTGGAAAAATAGGTTTACATGGTTGAGTTTTAAAATAGAGAAGAAAAGAAAAGAGATGGGAAAGGGAAGATACAAGTTTATATAATGTAAATTAGGATTTATTAAAATTAAAGAAAAAAAGAAAATAAAAGGATAACACTTGTTAAATTCAAGCAACATTTGTCAATTTAGATGCTAATTATCTTACACATGTATTTACAAGCTTTAAAAATCTAACACTTGTAATTACCTATTTTTAAAAGATTTTAAAAGCTTTTGTATTAAGTTTCCTAATTAATAAATACTTTTCTAAATTAATAAATGCTTTTCTAAATTTATATAAATAAAACTTTTTAAAAGAAAATAAAATAAAAACCAATTATATTCTAAATAAAATTATATATAATATTTTTAATCAATTTTTAAATGTTAATGTAAAGCTTTTGTATTTATTTTACAATTTAATAAACACTATCTTAATTTATAAATTCTTTTAAGGAAAAAAATCTTATTTTAAATAAAAAAACTTTATTCTTATATTTTTATACCTAAAATATATTCTTTAAAATATTTATCTTTTAAAAATTCAAATTTAAACCCAAATTCAAATTCAAATTGTAAAATCCAATTTATTTTTTAAATATATTTATTTTGAATTCCAAATCAAAATTCTATTTAAAATCAATTTATATACATATATTTAAATGACAAACAAATATCTCTTTTTATTTGGAAATTTTAAATAAATTCACTAATTAAATCCAAAATTTTATATAAATTATCAATTTAAATTTTACTCAAAAATGGGGATCGTTACAGTTTGGGTTTCAGCCCACTAACCTAACAAATAACTCAACTCCACTCCTCTTCATTCATTCCACTTCTCATTTCCTAACACTCTTAAGCTAAGGTAAAAACGGGGGAACGAAGAGGAAATTAAAATTCCCAAGCCCTAGTTTTCTTAGGAAATTCAAATTCTTGCTCTAAAATCCAAGAGAAGCTTAGGTAAGCATCCTCTTCATCTTTTCCATCTCAATCTCTCTTCAAATTTCAGAAATTCCTATAACCTATCTTAGGAAAAACTTCACCTTTGATAATAGATTGAAGATTCTAGAGGTGTAGTGAAGAGGAATTGATCTTGCCTTGTTTTAAAAGCTTCTCCTTCATTATTTTTGGGTTTAAAAGGGAGTTTTTGAACTCGCACCTATGTCTATAACTTTCTTTACGGTTAGGTATGAATTCCTAACATCTATTCATGTTCATTTGCTTTTGATTTGAATTGATTTGGTGGATTTTTCAAATTTTGATGTTGTGAAGTCAAAACCTTTAAAAATCCATTTTTGGATGTTTGAACATGTTTTTGGTGGCGCATCAAAGAGCCTATAGTGTTGGGTTGTCGCTTGATATAAATCTCTAGTCTCCGTTGCTCGCTCGAATGCATTCGATTGGAATCTTGATTTCCCCTTCTTGGGGCTTAGCTGAAAATACTACATTTGACAGTTCAGTCGACTGAACGGCAAGGTCAGTCGACTGAATCTAGGAACAAAAAGTTCATGTGCCGGTATCAGTCGACTGACCGTCCTGGTTCAATCGACTAAACCTGAAACCGAAAGTTTCTGGGCATAGTGTCAGTCAACTGACCATCCTGGTTCAGTCGACTGAATCAGCTATCCCAGCCAAATTGCCTTTTTGGTGTGGGTTTCCAATTTTAAATTGATTTTCGTTGCTCCGATTAGTTGTTATCACTTTTGTGACTTTGATAATTTCTTCTTCGGGATTTTTGGGAATATCCATTTTGATGGATTCGTTATCGATTTATATAGATTAGATTCACGTCTTTGTATGTGAATTTTGGTGATTGATTGTTTCTACAATCATTTCTGTGATTTGTCACTTTAAAATACAAAGGTTTTTATGCTAATAGTAAATATTCAAACTCTTTCATCAAAATGATTTCAACATTTACTTTCAATATCAAACTCGCCTTTAAAACCGATTTCTAATCTATTAGTAAATACAAACCTTTTCCTCATTCGTTCAAGAAATCCAATGAAATGACTTAGCAAAAGAAGTGGTATGAAACGCTTGCGTTTACTTTGTCGATTAATTCTTAGATTTGTTCGATTGAAACTCTTGTGAAAATCTTCGAGTGGAAATCTACAATTTGTTCGTAAATATTTAAGTTAAACAAGTAGTTATGGGACATGAAGCTAAAATCATTTATTTACTAGCTTAGTGTAACGACACATTCTATTGATCGACGATGACCATTTTATGGTTTAGACTAGCATTATGCGATGTTTCTTTGTCCACGTAGGGGACTATACCTCCTTCTATTGAGCTTCGTCTCATTTCTTTTATAGGCTAACGACTTATTGGTTCTTTGGAGTTTCGACTCATTTTTATGGGCTAGCGACCCATTTTCTTTTATGGAGTTCGACTCATCGGACGTACCGTTATTGTACTACGCCGTTGTTCCGAACTGTTCGAGTTTTAGGTTCCTCAGGCATACCGTTATTGTACTACGTCGTTGCACCAGCTCTATGGTTAGCGACCATGGGTTAGCGACCCGTTTGCGATGCATGTGTTGGTGAGTTTTCATACTCTCGTTTATGATAGGCCTCCCTCTTTTGATTTCTGGATTTCTAATTGATGATTTCTAGAATTTGTATTTCATCAATTTTGCGATTGGCATTGATATATTTTTCAATATTTATGGTTTGGTGAATAAAATAAAGAATATGATATTCTTTTTTATTTCTGAGTTTCTTGAGGTATTATATGGTTTTTTTGTTGTTAAATGTATACTTGTCACGGTATGGCATTATTGTTATCATACATTTTTGTTATATCTCGAATCCTATCTCATTTTATCTGATATTTATAGCTAGACTGATCCATTTATTATTTTCTTATTAAATAGTACTCAGGTCAGACTGAGATGTTACAGGTGCTTCTATTTGACTTCTTATCTGGGACCATCATCTGACTTTTGTCTAACTACTTTAGATTTGGTAGTTTTTGTTGTTATACATTCAAGATAGATATTCCTTGATGTATATTATTCTTTTGTCTAGAACTTGTACCTATTCTTTTGTGATGTAGTGGATCTTGTATGACCACTACTTTGATGTACACTTTTATGTGATATATTCATATCTGTTTTCGCCTTTGTGATATGGATATCTGTGACTGATTTGTGTTATGCTTATTTCTATATTTGTTTTCGAAGACGACATAGCCACTATGTAGTAGCTTTGAGTTTGTATTTGATATGTCGGATTTCCTCTTGAAATGAAATGCGTGACATACCATCTGACATATCGGTACCCACACAAAGCCATTACATGGATGGTCGTTCATCAACAGCCTTATTCTTCGTGCTAGTTGACGACATTACCCCATAGTGTCTTTGGCTAGCATGAGTATTAGAGGTGGGGGATCACAGAAACGTTGTTTGGTGACAATCTTCTTTCTAATGGCTATGTCTGACGGCCGCCGATGATTTGTAGCATCAAAAATAGGCTTTTTTCTTATAGTAGTAACACTCTTCAACTGGTGGGCAGTATATTACTCATGGCTGATGAGGTCACAATGGGGTTACATATTGATGGTTATCATAGAATGACTCATTCGATAGCTTTCTGTTGTTTAATATAACTAAGGTCAAGTAGAAAATATTGATGTAATGGTATTACACAATCCTCATGACTTGAGAACACTATCAAGCGTCAATGTGGAAATTTCGCTTTGATTATAGTCAAATCATGGAAAGACCATCAAACGACTATAGTTGGTCGAGTGGGAGCGTTGAAAGTGAAACACTATTCAATTCTTCTCAGTTATATAAGACTAATACACGATCAACTAAATCCAACTCAAAGTCAAAGTCTCTATCCAGAGTAGCTAGATTAATAATAATTGTTAGTATTAAACCAAAGACTTTGTATTTGGACCATGCGAGTTGAAATGTGGAAGATATTGAAATTTGGACCATTATCGAATTCCATAAGTTCAAATGTGATATAGTTTTAAAGAAGAAAATTTGTGTGAATTATTTTCACTACCGAATAACACTTAAAATAAGTAAAAATTGGATTTTTACCAAAACTATGTAAACGATAAATTTAGCCATAATGTCACACTACTAACTAAGGTGACATGTGAATGTTAATATCCGAATTGTTCGATAATAATCGCTGATCGAGTATACACCTAACAGTCACAACTAAAATATTGAATACTTTGACAACTATATGATTTAATTAAATGGTAATCATTATATATTAATTAAATTAACTAATATTTATGAAATATTGATTATAAAATCTTATTTTATTTGTATTAATCAATATAGAAAATAGCGATATCCAATTATTGTAAATACATATATTGATATACTATATCAACATATGTTTAAATTAGATTTAAATATATATTATTTGATTAGAATTAAAGTGGCACGGAGGCCTATAAAGGGGTAAGGATTATCGACCATAGGTGTGGGAATATAAGGTTGGATTTGATTTAAAAGAGTTTGAAATGGAAAGAGAAAATATTGAATCTAAATCCACTTTGAGCTCCTCTCTCTACTATTTAAAAACCCTTTAATCCTCATTTGCTACTCCTTCTTTTTAGCTCCACTTAGATCTTCCTTTGGCTGAAACCACTATCACCTCTCCTCCATCAATTCAACAATGGTGTGTAGTTCTTTTAATGGGGTAGCTTTTTTTAGGAGGATTTGAATTCAGATTCAAATCAAGTCAGGCAATTCAGCATTCAACGTGTAATTAGGTTATAATCAACTAAACGTTCTATTTGCAATTTTATATATTTGTTTGATAATTATCTTGAATTATATATATTTAAATTAGATCATAATATAACGGATCCCTATGTATGTGTGATGTCAACATACGAAGTGAATATATATATATATATATGTATGTATGTATGTATGTATATGTATGTATGTATGTATATGTATATGTATATAGTAATTAAAATTATACATACATACATACATACATACATACATATATATATATATATACATATGCATGCACATGTGTGTGTAGTGTCGGTCAATAAATAGAAGAATTTTTTTTTGAATTGAATAATAATTTAAAAAGTGGGATTTAAAAAAATTAATTAAAACACACGAATGTAAGTATATTATACACATACGCACATAGATAATTTTTTTAAAATATATACATGATTTTATTTTCGATATTTTAGATATTTTTATTAATTTAAATATTTATATATATAATTTATTTTAAAATATAACACATTATTTCAATTATATATATATGTGCGTGTGTATCACAAAATACATATGTATGATATTTAATACACTCAAAATTATACATGTTGTGAAATCAATTTTCAATAAATATAAATATTTCCATACGAAAACCATTCAAATTATAATAAAAATTTAAAACTTTAAGGTTTAATTTTCAAAAAAAAATTGTTAGGATTTTTGGATTGAAAATACATGTATATATGTACATACATTTTAAAAATATAATGATATTTTATGTCTGATTTCAAAATATTAATCCATATATATATATATATATATATATCCATAAAAAAATTATTTTTATAAGTATATTTTATTTTAAAAAATAATTTATTGATCTAAATTTGAAATTAGATGGTATATTAATATGTGGATATAGATTCGAAATTTTAATTTTAATTTTAATTTAAAAATATTTATATTTGTATTTACAAATGTTACTACTTCCAATGTTATATACATAAACATATATATAAATATTTATACTATTATAAATATAATTTTTTTATCATATTAAACTATATATATGTGTGTGCATGTGACAATGAATATGTATACTGAGGGGCTAACATGTCCGTTGCAGTGTAAATCCCAACACTTGTGTATGAGTATGTTAAATCATGTATAATGTATATTTTGCACGTGGACGTACCCATATATGTATATATGATACACATGTACATATGTTATATAATAAAAATATAATATTAAAGTAAAACTTTATTTACAAACAAAATAAAACAATGATATTATTTAAATTAATTTAGATCAGATTTAAATATATTTAGGCATCATAGGCCCCATTGGATCCAAAATAACAAAAGAGATGAAATTTACATATTTAACCTGTTGTAAGTTGGCCCAGATCCAATAGGTGTAAGACACGCTTATTTATGAGATTATGACCTGTGATAATGATTTATATATAATGATCATTATGTTTGTTATGATGAGTTGATATTGTTAAATAGTGAGAGAAAAGCTCATTCCGTGCTTCAGCGGCATGATCTCACTATATGTTGTATTTATGGTTAGTATTACTTATATTAGGTCTTATGTTTGACACGTGCTTTTATTATTGCTTTTCTCATAAACTCATCGTACTTATTTGAGTAGACTGAGTTTATATATATATATTGCTTTCAGGAGACAAATAAAGAATTCCGATGACGAAGCAGGGGGCCTAACTAATAATAAAAGTTGTTTTGTTTTCCGTTGCATAATTGTTCGTGTCACCATCTTCATATGTTGGTCATAATACCATTATGTATGTTCTATTTATATTTTACCACTGCGTGGGCACGATTTGAAATGTTGAGAATGTATGACATCTGTTTTGTTGCTCTGTTTACTTAAATTGTTGTATATTTATTTATATAACTGATCTTATTCTATCATCGAAAGATAAATTTAAGCTGGCTGCATCACATTAGGTTTCATTTTTTAGGTTCGGAATGGGAACGTTACAACTTAGAGCACTACCGGACAATAAGAGACCATCTAGAAACACCAATATGTGTGTGTGTGTATACATACATATGCATACATACATACATACATACATATATATATATATATATATATAGTTGATCATAATCGCCTTTTGGCAACCACTGGAGAACGGATTGGTCTCTTTTTACGATACAGGGAAGCCAAAACCTCACCAAACATGTGAATTGATTGTCTGCATTTGTTGTACATTCGGTGCGATCAAGTAATCGTTGTAGGTGTAAATCGAATGATGAAAAATAAATGATATAAAACGAATGTTGACCAGAGATTGTCGAACCACTATATAAATTATGCGCGTCATTTACTTTTTCTACGTCTTATTTCCTGTTATATGGTATGTCTATTTGTGATACTGTCATCTGAATCAGTGTAAGAATTTAACATATTTGATAAACGAAGATCTCACCTCTTAAAAACTAGCACTAAGATCATATTTAGAATCGTAGGCTCTACCGGATCTCTATTTAAGTGTTTGATCATTTTTGATGCAAACACAATGGAAAGAGTATTCATGTATTCATATTGATATTGATCAATAGATCTAATTAGTGTTTATTCTCAGCTTTGATTTTACCACTAAGCCACCACCGAATCAAAGTGGAAAAATATATGCAAATATATGTAGTAAAGGTATATAAGAAGGTGTAAACACCCATTTACTAGTTATTTAATTGATGATAAAATATCACTTGATTGAATATGATTATATACTACTAACATTTCCTACTCATTTTACAAATAAATTATAATATAAAATTTTACGTGCAACCAAAATAATTGATGTAATGATTGAATGAATGCATCAGAACATACTTTAAAAATAAAATATTAGTATTGGAATTTCAACATACTAGTATCTTTGTACTTCCCACACTTCGCGATACTCGGGCGTATAAAAATATTCTCGAAATACCTGAATTTAAATTATTGATTTAATATATATAGAGAGAGAACAAACATGAATTTTTTTAAAGGGGGAATTTGAACTCATTGATTTTCTTCCTATATCAAAATTTTTCAAATGACATTAAATATTTCGTTTTACCGTGACTCTAATTCGAGCTCACAAGATTATGTACATTTTGAAAACAGTGGAAATTGTGGTTTGTTTAAAATTTCGTATTTTTACGCGCTTATTGGGCTTGGGCCAGCATAGAAAATGTGCTCCAACTTTGACTGCCGAATTCATCAAAATTATATAAAATTGGATCAAATAATCGGAACTCGCTTGATTTTGTTTATACAAAGAGAAACCCTAGTTTTGCTGATCTACAATAGAAAGAAGTCGACGATCAAATGGGTCTTTTTGAAGGATTGTACAAAATTCTGATGCGCCGCAATTCGGTGTATGTCACCTTCGTCATCGCTGGCGCTTTTGCCGGAGAAAGGGTATGCTCCTCTCTTATTATTTTACTACGAATTATTAGTTTGTTCCGCGTTGCTTACTTTTGATTTTATGGTCTGATTTGAAAGATCATAACTTCATTCATTTGCCTTGTTAATGTATCGGTCGTTGTAGCCAACATCGTGGCAAAAATATCCATATATGAAAAACGTAACTGGATAATTTGATATTGTGGAATCGTTCTTTCTTTGTACCAGAGCTGAATTTTTCTGTAGATACGGAGGGTATAAATTTATGGACTTTAGAGGAAGGATAGATGGGAACAAAATTAGGGCTAGATCCAAATTGGTAGCTTGTGTTGGTTTCAGCTTCTATGCAGTAAGATTCTGTTTATGATCTATGGCTGTTTAAAAGTTTCAGCCAAATATGTAACATTGTTACACTGGATCATTTGGAAACTAAAAATTGTTCATAAAACTTCAGTTTCAGATCTTGTAGATACGCATAAATCATCCTTTCTTGTGATGCACAAGAAAGAAATGATATGTTCGAAAGAAGGCTAAATCATAACGTTGAAAGTCTAGATATTTGTTTAAAAATTTGGCATTACAACTTGATAGAAAAATAGTCACAGTTTGGATTCAGTCAGTAAATCAGACTTGCTTTTTACGCTTGTGCTTCCATTGGTGCCATAATTGAAGGTGGAATGCATATGGCTCTGTTTGAGTGTCCATCTGGGTAAAAGTCATGGTTCACTTGCGATTGCAATTGCAAAGTTGAAAATAACCCTCCTTACAAATATTTTTACTTGGGTTTGGCATTTAGTACTTTTCACTGAGTTGGATTATCAAATTTAACCTTTTAGTATTTCTGTCAGCTATAGTCATATTTGACGAAGTTGGATCGCTATACATCCTTCCATGTTTGAAATTTTCTGATGAGAATGGAATCCGTTGTTTACTCAGATTCTAGATTTCTTAAGTCGTTGACTAAAATCGTCAACATCGCATATTGTATTAAGAGCAAGAACTCAAAATACTAACATTCTCAAATCTCATAACAGTACCCTGCAGTCTGGACCAATGCTGGAATCCAGTGAAGGGATTAATGTACAATCATAAATTTTAGAACATAATTTATCTTGTTTTTTTCATCCCTATTGCACAATTTGCACCTTGAATTCTATTGTCTTCCTGATGCACAGTTCCCGAATAATGTATAAAAAATGTCCAAAACTAAATAATCCGTTGCTTATTCAGAACCTGATTTTCTCATTTTTGTATGGAGGTGTTATCTTGTCATACTTTCATTCTAAAGCATTTTGCCGTAAGCAGCTCTAGCTGATTATAATTTTGTTTGCTGACACAGGCTGTGGATTATGGAGTTCAAAAGCTATGGGAGAACAACAATGTTGGGGTATGCAATTATGTATTTACTTGCAAATCTGCATACATGGCATGTGAATATTTTTTTGATTTCCTTTTGGATACTTAGTGGCCAAATTTCTACAAAGAAATTGTTCCTCAACAAATTCTATTTGAATAATCCATACGAGTTCAAGTTAAATATTGGGTCTGTATAGGTTGTCCTAGCCTGCATTTTAAGGTCCATGTTATCATGGCCCAAGCACGCAGAATTTTTTTGCCATGTGGTATAAGTAGAATATTTGTGTTGAAGTAACTTAATTCTTGGTATGCTTTATAATTTTATACAGTTAGGTGTACAGGGTGCACAATTATGCTAACTATGGGATCGTTATGTGTGCTTTTTTTGAGGACTTTCTTTCTTCTATGAATGTAATATCAAATATTGTTTTTATATGATTTAAATAGATATCATATTTGTTCAATCGTGGAATTATCAAGTGATTGATACAATTTTTATGACATAAACCGTGACGCGAGCAACTATGTGCAAACTCTATTAACAAAATAAATATTATCATCATGTATAAATACCAAGCAATGATTCCTACATTCACAATAATGAATTTTTTGCAGATCACGTAATATGATTGTAACTCCTTTGATCACTTAATTGCAGGCATATGTTCATTAAAGTAGTTTCTTACCAATACTGTCTTTTGCTCTAGGCAAATTCTATTTAGATTTTAGACGCAAAAATTTGTTGAGTTACCCACCCTAATTTTTTTTGAACTCTAGGATAAAATAGTCCTTGTTAGATTTACATATCCGTTTACCATTTTTCTCTCTTATCGCATTCTACCTAAAACCTCCTGACCATTAAAACTTCATACTCCAAATTCTAGCAAAATCTCAAATATTTGTATTGAATTGATGGATCTTGACGATGATAATGTGAATCGCTATGAATCAAAACCAGTAAACTTAGAATTTAACGATTTTTCTACATAAAAAAAATTAAGTTCGAAATTGCTCAGGTCGCATAAAGTCGGGCGAGTGATTGGTAGTATAATCACGCTGTGACACTGTGGTTTGTACACCAACCACATCAGTACGAGACTAGCTTTGTTACCTCGCACTGCCACTGCGGGAAGAATACACATCTACGTACACCAGCTACGTGATTGAACAACCAATCACTCACAGTCTTTGCCTTTGCAATTAGTAATATTTTTACTTTATTTTTATATTTACTCTTATTTTACTTATTTATTAGTACTATTTTTTTTAATTATTTTACTTTATTATTATTATCAGGGTTTTTTAATTACTTTTAAATTGACTTTTTTTATTTAATTTTGGATTCCATCTATAGTCGACTCCAACTTGTTTGGAAATAATGGTTTGGTTGTTGTTGTGTACTTGGCAAAAACAAGGATATGGTGGTTTTTTCTGTTTCGTGGGGTGCTACCCAGCAAGTTTACATGTTTAAATTACGTGTTTAAATAGAATTAACCTTCTTAGTGTGAATGTTTAATCTTGTTTTTGCATGTTTAAATAGAATTAACCTTTTTAGTGTGAATGTTTAATCTTGTCTGTGTTATGATTAATGCAGAAGAGGTACCAGGATATTTCAGTGTTGGGCCAGAGGCAGGCAGAGTAAACGCAGCTAAGAGTACCATAACTCCAGATTGAAGTTTTGCATTTTGTTTTGATAAAGTGTGCGTTGTAATAATCATTTTAAATAACTCAATATTTTGTTGTTATTGACATAAATGCTTTCCTATTCCGGTTTTATTCATTGTAGCACTGTTCACAATGTGCTACTCTTCTTTTTTATGGACAAGGCAAATGATGTTTATTTGCGAAGTATTTTGGTAAAAGTTTAAAAAGGAGAATGAGATATCATCAAAATTTAACTGTACAAGTAAATCATTCAATCCTTATTTGTATGCATGCGTGAAGTATTGAGTTGCAAGTGTATGTTAATATCTTAAGCTGGTTTAATGATTTATTATGGAAATTGCTTCATTAACAAATTATTAGAAAAATACAGTGAAATGCAATGTAGATAAAAGAGAGAGAATGATGTTCATAACCTCCTCTTGAACAAAATGGATCATTTTAATGCATTGTTGGTGCAACACCTCAAAAGAACCAAGTTTGTTTCATTTATTCATACGAGCGCCGCGTGATGAAGAGAGATGAATTGTTGTATTTATTTAATGTGTTCAAAAGAAAATGATTTTCACATATATTTAGTCATATTTTTATGCTGAATCTTAGGTAATTTGAAATTTTATTTCTAAGTTGCAATATTTAATTTTTTGTGAATTTGATTTTTTTTGTTTTAATAATTAATAAAAAAACCAAATTTGTAAAGTAGTTTATTTGCTAGATCATATTTTTAAGTTATGTTAAGACTTAGAAAATCTTCATAGAGGAAATTTTGAATTAGTAAAAGAAGCTTAATTATCAGATCTTAATTTTAGGCGATGCTAAATTTTAACAATATCTGTATAGAGGCATTTTTGGTATTTCATGCTGATACAAAAAAAAGTGTGATATCAAATATATAAAGACATAAAGGGCAATTTTGAAAATTTACGGTCGGGCCAAAATTTTGCGCTTTCAAACCAATTATTAATAATTTTCTGCTAAATCATATGCAGGTAATTTGAAATTTTATTTTTAAGTTGCAATATCTAGTTTCTTGTGAGTTTAATTTTTTTTTTGTATTAATAATTAGTAAAAAAAACAAATTTGTAAAGTGGTTTATTTGCTAGATCATATTTTTAAGTGATATTAAGACTTAGTAAATTTTTATATAGGAAATTTTCAATTTGTAAAAGAAGCTTAATTATCAGATCCTAATTTTAAGCAATACTAAATTTTAATAATATCTGTATAGATGCATTTTTGGTATTTCATGCTGATAAAAAAAAGGTGTGATATCAAATATATAAAGACATAAAAGGCAATTTTGAAAATTCACGGTCGAACCAAAAGTTTGCGCTTTCAAACCAACTGTTAATAAAGATAGGAAGCATTTGAGAACATTTTTACTGTATGTGGTTGAGAAGGGATCCACTTTACCAAAAACATAGTAAGTTAATTAATTATTATTTTTTAAATTTATTTAAAGACTTCTTATCCGAAATATTGTTTTTAAATGTCAACCTCATAGTCTCAACATTTTCCGAAATAGCATCATATAAATAATATACCTTTAGTCTTCGTCGTTTCTCTTCAAATCAAGATTATTCACTAGTACATTATAAGAGCATCTCTAGCAAGAAAGAGGTTTGTCAGGGTGAGGAGTAAAAATAAAAATGGTGATTTCTCTCACTTCTGCGGCAGCCGAGGGGGAGAAAGGGGGAGAAAATGCTATTCTTTTAACAGCTATAAACAATTTTCTATGAACCATTTATAGTCAATTATGATAATCAGAAATTCATTTATGTCATAAACGATTTTCAAAAAACCATTTATAATTTAAATGACTTTATGATCAACGTTTACAAACCACGCTCTAAAAAAATGGAGAAATCTCCGCTTATTTCCATTCATCACGCTCAAATCGTCATTGTTGTAGCGTGGGAAAGACAAAATAAATGGCGATTTCTCCCATTCTCTCTCATATTGTTCCTGTTGGAGATGCTCTAATAAACTAGATTATCCACCAGCATATTGTGGTAAGCATAAGTTAAAAGTTTTATAATTAATTCCATAACCTAAATAGCATAACCAAATACTTATATTCAAAACTCCCTAGTACAACTCCTATATATACACAACAAATAGAAAAATGATAGAGATTTACGTACAATGGCAGAATAAAATGATATATAAGCTGCATCACTCTACTTCTTTGATTTAGTAGGCTCTTCCCTCGTGATTACCTCTCTTAATCTTCATAAACACGACATTGGAACTATCGAAGTCTGTCATGGAGGTTTTCCTCTTCTACACTATCACCTTATTTTCCCATGAACTTTTTTCACATTTATTCTTCACATTAGCTTTTTCTGTTTTCTTCAGTCTTAAAGCAATCGCTTAGTTGATTGTGGTATTATAACTTACATTGGACAGTCATGATTACATATTAACTCGGGCAAGCTTTAAATTTGAATAGAGTATACAATATAAAGAACATACACATACAACATGTGCAGGTAAATATGGAGTGTTACCTGGTTGCTAGGTCCGGCTGCGAGATACTAATTATTGAGTTTCTTGGTTGAATCTAAGTGAAACTTGAGCCAGTGAAAGATTGACTTGAATTGAGAAAATCGACATATATACTTCGCTCGGCATATAAGTTTTGTTCAGCCTGAATACATCGTTCGGCATATAAGTTTCGTTCGGCCTGATATATCGTTCAGTCTCAATATGGTTCGGCTGAGGAAGGATGACGTCTGTCGCCCGGCTAAAAGAAAGGTGTTGTTGGGAACTCAGTGAACATCGCTCGGCTACCTCCGTTCGGCCAACATCGCTCGGCTACCTTCGTTCGAACGATGTCGCTCGGCAACCACCGTACGTTACGCCTGGTTTGGTATAGCTGTTTCAAAGCAAGATGAGGGAATTGACTTATTCGTGGAAGTCAATATTGAAGTGACGGGTTCGGCATTCCTTCACTTCGAGTTCCACCGCGAGTTATTCGGGTCCTTTAAAAGTGTGCTTCGAGTCAATTACCCAGTGACCACCGTTCGGCCATCTTGGGTCGGCATTTGTCGATCGATGTGTCTCGCTCGGTATACCTGGATCGGTCAAGTCGAGGTTCCCATATATAGGCCAAGCTACTTTTCTCTTAGGTCTAAGAAGGAAGTCCAGCATATCTTCATCTATAAATAGAGAAGCAGAGGTGCAGTGAAAATGGACCGTTTTTCGAGAACTTTGGAGAGACTCTGCCATTTTCAAGACTCGTTTCTTTTTTGTTAAAGCTTGTACTCAAGTTGTGGGTGTACAGATTGTATCTATATTCAATTATTTGAAGAAGTAATAAAGATTAAGATCAAAGTGGACGTAGGCAGTTACGCCGAACCACTATAATTCTGGTATTCCCGTTTATTATAGTTCTTATTGCATTCTACTGTGGTATTCCTCAGTTTTAATTTATTTTCTTCATTAATCTCTCTATACAATCCTATTGAAGGATGTTAGTGGCCAATGTCGACGTTAACATTTTGGTGCTTTCATTGAGAGTAGCATTCTCAGGCTGTTAGGATCTACTTTGTCGCTACTGGATTGAAGAAATCCCCAAGGAAGATCCAAGTTTGCTCACAAGAAGTTCATAGATTCTACTCAGAGTTCCTACCAATAACTCTACAATGGGAAGAACATGTACTAGATCTGCCTCCCATAATGCATATGTCAATGAGACCGCTAGCATCCAACAAGTAGGACCCAACAATCAACAAGTTACTCCAGGTGCAGGGACCACCGCCATCCTAAACCAAACAGAAATTGTCAACAGGATGGAGTTCAACTAGCTGATGAGAGAACTCATGGAAAGTAGGAGACAACTTAATGAGCAAATTCAAGCGAACACCAACCTCATGACTTAGCTTACTCAACAACAGCATCAGGATGATGGAGGAAGTCCCGCTGCCTACTCCTTGTCCGAAAACTCCGCTTCGTCTGATGAACCACCCAGGCGTAGATGCCGTAGAACTGAAACAACGCAAACAGGTGCAACTGAATGATCCACCAGGGATGGTCCAAGTTCCCTGCCTGGAGCAATGGCCCTTTACTTACACTAGGTAATCGTACTCAAGTTGCAATTGGAAATTTAGGATCCGGAGCACGAGTGGAAGTTGGACGACCGACTATCAATGTCACAATGAAGCAGGTCCCCAGGACATGCATGTGGTAGATTACCAACCGAGGAGGCACCAACTGGAACGATCTCACGGGACAGATTCCAACTTGCCACCTTCCATACAAACCCATACCTATCAACTATGGTCAGAAAGCTGCCGAGGGAAAATCAAGGCTTATCTAATGATGATTGGGGTGTATCTAAGAGCCACACTCCATTCATAGATGCAACCCTACAGGATGAGTACCCCAGGAAGTTTAACGTGCCGACAAGGGAAGACTGATCCCCGACAGTATGTAATGAGATATGAGTGGATGATGGACTCAGCTAATACAAACGATGCAACTAAATGTAGATGCTTCCTAATAACTTTATCAGGAATCGCCACCATGTGGTTCACTCGACTTCCTCCGTGATATATCTCCAACTTTGATGAGTTAGTGACAAAATCTGTGGAGCAATTTCGGATTCATGCCATTCGCCCCAAGGACATGATGTCCTTGTCCAGTGTGGTTCAAGCTCCAGGGAAGTCGTTGAAGGAGTACTTACAAAGAATTCACGTTGCTGCTACTGAAGTTAGCAACCCGAATGACCATGCTATTCTAATGGCCGTGATGCGAGTAGTAGATCCAGATTCGGAGTTTGGTATTGTCGGTTAGGGAAACCTCCGACTACACTGGAACGTTTTTATTCAAAGGCGGATCAATTTATAAGAAGAGAGAAAGCCAGGTGGACGAGGCGAGACAATGCACCAGGGCCTACCAAGGAGGCTGTACAGAGCAACATTGCTGTAAAACTATCCGGTGATAACTCTGGAAAGGTCCAGGTCAATGTTCGAAACAAGCCAGAGCAATCTAAAGGATCCGGAGGAGGAAATCCCGAAAAGGAAAGGGTGGCAGGAAAGTAAAACCAAGTATCCCAACTTACAACGTATACACTCCTCTGAATGCATCTCTGGAAAATATTTACTTATCGACTTGTAACACTTTTCAATATCGAAAGGCACACCCAAAAGAGTCCACTGAGGAACAAAAGCGGACTAGAAAGTATTGTCGCTTCCGTGAGACTTACGGGCACAATACTGAGAATTGTAGGCACCTCCACGATGCTATAGAAAAGATGATTCGACAGAGTAAGTTACATGAGTTTGTCAAGAATTCGCAGGAAGGAGGAAAGGAAACTTCAGACCTCGATAGTTGGTGGACCTCACCCTACCGATAAGAATTGGCAAGAAATGAAGTTTTTGCTAATTCCCTAAAGCATGCAGATTTTGAATATTGTTCAAACACGGAAGATGGGACCCCATCTAAATAGCAGCGAATGATGACGGATGATATAGTGTTTCAGAGCAGAGATGTCGATCAAGTGGAGGCTCCTACCATTGATCCGATGGTCATCTCGGCCACTATTGGGCCAGCATTTGTGAGGAGAATACTGATTGAATGCGGAAGTTCTTTTAACATTATCTTCAAAAAAGGATATGACCAAATGAAGATGGAGACAAAGGATCTAAAACCATCTAAAGCCCGTATTCATGGCTTTAAAGGTGCAACTACTGATGTAGTGGGTTTTGCTGAATTCCCAGTTGAACTTGGAGATGGTGAATGTAGGAGGGTGCGGATCTTACCGTTCATGGTTTTGGATGTCGATTCTCTGTATAATGTGTTTCTAGATCGACCGTCCCTGATAGAATTTAGGGCAGCTTTGGCCCCGTGGTGTCTAACCTTGAAATTTCTTACCGATAAAGGAGTTGGTGTTGTGCATGGCGATCAGGCGACTGGTCGAGCGCGTTATGTGGCTGAGCTGAGAGAGGCCCAGCGAAGACAGAAAGAAAAGGTTGTGGACAGCTCCGTCTGCATCCGAGTCACTGAAGATTGACAAGTAATGCCCGAGCCTTGGCTCGGGCAACATGATCATAACTATAGCGACATGGATCCAAGAGACGATGATGATGAGCCCAAGAAGGCAAAAGCAGCACCGGCTGAAATAACGATTAACATTCCAGTCAACCGCGATGACCCATCATGGGTACTTAAGATTGGATCACAACTCAACCCTCCTATGGTCGAGGTGTGAGAAATGCAGAATACGGATCTTAAGGCTAGGATTAATACTAGAGGGGGGTGAATAGTGTTTAAAGGAATTACTAAATCTTTTTGAGTTTTTTTTAATTTGAACACAAATGTATGCAATATTCAGACACAGATATGATCACAGAAACAAACACAAATGGAGAAATAAAGTAAAAGCAGTAAAAGAATGAACACACCGGATTTTATACTGGTTCGGAATTACCCTACATCCAGTTCCGCACACAAGTACGGATTTCCTTTCAAAAGCAATTGTACAATTACACCCTCGATTTCAAGGCCACGTGGTACACCACTCCAGATTCACAATCCTCTAGGTAGAGATACTTGATTTCAGGGGCAACAAGTTCACCCAATTGATTTCCTAGGCTACAATCACATCCTTTCTAACTTGATTGATTTCTAAGGCCACAATCACACCTTTTCTTACTTGATTGATTTCCAAGGCTACAATCACACCTTTTCTCGCTAAATTGATTACAAAGAAGTCTATAATTCTGAATAGCACTGAGATCTTGTTGAGATGGTGATAGAGAATCAAACTATGAATGATCTTGTTAGATTCAATGTTTATTTCGGCAGAGTAATGGTAAGAATATGTATAAAGAAATGTGGACGAAGAAGAGGAGTGAAAAATAGAAAAATATGAATTGAAATTCGTTCAAAACAGCCCCTATTTATAGAAGAACAACAGCCATATCCATTCGTAAAGGGATATGACGAATAGACACTTCTTTTGAAATTCAAAATTTTGAAATCAACTGCCACTATGTCGGCATGGGTATCTTGGGTATGTCGACATCCCAAAGAAAATTTTGGTGATTATTTCTCTCTTGTATTAAAACTACTTTATAATTTATAAATATACTTAACTATAGTTAAAATACATAAATAAGTATAGAGAATAATATTTTGGTACATATAAAATTTTACTATATTTTATATTTAAATTTAAGTATAAATATTTAAAAGTTAAATATATTATTATTAAAAGATAGTTTAAAAACACGGATAATTTGATTTTGAAAATAAAGATTATTTTGAGGCTAAAATATTTAAAATCAGGATAGATGTTTGATTCTTTTAAAAGGAAGGTTTTGAAATCATTTTGAAAGCATGATATAATTTTGTAAAAACATTTGAATAAAAGGTTAGCGGATATAAAACAATGTTCCACTAGATTTTTTGTAGGTTCCATCCTACTTAGGGTTCCATCCCTTTAACAGGCTCGATGTGGATTCCATTCTACGAATAAATTGGATTTTAAGATGCCGGTGCTTTTCTACAAGTTTTAACAAAATTCCTAATTAAATTACTTATTATTGAAATCTTGAACTCTTGATAATCTTGATACTCATGAGTCTTCAATCTTGATATCTTGAATCTCTATATTGTACAGTCTTCATTCTTGATACCTACATGGTTAAATCCTGCATATATATATATCTAAACTATAATGTTAGTATTTATATTTTACAATCTTATTCTAAGGTTGTTGTCATCAAAACCATCATATCAAGGACTAACAATCTCCTCCTTTTTGATGATGACAACTTTTGTTTATAAAATATTACTTTTATCCCTAAAACTAATAACTCCCTCATAATCTATGCCCAACTATCCTATTTTATACTTCTCCCCCTTTATCATCAACAAAAACTAACTCGAAACTATATAACTCAAAACTATATAACTCCCCCTCATTCTTGTACTAAAGTACCTTTATTAATAAACTATACAATGGAATATATAATAGATAAACTAAGAGATAATTATACTGATAGACATGATAACTAATCTAAGATCATATAAATATCAATGCATATTGATACATGTTTTGCACACCAAATAAATCAATCCAAGCAAATAATTCAAATTAAACAAAGCAATCAAATGAAATCAAACATTACAAGGAACTTCCATCCATCCTTCTTCTCCAAATATAGGGTCTTCTTTAATGGAATCCCAATTTTCATTGTCATTGGTGTGAGAGATTGGAGGATGTGCTTCGTTATCATCCTTACGTAGGGAGGAAATCATCCATCGTATCGCATCAAAATGCTTTTCTTGCTCCTTGATCATCTGTATTTGACTCAACTCTAAGTGTCGCTGGTCACGAAGAATGAATGAAAAAATATTCTTGAAAGAATTAAGAGTTTCTTCAAGATTCTCGGTTAAATTATGAATTGGATTGGCCATATTTGAGTTTGTGAGAAGAATGAGAGATAAAGTAGATAAGAAATAATATTGAGTGATGAATTCTGGAAGAAATAGGTACTTATAGGTGTAGAAATTCGTTTGAAATGAATAGGCATAAGGTAGTTATTCAAATTTCAAATTTAAAATGAAGTGTCATTTCTGACCAGTACATGTCGACATGGTCATAAGGGGGATGTCGACATGGTGTATAAATTTTGATGGATTATTTTGATTTTGTGAATAATTATGTGTATATATATATATATATATATGTATATTTATATAATATACTAACATTTATTCTGGAGATAAGATAAGCTAGATAACAGAAAGGAAATTCAATTTCATTGCATAATAGAATGATACAATGATTAATCATAAACAGCTACACGAACTTTCAAATCAAAACAAACTAAACTAATACAACACAACATAAAAAGATAGAACTAGTTAGAAGATGAAGAAGATGAAGATAATCTAAGCTTCCTGCCGACTTTAGAGAAAAACTTGTTCATCTTCGATGTCATTTTATCCAGTTTCTTACTAACGGACCGTTTAAGAATCCGTCGATTCTCGACAATAGTCTTTTGATTTTTGAGAAGGTTTTTTTTGGTTGGATTGGGGGGATAGTCAATACTTTCCACACCTTCTTCTTCTTCTTCTATTTCCATTTCATCCCCTTCTTCTTCCTCTTCCATCTCCTCATGAGCCAAACGCTCTTCATTTTTGGCAAGAGTCTCATAAGGTTGAAAAACAAATGGAATTTTCACAAGAGAAATGTTTGAGTGATTAAAAACCTTTCTTGAAACAAATTCTTCTCCTTTGAAATCCATTCCAAAATAGTTAAAAATCCGAGTGAGATAGATTTCATGATACAAAGTGTTTTCACCCATTTCAAGATTTTTGGGATGAAATTCATCCAAAATAACTTGCGCCCAATTAATATCATAATTTCCAAAAATAGCAAAAAGTGCTTTGCAAACTTTTGAGGTAGGATTGTTAAAATTTCCCGATCTTGGGGTCAAAGTATGTTGTAAAAGAAGACTAACAATTCTAGGTTCTGGTCGAAAGTTTCAATTTTGAATTGAAAATTATCATTTCCTTCGAAAATGTGATGAAATGTCTCACGATCATTTTCATCGATTTTAAAACTAGAAAGATCCATTCCCGTACTTTTGCAATTGAGAATGGTACCCAAAAGATCACAATTTAAAACGATTCTAGTGCCTTTGACACTACTCCAAATTTCATCATCATTCCCAATATAAAATCCATGATTTAAATTTGCATAGAAAATTTTAACAAAATTTGGATAACAAACGAAATCATTTTGAGAAGCATCAATAAGATTAAGAATTTGATTGTTTGCAAAAAGAGAATCAATTTCATAAGAAGAGAAATCTTGAAATATAGCAAATTTTCCGAGATGGACTTTTCAATAGTTAGCATAATTGATGTATGCTTTTATGGCCTCCGGATCATTGAAGAGTTGCTCTTTTATCTTTCTGGAAATTCTCATTGTGGAGTGATTGCTTGAAGAAGCCATTAGAGTAGAGAGTAGAGAGCTTGAAGTTTTAAAGAAATAGTTTGAATTTGAAAATGAAAGTGAAAAGATGTGATAAGAGTAGTGAATAAATAGATTCTCAAAGGACATGTTCTCTTGTGAAAAGATGCCTTTTCAGAAAATTGAATGAAGTGAAAAGGTGGAGGGAAATTCAACCATTTGAATTCAAATTTTGAATTTCAAATTCTGTACCCATGTCAACATCACGGTAGGGACTATGTCGACATGTGCCTTTGAATTTCCATGATTATTTTTCTTATGTATTCTAATATATATATATATATATATATTTATTATTTTTATTGTCTATATATATATCTGGAATATTACCAGAATTATAGTATATTCCATAAAATATTATGATACTATTAAAAATGAAAATAAAAACAATAATAAAATAATAGTAAAAATAAAAATTCTAAAATTCAAACAACACGCCAATTCAAAATCAATCAATCAAGCAATCAATTCTAAGCATGTAATTTCAACCAATTGTATTGTAAATGTGTACTTTTTCTGTGTCCGTTTCTCTAAATTCGTCGGAGTCGTGAACTGCCCTGAAACACATATTTGAATTATCTGTCTTCTGATCATCATCGCTTGAGAACGAGTCTAAATCATCTAGAGTAGCAGTATATGCACGTTTTCGTTTCTTTTATGGAATCACTGCTTATAGGAGGATTTTGCCTATCTGGATACGGACAGTCTCTTTTGATATGGCCTGGTTCATCAGTTGAAACATTTGATATTGTTTGGCACTACATTCTGATTTCCAGAGTTCTTATAATAGTTTCTCTTGAGACTGTTCATCTTTCTGTATTTCAAGAATTTCCGAAAATTCTTGGTCATAAGGGCTATCTCTTCATCATTATCGCTGTTTGAATCATATCCATCGGTTAATGCATTGAATGCCGTTGATTTCTTTTCAGATGCTTTGCTTTCTCTTCTCTCAATCATTTGGACTTCAAACGACATTAGATTTCCAATTAATTCTTCTATCTTTAAAGTACTGATGTCATTCGCCTCTTCGATCGCAAGTGTCTTTTGGTCCCATTCTAGAGTAAGAGAATTTAAGATTTTTTTGACTTGATCTTCTTCCGAAAATTCCTTTCCCAAGGATATTAGAGAATGCATAATATTCTGAAATCTACTATACGTATCTGAAATAGACTCATTAGAATTCATTTTAAATAATTGAAACTGGTTTGTGAGCATGGAAATTTTGGTCTGTTTAACTTTGCTCGTTCCTACGTGAGTAACTTGCAAAGTTTTCCAGATTTCATATGTAAACTTACAAATTGACACTCTATTAAATTCATTTCTATCAAGTGAACAAAACAAAATATTCATAGCTTTAGAGTTATTTTGTGCAACAGTCTTTTGCTCAGCAGTCCACTGTGCAAAATCAGTTGTGTCAGAATATGCAGTCTGTGTGACATTCCAAGTGTTTAGTCCTATAGATTGTAAATATATTTTCATCCTACATGCCAAATATGCATAGTTACTTCCATTAAAAAGTGGTGGTCTGATAGTAGACTGGCCTTCTACAAATGAACTAGTGACTGTGTTAACAGTATCAGTGTTGGTAGCGATTTTGAAAATTTTTCAAAATTCAGATTATGAGAACTTTGAAAACCTTGCTCTGATACCAAATATGAGAAATGCAAAATATGGATCTTAAGGATAGGATTAACACTAGAGGAGGGTGAATAGTGTTTAAAGGAATTAATAAATCTTTTTGAGTTTTTGTTAATTTGAACACAAATGTATGCAATGTTCAAACACAGATATAATCACAGAAACAAACACAAATGCAGAAATAAAGTAAAAGCAGTAAAAGAATGAACACACCGGATTTTATACTGGTTCGGAGTTACCCTACATCCAGTCCCGCACACAAGTACGGATTTCCTTTCAAAAGCAATTGTACAATTACACCCTCGATTTCAAGGCCACGAGGCACGCCACTCCAGATTCACAATCCTCTGGGTAGAGATATTTGATTTCAGGGGTAACAAGTTCACCCAATTGATTTCCTAGGCTACAATCACACCTTTTCTAACTTGATTGATTTCCAAGGCCACAATCACACCTTTTCTCGCTTGATTGATTTTCAAGGCTACAATCACACCTTTTCTCGCTAAATTGATTACAAAGAAGTCTATAACTCTGAATAGCACTGAAATCTTGTTGAGATAGTGATAGAGAATCAAATTAGAAATGATCTAGTTAGATTCAATGTTGATTTCGACAGAGTAATGGTAAGAATATGTATAAAGAAATGTGGAAGAAGAAGAGGAGTGAAAAAAAGAAAAATATGAATTGAAATTCGTTCAAAACAGCCCCTATTTATAGAAGAACAACAGCCATTTCCATTCGTGAAGGGATATGACGAATAGACACTTCTTTTGGAATTCAAATTTTTGAAATCAACTGCCACTATGTCGACATGGGTATCTTGGGTATGTCGACATCCCAAAGAAAATTTTGGTGATTATTTCTCTCTTGTGTTAAAACTATTTTAAACTTTATAAATATACTTAACTATAGTTAAAATACATAAATAAGTATAGAGAATAATATTTTGGTATATATAAAATTTACTATATTTTATATTTAAATCTAAGTATAAATATTTAAAAGTTAAATATATTATTAAAAGAAAGGTTAAAAAAGGATAATTTTATTTTGAAAATAAAGATTATTTTGAGGCTAAAATATTTAAAATTAGGATAGATGTTTGATTCTTTTAAAAGGAAGGTTTTGAAATTATTTTGAAAACAGGATATAATTTTGTAAAAACATTTGAATAAAAGGTTAGCGGATACAAAACAATGTTCCACTAAATTTTTCATAGGTTCCATCCTACTTAGGGTTCCATCCTTTTAACAGGCTCGAAATGGATTCCATTCCACGAATAAATTGGATTTTAAGATGCTAGTGCTTTTCTAGGAGCTTTAACAAAATTCTTAATTAAATTACTTATTATTGAAATCTTGAACTCTTTCTAATCTTGATACCCATGAGTCTTTAATCTTGATGTTTTGAATCTCTATACTGTACAGTCTTCATTCTTGGTACCTGCATGGTTAAATCCTGCATATACATATATATCTAAGCTATAATGTTAGTATTTATATTTTATAATCTTATTCTAAGGTTGTTGTCATCAAAACCATCATCTCAATGACTAACACGAGGATCTTACCAATTTCCTTCGAGCGGATCTGGATGTTTTCGCTTGGACGCATTTCGATATGTGTGGGATTTCTCCTACCATTGCTAGTTATTTGTTGAATATAGACCCGAAATACGTGTCGATGATGCAAAAAAGAAGAGGCATGGACCCAGAGAGGTCCGCTGCTCTCAGAGGGGAGGTGGACAAACTCAAAGCCAATGGGTTCGTCCGTGACGCCCTCTATCCAGAATGGGTCTCTAACCCTATACTAGTGAGAAAAGCGAATGTGAAATGGAGGACATGCGTAGATTACTCAGATCTGAATAAAGCATGCCCTAAGGATAGTTTTCCTTTACCCATAATTGATTAGCTGGTCGACTCAACAGCAGGACACGAGTTATTGTCATTTACGGATGCATACTCGGGATATAATCAAATCCCGATGCACATTACAGATCAAGAACACACTAGTTTTGTCACAGTTGGACTGTCCTGTTATGTAATGATGCCTTTCAGATTGAAAAATGCAGGGGAAACTTATAAATGTTTGGTGAATCGGATGTTTAAAGACCAAATTGGTAGGATAATAGAAGTCTATGTGGATGACATGCTCGTGAAGTCACGGCAGTCAAACAACCACATTCGAGACTTGGCGGAAATGTTTAATATAATTAGTTATTATGGAATAAAAATCAGTCCTCCGAAGTGTTCCTTTGGCACTGCGTCAGGAAATTTTTTGGGTTTCATTGTTAATGCATGGGGAATTGAAGCTAACCTAGAAAAGATTCAAGCTATTCGAGACATATAAGTGCCTAGAAAGCAAGTACAAAGACTAAACGGAAAAGTGGTCGCGCCAAGTCGATTTATATCCGGAGCGACAGACAAGTGTATTCCCTTCTTCGATGTAATAAAGAAAGGAAAGAGAAATTTTGAATGGACTTCCAACTGCGAAGATGCATTCCGAGCTCTGGTAAGACATTTGAAAAGTCCCCATGTACTATCGAAGCCTATAGATCATTAAGTGTTGTATATATACTTGGCCGTATCTCAACATGCCATCAGTACGGCTTTGTTTCACGAGGATGATCGAGTTCAAAAGCCGGTGTACTATGTCAGTAAACATTTAAAGGGGGCGGAAAGAAATTATCCTAAAATTGAGAAGCTAGCCTACTGCTTGGTGATTACATCATGCAAGCTTCGTCCGTACTTTCAGGCACACCCGATCAGTGTTTATACCGATCAACCCTGTGACAGGTGCTCCAACGACCAGAAACCTCTGGAAGGCTGTTAAAATGGAATATTAAGTTGAGTCAGTTCGATATCACCTACCTACCATGGAGGGCCACACAAGGGCAAGCGCTAGTAGACTTCATCGCAAAATTCACCATATCAGACGAACCAAACAATGATGATGTTATTCCCCCCATTCGATGGAAACTATACACCGATGGGGCATCCAATGGCCATTGCTCTGGGGTTGGTGTAATTCTTATAACTCCCGAAAATCGATCAATTTGTTATGCTTTGAAGCTCGATTTTCTAGTTACAAATAACGAAGCCGAGTATGAAGCATTGGTTGCTGGCTTGAAACTTATCAGGGAACTTGGAGTAAAATTATTTGAAATCTTTTGTGACTCACAATTGGTGGTGTACCAGGTGCGAGGAGATTATCAAGCAAAGGGGCAAAGACTTTCCCCATACCTTGCTCCAGTTCAAGAGCTGTTGGTAGACCACGAATATTATGATATTTCACACATCCCACGTGAACAAAATGGGGAAGCCGATTCATTGGCAAAATTCACGAGTACTGGTTATGTACAATAGATGGGATTGGTTCTCGCCAAAATCTTACATGCTCTGGGTATAAATGAGATGGAGGTAGATTTTGTGTTAGAAATAGAAATCGAAAAGGAGTCATGGATAACCCCATTCAAGCAATACCTGCTACACGGGGTTTTTCCCGAAAGAAAGAAAGAAAAAAAGACGAAAAATCATTCGCAAAGCTTCAAGATATGTAATGCAGGATGGAGTAATGTATCGAAAAAGTTTTTTGGTTCCCTTTCTTCGGTACATCACCCATGAAGAAATAAAGTGGGTCTTGAAAGAGGTTCATGAAGGAGAATGTAACGACCATACTGGAGGGCAAACATTAGTGAAAAAGATCCCACACTATGGATACTATTGGCCAACCATGAATCGGGACGCTGCGGACTATGTGCGAAGATGCGACAAATGTAAAAAATATGCGAAAATCCCGAGAGCTCCGCCGATAGAGATCACACAAATGGTTAGCCATTGGCCATTTACAATAAGAAGAATCGATGTAATTGGCTCATTGCCAATCTCTAAAGGTGTAAAATACGCAATAGTTGCGGTCGATTACTTCACCAAATGGACGGAAGCAGAGCCCTTAGCTACAATCACCACCAAAAAGGTCATTAATTTCGTTGTGCGAAACATCATATGCTGATTTGGCATTCCATGAACTATCATTACGGAAAATGGAACTCAGTTCGAAAGTAGGAAGTTTAAAGAATTTTGTCAAAAGTATGTCATTGAGAAAAGGTTTGCAGCAGTTGCTCACCCAAAAGCAAATGAATAAGTAGAAGCCGTAAACAAAACAATCAAATCCATATTGAAAAAACATTTGGAGAAGGCTATAGGAAAGTGGGTGGATGGCTTCCGATAGCACTTTGGGCTTACAGAACCACCCACAAGTCCACGACTGGCCAAACTCCGTTCACATTGGTATATGGCACGGAAGCTGTTATACCCGTGGAACTTGAAGTTCCTTCACATCGGGTAACTTATTATGACCCTAAGACGAATCAAGACCTCTTGTTGGAATCACTGATCTTTATTGACGAAAAAAGTGAAGAAGCTGATTTAAGGACGGCTACATGTAGGCACCGAGTCGCTCGATATTGTAATGAAAAAGTCCAACCGAGAATCTTTGATGTGGGCGATCTCGTTTGTAGCGAATGTTTCTAATCCCATCGCATATGAATTCCACATGGGAAGGTCCATACGTCATTGAACGGAAGCTTGGAGAGGGAATTTTCAAGCTAGCGACCGTTGATGGCGCGACACTCCCCCGAGCATGGAATATCGAGCATCTAGGACGTTATTACACTTAGTCTATTTCTTTTGCATTTTAGTTGCAATTATTTCCAATGTATGTTTTTTTTGTTGTTCTTAGTTTTTGGCATGTAATAAGACAATTCGGTTTGTTTTCATTAATAAAGGCTTGAAGCCATCTTTTCCATGAACTATTGATGTTTCCTATGTTGTAATTCCATGGCAAAAATTAAATTACATTATTCTGTCCGGTGTATGAACGTGCACAAAAACTTCAAAATCTCCAAGTCCTCAAAGTGCAGATTGGAGTACTCTGGGCCCCAGAGTGTGGACTAGAGTATAAACGACTTAATAATCTTTAGGCCCCTAGAGTGAGGACCGGAGTACCCTGAGTCCCCAGAGTGCGGACTAGAGTATAAACGACTTAAAAATTTCTAAGTCCCTAGAGTGCGGACTGGAGTACTCCGAGTCCCCAGAGTGCGGACTAGAGTAAAAATGACTTAAAAATATCTAAGTCCCCAGAGTGCGGACTGGAGTACTCTGAGTCCCTAGAGTGCAGACTAGAATATAAACAACTTAAAAATCTCTAAGTCCCCAGAGTACGGACTAGAGTACTCTGAGCCCCTAAACTGCGGACTAGAGTATAGACGGCTTAAAGATCTCTAAGTCCCCAAAGTGCAGACTAGAGTACTCTAAGTCCCTAGAATGTGGACTAGAGTATAAACGATTTAAAAAAATTTAAGTCCCCAGAGTGCGGAATGGAGTACGATGAGTCCCTAGAGTGCGGACTAAAGTATAAATGACTTAAAAAATCTCTAAGTCCTTGGAGTGTGGACTAAAAGTATTCTAAGTCTCCAGAGCGTGGAATAGAGGATCTACGATTCTAAAAATTTTCGAGTCTTATGGAAGTGAGTTGGAGCTTGTGTAACTTACAAGATTTTGAATTTCGTCTACAAGTTATACAGTATGCTGAACAACGAAAATCATCAAAAGCAAAGAAACAAAGTTTTATTCACTAATCCAAACTGAAGTTCTGCCATAACTTCTCCTAAACTCGGAGCAAAAAGTCTATTTACAACGACTATGAAAATAAATAGAAATAATTACATGATTTAGGCTTATTCGCATTGAACGAGGCATGATAGCTACTTTTTCGACTTCTTTTCCTTCCTCGGTTTCTCTAAAGACTCCTCCTCTAAGCGTTTTCTCTTAAACGCCTTGCTTGTTAGGGAAGTGGTGCCCGGGGAAGGGAGACAAAATTCCAGTGGATAGGTCCCACCGGGAGAATAACCTTCAGAGGCATGTTCAGTGGTCATGTTCCCCCACTTAGGGCTCGGCCTTAATTTCCATTTTCTTCTTCCCTTTTTTCATGATTTGTTCCTACATGCTCGATTTTGTAGTGTGTTCGGAGGCGCCCGTAATTTCAGCTTCATCATGTTCTTTGATGGGCGATGAATTTTCAAATTTGTCTTCGTCAAGCAGCTCGATTACTTGATCATCAAGCCTAGGAGTCTCCCCCGTTTGAATTGCCTCTCCCACTTTCTCCCCCCTCTATGTGGCGACATCGCTCCTTGGAGTAGGTTCGAGATTGGAATGGCCTATACGAAACATAAGAGAGAAATGTTTGAATACATTTACTACTCGCCAAAAACAATGGCCTTTTGAATTCTAGGAAGAAAAGGTTATGTACCAGTTTTTGGCTGACTCTCGACTGTTCGGGGAGTTTCACCTTCTGGAATAGGAGATAGAGTGTGAATATCAAGTCCAAGCTCCCCTGGGTCATAGCCAATATGCTGCTCGAAGGGATCGAGTGGTGGGCGGCTAGTCTGCTGAATAGGAGGAGGAACCGAGGATTCAATTCTGGATGGACCGACAGTGTCATTTTTTTCCCTTTGATGTGGAAAATTCCTTCCATAAAGGGTCTTTGCCGTAGATAGGACAGTACGCTCATTCTCGCGAAGCACTTCTTCCATAAGGGAACCTCATCAACCTCTTCAGTTCCCAACTCAACCTTTTTAATTTTTGTTAAAGTCTCCCATGCTTCAACCAAAGATTCGAGGTAACCCTCGTCAAGAAATGTTAGGTCACGATGCATTGGAACTCGAGCATTGTACTCAGCTATGAGTGGATCAAACATGCACTTAATTTCCTCCCTACCAGCCTTAGTACCGCCTTGAGGCAAGAATCAATTTTCGAAAGTGCCACCCTTTTGCCCTCCTAACGGGCTTTGTCCTTCAGCGCTTCAGCCTTGGAGAGCTCCTCATCGAGCTTTGTTTTTAGGAGTCATGTAGCAACAATCTCGTCACAATATCATTGTGACTCCTCTTGAGTGGTAGTCTTTTCTTCCTTTTCTTTGAGAAATAGCTCCTCCAATTCTTTGATTCATTGAGCGGGGATATCTTTCTTCTTTTGAATGGAGTCATTCTCTAAGGCTAAGGCACCACAGTGTTGAACTGCTTCATCAATTTAGCCTCCACGCGATTGACTGCCTCAGCCATATCTCTAGCATTCTTCTAAGCCGCCTCAAGCTGAGATTTATACGACGAAAGCTCTTCATCCTGGACGTTGATGGTGTCATTATCATGAATGACCTCAAGCTTCAGATGATCGATTTCATGCTTGCGCTCCGTAGAAACTTCAGAAACTTTTTCGACTAAGTGAACGGACATGTCATGTTGGACTTAGACATCGTTGTTGCAAGCAATGACACTTTGTTTAACGTGCCCTGAAATAGGATGGATCGCAGGAAGAAATTTTAATCCATCAAAGCATATTTTTTGGAATGCGGCTTTAAGCTCAGCAAGCTTTTCTGCTATCGATGGATCATGTGCTAGGGCTGAAGAAGTTTGTTTAGTCGGAACTACGGAATTCTTGCGAGGCTCGCGAGCTTGCCTAGTGCTCGATGAACTAGAGTATTGGTTGCAAGGACCTTTAGATTGAGATCCCCTTTTAGCCGATTTCTCCCTGTTTTGTTCTAGTTGAGGAGGAGGATCATTGGGGTATGAAGAATGGCTGTGTGTTTTCCTTCGAGACGACGACGAATCTCAGAGACGATAGTCTCTATCGCTGTTGTCGTCTCTATCTTGACATTTACTGGACCCCAAGTCTCAGCCGGAATAATGGAAGATAGAGGACCCGCGAAGGCGGTCGAATCCATGAGGGCATCCTATATCACCTACACAGAAATTAAGCGAGGACAAGTTAGCAAGAATAAAATGGTAGCTGAAGTTTAAGTGCAAGGTGAAGTGTAAGTGTTAGTGTGTGTCCTAGTACATCCCACCGGCGGACCAGTTTTTTTAGCTTTACTTATCAAAGTTTTTTCTCCTTGGTGATGGGCTTGAACGCCTTCATCGCCTCTCAAGGGCGAATGAAGTTTTAGGGCTTTTGGATTGTCGAAGCCGTAATTGAGCAAGTCATCGGGAATAGTAAGGTCTGATAAGCCTTTCAATGAACCCTCTAAGTGTTGTGGAGACAGCTCTTTCTCCATTGGAGTAATTGTAACCTTCGAGGTTCCGTCCACTGTTTTATTTCTTAGCTTGTAGGCTAACTTCTTTTTTCCCTTTAAAGGAGGAGGCGATTCATTAATGCCAGGTGCGTCGGTCACCAGTTCTGAAAAAGGACTTATTGTAGGATCTAGATTAACCCTAGAGGGGGGGTGAATAGGGTTATAGCAAATTTTCTCGAATTAAACACAAAAACAAACTGCAGATAAATAAATATGCTAAAAAGTAAATCACATACAAAATTTACCCAGCTTCGGCAACCCCTGCCTACTGCTGCATTCCCAGATTTCTATTAGAATTAAACAGTTTCTCGCTTACAAACACTCTAACAGACTCGCAAACCCTGCTCCCGCTTACAAACACTCTAATAGACTCGCAACCCCTGCTTCCGCCTATAGAGTTTTGCAAACTCGCAAACCCTGCTCCCGCCTATAGAGTTTTGCAAACTCGCACACCCTGCTCTTTGAACTAATTCTAACTAGACAATCTGACACTTTGACTCGAAAAGTAAAAACAACAAATAAAAAACAATTAAAAATAAAACTAATAATCAATAAAACCCTTTAATAAAATTAAACCCTAATAATAAACTATAACCCCTTTTAAAAACAAGGCCGACCCATTTGTATTATTTTCTAGCACGTTCTTTCTTCTTTTGCAATTGAAAAATTACGGCCGATCCTCTTTTCTCCGGCTTGAAGAAAATGGCGGCCTCTGTTGTATCTTCGTTCGATTATGGTGGTCGTTCCTCTTGCAATTCAATTAGGGCTTTGGTCCTTTGAACCAAATTAGGGCTTTTGGAATTTGCGATCTGATTTATCTCTGGTTGATGATCTTTGCTTCTCTGGCGATCGTCTGAGAAAATTTCTTGGTACGTTGTTCGTATTTTTTGGTTTCTCAATTGATTGCTTGAGTTCGATTTTCTGATCGCTTGACTATGATGATGAACTTGGGTGATCTTCGAGTCAGTTGTCATTATTATAGTGGTTTCTTGATGGTGCACTGTCACACTGCATTCATCATGTTGCATACTCTCCATTTTGCATACTACCACTTGTCTGTAGCCTTTGTTTTTTTGTATATATATTCTATTCTGCATCACTTGTATACATTTTCCACTGTTTGTTCACTTTGATTCTGCTGTGTCAAACTTGTACTACTCTGGTCTTGCTTTGTATTTGGCTCTGAAATATTCTGACCTGATGATTTGTATACATTGGTGGCATTTCTTTGTGGTCTGCACTTGCTTTTTCATTGTTGAGTTTGTTGCTGTGTTGATTTGAATTGTGCATTTGCCTGCACTTTGTGGTTGCCACTGTGTTGCATTGAGTAGCTGAACTTGTTGTTGTACATGTTGCTTGAGTTGCTAGTTTGCCTTGTACTTGTAGTCTTGGCTTTGGTTGTTGCAGTATATCACTGTTTTCCTTGTTAAAAAACTGCTATGTCACTGCATTTGGTCTGCACTTGTGAACTTTGGCTCTGGCCATCTTTGTTCAAGTGCTTGTTTGTTGTATGGACATTTGGTCATGTTGCCTTCAATTTCTGGCTGGTGCATTGCCACACTATTCATATGAACTTGGTCTCCGTTGCATGCATTGCTGTTGTAGATGTTGATGGTTCTTGATCATTTCATGTTGATTTTTGAAATTTCACTTGAGTTGAATCCAGTTACAAAACTCGGGTTTGACCTTTTGCTCGTGTCGTGATTTTAAATATATTGCACGTGAGTTGAACCCGGCTTTTCATTTGGGTTTGACCTGTGCTCACCTGTCCCTGTAGCATTATCAAGTGTATATTGATGTGCATGGCCTTGTGGCATGTACAGTGATACACTGTGCATGTCACATTGTTCGTGTATGATGAATTCAAATGTAAATGATGACGAACAACCCAAATAACTGAGGCAAATCATATTTTCAAAAATCATATTTCATTTTATATTGCAAAAATATTTATTTTTCAATTTTACTGTGTTAGTGAATATTTTTGCAGATTTCTCGGATGCTGGATTATAACTGGAATGAAGTTGAAGATAAACTACGAGTGTGAGTGATATGTAGTGAGGAATTTATGTAAATTGAAGTTGTGATGTATTGTAAACAAAATTGTATATGTATAGTGAGAGCTTGAATTTGTACTATTCATAAATGTAATAAATATTTGTTTGAATAAAATTTCTATTTGAATTCAAATGTTATGTAATTTATTTTATTCAAAAAATATTTATTTAATCTATGAAAATAAAATAGTACGTTAACAAATACATTTAAACGAATGTATATATATATATGTTTATTATCATCAAACAAAAATCATATAAGCGCATATTCATACAATCTCCCCCTTTTGATGATAACAAACATATATTTAAGATTTCGAATGAGTTAAATGTATTTGATCAATGATATACTCTAACTGCTCCCACTATTTAAATGCTTCCTCTCTACACGATGCTCCCCCTACATATATGCATACAAATAGAAATATACAAATGAGCCTAGATGCAAATGGAAAATTATTTGACCTTTGCTTGATTTTATTTGACAAAATCTTAACTTTTCTCTCCCTCTTTTGTTATCAGCAAAAGAATAATAGTGTTAGAGAAAAATAGAGATAAAGTGATCAATATTAATCCAACATTAAACTCAAATTGAATATAAATATTAAACTTCAATAAAAATTAAACAAAAATCATAACTACCCTTGTTAGGCGCATATTCCACTTTAAGAAAGAATGGAAATGATGTTCTAATATAAAATCATACAATTGTATCAACTTGTGGTACATTTATATCAGGAATTTGAATATCTACTAATCATGCTTAACCGTTAGGACTTTTAAATGAGATTAGTAGTATTCCAATTTAATTTTAAAAAATGAAATCAAGTATCTTGTAACCACGCATGACCGTGAGGACTTTTAAATGGGATTAGAATCAACTTGTCTATTTAATCAATTAATTTTGATATGCATTCCATACATGCATAACCGTAAGGACTTTTAAATGAGCATGGAAGCACATAATCAAAAATCCAAGTAATTCACCCATGCATAACCGTGAGGACTTTTAAATGAGAGTGAATACTTTGGATATTTATTTATTTTTACAAAAAAAAAAATGAAATGAAAAACAAATGATCCCTGATTATAGTACCACATATCGACAAACTATATTGAATTCTTGAAAAACAATGGTCGATAGAAATATGATAGATATAGAAATGGTCATGGAATCTTTACCCAACAAAAAGTTTTATAACTCTTGTTTGAATTCCTAAATTTTTTTTTCCAAATATACTCTCTTGAGTAATGTATGTTAAATATCAACACTTATCACCTTGTCAATCACTATTTATCTTTTTGATAATTAGTATGGAATCGGATTAGTCAAAATTTGTCATTTAAAATCGAATAAAAATGACTAATCTGAAAATATGGTCAAAAAAATGATTTTCTCGAGGGGGATATATGAGAAAATTTTCTGCTATTTGAAAATTATTTAAAATGAAAAATATGCAGATATTTTCTTTGAAAAATGATGCAGTTACTAAAATGTCTCAAAAATCACGTTCAACTAGTAATTTTTCTATCAACTAGATTACCGGTGTAATCTGCATCTGAATCTCTTTTTCACTTCAAAACATCACTAATTAAATTTGATAGACCATACCATGAAGTGTGCATAGAAAAATTTCAAACTCAATTTTAACAACAATTTAAATGACATTCTTTGAATTTGAATTGAAGCCATGTAAATAATCAGAAACTGTGAATATAGAGTTAGCGAATTATAACCAAATGCATTATCATCCAACAAAACACAATGTTTAATCCAAACAAATATGTATGAAGTAATTCAAAGAATAGTTTTTTTTGGCATAAATATAATTGGCCAACTATGTTGAACAAGTCAGGAAAAAGATCATCATCTCACATTATTGGCTGATTTAATTCAGAATACGGTGCAGATTATCACATTCAATATATCGATCAAATAAATATACCTTCACCTGTTTTACCTTTACAATCATTTTTCGTGATTGCCTATTGTGATTCTGTCACCTTTATACTAGGCTAAGGAACTTTGCTTTGTTGCCCGTTGTGTTTCTGGAACAACCAAAATCCAAAGAACACTGTTGTTGCTCCTTAGCTTGTCACCATACCTATACGATGAAAGATTTTTGTGACCTATTTGTTTTTATAGGTCCATGATTGTTAGTGGCTGAAGCATTGTGAATAAACAAACCCTTTGGAACCCAAACTTGTTTTGTCATCTCATTCTTGTTCCAATAGACATGAAATTTGTTTGTAGAATTCTTAGGAACCCAAGCTTGTATGAATTTTGTGTTCTTGTTCCTATGATTACGATGTCAATTATTTCACATCTATCAAAGACACTTTTACCTTTTGCATTACCATCAACTTGTGTTTTCCCAAAACCTAGTCCTTTTCTGTTGTTAGCAAAAATTTGATTTCCTAATAACATGTTGAATGATTTTTCTCCTTTTGAAAAGTTATTCAGAGATTTCTCAAGATTTTGGACTTTGGTTTTTAGATTTGTGTTTTTAGTGACAAGTGAGGTGCATCTATTTATAAAATCATTTTTCCTAGTGTCAATGATTTCCTTAAGACTCAAGTTTTCTTTTTCAAGATTATCAGAGCTATTCTTAAGTCTTGATAATTCTGAATCTAAGATTTTACATTTTTTACATTCTAGGTTTTGAATATTTTCAAGTTCAGTTTCTAACCTAAAATTTTCACGAGCAAGTTCTCTCCTATCAGATTTCAGTTTTTCAATTTTAGATTCAAGAGTATCAACTACTTTAGTAAGATAAAGACACATAAAAACAAGTTCTTTATAAGAATAGTCACCTACCTCACTAGATTCCTTTGAGCTTGCTTCTGAATCTATTTTGCCACAAGACACAAGTTAGCCTCCTCTGAGCTATTATTCGAAACTATCTCTCCTTCTTCATCATCCCAAGTCGCTGCAAAGGCCTTCTTCTTCTTTTTCTTTCCTTTGTTGTTTTTGAGAAGTGGGCATTGTTGTTTGAAGTGGCCAGGCTTGTTGCAGTTAAAGCACGTCGATTCATTATCGGAATTGTCAGAATCTTTTGGCCTATTACCATTTGTTTTCTTATTCCGTGGCTTGAATCTTGACCATTTTCTAAGATTATTGACAGCCATTGCAAGCTCTTCAATTGGATCTTCTTCTTCTTCATCGCTCTCTTCTTTGCTCTTTAAGGCAATCATCTTCTTCTTTGATTTGGAGTTATTGCGTTCCTCCTTTGCTTTTAGCTCAAGCTCATATGTCATCAAGTTACCGATCAACTACTCCATGCTTAGTTTACTCAAATATTTCGATTCTTGGATTGCCGTGACTTTTGCCTCAAAGCTTATCGGTAAGACTCGTAGCACCTTCCTTACAAGCTCTACCTCAGTGAATACCTTCCCAAGTGCTCTAGCATTGTACACCAAAGTTGAAAAGCGTCCAAACATGTCTTTTATGCTCTCGCCTTTGTCCATCACAAAGTTCTCGTATTCATTGCTGAATAGGGCTAGACGAGACTCCTTAACTTGAAAAGTTCCTTCATGTGTCACCTCCAAAGTATGCCAAATTTCCTGTGCAGTTTTACAATGAGAAATTCTATTAAATTCAGTCTTATCAAGAGCACAGATAAGAGCATTCATGGCTTTAGCATTTGTAGTTTTTAATTTCTAATCGTTAACATCCCACCTATCCTTAGGTTTAGGAATCTCAGTATCACCAACAGTTATAGTGGGAGATTTATAGCCAGTTTCAATAATGTCCCAAACATCATAATCAACATAACTAAGACAAATGCCCATCCTAACTTTCCAATAAGCATAATCATTCCCATCAAACATGGGTGGCCTAACAATAGATTGCCCCTCATAAAAAGCATTATTTGGTGGATTCATGACTCTAGAGTTAAAGAAAAATACCGTGCTCTGATACCACTTGTAGGATCTAGATTAACCCTAGAGGGGGGGTGAATAGGGTTATAGCAAATTTTCTCGAATTAAACACAAAAACAAACTGCAGATAAATAAATATGCTGAAAAGTAAATCACACACAAAATTTATCCAGCTTCGGCAACCCCTGCCTACTGCTGCATTCCCAGATTTCTATTAGAATTAAACAGTTTCTCGCTTACAAACACTCTAAGAGACTCACCAACCCTGCTCCCGCTTACAAACACTCTAATAGACTCGCAACCCCTTCTCCCGCCTATAGAGTTTTGCAAACTCGCAAATCCTGCTTCCGCCTATAGAGTTTTGCAAACTCGCACACCCTGCTCACTGAACTAATTCTAACTAGACAATCTGACACTACCTACAACCTAGGTGGTGATTTACCAGTACTTTGACTCGAAAAGTAAAAACAACAAATAAAAAAGAACTAAAAATAAAACTAATAATAAAAAAACCCCTTTAATAAAATTAAACCCTAATAATAAACTATAACCCCTTTTTAAAACAAGGCCGGCCCATTTGTATTATTCTCTAGCCCGTTCTTTCTTCTTTTGCAATTGAAAAATTACGGCCGATCCTCTTTTCTCTGGCTTGAAGAAAATGGCGGCCTCTGTTGTATCTTTGTTCGATTATGGTGGTCGTTCCTCTTGCAATTCAATTAGGGCTTTCATCCTTTGAACCAAATTAGGGCTTTGGAATTTGCGATCTGATTTATCTCTGGTTGATGATCTTTGCTTCTCTGGCGATCGTCTGAGAAAATTTCTTGGTACGTTGTTCGTATTTTTTGGTTTCTCAATTGATTGCTTGAGTTCGATTTTCTGATCGCTTGCCTATGATGATGAACTTGGGTGACGTATTTATACGAATTCGAGACCCTTGAATTTGTTCGTATTCACTTACGTGACTTCATCACTTTCCTAATTCTTGCTTTCTGTGACTTGATGCGCACAACTTTGTTTTTGAAGCGTTTGATTTACCTTGAGTCATACGGCAGAGACTTTCCTGTTTTGATTTGTTTGACTTTCCTATTTTCGGCAATTTCCATTTTCATATATACTTGATTTCGTGTATACCAATCCATGACTCTGCATTACTTCGGCCATCACTGTTTTCATCACTGTGAGCTTCGTCTCTGGCCTTGTTTGATTTTAGCCTTGACCGCCTTGATGTTGTAACCATACTTTTGGCATGATTGTTCTTTGTAGTCGCACTTTGGTTGTCATGCACTTGTGTTGCTCACCATTGTCATGCACTTGTCTTGCTGTCTGCTGTTTGTTTCATGTAGCTGTTGTTTACTGAGTTTTGATAGTCAAGTTGCATTCATGTCTACTGCATAGTGGTCTTCATTGTTGCTGCTTATGTTGGTGGCAATCTTCGAGTCAGTTTGCATCATTACAGTGGTTTCTTGATGGTGCACTGTCACACTGCATTCATCATGTTGCATACTCTCCATTTTGCATACTACCACTTGTCTGTAGCCTTTGTCTTTTTGTATATATATTCTATTCTGCATCACTTGTATACATTTTCCACTGTTTGTTCACTTTGATTCTGCTGTGCCTAACTTGTAATACTCTGGTCTTGCTTTGTATTTGGCTCTGAAATATTCTGACCTGATGATTTGTATACATTGGTGGCATTTCTTTGTGGTCTGCACTTGCTTTTTCATTGTTGAGTTTGTTGCTGTGTTGATTTGAATTGTGCATTTGTCTGCACTTTGTGGTTGCCACTGTGTTGCATTGAGTAGCTGAACTTGTTGTTGTACATGTTGCTTGAGTTGCTAGTTTGCCTTGTACTTGTAGTCTTGGCTTTGGTTGTTGCAGTATGTCACTGTTTTTTTTGTTAAAAAACTGCTGTGTCACTGCATTTGGTCTGCACCTGTGAACTTTGGCTCTGGCCATCCTTGTTTAAGTGCTTGTTTGTTGTCTGGACATTTGGTCATGTTGCCTTCAATTTCTGGCTAGTGCATTGCCACACTGTTCATATGAACTTAGTCTCCGTTGCATGCATTGCTGTTGTAGATGTTGATGGTTCTTCATCATTTCATGTTGATTTTTGAAATTTCACTTGAGTTGAATCCAGTTTCAAAAACTCAGGTTTGACCTTGTGCTCGTGTCGTGATTTTAAATATATTGCACGTGAGTTGAACCCGGCTTTTCATTTGGGTTTGACCTGTGCTCACCTGTCCCTGTAGCATTATCAAGTGTATATTGATGTGCACGGCCTTGTGGCATGTACAGTGATACACTGTGCATGTCACATTGTTCGTGTATGATGAATTCAAATGTAAATGATGACGAACAACCCAAATAACTGAGGCAAATCATATTTTCAAAAATCATATTTCATTTTATATTGCAAAAATATTTCTTTTTCAATTTTACTGCGTTGGTGAATATTTTTACAGGTTTCTCAGATGCTAGATTATAACTGGAATGAAGTTGAAGATAAACTACGAGTGTAAGTGATATGTAGTGAGGAATTTATGTAAATTGAAGTTGTGATGTATTGTAAACAAAATTGTATATGTATAGTGAGAGCTTGAATTTGTACTATTCATAAATGTAATAAATATTTGTTTGAATAAAATTTCTATTTGAATTCAAATGCTGTGTAATTTATTTTATTCAACAAATATTTGTTTAATCTATGAAAAATAAAATAGTACATTAACAAATACATTTAAGCGAATGTATATATATGTTTATTATCATCAAACAAAAATTATATAAGCGCATATTCATACACTTATATGCTCGTCGGATGCCCCCAGTACCCCGGCCTCTCTAATTTCACCTTCCTCGGGTATGTCGGAGGCCCCACCTATAGGGGTCAGTGAAGGCCCTGCCTATTCTTTACCCTTCTCCATTGCGTATTCGGTTGTAGTGGTGCTGGATGGAGGACTAGTTCGATGACCTTCCGCCAATTGCCTAAACTTTGAAAGTGACTCATTGGAAATAACAAATTTGATCTCTCAGTTTTCCACAAAGAGTAGCATGATGGGCTCGACGGCCTCAGAATACCCAACACCTTCGGGATGTGGGTTGTTGCCTACAAAAAGGCCGAAGGAAGTTTAGAAAGAATGCACTTCATGCCTTAGGCGAATAAGGAGTTCGGAAATGATACCTACTTCCTTCCAACCATCTTCTCGCAAAGCCAGGGGGCAGCGCACGTAAAATCGCTCCTGCTTATATTGGGAGAATTTACTCCAAGCCCCTGTCAAGATCTAACAATTTGTGTGTGGCTCAAGGAATATAAAAGAGGGACTGTCAGATCATCTTTTAAAGCAGTAAATGTAGCAGATATCTTCTAGAGTGGGGAGTCTGAATAAGATGTTACAGATGGAACTAATACGTCATCAAAAGGGATTCCATGGATTGAACATAGCCGGCTGAGAGCGGTTTCACTGATTCTTGAAGCTTGAGAATCAGTTCGATTGTCCAAGATGATTGGTCCATCCATTGCATTAGGTGTCAGGCCAATAAATGCAACGGATGGATATGGAATACCCTGCATGGAGGTCGTCGATGGGTTCGAAGTACCTACTACCTCATGTTGAGAGCCTGGATCAGGCTTATCGGAAACTGTAGCAGAGCTCGACTTTATAGACTTCTTTAAAGAGCAATGGATGTGAAAAAGTCCTATTTAAACTATAATTGAAAGACAATTGATATCAGATATAACAATGATAATATATCCCCCCGTATTCACTACAAGAAAAATACCTTTTTATAGCGTTTAAAAAACGCTGTAAAAGGATACGATGGCATTTTTATAAATGCTGTATATCAACAAGTTGTAATATGTCAGGGATCTATAATAGCAACCTCAGAATCGTTATAAAAAAAATGCTATAAATGACGTTACTTATAGCGTTTCTGAATTGCTATTAAATGGACGATTCAGAACATACAAGTACCTTTCTATAGCATTTTGGTGCTTGCTATAGAACTTTTACGCAGAGTTATGGTTTATGATGCTAATATTTATGACGTCATTTATTTGCTATTTATAGCAATTGTAAACGCTGTAGATATATCATTACCTGATTATTATAGCAATTATAAATGCTATAGAAATATCATTGCCTGATTATTATAGCAACTATAAATGTTGTAAAAACGCTATAGAATGTTTACTTTAGTCTTTCATAGCATTATTTACTTGCCATGAAAATTGTTTAATCGTTGCAGAATATTTTTATTGCACTAGCATAACGCTATAATATGTATAGCCATGACAATTTTTTTCCCTAGCATTAATATAAAAAGGATGTAATATACGGTATTTCACACAGTATTAACAATTAAGCATAAAAAAATATACATGAATAAAAGCATTCATGCACAATATTAAGCATATAAATATTAGTAACAATTCATACAATCGTAGCTAACCAAAACAATACATAATAAAAGTAACAATCCATACAACCATGGCTAACCAAAACGATACATAGTAAAAGTAAAGATGTAAGAATATCGACACAAAATACATTTGAAGGAGAATGAGTGCGGCAACATATTTTTCATGCCTTCCACCATAGCGTAAACCCAGAGCATCATACACCACCTGTCAAAAAGCACATACGTCTATTAGTCATAAAAAGTAAACATAAATTACCATGAATACCGAAATATGGAAGAAAATATGTGCGACGAACAAAGAAAATACTCAAAATTAACAGCTAAATCGTTCTATGCACTGATTTTACGTAAACAACAACTGTATACCCTTGCTGTTCTTGCTGTTTACGGTCCCAGATTTCAACTGATTTACACCAGTATGTACCGGTGATCATTTACGTTTACGAAAAGTGGAGCATAGCTTGTCATTTCAACAGCATCGCCGCATGAACCATTCGGTAAGTTTGGTGAGAAAATGTACACAAATTCTATTGTTATGAGCTGGAAAACACTAGTTGTTTATAAGGTAATGAAAAGAGTAGTCAAAAAGCAGTAACTACCTACACAAACCTATAAATTATTCTTTTGAGTAGATATTACTTGCTATTGGCAAATTTGTAAGTAGGACAATCAAGGGATGTAGGTGAAACAACATGCATTGGTATAATAGCAAACACAATACCTGTTCTTTTCCAATCCAATAAGAAAGGCGGCTTCACCTAAAGCAGCTAAGAGGCTACCGGTGCCTGCATCCTTTCCTGTAATTGCATATTCACTTACAAAAGCCAGTTTTAAGAACAAACAAAACAGAGGATAGTTAACTTTAATTAATTCAACTTCCATAATTTTTCGTTGATATAAACGTGAATTAATTTTTCGTTGATATAAACGTGAATTACTTGTACCTTTAGACCTTGCGTGATGTAATATCAAATTGATCAGCCATTCGGAACAATGTATTAGCACTGCTGTAGATCTATTAAAGGAGCAAATATGAATTATTGCCATTAATATCACAAACCGACGAAGTTTTGAACTCTTTCTAATTTGTGTTTGTGCTTACATGAAAATCATACAGATCAACTGGATGATCCAATGCATGAGAAGATCCATCGCAATTTGATATCATCTTTATATCCGGATATGCATTTTGTATTGCATAGAAGAATTTCAGGTAATTTCCTAAGGTAGGCGAAGAAAGAAAAAAAAATGAGAAGGGATATTTAATTTCATGTATGTTGCTTTTTCAATGCAATCTAGCAGTTTGAGACACTGTTTGCTAACTCTATTTCCTAACCTAGAATAATTTATAAAATAAAAATAAAAAACTGTCCAGCAAGGACAAAATTTATATTCACAAAAATAAATAGTAGACATGAAAACAGCTTTTAATAGCTAATCATACCAAATATAAATGGTTTTATAGTTTTTCTCTTATTAAAACCGATTTTGGGTTACTAAAAGGGTTGACAAATGGAAAAAAGTTTTTCTGGGTTATATCAAATTAATAAACAGGACCTTCGACTTCGAGTCTCCCTCCCGCACGAGCGTGCGTGCATGTGGAAGTAAATATGCCTTACATTCTTTGTAATACCAAATGTAAGGTGCTAGTTAATCAACTAAGTACAATAAGTGCATGATCTAGTGCCCTCTAAATTTTTATCTACAAGATTAAAATATAAAATACGACTTTTACGTACTTAAATGACAAGTGTTGTATTGATGTAGCATAAATACATAGGAAGTTTTGTAACTCCATGGAATGAGTTGATATAAAGAGAGCTTACTACACACAACTCATTGCATTATGTTCAAAAAAAGTATGAATCCTTGAGTTTATTACCTATCAGAAGTGATTGTGCAATTGAAAATAAGTGTAACAAATTAAATAAGAAGAAGCCTCGGAAGAATGTAGTAACCTTGATCTCTAAAGATTGGCCGTGTTACTTTTTATGGTGTATACTTAAGTGATAGATCATGCACTTATTGTACTTAGTTGATTAACCACCACCTAATCTTTTATGTTTTTATACACACCATATAGTTATACAATTCAACCATATAAATTAAATTGAAAGTAATTATGGCAAAGAAATAAACCTCGATAATTTGGTTTTCCACAATCTTCATTTCCAATTGCAACATATTTCAGATCAAAAGGTTTTGGATGTCCCATATCTGCTCTTACTTTTCCCCATGTTGAATTGGAACTTCCCTTGGCAAATTCAAGGCTATCAAGTATATCCTGTAATGGCGATAATTTATTGCTGATGATGTCGTGATAATTTTTCAAGTTTAAAGCTAAACTATAATTAAGAAGTACTAGGTATAAAGTATGACGTTATGATTTTATGATTTGCTACTTTCTACAATTCATTTGATTGTAAAGTTGTTTTCATTCACAAAAATATATGATTAAAACTTAAATGTTAAAATCATTTGTTTGTAGAATTTTTTTATGTGTGTGTTACTACTAATTTTACGTGATACACGCGCACACGCACATAATGCACTAATTGATTAAATAACATATGCTTGCAATCTATTTAATGCAATAAATTATTTCATAATATTTATCAATGAAAATAGCTTGCTCATTTATTTAAAGGACATACGTCAATTGCTCTGCTTTTTTCCTAGGAAACACTATTTAGATTGACTTAGACAACAGTAAAAAAATTCTACCAAGAAAATGATAGAAAGTTCACTGGAGCAAGGTTTTCAAAATAGGGTTCAAATCATAAATTGCAAAGTTTAAAATATAATTCAAAGCTGGATTTATATTGTGAATCGTGGATTTGAAAGCTGCTTATTCTAATGTGTGTGTATTTGCATGTCAGTTTTTTTTGTTTTATGTTGATCATCAACAATTCTTCTTCCTATTGAAACAGAATAAATTTTCATGATTTTGACACTTGGATTTCCACATCTTTAAGCCTATAGCTAATTTCTCTTCATGTTCCATCTTAATTTTTTGAATGAATGATTCAAGTAAGTATTTCGATATTTTTATGTTAGCATTAGTTGAGTGAATCTTCCTCAATATTGGTATGATTTTAATTTTAAATTGGAATTTTAATCAAACCAAAACTAGGAAGAATCGATTTGAAGTAGGATTCAGATTGTAAGAAATATATGATTTTCTTAACCAATTCTTAATTCTATCTATTTAAAGATCTGGTTGCATCTTTAAATCCTTTGGTTTGGGTTTTATGAGGTCCTCACTTTGCTTTCCAAAAGTTGACCCAACCGATCTGTGATTATGTTCAATTTAGGTGGGGTCGGTTGGGATTGGATAATGGCACCAACTGATGGTTTTAATTTCTTTACTTTTTCGTTGAGTACTAGGAGGATTCACTGGGTCAGCAAGTCGGGTACTAGGTACGGGTCGGATCTTTCCGACCCCATTGAGTCTTATAGCAATTTGAGTCGGATCTTCATTTTTTGAGTTGGTCTAGTATAAGTTTGCAGGTCTAGGGTATAAGGTCCTGATTATGATTATCAGGCCTAATTTAGTGAACTAGGATGAAACATGAGAACTTAATATTTGCAAAGTCCTGATGAAAAATTGGAAGGTATTTTACACTGTCATGGTTATTTTCTAAAAATTCTTCATCAATAATGCGCCTTTTAGATTCATGACTTATAAACTTTCTTACACACATAATAATCAAAACTTTAAATTCATGCTCGTTAATAAGATTGAATATTTACAATTTAACAGGGCATTGTCTCGTTTAAACCTTGAATCTGCCGCAATCAATACCAAAGGATACGAGACACTTCTGCAACTGGTTATTCTATTATCTTAGCCATCCAATTATTCTTAACTTTTTAATGATGTGATCGTTAATATTCATTACCCGATTTTACAATGCGGACTGAAAACACAGTTAGTGGCAGCTTTGATCTTTACTATGGCCTCTTTATGTACAATATCAATGTAACTGAACAAGTTTCCATAATCACATGAAGCTCGTCTGAAACGACATTAATATTATATTACATTTTTCTTACTTGTAGAGTGGAGGGAAACAGTGGAAAACTTAGTAAAATTTTATAAGCTGATTTAGGTTATAATTGAAGTTACTGAACAGTTCATTGTGAGGAGTAATGGAACGAGTGTAATCAACAATATTATTTTTGTTCTTTCAACTACCTATTTATCATTCATATTTCAGCACATTGAACAAGTCTTTAGAAAAAGAATTGATAGTAAACAGGTAATATGAGTCTGGTTGGACTTAGATATAACTAGTGGGATCAAAGACTACTGCTTTATCATGGATCTCATTTTGTCAAATAGGTGAGCACAAGAAAATGGCAAGATAAAAACTATATAAACAACTGCTACAAATATTCTAGTAAAAAAACGCACCATTGCATTATAACAAGGAAGGTTTCATGCATTCTTCAGAATCTCGAACACTTGAACAGAGTAAATAAGAAGCTTGACATTCCAGTTCATAGTCAGGCAACATGTTCCAACCTCTAATATACATGGACATCAAGCTTAGTATAAACAATGCTCCAGAACAAGTGCAGCCAAGCTCAACATACACATGAAATCTTTATATTTGCCTACTTCTCTATTTACCTTTGGGGTTAAATAGATCAAACATTGAATTGACTGCAACTTGAAGCAAATATTGACACCTTCTCACATTCAATCAAACAAAATGCACAAAACCTAACAAGATACCAATTTTTCACGCATTCAGCAGATGACCAATGAATCAAAACAAAAATGAAATTCAACTTATATAAGAGTACATATAAAGGAGAAAAAATAATTGATAAGATTGAACCTGAAATAATTAGCTTCAAACTTGGAACCATGAAACTAAAAGAGCAGAGCCTGAAGAGAAATTTATTCCAAGAAAACCAAAATCTAGATGTCTCGGCTGAGAATCATTTTACATCGCCCACGAAGGTAGAAGCCAATTTGTTGATAACAAGAGATAGAGCTGAGAGCGCCAACTCTGTTCCTACTTTTGCTCCCACCTTAAGTTTTGAAGTATACAATAAAAAGACTTAAATTAAAAGTAAAGAGAAAAACTATAAAAGCCCTTAATATTGAATATGTGTACATGTGCATTTATGTATGCATCTGTTTGAGAAAGACCGACCTTGCTAAGAGACCCGAGCTGAACAACTCCTTCTCGAATGGCAATGAGAGCAATTGTCTGCCAATTTAATCCAGATTTTATGTGAATAAAAAACAAAATTAGTGTAATAATTGAAGGTAGAAGCTCACTTTAATGCCAGATTGGAGCTGAGCTCCCATGTCCTTGGGTGCTGAAATTAACAAAGATAAATTAAACATAAAAGATTGACTACTGCTTTAGTACAATTATGGTGAAATTTGGGAATTGAATGAAATTTTGAATAAGGTACAGAATCAGCAGGGTTATTCCATGATGATAATAAATTGATCTCCTGTTCTTGAGGCTCATTGAAGACCCACTTGTGACTGTGATCTGCCACAACTTTACCAATTAGTATGCAAATCAAAATCCATGATTCCATGTACTTCTGATTTTATGCAAGTTTTTAAATATGTAACTTAAATGGTAATACCCTTCTCCAAAATTGTAAATTTCATGAGACATTTTGAAGAAGAGTTCAGGCTAAAGATTTTTAGCTACTTGCACTTCATCTTGATTTGATGCTCTTGAAGCTTCTTCACATGTGGTTGATGCTGCAAAATTGCAGAATCCATCTTCCCAAACAATTATCCTACGTAAATTACAAGAATCATTCAAACTTACTTTATTAATCTTCTCAATATGCATGCACAAGTTGAATGAAATCAACAGGGAAACTTTACTTCAGATTGATTATTCTTAAAATTAATTACCAGTTTCTTATGTTTCCTCTAGTCCTATCATACATCTCCGCTTGCAAATCCCATCTGCAAAAATCACACTGGAAGAAATAAATACAAGCCTTGCAAGTGCAGAAATAGCTGAAAAGGTCAAGTTATTGTACTTGGGTGGTGGATAATTCCTAGGCAAAATTTGCCAAAAAACTGCATATACCCATTCAAAGTTTTCCTGAAAATTGCAAAATCCCTTTTTCCTCTTTAATTTTCTCATTTTCAGTTTTACAATTGGCTTAGGGTTTATTAATAGGGATTCTATCATGTTCTTTGTTTAAAGATTATTCATTTATTTATTATATGTTGTTCCGCTGCGATATGTGAGACTCTGTCATTGTTTCTGTTGTTTTCTTTTTCTTTCTCTCTTATTCTATCTTCTACCTCTTCTTTAACCCTAACGGTACAGTTTTCCGGCCTTCGATTACTTGGCAGTTGATACAGTGTACGTATTGATGTCGGTTTTCGAGCGTCGAAAAGTCTCGATCGTCACAGATATTATTGTAATTTTTAAAATTATATGTTATGGTTGCTTTATTAATAGGGATTCCATCATATATACAACTAATGAGATAATATTTGCATATTAAGGCATTTCCAATAATTGCTTATTCACCCCCACATTCAAGTGTGGTTTGTTCAAAAACAACAAGTGGCTTGTCCAGAAGCCACATGGATCGACCATTAAAACATATGTTATATTAAAACGACATAGTATATGCCATATGTCGTTTTAATGCAAGCATTAAAACAACATAAACTATGCCATTTTAAGTACCTTTTATTTGCCAATTCAAACATTTATTATTCGATTTGTAGCTTGTTCAGTTGCTTTTGGGTGTGGTGTGACGCATCTAGTTGGAAATGGTGGAAACCTGGAAGTGAACACAATAATAACTGGGTATACTCTTAAAAAAATCAAACAATAATATAACTTACTTTAAGTCTTCACTGATGTCTATAGTCGCCTGGTTGCATCCTTCTCAGCAATAGGACATGCAGAAGCAACTTCAGTATCATGTTGTTCATTTCTTTTAGTAGCATTTCCATAACCAAAATAGAATCAATAAACTGTCATTTTTATTTCATTCATTTAAACATTCTAAATTACGAAGAAAGAAAAATGAAATTAAACCTGATAAATGCATCCATATTTACAACATGTTTGCAGCTCATTTCATTGAACGATGAACTTGAGTTCTTCAACTGTTGATTACAGCATCAACAGTGTCCACACTGCAGTAATTGGAAAATAATAAAAATGGCATTTACACGCATAAACCTAAATGCTGGCTACATCATTGTTGTAAATAGTACTCTATGGTATGAAAATGCTCACTATATGATACAAATGCCACAAGACAGAAAACAACAAATACTGCAGATGGCGCATGACAAGAAAAGAACGGGTCTGTTTTATTTCATACTTGTTCCTATAAAGATATTGTATTTATCATGTAATTGTGATTTTTTGATTGATCTTCATTCTTAAAACCAAATTGCTCGAGACAAATATGAAACACAAAAAGAAGCACGAGAAGAAAATACAAACTTCCTGAGTTATAGTCGCTCGCCATAGATTGAAGTCTGAAATCAGCCGCACACTGTTGTGCTGCCTCCTGACCGCGTCTCGTCGCGTGCCTCCTGGCTGAGTTATAGTCGCTATCAATTTTGGGATTAGGACGGCGAAGTGGATAAGATGAAAATCGACAAGGACGCTACTGCCGATAATTAGGGCAAGGAGGAGGGAAGACAACCGAAAGTGGGAGGTGAAATTAAACAGGAATTCATGAGCGAAATAAGATTTGTGAGTGAATAGGTTTCTAATTTTGGATTTGGGAAAGTGAAGGTGAAAAGGGCATAAGAACATCGAGGAGGGAACGCAAAATTTTAGAGCGCCAATTTTTCTTTTACGCAACAACGGCGTTAAACATGCAATCTATTGACCCAAATAATCAGGAACTACTTAACTATAGCAACTTAGGTTTTCATGCAATCCCCCCTTGCAATAAATAGCACATTTTCTTATAGTGGTTGTGTGTGCACTAGTGCTACAACTGAAGTGCAAGTACAGAAAAAATTAAAGCACAAATGTGTTTTGATAGAATTTTAAGTTATTCTCTTTAGAAAATGTCATCGTTGGCTGTCTCCTACAGTTTGTTCTGTGATTGATAGTGGTTTTCTTGGAGTCATACATTGGCATCATAGAGTGTGGAGACTGTCGTTTGCGTTTGTTAAATTAAGGTGCATTTGTGATCATTCATGTTGCAAGGGAGTTAGTTTAAGTCAAGCGCTTGGGCTTGTATGCTTTCTTGTTTGTCATGCTTTGTCCAATTTGCATAGGGTTGGTATAGATAAAAGTCACTCAAATGTGCCTCATGTTTGGGTTAAGACACTTCGGATTACCGAACGACATTCTCTCCCTCTCTCTGGACTGAACGACACTCATTCCCTCTCTCTAGACCGAACGACACTCTCCCTCCCTAGACCGAATAACATCCCATCCCTCTACCTCCTTAGCATTACTCCCACAAGAGGACTACCAAACAACAGACTTCCACCCAAAATACAAATACCGACTCATTCACACTCTCTTCTCTCTCGCTCCCTAATTACCAAACGACATCAATCACCAATTTAGCCTTATCTCACTAACCTAGCAACCACTCTCCCTCACTCGATGGCTTAACATGAACCTATATCCAAGTGACCACCGTTATCTTATTCTCTTTTCTCTCCCCACCGCACGTCTATTAAAGCCTCGCCAAGCTCCTAGCCTAATGCATGTTCTTATTTCCAATTCGGCCTCCCTCATCTACAACAACTCCTACTGAAAAATACTCGCGAATTCGAGCTTCATGCAAAACCTCTAATTTTGGAAAATGGGTCGAATAAGAGATTCGTACCTATAGGAAAGAATTAAAGATTGTAGAGATCGTGAATTTGGGGTCGAAACTCGTTTAGGTTTATTAACTGAAGGAATTACGAACAAACGTTTTGAAGTCAAGAGGAGGAAAGGAAGTTGGAGTAATAGTTAAGGTTCGGGGAAGGTAAGCTAGTAGAACTCGAAGGAATAAAGTAAAGGTGGAGAGAATAAGAAAGAGAGTGCTCTTATATATGGGAGAGGGGAGATGAACAGGCTATCTCCTGTTGAACCAATCAATTTGGTTTGAGAAGTCGGTTGTTAGATATGTGCGACCATGTTCAAGTAAATAGATCATGTGGGTCGGTCTCTGTATGCTGAATGGGCCCTTATCTATATAAAAAAAGAGAGAAAAGGACAAAGAGGGGGGAGAAAGAAAGATAAGAAATCCAAACTATGCAAGGCACTAGGAAGGTCCGTCATGTTTCAACCTTCACAAAATCGTATACGTTCGGATTTTGAAACCAGAAACTGATTACTGATTCAAAGCATGTCGTGTTGCTTCACACGACACACTTTGGGGGGAAAATGTTACCCGGTTGCTTAGCCCGACTATGAGATGCTAATTATTGAATTTTTTGGTTGAATCTTAGTGAAACTTGAGCCAGTGAAAGAATGACTTGAATTGAGAAGCTCGGCATATATACTTCGTTTGGCATATAAGTTTTGTTCGTCCTAAACACATCATTCGGCATATAAATTTTATTTAGCCTGAATACATCATTCTGCATATAAGTTTTGTTTGGCCTGAATACATTGTTCGACATATAAGTTTCGTTTGGCCTGATACATCATTCGGCCTCAATATGTGGTTCAACTGAGGAAGAATTATGTGTGTCGCCAGCTAAAAGAATGGTGTTATTGGTAACTCCGTGAACATCGCTCGGCTACCTCCGTTCGGTCAACATCGCTCGGCTACCTTCGTTAAAATAATGTGGCTGGGCAACCACTGTTCGGTGCGCCTGGTTCAGTATAGCTATTTCAAAGCAAGATGAGGGATTTGACTTATTCGTGGAGGTCAACATCGAAGTGAGGGGTTCGTCATTCCTTCACTTCAAGTTCCACCGTGAGTTACTCCGGGTCCTTTAAGAGTGTGCTTCGATTCAATTACCCGCTGACCACCATTTGCCCATCCTGGATCGGCATTTGTCGATCAATGTGTCACGCTCGGTATACCTGGATCAGTTAAGTCGAGGTTCCCATATATGGGCCATGGTACTTTGCTCTTAGGCCTGAGAAGGAAGTCTAGCCTATCTTCGTCTATAAATAGAGAGGCAGGGGTGCAGTGAAAAGGGACGTTTTTTTCGAGAACTCTAGAGAGACTCTGCCATTTTCAAGACTCATTTGTTTTCTGTTAAAACTTGTACTCAAGTGTGGGTGTACGGATTGTATCTATTTTCAATTATTTGACGAAGTAATAAAGATTATGATCAAAGTGGGCGTAGGAAGTTACGCCGAACCACTATAATTCTGTGTTCGCATTTCTTACAGTTCTTATAGCATTCTACTGCAATATTCCTCAGTTTTAATTAATTTTCTTTATTAATCTCTCTACACAATCCTATTTAAGGGCGTTAATGACTAATTTTAGGGATAACATGGATGAACAAGATATTAGAGGAAAAATAAATGGAAAATATGGAAGGGTTTGTGTGCAATTTTCCATCCTATGTAAAAGTGGCATCTTCTCATTTTTCAACCCATCTCCACATGACCTCTTATGGTAAAAAATTTACTCCACATTCCTCTATTTATCCCAAAATGAGAATTTGGCTTTGGATCATCTCTCTTTCGAAACTCCATTAAACTCCTCTAAGGTGTATTAAATCATGAATATTATTATCCACTTGATCCATTAATCATCTCATAAAGCAAATCTGGTGTTAGAGGATGGAGTGGAAGATTTAGGAGAAGTTAAAGAATAAGTTTTAAATTTATATAGTGGGATTTGTTAAATCCTTTTATTATTTGTTTGATTTTGTATGTCTAATGCAAAGTTGATGATAATTGTAATTGTATGCCAGTGGACTCATTCATGGTAGGTTATTTCAATCTTTTGAAAGAGGCAGAGCGAGTCCACAATAGGATAATCCTGACCATGAGAGAGGTACTCAAAGAAAGGAGGAAAGGTGAACCAGTATATTAATTAGAGATCTAATACACTTTGTCATTAGGGAAGGTTGATGAGTTTTGGATATTGTTAAGATTTTCATTCGATAGACTTAGGTTCGTAATGGAAGGACTTGTTAGTTGAGTTTTACTTCTGGTGCCAGCTAGTATATTAATTGGAGTAGACGGTGAACATAACTAACGTAGATTAGCGAGAGGTATAGTGTATGATGGAAACCTTCAAAAAGAGTACCTGAGGTGAGATGGCATTATTATGGTCAGATATATTTGTAGGGCAGCATCAGTATGTGACGGTGGATCATTCAGTAGCCAGGCTGGGTGACAAGTAGTAGACTCGGTTACGATACTGTTCCATGGCTTCAAGCGACCGAATATCTTAATGTACCAATTATATGATATAAGATTAAATAATTTAGGTGAAATAGGATCAAAAAGTTTATAGATCCACATTTAGGCTTTGGGATTAATGAGGGGAGGTTAGAGTTAAATAAAAATAAAAGTTGCAAAAATGGAGAATAGGATGTCCAGCCGTGGAGATGGTGTTGGTGGCGTGGAGGCCAAAGGTGGCAGCTATGGTGGAGGAAATAAGATCAAGATAGGTTGACGTAGATATGGAAAAATAATGTGAAACCATTAGCATGGGCAAAGAGGAATGATCTAGGCTAGTCGGCCCAGGTACGACGGCTAATCTTAGTTCATCTACACTCAAGAATAGAGCAACCTTGGTACTCAGCACCAAGGCATGGTTCTTGACTCAATCGACTATCTCTCAAGAGCTTTTCCATGAGTTAGACAACAACCTTGGTGCACAAGCATTAGGTGAGGATTGGAGACTTAGGCTGCACGAGCTTGGGTTCGAGGATAATACAAGACACCTAAGTGCTTTGCACATAAGTAAGGTGCAACCTAGATGTAATTGCACCCATGTGAGGTGTGCATCATAAGTGTTTATGCTTCTAGGTAAGGCTATGGAAGTTGGGCCCATTTGATCAGGTTGAGCCAAGTGGACTCGGGCATGGTGATTGGATTTGTTGGAGCTTGGTGGCTTGAGCATAGGAACAACGAGGTTCTTTGATTATTCGAGTTAGATCGGATGCTTCTATATATCTCTCTTTACACATTCTTTTATCTTGATGCAATTAATTCCTTGTTCAAAAGAACCTGGTTGTTAGGGACTTAGGGTATGTTATTAAGATGGAGCAAAACTTATTGTTGTAAGACTAATCTAAGTAGAGCAACATTAAAGGGTTTGTAAGTAATTGATACTCGAGGCGACAAATCATTTAGAGTTCGATTACACTATTGAGTGGAGTATGGACCATTGACATATTGAACCTCTAATACCAGCACATTCATAGTGGTATTCAAGCATAGGGTACGTATCTCCATGTCACAAGTGGAATGGTTGATTTATTTCTAACTTTATGGTGTAAGCTTAATCCAATCCGAGCTATATTAAGATGTTACTTATTAGTTCATAAAATATAAGTCGGTCGATTGTGTATTTCTAATTTGTTGATGTAATGCCAAATATCTAACTTATAGAGTATACAGGCTATATTAAATTCTTTAATCATTCTCACGCATTTATGTACCAATTTAATTCATGTAACTTGCTATTAACTACACATTTATTGCCCACTAAATTTATTGTCATTGTTCATGAATTTTGGGGTTACCATCTGTTTCCATTTTCATTTCCTGGTCCTATAATTTACTACGCTACTAATAACTAGTGGTATTAGTTATAACAAATACGAATATCAATGTATATTAGGCTATGTATATTTATATTTTTAATCAATAGGCATGGTTTATACATGTGTATATGTGTGCGTGTGTGTATACATTCCTATCTCTAACTCATTAATTCTTACATTTAGGAATTCCATAACATACAGTTATATGTACATTGTTAACGTAAAAATCAGACGCTAACACCCCGGTGTATGTAGAGTAAACGTGAAAGCACCACCCGTTGGCACGGGAATCAGAAAATAAGCAGGAAAATCTCAGAAAGACAATAAAAGGCACAGTTTTTATAGTGGCTCGGCTTATAGTCAAGCCTACGTCCACTTTATATCTCTTTATTGCTGATTCAAGTACAACTTATACAACTTTCTTCAATTGCAACACACTTTAGACTAATAGTCCCAAACTTTAATGGAGAATAATCTTTCGAATCCACGTTGAATGATGTAGATTTTCTCTTGAAGTTTGTCGTAGTGTCCTTGGTGTTTAGAGTGCTTGAAGTGCTGTTCGAGTTGGGAAAAAGGTAGAGTATCGGCGCTTCGAGAATGAGCCCAAAAGATCCCCCGAACGTTGGAGATCACACTATATTTATAGGAGTTTTTCGGTTATAAGTCGTAGGTCGGAAGCTGCGACTAAAAGTAAGTCGTGGGTCAAAGGTTGCGACCTAAAGTAGGTCGCAGGTCGAAGATTACGACTTAAGGTAGGTCGTAGACCACATGTGAGCGACCTAGCAGAGGGAACTTCGGCCTTTCCTGGCAATACTGGTCTCTTTTGGATGAAGTACTAAGTCGTGGGCGACTTAGGGGAATGGTTGGCAATCTTATAGCGCTAAGATATCCGATGTAGCGACCTAAGCTAACTCGTTAGCCCACTATGTTGCATAGTCCATTAGGTCATTAGGTCGCTTGTGATTTTAAGTCGTTAGGTCGCGGTCCTCTTAGGTCGGTAGGTCACTGCCTGTTAGGTCGCTAACTTGCTTCTTACTTTAGGTCGCTAAGCCACCAGGTCTTTTAGGTCACTGAGTCGTGACTTCCTGTAAGCAGTTAGGTCGTCCACCCCTTGAGTCGTTAGGTCGTCCACTTCTCTAAGTCGTTAGGTCGCCTACTCCCTTAAGCAGTTAAGTCATCCCATCTCTTAGGTCGGTAAGTCGCTGCCTGTTAGGTCGCTAACTCGCTTCACATTTTAGATCGCTGTGCTTATGTAAGTCGCTAGGTCGTTTCATCTTGTTAGTCTCTTTAGGTCGCTCCGGTTGTTGAGTCGCTAAGTCGCGTAATAAAGGAATTAACATTTTCCCCTCGAAGTACACGCCTAGGTCGTAGGTCATGTGCTTCGACTTAGCTCCTTAGGTTGTAAGCGACTCATTGGGTTTGCTAGGTCGCGTGACGATATGCCTTCCTTTCTTTTCCCATATAAATCGCTTAACCCGCTCCTTCTTTACTTTATATGTTCCAACATTCTAAGCCGCCATTAACGAACCTCCGAGCTTAAAGACTTAGTACGAAACCTTTTCCTCTTTCAACCATCAATTCCATCAGTAAATTTAGGTAATCTTGAGCATTTGCTCGTTGCACTCGTTGCCGATTCCATCATAACCATTTTCACACAACTTTGTTGTTACGACACAATTTGGCATTCGAATTTGCCTTTCGATTCTCTATCGAATTGTTAGTGGTTGTTGTAGGAACGAATCGGCCTAGGGTTTCATGGGGTTCCTGGAAACTTGGAGAGGACGATGAGGCTTCAGGAATTTGGAGGAGGTGAAGAGATTCTTGGTTATTGGGTTATTGGATAGCGGGTTATGTGATTTGTTAAGTGGAGAGAAGCGAATGGGTTAGAGGGGGATCGGAAACGACCGGTTTAAGTACCTCAAGCGACCTTGTGGCTTGGATGTAAACTAACTGACTCATCTTCCTTGCGATCTAACCTACCTGCGACTTATCACATCTGCGACTTAGGTCTTAGGTCGCGGCCGAGTTAGGACCTAGATAATTTTGCACTGTCGAGCAGCTCCTTGCGGCTTATACCAACCTTATATACTCGTTACGTTGCGAACGACCTAAAACTTGAGCAAATTTTTACTGCCTTAATTTGAAGCTTTGTGACTTAACTTTTAGATCGTGTGAACGACTTAAGACTTGGATGCACATTGCAATGCCTTGTATTCTTTAACTCAAACCATACGGCCTAGGACTTGAACAACTTGAGAGCTTCAAAATTTTTAAAATTTGATTGCACTTCCAACTTGAACTTTGAACTGCAGAGATAACTTGCATGACCTTGCTATGCCTTCTTAACAAATTAAATTAACTTTAATGCTAATGACTTGTTAAATACAACATTTTCAGAAAAATGGGACGAATATACTGCCACTGGCAGCCCACATCAAATGACAGATTAGTCGATAAAAGGTGATCAACTTAAAGAAACTATATGAAATGCTATGAATCAATAAATCCAAGTGAAGTATTAAAGCAATGTTAATAAACTAAAGCTGATTTGTTTGCACCAATACTGCACTTGTGTTTGAGCGACAAGTCTTGAAATTTTACGATTGACACATGTTTATTATTCTAATTTCAGTTATACTTACTTGTCACTTTGCTAGCTTCACACAACACTTCACACATTTAGGAAACGTGCACCTTCACATTTGAATATCCGGTTCCTTGTGTAGAATGTCTTCTCATCAAGAGGAAGAAGTAGTACAAACCAGAGAGGCCCTCCCGATGGCTGGTCCACTGGTCAACCCACCAGAAAGAACTCCAACTACCCTGAGTTACCGGTTGTTCAATCAGTTACGCGCCCAGTTTGAGATTGTAGAAGCAGATGCTATTCTCGCTGGGCCAAATGATTTTGCTGATAGTCCTCCCTTCGGCTTTGTTGCCGTTAACCGCCAAATGTGCCTTTGTGGTGCCATTCCTCCCTTCAACAATTTTCTCCAACAACTCTTTGGTCGATTGGCTATTTCTCCTTTTCAATTGCACCCCAATGGCTATGTCATTTTGATGGGATTATGCATTCTCTTAAGAAGGATGCTTGACCGCCTCCCAAGCTTTGAGGAAATCTGCTATTTATGCACATTTGCGAGAAGTAAAGACCATCCTTCCATTATATATGTGAGAAGCGCCAGAAATCGCAAGCTTATTACTGATCTCTCTGACAGCGCTCATGGTTTCCTAAACCAGTTCTTCTTTGTCTGTTGCCTCCAGGGATTTTACGCTATCTGGAGAGTAGGGGGTAGGCTTACTTATCGCTATCCTTTCCTTTTCTGAGCTTTGCGAGATCTAAATGTTAACTTCACTTTCTACTTTTGCAGTGCTTCCTCCTCCTTGTAGAGATCCAAGCCACAAGTAGATTTTTGAAAGACTGAACGCTGTGGCTGCTGAGGAGAGAAGTATAATTTTTTTGCTGAAGGATGAATTCCTACATCAGTTCGGAATTTTACACCCTTCCCGCTCTACTCAGCCTTATGAAGTTCCTGATTCTCCGTCAGATGCAACGAATGTCCCAGTTTCTGCTGAGGAGCCTACACTGAAAGAACCTGCTCCTGAGGTCTCTCTGGTGAAGTGCTCTACTTATACTGATGTTGCGGGGTCATCTGGCAAATTTGCACTTGCCCCGGTCATTGAAGAAGAAGAGCCTCGAGAATCTTCGCAACATTCAGGGAAGTCCGGTGATGAAGGAGCCGGAAAAACAAGTCATGTCAAGCAGAGCGGGGATGACACTTTTGAAGGGTTGAGCGACCTGTTTATCACATCACAGGAGCTCTTTGAAGATGACCTTGTTACCACTAGGATTTCCTCTTTAGTAGTTGAGGCAACTTCTATCTTGCAAAAGATTCCGTCGACTCAAGAGTTGACGCCAGCTACTGCACCCATCATTTCTCCGCAACCAAGGAGTGGTTCGTAGTTTGACGCGCGTAGTCTGCACGTTACACACACTTAGGATTTTTCAGCACTTGTATGTACTGTCATGCATTTTACTTCCAAGATTTTCAAGTTTTGCCTCTTTCTCATTTTCAGGTTCTCCAATGGGGCATAGCGGTTCCTATTATGACGACTTTCAACAGTACAGAAGGCGTGGTCAGTATGATTATAGGCGCTATCTTCTCACCCACAGGGAAACTGATGAAGAGAGAGCTGCTCGAAAGGCTCAAGAAAGAAGAATGTATGAAGAAAGGTATGGAAGAAGGGATGAGCAACATGACTCTTCTCGCAGAGGCGATGACTCTCATAAAAGAAAAACTTATGACGATAGAGGAAAGAGTCATGACATCGGAGACCCAAGCAAGCGGGCCAGGCTTGATGAAAAGACCGCATCTGCAACTTTAGAAAAAGCTGCTGCTCTCACTTCTCTTAAAATTCCTACAAAGTCTCCTGCCCTTGAAGGAGCCGACATTCAGACACTTCTCGGCAGACCCTCATACCAAGTTGAGAGAGGTCCGCCAACCCTTCAAAGTCGGTTCCCGCATTGGTGCTTAAAGGGAGTCCGTTTCGACCTTGACTTGGTTCCCATCGACAAAGAGGCCATGCTACGAAATCTTGACACTGTTAAACTTGATATTGAGAGAATGTCAGGGTGGCAAAAGCTCGTCGATGAGCTTCAGAGGGTGAACCGGGCCAACCTTGAAGCTATGCTGACGATGGAGAACGACAAGTCTGAATGGCAGAAAATTCTCGATTAGTCCAACACTGAGATGAAAAACATCGCCGAGTACAACGAAAAGCTTGAGGCGGAGGTCGAGAAACTTAAGCATGAGCTCGCCACTTCTTCCACCTCTTATACACAAATGAAGAAGTGCTTCAGAAGCAAGTTTGAGATGCTCATGCCGCTCAACGGTATGTCGAAACACGACTTGAAGCTACACAGAAGACGGTGGAAAAATATCGTGCTAACTTTGTAGAGTTACGGGATAAAGCTAACTCCCAGGACTTAGAAATCATGAGGCTGAAAGCTCAATTATTAAAGACTGAGAAAGAACGTGATGAGGCCATGGCTGGAAAGAAAGCCGTTGAACAATCTCATGAAGAGACAAAATCCAACATCATCCCTACTCTGTTAGATTTTTACGTCCAAAGCGTCTTGGGGCGTGGAAGCCTTGCATTTTTGGGGCCTAAATATGAAATCACTTTAGCTGAAGTGTGGGAGGCTGTACTGGATATGCTCAGAGGTGCCGGTTATTCAGAAGATGAACTTGAGGCGCATTACTTTGATGGCGAAACTCGTGCCGCTCTTGCCAGAGGAAAGGAGCAGCTTGCTAAAGTACGAGCCGAAACGATGGGAGGGGAGCATCCAGAGAAAGAAGCACCTTTAACTACCCATGTCCCTCCTTCGACTTCAGCCGACATTGATATCATGGGCTCTGGTTCCCATTCTCCGCCCACGGCTAAAGTCATAACTGAGATTACAAGCGCACAGGGCGGAGACGAAGGCGAAGAAAGCACTGAAGCACAAGCTTATGAAATTGACGTTAGAAAGCCAACTTCTCCAGGTAACTTTAATGCTGATCTTGCTCAAGTAGACTGCTCATTTGCTTCATATGAGTTTGATGAGCTTCTTGATTATTTCCTGAATCTCAACGAGCCTTTATCTCCTCTCTTTACTGATTTTAAGTACTTTTCTTCTGTAGAGAAAGTACTGAGCATTGTTCAGACTTCCCCTCCTCCAGTTATTCCTCCCCCGTCTTTGCAAGTCACTCCTCCTTCTGCCTCTCAACCGGGATCACAAGAGGAGCAAATAGAAGCTCTCCAAGACTTGGACGATCCCATTGCTTCTCAAGAACATAGGGGAGAAGAAACCGAGGAGGGCGAAAAGACTCCGGAACTAACTGGCTCCGACGATATGCCGTTGGCCACACTTTTTACTCCAGGAAGCAGGTCTTCTCCTAAGAAAAGGGGGAAACACGGAGTCTCAAAGAAGAAAGAAGCTTCAGCTGGCGAGGAAAAAACAGAAACAAGTCTGATCGTTCCCCTTTCTCCTTCTTCTCCTACTCTTTCAAGCCGGCGCAGGAAGTTGGTCATCCTGCCAGGTGCAGGCTCAAAGGGTGGAGGGAAGAAGAAATGATGGCTTTGGTCCTGTGCTTTTTATCTCTCTCTTTGCTTTTTTGCTCATATATAAGCTTGTGTTGACTGGAGATTGTGCGGGTACCAGTCCCCGCTTTCTTTTACTTTGAAACCTGCATATGTATAAAATTCTCATAGTATGGAATAAAATGGTTCTTTTACTTATACAAATTTCTGTCTGTATTTGAGAACACTTTTATTTTCTGTTTTCATGAAAGTTTCTTTATCCTCTTTATGTGAAGTTGCAGTAAACCTATGGTATGTTTCTTGAGCATTGTTTTCATTTTAATGATGACTATATTGTATTGCCCCCATACCATGGTCTACTACAATCTCTTTCACATTGGCAAAGTTTCGGAGGATAACTCTTCTGTTTCGAGAAGACTTGTGCTCTTTCTTTAGAGAACAACTCTTCCATTTGGAGGAAGTTTGCATTTGTACTTTATAAGATAATATTTCCGTTCTAAGGAAATATTTTTCTAATTTAGTAGAATGCACTTCATATTGGAGGAGTTTTCTCTTTTTTTTGTTGCGAAGTTTTTACACTTCACTTTTTGAAAAAAGTCACTTTTGCTTTGGCAAGTGAATTTTACTTCATAGTATAGTGGGCCTTCCGAAAAAGGGCTTCAAGCTGCTTGAGCCTCCGAAGAGAGTTTTTTGTTTGATTGTGCCTCTGGGAAGAGGTCTTTTTGTTTGGTTGCACCTCTGGGAAGAGGTCTTTTTGTTTGATTGTGCCTCTGGGAAGAGGTCGTTTTGTTTCTGCCTCTTGGGAGAGGCTTTTATCTTTTCCCTGTTCGCTGGGAAGCAGGCCTCCGAAGAGGGATTTTCACATTTCGACTCGTGTGAAGTTTTATTTCAGATCACGGTGAAATGTGTGCCTCTGAGTAGGGCTTTTGCTTGGAAGTTTGGAGTTTCTTTCTCTTAGTTGGATGGATTCACGGGGCAGACACGAGTGTTCTGTGCCACCAATCAGTCCGCAACTTTCTATCGAGAAAGAACTCTCTTTTTCTGGCGAGGCCCGCTCGAGGTCTTTTAGCATTTCAACTATGGGGAAATGGGCCTCCGAAGAGGGCTTTTCACATTTCAGCACTTGTGAAGTTTTATTTCAAATCTCGGTGGAATGCGTGCCTCCGAGGATGCCTGGAAGTTTCTTCCTCATGGTTGGCTGGATTCACGGGGCGGACGCAAGTTACTTGGACGCTTATTTGCGTAGATTGTCTCAACTAGTGAATAAGCGCCTTGCCTTCCACTTGGGAAGGTGCCTCCGATCATCGTATGGATTCACGGGGCGGACGCAAGTTACTTGGACGCTTGTCTGTGCAAACTGTCTCAGCTAGTGAACAAACGCCTTGCCTTCCAGTCGGGAAGGTGCTCCCGGTCATTCCATACCAATCTTTTTTGTTGAGAAAGTCTTCTGGCATGCCCCGTTTGAGGTCTTTACCCTCCGAAGAGTTGTGCCTCCGAAGAGGGCTTGTGCCTCCGAAGAGGTCTTTTGCTGTCTGATGCTTGCTCGCCCATGTCTCTTTGCCATCTATTCATATCGGTGATCCCCGTTATCTTTTTCAAATACACTTCCCTTTTAGTTGCCAACAATTTTCTTTATCCAAAGAAGTATACTTCATAGTTAAGCGAGTTGGTGGTGGCAGGCACAAGCTATTTAACTGGATGCTCGTTTGTACAAACATCCACAATTAGTTAACAAGGTCCCATTTCCAGCAGAATCGCTAACTTTTTGTTTGAAGCACTTCTTCTGTAGGATTTGAGTTTGGAAATTTTGAACGGCTTAGCGTTTGCTTGTTGGGTGATGTCGGGGATTGCTTGGTCTTGTGACGGGTAAGCTTTATTTTTATGGCCTGCATTATTAGATCGACATTTTAGTAATACAATTGACGTATTTTATATATCGAAATAAAACAAAGCAGTTTATAATAGTAAAGAACACAAGATTTATAGTGGTTCGGCCAAGAACTGGGCCTACATCCACTTTATAGTTCTTATTATTCACTTGCACTGGCTTTACAATGGCTTTCAATACAAGAATCATACATTCATCATTCTTTTACAATATTTCATTAAAGCCTTATAAGTAAAATATAGGCGCAAATGATTGCTGTTCCAAGCTCTTGGAATTGGGTCTCCTTCGACAGTTACGAGTTTGAATGTGCCATCAAGAAGTTTTTGGCCTATAACATATGGCCCTTCCCAGTTTGGTCCAAACACGCCTATAGGTGTCATAATTCTTTTTATGATTAGATCCCCAACTTCAAAGCTGCGTTGGCGAACTTTGGAATTGAAGTGCCTGGCTATTCTTTGTTGATGAGCCGTAATTTTGAGCTCAGCTTCTTCTCTTTTTTCATCAAGGAAGTCAAGGGCTTCAAGTTGCAGCTTTTCATTTTCGGCTTGATTGAAATGGATCCTTCTATGTGAAGGGATCTCTATTTCTACCAGAATCATTGCCTCTGATCCATATGCCAATGAAAATGGAGTGTGCCCCGTCGCAGTTTTATGTGTAGTTCTATATGCCCACAGTGCTAGTGGAAGCTTATCGACCCAACCATCTTTCGCTTCTTCCAGCTGCTTTTTGATGGTCGATTTGATAATTTTGTTTACTGCTTCCACTTGCCCATTTGCCTGCGGATGAGCCACTGCTGAGAAACTTTTCTGTATCTTGAATTTCTTGCAAAAATCTTGGAACTCTTCACTTTCGAATTGGGTTCCATTGTCTGTGATTATCTTTTGAGGCACACCATACCTGCAAATGATATTCTTAGTTACAAAGTTTATCATTTTCTTAGAGGTAATAGTAGCTAAGGGTTCAGATTCAGCCCATTTAGTAAAATAATCAACAACAACAATAGCGTATCTGATTCCGGATTTTGCAGTCGGCAAAGGCCCGATGAGATCTATTCCCCAAATAGCAAATGGCCACGGACTGACCATCTGTGTTATCTCAGTGGAAGGTGCTCTTGGGATTTTTGCAAATCTCTAGCATCGGTCACATTTTCGGGAGTAACTTGCGACATCACGATTAATATTTGGCCAAAAATACCCATAACAGAGAATTTTCTTTGCTAAAGTTTGACCACCTGAATGATCTCCACACTCTCCTCCGTGTACCTTAGTTAGAATTGTCTCAGCTTCTTCCTTGGTCACACATCGGAGTAACGACATTGAGAATCCCCGCCATACAATCGGCCATCTTGAATTATATATCTGGATGCTTTTCTTAACAACTTCCGTCATTCTTTTGAGTTTTCTGGTAGAGAACCGTCGCACAGATATTCAAATATCGGAGTCATCCATTATTCTTGCTCCTGTGATATAGTCATGATCCAGTCAATATCCATCTCATCAATGCTTGGAGTTGACAGGACTTCCACAGGAACTAATCCCAGTAATTGAGCTTCACCAGTGCTTGCATACTTTGCAAGAGAATTTGCCTTCATGTTCTCTTCCCGGGGTATATGATTTATCGTATAATGGTCAAGGTTCTCGAGAAGCTCCCAGGCTCTTGACAAATAAGCAGGTAGATTTCCCCCTTTAGTCTGAAACTCTTTCTTGACTTGACATACAATAAGTTGTGAATCACTGAAGATCTGCAACATTTTGACATTCAATTCTTTAGCAATTCTCAAACCGGCAATGAGAGCTTCATATTCTGCCTCATTATTAGTCGAAGGAAATTCTAATCTCAATGCATAACACAGAGACCGTCCTTCAGGGGTTTCAAGCACAACCCCAGCCCCGGAACAGTAATCGTTTCTTGCGCCATCAACATACAATTTCCATCGAATTGGGGAATTACCAGTTACTATTTCCTCACTATCACCTTTGTCTGTACATTCTGCGATAAAATCTGCCAAAGCTTGTCCACTGATTGCTCTCCGGGGATGATAAGTGATGTCATATTGACTGAGTTCAATATTCCACTTCAGAAGGCGACCCGAAGTCTCAGGGCGAAAGAGGACTTGCTTCAGAGGCTGATCAGTGAGGACTTTGATTGGATGAGCTTGAAATATGACCTCAATTTTCTTGATGCATCAGTAGACAATAGGCAAGCTTTTCCAACTTTGAATAGTTCAATTCTGCCCCAGTGAATCTCTTGCTGATATAGTAGACCGGGCGCTGAATTTTGGCGTCTTCTCGCACCAGTGCCGCACTAAGAGCATGAGCTGAGATCGCCAAGTATACAAAGAGATCTTCACCATCGTCAGGTTTAGAAAGTATCGGAGGCGTTTCCATATGACGAATTAACTCATCGAAAGCTTTCTAGCATTCTGGAGTCCAGTCAAAGTTTTTCCTTCCTTTCTTCAGAGCATCAAAGAATGGAATGCATTTATCAGTAGCTTTAGAAATGAATCGACTTAAGGCAGCGACTTTTCCATTGAGACTTTGCAGTTTCTTCTTCGTTCTAGGAGCTTTGACTTCTCTTAAGGCAGTGATCTGAGCAGGATTAGCCTCAATGCCCCTAGCGCTCACAATGAAACCCAAGAACTTTCCGGACTCCACCCCAAATGAACACTTCAAAGGATTAAGCTTCATTCCACACTTTCGTAGGATGACGAACATTTCCGCTAAGTGGTCCATATGGTCTACTACTTTCTTTGATTTAACCAACATATCGTCAACATAAACTTCCATGGTCTTTCCAATCTGTGGCTTGAACATCGCACTAACAAGCCTTTGGTAAGTTGTCCCTGCATTCTTCAGTCCGAAGGGCATGACTCTGTAGCAGTAGAGACCAACATTGGTAATAAAGCTCGTGTTCTCTTGATCTGGCTCATGCATCATGATCTGGTTATATCCGGAGTAAGCATCCATAAAAGATAACAATTCATGTCCCGCTATTCCGTCAACCAACTGGTCAATCCGAGGTAGCGGAAAACAGTCTTTAGGGCAGGCTTTGTTTAAATCTGAAAAGTCGATGCATACCCTCCACTTTCCGTTAGATTTCTTAACCAGTACCGGATTTGAAACCCAATTTGGATAAGTAGATTCCCTGATAAAACCATTCTCCATGAGCCGATCAACCTCTTCTTTCAATGTTGCTGACCTTTCAGGACCTTGAGTTCTTCTTTTCTGCATTACCGGTGTAAACTTTGGATCAATAGTCAAGGTATGTACTGCAACTTCATGTGATATCCCACACATATCAGCATGGGTCCAAGCGAATACATCCAGATTTGCTTTCAGGAATGATATCAAAACATTTTGAACCGTTGCATTAAGCTGTGAACCCACATTCAGCACTTTGTTCGGGTTTTTTGGGTCAACAGGTACTGGCACTGTTACTTCAACTGGCACCACTCGATTCTCCCCTGCACTGGCTTTTTTGGGATCCATCTTTCTTCGTGCTTCGCTACATTCGCCAGTACAGGGTCCGCCCTGTAATTGCTACAAGGTTGATTCTTTGATGCGGACTGGGGCTACCGCATCCTTTCCCATCTCTCTCTTTCTTGCTTTACGTAGTTCTATCAGATAACATTCCCGCCTCGCATTCTGATCCCCTTTCATAACACCAACTCCATTATCTGTAGGGAATTTCATGGTAAGGCACCATGAGGCGAGGATGGATTTAAAGGCTGCAAGAGTTGGACGACCTAGGAAGGCATTGTAAGCAGAAAATTCATCAACAATTACAAAAGTCTGCCTTCGAACGACCTTCTTCTGCCCCTCGCCAAGTTCCACGAACAGGTCAATAGTCCCAACCGGCTGCCTGGGTTCCCCAGTAAACCCAACGATCTTTTGCGATGAAGCTTCAACATCAGTCATTGGGATCTTCATCTGATCAAAAGTCTTCTTGAAAAGAATATTGCAAGAAGCACCACAATCAACAAGTACTCTTCTTACAATAGCTGGCCCAATGCCAGCAGAAATAACCAAGGGATCTATGGTGGGGGCTTCAACACCCATAGAATCCCTGACTCTGAAGATAATGTCATCATTAAAAGTTTTCTGCTATTTCAGAGGTGCAGCATCTTCCAACACAAAAACATTCTCCTCTGTTGGGGTATATTTCAATGCATGAGCGTACCGTTCCATCTCACCCCAGCTTCTGCCAGCTGGGTGAGGTCCTCCTGTAATCACATTAATAACGGGCCTCCCAGTTTCATGATCCGCTGCCTTTTCACTTAAGCTAGGACGATGAATAGGAGCCTGTTGTGCTTGAGTTGGCGAAGTTGGGCCATTCTTGTTCCTCCTTACATATTGCTGGAGCTTGTTTTCTTTCAATAGTTCCTCAATCAATTCCTTCAAGTGACGACACTCATTGGTATCATACCTGGGTTGGTTATGGAACCGGCAAAACTTTCCATTCTTCTCGGCTTTCCTATTAACCCTTTGCTTAGCTGGTGCGGGGAACTCGACTGCGTCTTTGTTTGCAAAGTAGATGTTTTTCGGGGTATCTGTCAGAGGGGCGAAGTTGAAAGGACGACTTTTCTTTACATCTCCTTGCTTCCTCTGACCATCATTCCCACTTTTCTGATTGCCAGATTCCTTCCTATTCGGGATAGCATTACTATTTCCGGCCCCTATCGATACCACCTTAGCCGGTGCTTGGAGGCTTTCTAGGCACATGAATTCATCGGCTTTCTTATAAAACTTGTCGAGCGAATTCGGTTCTTTCATTTTCAACCACCTCCCGAACTCACTTGCCTTATCAATAGCCTTCATCAAGTACGTCAAAATCATTCTTGGCTCTGCGTTGTCTACTTCAGCCAGAGCTATATTGAAGCGATTCAAGAAAGCTCTAATGGATTCTCCAGGATTCTGCTCCAAGCTAGATAACGACATTATATCTTTCGCCTTCAAAGCGTACAATCTGAACTGTTCCTTGAAATTTCGAGTCAAACCAGAAAATTGGTCCATCGACCGGACCTACAATTTTGTGAACCAGAGAAGAGCAACTCCTTCTAGGTATACCGAAAAATATCGGCATTTGATCTCATCTAAAGCTCTGGCACCAGTCATGTGCCAATCATACTTGTATAGAAATTCATTAAGGTCACTTGTCCCCTTATAAGCCGGTATGGTAGGAGGAACAAATTTCCTAGGAAATTCTGCTTTCAAAATCCTTTCAGTGAATGGAGTCTTGCTCGGAGAGAACCCCCATTCTTTTTCGTCTTCCTCTCTTTACATACTTTCCTTCATGATTTGTCGGACCATCCCTGAGAAATACTCCTCATCATTAAGGGGCTCTGCAGGACAAGAATCGGCCATTTTTTCAGAAGTCTGCCTTGATAGGCGCTCACGGAAAGTTGGCTGTTGTCTCGATCCTCCAACTTGGGGAGGTGTGTCTTTGACTGGACCAGCTGCCCTTCGAGGAACATCTCTTTCTTCTACATCATGAACATTATCAGCAAAGTTTGGTTCATTATTCACTGGTTGACGGTTGGCCCCAAGCAAAGCGTTCAACCTTTCCAACATCAGATTGTTTTGGGCTTCCATCTACTGATATAGCACAGAAACCGTGGCATCTAATTCTTCTCGCGTTACTCCAATAGTTGGAGTTGTTTGACTTAAAGGAGGAGAAGTGGCAGTAGTCTCGCGAACATCGTCGGATCTAACAGACTTGCGCTTTCTTCCAAGAGCCATTATTTCTGACAAACTTATGGTTTTTAGAGAGATCCTTTCCACAAATTTCTGCGAAGCTATGATGACAGTTCCTAAGTTGGTTTATCAGTGAAAGCACCAAAAATGTTAACGTAAAAATCAGACGCTAACACCCCGGTGTATGTAGAGTAAACGTGAAAGCACCAGCCGTTGGCACGGGAATCAGAAAATAAGCAGGAAAATCTCAGAAAGACAATAAAAGGCACATTTTTTATTGTGGTTCATCTTATAGTCAAGCCTACGTCCACTTTATATCTCTTTACTGCTGATTCAAGTACAACTTATACAACTTTCTTCAATTACAACACACTTTAGACTAATAGTCCCAAACTTTGATGGAGAATAATCTTTCGAATCCATGTTGAATGATGTAGATTTTCTCTTGAAGTTTATCGTAGTGTCCTTGGTGTTTGGAGTGCTTGAAGTGCTGTTCGAGTTGAGAAAATGGTAGAGTATCGGCGCTTCGAGAATGAGCCCAAAAGATCCCCTGAACGTTGGAGCTCACACTATATTTATAGGAGTTTTTCGGTTATAAGTCGTAGGTCGGAAGCTGCGACTCAAAGTAAGTCGTGGGTCAAAGGTTGCGACCTTAAGTAGGTCGCAGGTCGAAGATTACGACTTAAGGTAGGTCGTAGACCACATGTGAGCGACCTAGCAGAGGGAAGCTTCGGCCTTTCCTGGCAATACTGGTCTCTTTTGGATGAAGTACTAAGTCGTGGGCGACTTAGGGGAATGGTTGGCAACCTTATAGCACTAAGATATCCGATGTAGCGACCTAAGCTAACTCGTTAGCCCACTATGTCGCATAGTCCATTAGGTCATTAGGTCGCTTGTGATTTTAGGTCGTTAGGTCGCGGTCCTCTTAGGTCGCTAACTTGCTTCTTACTTTAGGTCGCTAAGCCGCCAGGTCTTTTAGGTCGCTGAGTCATGACTTCCTGTAAGCAGTTAGGTCGTCCACCCCTTGAGTCGTTAGGTCGTCCACTTCTCTAAGTCGTTAGGTCGTCCACTTCTCTAAGTTGTTAGTTCGCCTACTCCCTTAAGCAGTTAAGTCGTCCCATCTCTTAGGTCGGTAAGTCGCTGCCTGTTAGGTCGCTAACTCGCTTCACATTTTGGATCGCCGTGCTTATGTAAGTCGCTGGGTCATTTCATCTTGTTAGCCTCTTTAGGTCGCTTCGGCAGTTGAGTCGCTAAGTCGCGTAACAAAGGAATTAACATACATTATGTAGAGAACATTTATTTTCACATTTTAATCTATTAGATCTATCCTTCCTAAAAGGATTAATCCAGAATTTTCCATGAGTTACCAAAAAGCGTGACTTTTGCTCTGTTTGAAATTACAAGAAATTATCTCCTCTCTTTTATTGAAATAGACAGTGCAAGCTACAGAGGAGAACATCCGTATTGTGCACATCTCTTTTATTTTGGTATATTTCTTGTTTTTCAAATGCTCCACTTTTTATGCATAGTTGTGGAATTATATAATTTATGGAAATTACATAGATAGATACAACTAAATTGTACCTACAACGCTCTCAATAAATTAAAACATAGAAATTCATATATTAAGTCAAATTAGAGAAATCTAAATTAATGCTAACAATTTACAACCCAATTATCATGAATTTGGAAGAAATCTTGCAATTTTATCAATACTCTACTTAACAAATTTAGAGGGTGGTTTTTCCAAATTTTCAAATTAGGGTGTAAATAGAATTCTATTTCAATTGTCAAATGAATTTCTTCGTTAACCCAAAAAAGTGTAAGAAGAATGAAAACTTGATGGTGGAAAGTCTAAGGCTATCCTAGGTTGGTTAGCTAGATAGTCTCGTGCTCAAAGTCAAATCCATATAAATCTCAAAATCATGAGTACTTAGGCGTTCAAAACAAGTTATGATCTAAATCACAAGTGCTTGAGAATTTGAAACAAGTCACGACTTAAGGAATATTCATTGATATGCTATGAAATTGTTTAATGTACAAGGCCTTATTTGCTATGGAAGTCAAAAAGCATGCATTTTTATTCAATGTGCTATGTGATTGTACATGTACAAGCCCTTATTTGCAAAAAAAAGTTGCAAGATTATAATTGGCACTAAAAATCCCCTAAAAATATTTAAGGTCACAAAATTTTAAAAAGTAAGAAATGAGAGAATTAGTCTCCCCTTCCTACATGCCTCTGAGGCTGTATTTGTAGGTGTTGAGAGGTGTGGTATGACCGCCATGTGTCATTTCTGACCTACTTAACTTTCGGCATTGTCAACCATATTAATGGCATTCGACATTAGATTTTAATATAAAGATCTTCGACAGTCCTTTGTATGCTGATGAATTACGACATCATTAGGGGTAGGTGAGCTTCAACATTCATCTTGTGTTGATCGTTCGTTATCAATTCTTACGGCATACATCAGCGTCAAAGTTGAGGTCCACTTTAATAGCCTTCCAATCTTCACTGTCTTTGTTGATGGTGCACTCTAGATTAGGGGTTGGTTCTTATTTGTTCATGGCTGAGATCATCCAACGAATCGCATCGGAATGCCTTTCTTGCTCCTTGATCATCTGTATTTGACCCAATTCTAAGTGTCTCTAGTTTCATAGGATGAAAGTGAGAATATTTTTGAAGATTCAAGCATTTTTTTGAGGTTTTCGGTTAATTTTTGAATAAGAGAAGCCATTACTTATGATTCAGAGTTTAGGGATGTAAAGGAAGAAGAAAGTGAGTGGAAAATGGGTGATTTCTGGTCTGAATGTGTATATAAAGAGGTGGTAAGTCGTTGGAATTGAATAGACGTTTGCTGTCTATTCAATTTTCAGAACTAAATATTTTTGAAAACTTATCATTGTATGTCGACATACATACCTAGAGTATGTCGACATATACATACAAATTTCAAAACTATTTTTATGATATTTTAATGTATTTAACTTATACTATTATACTAGTTATGATTTCCAGAGATGATAATCAAAGTATAACAGTAAGGAAACATTTCATTAATATTAAATAGAGAATACATAAAACATAAGAAAATGAAAATATACACAGATTCAAACTACACCTAAATTAAAACAACAAAATACAATACACTTAAACAGCTACATATAAACTAGAAGGATATGGATAAAGAGGATGATGAAGAGATTTCAAGCTTGTGTTTCACTTTTCCAAGGAAATTTTCCATTTAGTTGGAAATAATGTTTGACTTCTTAATCAGGAATGCTTAAGAATCCCTTGGTTTTCAATAATCTTCTTTTGATTTTTGAGAAGGTCTTGGTTGGTTGGATGGAGTGGATATTTAATGCTTTCTGAGGAGGTTTCCTCCTCCTCTTCTTCTTCGATATCCACTTCTTCCCATATTTCCCCTTCTTCCTCTTTCTCCTCTTCTTGCATTCCTTCCTCCTCTTCATATGCTAACATCTCTTCTTTCTCCGCAAGTGTTTCATATGGCTCAAAAATCGGTGGAATTTTCATAAGAGCTATATTTTCTTGATTAAACACTTTATGAAAGACATATTCCCCTCCAATGAAGTCAACACCAAAGTAGTTGAAAATACAGGTAAGATAAATACCATGGAATAGTGTGTTTTCATGGTTGGAAAGATTTTTAGGATAAATTCATCCAAAATAACTTGTACCTAATTTATGTCACATCGACCATAGATGGCAAAAAGAGCTTTACACACTTTCAAGGTAGGATTATTAAAATTTCTCGAACGAGGAGTGATAGTATCTTGCAAAAGAAGATTAGAACTCTAGCTTTTGGATGGAAATTTTGGTTTTTAAACTCAAAATTATCATCACCTTCGAAAATGTTATGAAAAACTTCACGATCATGCTCATCAATTTTAAAAGAAGCAAAGTCCATTCTGGTAGATTTGCATCCAAGAATGGAACCCCAAAAGTTCGCTATTTAAAATAATTAAAGTCCCTTTAACACTACTCCACACTTCCCCTTCTCCACCTTCATGAAATTTCCCTTTCAAATTTGAATAAAACATTTTGACCAAGTGTGGATAACAAACAAAATCGTTTTGAGAAGCATAAACTAAACCGAGAATTCCATTTCGAGAACAAAGAGTATCAATTTCATAAGTGGAAAAATCATTAAAAATAGCAAACTTTCCCGTAGAAACTTTTCCATAATTCATATAGCTTTATAAGCTTTCATGGCTTCTTAATCATGGAAGAGAAAGTTTTTAATAGTTTTGTAGAGTCTCATGGAGGTTGGAGTGCTTGAGGAAGCCATTGACGAATGTTCTGTGGGAATGAAAGAGTTGATGAAGGTTTCAATTTTGAAATGAAAGATTAATTGAATGAAAAGAGATGGAGATAATAAATACAGAATCAAATGACATGTTCTTTGGTCAAGATACACCTTTTCAGAAAATTGGGGTAGGTGAAAGGTAGAGGGAAAATTCAAATTTTGAATTTTAATTTGAATTTGAAACTCAAATTCTGCACATGTATGTCGACATATGCTAGGGGTATATGTCAACATATGCATTGGATCTTTCAAAAGTGATTTGTTTTTAACTATATCATATTGTATTTTACATACAACTATTTACAGTTATTCTATTTACATAGAACTATTATTAAAAATAGTTAAAAACTATTTTAATTATATTTTATATTGTTATTATATTATAAAAAATAAATAAAAATCACAAAATATACGACCAATATTATTATTAATCTATAGGATATTCCTAACAATAAAAAATTCAAGTGATGTAAAGCTTTTAGTATGTTAAATGCATACCTTTTTCTGATCTAATTTCACTAATTATATCTGAATTCTGTATTGCTGTGAAGCATATGTTGGCTATTTCCGTATCTGATTCATTTTCACTTGATGATGTGTTTGAATCTTCTAATGTTACAGTATAGGCTCTTCTCCATTTTCTAGATGAATCAGTGTTTGAATGGTTTTTAGTTTCTCGGGATGTGGACGATCTCGTTTTCCGTGACCAGGTTCATTGCAGTTATAACATCTGATGTCATTTTCGCTTCCACTTTCATTTAGAGGATTTTTGTTGTTATTTCTTTTAAAATTATTTATATTCCTTTATTTTGGAAATTTTCCAAAGTTCCTTGTCATGAAAGTAATTTCTTCATCATTATCACTGTCTGAATCGAGATTATTCATCATTGCATTGGATGCTATGGATTTCTTCTCTATTGCTTTGTTTTATTTTTTGCCCTACATTTGTGCCTCGAAAGACATTAAATTGCCAATTAACTTTTCAATCTTTAGTTTGCTAATATCATTAGCCTCTTCGATTGCAAGAGCTTTTTTGTCCTATTCAGGAGTAAGTGAATTGTGGATTTTCCTAACTTAACCATCCTCAGAGAAACTTACCTAATGCAATAAGTGAGTGTACTATATCTTTAAATATACTATACATATCAGATATGGAATCATTTAGATTGATTCCAAATAATTAAAATTGGTTTGTTAACATGGAAATCTTGGTCTGTTTAACCTTACTTGTGCGTTCATGTTTTACTTGCAAAGTTCTCCAAATTTCAAATGCAGACTTACATATAAATATCCTATTAAATTCATTTCTAATTAGTGAATAGAATAATATATTCATGGCTTAGAGTTACTTTGTGTAATTATTTTTTGTTCACCGGTCTATTATGAAAAATTAGTCTTGGGTTTAGTGTAGTTGGCTTGTGTGATATTCCACGTGTCTAATCCAATTGATTGTAAATAGTTTTCATTATACATAACCAGTATGTGTAGTTACTGCAATTAAAAAGTGATGGTCTAATAGTAGATTGTTCTTCAACAAATGATTTACTAACAGGTGTATTAAATGTGTTACTAATAATACTTTACTAATGTTAGTAGCCATGTAAACTTTTCAAAAATTAGATTATGAATACTTTGAAAACCAATATTTTGGTACCAAATGTAAGATTGCATAACAGGGATCTTAAGGCTAAATTAATACTAGAAGTGGGATGAACAGTGTTTTCTAATTTATATGAATATTTTGAAATTATACTTAGAATTAAGCAATTATTAATCATAGAAACAACCACGTAATCAAAACACAGATAAAAGTAAATGCAGTAAAAGTAAAATGAAAGAACACGTCAAGATTTTACACATGTTCAGAGTTACCTTACATCTAACCCCGCACAATTCCTTGTGCGAATTTCTTTTCAACTAGTAAATATAAATACAATCTCGATTTAAGGGTCATGACACACACCCTCTAGAATCTCGATCTTTGGGTAAAGTCGCTTGATTTTCGGGATGTAAGCACGTCCACTAGATTTACAGGCTACTAAGCACATCTAATTGATTTACGGGCTACGATGTCACCCACAAGTATAATAGTTTGATTTGATAGAATTTTAAGGGCTTGGATCTTCAACTTGATTATAAATGATCCTATAACTCTTGAATAGCACTTTGATCTTGATTGCAGTGAGAGAGATGATAGAAATCAGAGAGCAATTGATGGAGATTCAAACTAATGATGACCAAGTTTGATTTTGGTTAAAATTTGTTAGAGTATGGCTATATTTTTGTTTAGAAAATGAAAGAGGATAAGGAGGAGAGAAGAAGAATGAAACATGATGATAAAATTCATTGGGAAGACAGGTATTTATAGAGGAATAACGACCATGTCCATTCGTGAAGAGGTACGACGAACAAGCACTTCTTTTGAAATTTGATTTTTGAAAATCACGGCAAGTATGTCGACATATAGGGGTAGAGTATGTCGAGATACTCTTTGTAATTTTGAAAACACATCAAAAATTTATTTTGAAAATGTATTGCTTCGTAAAGTAATTTAATACTTCAAAATATATTGTCGTATGATGTTAGGAAGATCTATGGTATTCCAATGTATGCTAAAGCTTCATCTTACATAAGAGATGGCTCAATTAGAATCCCCACTTCTAGCAGCTCCCTCTTCAACCAAATGATAGGATCTTTCAACCTTTCTTCTTATGTTCTTGCTGATGCATACAAATATTGTTGGACTGAAGGTTTGAAAGACCATACCGCAAGTGAGGTACATAATGCCATTCAAAGAAACTATGAGAAAATGATTGTCCTTGTTATAGGAGAATTTGGAATCATACTACAAATGAAAAGTTGAATTTTATACTCTGGAAGATGTTAAATAATGCCATACACACTCTTGCCAACCTAACATGCATAGGTATGAATGTTCAACTTCTTGTGTTCTTTGTAAGTCCAAACTTGAGGACTCTCACCGTCTCTTCTTCGATAGTTCATTTACCTATTACCTTTGGAGGAAAATTAAGCTAAGAGGAGGATTCGAAGGTCCGATCTGGAATAGCAAAATGGAATGGAGGATCTGATAGTCTGATCTGGAATAGCAAAATGGAGTGACTACATATATACAAGCAACAAGATAGAAATGTGATTACTCCTATGAGCTTTAATCTTGGTTAAAGTGTTCGTTCATGAAATATGGAGAGAAAGGAATAAGAGGTTGTCAAACCAGAAGGAAAGGAATGGAGTTGATATTTATCAAAGAATTTGTAGGAAAATTTGCAGTGCCATGGTCTTCTCAACCTTTGTTTTTACTAAGGCAAAGGTTAAGAATTGGAGATAGCTCTTGCTGTGATGAATTTCTTTTGTTTCCTTGTGTTTTTTATTTTTTTTCGGTTTCTTCTTTTCATAGTTAGTCTATGTGTTCCATTTGTGTTTGTAAGTAATTTCAATCGAGTTATAAATAAATGGTAGGGGTCCAATCAAACTTGTTGGTTTTGCCAAAAAAGAAAGAGAATAAAGATCTCCTTATGAAGGGTATACAGATTCAAACTTTCAAAGTGATACTGATGACAATAATTTTGTGCCTGATTATGTATTCACAATGAATAGTGGAACATTCGGTTCAAAAGTTCCAAATAAGAGAAAGTAGACGATTCAACAATGAAGGCCAAGTACATTGCTCTTAATGAAGCAGCTAAAGGAGCAGTTTGGGTATGTAAATTTATGGATGAGCTTGCAGTGTTTCCAAACATTAAGAAACCCATAGCATTGTTATATGATAATAATGTAGTGATTCAAATCGTAGAGGAACCTAGATGTCATAAGAAATCAAGATGCATTGTTCAAAAGTTTCACCTTATTAGAGAGTTTGTCATTAATAACAAAGTTGTGATTGAATGAGTAGACACTAAGTCAACATAGCAGATCCATTCACGAAGGGATTGACTCGATCGGTTTTAACCATATAATCGAGGGGATGGAATTGAAATTCCATTATTAGCTCCAAGTGCAAGTGGAAGATTGATAAAGTTGGGGTATATCATAGCATAAATTTTGTAATTTATTGTAAATTATTAACATTGTAATGAAATCTCATTTGAAATAAAGGTGTTTTTTCTATTATATATATGTTATATTATAATATATTAATTAAACAATTAATTTAAACACATTTAATAAAAAATCCTTAAATAATATGTTATACGATAGTAATTACAAAATATTGTAATCATGAGAAGTTTATCGCATTGAATAATAACATATTATTTTAAATATTCATGATCAAGATGTTTCGAGACAAGATATCGATACATCCTTCAAGACCATAGTTCGTAATGCTCTCCAAATGTTAGGTAATGTGTTAATCATAACTGCTAGGGGCATCGAGATGTTACGTACTAATAGTTATTGGATTCTATGGAATCACTCATCCAAGAGCTTCCTGTTGGTTAATAACAACTAGGTCAAACAGGAAATCTCAAAGTGATGATATTACATAGTTCTTTCAACTTGGGAATACTCTTGAACATCAATTGAAAAATATTTTGATTATAGTCAAATCATGTATGGATTCCATTGAACGATATAGTTGGGTCTGAGTTGAAGCATTGGAATTGAGACACTATTAAGTAGAGAATTCGTTTCCATGGCCATATGGGATTAGTATCACAGTAAACTATAGTTGACTTAAAGTCAAAATCTCTAGCCAGAGTAGTGCGATTAATAATAAATGTTATTATTGAACCATAGACTTTTTTATGGAATAACCAAATTGATTAAGGATGACATTGGAATTTTGATCAAAACCAAATTCCATAAATCCTAAAGTGTTACAGTATTAGCCAAGAGAGCGTGTGTGTATTATTGTTACTAAATGGTAAGGCTTAAGAAGTTATGAAATTAAATTTTACCAAAAAGATTTATAAACGATGAATTTGGCTAAACAATCACACCATTAATTAAAGTGATGTATGAACATTAATATTTGAATTATTCAACAATAATCTCTACCTAAATTCATAGTTCGAGTCACAACCGCATTTGTGATTTCTCCAAAATACCACATAATTTAATTAATTTATAAAATATTTAAATTCATTAAGTTAATTAATATTTGTGAAATACTAATTATAATTGATTTTTTTGATGTTTTGAATGTTGTTAGTAAGTATGTAAATGGACGTATAAAAAGTATATTTGCAAATATCGATATTTACACCTTTTAAACGGGGTTTAAGAATAAATAATTATATGGAGGGTTTTTTGGAAACTTCTTCCGGTATGGATGCATGCTAGGGTCGGCCAGCACATTGAGAAAATGAAGGGATTAGTTGATTTACATTTAATAAGGAAGTTATATAAGGAAAAATGGGAAAAGATTCTTTTATCCCATCAAAAATAAAGTGGAAATTAGGTTGAAGGGGTTCTCATTACAAAGTCATAAGTTTTAAGGACAGTATTTCTGAATAATTAGTTTCAAGGATAATTTAAAGAAAAATGATAAAATCATTTACTGTTTTAAGTTATACAGGAAAATGATAAATTCATATATCATTTGTTCTTTACAATTGAAAATAATAACTTCGTTTATCTTTTTTTGTAAATTGTTCTTAAAACTAATTTTCAAAAGTATTATCCTTAAATCTTATTACTCTGAACTAAGAAGCCCTTTGATTGAACATCTCCCAAAAATAAATCTCCTCATTTCACTTTCGTTTTAAAATAAATTTCTCCTTCTTCCTCCATTGTTGGGCCAAGTATATTTCTCTAAAATACCAAATTCAAACAGGATATTAAATTAAATAAAATTAATTTAAAGGTGGTTCATCCTTCTCCTGCAAGGTTGGGTGTAAATTCATTTGGAAATCTAAGGAGAAGTTATCAATCGAGGTGTAACAAAGGGAAATTTTTTAAGTATGTTTCTCTTAATTGTAATTTATTCATAATGTCCAAATGATGTGGTTTTATATATATATATATATATATATATATATATATATATATAGATATATATATATATATATATATATATATGTATGTATGTATGTATGTATATATATATATATATATATATATATATATATATATATATATATATATATATTGTAGCCATTTATTAAGATCTGATTTAAAAGTTCTTCTATATATTACAATTAAATATGAATTCTATTTGTATATGGTTTTTATTTGAATGTTGATATCATGATTGGATCTGAAATGATTAACTGTTGTAGACTTGATTTGTTAAAAAATTTCACTTATTACTGTAATTGATTAATTATTTGACTAACCAAGCAATTTATGTTTGATTCATTTGAGATGAGAAATAAATCCTTTTGTTTGTTGGTTTTGAGACTATATGTTATTATAAAACTGTTTTGCTGCAGTGAATTACCGGTTTTACAGTTTATTCCTTTTTAACATGGATCTAACTTTTAGTAGATTTATTTATGCATATATGTATCACACACACATATTAATTCAACTTCATATTTTTAAATTATAAACCAGCATCTAATATTAAAATCTTTTGTTAGGTCTATTTGTTTCAAGTTAATTCAAGTTCCTATTTTGAAATTAAATCTCAGTTTATTGCATGTATATGTATGTAAATATAAGTGTAATGTTTTAGATCCAATTATATCTTTAGGGTCAACAAATTAAATTATAAAATTTTAAATTTCTTTTTCGTTGATTGTATGTATTTTCATATTTACAATTTTAATGGTTTGGATGTTTTGTTCTAATTAAGTTTAGAATTTATATGGTATTAAATTAATTGTTGAATTAGTGTTTGTTGTAGATAGGTAACACAAAGTTTCACTTCATGTTATTTCCTTTTTAATTCAGATGTAATTAGATTTAAATATGACATAGATTTCCCTTCCATCTTCATTCTCCAATTTTTCTCTTATTTTGAAATGTAAATTTTACGTTAATTGTTTTCATACTTTTATAATGTGTTTGTATAATATATAAGTGACAACAATGATCATACACATGTGTATGTATAATATACGTAGTTCATCAGTGTGTGTGTACAAACGAAGAAATCACTAGTACAGTAGGTTGATAAGTTTTGTTTGACTCTGCTAAAACGATGACCCGTGGGAACAGTGGAAGTATACGGTTCACATGATGCACGTTAATTTATGGGTGATGTTATTTTCTTTGTACATCGGTATTCAATCTGAACTTCTGTTGTTTCTTTCATTCTGTTTATGTAGTCTGATGTATCCTTTGGAATTTCGAAATACAACATTGAACCTAAAATGCAACTTTGTAATCAGTCATTGCTGGGTTCTGCCTAAGCTGCATCAGCTGGCTGCTATTGTCCGACGAATATCGTTTTCCTACATTACCATGATGTTAGTAAAGGTACCTTGTTGGCTTAGTATGTTAAATGAAATACACATATAACCAACACTGTGCTATTATTATGGCTTTACCTAGGAATGATTCCTCCATTTTCCTAAAGCCAAGTTTAATTATCACATTAGGTAGTATTGAACTTTATTGCTTTTACGATCCAACATTGTTCATACGTATTACAAGGATCTTATCGAACATCCTATTATGCACATTCTAATTTAAAAAATGACAGCATGACTTTGGCCGTAAGGGTTCAACAATCTGAAGATCTGGACAATACGATGGTCAACTTGTATTTAAACTTGAAATTTGTATCAAATTGAAATAGCAATGAATTTTTAGTTTTGTACTTTCTATTTTATGTTTTGTTGTTATTTTATTACATCTACAACATTAGTTTATAAACTGTTCAACATCTTAAGAATTCAAATATATTTTGTGATTGATGTATTACATTTTGGCGGTAAATTAAATGTATAGCACACAGCAAGTACATGGCTGGATTCCAACATCTGATTTTGTTTTGCATTATCTCCTCTACCTTGTATATTTTTTATGTTACCATTGTCATCAGTTCTATTTAACATCCATAGGTCTTATACATGTGTCTAAAGTATTTAGATCTACCATGATATCAGTCAATACATGCTTATTAACTACTATGTATAACAATATGTTCAATGAAAATCATTTTCAATTCAAGTCCTTTCATTTTCATACAGAATATACTGTTAGTTATATACGTAAAAATGTCCACGTATTGAGGTATGTACACTGTTAACCATCACGCTACTCCACCTAGCCAACCATATTATGATATATGTTCTAATTATGTTCAACTTGGTCATTCAAATATACCATGCACGCTTGGTCATTCAAATAGTACGTGATAATTAAACGGGTCACTAGGTCATGATGCATTAATGGGGACTGGGCCTTCCCCCTTTTCCATTCTCTTTTGCCCTAATTTCATTTCGATCGCCTGTACCACTTCTCCCTCTTCCACATTCAGCTCGTCTTCTCCCTCTTCATACCTAGCTTTTCCTATTGTTGCAGCGCCTCTCTGAAAATCTTCCTCCACCTACAACCGCATCCACTGCTTGTCGTATGTGATCGCTTAACATAAATCGTTGGTCCCATGTTCACCCTTTGTTCTGATTCAGTTCTTACTGATATTTGTTAGTGCATAATAGATCGACGTTGAAGTTTCCATAGTGAGCCTCAATTTGGGATTAGTGACTAGGTTAGTTGTCGACCCTAGTGGTGGTCACATGTTGTTTCAGGTTTGACGTAACAATATGTTGGTGGTTGAAAGTTCCACTTTCAAACATGGTGCTTTTGGTTTATTTATATTCTTGAGTTGGACTTCGTTGAGGACTGAAGCTGGCATTTACTTCTAGGTTTCATGGCAAGCCAAGAGGAAGCAGGGACTAGTTGATTCTACAGTTATCTTAGGCATGATTTGTTGGATTTCCCTTTGTCCTGCTTTGTTGAATCTTTTCACCCTCTATGCACTTCTTTATGTATACTGGTTAGATGTATCATTGTAAATTCTTAGTTGTTAAGCTATCTGTTGTCTTTTTGGATGTTTTTGGAATGCAATGTATTATTTTGATATCAGAGTTATTCTGATAGTTTGGAATCATTTCTCTTCATTGAACACGTATATATGCTCTTGCATTGGTCCCTGTATTGGAAATTTAAGTTTGTTCTTATGTGTTTGTCCCTAGGATACTTGCTTGGGTTGTATTAATATAAACTAGAATGCTTGCTTTCACTTTGCAGTATGTGTTTGGAGTCTGCTCTGGAAATTTGGTTGTGGCACTTGTTGACTAAGTTTGATAGCTGTTATTTTGGTTAAAACATGTGTGTTTCCCGTATGCATCTAATTAGCATGTGTTATGTTTATAACTTCGTTGTGCATAGTATACTTGCATGCACCATGCGTGGTGGTTACACCACCTCACACCTGTATTAATATAATTTATAAAGCATACGAGCCACTTAAAATTGAACAAAGCTTCCAAGGGCATTCTCCCTCACACCTGTAATAACTTATAGAAGCGGTACGGTCACTATAATTTGGATTGCTTGTGCAAAATAATAATATTTTATTTTGACGGTAAAAATATGTATATGTATACAAACCATATACATATATTGTAGTATATTCAAATATGTATATTCTAGACATTTATAATCTCAATATTCATGCGAGATTATTACAGGTATATGTAAGTATAATATATGCATATATACTGTAGATATATATCCCAATATCTAGATATTAATGTGTAGTTATACATATGTTTATATTAGATTATTTATGTTGTTGCATACTTGAATGTATACATAAATCATTCCCAAATTAAACATTTAGTTAAAATGTCAACATGGTTAACTAACATATAATAAAATATGATTTTAATAAAAATTAGATTAGATCTAGTAAAACTGTTATACTTCATAGGCTCACCATGATCCTAATAGGGATTTTCTTCTAAAACATACCCATTTTAACCGGTGTAGATCGGGCCGGTTTCTTTTTTGACTTATTGCCTATATGCAGGTTCTTGAAAAATCTTCCAAAATTATTTCTTCTTGTATTTCCAAAAGCTTTTTAAGTAAACATGTTAGGCTAAAAGGGACTTATAGTGGACCACTTCCATAATCAAAAAAATCTCCCCTAGCAATTTATACCAATTTCTAAAGCTAGAATTTATCTTCCTAAGAGACAAACAAGAGCATATTTAAATGACGCTTGTCTTAATTATGTTGAATTTTTATGCGCTAAATTCAACCACTCTGTTGGTTCATCTAGTTCTTCTTTAGATTACAGCAGTCAAAAGTTTTCCCCGACCAATACTCCCTTGGGGGTTGAGACCCCATTTACGGCTTTTTTCACCATATCTCCAACATCTTTCAAAGAGTTTGCAACATGATCTCGAACTTTGATTCTTGTAAGGGACTCATTTGTTTCAAAACAAAAGGTTTGTTTAAATTTGTTTTAGTGATCCCTTATTGAGTTATCTATTATGTTTCTATAATTAATGAAATTGTTTTTTGCATTTAGTCTATTATTTCATTAATTGCCTCCTTGATTTAATATTTTGCAATCACTTTTCTAGGAATGAAATGAAATTCTTTCTCTTGACAACCCTATTTTACTTGGACAACCCTTAGCCGTCCGAACTAAACTTGTCTAGGAAAAGATAATCGAGCCTCATAATCTTTCACTTATACATTGTCAATTGATAATGATGAGGCAAACAAATGGTATAATAAATATATTTAAGCGAAAGTGAATTTGAAAACCTATCATGGTAGTAGATCTAGAGAGGTAAGTTTCACTCTTATCCAAGGAAAAAAAAAGCTTTAGAACTTTCGAACATGCTTTCTTCTAGCAATCATCTATGCATCCCTTCTCCCTACGTTCAACAAATAAATTCAGACCTCCAGATTACTCAGTTGAACTAGAAGATTCTTGATTTAGAATCTGAACCATAAAAATCTCAATATAATTGCAAATAGCTATGAACTCTTCTTAATAAATAAAATCGTATCAATTCTTCTTTAACTCCAATATCCTATCTAGCATATAATTCCCGACTCATAGTGCTTAAGTACATGGAACCACCCGTATTGCCATAAAATCAACATCTCCTCCTTCACCCTCTCTATCATTAGACAAGCTAGCAGAGATTTCTAGGTGGAGGAAGTGGTTTGGAATAAAGAAATTTTGGAATGAAAAACTTTTAGAAGAAATTTCCAATCTCCAGCCGTAGATTGGGAACCAAAAAGAACACCCTAATCAATAAAATTAAGGGTTTGGAAAATAAAAATAAAGGTCTTTCTTGAGATAAAACATCTTAAGGGTGTGAAAAGACTATGGATTAAGAAATATCCCTTCATGTAGAATCCATAAACCTTTAAAGCATTGTTCAAAAGAAAGAGAAAAAATGGGAACAATGTCTACTATTCCCTACCCAACATATAATTGTTCCCTCTAAGACTGTTAAATCATTAGAGAAGTAGGTGGACAAATATGAAGAGCAACTTGAGCTTATGCACCATTACATATCAAGGGCTTCCCAACTTGATGCTGCAATTAATAACCATATCAAGATCACAGTTGTCTTCAAGTTGAAGATAAACTTCTCGCTCGTAGGTCTATAAAGAGTTCCCATCCATGGAAGGCTGCGATTTCTAGTTACCAACGATATCAACACTTTTTCCTTTGTAATCATTTGAGTAAGCTTAAGGATATGCATGGCCAGATAATTTTTACAAAGAAAATGCATCCTCTAGTGGTGCTCATTGTTGCACTTTAGATGTCCACGACAAATGAAAAGAACTTATATATACACACAACGTCCTACAAAGGAGAGGAACTTATATATACACAACCTCCTGCATTGTAACTATTTGAAGCTTTCTTGTATAAATTATAAATTTTGTAATTTTTCATATATGTGTTGTTTGTTAAATAATATTAAATACAGACTTTTATTATAGTGTTTTAATCACAATGTGTGATGGACTAACTTTTGTTAATGTGTTTGAAAGCCTTCTATAATGACTTTACAACTAATGGTCAACACCTAGGTTTTCCCTTTCTAAGTGATTGCTCTTCTAACCTTTGATAGTTTTTGTGTGTGTTATGACCTTCCATAGAATAAGTTTTGAATGTTTTTATCCAATATCCAATTGGTAAGTTTTGTACTTTTAAAAACCTCTTTACGACTGTTTGTATATATACCCTTTCTTATGGACGGTTGTTGACCGTGCACGAGGATGGGGTCAAAGGCTTGCTTAAACCATTCTCACCATCCTTCTTTGGGAATTCAAATGGTTGCTTTAGAACTTACGCCTAAGGGATTCCCAACTCCACAGTTGGTTTCCTTCGAACAAATCCAGGGGTTTTATACCAATGGATGCAAGGGTTGCCTTTGCTTAAAGAATCTCTCCGACCTCATCAAACTAAGAGTTTCATTAATTTTAATGCATTTTTAACCAAGAGTCGGCTTATTATTAGAATCATTGGGGGAATGAGTTAATTTTTGTGGAGATCTGCAATGATCCGCCATTCTTGCTACCAAAGACGACACTTAATACATCATCGGTATTTGTGTGCCGATCATTTAGTCACCCAAAAGATGGGTCATTAGGGGTGAAAGAAAGAAGGATAGAAGAGAAGAACTAAACATCATATAATCTCACAACGCGACGGAATAATATATATCACTCAAAATAATATATTACAGAGTCATTTCAAAATGTTATATCAGAGTCATACTAATACAAATTCTACCCTAGAATAGTTATAACAGCATATCCCTACCTAATAGATAAAATATATGTATAATACAACAGAAATAAGAAAAATAACTAGTTATGGATGAAGCCACGTACTCCAAGCTCCTCCAAGTTAAATCTATGGAAAATCCTTAACTACTTGGTTGCCTATTCAAATTTGAGCATACAAGAGTTTAGGAGAAGAAAATAAACTCCGGGTCAGACATGTGACTAGTGTGAGTAAAGAATAAGTCTTTAACTTTATAAAAACCTTTAAATCAAAGGTATCTCATAAGACCATGCTGCACATAAATAATGACGTGGTTTTATCTTACGATAACCAAAACAATTTCTATAGAAAATCCATTGATATTATAATAATGTCTAGAGTACAAATACTTATTAATCATAGCCAAAATTGTTCATTAATTAAATTCCAGCATACTAGGTTCTACAATCGAAATCGTGAGGCTACGTTTTACCTTTATCTAGCACTCTCACTTAGAATTCTCACTCTTCTCTCCAGGCAGTAATGCAATTCCATCATTCATCCATACAAGTTGTCCTAGGGATAGAAACCGAAGGCACTACTTTTACTAGATCCAATATGGAATCATCCTTAGGATTAGTAGCAAGCAACCCTTTCACTTCAAAGTGCTTTGTCTTCAATTCCATCATCTTCAGGATTTTTTTACTTCAAAACTCTTGAGTTGATTGAAATGGTTTTTCAATAACATATTCGATCCCGGTCTCTTCGAAACAACATTCGATAGTTTGCGGTAAACCCAACTCCGGGTTTTAGGAAATAAACAATCAAAGATAAGAGCGAAGATCACCTCCAAACTATTAGTGGACGGATTTCCTTATCATTTGCCCTAGGAGAATGAAACGAGATTTATACGCATAGTAAATCATCATCGGAGATGATTGTCATATAACCCATATGTTTCTCCTAGATATTTCCAAAGTTACGTTTTGGGTCCATGTTTGATTGTCGGTTATTTAACTATCAAATAAGCAAACAACAACCAATTCCATTTAAGATTTATTTATCTGTAGTAACTACTAAGCCTCAAAACAAATCTTTATTTAATAATTCTCTTTTCAAAACGCTTGTCTAAAACATTCATATGTTTATCTTTTAGACATAAATATATACATAAAAAAATTGTGAATAACTTCTTACTTCCAAATCTTGTTAAAAAGGGTTAAACAAATATTGTTTAAATTGGAGATAAGGACAACCCTAAATCATATTCCTTTGGTGTTAAGTGTGGAATGAATGTTCCATCCCATGATTTTTAAAAGGTCGGTTTAGAGAAACCCACATCTCAAATTCTTTTTATACTTCTCTCGGTAAATCCTTTTTAATCAAACCCGTTTCATTCATGAAATTTCTTTTACTTGAAATCTAAATCCATTTCAAAATACTTTCCAAACTCCCAAATTCATTTATAAACCCTTTTATAAATATTCAAAATCATTTATAATAATTGCTTTCATAAATATCCAAACCTTTTTGTAGACTCCCTTTATGAATATCCAAGTCATTTTCTAAAACTTCTTTTATAAATACTTAAAATCATTTATAAAACTTATATAACCCTTCCTGCTTAAACAACTTCCTAATAACCTTAAATCAAATTAGATTCCTTTAATAATAAAATCCATTTTATAAATCTCTCTTATTTACGAAATCTTCTATGCTTAAAATTTCAAATCCATTTACCCAAAAATACCTTATAAATTTTCAAATTCCTTTATAAAACTCTTTATAAACTTCTTTTTATAACATAGAAAATCAATTTCATTAGTTAAAAATATCTTTAGTAAAACCATTTGCCAAATCATTCTCTAAATATCTTGTTCAAAATGCAATAAATTTGCAACCATTTCAAAAGGAAAATGAAATATCTATCTTTACAAATTCAAATGGAGGCTTAGCGACCATTATAGTTCTTTTAATGGGTTTTACTTATCTAGTTTAACATGGCATCACATAACATCGGCTGCATAAAGGATCAACACATAATCGTCAATCAACTTAAGTAAATGTCCAAATTAATTATAATATCATAATGGTGTTTTGTTCTGCTAATAGATGTCATTTAGTTTTTCCTAATCATATAGGGTTACTTAAGGGTAAGCGACACAGAAATCTCTTAATTTAAAACAAACTTGAAAAGAAAACAGTTTAAAATAAAACTGATTACATAAACTTAAAGCTATTTTAAAATAAATTAAAACCCACGAAGAAAAAAGAATCTAAATCCTTGTTAAATAGTAATTAAGCTCTAATTAAAGGTAATTTAATCTTAATTAAACCATATTAAAACATAATTGACTCTAATCAAAGATTAATTAAATAAAACCCCTTTCTAAATTAATAATTATCTTAAATAAATAATTAAAAAATAATTAATTAATTCTTAAATAATAATTAAATAATAATTTACTTTAATTAAGTAACAATCCATGATTAACTTAGTTGATTAACAATTAAGTTTAAAATCCATTATTAACAAATGATTAAATAATAATTACCTTTATTAATTTATTAATTAATCATTAAATAATTAAATAATTGTTCTCTAATTATTTTCTTAAAGTTATAAATCATTTTTTAAAAATATTTTAAGTTAAAATAAGTTTAGATTAGAAAAATAGTTAGATTTTCCGAACTGTGCATATAACGACTATCCCTATACAGAACCGTAATTTCAAAAACTTGAAACTTTCTTTTCTAACTTTTCTTTTTCAACTCTTATACTTTTTATAACATGAAAATAAACTTTTGAAAACCAAATCAAAATTTTAAACTAGAAAACTTTTCAGTTCGAAACAAAAATCAAACTTTCGAAAGAAAAAAAGCGGATTTCTACGTCGCTTTTGATTAACAAATCGCTAACTTCATGTCACGAATCCATATGCAATAAATAAATCATTTCTAACAACATACCATAACATACATTATAACACTAACATAAGCAATAATATTTTTTCTCAATCGCTAACTAACTTTTTTCCAGAATAAAGATAGAGACTTTCTTGCTTACTCAAACTTCGACATACACAATTATCACCAAATCATCACATAACCAAGTACACATCATATATAACATTCATACATCAAAATACATCATAAATTTGCTAACTTTAGTAAGGTTAACTAATTGTTGAAATACCGTTAAATTTACTCACCAAACCTTCACTAAATCAAGGCAAACTTCTACCGAACTTGAATAAAAGCTAGTACTTTGCAAATATGAAGTTGTTGGATTCCTACACACCCAAATGGGTCAGCCTTGGACAATTGGGGCTCGGCCATGGATGTTTGTGGAGGGTTTGGACTTGTACTTTGGATGAAAGGTGTTGTAGTGTATGTAAAAGTGGTTTAATGGACTAAAGAGGAGATTTTGAGTAAAAAGATGTGATTTTTCTTATCTTAAAGTTTATGAAGAGAAGCCATGAATATATATTCTCAAGCTTTTAGGAATTTTAAAGTGAAAAAGGGGATGTATGATGAAAATTATGAAATGGAAGGAGTATTTATAGGCTTAGGAAAATATTTTTAAAATATAAAGTGCATATAATTAAATATATACACATGCATGCACTTCATACCTCCCCCCTCTCTCTACACGTTACAGCCCCTCCCTCCTTTTTCATATCTTAAATCATGATAGAGCTTCCATGTGTGTAAACTAAGGATATCGAGGTGGTTTGTATACCTATAAATGTGTTTATATGTACGTATATGCCTATTATAACATAATTTGTCACATCCATGCTTATTTATAAATATATATAAGTTAATATACATTATGTTTAATCAATACTAATCCTAACATGTATAAATATGTGCATGTTGCACCAAGTGTTCACAACGTTCTCGATGACTTTCGGATGTCAAAAAGTCCAAATTGCAGAAAACGTTCTTCGGTCATATTTTTTGTTTTTATTAAAACTATCTATATCGATAAACAAATTTTTGAAAATTATTTCATCATCGTTATTAAATAACTAAAATAAGGTTTGCTAATAACAATCCATTTATTGATTATACAAAATATATTCAAATAGCCTATTTCAAAGTGGAAAAATCCTAGGTCGTTATAAATTTATTCTACCATCATTTGTTATTATTTAAAAAAGTTCTATTTTAATTATAAAACCTATTATTTTAATATTTAAAATTTATTAAATTTTCGCAAATCAAGGCGGCAAAATTTTGGGTCATTACAAGATCCTTTCTCAACGTGGCTCTTAGCTTTTAAACCAAGATGGGTTTTAGAAAAACTAATTTTTTTTGGAAAAGATCATTTCATGACATGGATCTCAGCCAATAAACTAATAAGGGTTTTTGGAACCTAGATTTTCTAAAAAGAACCTCTCTTATAATGGTTCTCAGTTAATAAACCAAGAAAGGTTTTTGAAAACCAAATTTTTAATAAAGATCATTTCTTAGAAGGTTTTGAAATGATAAACTAGGAAAACTTTTTAGAAAACTGAATTTTTAGCAAAGTCCTTCCTATGTACAGTTCTCAACCGATAATCCGAGAATTTTTTTTGAAAAACTAAAATTTTGAAAAATGAATTTATAAAAATTTCTCCTTCTTACTTCTTTGAGAAAGACCTTTGGAAGCTTACCTTTACTTGAATTTCTTTATTACTTTTTGAAAATGAAAAGCTGAACTTATAAGAAAGCCTTCCCTTATCATCTAGGTAATTCCTGTTCTCGTATACAGTTCCAACTAGTAACACTTGACAAATCCATCAAGCTCTCCTTTTCTCATGTGCCTTTTAATCGTTCCTGAGTGAACTTGATGATCTTTAATATCTCCTCCATTTAATCCATTAAACTTGCAATATCTTCTTCTTTGTTTACCTCCTTTTCCTTTTTATTCTTCTTTGATGACTAATATTTCAACTTTTTTTAATAGAGTTAAGAATATGCCTTAGGGAAAGTTATGTGATTTGTTACATATATCCAACTTTGTGGACAATCTTATTCAAAATAAAAGGTGTTTTTTATTGTACACTTGTTATATAGTGATATAAATAACTAAGTAACTAATTTAAAGTATATAAATGGAAAATCCTTAAATGATACGTTATGCGAGAATAATTATAAAGTGTTGTAATTATGAGAATTTTATCACATTGAAAATAACATACTCTTTTAAATATTCCTAGTTAAGATGTTTCGAGAAAGAATATCGATTCATCCGTTGAGACTAAAGTACATATCGCAATCCAAATGTTAGGCAGTGTATTTCGCATGATTGATGGAGGCACCAACATGTTACATACCGATAGTTATTTTATAACTATGGAATGACCTACTCAACAGTTTTCTATTGGTTAGTATAACTAAGGTCAAATAGAGAATCTTGAAATGATGACGTTACACAGTTCTCTCAACTTGAGAATACTGTTGAACTTCGATGTGGATAAATCTCTTTGATTATAGTTAAATTATGGCATGCGTCCATTGAATTACTATAGTTGGGTTCGAGTTGAAGCACTAAAAGTAAAACACTATTTAATAGAGGATTCGTCTCCTCGATTATAAAAGGTTAGTATCACAATCAACTGTCGTCAACTCAAAGTCAAAATCTCTGGTCAGGGTAGTACGGTCAATAATAAATATTACTACTGAACTAAGGACTTTATGTTTGGACTTACAAAGTTGAATGTGGACGATGTTGGAATTTTAGTCCCATAAGTCTTAATGTGATATAGTGTTGACGAAGAGAATTGGTGTAAACAATTAATGCTACCGAGTATCGCTTATAATAAGTAAAACTGGATTTTACCTAAAAGATGTGTAAACGATAAATTCAGCCAAAATTTCACACCATTAGCAAAGGTGATGTGTCAACCTTAATATTTGAACTATTTGATATTAGTCCCTGACTGAATTTACATCTATGAGTCACACAATCGTAATTTGAATACTCTGAAATACCACATGATTTAATTAATTTATAATTATTGTAAATTATTTAAATTAACTAATAATATTTATTAATTATTAAATTTTATTTGGTTTCTGGATGCCATTAGTATTTAATAAAGTGCGTAGACAAAAGTTGTATATATGCATGTCGATATACGATATTGATAAATATTTGAATTTGATTATTTACTAAATAGGCTTGGGAATTTTTGAAGGCTCAACTTGACATATACATGGTTGGCCACAGATGATAGGGAAGGGAGTAATAAAGGTTCAAATGTAATTTGGAAAGGCAAGAAAGTGAAAGGATAAAAGAAGAGAAAGTTTCTCCACTTATTTCCTTTATTCAATGCAACTTAATGCCACTTAAAACTCTATTAACCTATTCAAATTTTGCTCCATAATTTTTTAATCAATGAATGGCCATAAGTTACAGAAAAATGGTAGAAATTCTTTAAGAAAAATTATGTACTATAAATGAAATCAAATAAATTCAAATGGTGTTGATCCCTGAATTGTTGCAATTTCTTGAGGATAATTCTATTCGATATAAGAGTTATTCATTCATTCAAGGTGCGAATCTTAGGCCACTTATTAAGGTAACTATATAATCTATATTTTGATTATATTGCAAATCATGATAATGTTTTTTAAATCCATAACATCGTACATCGAATTTATATACACAATTGTTACTCTATATATATAGACACACACACACGCGCGCGCGCGCGCGTTCACACACACATATATATATATTCACTGTTATACTAACACACATATATAAGTAAACATGGATCTATATAATTTCAAATAATCTATTCAATCATTGCTTGATTTAAAAAAGGAAAAGAAAACAAGGGATTTAATTTATATATCATGTATAAAGTTTATATGTATAAAAAAATTCCACTAAAACTAGCCTCGGTTGTTTTAAACATGTTCTAAATGTAAACATTGATTTGTTAATATGCTTTTATATGTTAGCGAATTATTTTAAATTTTTTATGTTATATTTTATGATTGCTATGAACAAAAAGGTATGGAAGTAAGGGAAGATAGTGCCATTACAAGAACATAGCAAATATAAAGATATTGAACCGCAAGGGATGTCGAATTTAAAGGCAAAAATGAAGTTAAGACTTCAGAACCTAAAGAAATAGTATCAAGCTCATAGACATAGAAGTAATTTCAAAGAGTGATGGTAGAGGACACCTAAAATAGAAAAAGGGATGTCAGACTATCAAAATCAAGTATAGGGATATCGAACATTAACACTAAAGGAAGATACCAAGCTTAAACTTCTGTAATGATTATCAAGTGTCCAAAAAAAATGGTGAAGCCAAGGCTTTGTAATAAATTGAGATGTCAAGAATTTAAATTAGACATATAGTAGGTATCGAACCTTTATGAAATGGCGAACATCAAGGGGAGGATAAGAATTAGCAAGTAAGATGTGATGTTGTGCCCCAATAATAAAGAAAAGCATACCGCGCACCTAATGTGCAAAAGGTGTCGAGATTCAAGAGATGATAGAGTTGAAAATTTTATACAATGAAAGGTGTCATAAATATATTACAAAGAAAAAAGAAATCTATGCCAATGCAGCACGTTGAATGGACAAGAAGGTAACATGCTTAGGGGAGATGCCGAGTTCTTAGGGAGTATCGATCCTTTACAAAATAGGATGTAGGAGAACATATAACAAAGGAGGGATGCCACATCACTAAAGGATATCGGCCTATTAAGAAAGGATGATGCATACCTACAATCTAAGGGATGACGTGAACTAACAATCTAAAGTATGTTGAATATTTTCACAATAATGGTATCGTCGAGTGACTATAGTTTAAAGATATCAAGTATTTACAATGTGAAGGCGGCATGTATCTACAAGATAAAAGAGGCCGAGATACAACAATATAATGAAATATCAAATATCTACTATCTAAAGGGTACCGAACCTGTAAAATCAATGGCAATGTTGAACTAATACAACCCAAAGCATGGTGGAGCATAAGATAAAGAGGGGTGCCGCGTCACTAGAGCATATCAAACATTTACTTGTAAAAGAATGATGTCGGGTATCTAAAAAAATAAGTCTTGGATATAGCAACAAATATCGATCCTTTATAATTATAACCATTTAAAGCGTTTACAAGCAGCAAGTGGTCCCGATCTTTTACAAGCAGCAAATGATGCCAAACTTCAAGGGCTATGAAGAGTATCGAGAATCTACAACTATGCAAAGTGCCGCGATGCGGAGTGGGATGTCGAATACCAACAATATTGAGGAGATGTTGAATATCAACACAGCTAGGTGAATACCGAATATTGACAGCATAAGTAGGTATCAAGTGTGGACACATGGCAGCCATGCCGCATGCGACAACCTCTATAAATAGGCCATCCATTCATAAAGGGGCAAATCATTTCTTTCTCTCTTTCTTAAAATGAAGGAATTGTAAAACTTAAATCGATTAAGGGCAAAATCAAGAATCGATTGTAACTTTTGACTTACAAACAAAGACTTGAACAAATGACTTTGCATAGCCTATTTACCTTAATTGTGCAAATTTAACTATTATTGAAGAAGGACGTGCATATGATTAAATTTTGGGTTGGCACTTGATTTTGGGCCCTTATCTTGAACAAGGCTACCTAAACCATTATCTAAATGACTGTTTAGTTTGCATAATGACTATTTTTCCTTATTAACACATGAATAATGGATTTTAGCTTATGTGAATTATCCACTATGTCAATTAACAAATGATCAATGAACTATTGCATATTCACACAACTTGCCTATTTTGCCCTTGGATATGTGATATGAACTTTTGAACACTTCCATATCAAAAGTTTAGGGGCATCATGGGACCATTTCAATAACATCATCATGTACTAAGTCTTGCATTATTAAACCATTCTTTGGCTTAATGACAACCTAGTGACCTATCAAAGCATGTCACTCTAAATGACATCTTGGGTGTTAGGTCAATTTTTGGGTTAATATTTTGACACTAAAAGGAGGACTCAAACCTTCATTCCAATATTTTCTTTCTTAGAAACCAATTATGTAAAGTTTTGTTATGGGAAAATAGTAAGAGCTAAGAAGATATGTTCCATACAAAGGGACTGTGTAAAGAACAGACTTGGAGGAAAATATTACCCAATTTCAATTCGAAAAATATGGAACCTGGACAACCTTCAACACCGGTGAAGCCAACAAGTAACGAAGCTAGGATTATGTTGAGACTTAGTTTTTATTCATGACACAAAGCTATCATTACAACATACAAATTTGACGATTGCTCGACAAAAGGAGAATATATACTACAAGAGACAAGACCTCAAAACCGATGCATCAATTATATTATTTTAGTTTTGAGTCTTAGTTTAATCTTGTTAAAATCTCTCCTCGATTACGTATATATTAGCTTATATATTTAATCATTTTTTCTCAAATATTTTATACATATATAAGCTTATAAAATATATATACAAGTGTTTTAAAGTTATATATATTACTATACTTGTAAAAACTGGCAAATTGCACAGATTTTACAAGGTCAGTCGACTGACACAGAGGTTCACTTGACTGACCCTGGAAAGTCTGTGCAACATGCATACGTGCACATGTATTCAAATATATATTTTAAAATTCGTTTGAATATTCAGTTGACTGATCCAGAGGATTAGTTGACTGAGTTTCTACACCAGCTACTTTTTGAAAAGACATGAATTTTTGAGAAGATTTACGAACCTTTACAAAAAGATTTGGACGCAACATTTCAATCAAAACTCTTCACCAACAGTCTCTGCTTTCTAGCCTTTATAAACATACTCCAACTTGATTCAAAATCACTTACTCACAATCTGATTTACTACCGAATTTTCTTATCTCTAATCTAACACTCTTGAATCTATTCGCTGTTATACTTTCAATTATTCTGCATTAAAGCAATACTATACCTTTATATACTTATATACTCGAGGAGAAGATTATAGGAAGGGTGTACTACAAGTGAAAAATCCATGTTATTAAGAACACACAAATTCAAAATTATTTTTGTATTTGTTGAAGTTTTGTTCTGCTATTCAGGCGTGTGAAGTCCTCTTCGGCTGTTGAGGCGAAATCCCATTCTGCTGCTCAGGTCTCTGTTCGACTGCTCAGGGGTTGTATAGACCAGTTCCACCGGGTTAAGTGAGGGTTATTTTTTAGTGAAATTCTAGAAGGAGTCTGGGACTAGACGTAGGATGGTGCTCCGAACCAGTATAAAAATCTCTGGTGTCATTTTATTATACTATTTTTATATTCTGCGCTATTTACTGTATTACTATCATCACTATACTGTGTATTATCATATATCCATATTACACGATCCATAGCATACTTTCATTTTGTATCATAGCAAGGTCATCGTATAACTGTAACACAGTTATTTGATAATCTAATAATATGGATACCAACCCTAGCACTAGCACTAATATTAACACTAGCTTCATTTAAGGACAATCCACTGCACGTCCAACACTATTTAATGGCATGAATTATAACCAATAACTATTGGGCCACACGAATGAGAATTTATATGCAAGCAAATTGTTTTGGTTCATGGAATATAACTCAAATAGAATATACTATTCCTGCCGAAGAATATTCTGCTTGGTCAAATACACAGAAACTAGATGCCTCGGCTAATGCAAAAGCCATGAATATGTTGTTTTGTGCCTTAAATAAAAATGAATAACTATTTTAACATATGCAGTACTGCATACGAAATATGGCGTACACTCAAAGTTAAACATGGAGGAACCAGCACAGTCAAACAAAGCAAAATATCCATGCTCGAAAGTCAGCTTCAAAACTTTAGAATGAAAGAAAATGAATCTATAAATGATATGTATTCAAGATTTCAGGATATCTACCATTCATTAGTAGGACTAGGAGAAAATATTCAGACTTTGATATTGTATCAAAAATTCTTAACTCTTTAACGGAAGAATGGGAAAGAAAAGTTCTCGCTATTGAAGAAGCGAACGATATTTCCAAAATAACTCCAGAAGAGTTAATAGGAAATCCAATGTCCTATGAAGTGAATTTGCAGGCTAAACGAATTTAAGCTCAGGATAAAAAGAATATAGCATTCCATGCAGAACAAGAAGAATCAGATTCACACGACGACCTAGCCTTCATTGCCAAAAACTTCAAGATATTCTTGAAATATAGAAAAGGAAACAGAAATAATGGCAAGAAAAGCTCAAACAGCAATAAACCACCATCTTTTATCAGTTAAGGAATGCTTTAACTGTCACAAAAATGGGCATATGCAGAAGGATTGTCCAGATCAAAAGAAAGAATATCGAAATAAAAGGAAGGACAAATTCAAAATAAAAGCCTTTCTAGTTACATGGGATGATTCGGATTCCTCCTCTTCCTCTGAAAGTGAGAGTGACATCGATAATGAACTAGCCAATGTATGCTTTATGGCCAAAGATAATGAGGTTAATGATTTAACTTTTGATGATATGATAGAGATAAATTCTGAATTATTAGATACCTTAAAAAGTCTCAAAAGGAAATATAAAGAGGCTGTAGAAAATCAGAACAAGGCAGAATTCGAAAGAGATATTTTTAAAGCGAGAAGAAAATATTGGAAGAAGAACTTGAGAAAACTTAAAAAGCTCTTTCAGATGTTAATTCTCAACTTATATAATTGAGTCAAGAAATTGAAACTCAAAAAGAAAAGAATGATGTTCTTGTTTTTGAAAATCATGCTTTAAAAACTAATATTAAAATGGTAGAACTACAAAATTCAAGTCTAAAGACCAAACTAGAAGGAATCACTAAAAACGTTTTAAATCTTAATAAAGGAAGAGAAAATTTATCTAGAATTATTGAGAATTCACAATCGGTTAACAGTAAGAATGGTTTAGGCTATAAGAAGAAAGTCAAGAATTCACAATCTAGTGATATAAAAAAAGTTAAGTCTAATAAAACATTCGCATCTTCAAAAAGACTAGTTTCTAAAACTATAAATATATGGGTGCCTAAAACTAATAACAAGTTAATAAGGAAAAAGTATATCAGTTCATTTAACGAAGAGGTTCATAATAATAAAAATTATATTTATAAAATGGATACTAAACCTACTTGGGCTTCGTTCCTAAGACCTAACTCTTAGGACCCTATTGAAAAAGGTGGGTACCAACGTTATCTCATATTTTTTGTAGGTCCCACTCAAGAAAAGAGGAAAATGGATAATCGATTATGGATGCTCAAAACACATGACAGGAGACAAAGATATGCTGATAAATATTACATGCTCAGATGGAGGTTCTGTCACTTTTGGAGACAATTTCAAGGGATATATCATTGGCAAAGGCGATGTGAGCAACTACGGTACATCTAATTTACCTCTTATTACCAACATTTTATTAGTTAAGAATTTAAAACATAATCTATTATGTATAAGTCAATTATGCGATAAAGGTTTTAGAATATCCTTTTCTGAAAATAAATGTAGTATTCTTGATCAAAATCAAAATCTTACTTTCGAAGGAAATAGAGGTAAAAACATTTACGTTTTGAATATGAAAGTTAATCATAACTAAGACATGTGTTTAATAGCTAAAGAAAACGATCCCTAGATATGGCACAGACAATTCTGTCATATCAATTTCAAAAATATAAATAAGATTTATACAAATAATCTTGTAAAAGGATTACCAAAGATGAATTTTAAATTTAATAATATATGTGACTCATGTCAATCAAGTAAATTAACTAAATCCTCGTTTAAATCTAAGAAAGTCATTTCGACATCACAACCGTTTGAATTACTTCATATGTATCTATTTGGACCTACTCAAATTAAATCCATAAATCACAATAAATATGTATTTGTAATAGTTTATGATTTTTCTAGATATACATGGACTATCTTTTTTGAAAAATAAAGTGATACTTTTGAAAATTTCAAAACTTTTGTTAAAACGAATTCAAAATTTAAAAGGTACTAGAATTAAAAATATCAAAAGTGATCACGGAGGTGAATTTGAAAACGAAAAATTTGATAACTATTGTAAAAAGAAAGGAATATTTCGTAAGTTTTCGTTTCCTAGAACTCCACAACAAAATGGAGTTGTAGAACGAAAGAATCGACCTCTATAAGAATATGCAAGAACCTTACTAAACAAAAGCGCATTACCAAAACATTTTTAGCAGAAGCTATTGCAACTTCCTGTTATGTTTTGAATCATGTTTCTATTATCCTCTCACCAAGAATACACCTTACGAACATTTTAATGGTAGAAAACCAGACACATCTTATTTTAAAATATTTGGATCAAATTATTTTATATTAAATACCAAAGATCAACTTGGTAAATTCGATTCAAAATGTAACGAAGGTATATTTTTTGGTATTCGAATCGAAGCAAAACTTATCGAATTTTTAACAAACGAACTAATACTATAGAAGGGTCACTTCATATATCTTTTGATGAGAACTCTAAATTTATTTCACAAAAAAGACAATTGTTTATTTACTTATTAATATAAAACAAATATAATAATAAACAATTCAAGAGATGACGACGATATTGTTTATAATTCTAAGGAAGATGAAAGCATTGTTAATAATTTAGAAAATAGAAATATTACTAATACAATAAGATCTCCTCGAAGAATCTTACAAAATCATCCTATAGAAAATATAATTGGCGAAGTAAATTCAAATGTTCGAACTAGAAATCAACTAAATTTAATGGGTAATGTCGCTTTTCTCTCTACAATAGAACCTAAAAATACTAACGAAGCATCATCCGACGAAAATTGGATTATTGCTATGCAAGAAGAACTCAATCAGTTTGAACGAAATGAAGTTTGGGAGCTAGTACTTAGACCGACCGATCAGACTGTTATAGGAACTAAATGGTTTATAAAAATAAAGATGACGAATTAGGAAATATAACTAGAAACAAAGTGAGACTAGTAGGACAAGGATATAACCAAGAAGAAGGAATAGAATACGAATAAACATTTGCTCCAGTTGCTAGACTAAAAGCAATATTAGCATGCGCATGTTTTAATAACTTTAAACTCTATCAAATGGATGTTAAAAGTGCTTTTTTAAATGGTTATATTAAAGAAATTGTCTATGTTGAACAACCTCCTTTATTTATTCATGAAAAATACCCAGATCATGTCTATAAACTCAAGAAAGCTTTATACGGTTTAAAAACAAGCACTGCGTGCTTGGTATGAATGCCTTAAAAGATATCTAAGTGACTTAGGATTCGAAATTGGAAAAGTAGATCAAACTTTATTTATAAAGCATTCTAAAAATGATATTTCGATAGTTCAAATATATGTAGACGACATTATATTTAGTTCAACTAATAATAAATTTAAATTATGTAAATAATTTTCTGAAAAAATGACTAAAGAATTTGAAATATCCCATATGGGAGAATTATCATATTTTCTAGGTCTTCAGATTAAACAAGTTTCAAATGGAATATTTATTAATCAAGAAAAATACCGTAATAAACTTATCAAATGTTTTAGAAAGGAAAAAATACTTCTGCCAAACCTACACCTATGAGCACAACAACACATCTTGATAAAGATGAAAATGGCAAAAGTGTAGACCAAAAACTATATCGTAGTATGATAGGATCACTACTTTATCTAACAGCAAAGAGACCAAATATTATGATGAGTGTGTCTCTATGTGCACGATTTCAAGCTGACCCGAAAGAATCACATTTACTAGCCGTAAAACGAATACTACGTTATCTTAGTAAGAATACAGATTTCGGACTTTTCTATCCAAAAGAGTGCTCGTTCGAGTTAGTATCATACAGTGATGCGGATTTCGAAGGATCACGAACAGATAGAAAAGGTACAAGATGTACGTGTCACTTCATTGGTAAATCTTAAATATCATTGTTTATCAAGAAGCAAAGCCGTGTCTCACTATCAACTTGTGAAGCAAAATATATTTCTGCGGCACTAGCTTGCACAAAAGTAATTTATATGCAACAGACACTTAAAAATTTCGGAGTTAATCTATCCAAATCAACAATTTATTGTGATAATTCTAGTGCAATAAATCTGTCCAAAAATCGAGTAAACCACTCAAGAACTAAACATATAGATATTAGACATCACTTTCTATGCGATAATATAGAAAAGGATGTAATAAATTTCGACTATGTTCCATCAGTAAATCAACTGGCTGATATTTTCACTAAACCATAGTTAGAAAATACTTTTATAAAATTACATCGTGAACTCGGTATAATGTCAATTAAAAATATATAAATAATGAAATACAAAACTATGACTAAAAACTCAAAATAAAATTTTTACAAAAAATTCATAACTCTGACCATGCTGAGACTCAAACCTATCACCTTCTGTGAATAGCCCAAGTGTCTTAACCACCAGAGCTATTGATTATTTCTGTTACAATCTAGTATGGGGACTTTATTATATGGTGACATAAATATACTAAAATTATGTGTAACACTTAACTTTATAAATATACTTCACTTCTTTTATGAACATTATATCACATAAGATAAAACAAATAACAGAAAAACCAACGAATTACCCTTTTACTTGGCTAAATTCAAGACAAGCCATTTATTTCTACCTACTTTTACTCTAACTTAGGCTATAAATAGATATTCCTACTCTATTTTGTTTCGTACAATCAAACTGAAATACAAACAAATGAATTTTCAAGATGTCAAATTCTTCATCCACTAAACTCAATTGAAATTCTTGCCCCAAACAATTCACCAAAGACTCTAGTTCATCAAACTTCACCATCTTCTACCTATCATACCAGATATACTCCGGCTAAAAAGAAAGGGAAAAAGATGATTGAATACTAAACAAAAAATAGATGATTTGCATCACTATCAATAAAAATCATTGATGCTCCAATGAGAAATGTACTACGAGTAAAAAAGATTAGCTCTAGACAATTAGGAATTATCGAGCATATTGCTACGAAGTTTTGCGGGACTTCTTCACATGCAATAGATGAACATGTTGTTTCGCCTATTAGACGACCTTCGACTTCAACCCTACCGCGACCACCGTTCTCACCAAATTCATGGGATCGAAATGAAGAATCTAATGCTCGTCACAAGCAACTAAAGGGCTACAAAACGCCTATCCCTTCAAAATAAACATAGTTGTTATTATCTTTCTGTTTTTATTTCAGAATAATTACACTTAAGTATGTATGCTTTGTTTTTGGAATAAATCATTTCTTTTTCATTCATCAATATGTAAACTAATTATAATATTCATAAATAAACTTACAACGTTCATATGTGTAAAAAAATTATATAATTTTACACCAGAAAAATTCACTGTAGAAATTCACCTGGTCAGTCGATTGAACCAGGGGGTCAGTCGACTGACACAGAAGAGAAATGTTTTTAAAACCTTGGTTAGTCGATTGTATCAGTGCCTCGGTCAACTAGACCAGAAGGATGAAAATTTTCGATTTTCAGCTTCAGTCGACTGAAGCACCGATTCAATCGACTAAATCGTGAATATGAGCATATTTACTATCCCTATCTACTCACTTTCCACCTATTAACTTTCACTTTCTCCTTCTCTCACCACTCTCATCTCAGATTTCAAAATTTCCAAAACACTAGCTCTTCAAAAATTCAATTTTTAACATCCAATAATGGCTCCTAAGCGAAAAGGACAAGCATCTTCATCCTCTCAACCTCCTTCAAACAAGCAAATCCAACAATGGCTATTTGATGATACAACATTTAGAAGATGGAGAAGGATGCAAAATTCTCGTATCTTTGAAGGTTTGTTCGTAAAGTTTTTTGATTTCTCTCCATACCATATTCAGGAATTAGCTTGTAGGAGAAATTTGGAATCTTTATTCAACATTGACGATAATAAGAACAAAATTAATCAAATACTGGTCAAATTATTCTATGCAAATCTTAACTTGGGTCACCAAACTGTTCAAAACCAAGAAGATTGTGTATGGAGTCTAGTTTGCGGAGAACCCGTCTTTTTCTCCTTAGATTGCATGGTTCATATTTTAAGAACTGAAAATGATGATATAGAATTGACCAATGTTGATTGTGATTTGGTCGTTCGTGACCATATCATTCATTTATTCTTAGAAGATGACATGCACCAACTCAAGTTCATGTCCTTGAGATCAAAAGCAAGAATTATACACCGTGCTTTAATGAAGACCGTAACTCCGCGAACCGGGAGTTATGAACTTGTTTAGAAAATAACTTTAAGCCTTGTACGCTGTCATTAGGAATATTAGAGTCAATTGGCTACGCTTAATTCTTGATGAATTCCTTAGCTTCAACAATAGTCGGATGAATGTCATCTATTATGGTGAATATATTATGCGACTGCTAAAGGCTTGCGAGATTTTGGAACCTGACTCGTTGGTTTCTACTGTTGGATATTTAAATTCTCGCACTTTAGCGTTAATGAAGCTACTGGTTGCTCGGCCACCTCTTATCATTTCTTTCGAAGAATGGACTCAACGACAATTATCTTAAGCTCAACCACAACAACATGGCGAAGCATCTCAAGGTCCATCCCACCAAAGATCAACTCGTCGTCAGCAAGACAAAATTTTGATTCCTAATCCAGGCCTACCTCCAAATGGGTCAATTTCAATGATATGCCGCAACCAACAAGTTCTTCAAACCCATATCGCTAAAGTAGACCAAAGTATTGATAAGGTTAAAGGATTTTACGAAGTTATGGCAAGCTATCATGTTCATCCGGGACTTCCACCGCTACAATAGGCGATCTAGGTAAGCAACCCATCTTCACTTGGTCTTCATCCTCCGATGATCAAGCAAGTAGTAGTGACTATGGTGGAGATGGAGACGATAGTGGTGGTCAGACATCACATAGTGGTAAGGGTAAGCAACCAATGGCATAAGATGTTTTCTTTTTATAAAAACATTAGTATTTATTTTGTATGGCTTGTACTAAATAGCCACTCTATTCATACTATTTCAAAGACTCTTGTTTGTGGAAGTTTAATGTATGAATGGTTGTTTCCTTCATAATATCTATGAGATTAAGGCTTCATACTTTTATATTCCATATTCCTTTTTTTTGATGACAAAGAGGGAGAAATATTATTGCTAACATTAAGAATGTAGGATATAGAGCGTCAAAGATTCAGGGGGAGTAAGTATTTATATTATATGTATACAATCGAAATCTATATATATTTACAGGTTGTCATCAATCAAAAAGGGGGAGAATGTTGAGACTTAGTTTTGACTCATGACACAAAGCTATCACTACAATATACAGATTTGGCGACTGCTACGACAAAAGGAGAATATATACTACAAGAGACAAGACTTCAAAACCGGTGCATCAATTATATTATTTTAGTTTTGAGTCTTAGGATAATCTTGTTAAAATCTCTCCTCGATTACGTATATATTAGCTTATATATTTAATCATCTTATTCTCAAATATTTTATACATATATAAGCATATAAAATATATATAAAAGTGTTTTAAAGTTATATATATTACTATACCTGTAAAAAATGTGCAAATTGCACAGATTTTACAAGGTCAGTCGACTGACCATGGAAAATCTGTGCAACATGCACAGGTGCACAGGTATTCAAATATATATTTTAAAATTCGTTTGAATATTCAGTCGATTGTCCCAGAGGCTCAGTTGACTGAATTTCTACAACAAATACTTTTTGTAAAGACACAACTTTTTGTGAAGAGTTACGAACCTCTAAGAAAAGATTTGGATGCAACACTTCAATCGAAACTCTTCATCAACAGTCACTACTTTCAAACATTTATAAATACTTACTCCAACTTGATTCAAAATCACTTACTCAAAATCTAATTTACTACCAAATTTTCTTATTACTAATTTAACACTCTTGAATCTATTCGCTATTGTACTTTCAATTATTCTGCATTGAAGCAATACTATACCTTTCTATTCTTTATATACTTCAAATATATATACACACACACACACACACACACACACACACACACACACACACACACACACACACACACACACTCGAGGAGAAGATTAAAGGTAGGGTGTACTACAAGTGACAAATCCATGTTATTAAGCACACACAAAGTCAAAACTATTTTTGTATTTGTTGAAGTCCTGTTCTGCTGCTTAGGCTTGTGAAGTACACTTCGACTGTTGAGACGAAATCATGTCCTGCTGCTCAAGTACCTGTTCGGCTGCTTAGTGGTTGTATAGACCTGTTCCTTCGGGTTAAGTAAGGTTTGTTATTTTAGTGAAATTCCAGAAGGAGTCTGGGATTGGACGTAGGATGGTGCTCCGAACCGGTATAAAAATCTTGGTGTCATTTTATTATACTGCTTTTATATTCTGTTGAATATGCGATTATATCGTTTTTGTTTAATGATAATAAACATATATATATATATATATATATATATATATTCGTGCAAATGTATTTGTTAATGTACTATTTTATTTTTCATAGACTAAATGAATATTTGCTGAATAAAAATAATTAACACAGAATTTGAATTCAAACAGTATTTTTATTCAAACAAATATCTGTTACAATCTTTGAATAGTACAAAGTTCAAGCTCTCACTATATATTCAATTTCAATTACAGTACAACTTTGATTACATCAAATTTTCACATTTACAGTTGACCTCACTACATATCACTCACACTCATAATTTATCTTCAACTTCATTCCAATATGAATCCAGCATCTGAGCAATCTGCAAAAATAAATATTGACGCAGTAAAATTGAAAAAGAAATATTTTTGCAGTATAAAATAAAATGTGAATTTTTGAAAAGAATATTTTCCTCGGTTATTTGGGTTGTTCGTCATCATTTAATTTTGAATCCATCATACACGAACAGCTTGTGACATACACAGTGTATCCCTGTATATGCCACAAGGCTGTGCACATCGAAATATACACTCGATGGATTTACAGGGATAGGTGAGCACAGGTCAAACCCAAATTATCGGATTCAACTCAAGTGCAATAAAACAATGTCACAACTTTCAGCATAAGGTCAAATCCGAGCTACAGACTGGATTCAACTCAGGTGCGCTACAAAACATCAAAAACTGTTGGGCATAAAATTCAATTACAAACAAACAATGCACAAAGGAAATGACAACATATATATACATGTCAATCTGGTAGCAAAACATGCATCACATACACGGCAACTTCAAAATCAAACATGTGCACCATGCAAATTCTGAAGCAACAACCCAGGAGGTCATTTCCATGCTTCAGACAAGTTTGATTCATGGACAAACTTATGAAAAATGCACAAGGAAGCCAATACAAGACAAGTTCCAAATGCATGTTCTCAGCAGGACAGTTCATATCAGCAAATACTCGAGCTTAAGTCAGTGCACAACAACCTCGGCAAACAACAACACAGTCTCAAATTCAAATAACAAACTGGAACTAGACAAACATAAACAAGACTCAAGGCAACAGTAAATTTACTCTGATACAAACTATAGTACTCAAAGATACAGAAGGAACAAGCACATGAAACAGTATATGTGCAAGCTGAAAACATAAATAACAAAGAACCAGAGACTACAAATCAACTGCACCAAGGACTGATACAACTGACATTCAACTACAAGCCCAAGTGACAACATACGTATACCGAACCAACATATCAAGCAACAGTCAACCGGCCAGAGTGTACATGAGTATGAGAACTACAGGCAACAAGTCTAGCTACGACCAAGAACAAGGCACAGTGCAGAAGCAAAACTGAGAAGCAGTGCAAAAAAATATACCAAGGCCAACAACATTGAAATGGATCGAGCAAGTGCAACAAATAAAGTATAATGCTTTTCCAGAATGAAACAGAGATTTTTATGCTACAGGAAAAGTCAAGCCAAGTCGTGATGAACAGAGCTACAGATCAAACCAGTGAACAACTAGAATATACATATACGATGATACGGAAAAGCCACTATGATGAACAGCGATCAAGCGTACATGTGTAACATAGTCAAGTTTAAATGCCAAAGTCAAATGAAAATCAAACCGTAATGACCAAGGAGATCAAACAATCATCAAGCCGTGGATAACAAGAATATGTTGAACAGGTCAGATGAATATTAAACCAAAGAAAATCGAACAGTTCAAAGTCAGAACCTTGGCAATAAAGGAATCTAACCAAGTCAAAATCAACACCGTATTGTTCAAGTAAATTGAAGAAGTCGGAATCAATCTCAAACATCCAAGCAATAATCAAACGGCCGAAATCATAATATTGAACAAATCAGACGAACGCAATTCAAGGAGATCGAACTCCTATATAAACCAATTCATCATCGGCAACGAAAAATCATGGAGTTCAATCAAGCATAATAGAATAGCATAAACAAAAATCACATACCGAATCGAAGTCGAACTCCATCAACCAGAAGCAGCCGAAAGCATTAGACAAACAAATCATCAATCAATTGTCAACCAGATTGATCGACACAATTGGCAGCTTCATCATGAAACCCTAATTTGGATCGAAGGACAAAAGCCCTAATTTGGATCGAAGGACGAAAGCCCTAATTGTGATTGAACAAAGAAGCCGGCAGTATCTCAAAAGGAACGGAGTAAATAATAAAAAAAGGGATCGGGTCAAATTATGAAAGGGGCCGTCTTGTTTTTTAAAAGAGCTTTCTCCTTTAAGTGTTTTTAATTTTTTAAATAGGGTTATTTTATTTTAAATTGTTTTTAATTTGTATATTTTTTAAACCGTTTAAATTTCTAGTCATGTGACTAGGGGACAAACTACGTGGCGTAGTTTGAGAATTAGCAACTCAGTGGCTGAGTTGTGGCAGGGTTTTGAGCGTAGAGTTAGGTTTAGTCGATAGCGGGTGTCGCGAGTTTACGTGTGTAAGCGTCTGACTATCTAATTTCTAGTAGAAACCTTGGGGGAGCACGTAGGCAGGGTTTTGCCGAAGCTGGGTAAATTCTGTGCCGTTCTATTTCAGCATTTTATTATTCTGCTATTTTTTTGTGCTGCTATTATTCTGTAATCTGTGTTGAAATAATTTTATAAGCTTCCGCGGTTAATTTTTAAAATTAATAACATCACCCTATTCACCCCCCCTCTAGGATGAAATCGATCCTACAAGTGGTATCAGAGCTAGGTGCAAAAGCCGTTTTTGTTTTAAAAATTTGATTTTAAAAAAAACTAATTTTTTTGTTTTAAAATTTTGAATTTTTAAAATGGCTTCTTTTAATAATACTTTTGTTGAGGGTCGTTACAATATTATTCCTTCTATTTTCGATGGAACAGATTTTTTAAATTGGAAATTGAAAATGGAATTTTATTTAAAATCTGTTAATATTAAATGTTGGGATATTATTGAAAATAGGTGCAATATAACAGACGAGAAAATTATCTCGATTAATGCTTTTGCTATGCATTTATTATATTCTCATATTAATCAAGATAATTTTGATTTCATCTCTCATTATGAAAATGCACAGGAAATATGGAATACTTTTAAATGCAATATATGGTGCAAAAGTCAACAGCAATGAGAAGTCCTCCACAACCGACTTGGTTAAAGAAATGTGCTTAACAGGATTGGTAAAAAGCAGTTGTGATGAGGATGATGATAATGGAGCAGCTGAGCTGGCATTAATAATGAAGAAATTCAAAAGGGGAACCACAAATACGGAAATCCAGCACTAAATCAAAAATTAAAAAGCAGAATAATCAAAGCACTAGGCAACTCGGAAGAACACAGGATCATTTGCAACAAACCCTATGATATCAAGCCCAATTATCCAAAATTTCAACGCGATTTTGAAAAGAAATCGAAACGGAGAAATGCTACAGCCACGTGGAATACAAGTGATGAAGATAATCAAAGTATTAGCAGTGAGAGTGAGAAAGCAGATATGTGCCTTCATGGAAATATAACTGATAGCGGCGATGATGAGCCAAGCGAGGTATCAAAACTCACTCACTCTGAATTACTTATTTATTCCCACGAAGTAAATGGCTGTTTTGAACGACTTAGGGAGAAATATGCTAAACTTGAATCACAAAAAGTTACTTTGATAGAATTAAATGAACAACTTGACCAATTAGTTAAAACCTATCAAAGTAGGATCCCTAAGTGTGATAAGTGTCCAACATGTGAAGAAGAAATTAAAAAATCAGAAATTAAAATGAAATCGCTTGAAAATGAAATTCTGATTTTGAAAGAAAGTGAAAATACTAGGAGAGAGAATTCTATCAAAAAGTGCACATAATTGTTAAACGAAAATGAATCTCTCAAAACACTAGTCCAACATTTGTCAACGACTTTAGATAAATTTTCAAAAAGTGAAAAATCGTTGAATATGCTATTAGGAAAGCAAACTGTTAATACGGTTAGAAAAGGACTTGGATATAATCAATCTAAAATTGTTGAAAACATGATTAATCAAGAAAATTCAATGTGCATAATTTGTAGAAAATATGGACACAATCACAATAATTGTTGGTATAGACCCAAACATGTGAAAACTATACCGATTTGGGTTCCAAAAGGGACAAATATAAAATCTCTCAAAGTTAAACAAATTTGGGTGCCGAAGGGAACAATTATAAATAGTTTTGGGTCTCCACAAAATTATTTTTCTAAATATTCTGCCACTAAAACCATGGACCTATAAAAACAAATAGGTTACAAAAATCTTTCATCGTGTAGGTGTGGTGGCAGGCTAAGTAACAACAATAGTGCCACTTGAATTTTGGTTGTTCCAAGGGCACACCGAGCGACAAAGCAAAGTTTCCTAGCCTAGTACAAAGGTGACAGAATCACAACAGACAACAACGAAAAATATCGTAAAGGTAAAACAGGTAAAGTTATATTTATTTGAACGATATATTAAATGTGCTAATCTTCACCATATTCTGAATTAAAGCAGCCAATAATGAGATGATGAAATAATGATGATTTTTGACTCTGACTTATTCAATATAGTTGGCCAATTATATTCTAATGTCAAAAACACTATAAAATTCTCTAAATTCTTTGAATTACTTCATATATATCAGTTTGGATTAAAAATAGTGTTTTGTTGGATGATAATACGTTTGATTATAATACGGCTAACTCTTTATTCACTGTTTTTTGATTCCACGGCTTCATTTCAAATTCAAGAGAATGTCATTTAAATTGCTGTTAAAATTGAGTTTGAAACTTTTGATGTATACTTCATGGTTTGGTCGATCAAATTCAATCATTGATAATTTTGAGTGAAAGAGAAATTTTGATGCAGATTACACTGGTAATCTAATTGATAGAAAAAATTACTAGAGGAATGTGATTTTTGCTAAGACATTTAGTAACTGCATCGTTTTTCAAAGAAAATATCTGCATATTTTTCATTTCAAATAATTTTCAAATAGCAGAAAATTTTCTTATAAAACCCCTTCTAGAAAATCATTTTTGACCTTGTTTTCAGATTGGTCATTTTTAGAAAAATTGATTTATAATTATTTTTTGAATTTGATTTTAAATGACTAATCTGACTCCCTAATGATTAATGAAAAGATGAATAGTTATTGAAAAAATGATGAGCGTTAATATTAATCATACATTATGACTCGAGACGGTATGATTAGTAAATTTCTTTAGAAATTTAAACAAGAGTTATAAAACTTTTTGTTGGTAAAGATTCCATGACCATCTCTATGTCTATCATATTTCTAACGACCATCACTCATCAAAATTCTATATAATTTGTTGATATGTGGTACTTTAAACAGGAATCATTCGTTTTTCATTTTACATTTTTAAAAAAATAAAAAAAAATTATAGTAAAAAGAATAATAATAAATAAATACCAAAGTATTCACTCTCATTTAAAAGTCCTCACGGTTATGCATGGGTGAATTACTTGGAATTTGTTATGAACTTCCATGCTCATTTAAAAGTCCTCACGGTTATGCATGTATGGAACGCATATCAAAAGTTGATTTTTAAAATAAACAAGTTGATTCTAATCCCATTTAAAAGTCCTCACGGTTATGCGTGGTTAGAAGATACTTGAATTCATTTTTTTTAAATAAAATTGGAATACTACTAATCTCATTTAAAAGTCCTAACGCTTATGCATGGTTAGTAGATATTCAAATTCCTGATATAAATATACCACAAATAGACACAACTGTATGGTTTTATACGATGACATCATTCTCATCATTCTAAAAGTGGAATATGCGCCTAACAAAATATTTATTATTTTTGTTTGATTTTTTATTGAAATTTAATATTTATATTCAATTGAGTTTTAATGTTGGATTAATATCGATCACTTTATCTCTATTTTCTCTAACACTATTACTCTTTTGCTGATAACAAAAGGGGGAGAGAAAAGTTAAGATTTTGTCAAATAAAATCAAGCATAGGTCAAATAATTTTCGATTTGCATCTAGGTTCATTTGCATATTTTTATTTGTATGCATATATGTAAGGGAGCTTTGTGTAGAGAGGAAGCATTTAAATAGGGGGAGCAATTAGGATATATCCATGATCAAATACATTTAACATATTCAAAATCTTAAATATAAGTTTGTTATCATCAAAAGGGGGAGATTATTGAATATGCGATTATATGATTTTTGTTTGATGATAATAAACATATATATATATATATTCATGTAAATGTATTTGTTAATGTACTATTTTATTTTTCATAGACTAAATAAATATTTGCTGAACAAAAATAATTAACATAGAATTTGAATTCAAACAGAATTTTTATTCAAACAAATATTTGTTACAATCTTTGAATAGTACAAAGTTCAAGCTCTCACTATATATTCAATTTCAGTTACAGTACAACTTTGAGTATGTCACATTTTCACATTTGCAATTGACCTCACTACATATCACTCACACTCATAATTTATCTTCAACTTCATTCCAAAATGAATCAAGCATCTGAGCAATCTGCAAAAATAAATATTGACGCAGCAAAATTGTAAAGGAAATATTTTTGCAGTATAAAATAAAATGTGAATTTTTGAAACTAATATTTGCCTTAGTTATTTGGGTTGTTCGTCATCATTTAATTTTGAATCCATCATACATGAACAGCTTGTGACATACACAGTGTATCACCGTATATGCCACAAGGCCGTGCACATCGAAATATACACTTGATTGATTTACAGGGACAAGTGACACAGGTCAAACCCAAATTATCGGATTCAACTCAAGTGCAATAAAATAATGTCACAACTTTCAGCACAAGGTCAAATCCGAGCTACAAACTGGATTCAACTCAGGTGCGCTACAAAACATCAAAAACCGTCGAGCATAAAATTCAAGTACAATCAAACAGTGCACAAGGGCAATGACAACATATATATACATGTCAATCTGGTAGCAAAACATGCATCACATACATGACAACTTCAAAATCAAACATGTGCACCATGCAAATTCTGGAGCAACAACCCAGGCGGTCATTGCCATTCTTCAGACAAGTTTGATTCATGGACAAACTTATGAAAAATGCACAAGGAAGCCAATGCAAGACAAGTTCCAAATGCATGTTCTCAGCAGGACAGTTCCTATGAGAAAATACTCGAGCTCAAGCCAGTGCACAAAAACCTCGGCAAACAACAACACATTCTCAAATTCAAATAACAAACTGGAACCAGACAAACATAAACAAGACTCAAGGCAACAGTAAATTTACTCTGCTATAAACTATAGTACTCAAAGCTACAGAAGGAACAAGCACATGAAACAGTATATGTGCAAGCTAAAAACATAAATAACAAAGAACCAGAGACTACAAATCAACTGCACCAAGGACTGATACAAATGACATACAATTACAAACCCAAGTGACAACATACGTATACCGAACCAACATATCAAGCAACAGTCAACCGGCCAGAGTGTACATGAGTATGACAACTACAGGCAACAAGTCCAGCTACGACCAAGAACAACGCACAGTGCAGAAGCAGAACTGAGAAGCAGTGCAAACAAATATACAAAGGCCAACAACATTGAAATGGATCGAGCAAGTGCAACAAATAAAGTATAATGCTTTTCCAGAATGAAACAGAGATTTTTATGCTACAGTAAAAGTCAAGCCAAGTCGTGATGAACAGAGCTACAGATCAGACCAGTGAACAGCTAGAATATACATATATGATGATACGGCAAAGCCACTATGATGAACAGCGATCAAGCGTACAAGTATAACATAGTCAAGTTTAAAAGCCAAAGTTAAATGAAAATCAAACCGTAATGACCAAGGAGATCAAACAATCATCAAGCCGTGGATAACAAGAATATGTTAAATAGGTTAGATGAATATTAAACCAAAGAAAATCAAACAGTTCAAAGTCAGAACCTTGGCAATAAAGGAATCGAACCAAGTCAAAATCAACACCGTGTTGTTCAAGTAAATTGAAGAAGTCAGAATCAATCTCAAACATCCAAGCAATAATCAAACGGCCGAAAGCATAATATTGAACAAATCAGACGAACGCAATTCAAGGAGATCGAACTCCTATATAAACCAATTCATCATCGGCAACGAAAAATCATGGAGTTCAATCAAGCATAATAGAATAGCATAAACAAAAATCACATACCGAATCGAAGTCGAACTCCATCAACCAGAAGCAGCCGAAAGCATTAGACAAACAAATCATCAATCAATTGTCAACCAGATTGATCGACACAATCGGCAGCTTCATCATGAAACCCTAATTTGGATCGAAGGACAAAAGCCCTAATTTGGATTGAAGGACGAAAGCCCTAATTGTGATTGAACAAAGAAGCCGGCAGTATCTCAAAAGGAACGGAGTAAATAATAAAAAAAGGGATCGGGTCAAATTATGAAAGGGGCCGTCTTGTTTTTTATTCTGCTATTTTTTCTGTGCTGCTATTATTCTGTGATCTATGTTGAAATAATTTTATAAGCTTCCGCAATTAATTTTTAAAATTAATAACATCAACCTATTCACCCCCCTCTAGGGTGAAATCGATCCTACATATTCCATACTATTTACTGTATTACCATCATCGACATACTCTGTATTGTCATATATCCATATTACACGATTCATAACACACTTTCAGATTCATGGTCCAACTCAACAACTTGTAATGATGTAGGAACTGCTTAAAAATGTTCTTTCCTAGAAATTTTCTAAAAAGCTTACTGAAGGAGGAGAGGAGGTAGAATCTCCAAGGGGGCTTCTAGACACCTCATTAGTCAACAACGAAGATAAGGGTAACACCATTATGGGTTCATAAAGAAAGAAACTCACAACGAAGTATTGACAATATATTTCCCAAACTCGCAAGACCAAGAACTTAAGATGAATCGTCAAGGAGAAGGCCAGGAAGGGAGAATAAGTAGATTTTCCAAGCAATCAGGGAGCTTAACTTTAGGCAAAAAAGGCAAGCCCTCCCAAAAGGATTATCATGATGATGAATCATACTTGAAAGACATGGCTAATAAAATAGTGAAAGATGCGCTTGATCTTAAAGGGATAAGGACCCTTGTCCTTAGGTAAACAATAATCCTCGTAAATCTCCATTCATAGAAGATATAATGTCTAGAACCCCATCACTTGTCAAAATCCCCTCATTGATGTATAACGAAACCACAGAACTCGATGACCATCTTTTGGCTTTTGAGAGCCAAATGGATTTGCACAATGCACCTAGAGTAGTACATTGTGGACTTTTTCCTACAACTTTTCAGGGAGCAGTTGCAAAATGGTATAGACACTTGAAAGCAGTTTTCTTATGAGTTTTTAGCATAATTTTCCATATGAAAAGATTCTACAATTGAATCTAGTGTATTAGCAAATGTCAAACAAAGATTGGGTGAATTGCTCAACGAGTATTTGAAGGTCAATACTGAGGCATTAAAGGTGGGAAACTTGACTAACACATAATAACTAATGGCAGTGCACTCAGGGTTAATCGAACAGACCCCCTTTTGGAAGGAACTCTACACTCATGGATGTAGGGATCTTCAAGATTTTCATTTTCCGGCTAATAAGTTTATCCGTATGGATGAAATGTACCATGCTAAAAAGAAATCCCAGTCAAAGAAAGAAGGAGGAAAATCTGGCTATGATCACCCTAATAAAAGCCCGAGATAAGATGAAAGTAAAAGTAGGAGTGGGGAGAGATCCCAAAATCTAACTACCCATTTCCTATATCTTCGATGTAGGTAAAGATGAAGGAAACTTTCCAACTTCCTACAGGGCAAGGAATAATCTAGAATCGAAGAAAGAAGGATTATTGTGATTATCATAAGGTGAATGGACATAAACATGACGAGTGCCATGTCCTGGTCAGAGTAATTCAGAACATGATTAGGTTGAGATCCTTGAAGGAATTTGTTAAAGAGAATCAAAAGACCTCCAATCCTAAAGGGAACAATCAGTGGCCCTCAAGCAACGCTGCAAATTTCATATAAAACAAATCTCAACCATACTTTATTCCTCTAGTCAACCACATAGATGTCATCTATGGAGGTCCCCGTGTAACATCCTGCCTTTTTATACGATTTAAATCGACAGACGTGCCAATTCAAACCATACGGAAGAGCGGGTTGTTATGGGGTAAATAAGAAAAACAGCGAAGAAAAAAACTAAACAGAATCTAACATCTGAAGGATAAAATATGATAATCAATATACAGTTCATAAAACTGTTTACAAAACATTTGATTCTTCTTCATACAATAAATATCAGAGTTCACATACCAATAAATATCAATGCAGCGGAATACAGTGTGTAGTGGAACCATATAATATATAATAATAATAATAATGAAAACTTCGTCTTCGTCCTCGAGAAATAAAGTCTTCGATCTTGAAATGCTCGGACTGACCCAAGCGAATTGAAAAAACAAAACACTCGAGTCAGAACTAAAAGATCTTATATAAGTTAAATTAACAGGAATAAATATGAGTGCAGTAACTTAAGAGATGCTCGGGATTCACATCTCCTAAGGATCCGTTAAACTATTTACTATGTAGTAATATTTCGCTATTATAATAATGTCTATTAGTAAAATAAACTTACTTTTAAATAGCGTTAAGGCTTTACATTTTCCACCTTAACACATTTATATATTCCCATAGTCTATACAGTACCGTAATCTCCCCCGTACTGGGCGTCGTCAGAGGGCACTCCATAGGTATGGTATAAAACCAAAATCGTATAAGGCGCGCTAGGGTAGGTGACACGACACAACTAGGCAATGCCAGGGTAGATATACCAATTACGCTTTCAGGTCGGTGGTAACGCGTAGCCGCAGCTACCGCCCACCTCGAGCCATACCCTCAAATAAAAAAATCAAAAGTGGCCACTGAATCAATCCAAGAGTCAAAGTATAATATCGAAGGAATGTGTCCGATCAAAGGTGCTACCTCAATTAACCCGTCAATCGCTCCTATTTTAGACACCTTATGCCAAATCACGGGAGTTGGGTCCACGTATTTACCTCAAAGGAAACGCCGCCGCCATCCTACTTCATTTTGGAATCTCCACCGCGTACACGGTTGTTAAAGTGGTTTTCGGGGTTGGCAGAGAGTATGACAACTTTCGATCCCGGTCTCTTCAACAACCAAACGTTATTATAACACCGCGGTTATTTCAAAATAATTTATATTTTAAAACCAGAATGAAATATCCATTTCAAAACCATATAAATACGATATCATTTCTATTTTAAAAACCAAATCAATATGATATCATTTTAAAGAAATCCCAAATTGATATAATATCATTTTTATTTCAAAAATATCCTTTTCCAAAAATCATAGCACTTTCAAATCATAATACCTTGAAATTCATAGCTTTGAAACATAACTTCCAATACATAAATGGTTTACTATTAAATTACTTTATATAATAAATTAGCTTCTTTCATTTCGAAATCAATCCCAATACAGATTTAAATCCTCAAACAATTGAAATTATCATATATTTCAAAGCATTAATATTCAAAATTCCTAAACTAAATTTGATAATCTGGATTCAAAAATCAAATCTTCTATTATTTAGTTTTGAAATAATTTACATAATAAATCCATTTTATTTAAAAAAAACTCAAATTTCAAATACTAAATATTTTCTTCAATTAATTTATACTTGAAATAATAATTTTATTCATCTTCACCCAAAATCCAGTTATAATAGTTATGCCTTTTAAAATTTTCAATTTAATAAATTCCACATCAACCTTTTAGAGTTTAATTCTTAAATAAATTCAATTCCAAATAAATCTCCAATTTATCTCCTAACCTTAATTTGTTTAAATCATCATACTCTCTATATTAAAATAAAATTTAAATACTTACTCACATTGATTTTAATAAAAAATCAAACTCTATTATTAAACTAAATTTTTATTTAACAAACTTACACATAGCTTAAATTCAAGCATTTTAATAATATTTATATGATATCAAAAATCAATATTAATTAAACCTTACTATATAAAATAATCAAACTTATTATTAGGCTTATTTTATATTTCAAGCTTATTTATATATAGCTAAAATCAATAATAAATTTGACGTTTATATAACATCTAAAATCAATATTTATATAATCCGTATATTTCTTTTAAAACCATAAAAATCATTTGAACACACACACACACATACACATATATATATATATAGCGGTGTCTGTATATAATTTTCTACCCTATGGTCAGGTATACGGATGTTTATCATTTCAATCCATAATTAAAAAATGAAAATTACGGTTATATATCATTTCAAACCGCAATCCCGAATCAATAAAAATGCATAATAACTTGCAGTTTATAAAAATAAAATACAACATCCATTCATCCATCACAAATCATACATCCATCACAATCATCATCCAAAACAATCAGCCAATATCAACAGATAACTGATAATATATATAACAGGTATTTCACTGGCAGTTATATTCAAAAATAAATTAAATAACGATTTAATTTAATAAATGAAATTAACTGAGATGATGATTAAAAATATACAAAAAAATCTAAAGTAAATGCATAATCACAGCCAAATTCAATTTAACAAACATAAGAAATTTTAGAAGTTGTGAGTGGGTTAAAACACTCACCTTTGATTTTAGCCCATAAAAATCCAAACAGAAGCGCAAAAGTCAACAATCTCCAAATTCAACTAAATCAATTTCATATTGTCTGGAATATAGATTTGAATCCAATAGAAGAAATCGCACGTGAATCAAAGTTTATATGCAAAAGATATTCATGTTACAAGAATAATTATTATAATAAAAATTAGTACGCGTTAAAAATATATATAAATAAGCAAATTTTTAATACTTACGTTTTCTCAAGATGAGACTTCAGGAAAAGATTGAAGAACAACTAAAATGAGAACAGGAAGTGTACGAAAAATGAAAAAAAGCAATTTTATAAAAGAATGCTTTTGTATTTACAAGAATAAGAGCTTTTGAATAGGAGGTGTTAGGAGAAACAAAATGTAAAAGAAGAAATAAGATGTAGGTTATCTATAATTAGGAAATGAATGTGGGGGGACAAAAATAAATGTCATGTTTTATTAGTTTGATTCTAAATTAATTAAGTGCTAGATACAGAAAAGTTTGAATACATCATATATATTCATATTTTAACTGTGTGTCAAAATTGCTAAACATGTATCAAGTATGATTAATTGGTGATAATATATAGGAATAAACAAGAATAATTATAGACGCAATCACATAAGGATCCAATAGGGAAGGAGATAAAAGGTGACAACATCGATTAATTCCACTTTTCCACTTTAGCCAATTTTATTAATACGACATTTAATTATCATGCAAGTTGTATTATGACTAGAATATATAAACAACAAACAGTAAATTAATGTATATAATATTACCTAACTTTTAAATTGTTTCATAATAATAATAAAAATTAAATCATGCTTTAGCAATTTGAAATTAAAATATTAAATGTTTATATGTATACATATGCGTACAAACACACATACATGTGTGTATAAAGATTAAACCAAAGCTTATTAATTAATTCAAAGCATACTTCCATACCACATTAAATTGTCTAATGCATTTGTAAACTTATGTATACTTGAAGTCAAAAATACATATATACATATAAATTAAACCTTTTTACCTTAATGAAATTTATTTAAATTTTTAACAAAACAAAAGTGGAACACGACAAATTAAGCAATATAGTAACAAACCTTTAAGATCCTTAAATAAGGACATTTGATAATAAATTAGGTAACAAATTTAAATATTGTTGTAATCAAAATCAAAGCTTAGATTTATCATCGAAAAATTGTTAAGCATATGTAAACTTCTATTATAATTTATTAGATTAAGAACAAATAATTTATTCAACAAAGTATTCAAATTTCATGATATTTTCAATTCAAGATAAAGTGACAATATGTGTATACAATATTTCTGTTTCAACACAAATGCAAATTATATGTATATAAACTTTCAGATCTAAAAAAAATGCAATTTGGTTTAAGAGTTTAAAACATGGATCTATGATTAAAACATTCTTTAAATATATATACAAAAAAAAAATTATTTTGATTTATCAAATTAAAAGTCAAATTAATTCATTCAACAAAAATTCAAATAACATAACAATTTCAAAACAAATGAGGAAATAGCATATACATGAAAACTATGATAATAACATTATACTTAATATAACATTTAAAAATAGAAGACACCTCTTAGATCTAGCCAAAATTCACTCCTTGATTTGTACTTTCTCCTCAGATCGTCAAGACCCACACCCAACCCTTGCAAGAGCTGGATGAATCACCTTTATTTTTATTTAATTTGATGCTTGACACTAAATTGTTATTGGTTTATTTTGTTTAAATGAAGATGATGACATCCCTTTTTTTTGGAGAGGAGGAGGAAGGATTTTATAAAAAAGGAAAGAAAAATGAGGAGATTTTTTTTAATAGGGTAAAAGAATCTTTTTCTATTCTTCTTATTTAACTTTCTTATTTAATTCAATCAACCTTTTCATTTTCTCCATGTGTTGGATGATCTTAGCATGCATTCATAGTACATAAGGTTTCCAACAAAATAAAACTATTTATTTAAAACCTTTTTTCAAAGGTGTGCCGATATTGAATATTGATATTTGCATAACTTTTTATACATGCATTCAAATAATTAATAATAACATTCACATAATTTAATCATGATTAACATTTATTATTATAATCACCGTTATTAATTACATTCAAACAATGTCATTAAATACACCTGACGTATGTTATCATTTTTTTTATCTTACTGTAATACATGTTATTAGTAGAAGTTCAAATTAAGATCATAAACATATCTCTTAACATATGTTAACGAAAATAAAATCATAAATTTTTTATTATTTTACCACTTATATTCCTCAATTATATCCCTTATTACAATTAGCCTTTGGTATTCCTATCCATTAAGTACACAAATAACATAGTTAATATTTGTTTGTCTTTCACTACATTAATACTATCCAATTTTAGTCTTTTATTTATATTAATTGTTGTATTTCAATTTATATTGAATTTTTTCAGTTTTACATATTAATAAAAACTAAAATCCCAATTAATTATTTTATCTTGGTTTCATTCTTTTTATTACATCAATTGTTAACTTATGAAATAAAATTAACATTTCTATTCATTTTGTTACATTCATAAATTTCAGTTATTGTCTAGATCTTATTAGTGTAACATTAAAGTTCATTTAATTGTAATCTTGGAAAAAATTCAGTTATAAATATCATATCTTTTAAATTTTCAAGTTTAATACATTTACATCAACTTATAGGGTTAAATTATTAAATACCTCTCAATTTTAATTTATTGCCATATAAATATTAAATTGTTAACATTTAATTACAGTTGCTTTATCAAATTTCTACATTCGCTCCAATATAAACTTTAAGACTTTTATTTCTTTCTAAATTAAATTATAAATCCTATTAAATTAACTCTTTTAAAATCATCGAATTGTACGGGTCGTTACACTCTCCCCCACCCAAAACTTTTCGTCCCCGAAAAGGAAAAGAAAGGTAAAGAAGAATTAAGAAATCAATATATCTTATTTAAAATATTAAATTTATAAACAATAAATTTACAAAATTACTTATTTTAAATAAAATATACCAGTTTATAACCATTAAATCTTTTATTACTCAAATTAATAAAGTTTGGAAAACATTTTTAAAATATTTCTAGGTCCAGAATTTACGAAAAATTTCGGTAGAGTCTCCTTTGTACGGAGAGGCTCGGGAGGAAATAGTAATATCAAATATAACAACATACAACATATAATTCAAAATAATATATACCCCAACACGGGAAAATAATATAATAACGCTATAAACCATAATCTGAAAACGTACCTATTTGTCGGGCAATTAATGCTTATTTATGGAACCAAAAGCAGTAGCAATTGCTTCCATAACCTGGATTTCACTTATATAATCTAAAAGGGTTAACAATTATATAAAATGAATATTTAAGTTGTTCAACCATAAACAAATAATCAATTCAACAACCAATTGCAACAAACAGCATACAACCTTCATACAGAATCAACACAATTCAATCATTCATTCAAACAAAGCAAATAGTTGTTTGGGTTCAAAACTTTATATTGTATAGAATGAAAAATAAACTATCAAGTTCACCCTTTACTCAACAGTCTTTAATGAAACTAAATAGATTATTCATTCATCCATTCAATTTTAAAGCATCCTTACCCAAACAACTGTAAACCAAACAAACAACAAATTCAAACAATAAACTAAGTTTATTCTTGTTAATTTCATTTCATACTATTGTTATTTGATTTCCTTTTTATACATATAATGGTTTATCCTTTTGTTATCTTCGTTTATTTGCAGTATTCATCTTTCTGCTTATTTTATTAATAATTAGCTTCAGTCATTTACTTAAGTTTATTATCTTTCATATATACTACTTAATTTCATTTATTTACTTTCATTTATTACCAAATTCCATTTATAATACTTACCTTTCTATTTTAATTAATAGTCTTTCAATCATACTTAAGTTCCTAACATCTACAACACCAAATTCTTATTTATTAAGGAAATTTCATTGAATACTTTCATTATTTCAGATTTTCTTGTATAATATTCTATTACAATTTCTTATTAAACATTTTAACTTTTATATCTTTTGGTAAGTTATATATATGCCTTTAAGAATGTAATTGAAAATCATACAAGTTTATCGTATTTCTTTTAAAATTTATTTAATGTTCAATAATTATATCCTTTGTATTATAGGTTACACATTTCAGATCTATTTTAATTTCATCCATAACTTAGCATTAAATTCTTATTTTAATTGAAGGTTCTAATTTTAAATTAGTTACATTCAATTTCTCTCCAATAACTGAAACTATTAATCAATGAAACTTAAGAATTAAATACCGGGTTTTATTCAAATTATTTTAAAATAACAGATAAATATACACTTACAAATTTATATATATCAAATTATATTTAAACAATTTAAAATTTATATTTGTCTATCAAAACAACTCTGCAGTAAAACTACTACAGTGGTCTTCCCACATCGAAACTCGAAAATGAATGTCGATGATGCTTGCACTCATCACCGAAATTTATTTTCCAGCGACAGAGAGGGAAGTATATAACTTATATCTTTTCTAAAATCTTATTTAAACCATTCTTCCAATTTACATCGAAATATTTATATCAGAAAATACTTATAACAATATTATTATATTCCACAATTACTCGAAAGAAATTTTCAATAGCCCGGAACTTAAATTCTAAATTTCCAATTACATTTATTTTATTTTCATTCTTATTTCAACTATTATTTATAAATTTTATTTCCTTACAACCAATATATTGCAACCAAATATAATCTTGAAAAAAAATTATTTTATATATATAGAAAATATAATAGGCAAAATTATTTCATTCACCTATATTCAAAACAAATATTGTGTCGGTTTGTCCTATTAAGTGTTTAGAAATCCCTATTGATGTCATAACGTCCCATGCATCAACCAGAATTTATAAATACAAAACGGAACAAATTAACATAATATTAAAATCTTTTATAACACTAACAAATATGCTCTCTCATATATACGCTCAGCGACTCCCATAGGTTATTACTACCCTATTAACAAAGAGTCAGACCCCCACAAAGCAAAGGTTTATCGTTAAACCAAAGCTTTGATACCAGATGTAACATCCCGCCTTTTTATACGGTTTAAATCGACACACGCGCCAATTCAAACCATACGGAAAGGCGGATTGTTATAGGGTAAATAAGAAAAATAGAGAAGAAAAAAAACTAAACAGAATCTCACATCGGAAGGATAAAATATAATAATCAATATACAGTTCATAAAACTATTTACAAAACATTTGATTCTTCTTTATACAATAAATATCAGAGTTCACATACCAATAAATATCAATGCAGCGGAATATAGTGTGTAGTGAAACCATATAATATATAATAATAATAATGAAAAATTTGTCTTCGTCCTTCGGAAATAAAGTCTTTGATCCTGAAATGCTCGGACTGACCCGGACGAATTGGAAAAACAAAACACTCGATCAGAACTAAAAGAACTTATGTAAGTTAAATTAACAGAAATAAATATGAGTGCAGTAACTTAAGAGATGCTCGGGATTCACATCTCCTAAGGATCCATTAAATTATTTACTATGTAGTAATATTTCGCTATTATAATAATGTCTATTAGTAAAATAAACTTACTTTTAAATAGCATTAAGGCTTTACATTTTTCACCTTAACACATTTATATATTCCCATAGTCTATACAGTAACGTAATCTCCCCCGTACTGGGCGTCGTAAGAGGGCACTCCATAGGTATGGTACAAAACCAAAATCGTATAAGGCGCGCTAGGGTATGTGACACGGAACAACTAGGCAATGCCAGGGTAGATATACCAATTACGCTTCCGGGTCGGTGGTAACGCGTAGCCGCAGCTACCGCCCACCTCGAGCCCCACCTCTAAATAAAAAAATCAAAAGTGGCCACCAAATCAATCCAAGAGTCAAAGTATAATATCGAAGGGATGTGTCCGATCAAAGGTGCTACCTCAATTAACCCGTCAATCGCTCCTGTTTTAGCCACCTTATGCCAACTCACGGGAGTTGGGTACACGTATTTACCTCAAAGGAAACGCCGCCACCATCCTACTTCATTCTGGAATCTCCACCACGTACATGGTTGTTAAAGTGGTTTTCGGGGTTGGCAGAGAGTATGACAACTTCCAATCCCGTTCTCTTCAACAATCAAACGTTATTATAACACCGCGGTTATTTCAAGATAATTTATATTTTGAAACCAGAATAAAATATCCGTTTCAAAACCATATAAATACAATATCATTTCTATTTTAAAAACCAAATCAATATGATATCATTTTAAAGAAATTCCAAATCGATATAATATCATTTTTATTTCAAAATTATCCTTTTCCCAAAATCATAGCACTTTCAAATCATAATACCTTGAAATTCATAGCTTTGAAACATAACTTCCAATACTTAAACGGTTTACTATTAAATTACTTTATATAATAAATTAGCTTCTTTAATTTCAAAATCAATCGCAATACAGATTTAAATCCTCAAATAAACCATTTCAAATTTCATTTATTTCAAAGCTTTGATATTCAAAATTTCTAAACTAAATTTGATAATCTAGATTCAAAAATCAAATCTTCTATTATTTAATTTTGAAATAATTTACATAATAAATCCATTTTATTTAAAAAAAACTCAAATTCCAAATACTAAATATTTTATTCAATTAATTTGTACTTGAAATAATCATTTTATTCACCTAGACCCCAAAATCCAGTTATAATAATTATACCTTTTAAAATTTTCAATTTAATAAATTCTACATCAACCTTTAAGAGTTTAATTCTTAAATAAATTCAATTCCAAATAAATCTCTAATTTATCTCCTAACCTTAATTTGTTTAAATCATCATACTCTCTATATTAAAATAAAATTTAAATACTTACTCACATTGATTTTAATAAAAAAATCAAACTCTATTATTAAACTAAATTTTTATTTAACAAACTTACACATAGCTTAAATTCAAGCATTTTAATAATATTTATATGATATCAAAAATCAATATTCATTAAACCTTACTATATAAAATAATCAAACTTATTATTAGGCTTATTTTATATTTCAAGCTTATTTATATATAGCTAAAATCAATAATAAATTTGACGTTTATATAACATCTAAAATCAATATTTATATAATCCGTATATTTCTTTAAAAACCATAGAAATCATTTGAACATATTTATATATATATATATATAGACGGCGGTGTCTGTATATAATTTTCTACCCTATGGTCAGGTATACAGATTTTTATCATTTCAATCCGTAATTAAAAAATAAATATTACAGTTATATTTCATTTCAAACCGCAATCCCGAATCAATAAAAATGCATAATAACTTGCAGTTTATAAAAATAAAATACAACATCCATTCATCCATCACAAATCATACATCCATCACAATCATCATCCAAAACAATCAATCAATATCAACAGATAACTGATAATATATACAACAGGTATTTAACTGGCAGTTATATTCAAAAATAAATTAAATAACGATTTAATTTAATAAATGAAATCAACTGAGATGATGATTAAAAATATACAAAAAATCATAAATAAATGCATAATCACAACCAAATTTAATTTAACAAACATAAGAAATTTTAGAAGTTGTGAGTGGGTTAAAACACTCACCTTTGATTTTAGCCCATAAAAATCCAAATAGAAGCGCAAAAGTCAACAATCTCCAAATTCAACTAAATCAATTTCATGTTGTTTGGAATATAGATTTGAATCCAACAGAAGAAATCGCGCGTGAATCAAAGTTTATATGCAAAAGATATTCATGTTACAAGAAATATTATTAAAATAAAAATTAGTACGCGGTAAAAATATATATAAATAAACAAATTTTAAGACTTACATTTTCTCAAGATGAGGCTTTAGGAAAAGATTGAAGAACAACTAAGATGAGAATAGGAAGTGTACGAAAAATAAAAAAAAAGCATTTTTATAAAAGAATGCTTTTGGATTTACAAGAATAAGAGCTTTTGAATAGGAGGTGTTAGGAGAAACAAAATGTAAAAGAAGAAATAAGATGTAGGTTATTTATAATTAGGAAATGAATGTGGAGGGTCAAAAATAAATGTCACGTTTTATTAGTTTGATTCTAAATTAATTAAGTGTTAGATACAGAAAAGTTTGAATACATCATATATATTCATACTTTAACTGTGTGTCAAAATTGCTAAACATATATCAAGTACGATTAATTGGTGACTATATATAGGAATAAACAAGAATAAATGTAGATGCAATCATATAAGGATCTAATAGGGAAGGAGATAAAAGGTGACGACATTGATTAATTCCACTTTCCCACTTTAGCCAATTTTATTAATACGACATTTAATTATCATGCAAGTTGTATTATGACTAGAAAACGTAAACAACAAACAATAAATTAATATGTATATAATATTACCTTACTTTTAAATTGTTTGATAATAATAATAAAAATTAAATCATGCTTTAGCAATTTGAAATTAAATATTAAATGTTATATGTATACACATGCACACAAACACACATACATGTATGTATAAAGATTAAACCAAAGCTTATTAATTAATTCGAAGCATACTTCCATACCACATTAAATTGTCTAATGCATTTGTAAACTTATGTACACTTGAATTCAAAAATACATATATACATATAAATTAAACCTTTTTACCTTAATGAAATTTATTTAATTTTTTAACAAAACGAAAGTGGAACACGACAAATTAAGCAATATAATAACAAACCTTTAAGATCCTTAAATAAGGAAATTTGAGATAATAAATTAGGTAACAAAATTAAATATTGTTGTAATCAAAATCAAAGCTTAGATTTATCATCGAAAAATTGTTAAGCATATGTAAACTTCTATTATAATTTATTAGATTAAGAACAAATAATTTATTCAACAAAGTATTCTAATTTTATGATATTTTCAATTCAAGATAAAGTGACAATATGTGTATACATTATTTCTGTTTCAACACAAATGCAAATTATATGTATATAAACTTTCAGATCTAAAAAAAATGCGATTTGGTTTAAGAGTTTAAAACATGGATCTATAATTAAAACATTCTTTTAATATATATACAAAACAAATTTGTTTTGACTTATCAAATTAAAGTCAAATTAATTCATTTAACAAAAAATTCAAATAACATAACAATTTCAAAACAAATGAGGAAATAGCATATACATACAAACTATGATAATAACATCATACTTAATATAACATTTTAAAATAGAAGACACCTCTTAGATCTAGCCAAAATTCACTCCTTGATTCGCTTTTCTCCTCAGATGGTCAAGACCCACACCCAACCCTTGCAAGAGCTGGATGAATCACCTTTATTTTTATTTAATTTGATGTTTGACATTAAATTGTTATTGGTTTATTTTGTTTAAATGAAGATGATGGAAGCCCTTTTTTTGGAGAGGAGGAGGAAGGATTTTATAAAAAAGGAAAGAAAAATGAGGAGATTTTTTTAATAGGGTAAAAGAATCTTTTTCTATTCTTCTTATTTAACTTTCTTATTTAATTCAATCAACATTTTTATTTTCTCCATGTGTTGGCTGATCTTAGCATGCATTTATAGTACATAAGGTTTCCAACAAAATAAAACATCAATCTAGTTATTTATTTAAAACCTTGTTTCAAAGGTGTGCCGATATTGAATATTGATATTTGCATAACTTTTTATACATGCATTCAAATAATTAATAATAACATTCACATAATTTAATCATGATTAACATTTATTATTATAATCACCGTTATTAATTACATTCAAACAATGTCATTAAATACACCTGACATATGTTATCATTTTTTTATCTTAATGTAATACATGTTATTAGTAGAAGTTCAAATTAAGATCATAAACATATCTCTTAACTTATGTTAACAAAAATAAAATCATATTTTTTTTATTATTCTACCACTTATATTTCTCAATTATATCCCTTATTACAATTAGCCTTTGGTATTCCTATCCATCAATTACACAAATAACATAGTTAATATTTGTTTGTCTTTCACTACATTTATACTATCCAATTTTAGTCTTTTATTTATATTAATTAATGTATTTCAATTTATATTGAATTTTTGCAGATTTACATATTAATAAAAATTAAAATCCCAATTAATTATTTTATCTTGGTTTCATTCTTTTTATTACATCAATTGTTAACTTATGAAATAAAATTAACATTTCTATTCATTTTGTTACATTCATAAATTTCAATTATTGTCTATATCTTATTAGTGTAACACTATGTTCATATATTGTAATCTTGGAAAAAATTCAGTTATTAATATCATATCTTTTAAAATTTCAAGTTTAATACATTTACATCAACTTATGGGGTTAAATTCTTAAATACCTCTCAATTTTAATTTATTGCCATATAAATATTAAATTGTTAACATTTAATTACAGTTGCTTCATCAAATTTCTACATTCTCTCCAATATAAACTTTAAGACTTTTATTTCTTTCTAAATTAAATTAGAAATCCTATTAAATTAAATCTTTTAAAATCATCGAATTTTACGGGTCGTTACACCCCATCTACATGGAAGAAACAAAAGAGCCAACAGCAGATACATAAAGGAGGCAAGAGATGGAGTCGTTTCTATTCTGGAGGAGCCACCACTCAAAAATTGAAAATATCAGCTTCAAATGTCCAACTTAACAATAACCCCACAAGAATTAAGAGAGATCCATCACCCGCATAATGATCCACAGATGATAGCTTCACAAATTGGGCTCTTTGTATTTTCAAATATTTTAGTGGATATTAAAAGTGCAGTGAATGTCACCGTCAAGCACGCTTTCTATCAAATGGATATTCTAGAGGAGAAGTTGGAGCCAAGCTTTGAACCAATCTTTGGGTTCAATAATAATAAAGGGTCTACTTCAATAGGACAGATCAAGCTCTTAGTGTAGATGGGAATTCCGTCACATTCCAGAACATTTAAACTAAGAGTAGATGAGGGATGAAAAGAGGGGAGCGATTCAGTTCTCGAGAATTGTATTTTACTACACTCGATCAATGCAAAGAAGATAGTACTTCTTGTTATGATTTAGAGAAAAGTGAATCAATTAAAAATGAAATCGAAAGGCCCATGGATGATGGTCCTCCTAGCCAACCATCTAAGGAAATTGAGAAGATAAAAGAGAGAGCTAAGAATGTGTTAAAAAGATTTAACTTTTTTAAGTGGGAAAAAGAGAGGAAGGATGCAAACCTGATATACGAAGAAACATATAGCAAAGAAATGGTCACCGAATTAGATTGTAGAAATAAGCAAGAAACAATAAAGAAAACCAAAGACCTAGAAGAGGTAAGCCTTAATTCGCTTGATTTAACAAAAACATTGAATATTGAAAAGGGGTTAAGCGACAAGCTAATAGCGGAACTTATTCAATTTCTTTAATCTAGCAAGGATATATTTGCTTGGACTCACTCTGACTTGGTTGGAATAGATCCAACAATCATGATCCATGCCCTGAACATAGACCCAAATATTACTCCTATTCAACAAAAGAAAAGGAAATTCGATAAGATTCAAGCTAATGCGTTGAAAGAAGAATTCAAAAGACTACTTGAAAATGGATTCATTAGAGAAGTTTTCTACCTAAAATGGTTCGCAAATCCCATGCTAGTCAAAAAGTCCAATGGAAAATGGAGAACATACGTTGACTATACTGATTTAAATAAGATATGCCCTAAAGATTGTTACCTTTGTCTTGAATAGATCAACTGGTTAATGCTACAAGTGGACACAAACTGTTATCCTTTATGGATGCATGCTCAGGGTACAACCAAATCCCCATATTCAAACCAAATGAAGAACACACGAGTTATAGAATAAACTTAGGAATCTACTACTACAAAGTGATGCCTTTTTAACTTAAGAATGCTAGGAATACATATCAAACACCAGTAAATAGAATGCTTAAGGAAAAAATTGGACGAAAACACGGAGGTATATGTAGAAAATATGCTATTAAAATACCAAGAAGAAAGTAATCACACAAAGGACCTTGAGGAAATGTATGAAGTACTAAGAAGAAACAAAATGAAATTAAATCCACAAAAGTGCTTCTTCAGAATATAATATGGGAAGTTCTTGTGATATATTGTCCGCGCTAGAGGGATAGAGCCAATCCTGACTAAATTAAAGCAACTAAGGGTATGGTAGAATCAAAGACAAACAAAGATGTGATGAGCTTAAAGGGATAGTGATAGCTTTGAACAGATTCATCTCTAAATCCACTGATAAGTACATACCATTCTTTGATGTGATCGAGAAGAAGAAAAACTTTGAATGGGGGGATTGCCAAAAGCCCTTTAAAGAGCTAAAAGATCATCTTGAAAAGCCTACAACCCTATCTAGCCTAGTAGAAGGAGAAAATATTTATCTCTACATGATCATTTCCAAGCATGTAGGAAGCCTCGTTTTAATAAGAAAAGAGTATGGAACCCCACTTCCGATATACTATATTAACAAAAGGCTCAAGGATGCGGAAATTAAATATCCAGTCATAGAAAAGTTGACATACTACTTGATGCTCACCGCTCAAAAGCTAAAGGTCTATTTCCAAGCACATCCAATTAAAAATTTACCTAACTTTCCCCTCAAATAAGTCTTTAGTAAAACTAAGGCATCAAGAAGATTAGTGAAGTAGAGAATATAGCTTAGTCAATATGAGTTCCAACCCCAAGTGGTAATTAAAGGACAAGTTCTAGCTGACTTCATAAATGAATGCACAAGATTCATCAAAGAAAGTTAGGAAAGGAAAGGGATTTAAAGCTCAAACGACAATTATTTGTTGATGGAGCTTTGAATGAATGAGGGGTCAGTGCAGGATATGTGGCATTACCCCCGAAGGACATCGGTTGCATTAAGCAATGAAATTAGGATTTCCCGCTACCAATAATGCAGTAGAATATGAATCGATGGTGGCAGGACTCGCCTTAGTCATATAATTAAAAATTCCAAGGATTGAGATCTTTAATGACTCCTAACTAAGGGTAAATCAATTAAACCAAACATATCAAACGAAAGATGCCAAATCGGTCTTTTATATAAAAAAGATTCTAAAGATATTGACCCAATTTGAAGATTTCTTGATATATCAAGTACCAAGGTGGAAGAATTTCCAAGCCCATTCTTTGGCCAAGTTGGCCAGTTCGCGAGGAGCACTAAAAAGCTAGTTGGCTTCTAACCAAATCCTAGTATATAGAAACAGATCTCTAAACAAAAAAATGAGTCAATAGTGTTGACTAGATTCCAAGCCATTGAACAAGCCAATAAAGAAAATGAATCAAGAAATGACAATAAAGAAAACAAAAAAGAACCATTCAAGTAGAAATTAATAATCAATATGAAAATTACTGGATAATACCCATTTTTGAGTACCTAGTGGAAGGGAAAACACCAAAAGATAAAAGAGAGACTAGAAAGATAACGCGCCAAGCTCCAGCATTTACCATAATGAACAGAACCCTTTATAAAAAAGAATATCCACTCCCTTACCTGAGGTATGTTAGTCTAGAAAATGGCTTATGACTGTTAAGAGAAGCACATGAGGGATTCTGTGAAGATTATTCCAATGGAATAAAATTAGCTAGAAGGTCACGAGACAAGGTTTCTACTAGCCCCAAATAAGTAACGATGTAGTGTATCATGTAAAGAAATGTGAGAACTCATTAGAAATTTTCAACAATCTCACATATGCCCCTAAGTAATTAACCCCAATTTCAAGTCCATAGCCTTTTGATGAATGGAGAATCGATTTAATTGGACCATTGTCTATATCTAAAGATGGAGCTAAGTTTGCAATAGTAGTCATCGATTATTTCACCAAATGGGTACAAACAGAACCATTACCGAATATAACTTCACAAAAGTATCAGAGTTTGTGATTAAAAACATAGTCACTCAATTTGGAATGTCATATAAGATAATATCTGATAATGGAACTCAACTTGAAAGTGGCGAATTTACCAGATTCTGAAACAAGAATGGAATAATTAAAAGATTTTCATCCATAGATTATCTTAAAGCCAATGGAGCCTCTGAAGCTGCCAACAAAACTATTAAAAGTATCCTTAAGAAATGGCTGGACAAAGCAAAAGGAAATTGGGTAGAAGAACTAGTACTGCCAGCGCTTTTGGCATATATAACTTATACTAAAACCGCGACGGGACACACTCCATTTTCTTTAACATATGGATGAGAAGCAATGCTTCCAATCGAAGTTGAAGTTCCATCTCATCAAAGAATTGCATATTCATTTCACCCTAATCAAGAATTGAGGAAAGAATCCATGGATTTAATCAAAGAATTAAGGGATAAAGCAACCATATGAATGGCCGAATATCAACAAAGGATATCAAGGTTTTGTAACTCTAAGGTTAAAGGAAGGTCATTTCAAAATGGAGATTTGGTTCTTCAAAAAGTCACTACAGATACCAAAAATCCGATGGCGGATCACTTGAACTAGACTAAGAAGGGTCCCTTACTATTTATGAAGTAATTTACCAGGAACATATCGATTATACCGAACTGATGGCAATGTGATGCAAGAACTTGGAATGCTGAGCATCTAAAGACAAACTTTCCAACAACGAATAAATAAAGGAATTGAGACAAGTATGACTATGGAATCGGTAATCAAAATGAAAGGTGGAAACTAAAAGGAAAAGCCTAAATCATTACCTATAAGGTAATAAGTGGGAAATAAAAGCCTTTGATCCCACCACAAGGGCTTGGTCAAAGCACCTTTTGAAGGGAGGTTGGAGTAAGCCTTTGGTCCCACCTAAGATGGCCTGGCCAAAGCACTATAAGCCTTTTGTCCCGCCTACGTGGCCTGGCTGAAGAGCCTCCTAAAGAAAGGACGAAGTAAGCCTTTGGTCCCACCTAAGATGGCCTAGCTAAAGCTGCAAACAAGCCATCAACTCCTCATGTAAGGCCTGATTGGAGTGCCTCCTAAAGAGAGGATGGGTAAGACTTTGATTCTGCTTAAGATAGCTGACCAAACGCACCAACCATCCTAAATCATTACCTATAAGGTAATAAGGGGTTCAAGCCTAACTCATCACCTACAATGTGAGAAGGGGCCAACAAGATAAATCAAAGCCGATCACTACCCACATAGTAATAAGGGGCGAAAGGAACTAAAGCCCATATCGTCACCCAAAGAGTGATAAGGGGCAGAAGAAATAAATCAAGCAAGTTCAAGTCTATCATAAACATGGATCAAAACAATCTTCTGAAGGAAGAACAATCAAACACATTTAGTTCCGCACTAAGGCAAAGTTAAAATAACCTTCAAAGGAAAGGTCAAGAACTATAAGAGATTTCAGCTCCAATATGAGCGTCCAAGAAGTTCCAAATTTTATGTGAAACAAAGGCTTCATCCTTAAGAAATTTGAGAATTGAATTAGCTCTTAATCTTTTAATCCCAAGTTGGAATTTAAATTTTCTAGTGAATAGAGGGAACTTCCATTATTACTCAGATTTATGTCTCCTACTAGATGAGACCAGATGAGTTTTTGGTCTTCTATTCAGATAAAATTACGATATTATTGGTAGATTAATTTATGGTCTTCTATTCAGATAAAATTATAGTATTATTGCAAGATGGGTTTTGGTCCTTCTGTTTAGACAAAATTATGGTATTATCGTCAGATGGATTTCTGGTATTTTATTCATATAAAATTATAGTATTGTTGCCAGATGGATTTCTAGTCTTCTATTCAAGAGATACTGTGGCTTGATGGATTTCTAGTCTTCTATTCAAGTAATACTATTACCAGATGGATTTCTGGTCTTTTATTCGAGTGATATTATTGCCTATGGATTTCTAATCTTTTATTCAAGTCATATTATCACCAGATGAATTTTTAATCTTCTATTCAAGTAATTCCATATAGACTCCAAGCCTTCTTGCTAAAGAACTTATGGATTAGTGGATTGAATTTTTGGACTTCTTATCAAACGAATCTATGGAATTCTTTCCAGATGAATTTCTTGTTCTTAGCAAGAGAATCTATGGTCTTCTCATCAAGCAAATTTCTGATTTTCTCAGATAAATTTGGCCATACATTGAAACACGAAGGCTTCTTTATATAAAGAAGAGGACAAACTAATTTATATCTTTACTAGATCTAAGAGGAATTATTTAAAGTTCAATATAAAACTGATAATGAAAATCATCATCATTTATTTTTTGTTTTTCAGGAAAATAGGATTGAAGAGAAAATCTCACCAAAAGTTGGAAAGATGAGAAAATATTTGGTTTTACATTGAAGTGTAAAAAGCCCCTTGTATATAAGAATGGGGCAAATGTTATCCATATATTTTATGACTACTACGAACAAGAAGATATCAAAGCAAGGGAAGATAGTGCCACTACAATAACATAGAAAACATAAAGATACCGGACGATAAGGGATTTTGAATTTAAAGCTATGTAGTCCATTCCCCGATATTGTCTCGGTATATCCCCGATATATCCCATAGCGACTTTTGGTGGAACAATATTCCTATAAAGTGGCCCAATATAGCAGTTCCGTTATTATCCCTAATTTTATTGCCCCGCTATATCACCATTTCCTATAATTAAGTATTTTGTTTGATGTCTTGCTTTTAAGTTTTATGGTAACTTCAAAGTTGATGTAACAATGGTATATGCTACTGGTTATCATAACTAGTTCTAACTTTTTAAATGTCAACTTTGTTTATCTTTACTTTATTATAACTGTTTTTCTTGATGGGAAATAATAAGTTATACTTGTTCCTCTTTTTAATGTAGAATGTTCGTCATTCCTCTTTTTAAAGTCATCCACTATATCCTGATATATCCTCAATATATCTCCTCTAAAACTTTTTGCACCTCAAATGCCATGGAGCAATAGGGCGCTTTAACTGTACAGATTTGAAGGCAAAAAGGAAGTCCAGACTTCAGATGCGGAAGAAATAGTATCGAGCTTATAGACATAGAAAAAGTTTCAAAGAGTAAAGTTAACTGACTCTTACAACATCAGAAGGGATGTTGGACTATTAAAACCAAGTATGGGGATACCGAACATTAACATTAAATGAAGATATCGAGCTTCAGCATCTGTTAATTTATAAGTGACTAAAGAAAATGGTGAAGCCAAGACTTCACAATAAATTGTGATGCCTAGCGCTTAAACAAGACATAAAGAGGAATCAAATCTTTATGGGATGGCAAACATCAAGAGAAGGATAGGCGTTAGCTAGTATAACGTGATGTCGTGCCTCAACTATGAAGAAATTCATACCGAGCGTCTAAAGTCCAAAAGGTGTCAAGATTCAAGAGATGATAGGGTTGACAAGTTTATACAATGAAAGGTGTGATATATATGTTACAGAAAAAAAGAGCTATGTCAATGAAGTATGTTGAATACACAAGAAGGTAACAAGCTTGGAGGAGATGTCAAGTTCCTAGGGAGTATAGAGCCTCTACAAAGCAGGATGCTGTAGAGCATATAATAAAGAAAGGATGCCTCATCATTAAAGGACCTATTAAAAAAAGAATGATGCGTACCTACAATCTAAGAGATAGCGTGAACCAACAATCCGAAGGATATCAAATATTTACACTACAAAGGTATCGAGTGAGTACAATACGAAGATATCGAGTATTTACAATGTGAAGATGGTAGGTATCTATAATATAAAAGAGGCGGAGCTACAATAATACAAAGAAATATCGAATATCTACTATTTAAAGGCTATCAAACTTATAAAAGCAATGACAATGTTGAACTACTACAACCCAAGGCATGGTGGAGCGTAAGATAAAGAAGGGTGTCGTATCACTAGAGCATATCAAACATCTACTTGTAAAAGAAAGATGCCAGGTCTACATAAAAAGAAGTCTTTGATATAACAATGAATACCGAGCCTTTTACAGTTATAATCGTTGTAAAGTGTTGCAAGCAACAACCGGTCTCATTCTTCACAAGCGACAGACGATGTTGAACTTCAAGGGCAGTAAAGAGTATCGAGAATCTACAATTATGCACAGTGCTGCAATACGAAGTGAGGTGCCGAATATCAACAATATTGAGGAGATATCGAAGACCAACACAGCTAGGTGAATACCGAATATTGATAGCACAAGAAGGTAGCAAGTGTGGACACATGATAGCCATGCCGGATGCCACAATCTCTATAAATAGGCCCCATCCCCATTCCGGAAGGGGCGAATCATTTCATTATCTCCTTCTCAAAATGGTAGAATGGTAAATCCTGAATAAATTAAGGGAAAAATCAAGAATCAATTATAACTTTTGAAAATTATGAACAAAGACTTGAACAAATGATAAATCTTGATTGTCCAAATTTAACTATTATTGAACATGAATATGCATATGACTAATTTTTGGATGTGGACTTGATTTTTGGCCCTTATCTTTAACATGTCTACACAAGCCTTTGTTTAAATTAGTGTTTAGTTTGCATAATGACTATTTTGCCTTCTTAACATATTAACAATGGATTGTGCTTATGTGAATTGCCTATCTTTCCTATTAATGAGTGATTAATGGGTTGTTGCATATTCACACAATTTGCCTATTTTACCCATGGATATGTGACATGAACTTTTGAACACTTCCATATCAAAAGTTTAAAGGCATCGTGGGACCATTTCAAATAACATCATCTTGTACTAACTTTTGCATGACTAAGCCAATCTTTGATTCAATGACACCCTAGTGACCTATTAAAGCAATGTCACTCTAAATGAGATCATAGGTGTTAGACTAATTTTTGGGTTAACAATATTAATGTTACATCATACTAAATTTTAAATTTTAACATTATAATGTTTTTACTTTAAATTTTATGTATAACCAACATATAAATTTTATTTTAAATTACAGATCCATATTTATTTTGAAATTGTTTAATTAAGTAAACTGTTAAATATTTTGGTAATGGTTTTAAAATTTTAAATCTATTGAATTGGTTAAAATAGTTTATATTTTATTAAAAAATATTTTAGAAACCATTATATTTATATATACATGTATAATTAAATAATGTTCTAGAGAACCAATGTTTATATAAGTGGCAATGTGTCTATTGTTGTATAAATCCCAACACTAATGTAAATACACGTTTGTTAAGCACACCACATACCATGTTGCACATGCACAACATGAGTGTATTTGGATATGCGAAAATCAAATTCAAATTTGAATTGTAAACAAATTTGTTGCTTACTAAATCAACAATAGTAGGTGTACCTCTCAGTTAATTCCATGTTCATGACATTAAAGGCATATTAAGCAGCATGTTATACATAACAACCGACTCTTCACTTACCAAATAATAAAACAAAAGCAATTACCTATTACATACATTTACATACAGGAGTATATTTGATATACTCTAATGTATATAAATATAAATTAATTAAAACTCCTTTTGAATAATTTAAAATAAAACTTCATTTATAAAGTTGAATAAAACATTGATTTTGTTTAAAAGAAGCTTAGAAAGGTTCTAAATTAATTTAGACTACATAGGTCTACTAACGATCCAACAATTATTTTTTTAGATTTACCCTTTCACTCCACTATAGGCTAGCCCGAATCCAAAAAGGGTATGGAGCCCAATATCATATTTGGTCTAAATTAGTCATGTTAGTGCTAACTAATTAAGTTTGCCCACTTAGTACGGTGTTTAGAAAGATAATGTTGAGCATTGGAATTGGGTAACCAAGTACCCTGTCCAACATGATTACCGACCTAGCCTGACAGGTGAAGTGGGCCCAAAGGTTTCCCCTAATAGAAAAGACCCAATTTGAAGTTGGACTTGGGCTAATTTTCAAATTGTCTTGAAAATTATAGTAAAGAACTTAAATTTAAAATGAAATATGTTTATAATAAAAGTTATAATAAACATAAGTTTTCAAAATATTTGAAATGATAATAAAATTTTCAAAGTGTTTGAAAATTTGAAATTTAAACATTAATTTTGAAAACTATTTATTGGTAAGATTAGTGAAATAAAAAATTAAATAAGTTTTAAATTGCATATGTATTTGCATATATTATTTATATTGGTATATGTATATTATCTTAAAATGTTTAAGATAATATAAATGTACATGTACAAACATAAAACAGTTTTCAAAATTAATTTAATTTGATTAAAAATGTTTAATCAAATGAATTAATTAATGGATAATTAATTAAACTAGTATATATGTGTGTGTTGTGTATCACTATAAAAGTTACAATATATATATATATATATATATATATAAATTCAATATAAAATGTTAACATTGAATAATAAACAATTAACTAAAGAGTTAATTAATTAAATATGATTTAATTAATATAATATTATACATAAGATTATTGTATGAGCTAATTAAAATATAAGAGTTATATAATAATGAAACTTATATAATATAAATGTATAAACTAAAGGTGAAACATTATAGAAATTCTAAATCGACTTAAGAAATAAATACATACGTAATTGTACGTATATCATGATTCCCAATATGTCCGACTCTTGAATCACGAGGGTATTTCTTAAGAAATACATTATTCCACCAGTCGATATCACTCAATATAATGTATTAAAGATTATGAATCTTTAATATAAAGGTGTCTTTCATAATTTGTATATTAATAGATTGCTTGCACAATCTCTACTTATTGACATTCCTTAAGCCAAAAATGTTATGTGTAGCACTATTAGTATATTGACTGGATGAGGCAAGATACATGTATGTATTTGTTGATATTCCTCAAAGTATGTGTACTATTGTAACGACCCGTTATTTCGCTACTTCAAAAATGAGAGATTTTATTTATTTTTAAATTTAAAAGAAATATAAAACTTAAATAAATATGGTATATATAATAATTATTTATTCTTATAGATAATAAATTAAAAGGTATAAATTTGGATTTTAGAAAAAATCGGCAAAATTAAGTTTCCTTAATAATAAATAAAAGTGTAAATAAATGGATTTAAATATTTATTTAAAAAGATAAATATAATTTAAAACATCTAATAAAGATAATAAAAGTATATTAAAAGATTTAAAAGTATGTTAATAATCGTTTTACAAAAATAACCAAAATTTGTCGCATTTTGTCAATTTTACATACACTGTAAAATTAGATATTTTGATATTAGTTAAATATGATTTTTAAATATAAAGAGACATGTTTTAATTTATTTTATATAAGTAAAAAGTTCATTTTAAAGTTTGGTTTACTTCAATATATAGCTTAACAAAAACTTCAAATTTTGACTGTAAAATTTGTCGACAAAAACACCGTTTTCAATCAAAACAAGTTGTCGTCAAGTTTTTGCAACTTGATACATTTTCTAAACATACAAATATGCATAAATACAACTTTACAAACTTTTTAAACACTTTGCATTTAGCATTAAAAGACCAAAAGAGTTTACTTTTGAAAAGTTTACATAAAAGAGTACAAAAAGTGAAAAGACATGATTTGACTAATTAAATTTTATTTTAATTCTTTATAAACAACATCATTACACATATGTCATGTCTCATTAATGGGATGTTATGTGTATGCATAGAAAAGGAGCAAAAGGGTAATTATGTAATTTAAAAAGTAAAGAAAAAGGACAAAATCATTACTTAAGGACTTAATATCACATCCAACCTTCTCTTTCCATTAACGCACATCCTTTCTCATCTTGGAATAAATGTGTAAGTATGGTTTAAAAGTCAAAGAAGTAGGAAAGTGCATTATAGTCATTTGGCAAGAAACTACAAATATAAATAAACATCCATACCTTCCACTTTTTCACATTTTATTCTTTCCTTCTTCACTTTCTCCATCTTCCTCTTCATCCTCTCTAGTTCTATTTCCATGGCTTTCCACTTCTCCATTCTTTTCCACCTCCAAGCCATTCACATTCTACCACCTATACTCCTTCTCCAAAACCCCACATCCTCCACACACCCGCCACCTAAGCACCCATACCCACCTCCACAAGGTTGTACCCTCCTCCAAAACCACCTACCCTTGGACATACACCTTACCCAAGCCGTACCCCCTCCTACACATCAAGGTCGAGCCCATACTCCACCATACCCAAGCCCAAAGCCACATACCCAAGGCCATACACTCATTTCCCTTTAAAGCTCACATTCAAATAAGAAAAAAAGGAAAAAAGAAAAGAAAAGAAAAGAAAAGAAAACGAGAGAGGAAAACAAAAGCGGTTCGAAAGCAAAATAAGTTAAGATGAGGATTCAGGACATTCCAAAAATGCGCATTTGTTCGAAAAGCACGTTAGCCTATAAAAAGTTTGACGGAGTGGAAATGAAGGTGTGAAATTCTCGTTGCTTTTAAAATAATATTTTGGTTATGATAAAAAAATCACATTTATACCCTTATGACATGTGAATGTTTGTACCAATTTGATTGTTAATATGGATGTTTGATTGTTGATTGAATTGTGATAATATATTTCGTTATGGTATTGGTAATGAATGTTGAATTTGAAATCATATGTTATGTGATTGTTAAATGGATGTTATGTTAGTGATAAATATGAATATTGGTCGTGTTCATTTTGATTAAGTGATCTCTTTGTTAATAAGACCATATTTTAGTGATATGAGATATTTTGGAAAAATAGGTCTCTTTTCAATTAGAAGTGAAATTAAAGTAAAAATGAAAGAGAATTCGAAATTTGAAGTGAAACGGGTTTTAAAAGGGTAGATAAATTGAAATTGAAATTGAGATGAATAGTGAAATTGAAATTAATTTTGAAAATTGAAGTTGAGATTAAAGATGAATTGAAGTTTAAATGGAAATTAGATTTGAAATCTAAGTTTTTATTGATTAAATTTGAAGTTAGAATTGAAATTGAGTTGAAATTGGAATTTAAAATTTAATATTAAAATAATAGAAATATTATAATATTATAATATGGTAATAGTGAAAATTCATTTTTAAATACTTTAAAAAGTGAAAATATTGATTTAAAATGACTTGTAATGATTTGATAAGCAATAGAATTCAATTTGAATAGATTATTTCAAATATTGAAAAATAAGTTAGAACTAGGAGCGTCGTGTAACGGTAGTTCGCGATTTCGCGTCGAAAAGTTCAAATGAATGTAAAGAGTGAAATATAGCTCGGATTTCTTCGAGATAAGAAAATTTTGAACTATTATATCCATATCTTCTAAATGAAGCAAAAAAATCAAAATTTCGTTAAGTAGATTTTGAATAAATTTCAAATCAATTTTCTAGAAAAATCGCGCTAGTGTATTTAAGTGACCATAATAGGCATGTGTTTAGATGAACATTTTTAATTATGGAAAAATACAGAATAAATTTGATAAATCTATTTAAATGATTTAAAAGAGATTTGAAACGGAAAACATTAATTTTCAAATATTAAAAAGTTGATTAAATCAAATAAACCTATATAGCACTTTCCGTAGCACTTTTATGCTGCGAATTGTATGACTTTTTGAATATAAGTTTAAATGTAATGATTTTTCCTGGAATTAATTATGAACATTTTTAAAAGAAAAATTTAGCATTTAAATGATAATTTGTAATCTTTATAATCAATTCCAAATTAAAATTGATATCCGAGTATGCGAAAACGACTAGTGCATTTATCCCGCCTGTGAGATCTGGGAAAATAAAATAAGGTGTTTAACTAAGGTTAGGGATGAAGCAACCAATGCCCTAAACTTACTTGACCTATGTTTTCTTCTTTTAGGCGAGGGGTGGAACAGATCGAAAGGGAATCCCAGATGATGTTAAATAAAAAGATTCTGTTAAATTTTCCAAGATAAAAGAAGATTGGTATTATCCAAAAAGTAAACATCCGCAGAATGAATGATTTTTATGATCCTATTTACAAAAAGTGTTTTCTCAAATTGATTTAGGGTTTATTGTAAACGATGTCTTAAATAACATTGTTTTTGATCCGCCTAAAAGTTAAGGAATTTGGATCGAGAGTTAAGTGTGAAAGTTTGAGATATTTTCCAAAGAAAAAGAATGAATTACTTAGAATTATTCTACGTTAAAAGAAAGAGATTTTGAAATCATCCGAATAGAATTAAAGTGGAAAGAGACTTAATAAATCCTATATACTCATATTCACTTTTTATCGACAATTGGATTTTGAAAGAACCAGGGTCGGATTTGGGTAACTCCTATCCGAAAACCACTTCGAACCAATGTATACGTTTGAATGTGAAGACATATTGAAGATGATGATTATTGAAGACCATGGATCTTCACAGCGTGAGGACTGCTCATTGATTTGTTCGGGGTCGTACCCATTATAGAGTTATATATAGCAATGGCCTCCTCGTTGTGGAGATTTTTTGGATTGCAAGGACTATTGGCTACTAGTGGTAGTAGGAAAGTGCCTACAGTTAGTCCTGTTTCTAGACAACTTGTGTGGACGTTCATCTGACATTGCATTTCTAAAGATTACGTACGTTGGTTTTTACAAACGTACATCAGTGGTGGCGGAGAAGGCAACTTCTCTTAGCTTAACACCCTCCTTGAGACGTACGAGCTCAAGGGTTGTATTTTTGTAGAAGGCAATTAGTAGTCAACGGAAATAGCAATGTGGCATTCAAAGATGTGATATGTGCTATGTGAAAAGGTAATCGTTGCCTCAAGCCTCATCAAATCGAAAATGACCGAAATAGAATTAGATGCAGCAAGGCTATGGGTCATTTCCAATTAGGGTATGATCATCCCCTTTTAGATATATTTTTTTCCGCTATGATGCTCGGGTTGTAAATTAATGTGGTGTATGGAAAACGAACGCTCGGTTAAAGATTGGTAATGACCAGGGGTTGACATATTCGATACTATCTAGTTATAGAGGTAGGCTAGTCTTGTGTTGGTGTAGGAGCTTTGTGATGGTTCTTCGAGGCATCCTTCTAGAGGTGTATCCATTCGGAAAGTAGATCCTTCACCTGGTCATTTACATGGAAATCCATTCTCCAATAAGAACCTACGGACTTGATTGTAGAAACTAGTATGCTAGAATTTAATAATGGTAACAATTTCAGCTAAGATAAATAAGTTTATTTGTAAATGTTTTCAAAGAGATGTCATTAGAAATAATATCAAATATTTTGATAAAAAAAGTGTTTTAGTTATCATAAGGTAAAAACCCGTCCGTGTTTATATGTGGGCGTGGTCTTATGAGATACTCTTTCTTTTCAAAGGATTTTATTCAAAGGCTGATATATGACACTGTCATTTATTATTGAGTGTTTCTCATGCTGGTTTATCAAGCCTGATCTGGGTATTTTCAATTCTTTGGTCAGATTCGAGTAGTTTCAGGTCTTGTCGAAGATGGATGGAGTTTCCAAAAGAGAGCTGGAGATATTCATCTACGTATGGAAATATTCTATTATCTGCTGTATTTAGTGTGTTTTGGTTTGATGTTCGTCAGCAATTGTAAATACAGATGTTTATAACTGTCCAAGTTGAATTTTGGTTAGACTCTAATATATGTATTTAAAAGTTTTCCGCTGTAAAGATATTTGTTCAATATTATGTGTTATTCCTGTGAGATTCTGTTCTGTCTATTTTCTTTATTACCCTTCATGTTCCATATTTTTGTGCAATTTGGGCTAGACATGTGTGGTTTATTGTCAATTCAAAGGGTATGGAAAAACGGGCCTTAACATTTGGTATCAAATATTTTGGTAGAGCGAACACCTAAGCCTGATAGGGGTAAGTCTCATCAGAGATTGGATTGGTTATATCCTAGGATGACTAATCATTAGAGATAGGGTTACTAACACCCTAGAATGAGTTATTAGAGTATTATATATATGATCACATATTGTTAATTTTATAAAAGTGATTTTTTTTTAAAGAAACTGATAAATGAAATAATTTTACCTTGGATTTATATATTAAAAGGGGATATTATTATTTTTGGTTAGAAATTAAGGATTGATTGTAATTTTGCTTAGTAAAACTAAAATATGAATATTTTGTGATTAGAATTGCACAATTTGACTATAAGATATTCCATATAGAATCAATTAGTAGAAAACTAGAATTTAGAACTTTAATCATATACCCTTAGGTGTTTAGTATTAAGAAATAATAATGAATAAGTGATTATCATAATGGACGGATTTAAAAGCCAAGTAAAAATATATTATGAAGTAAAATTCACAATTTGACTATATTTGATGATAATATTGAAGCTAGAATTTGTAATTGGAGAAAGTAAAAAAGAAAAATGCACACTTGGAAAAATTCTTATCAAAAAATAGGAAACGATAAGCCCAAATTGAGATTTTTGGGTAAATATAATATGAAAGGGTAAGTTCTATAACTTATAAAGCAGTTAAGATAATTTGAAATTTAGACACTTTGATTAGGTTAAAATCAAGGTGAAACTTAGGAATAAGATATATAAGAAATATCATCCTAACACAAAAATTTGAATTAGTGATACATTTAGGGTAACATTTGTAATTCAAAATGAAGTAAACTTAGAAATGGATAATTTTGAATAATATGCTTAATAGGTTGATTATTGGATGAAAATGTTTAAATAAAAAATACCATGTGACTTAAGTTTCATAAATAGACCATAAGGTACTTTATGGACTTAAAGTTAAGAAATTTGATTTTAAATAAATTGGGTAGGTAAATAAGTTAAGTAATAATCATCAAATCAGTAAGGAAAAGATGTACACTTAGTAAAGTTGTCTTATCAATATATGGATAAGATAAATAATATTAGTTATATTGAGGATTAGGTAAATAAAACTAAGGATTACGTTTTATAACTTATTAATTTGAGATAATAGCAGAATTCTACATTTGTTGAACATCCTAATTGAAGTAATAACAATTTGAAGTTTGGGGATATGTAAATATAGTCTTAGAAAGTAAAAATATATTATACAAGTTTAAGTCATATTTGTATGCTTAAGTAATAATGTATTTAGTAGAAAGTATATGGTTGTGAAATAGACTTGGATTAATATAAATTTTGAAAAATAAACGTATTAGGCAAAAACGAATGTGAATAAATACATAAGTTATACGTAGATCATTTTGGCGCATAAAATTTGATCTAAGATTTGAGTACAGAGCTTTGAGATGTTTACACCAATCCAAAAAAGTATTTATCACTCGATTTTTGACAGCGAACATTGATGAGAATTTGTGATTATGTACTCAAGTTTTCTATCATAGTTGAGAGCTATGCAAGGAAAGCAAGGGTTTGAGATCAGAAAGTCTGATCAAAGTTCACACTAGAAAATCAGAGGATCAATACTGGTACGGAAGTAAAGTTGTGGGTTCGCATAATAGATCAAATCAAATAACACATATAGTATGATTTTTTGAGTCTGTCTATATATTAATTGGATAGTTTTCTTAAATAGTAGGCATTAAGACATAGTGGTTGGACTAATATTTTGGTATGTATGTATATATGTATGTATATCTATAGACCTTAGGAATAGTACATGCTCAGGTCAGGGGTTGAGTTATGTGGATATATTCATTTATGTTGGTATAGTATCAGTTTAGTTGTTTTTAGATGTGTAGCCTTGTTTGGTAGTTGGATATATTATCTTATGTATGCAGTATGCACTAGGATGGGTACGATAGAAGTCTTACTTGATGTGCGTATATATAACATTAAGTACATGATAAGTACTCAGGTTAGTGTAGGGAATCTTTGTTTGTATGTTTGACATCATTTGTTTTAGTGTAGATATCGACCCTATTCTTTTCTATCATCAATATAAATAAGTCAAATTATTTGAGGATATGAGTATAAGATAGGTTCCTTTATATAACTTTCATTTCGAGGACGAAATGCTTTTAAGTAGGGGAGAATGTAACGATACGTAATTTCGCTACTACGAAAATGAGTGATTTTGTTTATTTTTAAATTTAAAAAGAATTTAAATCTTAAATAAATATGGTATATATAATAAATAATTATTTATTCTTATAAATAATAAGTTAAAAGGTATAAATTTGGATTTTAGAACAAATTGACAATATTAAGTTTTGTTAATAATAAATAAAGGCGTAAATAAATGGGTTTAAATATTTATATAAAAAGATAAATCTAATTTAAAACATCTAATAAAGATAATAAAAGTATATTAAATATTTAAAAGTATGTTAATAATCGTTTTACAAAAATAAATAAAATTTATCACGTTTTGTCAGTTTTACATACATTGTAAAATTACAGATTTTGATATTAATTAAATATGATTTTTCAATATAAAGAGACAAGTGTTAATTTATTTTAAAGAAGTAAAAAGTTCATTTTAAACTTTTGTTTACTTCAATATATAGCTTAACAAAAACGTCAAATTTTGACTGTAAAATTTGTCGACAAAAACACCGTTTTCAACCAAAACAAGTTGTCTCAAGTTGTTGCAACTTGATACATTTTCTAACATACACACATGCATAAATACAACTTTACAAACTTTTTAAAAACTTTAAATTTATCATTAAAAAACAAAAAGAGTTTACTTTTGAAAAATTTACATAAAAGAGTATAAAAAGTAAAAAGACATGATTTGACTAATCAAATTTTATTTTAAATCTTTATAAACAACATCATTACACATACGTCATGTCTCATTAATAGGATGTTATGTGTATGCAAGGAAAATGAGCAAAAGGGTAATTATGTAATTTAAAAAGTAAAGAAAAAGGACAAAATCGTTACTTATGGACCTAATATCACATCCAACCTTCTCTTCTCATTAATGCACATCCTTTCTCATCTTGAAATAAATGTGTAAGTATGGTTTAAAATTCAAAAAAGTAGGAAAGTGCATTGTAATCATTTGGCAAGAAACTACGAATATAAATAAGCATCCATACCTTCTACTTTTTCGCATTTCATTCCTCCCTTCTTCTTCACTTTCTCCATCTTCTTCTTCATCCTCTCAACTTCCATTTCCATGGCTTCTCACCTCTCCATTCTCTTCCACCTCCATGCCATTCACCTTCTACCACCTATACTCCTCCTCCAAAACCCCACACCATCCACACATCCGCCACCTAAGCACCCATACCAACCTCCACAAGGTCGTGCCGCCTCCAAAACCACCTACCCTCGACCACAACACCTTACCGAAGCCGTACCCCCTCCTACACCCTAAGGTCGAGCCCATACTCCACCATACCCAAGCCCAATGCCACAGCCCCAAGGCCGTACACCTTATTTCCTCCAAAGCTCACATCCAAATAAGAAAAAAAAAGGAAAAAATGAAAAGAAAAGAAAAGGAGAAGAGAGAGGAAAACAAAAGCGATTCGGAAGGAAAATAATTTAAGGCGAGAATTCAAGACGTTCGAAAAAAGCGCATTTGTTCAAAAAGCACGTTAGCCTACAAAAATTTTTACGGAGTGGAAAAAAAGGTGAGAATTGAAATTGAGTTGAAATTGAAATTTAAAATTTAATATTAAAATAATAGGAATATAATAAGATTATAATATGGTAATAGTGAAAATTCATTTTTAAATACTTTGAAAAGGGAAAATATTGATTTAAAATGATATGTAATGATTTTATAAGTAATAGAATTCAATTTGAATAGATTATTTCAAATATTGAATAATAAGTTAAAACTAGGTGCGTCGTACAACGGTAGTTTGCGATTTTGCGCGAAAATTTCAAATGTGTGTATAGAGTGAAATATAGCTTGGAATTCTTCATGATAAGAAAACTCTGCCCTATTATATCCATATCTTCTAAATGTATAAAAAAATCAAAATTTCGTTGAGTATATTTTGAAAAAATTACAAATCAATTCTCTAGAAAAATCGGGACAGTGCAGTTAAGTGATCATAATAGGAAATGAATTAATTATGGAAAAGTATGGAATAAATTTGATAAATCTATTTAAGTGATTTCAAAGAGATTTTAAGCGGAAAACATGAATTTTCAAATATTAAAAAGTTGATTAAATCGAATAAGCTTATATAGCACTTTCCGCAGCACTTTATGCCGCAAATTGTATGACTTTTTGAATATAAGTCTAAATGTAAGGATTTTTCCTGTAATTAATTATGAATGTTTTTAAAAGAAAATTTTAGAATTTAAGAGATAATTTGGGATCTTTATAATTAATTCCAAAATAAAACTGATATCTGAGTATGTGAAAACGACTATTACATTTGTCCCGCCTGTGAGATCTGGGAAGATAAACAAGGTATTTAACTAAGGTTAGAGATGGAGCAACCAGTTCCCTGAACTTACCAAGCCTATATTTTCTTTTCTTAGGCGAGGGGTGGAATAGATCGAAAGGAAAGCATGAATGCTCTTAAGTAAAAAGACTGTTAAGTTTTCCAAGATAAAAGAAGATTGGTACTATCCAAAATTAAAGCAATCTCCAGAATGAATAATTTCTATGATCTTATTTACAAAAAAATGTTTGCTCAAATTGATTTAGGGTTTATTGTAAACGATGTCGTAAATATCATTGTTTTTTACCTGCCTAAAAGTTAAGGAATTTGGATTGAGAGTTAAGTGTGAAAATTTGAGATATTTTCCAAAGCAAAAGAATGAATTACTTAGTATTATTATACATTAAAAGAAAGAGATTTTGAAATCATCCGAAAAGAATTAAAGTGGAAAGAGACCTAATAAATCATGTATACTCATATTCACTTTTTATCGAAAATTGGATTTCAAAGGAACCGGGGCCGGATTTGGGTAATTCCTATCCGAAAACCACTTCGAACCAATGTATACGTTCAAATGTGAAGACACATTGAAGATGATGATTATTGAAGACCATGGATCTTCATAGCGTGAGGACTGCTCATTGATTTTCTCAGGGTCGCACCCATTATAGAGTTATATATAGAAATGGTCTCCTCGTTGTGGAGATTTTTCGGATTGTAAGGACTAGTCGCTACTAGTGGTAGTAGGAGAGTGCCTTCGGTTTCTTTCCGCTATGACGTTCAGGATGTAAATTAGTGTGGTGTATGGAAAAGCGCTCGGTTAAAGGTTGGTAACGACCGAGGGATGACATATTTGGTACTATCTAGTTATAGAAGTAGGCTAGCCATGTGTTGGTGGAGGAGCTTTGTGATGGTTCCTCGGGACATCCTTCTAGAGGTGTACCCATTCGAAAGGTAAATCCTTCACCTGGTCATTTGTATGGAAATCCATTCTTCAATAAGAAACTACGGACTTGATTGTGGAACCTAGTATGTTGGAATTTAATAATGGTAATAATTTCGGCTAAGATAAATAAGTTTACTTGCAAATGTTTTCAAAGAGATGTCATTAGAAAAAATATCAAATGTTTTGATAAAAAAAGTGTTTTAGTTATCATAAGGTAAAACCATCCGTGATTATGTGTGGACATGGTCTTATGAGATACTCTTTCTTTTCAAAGTATTTTATTCAAAGGCTGATATATGACATTGTCATTTATTATTGAGTTTTTCTCACACTGGTTTATCAAGCCTGATCCAGGTATTTTCAGTACGTGGGTCAGATTCGAGTAGTTTCAGGTTTTGTCGAAGACGGTTGGAGCTTCCAAAAGAGAGCTGGAGATATTCATCTATGTATGGAAATATTCTATTATCCACTGTACTTAGTGTGTTTTTGTTTGATGTTTGTCACCAATTGCAAGGATAGATGTTTATAACTATCCAAGTTGAATTTGGGTTAGACTCTAATATATGTATTTAAAAGTTTTCCACTGTAAAGATATTTTTTCAATATTATACGTTGTTCCTTTCGTGTGAGATTCTGTTATGTCTATTTTTCTTTATTATCCTTCATGTTCTGTAATTTCATGCAATTTGAGTTAGACATGTGTGGTTTATTATCAATTCAAAGGGTATGGAAAAATGGGCCTCGACATTTATACTTTGGACATCGTGAAATAATGGGTGTGAGTGTATAATCTCCTTCGATTTGTTGATATTCCTCAATCTAGAGAGGAGATTAGGAATAAGTCCATGGGTTAGGAGCTGTATTTGATACAACCGGTAATTTAATAACCCAACTTTTTGACCCCAAATGTCGACACTAATACATCCACTGTATTCATGTGTTTAACACTTAAATGCCAGAAAGACGAATGTTATAGTTAAATAGAAAAATAGAACAAGAAAAGAAGAACACAACATCATAATCTCACAACGGAACGAAAATATATAATATCAAAGGAATGGTAAAAAGGGGTCACTCTGAATAAAGAAATATCAGAGTTACTAAAACCTAAGTACTATCATTAACCTGGACAATGACAGCAACCTGTCCTTACATATGCTGAGATATTGATAATCCTTCAACTCTTCTCCATAAGCTCCAAAGCATCCAGAGCCAAGTATGAGAATATACACAAGGCTGACCCATGCATTAAGAAAATAACATCTGAATCAGTCTGTAAACCAGCATGACAAAATACAAAAAGTAACCAAAACAATAATTATTGATACTATACAAATACCCATAACGATTTTCCCTCAAAGGAACCAACCATTCATTAGGTTTAATATAGTGATATAATAGATAATGTCTAGGGTATAACACCTAAATTATATCAAGTAATAGTTGTGCTTACATTGGTCACACTACAACATATTCATGGTATAATAAAATTCGATAAGGCATGTTCGCATAATGGATATTCCACGAAGATCTCTTTAGGGAAACTGAATCCAAACTCCATGACAAGGGTCAGAAAGTACCTTCTGAGCATCGTATATCTCTTGATAAAATATACCAAGCCTAATGTCTGAACATAAATATGAATAACACGAACTAAATACCATCAGCTTCCGTGTGCAACATATCAGTAAGTATCTCTAGATATGAAGTTGACAATACCCTGACATGGTTCGCTAACCTCAGGTTGTTAGGTCTATTCTGTTTTTATTCATTTTCGATGTCGAGGTTATGTTCGGCATCTTCACCTGATTCTTTATCACTAAAACATAACACGAATTCCAGATGGATCCTTACATCTTGAATAAATGTCAAAACTACACATGGAATCACATATCTTAACAGATCTCGGAATCACACATGGATTCCTACATCCTGAATAGATCATGAACATTTACATGTATTCGAGCATCTTAAATAGATATCGAATCTCCACAAAGATTCCCTTTCTTTAACCGCTTCCAAAATATAGAACTCTTATACTAGTTTCGAAGTGATATTTGATAGATAAAACACTTACCGATCCTGGACTCTTCAAAACCAATCGATCCGATAAACTTAATTTTGGTTCTTTCAGAAGTAAGTGAAAGCTAGAGACGTTCTGTATCAATACTCCTTCCCAGGGGTTCTTATTGGCATGAAATCGTGAAGCCTTTCAAATACTTCCTAAGTAAATTTTTGGTTAAGTTGGATAATCGACTAATCAATTATTTAGTCAAAACAATTGCTCATACAGATCACGATCCATATGCTCAACTCGTTTTTGACAATCCATCTTAACTAGTCCTTACCTAAACACTTCATTCTTGAATCTTACAAATAGATAAGTCTATTTCATTGGCTTTTAATGTTAAGTATAGGTGTATTGATTCCACAAATAAGTAAGAAATCAATACGATTAACATGCTTTCGACATTTTCCACATACCTAATCCTCAGTTAAGAGGAAAGCCCCTAGGTTAGAGCTTTATTGCTCCATACTAGTCGACATCAATATTAACTCTCACGAACAGATAAGGTTACTTCGTCGGCTTATTAGTGTTAAGCATAGTTAATTGCTTTTCAAATAAGTAATTAAACAATTATCTATTTGGCCATTAAGCAATTATTAATCCCTTTCTAACCCCTTGTTTATAATCTAAAACAAGATATTTATATAAGATATTTCCCAAGATATTTATACTTCATAATAGTTATAGCATATTTTAAAACACTCCTTTAAAATATCACTTGAAAATAACAAGTTTGAAATCATTAGAAACTTAAAAACGACATGTTTTTAACAAATTATCTCTCCTTTAAAAATTCACAACTAATTCTTAAAAATCTATATACAATCAAATTGCTTTTAAAATACTCTAATATGAATTAGGAAATATTTTTAAAAAGAACGAACAAATTACTCAAACTTAAAGCCCTTTTTGAAATATTTGAAGTCCAAAAATCAAGGTTAAACGAGGAAATTTTGTACTAGTGATGTTTTGGCCGTTTTAGAGATGTTACTTAACTTTTTACTATTCAAGATTTAATAGCAACAAACATGCATATAAAATATTGCAAATATGGCGAGTAAACCCTAAGGATCTCTTTGTGAAGTTCCATAACAATTGCCGAAAAACAAGGCAACTACAAACTACTTCTATACAGACTATCGCTATAAGTGCACTTCAAATCCAAGTTATATCTCAACCTATGTTCAACTACAACCTATGTGCTTTGTTCAAGGCCTACTCATATATAATATAAGTCCACTTAAGTCTATTCCAAGTTTGTTCAAGTCCATATACATGGATTACATATATTGCTTACTTTTAAAGTAAGAAGTTACAACCATTGTTTTAACATAAGTTAACAACAATTCAAACAACTTTAATACAATCAAATACAACATATATATGCTATATTTTTCATCTAAATTGAGGTGTTAACTCTCCTTTAACCTTGCTAACAACCAAGATGCGAGAACCAAGGTCCAAACCCAAGCTGGCAACCACCTTCCCTTCCTTCCTTTCTTGCTTCACCTTGCTCCAAATCCTCCCCCTTCCCCAAGTAGCTCGCAGTCCCTCCTTGTAAGTGGAGTGTGGCTTTGCTTCTTCCAAAAAAAACTAGCTAGAAGGACTTGTGATGTTGTAGTAAGGTGTCACTCCAAATTTGAGATGATTTGGAGTTGATTTATAAATACTTTGCTTTAGGAATTTAGGGATGAAGAATAAGAGAAGCCATGAATATTTTAACTCAAAGCTTAGGCATATTTTTGATATATTTCCTAAAAGTGTGCCCCTCCTTATATAGGCTTCGGAATAATGATAAAAAAGACCAAAAACCCCTTAACCCTAATGTTAGCACCAAAATTGGTCACCAACACCCTTAAGTGAGATTGTGTAGTGAGATTAATGAAGAAATTAAGTTAAACAGAGGATAATATGCAGATTTAAATGCAGAAAATATGAACACTAGATTTATAGTGGTTCGGCGTAGTTGCATACGTCCACTTCGAGGTTAATTTTTATAGCTTTTCTCGATAATCAATTACAGATACAATCTGTATACCAATTATATTGAATACAATTGCTAAGCAAAAAAGATAAGTCTTGAATGAGTCTTGGATGTGGCAGAGTCTCCTCGGTGTTCTCTAAAAAAGGTCCCTTTCACTATGCCCCTGCCCTTCTATTTATAGACGAAGATGGGTTGGACTTCCCTCATGGGCTTAGGAATAAGGTACCTCGGCCCATAGTAGGTGACTTCTGTGCACCGGGCCAAGCAGGCCAAACGCTCTTGCTTTGCCTTAGGCCTGACAACTTGCTAACACCTCCAGTCTGCACCGTGCCAGGGATGCCGAAACATATCTATTGCATCAAACCCTTATACCTCCAGGATCTTTTTGGTCAGAATCTTGTCTAGTGCTAATAATAAAATCTTCACGTTTCGTTTTGTAGCCGGCCCAAGGTGCCAGGTAACACTTGCCCCCAAAGTGTGTCGTGTGAAGGAACATGATATGCTTTGAATCAGTGAGTATTCCTTGTTTACATAAAGAAATCCATCATGTTTCCTGAATAGTCATTATTCTTCAATTTTATCCTCTCAAGGTTTCGTAACCTTCTTTGGTCATCATGACGCTTGGTCGATTCCTAATATTATAAATCCAGGGTTGTAGTTCATCAGTGGCCATCCATGTGCGGTTCTACAGGGCCAATAAGCTTCGGCTATTTGATCCAGTCTTTTCTTAGTAACCTTAAGTGAGAATTCAATTCCCTGTGTATTTCAAGAAGTCAAACTTTTTTGGATGTACACATGCATGTTTGGGTACATGTTCTTGTCATTGGCTATCGGATGCATTTTATATGCTCATAAGTCATCGCCAATTCCATCTAGTTTAATTGCAATTCAACTGCGATTCCTGATTTGTATTTATTTATTTTTTGTGAAATAAGGGTTGTAATTAGCCACTTGATGAGAGGGGACTTCAACTTTTACATGGATGACGACCTCAGAGCTGTAAGCAAGGGAGAATGGAGTACGACCAGTCATGGACTCATGGGTAGTTCTATAACCCTATAATGCTGTTGGATGTTCATCCACCCACTTGCCTCTAGCCTTTTCCAAACGCTTTTTCAATATGGATTTGATTATTTTGTTCACGGCTTCCACTTGTCCATTGGCTTTCGGATGAGCAACTAATGCAAACTTTTTCTCAATGCCATATTTTTGGCAAAATTCTTTGAACTCCTCGCTTTCGAATTGAGTTTCATTGTCTGTAATGATAGTTCATGAAAGGCCAAAATGGCATATAATATTTCGTACAATGAAATTAATGACCTTTTTGGTGGTGATAGTGGCCAAAGGCTCTGCTTCTGCCCACTTAGTAAGGTAATCGACCGTAATTATCATGTATTTTGCACCACCTTTGGATATGGGTAAGGAACCGACTATGTCGATCCCCCACATTGCAAACGGCCAGGGACTAACCATTTGTGTGAGTTCCGCCGGAGGAGCTCTTGGGACTTTTGCATATTTATGGCATTTGTCACATCTCCTCACATAGTCTGCGGCATCCCGATTTACAGTCGGCCAATAGTATTTATAGTGCAGGATTTTCTTCGCTAACGTCTGCCCCCCAGTATGATCACCGCACTCTCCTTCATGGACCTCCTTCAGGAGTCATTTTATCTCATCATGGGCAATGCACCGGAGCAATAGGGTCGAGATTCCCCTCCGATACATTATTCCATCCTGCATTACATAACGAGAAGCCTTACGAATGACTTGTCGTCTTTTGCTCCTTCTTTCGGGCACGGCCCCGTGTAACAAGTACTGCTTGAGTGGGGTCATCCATGACTCCTTGTAGATTTCTGTTTCTAACATGTTTTGTTCACGCGGGACATGTGAAATATCATAATACTCGAGATTCGCTAGCAGCTCCTGAACTTGGGCCAAATACGGGGCAATTCTCTGCCCCGTTTCTTGGTAGTCTCCACGTACTTGATACACCACCAGTTGTGAGTCGCAAAAAATTTCAACCGATCTTATTCCTAGTTCTTTGACGAGTAAGCCGGTGATCAATGCTTCATACTCGGCTTCGTTATTCGTTGCTGTGAATTCGAACTTCAAAGCATAGCAAACTGATTGGTTTTCAGGAGTTACCAGAACTATGCCAACCCCCGAATAACGGCCGTTAGATGCCCCATCGGTGAACATCTTCCATCGGACTGGAGGTATGACATTGCAGCCGTTTGATTCCTCTGTCATGGTGAATTCAACGATGAAATCCGCTAGTGCTTAACCTTGTATGGCCCTTTACGGCAAGTAGGTAATATCGAATTGACTCAACTCGATATTCCATTTTAACATCCTTCCGAAAGTTTCCGGTCATTGTAGTACCTGTCGTAGGGGTTGGTCGGTGTAAACACTGATCGATTGTGCCTGGAATTATGGGCGAATCTTGCGTGATGCAATCACCAAGCAATAGGCTAATTTCTCGATCTTGGGATAGTTTCATTCTGCCCCCGTCGGACGTTTACTAACATAGTAAACTAGTTTTTGAACTCGGTCCTCTTCACGAACCAAACCTGTACTAATTGCGTGTTGGGATACTGCCAAGAACACATACAACATTTCATGGTTTATTGGTTTCGATAGCACTAGGGGGCTCTCCGAATGTTTTACCAGAGCTCGGAATGCATCCTCACAGTCGGATGTCCACTCGAAATTTCTTTTTCCTTTCTTTATCACATCGAAGAAAGGAATACACTTATCTGTAGCTCTGGATATGAATCGACTCAGCGCTGCCACCTTTCCATTCAAGCTTTGTACTTGCTTTATAGTTCTGGACACTTGTATGTCTCAGATAGCTTGAATCTTCTCTGGGTTAGCTTCGATTCCCCGCGTATTCACAATGAAACCCAAAAACTTTCCCAATACTACACCAAATGAATACTTCAAAGGATTGATTTTCATTCATAATGCCTGAGTATATCAAACATCTCCGCTAGGTCTTGGATGTGGTCGTTTGACTTCCATGACTCCACGAGTATGTCATCCACATAGACTTCCATCGTTTTACCAATCTGGTCTTTAAACATTCGATTCACCAGACGCAGATAAGCTACTTTCGCGTTTTTCAATCCAAAAGGCATTACTACATAGTAATATAGCCCCATATCTGTGACAAAACTTGTGTGTTCTTGGTCTGGAATGTGCATCGGGATCTGATTGTGTCCCCAATACGCATCCATAAAAGACAATAATTCGTGGCCGACCATAGAGTCGACGAGCTGGTCGATTCTAGGTAAAGGGAAACTATCCTTCGGGCATGCTTTATTCAGATCAGAGTAATCAACACAAGTTCTCCACTCCTCGTTTGCTTTCCTTACAAGCACAGGGTTAGAAACCCATTCAAGGTAGAGGGCATCGTGGACGAACCCATTGGCTTTGAGTTTATCCACCTCCTCTCTGAGAGCAACGGACCTATCCGGGTCGATGCCTCTCCTTTTTTGTTTTACAGGGACGTATTTCGGGTCTATGTTCAACATATGACTCGCAATAGAAGGAGAAATCCCGCACATATCAGAATGTTTCCAAGCGAAAACATCTAGGTTCGCTCGGAGGAAATCGGTAAGATCTTCGGCCAATGATGGGTCGAGCTGCGATCCAATCTTAAGGACTCGTGACGGGTCATCCCGGCTGACTGGTATGTCAATCGTCAGCTTAGCCGGTGCTGCATTCATTTCCCTAAGTCCCCCATCATCATCTCTCGGATCTATCTCTATAGATCCAAGAATGCTACTCGAGCCAGGGCTCGGGCACTACTTTCCAATTGTCAGTGTTTTGGATGTGGATGGAACTGTCCACCTTGTCTGCATCTCGATTTCTAAACACTATATCGTCTGTCATCATGCGTTGTTGTTTTGCATGGGTTCCATCTTCCACATTCGAGCAACATTCATGATCCGCATGGCTCGGGTTGGAGTGACAGTTAGTTGCCCACTAGCTTAGGTATCGATTTAATGATTTTATCCCTAGGCATTCTTTTGGTTGTAGCCTTGAGTAGTTGTAAACATTATATATAAGTTTCAATATTGAGCTATTACAGCCAGTCTTTGGATGACCACGCGTCTGCTCCCAGTCTCGGGTTGATAAATGTACTGCATGAACAGTTGAGTCTCGTCCTAGCTATGTTTTTATTCCCACCTAAACTTTGAAAACAGTTGAGTCGGTTCACATTCATGTTGCTTCTAGCTCATACCCCCAGGTCTGGGGAATATATACCAATAAGTAGGAAGGTCAGCCATGCCCACTTAGCATTACTCTCTTTCCAGTTGAATCAGGGATCAGGTCAGTCGATGGGAGACGGGGTCTCGCCTATCTTGGATTTTATCATGGTTTTTCATTCCAAGAGGAATACTTTGATGCCTCGTCAGTTTTAGGGCATAATTTGGACACTGGACGGTCATCCACGTCCACTATGGTTCATGTTCTGTAATGAGATCTTGAGGTAAAGTTGGCTACAAATGCAGTCGGGTCATGCCCATCCATTTTCATACTCCTCCTAATGGATCGAAGGAGGGCGTTGGAGAATTTTTGACCAAGTCTTCATGGTTTACTCTCATTTCCACGCTCCGGAGGTCATAGTTTTTTAAGAAACATCCCAGTCACGTTCGTATGTGCTTTGTGCGGATCGGTATTGACCCTCGATCTGAGGTATGATATAGTCGATTGCTCGTAGCTCTGGATGTCATTTCGATTAGTTCTGTATTGAGGCCTCTATGTAGTCGTAGCCTTAAGTTATAAAGAATGCCAAGCTAGAGCTACAGTAAACTGTCGTATTCATCTTTTAGTGATTTGTACCCCTACTCCTAGCAATGATTTAGCCAGGCCACTGGTTGGATTGTTGAGCTCCATCCTTAGCGAGTTAATAATCCTCCTGTTCATTTTAGGCTGAACTTTACGGAATAGAGAATGGTCAGAATCCACTCGTCTATTTATCGATGTTTATGCACCACTTTGCATTCTGGTGACTTAGTGTTATTCTCCCCTCGTTCGACTCGCGTCCAATTTGCGTTCATGCTTTGGTCCACGCTCTGGGGACTTAGAGATTTGTCGAACGGATTATGCTATAGTCCACCATTCGAGATGTAGAGATTTTCATTAATTCGTTTATACTCCAGTCCGCATTCCGGGGACTTAAAGTGCTCTAATCCGCTTTTTGGACTTAGAGATTTTTCTCAAGTCGTTTATAATCTAGTCCGCATTCAGGGGACTTAGAGTGCTCTAGTCCGCACTCTGGGGATTTAGAGGTTTTTAAGTCATTCATACTCTAGTTCGCACTCAGGGGACTGAGAGTACTCTAGTCCGCACTCTGGGGACTTAGAGGTTTTTATGTCTTTCATACTCTAGTCCGCACTCAGGGGATAGAGAGTACTCTAGTCCGCACTTTGGGGACTTAGAGGTTTTTAAGTCATTTATACTCCAGTCCGCACTTTGGGGACTGAGAGTACTCTAGTCCTCATTCAGGGGACTTGGAGATTTAAGTCGTTTATACTCTAGTCCGCACTCTGGGGACTTAGAGTACTCCAGTCCGCACTCAGGGGACTTGGAGATGGAAGTCGTTTATACTCTAGTCCGCACTCTGAGGACTTATAGTACTCCAGTCCGCGCTCAAGGGGCTTGGAGATTGAAGTCGTTTATACTCTAGTCCGCACTCTGAGGACTGAGAGTACTCCAGTCCAATCCGCGCTCTGGGGACTTAGAGATTTAAGTCATTCATACTCTAGTCCGCACTCTGGGGACTGAGAGTACTCCAGTCCGCACTCAGGGGACTTGGAGATTTAAGTCGTTTATACTCTAGTCTGCACTCTGGGGACTTAGAGTACTCCAGTCCGCGCTCAGGGGACTTGGAGAATTAAGTCCTTTATACTCTAATCCGCACTCTGGGGACTTAGAGTACTCCAGTCCGCACTCAGAGGACTTGGAGATTGAAGTCGTTTATACTCCAGTTTGTACTCCGGGGACTTAGAGTACTCCAGTCCGCGCTCAGGGGACTTGGAGATTGAAGTCGTTTATATTCCATTCCGCACTCTGGGGACTTAGAGTACTCCGGTTCACACTCTGGGGACTTGGAGATTTAAGTCGTTTATACTCCAGTCCGCACTATGGGGACTGAGAGTACTCCAGTCCGCGCTCAGGGGACTTGGAGATTTAAGTCGTTTATACTCTAGAGTGCACTCTGGGACTGAGAGTACGCTAGTCTGCACTCAGGGGACTTGGAGATTTAAGTCGTTTATACTCTAGTCCGCACTCTGGGGACTTAGAGTACTCCAGTCCACGCTCAAGGGACTTGGAGATTGAAGTCGTTTATACTCTAGTCCGCACTCTGAGGACTGAGAGTACTCCACTCCGCGCTTTGGGGACTTGGAGATTTAAGTCGTTCATACTCTAATCCGCACTCTGGGGACTGTGAGTACTCCAGTCCGCACTCAGGGGACTTGAAGATTGAAGTCGTTTATACTCTAATCCGCACTCTGGGGACTTAGAGTACTCCAGTCCGTGCTTAGGAGACTTGGAGATTTAAGTCATTTATACTCTAGTCCGCACTCTGGGGACTTAGAGTACTCCAGTCCGCACTCAGGGGACTTGGAGATTGAAGTCGTTTATACTCTAGTCCGCACTCTGGGGACTTAGAGTACTCTGTCCGCGCTTAGGGGACTTGGAGATTTAAGTCGTTTATACACTAGTCCGCACTCGAGGACTTAGAGTACTCCAGTCCACGCTCAGGGGACTTGAAGATTTAAGTCGTTTATACTCTAGTCCGCACTCTGGGGACTGAGAGTACTCCAGTCCGCGCTCAGGGGACTTGGAGATTTAAGTCGTTTATACTCTAGTCCGCACTCTGGGGACTGAGAGTACTCCAGTCCGCACTCAGGGGACTTGGAGATTTAAGTCGTTCATACTCTAGTTCGCACTCTGGGGACTTAGAGTACTCCAGTCCGTGCTCAGGGGACTTGGAGATTTAAGTCATTTATACTCTAGTCCGTACCCTGGGGACCTAGAGTACTCTAGTCCGCACTCAGTGGACTTGGTGATTGAAGTTGTTTATACTCTAGTCCGCACTCTGAGGACTTAGAGTACTCCAGTCCGTGCTCAAGGGACTTGAAGATTTAAGTCGTTTATACTCTAGTCCGCACTCTGGGAACTTAGAGTACTCCGGTTCGCACTCAGGGGACTTGGAGATTGAAGTCATTTATACTCTAATCCGCACTCTGGGGACTTAGAGTACTCCAGTCTGCACTCAGGGGACTTGGATATTGAAGTCATTTATACTCTAGTCCGCACTCTGGGGACTTAGAGTATGCCAGTCCGCACTCAGGGGACTTGGAGATTGAAGTCGTTTATACTCTAGTCCGCACTCTAGGGACTTAGAGAACTCCAGTCCGCATTTAGAGGACTTGGAGGTTTTTATCGAGAGTATTCGTATTTCCACCCATTTAATTTGTATTTCATTTACCGTATCGAGGCTAATGCTATTGAATGAATGATCGGACCACATTTTCTCATGGAATGGGACTCTGCCCCCAGCATGAAGGATGAAACTTGAAGAATGGACGGCCGATTCTCGTCCGCTTGGTGATTATAGCTCTTCCAATCAAGTCAACGATGTAGGTATATGAAAGATGGTTGGATCACATCCATGCTGGGTTAGATAGTCAAATCTCACACAATTTTTTCGTATCTCTTTCTAGAAACTAAGAATAATGGATTATTGAATAGACACGGTAAGTTGCATATGTTTCAAGGTGCAGTCATGTCCATGTATTGAGAGTAATGGTTGACAAGTAGGTAGTCCATCACAACTACTCCAAGTCGAGCTTTCGAATAACATTTTGTGTTCAAGGTAGGATTTGGTGTGTAAATGATCAAATCACGTCCACTCTAGACAGATCCCGACGTCACTGAGCTTCAAGAGGGGCATCTGTATTTTTTCAAACTTTGTTCAGTGACTCAATTTGAGTGGATGATCGGGCCATGATCATTCCAAGCCTTGCTTAGGTCTCCAAGTCAAATGTGGAGGTCGATGAATGTGAGGTCATTCGTGTTCACTTTGTATTGGGCACTGATCATGGTGAGCTTTTCAAATCTAGTCCATAGCCCCAAATCAAAGGCATATGGTTGATGGTGAGTGATTGAATTATGCTCGTCTAGATGTAACTCCACACGTTCGATCATGGTCTGCGTGGATTGGTTGGTGACCAAATTTGAGTACCTGGTCACCTGGATCGCTTTGAAAGTAGTTTAGTTCAAGCTAGTCATAGTTCATAGAACAATTGAAATAGAAATAAATTTGGAAATAATTCAAAGAAGATTAGGATAAATCTCATTGATAAGTGAAGCAGTATCGTGTGCTCGCTATTCGACTTTGCCCCTGGCTCCTTTCAAAGGGATGTCGGCCGTCAGCAATCCAATTGATAATCATAGCCCTTTATTAATAGGCATCGAATGTTCACAGCCCGCCATTCTACAGGACTTGTACATACTATTGAAGCTTTCCTTTCCAGATCAGCTTTTCGATCACACCTTGGAGGTGTTTGTAATCGACCGTGTTAGGATCAGTGACCATCTGGGAATATACAACATTCCCCTGATTTTCTTTAGACTTTGGTATACTCTCTCGAGGTTGGTTTCTAGTACCACTCCGAGTCGCGAGTCTTCAAGTAGAGGTTGTAATTGAATCTTTCAAAGGGCATATGAGTCGAATTTTGTGGTCTTGTTTTGTCTACTGGAATCAGCGTCCTTAGCCAACGGGCCTTCATTGTTATTTTTCCTAGTGTGTTCCACTTCTCCTCACTTTGGTTCTGATTCATTTTATGACAGAAACAATCCATGGTCGCAGGAGGCTTTCCAACTAACTAGCTGCCGAAATATATATGGAAGTCGACTTTCCTCAAATGCGATCAGTGTGATATCCTTGTTAGCATTTGGAATAAATTGCTTAGAGCCAAACATTGGTCTGCTAGGAGTCACTTTGGGAGTGTCGTTTGAGTTGCGATTGCTTGTCCACTCCTTTGTTGTCGTTTAGAAGCTATCGCTAGATCGTCTATGCGCTGGTCAATCATGGGATGTAAGGGAAGTGGATAGAATGTTCTTTTATTAAGTTGAGTTTTGAATTCACCATCCGGAGGCACTGCACTATGGCTAGGGGTCGTATAAGACGTATGGCTCGGCCTAGATATCGCTCGGCCTCGAGGTATGGATCGGCATTCGGATGTCACTCGGCCTGGAGGTATGGATCGACATTCGGATGTCGCTCGGCCTGGAGGTATGGATCGGCCTGGAGGTATGGATCGGCATATGCCTTTTCTGGGGCAATCGGCATATGCCTTTTCTGGAACAACCGACATACGCCTTTTCTAGAATGTTCGTCATACGCCTTTTCTGGGGCGATCGACATATGCTTTTTCTGGTCGGCCTTTATTCAACTCGAGTGCAAACTTCAACGTCCAATCCCCAGATCTTGCGTACATCAGTGAATCCAATCTATGGCTATCAGCTTCCTATAGATTTCTTTCAAATCTGAGTAGAATAGGAAGTTTTCTAGTAGACAACTGGATTTGTCTCGCGAATATGGAAATCCACTAGTAGACGATGAGATCCAATCAAGCTGAGAATTAATTCTTAATGAAAGCACCAAAATGTTAGTACCAAAATTGGTCACTAGCACCCTTAAGAGAGATTGTGTAGAGAGATTAATGAAGAAAGTAAGTTAAACAGATGATAATATGCAGATTTAAATGCAGAAAAAACGAACACCAGATTTATAGTGGTTCGGCGTAATTGCCTATGTCCTTTTTGAGGTTGATCTTTATTGCTTTTCTCGATAATCGACTACAGATACAATCCATATATCAATTATATTGAATACAATTGCTAAGCAAAAAAGATAAGTCTTGAATGAGTCTTGGATGCGGCAGAGTCTTCCCGGTGTTCTCTAAAAAAAGGTCCATTTCATTGTGCCTCTGCCCTTCTATTTATAGACGAAGATGGGTTGGACTTCCCTTATGGGCTTAGGAACAAGGTACATCGGTCCATAGTAGGTGATTTCTATGCACCGGGCCAAGCAGGCCAAACGCTCTTGCTTTGCCTTAGGCCTGACAACTTGCTAACACCTCCAGTCTGCACCGTGCCAGGGATGCCGAAACATGTCGATTGCATCAAACCCTTATACCTCCAGGTTCTTCTTGGTCAGAATCTTGTCTAGTGCTAATAATAATATCTTCACCTGTCATTTTGTAGCCGGCCAAGGTGTCGGGTAACACCTAATGAAATTAATTGCTTCTTATCATAACAACTTTATGTCACTTTTCCTTTATACATTTTTCCATTTTATCTCTCTCGTGATAATACCCATTATCCTTAAGGAAGCTTCTAGATCATTTCATGATATATGAAGAGGAGAGCGTGTTAATTAGTTGCTAATATGTTCATTTGATCATTAACTAAGTGTGTGATAGTTCGAACAACTTATATTGATCGAAAACTATTTCTTGATAATCCGATTTTCAGTCACGTTATCGATTTTTTTTCAAAGAACGTATTTCTATCAAAAAAAATTAAAAACAATTTTCTTATCATTCTACATTAATTAGATGATTCTAAACAAGTATACAAAATCATATTTATAACATTTAATTATATATCAAAATGTATCAATATTCGAAGACGAAGTGTTCGAATTCTACGTCGCAACATTCTCCCTCACTTAGAAAATTTCTCCCTCGAAATTCAAAAAAGAACGATAAGCAAAGAAGATAGGAGAACAAGAAATATACAAACTATATACAAACTAAATTACAAACCAAAATGCATACCGAGTGACTCCACCTCAAGCGGTGAGTACACTACAAAAGATATACGATACTAAGATAAGAAGGAAATCCAACTCTATAACCAAAAATGGATGGATCCCCTTCAAAATGCCTTCCTTATTTCTTGTACCACCCCGAGCATCCTTGCTCCACACACTTCTAGCCTTCACAAAAGAATAAGCACACAAACACTCAAATAGCATTCACAATTACTAGCAACCAATGCCTATGTTTTGCTCATGAGGTTCGAAACTTTTCCATCGCCCAAGGATGATAAATAACCTACTAAGCATACCTTATGCTCAACGGCCTTAGGTTCTTACTTATACGATTATTCATACTACATTATAACAAATCGAAGAGTCATCCCTCAAACTCTTCATAAATTTACATGGTATACAAATATACTAAAGCCCGTACAATGTATATATATCATCCATATGCAATATCTGATCTGATCACTTACTCTATCACATAGGTTTCACTTCCCAACTAGCATAGTTCATGTGACCTCTCTAGTGCGGACTCCAATTTGGTTACTTGACTAGAAACCTCTATTCTCCTTACGTAGTTATTTACTATGATAGAAAACTTTGGATCTTATCAAAAATACATATCATGTGTTCGCCGTTAAAAATCAAGGTGGAAAATTCTTGTTCGGACCGGTGCATATAACCTCGAAAACATGTACTCAAATATTGGATTAAGAATAGTTATGAGAATAAAATGATCAACATACAACTTACGTATTTATCCTATTGATTTCTTAATTATACCAATATCTTTTATCACTTTCGTTTGTCCAAATAGTATATCTCTCCAATACTAAAATTATTTATGAACCATTTCATAAAAACATAACTTCAAGTTTATAATCATTTTATAACTTATGTTCATACTCGTACAATACTCCATTAGATCCTAAGAGTATGTACCAGCATCAAATTTTTAACAAGTAACAAATTTAAAACTGGTTCTAACTTGCTATCTTCTCAATTCAAGTGTTATATAAACTCAGCTTTTATATTTTCACAAAACACTTAATTACAGGCTTTATGATAATTCGAAAGTTTCCGACTATCCAAAATCATCAAAAGTTCCATTTTATTTTTAATAAATGAAAACTACCAAACAACATATCATATTTTGATGCACATTCATACTTTTCTAATGCGTAAGTTACATGTGTCTATGGAATAAATTAATATGAAAACTTCAGAACTAAACACCAATTTTTATTTTAAATCATTTGGAAATAATATATACATATAGCTTTTGTACCAAAATCAATTTTTCCAAAACAACTTCATAGCATCCTACACTTAGAAATCTGAAAATGAATACCGATGATGTTACAGTCATCGTCGAAATTATTTTCAAGCGACCGAAGTGAGTTCAGTATATCCAAACCATATTTTTATACTTAATCGTAATCATTACAAATTTGTATTAAATACTTCGTATAATAATACTAAGTATCATGATCTCAATTTCGTAAATCAACCTCACAAATATTTACTTTCCAATAAAATATTATTACTTTCTCCAGAATCTTGAAAAATAGTTTTAAAGATGCCGGGATTTAAGTTCTTAAATTCTCTATTTAAATCCTTTTCGTTTATATACCATGCTTCATAAACTATACACATATAGAATTACTTTCTTACATAAATCATTTAACAAATATTTATTTTCAAAATATTTCTTACCTTTCCATTATAGTAAACATCTTTTACTAAATTTTAGCTTTTAACCCAACATTTTCACCGAATGCCTTTTAGTCAAATAGTGAAATTTAATTCATAAGGTGTTCGTTTCAATGTGCCCATAATTACTGTCTACCCACCCACGATGGAAAAAGGTAAAGTTTCTCATAAACTGGTTGAGATAAATCAATCACATACAATACTTAATGTTCCTAATATGCCGAGCATGACTAAACAATCAAGGTTACGTGATATTAAACTAGAAGAAGCACTAATATCAAACCAGACATGAATAGGTAAACTATAAACAGATAGTATACCATCAAGTATCTACTTTCTCTTCTCGGCTGTAGATGTGGAAGGTGCTGAAGTAAGTGGGAAAACCCAAGGTTATTGTCCTATCTGAAGCATCGTACAATCCCTTAACAAATGACTTGGCAGATGGCAGTTGTAGCAGCTCCTTGGTGTAAGTTGCGCCTTCACGGTCTATGGCTCAATCTTCATAACCTTAGTAATTGGTTCCTTAGAGACTTTCCCTCATTTTCCTTCCTTACGCTCCCTAGCAAAATGACCCTCCTTCCCACAGTTATAGCAATTGAAACTTGAAGTAACCCCCGGTGGCTGAAACTTGCGCTTGTTGCTTCTGGTTGATGCAGATACAGATAACTCTGAAGCTGAACTCTCGAACCGGAAAGCCACAATTATAATACGCTTAAATGCTCCCTGGATATGATTCTTCATGTCCTAATATACCATGTTGCACAAATTAATCCAAGTTTGGGCCTCGATGATAGTCTCGGTACCGTTGAACCTCTTTTTTCCCAATATCTCAAACTCACACCATATCGAAGCAAAGTCATTCCTTGGTCGATTTTGCACTGCTCCTTCCACTATACTTCCCTTAATATTAAAAGCCCTAGTATCCAAAGTTCTTACTACCTAATCAAAGCAAAACTTCCTTCAAGACACGAAAGAATAGAGTTCTTGGATATGATTTTCACCCCAACTCTCTGCCTTTTGTTTAGATGCAGTCCCAACATAAATGTGGGTCTTAAAACTGAGTCAACTGCTTTGACCTCTTTATCTATCTGGTCTAGTGAGTAGCTAAGAAGAATAGGATTCTGGTATCCAACTCGGTCCTAGAGTATACTTTTTCCAAATATCCTTAAGGTAAAGATGTCTATTAGTCGCTTAGTAACATCAGATAATTTGTTTAACAAACATGTTTACTTGATTTAAAACTTATCTTCCATAAACCACTTCATATATTACAAGCTAAACACTTATCACTGGCATTCATAACCCATACCATTGGTTTACATAATATAGATACAATAATTAACCACAATACCTATTTACAAGATACAATACTAAAGCTAAAGAAAACACCCTTAGAAACCATACTTTGACACTCTTAAACAGGGCTTTCTCCCTTAGAGTCCTCTACCAGTGGTCCTTCCAAATCCATGATTTCTCCATCAATATCTGATTCCCAACCTAGATGGTACGTCCCTGCAGGTCCTGCTTCACCATCAGGCAGTAAGCCATTCTTGTGTTTAACCCCTTCGGCTCTATCTCATCATCAAGATCTTCCCCCATGTCTTCCTCATTTGCCATTAATTTTCCTTCCATTTCCCAAATAACAACATCGTCATTCTCGGATACAAGTTCCTCCTCTTGATCTTCCCTCTCTTGGGCTAGAACTTCCTCCTCTGAATCTTCAACTACCATTTCCTCCTTTAGATCCTATCCTCTTCCAAATTGCCAAAAACAAGTCCCTCCATCTCCCGTCTAGCCACGGCATGCCTAAACCTTTCTGCCAACCAGCTCCCTCTTTCTATATCAGATACCATTCCTAAAACAACAAGAACTCTGGGCAATATATATTAAGATTGTTAAGAAACTGAAGGATAGAGTTATTTCAAGGAAAAGATACTAAGAGAGGATTACAAAGAAAGTGATTTTCCTAAAGAATAATTATAAAAGTCTATTTTTCAAAATACAAGTACTCTCTCATATGTATAATACACTCGACTCGTTCTATGGTATCGCTTACCCTATACTGATGAGCCATACCCAACCAAAGTCAAGGTGTTCGCTCAACCTCGAGCTTTAACACCAAAGGTAACGACCCACCCTTTTGACCCTCAAATGTTGACATTGATACATCCACGGCATTTATATGTCGAACACTTATGTGCTAAAAAGATGAATTATTAGGATAAAAGAAAAGAAAAGAAATAGAACAAGAAAAGAACACAATATCAGAATCTTACAATGGAACAAAAATATTTTATATCAAAGGAATGGTACAAAAGGGTTACTTTGATTATAGAAATATCAGAGTTACTAAAACCTAAGTAATTTCAGAGTAGAAAAATGCAAGGGAAATTAGAATACTTTGGTTGATAATCCTTCAACTCTTCTCCGTAAGCTCCAAAGCGTCCAGAGCTAAATCTAGAAATATACATGGTGTTGACTCGAGCATTAAGAAAAAACATCAGGATAGGTCTTGTAAAACACCATGAGAAAATACATGAACATATGTAACCAAAACAGCACTTATTGGGACTGTATGGATACCCATAACAGTTTTCCCTCAAAGGAACCAACCATTCATTAGGTTTAATAAAGTGATATACTAGATACTGTATAGGGTGTAGCACATAAATTATATCAAGAAGTTGTAGTGCTAACATTGGTCATGCTACAACATATTTAAGATACAATCAAATTCAATAAGGCACGTTTGAATAATTGATTTTCCATGGAGATCTCTTTGGGGAAGTCAAATCCAAACTCTATGCATAAGGGTCAAAAAGTACCTACGAGCATTGTATATCTCTAGACAAAATATACCATTAAGGTAAAAACAAGCGGCCCAGCGTTCGAACATAAACATGAACAACGTAAACCAAATATCATCAACTTTCCCATGCAATATATCGATAAATATCTCTAGATATGGAGTTTATAATACCTTGACATGGGTCGCTAACCCAAGGTTGTGAGCCCTACTCTTTTTTAGTCATTTCCGATGTTGAGGTTACGTTCAACATCTTCATCCGAGTCTTCATCCTCGAATAGAGCACGAATCCCATGTTGGATTCTAACATCTCGAATAAATGTCAAAATCACATATGGATTCCCATATCTTAACAGATCTCGGAATCACACATGGATTCCCATATCCTGAATAAATCATGAACATTTACTGTGTTCAAGCATTTTAAACAAATCTTGAATCTTCAAATAGATTCCCTTTCTTCAATGCTTCCAAAACATAGAACTCATATACTAGTTTTGAAGTGGTATTCGATAAGTAAAATACTTACTAATCTCGGACTCTTCAAAACTAATAGATGAATTTTTGTAAACTCAATTCCGGTTCTTTCAGAAGTAAGTGAAAGCTAGAGACATTTCATACAAATACACCTCCTTAGGTGTTCTTATTGGCATGAAATCATGAAGTCTTTCGATTACGTCCTAAGTTAATATTTGGTCAAGTTCAATAATCGACTAATCAATTATCTAGTCAAAACAATTGCTTATACAAATCATGGTTCGTATACTTAACTCATTTTCGACATTCCATTTTAACTATTCCTCACCCAAGAGTGAAGCTAGATAAGTTTGGGCACTGGTTGCTCCAAGCCTCGCCTAAAAATTTCATTCTTGAATCTTGCAAATAGATAAGTCTGCCTCTTTGGCTTTTAGTGTTAAGTATAGTAGTAATGATTTCCATAAACAAGTAATAAATCAATACGGTTATTGATACGTTTTCAACATTTTCCACGTACTTATTCCTCGGTGAAGAGAGAAACCCGGTAGGTTAGAGCTCTATTGCTCCATCCCTACTCGTCATCAATTTTAGCTCTCATAAGTAGATAAGATTACTTCTTTGGCTTATTAGTGTTAATCATAGTTAATTACTTTTCAAATAAGTAATTAACAACTATCTATTTGGCCATTAAGCAATTGCTAACCCCTTTCTAACCTTTTGTTTATAATCTGAAACAAGATATTTTCCAAGATATTTATATAAGATATTTATAATTCATAATACTTATAATATATTTTAAAATGTTTCTTTAAAATAACACTTGAAAATAACAAGTTTGAAAAATCATTAGAAACTTGAAAACGACCTGTTTTAACAAAATATCTCTCCATTGAAAATTCACAACTAATCCTTAAAAATTCATACAAATATCAAACAACTTTTAAAATAATCTAATATGAGTTATCCAATATTTTTAAAAAAAGTGAAACAAATCGCTCAAATTTATTGTCTTTTTCGAAATATTTGAAGTCCAAAAATCAAGGTTAAACGAGGCAGTTTGCACTAATGATATTTTGACCATTTTTGAGATGTCGCTTAACTTTTTAATATTCCATCTTTTAATATCAACAAACATACATATAAAACATTGCAAATATGGCAACAAACCCTTCAGGATCTCTTTACAAAGTTCCATAACAATTGCCAAAAACAAGGCTATTCTAAACTGCTTCTATAGCGACTATCGCTATAAGTGCACTTTTAAATCCAAGTCATATCTCAACCTATTTTCAATTAAAACCTATGTGCTTTTTTCAATGTCTAGTCATATGTCATATAAGCCCACTTAAGTACATTCCAAGTTTGTTCAAGTCCATGTACATTGATTACATATGTCACTTACTTTTAAAGAAGTTGCAACCATTATTTTAGCATAAGTTAACAACAATTCAAAATAACTTTAACACAATCAAACACAACATATATGTGCTATATTTTTCATATAAAGTAAGGTGTTAATGTTAGGAAATGAAATCTACAGTTTCGATGACAACAATTATACAATGGAAATCAAATGTGCATATATATTTCTTTATACAGGTTCTTGCAAGAATAACATCACTAGAAAGACAAGAACAAGGCTCAAAGAACACTACAAAAGACTACAAGTCCATAGGTACAAAGAAGCAACATAAAAGATGCACAAAGCAGACATGCACAAGTTTCAGACGTTTGGGTGCATAAGCCAGACGTCTGGACAAGTCCTCTAGCTACAAACAGACTAAACCAGACATCTGGTAATATCACTCAGACGTCTGAAAATATATTGTATACAAAAAAAATATTACGAGACATCTGATACGAATACCAGACGTCTGATTTCGAACTCGGATTTTAAATTTAAACTTCAACTGCCACATTCGAATGGACATCTCCACTTCTCTTCGCTGCAACTCTTCATCATCAACAGAAGCAACTATAGAGCACTTGTTAAAGGAAGCAACTACTCAAGGAACCTCTCTACAACTATATATATCATCAAGAATCAAGAGAACAAATTACCTTACTTACTTACGCTCTCTAATTACATACTCTATTATGTACTCTTGATCTCTAACAATCTATACTTGTATTTTACTCTTTCAAATATTCAGTTCTTCATAGATAATACTCTCTAGATATATATTGGAAGCATTTGTACTAATTAGTCAATATCCGTGTTATAGAACACACATTTGAAAAGAACAATATATTATAACCAAGCATATATCTCCAAGGAAAGCGAGGGTGTTTGATAATCGAATTCCGAAGTGGAGCTTCAGGACTGGACGTAGGATGGGAGGTCCGAACCAATATGAAATCCTGGTATGCTTATTCTACATTTACGTAGTTTAATATTTTCTTAGTTGCATTATATATTTTGTCACATATACTTGCATAACACTACACGATCCTCCCTGTAGACTTTCAATTGGTATCGAAGCAAGGTTTGATCAAAGTAATGTAACATGTTTTTGAATCACTATAATATGACAAGTATTTTTCAAGAAGGTCAATCCACAGCACGACCCCTACTTTTTAATGGTTCTAACTATGCATATTGGTCAACACGTATGAGAATTTTTATGGAAGCTAATGAATTAGAAATTTGATCAGCCACTCAAAATAAATATGAAGCATTTGACACTGCTATGAACACATGGAATGATGATGAACACATGAAATGATGCACAAAAAATCGTAGCTTCCAATAATGCCAAAGCTATGAATGTTTTATTTTGTTCGTTAGATAAGAATGAATTTTCACGTGTCATGTTATGCAATACTACATATGATATTTGGCATACCTTACAAGTTACACACGAAGGCACAAACAAAGTTAAACAAACTAAGATTTCAATTTTACAAAATCAATTTTCATCATTTAAAATGAAACAAAATGAATCTATAGTAGACATGTACTATAGATTCCAAACCATTCAAGCATGATTTAATGGCACTTAGAGTCAAATTCATAAATTCTGACTTATCATCTAGAATACTCAATTCTTTAACTTCAGAGTGGGAAAGAAAGTATTAGCTACCGAAGAAGCTGATGATCTCTCAACACTCTTAGTTGAAGAATTGATAGAAATTTAATGTCCTATGAAGCTAATTTGCAGGCATGAAAAGAACAAAATTCGAAAAAGAAGAACATAGCATTTCTAGTAACAAATGAAGACTCCGACTTAGATGAAGAAGGTAACAACCCACATATTTTACGATTGTATATTTAAATATAGCATCGTTAGTCGGATTAACATCTTGAAATGCTACTTTTTGCAAACAGTCGAATTAGAACTCGAGACCACTTCCATTGAGTTCAAAATGGCATTGCGACCTTTTTTAGTATAAACATTGATATATTTGGAGTTGGGTCGAATTTTGCTATTTTTCTATTGGCCTTTGAGTTTGGGTTTTAGCCCACTAACCCAACTCATCTTATACCATAACTCCTCAACTCTTCATTATTTATGCTCCTCATTTCCTAACACTCTAACTAAAAGAAAAATGGGGGAAATGATAGGAGAATTGAAATTACTAAGCCCTAGTTTTGCTAGGAAATTCAAGTTCTAGCTCCAAAATCAAAGAGAAGCTTAGGTAAGTATCATCTTCATCTTCTCCATCTCAATCTCTCTTCAATTTTCAGAAATGCCTATAACCTAACTTAGGAAAACTTCACCTTTGGTAATAGATTGAAGATTCTAGAGGTGTATTGAAGAGGAATTGGTCTTGCTTTGTTTTAAAGTCTCTCATTCGTTGTCTTTTAGTTTTAAATGTGAGTTTTTGAACTCACATCTATGACTATAACTTTCATTATTGTTAGGTATGAATTCCTAACATCTGTTCATGTTCATTTTCTTTTGATTTGAATTGATTTGGTGAATTTTCCAAATTTTGGTGTTTTGAAGTCAAAATCTTTAAAGATCCTATCTTGGATGCTTGAACATGTTATTTGGGGTGTATCGAAGAGCCTATAAGGCTGGGTTATCGCTTGGCATAAATCCTTAGTCTCCGTCGCTCGTCCGATCGCTTCCGAATCGTTTTGGCAACCATTGGCCTAGGCAAATTGTTGCCAAGAATAGGCAACCATTCTGGTTGGAAGGCCCAGATGTTTGGTTATGGTTGTTGGAGAAAAAATATACGGTAGAAAATAAAAAATGGCATAGACAAATTCCAAACATCTGACTTATTGATTCAGACGTCTTGTAAGGGTTCAGACGTCTGGTTTGAAATTCCAAACGTCTGGGGGTTTTCTGGAATATTTCCAGAACCTAAATATAGACGTCTGGATTAACCCCCAAACATCTGGAACCATTCAGTTTTATCTATTTGCCTATTTTTTCAGCAAATTTCCAATGGTTATCAATTTTTGTTGATCCGATTAGTTGTTATCATTTTTATCGATCTTAACGACTTCTTTTTAGGATTTTTGGAAATATCCATTTGATGGATTTGATATCGATCTCTATGGATTTGATTCACGTCTTCGAATGTGTTTTTTTGGTGATCGGTTGTTTTTACAATCGTTTTTTATGATTTGTCACTTTAAAATACAATGGTTTCTATACTAGTAGTAAATATTTGAACTCTTTCACAAAAATGATTTCAACGTTACTTTTAATACATAACCCGTTTTCAAATCCGTTTTCTAACCTATTTGTATATACAAACTTTTATCTCACTCGTATGAGAAATCTAATTAAACGACTTAGCAAAACAAGTGGCATGAAATGCTTGTGTTTACTTTGTCGGTTAATTCTTGAACTTGTTCGATTGAACTCTTGTGACAATTTTCGAGTGGAAAACTACAATTTGTTCATAAATATTTAAGTTAAGCCGTGGTTATAGGACATGAAGCTAAACTCATTTATTTACTAGCTTAGTATAATTTCACACTTCTTACTGATCAACGATGATCATTTTACAGTTTAGACTAGCGATATGCGATGTCTCTTTGTCCACTGGGGGACTGTACCTCGTTTTATTGAGCTTCATCTCATTTCTTTTATGGGATAGCGACCCACTGTCTTTGGACCATTCATGGAGCAACCGGCTCGATAAGTCGGAGCATGGGGCGTATCTTTCTAGGTGCATTGTTGTTCGTTTATGCATGAGGAGTATCTTTCTAGGTGCGTCGATGTTCGTTTATGCATGGGGCATATCTTTCTAGGTGCGTCAATGTTCGTTTATGCATGGGGCATATCTTTCTAGGTGCGTCGATATTCGTTTATGCATGGGGCGTATCTTTCTAGGTGCGTCGATGTTCGTATATGCATGGGGCGTATCTTTCCAGGTGCGTCGATGTTTGAATATGCATGGGACGTATCTTTTTAGGTGCGTCGATGTTTGTTTATGCATGGGGCGTATCTTTTCAGGTGCGTCGATGTTCGACTGTGCCTGGGGCGTATCTTTTTAGGTGCGACGATGTTCGGATTATGGAATAGCTTTCCGTTTGTGATACACGTGTTTGTGAGTTTTCATGCTCCCGTTTGTGATAGCATCCCCTTTGTGATTTCTAGATTTCTAATTGATGATTTTTGGAATTTGTGTTGCACCAATTTTTTTAATTTATGTTGATAAGTTGTATCAATATTTGTAGTTTGGTGAATAAAATGAAGAATATGACATTCTTTTTGGTGCTTGAGAAAGTTTGAGATATTATATGATTTTTTGTTGTCACTTAATATATACTTGTCTCAGTATGTCATTATTGCTATCATACGTTTTTGTCATATATTTTATCCTATCTTATTTTATATGATATTTATAGCTAAACTGATCCGTTTATTATTTTCTTCCTAAATAATACTCGGGTCAAACCGAGGTAGGTCCGTCATCTGACTTTTGGCTAACTACTTAGCTTAATAGTTTTTTTATGCATTCGAGATAGAGACTCCTTGATGTATACATATTCTTTTTGTCTAGCACTTGTACATATTCTTTTGTGATGTAGTGGGTCTTACATGACCACAACTTTGATGTACACTTTACGTGTTATATTCATATCTATTTCCGCCTTTGTGATATGAATATCTGTGACTGATTTATGTTATGCTTATTTTATATTTGTTTTCGAAGACCGCATAGCCACTATGTAGTAGCTTTGAGTTTGTATTGGCATGTCGGATTTGCTCTTGAAACGAAATGCATGATCTTCTATCTGGCATATCGATACTCACACAAAGCAATTACACGGATGGTAACTCCTTAACAGCCTTATTCTTCGTGCTAGTCGATGGTGTTACCCTATAATATCCTTAGCTAGTGTGAGTATAGAGGTGGGGCGTCATAGCTTGGTAACAAAGCCAAACTTCGGAACAATATAGAATATTATAGCAATGATCATTGTCCTAAGTCTCTCTTAGGACTCGTGCCTTAGGATTTAACTCGAGTCATTGGATCCGTTCTATCCTATTTTCTTTTATGATTCCTTATTTTATCAATCATGACTGTTTGATATTTATTCTGAGAACAACCTTTTTCCTCTTCTTTCTTTCTTTCTTAAAGAAGAGAAATGGTTAGACCTGGCAGTCTCAACGCCGGTCAATCCAGTGCTACTCCTTAGGATGGAGTATTTATATCTGCCCAGCAGCTTTTAGATCTTATAAAGAATGCTCAAGCTGCCGAACCCATTTCAGAGCCTACTCATCCTAGATCTGGGTTTGCATGCTTGTGCAGAGATTATACCAATTTGGGTGGAAGGCCATTCAGGGGATCCGAAAGTGTTATAGAAATCCAAGCTTGGCTTAGATCATGCGACTGCATCTTTTCTTGCATGAATCTTGTTGATCACCATCGAGGCCAAGTGGCTTCTAGCATGCACCAAGAAAGAGCATTATATTGGTATGAGTTTTTGATTTCAAAGATTATCAAAGGGGATCTTACTCGGGAGCAATTCTGAGAAAAGTTTGAGTTGAAGTTTGTGCCAGAATCTAAAAAAGTAACTTTGGCTCGGCGCTTTATTGACCTTGTTCAAGATAGATCTTCTGTGACGGATTACGTCGCATCTTTTGAACCTCTCTATAAATATGGGATCGGGTATATTAATACCCCATTGAATAAAAATCAAAGGTTTGTCTGTAGGTTGAATAAGAATCTCAAAAAGCCTTTACTTCTGAAACTGGAAGTTTCTTTTGATAACTTGTTGATATCGCTCTTCGACTTGAAGATGCCAATAAAGAAATCGATGTTGAAGTTGTGGGTGCCAACAGAACTTCAACATCAACAAGAAGAGGCCTATTAAGTTCAAAGGCCCCAATCCCAACAAGAAAGGGGAGCAAGAAACTTCATTAGCAAAGACTCCTACCTCTAGTCGTTGACAATGCTACAATTGTGGTTCTACGGACCACTATGCAAATGAGTGTCTGAAACCCATTTATTATCGCTATTGCAAAAGTTTGAGTCATCATATATCTGCGTGTCCCGTCCTTCAAAGTAAGAAGGAGAGAAAGCTAAATGTTGTGCAAGCTCCTAGTGACACTTCTCTTGGTCAAGGTAATTCTTCTTCTATCCTTGATGGCATTAATTTATTTCGTGATTATCTTATTCGAGTTCTTTTTGATACGGGTGCATCTCATTCTTTTATATCAAAGGAACTTGTTGATACTTTTTCTTTAAACCTTTTGGGCTCGATGACTACACTGAGAATTGCGAATCCAGTTAATGGATTCGCACACTCAGTTTACTTTGTAACAATGTCGATATTATTTTATGTGATTATGCTTTTCGATCCGATTTGCATGTTATGTGCTACTTAGGTTTCAAAATTGACTTTTTTTATGAAAGAGTTGGCTTAATCATTATGAATCCCATATCCTATATCCCGATAGGATTATCGACATTCTCAATCTGTTAAGCAGGTTTTCACTTTTCTTAATGATCTCGATTCCAATTCGGTGGCATCATTTTATTCTTTAAACCCACATGATGAGTAAAATGTAATTTCTCTCATTCAAGTAGTGTGTGAATTTTTGGTATTTTTGAGCTTTTCTTAGGATTATCACCTAAGCAATCTATTGAGTGGTGCTAAGGTCTTTTCAGTTCAACTCTGCCACCGGTTTTCATTAGTTATGAGTTGCGAACGATAGCGTTCCACAAACTGCATTCCGCACTTATTACGATTCTTATGAATGGCTTGTTATGCCATTTGGATTGACGCACCCTCTATCTTATTTCATCCATCTTATGAATTGAGTATTCTGCAATTATTTCGATGATATCATCCTTGTATTCATTGATTTTGGATGAAAACAACAATTTAAAATTCGCAAATCTTTTCAATAAGATATCTATAAGTATAATTGGATTTTGTTCTTAAAACGAGCAAAGAATATTTGTAACAATTTTAAGTGACATGTTTATCATATAGAAGATGATTTGTGTTGTTTTTCCTATTAAGTGCTTTAAGAATTCTGGTCGATGCGCTTGATCAACATTATCGATAGGAATCTCCTAAATGCTATGATGAGATAGTCAGACACAGTAAATTTTAAATTTTTCTAAAAATATGATTACATAAAGTTAATTATAATTTTTGAAAGTCTTGGCTTTTTGGGAAAGAGGATCATTTAAAAGAACTCCTTTTCGGTGCCCCAATTCTTGTGATTCCCAAAGGGAACCAAGACTTCGCTGTTTGAACCGATGCTAATCGTATTGGTTTGGGTGCCATTCTCTTGCAAAAGGAAACGTGCTATCACTTATGCTTCTATGCAATTAAAGCCTATCGAGACTAGGTATGCCACTCATGATCTCGTGCTCGCGGCCATTATTTTCCCTTTTAGAATTTGTCATAATTATCTTTTGAGAGAGAAATTTATTCTCTACACCAATCATAAATCTTTGAAATATTCATTTTCTTAAAAGGAACTTAGTTTGCGTCAACAACGTCGGCTCGAGTTCCTTGCATCTTATGATCTTGATATTCTTTATACTACCATAAAAGGAAATCGTGTTGTCAAGTGGTTGTTTCTATAATGATGTCCAAATGGAATGATATTTTTAACATGTACATTCGGACCGTTATTGTATTACGTCGTTGTTCCAAATTATTCGAGTTTCAGGTTCATCAAGAGTACCATTATTGTACTACATCGTTGCACCGACTCGATTTTCTGCTATTCATGAGTTTTCATGTCTCTCAACTATGGAAATGCCTTAGGGATTCCGATTCTATTCTTGACCCCGGTGTTATTGAAGAAATTGAAGTTTCATGTAATTTGACTTATGAGCGACATCCTATTCGCATCATTGCTTCAAAGGTTGAGCGCCTTCGAAATAAAGATGTTCCTCTTGTAAAAGTTCAATGGTCCTCAAATCCTAAGGATTTCTCTTGAGAATCCAGAGAATTCATTGAGCGAACACATCCGGACTTACCCTCTCGTGCACTTTAAGGTGAACTTCTCATTTCAAAATTTCTTCTTTTGTGTTGATATGCTTTTATGGTTGTTACTCCTTGTTTTCTTCTTAAGAATTGCGAGGACGCAATTTCTTTAAGTAGGGGAGTCTATTACAACCCGCATATTTTACGATTGTATATTTAAATGTTTTATTTAAATACAGTATCATCGGTCGGATTAAAGTCCAAAATGCTACTTTTTGCAAATAGTCAAATTAGAACTCGAGACCACTGTCATTGATTTCAAAGTGGCGTTTGTGACCTTTTTGAGTATAAACATCGATATGTTTGGAGTTGGGTTGAATTTTGCTATTTTTCTATTGGGCTTTGGGTTTGGGTTTCTGCCCATTAAGCCAAATCATCTAATACCCTAACTCCTCATCTCTTCATTCATTCTACTCCTCATTTTCTAACACTCTACGTAAAAGAAAAATTGGGGAAGAGATAGGAGATTAGAAATTTCTAAGCCCTAGTTTTGTTAGGAAATTCAAGTTCTAGCTCCAAAATCAAAGAGAAGCTTAGGTAACCATCCTCTTCATCTTCTCCATCTCAATCTCTCTTCGATTTTTAGAAATTCCTATAACCTAACTTAGGAAAAACTTCACCTTTGATAATAGATTGAAGATTCTAGAGGTGTATTGAAGAGGAATTGGTCTTGCTTTGTTTTAAAGCCTCTCATTCGTTGTCTTTGAGTTTTAAAGGTGAGTTTTTGAACTCGCATCTACGACTATAACTTTTATTGTTGTTAGGTATGAATTTCTAACATCTGTTCACGTTCATTTACTTTTGATTTGAATTGATTTGGTGAAATTTTCAAATTTTGGTGTTTTGAAGTCAAAATCTGTAAAGATCCTATCTAGGATGCTTGAACATGTTATTTGAGGTGTATAGAAGAGCCTATAAAGCTGGGTTGTCGCTTGGCATAAATCCCTAGTCTCCGTTGCTTGTTCGATCGCTTCCGAATTGTTTTGGCCATCATTGGCCTAGGTAAATTGTTGCCCAGAACAGGCAACCAGACACCTGGTTGTAAGGCCCAGACGTCTGGTTATGGTTGCTGGAGAAAAAATATACGACGGAAAATAAAAAAATGGTAGAGACAAATTTCAAACGTCTGACTAATTGGTTAAGATGTCTGGTAGGGGTTCAGACGTCTGGTTTGAAATTCTAGACGTCTGGGAGGTTTTCTGGAATATTTCCAAAACCCAAATCCAGACGTCTGGATTAACTCTTAGACGTCTGGAACTGTTCAGTTTTGCCTATTTGCCTATTTTTTGAGTAAATTTCCAATGGTTATCGATTTTTGTTGATCTGATTCGTTGTTATCGTTTTTATCGACCTTAACGACTTTTTTTGGGATTTTTGAGAATATCCATTTGATGGATTGGATATCGATTTCTATGGATTTGATTCACGTCTTCGAATGTGAATTTTTGGTGATCGATTATTTTTACAATCGTTTTCTATGATTTGTCACTTTAAAATATAAAGATTTCTATACTAGTAGTAAATATTCGAACTCTTTCACAAAAATGATTTCAACGTTACTTTTAATACATAACTCATTTTCAAATCCGTTTTCTAACCTATTAATATATACAAACCTTTATCTCACTCATATGAGAAATCTAATTAAACGACTTAGCAAAACAAGTGGTATGAAACGGTTGCGTTTACTTTGTCGGTTAATTCTTGGACTTGTTCGATTAAATCCTTGTGACAATTTTCGAGTGGAAATCTATAATTTGTTCGTAAATATTTAAGTTAAGCCAGTAGTTATGGGACGTGAAGCTAAACTCATTTATTGACTAGCTGAGTGTAATTTCACACTTATTACCGATCAACGATGATCATTTTATGGTTTAGACTAGCGATATGCGATGTCACTTTGTCCGTTGGGGGACTGTATCTCCTTTTATTGAGCTTCGTCTCATTTCTTTATGGGCAAGCGACCCACGGTCTTTGGACCGTTCATGGAGCAATCGGCTCTATAATTCGGAGCACGGAGCGTAACTTTCTAGGTGCGTCGATGTTCTTTTATGCATGGGGGGTATCTTTCTAGGTGAGTCGATGTTCGTTTATGCATGGGGCGTATCTTTCTAGGTGAATCGATGTTCGTTTATGCATGAGGTGTATCTTTCCAGATGCGTCGATGTTCGTTTATGCATGGGGTGTATCTTTCTAGGTGCGTTGATGTTTGATTACGCATGGGACGTAATTTTTAGGTGCGTCGATGTTTGCTTATGCATGGGGCGTATCTTTTTAGGTGCGTCGATGTTCGACTATGCATGGGGCGTATCTTTTTAGGTGCGTCGATGTTCGATTTATGGAATAGCGTTCCGTTTGTGATACACATATTGGTGAGTTTTCATGCTTCCATTTGTGATAGGCCTTCGCCTTTGTGATTTCTAGACTCCTAATTGATGATTTTTGGAATTAGTGTTTCATCAATTTTTGTGATTTATATTGATAAGTTGTATCAATATTTGTAGTTTGGTGAATAAAATAAGAATATGAAATTCTTTTTGGTGTTTGAGAAAATTTGAGATATTGTATAATTTTTGTTGTTATTTAATGTATACTTATCTCAGTATGGCATTATTATTATCATACGTCTTTGTCATATATCTTATCCTATCTCATTTTATATGATATTATAGCTAGACTGGTCCGTTTATTGTTTTCTTCTAAAATAATACTCAGGTTAGACCGAGGTATTTTAGGTGCTTCTACTTGACTTCTTATCAGGGTCCGTCATCTGACTTTTGGCTAACTACTTAGCTTAGTAGTTTTTGTTTATACATTCGAGATAGAGACTCCTTGATGTGTGTGTGTGTGTGTGTATATTCTTTTGTCTAGCACTTGTATCTATTCTTTTATAATGTAGTGGATCTTACATGACCACAACTTTGATGTACACTTTTATGTGTTATATTCATATATGTTTCCGCCTTTATGATATGAATATCTGTGATTAATTTATGTTATGCTTACTTTATATTTGTTTTCGAAGACCATATAGCCACTGTGTAATAGCTTTGAGTTTGTATCGGCATGTCGGATTTTCTCTTGAAATGAAATGTGTGACCTTCTATCTGGCATATCGGTACTCACACAAAGAAATTACACGGATGGTCGTTCCTCAATAGCCTTATTCTTCATGCTAGTCGATGGCATTATCCCGTAGTGCCCTTGGCTAGTGTGAGTATAGAGGTGGCGCGTCACAAAGAATAAATTGTATTTATTGTCGAAAACTACAACAAATTCAAAAAGTTTATGAGAATGACTAGATTTCAAAAAGGAGGAAAATTAAGCTCAACAAATCAAACATCAATCAAATGCTATGAATGCTACCAATTTGGACATATGAAGAAAGATTGTCCCAAACTCAACAATGATAAAAAGAAGAAAAAATTTAGAGCATTCAAAAAGAAGAAAGCTTTCAAAGTAACATGGAATGACAAAGATTCTTCATCATTATCAAACAGTGACAGCAATAGCGACAGAGAACAAGCTAATGTATGTGTTATGGCACAAACTAATAAGGTATGTCTCGAACTTTGTTATGATGAATTATTAGAACTGAGCATGGAATTCGATGATAAATTTAGACAAATTAAAAACTTGAATAAAAAACATATAGCCAAAATAAATAAATTAGAACTTGAAGTAGGAATGTTAAAAGATAAAATAAATATTTTAGAAGAGAAACTAGAATTATCTCAAGAAAAAATTAAAAATGATTTGGTTGAAAATGAGACTATGACTATTGATTTTGATAAAACTAAACTAGAAAAGGATAACTTGTTAAAAGAAAATTCAACTTGAAGAGTAATATAGAAAATTGAAAATTGAAAATTTAGAACTAAAAGAAAAATTAGATAAAATGACAAATAATGTTTCAAAATTTAATAAAGGAAAACAAGATTTGGAAAATCTTATCAAAACTTCAAAACCATCAAGTAATAGAAATGGAGTAGAATTTCAAAATATTCCTAAACGAAAAGGGAATAATGTTAAGAAATTAGTTGTATTTATCAAAAGACAAAAATATCACCTAAGTCTAATGCGAATACCAAAAATATAAAAATTTGGATTCCTAAGACAAATAATAATTTGATTAGACAAAAATATATTAATAATTTTTTAGATAATGTAGTCTATAATAAAAATTATGGTCATAAAGGTACCAAACCTTCTTGAGTATGGCTACCTGCTCTTCCTAACATCTAGACCCTAACAAAGTATATGGATACCAATGAAATCATCTTTTATTTTACAGGTGCCTAAAATAAAAAAAATAAAAAAAATGGAGGCTTGATAGTGGATGTTCTAAGCATATGACTGGAAACTCAAAAATGTTATCAAATATAACATATATCAATGGTGGAACAGTAACTTTTGGAGATAACCCAAAAGGATACATCGTTGGCATTGGAGAAGTCATCAACTATGGTATTTCTAACTCTCCTGTTACTACAAATATTTTGTTACTAGAAAATTTAAAACACAACCTACTTAGTATTAGTCAATTATGCAATAAAGGTTTTCAAATAAATTTTGAAAAAGATAGATGTAATATTTTCGATAATAACAAACAACTTATCTTTAAGGTTATAGAAACAAAATTATTTATGTCTTAAATCTGAATATAAATCGAAATTCAAATTTAAGTTCAACCGCCAAACATGATGATCCATGGTTGTGGCATAAACGATTTTGCCATATTAATTTTAAATATATTAATAAATTAGCAAAATATGAGCTAGTTAAAGGATTACCTAAAATAAATTATAGGCAGAAATTTATGTGACGATTGTCAAATTGGAAAACTAAAGAAAAGCTCTTTTAAATCTAAAAATTATATTTCTACTAAACAACCATTAGAATTATTACATTTAGATTTATTTGGTCCAACTTAAGTACGATATATAAATCACAACAAATATGTTTTCGTAATAGTTAATGATTTCTCAAGATATATATGGACTTTATTTTTAAAACATAAAAGTGACACCTTTGGTGTAACGACCCATAAATTTTCAATGTTTTAATTTTGTGGCTTTAATAATATTTTATGAGTTAATATTGAAAGCAATAAAATGTTGCAATTTTATAATGGAATAACAACTAAATTTAAACTGAGACAATGTTAATACAAGTTAAGTGTCAACAATCTTAATGAAACTCCAATTCATTATATCTAAACATGCTATGCTTGGTTATAAAACTAAATATAAGTAACAAATGTAAACATTTAGTTATTGTACAAAATAGATAGTTAATGGTAATTAAATAAGATCAGTATGGTGTAAGGAATTGTAATATTTGTGGTATTAATGGTTACACTGATTTATAGTGGGATGTGAAAGGTAATAAATTAATGTTGTTTTGATAATAAACATTTCTTAATGATTTTTAATTTCATAATGGAAGAGTGAATGAGAATTTATGGAAAACATAAATTTATTTTTAAGTAAAGAAGAGTATATTGAACAAATTTATGATAATTGGATAATGCAGTGTTAATGGAAATTAATTAGTGTTATATATGGAATTTATACCCGGGTGGGTAGTAAACTTATAAATGAGAGAAGTAAATAGGTGACCATTTATTTAGGTTACTTATTATTTAGTATGTTAAATAAAAAAAAATTGGGAATCAGATCTCAAATAAGGGAAATTAAGTTGTACGTTAATTTGAAATAAAATCTAATAAATATTACATTAATATGGGATGTAGCACAAATGGTTAGGGATTGTCAAATTTGGTAAAAAGGGATTTGACTTAGGAAATTTTGTTAATTGAGTTGAAAAGTAACTAATACGCGTAATTGACAAGATTCACATTTTTAAGTATAACCGTTGATACAAATCTAAGATGTATATATAAATATTAACGTAATGAAATATGTAACAATGTTAACTATGTTAGTTGAGTAATAATTGAGTGAATATTAAGTTGTAATCGAATAAAACCAAATTTATTGGATTTAATTTGCAATTAATTGGATTAATTGCAGTTGACATTTAAACACTGTATTTACTGAAATAATTGACACTAAAATTATATGTGAATTTGCTTTTAGCTATATTAAGTATCTAAGGGATTAAAAATGACAAAAATCTACTAGTTTATAATTTGTGCAGTTATGGTAGATGTGATTGGTCGTTTGAAATGATTAATTCTATAAGATGTAATAAATGTTAATTGTAGTTATAAAATGAAAATTGTTTATTTATTTGAAATATAAAATTCAAGAAGACTCGAATAACATGGGTAAGATTTTAAAAAAGTGGAATTTAATATTAAAATACTACGTTAATGAAAATTACGAAGGAAATTTGAGAATTTTAATGCAATATGTTATAAACCATCATAATTGTACAGTAAATTGAAATTTGGTTGAATAGCTAAATTTGTGCATACCGAATTTATTGAAATAGATGGTAAAGTTTAATTGATTGAAATCAGCAAATTGGAAAATAAATTCAATTGATGAAATAATACGCAGTGAAATGTAATTTGACATAATCAATGTTAGGTAAGAAATTTTATTTTTGTCTATTGATAATAGGGTGTGAATGGGAGTAGATTTGGCTTATTGTGATAACTATTAATTGTTTACCTATGTATATAATTTAGTGAATTAGATCTAAATCCATTGAAATAAACGTAATTAATCACTATGTTGATATAAATTTAGTTGATTACTAGAAAATATTAGGGAATTGGATTTACAGTAATGTAAAATGTACCCATAAGATAATGATTGACTGAATTTAAAAGAATGGAAAGTAAGATTTTTAGTTTAATTGAAGTGTAGAAAAATTCAATAATTGAATTTATGGCAAATAAATGAAATTTAACACTTAATTTTTACGTTAATAGAAAGTTAGATGGAATGTAAGAATATTATGATAGTTTGCAAATTCAATGGAAAATTTTATTCGTTTAAGAATAGTGAATTGAATAATAGATATGAAACAAAATAATTATACCATAAGAAGACTGTATTGAAAATAAATGGAAAGCTAATTTCATTGAAAATTTTGGAAGATTTAATGTATAATTTATAAACAATTGAAATAGAAGTTAAAGCTTTGAAAGTGTGGAATTTATGGCAATTAATATAAGAAACGTACATTTTTGGGTTAAATAGAAAGAGCATTTTTAATGAAAATAAAAGAACAGTTTGAGAAAAACAAAATGAACGTTTCATTTTAAAGATAAGTAAAATTTTATAAAAAAGGAAAAATTTGAATTTTGAAACAAATTTTACGAGGAAAATTCTTAAATACTTTAAATTCAAATCGTATTCACATTTATCTTTAACCTTACTTTTTATTAGAGTTATTATAAGCTCTATATGCAATAGAATTTCAAATATATTCTTAACCATATTCTATAAACGAAATCAACTTCATTATTTAGCTTATTTAAAAATTCGAAACAGATTTATACATAGCTAAATTCAAGAATTTTACTATATACATATTCAAACTTAATATTTATTAAACCGTATTCTTTTCAAAACCATAGAAAATTATTTCAAAAATAAATAAATAAATATATATATATATATATATATATATATATATATATATATATATACCGCGGTGCCTGTATAAAATTTTCTATCCTATGGTCAAGTGATATGGATATTTATCATTTCAATCCATAATTTAAAAATAAAATGCGGTTGTATATCATTTCAAACCGCAATCCCGAATGAAATTAAAATGCATAATAACTTGCAGTTTATACAATATAAATACAGCATTCATTCATCCATCATATCAATCATCAAACATTCAAGAATTTATCATCCAATTCAAACAATCACATCAATAAATAATTACTGACAATTAATTTTTCAATAATGAATTTAATACTGTTTAACTGTAGTTTATATGCAATAATAAATAAATTTAACTAGCAGTTTATATGCAAAATGAATTAAATAACGCGTAAATTAAATGAATGCAATTTAACTGAGAAAATGATGAAACATATGCCAAACAACTATAAATAAAATTTTAAACACATCATAAGTTTATCTAACAAACATAAGAAATTTTAGAAATTGTGAATGGGTTAAAAGTGTTGTTTGGCATAATGAAGAGGCTTTCACGCAACTCAAAGCTTCAAGAAGGATTAGGAAAAAGTGTTGCAAGCAGGTGAGGGAGAAAATGAAATAGGGTCATGTTTGCATAATGAAGTTCAGTGAGATTGGAAAATTGAAATGAGGCTAATGGAGGATGGAACCAATGAAATGAATACTTCAGGTAGCAAAAAATGAAAATTCATACATTTCAAACAAAGAGGTGGTAACGAATAAATATAAAGTAACGAATGGACCAGTTGTACTAAAACTTTGAGATCCAATTTCAAAACGTCTACTCTGCTAAATTAATTTCTATTAACCCTAAATATACACCTTATAACACCCAATTAAATTTTATTAACACGCATTAAATAAAACGTAACACTCCAATTTATGCCACTGGGGACCGCCGCTGCACACAATAAAAAATGAACCGATACTGAAAGTTCAAATTTAAAAACGGCGTTTTTCTCAATGCGCAATCACGATTCAAAATATTTAATTTACTTTAAAATATAAGGCTAGCATTAAAATCACATCTATACTGCCTCTGATTTTTGTAAAATGAATGTAAAATGTTGTTTCAAAATTCAAATTTTTCCTTTTTTATAAAATTTTACTTATCTTTAAAATGAAACGTTCATTTTATTTTTCTCAAACTGTTCTTTTATTTTCATTAAAAATGCTCTTTCTATTTAACCCATAAATGTACGTTTCTTATATTAATTGCCATAAATTTCAATCAACTTCTCTTTCCTTTTAATTTAAAGATTCCTCATATGGATTAGATGTTGCAAATTCCACACTTTCAAAGCTTTAACTTCTATTTCAATTGTTTATAGATTATACATAAAATCTTCCAAAATTTTCAATGAAATTAGCTTTCCATTTATTTTCAATACATTCTTCTTATGGTATAATTATTTTGTTTCATATCTATTATTCAATTCACTATTCTTAAACGGATAAAGTTTTCCATTGAATTTGCAAACTATCATAATATTCTTACATTCCATCTAACTTTCTATTAACGTAAAAATTAAGTGTTAAATTTCCATAAATCCAATTATTGAATTTTTCAACACTTCAATTAAAATAAAAATCTTACTTTCCATTCTTTTAAATTCAATCAATCATTATCTTATGGGTACATTTCACATTACTGTAAATCCAATTCCCTAATATTTTCTAGTAATCAACTAAATTTATATCAACGTAGTGATTAATTACATTTATTTCAATGGATTTAGATCTAATTCACTAAATTATATACATAGGTAAACAATTAATAGTTATCAAAATAAGCCAAATCTACTCCCATTCATACCCTATTATCAGTTGACAAAAATAAAATTTCTTACCTAACATTGATTACGTCAAATTACATTTTACTGCGTATTATTTCATCAATTGAATTTATTTTCCAATTTGCTGATTTCAATCAATTAAACTTTACCATCTATTTCGATAAATTGGGTATGCACAAATTTAGCTATTCAATCAAATTTCAATTTACGGTACAATTATCATGGTTTATAACATATTGCATTAATATTCTTAAATTTCCTTCGTAATTTTCATTAACGTAGTATTTTAATATTAAATTCCACTTTTTTAAAATCTTACCCTTGTTATTCGAGTATTATTGAATTTTATATTTCAAATAAATAAACAATTTTCATTTTATAACTAAAATTAACATTTATTACATCTTATAGAATTAATCATTTCAAATGACCAATCACATCTACCATAACTGCACAAATTATAAACTAGTAGATTTTTGTCATTTTTAATCCCTTAGATACTTAATATAGCTAAAATCAAATTCACATATAATTTTAGTGTCAATTATTCAACAGTGTTTAAATGTCAACTGCAATTAATCCAATTAATTGCAAATTAATTCCAATAAATTTGATATTATTCGATTACAACTTAATATTCACTCAATTATTACTCAACTAACATAGTTAACATTGTTTCATATTTCATTACATTAATATTTATATATACATCTTAGATTTGTATCAACGGTTATACTTAAAAATGTGAATCTTGTCAATTATGCGTATTAATTAAGGTTTTCAACTCAATTAAAAATTTTCTTAAGTCAAATCCCTTTTTACCAAATTTGACAATCTCTGACCATTTGTACTACATCCCATATTGATGTAATATTTATTAGATTTTATTTCAAATTAACGTACAACTAAATTTCCCTTAATTGAGAACTGATTCCCAAATTTTTTTATTTAACATACTAAATGAATAAATAACCTAAATAAATGGTCACCTACTTACTTCTTTCATTTATAAGTTTAATACCCACCCAGGTATAAGTTCCATATATAACACTAATTAATTTCCATTAACACTGCATTATCCAATTTTCATAAATTTGTTCAATATATACTCTTCTTTACTTAAAAATAAATTTATGTTTTCCATAAATTCTCATTCACTCTTTCGTTATGAAATTAAAATCATTAAGAAATGTTTATTATCAAAACAACATTAATTTATTACCTTTCACATCCCACTATAAATCAGTGTAACCATTAATACCACACATATTACAATTCCTTACACCATACTGATCTTATTTAATTACCATTAACTATCTATTTTGTACAATAACTAAATGTTTACACTTGTTACTTATATTTAGTTTTATAACCAAGCATAGCATGTTTAGATACAAAGAATTGGAGTTTCATTAAGATTGTTGACACTTAACTTGTATAAACATTGTCTCAGTTTAAATTTAGTTGTTATTCCATTATAAAATTGCAACATTTTATTTCTTTCAATATTAACTCATAAAATATTATTAAAACCACAAAATTAAAACATCGAAAATTTATGGGTCGTTACACTCTCCCCCACTTAAAACTTTTCGTCCCCAAAAAGGAAAAAAAAAGGGAAAAGAAGAAATAAGAAATCAATATATCTTACTTAAAATATTAAAAACAAATAAGTTTACAAAAGAAAATAATTTAAAATAAAATATACCAATTCATACCCATTTAAATTTTTATATTTTTTTTACTTAAATAATTAATGTTTGTAAAACATTTTCAAATTATTCTAAGTCCAAAATTTTCGAAAATTTTTGGCAGAGTCTCCTTTGTACGGGGAGGCCCGGGAGAAAATATAATATCAATAATACAATATACAACATATATTTTTAAAAATAATATATATCCCAACACGGGAAAGCAATATAAAATAGCGCTATAAAACCGTAATCCGAAAACGTACCTATTTGTCGGGCAATTTACGCTTGATTATGAAACCAAAGGTAGTAGCAATTGCTTCCATAACCTGTATTTCACTTATGTAATCCAAAAGAGTTAATAATTATACAAAATGAAATATTTAAGCGTTGTTTCAATCCATTACAAATAAATTCATACAAACATCAATCATTGCAACCACAGCATACAATCATCACATAAAATTAACATAAATCAATCAATCATACATATCAAACACAAATAGTTGTTCGGGTTCAAAACTTTTAAATTGCACGGGATGAAGAATAAACTACTAGCGCATCACTTACTCAACAGCCTTAGATAAAACTAAATAGATTATTCATTCATCCAATCCAAATTTAAAGTATCTTACCCCAAACAACCATAACCCAAACAACAACAAATCCAAACAACCATCAACTTTACTTATTATTAATTTCATTTCATACCTTTGTTGTTTGATTTTCCGTCTATTTATACAATGATTTATCTTTTTAATTTGCATTTATTTCTAACAAACTTTAAATTTCATTTAATTTCACTTATTACTTACAATTATTCATTTTCATTAATTCGGGTCATGTAAGTTTCTTTTATTGTATTACGTTTATGCATTTTTCCATTTCATTCATTTAATTTAATGCTTACATTTCTATTTTATTTAATTATACTAACCCTTACACTTAAATTTTTAACCTTATAACATCAATTCTTATAAGTAAAGGATTTCATTAATTCATTTACTAAGGTTTGCAATCATTTATTTTTATTACTTACTTTTTCTATTATATTAAATTAGTAGCATCTCAATCATACTTAAGTTTATAACCCTACACATCAATTCTTATTTATTAAAGAATTCCATTGATTATTTTCATTATCTCAAGTTAATTACTTGTATAATATCTATTACATTTACTTATTAACATTTTCAACTTTTATATATTTTGGTAAGTTATATATATGCCTTTAAGAATGTAATTGAAAGTTAAACATGTTTTTTTCTCAATTCTTTTAATAATTTAATGGTTCAATAATTCCATCTTTGTTTTATAAGTTACAATTTCAAATTTACCTTTAATTTCAATCATAACCTAGCATTAAATTCCTTATTTTAATTAAAGACTCTAATTATTAATCAGTTACATTTCATTTCACTACAATAACGGAAACTATTAATAAATCGGAAACTTAAGAATTAAATACCAGGTTAAATTCAAAATCATTTTAAAATAACAGATAAATATATATTTATAACTTATATATATCCAATTACATTTGAAACAATTTAAAAATGATATATTTTCTCAAAATAAAACTGCAGTAAAACTACTACAGTGGCCTTCCCACTTCGAAACCCGAAAATGAATGTCGATGATGCGTGCACTCATCACCGAAATTATTTTCCAGTGACATAGAGGGAAGTACAAAACTTATTCTTTCCAAAATTTCTTTTAAACATTTCTTTAAAATTATATTGAAATACTTATATCAGAAAATACTTCTTTTAACAATATTATTATTTACGTTTCAAAATCATTCAAAATAAAGTTTCAAAAACCCGGAACTTAAGTTCTAAATTCCCAATTTCATTTCCAATCTTATTTCAACTATTTTATTTATTTTTCATCTCCTAACAACCAATATATAGCAACGAAATATATATCTTATTCATAAAATTTTATTTTATATATAGAAAATATAATAGGCAAAATTATTTCATTCACCTATATACAGCAAATATTATGTCGGTCTGTCCTATTAAGTGTTTAGAAATTCCTATTGATGTCACGGCGTCCCATGCACCAACCAGAATTTATAAATACAAAACAGAACAGATTAACCCAATATTAAAACCTTTTTATAACACTACCAAATACGCTCTCTCATATATACACTCAGCGACTCCCATAGGGCATTACTACCCCATTAATAAAGAGTCAGACCCCACAAAGCTAAGGTTTATCGCTAAACCAAAGCTCTGATACCAACTGTAACATTCAGCCTTTTCGCACGCTTTAAATCGACACACATGCCAATTCAAATCATATGGAAGGGCGGATTATTATGGGGTAAATATGAAAAACAAGAAAGAAATAAAAAGAAAACAGAATCTCACAGCGGAAGGATAAAATATAATAATCAAACATACAGTTTATAAATCTGTAAAAAAACATTTGATTATATTTAAATGATACATATCAGAGTTATACATACCAATAAAAATGCAGCGGAACAGTATGAGTGTAGTGAAATAATATAAATAATAATACAAATCTTCGTCTTCGTCCTCCAGAGCTAAATCTTCAAATGCTGAAACGCTCGGACTGACCCGAGCGAATTTGAAAAGACAAAAACACTCGAGTCAGAACTAAAAGATCTTATGTGAGTTAAATTAAAAGAAATAAATATGAGTGCAGTAACTCAAGAGATGCTCGGGATTTACATCTCCTAAGGATCCGTTAAACTATTTACTATGTAGTATATTGCGCTATTATAATAGTGTCTATAGTAAAATAAACATACTTTTAAATAGCGTTAAGGCTTTACATTTTCCACCTTAACACGTAATAGTCCCAGTAGTCCATCCAATATCATAGTCTCTCCTGATCGGGAAGCCACCAGAGGATACCACACAGGCTACGGGAGAAATCCAAACTCGTACAAGGCGCGACAGGGCAGGTGACATGACACAACTAGGCAATGTCAGGGTAGATATACCAATTATGCATCTGGGCTGGTGGTAACGCGTAGCTGCTACTACCGCCCACCTCGGACAAACTCCCCCCTAAAATCAAATAAATCAAAAGTGGCCACCGAAACAATCCAAAGTTAGAGTATAATATCGAAAAGGAGTATCCGATCAGAGGAAAGACCTCATTGGCCTGAGAATCGCTTCTGTTTTAGCCACCTTATGCCAACTCACGGGAGTCGGGTCCACATAATTACCTCAAAGGAAAACGCCGCCACTATCCTACTTCATTCTGGAATCTCCACTGCGTACACGGTTGTTAAAGTGGTTTTCGGGGTTGTTAAAGAGTATGACAACTTCCGATCCAGGTCTCTTTAACAACCAAACGTTATTATAACACCGCGGTTATTTCAAAATAATTTATACTTTAAACCAGAATATAATATCTCTTTGAAACCATATAAATACGATATCATTTTTATATTTTTTTAAAACCCCAAATCAATATGATATCATCTTTGTTTCATAAATATCCCTTTCCCAAAATCATAATATTTCCAAATATATACCTTGAAACCATAGCTTTGAAACATTACTTTAATACTCAATGGTTTAAATACTATAATACTTTATATATGTAATAAAATAGCTTCTTTAAATTTCACAATAAAATCCCAATATCAATTTGAACCTCCAAATAAACCGTTTTAATTCCCATATATTTTCACGGCTTAAATACTCTATATTTCAAACTTAAATTTTTATTCATATATTTCCCTCTTTAAATATCCCACTATTTCAAAATGGATTCTTTGAAAATTTAATGTATATCAAATCCAATTCCTATTATTTGAAATATTTACTTACTAACAAACATTATTCAGGTAAAACTCTTAAACTTCAATAACAGGATATTCTTTAAAATTATAATATTTAATAGTATCTTGTAAATCAATTTGATATTCATTAAAACCTCTAATCAAAATCAGGTTATAAAAGCATATCATTTTAAATCTTACTTTATTTACATTTCAAACAAATTTTACGAGCAAAATTCTTAAATACTTTAAATTTAAATCATTTTAACATTTATCTTCAACCTTACTTTTTATTAGAGTTATAATAAGCTCTATATGCAATAGAATTTCAAATATATTCTTAACCATATTCTATAAACGAAATCAACTTCACTATTTAGCTTATTTAAAAATTCGGAACAGATTTGTACATAGCTAAATTCAAGAATTTTACTATATACATACATACATATATATATATATATATATCAAAATTTAATATTTATTAAACCGTATTCTTTTCAAAACCATAGAAAATCATTTCAAAAATAATTATATATTTATATATACCGCGGTGCCTGTATAAAATTTTCTATCCTATGGTCAAGTGATACGGATATTTATCATTTCAATCCGCAATTTAAAAATAAAAAGCGGTTGTATACCATTTCAAACCGCAATCCCGAATGAAATGAAAATGCATAATAACTCGCAGTTTATACAATATAAATACATCATTCATTCATCCATCATATCAATCATCAAACATTCAACAATTTATCATCCAATTCAAACAATCACATCAATAAAAATAATTAATTACTGACAATTAGTTTTTCAATAATGAATTTAATATTGTTTAACTGTAGTTTATATGCAATAATAAATAAATTTAACTTGCAGTTTATATGCAAAATGAATTAAATAATGCGTAAATTAAATGAATGCAATTTAACTGAGAAAATGATGAAATATATGCCAAACAACTATAAATAAAATTTTAAACACATCATAAATTTATCTAACAAACATAAGAAATTTTAGAAATTGTGAGTGTGTTAAAACACTCACCTTTTGGATTTAAATTGAATTAAAATCCAATTTAAACCCAAAAATTCAACAGCCTCAGAATCTACCCAAACCAGCGTTAAAATGTCATAAATCTCAATACGATCCTAACCAAAAAAAATCGCACGTAAATCGGACATTGTATGCGAAAGTTATTGAAGTTATAAGATGACTATTGCCATCATAATAAAGTGTATATATATAGTGATATTAAAATAAATACTAAATTTCACGATTTGGGATGAGGAGACTAGGGTACCTGCTAACAAGGTGGTGGCAAGGCCTGGGTGAGGTGGAGAGGCTTTCACGCAACTCAAAGCTTCAAGAAGGATTATGAAAAAGTGCTGCAAGCAGGTGAGGGAGAAAATGAAATAGGGTCATGTTTGCATAATGAAGTTCAGTGAGATTGGAAAATTGAAATGAGGCTAATGGAGGATGGAACCAATGAAATGAATGCTTCAGGTAGCAAAAAATGAAAATTTATACATTTCAAACAAAGAGGTGGTAACGAATAAATATAAAGTAACGAATGGACCAGTTGTACTAAAACTTTGAGATCCAATTTCAAAACGTCTACTCTGCTAAATTAATTTCTATTAACCCTGAATATACACCTTATAACACCCAATTAAATTTTATTAACACACATTAAATAAAATCTAACACTCCAATTTATGCCACTGGGGACCGCCGCTGCACACAATAAAAGATGAACCGAGACTGAAAGTTCAAATTTAAAAACGGCGTTTTTCTCAACGCGCAATCACGATTCAAAATATTTAATTTACTTTAAAATATAAGGATAGCATTAAAATCACTTCTATACTGCCTCTGATTTTTGTAAAATGAATGTAAAATGTTGTTTCAAAATTCAAATTTTTCCTTTTTTATAAAATTTTACTTATCTTTAAAATGAAACGTTCATTTTATTTTTCTCAAACTGTTCTTTTATTTTCATTAAAAATGCTCTTTCTATTTAACCCAAAAATGTACGTTTCTTACATTAATTGCCATAAATTTCAATTAACTTCTCTTTCCTTTTAATTTAAAGATTCCTCATATGGATTAGATGTTGCAAATTCCACACTTTCAAAGCTTTAACTTCTATTTCAATTGTTTATAGATTATACATTAAATCTTCCAAAATTTTCAATGAAATTAGCTTTCCATTTATTTTCAATACATTCTTCTTATGGTATAATTATTTTGTTTCATATCTATTATTCAATTCACTATTCTTAAACGGATAAAATTTTCCATTGAATTTGCAAACTATCATAATATTCTTACATTCCATCTAACTTTCTATTAACGTAAAAATTAAGTGTTAAATTTCATTTATTTGCCATAAATCCAATTATTGAATTTTTAAACACTTCAATTAAATTAAAAATCTTACTTTCCATTCTTTTAAATTCAGTTAATCATTATCTTATGGGTACATTTTACATTACTATAAATCCAATTCCCTAATATTTTCCAGTAATCAACTAAATTTATATCAACGTAGTGATTAATTACGTTTATTTCAATGGATTTAGATCTAATTCACTAAATTATATACATAGGTAAACAATTAATAGTTATCACAATAAGCCAAATCTACTCACATTCATACCCTATTATCAATTGACAAAAATAAAATTTCTTACCTAACATTGATTACGTCAAATTACATTTTGCTGCGTATTATTTCATCAATTGAATTTATTTTCCAATTTGCTGATTTCAATCAATTAAACTTTACCATCTATTTCAGTAAATTGGGTATGCACAAATTTAGCTATTCAATCAAATTTCAATTTACGGTACAATTATCATGGTTTATAACATATTGCATTAATGTTCTCAAATTTCCTTCGTAATTTTCATTAACGTAGTATTTTAATATTAAATTCCACTTTTTTAAAATCTTACCCTTGTTATTCGAGTCTTATTGAATTTTATATTTCAAATAAATAAACAATTTTCATTTTATAACTAAAATTAACATTTATTACATCTTATAGAATTAATCATTTCAAATGACCAATCACATCTACCATAACTGCACAAATTATAAACTAGTAGATTTTTGTCATTTTTAATCCCTTAGATACTTAATATAGCTAAAAGCAAATTCACATATAATTTTAGTGTCAATTATTCCAGTAAATACAGTGTTTAAATGTCAACTGCAATTAATCCAATTAATTGCAAATTAATTCCAATAAATTTGATATTATTCGATTACAACTTAATATTCACTCAATTATTACTCAACTAACATAGTTAACATTGTTTCATATTTCATTACATTAATATTTATATATACATCTTAGATTTGTATCAATACTTAAAAATGTGAATCTTGTCAATTACGCGTATTAATTATGGTTTTCAACTCAATTACCAAAATTTCCTAAGTCAAATCCCTTTTTACCAAATTTGAAAATCCCTAACCATTTGTACTACATCCCATATTAATGTAATATTTATTAGATTTTATTTCAAATTAACGTACAACTTAATTTCCCTTAATTGATATCTGATTCCCAAATTTTTTTTATTTAACATACTAAATGAATAAATAACCTAAATAAATGGTCACCTACTTACTTCTTTCTTTTATAAGTTTACTACCCACCCAGGTATAAATTCCATATATAACACTAATTAATTTCCATTAACACTGCATTATCCAATTATTATAAATTTGTTCAATATATACTCTTGTTTACTTAAAAATAAATTTATTTTTTCAATAAATTCTCATTCACTCTTTCGTTACGAAATTAAAAATCATTAAGAAATGTTTATTATCAAAACAACATTAATTTATTACCTTTCACATCCCACTATAAATCAGTGTAACCATTAATACCACACATATTACAATTCCTTACACCATACTGATCTTATTTAATTATCATTAACTATTTATTTTGTACAATAACTAAATGTTTACATTTGTTACTTATATTTAATTTTATAACCAAGCGGCATGTTTAGATACAATGAATTGGAGTTTCATTAAGATTGTTGACACTTAACTTGTATTAACATTGTCTCAGTTTAAATTTAGTTGTTATTCCATTATAAAATTGCAACATTTTATTTCTTTCAATATTAACTCATAAAATATTATTAAAACCACAAAATTAAAACATCAAAAATTTATGGGTCGTTACACTCTCCCCCACTCAAAACTTTTCGTTCCCAAAAAGGAAAAAAAGGAAAAGAAGAAATAAGAAATCAATATTTCTTACTTAAAATATTAAAAACAAATAAGTTTACAAAAGAAAATAATTTAAAATAAAATATACCAATTCATTCCCATTTAAATTTTTTTATTTTTTTTTTACTTAAATAATTAAAGTTTGTAAAACATTTTCAAATTATTCTAAGTCCAAAATTTTCGAAAATTTTGGCAGAGTCTCCTTTGTACGGGGAGGCTCGGGAGAAAATATAATATCAATAATACAATATTCAACATATATTTTTCAAAATAATATATATCCCAACACGGGAAAGCAATATAAAATAGCGCTATAAAACCGTAATCCGAAAACGTACCTATTTGTCGGGAAATTTACGCTTAATTAAGAAACCAAAAGTAGTAGCAATTTCTTCCATAACCTGTATTTCACTTATATAATCCAAAAGAGTTAATAATTATACAAAATGAGATATTTAAGCGTTGTTTCAATCCATAACAAATAAATTCATACAAACATCAATCATTGCAACCACAGCATACAATCATCATATAAAATTAACATAAATCAATCAATCATACATATCAAACACAAATAGTTGTTCGGGTTCACAACTTTTAAATTGCACGGAATGAAGAATAAACAATACTAGCGCATCACATACTCAACAGCCTTTGATAAAACTAAATAGATTATTCATTCATCCAATCCAAATTTAAAGTATCTTACCCCAAACAACCATAACCCAAACAACAATAAATCCAAACAACCATCAACTTTACTTATTATTAATTTCATTTCATACCTTTGTTGTTTGATTTTTCATCTATTTATACAATGATTTATCTTTTTAATTTACATTTGTTTGTAACAAACTTTTAATTTCATTTAATTTCACTTATTACTTACAATTATTCATTTTCATTAATTCAGGTCATGTAAGTTTCTTTTATTGTATTACGTTTATGCATTTTTCCATTTCATTCATTTATTTAATGCTTACATTTCTATTTTATTTAATTATAGTAACCCTTACACTTAAATTTTTAACCTTATAACATCAATTCTTATAAGTAAAGGATTTCATTAATTCATTTACTAAGGTTTGCAATCATTTATTTATATTACTTACTTTTTCTATTATATTAAATTAGTAGCATTTCAATCATACTTAAGTTTATAACCCTACACATCAATTCTTATTTATTAAAGAATTCCATTGATTATTTTCATTATCTCAAGTTAATTACTTGTATAATATATATTACATTTTCTTATTAACATTTTTAACTTTTATATATTTTGGTAAGTTATATATATGCCTTTAATAATGTAATTGAAAGTTATACACGTTTTTTTCTCAATTCTTTTAATAATTTAATGGTTCAATAATTCCATCTTTGTTTTATAAGTTACAATTTCAAATTTACCTTTAATTTCATTCATAACCTAGCATTAAATTCTTATTTTAATTAAAGACTCTAATTATTAATCGGTTACATTTCATTTCACTACAATAACGGAAACTATTAATAAATCGGAAACTTAAGAATTAAATACCATGTTAAATTCAAAATCATTTTAAAATAACAGATAAATATATATTTATAACTTATATATATACAATTATATTTGAAACAATTTAAAAATGATATATTTCTCAAAATAAAACTGCAGTAAAACTACTACAGTGGCCTTCCCACTTCGAAACCCGAAAATGAATGTCGATGATGCGTGCACTCATCACGGAAATTATTTTCCAGCGACAGAGAGGGAAGTACAAAACTTATTCTTTCCAAAATTTCTTTTAAACATTTCTTTAAAATTATATTGAAATACTTATATCAGAAAATACTTCCATTAACAATATTATTATTTACGTTTCAAAATCATTCAAAATAAAGTTTCAAAAACCCGAAACTTAAGTTCTAAATTCCCAATTTCATTTCCAATCTTATTTCAACTATTTTATTTATTTTTCATCTCCTAACAACCAATAAATAGCAACCAAATATATATCTTATTCATAAAAATTTATTTTATATATAGAAAATATAATAGGCAAAATTATTTCATTCACCTATATACAACAAATATAATGTCGGTCTGTCCTATTAAGTGTTTAGAAATTCCTATTGGTGTCACAGCGTCCCATGCACCAACCAGAATTTATAAATACAAAACAGAACAGATTAACCCAATATTAAAACCTTTTTATAACACTACCAAATACGCTCTCTCATATATACACTCAGCGACTCCCATAGGGTATTACTACCCCATTAATAAAGTGTCAGACCCCACAAAGCTAAGGTTTATCGCTAAACCAAAGCTCTGATACCAACTGTAACATTCAGCCTTTTCGCATGCTTTAAATCGACACACATGCCAATTCAAATCATACGGAAGGGCGGATTGTTATGGGGTAAATAAGAAAAACAAGAAAGAAATAAAAAGAAAACAGAATCTCACAACGGAAGGATAAAATATAATAATCAAACATACAGTTTATAAATCTGTAAAAAAAACATTTGATTATATTTATATGATGCATATCAGAGTTATACATACCAATAAAAATGCAGCGGAACAGTATGAGTGTAGTGCAATAATATAAATAATAATACAAATCTTCGTCTTCGTCCTCCAGAGCTAAATCTTCAAATCCTGAGACGCTCGGACTGACCCGAGCGAATTTGAAAAGACAAAAACACTCAAGTTAGAACTAAAAGATCTTATGTGAGTTAAATTAAAAGAAATAAATATGAGTGCAGTAACTCAAAAGATGCTCGGGATTTACATCTCCTAAGGATCCGTTAAACTATTTACTATGTAGTATATTGCGCTATTATAATAGTGTCTATAGTAAAATAAACATACTTTTAAATAGCGTTAAGGCTTTACATTTTCCACCTTAACACGTAATAGTCCCAGTAGTCCATCCAATATCATAGTCCCTCCTGATCGGGAAGCCACCAGAGGATACTACACGGGCTACGAGAGAAATCCAAACTCGTACAAGGCGCGATAGGGTAGGTGACATGGCACAACTAGGCAACGTCAGGGTAGATATACCAATTACGCATCTGGGCTGGTGGTAACGCGTAGCTGCTACTACCTCCCACCTCGGACAAACTCCCCCCTAAAATCAAATAAATCAAAGTGGCTACCGAAACGATCCAAAGTCAGAGTATAATATCAAAGAGGAGTATCCGATCAGAGGAAAGACCTCATTGGCCCAAGAATCGCTCCTGTTTTAGCAACCTTATGCCAACTCACGGGAGTCGGGTCCACGTAATTACCTCAAAGGAAAACGCCGCCACCATCCTACTTCATTCTGGAATCTCCACCGCGTATACGGTTGTTAAAGTGGTTTTCGGGGTTGGCAGAGAGTATGACAACTTCCGATCCCGGTCTCTTTAACAACCAAACGTTATTATAACACCGCGGTTATTTCAAAATAATTTATACTTTAAACTAGAATATAATATCTCTTTGAAACCATATAAATACGATATCATTTTTATATTTTTTTAAAAACCCAAATCAATATGATATCATCTTTATTTTATAAATATCCCTTTCCCAAAAACATAATATTTTCAAATATATACCTTGAAACCATAGCTTTGAAACATTACTTTAATACTTAATGGTTTAAATACTATAGTACTTTATATATGTAATAAAATAGCTTCTTTAAATTTCACAATAAAATCCCAATATCAATTTGAACCTCCAAATAAACCATTTTAATTCCCATATATTTTTGCGGCTTAAATACTCTATATTTCAAACTTAAATTTTTATAGTTCATATATTTCCCTCTTTAAATATCCCACTATTTCAAAATGGATTCTTTGAAAATTTAATGTATATCAAATCCAATTCCTATTATTTAAATTTGAAATATTTACTTACTAACAAACATTATTCAGGTAAAACTCTCAAACTTCAATAACAGGATTTTCTTTAAAATTATAATATTTGATAATATCCTGTAAATCAATTTGATATTCATTAAAACCTCTAATCAAAATCAGGTTATAAAATCATACCATTTTAAATCTTACTTTATTTACATTTCAAACAAATTTTACGAGGAAAATTCTTAAATACTTTAAATTCAAATCATATTCACATTTATCTTCAACCTTACTTTTTATTAGAGTTATTATAACTCTATATGCAATAGAATTTCAAATATATTCTTAACCATATTCTATAAACGAAATCTACTCCACTATTTAGCTTATTTAAAAATTCGAAACAGATTTATATATAGCTAAATTCAAGAATTTACTATATATATATATATATATATATCAAAATTTAATATTTATTAAACCGTATTCTTTTCAAAACCATAGAAAATCATTTCAAAAATAATTATATATATATATATATATATACCGCGGTACCTGTATAAAATTTTCTATCCTATGGTCAAGTGATACGGATATTTATCATTTCAATCCACAATTTAAAAATAAAATGCGGTTGTATATCATTTCAAACCGCGATCCCGAATGAAATGAAATGAAAATGCATAATAACTTGCAGTTTATACAATATAAATACAGCATTCATTCATCCATCATATCAATCATCAAACATTCAACAATTTATCATCCAATTCAAACAATCACATCAATAAATAATAATTAATTACTGACAATTAGTTTTTCAATAATGAATTTAATACTGTTTAACTGTAGTTTAGATGCAATAATAAATAAATTTAACTAGCAGTTTATATGCAAAATGAATTAAATAACGCGTAAATTAAATGAATGCAATTTAACTGAGAAAATATGAAATATATGCCAAACAGCTATAAATAAAATTTTAAACACATCATAAATTTATCTAACAAACATAAGAAATTTTAGAAATTGTGAGTTAAAACACTCACCTTTTGGATTTAAATTGAATTAAAATCCAATTTAAACCCAAAAATTCAATAGCATCAGAATCTACCCAAACCAGCATCAAAATGTCATAAATCTCAATACAATCCTAACAAAAAAAATCGCGCGTAAATCGGACATTGTATGCGAAAGTTATTCAAGTTATAAGATGACTATTGCCATAATAAAGTGTATATACATAGTGATATTAAAATAAATACTAAATTTCACATTTTGGGATGAGGAGACTAAGGTACCTGCTAACAAGGTGGTGGCAAGGCTTGGGTGAGGTGGAGAGGCTTTCACGCAACTCAAAGCTTCAAGAAGGATTAGGAAAAAGTGTTGCAAGCAGGTGAGGGAGAAAATGAAATAGGGTCATGTTTGCATAATGAAGTTCAGTGAGATTGGAAAATTGAAATGAGGCTAATGGAGGATGGAACCAATGAAATGAATGCTTCAGGTAGCAAAAAATGAAAATTTATACATTTCAAACAAAGAGGTGGTAACGAATAAATATAAAGTAACGAATGGACCAGTTGTACTAAAACTTTGACATCCAATTTCAAAACGTCTACTCTGCTAAATTAATTTCTATTAACCCTGAATATACACATTATAACACCCAATTAAATTTTATTAACACGCATTAAATAAAATGTAACACTCCAATTTATGCCAGTGGGGACCGCCGCTGCACACAATAAAAGATGAACCGAGAATGAAAGTTCAAATTTAAAAACGGCGCTTTTCTCAACGTGCAATCACGATTCAAAATATTTAATTTACTTTAAAATATAAGGCTAGCATTAAATCACTTCTATACTGCCTCTGATTTTTGTAAAATGAATGTAAAATGTTGTTTCAAAATTTAAATTTTTCCTTTTTTATAAAATTTTACTTATCTTTAAAATGAAACGTTCATTTTATTTTTCTCAAACTGTTCTTTTATTTTCATTAAAAATGCTCTTTCTATTTAACCCAAAAATGTACGTTTCTTATATTAATTGCCATAAATTTCAATTAACTTCTCTTTCCTTTTAATTTAAAGATTCCTCGTATGGATTAGATGTTGCAAATTCTACACTTTCAAAGCTTTAACTTCTATTTCAATTGTTTATAGATTATACATTAAATCTTCCAAAATTTCAATGAAATTAGCTTTCCATTTCTTTTCAATACATTCTTCTTATGGTATAATTATTTTGTTTCATATCTATTATTCAATTCATTATTCTTAAACGGATAAAATTTTCCATTGAATTTGCAAACTATCATAATATTCTTACATTCCATCTAACTTTCTATTAACGTAAACGTTAAGTGTTAAATTTCATTTATTTGCCATAAATCCAATTATTGAATTTTTAAACACTTCAATTAAATTAAAAATCTTACTTTCCATTCTTTTAAATTCAGTCAATCATTATCTTATAGGTACATTTTACATTACTGTAAATCCAATTCCCTAATATTTTCCAGTAATCAACCAAATTTATATCAACGTAGTGATTAATTACGTTTATTTCAATGGATTTAGATCTAATTCACTAAATTATATACATAGGTAAACAATTAATAGTTATCACAATAAGCCAAATCTACTCCCATTCATACCCTAATATCAATTGACAAAAAAAAATTCTTACCTAACATTGATTACGTCAAATTACATTTTACTGCGTATTATTTCATCAATTGAATTTATTTTCCAATTTGCTGATTTCAATCAATTAAACTTTACCATCTATTTCAGTAAATTGGGTATGCACAAATTTAGCTATTCAATCAAATTTCAATTTACGGTACAATTATCATGGTTTATAACATATTGCATTAATATTCTCAAATTTCCTTCGTAATTTTCATTAACGTAGTATTTAAATATTAAATTCCACTTTTTTAAAATCTTACCCTTGTTATTCGAGTCTTATTGAATTTTATATTTCAAATAAATAAACAATTTTCATTTTATAATTAAAATTAACATTTATTACATCTTATGGAATTAATCATTTCAAATGACCAATCACATCTACCATAACTGCACAATTATAAACTAGTAGATTTTTGTCATTTTTAATCCCTTAGATACTTAATATAGCTAAAAGCAAATTCACATATAATTTTAGTGTCAATTATTCAACCGTGTTTAAATGTCAACTGCAATTAATCCAATTAATTGCAAATTAATTCCAATAAATTTGATTTTATACGATTGCAACTTAATATTCACTCAATTATTACTCAACTAACATAGTTAACGTTGTTTCATATTTCATTACATTAATATTTATATATACATCTTAGATTTGTATCAACGGTTATACTTAAAAATGTGAATCTTGTCAATTACGCGTATTAATTAAGGTTTTCAACTCAATTAACAAATTTTCCTAAGTCAAATCCCTTTTTACCAAATTTGACAATCCCTAACCATTTGTACTACATCCCATATTAATGTAGTATTTATTAGATTTTATTTCAAATTAACGTACAACTTAATTTCCCTTAATTGAGATCTGATTCCTAACTTTTTTTTATTTAACATACTAAATGAATAAATAACCTAAATAAATGGTCACCTACTTACTTCTTTCATTTATAAGTTTACTACCCACCCAGGTATAAATTCCATATATAACACTAATTAATTTCCATTAACACTACATTATCCAATTATCATAAATTTGTTTAATATATACTCTTGTTTACTTAAAAATAAATTTATGTTTTCCATAAATTCTCATTCACTCTTTCGTTACGAAATTAAAAATCATTAAGAAATGTTTATTATCAAAACAACATTAATTTGTTACCTTTCACATCCCACTATAAATCAGTGTAACCATTAATACCACACATATTACAATTCCTTACACTATACTTATCTTATTTAATTACCATTAACTATCTATTTTGTACAATAACTAAATTTTTACATTTGTTACTTATATTTAGTTTTATAACCAAGCATAGCATGTTTAAATACAATGAATTGGAGTTTCATGAAGATTGTTGACACTTAACTTGTATTAACATTGTCTCAGTTTAAATTTAGTTGTTATTCCATTATAAAATTGCAACATTTTATTTCTTTCAATATTAACTCATAAAATATTATTAAAACCACAAAATTAAAACATCGAAAATTTATGGGTCGTTACACTCTCCTCCACTCAAAACTTTTCGTCCCCGAAAATGAAAAAAAAAGGGAAAAGAAGGAATAAGAAATCAATATATCTTACTTAAAATATTAAAAACAAATAAGTTTACAAAAGAAAATAATTTAAAATAAAATATACCAATTCATACCCATTTAAATTTTTATATTTTTTTTTACTTAAATAATTAAAGTTTGTAAAACATTTTCAAATTTTTCTAAGTCCAAAATTTTCGAATTTTTTTGGCAGAGTCTCCTTTGTACGGGGAGGCTCGGGAGAAAATATAATATCAATAATACAATATACAACATATATTTTTCAAAATAATATATATCCCAACACGGGAAAGCAATATAAAATAGCGCTATAAAACCGTAATCCGAAAACGTACCTATTTGTCGGGCAATTTACGCTTATTATGAAACCAAAAGTAGTAGCAATTACTTCCATAACTTGTATTTCACTTATATAATCCAAAAGAGTTAATAATTATACAAAATGAAATATTTAAGCGTTGTTTCAATCCATAACAAAAAATTCATACAAACATCAGTCATTGCAACCACAGCATACAATCATCACATAAAATTAACATAAATCAATCAATCATATATATCAAACACAAATAGTTGTTCGGGTTCAAAACTTTTAAACTGCACGGAATGAAGAATAAACTACTAGCGCATCACTTACTCAACAGCCTTAGATAAAACTAAATAGATTATTCATTCATCCAATCCAAATTTAAAGTATCTTACCCCAAACAACCATAACCCAAACAGCAACAAATCCAAACAACCATCAACTTTACTTATTATTAATTTCATTTCATACCTTTGTTGTTTGATTTTCCGTCTATTTATACAATGATTTACCTTTTTAATTTACATTTATTTCTAACAAACTTTTAATTTCATTTAATTTTACTTGTTACTTACAATTATTCAATTTCATTAATTCAGGTCATGTAAGTTTCTTTTATTGTATTACGTTTATGCATTTTTCCATTTCATTCATTTATTTAATGCTTACATTTCTATTTTATTTAATTATAGTAACCCTTACACTTAAATTTTTAACCTTATAACATCAATTCTTGTAAGTAAAGGATTTCATTAATTCATTTACTAAGGTTTGCAATCATTTATTTTTATTACTTACTTTTTCTATTATATTAAATTAGTAGCATCTCAATCATACTTAAGTTTATAACCCTACTCATCAATTCTTATTTATTAAAGAATTCCATTGATTATTTTCATTATCTCAAGTTGATTACTTGCGTAATATCTATTACATTTTCTTATTAACATTTTCAACTTTTATATATTTTGGTAAGTTATATATATGCTTTTAAGAATGTAATTGAAAGTTATACACGTTTTTTTCTCAGTTCTTTTAATAATTTAATGGTTCAATAATTCCATCTTTGTTTTATAAGTTACAATTTCAAATTTACCTTTAATTTCATTCATAACCAAGCATTAAATTCCTTATTTTAATTAAAGACTCTAATTATTAATCGGTTACATTTCTTTTCACTACAATAACGGAAACTTAAGAATTAAATACAAGGTTAAATTCAAAATCATTTTAAAATAACAAATAAACATATATTTATAACTTATATATATCCAATTATATTTGAAACAATTTAAAAATGATGTATTTTCTCAAAATAAAACTATAGTAAAACTACTACAGTGGCCTTCCCACTTTATAACCTGATTTTGATTAGAGGTTTCAATTAATATCAAATTGATTTACAGGATATTATCAAATATTTTAATTTTAAAGAATATCCTGTTATTGAAGTTTAAGAGTTTTACCTGAATAATGTTTGTTAGTAAGTAAATATTTCAAATTTAAATAATAGGAATTGGATTTGATATATATTAAATTTTCAAAGAATCCATTTTGAAATAGTGGAATATTTAAAGAGGGAAATATATGAACTATAAAAATTTAAGTTTGAAATATAGAATATTTAAGCTGTGAAAATATATGGGAATTAAAATGATTTATTTGGAGGTTCAAATTGATATTGGGATTTTATTGTGAAATTTAAAGAAGCTATTTTATTACATATATAAAGTATTATAGCATTTAAACCGTTAAGTATTAAAGTTATGTTTCAAAGCTATGGTTTTAAGGTATATATTTGGAAATATTATGATTTTGGAAAGGGATATTTATAAAATAAAGATGATATCACATTGATTTGCGATTTTAAAAAAAATATAAAAATGATATCGTATTTATATGGTTTCAAAGAGATATTATATTCTGGTTTAAAGTATAAATTATTTTGAAATAACCGTGGTGTTATAATAACGTTTGGTTGTTAAAGAGACCGGGTTTGGAAGTTGTCATACTCTCTGCCAACCCCGAAAACCACTTTAACAACCGTGTACGCGGTGGAGATTCCAGAATGATGTAGGATGGTGGTGGCGTTTTCCTTTGAGGTAATTACGTGGACCCGACTCCCGTGAGTTGGCATAAGGTGGCTAAAACAGGAGCGATTCTCGGGCCAATGAGATCATTTCTCTGATCGAATACTCCTCTTCGATATTATACTCTGACTTTGGATTGTTTCGGTGGCCACTTTTGATTTCTTTGATTTTAGGGGGGAGTTTGTCCGAGGTGGGCGGTAGTAGCAGCTACGCGTTACCAGCAGCTCGGATGCGTAATTGGTATATCTACCCTGGCATTGCCTAGTTGTGCCGTGTCACCTACCCTATCGCGCCTTGTACGAGTTTGGATTTCTCCCTAGCCCGTGTGGTATCCTCTGGTGGCTTCCCGATCAGGAGGGACTATGATATTGGATGGACTACTGGGACTATTACGTGTTAAGGTGGAAAATGTAAAGCCTTAACGCTATTTAAAAGTATGTTTATTTTACTATAGACACTATTATAATAGTGCAATATACTACATAGTAAATAGTTAACGGATCCTTAGGAGATGTAAATCCCAAGCATATCTTGAGTTACTGCACTCATATTTATTTATTTTAATTTAACTCACATAAGATCTTTTAGTTCTGACTTGAGTGTTTTTGTCTTTTCGAATTCGCTCGGGTCAGTCCGAGCGTTTCAGGATTTGAAGATTTAGCTCTCGAGGACGAAGATGAAGATTTTTATTATTATTATTTATATTATTGCACTACACTCATATTCTTCCGCTGCATTTTTATTGGTATGTATAACTCTGATATGTATTATGTAAATATAATCAAATGTTTTTTTTTACAGATTTATAAACTGTATATTTGATTATTATATTTTATCCTTCCGCTGTAAGATTCTGTTTTCTTTTTATTTCTTTCTTGTTTTTCTTATTTACCCCATAACAATTCGCCCTTCTGTATGATTTGAATTGGCATGTGTGTCGATTTAAAGTGTGCGAAAAGGCTGGATGTTACATTTGGTATGTTTAAAATTTTTGCCAAAAGAATTAAAACTCAAATGGATTTGAAAATTAAGAATATTCGAAGTGATTACTGTGGAGAACTCGAAAATGATTTTTTTACTAATTTTTGTAATAAAAAAGGTATAATTCATAATTTTTATTTTCCCCGCGCACCTAAAAAAATGGTGTAGCAGAAAGAAAAAATCATATGTTACAAGAATGTGCACGAACACTATTAAATAATAGTGGTCTACCGAAACATTTTTGGGCTGAAGCTGTTGCCACAGCTTGTTATGTTTTGAAACAAGTAACCATACGACCTATGACTAAACAGACTTGTTTTGAAATATTTTTTGGAAAGTATCATACTTTAAAACTTTCGGATCAAAATGTATATTAAATACAAAAGATAATTTAGAAAAATTTGACCCGAAGGCCGATGAAGGAATCTTTGTTGGATATTCGGATCGTAGCAAGTCATATAGAATTTTTAATAAATGAAATAACACAATTAAAGAAAGTTTACATGTTTCGTTCGATGAAAATTTTCTTAACCATCATACTAATGACGATTAAGAAATAATTCCAATAACAAACGCAACAAATTCTTTCAATAAAGAAACTAATGCACAAAATAATACTTTAGTATCATCTCCTAGAATTTTAAAAGATCATCCAAAAGATAACATCATTGGAGATCTTAACTTCAGAGTAACTAGAAATCAACCTAACCAAATAAGTCATATAGCATTTGTGTTAAATTTTGAACCCAAAAAATTATAAAAAAAAACTTCTCCAAAAAATCTTTAGATTTCTTAATATTTCATATTTTGTATAAATATGATGAATGTAATCAATTAATGTGATTAATGAAATTTCCTTTTTGGTGTGTTAATTCTTTATATATTTCTGATTGGTAAATACTTAATGGAATGGAAATAATGTCTACAATTACAAAATTATAAATCCTTTTTGACAATGCCAAAGGGGGAGAAATAATATAAATCACAATAAATGATGGAAAACACATATTCATGGGGAGATTTACAAAATTATATATGTGTACATTGTATAGTTGTCATCATCAAAAGGGGGAGATTGTTAGGAAATCAAATCTACAGTTTCGATGACAACAACTATACAATGGAAATCAAATATGCATATATATTTCCATATACAGGTACTTTCTAAAATAACATCACTAGAAAGACAAGAACAAGGATCAAAGAACACTACAAAAGGCTACAAGTCGATAGGTACAAAGAAGCAATATAAAAGATGCACAAAACAGACATGCACAAGTTTTAGATGTCTGGGTGCACAAGCCAGATGTCTGGACAAGTCCTCTGTAACTACAAACGGACTAAACCAAAAGTCTGGTAGCAGCACTTAGACGTCTGAAAATCTATTATATACAAAAAATATATAGTATTGGACATCTAATATAAATACCAAACGTCTGATTTTAAACTCTGAATTTAAATTTAAACTTCAACCACCACATTCGATGAGACATCTCCACCAACCTTCGATACAACTCTTTATAGTCAACAGAAGCAATTGTAAAGCACTTATTATGGATGCAACTAGTCAAGGAACCTCTCTACAACTACATATATCATCAAGAATCAAGAGAACAAATTACCTTACTTACTTACGCTATCTAATTACATACTCTATTATATACTCTTGATCTCTAGCGATCCATACTTGTATTTTACTCTTCTAAATATTCAGTTCTTCATAGACAATATCTCTAGATATATATTGGAAACATTTTCACTAATTAGTCAATATCCTGTTATAGAGCACACATCTCACAAGAACAATTTATTGTAACCAAACCTATTCCTCTGGGCGAAGCGAGGGTGTTTGATAGCCGAACTCCGAAGGGAAGCTTCGGGACTGGACGTAGGACGGGAGGTCCGAACCAGTATACAATCCTGGTATGCTTATTCTATATTTACGTAGATTAATATTATTTTAGTTACATTATATATTTTATCACATATACTTGCATATACACTACACGATTCACCCTGTAGACTTTCAGTTAACTCATCTTTAACTTATTAACAACTAAGATCCAAGAACCAAGGTTCAAACCCAAGGCAGCAACCACCTTCCCTTCCTTCCTTTCTTGCTTCACCTAGTTCCAACCTCTCCCTCTTCATCAAATAACTCATGGCCCCTCCTTGTAAGTGGAGTGTGGCTGTGTTTCTTCCAAAAAATACTAGATAGAAGGTCTTGTAATATTGTAGTAAGGTTTCACTCTAAATTTGAAATGATTTGGAATTGATTTGCAAATAATTGGCTTTAGGAATTTAGAGATGAAGAAGAAGAGAAGCCATGAATAATCTAACTCAAAGCTTAGGAATATTTGTGATGTGTTTCCTAAGGGTGTACCCCTCCTTATATAGGCTTAAGAATGATGATGGGAAAAGACAAAAAATCCCTCAAAACTCTAATGACATTAATTGTCTTATCATGACAGCTTTATGTCACTTTTCCTTTATTCATTTTACCATTTTACCCCTTTCATGATAATATTCCTCATCCTTAAGGAAGCTTCTAGATCATTTCATGGTTTATGAAGAGGAGAGTTTGTTAATCAGTTGCTAATGTGTTCACTTGATTATTTGTTAAGTGCACGATAGTTCAAACAACTTATATTGATTAAAAAACTATTTATCAATAGCCCGATTTTCAATCGTATTATTGATTTTTCTTCAATATTTTTATAAACACATTTTAAAAACAGGTTTCTTATCATTATACATTAATTAAATGATGCTAAAAAAAGCTATAAAATCAGATTATAACACCTAATTATATTTCAAAATGTATCGATGTTCGAAGACGAAGTGTTCGAATTTTCGGGTCGCTACAGGTAAAATGTTATCCACCACTTGCGAGCCCATGATTCATTGATATTCCTCAATTCATAATCCCAAGGAAAGTGGGATCTAACACCCACTGGAGAAATCAAATGATTTCTATATTTTCTTAGGATTTTTATAAACATAAAATCTTATAGGAGCCTTATTAGGAAAATGAAATGGTAACGTTTAACCTTTCTAATATTGTAAGAACATTTATTATATGATGTTATAATAATCTACATTGATAAGTTTGTGTATTTAGTATAGTTGATAAAAATTTGTCTATTAAAATATATAAATGAACTGAATTGAAGATTGATAAATAAAAATATAATATATACTTACTAATAAATACTTCTTGCATGTTATTGTTTTAATGCCCGTGCAAGTACCTAATTTTATAACTACTAAATGCATTCGTAATTTGGTCGCTTACATATTGATTTGCCCAAGACCATATAACGCTTTCTATGTTTTTCGAATTCTAAAAGCAATACAGGATTATGGATATTTGATCGATATACAATTGCATATAAGTGTTATATGGAGAACGGTTGCATTTTATATCATATAATAATTTGATGAAATTAGTTCATTCCAAATAAGAAAATAAACCCTACTATGAGATCGAGTATTCAATCTGATTGATTGTAATGAAGATCGTGTTTTGTTAAATGCAACGCTAGACCAAAATTACAAGATAGATCAAAGAACTCGATCGCTAAAATGTCGATTTGATCAGTTTACGTAAGGTGCAGCATATTTGTGTCCTTAAATGTTAAGGATGATCAAGTGCGCTTTTGTAAAGAGTTCAACTATTAAGGTTTTTCTTTGTGAATGGTCACCTCTTCTTCATAATGAAACATCAAAAACAAAAATTGTAAAATAATAATTGATATATAATATTGGAATAATAAATATGATTTCCATTCTGAAATTTAATTTCATACAGAAAAAAGTTTCCTATGAGATTTATTTCTTTGATTTCATGATAGTTCGTCAGAGAACTCCCCACTATAAACTAGTTACGGTATATGAAATAAATAGTCTATATTAAGTGGATAATGGACCTCCATGTTCAATACACAATATAGTAATGATGAATATTGTAACGACCCAGAATTTTTGATAATTAAAATTTGGATATTTAATTGAATTTAGATATTAATAAGTGGAATTTATAAGTCGAATAATTTATTTTTCGAATATTGGGTTCAATTGGATAATTAAATCGATAATTTAATAATTGAAATTCCAGAAATAATTGAAAATTGGGTTAAATATGATTGAAAATGATTTGTAAAATTTTATTTTATCATATTGGAGTTAGAACGATATTTTAGAACTTTTAAAATCGAATTAAAAGTTAATTTGTGAAAATTGAATATTTTAATATTTAATTATCGACTGTAAAATAGCCAATTTTTGAACAGCCTCAGAATTGGACGAAACCAGTTCCATTGGATCCGTAATAGTTTGTTATTATCGGATTTTAGTTTTCGTAGCAATCGGAGTTGTCGTTTGATCGTGGCAGCTCGGAACGCATCGAAATTGTTTTAATATTAATTTGGCGAGTTAAAATAGCCATTTTTCAAACTGTCTCGGATTTCGACGAAACTAGTTTCATCGGATCCGTAATGTGATATTATTTTATGGTTTCAAATTTCGTGTCAATCGGATTTATCGTTTGTCCGGTGCAAGCTAAAACGCCTAGAAAATCGTTTAATCGGTTTAATTTTAAATTGAACGTTTATTGCCATAACTCGCACAGATGACCGAATTAGCTCCCGAAATACGTTTCATTGTGTTCGGAATGCGGGGTAAACCTTAGAAACACCAACCGGCACGCTTCGTTTGGAGTTTGGAAAATCCGGGATGAATAGTGTTCGCGTATTTTTCTATAAAAGGCCTTCACATTCTATTTTGCAAAATAAACTAGGGTTTCATCTTCCACAAACCCCAGCCGCCACTTTCTGATGTATGGCCGAAAATCTATCACCTTTCTCCCTCCAAATCTCTCAATCTATCAATAATTACATGAAACGTTCAACTAGAGAGTTGTAGAGCACATCGAGTACTCCACATCCAACGGCTATGATCAGAATCGGAGCAACAGATCGACGTGAATTTGTGTTTGAAGGGGCCGGATTTGTGCGCATTTTTCGAGCATAATTGGGGACCGAGTGCGACGCCATCTTGGTCGTGGGTGGAGTTCATCGTGGCCTTTCGAGTGATGGCCATTGATCGAATTTTAGGGGGACGAGGTGGGTGCGGCCGTTAGGGTTTCACGTGTGTATATGGGTTTCTAGAACGCGTTCGAACGAGAGAGGAGAGAAACGTGTGTGTGGCCCTGATATTGAAGCTAGAAATCTATAGTCCAGATTTGCCTAATTATAAAAAAGAAAATAAAGGTTGTAAATTATAAATATAAATTCGTATAATGTTTAAAAATACGTATCTCTTTCATACGAGGTCCAAATCGGACGAAACTTTTTGCGTTGGAATCGTTTTGACGAGCACTACGCTATGGTGCTGGATTGGAGTCGTTTGGAGTTAGTGAGAATTTCGGGTAAAATTAAACGTCCGTTTAATTTTATTCAAAATAAATCGCTAAAACGGAATTTAAATCAAGGTGAGAACTTCTCACTTAATCGAATCGGTTTCGATTTTTATTTTAAATAGTTAGATTTAAAATTCTTGAATGCATGTTTGAATGATGGTTGTTATCTATTGATTGTTAAAATAGACATTATGCGCCGTTAGTAAGCGGATGTTATTTATTAAAAACATATACCGCGAATATTTCATAAACAGTGAAATTGGTATTATATATAATAGCAATATATATATATATTGGCATATGTATATATTGGAATTGATTTCCTGCATTGTATAGCGGAAGAGACCCTATTGCGCCGCCTATTAAGCGGATAATATTTTAAATCCCATATACCGCGATAATTCCGTACTGGAACGGAATTGGTATTGTGCTAACATCTTTGGATGCAGGGAAACAGGTTGGAGGGATCCAACTGGATTCCTCAACTATATTGATTTATTTACAGATATTTTGATATTTGTTGATTATCATATTGATATATGATATTTGGATGTCGTGATTGACTATTTGGTGCTGCTGCATCATCGGATCCATTTCTGAAGTTTTAAAATAATGATTTTTGGTTTTAAAGGAATTTTAAAGTGATTTTCGAAAGTATATGTTTTATTAAATTTTGAATTGTTAAAAATAAATCAACATTAAAATTTTAATGTTATAAAAGTATGATTTTTATGAAATTAAAGTGAAAAGTGATTTTTGAAATAAATAGTTAATAAATTTATGAAATGGTTTAAATTGGAATTTTTGGACTATTACAAACAATTTTTATAAAAGATTTATAAAATGGATATTTATAAATTAATAATATTGGAATTATAAAACGAAGTTTTTATAAGTGTTAAAATGAAGTATAATGGATTCATAAGTGAATGAGAATTTATAAGATTTATAATTTGTGAAGTTTAAAGGAACGATTTTGTAAATAAATGGATTATAAGTATTTAACTTATAATATGGACTTTTGGTATATAATTGAGTTATATAAATTGAATTGAATTTATAAAGGAGATTATAAATCGAAGCTTGTAAATTGAAATGGAATTTATAAACATTGTTTTATAAATTCGAAATCAATTGAATTTGATAAATTGAATATTGAAGTTTATTAAAGGAAATATATTCACGATTTTGGACAGTGAATACATTTTTGAATAAAATGGTCATGTTTGGCAAAATGAATATTATAAAATGAAGTAAATTATTTTAAAGATGTTTTAAAATGTATTATGAATCGAAACCATAGATTTCAACATTATTGTTGAAATAGACGTTTTCGAGAAAGAAGGAAATGGTGGACTATAACACTGTTGTTATAGTAAATGATTTCCGAAAGGGAATGTTTTATATAGTATTGGGATTTATATATCTATTTAAACTTTGAATCCCTATACTAGTGATTTTGGGTCGTCGTAACGATGTTTTACGTAACATTCGTTTTGACTCAAATTTATGTATTAAGAAATGATTTCTTAAAGAATGAAATATATACTTAATTTCGATTTAAGTATATTAGATATTTTCCAAATGTTGAAAGTAAATGGTATTGTGAATTACTTATTATTAAATAAGTATGGAAATGTTTTCCAATATGAAGTGAATTTTTTGGGATTTTATCTTTTAAAGATAAATTGAAAATGAATATTAGAAGTCGATTAGAAAATCGTATATTCATAGATATTTTGGAAATGTAAATTCACTATGGAATTTATAAATGAAAAGGGGAATTTGCTTAAAAATAAACGTTGATTTATTTTTGAAGTGTGGGAATTAATTTACGGATTTGTAACGTAAATATAAAGTAAATCGTTAAGGATTTATTTAATTGGTTTAAATGAACCATGTTGAAATGAAAGTATTTCGCGTAAGGAAAATGTTTGAAATTTGTTTTCAAAAGTGGTAAAGGTGGAAAGTGATCTGAAAATTAGTTTTCAAATGTTGAAGTGTGGGAAATTTTATATCTAGTAAAGATATTTTGGAAAGTAAATAATTTGGAAAATTATTTGGAATTTGGTGATGTTGAGCATGCCTATTGATAGTTAAATAATCCGACTATCAATATTTACCTTTAAATAGGTATTTGTTGTGATTGTTTGAAATTGAATGCCACGCTTATTTTTAATATAAGCGCTCACTATTTGGGTTAGCCGGGAAAGGACCTTGGGGTCGTATAACTCATTCCGAATATGTGATACGTCGTAATGGATTGCATTTGATGACCGGTGTTGAAGACCGGATATTTGTGAAAACGGAAGGATTACCGTCGAGTTACTCTACATTGGCTGATCTCCGATATAGAGGTTTTATCACCCTTAGTGACGGGAAGTCCGGTCGTGATTAGTGAATATCCAGATTGCAAGGACTTCTTTGTAAGTGCCTTCGGTTCTGTTCGATCCCGGAACAGACTTGTATGGATTGTAGGTTTGACATTACAAGTTGAGATATAAAGCTGATTTCTTTCAAATATATTTCTGTTGGTGGCGGAGAATTTATTCTCTTAGCTTAACACCCTTCTCTGAGACGTACGAGCTCAGAGGTTATGTAGTTGAAGGTTATTAGTGATATACTCCCAATTTGGTAGTGTGGCATGCTGAGTGTTGCTGTGAATGATCATTGATTGATCATTTGTGATATAATCATTTGTTTGATCATTTATCTTGGTGATCATTTCTATGATCATTTGTTGACCCAAAGCACGGCTTTTGTATAAAGCGTGGCTTTGTGGACGAGACTTCGTCGGACCTCACTCCTCGGAAATGGTCAAAACAGGAAGGATGCAGCAAGGTTATTATGGGGTATCACCCCTTTAGTGTATGTCATTCCTTCTGGATAGAGGTGGTATCATGGTATGGAGCCTAGATATTTAACCTATGTTGTTGCTGCAAATTTTGTGGTTGTTGGAAATCGAGGATCCTCGGATAGATCGGTTACGATCGGGGGATGACATATTCGTGTCAGTAGTTACCCAGTTAGGGGTAACCCGGTCTTGTGTTGGCAGAGATCCGGTTTGGTTCTCGGGACGTCATTCCAGAGGCGTTTCCATGTGGCAATGGGAAATTCCTTGGCCTGACCATTTGTTGAAAATCCAAAGAAACAATACGATCTTATACGGTTTTAGTTGTATAACCTGCCATGGAATGTGGCGGTAACCTGCTATTGAACATGGTAGCTATAGTAGGCATAAGTGCGGAATGCCTATGCTGGCTAAGATTTATATCTTTACTTTCGAAATGTTTTATACACTATGCACTAGTAATAATATCAAATGTCTCTTTTAATGCGTATCAAGCATCTTTGACTATCATAAGGAGAAATCTCCTCCGATTTTGCGTTTGCATTGTGTGTGTGTGCGGGAGGCCTTATGGTAGTCTCATTTTTAAAAAGCATTGCGACTTGACCTTAAAAATATTCCTCTATTTTGATTTTAAAGAAAAATAAACTGTTTTAGTTCTCACACCAGTCACATGACTGACTCGGAGTTTATTGTTTTCCTTCCTAAACTCTGGGTGCCCACCAATTTCCACACGGGCAGTCAAGAGTTAGGTTTATCAGGATATTTTGGAATTCAGGAGTTGCAGGAGGCAAGCTGGATGCATGGCGTATTATTAATATATAGTATTTCTTTTCCGCTGTTTGTTGTTGTTGATGTTGTACACTCTGATGATATGATGTAATGTAATGAAATGAAATGTAATGTAATGTAATAACTGATATAGTTCTTTGTTTAAAGATTATTCATTTATTTATTATATGTTGTCCGCTGCGAATTGTGAGATTCTGATATTGTTCTATTGTTTCTGTTCTGTTCTATCTTTTTCTCTCTTCTTCTATCTTTTTCTTTTTCTTAAACAATGACAATTCGTATTTCTGTTCATCTTGAGTTAATCTATGGAGATTAGTGTATATTCAAGGAGTACGGATTTGCGGGTCCTCACAGGTGGTATTAGAGCATATAGTTAAGCAACAACCATGGCTCTGTTGGGTATTGCTCATTAGAGATAGAGTCAGTAGTACTCTAGAATGAGTTTGAGTGTAAAAAAAGCTATGAGAGCGTATTTGTTAGTGAATATAAAATTGTTTTATATTGTGATGATTGGTTTATTGAGTGGCGTATGAACCTTCGTCGGCACGGTCTGTAGAACTATGCCGAAGGGGTTTATAAACACTTGAATAGAACAATTCGACATAATATTGTTTTAAAATTGGGTAAATGAAATAATTTTACCTCGATTATATTTTCTATGTAAAGGAAAAAAATTTCAAAATTATTAAAGTGTATACGAATTGATTGTTTGGTTGTTGAATAAGTTAAATAAAACACCAATTGTAAAAGAATAATTGTATAAGCAAATGAATTATAAGTATGAAGTTATAATTAATGTGATTTACAATTGTGAAATAACCTTATATATAAGAATTGAAATTATATAAGTAAAAGATTTATAAATGTGATTTATAATCTGAAAATAAAATTCCAGAGAAGTGTTTTGAAAGGATTTGATATTTTTGAAAATTGTTTTGGAGAAATTAAAGCACTAAACTCTTTTCGGTCGTTGGAAAATAATTCCGGTGATGATCGCGACATCATTGGTGTTCATTTTCGGGTTTCCAAAAGAGGGATTGCTGCCAAGTAATTTTAAATGAAAGTTGTTTGGAAAATTTGGATTTGGGTTTTGAAATTCAAAAGATAATTGAATTGATTTCAAAAATGGTTTTGAAAGATTGAAAGGACTCTAGAATCCTATTTAAGATATTTATGGGAATGATAAATGAGTTGATAACTTATACAGATTGAATTTTGATAGAATAAATTTAACTTAAAGGATAGAGTTAAATTAAAGGAAGTATAAGTAAATCAATAAAATCCAAGTTGAAATAAATTTGAGTTGTCATCAAAGACATGTGATTTAAAATTTAACAAAAGGAAAGTTAAATAATTTGATTTGGATTTGATAAGATGTTTGAAATGGAATATAACTTAAGTGAAGTTGAATGAAGTTGATTTTTGGTGTCAAAGTAAATTAATAAGTAAATTAATGAAATGAAGTCATCAAGAATTTGAACTTGAGTTATATAAATGAAATTCAACATTATATTGTTAAAGGAATTAGCAATTGAATTGAACTAATGGATTAAATGTTAATCAATTAAATGTAAATAATTGATATGAAATAATGAATGTAAGTGTTAATTCATTAGAAGCTAATGTTATTAGAAATTGAATAAATTGAATGAAAGTCAATTTAATATGATCCAATTGGAATTAAATGTGTTGAACCAAATTGAATGTAAAGTGAATAAATTTGGTTGTATTGAATAAACATTGGTTGTTATTTGATTGTTGATTGATTGTATATAATTCGTTAAGTGTTAATTAAATTGAATTAGCGAAATTGGAAGCTATGTGATTGGATTCAAATGGATAATATGTAAATTTGAATAGAATTGGATTTGATTTGGAAGTGAACTAATATGAATGCAAATTAGTAAATGCAAACTAATTGAAATTGGATATGAATGAATGTTGATAAAATCCAATGTAAATGAATCAAATGTGATTTAAATTGAAAACCAATTCATTGAATATTAATGAGAATATGAATGAATATTGATTTGGTTATGGATGATAGTTGGTTGATGTTTGCATTTGTTGTTTTGTTGCATTTGCTATATTGGCACATGTAGTTGTTATGTTGCTATATGTTGTATATTGATACTATTTTCATATATTGTAACGATCTCGAATTTCAATTTATTTTAAATTGATAATTAAATAAATAATTTGATTTAAATTAGTGAAATTTATTGATAACTTGATTTGAAATTTCAAAATGAAGTCTTTAAAAGTAAAATAAACAGATAAATATTAAGTTAGAAATTAAATTAGAAATTTATTTACAATACAAAGTACAAGAACAAAAGAAATAAAATAATTACCTTAAAATTTTGGTTATGTAAACTATAAAAATATAAAAGTTAAATAAATAAACAAAACAAAGTAAAATAACAATTAATATTTTGTTATCAATGCACATTTATAAAAATACAAGCAAGAAGATATTCAAATGAAGTATGGCATAAACAAATAAATAAAGGAAAAAAAAAGTAAGCAAATCAATAAAACAAAGTATAAGCTAAATTAACAAAACAAAGATATACATAGTCGAATGAAAATGATAAAAACAAATTAACAAAACAAATACAAATACAAGCTAGGCAATAAAAATAGAAGTTCACCTATTTTGTAAAGTAAAACAATTTATACTTAAGCTATGAATAAAATAAGAACATTGATATATAAAACAAAAACAATAAGTATAAAACAAAACTAAAAAGAATATATATGCAAAGTACTAAGTAACAAAGCAAGAAATAAACAAAACAAAGAAATACAAAGCATATTGATTTACTATAAACAAAATGGGAGACACTTGCATTTAATATCCTTGCTTTAGTACACCATAGCATACCTATCAGCCATCAAAATGTAAACCATCAGCCGAAGTCAACAAAGTAGGCAAGTATAGCCTGTTGCTATAAAGCTTAGAATGCAAGGCAAGAGATAACAAATGAAACAAGTACCAGCTTGAAAAAATAAATAAATATCTCTGAAAATGTTGTACAACAGTATAATATCTTGTATACATCTTCTATATACATTTCAACACACCACAAAACAACTTCATTTCAGTTTTCATTCATTTTAAACTGAGTAAAAGAAAAGAAAAAAAATCAGATAGAAAGCTGCCAATTTTTCTTCAATCCAAAGTAAAAATATTCAAATAAAGAATGTACAAAGCAAAGAACATAAACAAAGCACAACATTTTACCTCTTCAGTACAAATAAGATATGCCAGCCGAGCTAAAGAAAAGTAGAGTTGCAGCCACCATTTTAAAACAAAATATATTCAAAAATAAGATGAGTATGAAGACATAAAGGACTCATCCATTTAATGCAGCCACATGCCTCTAGCCTACCAAAGATTTTCAGCCACCATTACATATTTTCTATCAGCCTCCATTTCATAAAAAATATACACTGTTGTACAAACAATAGTATCACTAGGTAAACTTCTTTTTGTACACATCAGTTCGATCAGTAGAGAAAGAAAAAGAAAAAATTGCTAAAGCCAGAAAGAAAGAAAAAAAGAGAGAAAAAAAATGGAAGCAAACATTATCTGGAAACAATCAAGCAAGCTCTGTCTTTTTTTTTTTCCAAACAAAGTGAGTAACATCACATTTCAAATTTTAAGTATCTGTTTTCTGTTGCATATTAATGTCTGCAAATTGAATATATTTTTGTGTGAGTAACAGTTAGTAATTTAAACTCAAGTATATATATATATACTTTGAAAGTGTTCTGTATATATATATATACAATATGCCAGTATTTCTTCTTCTCTGTCTAGTTACAGGGTATGAAACAACAAAGAAAATTCAATTTCTTCTTTTCTAACCAATATTAGGCTTTGGTGTTAGAACAAAATTGTCGTATTTAAGAATGAACTATAAACTAAAAATGGTTTCATTAAGAACAAATGAATATAGAATGAAAAAAAAATCAAGTTTTTACAGTGAAACTTCAAAATCTGGAAATTTCGAACCTCGCAAAACATTGATTTAAGTATATAATTCGAATCCTTACTGAAAACCATGATTTTTAAAATGAATTTGGTGATTTTTAGTGTAGCGGTTAGAGAGCAGTTTGAAGATGATCGGTATGGGTATTTTGATCAAACTCAGGCGAATCGTTGGATCAGAGGGGTCGGGTTTGGGTTGGAGGTGGAGGAGCGAACAGAGAGTATGGGAAAAATGTTGTGATGGTCGACCAATGACCATGGAAGCGGTGGCGATCGTTTTTATTTTGTAAACCTAGTTTTGAGGCACCGTATTTCTTTCTTTCGTTCTAAGTCTAGGCTCGATCGAGTGTCACGACATTTTTGGTGGTGGAAGAGGAGCATGAGTTCGTCAGGTGGGCGAAGTTCGAGCGCCTCCGGTGACGTCACGTGGCGAGACGAAGTGGATTTTGGTGATCGAATGGGTTCAAGAAGAAGCGCATTGTCCCTGTACTTGCTCGATTTTGATGCAATCATGATTTCGCAACCTGAATCGCTCGAATAGGTTAGGATGGTCGTTGATGACCTGAGAGCAATCGCGAAGTTGATCGGAGGTGAGTTTGCTGACTGTACACGTGCACGCATGTACGCGTGAGGGTTGGCTGTTGAGGGGTTTCATTCTAGGGTGTTCTCGGGGAAGAAGGTGATTTTCTCGAGCAAACTTTGTTTTTGCTCGCGCGAGTTGTTTCGCGAGATACTGCAGTTTAATTTAAAACTTAACTAAAAAAAAAAGAGAATGGAAGTTTTACAAAGTAAAGGAAAATAGCAAGATTTTTTTTTAAGCTAGATATTAACAAATATCAAATATAATTCATAGAGCAAATGTCTTGAATTTAATTGTTGACTTGATAATCTTCAAAAGAAATGTGATAATGATTCAATTAAGTAATTAATCAAGATAGATGCGTTATATTTGATCAAGAAAGGACTTGATTAATTAAGAAATAATTAAATGTGTCTAAGTATTTTACAGGATAAATAGTGATCGAAATTTTATTTGAGTTAGTATAATTGAATCGAAGGATAATTAGTTAGATTAATTAAAGGATCATTAATTAAGGCAAGTGATTAAAAGTTAATTTATTTTTGTGTTTTAAACTTCAAATTCAAAATGAAACTTTGAAAGGAAAATCTGGAATTAAATTCTTAAGTGACTTGTTAATGATAACTTGATCCATTAATAAAATAAAATAAAATGTTTCGTCTTTAAATAAAAGAAGGTTTATTGATTTGTAATTATTAAGTCAATTAAAATAGATAAATTAGTTACTAAATTAATTAATGATTTAGATTAACTAAATAAGTAATTAAAGGTTTAAATTACTCAATTAAGGTTTAAAGATTTTTAAATTAAGGAATAATTAATTGGTAAAATTAAAGATTATTAATTAGGAATTAATTAATGATTAAAGTTGATTAATCAAAGTGATTATGAAATATTAATTTAAGGATGATGTAATAAATTAACCAAGGTAATTAATTTGAGAATAATTAATTTATTTGAAGGTTAATTAACTAATGAAAGTGATTAAGGAAAAAATCATTAATTAAGGAGTAATTAATTAATTAAGAATAATTAATTAAGAATAAATTATTAATTTAGGATAAATTAATGATTGATTAAAAGATAGTTTACTAAATGTTTTGAAATTAATTGATTATTAATTTTCCATGACCAGCAAATTTATTCATAGAAATAAATCTGATTAACTTAATCAGATAATTGAATTAATCCTGCCTATGGATGCTTGGATTATATTGGATGTTAAACTGTCTGATATCCCCGTTATATGATGCTTTATGATTAACCTGATTTGTGTTTTGATCTGTGATGTAATTTATTATCTGTGATATAGTTTATTATCTGTGATACATATATATCTGCGAATTTGTGTATGAAAGATAAGCGTTATAATTTATATCGCTTATCGAATATATTGTCGTATTTGATCTGTGATGATTGAATGATGTTGCACTATTGTTTAAACCCTGGACCACACTTATACACACACCAATATGGATTTCACGAGGAAATCGATTGAGTCATAGATTTTTGAAATAGTTTTAAATTTGAATATTTGAATTCAAATGTTTTGGAAATGGATTGGGTTTATAGTGAAAAGCTTTTGAAATGGAATTTCATAGATGAAATTTATTTTGAATAACTCGATAAAATATGAAGTTGAATAATTTGATTTGAACTTAAATTCAAGATTTGAAATTGAATTCTATGATTTAAAACTAGGGATTAAAGATGTTATACCAGTTATATATGGGTTAAACTATTTTAAAAGTATTGATTTGGGGATGTGAATAGAATTCAAGAGTTTTAACTCGGGTAAATATAATTGGATTTTTCTGAAACGAAAACTGTTTGTTTTCTAATAATAAAAGCTTTCACATAAGAAATGAACTTCCAATTTGTGTTAAAAAGATTTCTAGTTTAAAATGAAAATGATTTCCAAGTTATAGAAACGATTTGAAAGCTATAAGTAAATCTTTGATTTAAAGATTTAACGGGTTAATCCTATCGAAATGAAATTGTTTTGGAAATCTATGAATGGATCTTTTTGAAATAAATCTTTTTGTTTAAAGATTTGAAATGGTAATTGATTTAAACCATTTGGAAGAAAGTCTTGGGTAATAAGTTGTGACTTAATTGAAATCCCAATATCCATATATTTCTTGTAAATATTGCGCTCACTATTCGGTTTAGCCGGGAGAGGACCTTTGTGTCATATATCCCATTCCGAATATGTGATATGTCGTTATGGATAGCATTTGAAGACCGAATATTTTTGAAAGCGAAAGGACAACTCGTCGAATGTCTTTGCATCGACTGGTCCCCGGTATAGAGACTCCATCTGTGATGGGAAGTCCGAACGTGATTAGTGAATATCCGGATTGCAAGGACTTCTTTGTAAGTGCCTTCGGTTTTGTTCGATCCCGGACCAGACTTGCTTATGCTAGGTGATATGTGATGGGGGGGTTCTCGCTTCGCGGTTTGGTGGCGAACGGGAGACTCTTACCCCCACACGTCCTATTTACGGGGTTGGTTAGGCGAAGCCGTGACATTCGAAAGGGTGGCCGTAAAAGCAAGTTTGGGATATCAGTGTAAGCCACGGTGGGGCTGGGATGGTTGAAAAGCCTACCGGTTGTGACCGCTTAGTCGTTACATTTGGTATCAGAGCTAAGGTTGAACTTTAGCTCAGGAGTATAACACATTAAGTAACTCATTAGAGATAGGGTGAAGTAAACCTTAGAATGAGTAATCCTTAAGATATCCGTTTTAACGCCTCAGTAAATTCTCTTACTATCCACTGATAGTAAGTATGAGTGTAAGAAGAGAACGAGATATGGGACAGGGAAATACGACTATAATTGGTCGATACTTTGTAACAACAGTGGAAACAATCTTTTCTCTATCGATCTCTTTTGTTCAGTGTCTCTTTTCAATTCTTTGATAGTTCCTGGTAGATCCAGGAAGGAAATTCGATATATTAGTATGGGACATAAACTCCAATTTGGCCAGAATTGTTTGTTTGAATTGGTTGCTTTGTTTGCTATGGTTGATAGGTATACTTTGGTTTAAAAAAAAAATTGAAATTGTATTCATATATCTGTCTATTTTTGGGTCCCAGTATATTCTACGTATGGTTAGTTATCCCTTCAAGCTGACCGATGCTCCTGCATATTTCGTAGATTTGATGACCCGAGAATCCTATGTTGTATGGTATGAGTTTGTTCTTGTATCTATTGTTGATATTCTGATTTGGTAAGCCAAATGCGGAATAAATATTCAGTTTGATTAGATGAAACATTCTTCATCTGTCTCTGTTTCGTACCTGCGAATTTCGAGGACGAAATTCTTTTTAAGGGGGGAAGTCTGTAACGATCTCGAATTTCAATTTATTTTAAATTGATAATTAAATAAATAATTTGATTTAAATTAGTGAAATTTATTGATAAATTGATTTGAAATTTCAAATTGAAGTCTTTAAAAGTAAAATAAACAGATAAATATTAAGTTAGAAATTAAATTAGAAATTTATTTACAATACAAAGTACAAGAACAAAAGAAATAAAATAATTACCTTAAAATTTTGGTTATGTAAACTATAAAAATATAAAAGTTAAATAAATAAACAAAACAAAGTAAAATAACAATTAATATTTTGTTATCAATGCACATTTGTAAAAATACAAGCAAGAAGATATTCAAATGAAGTATGGCATAAACAAATAAATAAAGGAAAAAAAAAGTAAGCAAATCAATAAAACAAAGTATAAGCTAAATTAACAAAACAAAGATATACATAGTCGAATGAAAATGATAAAAACAAATTAACAAAACAAATACAAATACAAGCTAGGCAATAAAAATAGAAGTTCACCTATTTTGTAAAGTAAAACAATTTATACTTAAGCTATGAATAAAATAAGAACATTGATATATAAAACAAAAACAATAAGTATAAAACAAAACTAAAAAGAATAAATATGCAAAGTACTAAGTAACAAAGCAAGAAATAAACAAGACAAAGAAATACAAAGCATATTGATTTACTGTAAACAAAATGGGAGACACTTGCATTTAATATCCTTGCTTTAGTACACCATAGCATACCTATCAGCCATCAAAATGTAAACCATCAGCCGAAGTCAACAAAGTAGGCAAGTATAGCCTGTTGCTATAAAGCTTAGAATGCAAGGCAAGAGATAACAAATGAAACAAGTACCAGCTTGAAAAAATAAATAAATAAATATCTCTGAAAATGTTGTACAACAGTATAATATCTTGTATACATCTTCTATATACATTTCAACACACCACAAAACAACTTCATTTCAGTTTTCATTCATTTTAAACTGAGTAAAAGAAAAGAAAAAAGAAATCAGATAGAAAGCTGCCAATTTTTCTTCAATCCAAAGTAAAAATATTCAAATAAAGAATGTACAAAGCAAAGAACATAAACAAAGCACAACATTTTACCTCTTCAGTACAAATAAGATATGCCAGCCGAGCTAAAGAAAAGTAGAGTTGCAGCCACCATTTTAAAACAAAATATATTCAAAAATAAGATGAGTATGAAGACATAAAGGACTCATCCATTTAATGCAGCCACATGCCTCTAGCCTACCAAAGATTTTCAGCCACCATTACATATTTTCTATCAGCCTCCATTTCATAAAAAAATACACTGTTGTACAAACAATAGTATCACTAGGTAAACTTCTTTTTGTACACATCAGTTCGATCAGTAGAGAAAGAAAAAGAAAACATTGCTAAAGCCAGAAAGAAAGAAAAAAAGAGAGAAAAAAAATGGAAGCAAACATTATCTGGAAACAATCAAGCAAGCTCTGTCTTTTTTTTTTCAAACAAAGTGAGTAACATCACATTTCAAATTTTAAGTATCTGTTTTCTGTTGCATATTAATGTCTGCAAATTGAATATATTTTTGTGTGAGTAACAGTTAGTAATTTAAACTTAAGTATATATATATACTTTGAAAGTGTTCTGTATATATATATATATACACAATATGCCAGTATTTCTTCTTCTCTGTCTAGTTACAGGGTATGAAACAACAAAGAAAATTCAATTTCTTCTTTTCTAACCAATATTAGGCTTTGGTGTTAGAACAAAATTGTCGTATTTAAGAATGAACTATAAACTAAAAATGGTTTCATTAAGAACAAATGAATATAGAATGAAAAAAAAATCAAGTTTTTACAGTGAAACTTCAAAATCTGGAAATTTCGAACCTCGCAAAACATTGATTTAAGTATATAATTCGAATCCTTACTGAAAACCATGATTTTTAAAATGAATTTGGTGATTTTTAGTGTAGTGGTTAGAGAGCAGTTTGAAGATGATCGGTATGGGTATTTTGATCAAACTCAGGCGAATCGTTGGATCAGAGGGGTCGGGTTTGGGTTGGAGGTGGAGGAGCGAACAGAGAGTATGGGAAAAATGTTGTGATGGTCGACCAATGACCATGGAAGCGGTGGCGATCGTTTTTATTTTGTAAACCTAGTTTTGAGGCACCGTATTTCTTTCTTTCGTTCTCAGTCTAGGCTCGATCGAGTGTCACGATATTTTTGGTGGTGGAAGAGGAGCGTGAGTTCGTCAGGTGGGCGAAGTTCGAGCACCTTCGGTGACGTCACGTGGCGAGACGAAGTGGATTTTGGTGATCGAATGGGTTCAAGAAGAAGCGCATTGTCCCTGTACTTGCTCGATTTTGATGCAATCATGATTTCGCAACCTGAATCGCTCGAATAGGTTAGGATGGTCGTTGATGACCTGAGAGCAATCGCGAAGTTGAACGGAGGTGAGTTTGCTGACTGTACACGTGCACGCATGTACGCGTGAGGGTTGGCTGTTGAGGGGTTTCATTCTAGGGTGTTCTCGGGGAAGAAGGTGATTTTCTCGAGCAAACTTTGTTTTTGCTCGCGCGGGTTGTTTCGCGAGATACTGCAGTTTAATTTAAAACTTAACTAAAAAAAAAGAGAATGGAAGTTTTACAAAGTAAAGGAAAATAGCAAGATTATTTTTTAAGCTAGATATTAACAAATATCAAATATAATTCATAGAGCAAATGTCTTGAATTTAATTGTTGACTTGATAATCTTCAAAAGAAATGTGATAATGATTCAATTAAGTAATTAATCAAGATAGATGGGTTATATTTGATCAAGAAAGGACTTGATTAATTAAGAAATAATTAAATGTGTCTAAGTATTTTACAGGATAAATAGTGATCGAAATTTTATTTGAGTTAGTATAATTGAATCGAAGGATAATTAGTTAGATTAATTAAAGGATCATTAATTAAGGCAAGTGATTAAAAGTTAATTTATTTTCATGTTTTAAACTTCAAATTCAAAATGAAACTTTGAAAGGAAAATCTGGAATTAAATTCTTAAGTGACTTGTTAATGATAACTTGATCCATTAATAAAATAAAATAAAATGTTTCGTCTTTAAATAAAAGAAGGTTTATTGATTTGTAATTATTAAGTCAATTAAAATAGATAAATTAGTTACTAAATTAATTAATGATTTAGATTAACTAAATAAGTAATTAAAGGTTTAAATTACTCAATTAAGGTTTAAAGATTTTTAAATTAAGGAATAATTAATTGGTAAAATTAAAGATTATTAATTAGGAATTAATTAATGATTAAAGTTGATTAATCAAAGTGATTATGAAATATTAATTTAAGGATGATGTAATAAATTAACCAAGGTAATTAATTTGAGAATAATTAATTTATTTGAAGGTTAATTAACTAATGAAAGTGATTAAGGAAAAAATCATTAATTAAGGAGTAATTAATTAATTAAGAATAATTAATTAAGAATAAATTATTAATTTAGGATAAATTAATGATTGATTAAAAGATAGTTTACTAAATGTTTTGAAATTAATTGATTATTAATTTTCCATGACCAGCAAATTTATTCATAGAAATAAATCTGATTAACTTAATCAGATAATTGAATTAATCCTGCCTATGGATGCTTGGATTATATTGGATGTTAAACTGTCTGATATCCCCGTTATATGACGCTTTATGATTAACCTGATTTGTGTTTTGATCTGTGATGTAATTTATTATCTGTGATATAGTTTATTATCTGTGATACATATATATCTGCGAATTTGTGTATGAAAGATAAGCGTTATAATTTATATCGCTTATCGAATATATTGTCGTATTTGATCTGTGATGATTGAATGATGTTGCACTATTGTGTTAAACCCCTGGACCACACTTATACACACACCAATATGGATTTCACGAGGAAATCGATTGAGTCACAGATTTTTGAAATAGTTTTAAATTTGAATATTTGAATTCAAATGTTTTGGAAATGGATTGGGTTTATAGTGAAAAGCTTTTGAAATGGAATTTCATAGATGAAATTTATTTTGAATAACTCGATAAAATATGAAGTTGAATAATTTGATTTGAACTTAAATTCAAGATTTGAAATTGAATTCTATGATTTAAAACTAGGGATTAAAGATGTTATACCAGTTATATATGGGTTAAACTATTTTAAAAGTATTGATTTGGGGATGTGAATAGAATTCAAGAGTTTTAACTCGGGTAAATATAATTGGATTTTTCTGAAACGAAAACTGTTTGTTTTCTAATAATAAAAGCTTTCACATAAGAAATGAACTTCCAATTTGTGTTAAAAAGATTTCTAGTTTAAAATGAAAATGATTTCCAAGTTATAGAAACGATTTGAAAGCTATAAGTAAATCTTTGATTTAAAGATTTAACGGGTTAATCCTATCGAAATGAAATTGTTTTGGAAATCTATGAATGGATCTTTTTGAAATAAATCTTTTTGTTTAAAGATTTGAAATGGTAATTGATTTAAACCATTTGGAAGAAAGTCTTGGGTAATAAGTTGTGACTTAATTGAAATCCCAATATCCATATATTTCTTGTAAATATTGCGCTCACTATTCGGTTTAGCCAGGAGAGGACCTTTGTGTCATATATCCCATTCCGAATATGTGATATGTCGTTATGGATAGCATTTGAAGACCGGATATTTTTGAAAGCGAAAGGACAACTCGTCGAATGTCTTTGCATCGACTGGTCCCCGGTATAGAGACTCCATCTGTGATGGGAAGTCCGAACGTGATTAGTGAATATTCGGATTGCAAGGACTTCTTTGTAAGTGCCTTCGGTTTTGTTCGATCCCGGAACAGACTTGTATGGATTGTATGTATGACGTTACAAATTGAGATATAAAGCAGATTTCATTCAAATATATTTCTGTTGGTGGCGGAGAATTTATTCTTTTAGCTTAACACCCTTCTCTGAGACGTACGAGCTCAACGGTTATGTAGTTGAAGGTTATCAGCGATATATTCCCAATTTGGTAATGTGACATGCTGAGTGTTGCTGTAAATGATCATTGTGTTGATTATTTGTGATAGGATCGTTTATTTTATCGTCTATCCTGGTGATCATTTGTTGACCCAAAGCATGGCTTTTGTATAAAGTATGTTTTTGTGGACGTGACTTCGTCGAGCCTCACACCCCGGGAATGGTCAAAACAGGAAAGATGCAGTAAGGTTATGAGGGGTAGCGCCCTTTAGGATATTTGCATTTCCTTCTGGAAAAGGGTGGAATCATGGTATGGAGCCCAGATGCTTACTCATGTTGAAAACAATTTATGATTGTGTGAATTGATTGCGAGCGCTCGGTTGAAAGGTCCCAAAGGACCGGGGGATGGCATATTCGGTCAGTTGTTACTCAGTTAGGGGTAACCCGGCCTTGTGTTGGTAGAGATCCGGTTTGGTTCTCGGGGATGTCCATCCAGAGGCATTCTCATGTGGCAATGGGAAGTTCCTTGGCCTGATCATTCGTTGGAAATCCAAAGAAACAATACGAGACTTGTACGGTTTTAGTTGTATAATCTGCTATGGAATGTGGCGGTAACCTGCTATTGAACATAGTTAGCTATAGTAGGCATAGTTCGAAATGTCTATGCTGGCTAAGATTTATATTCTACTTTCGAAATAAATTTTTCCTACACTATGCACTAGTAATAATATAAAATGTTCTTTTAAATGCGTATCAAGCATCTTTGACTATCATAAGGAGAAATCTCCTCAGATTCTGCGTTTGCATTGTGCGTGTGTGCGGGAGGCCTTATGGTAGTCTCATTTTTAAAAAGCATTGCGAATTGACTTTGAAAATCTTTTGTTGAATGTTTTTAAAGATAAACTGTTTTTGTTGCTCACACCAGTCCCACGACTGATCCGGAGTTTATTGTTTCTTTCCTAAACTCTGTATGCTCATTTTTTTCTACACGAGCAGTCTAGAGTTGGGTTTTTCAGATAGTCAGATGTAGTAGATCATCTGGAGTTAGTTCAGTCTTTGGATCACACCGCACCTGCTTATCTTTGTGCATCGTTATTGGGAGTTCGAGCTATTGCTGGATTGATTCTTGGAGATGGAGTTGCAGTTCTCGGAGTTCTCTTTTGAAGACTATCTTAGAGTTATATTGTTCCGCTGCTAGATGTCATCTATTTTCTTTTCCGCTGCTATTTATTGTATCATATCTCTGATGTATATTGATATCTATTGGATCATCTGTTGTATCAGATATTGTATCAAAGCTGTATATCAATGTATTATTCTTTTATTCCGCTGTGTTATTTACTTAATGTTGTTATAAGCTCCGGCGAATCGGATTTGAACGGTCGAATCTATGACATTCGAATACGATATGAAGTATGGATGTCGATTTTCGAGCGGGAAAAATCCGTCTCGTCACATATATGCATGATTCTCATGTTGTTATTAAGTGTTTAGTATGTGCGGATGGCGTTGCTTCGCATTTGGAGCTCGCTTTCGCGCTATATTAGCCGTATATGCTCGCTAATAAAATATAAGGTACATATCTCGGATTACATACTGTATTTTTACACTTTTTTCCCTGCGGGATGCCTCATCACTTGATGAGATGTATATTTGTGATATATATACTGTCATTTTTTTTCGGATCGAGCCGCGCAAAGGAGACTATAGCGAATTTTTCCGGAAATTTAAGGCGTTAGAAAAAATTTGAGAAAATTGGGAATTTTTTTTATGAAAACTATAACTTTGATTTTGGAATTGAAAGTTAAACAGTAGTAGTTGGTTTCCAAAAGATAACTAAGTATGATTTGAAAACTTAGCAAGTTATTGTAGAATTTTAACTATGGATTTTGGAAAGTTAATGAATTCTGTAACTCTTTCTTATTTTGTAATTTCGAGGACGAAATTCTTTTAAGGGGGGAAGATTGTAACGACCCAGAATTTTTGATAATTAAAATTTGGATATTTAATTGAATTTAAATATTAATAAGTGGAATTTATAAGTCGAATAATTTATTTTTCGAATATTGGGTTTAATTGGATAATTAAATCGATAATTTAATAATTGAAATTCCAGAAATAATTGATAATTGGGTTAAATATGATTGAAAATGATTTGTAAAATTTTATTTTATCATATTGGAGTTAGAACGATATTTTAGAACTTTTAAAATCGAATTAAAAGTTAATTTGTGAAAATTAAATATTTTAATATTTAATTATCGACTGTAAAATAGCCAATTTTTGAACAGTCTCAGAATTGGACGAAACCAGTTCCATTGGATCCGTAATAGTTTGTTATTATCGGATTTCAATTTTCGTAGCAATCGGAGTTGTCGTTTGATCGTGGCGGCTCGAAACGCATCGAAATTGTTTTAATATTAATTTGGCGAGTTAAAATAGCCATTTTTAAAATTGTCTCGGATTTCGACGAAACCAGTTTCATCGGATCCGTAATGTGATATTATTGTATGGTTTCAAATTTCGTGTCAATCGGATTTATTGTTTGTCCGGTGCAAGCTAAAACGCCTAGAAAATCGTTTAATCTATTTAATTTTAAATCGAACGTTTATTGCCATAACTCGCATAGATGACCGAATTAGCTCCCGAAACACTTTCCATTGTGTTCGGAACGCGGGGTAAACCTTAGAAACGCCAACCGGCACGTTTCGTTTGGAGTTCGGAAAATCCGGGATGAATAGTGTTCGTGTATTTTTCTATAAAAGGCCTTCACATTTCTATTTTGCAAAATAAACTAGGGTTTCATCTTCCACAAACCCCAGCCGCCACTTTCTGATGTATGGCCGAAAATCTATCACCTTTCTCCCTCCAAATCTCTCAATCTATTAATAATTACATGAAACGTTCAACTAGAAAGTTGTAGAGCACATCGAGTACTCCACATCCAACGGCTATGATCAGAATCGGAGCAACAGATCGACGCGAATTTGTGTTTGAAGGGGCCGGCTTTGTGCGTATTTTTCGAGCATAATTGGGGACCGAGTGCGACGCCATCTTGGCCGTGGGTGGAGTTCATCGTGGCCTTTCGAGTGATAGCCATTGATCGAATTTTAGGGGGACGAGGTGGGTGCGGTCGTTAGGGTTTCACGTGTGTATATGGGTTTCTGGAACGCGTTCGAACGAGAGAGGAGTGAAACGTGCATGCGGCCCTGATATTGAAGCTAGAAATCTACGGTCCAGATTTGCCTAAGGTTATAAAAAAGAAAATAAAGGTTGTAAATTATAAATATAAATTCGTATAATGTTTAAAAATACGTATCTCTTTCATACGAGGTCCAAATCGGACGAAACTATTTGCGTTCGAATCATATTAACGAGCACTACGCTATGGAGCTGGATTGGAGTCGTTCGGAGTTAGTGAGAATTTCGGGTAAAATTAAACGTCTATTTAATTTTATTCGAAATAAATCGCTAAAACGGAATTTAAATCAAGGTGAGAACTTCTCACTCAATCGAATCGGTTTCGATTTTTTTTAAATAGTTAGATTTAAAATTCTTGAATGCATGTTTGAATGATGATTGTTATCTATTGATTGTTAAAATAGACATTATGCGCCGTTAGTAAGCGGATGTTATTTATTAAAAACATATACCGCGAATATTTCATAAACAGTGAAACTGGTATTATATATAATAGCAATATATATATTGGCATATGTATATATTGGAATTGATTTCCCGCATTGTATAGCGGATGAGACCCTATTGCGCCGCCTATTAAGCGGATAATATTTTAAATCCCATATACCGCGATAATTTCGTACTGGAACGGAATTGGTATTGTGCTAACATCTTTGGATGCAGGGAAACAGGTTGGAGGGATCCAACTGGATTCCTCAACTGTATTGATTTATTTACAGATATTTTGATATTTGTTGATTATCGTATTGATATATGATATTTGGATGTCGTGGTTGACTATTTGGTGCTGCTGCATCATCGGATCCATTTCTGAAGTTTTAAAATAATGATTTTTGGTTTTAAAAAGAATTTTAAAGTGATTTTCGAAAGTATTCGTTTTATTAAATTTTGAATTGTTAAAAATAAATAAACGTTAAAATTTTAATGTTACAAAAGTATGATTTTTATGAAATGAAAGTGAAAAGTGATTTTTGAAATAAATAGTTAATAAATTTATGAAATGGTTTAAATTGGAATTTTTGGACTATTACAAACAATTTTTATAAAAGATTTATAAAATGGATATTTATAAATTAAAAATATTGGAATTATAAAACGAAGTTTTTATAAGTGTTAAAATGAAGTATAATGGATTCATAAGTGAATGAGAATTTATAAGATTTATAATTTGTGAAGTTTAAAGGAACGATTTTGTAAATAAATGGATCATAAGTATTTAACTTATAATATGGACTTTTGGTATATAATTGAGTTATATAAATTGAATTGAATTTATAAAGGAGATTATAAATCGAAGCTTGTAAATTGAAATGGAATTTATAAACATTGTTTTATAAATTCGAAATCAAGTGAATTTGATAAATTGAATATTGAAGTTTATTAAAGGAAATATATTCACGATTTTGGACAGTGAATACATTTTTGAATAAAATGGTCAATTTTGGCAAAATGAATATTATAAAATGAAGTTAATTATTTTAAAGATGTTTTAAAATATATTATGAATCGAAACCATATATTTCAACATTATTGTTCAAATAGACGTTTTCGAGAAAGAAGGAAATGGTGGACTATAACACTGTTGTTATAGTAAATGATTTCCGAAAGGGAATGTTTTATATAGTATTGGGATTTATATATCTATCTAAACTTTGAATCCCTATACTAGTGATTTTGGGTCGTCGTAACGATGTTTTACGTAACATTCGTTTTGACTCAAATTTATGGGTTAAGAAATGATTTCTTAAAGAATGAAATATATACTTAATTTCGATTTAAGTATATTAGATATTTTCCAAGTGTTGAAAGTAAATGGGTTTGTGATTTACTTATTATTAAATAAGTATGGAAATGTTTTCCAATATGAAGTGAATGTTTTGGGATTTTATCTTTTAAAGATAAATTGAAAATCGTATATTCATAGATATTTTGGAAATGTAAATTCACTATGGAATTTATAAATGAAAAGGGGAATTTGCTTAAAAATAAACGTTGATTTATTTTTGAAGTGTGGGAATTAATTTACGGATTTGGAACGTAAATATAAAGTAAATCGTTAAGGATTTATTTAATTGGTTTAAATGAACCATGTTGAAATGAAAGTATTTCGCGTAAGGAAAATGTTTGAAATTTGTTTTCAAAAGTGGTAAAGGTGAAAAGTGATCTGAAAATTAGTTTTCAAATGTTGAAGTGTGGGAAATTTTATATCTAGTAAAGATATTTTGGAAAGTAAATAATTTGAAAAATTATTTGGAATTTGGTGATGTTGAGCATGCCTATTGATAGTTAAATAATCCGACTATCAATATTTACCTTTAAATAGGTATTTGTTGTGATTGTTTGAAATTGAATGCCACACTTATTTTTAATATAAGCGCTCACTATTCGGGTTAGTCGGGAAAGGACCTTGGGGTCGTATAACCCATTCCGAATATGTGATACGTCGTAATGGATTGCATTTGATGACCGGTGTTGAAGACCGGATATTTGTGAAAACGGAAGGATTATTGTCGAGTTACTCTACATCGGCTGATCTCCGGTATAGAGGTTTTATCACCCTTAGTGACGGGAAATCCGATCGTGGTTAGTGAATATCCGGATTGCAAGGACTTCTTTATCAGTGCCTTCGGTTCTGTTCGATCCCGGAACAGACTTGTATGGATTGTATGTCTGACATTACAAGTTGAGACATAAAGCTAATTTCTTTCAAATATATTTCTGTTGGTGGTGGAGAATTCATTCTCTTAGCTTAACACCCTTCTCTGAGATATACTCCTAATTTGGTAGTGTGGCATGCTGAGTGTTGCTGTGAAATGATCATTGATTGATCTTTTTTGATATGATCATTTGTTTGATCATTTATCTTGGTGATCATTTCTATGATCATTTGTTGACCCAGAGCACGGCTTTTGTATAAAGCGTGGCTTTGTGGACGAGACTTCGTCGGACCTCACTCCTCGGAAATGGTCAAAACAGGAAGGATGCGGCAAGATTATTAGGGGGTAGCACCCCTTTAGTGTATGTCATTCCTTCTGGATAGAGGTGATATCATGGTATGGAGCCCAGATATTTAACCTATGTTGTTGCTGCAAATTTTGTGGTTGTTGGAAATCGAGGATCCTTGGATAGATCGGTTACGATCGGGGGATGACATATTCGTGTCAGTAGTTACCCAGTTAGGGGTAACCCGGTCTTGTGTTGGCAGAGATCCGGTTTGGCTCTCGGGACGTCATTCCAGAGGCGTTTCCATGTGGCAATGGGAAGTTCCTTGGCCTGACCATTTGTTGGAAATCCAAAGAAACAATACGATCTTGTACGGTTTTAGTTGTATAACCTGCCATGGAATGTGGCGGTAACCTGCTATTGAACATGGTAGCTATAGTAGGCATAAGTGCGGAATGCCTATGCTGGCTAAGATTTATATCTTTACTTTCGAAATGTTTTATACACTATGCACTAGTAATAATATCAAATGTCTCTTTTAATGCGTATCAAGCATCTTTGACTATCATAAGGAGAAATCTCCTCCGATTCTGCGTTTGCATTGTGTGTGTGTGCGGGAGGCCTTATGGTAGTCTCATTTTTAAAAAGCATTGCGAATTGACTTTAAAAATATTCCTCTATTTTGATTTTAAAGAAAAATAAAATGTTTTAGTTCTCACACCAGTCACATGACTGACTCGGAGTTTATTGTTTTCCTTCCTAAACTCTGGGTGCCCACCAATTTCCACACGGGCAGTCAAGAGTTAGGTTTATCAGGATATTCTGGAATTCAGGAGTTGCAGGAGGCAAGATGGATGCATGGCGTATTATTAATATATATTATTTCTTTTCCGCTGTTTGTTGTTGTTGATGTTGTACACTCTGATGATATGATGTAATGTAATGAAATGAAATGAAATGTAATGTAATAACTGATATAGTTCTTTGTTTAAAGATTATTCATTTATTTATTATATGTTGTCCGCTTCGAATTGTGAGATTCTGATATTGTTTTGTTGTTTCTGTTCTGTTCTATCTTTTTCTCTCTTCTTCTATCTTTTTCTTTTTCTTAAACAATGAGAATTCGTATTTCTGTTCATCTTGAGTTAATCTATGGAGATTAGTGTATATTCAAGGAGTACGGATTTGCGGGTCCTCACAAATATAGTGGGAGAATGTTATATGACACTTATTGATTGCATGAAGTTATGAAAATTGTTTTCGTTAAACATATCGTACATTATTTATGAAATAATATATATTCTTCAGTGATGACTGAAGAATAAGCATAATGTTATTTCAATGAGAATATTATGAATATTCGTTATGAAATAAAACTATAGTATTGTAACGCCCTACCCCAAGACCCACCTTAGCAAAGAGAATTAACAAGTAATTCCGTCTACTAAAGCGGAGAATAGGGCTGGTTAAGGGCGACTATCTATAATTTTGTCTTAAACATCTATTGAATACGCCGATAAATGCAATATAAATTTTTTTTCTTCTACTCAAGTGAATCGACATACCCAGTAAATGCTTAATCCAAGACTATAGGTAGTTAATGGATCTATCAGAACAAAAAACAATAACTAAATGTAAAGCACATCACAGAACAGTAATCCACATCATATATATACATATACACTGATACATGTGTAGTACAATACAATATGAATACAATAAATGCGGCATTCGACCACACCATATACATCGAATCAAATGTAAATACATCAGAATCAAGCGGGAACATAAACTAAACAAAAGTGCTAGGCTGAAATCCAAGCAGATGCATCAGAGCAAAGAACCGTAACTGATAGCTAACCTGAAACAACTCGGTCTGACCCGAGTACAAAGTACACGGGTCAGTCTAGCTAAAATAATCAGTTAATGAGGAAAGACGATAATATGAAGCATAAGATACAAGGTGATAATTCTTTTCGAATGAGAAGAGGCAACAGAAAGAATACAACTCATGACTTAAGTGAAATAATGTCACTTAAGTATACAATGACCTCAAAAGAGGTAAGTTCAATAATAATACTCAAATAATATAAACATTCGCCTCATATCATCGGCGACATCACAAAATGTCTACATGGTTTCCATGAACCATATCTCCTCAAAAGGTGAAACATTAATATAAAATCTCGCCAAAAAGGAAAACATAAGATATTCTCAAGTAGGATGATCCAAAACTCAAATATAAAAGAATCTCCAAACTCAATTATACCTTGTCTCATCGGTATAAATGTATATAAATCTGAACCTCAACTCGCCAAAATGGAAAAACACGGAATATCTTATAAAATCCTGAAATTATCTAAACTCATAACTCAAGGAACTCGATAAGAGTTCAAAACATCCTAATTGAAATCACCATATATATAACATCTCATATAGCACTAGGCTATCAATGTAATAAAACATCCTAAAAAGGTGAAATCACAATAAAACAGAAAACTCAGAAAATTCGGATTGGCCAAATCCCAATTATAATGCCGCAGCAATGCTGCATGTGCTAAACTCAGATGGCCGAAGCCTTAGACAAGGTCGCTAACACCTCCCAAAGCAGTTCGTCCTCATGACAAGGTCGCTGACACCTCTTCAAGCCATTTTGTCAGCCCTAACAAGGTCGCTAACACCTCCCAAAGCAGTTCATCCTCATGACAAGGTCGCTGACACCTCTTCAACCCGTTTTGTCAGCCCTAACAAGGTCGCTGACACCTTCCAAAGCAGTTCGTCCTCATGACAAGGTCGCTGACACCTCTTCAAGCAGTTTCGTTAGGTAAACATCGTGAATGTGTCACAAACTCACGGATAGGAACCCGAAAAGTGTTAACGTGTGTCCCATACCACACATTCGCACTTAGCGGTTTACTAGCCATTAGTCGATGCCACACTAGAAACATCATAAAACTCAGAAATTTATATCTCGCCTAGTCTCATTAACGAGTAAATACAATACCATACTCGTCTCATCTCATTGACGAGTATTGGTGGCATCGTGACTTGTCTCATCTCATCGACAAGTAAAAACTATCATAATACATCTCAACATCGTAAAATCGTCATAAAGAAGCTTACCTCATCTCATCGGCAAGTAAAAATAACATTAAAGTGGTTATTTATAACCTTAATTCCATATAGGAACTTCTAACTCTTAATTCTCCTCGATTTTGACTCAGATAACATCAAAATTATAGAAAGCTCAAAACAAAAAAACATGTAGCACTATGTCTAAGCTTTCTAAAACATCCTAAATTATGTAATTTGGTTAAGAAATGAATAACTTAAGCATAATTTAGTTTCAGATTCAAACAACAGAGCAAATAATAGTTTTGCTCTCGGAATTGCAATAGAAACACTCAATTTTGAAATAGATAACTTCAGAATTTTGAAAAACACAAAACATGAAAATTGTAGCTCTATACCAGAGATTTCCATAACATCTAAGATCATTAAATTTTATTAAGAAACGCAAAAGTTATGCTTATTTTAGTTTTAGATTCAACAACAGAGCAAAATATAATTTTGCTCGGGATTGCAATAGAGAAACTCAATTTTGAAATAGATAACTTCAGAATTTTCGAAAACACAAAACATGAAAATTGTAGCCCTATATCAGTGCTTTTCAGAACATCTAAGATCATTAAATTTTATCAAGAAACGCAAAAGTTATGCTTATTTTAGTTTCAGATTCAACAACAGAGCAAAATATAATTTTGCTCTCGGTATTGCAATAGAAAAACTCAATTTTGAAATAGCTAACATCAAAACTACCGAAAGCATAAAACACAAAAGTTGTATCACATGAAATATTCTTTCCGGAACATATAAAATTATTAAAATCGGATAAGAAACGAAACATTTATGACCAATTTCGTTTCAGCTTCAACGACAGAGCAATTATTAGTTTTGCTCTCGGGATTACAGTAGTAAAACATGATTTTGACATAGATAACTTCAAATTTACAGAAAACTCAAAACATAAAAATTGTAGTACATGAATTATTCTTTCCGGAACATCTAAAATTATCGAAATCGGATCAAAAACGAGAAAGTTATTGCTAAATTTGTTTCAGCTTCAAGCACAGAGCAGATATAGACTTTGCTCTCGGATTAGCAGTAGCAAAATCAAATTTTGACATAGCTAACCTCAAAATTATAGAAAATATAAAACATAAAAGTTGTAGCACACGATTTGTGCTTTCCGGAACATCCAAAATTATCAAATTTCGATGAAAAACGAGAAAGTTATGGCTAATTTGGTTTCAGCTTCAAAGATAGACAGAATTCAGTTTTTGGATTGAGCACAAAATATGATCAAAACTTGATTTTTATAGCTCCAAACATCCAATTTTACACTATACATGAATAAGAAAGATTGTTTACAGCTAGCGTGAGTGAGATTACTCACCTTAGGGTTTGTTTACCGCGAATTTGGATGGTAAGAAGCAAGCTTTGGCGATGGATTAGGGCTCTAAGCACCTGTAGAAGCTTAAAAGAAGACATGCAAAACAAATCAAAATAAATTGCAGACAACTCATCTTGATTCAAGGATTTTGATGAAAACTTTTTGGAATTAGATGGAGATTACCTTGTAAATTCTTTTTTTTTGTTGATTATCTATTTTAATTTGCAACAGATTTGGTGGCTTTTGGTTTTAATTGGAGAAAGCCATGATTTTTTTTCCCCTTTCCTTTTACTGTAAGATGTTTTGAGAAGAGGATGAGAAAGAAAGCTATGTACAGGAAGATTTCTCAAGGCAGAAGGCTAAGGACTAATGGACCTAGTTCTTACCCAATAAGCCCAAGTGTAAATATTCTTAGTGAAAAAAAATTAAGTTATGTTCATTTCTTTTCTATATTAACACTATATAAGCAAATTTTCATATTTTAAAGTGAATTACAATTCTATTTAACCAATACATGTAACCAAAATTATTATTTTAACAATATGAAATTTATTTTAACAATAAAAAGTCAATTTTACAAATAAAACCTTATTTTCAACAATATTTTACAACTTACACAATTTACACTTTTTATTCTCATAAAACACCATTTTTAACATAACAATTAATACAAAAATTGTTGTCTTGTCAAATAAAATACAACAAACCATTCCAACTTTATTTACACATCAAAATATTATTTTTAAACTACATTTCACTCTTTTATTTTATCAGTAAATACATAATTACTTCGTATTTCTCTTTTAAAATCGATAAAAGATTAATATTGGCAATAGCTTCCAATATTTTTGTATTGACTCAATTAAAATCAATGAATAATCATTTTCTCTCCAAATTCTCAAAATAAAGTTTTTAAAACTTTATTTTCATCAATTAGATTTATTTCAACAATTTAAATGTTGAAATGTATCACTTACTTAATTTATTAGCTCCAAACAAATATAAACCCCATATTTATAATTTATTCAACTAAATACTTATCCAATCAAATTTAATCCCTTATTTAACCTCAAAACATTGTTTATTTTAAATGAACAATTTTTAATAAAATTTATCTTCTCTAATTTATTTTATTCTCAATTAAAATATAACCATCGTTATATTTTAATATTATAGGTACTAGGGTTGTTACAGACTCCTCCCCTTACAAAAATTGCGTCCCCGCAATTTTCTAGAAAAAGAGTCATGAAAAAAATAAAAATTCAATCAACAAAGGTGATGGGCTAGCTCAATACTCAAACCATTCATACTCTCGACATAAAATGCTAGAGAGAAGTAAGGAAAATCTCTCTTGGTTAATCCAATGGTCCATCATATGCTAATATAGTGATTAGCAAAGCATCGAATTTTCCAAGCAACTCGAAAGAATTTCGAAGATATTCGGTCTTCGAATCAATACTCAATAAAAAAAGCTCAACAAATAATCTATCAAATAAGATAGAATTCTTACAACTATACGAATATAGTTGGGATCAAACTCATTCAAACCTGAACTTTAAGCAGCACAAATGATCATCTACACAATTTTCCGCATAATTATACGGAAAGAACATCCTCACAACAAGGATAGACTCAAGAGACAAGATAGATAAATCGCAAAAAAAAAAAAAAATGGCTTCTCACAAGGCCACCAAACTCGAACGACTGCGAAAATGCATGTCGTTAACAATAGGACAAGAGTAGAGTGAACTCAAGAACAAGAATATAAGCTAAAATTACTTTTCAATCCCAGATATTTGAAAAAAAAATTCTTCTTATTTTTCTCAACATTTTTTAAATTTTAAATCTCAATTTTCAACATTAGAAAATTTTCAAACTCTTTACTATATTACTTAGTAAGTAGTATAAAACTCAAATTAAAAGTCTAAATTTCTTCTCTTACTTCAAAAATTAATTTCCAAATAATTTTGTAAATCCATAATAATTTTCCTCAAAATTAATTAAGGGTTTAAATTCTCTTTACTCTTTTTGTTAAACCACTTAAATCGTTTAAAAAAACAATCTTCAAATCCTCTTATAACTCTTCTCTTAAAACATCCAATGTATGTAATATAGATTCTAAAATCTTAAAATATACTTTCAATAAAGTATAGCTCAAAGTAAATAAATAAATAAATGGCATTGCCTCAGCATTGAACCTCTAATAAATAGATATATCTGTTGGCTGCAGAGTCGATCGAACGATCAAAACTGCCTTGCCACTCTGTTACTCGTCTCTAAAATTAATGGCTGCAATTACCATTCAAAAATAAATTTAATATTCTCAAATATTATTTTCAAAATCTCATTTTTTTTTTTAAATCACAAATCATCGTGTCTGATTGCCTCATCATAGCATTTAGGAGATTCCTATCGATAACGTTGATCATGCGTATCGACGAGAACTCTTAACTACTCGATGGACAACCCAACACTCTCAAATTATTTCTATAAAAGTAATATTACTCCTATAAAATACATTCTCAAAATATTCTTTGATTTTTTTTTATAATATATCTCAAATTTCTCTTTAAAACTCATATTTATATAGCTTCAAACTCAAACCAAAGAACATTAAGAGAATGCATCGAAATATTCCTAGAATACTCGATTCTCAAAATCAACAGAAGGAAATGGAGTGTTCGTCAACGCCTACAAGATGACAAGCCACTCACAAAAATTATCAAGACACAAGATAAGCAAGATATTCTTCTCGAAGGAGAAGGAGCACGCAAACAACAAATTATTACTTCCAACAAAGTAATGCTATAAAGGATAACACCAATTGAGTATCCGAAAAGGATAACTCAAAGAAACTGAATAATAAACTCGATCAAGCTCGAACAATCAAGAAACTCACCCATTCCTTGGTGGAAGTTCTCATGGAAGGATAGCCATAGGCTAACAGCTAGGAATAAGGTTAATTTAAAACTCAGTTGGCCGATTGGATATCAAACCCAAACAGACTCATCAAAACTCAACAAGGTCACCTTGACTGGAATTCGAGATATGTCATCAACATCTGGATACTCAAGAGTGAATTCAGAAGCTTTGGAATCGTCATTAACATCCCAAAGTGACCGAAATAATGAACCAATCAAAATAGGAAATCTAAATATACAATAGGATCTATAAAACAAAGGATTGGACTTAATATCAAATAAGTCAATCCATATCAAATCAAATGCATCTCAAGATTGTGAGTAACAAACAAATACTCACAATAGCAACATCAAAAATAAAAATCTTAGAATGCTCACAACGAGCCAATCGTTGTGGATCCCTTCAATAGGATTCACAACTCTCAAAGGAATGCAACAAGAGTTCTCAAAGTAATCAATCATCTCCATCGATACGAACTCACTCGTATCGACAAAAATGAGAATAGAATAATCCTAAATAAGATTATTATATAAGATAAGATGACATCAAACTCTATTATGGAATACTACGGAATACAATATATCTATATTCCTAGACATATTCCATCTCAACAATCCCAGAACTCAAAAAAAGAATCAAGGCTCGATTTGAAAGCAAGCTCGAATAAAGAACAATGATTCACTCGTATTGTACTTTGATGTATCATGATATACGTACTGTTCTGTGTTTATTCTACTTTGTTCTGACCACAGCTCTGATACCATGCTGTAACGCCCTACCCCGAGACCCACCTTAGCAAAGAGAATTAACAAGTAATTCCGTCTACTAAAGCGGAGAATAGGGCTGGTTAAGGGCGACTATCTATAATTTTGTCTTAAACATCTATTGAATACGCCGATAAATGCAATATAAATTTTTTTTCTTCTACTCAAGTGAATCGACATACCCAGTAAATGCTTAATCCAAGACTATAGGTAGTTAATGGATCTATCAGAACAAAAAACAATAACTAAATGTAAAGCACATCACAGAACAGTAATCCACATCATATATATACATATACACTGATACATGTGTAGTACAATACAATATGAATACAATAAATGCGGCATTCGACCACACCATATACATCGAATCAAATGTAAATACATCAGAATCAAGCGGGAACATAAACTAAACAAAAGTGCTAGGCTGAAATCCAAGCAGATGCATCAGAGCAAAGAACCGTAACTGATAGCTAACCTGAAACAACTCGGTCTGACCCGAGTACAAAGTACACGGGTCAGTCTAGCTAAAATAATCAGTTAATGAGGAAAGACGATAATATGAAGCATAAGATACAAGGTGATAATTCTTTTCGAATGAGAAGAGGCAACAGAAAGAATACAACTCATGACTTAAGTGAAATAATGTCACTTAAGTATACAATGACCTCAAAAGAGGTAAGTTCAATAATAATACTCAAATAATATAAACATTCGCCTCATATCATCGGCGACATCACAAAATGTCTACATGGTTTCCATGAACCATATCTCCTCAAAAGGTGAAACATTAATATAAAATCTCGCCAAAAAGGAAAACATAAGATATTCTCAAGTAGGATGATCCAAAACTCAAATATAAAAGAATCTCCAAACTCAATTATACCTTGTCTCATCGGTATAAATGTATATAAATCTGAACCTCAACTCGCCAAAATGGAAAAACACGGAATATCTTATAAAATCCTGAAATTATCTAAACTCATAACTCAAGGAACTCGATAAGAGTTCAAAACATCCTAATTGAAATCACCATATATATAACATCTCATATAGCACTAGGCTATCAATGTAATAAAACATCCTAAAAAGGTGAAATCACAATAAAACAGAAAACTCAGAAAATTCGGATTGGCCAAATCCCAATTATAATGCCGCAGCAATGCTGCATGTGCTAAACTCAGATGGCCGAAGCCTTAGACAAGGTCGCTAACACCTCCCAAAGCAGTTCGTCCTCATGACAAGGTCGCTGACACCTCTTCAAGCCATTTTGTCAGCCCTAACAAGGTCGCTAACACCTCCCAAAGCAGTTCGTCCTCATGACAAGGTCGCTAACACCTCTTCAACCCGTTTTGTCAGCCCTAACAAGGTCGCTGACATCTTCCAAAGCAGTTCGTCATCATGACAAGGTCGCTGACACCTCTTCAAGCAGTTTCGTTAGGTAAACATCGTGAATGTGTCACAAACTCACGGATAGGAACCCGAAAAGTGTTAACGTGTGTCCCATACCACACATTCGCACTTAGCGGTTTACTACCCATTAGTCGATGCCACACTAGAAACATCATAAAACTCAAAAATTTATATCTCGCCTAGTCTCATTAACGAGTAAATACAATACCATACTCGTCTCATCTCATTGACGAGTATTGGTGGCATCGTGACTTGTCTCATCTCGTCGACAAGTAAAAACTATCATAATACATCTCAACATCGTAAAATCATCATAAAGAAGCTTACCTCATCTCATCGGCAAGTAAAAATAACATTTAGATGGTTATTTATAACCTTAATTCCATATAGGAACTTCTAACTCTTAATTCTCCTCGATTTTGACTCAGATAACATCAAAATTATAGAAAGCTCAAAACAAAAAAACATGTAGCACTATGTCTAAGCTTTCTAAAACATCCTAAATTATGTAATTTGGTTAAGAAATGAATAACTTAAGCATAATTTAGTTTCAGATTCAAACAACAGAGCAAATAATAGTTTTGCTCTCGGAATTGCAATAGAAACACTCAATTTTGAAATAGATAACTTCAGAAGTTTGAAAAACACAAAACATGAAAATTGTAGCTCTATACCAGAGCTTTCCATAACATCTAAGATCATTAAATTTTATCAAGAAACGCAAAAGTTATGCTTATTTTAGTTTCAGATTCAACAACAGAGCAAAATATAATTTTGCTCTCGGGATTGCAATAGAGAAACTCAATTTTGAAATAGATAACTTCAGAATTTTCGAAAACACAAAACATGAAAATTGTAGCTCTATATCAGTTCTTTTCAGAACATCTAAGATCATTAAATTTTATCAAGAAACGCAAAAGTTATGCTTATTTTAGTTTCAGATTCAACAACAGAGCAAAATATAATTTTGCTCTCGGTATTGCAATAAAAAAACTCAATTTTGAAATAGCTAACATCAAAACTACCGAAAGCATAAAACACAAAAGTTGTAGCACATGAAATATGCTTTCCGGAACATATAAAATTATTAAAATCGGATAAGAAACGAAACATTTATGACCAATTTCGTTTCAGCTTCAACGACAGAGCAATTATTAGTTTTGCTCTCGGGATTACAGTAGTAAAACATGATTTTGATATAGATAACTTCAAATTTACAGAAAACTCAAAACATAAAAATTGTAGTACATGAATTATTCTTTCCGGAACATCTAAAATTATCGAAATCGGATCAAAAACGAGAAAGTTATTGCTAAATTTGTTTCAGCTTCAAGCACAGAGCAGATATAGACTTTGCTCTCGGATTAGCAGTAGCAAAATCAAATTTTGACATAGCTAACCTCAAAATTATAGAAAATATAAAACATAAAAGTTGTAGCACACGATTTGTTCTTTCCGGAACATCCAAAATTATCAAATTTCGATGAAAAACGAGAAAGTTATGGCTAATTTGGTTTCAGCTTCAAAGATAGACAGAATTCAGTTTTTGGATTGAGCACAAAATATGATCAAAACTTGATTTTTATAGCTCCAAACATCCAATTTTACACTATACATGAATAAGAAAGATTGTTTACAGCTAGCGTGAGTGAGATTACTCACCTTAGGGTTTGTTTACCGCGAATTTGGATGGTAAGAAGCAAGCTTTGGCGATGGATTAGGGCTCTAAGCACCTGTAGAAGCTTAAAAGAAGACATGCAAAACAAATCAAAATAAATTGCAGACAACTCATCTTGATTCAAGGATTTTGATGAAAACTTTCTGGAATTAGATGGAGATTACCTTGTAAATTCTTTTTTTTTGTTGATTATCTTTTTTAATTTGCAACAGATTTGGTGGCTTTTGGTTTTAATTGGAGAAAGCCATGATTTTTTTTTCCCCTTTCCTTTTACTGTAAGATGTTTTGAGAAGAGGATGAGAAAGAAAGCTACGTACAGGAAGATTTCTCAAGGCAGAAGGCTAAGGACTAATGGACCTAGTTCTTACCCAATAAGCCCAAGTGTAAATATTCTTAGTGAAAAAAAATTAAGTTATGTTCATTTCTTTTCTATATTAACACTATATAAGCAAATTTTCATATTTTAAAGTGAATTACAATTCTATTTAACCAATACATGTAACCAAAATTATTATTTTAACAATATGAAATTTATTTTAACAATAAAAAGTCAATTTTACAAATAAAACCTTATTTTCAACAATATTTTACAACTTACACAATTTACACTTTTTATTCTCATAAAACACCATTTTAACATAACAATTAATACAAAAATTGTTGTCTTGTCAAATAAAATACAACAAACCATTCCAACTTTATTTACACATCAAAATATTATTTTTAAACTACATTTCACTCTTTTATTTTATCAGTAAATACATAATTACTTCGTATTTCTCCTTTTAAAATCGATAAAAGATTAATATTGGCAATAGCTTCCAATATTTTTGTATTGACTCAATTAAAATCAATGAATAATCATTTTCTCTCCAAATTCTCAAAATAAAGTTTTTAAAACTTTATTTTCATCAATTAGATTTATTTCAACAATTTAAATGTTGAAATGTATCACTTACTTAATTTATTAGCTCCAAACAAATATAAACCCCATATTTATAATTTATTCAACTAAATACTTATCCAATCAAATTTAATCCCTTATTTAACCTCAAAACATTGTTTATTTTAAATGAACAATTTTTAATAAAATTTATCTTCTCTAATTTATTTTATTCTCAATTAAAATATAACCATCGTTATATTTTAATATTATAGGTAGTCACTGATACTAGGGTTGTTACAAGTATGGTGTTTATTTTCATAAGAAAAGCGATGCATTGAAAAATGCCAAATTATCTAAAATGTTACAATTATTTTAGAATTATAGACCATGCCATGGTTCTAAGAAGTAATTCTTTGATCATATGAGTATAAGCCATATGACACTAATGATTATACCTCAGATAATTAAAGGCAAAACACTCATTTAGTGGGAATATCATAAGAATTGATGAACTCTTTAGGTTAATACGTATAGATGTATACAATCACAAGTCTAATAATACTAAAATGGTTCCACGCACTTTATTATATTTATCAATGAATTATCGCAAGCATGATTACATGTATTTGATACATATGAGGAATGTCTATGATAAGCTCACAGAATATAAAATGAAAGTAAAATAAAGTAACATGCAACATAAATGATTCTATTTAATCGAGTGGTTGACTATATTGGAAAGAGTTCCAAACATACCTAAAATGTATTAAGATTCAATCTCAATAGTCACTCTATCTTATAATACATAAAGATGTTTTGATATGGAGTAATCAAATTTTGTTGGATAAAGGACTATTAAATGATAAGTGGAGTCGAGCTAAATTCTTTCTATAAGGTGTATACTTAAGAATAGTTCAAAAGGTTGAAATTGATGTCATCTAAAAAATAGTTTACAAAGTCATATAAGATATGGGTTTATAAGAAATCCCATCATGTCCCGGGCCTAGGAGTTGGCAGGTTGTATGAGTTGAAAGAATACACATAATAATTGTACGTGAGAGTTCTTGTATGAATCATCCAAAAAAGAGTTTGGGAGCGATCACCATTGGATGACCAATTCATGTTTTGAATATAAATATCGAAAACTAAAACTAAATCAATTTTATAAATAAGGAAATTCATAAGGTGTTTATGAATATCCTATTCTATTGCACTAAGAAATAACTATTTTTCAAGAATTATCAATTTCTTAGCAAAGAAATTTCTTTTGGAAATTATTAGTAGCAAAACTAACTTGGATACGATCCGAAGATACAACTGATTACGAAGGATAAAATAAAATTAACTAAACTAAATAGAAACGACACATTAGAATGTCTAATCATAACTCTAGCATGTTAAAAGGAAATTATGAATTTTATTAATGTCGAGATGTGAGGTTCCTTAGTTATGAATAAGCCATCAAAGAGTATTGACTCTACTATACGACACGATGCACAAATAAAAAATAGATTCCAAGTACATTATCAAAATATGATTTTGATACTTGTATCCATAGGGATATGATCTGTTGGGTACATATGTATATTCGAGAAGAAGACCAATGCAATTAGAATATAGTAAGTCATGTTGATAGGATAACATCGTAGATTTTCGATTGTTTAATGTAATAGATTCATCATTCAATATGCTTGAGTTGATTGAGATTTTACTCACAAAATTATCGTTTAATATGACTTTGAGTTTTGTAACATACATGTTCAAACAAAATTCTAAATAATGATTTAGAATAGACTGTCTGCACATAACAACCAAAAGTGTCTCGAAGTTAATGAGAATGATAACTGAGTTCGTGCGTATTGGATATGATCCAAGAAGTAATACGAAAGTATCATAGGATAGGCATTAGAGTTAAGCAAGTATTTTAACAAGGGAATCAAACAGTTTGAATTTCAGTCAAATGTAGAGGAAGCGTGCGTCTATAAGAAAGAATAACAATATGTACTAAAATATATTTCTAAAACTATAAGTAAACAACAAATTTATGATCGTTAACGATATATTCATGTTAAAACCATTTCAGTTTGGTTGCTTAATACTTGACATTGGATTTGTAAATGATATCTTTTATAATCAGTATAAAAGGATGTTGGAAATGTCCCAAAAGGATATACACAGGCACTATATTAAATTAATTAATATGGAGCACGTAAGATGAATTCCGAATGTATTGGCAATAGGAATTATCATACTATCATATTATTTACAATATCACACTTTGCTTGTGTATTTGACATATAGAGCAAGTAACAAAATTCAATTTAAGATCACTTAATGAAGTTTATAGAGTTCTCAAGTATTTATGAAACACTAGAGAATACTTACAGAAACAACGAACTCCTTATGAAAGAGTGCACAAACTCAGACTTCATTAGTGATATCGAGTATAGTATGTCAATTCTATATTCATGTTTAAACTTAAGTTAAGAAATTTAAGTTGGAATTATTTTAAACAATAAATAGCATCTGATTCAACCAAAGGCCACTGCAATGTAAGAAGTATAAATAAATGCATAAATTTGCGACCGAGTTAGAGGTGATTCCAAACGATGAGAACCCCTTAACATTGTTATATGATAACAATGTCGCGATACAATTCATATAAGAACCTAGAGCTCACTAGAAGTCGAGAGGCATATGTATATACTCTGAATAGTTCCACGTTATAAAGGTTAATTATCAGCATCGGAGAGAATTGATTGACAAAGTGGATAATTAAAACAAAATAGCATACACGTTCACTAAAGAATCGACCCAATTAGTTTTTGAGAGTATCGATCGAAGAAGTTCGGTTTAGATTCCATAATTGACTCCAATTATGCAAGAAGAAGACTGATATAGTGAGGGGTATGCCCTAAGGGAAATTATGTAATTTGTTACACACACACACACACACACACACATATATATATATATAAAACTCTATGAACAATCTTGTTCAAAATAAAAGCTATTTTTTCTATTATATACTTTTTATATAGTGATAAACTAATTAGTTAATTTAAAGTATATAAATGTGAAATCCTTAAATGATATGTTATGTGCTAGTAATTACAACATGTTGTAATCATGAGAATTTCATAACATTGAAATACACATTGTTTTAAATATTCCTAGTCAAGATGTTTTGAGAAAGGATATCGATTCATCAGTTGAGATTAAAGTATGTAATGCTTTTCAAATGTTGGACATGTAATTCTCATGACTGTTGGATGCACCAAGGGGTTATGTACTGATAGTTATTTGATAACTGTAGAATGAACTACTCAAGAGTTTTCCGTTGATTAATATAACTAGGTCAAACAAAGAGTCTTGAAGCAACGATGTTACATAGTTCTCTCGACTTAAGAATATTATTGAACTTCAAAACTCCACTTTGATTATAGTTAAATCATGGCATGCCGTCCATTAAAAGACTACAGCTGGGTCAAAGTTGAAGCGTTGGAAGTAAAACTCTATTCAACAGAGGATACGACTCTTCGTTTATATAGGGTTAGTATCACGATCAACTGTAGTTAACTTAAAGTCAAAAATCCTGGTCAGATTAGTACAGTTAATAATAAATGTTATTACTAAACCAAAAACTTTATGTCTTGACATACAAAGTTGGATGTAAACAATGTCGGAATTTGACCAAATACCAAATTCCATAAGTCCTAATATGATATAGTGTTGATAAAGAGAATTGGTGTAAACAATCGTTACTACTAAGTATAGCTTATAACAAGTAAAATTAGATTTTACCGAAAAGATGTGTAAGTGATAAATTCGATCAAAATGTCACACCACTAGATAAAATGTCGTGTGAATATTAATATTCGAATTGTTCGATAATAATTGCTGACTGATTTTACACGTTTGAGTCGCACAATCGAAATGTTTAATACCCTAAAATACTACATGATTTAACTAATTATAGTTATTTTAAATTAATTAATATTTATAAAATCTTATTATTAAATTTTATTTGATTTTTTGACACCATGGTATTTAATAAAGTGCGTATACAAAAGTTGTGTATATGCATATCGATATACGATATCGACAAATATTTAAATTTGATTATTTACTAAATAGGCTTGTGACTGTTTGAAGGTCTGTCTAAACCTATGTATGTCTGGCCATAGATGACAAGGAAGGAAGTTGTAAAAGTTTAAATGTGATTTGAAAAAGCAAAAAAGTGAAAGGTATAAGAAGAGAAAAGTTCTCCACTTATTGCTCTAATTTAATGCCCTTTAATGCCACTTATAGCACTCTTAGCCTATTCAATTTTTGCTCCATTATTTTTTAGTTGAGGAATGATCGTGAGTTATAGCAAAAATGGTAGAAATTCTTTGAGAAAAATTCGATAAAAAAAATCAAATAAATTCAAGTGGTATGATCCCTCGATAGTTGCAATTTTCGAAGGATAATTATATTCGATCTCGGAGTCTTTCATTCATCCAAGATGTGAACCTTAGGCCACTTCTTAATGTAACTATCAAATCTATATCTTGATTACATTTCATATATCATGATAATGTTTTTTTAAATCCATGACATCCTACAACGAATTTATATACACATCCGTTATCTTATATACATATTTACATTCATTGTTATACTAATACACATTTAAGTAAACATTGTTCTATATAGTTTCCATGATTCTACTCAATCATTTTCTATTCAATCATTGGTTGGTTAAAAAAGACAAAGAAAAAAGGGATTTCGTTTATATATCATGTATAGAGTTTACATACACACATAGATACATACACACGCACACATACATACATACATATTTATATGCATAATTTTTTCATTAAAACTAGCCTCAATCATGTATTAAATGTAAACACTGATTTATAAATACACATGTATATGTTAGCAAATCATTTAAATTAATGTTACGTCATGTTATATTTAAAATTTAACATTATAACAATTTCGCTTTATATTTTAATTTTATACACTACATATACATTTTATTTTGAATTATAGATCCATATTTATTTTGAAACTATTACACTAAGTAAACTATTAGATATTTTGGAAATGGTTTTAAATTTTAAATCTGTTGGATTGGTTAATGTGATATCCCGGAATTTTAGGCAATATCAATTTAATAATCTTTATATAAAATTAAATTGATATTGACAATATTGATTAATAAAATATGTTTGATTTAATAATCTGAATAAATAATATTTAATTTGTGATTTTATCTTTTAAATGCTAAAATAAATGTTTAAATTGTAATGTATATATATATATATATATATTTGTATATATATTATAGTTTATCTTTTTTTTGGAATTTAATAAATAAATGAAGTTTTTTTTAAAATTCTAATAAAATATTGATTAATTAGGAAATTATGTTTTAATTAATATTAAGCTTTTAAAAAAATCTATTTAAATTAATAACTATATGATTTGTAAATATTTATAATAAATGTTATATTGTTTAAAATTTGACTTAGCTTAATTTTTATTTTTAAATAAAGGTTGATTTTATTTCTTTTTAAAATATTATTTGATTAAATATGAATTGAGAAACTTTTATATAAGTTTAAAATATAAGATAACATATTATTTAAATTCATTTAATAATATAAAAGTGATTTATAATTTCTTTATAAATCATATAAAGTTTGTGAATTAGTTATTTTAAGTCATATTAATTTTCATAAATATAAAAGGAAAATAGAATCTTCATTTTAATAAATAGATTTTAATTTTGATTTCAAAAGTTTGATTGATTTGAAATTTTATTTTGAAATTCATATAAATAGATTCTTTAAAATATTTGTATAAGTTTTAGTTTATAAATTGTTTTATATACATTTACTTCTAAAATGAGAAATTCATATATATTCATAAACATAACATAAATTAAAGAAAACTCTTTTTAAACATTTAAAAATGTAGCTAAATTTAATTTAAAACAAGTGTAATCTAATTAACAAGTCTAAGCTACATGTGTTAGTTGAAAATCAAACAAAATGACAAGTGTCATTTAATTTCTATTTTTCTTTTATTTATTATGTTAAATTTATTTCAGCCTCTTTTAAAATATTTTCATTTCCCCTCATTCTCCTTTCCAAAACAAAAGATAAATGAATCAAAAGAAAACTTCACTTAAAAAAAATCTGAAACACCTAAAAACAAAACCTGCAAAATTCACTTCAAAAAGCAAATTTGAAAATCCCTCAAAACATAAATCTGTAATGCACTCCTCAAACTAAAATATAGATCAGTGTCTACATTTTTACAACCTGGAAATTACTGCATAATTAAGTTTGCATTTTTCCTGAAAATCATTGCTATTCATCTCTGCAAAATTGAGCAAATCAAATGTCTGCATTTCATCTCTGGAATGGCCTGCATGCATGAAGTCGATAATCAAAAGCAACATAAGGTTTTCAGTCCAAAGCTATTCAAGTGCAAATTTTTCAATAAACATGGATGCTCTGTTTAAGGTGAGTAACTTCTAAATTTTTCTTCAACAAAATCTGGTTGCTTGTTTTTATCTCTGGAATGAATTGATATGCATGATAAAAATTTGCAGAAAATTTGTTTGTATATGAATTTTTGGGAGTTACTTTATACTAATATAGGTGTGTATGCTTTGGTTTGATCAGTATTGTTGATGTATCTGACTTAGGCATTTAAATTCAAACCTATTTGTTAGGATAAAATAGAGTTTAAAAATTCATACAAGTTGGATATTGCTTGTATTGCCTGGAAACATTAATAACAGAGAAATAAAATTTGTATGAGTGGAAAATATAAATATTATAAATCAATGTTTCAGGTTTGGATATCAAAACATCATGCAAATTCATAAATATTAAATCTAAAATCACAATTTATAAAGTAAAAATATGAGAGCAGTTCAAACTTCTCTGTATTTTGTATTTTAGGTTAGTTCAGTTGATTTTTGTGTTTGAATGGGTCGAAATTGTTTCTGGAGTAGAAGGAGATATCAGAGAAGTTGGGAAAAATATTGATTTGGGTTGCCATTCATTTTTGATGTGGAGATTTGAATTTAAAGTTTTGAACCCTAGTTTTTACTGGGTTCTAAATTTTGCTTGAATTTGATCTCCTCGGTGGATCGAGTGTTAAGGGATCTTGGGTGATTGAAGCTTGGAAGTAGACGATGTCCTAGCCGGAATTTTAGGGACTCTGGTGGTCGAGATCATGTTGGCGAATTAATTTCCAGGTTGGGATTTTGTTTTGATGCTTGGTTCCAGGTTTTGGTTGAGACTGGATTTTCAATTTCAGGTGAGTGATGAAGTTTAGGTGGTCGTAGGTTGGAGCATGGATGGTGGTCGATAGGTTGAGGCCAGGGTGAGAGGCCGGAGGTGATCAACGTCACGGTGCACGTGCACCGTGCATTTCTTTGGTTTGTGAAGATTGATTGTTTCAGGAATTTTTGGAATTGAAGTGTTCCTATGTAGAGCTCGGGTCATTCTAGTATTTGCCCGAAGTAAAGAGCAGTTTGACTCGAGTTAATTTTTCTATTGCTCGAGTAATATAAGTTTTCAGGTTTTGTCTCTGAAAACTGACAGTTTCAGGTTTTTATAAAAATTTAAACAAAATTTAAATTAAGGTAGGCAAAGTAAGATTTAAACTAGAATTGAATCAAGTTTAAATATGAATTCAAGATGAAATTTAAATACTTGTTTCAAAATAAATAAATTTTATTAATGGAATGTTTACAGTTGAAACCTGTTTACAGAATTTAAAATAAGTTTTAAAATCTGGAAATAAGATTTTAAAACAAGATTTAAATTTAAGTAAAAATCTGGATTAAATGCTTGAATTCAAATTGGAATTTGAATCTGAAGTTTTCAAGGAGGAAATAAGTTATAAATTCAAATGTTAAAATCAAGTTAAATATTTTAGAATTTATAACTTATGAAATGAAAATTTAAAACAAGGTTTAAATTAAAATCTTGGAATTTAAATCTGAAAGCATGGTTTAAATTTTGGGTTTTAATAAAAATAAGGTTTGAATTTATATGTTTCAATATCATTTGAAATATTTAAGGCAATTTTATTTAAATTGAATATAGGCTTAGGTAAACTATTAGCCTAAAATTACTTTAAGAGTTAAGTGAATCTGTAAAATGAGAACAAAAGAGTTTTTAAATATTTAAAATATTATTTAAGTTTAAATTTAATTTCATTTTAATTTTAATTTTAAAATGGAATTTATAAAAATGTAAAAGCAAATTTGTTTTTAAATTACCTTAATAAGGATAATTTAATCATTAATGAGATTAATGATTTTTATTGTTTGAAACTTAATTATCTGATCAAGGTAATTAAGATTTTAATTAATTAATTTAATTAATTAATAATTGGGTTAATTAATTAAATAATTAAGGGTTTATTTAATTAAAAGTTTAAGTGAGTTAATTAAATTTGATTAAAGTATGATTTAGAAATTAATTTAAATAAGATTGGATTAATTTAATTAATAAATTGAATTATTAATCAAGTAATTAATAATTGTTTAAGTTTTAATTTTCACTTGATTAATTTAATAATTAGGAATTAATTAATGAGTTTTATAAATAAATTAAGAATTAATATTGATTAATTCAATTAATTACTTTGGAAAGGTAATTAAAGATTTATTATTGGTTTATGAAGGTCATTAACATAGCATTATTTTATAATTAATTAATGTAATTAATTTCAATAATTAACTGGATTAATTAATTTAAGATAATCCTTTGAATTGTTTAAGTAAATTACTTAGTGAAAGTAATTAAGGAAATTAATTACTAATTGTAATTAATTGAGCTTATTTTGATTAATTAAGTTAATTAATCGAGTTTAATTAATTTAAATTAATCATTGATTGATTTGAGAAGTAATTACAAATGTAATTAAAAATGGAAAATTACTTAGTGAAATAATTAAGAAAATAAATTACTAGATGTAATTTAATGGAGGAGTTTTGGAAATTAATTACTTTGTGTAATTAATATGTAATTTATATGTTGTATAATTACTTAAGTAAGTAATTAATAATTAATTACTTAGTGTAATTAATTTAGGTTTAGATAATTGAGTTATTTGAAAATGATTAAAAGATGTAATTAATTTAATGTAATTAATTACTTAATCAAGAATGATTAATCAATAGAGATAAATGATAATTAATTTAATGAAGTTATTTAAAATAAAATAATTTGATATCATTAATTTATATAATTAATGATATAAGTAAGGATTGATTAATTATGAACAATTAATCAATGAAGGTATTAATTAATGTAATTAATTAAGGATTAATGTAATTAATTGTGATTAATTAATTAATAAAGTAATTACAGGTTAATTACAGGGATTGGTTTGGATCAATTAATTTGTGAAATTAATTAGAGGTTAATTATTTGAATATAATTAAAGGATAGTTAATCAAAAAGATTATTTAGGGTAACTTGTTAAGGGTAATTAATTAATTGGTTTATAATTAATTGATATGTAAGCAAGGTTTATATGGATGAATAATTAATTTAATTCATTTTAAATTAATTAAGGAAGAAGTAATTAATTTAATTCATTTTAAATTAATTATAGGATGGTGATTTAATAAGTCTTTGCTTATGAATGATGATTGATATTACCCTGAATGGTTGAAATCTCAGTTATGAGATAAATGTTGTTGTGTGATTTGGATGCTATGGTTGCATTGAGTTGATAATATGATTTATCTGTTTGAGTTGATAATATAGATTATCTGAGGTGATGTTAATATTGATTATCTATTATGATGTTGTGAATTATCTATCTGTGTGTATATAGATAATATTGAATTGAATTGTTTTAAACTTTAAAACAACTTGGACCTAAAAGACACGCTTTGGATTTCGATGAGACCGGGATCGGGTTTCCATATTTAGATATCCGAAAACCACATCGATTCCAAATAACGTTAGGTCGTGAATCCAAATGGAGCTTTGTGAAGACTCGAGGTGTAAGGGCTATACGTCAGTATAACTCTGTGGGTGATTCCGTAATGAGTTAACGGAATAGTGCTTATAGATTCGAGATGGTGATTCAGAGTGCAAGGGTTATTGTCGTTAACTCTGAGGGTGATTCCAAAATGAGTGTAACGAGATAATGCCTTCGGTTTCGTTCGAACCCGGAACGAACTTGTATGGATTGAATGCTTTCAGAACATCGTCAGGTGGACGATGAGTATTCTAAGTGATATGTCCTATAAAGGTAATCGTAACCTCAAGCCTCATCAACCGGGAATGGCTAAAACAGGGGAGGTGCAGCAAGGCTTCGTGGGTAGCTCCCACTGGAGAGCAAGATTTACCCCTGTCTAGAAGTCCCTTTATATTCGGCTGTGTGGGGCAGTTGATTGCAACAACTGTCGGGGTTGTCTTGTTCGGGAATGTTCAGTAAGGAATGGTTCCGGTCTTGTGTTGCAGGGGAGTTAGGGTGGCTCCTCGGTACGGTGATCTAGGCCACGTACTGTGGCGGGCGGTACCCCAGTAGCCCTTCCATTGTATGGAATCCACAATCCAATAAGTGCCAACGGTTTTGATTGTATTACCCACTTTGTGGCTAGTAGCTGGAATTTAATCATGTAACAATTTCGGCTATTTCTTATTTACTTGAAAACCATAGACACTACTATAATATCATCAGATTTCCTATCAAATGTTTTGGTTAGCGTAACGTAAAAACTTTTCCATGTTTATGTGTGGGAAGTCTTACGTGATACCTTTCTTTTCAAAAGGTTTTTAAAAGTTAAGCAACTTTAACTTGTTACTCACACTAGACCCATGTCTGACCCGGAGTTTATTTTTGTTTTTCATAAACTCTTGGGTACTCAAATTTTTATGAGTAGTCAAGGGATTTAGGTTAGCTTTGACGAATAATGGAGGAGCAATGGAGCATGAGGCTTCTACGTTAGATATAGTTTTCCGTTGTGTGTTCTCTGTGTTGTGTTTGTATTGAGTTGTAAATACTAGACAGGTGTTTATAACTGTCTAGTATATGTGATGTGTATGCTGTGTATCTCTGATTGGTATTGTATGTTATGTAAATACTTATGTTATTAATATAATTTATTCGTTCCGCTGTTGAGATTCTAGTATTATTTTCTTCTTTCTCTTCTTTCTTTTCTTCTTCTATCCCTTTCTTTCTTAATTGACGATGCGACTTCCTGGAGTCTGGAAGTCGGGTCGTCACAGTTGGTATCAGAGCATTAGGTTGAGTGAATACCTAGGCTCTAGAATGGTGTCTATCTTGAAAGAGCGTATTTGTAATTTTTAATATATTTATATATATTTATTTTATTTCTACCTATCTGTTGGGTTACCTGTTCAGGTTTTCCAATATAGGTTATAAAGGTAGATTGTGTAGTTGTGTGTATAACATGACTACCATTTGTTGGAGTTTGAATGTTAGGTTGGTAGTGTATCTGTCGAGACTGCAGACCTAATACCATCTCAAGTGAGCTTTGAAGTGGTGCAAGGACTTCATAGATCTCTGAAGGTAACCTGTTAAGGTTCGGAGTTCATCTTTGAAGTTGAATGAGTAGAGTTTTGATTTGTTGGCTGAGCAGAAGCGAGTGATGGTATCTCGATATCTTAGGAGGTAGTAGCTGCGTGATGAGATGCAGTGACTATGGATGTTTCCAAAGGTGATTTCTTTGGAACAAGTTTAAGGAAGCAGGTCTGCTTCGGTGTTGTGGCTAAGTTCAACGTGGTGTTTTTGTGTTGAGTCCGAGTTTCTCGAAGAACATTGGACTGAAAATTCTTTGGCATTGGTGTCAGCAGTGCAGCTCGGAGTGTTCTGGGTGTCAGCAGAGTTGTCTGACTTATCAGTTTTCTGGAGATGGAGTTCAGAAGCAGCTGAGTGGAATCCATTTCTTCGATGGATTGGAAAGACCAGCATAAGCTGTTCTGATTGGTTTAGAGAGAACAGTTTTCTTTGGAATTAGATTGAGTTGATCGCAAAAGTGACTTGCGATAGTTGTGTATTCTCTTGGGTTATTGGAGAATTTTCTGGATATTTTCAGAGAAGTCAGAGTTTGTTTTCATCTAGAGATTCAGTGGTACCGGTGGTTCAACTAGTTGAAGGTTGATTCCTTGAGATGGAGTTTGTTGAAGCAACACAAGATTTGAGGAAATTCTGAATTTTCTCTTGGTTATTGGAGATCTTTTTGGTTTTGCTGTCTGGTTGTGCTTGTGTTCTTCATCGGCATTCTTTTCTACTCCAGATCAGAGTTGTGCAGCGAAAGCAGTTTGTGAGTGCATTTGTTTTTCTTTTCCGGATAGGAGAAGTTGTTTTCTTCTGATGGTTGTGAGTGGAGTTGTTCTTGATCTTGATTGATCGTGGAGGATCATTCTGATGGGTTTGGTCTAGATTGTTTCTTGAGACATAAGCAAGGATTGAGCTGATCAGGTAGGATGTAGGCAGCCCGAGATCGTCTGAAGAGTTTTGTGGATCTGAAGTCTGGTTTTGGATAAGTTTTCTCAGTTTTAGGAGCTATAAATTTTGGTAAGGTTGGGTAAGCTAGCTCTGAGATGTTTTGGATTTCTTTTGTGTTCTGTTTTGGATAAGTGCTTTATTTTCTGGATTGAATTGCCAGTTTGGACAACTGGAATTCGATGTGTTTCACGTATCTCTGAGGGAGTACGTGTATATCTATTTCTGGTTTTGGAATCAGCTATTCTGGGAGATTTTGGTTGTTGAGTCAGACTTGTCTACAGTCTGATGTCTTGTTCAGTTACAGATCTAGATGTGTAGGAGTTTTGTAGCTTAGTAGTGTTGATTGTTTGGGTTCTATAGAGCGAGTAACCCAGTGTTTACTTGGGAAACTCGAGGAAACTCTATCCAGAATTTTGTCTGGATAGTTAATTTTGTTTGATTGGATAAATTGATTGCTATGATTGTTAACATATGTTTGATATATGCTTGTGTTTTAAAATTAAAAATCTAAAATAGGTTATTAAATTACTTTTGTTTTAAATTTCGGGGACGAAATTCTTTTAAGGGGGAAGGAATGTGATATCCCGGAACTTTAGGCAATATCAATTTAATAATCTTTATATAAAATTAAATTGATATTGACAATATTGATTAATAAAATATGTTTGATTTAATAATCTGAATAAATAATATTTAATTTGTGATTTTATCTTTTAAATGCTAAAATAAATGTTTAAATTATAATGTGTATATATATATATATATATTTGTATATATATTATAGTTTATCTTTGTTTTGGAATTTAATAAATAAATGAAGTTTTGTTTTTAAATTCTAATAAAATATTGAGTAATTAGGAAATTATGTTTTAATCAATATTAAGCTTTTTAAAAAAATCTATTTAAATTAATAACTATATGATTTGTAAATATTTATAATAAATGTTATATTGTTTAAAATTTGACTTAGCTTAATTTTTATTTTTAAATAAAGGTTGATTTTATTTCTTTTTAAAATATTATTTGATTAAATATGAATTGAGACTCTTTTATATAAGTTTAAAATATAAGATAACATATTATTTAAATTCATTTAATAATATAAAAGTGATTTATAATTTCTTTATAAATCATATAAAGTTTGTGAATTAGTTATTTTAAGTCATATTAATTTTCATAAATATAAAAGGAAAATAGAATCTTCATTTTAATAAATAGATTTTAATTTTGATTTCAAAAGTTTGATTGATTTGAAATTTTATTTTGAAATTCATATAAATAGATTCTTTAAAGTATTTGTATAAGTTTTAGTTTATAAATTGTTTTATATACATTTACTTTTAAAATGAGAAATTCATATATATTCATAAACATAACATAAATTAAAGAAAACTCTTTTTAAACATTTAAAAATGTAACTAAATTTAATTTAAAACAAGTGTAATCTAATTAACAAGTCTAAGCTACATGTGTTAGTTGAAAATCAAACAAAATGACAAGTGTCATTTAATTTCTATTTTTCTTTTATTTATTATGTTAAATTTATTTCAGCCTCTTTTAAAATATTTTCATTTCCCCTCATTCTCCTTTTCAAAACAAAAGATAAATGAATCAAAAGAAAACTTCACTTAAAAAAAATATGAAACCCCTAAAAACAAAACCTGCAAAATTCACTTCAAAAAGCAAATTTGAAAATCCCTCAAAACATAAATCTGTAATGCACTCCTCAAACTAAAATATAGATCAGTGTCTACATTTTTATAACCTGGAAAATTGCATAATTAAGTTTGCATTTTTCCTGAAAATCATTGCTATTCATCTCTGCAAAATTGAGCAAATCAAATGTCTGCATTTCATCTCTGGAATGGCCTGCATGCATGAAGTAGATAATCAGAAGCAACATAATGTTTTCAGTCCAAAGCTATTCAAGTGCAAATTTTTCAATAAACATGGATGCTCTGTTTAAGGTGAGTAACTTCTAAATTTTTCTTCAACAAAATCTGGTTGCTTGTTTTTATCTCTGGAATGAATTGATATGCATGATAAAAATTTGCAGAAAATTTGTTTGTATATGAATTTTTGGGAGTTACTTTATACTGATATAGGTGTGTATGCTTTGGTTTGATCAGTATTACTGATGTATCTGACTTAGGCATTTAAATTCAAACCTGTTTGTTAGGATAAAATAGAGTTTAAAAATTCATACAAGTTGGATATTGCTTGTATTGCCTGGAAACATTAATAACAGAGAAATAAAATTTGTACGAGTGGAAAATATAAACATTATAAATCAATGTTTCAGGTTTGGATATCAAAACATCATGCAAATTCATAAATATTAAATCTAAAATCACAATTTATAAAGTAAAAATCTGAGAGCAGTTCAAACTTCTTTGTATTTTGTATTTTAGGTTAGTTCAGTTGATTTTTGTGTTTGAATGGGTCGAAATTGTTTCTGGAGTAGAAGGAGATATCAGAGAAGTTGGGAAAAATATTGATTTGGGTTGCCATTCATTTTTGATGTGGAGATTTGAATTTAAAGTTTTGAACCCTAGTTTTTACTGGGTTCTAAATTTTGCTTGAATTTGATCTCCTCGGTGGATCGAGTGTTAAGGGGTCTTGGGTGATTGAAGCTTGGAAGTAGACGATGTCCTAGCCGGAATTTTGGGGACTCTGGTGGTCGAGATCGTGCTGGCGAATTAATTTCCAGGTTGGGGTTTTTTTTTGATGCTTGGTTCCAGGTTTTGGTTGAGACTGGATTTTCAATTTCAGGTGAGTGATGAAGTTTAGGTGGTCGTAGGTTGGAGCATGGATGGTGGTCGATGGGTTGAGGCCAGGGTGAGAGGCCGGAGGTGATCAACGTCACGGTGCACATGCACCGTGCATTTCTTTGGTTTGTGAAGATTGATTGTTTCAGGAATTTTTGGAATTGAAGTGTTCCTGTGTAGAGCTCGGGTCAATCTAGTATTTTCCCGAAGTAAAGAGCAGTTTGACTCGAGTTAATTTTTCTATTGCTCGGGTAATATAAGTTTTCAGGTTTTGTCTCTGAAAACTGACAGTTTCAGGTTTTTATAAAAATTTAAACAAAATTTAAATTAAGGTAAGCAAAGTAAGATTTAAACTAGAATTGAATCAAGTTTAAATATGAATTCAAGTTGAAATTTAAATACTTGTTTCAAAATAAATAAATTTTATTAATGGAATGTTTACAGTTGAAACCTGTTTACAGAATTGAAAAAAGTTTTAAAATCTGGAAATAAGATTTTAAAACAAGATTTAAATTTAAGTAAAAATCTGGATTAAATGCTCGAATTCAAATTGGAATTTGAATCTGAAGTTTTCAAGGAGGAAATAAGTTATAAATTCAAATGTTAAAATCAAGTTAAATATTTTAGAATTTATAACTTATGAAATGAAAATTTAAAACAGGGTTTAAATTAAAATCTTGGAATTTAAATCTGAAAGCATGGTTTAAATTTTGGGTTTTAATAAAAATAAGGTTTGGATTTATATGTTTCAATATCATTTGAAATATTTAAGGTAATTTTATTTAAATTGAATATAGGCTTAGGTAAACTATTAGCCTAAAATTACTTTAAGAGTTAAGTGAATCTGTAAAATGAGAACAAAAGAGTTTTAAATATTTAAAATCTTGTTTAAGTTTAAATTTAATTTCATTTTAATTTTAATTTTAAAATGGAATTTATAAAAATGTAAAAGCAAATTTGTTTTTAAATTACCTTAATAAGGATAATTTAATCATTAATGAGATTAATGATTTTTATTGTTTGAAACTTAATTATCTGATCAAGGTAATTAAGATTTAATTAATTAATTTAATTAATTAATAATTGGGTTAATTAATTAAATAATTAAGGGTTTATTTAATTAATTAAAAATTTAAGTAAGTTAATTAAATTTGATTAAAGTATGATTTAGAAATTAATTTAAATAAGATTGGATTAATTTAATTAATAAATTGAATTATTAATCAAGTAATTAATAATTGTTTAAGTTTTAATTTTCACTTGATTAATTTAATAATTAGGAATTAATTAATGAGTTTTATAAATAAATTAAGAATTAATATTGATTAATTCAATTAATTACTTTGGAAAGGTAATTAAAGATTTATTATTGGTTAATGAAGGTCATTAACATAGCATTATTTTATAATTAATTAATGTAATTAATTTCAATAATTAACTGGATTAATTAATTTAAGATAATCCTTTGAATTGTTTAAGTAAATTACTTAGTGAAAGTAATTAAGGAAATTAATTACTAATTGTAATTAATTGAGCTTATTTTGATTAATTAAGTTAATTAATCGAGTTTAATTAATTTAAATTAATCATTGATTGATTTGAGAAGTAATTACAAATGTAATTAAAAATGGAAAATTACTTAGTGAAATAATTAAGGAAATAAATTACTAGATGTAATTTAATGGAGGAGTTTTGGAAATTAATTACTTTGTGTAATTAATATGTAATTTATATGTTGTATAATTACTTAAGTAAGTAATTAATAATTAATTACTTAGTGTAATTAATTTAGGTTTAGATAATTGAGTTATTTGAAAATGATTAAAAGATGTAATTAATTTAATGTAATTAATTACTTAATCAAGAATGATTAATCAATAGAGATAAATGATAACTAATTTAATGAAGTTATTTAAAATAAAATAATTTGAGATCATTAATTTATATAATTAATGATATAAGTAAGGATTGATTAAATTAATCAATGAAGGTATTAATTAATGTAATTAATTAAGGATTAATGTAATTAATTATGATTAATTAATTAATAAAGTAATTACAGGTTAATTACAGGGATTGGTTTGGATTAATTAATTTGTGAAATTAATTAGAGGTTAATTATTTGAATGTAATTAAAGGATAGTTAATCAAAAAGATTATTTAGGGTAACTTGTTAAGGGTAATTAATTAATTGATTTATAATTAATCGATATGTAAGCAAGGTTTATATGGATGAATAATTAATTTAATTCATTTTAAATTAATTAAGGAAGAAGTATTAATTTAATTCATTTTAAATTAATTATAGGATGGTGATTTAATAAGTCTTTGCTTATGAATGATGATTGATATTACCCTGAATGGTTGAGATCTCAGTTATGAGATAAATGTTGTTGTGTGATTTGGATGCTATGGTTGCATTGAGTTGATAATATGATTTATCTGTTTGAGTTGATAATATAGATTATCTGAGGTGATGTTAATATTGATTATCTATTATGATGTTGTGAATTATCTATCTGTGTGTGTATAGATATTATTGAATTGAATTGTTTTAAACTTTAAAACAACTTGGACCTAAAAGACACGCTTTGGATTTCGATGAGATCGGGATCGGGTTTCCATATTTTGGATATCCGAAAACCACATCGATTCCAAATAACGTTAGGTCGTGAATCCAAATGGAGCTTTGTGAAGACTCGAGGTGTAAGGGCTATACGTCAGTATAACTCTATGGGTGATTCCGTAATGAGTTGACGGAATAGTGCTTATAGATTCGAGATGGTGATTCAGAGTGCAAGGGTTATTGTCGTTAACTCTGAGGGTGATTCCAAAATGAGTGTAATGAGATAATGCCTTCGGTTTCGTTCGAACCCGGAACGAACTTGTATGGATTGAATGCTTTCAGAACATCGTCAGGTGGACGATGAGCATTCTAAGTGATATGTCCTATAAAGGTAATCGTAACCTCAAGCCTCATCAACCGGGAATGGCTAAAACAGGGGAGGTGCAGCAAGGCTTCATGGGTAGCTCCCACTGGAGAGCAAGATTTACCCCTGTCTAGAAGTCCCTTTATATTCGGCCATGTGGGGCGGTTGATTGCAACAACTGCCGGGGTTGTCTTGTTCGGGACTGTTCAGTAAGGAATAGTTCCGGTCTTGTGTTGCAGGGGAGTTAGGGTGGCTCCTCGGTACGGTGATCTAGGCCACGTACTGTGACGGGCGGTACCCCAGTAGCCCTGCCATTGTATGGAATCCACAATCCATTAAGTGCCAACGGTTTTGATTGTATTACCCACTTTGTGGCTAGTAGCTAGAATTTAATCATGTAACAATTTCAGCTATTTCTTATTTACTTGAAAACCATAGACACTACTATAATATCATCAAATTTCCTATCAAATGTTTTGGTTAGCGTAAGGTAAAAACTTTTCCATGTTTATGTGTGGGAAGTCTTACGTGATACCTTTCTTTTCAAAAGGTTTTTAAAAGTTAAGCAACTTTAACCTGTTACTCACACCAGACCCATGTCTGACCCGGAGTTATTTTTGTTTTTCATAAACTCTTGGGTACTCAAATTTTTATGAGTAGTCAAGGGATTCAGGTTAGCTTTGACGAATAATGGAGGAGCAATGGAGCATGAGGCTTCTGCGTTAGATATAGTTTTCCGCTGTGTGTTATCTGTGTTGTGTTTGTATTGAGTTGTAAATACTAGACAGGTGTTTATAACTGTCTAGTATATGTGATGTGTATGTTGTGTACCTCTGATTGGTATTGTATGTTATGTAAATACTTATGTTATTAATATAATTTATTCGTTCCGCTATTGAGATTCTAGTATTGTTTTCTTCTTTCTCTTCTTTCTTTTCTTCTTCCATCCCTTTCTTTCTTAATTGACGATGCGACTTCCTGGAGTCTAGAAGTCGGGTCATCACAGTTAAAATAGTTTGTTTTATTATTATTTTTTGACAAATCATTATATTCATATACATGTATACTTAACTAATGTTTGGATAACCAATGTGTATATAAAGGGGTAATATATCTATTACGGTGTAAATCTCAGCACTAATATACATACACATTTACCAAGTGCACTGCATTTTATGTTACACATGCATAATATACATATGAGTATATTTGGATATACTCAAATCAAATTCAAATTGGAATTCCAAATAAATTCATTGCTTAAAATCTATAGTAGTAGGTGTACCTCTAATTAATTCCATATTAATGACGTATGAAGTAGCATATCATAAATAACAATTGACTGCTCACTTACCAAATAATAAACAAAAGTAATTAACTATTACGTACATATACATACAAAAGTATATTTGATGTACCCTAATTTATATGAATATAAATTATTATAATTCCTTCTGGATAATTTAAAATAAAACTTCATTTACAAAGTTGAATAAAATATCAATTTCATTTAAATCAAACATTGAAAAATTCTAAATGAATTTAGACTATATAGGTTCATTAAAGATCCATAAAAGATTTTTTTTCGATTTACCCTTTAACTCCGATGTGGGCTAACTCGGTTCCGATATGTCTTAGTTGAATTACACACCATTTCCCATGATACTCAAAGAGGAGTGTACAGCTCAGTCATGGAAGCTTTCTTGAACTTCTTAATACGAATTTAGGAGTACTCTTGATCATTTAAAGAGAAATAGTTTGCATTGGTGGTAACTCATCCTCCTTTTTAAACTTTTGTTTCTTCTCTGAAGCTCTATCCTACTCCTTTTTTCTTTATGAATTCAGTTTAACATATGATGCAAGTCTGTCTCGAAGATCATCACTCTAGCATGAGACTAAATCCTCATTCACATATGTGTGGGGGCTATTCCTTACCATTTTACCTTCCTTATTCTTTAAGTTGAAACTTCAACTTCCTCTAATTCTTAAGTTATAACAAAGATTAATTTTTCTTCGACATGGAGCATTTTCGGTTCATATGATCCTTATTGAGTGAATGACATGGCTTAAGGTTTAAAAGAAGTAGATAATATGTCGCTAAGAGGCTTGACTAACTTTCCTAATGAAAGCACCAAATTGTTAAGCCAAATATTTCGCCTGGCTTTCAAGAGAATAAAAATAAGTGACAAAAATATTTAATGAAGTTGCCATAGTCACGTATTCAAATATCACTTTCATGGACCTTCATTACAATTTGATGATTTCAATTTGACCTAATTGACCATTAAACTCTAAGTCAAGTTTTTACAAATTTCTTAAATCACAAATAACTTAGAGAAGAAGAAGATTTAGAAAAAGGTCACTTCTTATTTTGGGATAAATGCCTATTTATAGTAAAATTACACCCCTAGATGTTTGAAATGTAACATATTATGCCTTTTGAATGATCATGATTATTTTGGCTAGATGATGATGTGACACTTTAGAGATGTGACACATGACAATCTTAAGACGGTTTCTTATATCATTATGTCGCTTCTCACTTTTGACGATATGGCATAAGCTGCTTAATAGAATGTTGACACATGGGTAAGTCCATGACCTCAATAGAACTTCAGTTTCATAGCTTCAATAGCACTTTGAATTTTATAAACTTGATAGCTTCTATAAACTCAATAGCTTTCATAATCTTGACAATTTATATAAACTTAATAGTTTCGTAGATATGATAGCTCTACAAAATTGATAGCTTTCACAAACTCGATAGCTTCGTAGAATCAATAACTTAATATATTCGATTGCTTTATACGCTAGATAGCCTCGTTAACATGATAACTAGCACCTATAAACTCGATAGCTTCCATAAATCAATATCTTCGTAGACTCAATAGCTTCTTATTTGATCATGGTTTTAAACCTCTAATATCTTGCCTGAAGTCTCCTTCGATATCTCCTTTTCACACTTAGACGAATCGAGACACCAAATCTTCTTCGTATCTCCACCAACACTCATCTCGTCTGAAATATTCGGATCCCATCTGAAATATGAAATATCTTGAGTAGACGTTTGAATCATGCTACGCAAGTTTCGAACTTGTGACCTCTCACATCAAAGCCAAACCACTTAACCACTGGGACAATGGTGCGTTGTCTTCATTTCTTTTTTATCTACAAACAAGAGGATATTATTAAATCATTACCATATAAATTAAGCTAGTCAAGATCCACTCTTCTCTAAAAAACTAATTTCGACCATTTTTTCTATTCGAATCAAAAATGTTACAATTTTTATTTTTACTTCAAAAATTATAGTTGTTGAAAAATCAGTAAAATATAAATTTTAGACGCATAAGTTACTTTGAGATATTTCCGAGATATAGTTTAAAATTCGAGATGTACACCGGAGATACACTCATTTCGCCCGAGATCTCATTCGGTACGAGATAGCTTATGGGAAAAATTTAAGATGAAACGTGATCGAAATCCAAAATTTAAAACCATGGGCTCGATAGCTTCATATGTCTAATAGTTTCACAGACTAGATAACCTCATAAACACGATAATCACACAGACTTTATAGCTTCCATAAATTCGATAACATCCATAAACTCGATAGCTTCATGAACTCGATAGCTTCCATAAAGTTGATGGCTTCCATTAACTTGATAGGCTTCATAAATCAATAGTTTTCATAAACTCGATGGCTTCCACCAACTTGATAGCACTTTGCATTGTGTTTTCAGGCACTCTTTATGAATCTCCTACTCTTGCGTTAATGTTAAATTTTGGTTGTCATAGGTTTTAGCCACTTTACCTTTGAGACAAGCTTCAAAAGTATCGTACGAGATTAAATGAATTGAATATGGCCAAACCCATAATGGAAAACGTAACTATCACTGAATCAAGATGCATTTGTATTGTTATCATAACATACTTGAGTTTAAAACATAAATGCCATCATCAAGATTTAAAAAAACAATCTCATTCTCATGACAAATATTCATAATATTGTCATTACAAAAGAAATTATAATCATATTACGTCAAATGGTGAATATAAATTATTCAACAAAAGAAGTTTAGTGTATAATAGCAGTTACTTAAACTAAATCATGTCCCCCAATAAGCTTGACATTGCACTGTCTCGCTGCGGTAATATCTACTTACCACCATCTACTGCGATGTTAGTGTTATAGGTTGAAATTTATACCTTTTGTGTGTCATAAAGCTAAACACCAATATTGATAGTTTTTTCGATGTTGTCAGGGTCCAATCACCAATTAGCTTTGAGGAATCGGCAAAGATACCAACATTCTAAATGATAATAAATTTTTGAAAATTCTCAAAATAATATACTTGATATAAAAATACAAATCCAAACATGTTTGTATAAGAATTACTTGTACATTCGAAAAAGATTGAAATGTGAAAATTGTTATTTGAGGTGGGATATGTGAAAAGTTAGAAGAACCAAATATATAAAGATGAATGAGAATAGGACAGGCCATTCGGGGTGCGTCAGATGCATTTGACATTTCTGCAAAAGAACCTTCCAAAATTCCTTTCCCAAACAAATTTCACTAGCCGTCAATCATGTTGCATCATCATTTGCGTTGAACTTGTTTGACATTGGAATTTGGACAATTAGACTGTTTAACCACACAAGTGACATACTTCAACCATTTCCAAATAAGTCATCGCATTTTTAAGAAATGCAACAGTTCAATTATATATGAATAATTCGTATTTCACGCCTACAATGAGTTTTAAAACAAAATGAAAAAGAATTAATTTTTATTAATTAATTATGAGTGTATACGCATGTCCAAGTGGACCTGCATTTGATCGTCGAACCATATTTTTATAGCGTAGCTATTAAAAAACAATGATAATAAAATTGGTGCAACGATCGCTTTCCACCTCAACATGGTCAAACATCATGAATTTGTTTAGTGTACATGAACAGTGAGATCCAGCCTATAACAACAAACAATGATGTTTTATATACCACTTTTAGTCTAAACCAATTATTTTGTCAAACTATTTTGTACATGAGCTTATGTCAAACTATTTTATCAATGCTTTATCCACGTATTTTGATTCTATGTTAATAGTGTGTATAATTGTAGATGGTTGAAAATTTCATGTTGAAAAATCATAAGAAAGATCTTAATTTGAGATTCATAAGCATGTATCCAAAAATAGTTTTATATTTTGATAGAAAACAGAAGAAACATGTTTCTGTACATTTTCCACCTACTCCATTGAAACATAAGATTACAATTCCAGAATTTCATATACCAATATGCATATTTTATAAAAACCCTGATTACAAATATGTTCCTCACACTCCATAAAATACATTAAAAGCAGTTTAAAAAAATTATACACAGACTATGAATGCACCTAGAAAAATGTCTAGATATAAAGAAGTTTTTGAATATAATACAATATATGCATCAAAGAAATATTAGATTCTATAGATAACATAGAGTAATAATTTAAGAACAAACACTGAAATAGGAAAGAAGATTTTATATCTGCTATTTTATTAATGAACATAGGAAAACCTTTATCTTTTGTAAGATCTAAGCTTTTTTCATAACATGTCAAATCTAATAAAAAACGAAAAATTGTTAAACTTGAGAAGATGATGTGTTTTTCCACTCTCGGTTCTTCCAACAACAGTAATGATCACATGATCTAGACTTCTAGCACTAGTACAAAAAGTGCATATTGCTTCGCCTCATTGTTGAAGTAAAAACTGATGCAAATAGAACTATTTGCATCAGTTCTATCTTAATAACCGGTGCAATTGGTACGTGGAAAGCAATAGGTAATAGAAAATCAAATTTGCATCAGTTGTCACCAACAACCGAAGAAAATACATCAATGCAAATAGTTTTAGTCGTAACGGTTTTAAAGTAAACCGATGCAACTACATTAGTTTGCATTCATGTTACCTCGGTTTGCTACTCCAACTTTCATTTTTCCTCCCCTTAACTTTTCATTTTCCGCTTAGCTTTCATTTATCCCTCCACTTCCCCCGCACCATTTTTCATTCTTTCATACTCAACCAAAAAGTACAAACCCTAGAACCACCTTACTGCGTCGCCGCTTGCATCTCAGCCTGCTCCGATGCTGTTCTTTCAGGTCGCCTACTCTTAGTCTCGGCCTAAGGCGATCTAATGAGACAATCGGCAATGGCGTGTTGCATCCACGCTTTCAGCTTTAAACATCTTCTCAAAATCTAAAATTAAAATATGTGACTTCGTTCGATTTTTTAACAATCTTCTAACTAGGAGGCGGTAACACTCATGCATCGTGTAGCTTATTTCCAATTAACTAGTCAAGTAATTGTTAAAGTACTTTATATGTTAAATTAGTTAACAGTTTAGTTATTCTTGAAATTAAATTGCTTACTGTGAATCAATTGAAGAAATAAATTATATACTGAATCAGGTAGCTTAAAATTGATTTGTGATATATGATTTAACTGCTCCAATTAATTATACTAAATTTTCTGATTTTACGGAATCAGGTCCCTAAAATTTCTGATTTTGGGCTTGCTAAACACTTGGGCTCTGGGGTGTCTCATGTTACAACTCGTGTTATGGGAACATTCGGGTACTTTTGTCATATTTCGACCATGTATAAGTATTTATTTTTAAGAGTTCAGGTACATTGAGACATTTACTAGCTCTTACATCTCTTTAATTTATCCCACAGCTATGTTGCACCAGAATATGCTTGCACTGGAATGCTGAATGAGAGAAGCGATGTCTATAGTTTTGGCGTACTCATCATGGAGATTATATCTGGAAGAACTCATGTGGATTACAGAAGACCACGGGATGAGGTATCTCTTCTTTACATGCACGATTTCTTTATGAAGTTTCTGTTCCTTGATGATAATTGAGTAGTATGATCATAGTCAATATAATCAGAGGCTTTATAATTATAATCTATATGTCAACAACTACAAAACAAAATTTTCTTTTTCCTTTTTTTCTCTTTCTGTAAACCTGAGTTTTAATTCGATAGAATATGAAGTAGTTGAGAAACAATCGGAGAACCATCTTTTTATCAAAAATATAAATTACTTGAATATTTCCCAAATAATGTTTACACCATTTCTTTTTGGGTCTGTTTGTAACCAAAGAAGCTGAAGGGAAGAATAGTACACCAAAAAATGAACCGGGACATAATTCTTAAGAATAAATAGGTTCTCCAAGATAAGTGAGTTGAGTTACCATTCAACTTAACATTTATTTATATTAACGTTTCAAAATATTGATCTGAGCTGTAGTCCAGTAGTCTTCGCTTTACATGGTGGTTGGGTATTGGCAGTGCACAGAACTGGTTTGCACTGAGATATGTGATGTTATGATATGCACTGTTTAGGAGTATGTGATGTTATGTTTTACTGAGTTGTATGTTGCAGCAGAGGGAAGCAGGGAGGATAGTGAAGGCAGTAAACGGTTGATGGAGTTAGAAGTCGGTGTGTTGATTGGTATTATGTACAGGTTGATGAAGTGGTAAGGTTTGATATGGCAGTATGGTGATGGGGTCAGAGGTGCTTCGTGACTGTTGTGATGTGATGAATTGGTGTAGTAGATGAAGTGTGCACTGTTTGCTGCACGGAAGTGTAATGTTGGTCAGGCAGTGTAGATGTTGTAGTGGCAGTTGAAGCAGTGGCAGTGTTGAGTGATGTAGGAGATGACAGTCAGTTTGGTTGTATTGTGAATGAAGTTGCAAGGCTAGAAATATATGTTGAATTTGTGAATGACAGTCGGTTAGGAGATGATAGTCAGTTTGTGAATGACAGTCAGTGAGTTGTTATGGTGGTTTGTGAATGATAGTCGGTTAGGAGATGATAATCAGTGAGTTTCTAAAAGAGAAGGAAAAATGTCAATTCAGTTTGAACAAACATTACAAAGATGGAAGAGTAATGGCCAAACTAACAGGCGCCTTGACAATTAATAACTACATGCAACAACATAAGAAAACAAGGAACAAGAAAAATGAAACCGTAAATGATAAGAGATGCTTTCATCATGGATTGGCTTTGCCCATCACTACAAGGCATGGTCCTTCATCACAATAATATATAACATTTTAATTTATTGCACATTTCATTTCTTAGTTCAAACAAGGCAGTACTTAATGTATCATCATGTGCAATTATTGTATGCTAAATTTGGAACTTTCGTTTGATTTCCGGAGACCCACAAGTTATGTGTTATTTGGCCCCCATATCTCACAGATCCACTTGTGTCCTTTTGGATTTTAAGGTGAGGTGATATAAAGTGAAGCTCTCTCTAGTATTCTGCATATATGAAAAACTTCCTAGACAACCTTACCACGGCGTTTTCATTTTTCGACCAGTCATATCATATTTCATGAGATCGTTAAGGAATATGAAATGTACACAAGCAAGTTCAAGTTTGTCATGATTTATGTCTCTGTAATTATAAACATTGAGCTTAATGATAATTAGTTAAATCACATGAATGATAAAACTTGTCGCAATTCTAGCCTAAAGGTTTGCAAAATATGGATGATGAATTCATATTTTCAATATTAGTGCTCTCTCTTCCTTGTTGTATATGATAGATTGTATTAAATTTCACATGCTCTCAGACTAAATTAGTTCCGTCAAAAGTAGCATTGGTTGCTTTGTTTCTTGACATTTTTTTTAATTTTGGATTGGGATGATGTGTGCAGGCAATTCACTACAAAAAAGGCTTCGTATAGCGACGGATCCTAGCGACGGCTAAAAAAAGCGGCCGTCGCTAGCCGTCGCTATACGCAACATACAGGTCCAAGCCGAGAGCAGTAGATTCATTTTACTTCCTCCCCAAAACCCTTCCTCCTTCCCCCAATCCGTCGCCCCCCGTCACTGTAGCCGGCGCCCCAGCCTTCAACGCCTCCAATCACCCAAATTTGTGTCGGTATGCTCCTAATATCTTGTTTGCATGTAAATTTGATGTTTTTAGGTTTAGTTTAAACCCTAATTCAATTATGATTTATTGTAAAATTGAGATTTGTTGTTAAATTGGGTATTAGTAGTGTTGTTAAATTAGGTATTAGTAGTGTTGTATATTGATTTGGTAGATTAATTAGTTTATTATCATGAACTTGAATTAAGTATTACATATTAATTAGTTTATCATGATCAAGTTGAATAAATGGTTGATGTAGATAATTAGTGTTGGCGATTAACATGGTTAGTTGTTTTAGGTGAAAAAATAGTGTATATTAATGATTAACTTGGTTATTGATAAATTTACATGAAAATATTTCATAGTTTATGAAATTGATAATTACAAATTTAAGTTGTTAAGTGAATTTAAATACAAATTTTTATTTAATAATTAGTTTTTTATTGTTTTCTAATTATCTATTTGATAATTAGAATTTGTTGTTTTGTAATTATATTCATTGATAATTCTTATATTTACCCTGTTTATTGAGCGACGGCCATTTTAATAATTTTAGCGATGACTAGCCACGGCTAGCGACGGCCAAAATGCAAAAGGTTGTATATATTGTAAAAAATAAAGTTTGTACAAAAAATTAAAAAATGAATATGAGAACATTAAAAATTCTGCAAATATCTATTTATTTGAAAAAAATTAGGAAATGACTTTAAACACAACTGATATTGTACTAAAATCGATTCTGTAAAGAAATTAAGAAATGAATATAACAACAACAAATAGTCACATAAAATCTATGTCGTAAAAAAATAAAGAAATGAATATTGAACTAAAATTGTTAATTGAATGTTGAACTAAAATTTAAATACACAAATTTTTGAAATAAAATATAAATAGTTGAAACATTGTCAAAATTTGAAAAGAACAATAATATTTGATTATTTTGCAGGCGATAATGTTTGTAATCGCAGGAGAGGTACGAAGCAGAGCGGGCTCGTGTAGCACAGTCCACTGGTCGGGAAGAGCTTACGTTGGAGGAGGAGGACCATATTTGGGATGCTATTATTGACCCACCTTCTCGGACCAGTCGACGGTATAGCTATGGAAATGTGGAGGTAAATTTTGACATGTACTAATATATAAATTTACTCATGCATATGAATAGTTAAATAATTTTAATAATATTATATATATACTAATATATAAATAATTATGAATTATTTTACAGGCGATGAGAATGCAGAGTGCATATAGGAGGTCGCAGCAAGAGGCGGAGATTGCTCAGTTGAGGGCGACAGTGGAAGAAATAATTGATTGGAGAAAGAGTTTCTTTGAGCAATAGCTAGATGAGCGGATTGCGGCTTATTTGCAACAGCATGGGAGGATGCCTGGAGAGGACGACAGCGATGGCGAGGAGTAGGTATGTTTGTTTGCTTATAGTTTGGTATATACACATTTTGGTTGGTATGGTGTATATATATTTCAGGATATATTATGTACATATTTAGATGGCTTCTAGTTGATGGATTTGGCTGGATATTATGTCGGGATATTATGTAGAAATTTCGGTTTACTATGTACATATTCTGGTTAATGGATTTGGTTGGATTTGAAAATGAGATTTGGTTGGATTTTATATTGTTTGAATGTATAGTGATGTTATATGATGGATATATGATGGTTATATTAGATGAATATAGTGTATAGCGGTTGTTTGGTTCAGATTGGCTGAAGTGCATATGGCTGTGCATGTGCACAGAAATTTACCCAAATTAGCGACGGCTAGCGACCGCTATCTGGTTCAGATTAGCGACGGCTAGCGACGGCTAAATGGTTCAGGTTAGCGACGGCGACTACGACTAGCGACGGCATTTAGGCATTGAAAAAATTTCCACGTGGCACATTTGTCGTCGCGAGCCGTCGCTATTTATGTGATGGAGCCGTCGCTATACTATTGGGCGACGACCATTATAACGACGACTTTTAGCGTCGACTAGCGACGACCGGCGACAGTTGGCGACGGCTAAAAGCCGTCGCTATCTTGTGCCGTTCTTGTAGTGATTGTATGTTAAAGGTAGGGGTTGATGTTAAAGAAGTTGTTGTGGTTGGTGGTTTGGCAATGTGAAGTAGGAGGATTGCTGCAGAAGTGGTTGTGGAGGAACAGAGGTGATGCATGCTGATGGTTTTGGAGGTGGTGGGTGTGCAATGTATATGTGGAGTGATGGTGAGGGTGATTGATGGTAGTGAGTGTGGTATTGGAGCAGTTTGGCAATGTGGTGAAGTGGTAGTGTGAAAGCATGCTGAAATGTAACAATAAGGTGGATCGTCGTGGTCAGGGAAGTTTGTTGTTGAAGTTTTCAACTGGATGAAAGGCAGTAAGGCAGTTGGTGGTGGTGTTGACGTCAGGTGGTTTGTATGTATGTATGTATGTGAGGGGAGAAGTTTGTGAAGTTGGAGTATGTGTGCAATGAAGTGGTCGATATGTATATATGTGCACTGAAGTAAGGATGATAGCAGCAGTAATGAAGACAAGAAGAGGGATTTTGTGATAAATGCAGTGGCTTGGGGCAGTGAATGGGACGGAGAATGACAAAATGTGAATTGCACATGTAAATGCATTGTACAGAACTTCCTAACTCAGAAATGAAAATGTACAGAAACGCAAAAATAAATGAAAATCTATAAATGAAATGTAAACAAAATCGAAGATGAAATGAAATGGAATGTTTTTTTTATACTGTAATAATGAAATGAAATGAAATGAAATGCAAATATATATATATATATATATATATATATATATATATGTATATATATATATATATATTGTCTGTTTGAATACTGTAATAATAATTTTTGAGAATGACTTTTTGCATCAGGTATAAATAGCTGATGCAATAGAGGGATTGGTTTGCACCTGTTGTTATAAAAAAACCGATGCAACAAAGATGGCTGTGTCCAAGCAACCAACCGTATTTTGCATTAGTTGTTAGTAATAACCAATGCAAAAAGGATCGTTTTGCATCGGTTTTAGAATTGATGCAAAACTGTTAATCCTGTTGCATCGGTTGCATATGCATCGGATGTTGAACTGATGCAAAAGGGGGATAAACAACCGATGCAAATGGCATGTTTTGTACTAGTGTAGTACCAATATAAAGTTACATTTTTACACCTGACATTCAATAGGGAAATTAATGATGTAAAGCTTTAAAGTAAATAGTAAAGAGTTTGAGTAAAATAAAATACACGTTAGGATGAGTTTTGATGGCGGAAGTTTTTGAATGGGAATTTAGAAAACAAATTTTAATAAATGAAATACATATGAGTATCGAAGGGGAGAAATGAGCAGAAAACAGGGCCTCCTCTGTTATAATATTTTTCGAGTAGATCCAACTTAGGGTTGTTGAAAAGAGAAAGCGACAAAGCAAAGGTTTAAGGTGAGACGAGAGTATTTGTGAAGGACTGGTAAATGAACAAAAGATACATTTCTGATAATTTCCAAAGCAAAAAGGAAGAGGAAGTTCAAAAACAAACAAACCATAAACATCCGTATACAAATTTCTTAGCAATGGAACACGAAAGGATGAGTTTCAATGGCGGAAGTTTTCGAATGGGAATTTAGAAATCAAATTTTAGTAAATCAAATACACATGAGTAAGGGGAGAAATGAACAGAAAACAGGGCCTCCTCTGTTATATTTTTTCTCGAGAAGATCCAACTTAGGGTTGTTGAAAAGAGAGTAACAAAGCAAAGGTTTAAGGAGAGAAGAGAGTATTTGTGGAGGACTGGTAAATGAACAAAAGATACATTTCTGATAATTTTCAAAGCAAAAAGGAAGAGGAAGTCCAAAAACAAACAAACCATAAACTTCTGTATACAAATTTCTTAGCAATGGAACACCTAAAACAAATGAGTGAAACAAATAAAATGACCTACGTCAACGTATACAAACTCATAAGTATTGAAATTATACACAACCATTATCAATATATATTGATTAACAATAGTCAATTTCAACATTTAGAGTTCATCATTCCAAAATTATAGAGAATCAGAAATGCAGAAATTAGAAGACATTTACAAAAAGTGACAAAAAATATGACTTATATATTAGAAGATGGATAGATGAAGAAGACATAAATGCCTTCAGGATTATCAGGTTTAGAAGATTAACCATGAATAGATTTCGAAGCACTGCATTTCAAACCGATTGAACACGATTTCATGTAGAAAGGATATGTGAGTAAAGAAAGGGGCGCGAATCCCAAGGCATGTATGAAATTATTCAACATGGAATGGAGTTTACAAAATGAATTGGAAGGAAGGTTTGGAATTTAACGTTAAACTGACGGAATTTACAATGGGTCCCACTTTGCTGACGTAGGAGAACGATGGCCATCTGATATCTTTCTTTTGGATAAATCCTAACCATTCTTTATCTTTTTCCATTAAGTCCGATCTATTTTGTTATGTAGATATAGATATAGATGTATAGACTGTAATGGACAATGAAAGCTATAACAACATTAAAATATTCTAATTGTTTTAACTAGTCCCACATTGTCTAAAACATATTAATTGTTGTTGTATATAAGCTAAGAGACAAAGAAAGAAGTTGTTCCAATAATAAATAATCAAGTTGAAACGATGTTGTGAAATTTAACAATACAGCTCATGAATAGATGACATGCAAATTGAGAAGATGGTTTAGTTTAAATAATTTTAGCCACTACAATATCAATAGTTCGTTAAAGGGTATTTTGGAAAAGTAAAAAAGACACGGTAGAACGCTATTCATTGAATTCTCATTATTAACAGTAGAGATATACTGATATAGGTAGGGCTGGCACAATAAAGGTAAATTTACCATTATCATACCAATACCGGCATATTGATAATCAATATTGAGCTATATCGGCATACCAATGCTATCGATATGGTAATAACAAGCTTACTATTATTAAAGGTAAACATAGTAGTAAAGAAACGTCAAAACCAGTGGTAATGATAAATTTATCAATCATTTTAACTTTATTTTTTTAGTATTTAAATTAGTCATAACCATGTATACTTTTAAAGATAATATCATATTTTAAGAAGTTATTCACAATATTATCTATGACGATGCTTTTTTTTTTAAAAAAAAAATTAGGTTTGAAGCCTAATATTAGCAAAACTATTATTTCATTTTGTTGTATATAATTTTTGATGAATTAAGAAATTTTTACATGTCAAACGTGATAAGTCAAAATGATGGTATAAATATTAATGGAGTTAGAATAAGGAATGAATATTTACTTTTCTATGCTATCAAATGTTTAACACAATGAAATTTTAATATTTTATATACCGGTATATTTAACATCGCCGGTCAACGGTTTACCAGTTTATCGGTGCAACAATAATCATGTTACCAATGGTGACGCTAAAATATCGATAGTCATTTTTAATTTAACAGTAATATCGGTACGGTAACAACACTTTTGCCATTACCATAACAATACGGTATCAGTACTAGCAATCTTCTATCCTCCTCGTGTCTATCTCCATATGCCATAATTATCTCAACCATTTATTTTGTATCATCACTCATTCATCAAATACGATAGATCACACTAATTCATCAATTTGTTATAATGAATTGCTAAGAATTTTTTATGGCACCAAAGAACATGGAATAAGGGTCAAATGAACAAAATAATTTAGGCTCAAACATCCAACAAAGCATAAATCACCAATAACGGGGAAAGAAAGTTAGCTGACCCGTTAACCTCTTAAGCCCAGAGCGATGGAAAATAAATAAACAAAACGATCACGTGCATTACGCGTGTCACAACTAATATATGCTATCTATTTCACCATCTTTAGGGTTTCTGCTCCACCACTAGCCGTCATCCAGACACGAACTATTTGTAAGTAAATCAAAAGCTTGGGTTTTCGATATTTCATATTCGTGTATATACGTTTCGCTATACGTTTGTTGCTGGTTCTCAACGACTTTCTAATCGGTTGGTTTGTATCATAGGTGTATATTGGAGTTGGGCAAGCTAACGAAAAATGAGGTCAGTGTTTAATTTGTTTGATTTCTGTATGCCGGATTGATGCCTATCCATTATCCGTCGAAAACTATAACATTCTGCCTTTTTCATGTATTGAATGTTCGATTTTGATTCAAAAATTAACTTGTGTTGTTCTGCCTTTTGACTTTGCAACCTTCAATAATCATGGACGAGCCAGCATTTCAATCCATGTTTAGTTAAATATTTGACTTAATATAATACAGTTGTGATGATAATTACAAAACAGGTACGGACGCACAGTAGTATCAAGTAAATTTTGAAACGATAACGAATTATTATGTGATCACATAGGATTTCGTGACTAAAGAATATTATAAAATATAAAAAGATATAGAACTACAATTAAATGTTACTAGTACTGTTGGCTTTTAGTTCGTTAATGTTTTTAGCTAAATTAAAAAGTTGATGTTACGTCTTGCTCATTTGAAGTATAAGTAACAACCTACAGGGTTAATGCTTATATTATGTTCAAAATTGTCTGGGCTATATAGTCCAGCTGCATTTATATCTACATCCATTCCTGTCTGTGATATACTTTGAAATTATAGGATTTTGATGTCTGATTCTATATTGATATTTGTCAACAGGTCTTATTTTTTGCGTTGCATGGCGTTTGAATTATTTGTTAGTTTTGTTGTATTGTGCAACATGCCAACATCCATATACATTTCATCACATTGTTCTTATATTTTAATCATTATTGTGCAAGCAATGCATTTTATTTTATAGTAATTCGAAGCAACATTTTTTTGTATATTCCCTATAATTTTCGAGATTGTACATACGTTTTAAACTTTTGGGAGTTAATTTGAGATATCCACTGTTTTTTTTTTGGCAATCAACTTTGAGCAGTAAGTTGCAGAGTGATGTTTTGCGAGAAGCAATCACCCAGATCAAAACTGGTGCAACAGAGAAGAAAAGGAATTTTACTGAAACAATAGAGCTGCAAATTGGGCTTAAGAATTACGACCCTCAAAAGGACAAGCGTTTCAGTGGTTCAGTGAAACTGCCGCACATACCTCGTCCAAAAATGAAGGTTTGCATGCTTGGTGATGCTCAACACTGTGAAGAGGTATGAATTTTTTTGCTCTCTTTTTATAGCAACTATTTTTGGAAAAGAAATTTATCATGAAAAGAGTAACCCTTGCTTGGAAATGAACAAAACATCGATAACATGGCTTCGTCTACCTATTTGGCTTGTATTCCATGGGGTTGAATTTTTGCTGGGAATCAAAATTTACAGTTTTAACATGTTTGCCTAGGTAAGTTACAGCTATCCCATAATTGATGAATCAAACTTTATGTGTTTCATATGAGAAGTCACTTAATTACAATTAATAAAGCAAATACATTTCTGCTTGTGATGATGATCTATAATAGATGGGACAAATTTTCATTTTAAGCTTCCGACAAAAACTTATTTTAAGTTTAGGTCTCATTCAAAACTGATTATGAAAATAGGCCTCCTTTTCACGGTACCGTGTTTTTTTACAAGCATATTTTAAAAATGCATATGTACAAATATTATTTTTTTTAAATACACTTGTGCACTTTGAATTTGCGCGGGTACAAAATTAAAATTTGAAAATGTGCAAGTGTGAAATGCCGATAAGTGAAAAACAAGCTTGTTTTCATAGTAAGTTTCGAACGAGGACTATACTTGAAATAAATTTTTTTTCCTTCTAAACCTAGAATGAAAATTTGTCCTAATAAATATTATTATTACCATCAGAAAAAATAAAGATATCTGGTGCTAACAGATGACATCATTAATTTCGTGCACGTTAACAAATATCAACCCTTTTTTTTTCTTCAGGCAGAAAAAATGGATCTGCCCTTTATGGATGTAGAGAGTCTGAAGAAGTTCAACAAGAACAAGAAGCTGGTGAAAAAGATGGCCAAAAAATACCATGTTTTTCTCGCATCTGAAGCGATTATTAAGCAGATTCCACGTCTTCTTGGTCCTGGTCTGAACAAGGCAGGCATGTATTTCTACTTCTCAATTTTGATACTTCTATCTAGTACTTGTTACCGAACGGTTTCCAATATTTAGTTCTTCAGGTGCGTTGAAAAAATTAATCATGACTGTTTGACACCATACACAAGCATCAAATAATTGCTTGATTTTATTTATTCCTGGATAATCAATAAACAAATAATCCATCTGTAGGATTATCAATCAGCAACTTGTATTCTTAGAACACTGATATTTGCATATTTTAACTAAAGATTTTTATTATCTGCTATTACTACATATATTTATCTAATTTCTCCCTTTTGAAAGTAATATTAACCTGTATTTAACATTCTTTATACCAATTTCACAGGTAAATTCCCTACACTGGTTAGTCACCAGGAGTCCTTGGAGGCAAAAGTAAACGAGACCAAAGCTATGGTTAAGTTTCAGCTGAAGAAAGTTCTCTGCATGGGAGTTGCAGTTGGTAACTGTGGTATGGATGAGAAGCAAATCTTCCAGAATGTGCAACTTAGCGTCAACTTTCTTGTTTCTCTCCTGAAAAAGAATTGGCAGAATGTAAGTCATACTTTTTGGTATAATCTTCTACATTTTAAATTCACAATTTTTAACTCATCAAAATTTAATCATTTAGCACAAAAGAAAGATACACATTTGCTTCTTTTATTTTTTAATGTCATATATTCTATTGTTATAGTCTTGTTGTCAGTATTGATAATTTGCTCCAGTTTTCATTTATTGTTTTCAACATCGTAAACACAAATAAACTGGAAGAATATGATATTTTATTGTTGGTTTATGGTATAATCTTCTACATTTGGATTTTGTACTTGATTTGATCAAAATTTTACTGATTTGCAAAGATGGTACATAAATATTTCTTGAGGGAATTAGTTTAAAGGAAAAACCCAAAGATCAATTTCAGTGACAAATTTTAAAGGTTAGTCTGAACTCTGAAGGACATTGAATGTTATGTTTATATATCATCAATAAAACAGAATGCTATATCAAACTAGCATCAGATAAACAAAATGCTGAATTAAACTAGCGTTGGATGAACTATAGTAGATGAACTAAAATATTGTTCATTTTCACAGTTAATGAAAATTTCAGTTTAATATATCATTACACAACTTCATGCGAAGTTCATATAACATTACACTTGTATAATGCTAAGTTCATATAGCATTTTGTTTCATAGTTCGTATAGATATATTACTATAGTTATTTGCTGTTCTTCAAACTTGCGTTCTTCGTTCAAAAATGTAGCTGAAGTTTTTCCTTCTTCCTATTTTCATGTCAGTTATTTTGGTTGATGTCAATATTATAATCTGCTCCTGTTTTCAGTTATTGTTTTCAACATTGTTGATGTGTATAAACTGGAAATATGACATTCTACTGATGCTTTACAGGTGAGATGCTTGTACCTGAAGAGTACCATGGGGAAGCCAGTTCGAGTGTTTTAAGCGATTCATAGTTCAACATGAGTAATGTTGTAAAAGAATTTTCTTGTTGCTTCCGTTGCTTATTTTGTTTTGTAATTCGATTTTGTTTTTCAGTTATCAGACTTCTGGTTATGAGTTAGTTCTAAAAAACATGCATATGAATATGATGCAATTTGAGTCAATTTTATCGTATTCTGGACCTTCTGGTTATTTGTTTCATTCAGTATTGACTCATGTGATTTGGTTTATCTAGGCTCAATGAACTACTTTGAACGATTGTGCAAGTGGTTCAATCTGTTTTCTTAATGAGAAAGTGTTGCATTTACGTCCCAAAGTTTTGACTTCAAGTAGGTGGCTAAAACCATAATTTATTATCATTGCTAAACAAAAATGTGATGATGCATAGGTTTATAGAGTTCTGATGGGATGCATATTCATTTATGAAGAGACCAGAGCATTTCAGTTAGGACTATTAATGGGCGTTTGAAAAATTTGAAATCCGTCTGCATTTGAAAAACGGATAAATATTCGATATTCGAAAAAGTGGACGTGGATACGAAGGCTTTCACATTTGAAAATTTTTTGTTCGTTTTTTATCAAAATTATAGTTCAAATTATGTGTATTTTAGCGCGGCGAAAGATATTCATTTATTGTTTTATTAAGTTGATAGCTCGTATTATATGCGCTTAATGCTTATTAACTGCATGAAGCTATTTATTATCATCATATTTGTTAATTTTTAACACTTATATAATCGATGAGATTGAAAAATACTTATGTAACAACCCGTATATTTACCGATTTTATATTTAAATATTTTATTTAAATATTTTGTCGTTAATCGAATATTGGTCCGAAAAACTACTTTTTGCAAACGGTCAAATTAAGACTCGAGACCACTTCCATTGAGTTCGAAATGCCGTTTACAACTTTTTTAAGTATAAACATTGATAGGTTGGAAGTTAGTGGAATTTCACTAACTTTTCCCGGTTTGGACTTTGGGTTAGCTTAGCCATTATAACTCAAGCCCAACCCCCTCCTCTTCACTCTTCATAAATTCCTACCAACTCAAGCTTTTGCATTAATGGTGAGTGGAAAGAGAAATTAAAACTCCAAAAGCTAAGTCTTCATTGCTAATACAACATCAACTCCAAAACTCAAGTGAAGACATTGATTCAAGCTAGTGGTTGATTCTTGCATAGCATTTCAAGCTTCATCTTCATCCATTTTAATGAAAAGGTGAGATTTTTATCTCACAAATCTAGCCTATAACTATCTTGGACTGTTGGGAATGAATCCCTATCATGTTTGCATGTACATTTGGATTTGGTTTGGATTGGATTGGCGAAAAACCCCAAATTTTAGTGTTTTTGGTTAAAAAAATGCACTTAGGCCGTTCGCGTGGAAAAGTCTCGGCCTCAAAATAGCTCGTTTCCGACCTTAAAATGGCGTACAACGTTAGGTCGCTCGGCACTCGGAATTAGGTCGTAGGTCGTTTGGTTTTAGGTCGCTAGGTCGTTGGGCTTTAGGTCGAATGAACCTTAGGTCGTAGGTCGTATGGACCTTAGGTCGTAGGTTGTTCTGGCCATTTCTAACGTCTTTGGAGTTAGGTCGTATGGACCTTAGGTCGCTAGGTCGTATGGCTTTAGGTCGCTAGGTCGTATGACCTTAGGTCGTTCGGTTGTATGGCTTTTAGGTCGATAGGTCGGATGACCTTAGGTCGTTAGGCCCTATGGCATTTTAGGTAGTGTGATCTTCTTACCTGTTAGGTCGTTGGACCTACATCCTGTTAGGTCGTTGAACCTTTAGCTCGTAGGTCGCTAGGCCTTATCTCCTTAGGTCGCGTGACCCATCTTCTTTAAACCACTAGGTCGCTAGACCAAGTTTCCAGTTAGGTCGCAAGACCTTGTAAACCGTTAGGTAGCGTGACCTATATTCCGTAGGTCGTTGACCCATTTAAGTCGCTGTCCCTCATAGGTCGCGTTTCCTGCTTAGGTCGCTAGGTCGCGTGCCTTTAGGTTGCATTTCTTTATTAGGTCGCGTGTCTCTGTTAGGTCGTTGACCTCCTTAACTCGCATGACCTAACCCGTAGGTCGTTGGACCTCGGTTCTATTTAAGTCGCTACTTCTTATAGGTCGCTCGGCACCTTATTTTCTTTAGGTCGTTTGAGTGTTAGGTCGCGAACCCATTTTAGGTCGTATGGCCTTTACCCTTTAGGTCGCTGGACCACTAGGTCGTGCCCCTTTAATCACTAGGTCGTACCGTTTTTGGACGAGGCGCTGCCCCGCACCCCGCACCCCGCCGGGGGCGCTGCCCCCTGGACCCCGCGACCTGGCCAGGCAGGCCGAACCCCGTAGCAGGGGCGTTGCCCCCGCACCCCCACCTTGGGCGGTTGCCACCCTCCGTACCCTCCTCCGTAGGGGATCTTATCTGAAAAACATTCAACAGAACTTGTTTTATTGAGATGCTGAGTTGACCATTCTTCGAGACAAACTATCTTGGGCTTCTCGGTCGATTTTATGGATTTTTGAATATCTATTTCGATGGATTCTTTATCGGTTTTTTTGGATTTTATTCACGTCTCCGAATGTGAATTTTTATGATTGATTGTTTCTACAATCACTTCTATGATTTGTCACTTTAAAATATAAAGGTTTTCAATACTAGTAGTAAATATCAAAACTCTTTCATCAAAACAATTTTAACTCTATTCTACTACAAAGCTTTTTCCTTAAACCGTTTTCCAATCTATTAGTATATACAAACCTTTACCTCACTCGTATGAGAAATCTAATTAAACGACTTAGTAAAACAAGTGGTATGAAACGCTTGCGTTTACTTCGTTGGTTAATTCTTGGACTTGTGCGATTGAATCTTTTGTGACAATTTTCTAGTGAAGATATACAGTTTGTTCGTAAATATTTGAGTAATGCAAGTGGTTATGGGATATGAAGCTAAATTTTTATATTTACTAACTTAGTGTAATTGACATTTCTTGATGATCATGACGATCATTTTTGTGTTTTAGACTAGCAACTGTGCGATGTCTCTTTGTCTGCGAGGGAGACTAGACCCCGCTTTTGTGATGTTTCACCATCGCATTTGTGTGATATTTTGCCATCACATATGTGGGGTAGCGCCCCACGGTCTTCGGGCCATTCGTGTGTCAAAATTAATGGCTTGCAACCATGAGATAGCGTCTCGCTTTGTGTTACACGTGTAGGTGAGTTTTCATGCTCCCATTTTGTGAGTTTTCATGCTCCTATATTGTGATTTCTGGATTTCTTGTGTAGTCTTCTGAAATTTGTGCTTCACCTATTTTCATGACTTTCATTGTTATGATTTTCCAGCTTTTATGTTTAGGTGAATTTGGATCTTTTAGAAGATTCTTTTGATATTGTTTGATCTCTTGATGATCTTCATTTACATGCTTATCATAGTATGTCTTTATGGTTACTATATGTTCTTGCCATATCTATTGTTTATATCATGTTATATGATATTTATAGCTAGACTGATCCGTTTATTATTTTCTTATAAATAATACTCGGGTCAGACCGAGATGTTACATGTGTTTCTGCTTGACTTCTCCCCCAGGGATTTACTACTCTGACTTTTGGCTGACCATTTAGATTAGCAGTTTTTGTCGTTTACATTTGAGATATAGACTCATAGATGTATTCTTTTGTATAGCACGTGTTGCTATTCTTTTGTATTATTGTGGATCTTTTTGACCACTACTCTGATGTACACTTTCATGTGTTAGTTATATATTCATATCTTCTTCCGCCTTTGTGATATGGATGTCTGTGACTGATTTGTGTTATGCTTATTTCTATGTTTGTTTCCGAAGATTATTTATAGCCACCGTGTGATAAGAAATCACATGGATGGTCACTCCTCAGCAGCCTTATTCTCCGTGCTAGTTGACAACACTACACCGTAGTGTTTTTGGCTAGCGTGGGTATAGAGGTGGGGCGTCACAACTTACATTAAACCAAAATTTACCTTTTACAATTCTTGATTTATTGTTCGTTGGCGGATAGAACAATTATTCGATATCTGTCCATAATCGCGGATGCAGATATCCAATATTCGAAAATGATTTTGAATGTGGATGCAGATATAAAACTATCCGTCTCCGAAAGCATCCGTTGATAGGTCTGATTTCAATCTTAATTCTGACGGTTTGTTTTACCTGCTTTCGTGGTTAACGTTTTATAATTTTATGTGCAACAAATAGTTTCTAGGCCTGTTTGGACCGTGTCGAACTTTTTTCGTTTTGTAATGACGATTTTTGAGAAAATTAGGGTCCGTTTGGTTTGTAATTTTCAAGTTTGGATTTTCGTATGATAAAATGCATAGGATTTCGGAAAAACATCAATTTGGAAAATAGTTTTAACATATGAAATTAAAAGCAATTTTTTTATTTTCCGCTGTTTCCTTTCCTTCTTTTTTCCCCTTCACGCATCGTCCACGTGCTCCCACGTTCCCCATTCATTCCCACACCATCCATCTCTTTCACACCTTTTTGAATACATACTGAAAATGCAAAACTCAAAATTCTGTTTTCAAACCAAGCAAAGCCCTTAGAGTCCGCATAATTTATTTTATATTTTGTGATTTCAACATTAATTACAAAATATGAGAATAATGGATGGTCGACGATGGGGTGGAAGAAAGATCAAGAGGACGACTGAGGAGATGGATGGACGATGGAAGGATGTGCTTTGGTTATTTTTTCAAAACACAAAAAATAAAATTAAAAAGCTGTTTTTTATTTTGTAAACTGTTTTTTAAATTGATCATTTTTTCACAATATACATACATCATGTGCATTTTTGTATAGACAAAAGCCTAAAACTAAAAACGATAATCCAACTGCAGTTTTATTTTTTTCTATATGCTTTTCGACATTATTTGAAAACTTATTTTCAAATAATACATTAATTTGCAACGCTTTATACCCATCGCTTTAAATAGTAGTATGTAGAAGTTCATGCTTATTCCTTTACCGTCATGGGTTGTCCCAAAATTTATAATCATTCCACTATAACAAAATTCATATTAATTTAATTCACTCGAAAAATCCAAAAACCATCCTCATCGAAAAGCAGATAAACATTCTGATATCAGAAAAACGGACACAGATGCGGATAACGAAGACAGCATTCAAATATTATTCGTTCAACCTTTGTTAAGATTATAGTTCATATCATTAATATTTTATTACAATGAGGTATGTATTTAACGTTTTATTTATTTAGCAGTTCATATTATGCACGTTTAATACATATTAACTGTTCAAAATCATTTATTATCGTTATATTTGTTTATTTTTCACACATAGATCGAAAAAATTATGTTAAATTAATTTTTTAATGTATGTTTCTTAATTTATCGATCAAATGTAGATATAATAATTATTCGATATCCTCCTTATCCACAGATGCAGAAATCTATTCTATATACGAAAATGATTTCGAATGCAGATACAGATATAACATTATCCCCATTCAAATTTTTTTGCCGAAGGATCTATTCAGACGGAAAATAACATGGTTATATACACAAAAACATAGACTTCAGAAGAGGCATCCGTTCTTTATCTATAATTCTTACAAATGATTATATCAAAAACTCTACGTCTTGGTATGCACCATCACGACATAACAAATTAATCGACAAAACTTTCTGTTAACTGTACACAGAAGTCGAATCAGTAGACATATTACAAAAATGATGTGATACGTTGCTCGAGATCAGCAGGTGCTTTATTTTTTGTTTATCAAAATTCATACATTTCTTCTATATATAACATAATGAAAAAGAATAACACAGCAATTATCCTCAACTACTTGACCATGAAAGAGCTTTTACAGCTGCACCCGCCAACTGCGCTAGGATTAGTAGAAACCTGCAGCAATTTTGACTTCGTTAAACCTGAATTGGACATAAATGCAGTAAAACAGTAAAATTGTACGAAGAAGAAACCAAATATGAAACATATAACAGGGATACTACTGCATTGGTTTTCTAGGACCGTAATACTGAAACATATCGAATGCTATAAAGCATCATTCAAAGCTTCATCGCTCATTCATCATGCAATGGTTACTGATTCATTAGGCAATACTGAATGGGTTGCAAATTAGACTGCTATTGCCAATTGCCATAATACTGATAATATCTCTTATGTTATTTGTAACCTGAGACTCTTAACGGTTAACCTACTCATTTCGTTTGCCAGTAAGAAAAGAAAGGTATTAAGGTATTGTTTTGCTTGATTTCGTGTTTTCAATATATATGATAATGACATGGGAGAGATGAAGTCAGAAAATTCTGATCATTTTAACAAAAGGAAGAAGTGAAAGAGAGTTGATACTTGTTGATAATCTCCAAAAGGCGGATAATAAGAAAAAGTTGGTTTAAATGTTATATGTTAAAACCATTTTTCAGATTGACCGTTTTCCATTGTTTGGACGAGGATTATTCGAGGATTAATTGGCTAAGAATTTTAATAACTCGTGTATTTATGATAAAATTTTAGTGCTTGTTTAGTTTTGATTGATATAAACTAGAATTTTGAGATTTTAAATGTGCTTAGGAGTAGCCAAGAAGGAAGATCGCTTAAAGCTAGCATATTAATGCTTATATGTAGTATTGAAACTTCAGTAATGCCTAATGTTATCCGACCTTTTGACCCGGCTGTATCCAGATTGATTGGACAAGTTAGACTCTAGACAAGGCAACCAACCCAGAGAAGTGATCGTGAAGTCCAAAGTCAAACATAGACAATGACAATGAAGCAGCGAGCAAGCGAGATCAAGAGCTCTCCGAAACATTCTAAGTATGGATTAGTACCTCCTTAAGTAGAGGATTGATACCTATCCCTTCTCTTATGTAGGGCATATGATCATATCATTATGGCTACAGACAACTTGAATCAGCAGTCCAACTCAACAGAAAACGATCGATATCTCTAAAAACATGAAAGCAGCTATGAAAACAACTTTGGGAACATGAAACTAGCATGAAAGAGGACCCACCAGAGCGACCGTGTGACGCCATGTGTCCACTTGAACCAATCGGTACCGATCCCTATATTTGGGAATTGGGTCATGAAACATTTTGGGTAACCTCGTCTATATCGTGAGTTTCTACGGTGAATTTTCAAGGAGAAACTCAGTCATCTACGCTTATAAGTAAAGAGTCATTGTTCATTTGAAGGATCTTTATGCTGCTATTTTACTTGTACTCCATTGTAATCAAGGATCGATTCGATCAGATCTACTTGTACTTAAAAAACAAGTGATTAATAAAGCAATTTTATCTAAGTAGACATAGACAATTAACGCCGAACCACCATAAATCTCCGTATTCTTGTTTTCTGCTTGTTTCCTTTGTTTTAATTTTAGTTCACTCCATTTTTCTACATTCAATCTATTGGGTGTTGGTACCAACTATTGGTGTAAAAAATGTCTAAATACATGTTTTGATTCTTACATGAGGCGGTAGTTGAAACTAGGCAAATCGTTAGACGATAAGCCCCGCCTAAGGCCTAGGCAAGGCCTAGGCAGAGGCCTAAAAGGATTTTTACAATAGTGGTAAAAATACGATCCGACTTGAGCAATCTATTTCAGAGTCTACCAACTGTACATCTTTTACAAGAGCTAAACTCTACTCTTGCCAGCAACATTAAAACTCCTATGAATGAGAACCGCGAAATAAACGCTGCAAATAAGAATTCGTCTGCAGAAAATCTTAGTATCTTGTCACTTCTTAATTCAGAAAAGGAAAAGAATCATACTTTAGAAAGCAAATTAAAGTTTTCGAGGAGGTTCGTAGTCTGTCAAGGGAAGATGTCGTTGAAGCTCATCCCAAATTAACTAATCTTGAAAAGGACCTAGCCAAGGGGACAATGCTTACGAGATCTAACGACCCTCCGAGAAATGTTAAAGAGAGCCTCCACTTGTTTATCGAAAATTCTTCCTCTGAAAGATCAATGCACGGAGAGAGCCTTGTTTGTAGCCTACAGGGATAACATCAAAAAATGCCCAGACTTATCATTCCCCTTATCGAAATCTATCAGTATTGATTATAAAAAGAAATTTGATATCATTCTTCGGCGCGTTCATGGAGAATTATCAGAATTCGGGAGTGATGAAGTGGTTAAGCCCCAAAGAGTACTTAACTTTTGTTGATCCTCCTTCTGATAATGAAGAGACGATCACGAATAAAGATGGAGACGAACTGATGATAAAGATGAAGAAGATGATGGTGGTAGGGACATTAATGGTGCCGATGGCAATACATTGAGGAAGGATAGAGACGATGGTAATTTGGGATGAGCTTGGAGTTGATACTAACTAATTTAATACTAGTTATGTTATGCTTACTTTCATACATTCTTGTTCATTAAAAACTTAATTCTTATTGTCAGAATAAAAGGAAAAATAAGCATTCTTTTGAGATTTTACTAAACCGAAATAAAAAAGAAGTTTTAAAACTTAATAGAGAAGGAGAGAGACTTTGTAAAGATCTTAACAAGGCTAGTGGCAAATATATTAAACTTCCGAGACATCTAAAATTCCTGGAAGATTTAGGAGTAAACAATTTGCTCTGATTCTTCGAATGTCTTATTTTCAGCAATCCAATTTTCACAAAAAAATGGGGGAGTTTACCACCCAATTCTGGATGTTTATTGACGATAGAGATAAACTCATGATATACTTCTTTTAATACACACGTGCGCATCACTACAAGCTTTTCCTTGGTAATAATTGCGGAAGGAGGTTTATTGACAAAATTTGGCTCGGATCTCCATCTCGGAGAATGTTGGAACTTACCTAGAGTTCATGCTGTTTCATTTTCTCTGGATAAAGCTAAATTTAATAAGAACAAATTTGTTTCTGAATGTCATAAGAGGGTGAACTTTTATAGTTTATTTTGTTTAATGTATTTGCTACTTTGTAATTTGTTTAATACATTTTACATTTGGCTGAAATCTTCGTTGTTTGATTTGAGATTTTAATTTGTCATTGATATGTAGGTTTCTAAATTTTAATCTGACAATACTTTGCCTCATATCCCAAAAGACTTCTTTAGTAGATATGCCAGATTGAAAAGATCTTTTAAAGAAACTTCTTTTGTGATTGAAAAATATTTTTAACAAATTATTGTTTCCTTTAGACCTTCATCGTGTTTATACTCGTTTTCAGAATTTGGATTTTAATTTCTTGAAAGATAAGAAAAATCATTTCCTTCAAGAGGTTTGGACCAATTATGCAAGACTGTTATGTGGTAAAATCAGTCCACCTCCTCACTTATCTACTTCTTTCGAGGAATGAGATTACCAAAAATTTCCTCCCTGTAACACTTCAAGTGTTGAGATTCCATTCGCTACCTTTTCTAATTCCCCATTGTCTTACTAGAAGATTAAGGATGTTGTTTCAAAGCTTAGTCCTCAATAGAGATAGTGTAGCTATTTCGTATTAACCATACTTTTAGTTTTATTGTGATTAGTTTGTAACGAAATCATTTGTTATCCTTTCATTCTTAATAAAGTTTCTTTTTTTACCATATTATTTTATTAATTTTATTTATCATTCATTTTAGGGCAACGGTCATACTTGTCGCTTAACAACCCTAATTTACTATAACATCTAAGCGATATACAATACAAATCAATTTGCGACATCGACGGTCATCATTCTCGATCTGCTTCGGGATAAGTGCCAATAGACAATGCGGAAGCAAACAAGCAGTACAACAAACATCTTCAAACAAAGCTTACTTTGAAGACTTCTCAAGAAGCTTGTTACGGAGCTAGAAAAAGAAATTTTCACTAAAGGACAAGAAGATCCATAAGCTTTCTAGAGCAGCTTCTTTTGGGACTCGTCCTTTAACATTGACTCAACATATAGACTGTGAATCCAAATAAATCAGCTTAATCAACGCATATATGATTTGGAAGTTACTTGCTAAAATCTTATAACGAATTTCAATCGTATGAATTGATTCTAACCGATGTAGAAATTGGACTCCCTACTCCTACTCCAACTTCTTCCAAGAAATCAGCTCCTTTCCATGGCCGTTCAGTGCATAGCACTAGTCGTTTTATTTTATCATCGTCTCTTACTTCTCACCCTCTCATATCTGAAGATAAGTCGGAAGAGTTTGCAAGATAGAGCAGAACTTTTTTGTTTGATTGCAACCGGAAGTTGAAGGAACATTGGAATAAGAAATTCATGGTCGAATTCTACAATCTTCTTTTCCAAATCGAGACACTTGAATGAGAAAGGAATACACCCACTTTAAAGGTCAAAGACTTAAAAGAATGATAAAAAGAATTTTCCCGAGAGATTTCACAGCTAAAGGGTGTCGATAAAACTGTCAAACAAGGGATAACCATTCAGATTGATTCCATTGACCCATGGAACGGTATACACAAGAGAGAAAAAAGTTGAAACAGTGTAAGGTAGTAGTGGGTCAATGCATTACTGACCTTTCAACAGCTGTTGAGACACTAAAAAAGAGGCGCAACGCCTCCAAAACAACTAAAATCAATGCATTACTTTACCACAAGAGCCTCTTAGCTTGATTCTTTGATAGATTATTTGGTTGAAATCATCGTTGTCTTCGATCTAAAGGTTGATTTCTTATTTTTAGGACCACAAAAGACTTTACGTTTGAGGAAAGCTGTAATCTCAAGTTATCAAAAACGCAAACACTTTGTTATGGATGCTCAGACGAACTTAAAGATATGGGAGGTCCACCCACTTATATAAGGAAGCAGCTTCAACAAGCGGGGGTCACTCTTGTAATCTAGAAGTTCATGAGAAGGAAGATGAGCTTGTATACTATCATATCCCGATTCCACATCCACCAGTTTCATAGATTTTGAGTTTCTGTTTGAAACCATAAATATTTCCATTTTTGGGGCTTGAATAAGTTGTTTTAGTAGTTGAAAAATTTAGATGAATATAGAAATTCGTAATTACAAACGATCATAATGTGAATCTTTTCCAATGCATATGAACGTACTTTATAAATGATATATGCATACCGACCGATGCATGACTTGTAAATTATTAGTTTTCTTTCCGATTTGCAAATTATTGGTTGTCTTTCTGAACCTTTGTTCTTCTGTGGATGTGGTAATTGATCGCGGTCTATGTTGAAACAACATTTTTCTTTTCAATTTGTTTTATTTCTAATAAATCTTTCACAACGCCATCCATTTTCTTCTTTCTGGATGTTTGTTTATTGGACCACCCATATTCTTTATACGGTTGTTTTGGCCACCAACTCTCTTGTTGGTTGTCTTGGAATTTGGTCAAGAGTTTTTGACACCACTGGATGTTAGTTGTGTCTTTGCTCAAAGAATTCCACTGACCTCGTCGGACCAAGATTTTTATTGAACACGATGCATCTTAAATTAAGGATCATCTATTCGTTGTACTCCAAGAGAGTGGGTGTGTTTTGATGGGTGTGTTTTGATGTTTAAAAGGAAATTCTTTTTATAGTTTTAACCGAATACTTAAGGTTTTATGAAATTTACTTTTTCAACAAGTCCTTCATCACATTAGTTTTCGGCCATTTTCTTTATTAAAGACTGTATGGTTCGAAGATCATACAACCGTACTATATATGTATGTATAATAAAAGAAAAGGTACAATTATCTCACAAAAAAAGGTACAGGAGCTTCGGACATAGGACCCACATAAGCACAACTACTGCCAATATGTCTGGCGAGTAGCAAAATAAATATAAGACGAGTATATAGAAAGAACCAGCTAGACCACACAACAATATAAATGAAAAGACAAATATGACAATAATGCAGCAACACGAAAATGCGAATGACTAAGCAGGAAGATGCGAAATGACTAAGCAAATATCTGAACAAAATACAAGCACATTTACGAAACCGGCTAATAATGTCGATGCAAAATCCAGGAGTTCAAGTTGAGAAAATAATTTTTCGGTCTCATTCTGGAGCAGTCAAAATCGCCTCATTGTTTGCACCAAATTCACTATCATTGCAGATGACCAACTCATCATCTATAAGCCTATAGAAAAGTTCTTGTTCGTCTGAATCATTATCAAAGACCCATTTGGAGAAAATATTCCATCTTGTATAGAAGCACAAACTGCTCTCCTTTTGAGACCAAGTTCCATTAACATAGCAGACTAGCGGCAAATCCACGGCCCGCCTGTCAAAGATCTCTTGAGCGATGAGCTCAGCGCTAAAAGGGTCCGAATGAAGAGCCTGGACAAATTTCAATTGCATGCTAGTGACAGGAGAAAAATGTGAAACAAGACTGGAAGGCCCGGAGACAAAGGTCGGGAGAGACAAAGCAGGTGCCGACAAACGAAGGAGGCCATTTTGAGGGCGGTGGAGACACAATAGCATAGGGACCAACTGGAATGTCGCGGAGGAAAGGGGAGGAGGGGGTGGACCAAAGGGAGGAAAGGAAGGGCAAGACGGAGATGCGCGAAAAGGGGGGCTCTAACCTGCCAACACCTAGATGGGGGCTTAGGAAGGAGCTTCTTGATGGGGAGGTTATTAGGAGCTTCCGCCGAATATGGACAAGAGGTAAAAGTATGGCCAAAAGAATAACAATGATCACAAATTGGAGGACTCCACTGATACAATACATATACGAAGGCAACCCTATCATCGATAAGAGAAACTGGATAGGCAACTGCAGGAAGGAAAATTTTCGATAAAAGCTTTGGCAAAACGGAGTAACTGTCAACGCTCCGTGGAGATATCAAAACAAGTAAGCTTACCAATATGACTGGCAATCTAGCTAATCCCCTCAAGCTATTGAAAAACTAAGGGGATATTAGACAAATGCGCCCAGATGAATATTGATAAAACTTGCTCATGGACGAGGTCGGCAAATGGATTCATTTGGTTATGATAAACACTTTGCCATCAATGATAATCGGATCCGATTTCAAAATGTGGGATCCCACTTAAGGGTTGAAATTTTTATAAAAATACATCGAATTATCACACCTGACATTAACCGTACCACGCAAATGCCACACCTTAAGGATCTTTTTTTTACAATAGAGTAAATGGGAGCCTCAAAATACACCAATGACATCAATTATTTCCTTAGAGGGTGAGACCAGATTGTACGAAAATTCAACATCGTATTGTTTAGGGACAAAAGAATATGCATTTCCAGGCCTCTTCTTAAACAAAGAGGGCCAACCAGGCTAGGCCACTTCAACATCACCAACAGGACAACTCACAGCACAAACTGATGAGGTAGCAAAGGTGGGTATGGGGATTACCTTTTCTTTCATCAAAGTAGACGAGGACAAAGGCCCTAAAGTTGAATTGGACGTATCCTCCAGAGCAGCATCAGCACAAAAACCAGGTCCATAACTAGCTACAGCAGGAGATTTTCCAACAATGGGCGGCACAGAACCACCCCACGACAGCAACAAACGGACGAGGAACAACAACATCCAAACCACTGATCCAAGAAACCAGCTCAGCACAATTGCCCTCCACACCAAGACCAACACTAGCTTTAGAAAGCAGTGGATGGCATCGAGATTAGAAGGCATCTCAAGCATAACACGGCTGCAGATCGGAGGAGCAACTAGACGGAGAGGGAAAAAACAAACATGAAAACCGCCAAGCCTGGAAAAGGCAGAACGATGCTTCAACGAATCGTGATGAACGGAAGAAGCGAGCTTTGCATTAGAAGACGAGGCTAATAAGATCGAATATAATAGGAAGGAAGAAACACGATTTGAATTATGGCAGATCACCTATTTGAATTCAAAATTGCAGTCGCCATTGATTTCAAAACCACCCTCCAATCTTTTCAGCCGTTATTCTGATAAAAGCTTTAAATGTAGTTTTTCTGAAAATGATCTTTTGAAAAATGAATTTGTTTAAAAACTTCTAAAGTTACAAGAGAAACTTACTTCCTTCTACCTATAAATTTTGATCATCCTCAAGACTAGGCAACTCTTTTTCCTTTTCTTTAGCTTTCATTCGATCAAATTTTCCTTATGAACTTTAATTTTGTGTCCTATATGGTTTTCGATTATCCCTGATAGGGTTGTTTGTTTCATGCTCGTTCAATCCATGGTATTTACAATATTTTCCTTTCTTGATTTCCTCATTTCCTTTAATCTTCCTTTTTGAAGACCAACATTATAGCCTAGTTCTAGTAGAGAGATAAACTTCCTCTTGTGAGATTCGCAGTGGAGTATACACTCTTGTTTTAAGCTTTTAAAAGGAGGATTCTCTTGGTTCTTTCTAGCCTTTTTGGAGGGGATTGCCATCTCTTAGCTTTTTGTTATGTGCTTTCTCTTTACAATTTCATTGTGTTCATCTTTTGCTTAGAAGATTGTCCATATCTAAGGGCCACACTTCCCTATTCTTGAGGAAATTGCTTGAGTTTATAGATCACTCTTCTTTCAAAGATAGTTCTCTTAGCCTATGATTGAATAACCATTGTCATTTGGGTAAAATGATTGTCTTTTATCATCCTAACTCTTTACTCCCTTGCATAAGATCTTCATTCCCATCTAACCTTAATGTTATGGCAAAGATTGGTTTTCCACAATATGGAACTGGTTCATGCTCTATTTGTCTAGGTCATATTGTATAATTCTTCTTCTCTTTGCTAAGATTTGAATTGTCAAATTTTTAAGGTTCATTAATTGTTCCTCACTATGCTAGGAGTATTCGATCCCGATAAGTCATTTGGGAAAACATGAGTTTATTGGGTTTCGAGGATCCTTGTTGAGTTGAAGGCATGGTTTCGGAATTGTAAGAGAAGATGTAAGGATGTCCTTTGTTCCTTAAATTCAATTCTCAGTGAAAACACCAAACAATTAAGCTTGAAAATGAGGTCTAACTTGTATGATTAAACTAAAGTAGTCAAGTTAGTCTTGCTTGGCCAAAGATAGCATTCTTGCCCCAAGAATACAAGTAATTTGATCACTTTTGCTTAAACATATAAGTTAAACCACATTTTCAGTCTTAATGGTTAGTAATTTTGTATTATAACGTCTTGATACTCATTGCATTTTTTTTTTCATGATTAAGTGAAGCAATAAGCATGAATTTTCTAAGTTTTTTTACAACGAGTCATTTCTAAGTTTTGCATAACTACCGGTTAACTAAATAAAATGCTCCATTAAAGAATGAGGAAAGAAAATGTATCATGTTAATGCATAACATGAACTCGTGTTCTTAATTCACCAAAATTTGCATAGCAAGTTATCGGCTAACAATATAATTACTTGCAACTGTCATTTTAATTTTCATAAGGAACGCAAAATATTGTAGCTGAATTTGTATGATAAAAAAGACTTTTTACTTGAAAACATTAAAACCCATACATTATATATAATGACATTAAAATTTTCTTGAAAACATAAAATTTTCTTGAAAACGTTAAAATTTATCTAAATTTTCTTTTATAATGACAGTGTATATTCATTGAAAATGAATAGTACTTTCTTAAGCGATGAGAAAATTATCACAATTACAAAGCAAAACTTATTCAAAAAAAAAGAGCGTACATATTAAAAATGCCATAATGTTTTTTAAAAATCAATTCTATAAACAAAGTTGTTCTGCACATCATGAGATGCGTACAACTTAGTAAGTCAAATTCTATGATTTTTTTTTTCTTATATCAAAGAAAGGAAAGATGCCACCAAAATCATTTTTAGTTTGTCCTCGGGAAGGTGCGTTTAAGCCATGGTTTTTAGTCGTTAAAACATTAAAACCTATGCATTATATATGACATTCATATGTTAAATTAAATTGTGATTTTCAGTCTTTAAAACATATGTTTATTATGCACATTCATGACTTTAGAAAAATTTCTTTTATAATGACCATGTGTATTCATTGAAAACGAAGAGTACTCTCTTAAGTGATGAGAAGATTGTCAATGTAAAACTTTTTCGAAAAACGTTCGTACATATTAAAAAGTGAAAATAAGGGACATCCCTAGAATCAAACTTCATACACAAAACATCCTTCCAAAAAAAAGATATAAATTACATCCTTATTTTCAAATACTTCAAATTTCTTTCCTAAAATATCCTTTTATTCCATTGCATTCTTCATACGTGCATGTTATTCTCACATGCATAATTAAATTCTGCACCTCATTTAATTATCAATCTTTAAAACGCATAACTTTTGTAGAAACGACGGATCAATAGACCGTTTTCACAAGTAAATCACAAATTTTATTATCTTTCTAATGAGTGGCATTGTGCATATGTAAAAACAACATATAGTATGATTGTAGACAATTCTGCAATTATATGCAATAATTGAAGACAATTTTGCAATAATTGCATAAAAGTCTGTAATTATACATAATAATTGCAAAAGTGTTTGCAATTATATGGTATAGTTGCAGACATTCAACAATGATATGCAATAATTGCAGAAATGTCTGCAATTATATGCAATAATTGCATAAATGTCTGCAATTATACGGTATGATTGCAGACAATTCTGTAATTACTTGAAATAATTGCAGAGTTTTCTGCAATTATTCGACATAATTGCATAAAAGTATGCACTTATATGAAATAATTGCATAAAAGCCTGCAATTATTTCATATAATTGCATAAAAGTTTGCGATTATATGGAATAATCGCTGACATTTGAAGAAAAATGGATGATGTTCGAAAATTGCAGAATTCTCTATAAATATATGAAATAATTGCAGCCTTACTGCAAATATGGTTTTTTGGTATTAATAATGGATCTCATTTTAAAGATCATAATTTTTCTGATTTTTTGGTGAAAACGGTATGTTGATCCGATGTTTCTACAGGAAGCTATACACGTTTGAAATATTAAAAATGTAAAGGGTGTTTGGGTCTTTTTGCGCACGCGGATTTGAAAATAGAGACTGGAAATGTAAATTTAGCTTGGAGAGAATGCTTTTTCTATTTTGAAACTTAGCAAGGATGTGAGCCAAGTTATCCCTATTAAAAATGACGTAATGTTAAAAAATGAATTCTATAAATAAAGTTATTCCGCACATCATGGGATGCATACAACTTAATAAGTCAAATTCGATGATTTTTTTTTCTTACATCAAAGAAAGGAAAGATAAAGCCAAAATCATATTTTTAGTTTTGTCTTTAGGAAAGTGCGTGAATTAAAATTTAAGATATAGCCAAGGTTCGAGACCTCTGTTTAGGCCTTTTGTAATTTTAAAATTTTCAATCTAATTTGACAATTTGGACAATTTCAGCTTTAGTTTCAAATTACATTTTTTTTTCATATATTACTTATATATGTTGTTTAATTTATTGAAACAAAATGTATTATTTATCTTTAAGTGAAAGAACTAGATATAAAAAACAGATTAATTATAAATATTGTAACATTAAATTTTTATTATTCATTGCTCTGTTTTAAAAAAAAAATAGTTACACCATTTTGCATATTATGGCCTAGGATATCATTTGGCATATTATGGCCGCTGCATGCGATTTTAAATCTTATGTTTTATGTGAGAACGAAACATTTTCTCTATGTTAAAGATAAAAATGTAAGGAAGCTAAGATCAAGATGTTATATTTAGTGGGCATTTAGGCAAGGGTGCCTTAGCACAAACTATTCCATAATTGAAGACCACTGATAAGAGACAATCTTTTACCCAACTGCCACTTATCTGGCAAATTAAGAGTCTATTTTTGTATATTATGATCCTTATGAACGTCTTGGAAACTGAACTTTGTGGGAGGTTCAATAGGAAACTATACAAACAAGACTTAGTGCATCTACCTCAGCAAAACATTTTTTGGATAAGATATCACGTGTTTGATGCTGCGAAAGAAAAGGAACATTAGTTTCAAATAATTGCATTTCTTGATTATTTTACTGCATCCACAAATTTGTACATGTCTATATATTCTTAATTCAGACAGATTGCTGCAAATACAATTATTGCTGAGCTAATCAAGGATGACAAACTGAATGGTGATAACTTCAATGCTCGGAGTTGAAGGATTTGCCTTCTTCTAGAAATGGAAGAAAATGTTGATTTTCTCAATAATATGATACCAGAGCCTAAGCGGACTTACAATGCCGCTTTGGTACAACATAGTCAAAATGTCGTTTATGAAGCTTGATAGAACAACGATCGAAATCCGTGCAATATTATGTTAATTGTGATGTTCGAGGATCTTATATGAGGATTTGAGGCTATCATATTTATTTCATTATATAGCAGCTGACAGCTGTTGAGCCATTGAGGGAAGCATTAGAGGTGAATGAGCACAAATGTTTCATGAATGTTAGCACAATATGTGTAATTGGAAGCGAGTGATCACAAGTGAATGCATCGTCCAGGTCATTGATGCCACATGTATATCTTTAAGCATAATTTGGGACGAATGACATGCATTAAGTAGATGAAAGTGAACAGAGTAGCTCTTCATAATTATGTGCATGCTAATCAAGCTCTCTCAAGGGAAAATATTATTCAACACTCAAAAATTAACTATCATAACTCATAAAATTTTGGATGTTTATCAAAGTGCCAATGTCGGGGTGTAAATGTAGAATGCCCAGTGGACAACGAGGATGGTTCATGGTTATAAGGGGGATAAAATGGTTAACTTAACATTAATTATTATTTTTGACAACAGTAGGACAGTGTATGAGGAAAGAACGGATAGAAACTTACCAAGAACGCTGAACGTATCAATTCTTCGACATAATCAACAGTGGCTCCTTTTACAAAGTCATAAGAGATATTATCAACAACTAATTTAGCCCCATCTTTCTCAAAAATCCTGCAAAGTCACAAGAGTTAAGCACATGCAGAGTGCGAAGAGAATAGCTTATCCTTTTGTTTTTGCAACTGACAGCTAAGGTATCTATATGAGCTGAAAGTATACCTATCATCCTCATTCTTCTTATCATCCAAAAGAAATACATATTGGAAACCAGAACATCCACCTGTTTCAACACTTAATCGAAGCATCTTTTCAGCATTTGATGCTTCTTTCTGTTGCAATTCTTTTAATCTCTGTAATCATGGTAAAATAATGAATAAGGCAGGCTGCTAAACAGAAAAGTATTTTACAAAATATGGAAAAGCTTGCATATGTTGTTCTGGTTTAAATAACAATTACGTTGGATCACTTTCCAATTTCCCCACACAAAATTAATTATTGCATGATAGAAAACATAGCTTATTCGAAAGGCACAATTTTGAAAATGACAACTCAAAAATTTTCAGATAAAGAGCTGGTTTATCTGGGTTCAAAAAGAGTTGAGCATCAAAATAATATTAAATTATGTAGGCAATATGTTATCTGGTTTAACATCAGAACTTATGTGCTTCTTTGAAAATATTTATACATCTTTGATTCTTTGTAACAAGGAAAATACTGACGAGGGGAGTGGCAATTTAAATATTCTTAATGGTCAGATTAGAATATCTTGTGTGACTTATGTTCAACTCTGAAACAAAGTTTAAAAGCCAAGAGCAGACACAAAGCACTTTGTTGACACATTCCCTAGTTCAAAAAGCTGACGTAAAAGGAGATAATTTGTTATAGGTTATGATGCTAAAATTTTATATAATCGTTGAAGTCTAAATGGATTCAACTATTTGATATAGCAATACTTATAATGTTCAACCCAGCACATACGGGAAGATATAGATTGCAAAAGGACTGACATTGAACTATTTGCTCTTAATTCCAGATATTATGCAATCTGCATATCGTAATGTGCTTCACTAAGGTAAATCAAGTGTTCATAATGTTGTTTCACAGAAGAAAAGTTAATGTAAGTAGAGAAGTTCAAAAAGGTGTGAGGGCAAGTGTATGTAGATGACTAAAGAATAAAAATAAAAAGGCAAAAACAAAAGGCAAAAAAGCAGCAAAATGGATGAAGAAAATAGAACACCAATTTCCATAAAAAATAACCCTTTTTCTACATTTGTCATCATCACATGCATCTGCTTTACATCATATCCCTTTCAAGATCCAGCAAAACAAACTCATGAAGGGTGACGCATGGCTATCTGCATTGATATTTTCCAATCAATTCCAGAATTAACTCATTTCTATCTAAGCTGGTTCTTCTAATTGTAAGTGAATACAACAAGATTAGCAGTAAGGCATGTTTTATCTACATAACGCATTATTATACATTCATAACTATGATAGAGCAGAAACTACCATATGCAATACAATTTATCCTTTTTTCTTTTCTTCTAGTTATGATTTTATTTATCGTGTAGTCTAGTTCCACATTCAATTCAGCCATAGCTGTGTTTACCATCTAGCCATGCCTGGCCAATCCTTCCTTTGATGCTTCATTATTTATAGCATTTATTACCCTCATTTCCATATCAGACTATTTTTCCTCTCTTTTACTTTTTCTTTAGTTTACCACTTTACTCTTTTTTCTTATACTTTTACTCGCTCTTATACTATATCAATGAAACTGTTAGAATTGTTCAAAATTTTAATTCAAAATATTCCAAACTCTTTAATAATCTCAAATCAATAAGTCCATATTATAATTTTCCAGTACTAACTTGTCATCTCTATAAGAGACAAATTTAAACGAATGATCAAGTAGCTTTTTAAATATTTGGTACGATTTACACTGAATTGCTTGCTTTTTCGTTATTCTTATGTCCTGCAGGTATTTCATTTTGCTGATTTTGATAGTTTCCAACGAAGTTTAATTTGTTGAATACATGTTCTTGTTTTTTATTCATTTAGGATCATTAGATTACTTATCTTTTCTTCATTGATAACTATGACTAACATCACATATTTTTTTATATCATTTTCTTAACACTAACATAATACCAAGAATTTTTGCAACATGAATGAGCAATGAATCATAAAATTAAAACTTATTTTATTTGATTTCGTTGCCCCATCTTAACTCTTATGCTGGCTCTGCCACTGTGCATAATACATCCTGCTTTTTCAAAACCAAAAACCAAAAGAAGTTCATTACTTCAGGTAAGTACCGATTCCAATTCCTAAAAAATTATTATTGACTCTTTCAATCTCTACTTTTCTTAATTATTAACCAACAAGGACCTCAACCAATCATTCCATGGTTGAGTTAGGCTGCTTTACACGACAATTACTTGCAAGATAAGTCATCCAATGATTTAGTTCAAAATCAAAACATCATTATTTTTCATAATTTAATTCAATGAAGTAATCAGACCAACGTTTTAGCATAAAAGATCAGATTTTTGCTACCATACGCCACCTGTTCAATTCTATCTTATCATCAAAAGTACATACCCCTTTTTTATTCAGAAATTAACGAATTTATGAAGAAAAAATACATACCCGGATGCAATTATCGGTCATGTGAATGATTTCATGAGTTTCAGGCGACGAAGAAGGAGATGAGGGTGAAGCGTCGGTTGCGGAGCTTAACAGCCTTGAATTACTTCGAATCCGAGATATTATGAATGGAGTTAAACGCCGAAGAATCGATCTCGACATCAATTTTCCCTTTTCTTCCCACAGAATTAACAGGTTTTTTTGGGTAGTTACGACTTGTTTAGAACACACGCTCGTTTAATTGGATGATATTAAACGGGCATCCGTATTTGGCAAGAGGGATGTGGTAGGAGGGCCGAAAGGAGGAAGTAGGCAAAAAATGTAAGGCTAAAATGTAATTTTAGGTGTCCGACGTTTTTTTAACAGACAAATATTGTAAAAGAACAAAATTTCCAGTTTTTAGTTATGGTTAACAGTTTTTAGGTATCAGCTATTCAGTTTTTAGATATCAGTTTTTAGTTCGATAGCCGTTCTGAAAAAATGTTTGTCCGTATGAATACCGAGTATATATGCACGTTTGGGTGGGCCTGCAAATCACAATGTGCATGCATTTATAGTTATACCCCTAAAAGTAAATTTGACAGTATCATTGTCTGTATAAACTGAACTTAAAGCAGCATTTGAGAAGGTCAAAACAACTGAAGAATAGCCATAAACCAATTTTTTTTATAATACTAATTTTTTTTATTTGTTTCTTTTGTTTTAGTTTATTTTATACTGCTGGAACTGAAAATGATACTTGGACTTATACATCCATATGCTCTTTTAGCTTATATGGAAACATATTATATGCATCATCATTTCACAACATGGCTAGCATCATCTCTTCTATCTCTTCTTATCTAGTCTAGTAACAGGGAGAATTCAATGCATAAGGATTTCACCGTGGCTTTTGTTATACATATGAACTTCTATCCGTGGTTCAGACATTTGACTCTTGTTTATAAAAATATTTAAAAAAAATGAAAATCAAAAGAAGAAGCGAAACTAAACTACTATCCAGCTATACATCAACAAAGTAGTTGAGTCTTGATAATTCAATTCACAAAGCGATTAAGCAAAGAATTTCTAAGTTGATGAAATTGCACTAAGTTTTATACAAATTTCAAAGTAAATTGTGTTTATATGTCTATTAATAAATGATGTATAAATTAGAAAGTTTTTAATTACATGTTTTATATATAATTATTGTATTTTGTTTGAACCGCTTTGAATGTTAAATGTTTCTTATTTAAATGTTCGGCGTATATTATTATATATTTAATTTTGTAGTATGTATATGTATAACATTTACATGAAAAATTTCCGCCACAACCTCGAAACTTAAGCGTTGCCTTAGAACCAAAAAAAAGTTCTTGTGTAAGCCTTCACCTCTTAGAACATTGATATATACATACACACCAATATCTCACTAAAGTACTACTGAATTTGTTCAAATGGATATTCAAATATAATTGATAATGGGTAAACAGAGATGTGACAAATGTTTAATTATATAATTTCAAAAATAATATTTTGTATATTTTCATTAATTTGGTTAAAAATTGAATCATAATACATTGAAAAACTTAGAATATGAATAAATTGCATATGAGAATTTTTTTTCAGTATTATTGATCTTTTTTGAATTTGCAGCTCCATTCCTTTCTGATGTATATGCTCCTTGGCAAATATTTTTTGTCTAATTGATCAAATAGCGTATGCTGTAGAAAAAAGAAATGAGATTAATACAATAACGATTTATGGAAAATAGGACAGCTGTAATTGCCATGTGTATGGTACTGTAGGTTATACCACTGTATGTTAGAATTACGGGTATCAAGAAGAAATATCCAAAAATTTAGCTGTAAACTTTGCAACTTATTTTCACATTGATCAATATTACTTGAAATTAAAAGTTCAAATCAGAATCTTTGAGCCATGGTAAGACATAAAATTATTACTGGGAAATAATCACGGTACAACTGTCCTATTTTCCACAAATAAAGAAAGATAAAATACAGCTATTGATCATAAATCAAGAAATAACGTATACTGCAAATCGATTCATCTCTTTCATTCATATACTGCATGTGCTTGGATTGGTATAGCATAATATTTTACAATGCTCACAATGCATGCACGTACTTTAACTTCTGATTTAGTCTTGCTGTTGTTGAAAATCCTATTGTTTCTTTCTTTTCACAAATACCAAATGCACAATGAAAAAGCAATTTTAGTCGGATCACTACTTTTGCACTTGCTGCTGCAATGCTGTTCATTGTTTTGAATTTCTGTTCCAATTGTATGCTCCTCTGCATGAGCAGCTGGCCACTCCAACTTAACTCTACACCATTTCCATAGGTAAGCCAAAACTTGCATTTGTAAAATAGATGATCAACACTATTTATATGCTCCTCTGTAATTTTACTGTAAGAAATTCCTTGTTTTTTTAATAAACCTTTTTATGACTTGCAGGCTAAGTAAATTATACTTCTGCATTCCTTTAGAACATAAAAGTAAAGTAATTATATATCGAGGTTCATAGTTTAGAGTATAAAAGTAAAGTGATTACAAATTCAAAAACATAAAAGTACCTTGTAGGCTAAGGATATCAGTCAATAAAGAGGGAAAGTAAATAAACGTGAAATGGAGACATTATATATCGGGCTCCAGTCACCAAGTATTACAGGAGCTAGTAACAGCAACAGAAGTATGGAATCTTGTGGTACAAAAATCGTCAAGGGGAAGAAAGAAGACAAACAGATTTTTATGTTAAAATCAGCAGTAGCAGATTTTGTAAAAGATGTGCTAAAGTCATGTTGGAAAACTGTATAATGAAAATTGAAGTGGTACTAAAATTTTATAATTATTCAATAATTTTTTAGGAATTAGAGTGGATTCTACTTTGTTTTGACATCGTAAATAGACTAAAATCACAAATTTTGAGCAACAGGTCCAGTTAACGGTCAGATTCAATCAACCGCATAATAAGTTCAGTAATCAACCACATAATAAGTTCAACAATCATACTACAGAAAAATGAAAATCAAACTACGCTAAGTAATAACATAACATGTAATCACATGATAAAATAAAGTATTTGTAGAATTTGAGCTAAAGTCCACGTTCAAACCAAATTCAGAATTTAGGTGGAAAAACAGTCGAAGATTCCCTTGACACTCAAAATTTAAATCATACATTGTATATCTCTTTTTTCATGCTTAAAAAATATAGTTGCTTAGACGACACTTTCCACTAACATGATAGGAATAAATATGCACTGAGATTGTACAAACTATGAAGATTTCAACAAATAAGTGGTTATTCGATTAGACACTCATGCCTATTGTTAGATGAATAAAATATAACTTAGAGATAGATCCGTAATGAAATTCTATTTTTTTTGTATTTATAGAAATGCACCAAGATATTTTTTAAAATTTCAAAGTAAAACTTTATAATCATAAATCTGATGCTTAATGTAAGACAACTGCATTACTGAAATCAGTTCATAACCATAAAGTCGGAATTGAATGTACCTCTTTTCCAGCGAAGAAAGCATAAATGACCGCCCTAGGATATCTATGTTTTACAGCTTGGTTATTAATTCTACTTCGAAGGTACATAAATGTTAAATTTGTTTGCAATACTTATTACTAAAAATAGATAGGAACTTAGAATACATGTTAATTACTATAATGTGAATGAATTGTTGAACACGGTCTAAATAGGAATTGTCTGATGCATTTTAAAATCTTATTAACTAGCACACCATCATTTCTTTTTTTTATTTAACTTGGATTAAATAGTTTAAATTGTTTCCATGTTTAATTCATATAGTATGCTTAACTTGCACTTATAAGTAAAAATTATTAAATGATTTTGTACTTTGTGCTTTTCCTCAAAAGTCAGTATAATAAGAATTTTCAAAAAAAATAGTGTATTAATTCATACTAAGTCAATGACTATTAACAAATGCTCACATAAAACCAAATTAATGACAATTAACAAATTAAGCAAGTCATTTTGAAATAAAATCAGGAATATCTATGCAATTCATGAAGTAGTTATGAAATATGAGAACAAACTACAGGTTGTAGAACCCAAGCTTTTCGGTAACGAAATGGAGGAGAGTATAATATATTTTGCATTGTCATGAAAAAAATGCATTAGTTATATAGGAAGAGCAACTTTTTTTTTTCAATAAGCATACATAATCAATAGGGAAGCATAATAAATGAGAAGTTGCATGTTTGTGATTTTGGAGAAATGAAATTGTATCAAAATATGCAAATAAATCTCATACCGCTAATGTAATGACTTGAATTCTAAGCAAACTACTTCCTTAGCGCAACCAATGACTTATTTAATCTAGTAAGCTTCCTTAACTGCATGGTCAGATCAATCTTACCTGCATGCACACGTAATAAGTAAATGAGTATAAAAAGTGATAAAGCAACCTAGAACAATGGTTCAAGCCATTAAACCTGTACCAAATTTCACAACCATATTATTGTTTAATTTATTTTCAAGCAAGCCAACGATAGATGGCTTGTATTTTGTTAGGAGTTTGGTAGCTTCAAATTGTTCTTCTAGAGCATTCAAACTCCCAACATTCCAGGAAAAAATGTTCATTTAATTTTGCTTTGGCTCCTTGTCAACATTTTAGGAGGAGCAGTAATTGTTGTTTTAGAGTTCCCTTTCATCTTATTCTGTTAATATTCTTAATTTCATCAAAGAAAATTTGATTTTTCTTCACATGTTCAGAAACATCTTTCTCATTTTCAGGTTGAATAGGGAAACTTCATTTATACCCAAGTTCTGTAAAAGATAATCTTCATCTGAATCCGTCACATCCTCGACAATTCCCTCTATATATGCTTGAGAGCTAGTGACTGTCTGGACATCCTTGAGAGCAGTCAAATCCTGTTTCTGATTATTGTTTACTTCAGGGATAGCTTCAGTAAACCCACACTTGTTAGTAGGATAATCATTAGATTCGTTGAAGTGTGCAGTTACTTCCACTACTTATTACTTATATCTATATCATCTATAACAACTATATCTGGACCGTTAGCATCTACAAAAATGTTAGTTGAACCATTAATTTAGGCATTGAGTTGTCTACTACAATTAAGTTACTTGTAAAATTTTTATATGCATTGAGTTGTCTACTATAATCATATTATTCCTTAACTACAGGTTGGCCAAAAAATTCTCCATTTACAAGTCAGGATAATGAAAAAAAAGTCATATATTATTGACAAAATATATAATTAGAATGGATTAAAGTAACATACTTGGTTGCTTGGCAATATAAAACGTGCCTGCCTTTTTTCCAAGTTTCATATACTTCATCCTTATAAATGTAATCTCCCTCAAAAACTGAAATTAAAACTCATTGCTCACCAGACACATACCTTACGTTCGCTGTGCAATGAATACCCTAAAAAGATAGTTTGTTTCAGCAAAATAAAATAATTCATAAATTTTACCGTAAAACAAAATGAGTCTTTCAGTTGAGTATAAAGTTTTGCTAGTTAAGATGAAATAATGCATCTGATGTGGGAGTAGTCAATTACAAATACTTACAGTTTAACATGGAGACTTATAACAAACATGAAACAAATTTACGGTAAAAAATTAGCATAGTTACCAAATAAATTCTGTAATCAGCATTGCCATTGAAAGTGCTGACAGAGCAAAAAATAATTGTGAGTAATATTACTTAATTTACATCATACATATGAGTCAGGGTTTGAAAGTAAACTGGATAGCGTTGTTGATTACATGTAATAAGAATGGGCGAAACCAACAAAGCACTTTCAAAAATCCATTTCAACAGATCTAACTTACAAAGATGAATGGTGAAGACATTTGCCTGGATTAATCGATTTCCAGTTACAAATTTGATTCGTAGTAGTGGTAACTCTTCGTCGGATCGACAATTAAGTTCTAAATTTTATTTCGTGAATCACAAATCAGATTGAAAAACCGTCTTTGATATATAGACTGTAGTAATACATACATAATTTAAATGCAAGTTGAATTGTAGTGAACATAGACATATATTAGTACCTTGAGCATGAAGATTTGGTGCCGCTGCTTCAAATAAATACTTTCCAGTCTACGCCAAAGGCATAAAAAAGTTAGCAATAGAATTAATTTGCATTTAAGGTAACACCACAAATGTAATCTGCAAATATATCAAATGAGATGCTAAACATAAAATTAGCATGATATATATCTATTAGTACAATAGGAACTTGATATTAGGGTAAAGAAGCACTTTTAAACTAAAAATACTTGCAAGCATATAAAATATTCAATAGTCATTTGAAGAAGTATTAAACTAAAAATCCTTATTTTTTTAACTTTGATGTCAATGTATAGGATTAAAACCATGAAAACAAATGGACTAATTGATTTCATGTGAATGAAGCTGTCTGCTTTAGCAACTAAAGATCCTTCCCCCTTCGGTCATCAAAAATCATAAATGGAAAATTGAGTCAATAAAGAGTAAAAATCCAATGATAAAAAGTCACCTATTTTCTTCCCTCATCAAGTAGGTTTAGTGGCAATGAACCGTGTTCTCTTCTTTACGGAAGATAATATGCTACATGGTTACCCCACAGCAAGCTTGTGCAGCTGGTGATTTTTTTGCTTCAGAAAATTGCCGTCATCAACCTATTGAAAAAGATAGCAAGAAGGAGAAAATTTTCCTGTAATTCTGTAGTTGTGTGCCTTTTATTGCTCTTTAATATTAGTTTTTTTCCTCTGTCTGCTGCTCAAAGCAATATTATGATGTAAAATCACTTTGAGAAAATTTATTTTTGTTGCTATGTGATGAATAATCATTGGGTTGCTGTTTGATAATAAGAAGTAGCAGAAGGAAAATAATAGTAGGCTATATTTTTTTATTCACTATTTTGTTTTTATACTTGAATAAATTTGACGTCAAATTGGTTTTTTGGATTGTTTAAAAGAGGTAGAAGAATATATCAACACTTGGATTAATAGAAAGAAGCAATAATGACATTTTTGTCTTTTAAATTTTAAGTAAAATAAGGGTGTCAACTTAGCATGCTGTTGGGTTGAAATAGAATTCGTTTATATTTATTTATGGAAATTTCAGCATGCTACTTATAAACAACATCATTAACATGATCTAAAGCTTTTAGGTTGGTGATAATTTTAGCTTGTTTGTCTTGTTTCATTTTTAGGAAAAGCAAATCTGTACCTTACAAAATAACATAAGGGATGATTCCACAATGTTGATAGAAGGTAAAAGATACTTCTTGGCATTACTTCAAGTGAATCTATTTTATTTGTTGCGGCACTTCTAATGAACATGTTTTATTACAACTAATGAACATGTTGGAAAACTAATTTATTTTTTCAAAAAACCAATAAATAACTTATTTAATGGTTCCTTTGTTTTAGATTTTTTTTTCTACTTAGTATTCAAAAATTATTAAATCAACCATTACGTTTAGACGCAATAAGCATGTAATAAAGTAGTATGGTATGATCAAGAAGTAACATCATTCTAAAAAAATGATCTGCTGCTCAAACTGAATGCAACAAAAATATTATGATCAAGCAGTAAATGTTCATCTTAAAATAGTGCACCAAGGATCATTTTCATGTTTTCAAAAAAACCATGCATGTCTTCCTTTTGGTATCGTTTGCAATATTTTTAAACCCCAACTTAAAGACATTTTTATCAGTACGTGAATGCAAGATTTATTTTTAAAAAAATTTTCCATCCAAAATCTGCTGATGACTATTACCAATTTGACAGTCATGGTGCTGCCACACATAGTAATACACAACGGAGGCAAGCTTTCTAGTGAGACAAAATACAAACTCATAAAAGAATAATAACAATCTTAAATTTGAAACGTTAGATAAAATTGCAAGTACACTAATACCTGAATCAGCATGAGTTCATTGTTAGTAATACTTCCATTTCTGTCAAGAATAGTATCCTTTGGGATTTCCTTGCAACTTTTTTTTGGCTTCATTGCAGCAACAAAGTATTTCCCATTAACAACAACAAAGAACTATATCAAGATATTAATGGTAATTTGCAATCCTGAAATCTATTACACCATGCTAAAAAAAACACAATGATTTTTTATTTATTTTAGTTTACACCATGCTCAACCCTGAAATTTATTTTTGAGAGATAATGGCATTAAAAAAATCCTATGGTGATGTAGAAATATAAATGATTAGTTAGTTCAAAGTTAGGTCCCTTTACATCGATAGTTAAACATGTGAAGCTTGAGTAGTAACATTATAATATTTAGTTTATGGCTCATTATAGTCGGTATAAATAATACTTTATGTATGAGAATAGCTGCACAACGCCAAAAATATTTCTAAAATTAAGCCATGGATAACAATCCGGTAAAAAGTCTAAAATAAAGCAAAAGCAATGTAACAATGGATTGATCATTCAGATTTTATATAAACAATGGTGTAGAGGTAACAACAAAAATTTAATTCGGATTAGTTAGCTCTAACGATATCCTTGGTAAAAATGCATATAGTTGAACTGTGTTCTACTACAAATATATAGGTACATCCAGTATGTCATGCAAATTAAGTTGATTTACACATTCAATTAGTCAAATGGGGGTAAAAGTATTCTTTAATGATAACCATATGCTTTTCACATAATTCAAATTGAAATGAGTTATATTGTAAAATATAGCATACTTGGATTGGTTTCCAGGTTTCAAATCAGCTATAGTATAATGATGATGTTAATTAACCAAATGATCGGCGCTCCACTTACCCAAGCCTACAGCTTGATGAAAATCCACTCTTATGTCAAAAAGCAGGAAGAAAGCAGGTGTCCATCAATCTATGGGAAATAGTTAACACAAAGTAGATTCAAATTAGCCAAACACATATGGGAAATAGTTGTAGCAACATAAAAAAAAGTTAGTGAAAGACTTTTCCTGTAGGACACAAAATATAAATGATAATGGAAATAGTAAGGATAAATATACATACAGTAATGGTTGAGCAGCATGAACTTTGTTGCAGCCCCAGATATCTCCACAGTTATCTCACCAGGAGTACCCCTTGTTTTTTATCCAGTAATATTTGGAGAGGATTGTTCATTAGATATCTGGTGATCATATTGTACTTCTTAATTGAAGAAATCTAGTAATCTTGTATGGAAATGTATGATGCATACTTTCCAAATATGTATGAGTTTTCTTCAAAGAATGCTAATGTTAAAATACGTAATTTCTCTCAATAAAACCAAAATTTCTAGACCCATATCAGATTGTTGTCCATTCCTCTGACTATACACATCCCAATGAAAACAAATAAATAACAAAATTTTGAAATTTGTTTAGAATGACAAATCTTATTCGTCCTTTTTAAAATATGAATAACTTTTCTTTCTTTATCGCTCGTTAGAATACTTGACCACTAAATCCAAATTCAGTGGAAATACGCAACCATAACTTACAACTGAAATTTCAGTTTAATCTCTTTTCGCTTTCATAATTCGCTTTTACTCTACCAAGCATGTGAAAACTTCTTCTAATTCTTATTTTAAAATCAGTTGATCGTGCCATTGGGAGTGTTCATGTCATAAATATAGTATGTATTGGAGCTTACTAACATCTATTTTGAAACGTGGCTAAACGATTGCTCTAGCTAAAAAAAAATCATCTAATATTAAAACCTTGAAGTCATAGTCTAAGGCTAGTTATTTATGATCTATCACATCATTAGAATCAAGAACAGCTTTCATCTATGAAACATGTATAATGTGAAATATGCAGTGTCATAAATGGATGCTGCATTTAAATATCAAGATGGTATTGGATAAATTCCATTTTGTGCAAATTGATTGTCAAGAGTACCCAAATTGTCAGTGATGGTTTGGAGTCTGATGATGTGCTAAACCTTAATAATCTTCCCACCTTCGGTCTTTGCTTTTACCTACAATGATGTAGCCATTTAGAACCATTTTATCTCACTCTTATCTCAATCGGTAATCTACAATCATTTTGAAGTAGCCCTAGTTTATGCGGTTCAATAGACTAACCATTGATTGATCGATTGTTGGAGAAGAAGATTGTTGGATCCGGAATTGCGTTGGATCCAAAATAATCGATCGATCGTAAATTGAAGTTAGAGCAGATGTCGGTTTGCGATTCGCCTTGTATCTAGAAATCTAAAATTGCAAAGGAGATACGAAAGCAAGGGCTTGTTGGTTACAGGGGTTAGAAGCGAGGAACAGACGGAAAAAACATGAAAGGGCATTTTTGGAATTCCAGAAAGACATGGTTGAAGCTTATGTATTGAACTTTCATTATTAGTAGTAGAGGTTTTGGAAGAATATTTTTCCTTATGAATAATTTTTTAGAGAATGTTGTCCGTGTGGTTAAAATATTGAGGTCATTTCATTCAAACTAAAAATATATAAATTTTTGTCCTTTAAATTAATTCCACTTTTTTTAGGGACATTTCGCTAAAGAACAAATTTTGCAGTCCAATATGTTTCTAGGACACGCATCCACAAAAATTAATTTCAAGGCCAAAGTCAACAGAATAATTACTTTTAAGGACAAAGTCAGCAATCTAATTACTTTCAAGGACATAATTTCATAGGTTTTAGATCTTACAAACTAATTATTTTGCATTTTGTCATTAAAAGTAATTATTTCAGTTGTGTGTCCTAAAAACTAATTTCACTTGCTAAAGAGGTCCTTGTAGCTAATTTTCACTTTTTTTAATGTTATGTCAAATTACCCAAATTTCTTCTAATATGGCAAAAGTAAAATTTTATGGTATGACAAAATATCGCCTTTGTGATGATGCAGGAATAGTTCAGTTAGAGGAATTCAAGGTAATTTGATAATTTGATATGTTTATGGTATAGAATTGTGTAACATCCAAATTTTGTCATTTCAGCATTTCTAAATATATGGTATGTGCATTGTTAAACAAATTCCAGATATGAATAGAGAGATTATTTTTAGCAGACTCCACGAAAAAAAGATTACTAAAAGGGTTTATTTTATATTTAAAATACATTAATTTATTAAGACATATTTTCTATTTTACTCATGTTTCATCTCTTCTCAAAATTAAACCTTGTCATCGAACACAACATGTTTCTTCTCCATGTCAAAACCCTTACGACTATAGCGAATCGACAATGGTGAGACTGAAGAAACAAAATGTTTCATATGAAATGGGTGGTGACGCGGTGGACACATGTAAGGGAGGCTGCAACGGCGGCGGGTGGAAAAGGTTATTTTCCTTTTTCGGTTTGCTTTTGTAATGAAATAGGTGATTTGGTATAAGATTTGTCATGTGATAGTCAGCTGAAATTAATTAAGTAGGTTTTCTGTAAATAAGTCATTATTCGATTTTTTTTTGAACTGGTAGTTTATGTATAACAAATCATTAGGACAATATATCCCATGTTAAATAAACGTTCGAAAGCAAGTTTCGAACTTGTGACATCCTGCACCAAAGCCAAATCAATTAACCACTTGGATAAAGGTGCTTGTCAATCATTATTCAAATTTTTTGTATGTAAAAAGATAGATTGGTTAAACTTTCTTAGCCTGATCCGCCCTAGTCCAGGCCAACTCGAGTTTAGGATAGCCCGTAAACTAACCAAGCCTATAGAGACAAGTCGGATGGGCTACTACACCTAATGCCGACCGAAATCCAGGCTCGGCCCCTCTCGACCACTTTACTCAATTGCACATTAAGCCCATTGCCGACCAAGGCACCCCGTAGAAACTCCAAAAGTTGGCTCGCCAATCAAAGCATGGCATAAGTCTAACTCGGTGGTCCGCTTTGGCCTCCCTCCTAGCTATTTGCTGATCGGTTCTCTCTTGCTGGCTCGTGCTCAACATGACACCAAGATAGTTTGTCCGCTCAAACATCTCTACCAGCTGTTTACCGATCGGTAAAGCTCAATGCCAACTTCAATGTGGCATATCATTAGATCCAAATTATAGCCACCTACAGCTTGCAGCTTGTCTCATCATCCCTCGTCCGGCTCATCATGCCCTTGGCCCTCAGCAATTCTATATCCTCTTTAAGGTCCCAATGTCCAGCAAACCAACTCAACTTGTCTCGCAACCTAGGCATACGGGAGTAAGATGACAAAAGGTATATCTAGGTGTATCTACTTATGACAAGAGTCATGTTCTATTTCCCATATCGTACTGTCACGGTATAAATGCATTAAATCCAAAGCAAGATAGGACATGCATCTGGTACATTTATTCCATTGGCATTCATCTCAACCACATATTCCTTCCATTTAATTAGTTGTCCCCCGTCATGTTCATTCAGAAAGATCAACGGCCAAACACTCTTTCTACCTGTTTTGCAGCACGATCTCTTTACTCGGTAAACCCTTAAGATTAGCTGCTCCATTAGTCTTAAGTATCTTATTTTCTCTTGTTATTCTGTTTTACTTCCTTGTAATTGGAAGAGAGCCATATTGTAAGAGAACTTCACAGTGAATGTAGGCAGCTTTGCGAAACCACTATATATCCCGTGTCATTTACTTTTAAATGCCCATTTTTCCATAGTTTTCCGCCCACAAGCTTACTGATTAACAAGCGACCTTTACTTTTCATGAGGCATTAGTCTCATTTTTGAGATTCATGAAAAATACAATCAGCATTCCAACACTAGAAGGAGGGTCTAGACCTCTGACCTTGTGGTTAATAACCACGGTGGGCAACATTATTTCGGCGCTAGGAGGGGACCTTCCCCTAAAAGTTCTCAATTTTTCATCACTTGTGTTTGATAAAGTTAGTGGTATGTCCTAAGGGCAATTATGTATTTTGTTACACATATCTGACTGATAACCAATTTTTTTAGAAATAAAACGTGTTTTCTTTCTATTATACACTTCACATCATATGTTATATTAATTAATTAGTTTAATTAAAAGTATATTTAATAGGAAATCAATAAATGGTATGTTTTGTAATAGTATTTACAATGCATTGTAACCATGAGTGATTTATCACACTAAAATAAACATACCATTTTAATCAAAATGTATCAAGACTAGATATCAATGCATCCATTGAGACTAGAGTACGTAATGTTCTTCAAATATTGGGCACTGTATTACTCATGATAGTCAAAGGGTACTAAAGGGTTACGTACTAATAGTTATTAGATAAATATGGAATGAATCACTTGATAGTTTTCTATTGGTTAGTATTGTTAACAAGAAATATTGTCAACACCTTAAAGTTGAGTTGTGGACTAAGGTTTATCTCTTGAGTAGATGGAAAGAAGTGGGAAGGGTCTATCTTCCTTGAGTTTCCTTTCGAGTTGATTGCTGATGTACAAAGTTGTTCAGACTGACCTTTCGACTCAGTCGAAAGGGTCGGCTTCGTCCTTTGTAACCTTTCGATTCTGTTGAGATGGGTTGGTATTTCCTTCGAAAGCTTACCTTTCAAAATGGTTATGATACTCTAGGTAAAATTTTCCTTTACTGGTTTTGGCCTTATCGAAACCTTGGTTGTTATATGGCTAGGACTTTATCCACAAATCGGTGATAGAGGGTTTCACCATGTAGAAAGCATGGTTGCTTAAGTGTTAAAACTTGAATCTAGAATCAGTGGTTGGGGTTTCGACCTTGTAGAATGCAATAGGCTTAAATGTTTATGGTTTGGATCAGGAATCTCAAGTAGAAATAACTTAGAGCAAGGTTTTGTCCTTGTCGAAAGCTAAACTTTTAGGCACTTTGTGTTAATCAAAGGTTTTGTTGGATTAAGGCTTGATTTCGACCGTGTCGAAAGTGGAAAACCTTGGAAAGGTAGTTTGAAGTATATAACTGAAGTTATTTAAACGTGCAGGGTTTCGAATATGTCGGTAGGGACCTTTCGATGTAGACGTGCCTAAAATATAAGAGTAAACCTGACAATAGCCTTAAAAATAGTAAAGTAATCTAATATATTTGAAACTTCCCTTTAACATGCTAAAAGAAGACTTTATTTCTCCAAATCCCCAAATAAATTTAATAATTAGGTTTTACAATACTTTTAATTAAGATGATACAAGTATAGAATGGAAAGAATCGGATCCCCAAAACATGAACCTTTAGGTCTTATTTATAGATGCGGGTCAGCATCTTTCGACCTTGATGCTTACGACTTGGTCGAAAGGTGGCTACCGAATGAGTCACGTGTGCTTCATCTTTGTCGAAAGGAAGGGTTGCGCCTCTCTTCTTTGTGTTGTCTTGTAAGTGCTTTCGATTCTTTCGATAGGCATTGTTTAATGGTTTCGACGATGTTGGTTACGTCTGATCTTTTTTTTTTTGATTTTATATGGAACCCTCCTGCATCACATTGGCTTCGACCAGTTCGAAAGGCTTATTATAGCTTTCGAAGGGGTTGTTCAGGACAAAGCTTCCTTTCACATGGTTTAAATGGAGGCGAAACCTTTGGTTTCGAAAGGTTTGGCGCATATGCAAAGGATGTTCTTCATTGTCTTCGGAAGGAGCTGCTTTGATTCATTCAAAAGGACGTTATGCACATGGATTCACATAGCCAAAAGGTTGTTACTGAAGGCGGAAGGATGCTTTTGACTACTTTATCTCCTTCGAAAGGTATGAACCTACCAGATCTTAGTTGTAGAAACCTTCCAACAACTTTGAAAGGCTCCAAAACCTTCAGAGTTTGGCAAAGCATCCCTTCGACTCCTTCGAAAGGTCCAACTGGAACTCTTCTCTCTTGCTCTCTTTTGTTTTCTGCTTAGTGTTTTGACTAAGTCAAAGGGTGGATATTTGGAGTAACATTTGGCATTTCCACGAAGGGATGCACTTGACTTTCCAAGTAAACTTTTTCGAAAACTAGAACCTTCTCGCCTCTTGACCTTCCCACATGAATTTGAGCCGTCCATTCAAATTAGATCAAGCGGCTGATGGTTCTTGGCAACTTTTCTTCTTCTTCCCTCTTCACTTTTCTACAAACAAAATTTATGTATGAGTAAATGAATTTCAAAAATTGTAAAATTTTCTTTTTCTTGAATCAAAGATTAATCAGATTCAATTGTAAGTTTGGGATTATTTAAGCTTTTATAATTCTTTTCGTTGTTTTTCATGTTTTAGTTGAACTTAGACTTATCACATCTTAAAGTTATGATTCAATTTCGAAATGTTCGAATTTTGATTCCTTGAGAGTGGGTTTGATCTGATTTACTATGAATTGTTTAAGTTTATGATTCGACTTTTCTGAGATAGTTTCATGATTAAGTTACATGAATTGACGAGATTTACTCCTCACTTTAAACTTGATTCCAACGTTTATGATTTCTGCTATTTTAAAGTCGAATTCTCATTTTATAAATTTTGAAATTGAAAATGGTTAACTCTTATTGAGATCAGCTTCCTTAACGGGTTTGGCTTGTTCTTTTAAGAAATTTTGAAACCCTAGATTTGCAATCAGGTTTGGGGAAGATAGACGCATCTGTTTTCTTTCCCAAAAGTTTCAAGTGTACGGACGAAAAACTGGTCTCAAAAATTGACCTTTCTACCCCTTCAAAAGGAATTAAGGCGGATATGTTGGTTTTGCTTTCTTACCCCCTTTTAATCGTGTCGAAAGATGTTGTAGCGTGAATTTGTTTAACCACGTCGAAAGGCTATGTAGTTAAGTAGAATATAGCAACCCCTTCGATAGAAAAACATATGGACTTATCGAAACCTTTAGTGTCGATCGCAACCTTTTCTTCTTAGTATGCTTTCGGAACCATAATACCCCTTCGACCCTTTCGAGATCTATTGTATCCAATGAGTTGAACCCCTCTAGATTTATCTTTCTCCAGCATTGTCGAAACGTTCTAAGTGCACATGTGTTTAACATAGGACCTTTCATCTCGATGGGAACAAGGTTTCAACAACATTCATTTTTGTCCTAGAAAACCCAAGTCATAGGTTTCGAAGTGTCAAAGGGTTTTGTTATCTTATTTTCGAGATGTCTGCAGTGTATATTTTGTTCAAGGTTTTGGTTTAACTCTAACTATTTCCTTTTAACAACTTGGTTTCTATGAAGCTTTCAACATTTTTGAAAAGTGCCACTATATATTCCCATCTTTTCTTACAACCCTGTTGAAAGCTCGGTAGTTGCTCATATTTATGCTTCCGACTCTGATGAAAGGTTGTTGCTAAATGTTAACTTTCTTTTCCTTTAGACTCCGTCGAAAGCTCCATGAACACTCTTATTTAGGCTTTTGACTATCGGGAGGTATTTGCTAAGTGTTGATGTCCTTTTCCTTTTGACTCTGTCGAAAGCCCAATATCTTTGACTTTTAACTTAAAAAAATTTCAAAAGTTTGAAGTTTCATGTTTGGATTTTGGTTAAGTTATCTAAGTAGGTTTTTTTCATCCTTGAAAGATCGCTACATTTATAAATAACTTGAAAATTTTAACTGAAACGTTTTCCTCTATCAAAATATGAGCTCTCCAAAGAAACGACGCCATTTCAAAGCATCCCTTGATATCTTCACAGGATGAGGTCAATGCCATCCTCAAAGACTTTGGAATTACGGGTGTGGAAGCGTTTCCACCTAAGGAAACAGATACCATCAATAACCATACCAAAGGGTTCTTCGCTTCACTGTCGTCCACATATGGCACGAAGGGTTTCTGCCTTTTCCTGAATTCTTGTCCAGATTTCTTTCTCACCTTGGGATTGCTCCGATCTAGCTATCCCCAAATTTCTACACCTATCTCTTATCTCTAGAATTTATGACGCAGAGTATGGACTTCCCTCCTTAAGCGCTGAATTCTAAATTACTTAACTCGACTAGTTAAACTTAGCACTTTCAATAATCAGATTTTTCGAGCCAACCCATCAAAGAAGCTGATAACGGATGGGGTTAAAAAATTTAAAGACGGGAAAGACCAGTTTTTATTTGTTAGATGTTTCCTAAACATCAAAGGAATCTTTTCCACTCCTTGTAAATTCAAATTTTCATTATCTTTCTTCTATCTTGCTGCTTCTCTTGTATAATCTTTGTTTTATATCGGGTGCTCTGCCAAAGAACTCGGTGTGGTCGGTAAAAGGATAGTAGAGTCTTTAATCGTAGCTTTTGTTAAAAAAGGAAACCAATTCAAGTTGATGATCCCTTTGAACTCGAGGAAGCATTTTCTTCTTTTCCCTGGTCAAAGGGTTTTAGGGCTACCCCCTTTGGTCCAACATACATCCAAGGGAAAGCGCTGCCTCTCCTTAGGAGATTCTGAACATTTTTCTCCCATGTCGCCCATTTGCTCAGACCACTCCAGTAAATTATTGGCACTACATTTGTTTTCTATCCTTGTTGCTTTTTGAATTATTTCGTTGACTTTTAATCCGTTTGGATCCTTTACAGCTGCTTCTCGGGTAATAATGCCTGTTAGTGGTGCTACTTCCCTTCTTACAACTTCTGGTGCGCTTTCCATTACCAACCTTTCAACAAAACTACGAAAGCCATCAAAAGGAAGTTGACGCCACTGAGTGAAGTGGAACCTCCTCAGAAGGTTGATAAAATTATTAATATAGAGGAGGAGGATCATTCATCCTTTGATATAGCTCCGAAGAGCCCGGTTGTAGAAGCTACTAAAGAAAAACCAAAGCAGACTCCTACTATTGATCCCCTTTCCTGCATTTTCATTTCTAGCTCTTCGGCTGCTCTCACACGAATGCAACTGGCATTGGAGATGCCCCCCGCTCTAAAGCGTATTCTTTCTAAGCCAACATCTTCTTCTCTTTCTGTCAATTTTGAAGGGATGGCCCAATCTATCTTAAATAGGAGTCTTTCACCTCCATTCACTCGCCTTCTACTGTTTTTGATTTGGTTGGGCATTACCATGTAACACCCCTAATTTTATTGACATTATTAAGAAGGTTTAATTAGAATAAATTAAATACCATAATGTAGATAAGGAGATTGAGATTGATTAATAAATTAGGTGGTCGTGCTTAATTAAAATCAAATGAACTTATATACATGGTTAGGATATTAAACATAAGGGTATTAGGGTAGATAACCATACTTCCCACCCTTATACTATTCTCATTAGGTTATACACGTTCATTTCACTTAAGCGAAAAATATTTATAACCGTGAGAAGCAAGGTCGGCCATTAGGAAGAAAGAAGAGAAAATCAACTAAAAGCTAGGATTCAAGTTAGAAGGAATCAATCTCAATCATACTTCAATTTCCTTATCCAATCTAAGATGAATAATAACTTCTACATCTCTATTTTGATTTTAATATCATATGGTTTGGATTTTAGGATAATTCTGTTTTATGAGATTTTAGGATAATTCTATTTTATGATATATTGAATGATGATATACTTGTTTATGATTTATATGTGTTTGAACAAGTTTGTTTAATAAAGGATATACACGGTTCTAGGGCAAATTGAGATTGTAGGATCGAGTTCACCCTAGAGGGGGGGTCAATAGGGTGATGCTGTTAATTATAAAAATTAATTGCGGAAGCTTATAAAATTATTTCAACACAGATAAATCAAAATTATAGCAGCACAGATAATAGCAGAATAATAAATGTAGAAATAGAACGACACAGAATTTACCCAGGTTCGGCAAAACCCTGCCTACGTGCTGCCCCCAAGATTTCTACTAGAAATTAAGTAGTCACACGCTTACACACGTAAACTCGCAACACCCGCTACTGACTAACTTAACTCTACGCTCAAAACCCTTCCACAACTCAGCCACTGAGTTGTGAATTCTCAAACTACGCCACGTAGTTTGTCCCCTAGTCACACTACTAGAAATTACAATTGTTTAAAAAGAAAATACAATTAAAACAAATTAATTAACCCAAAACCCTAATTTTAAAATAAACTAAAGCCTTTGTAAACTAAACCGGCCCAAAAATAAACACGAGATAGATTTAAATCCTTTTTCCTTTTGTATTATGGCTTCGGCCCAAATACGTTGATTAATGGCGGCTTATCCTTTTTCGTTTTGTATTATGGCTTCAACCATTCGTTCCTCCCTGATTTAAAAGTTAGGGCTTTGAGATGCTGCTTCAATTGTTGGTCGATGTTGCTTCAAATGTTTTCCTCCATCAGTGATTGCTTGCGGCTGCAAAGTCGAAATCTATTATTGTGTGAATTGGTATGTTTTTTTCTTTTTGATTTATACGGTACTCGACTTTGATTCAAGTTGTATAAGTTATTCTTCTCTGTTTTACTTGAACTCGATTAATTCTAAAACTGCCGATGATGATTGGGTTTTTATATAGATTCGAATTCCTAAATTTTTGTTCGTCTGATAGTTGCTTGGCTTCGTCTCGGCCACTCGATTATGTTTTGATGTTGATGATTTCTCTGACTTTGTCAATTTCGTATAATTTGATACTTGATACTCACGGTTTTGATTTGGTCAATTTACTTGGCCATGACGGTTTTGAATTTGCATTGTTCGATCTTTGGTCTTTTTGACTTCGGCTTGTGACTCATTTAATTTGAAATTCCTGATGCAAGCTTTCTTTCTTTGGCTCGTACCTAGCTTGACATGGATTTGTTCGACTTTTACTTGTCTTTCTTTTTGACTTCGGCCTTATACATTTGTTTTCATATCTGTGCACATTGTAGCCTTGGTCCAAGAGCTTCTCTTGTGACATATTTGATTTCGGTTACATGATATTATTTTTAAAACCAATTGTTAGTGCAATTTCGTTTACTGCTAGTTCATTGTGAACATTGTGTTGTCTGGTCTTCATGTATATATTTGTGCATTCTTCTCTGGTGCACTTGCTCATTTGAGTTTGTAGTGCTTCATCATGTCACTGTTTATATGTCCACTTGATAGCCTCAAGCCTGTTGATAATCTATAGTGTTGTATTGGTCTAGTTCACCTTGAACTTCATGTGTGCTCGAGTTTGGTTCATGTATTCGTTGTGTGATGTCATTTTGTAACTTTGTCATTTTGCTTTGAGGTAACTTCTGCTTGGTGTTGCTGCATTGAATTTGGTCATTTATATACTTCATGTATACTTCCAGTTGTGCTTGCCTTGGAGTTTCAGACATGTAGCCTTTCTGCATTATTGTTATTCCTTTGGTTATTTTGGTCAATCATATATAGGTTTGGTCGAAGCATTTGCTGTTTGAACTTGTACTCTACCATTTGTTGATTTGTAGCTCTGTAGTATTGTGTCTTCAGTTATAGCGTGTTCAGTGGTCTGCACTTGCACTGGTTGCGGCTCTTTACTACTTGAAATATGGCTTTGTAATGTTGTCATATATATGAATGAGTTGCTATGTTTCTTGATCACTGGCCTTCAATACACATGTATATATAATGTTTATTAGTCGACTATTTCAATTCACTAGTCTTGGGCTTTGGTTTCTGTGCATCACTTTGTTTATAGCCACTAGTTCATTTTGATTTGGTTTGTCGTGTCATTGTAATGGCATTTTTTTATTCTTGTGCATTATATTTTCCACTGACATGTGCTTCAAGTCCATTTGCTTTCACTGCCCACTGCTATTACATGCATTTACTATACATCTTCTTCATACGACACATAACCATCAACTTGCCTTTCCAGCACTGTTACCTGGCCATCTTACTGTTCACGTGTAGTTGAAGTATTCCTGTATATGCTGTTCTTTGTGATGGCACTGAGTTGTTTGATCGACACTTGCAGTTCACTTGGTTATGCTGTTTGTCACTGTTGCATCAATTTTGGTTGCTGATATTTGGTTTGGATTCACCGGCTCATTGTTGTAGTTGATCCCAGTTGCCTCTGCACTGATACATACATATGTCTTGTTGAAATGTTGTATTTGTATTTGATGTGCGCACCACTTGTGCTCTTCGTTTTCACACTGCCGTCACTCGTAATTTCTGTAGTGTTATCATATTCACTTGGTGGCATTTGGTTGCATATCCATCACTGCACTGTTTTGTTGTATTTGAATTTTATGCTCGACAGTTTTATGATGTTTTGCAGCGCACCTGTGTTGAATCCAGCTTAAAGCTCAGATTTGACCTTGTGCTGATATTGTGACATTATTTTTATTGCACTTGAGTTGAACCCGACGTTTTGGGTTTGACCTGTGCCATCTGTCCCTGTAATTTTATCAAGTGTATATATCCATGTGCACGGCCTTGTGACGTATATAGTGATACACTGTGTATGTCACAAGCTGTTCGTGAATGATGAATTCAAAATTAAATAATGACGAGCAACCCAAATAACCGAGACAAATATTATTTTCAAAATTCACATTTTATTTTATACTGCAAAAATATTTCATTTTCAATTTTACCGCGTTAATATTTATTTTTGCAGATTGCTCAGATGTTGGATTTAATTTGGAGTGAAGTTGAAGACAAAATACGAGTTGAGTGAATGAGTGATATGTAGTGAGGTCAAATGTAAATGTGAATCGTGATGTAATCAAAATTGTACTGTAAACGAAATTGTATATATATATAGTGAGAGCTTGAAATTTGTACTATTCAAATGTAATGACCCGCCATCCGACTCCACAGAATGACGCATCATCATGAAGAAAGAAAGGGATAGAGAATAGAAAGAAAGAGAAGAAGAAGAAACAACACATCAGAATCTAAAACAGCGGAACGAATAAATTATATTAATAATATAAAATATTACATAGTTTACAACTACTATCAGAGTACACAGATATACAACACATACTAGACAGTTATAAACACCTATCTAGTATTTACAACATAATACAATCCAGAGACAACACAGAACACACAGCGGAATACTATATATCTAACGTAGAAGCCTCCTGCTCCGTTGCTCCTCCAATATTCGTCAAAGCTAACCTGAATCCCTTGGCTACTCGTAAAAATTTGAGTACCCAAGAGTTTATGAAAAACAAAAATAAACTCCGGGTCAGACATGGGTCTGGTGTGAGTAACATGTTAAAGTTGCTTAACTTTCAAAAACCTTTTGAAAAGAAAAGTATCACGTAAGACTTCCCACACATAAACATGGAAAAGTTTTTACCTTACGCTAACCAAAACATTTGATAGGAAATCCAGTGATATTATAATAGTGTCTAGGGTTTTCAAGTAAATATGAAATAGCGAAAATTGTTACATCTATTAAATTCCAGCTACTAGCCACAAAAGTGGGTAATACAATCAAAACCGTTGGCACTTATTGGATTTTGGATTCCATACAATGGCAGGGCTACTGGGGTACCGCCCGTCACAGTACGTGGCCTAGATCACCGTACCGAGGACCACTCCCGATCCCCTGCAACACAAGACCGGAACCATCCCTTACTGGACAGTCCCGAACAAGACAACCCCGCAGTTGGCGTACGCTCCAAACTGCCCACACAGCCGAAATAAAAGGGACCTCTAGACAGGGGAAAATCTTGCTCTCAAGTAGGGGCTACCCACGAAGCCTTGCTGCACCTCCCCTGTTTTAGCCATTCTCGGTTGATGAGGCTTGAGGTTACGATTACCTTTATAGAACACATCTCTTAGAATGCTCATCGTCCACTTGACGATGTTCTGAAAGCATTCAATCCGTACAAGTTCGTTCCGGGTTCGAACGAAACCGAAGGCATTATCTCGTTACACTTGTATTGGAATCACCCTCAGAGTTAACGATGATAACCCTTGCACTCTGAATCTCCATCTCGAATCTATAAGTACTATTCCTTCAAACTCATTACAGAATCACCCATAGAGTTATACTGACGTATAGCCCTTATACCTCGAGTCTTCACTCGCTCCACTTGGATTCACGACCTAACGTTAATTTGGATCGATGTGGTTTTCGCATATCCAAATATGGAAACCCGATCCCGGTCTCATCGAAATCCAAAGCGTGTCTTTTAAGGCCAAGTTGTTTTAAAGGTTTAAAACAAATCAATTATCTATGTACACAGATAGATAAATCACAGATTCACAACAGATAATCAACATTATCATCATATCAGATAAACCATATTATCATTATCAAAAGATAATCCAAATCATCATCACAATGCAACCAATGCATCCATATCACTCAACATCTCATATCTGAGATTCAAACTAATCAAGGCAAACAATAATATCATACATCCATATATAAGCAATGATCTATATTCACCATTTATAGTTAATTTAAAGTGAATTAAATTAACTACATCATTCTCAAATTAATTTAAAGTGAATTAAATTAACTACTTCATCAATAAAAATATTGCTTATTACCATTAATTAATTACAAATTAATTAATTAATCATCTTTTAATTTATCACCTTAGTTAGTCACCTTTGACTAATTATTCCTTAATTACATTTAAGTAATTATTCTTTAATTAATTTTACAAATCAATTATACTTAACCAAATACAGTAATTAACCTTTAATTACTTCACAAATTAATTACTATAATTAATTATATTAATCCTTAATTAATTACATTAATTAATTACCTTAATCACTTATTATTGATTAACTAATCTTAATTAATCAATCTTAATTACATCATTAATTATACTAATTAATGATCTCTAACTACATTTAAATTAATTACCTTATTTAAATTAATTACATTAAGAAATTAATCTTAATTTAATCCATAATTGTTAATCACCGTTGATTAACCCCATTTAGTAATTAACTACCATTAATTACTTTACCAAATAAATCAACTACTTCCATAATTAATTGTCTCAAATTAATTCCTTGATTAATTCATAAAGTAATTATATTTAAAATTACTTCAATTATCAAATCATCTTTAATTAATTACGTATAGTAATTACCCATTAATTACTACCCTAAGTAATTTCTCTTTATTTAATTACATTAAGTAATTATACTTCACAAATCATCAAATGATTATTTTAAATTAATTAAACTGAATTAATTAACTTAATCTAATCAAATTAACCTCAATCAATTTCAATAAGTAATTAATTTCCTTAATTACTTCCATAAGTAATTATACTTAATAATTTACACATATGATTATCTTTAAATTAATTAATCTAATTAATAATTAAAATTAATCATATTAATTAATTATTAAATAATCCATAGTTAATGACCTTCATTAACTATTAACAATTCATTAATTATTTTCTAAAATAATTAACTTATTTTAATCATTACTAATTACAAATTAATTAATCATTAATTAACCCATTAATTAATCCTTAATTAATTAAATAATTAAGTGTTAATTAAAACTTAATTAATCCGTTATTACTTGATTAATTAATTAATAATCATTAATTAAAATTAAATCTTATTAAATTAATTATTCTTAATTACAAGTTAATTATTCAAAGAATAATTAATCTTAAACCTTTAAGATTAAACCTTTAATTACTTTGAATAATTATTTATTTCATTAATTCATAAAATAAATTAATTATACATTTAATTATCTTATTAATTAAATGAATTATAAATCATTAACTTCTAATTTAACTTTAACAAGTTTTTAAAATTAATTTAAAACCTTTAAATGATAAATAATACTTCCACTTACAAAAGAAATTTTACAAAGGTTTAAATCAAATTCCCTTTTCTAAATTCAAAACATTTAATTTTTTTTAATCATTCAAATTTGTTAAACACTTCAAATTTATAAAACTTAAATTTATTTTAAACCAAAGATTCAAAACTAGATTTGAATCAAATTTAAACTTGTTTAACACATTCTTTTATATTTCAATTTCAAATTTAAATTCAAATTTCTTTAAAACATTTCTAAACAATAAACCCTTTTAAAGTTTATTTAAACAAACTTGAATTTAAAACTTCATTCATTTCCTGCTTAAGATTCAAATTAAACTTGAATTCATAATTTAAGATTAGATTTAAAACGTATTTTAAATCTTTGCTAAATATTTTAAATTTCAGTTTGAATTTGAAAACATAATAGGATCTTAATCTGTAACTAACTCGAACTCAAATAATTCGCTCGAGCCTAACCTAAATATAGCTCGAGCAAAACCCAAAATATCTCGAGTAAAACTCGAGTAACACATCCCTTTGAATTCATTCATATTTAAATATAGTCAGTTTCTTTCTTTCTTTCTTTTTTTTTAAAAAAAATCCTGCACTGACAGGTTTACTCATAAACCTGAAACATCAATACCCCCAATCCCATAGCAACAGTTTTCCCCGAGTCCCAAACCCAAAAGCTTCGAGTAGAAACATAGAACAACCCGAAACACTCTCGAGCAACCCTTCCTCCCAAAACAAACTGATACACCAAGACACCCCCGTGCACCTGCACCACCACGGCAACCCATTCCTACCCCTCGCGACAACTCTCGCAAGTCGGCGACCATCACCAAAAACGTTTCCACCTCAAATTCGCCGCAGAACCCCTAGATCGAAATCGAGCATTCGAGCTTAAAAACAGGGAGTAATGTCGTAACCTGGAATTCGTCTCAATCTCAACATTCTGATCATCAGAGAAGTACCAACTCTGGCCACGAACTCTCCCATACCCTATCTATCACCAGCTAGAATCTGATCAAGCTCGATCACATATTTTGATCGTGGTGACCAATTGCTTTTGCTCACAGAAACTAGGGTTAAAAAAATAATAATCCCAAATTACCACCGTTTCACTTCATAAATCACTTACTTCCTTTTTTTCTGAAACATGATCATCACTTCATCACCGAAACAAACCATTGCCACTCCGACCTTCTAGAATGTCAGTTACAACCTAAACCCCATTTCCAAGCAAACCAGTGATGCTCTTACAAATTTAAACTAAATTTTCTGAATTTAGTTTTAGAATTCAAGTTTTAGTTTATGTAATTGATTTAATATATTAAAAAATAATTAAATTCTTACTTATAAAAAAAATGTTCTGTATTTTCTAAATTTACAGATAACATTATAGAAAATTTTCATATTAAATAAAATTTAAACTGTAACAAAGGTTAACAACCATATTTTGATTTAAATGTTAAAACTTAACATACATCAATTCAAATGGAGTGAATATTTTAAAGAAATTCTTAAATCTGTAACTTGAGTACAGAAAGATAATTCCATAGCAACCTGTACAACTACAAACTCATATATTATACCAGTAATAAGCTTTAACTATGGCATGCAAACAGACTTGATTCTAGAAATAAAAAAGCAACTAATTTATTACTTAAGTTTAGTTAGAAAAAAAATTGTTACTCACCTTAATTTTAGGAGCAGAGCCCTTATTTTAGAAAAGCCTGAACTTGAATTGCTTTGAACAAAAAACTTTAAGTTGCTGCAGTACTTTAACAACTGCAGTTTGCTTCTTTTATTTTGTAAACTTAACATTGATTTACTGCAATGCTTCTGCTTCCAGATTCTACAATTTGCTTCAGTACTTTAAAATTTTTTTAGTCTTGATTTTACTACATTGCTTAAGCTCCCTAATGCATGCATGCCTCCAGAGAAAGAAAATGCAGGCTTGGATTTAGCTTTGTGGTTTGCATGCAAATTTGATGAAGTTCAAAACAGAAAAGGAGGGGGCTGCAGGCCTTTTTGGATGAAGTTGCAATTTTTCCTTTCAGGTTAATGTGTTACAGATTTTCTTCAGGTTTATGAATCTGAGAATGGAATTGCAATTTGATTTTCTGGTTACTGGAAACTGGTTTTGGATTTAGTTTGTGAGAGGGGAATTTACATGATTTAGTTTAGAACAGAATTTTGTTTTTGAAGAGAATGATCACAAATTTTAGATCTTGGTTTGAATCTTGATTACAGATCTCTTAAGTTACAGCTGAAGATTTCCTTACATTTTGAATTGAAGAAGAATAGAAAAGAAAACGAGGTGAGGAAAAAAAATTATGTGTTAAGTAAATTTTTGATTTAATTAAAAGAAAAGAAAAAGAAAATCAAATAGGACACTTGTTCTATTTTTAAACATTTGTCACTTGCTTATTTTATGGCTTAACATGTGTCATTTAAGTATCTTAAGAAACTTACACTTATATTTAGAGTATTTAATTTAATTTAATTTGTTTATAAAACTCTAACTTATTTTATAAGAGCTTTTAAATCTTATTTTATTTCTTATGTAATATATAAATGAATTTACCTCTTTTTAAATTAAAAAGAAATGAAAACAATCAAATTGTAAATATAAGCTTATTCATATATTTAAGTGTTTTATTCTTTTAAAACATTAAATTCAAACTTAAAATTAATTATCAAATCCAATTTTAAAATCAAGTTACATACATATGCATATATAACTCTTATTAAAATTAAAAATAACAATTCTATTTCTAACAACCTATTTATGATTATAAAAACTAAGTATTCTCAATATCATTTGAAAATAACAAATTAAACAATATTTAAAATGATTTATAAAAGATATCATAAATTACTTCTATTACTTAATAAATTAAGATCATATGTAAATTTATTTTAAATTCTTATATATACATTCAAGCAATAATTTAAAAATAAAATACAACTAAGTTTTTAATGTTAATCTAATTTAAATTCATATCCAAGTTAATTAAATATAAATTTAAACAAATAAGATTTTCCTTTAATATAAACCATATAATTATTTATTGAATTGTCTTTGAAAAGTTAAATGTTAAGTTTAAATCAAATTTCCAATTTACCAAATATAAAATAAGATTAGATAATTGATTTATTTATTGAGTTCCAAATCAAAGTTTATCAATTTACAATATATACAATTATATATATATATATAATCTTCTAATTTAAATATTTGTTAAAAGAAGATTATTAAATCTATTTGAATTATTATTAACAAAATTATCAATATCAATTTAATTTTAATACTGATTATTAAATTGATATTGTCAAAAATTCCGGGATGTTACATCAAAGATTGTAATAAACATTTGTTTGAATAAATTTCTGTTTGAATTCAAATTCTGTGTTATTTATTTTTATTCAGCAAATATTTATTTAATCTATGAAAAATAAAATGGTACATTAACAAATACATTTAAACGAATATATATATATATATGTTTATTATCATCAAACAAAAATCTACATTTAAACGAATATATATATGTTTATTATCATCAAACAAAAAAAATCATATAATCACATATTCAACAGAGATGAAATGATTTTTAAATTCCATGGGAAAATTTTACGTTATAGAAAACATGATTTTGGAGATAGGTTTCAATTCTCATAATTTTCTGAGTTTATATGGATTTTATATGAATTTTATAGTGAAGAAAATGAGTTATTAGGTTATAAATTATTTACGGCTAAAATAGAGATTATTTGGTTTGAAATTTTTATATGTTGGAAAACACCTTAAAAAAGTTTTTTTGGAATTTTTTCAGATTTTTCCTAAGTGTTTTGATGAATATATAAAATTATGTAAGGCATGAGACTTAAATGTTTTATATATTTAATTTAGAAATGGGTTTTATATATTTAATTTAGAAATGGGCATTTCATAAAATAAAATTATTATTTAATTTTGAAATTAGTGGCATCTTTTCTGAAAAGTGTTTGTTAACCAATCAGAATTTGATAAACAAAGGAAGATTAATTGAAAAGTTATATCTTTTAAGTTAAAAATAAGAAAAACATGTTTTTAGCATGTTTCAATCATTTTAGGCATAAACCTTTCGACCCATACCTTCCAACAACGATGCAAGGTTATACCTTTCGACAAGGTCAAAGTCTAATGCATAGGGTATCAAGTCCCTTGATATGTAATGGAATGAACAAGATCGAAGGGTTCTTAGTCGAAATGTTGGATGCCAAAGAGGTTGTAGTATGTTTGTTTTATAAACCAAAAGCTTATGCCTGCTTGCTTTCGAAAAGGAGCTTTCGACTCGGTTGCTTTCGATATGGTTGCTTTCGACCTAGTCATATATTTGAAATAAAGGTTTTAAACCTTCTGACATAATCGAGAGGTTAGTTTTGAAACATTCGACAATCGAAAGATTACCGCTGCTTTACTTGGTTTTGAACCTTCCGACACAGTCGAAAGGTTATAGCCTCTTTTTCTAACCTTTCGAAGTCGTTGCTTTCGATAAAGACAAAAGGTTCACATGTTTTAAAAACCAACCGCTTCTCCCATTACTTTCGAAAGCTCTCAAAGCTTTCAATTTAGATGATTTACCCTTGTTTTATAACTGAAGTATAACCCTAAGCTTTCGAAGAAGTTGTTTAAAAAAGGTGGAGGCCTATTGTTTTATATGAAATCTTTTAAAGCTTTCAAAGCAAACCTTCCGATTAGGTCGAAAGTTGTTTCCATTGTAGTCGAAAGATTTTAAAAAGAGGACTTCTGCATATTTTAACTTGAACCCAGTAAGCTTTCAAAAGGTTTTGTATTTTAAGAGTCGAATGTTTTCGAAAGTTTGAATTGATGAATGGTTTCAATGGTTTCGAGAGGTTTGGATTCGAAAGGTTGTTTTGAAGAACTTTCAACAAGGTCGAAAGGTCTGGTTTTAAAAGATTTGAAAACCCAATGAATGAGGGTGGCTTCGGATCGAGGCATCAACTTGTCATCAACTGATTAGAATAATGATGAATAAGTGACAAACTCCACATTAACGTGGTTAAGTCGCTTACACATGTACGGGATTATGAACGGTCCCCAGGCATGCTCTGAGACGACTATCAACTGCATCAATGTAGGTGTTTGCACTTTGACGTCTTTGTTTTGCTTTTTTTTTTTCTGTTTTTTTTTGCATCTGCACATGATTTAGTTGGACATTTTTGTTGTAAGATTCATCTGAATCTAAATCTGCTATTTATAATTCCGTAATAGCCAAGTCACTTACACATGCACATGATCATGAACGGTCCTCAAGCATGCTTTGGGATGGCGATGAATCACCATAACAAATAATTAGAAAACTCACTTGAATGCGAAATCTAACATTGATGATACTATGTCCCTCCCCCTTCCTCCCACCCGAGCACACACAGCTCGCCTCGAACGGCACCTGACCATGAATGGTCAAATTTCGCCTTGAACGACACCCAATCGTGAACGATCAAAATTCACCTCGAACGACACCCGACCTCGAACGATCACGGTTAGCCTCGAACGTCACCTGACCAGGAACGGTCACATATCGCCTCTAACGGTAATACGATCTCGAATGATCGCCATTCACTATCAGGTAAGATCGTCGATCTCTTTAAGGTTATCAATAGGACATAAACATCTAGTTTACATTATTACAAAACACACCTTCCTACCATAAGGCATGTTTTAAGGGGCAGAGTGTTAGTCCGCCTTTTGGCAAGGCAACATACATATGGATTTAACCCAATCAAAAACACAATGTTCAAAGCTGGATTTTCACTGATAATGAACGTGATCACGAAGCCAAAATATAGCATAGTCGATGAACAAACAACACAAGATGTTTAAAAAATAGTTTCAACAAAAATTAAGTCGTTTCAAGTTGCTTGGAGTTGGCTTTGAGTCATCCCTAAGCTTACTTCGAGTCATGTAAGAGTTTGCTTTGGGTATTTGATGGGGTAGCATGTTTACATGCTGCTTCGAGTCACTACATCACTTGCTTCGAGTAACCGAAGGGTTTACTGTGGGTCAAGGAGGCAACTGCTTTGAGTCACAGCCATGTATCAACCTTCATATCCTTACCCATGTCATTCGTATCCATCCCGCGAAACATCAATTTGTGTCCACCCACTTAAGCCACACGGTTCATACCCAAGTGACCATGACAACCATCAACAAACATACTGGTTTCGTATCAATGCAATTCGTACCCATCATGTTGCACTCGCTCCTTTTCGTATCCATCAGAGACTATTCACTCGTATCAACGCATGTTTTGTATCGATTCACTTTAACATGTGCCTCGTGTCAATCACCTAGGCCATTGATACGAAATTGTTATGCACTTCGTATCAATCACTTTTCACCGATACAAAACCAACATCTAGTGATCGATACGAAGGCTATATGCTTGCATCGATATGAAAAGAATACCTGATCGATACAAAAGACAATTGCACATGATGGATACGAAATGTATGGTACAAAGGAGGTTACATAGAAGAGATACGAAGCAAGCACGTTCGAATAAGGAAGCAGTCAACTCGGCATGAAAAGTGGATTGATCCTAAAAGATAGCACCACATCATCTAGCAATCACATGCGTCCTAAGGATACAAATGAGAGCGATACGAACGTATCGATATGAGCTCGGTTACATATTGAAGACCCAAACTACATCGATCATATCTCACAATCTACAAGTCCAAATGTCACCAAATTTTCATAGGAGCTTGCGTACAACCTCAAGAATGTCTATGATCGATCCTAACCCAAAAGAGAAATTTTGGATCGATATGAATTTGGTTTGTATCGATCATGGATCGAGTCGAAATGACATGGGATCGATCACATCGGCCTACCCGCGTGAGAGAAGGAGTCTTCCAATATCTGAGCGAGATATTTGTAGCCTACACACATAAGGAGCAATCCAAGGCCTTTAGAAAAGATATATTTTGGCTCTTCTACACCAATACTCTGCCGAAATCATTATTGTAACTCGGTTCTACTGTTGTAAACCTTTATAAAAAATGATTTATAATCAATAAAACAACGACTCTTTAAAGTGGACGTAGGATACAACATCGAACCATTATAAATCTTGCGTTTCTACTAATTTCCTTTTAAATTTTGTGTATTATTCATATTTATATTCTCTACATACTTGCTATCTATGATTGTGAACGAGTGCTTTCGTTGACAATTGGGGTTTGTGACCAATTATGGTGCAAACCATATTTTAGTAGAATATTATGAATATTCCTTATGAAATAAAACTATAATATGGTATTATTTTTTGTAACAAAATGATGCATTGGAAAATACAAGAGTATCTAATATTATTTATAGTTTTTTTGAAATTATAGACTAAGCCGTAGTTTTGAGAAATAATTTTATCGTATGATTTTGAATCATATGGTACTTGTTAATTATATCTCAAACAATAAAAGGCTGTGCACTCATTTAGTTGGAGTATCATAAGAGCTGATGAACTCTTTGGACTGATACATATAGATATATGCAATCGTAATTCTATAAATACCAAAACAGTTCCACGTACTTTGTCATATTCACTGATGAGTTATCGTCGACATAGACATATATGTTAGTCCTTGAGATAATGGTTTTGATGACAACAACCTTAGAATAGGAGACAATATAAATACTAACATTATAGTTTAGAAATATATGTATATGCAGGATTTGACCATGCAGGTACCAAGAATGAAGACTATACAGTATAGGGATTCAAGATATCAAGATTGAAGACTCATGAGTATCAAGAATATCAAGAGTTCAAGATTGCAAGAATAAGTAATTTAATTAGGAATTTTGTTAAAACTTCTAGAAAAGCACTTGCATCTTAAAATCCAATTTATTCATGGAATGGAATCCACTTTGAGCATGTTAAAGGGATGGAACCCTAAGTAGGATTGAACATACGAAAAATCTAGTGGGACATTGTTTTGTATCCACTAACTTTTATTCAAAATGATTTTACAAAATTATATCTTGTTTTCAAAATGATTTCAAAACCTTCCTTTTAAAAGAATCAAAATCATCTATCCTGGTTTTAAATACCTTTAGCCTTAAAATAATCTTTAATTTCAAAATCAAATTATCCTTAGTTTTAAACTATCTTTTAATAATAATATATTTAACTTTTAATATTTATACTTAGATTTAAATATAAAATTATAGTAAAATTTTATATATACCAAAATATTATTCTCTATATTTAATTATGTATTTTAACTGCAGTTAAGTATATTTATAAAAGTTTAAAATAGTTTTATTATAAGATAAAAGTTATTTTCAAAGAAAAACAAAACACAAAAATTTCCTTTGGGATGTCGACATACCCAAGTTACCCATGTCAACATAGTGTCAGTTGATTTCAAAAATTTGAATTTCAAAAGAAGTGTCTATTCATCATATCCCTTCACAAATGGACATGGTTGTTGTTCTTCAATAAATAGGGGCCATTTTCAGCGAATTTCTAATCATATATTTTTCTGGTTTTCACCCCTCTTCTTCTTTCATATTTCTTTATACATATTCTTACCATTACTCTGCCGAAATCAACATTGAATCTAACTAGATTATTTCTGGTTTGATTCTCTATCACTATTTCAACAAGATCCTCAGTGCTATTCAGAGTTATAGGCTTCTTTGTAATCATTTCTGTGAGAAAAGTTGTGATTGTAGCCTTGGAAATCAATCAAGTGAGAAAAGGTGTGATTGTAGCCTTGGAAATCAATTGGGTGAACTTGTTGCCCGTGAAATCAAGTATCTCTACGCAGAGGATTGTGAATCTGGAGGGTGTACCTCGTAGCCTTGAAATCGAGGGTGTAATTGTACAATTGCTGTTGAAAGGAAATCCGTACTTGTGTGCGGGACTGGATGTAGGGTAACTCTGAACCAGTATAAAATTCGGTGTGTTCTTTCCTTTACTGCTTTTACTTTATTATTGCATCTATGTTTGTTTCTGTGATCATATCTGTTTCTGAATATTACATACATTTGTGCTTAAATTAACAAAAACTCTAAAAGATTTAGTAATTTCTTAAAACACTGTTCACCTCCCTCTAGTGTTTATCCTAGCCTTAAGATCCGTAATCCGCATTTCTAACATTTGGTATCAGAGCAGGTTTTTCAAAGTTTCATAATCTGATTTTTGAAAAAGTTTTTAAATGGCTATGTTTGTTAATACTAGTTTAGAAATATTCAGATTATCATTCTCTCTTGAGTCTGCATATAATCAATGTTCAAATTCAAGTTGTCTACCAAAATTATTTGATTTGCAGGAAACATGATTTATGCGGATTAAGGAATCAATCTTCAATGGATAAATTGTGAAGATCAAAAAGAATAAATGGATACTCGATAGTGGATGCTCTAGACACATGAAATGAAATCTAGATATGCTGAATGATATAATATACAAAGACGGAGGGCTGGTTAACTTTGGAGACAATTCAAAAGGATATGTGATTGGCATCAGCAAAGTCGGTAACTCTGAAACTCCTATTATTACTAATGTTTTGCTAATTAAGAATGTAAAACATAATCTGTTAAGTATAAGTCAACTCTGCAATAAAGGATATAAAATTAAATTTGAAAAAGATAGGTGTCACATTGAAAATAATAATTCAACCATAATTTTTGAGGGAACTAGGGAAAAGAATATTTATATTCTTAGTATGAAAGTTTCAAATGATAACCTGTGTCTGTTGACAAACACAAGCGACCCTTGGATTTGGCATAAGAGATTTGGTTGAATTTCAAACTCTTATCTAGACTATCTAAACATGATCTAGTAAGAGGTCTCCCTAAAATGAATTTTTAAGTAGATAGTCTATGTGATGCATGTCAATTGGGAAAAATTAGAAAAAGTTACTTTAAATTAAAAGATATGATTTCAACCTCAAAACCTCTTGAATTACTTCACCTTGATTTATTTGGTCCATCTCAAATTCTGTCAATAAATCATAGAAAATATGTTTTTGTAATTGTAGATGATAATTCTAGATTTACATGAACAATATTTTTGAAACATAAAAGTGATAATTTTGAATGTGTTAAGAACTTTACAAAAAGGATTCAAAATCAACTTTCTCTAAAAATTATAACCATCCGCGGTGATCACGGTGGTGAATTTAAAAATGAAAAGTTTGCGGAATTCTGCAATAAAAAGGGAATAACTCATAATTTTTCATTTCCAAGAACTCCACAACAAAACGGAATAGTAGAACGTAAAATTAGGACGATTCAAGAGTGTGCGAGAACTATGCTTTCAGATGATAAATTACCAAAGTATTTTTAGGCAAAAGCAGTTACTACCGCCTGTTATATTTTAAATAGAATCTTAATTAGACCTTTAACTGATAAGACATCTTATGAACTTCTTTACTCAAAGAAACCTAAGGTATCTTATTTTAGAATTTTTGGAAGTAAATGTTTTATTTTAAATACAAAAGATAACTTAGATAAATTTGATCCTAAATCCGACAAAGGTATCTTTATCAGATATTCTAATAAAAGTAAAGCATACAGAGTGTTTAATTTAAAAACTAATACCATCGAAGAAATAATGCATGTTTCATTCGATGAAACTCTCAAAAGTTTTGAAGATTCAAATGATGAAGAGGATTTAATCACTCAAAATCAAGAGTTAACTGAAACTGATAATGAAATTAATCATCCTAATAAAAGGATTAAACTTTTAAAAGATCATCCTATAGAAAATATACTAAGAGATATGCATTTTGTTGTTAAAACTAGAAATCAACTAAGTCAAATGAGTAATGTAGCTTTTATATCAACTATTGAACCCAAAAAGTCCAAAAGAAGCATCAACTGATGATTCATGGATTTTGTCCATGCAAGAAGAATTAAATCAATTCACTAGAAATGATGTTTGGGAACTTGTTCCTAGACCTGAAAATAAAACTATAAGTGGAGCTAAATGGGTTTATAAAAATAAAATGAATGAACAAGGAGAGATTGTTAGAAATAAAGCTCGGTTAGTCGCTCAAGGTTATTGTCAAGAAGAAGGAGTAGATTTTGATGAAACCTTTGTGTCGTAGCAAGATTAGAAGCTATTAGGATTCTACTTGCTTTCGCAAATCATAATAATTTCAAATTATTTCAAATGGATGTTAAAAGTACGTTTTTAAATGGATTTGTAAGAAAGGAAGTATATGTTGAACAACACCACTTTTTGATAACGAAAAATTACCAATCATGTTTACAAACTTAAGAAAGCTCTATATGGTCTAAAACAAGCTCCTAGAGCCTGACATGATAGTTTAAGATCTTACTTATTATAATCAATTTTGAAATTGGTAAAGTAGATAATACTCTTTTCATTAAAAGAAATAAAAATGATATTCAACTAGTACAAGTTTGCGTAGATGATATCATTTTTGGATCAACTAATTTTGAAATGAATAAAGAATTTTCTAAAATAATGAGAAAAGAGTGTGAGATGAGTCGTATGGGTGAATTAAACTTCTTTTTAGGATTACAAATAAAACAATTAGATAATGGTGTCTTTATTAGTCAAGAAAAATATGCCAAAGACCTAATTAGTAAATTTGGTTTGACTACTGCAAGTGGAAAATCCACTCCCATGGCAACCAATGAGTACCTTAGTAAAGAAGATCTCTCAAACGATGTAGATCAAAAATTGTATAGAGGAATGATTGGATCACTACTCTATATCACTGCTAGTAGACCTGATATCATGCATAGTGTTTGTCTCTGTGCAAGATATCAATCCCAACCTAAAGAGTCCCACTTAAAAGCCATAAAACGTATCATAAGATATGTTAAACACACCTCCGATTATGGCTTATTTTACCCTAAAAATGATTCTTTTGACTTAATATCTTACTGAGATACTGAATATGCTAGTTGTAAATCAGAACGAAAAAGTAAAAGTGGAACTTGTCACTTTTTGGGGCATTCTCTGATTTCCTAGTTTAGTAAAAAGCAAAACATGGTTTCTTTATAACAACTGAAGCAGAATATATTTCTACTGCTTTGGCTTGTTCACAAGTAATATATATGCAACACCAATTTATTGTAATAATACTAGTGCGATAAATTTATCCAAAAATACTACTCAACTTGCTCGAACTAAAAATATTGATATAAGACATCATTTTCTTAGAGATAATATAAATAAGGAAGTAATTACTCTAGATTATATTAATTCTGAGAATCAAATTGCTGATATATTAACAAAATCCTTGAATGAATCAATATTTACTAACTTAAGATGATAGTTAGGAATTTGTTCAATAACTGAAATATAAAAATATAAATAACAAAGTATAATTAAAAATTTAATCAAAATAATTCAAATAGTAAAAATTTCAAGGACCATGTCGACATACCCCCCAACCCATGTCGATATATAACGATTTTTTATTTTTAAATTTTTTCCCACCAAAATTCAAATAATTGGTTATATATTCTTCTTATTTTTGAAATTTGATCATTCTCTCTGTTCTCTCTCTGTTCCGACTTTTGAAATAAGTTAAACCATGGCCTCCTCTTCCAAATCAAACAAAAATTCAACCTTTTGATTCCCTTCTCCTACTTCTGGACCGTTTCAACGAACCATGCTCGCTCGAGTGACAAAAATGGAGGATTCTCTGAAGGATGCACTGCAATTATTGACTGAAAATCAAGTGGTGCAACTTAGAATGGCGAAAGAACAAGAGAGGAAAGGCAAAATCCTTAGGAATTTGTAAAAATTTCTATTGGATAATCATGCTAACCCAATTTTGATTGACGAAGATTCTTTAGGAGATCAAGTGCAAGAGGGCAGCGAGGAAGAAGAAGGAGAAGAAGAAGCATTCATGGGAGAAAAGCATGTTGAAGAAGATGACAAAGTCGTTTGTGTTGGCGAAGTGTGCTTTGACAAAGATGGAAATCTTGTCGAACAACATGGAAATTTCTGTTTCCACTATCCAAACTGTTCGGTTCATAGATCTCCCATTTTCAAAGACACTCATTAGTTTCTTTTCTCCTTTTCTTATTGTTGTATGTTCTTTCTTACGTTCTCTACGAAAATGTAAATATAACTATATAGTTAATAAATAATTTGTGTTCTTATATGTGTTCTATTAAAAGTATTATTATATGGATACTTAGTTAGGATAGTAGTAGTTTAGGACTAAGTTTTAAGTTTTAGAGTTAAGTGTTGATTATTTATGATAACACTATCCTTATAGTCACAAGTCATAGAGTATTAGATTAAGGGGGAGTTCTATAATTTGGAGTTACTTTTTATTGATGACAAAGGGAGAGAAATATAAAATAGGATAATTAGACATAGATTAAGAGGGAGTTATTAGTGTTAGGGGGAGTTATTAGGATAAAAGTAATATTTTAGAAACAAAGGTTGTCATCATCAAAAAAGGGGAGATTGTTAGTCCTTGACATGATGGTTTTGATGACAACAACCTTAGAATAGGATTATAAAATATAAATACTAACATTATAGTTTAGAAATATATGTATATGCAGGATTTAACCGTGTAGGTACCAAGAATGAAGACTGTACAGTATAGAGATTCAAGATATCAAGATTGAAGACTCATGAGTATCAAGAATATCAAGATTATCAAGAGTTCAAGATTTCAAGAATAAGTAATTTAATTAGGAATTTTGTTAAAACTCTTAGAAAAGCACCGACATCTTAAAATCCAATTTATTCATGGAATGGAATCCACTTCGAGCCTGTTAAAGGGATGGAACCATAAGTAGGATGGAACCTACGAAAAGTCTAGCGGGACATTGTTTTGTATCCACTAATTTTTATTCAAAATGATTTTACAAAATTATATCTTGTTTTCAAAATGATTTCAAAACCTTCCTTTTAAAAGAATCAAAATCATCTATCCTGGTTTTAAATACTTTTAGCCTCAAAATAATCTTTAATTTCGAAATCAAATTATCCTTAGTTTTAAACTATTTTTAATAATAATATATTTAACTTTTAATATTTATACTTAGATTTAAATATAAAATTATAGTAAAATTTTATATATAACAAAATATTATTCTCTATATTTATTTATGTATTTTAACTATAGTTAAGTATATTTATAAAAGTTTAAAATAGTTTTAATATAAGATAAAAGTTATTTTCAAGGAGAAACAAAACACCAAAATTTCCTTTGGGATGTCGACATACCCAAGTTACCCATGTCGACATAGTGTCAGTTGATTTCAAAAATTTGAATTTCAAAAGAAGTGTCTATTCGTCATATCCCTTCGCGAATGGACATGACTGTTGTTCTTCTATAAATAGAGGCTGTTTTCAACGAATTTCTAATCATATATTTTTCTAGTTTTCACTCCTCTTCTTCTTCCACATTTCTTTATACATATTCTTACCATTACTCTGCCGAAATCAACATTGAATCTAACTAGATCATTTCTGGTTTGATTCTCTATCACTATCTCAATAAGATCATCAGTGCTATTCAGATTTATAGGCTTCTTTGCAATAGCTTCTGTGAGAAAAGGTGTGATTGTAGCCTTGGAGATCAATCAAGTGAGAAAAGGTGTGATTGTAGCCTTGGAGATCAATTGGGTGAACTTGTTGCCCGTGAAATCAAGTATCTCTACCCAGAGGATTGTGAATCTGGAGGGTATACCTCGTAGCCTTAAAATCGAGGGTGTAATTGTACAATTGATTTTGAAAGGAAATCCATACATGTGTGCGGGACTGGATGTAGGGTAACTCCAAACCAGTATAAAATCAGGCGTGTTCTTTCCTTTACTGCTTTTACTTTATTTCTACATCTGTGTTTGTTTCTGTGATCATATCTGTGTCTGCATATTGCATACATTTGTGTTTAAATTAACAAAAATTCTAAAAGATTTAGTAATTTCTTAAAACACTATTCACCCCCTCTAGTGTTTATCCTAGCCTTAAGATCCATAATCTGCATTTCTAACAATATGTATTTGATACACATGTAGTATGTCTATGGTAGAATTATAGTATATAAAATAGAAGTAAATAAAATAATATGTGATGGAAATGATTTGATTTGATTGAATGAGTGAGTATATTGGAAAATGTTCTTAACGTACATAAAATGAACAAAGATTCAATCTCCAAATTACTCCTTAAAGTGGTATATAATGATGCATCGATATGGAGTAATCAGACTTTGTTGGACAATGTACGAGTAATTATGAGTGAGGTTGAGCTAGTTTCCTTCTATAAGGTAATGTACTTAAGGGTAATACACAAGGTTAATATTATTTACAGTTTACAAAATTTTACAAGATAAGGGTTTATAAGAAACTCTAACATATCCTAGGCCATGGAGTTGGCAGGTTGTGTGTGTCAAAAGATTGCATGTAATAATTATTCATAAGGGATCTTGTATAAATCTACCCAAAAGAGTTTTTAGAAGACTGTCATTGGATGACATATTTATGTTTTGAACATAAGTTTTGAAAACTAAAATCAAATCAGTTTCATAAATATAAAAATTCATAAAACATTTACGATACCTATTCTGTTGCATCGAGAAACAATTGTTGTTTCAAGAAATACCAACTTCATTGTGAAGTTTCTTTGAAGAATTCCGGTGGTAAAATGGAATTGGATACGATCCATAGATAATACTGATTAGATGCGATGAAATGAAATTAACTAACCCAAACAAACACAATATATTAGAGTGTCTAATAAGTATTCTCGCACGTTGAAGAGAAACTATGAGTTTCTTATTAGTGTCAAAAATATATAATCCTAGATTATTTAATTAAACCATTGAGAGTGTTGACTCTATATGTATGATGAGCAAATCCGAAAGAATTCTAAGTACACTAACAAAATATAGATTTTGGTGGTCGTAACTGAAGTGATATGATCCATCGACCATGAGTGTGTCTTTATGAGTAAGACTAATGCAGATGGAACTAAATGAGCAATGTTGAAAAAAATAATATTGTAAATTTCGATTGTTGAAATTAGCGTAATAGATTCGATATTCAACATGTTTAAGTCAATTCGGATATAGTCACAAAATTATCACTTGATAAGTCCTAGTGTTATGATACATATACATACATACATATATATATACATTGAAATAGAAAATTCAAAATAATTATTTAGAGTAAGTTGTTTACGCATATTAACCAAAAAGTCTCAAAGTCAGTGAGAGCGATATTGAGTTTGTGAGTCTTTGGATATGATCCAAGAAATGATACAAAAGTATCATTTTATAAGCATCAAGATTGAATAAGTACTTTGGTAGAAATATCAAACAGTTTAATTTTCAATCAATTTGTAGAGGAAGCGTGTGTTCATAATAAAGAACGTTAAAAGGTACATTGATATTTCTAAACTATACGTAAACAACACACTGTTGATTTTAACGATGTACTTGTGTCTAAATCAACCTTAGTTGTTTAAATACTCAAGATTGGATTGATAAATATGTTTTTTATAGTAAGTATAAAAGATGATGGGAATGTCCCAAAATATATGAAAGAACACCTTATCAAAATATTTAATATGAAACTTGTAAAATTGATTCCTTTGCATTGGCAAAAGGAATTATCATACATGTTGTGTTGTAAATGATATCATGATATGTCTATATATTCGATACGTGAAGCAAATATTAAATCCAAATTGATATCACTAAATGATTGTTTGAAGTGTTCTTGCATATTTATGAAATAATAGAGATTTTTTACAGAAACAAAACTCCTTATGAAGGAGTGTTCAAACTTAAACTTCATAATAGTAATATATTCAAGTTAAAAATCTTTAAGTTGATGTTCCAAGTAAAAGACCGTGGCTTATTCAATGAAAGAAGGCTACGTACATCGCCTTGAATGTTGCCACAATAAATATAATGATATAAAATTATGAGTGCACAAATTTAAAACCGAGCCGATTCCAAATGTTGAAAATCCCATAACACTGTTACATGGTAACAATGTCGCGATATGGTTTGTAATAGGACTTAAAGCTCACTAGAGGTTGAGAGACATACTCCAAATTATTCCATCTGATATCACCACCTGAGAGAGTTAATTGACAGATTAGATAATTGAAACATAATAGCATACCCATTCACAAAGGGACTGGCCCAACTGGTTTTGAGAAACCGATTTAGGAAGTTAGAATAAGATTCCATAATTGACCTCAAGTGCAAGCGGGAGATTGATAGGGTTAGGGGTATGCCCTAGGGGTAATTATGTAATTTATTACGTATATCAAACTTGTTAAACAATCTTGTTCACAATAAAGGTGCTTCTTTCTATTAACAACTTGATAGAATGTGGTTATATTATCAATTAATTAATTGAATTAAAAGAATATCCAATAGAAAATCCATAAATTGTATATTTTATGATAGTAGTTACAAAGTGTTGTAAACGTGAGTAATTTATCACAATAGAACAAATATACCATTTTAAACGTTCCTAGTCAGGATGCATCGAGACTGGATATCGATGTATCCATCGAGACTAAAGTATGTAATGCTCTGCAATGTTGGATAATGTATTAGTCATGACCACTGGGGCACCAAGGGGTTTCGTACTGGTAGTTATTAGGTAACTATGGAATGACTCACTAGATAGTTTTCTATTGGTCAATATAACTAAGGTCAACCAGAGGGTATCGATGTGACTAATTTACACAGTTCTCTCGGCTTGGGAATACTGTTGATCTTCAACGTGGAAGCTCTGTTTTGATTATATTTAAATCATGGTATGATGTCCATTGAACGACTATAGTTGGGTCAAGCGAAAGCATTGGAAGTGAAACATTATTCAAGAGAAGGCTCGTCTCCTAAGTTATATGAGGTTATATCACGGTCAACTATAGTCAGCTCAAAGTCAAAGTCTCTGGCCAGAGCATTTCGATTAATAAAAATTATTATTATTGAACCAAGGACTTTGTGTTTGGACTATAAAGTTGAATGTGTATGGTATTGGAATTTTAACCATTACCAAATTCCATAAATCTAAAGTGATATAGTTTTGACGAAGAGAATCAGTGTAAATAATTGTCACTATAAGGTATCGCTTATAATAAGTAAAACTAGATTTTATTAAAAGATGTGTAAGCAATGAATTCAGCCAAAATATCACACCACCTGCTAAATGATGCGTGGACATTGACATTTAAATTGTTCAATATTAATCGCTGACTGAATTTACACCTTTGAATCGCCCAACCGTAATGATGAATTCCTCGACAAACCACATTATTTAATTAATTTATTGTAAATTAATTAAATTAATTAGTATTTAAGAAATATTAATTATTATTAATTTTATTTGATGTTGGTGAGTTATACATACTTATGCATTTATAAAAGTTACATTTGCATGCATTGATATATGATATCACTGTAATTAAATAAAAGATAATTACGTGCATTAATTTATGGAATCTTATATCATTTGATAGCATGTAATTTTTAGCCATACCATGTAAAGAAATAAGAGTAAAAAGAGAAAGTTAATCAAAAGAATTAATTAGAGAAGTTTGAATTAAAGAACGTGAAAGGTTTCCTTCTTTCAAATAAAACATATTCTCTAATTCATTTTTTGCATAGAATTGACTTTCTCTTTTTTATATTCTTTTTTTGTAACTTTTCTTGTTCTCTCCTTCTTCTCTAATTGTGATAACCCAGATTTTTGGACATCTGTTAATTGGTAATGAACAGGATTAAATTTATTAAAAATACTAATTTGTATGTTAAATAAATAAAATTCTGATAAATATCTGGATATATATATATATATATATATATATATATATAGAAATTGAAACTATAATAAATGTTGAAAAATAAATCTCTAAATAAATGGATAATTTACTATTTATATATAAAATGATATATGCAAATTTTATAATGAAGATTTTAAGTGTGTTCATATACAAGTATATAAATGTATTTATATATATATATATATATATATATGTTTTGTGAATATAAAACATAAATTTGGACTCAATGTATTAAATTTTCAATGGACATTTAAAGTTGAACTCTATATTTTAAAATTAAAAATACTAAAAATAAATCTTTATTAATTAAAATAAAATAGCTTAAGTTTGAAATAGGATTTGATAAATAATGATACTTTCTTCAAAAACTTATATATACATACATATATATATAAGTTGTATATATAAAGGTATTAAACTATAATAAGGAAACACATAAAAATAATAATTTCATGTAAACTAACAAATAAGGAAATATTGAAATACATGCACTTACATGTGTAAAACAATAAAACATGTATTAAACAAGTGTGAGTATTTTAGAAATGCAAATGACATTTGTAAGAAAATTTAACAAGTGTCATTATTTTATTTTTGTTTTTTTAAAAATAAAATAAATAAAGGATAAAAGAAGATAAATACATTTGTATTCCTTTCTAATTTCTTTTGCTATCTTCATCTTTCAAAACAAAGAAAACAAAACCCGTAAAACTAAAAAAAAGAAAAAAAGAATCAAATTCAAACTACACCAAGCTTTTACAAATTCTCAAAACCTAAAACTCAACAAATTCAAGAGATTCAACTAAGTTTTATCAACAGCAAGCAAGGTCATGGCATGCAAAACTCATTTTAGAACAAAGTAGATTCAAGAATCAGGTTACAGTTAAAATCGGCTATTAGATCAATCTTTTCCCTGTCCCCTATTCATAAATTACAAGTGACTAACATTTATTTTAGAGAAGCTTAAATCTGTGTTCACATACTAATGCATGTGATTAATAGTTGTTGTTATGTTGTGAATATAATTTACATGGGTGAATTTTTCCTAGAATATAGTTGGATATCTGTGTGTATATATGTGAATGTCTGTATGTTGAATCTTGCTCTGTGTTTGTTTAAAACAGACTCAATTAGTTTTGAAATTCCTCAAAACTCCTTCTTAATCTCTTTAGTATTTTATCTCTTAATGAAATATGTTAGTATTAACAATATTAACAATATTTGATTTTTAAAAATGTTCTTATGCAAAATTTGTACACAGATTTGCTGGAAAGGGAAAGATTACAAAGAAAATCTTTCCAAGTCAGAAATTTAAGTATTTTTAACTCAAGTTTTGTTTATCTGATCTGATTCGATAGTGGAAAAGATTATTTTTAAAGGTAAAATCCAAATTTTTAAGCTTGAATTAGAGGTGAATTTAGGGGTTGATCAGAAATTTGGAAAATGCCAATTTCCGGTAATCACGACAATATGTCGCCTCAGGGTTGGTGCTGAAGCAAGATGGGGGTTGGAGGTTTCGACAAAAATTGGTCGAAGTGGTTATCATTTGCCATGAGGCGCGGTGAGGTGTTTGTAGGGTTTAAGAACCTAGGTGGGTCGGGGACGTATTCGGGTTCGTCGCGACGACTATGGCTCATCGGACTTGGGCAGAGTGGGGGAATTAGAAGCGTTGGTCGTCAATGAAGTTTTGGGTAGGGAGATGAGATTTCTAGTGATCGGTGGTAGCGTCACAAGGGAGGTTTTTGGTGATGCCTTGTTCCAGATTTTGGGTTCGTTAGCTTTTTTTGTTTCCGTATTCGATTGTTCGATCTGGTGGTCGGAATCGAAAGGTAAGGTCGTAGGCGACTCGTCGGCGGTGGCAAGCAGGGTCGGAGCTTCGTCGTGGGTTTGTGCACATGCATGAGGTGTTCCAGCGTCTCAGATGTGTGCGATGTTGTTTGGCATCAGGGTAGTGGGGGTTGTTGCTCGGGAGTGTCTCGAAGCGGTGTGTTCTCGTGAGTTGCTCGCGAGTGACTAAGGGGGAGGGTGGTTTAGTGCTTTTGCTCGGTTTTTTTAATTGTCATGATATCAGGATTTTTAAATAAAGGAAATAGCAAGATTTAAAAGTATTAAGTAAATGCAAGTTAGAAGAAAATGATTAAACAAGTTTTTAAGTATTATAAAATCAAGTTCTTTTTAACTAATTTCTTAAACTATTTCTTTCAAATAACAATTGCTTATTTAAGACCTGGTTAAGTAAAAGGTATGAAATTTATTTAACTTAGATTAAGTGAAATCTTAAGTTTATTTAAAACTTAATTATTAATGTAATTAAGTAGTAATTGAAAGGATAAAATGTTTTTATCATTAATTAAACTTAAGATCTTAAGCTAATAGATTAATGACAATTAATTCCTAAAGTTTATTAAGTAAGATTTTAAATGAGAATTAACAAGTTAATTAAGATAAATGACTTATCATTTAGTTGATAAATTGAAGGATAATTATGAACTTAATTAAATTTATTAAGTAATTAAAGAGAAATTAATTAATTAATGGAAGGATTAATTAATTAATAATTAAGGGTTATAAGTTAATTAATTATAGATTAATTAACTAGTAATCAGAGATTAATTAATGTAAGTAATTAGAGATTAATTACTTAAATGATAATTACTTAATATAAGTAATTACAGGATAAATCTATTAAGGATTAATTAATTTAATTAGTAATTAAAAGTTAAATTAATTAATAATTAAAAGTTAATTTACTGAGGAATACTAACCAATGGGATAATTACTTGATGAAAGTAATTAAAGGTAAATTTCTTAAGAAAAGTAATTAAGGATTAATTACTTAGTGTAATTAATTGAAGATCGATTAATTAAGAATTGATTAATTTGGGAAATAAATCAAGGATTAATTAATTAATGAGTGTGATTAATTAAAGGATAATTAATCAATGGAAGTGCTTATCGGATAATTAATGTGAGTAATTAATTATGGATAATGTAGTTAATTTGAATGGGTGGAAGTTAAATTAATTTGAGCAATTAATTTAAGGCTAGTATCTTAATGTGATTGGAGAAGAAAATCAAGGAATGATTAAGTAACGGTTTGTAATCAATTACTGCTAAGAATTTAATTTATTTTAAATTAATTAGAAATGATATGACAAATTAATCTTGCTTATAAATGATTGAATAATATTGTATGCCTTAGATTAGTTGATATCTCCGATATGTGATTTGTAATGCTATGTGATATGATATGTTTGGTTTAAACTGTGATAATACGGTTATCTATCAATGATAAATTACCGTGTAAAGGTGACATGCTGTATTTGAAGTTTGAATTGTAATTCACTTGAATAACTTGGGTTAAGATGGTATTGAATTCGAAGAGACCGGGGTCGGGTATCAGTAAATACCCGAACCCACTTCGATTGTAATATACCATAATTCTTTATAGACTTGATATGTATAATCAATAGGATGGAATGAAATAGTCTAAATGAACTGGACCATTGAAACTAAGTAAGGGTACTTAGAGATTGATTTGTGAAATAAGTGTTGACTAATAACAAGTTTAGAACTCGTAGTGAAGTACGAGTTACCTCAGAATTTAAGTATGTTATAACTTAGTGTTTTCAAGTTATATGGGTTTACTCACGCTGGTTTCCAGCCTGACCCGGGTGGTACTTGGTGTAATGCTCGGGTCAGACCGAGTATTACAGGTTTCCACGTAAGGACGTTCTAATGCTCCGGAGGCGAGGTGGACGGCAGGAACGTATGGAGTGTATTTCGCTGTGATATATTTCTATTTATCTGGGACAAGTAAATTTTAACTGTCCAGTGCCGTGTAATGGTTGTAACTCTGATGTACTAAAATGTAAATCGACTGATACAGTTTTTCTTGTATAACTGTTATTATTATTTGATATTATATTTTGATCCGCTGCGAATGTAAGATTCCATGATTTGTTTCTGTTTCTTCTTCTACCTATTTTCTTCTTTTCCTAACTATCTGGAATTTTCGAGGTCGAAATTTTTTGGGTCGTTACATTTTGGTATCAGAGCAGAAGGTTAAGCAAAAACCTTGGCTCTGGTGGATCTACTCATAAGGATAGGGTCAGTGGTACCCTAAAATGAGTTGAGTGTATATATATTTATGAGAGTGTACTTGTTATTTTCTTATATAAAGGTTTTAAAGAATGATTTTCATAAAAGCTTATATTTTATATATAAAGCAATAATTGGTTGTTGAATATTGAAATTGAATAAGAATTAGGTGAGATATATATATTAAAATGGGAATTGAATAAAATGAACTATACAGATAAGATGGATTAGAATTGGTTTCAAACCAGAATATGGAATGATTATTGTGTTTAATAAGGGGATGTTGTTTTCTAGTAAACATTGATAAAGCAAAATGAAAAAGTTATAGGGCAGAAAACTTTTAGATAAGTATAACTTATAAATTGAAGTGGGTTTTAAATTGTGAAGTTTTGAATCCTAAGTTTAGGAACATTTGAAATTGTTTTCAAAATGTTAAAGGAAATGATATTATTAACACTATTTTGAGTGCGATCTTATTTTAAAAATAAGAAATGTTTGGAAATTTTTGAAGGAATTTGTTTTGAATTCAAAACCAAAGGTGGTTTAAAAATTAATGTAACTTAGTATGTAAAGGAAATAAATATGTATATTTGAAATAAACTTTAAGGTTGATTTTTGAATTTTCCTTGGAATGTGATGTGAAACCCAAAGTGAAATAAGTTTTTAAACTTAAGTGGGAAAATTATTACTATGAAGTTTAAAATTTGAAATGGGAATTCAAATTGGGTAAAGTTGTCTAGATTAAATTGAAGTGAATTTAATTTTGGGGAAACTAAATAAATTTAGAACAAACAACCTGAATTGGAAATTTCAAGATGAAATTGAGATTTAACTTGGAAAGTTAAATGATGGATTGAATTGGAGTTTGTGTAATCTCAAAATGGGTTTGAGATCTGGAAATTGGAAATGGATGGATGTTTTAAAATAATTTGGATAATATTATCCTATTGTAATTAATAATCTTTAAACTGTGAATTGTATTTTTTAAATGAATGAGGAAATAGAGTGTGGTAATATATGCATTATTGAGATAAAAGGGAAATTAAACTTTAATTTGAAATTAAGGATATGGAATTACTTTGAATTCAAGATTTGAATGTTAAGAATTGAATTTGTAAAATAAAATTGTTTAAGAATCGATTTCAATGTTGAAAGATAAAATTGGGTAATAAATTGAATTTTTAAAGATAAAATTGTTTTAAACTCTTATTTGAAATTTGAAATAAGTTAAGTAAAGATAATTTAAGTGGAATCTTGAAATTTTGACTCAGAATTAAATTGTTTAAAGACTTTAAATAAAGGTTAATTTAGTTTAAAAGGTTAAACCAACATTTGAAAATTTAACTCGAATTTATATAATTCGAGATGATTAAAAGTGAAACTGAATTTGATATTAGTTCAAATTGAAATTTGGTATGAATAATTTAGAATTGTGATTAAAGTTGAATAGTTTCAAATTCAAATGGAATTTGATTTGAATTTGGAAAGAATCGAGGTTAATTCAACTTGAATTTGGATTAATTCAAACTGGAGTTGAAACAAATTGAAATTGAAAATTGGTACAATTTGAAAATTATTTGAATAAATTGAGATTGAAATCGAAGTGGAATAAAGTTAAATTTGGAGTGAGAATTGAAGTTGTTTAAATTGATTTGAGATTGAATCAATGTTAAGAGGAAGTGGAAATTTAAAATTGAGTTGATTGGAATAAAGACTGGCAGTGGAACTGTTTGGCTCTGAACTATTTTCAAACAAATTGTTTTAATATAAGCTTTCTTAAATCTATTTTTCCAAGCTATTTACTATGTACAATCTTTCTTTTTAAAGCCAAACTATTTTATACTTATTTTACAATTATTTTGGAACTATTTAACAATTTTTCAACTGTTTTATAAACTAGTTACTATTTTTCAACTACTTTATAACTAATTACTATTTCACGATTATTTTGCAATTATTTAAAATTTCTATAACTATTTGACTATTTTCCAACTATTTTATAATTTCTTAACTATTTTACAGATATTTTACAAACTATAATTATTTTTCAACTACTTATCTATTTTTACCTTTTTAAGCTATTTTCTAAATTTAAGCTGGTCAGAGTACATACTATTTATGGTTAAATATGCATTTGAGATAAGAATTGAGGTGATAATCCAAATGGGGATTGAGGCAATTGTGAATAAATGAATAAAGATTTAAGGGAATGTGAATAGAAAGGAGAAAATGATTTAGCTAATAATCAATAAAGATAAATATGTATGATGTATGTATATTATTCTATTCGCATAACGATTTGATCCAGATTCGAACATAGAATTTTGGGATAGTATATCGATCCGAGTTGGTATTATTCACTCGATTTTCAACGGCGAACCTAGATATGGATTTTTGATTGGTTCTGGAAATTCTCTATCATAGCTATGGCTATGCAAGGAGAATGGCAGTTTTTGACCAAGAAACCAGATCTGGGTCCGCACTAGGAAGTCGGATGGATGGTACTAGTTCGAAAGTGAAATTGTGTGATTGAGTGAGCGATCAGATATGATATTGCGTACGGATGGTATATGTACATCATACGGGTTTAAATGAAATTGATTTTGGAAATTTGTGAATAAGAACTGTAAAATGATTTTTGAAATGGAAAGGTACATTTTGAAAATGGATGATGAAATAAAGTAGGAGTTGGACATTTCTATGATTAGAACTCATTTTATAGAAAAGTAATATGGTTAATAATTTTATGAAGGAGTAATCAAATCTAAATATTTGATTTGGAGTGAACAAAGTTATATATCTTTGTTATATAAGATAAATCTCCCCTTGTTGAATCTCTAGCCAGAAGAAAAGAGTTTTGAAAGTATTTGAAGTATAAAAAGGGAATTTGTACAAGTATGAAGTGAACCAAAGATTTTTTAAAAAGTTATATATATCTATACATATATATAAAGGATCTTATGAGAATGATTTTGAGAAAAGGTTTTGGAACTTTTGGATTTGGAAAGGCTTTTGATTTTTGGGAAAAATCAATTTTGGAAATTTGAAAAGCCTAGTTTGAGAATTATCGATTTTGGGATAATCAATTTTAAGAAAGGTGATTTGTATGAGATTCATACTAGGTGTATGATTTGGAAGATACTATATGTGTATAGTATAAAGTGTTTTGAATATGGCTCTGGAGAAAAAGGTGCCCCCTTGAAATGAACATCTTAGGAGTACCATAGTTTGGTACTGCCTTGAGCCTCAAAGGGGGACACTCTAAAGTGGATCCTATGAGGAAGTCCAGAAAAACTGAAGTTCTTGAGGATTATTGGGTTGCGAAAGTCGAGGGCACTGATGCCTACCGAGGCATTTGGGTTATGCTGTGACGATAGTGTAACTCGATGTCGTTGTGATCTACTGTGGACCATAGAGAAAATCGTATGGAGGTGAGTGTCAACGGTCTATGATTGATTTTGATGGGATGGCAACTTAACATTGATAGACTGCGATCTATGGTCGAGTGGAGAAGTTTCATTCTTTTGGCAGCGAAATTCGAGGGCGCTGATGCCTATAGTTATATAGGATTTTGCTGTGATAGCAACGTAACCCCAGATGTAGTTACGATCTGTTAGGTTCCATAGCATAATCAAGGTGCATGGAGTGCCTATAGTTATCTATGGATTTTGCCGGGATGACAATGTAACCATCCGGTTAACTGCGACCATAGATGGGGGTGATGATTTCCAGAGCATTCTCACCAAAGATGTTTCCTCTATTTTCAAAAATGTTTTCTATAATTTCAACAAAATATTTTCCAAGTATTTTAACTGAGTGTTGAAAATGAGTTTACCAAGTACTTATAGATTTTCAGTCCTACGTCTGATCAACGTATGGCTGAATTTCTGTGAGATCGAGGACGGACTTGTTGGAACATCGAATTATAAAATGATATTTTTATAAAACTATTTTGGCAATATTATATAGATTTTAAAGTGTTTTAAAAATGTTCAAAGAGAAAATTTATCTGATTTTAAGTTATTGAATAAATTCTAGCTTCGTTCCTTTTCGGGGACGAAAAGATTCAAAGGGGGGAAGAATGTGATAGCCCAGAATTTTAGACGTCTGTTAATTGGTAATTAACAGGATTAAACTTATTAAAAATACTAATTTGTATGTTAAACAAATAAAATGCTCATAAATATCTGGATATATATACACACACATATATACATACATACATATATATATATATATTGAAACTATAATAAATGTTGAAAAATAAATCTCTGAATAAATCAATAATATACTATTTATATATAAAAAGATATTTGCAAATTTTATAATGTTGAAGATTTTAAGTGTGTTCATATACAAGTATATAAATGTGTTTATATATATTATTTTGTGAGTAGAAAACTTAAATTTGGATTTAATGTATTAAACTTTCAATGGACATTTGAAGTTGAATTCTATATTTTAAAATTAAATAATACTTAAAATAAATCTTTATTAATTAAAGTAAAATAGCTTAAGTTTTAAATAGGATTTGGTAAAGAATGATACTTTCTTCAAACACACACACACACACATATATAAGTTGTATATATAAAGGTATTAAACTATAATAAGGAAACACATAAAAATAATAATTTCATGTAAACTAAAAAATAAGGAAATATTGAAATACATGCATTTACATGTGTAAAACAATAAAACATGTATTAAACAAGTGTGAGTATTTTAGAAATGCAAATGACATTTGTAAGAAAATTTAACGAGTGTCATTATTTTATTTTTGTTTTTAAAAAATAAAATAATTAAAGGATAAAAGAAGATAAATACATTTTTATTCCTTTCTCATTTCTTTTGCCATCTTCATCTTTCAAAACAAAGAAAACAAAACCTGTGAAACTAAAGGAAAAAAAAGAAAAATAAGAATCAAATTCAAACTACATCAAGCTATTACAAATTCTCAAAACCTGAAACTCAAAAAATTGAAGAGATTCAACTCAGTTTTATCAATAGCAAGCAAGGTCAAAGGCATGCAAAACTCATTTTAGAACAAAGTAGATTCACGAATCAGGTTCCAGTTAAAATCAACTTCCAGATCAACCTTTTCCCTGTCCTCTGTTCATAAATTACAAGTGAGTAACATTTATTTTAGAGAAGCTTAAATCTGTGTTCATATACTAATGCATATGATAAATAACTGTTGCTTTGTTGTGAATATAATTTGCATGGGTGAATTTTTCCTAGAATATAGTTGGATATCTGTGTATGTATATATATGTGAATGTCTGTATGTTGAATCTTGCTCTGTGTTTGTTTAAAACATACTCGGTTAGTTTTGAAATTCCTTAAAACTCCTTCTCAATCTCTTTAGTATTTGATCTCTTAGTGAAATATGTTAATATTAACAATATTTGGTTTTTAAAAATGTTCTTAAGCAAAATTTGTACACAGATTTACCGGAAAGTGAAAAATTACAAAGAACTTCTTTCCAAGTCAGAAATTAAAATGTTTTTAACTCAAGTTTTGTTTATATGATCTGATTCGACATTGGAAAAGATGATTTTTAAAGGTAAAATCTAAATTTTTTAAACTTGAATTCGAGGAGAATTTAGGGGTTGATCAGAAATGGGGAAAATGTCAATTTTCGGTGATCACAACAATATGTCGCCTCGGGATTGGTGCTGAAGCAAGCTGGGGGTTGGAGGTTTCGGCAAAAATTGTCGAAGTGGTTATCATTCTCCATGGCGGCGCGGTGAGGTGTTTGTAAGGTTTAAGGACCTGGGTGGGTCGGGGATGTATTCGGGTTCGTCGCGACGACTATGGCTCTTCGAACTTGGGAAGAGTGGGGGAATTAGAAGCGTTAGTCGTCAGTGAAGTTTGGGCAGGGAGACGAGATTTCTGGTGATCGGTGGTAGCGTCACAGGGGAGGTTTTTGGTGATGCCTCGTTCTAGATTTTGGGTTTGTCAGCTTTTTTTGTTTCCATATTTGATTGTTCGATCTGGTGGTCGGAATTGAAAGGTAAGGTCGTAGGCGACTCGTCGGTGGTGGCAAGCAGGGCAGAGCTTCGTCGTTGGTTCGTGCACATGCATGAGGTGTTCCAACGTCTCAGATGTGTGCCGTGTTGTTTGGCATCGGGGCAGTGGGGGTTGTTGCTCGGGAGTGTCTCGAAGCGGTGTGTTCTCGTGAGTTGCTCGCGAGTGACTAAGGGGGAGGCGGTTTAGTGCTTTTGCTCGGCTTTTTTGATTGTCATGATATCAGGATTTTTAAATAAAGGAAATAGCAAGATTTAAAAGTATTAAGTAAACGCTAGTTAGAAGCAAATGGTTAAACATGTTTTTAAGTATTATAAAATCAAGTTCTTTTAAACTAATTTCTTAAACTTTTTCTTTCAAATAACAACTGCTTATTTAAGACCTGGTTAAGTAAAAGGTATGAAATTTATTTTAACTTAGATTAAGTGAAATCTTAAGTTTACTTAAAACTTAATTATATTGTAATTAAGTAGTAATTGAAAGGATAAAGTGTTTTATCATTAGTTAAACTTAAAATCTTAAGTTAATTGATTAATGATAATTAATTCCTAAAGTTTATTAAGTAAAATTTTAAAAGAGAATTAAGAAGTTAATTAAGATAAATGACTTATCTTTTAGTTGATAAATTGAAGGATAATTGTGAGCTTAATTAAATTAATAAAGTAATTAAAGAGAAATGAATTAATTAATAGAAGGATTAATTAATTAATAATTAAGGGTTATAAGTTAATTAATTGTAGATTAATCAATTAGTAATCAAAGATTAATTAATGTAAGTATTTAGAGATTAATTACTTAAGTGATAATTACTTAATATAAGTAATTAAAGGACAAATATGTTAAGGATCAATTAATTTAATTAGTAATTAAAGGTTGATTTACTGAGGGAAACTAACCAATGGGATAATTACTTGATGAAATTAATTAAGGTAAACTACTTAAGGGAAAGTAATTAAGGACTAATTACTTAGTGTAATTAATTAAAGATTGACTAATTAAGAATTTATTAATTTAGGAAATAAATCAAGGATTAATTAATTAATTAATGAGTGTGATTAATTAAAGGATAATTAATCAATAAAAGTGCTTATCGGGTAATTAATGTGAGTAATTAATTATGGATAATGTAGTTAATGTGAATGGGTGGAAGTTAAATTAATTTGGGCAATTAATTTAAGGCTAATTACTTAATGTGATTGGTGAATTTAATCAAGGGATGATTAAATAATGGTTTGTAATTAATTACTGCTAAGTATGCAGGATTTAAAAATAATTGAGGTATTTAATTTAATTTATTTTAAATTAACTAGAAATAATATGACAAATTAATCTTGCTTATGAATGATTGAATAATATTGTATGCCTTAGATTAGTTGATATCTATGGTATGTGATTTGTAATGCTATGTGATAAGATATATTTGGTTTAAGCTGTGATAATGTGGTTATATATCAATGATAAATTACTGTGTAAAGGCGACACCCTGTATTTGAAGTTCGAATTGTAATTCACTTGAATAACTTGGGTTAAGATGGTATTGAATTCGAAGAGACCGGGGTCGGGTAACAGTAAATACCCGAACCCACTTCGATTGTAATCTACCATAATTCTTTATAGACTTGATATGTATAATCAATAGGCTGTAATGAAATAGTCTAAATGAACTGGACCATCGAAACTTAGTAAGTGTACTTAGATATTGATTTGTGAAATAAGTCTTGACTAATAACAAGTTAAGAACTTGTAGTGAAGTACGAGTTACCTCGGAATTTAAGTATGTTATAACTTAGTGTTTTCAAATTATATGGTTTACTCACGCTAGTTTCAACCTGACCTGGGTGTTACTTTGGTGTAATACTTGGGTCAGACGGAGTATTACAGATTTCCAAGTAAGGTCGTTATAGAGCTCAGGAGGTGAGCTGGACGACATGAACGTATGGAGTGTATTTCGCTGTGATATATTGCTATTTATCTAGGACAAGTAAATTTTAACTGTCCAGTGCTGTGTAATGGTTATAACTCTGATGTACTAAAATGTAAATCGACTAATACAGTTTTTCTTGTATAACTGTTGTTATTTGATATTATATTTTGATCTGCTTTGAATGTAAGATTCTGTGATTTGTTTCTGTTTCTTCTTCTACCTCTTTTCTTCTTTTCCTAACTATCTGGAATTTTTGAGGTCGAAATTTTTTGGGTCGTTACATTTTGGTATCAGAGCAGAAGGTTAAGCAAAAACCTTGGCTCTGGTGGATCTACTCATTAAGGATAGGGTCAGCGGTACCCTAAAATGAGTTGAGTGTATATATATTTATGAGAGTGTACTTGTTATTTTCTTATATAAAGGTTTTAAAAATGGTTTTAATGAATGATTTTCATAAAAGCTTATATTTTGTATATAAAGCAATAATTGGTTGTTGAATATTGAAAGTGAATACGAATTAGGTGATATATATATATATATATATATTATAAAATGGGAATTTAATAAAATGAACTATACAGATAAGATGGATTAGAATTGGTTTCAAACCAGAATATGGAATGATTATTGTGTTTAATAAGGGGATGTTGTTTTCTAGTAAACATTGATAAAGCAAAATGAAAAAGTTTTAGGGAAGAAAACTTTTAGATAAGTATTACTTATAAATTGAAATGGGTTTTAAATTGTGAAGTTTTGAATCCTAAGTCTAGGAACATTAGAAATTGTTTTCAAAATGTTAAAGGAAATGATATTATTTAGGCTATTTTGAATGCGATCTTATTTTAAAAATAGGAAATGTATGGAAAATTTTAAAGGAATTTGTTTTGAATTTAAAACCAGAGGTGGTTTAAAAATTAAAGTTACTTCGTATGTAAAGGAAATGAATATTTATATTTGAAATAAACTCTAAGGTTGAGTTTCGAATTTTCCTTCGAATGTGATGTGAAACCCAAAGTGAAATATGTTTTTAAACTTAAGAGGGAAAATTATTAATATGAAGTTTAAAATTTGAAATGGGAATTTGAAATGGGTAAAGTTGTCTGGATTAAATTGAAGTGAATTTAATTTTGGGGAAATTAAATAAGTTTAGAACAATCAACCTGAATTAGAAATTTCTAGATGAAATTGAGATTTAACTTGGAAAGTTAAATGGTGGATTTAAATTGGGAGTTTGTGTGATCTCAAAATGGGTTTGAGATCTGGAAATTGGAAATGGATGGACGTTTTAAAATAATTTGGATAATATTATCCTATTGTTATTAATAATCTTGAAACGATGAATTGGATTTGTTTAAACGAATGAAGAAATAGAGTGTGGTAATATATCCATTATTGAGATAAAAGGAAAATTAAACTTTAATTTAAATTTAAGGATATGGGATTACTTTGAACTTAAGATTTCAATGTTAAGAATTGAATTTGTAAATTAAAATTGTTTAAGAATCGGTTTCAAAGTTGGAAGATAAAACTGGGTAATAAATTGAATTTTTAAAGATAAAATTGTTTTGAACTCTTATTTGAAATTTGAAATAAGTTAAATAAAGATAATTTAAAATGGAATCTTGAAATTTGGACTCAGAATTAAATTGTTTAAAGACTTTAAATAAGGTTAATTTGGTTTAAGAGGTTAAACCAACATTTGAAAATTTAACTCAAATTTATATAATTAGAGATGATTTAAAGTGAAATTGAATTTGAAATTAGTTCAAATTGAAATTTGGTTTGAATAATTTAGAATTGTGATTAAAGTTGAATAGTTTCAAATTCAAATAGAATTTGATTTGAATTTGGAAAGAATCGAAGTTAATTCAACTTGAATTTGGATTAATTCAAACTGGAGTTGAAATAAATTGAAATTGAAAATTAGTTCAATTTTAAAATTGTTTGAATAAAGTGAGATTGAAATCGAAGTGGAATAAAGTTAAAATTGGAGTGGGAACTGAAGTTGTTTAAATTGATTTGAGATTGAATCAATGTCAAGAGGAAGTGGAAATTTAAAATTGAATTGATTGGAATAAATATTGGGTAGTGGAACCGTTTGGCTCTGAACTATTTTCAAACAAATTATTTTAAAATAATCTTTCTTAAATCTATTTTTCCAAACTATTTAATTTATACAATCTTTCTTTTTAAAGCCAAACTGTTTTATACTTATTTTACAAATATTTTTGGAACTATTTTACAATTTTTCAACTGTTTTATAAACTAATTACTGCTTTTCAACTACTTTATAACTAATTACTATTTTACAACTATTTTGAAATTATTTAAAATTTCTATAATTATTTGACTATTTTCCAACTATTTGCAATTACTTAACTATTTTACAGCTATTTTACAAACTAATAATTATTTTTCAACTACTTACCTATTTTCAACTTTTCAAGCTATTTTCTAAATTTAAGCTGGTAAGAGTACAAACTGTTTAAGATTAGTTATCCATTTGAGATAAGAATTGAGGTGATAATCCAAATGGGGATTGAGGCACTTGTGAATAAATGAATAAAGATTTAAGGGAACGTGAATAGAAAGGAGAAATTGATTTAGCTAATAATAAATAAAGATAAATACGTAGGATGTACGTATATTATTCTATTCGCATAACGATTTGATCCAGATTCGTACACAGAATTTTTAGAAATTATATAGATCCGAGTTGGGATTTTTCACTCGATTTTCGACGGCGAACCTGGATATGGATTTTTGATTGGTTCTGGAAATTCTCTATCATAGCTATCGCAATGCAAGGAGAATAGCGGTTTCTGATCAAGAAACCAGATCTGAGTCCGCACTAGGAAGTCGGGTGGACGATACTAGTTCGGAAGTGAAATTGTGTGATCGAGTGAGCGATCAGATATGATACATCATACGAGTTTAAATGAAATTGATTTTGGAAATTTGTGGATAAGAACTGTAAAATGTTTTTTGAAATGGAAAGGTGTATTTTGAAAATGAGTGATGAAATAAAATGGGAGCTGGACATTTCTATTATTAGAACTCATTTTATAGAAAAGTAATATGGTTAATAATTTTATAAAGGAGTAATCAAATTTGAATATTTGATTTGAAGTAAACAAAGTTCTATATCTTTGTTATAAAAGATAAATCACCCCTTGTTGAATCTATAGCCAGAAGAAAAGGGTTTTGAAAGTATTTGAAGTATAAAAAGGGAATTTATACAAGTATGAAGTGATCCAAAGATTTTTTAAAAAGTTATATATATCTACATATATAAAGGATCTTGTGAGAATGATTTTGAGAAAAGGTTTTGAAACCTTTGGATTTGGAAAGGCTTTTGATTTTTGGAAAAATCAATTTTGGAAATTCGAAAAGCCTAGTTTGAGAATTATCGATTTTAGGATAATCGATTTTGAGAAAGGAGATTTATATGAGATTCATACTAGGTGTATGATTTGAAAGATACTATATGTGTATAGTATAAAGTGTTTTGAAAATGGCTCTGGAGAAAAAGGCACTCCCTTGAAATGAACTTCTTAGGAGTACCATAGGTTGGTACTACTTTAGCCTCAAAGGGGAGGCTCTAAAGTGGATCCTGTGAGGAAGTCCAGACAAACTGAAGTTCCTGAGGATTATTGGGTAGCGAAAGTCGAGGGTGCTGATGCCTACAAAGGCATTAGGGTTATGCTGTGATGACAGTGTAACTCGATGTCACCGCAATCTACTAAATACCATAGCGGAAATCGTGTGGAGGTGACTGTCAACGGTCTACGCTTGATTTTGCCGAGATGGCAACGTAACATCGGTAGGCTGCGGTCTACGGTAGAGTGGAGAAGTTTCATTCTTTTGGAAGCGAAATTCGAGGGCGCTGATGCCTACAGTTATATGAGTTTTTGCTGCGATAGTAACGTAACACCAGATGTAGCTACGATCTGTAACGGGTTCCATGGCATAATCGAGGGGCGCGGAGTGCCTACAGTTATCTATGGACTTTGCCGGGATGACAACGTAACCATCGGGTTAACTGCAACTATGGATGGGGGTGATGATTTCCAAAGCATTCTCACCCAAGATGTTTCCTCTATTTTCCAAAATGTTTTCTATATTTTCAACGAAATATTTTCCAAGTATTTTCACTAGGTGTTGAAAATTGGTTTACGAAGTACTTATAGATTTTCAGTTCTACGCTTGATCAACATATGACCGAATTTCTTTGAGAACGAGGACGGACTTGTTGAAACATCGAGTTATAAAATGATATTTTTATAAAACTATTTTGGCAATATTATGTAGATTTTATGTGACGCCCCACTCCGAGAGCCTCGTTAACAAAGAGTATTACCTAGATAATACTGTCGGCTAACGCGGACAATAGAGTATAATGGAAGCGACCATGTGTAATCTTACCTTAACTATTCACTAAATACGTCGAAAAGTAGAATCACTACCAATTCGACGTATTCGATAAATATTTAAAGCAAAACTACAATGGCTAGAGGATCTATCAGAACAGAATATAACAACTCAAATGCAATATACATCACAGAACAGTAAACCATCATATACACACATATACTGATACCAAGCAGAGTATACAAAATAATACATGTCAAGTGGTATAACAAACCACAATATACAGACGAGTCAATAGAATACATAACAGAGTTACAACAGATAAGGACTACAAAAGACGCTATAACAAAATGAAGCTAGCGAATAGTCCATGCAGAAGCAAAATAGGCTAAGTCCAAAAGCACCTAACCTGAAACATGATGACCTTCCTTCTTGCAATAGCGACAGAAGAGAGGCTTTGGACAAGCTCGAATTATGTGGTCTGGAGAACCACAACTGAAACACTTTCGAACGAAAGGTGTTCCGGAAGACTGAGGCTGAGAGCTAAGACCACCGGTCTTATTTTTCTTAGAAGGAAAAGGCTTCTTCTGAATTGGAAACGGCCTCTTGTTGGGGTTCTTGGAAACCTCAACATTTTCACCACTATCACACTCCTTCTCGCCACCTTCGAGATGAAGTGCCGAATCAACCAATTCCTCGAAAGAAAGTTTAAGCTGGAGCAACAAGGACTTCTTAAGATATTTCTTAAGACCAGAAACAAACCTCAAATTCTTCTTGTAAGAAGTGCTAATGAATTCAAGACCATATTTAGATAAGGCCTCAAAAGATGCAACATACTCAGAAACAGAAGATTTCCCTTGCTTCAACTCAAGGAAGCGACGGGTCAATAATTTTTTTTCAGATTCAGGAACGAACTTGAGTTCAAATCGCTCCCGAAACTGAGTCCAAGAAAGAGTAGACTCATCAATCTTAGCTATAAGAAGCTCATACCAACCAAGGGCACGCTCTTGCAATAAGCTAGAAGTCACAAGAACTCGATCATGGTCAGAAAGATCCATGCGAGAAAAGATACGTTCGCATGTGCGAAACCAAGCTTGGACTTCAAGGACGGATTCGGAACCCTTAAACGGTTTTCCTCCAAGATGAGCAAAATCACTGCACTGACGTGCAAAGGCAGACTTGCGAGGTGGAGACACTCGAGGAGGAACGAGAGGCTGAGTGCTCCTAAACAACTCCATAAACTGATCGGCAAACATATATATGCCATCCGGACGTGAGCCACTAGATTGCCCAGCATCCGAACGTCGACCTCTGCCTCTTCCAGACATAAGCTGAAAGTCAAGATAAGGAAAAGATTATTCACAAGGTAGATATTGCAATATGGAATACTACGGAATAGAAATGCATTCCTAGACGTATTCCAAAACTCTATCTAACCTTGATGGAATAAAGAGACACGACGATTCAAAGATTTGTATCACTTATACACTTTGATGTATCGTAATATGTGCTCTATTCTGTGTTTATCATATTTTGTTCTGAACACAGCTCTGATACCACGCTGTGACCCCCCACTCCGAGAGCCTCGTTAACAAAGAGTATTACCTAGATAATACTGTCGGCTAACGCGGACAATAGAGTATAATGGAAGCGACCATGTGTAATCTTACCTTAACTATTCACTAAATACGTCGAAAAGTAGAATCACTACCAATTCGACGTATTCAATAAATATTTAAAGCAAAACTACAATGGCTAGAGGATCTATCAGAACAGAATATAACAACTCAAATGCAATATACATCACAGAACAGTCAACCATCATATACACACATATACTGATACCAAGCTGAGTATACAAAATAATACATGTCAAGTGGTATAACAAACCACAATATACAGACGAGTCAATAGAATACATAACAGAGTTACAACAGATAAGGACTACAAAAGACGCTATAACAAAATGAAGCTAGCGAATAGTCCATGCAGAAGCAAAATAGGCTAAGTCCAAAAGCACCTAACCTGAAACATCTTGGTCTGACCCGAGTATAAAATACACGGGTCAGTCTAGACAACAAATCAGTTAGATAAACTGAGCAATAATAAACCTGCAAGGTTACACAGTATAACAAATATCTCTAGAGGAGATAACACAATCATCAACAACAGATGAACATAATAAAACAAGCCTCATATCATCGGCAACATAGATAATCAAAGGATATGAATATCCTAAAGCAAGCCAATAGGCAAATAGCAAATACCCATAAGGTATACAAGTTCCACGAGGAAATCGCTACTCTCCATGCGGCTCAAAAAGACCAACACCGAAGGGCGATACCAAGGGAATATACATATCAATGAAATATCATAAAATTTGTTCGAGCTCAGTACTGTACAAACAAGGATCATGAGCCCGAAGACTCCAAACCCAAGTATCACCCATGAAGCACATAAGGCCAACATCAGAGCGAAACTATATAGGGCGACAAACCCGAAGGCACAAACCCGAAGGCAACATACCCGAAGGCAACAAACCTAGGGAGACAGTCCGAAGACACTATCCCAGAGCAACAAACCGTAGTGGTGAAGGTCAAAGACCCAGTACTGGACACCACTAACTGGCGGAATGTGTCACAACTCTCGAAAAGGAATCCGAAAAGTGTTAATGTATGTCCCATAACCACTCGTTCGCACTAAACGGTTTACTATCCGTCAGTCACTTTCACACTCAAAGCAGTACAAAGTTTACCTCATATCATCGATAAACCAAACCCGAAGGTCAAAATGATCAATTGAATAGGTCAGGAATTAATCGGAAGGATAAACGCACAGATTCATGATCCGTGTTTTGCCCAACCATTTAATCATCCTTCCACTTTGCTCGACGTGTGAAAGTGTGTGTTTTAAATAGGAAGTATAAATTGGAGAAGGGAGCTCTTAATACGATTTAGAGAGATTATTTATAAAACCCGTGAATGAAGTCAAAAACAAGTCATCAAAGTCAAATATGCAATAACAACTAATTGGAATCAACATGAATCGATAAAATTTGGAAATTAACTCAAAATTAGCCAAAATAGGCAAAACTGCACATTTCAGACGTCTGAAATTTCCATCCAGACGTCTGAACCACTAACCAGACGTCTGAATGGATTTCCAGACGTCTGAAATTCTTCTCTGCCTTTTTGCGTTTTCCAGGGACCAGTTTCAGACGTCTGGATTTTCAAACCAGACGTCTGAATTTGAAACCAGACGTCTGAAATTTATTCTAGACGTCTGAAATTGCCTGGTTGGCAAAAATCAGCCTTGCCCAAAAAATGGGCAAAAATCCAAACGGAAGCGATCGGACAAGCGACGAAGACTAGGGATTAATGCCAAACGACAACCCAACCTTATAGGCTCTCCGAAACACCTCCTAAAGCGTGATCACACATCAAAGTTAGGATCTTTAAAGAATTGAACCCAAACACTAAAAATTTGGATATTCACCAATTCAATCCAAACCAAAAGCAAGTGCATATGAACAAGGTGTTAGGAATTCATACCCAACATCAATGAAATCAAGAGAAGTAGATGTGAGTTCGAAACTCACCTTTTTACACAGAACAAAGAAGATGAAGAAGCACAAATGCAAGGAACCAACCAACAACACTCCACTTCAACACTACAAGCTTCAATCTAGAATCAAAGCAAGTATTTCCTAAGTTCGGGTTAGGAAATTACTGAAATTGAAGAGGAGAAGAGATGGAGAAGATGGAGATGAACTTACCAATGGATTCTCTTTGATTTTGGAGCAAGAAATCAAGTTGGAAGTTGAAACTAGGGCTTGCTAATTTCTATATCTCTTTCCCTTCCACCATTTCAGTTTTTAAGCTTAAGTTTTTTAGAAATGAATAAGTGAATGAGAGGAGTGGCTAAGCTAGGGTATTTAGTTAAGCTAGTGGGCTGAACCCAAACCCAAAACCCAATAGAAAAAGGGTCAAAATTTCACAAACTCCAAACATATCAAAGATTATACTCAAAAAGATCGCAAACGCCATTTTGGAACCAATGGAGGTGGTTTCGAGTTCCAATTCGGCCATTTCCAGAAAGTAATATTTCGGACCTCAAAAATCCTAATAACGACGCTATATTAAAATTAAACATTTAAATATAAAATCGTTAAATAGGTGGGTTGTTACAGATCTCCCCTCCTTACAAAATTGCGTCCCCGCAATTCCTAGAGACGATATTTGTAACAACTACATATATACAACATACAAAAGAAAGAAATAAGCTTGAGATACAGAAATAGACTTACCACTAAGAAACAAAGATAGAAAACCTGGATAAGATCGCTCAATAAACTCTCTGGTTTCCCAAGTACAGTCATTGGGATTAGTGGACCATTGAACTTTAACGAGCGGCACGTCCTTGTTCCGAAGGTGTCGCACCTCCGTGTCAAGCACGCGAATAGGTTGCTGTACAATAGATAAGTCCGGTGAGATCTCAAGCTCTTGCAAATCAGGAGAAGTAATAACAGAATCCGACTCCCGAAGACACTTCCGAAGTTGCGAGACGTAGAACACGTCATGAATGCCAGATAAATGAGCTGGAAGTGAAACTCTATAAGCCACAGGGCCAATACGTTCAGTAATAGAAAACGGTCCTATATAACGAGTAGCCAATTTCCCAGTCATACTGAAACGCATAACCCCTTTCAAAGGAGAAACACGAATAAAAACAAGATCACCAATTGAGAACTCGAGGGGTTTCCTACGGTTGTCCGTGTAGGATTTCTAGCGACTCTGAGCCTATTTCATTCTCAATCGAATAAGATCAATCTTCTCAGAAGAATCACGAATAGAATCGGGACCAAGAATAAGCTTCTCCCCAGATTCCAACCAACAAGAAGGTGATCGGCATGGCCTTCCGTATAAGGCTTCGAAAGGAGCCATACCAATACTAGACTGAAAACTATTGTTGTAGGAGAATTCTACAAGAGGTAGGTGATCCTCCCAACTACCACCGAAATCAAAGATACAAATACGGAGAAGATCTTCCAAGATACGATTTACCCGTTCAGTCTGTCCGTCAGACTGCGGATGATAAGCTGTACTAAAATTAAGCTTTGTTCCCAAAGCTTGCTGAAGACTCTTCCAAAAATGACTCGTGAATAAAGGATCACGGTCACTCACAATAGAACTAGGAACACCGTGAAGTCTCACGATTTCCTTGATATATAACTTAGCCAAATGCGAAGCAGTCCTATTAGACTTAATAGGGACAAAATGAGCAGACTTAGAAAGGCGATCAACAATAACCCAAATGCTAGAATGGCCTGATCTCGAACGAGGTAGGCCGTCAATGAAATCCATAGAAATTTGATCCCACTTCCACAATGGAATCTCAAGAGGCTGAAGAAGACCAGAAGGACGCTGATATTCGGCCTTCATACGTTGACAAGTCATGCAATTACTCACATAACTCGTCACATCGCGCTTCATACCTTCCCAATAGTAAAGGCGACGCATATCGGCATACATCTTGGTACTACCGGGATGAATGGTATATTTAGAACGATGGCAATCATCAAGAATATCATGCCTAAGTACAGAATCAGAAGGCACAACAAGACGGTTCTTCTTACGAAGACACCCATGAGAATCAATGCTAAAATCTTGCAACGCCTCATCACAAGATCCAGACTCACAAAGCTGAATAAGATGCAACAAATTAGGATCACACCGCTGAGCATCGGCAATACGATCCAACAAAGAGGGCCGTGCGTCTAAACTGAATAGTGCAATCGAAGAATCAAAAGATAAATCACGATCACGAATTTCACGAAAAGATAAAGTCTCAAGAATATCCCATTCGGCTAGCATCGTAGAAACAATAGCCGAATGTTTGCGACTAAGCGCATCTGCAACACGATTACCCTTACCAGGGGTATATTGGATATCAAAATCATAGGAGGAAAGAAACTCGAGCCAACGCTGTTGTCTCATATTGAGTTCCTTTTGAGTGAACAAATACTTCAAAGATTTATGATCGGTATAGAGAATGAAGCGCTCGCCCAATAAATAATGTCGCCAAATCTTCAAGGCAAAGACAATGGCGGCTAACTCAAGATCATGAGTGGCATAGCTAATTTCATTCGGACGCAGTTGCCTAGAAGCATAAGCAACTACCCGATCCTTCTGCATAAGAACAGCACCGAGGCCACTACCACAAGCATCGGTGTAGACAACAAGATCATGATTCCCCTCGGGAACCACAAGAATAGGAGCATTAGTGAGAAGTTCCTTCAATGTCAGAAAGGAAGCTTCACACTTGTCGGACCAATCAAAACGAATGCCTTTTCGGGTAAGGCTTGTGAGAGGAAGCACAACACGGGAAAAATCCTTGATGAACCGACGGTAATAACCCGCCAATCCAAGGAATCATGAACATTTTCAGGCCTCTTCCAATTCTGAATGGCTTCGATCTTTGAGGGATCGACAGAAATGCCATCGGAAGATACAACATGGCCTAAGAACTTAACCTTATTCTCCCAAAAATGGCACTTGGAGAATTTGGCTCTAAGCGGATGATGACGGAGGGTACTCAAGACAATTCTCAAGTGATTAGCATGCTCGGCTTCAGACTTAGAATAAATAAGGATATCATCAATGAACACAAGGACAAACTTATCGAGATATTCCCGGAATACTCGATTCATAAGATCAACAAAGAAAGCAGGAGCGTTCGTCAAACCGAATGGCATGACGAGCCACTCAAAAGAACCATATCGAGTGCGGAAAGCCGTAAGAGGTACGCTATCCTCCGCAACTCGTAATTGATGAAAACCTGTGGCAAGGTCAAGCTGAGAAAAGACCTTAGCACCACTCAATAGATCGAACATATCATCGATCCTAGGCAATGGATACCTATTTCTGATGGTTAACTCGTTAAGCTTGCGTTAATCAATGAAAAGCCTAAGAGTTCCATCAGATTTCTTCACAAAGACGACCGCGGATCCCCACGGAGAGAAACTAGACTGAATCAACTGCTTGGATTCAAGCTCTAAAAGCTGCTTCTTGAGTTCCTCATTTTCCTTTGTAGACATCCTCGTGGGAGGACGACTAACTGGCTGCGCGCCTGGAATGAGATCAATGTGGAACTCAATTGCCCGCTTGGGTGGCAAACCCGAAACAGGTTCAAAAACATCAGAAAAGTCACAAGCAACAGGAATACAAGATATATCATCATCATCTCGCGAGTCAAGAAAATATAAAGCCATCTCGGAATTATCCACATTTCGAAGAACAAGAGATAACTGAGAAGGCGAATCAGGATGACAAAGATATAAAATTCTCTCGGAACAAATAATCCTGGCATCGTACCTCACTAGCCAGTCCATACCAAAAATCATATCAAAACCCAATTGAGAAACAACGTGCAGATTCGCACGGAAAGAAAAGCCACATAAAACAATCTCAATATCATCACAAAACAAGCTAAGGGTCGCGGATCCCCCAATAGGATTCGCAATCCTTAAAGAAGTAATCAAACAAGAAACATCCAAAGATAAATCATCTACAAGCTTCTTCGATACGAAAGAATGTGAAGCACCCGTATCGAAAAGAACTCGTATACTATGATCATGAAATAGAATCGAACCCTCCAAAATAGATGGAGACATACCTTTGGATTAAGATGAACCTCCAGAAGCATTATCCACATTGAGCTTGCCAGATTTTGCATTAGCAGGAGCAGTAGGACAAGCTGAAACATGATGACCTTCCTTCTTGCAATAGCGACAGAAGAGAGGCTTTGGACAAGCTCGAATTATGTGGTCTGGAGAACCACAATTGAAACACTTTCGAACGAAAGGTGTTCCGGAAGACTGAGGCTGAGAGCTAGGACCACCGGTCTTATTTTTCTTAGAAGGAAAAGGCTTCTTCTGAATTGGAAATGGCCTCTTGTTGGGGTTCTTGGAAACCTCAACATTTTCACCACTATCACACTCCTTCTCGCCACCTTCGAGATGAAGTGCCGAATCAACCAATTCCTCGAAAGAAAGTTTAAGCTGGAGCAACAAGGACTTCTTAAGATATTTCTTAAGACCAGAAACAAACCTCAAATTCTTCTTGTAAGAAGTGCTAATGAATTCAAGACCATATTTAGATAAGGCCTCAAAAGATGCAACATACTCAGAAACAGAAGATTTCCCTTGCTTCAACTCAAGGAAGCGACGGGTCAATAATTTTTTTTCAGATTCAGGAACGAACTTGAGTTCAAATCGCTCTCGAAACTGAGTCCAAGAAAGAGTAGACTCATCAATCTCAGCTATAAGAAGCTCATACCAATCAAGGGCACGCTCTTGCAATAAGCTAGAAGTCACAAGAACTCGATCATGGTCAGAAAGATCCATGCGAGAAAAGATACGTTCGCATGTGCGAAACCAAGCTTGGACTTCAAGGACGGATTCAGAACCCTTAAACGGTTTTCCTCCAAGATGAGCAAAATCACTGCACTGACGTGCAAAGGCAGACTTACGAGGTGGAGACACTCGAGGAGGAACGAGAGGCTGAGTGCTCCTAAACAACTCCATAAACTGATCGGCAAACATATATACGCCATCCGGACGTGAGCCACTAGATTGCCCAGCATCCGAACGTCGACCTCTGCCTCTTCTAGACATAAGCTGAAAGTCAAGATAAGGAAAAGATTATTCACAAGGTAGATATTGCAATATGGAATACTACGGAATAGAAATGCATTCCTAGACGTATTCCAAAACTCTATCTAACCTTGATGGAATAAAGAGACACGATGATTCAAAGATTTGTATCACTTATACACTTTGATGTATCGTAATATGTGCTCTATTCTGTGTTTATCATATTTTGTTCTGAACACAGCTCTGATACCACGCTGTGACTCCCCACTCCGAGAGCCTCGTTAACAAAGAGTATTACCTAGATAATACTGTCGGCTAACGCGGACAATAGAGTATAATGGAAGCGACCATGTGTAATCTTACCTTAACTATTCACTAAATACGTCGAAAAGTAGAATCACTACCAATTCGACGTATTCAATAAATATTTAAAGCAAAACTACAATGGCTAGAGGATCTATCAGAACAGAATATAACAACTCAAATGCAATATACATCACAGAACAGTAAACCATCATATACACACATATACTGATACCAAGCAGAGTATACAAAATAATACATGTCAAGTGGTATAACAAACCACAATATACAGACGAGTCAATAGAATACATAACAGAGTTACAACAGATAAGGACTACAAAAGATGCTATAACAAAATGAAGCTAGCGAATAGTCCATGCAGAAGCAAAATAGGCTAAGTCCAAAAGCACCTAACCTGAAACATCTCGGTCTGACCCGAGTATAAAATACATGGGTCAGTCTAGATAACAAATCAGTTAGATAAACTGAGCAATAATAAACCTGCAAGGTTACACAGTATAACAAATATCTCTAGAGGAGATAACACAATCATCAACAACAGATGAACATAATAAAACAAGCCTCATATCATCGACAACATAGATAATCAAAGGATATGAATATCCTAAAGCAAGCCAATAGGAAAATAGCAAATACCCATAAGGTATACAAGTTCCACGAGGAAATCGCTACTCTCCATGCGGCTCAAAAAGACCAACACCGAAGGGCGATACCAAGGGAATATACATATCAATGAAATATCATAAAATTTGCTCGAGCTCGGTACTATACAAATAAGGATCCATGAGCCCGAAGACTCCAAACCCAAGTATAACCCATGCGGCACATAAGGCCAACATCAGAGCGAAACTATATAGGGCGACAAACCCGAAGGCACAAACCCGAAGGCAACATACCCGAAGGCAACAAACCTAGGGAGACAGTCCGAAGACACTATCCCAGAGGCAACAAACCGTAGTGGTGAAGGTCAAAGACCCAGTACTGGACACCACTAACTGGCGGAATGTGTCACAACTCTTGAAAAGGATTCCGAAAAGTGTTAACGTATGTCCCGTAACCACTCGTTCGCACTAAACGGTTTACTATCCGTCAGTCACTTTCACACTCAAAGCAGTACAAAGTTTACCTCATATCATCGATAAACCAAATCTGAAGGTCAAAACGATCAATTGAATAGGTCGGGAATTAATCGGAAGGATAAACGCATAGATTCATGGTCCGTGTTTTGTCCAACCATTTAATCATCCTTCCACTTCGCTCGATGTGCGAAAGTGTGTGTTTTAAATAGGAAGTATAAATTGGAGAAGGGAGCTCTTAATACGATTTAGAGAGATTATTTATAAAACCCGTGAATGAAGTCAAAAACAAGTCATCAAAGTCAAATATGCAATAACAACTAATTGGAATCAACACGAATCGATAAAAGTTGGAAATTAACTCAAAATTAGCCAAAATAGGCAAAACTGCACATTTCAGACGTCTGAAATTTCCATCCAGACGTCTGAACCACTAACCAGACGTCTGAATGGATTTCCAGATGCCTGAAATTCTTCTCTGCCTTTTTGCGTTTTCCAGGGACCAGTTTCAGACGTCTGGATTTCCAAACCAGACGTCTGAATTTGAAACCAGACGTCTGAAATTTATTCCAGACGTCTGAAATTGCCTGGTAGGCAAAAATCAGCCTTGCCCAAAAATGGGCGAAAATCCAAACGGAAGCGATCGGACAAGCGACGAAGACTAGGGATTAATGCCAAACGACAACCCATCCTTATAGGCTCTCCGAAACACCTCCTAAAGCGTGATCACACATCAAAGTTAGGATCTTTAAAGAATTGAACCCAAACACTAAAAATTTGGATATTCACCAATTCAATCCAAACCAAAAGCAAGTGCATATGAACAAGGTGTTAGGAATTCATACCCAACATCAATGAAATCAAGAGAAGTAGATGTGAGTTCGAAACTCACCTTTTTACACAAAACAAAGAAGATGAAGAAGCACAAATGCAAGGAACCAACCAACTACACTCCACTTCAACACTACAAGCTTCAATCTAGAATCAAAGCAAGTATTTCCTAAGTTAGGGTTAGGAAATTACTGAAATTGAAGAGGAGAAGAGATGGAGAAGATGGAGATGAACTTACCAATGGATTCTCTTTGATTTTGGAGCAAGAAATCAAGTTGGAAGTTGAAACTAGGGCTTGCTAATTTCTATATCTCTTTCCCTTCCACCATTTCAGTTTTTAAGCTTAAGTTTTTAAGAAATGAATAAGTGAATGAGAGGAGTGGCTAAGCTAGGGTATTTAGTTAAGCTAGTGGGCTGAACCCAAACCCAAAACCCAATAGAAAAAGGGTCAAAATTTCACAAACTCCAAACATATCAAAGATTATACTCAGAAAGATCGCAAACGCCATTTTGGAACCAATGGAGGTGGTTTCGAGTTCCAATTCGGCCATTTGCAGAAAGTAACATTTCGGACCTTAAAAATCCGAATAACGACGCTATATTTAAATTAAAAATTTAAATATAAAATCGTTAAATAGGTGGGTTGTTACATTTTAAAGTGTTTTAAAAATGTTCAAAGAGAAAATTTATTTGATTTTAAGTTATTGAATAAATTCTGGCTTCGTTTTTTTAGGGACGACAAGATTCAAATGGGGGAAGAATGTGATAACCCAGATTTTTGGACATCTGTTAATTGGTAATTAACAGGATTAAATTTATTAAAGATACTAATTTGTATGTTAAACAAATAAAATTATGATATATATATATATATATATATATATATATATATTTGACACACACACACACACACACACACACACACATATATTGAAACTCTAATAAATGTTGAAAAATAAATCTCTGGATAAATGAATAATATACTATTTATATTCGAAAAATATATGCAAATTTTATAATATTGAAGATTTTAAAGTGTGTTCATATACAAATATATAAATGAGTTTATATATATATGTTTTGTGAATAGAAAACATAAATTTGGATTCAATGTATTAAATTTTCAATGGACATTTAAAGTTGAATTCTATATTTTAAAATTAAATAATACTAAAAATAAATATTTATTAATTAAAGTAAAATTGCTTAGGTTTTAAATAGGATTTGATAAAGAATGATACTTTCTTTATATATATATATATAAGTTGTATATATAAAGGTATTAAACTATAATAAGGAAACACGTAAAAATAATAATTTCATGCAAACCAACAAATAAGGAAATATTGAAATACATGCATTTAAACGTGTAAAATAATAAAACATGTGTTAAACAAGTGTGAGTATTTTAGAAATGCAAATGACATTTGTAAGAAAATTTAACAAGTGTCATTATTTTATTTTTGTTTTAAAAAAATAAATAAAGGATAAAAGAAGATAAATACATTTTTATTCCTTTCTCATTTCTTTTGCTATCTTCGTCTTTCAAAACAAAGAAAACAAAACCTGTGAAACTAAAAAAAAAAAAGAATCAAATTCAAACTACATCAAGCTTTTGAAAATTCTCAAAACCTGAAACTCAACAAATTCAAGAGATTCAACTCAGTTTTATCAACAGCAAGCAAGGTCAAAGGCATGAAAAACTCATTTTAGAACAAAGTAGATTCAAGAATCAGGTTCCAGTTAAAATCAGCTTCGAGATCAATCTTTTCCCTGTCCCCTGTTCATAAATTATAAGTGAGTAACATTTATTTTAGAGAAGCTTAAATCTGTGTTCACATACTAATGCATGTGATAAATAACAGTTGTTATGTTGTGAATATAATTCGCATGGGTGAATTTTTTCTAGAATATAGTTGGATATCTATGTATATATATGTGAATGTCTATATGTTGAATCTTGCTCTGTGTTTGTTTAAAACAGACTCAATTAGTTTTGAAATTCCTCAAAACTCCTTCTCAATCTCTTTAGTATTTGATCTCTTAATGAAATATGTTATTATTAACAATATTTGATTTTTAAAAACGTATTTAAGCAAAATTTGTACACAGATTTACTGGAAAGGGAAAAATTACAGAGAAAATCTTTCCGAGTCAGAAATTAAAGTATTTTTAACTCAAGTTTTGTTTATATGATCTGATTTGATATTGGAAAAGATGATTTTTAAAGGTAAAATCTAAATTTTTAAGCTTGAATTTGAGGGGAATTTAGGGGTTGATCAAAAATTGGGAAATTGTCTATTTCCGGCGATCACGATAATATGTCGCCTCAGGGTCGGTGTTGAAGCAAGCTGGGGGTTGGAGGTTCCGACAAAAATTGGTCGAAGTGGTTATCATTCGCCGTGGCAGCGCGGTGAGGTGTTTGTCGGGTTTTAGGACCTGGAGGGGCAGTTGGGGATGTATTTGGGTTCGTCGCGACGATTATGGCTCATCGGACTTGGGCAGAGTAGGGGAATTAGAAGCGTTAGTCATCATTTAAGTTTTGGGCAGGGAGATGAAATTTCTGGTGATCGGTGGTAGCATCGTAGGGGAGGTTTTTGGTGATGCCTCGTTCTAGATTTTGGGTTCGTTGGCTCGTTTTTATTTCCGTATTCGATTGTTCGATCTGGTGGTTGGAATTGAAAGGCAAGGTCATAAGCGACTCGCTGGCGGTGGCAAGCAGGGTCGGAGCTTCGTCGTTGGTTCGTGCACGTGCACGAGGTGTTCCAGAATCTTAGACATGTGCTGTGTTGTTTGGCATCGAGGTGGTGGGGGTTGTTGCTCGGGAGTGTCTCTGTTAACGCTAAAATGTGAACGCTAACACCCCGGTGTGTGAAGTGTAGTTGTGAAAGCACCACCCGATAGATCGGGAAAGAATTACAAGCAAGTAATAGCAGAAAAGCGGTAAACAACAACAATTTTATAGTGGTTCGGCTTAAGGGTATAGCCTACGTCCACTCTAAGCACTTTTATTAATAATCCCGTTACAAGCTGATACAATTCCTCTCAAGTACAATATACTTCAAGTTACAAGTGATTTGGAACAAGTCTTAAGCTTCAATGTCGATTAAAGTCCTTAAATTCATGTTGAAGATGTGTGGTTTCTTCGTGAATTTCTTTGATGTATTCCTCTAATCTTGAAAGCTCTAAGTGTTGATGAAGTTCTCAATGCAGCAAGGTAACGGTGTATGAAGAGAATGTTCCAAAAGTCCTTTGAATGTTGGAGGTGGTTGCCTATTTATAGAGAGTTCTGATTCTGAAATTTTTGCCAAGTCCTAAACCGTGGCCGACTCAAGTTAAGCCGCAGCCGACTTAAGGTGAGTCGTGACCGGTCTAAGGTCGCCTCCGAGTCAACACCACCTCTTCTCAGTAACATGGCATCGGGCTTATATTAGGTCGTGGACGAGTTAACTTGGTAGGTCGCAAGTCACGGTCCAAATGATAAGTCCTGGATCGTGAACGAGATATCTGGGGAGCTGGATCGGTTGTGACTTGGGTCGGCAACTATTCTAGGTCGCCAGCTTGGTAGGGCATTAGATCGGTAACTCGGTCAAGTCACTGAATCGGTATCTTCTGAGTCTTAGGCCAGTACCCACGTTAGGTCGGCAACTGTTTTAGCCTTAACTCGGTATTTCTCAAGTCGGTATGCCTCTCAATCCTACTAGGTCGGTAACCCTTTGAATCTTAAGTCGGTCTCCCTTGAGTCGCTGTCCCTTCTGAGTCATTAAGTCGGTAACCATTGAGTCGCCATTCATTTTAGGTCGGCAATGAGCTAAGGCTGTTGGGTCGGTATTTATGTTGAGTCGGTAGCCTCGTTGAAGTGTTAAGTCGGCATAACCCTTAGGCCTTAGGTCGGCACCCCCTGTTGAGCCTTAGGTCGGCACCCCCTGTTGAGCTTTTAAGTCGGCATGCTTCTAACTGTTAGGTCGGAACCTCTTGATGCACTAGATCGGTGAGTCATGGTCAAGGCGGAGTTAACATTTGCCCCTCGAAGTATACGCCTAAATGTTAGGTCGTGTGCTTCGATAGCCCTTAACCCGTCCCCTCTTAGGTCGGTAGGTCGTATGCGACCTAACAGTTAGACCGTGTGTGTTGCTCCAAACTTTCCACTGCAGGGTATAAGTTAACTTTCTTCCTCTTTCTTCGTCACTTACTCTCTTGCCTGATTCCGCCATTAAAGTATTCTCAAATTCCTAGAAGCAATTTCCTTCCAACTAATCACCGATAATCTCTACCATCCATTGCGTAAGTGATTCTATTTCTCTTTTGATCGTAGATTACTTGTCGATTCATGAATCCTGTCGCTCAAACACGAATCGCCTCTTTGTGTGATGCTCCATCAAGAATACCATCGTTTTTGTAATTGGTGAAGTTCAGGTTGCTCGGGTCGATTTCGACTGATCGATGGGACGATGAAGATGGTTTACTGATTTAGGTTAGCTGATTTTGATTCGTGCTAGGATTGCAAGGCGCTGACTTTGCAGAGGTTTCGAATTGATGTCTTGGATGATCCAAATGCATGAAATAGGATAAATGAAGTGAGAATTTTTTGGTTGAGGGAGTAGCTAACGGGTTAACAGGTTGAGCGGGGCGAGGCATTGATTCAGATATGACCTGGTGATTTTAGGGGGCTTGGCTTTTGGCTGACCCAATCCTTAAATCGTGGCCGTGCTAGCACTTGAGGGAGATCTACCGACCTAACCTTCTGCCGATCTAAGCCTTAAAACTGTGGCCGAGTTAATCCTTGGGGAAATCTGCCGATTTAACCTTCTACCGATTTAACCTTGAACCGCAGCCAAGTTAATCCCTAAGTCGTGGCCGAGTTAAACCCTTAAACCGTGACCGAGTTGGCTCTTAAACCGCTGCCGAGTTAACACTTAAGCTTTGGGCATGCTGACTTTTTGAGAGCATAGATCCACTTTGAGTTTCTAACTTGAACTGCCAAACTAAGTTGCCTAAATTTTGAACTGCCCCAACTTTAAATTTGCTTGAATCTCATTGTATTATTTCACAGATCGCATTAACTTATAAGCTGCTAACCTACTGAAAATAACAAACAAAGAAAACCGAGGCGAAAATACTGCCATTGACTGCCCATGTCAGATGACGGATTAGTCAAGACAAGACAAGCAACTTAATTATATTGCATGAAATGTTTGTGAATCAATCAATTAAAGTTAAACATTAATGCAAAGTATCAATAATCTGAACTGATTTATCTGCATCAACATCTTACTTGCATATTTAGGCTTAAAACAATAGTCCTTGAATTTCATAACTAACAAATGCTTGCTAGTTTTCATTCCAGTTATATTTGTTCACTGCTTGATTGATTTTACACAACACTTCACACACTTTAGGAAACGTGCACCTTCATGTTTGAATACCCAGTTGTTTATGTAGAATGACTTCCCACCGAGAAGAAGAAGTGGTAACTCAAGAGGAAGAAACTTTTCCGATAGCTGTTCCCATAGAGAATCCTCCGGAGAGAACCTCGACTATTCTAACTTCGAGAGCGTTTATCCAGCTGCGCACTCAATTTGGCTTTGCTGAAAGTGATGTTCTTCTCCCTGGGCCAAGTGATACTGCTGACAATCCTCCCTATGGTTTTGTTGCAGTCAATCGCCAAATGTGCTTAAGTGGGGCGATTCCTCCTTTTAACGACTTCCTTCGAACTCTTCTCCTTCGGTTGACAATCTCTCCGTTTCAACTTCATCCCAATGGCTATGCCATCTTGACGGGGTTATGTGTTTTGTTTAGAAGAACTCTTGATCGCCTACCGAGTTTTGAAGAAATTCGTTATCTGTGCTCGTTTGCAAAGAGTAAAGATCATCCTTCCCTTATTATTGTGAGAAGTGCCAGAAACCGCAAGCTCATTTCCGATCTTACTGAAAGTGTTCATGGATTTTTGAACCAGTTTTTCTTTGCCCGCTGTCCCCCAGGGTTTTATGCCATCTGGAGAGTAGGAAGTAAGATTAGTGTTTCTATTTTTTCCGTTTTGAAACTTTTTCGAGATCCGAACTTTCAGTTGCTAATTTCATTCTTTATTCCTTTCAGCACTTCCCCTCCCTTCTAGAGACCCAATTCATAAGCAAGTTTTTGAGAGGTTGAGTGCCGTGGCCACAGAAGAGAGGAGCATAAAATTTCTGTTGAGGGATGAATTTTTACATCAACATGGGCTTCTACACACTTCTCGCTCTATGCATGCTCATGAAGTTCCAACGGAAGTCCCCGATTCTCCGATAAAGACTCCTGAATCTTCGCTGGTGAAGTGCTCCACTTCTGTTGATGTTGAGGGGCCATCTGATAAACTTGCCCCGGTTATCGAGGAAGAAGAGCCTCAGGGATCCTCTCACCATTCACAAGAATCTGGTGAAAAGGCTAAGAAATCCAGTCCTGTCAAGCAAAGCAGGGACGATACCTTCGAAGGATTGAGCGACCTCTTCGCTACTTCACAAGAGATCTTCAAAGATGACCCTACTACTGCCGGGATTTCTTCTTCAGTAGTTGAAGCTACTTCTATTTTGCAACATTCGTCGTCGACTCAAGAGTTGACGTTAACTATTACACCCACAACCACTCCCCAAATAAAGAGTGGTTCATAGATTAATGCGCGTAGTTTGCACAACACACACACTTAGAATTTCTCATCACTTCTATGCACTTATCTTCTTGTACTTTAAAGATTTCTAAAGCTTATTATTTTAATTCCAGATTCTCCTATGGGGCGCAGCGGCTCGTACTATGACGATTTCCAGCGCTACGGGAGGCGTAGCCAGTATGATTACAGGCGTTACCTTCCTTCTTACAGAGAGTCGGATGAAGAGAGGGCTGCCCGAAAGGCTCATGAAAGGAGGACTGAAGAAGAACGTCGTGAAAGAAGGGAGAGAGAAGAGCGCCATGATTCTTGGCAAAAAGGCGATGACTCCCACAAGAGAAAATCCCATGACGATCGAGGAAAAGGTCACATGGGTGAAGACTTAAGCAAACGAGCCCGTCACAGTGAAAAGCAGGCCTCTACTACTCCTGAGAAAGTTACTACTCCTGCCTCGCTCGACATTCCTTCTGACTCTCCCGCTCTTGGGAAATCAGATATTCAAACGATAATTAGCAGGCCCAAATTTCAAGTTGGACCGGGTCCTGCCACTCTGCAGAGCCGGTTTCCTCAATGGTGCCTTAAGGGAGTGAGGTTCGACCTAGACTTGGTCCCCATCGACAAGTCTGCCATGTTGCGCAATCTTGATGCCGTCAAGCTCGATATTGAGAGGATGTCGAACTGGCAAAAACTTGTTGACGAGCTTCAAAGGGTTAACCGTGCCAACATAGAGGCCATGCTTACTATGGAAAATGATAAGGCCGAATGACAAAAGGTCATTGAGCAACATGACACCGAAATGAGGAGCATTGCTTATTACAATGAGGAGCTTGAAGCAAAAGTCGAGGAATTGAAACATGAGCTTGCTGCTTCCTCTACTTCCTATTCTCAAAAAGAAGAAGTGCTCCTGAAACAAGTGAGAGACGCTCACGCTAGCCAAAGGAATGCCGAAGACAGGCTCGAAGTACAAAAAAGAATCAGTGAGGGCTATGCTACTGATATTGCTGAGCTCCGAAAGAAAAACAACTCCCAGGAGGCGGAGATACAAATGCTTAAGCTTCAGCTTGCCAAAACTGAAAGGGAGCGTGATGAGGCTGTCGCCGGCAGAATCGCAGCTGAAGAATCTCATGAGGCGACCAAAAACAGCATCAGCTCAACATTATTCGACTTCTACTTGCACAGCGTCTTGGGGCATGGAAGCCTTGCCTTTCTAGGCCCCAAGTATGAAATCACACTGGCTGAAGTTTGGGAGGCAGCACTTGATATGCTCGGTGGTAAAGGTGCTGGATATGCTGAGTCAGCCCTTGAAGAGCATTATCTTGATGACGAAGCCCGTGCCGCTCTTGCCAAGGGTAAGGAGCAGCTTGCCAGAGCGCGGGCCGGGATGGCGGAAGAGGAGCGTTCTGAAAAAGAAGTACCGCCTACCATCTCTGAACGTCCTCTAGTTTCCCCCGAGGTGGACATTACAGGCCCTAGTGCTCATTTGCCGCCTCCTACAAGAACTGGGGTAATCACCCCTACTGATGAAGAGGCTTTGGAGGACATTGGGGCTCAGAATTATGAGATTGAACTGACGAAGCCAACATCTTCAGGTAATTTCGACATTGGTCCGATTCAGGTGGATTGCCTGCTTATTCCTCAAAAATTTGATGAGCTTCTCGATTACCTCTTGAATCTCGATGAACCCATATCTCCCCTCTTTCGGGAAGACACTAACATTTTCAATTTTTCTTCTTCTGCAGTTGAAACAACAAGTGCCGTGCAGACTTCGCCTTCTCTGGTTATTCCTCCTCCATCTCTTCAGGTGACTCCTCCTTCTGCTTCACAACCTGGGTCACAAGAGGAGAAAATTGAGGCTCTTCATGGTTTGGATGACCCTGTTGCCTCGCAGGAGCAAAAAGATGAGGGACTCGAAGGAGGCGAGATCTCTCCGGAGCGGACTCCTTCTGACGACGTAGTTTTGTCCGCTCTCGTTACTCCGGGGAGTGAGTCTTCTTCGCAGAGAAGAAAGAAGCATGGGACATCGAAGAGGAGGGGGAAGAAAATTATCACCACTGAAGAGGAACCGGAAATTGCGCCAGTTGCACCTCCCTCCCCTTCTTCCCTTATGCCTTCAGACCAACCTGAAAGACCCGAAAAGCTAACCACTCGGCCGGGCAAAGGGTCTAAAGGCGGCAAGAAGAAATGAAGAGTTGAGCTTTTTGATTCCTTTTTTGTGTAATGGTCGGATGTTGTGCAGGCACCGGCCCCTGCTTTTTTATTTTGAAACCTGTATCTGCAATATCTGCAATTGAATAAAGTGATTCTTTATTTGTACAGACTTTTGTTTGAATTTGAGAATGCATTTATTATTCATTTTTGCACAAATTCTTTTTTTTTTTTTTTTGCACAAGTTTTATTTATACGATGTTGCGGTGAGCTTGTGGTATGTTGTTTGAGCGTACTTTACCAACATAGTTATACCGCTTTGTATGTAACTATACCATGTTGCCCCTATACCATGAGCTTACTGCAATATCGTATACTTTAAGGGGACTTGCACTCTCGTTTTCTAAAGAATAATTACTTCATTCTCGAGAAGAATTTTCGTAGAGTGCAACTTCCTTCATATAAGTTTCTACGCTTTGTCCTTCGAAGAAATCACTTTCTCCTTTTGCGTATGTATATATTTTGCCAAGTGAATTCTTCTATGTGGCAAAGCGGACCTCTGAATGTACTTTAACCCCCCTTTTTTTTTGAGGAAGATCATTCTCCATAATAGGTAAATTACTCTTCCTTTGGAAGTTAAAGTATGCTCTTGATGAGGATTTTTTTTTTATATATATAGAAAGTTGTACCTCTGAGGAGGGATTTTTCACGTTTCAACACTTGGAAGTTTTATTTCAATCTCGGTGAAACGTGTACCTCCAAAGAGTTATGCCTTAGAAATCCTTTTCACGTTTCAACACTTGGAAGTTTTATTTCAATCTCGGTGAAACGTAGGTTTCCGAAGAGGTCTTTCTTCTTAATTGCGCCTCCGAAGAGGTCTTTATTTTGTTTGCATTTCAACTCTGGTGAAGTGAAATTCCGAAGAGCGGCTGTTACACTTCAACTCCTGGTGAAATGTGCCTCCGAAGAGGTCTTTCTTTTGTTTGCATTTCAACTCCGGTGAAGTGAAATTCCGAAGAGCGGCTGTTACACTTCAACTCCTGGTGAAATGTGCCTCCGAAGAGGTCTTTCTTTTGTTTGCATTTCAACTCCGGTGAAGTGAAATTCCGAAGAGCGGCTGTTACACTTCAACTCCTGGTGAAATGTGCCTCCGAAGAGGTCTTTTTTTTGTTTGCATTTCAACTCTGGTGAAGTGAAATTCCGAAGAGCGGCTGTTACACTTCAACTCCTGGTGAAATGTGCCTCAAAGAGGGTTTTCATCGCCTGGAAGTTACTCTCTCATGGTTGGAGGGTCATGACTCCTCCAATCTTTTTTGTTGAGTAGAGAACTTTCTTTTTTGTGGCGTATGACCCATTAGAGGTCTTTATCCTCCGAAGAGTTGTGCCTCCGAAGAGGACTTGTGCCGCCAATGATGGTTTTTGGTTGTATTCTTGTCTTCTTGCTTATGCCTTTTCAGCGATCCTTTTCTTTTTTCTTTTCAAGTTTTCATTCCCCTTTTCTCGCAAGTAGCTTGTTTAATCCAAGGAAGTGTACTTCATTGTCAGGCAAGTTCGTGAGAACGGGCACTAGCTTCCTAATTGGATGTTTGTTTGTTCAAACAATCTCAATTTATTAGCAAGGGCTCGTTTCTATCGAAATCATAAGCCGTTCAATTGAAGTATTTCCTATCTAGGATTTGAATTCGGGGCCTTTATGACTTGAAATTTGTTTGTTGAATGATGGTGAGAATCACTCGGTCTCATTATGCGCAAGTTTTATTTCCATTGTCTGCAAAAATTTAAATCGACATTTCAGCAATACATTTTATGTACTTTTATATCGAAAATAAAGCAAACATGTAATAATAATAAGGAACACAAGATTTATAGTGGTTCGGCCATGAAATTGGGCCTACATCCACTTTATATTCTTTCATTATTTACTTGCATCAGTTTTACAATTGCTTTCAATTACAAGAATCATACATCCATAATTCTTTTTACAATGTTTCAACAAAATTTTCAAGTAAAGTATGGACGCAAATGGTTGCTGTTCCATGCCCTTGGAATTTGATCTCCATCAACAGTGGTGAGTTTGAATGTGCCGTCAAGAAGCTTCTGACCTATTACATACGGTTCTTCCCAATTTGGCCCAAACACACCTGTCGCGGTGATAATTCTTTTCAGGACTAGATCTCCAATTTCAAAGCTGCGTTGACGAACTTTGGAATTGAAATGTCTGGCTATCCTTTGCTGATGAGCTGCAACTCTGAGATTAGCTTCGTCTCTTTTTTCATCAAGGAGATCTAACGCTTCAAGTTGTAGCTTTTCATTTTCTGCTTGATTGAAATGGATTCTTCTGTGTGAAGGGACCTCTGCTTCAACCGGGATCATTGCTTCCGATCCGTATGCTAACGAAAAAGGAGTATGCCTAGTCGCAGTTTTGTGAGTAGTTCTGTATGCCCATAGTGCAAGTGGTAGTTTATCGACCCAACCACCTTTTGCTCTTTCGAGTTGCTTTTTGATGGTTGATTTGATGATCTTGTTCACTGCTTCCACTTGCCCGTTTGCCTGCGGATGAGCTACTGCCGAAAAGCCTTTCTGGATTTTGAATCGTTTGCAAAAATCTCGGAATTCCTCGCTTTCAAACTGAGTACCATTGTCTGTGATTATTTTCTGAGGCACACCGTATCTGCAAATGATATTCTTGGTCACAAAGATTATCATTTTCTTAGAAGTGATAGTAGCCAATGGTTCAGCTTCAGCCCATTTAGTAAAGTAATCGACTGCAACAATAGCATATTTAATCCCTGATTTGGCAGTTGGTAGCGGCCCAATGAGATCCATTCCCCAAATCGCAAACGACCATGGACTGACCATCTGTGTGAGTTCGGTAGAAGGTGCTCTAGGAATTTTGGCAAATCTTTGGCATCTGTCACATTTTCGGGAGTAATCTGCAGCATCTCGATTAATTTCTGGCCAAAAATATCCGTATCGGAGAATTTTCTTTGCTAATGTTTGACCACCTGAATGATCACCACATTCTCCTCCATGCACCTCAGCTAGGATTGTTTTGGACTCTTCCCGGGATACACATCGAAGCAATGGCATTGAGAATCCTCGTCTGTACAATCGGCCATCCTGAATTACATAGCGAGAGGCTTTCCTTAGTAGCTTTCGTCTTTCTATCGAATTTTCTGGCAGAGAACCTCTGAGTAGGTAGTCTAGTATTGGAGTCATCCATGACTCTTGTTCTTGAGATACATTCATAATCCAGTCAATATCCATCTCGTCTATACTTGGTGCTGAAAGGACTTCTACAGGGACCAATCCCAATAGTTGAGCTTCACCAGAACTTGAATACTTTGCGAGGGAATCTGCCTTCATATTCTCTTCCCGAGGAATGTGGCTTATTGAATAGTGATCGAGTTCACATAGGAGTTCCCAAGCCTTTGACAAGTAGGAAGGCAAGTTTCCACCTTTTGTTTGAAATTCCTTCTTGACTTGGCATACAATAAGCTGAGAATCACTGAAGATCTGTAATGCTCGAATGTTTAGCTCTTTAGCGATTTTCAGACCTGCAATAAGAGCTTCATATTCTGCTTCATTGTTTGTTGAAGGAAATTCCAATCTTAGTGCATAACATAATGATCGACCTTCAGGAGTTTCAAGTACCACTCCGGCTCCAGAACAGTAGTCATTTCTTGCGCCATCAACATACATCTTCCACTGGATTGGGGAATCATTGATCGCTTCATCCTCACCATTATCCTTCTCTGTGAATTCTGCAATGAAATCAGCTAAAGCTTGTCCGTTGATTGCTTTTCGGGGGTGATAAGTGATGTCATATTGACTGAGTTCAATGTTCCATTTTAGAAGGCGACCCGAAGTTTCAGGGCGAAATAGGACTTGCTTTAGAGGTTGATCAGTAAGTACTCTGATAGGATGAGCTTGGAAATATTGCCTCAGTTTCCTAGATGCAACTAGTAGGCAATAGGCGAGTTTTTCCAACTTGGAGTAATTCAGCTCTGCCCCAGTGAGTCTTTTGCTGATATAGTAAACCGGATGTTGAATCCTTTTGTCTTCCCGTATCAGCGCTGCACTTAGAGCATGAGATGATACTGCCAAGTATATAAGAAGATCCTCACCATTGCCTGGCCTAGAAAGTATTGGAGGCGTTTCCATATGACGGATCAACTCATCGAAGGCTTTTTGGCATTCGGAAGTCCATTCAAAGTTCTTCTTTCCTTTCTTCAGGGCGTCAAAGAATGGGATGCATTTATCAGTGGCTTTGGAAATGAACCGACTCAGGGCGACGACCTTTCCGTTGAGACTCTGCAATTCCTTCTTTGTTCTAGGAGCTTTAACTTCTTTCAAGGCAGTAATTTGAGCTGGACTAGCCTCAATGCCCCTGGCACTGACGATGAAACCTAAGAACTTTCCGGACTCGACCCCAAATGTACATTTCAGAGGGTTAAGTTTCATTCTGTATTTCCGAAGGACTGCGAACATTTCTGCTAAGTGTTCAATGTGATCTGCTGCTTTTCTGGACTTCACTAACATGTCGTCGACGTAGACTTCCATAGTTTTGCCCAATTGCGGTTTGAACATAGCATTAACAAGCCTTTGGTAAGTTGCCCCTGCATTTTTCAATCCGAAGGGCATAACTCTGTAGCAATAAAGTCCAACATCTGTGATAAAGCTTGTATCCTCCTGATCCGGCTCGTGCATCATGATTTGGTTATAACCGGAGTAGGCATCCATGAAAGATAACAATTCATGTCCCGCAGTTCCGTCTACCAGTTGATCGATCCTGGGTAACAGGAAGCAATCTTTGGGGCAGGCCTTGTTTAGATCAGAAAAATCGATACACACTCTCCATTTTCCATTAGCTTTCTTGACCAGCACAAGATTTGAAACCCAATTCGGATATGTAGATTCTTTGATGAAGTTATTTTCCATGAGTCGATCAACTTCTTCTTTTAATGCTGCTGACCTTTCTGTACCTTGGGTTCTTCTTTTCTGTTTAACTGGCGTAAACTTTGGGTCAATATTCAGAGCGTGTACTGCAACTTCTGGAGATATTCCACACATATCGGCATGAGTCCAAGCAAAGACATCCAGATTTGCTTTCAGGAAAGATATCAAGATATTCTGAATTGACACATTAAGCTGTGAACCCACATTCAACACCTTATTTGGGTCCTTCGGGTCAACAGGTACCGGAACTGTCGTTTCCACCGGTACCACTCTATTCTCCCCTGCACTGGCTTTTCTGGGATCCATTTCTTTCCGTGCCCCGCTGTGCTCTCCAGTGCAGGGTCCGCCCCGTAATTGCTACAAGGCTGGTTCCTTGATGCGGACTGGGGTTGCCGCATCCTTTCCCATTTCTCTTTTTCTTGACTCTCGCAGCTCTGTCAAATAGTATTCTCGCGCAGCATTTTGATCCCCTTTTATAACTCCTACTCCATTGTCAGTAGGGAATTTAATAGTGAGGCACCACGGGGCTAGGATAGCTTTGAATGCTGCGAGTGTTGGACGGCCAAGAAAAGCATTATAAGCAGAAAACTCATCGACAATCACAAATGTTTGCTTGCGGACCACTTTCCTTTCTGCTTCCCCAAGTTCTACAAGCAGATCGATGGTCCCAATTGGTTGCTTTGGCTCCCCAGTGAAGCCAGCGATCTTCTGTGATGAGGCCTGTACATCGATCATAGGGATTTTCATCTGGTCAAATGTCTTCTTGAAGAGGATATTACATGATGCTCCACAGTCGATGAGGACTCTTCTGACAATGGCCGGTCCAATACCAGCCGAGATGACCAAGGGATCTAGGGTAGGAGCTTCTATACCTGTGGAATCTCTGGCTCTGAAAACAATATCATCGCTGAAAGTTTTCTGTTGTTTCAGGGGCGTAGTGTCTTCTAAAACAAAGACGTCTTCTTCGGCTGGAGCATATTTCAAAGCCCTGGAATATCTCTCCATCTCACCCCAGCTCTTGCCAGCTGGGTGAGGCCCTCCTATAATGACATTGATAACGGGCCTTCCAGATTCATGTCCCGCAGCTTTCTCACCTGTCCTAGGCTGATGAACAGGAACCTGTTGCCCCTGACTTGACGATGCAGGATTGTTGCTATTTTTCTTCACGAATTGCTGCAGCTTGTTTTCTCTTAGCAACTCTTCAATCAGATTTTTCAACTGGCGGCATTCATCAGTCTCATGACCGGGTTGATTGTGGAAGCGACAGAATTTCCCACTCTGTATGGCTTTTTTCCCGGTTCTCAAAGGGATAGGTTTAGGGAAATCGACGGAATCTTTAGTGGCAAGGTAGATGTGCTCCGGTGTATGTGATAATGGAGTATATTCTGATGGCTTGAAGGATCGGGGCTTCTTCAGATTACCCTCTTTCTTCCCATTATTATTCTCCCTTTTTTGCCCCACCGATTCATTCTTGCGTGGAGCGACAGTGTTGTCTTCTGCTTTCTCCAACACTGTCTTTACTGGTAAAGGACGGCTTTCCAAGCGAATGAATTCATCTGCTTTTTTGTAGAACTTTTCGAGAGAGGTTGGCTCCTTCATATTTAACCATTTCCCAAATTCGCTTGACTTATCAATAGCTCTCATCAGATAAGTCAATATCATTCGTGGTTCAGCATTGTCCACCTCAGCCAGCGCTATATTAAAGCGGTTCAAGAAGGATCTGATAGACTCACCAAGATTCTGCTCTAAACTCGATAGTGACATAATGTCCTTGGCCTTCGAAGCATATAGTCTAAATTGCTCCTTGAATTTTCTGGTCAGGTCTGAAAACTGATCGATAGATCGGACTGGCAACTTGGTGAACCATAGTAGAGCCACACCTTCCAGGTATACGGGGAAATATCGACACTTTATTTCGTCAGAGGCTCTGGCACCTGTCATGTGCCAATCATATTTATACAAGAACTCATTCGGATCACTTGTCCCTTTGTAAGCTGGAATAGTCGGAGGGACAAACTTCCTTGGAAATTTCGCCTTCAAGATTTTTTCAGTGAACGGAGTTTTACTTGGAGCGAAACCCCATTCCTTCTCATCTTCAACCCTTTGCATACTTTCTTTCATGATCTGCCGGACCATTCCAGAAAGATATTCCTCATCATGCCGAGTTCTAGATCCACCAGCCTCAGGAACTGCCTGCTCAAAGGGACTAGTAGCCCTTTCAGGAGCATTCCTTTCACTAACATCATGAATGTTGCCAGCATAGTTCCTTTCATTACCAGCTGGTTGATTGTTTGCCCCAAGTAAATCGTTCAACTTATTCAGAATCAGAGCATTCTGGGCACTTTGAGCCTCTAATTGTGCATTTTGGGCGTTTATCTGCTGGTTTAGCCCTAGAATCACAGCATCCAACTCCGCTTTCGTAACTCCAACAGACGGAGTGGGTTGATTAGGTACAGGGGAAGCGGAGGTTCCCTCTTGAATGTTTCCAGATCTGACAGATTTACTTTTCCTTCCAGGAGCCATAATCTCAGATAGACTTCTGGTTTTTAAGGAAATTCTTTCTTCAAATCTCTGTGAAGCAATGATGACAGTTTTCCTGAGTTCGATTCTCAGTGAAAGCACCAAAAATGTTAACGCTAAAATGTGAACGCTAACACCCCAGTGTGTGAAGTGTAGTTGTGAAAGCACCACCCGATAGATCGGGAAAGAATTACAAGCAAGTAATAGCAGAAAAGCGGTAAACAACAACAATTTTATAGTGGTTCGGCTTAAGGGTATAGCCTACGTCCACTCTAAGCACTTTTATTAATAATCCCGTTACAAGCTGATACAATTCCTCTCAAGTACAATATACTTCAAGTTACAAGTGATTTGGAACAAGTCTTAAGCTTCAATGTCGATTAAAGTCCTTAAATTCATGTTGAAGATGTGTGGTTTCTTCGTGAATTTCTTTGATGTATTCCTCTAATCTTGAAAGCTCTAAGTGTTGATGAAGTTCTCAATGCAGCAAGGTAACGGTGTATGAAGAGAATGTGCCAAAAGTCCTTTGAATGTTGGAGGTGGTTGCCTATTTATAGAGAGTTCTGATTCTGAAATTTTTGCCAAGTCCTAAACCGTGGCCGACTCAAGTTAAGCCGTAGCCGACTTAAGGTGAGTCGTGACCGGTCTAAGGTCGCCTCCGAGTCAACACCACCTCTTCTCAATAACATGGCATCGGGCTTATATTAGGTCGTGGACGAGTTAACTTGGTAGGTCGCAAGTCACGGTCCAAATGATAAGTCCTGGATCGTGAACGAGATATCTGGGGAGCTGGATCGGTTGTGACTTGGGTCGGCAACTATTCTAGGTCGCCAGCTTGGTAGGGCATTAGATCGGTAACTCGGTCAAGTCACTGAATCGGTATCTTCTGAGTCTTAGGCCAGTACCCACGTTAGGTCGGCAACTGTTTTAGCCTTAACTCGGTATTTCTCAAGTCGGTATGCCTCTCAATCCTACTAGGTCGGTAACCCTTTGAATCTTAAGTCGGTCTCCCTTGAGTCGCTGTCCCTTCTGAGTCATTAAGTCGGTAACCATTGAGTCGCCATTCATTTTAGGTCGGCAATGAGCTAAGGCTGTTGGGTCGGTATTTATGTTGAGTCGGTAGCCTCGTTGAAGTGTTAAGTCGGCATAACCCTTAGGCCTTAGGTCGGCACCCCCTGTTGAGCCTTAGGTCGGCACCCCCTGTTGAGCTTTTAAGTCGGCATGCTTCTAACTGTTAGGTCGGAACCTCTTGATGCACTAGATCGGTGAGTCATGGTCAAGGCGGAGTTAACAGTCTCGAAGCGTTGTGTTCTCGTGAGTTGCTCGCGAGTGACCCAAGGGGAGGGGGTTTAGTGTTTTTGCTTGGTTTTTTTTATTTTAGAGAAGCTTAAATCTGTGTTCACATACTAATGTATGTGATAAATAGTTGTTGTTATGTTGTGAATATAATTTGCATAGGTGAATTTTTCTTAGAATATAGTTGGATATCTATGTATATATATGTGAATGTTTGTATGTTTAATCTTGCTCTGTGTTTGTTTAAAACAGACTCAATTAGTTTTGAAATTCCTCAAAACTCCTTCTCAATCTCTTTATTATTTGATCTCTTAATGAAATATGTTAGTATTCACAATATTTGATTTTTTAAAAATGTTCTTAAGCAAAATTTGTACACAGATTTGCTGGAAAGGGAAAGATTACAAAGAAAATCTTTCCAAGTCAGAAATTAAAGTATTTTTAACTCAAGTTTTGTTTATATGATCTGATTCGATATTGGAAAAGATGATTTTTAAACATAAAATCTAAATTTTTAAGCTTGAATTAGAGGGAAATTTAAGGATTGATCAGAAATTGGGAAAATGCCAATTTCCGGTGATCACGACAATATGTCGCCTAAGGGTCGGTGCTGAAGCAAGCTGGGGGTTGGAGGTTTCGGCAAAAACTGGTCGGAGTGGTTATCATTTTCCGTGGAGGCGTGGTGAGGTGTTTGTAGGGTTTAAGGACCTGGGTGGGTCGGGGATGTATTCGGGTTCGTCGCGACGATTATGGCTCATCGGACTTGGGCAAAATGGGGGAATTAGAAGCGTTGGTCGTCAATGAAGTTTTGGGCTGGGAGATGAGATTTCTGGTGATCGGTGGTAGCATCACAGGGGAGGTTTTTTTGTTTCTGTATTCGTATTCAATTGTTCGATCTGGTGGTCGGAATCGAAAGGTAAGGTCGTAGGCGACTCGTCGGCGGTGGCAAGCAGGGTCGGAGCTTCGTCGTTGGTTCGTGCACATGCATGAGGTGTTCCAATGTCTCAGATGTGTGCTATGTTGTTTGGCATCGGGGTAGTGGGGGTTGTTGCTCGAGAGTGTCTCGAAGCGGTGTGTTCTCGTGAGTTGCTCGCGAGTGACTAAGGGGGAGGCGGTTTAGTGCTTTTTCTCAGTTTTTTTTGATTGTCATGATATCAGGATTTTTAAGTAAAGGAAATATCAAGATTTAAAAGTATTAAGTAAATGTAAGTTAGTAGCAAATGGATAAACATGTTTTTAAGTATTATAAAATCAAGTTCTTTTAAACTAATTTCTTAAACTATTTCTTTCAAATAACAACTGCTTATTTAAGACCTGGTTAAGTAAAAGGTATGAAATTTATTTTAACTTAGATTAATTGAAATCTTAAGTTTACTTAAAACTTAATTAATAATGTAATTAAGTAGTAATTGAAAGGATAAAATGTTTTTATCATTAATTAAACTTAAAAATCTTAAGTTAATAGATTAACGATAATTAATTCCTAAAGTTTATTAAGTAAGATTTTAAATAAGAATTAAGAAGTTAATTAAGATAAATGACTTATCTTTTAGTTGATATATTGAAGGTTAATTATGAACTTAATTAAATAAATTAAGTAATTAAAGGGAAATTAATTAATTAATGAAAGGATTAATCAATTAATAGTTAAGGGTTATAAGTTAATTAATTATAGATTAATTAATTAGTAATCAAAGATTAATTAATGTAAGTAATTAGAGATTAATTACTTAAATGACATTTACTTAATATAGGTAATAAACGGACAAATCTGTTAAGGATTAATTAATTTAACTAGTAACTAAAGTTAAATTAATTAATAATTAAAAGTTAATTTACTGAGGAATACTAACCAATGGGATAATTACTTGATGAAAGTAATCAAAGGTAAATTACTTAAGGAAAATAATTAAGGATTAATTACTTAGTGTAACTAATTAAAGATTGATTAATTAAGAATTGATTAATTTGGGAAATAAATCAAGGATTAATTAATTAATGAGTGTGATTAGTTAAAGGATAATTAATCAATGAAAGTGCTTATTGGATAATTAATGTGAGTAATTAATTATGGAATGTAGTTAATGTGAATGGGTGGAAGTTAAATTAATTTTGGTAATTAATTTTAGGCTAATTACTTAATGTGATTGGAGAAGAAAATCAAGGGATGATTAAGTAATGGTTTGTAATCAATTACTGCTAAGTATGCAGGATTTAAAAATAATTGAGTTATTTAATTTAATTTATTTTAAATTAATTAGAAATGATATGATAAATTAATCTTGCTTATGAATGATTGAATAATACTGTATGCCTTAGATTAGTTGATATCTCCGATATGTGATTTGTAATGCTATGTGATATGATATGTTTGGTTTAAACTGTGATAATGTGGTTATCTATCAATGATAAATTACGGTGTAAAGGTGACACCCTGTATTTGAAGTTTGAATTGCAATTCACTTGAATAACTTGGGTTAAGATGGTATTGAATTCAAAGAGACCGGGGTCGGGTATCAGTAACTACCTGAACCCACTTCGATTTTAATCTACCATAATTCTTTATAGACTTGATATGTATAATCAATAGGCTAGAATGAAATAGTCTAAATGAACTGGACCATTGAAACTAAATAAGGGTACTTAGAGATTGATTTGTGAAATAAGTGTTGACTAATAACAAGTTGAGAACTCGTAGTGAAGTACGAGTTACCTCGGAATTTAAGTATGTTATAACTTAGTGTTTTCAAGTTATATGGGTTTACTCATACTAGTTTCCAGCTTGACTCGGGTGTTATTTTGGTGTAATGCTCAGACCAGACCGAGTATTATTGATTTCCAGGTAAGGACGTTTTGGAGCTCAAGAGGCGAGCTGGACGGCAGGAACATATGGAGTGTATTCCGCTGTGATATATTGCCACTTATCTGGGACAAGTAAATTTTAACTGTCCAGTGCTGTGTAATGGTTGTAACTTTGATGTACTAAACTGTAAATCGAATGATACAGTTTTTCTTGTATAATTATTATTATTTGATATTATATTTTGATCCGCTGCGAATGTAAGATTCTGTGATTTGTTTCTGTTTCTTCTTCTACCTCTTTTCTTCTTTTCCTAACTATCTGGAATTTTCGAGGTTGGAAAATTCCGGGTCGTTACACTAATGGATAAAAATATGAGATCTTTCATGACTTCAATTATTCCCAAAATCAAATACAAATAAAATCAATTATGAAAATTGGTTTATTCCTCTTGATCCTTGCAACATTTGGAGGCCGATTTTTGAATTTAGGAGATTTGATTCATTGTTCAAGTTACGATTCATTGGCTACATCTAGGGGGAGAATTCAATGTTTCAAGGTGTATTTCAAGGCTTTGAAATTAAGGTACGATCTTTTTATTCTAATAATTTTGTCATAATGTTTTAGTGAATAAAATTGAATACCATAATTTATATGTGTACAATATTGTCTCATTTGATTTGAAAGAGGTTTATGTTGTTCGAATTGTTATTATATGAATTGATTGTTTTATATTTGGATAAATCATAACTGAAACTTATGTATGATTAGAAAATATTTTAGTTTTAGATCTATGTTTAAACATTCAAATCAAAGCGTAATTCGTTTGATTTGAATGTGTACATGTTCTTATTGTTTGCATTTGTACTGTAGTAGAAACTTACATATGACTAAATGATGTTTTGATAACAAACTGATTATAATAAATTTTTATATTTTTTACCTTATTTGACATCACAATTATCCTTGTTTAGATATTCAAAGGATTTTAATATATTTCTTGGTTCCGTATGTATCACCTTTTGTTCTATAATTATTTATTCATATAGGTTGAATCTCCTTAGATTTGAATTTTTTCCCGTTCTTATTATCTGCATCTTATTGTAAACCCACACATGACTAAAGGATGTTTTGATAATAAATTGATTATAATAAATTTATAAATTTGTTACCCTATTTGACATGACTAATATATTTCTTTAAGTATTCAAAGGATTGTTAATATATTGGTTCAGTTTTGTTAAAAAAACCATTTTTCATATAGGTTGAATCTCCTTAGATTTGAAAGTTTATTTGTTCTTATTATCTGCATCTTACTACAATTGAGACCTACGCATGTTTGAAGGATATTTTGATGATAAATTGATTATAGTAAATTTATAAATTTGTTACCCTATTGTACATGACTAATATCTTTCTTTAAGTATTCAAATAATTGTCATTATTTTGCTCAGTTTAATGTGTTTCACGTTCGTTTAAAAAGGAAAAAAACATTTTTCATGTAAGTTGAATCTCTTAATTTAATTGTACACACATAATTTTTATTAACTCATTTAAGTTTACATAAGTTCATAAATACATCATAAAATTTAAATGTATTATGGTTTATTTTGAATTAATTTAGAAGTTTTGGTTTAATCTTTATACACAAATAATTACATCTATATATATAATTACATATAAAACTTAATATTTATATTTCAAATCGTATAATTTAAATGCATTATTATATCAAACAATTTTAAATAAGGTAACATCATATACATATGAATTATTGTTGGTTATTCCTATTCTTGTGTCATAATGATTCTTTGATTGCTAATTGAATTCTTGTTTGTCAAAAGGGAAGATGAATCAATCATCTTTGTCATCTTTTATTTCTTTTCCTTTTATTACTTATGTGAATGCCTTTAAATTTGTTATTATTTATTCTACCCATCATGTTATCAATTGATCAAACTTGCCTTATGTTTAACCGTTTTTTCATATAATTGAGGAATGAATATATTTGATACATTCAAACCTTATTTTTTATCCTATTCTTGATTTTTTTTATAATTAAACTAATAAGAAAAACATGATTTAAAAAAATATTGATTTTATTTAAAAGAAAATTTAGATAATATGTAAGTGCATTCAGACATTATAGGCGCGTTAATGTTTCAAAATTGTAAATTTTTCTAAATTCATCCATTTCCTCCACTTCGAGCTGGCTCAGTTCCAACATTTATAGAAGTAATAAATACTTTGATTGATATAAGATATCGATGCATGTTTAAATGTGAATTTAAATACAATGAATATTGTTTGGGATTGAAATATTTTGAGGCCCATAATGGGACATATTGTTGCCGGCCTTATTGTGGCTTGCCATTAGATGGCAAGAGAGGGAGGGTTTTTTGATTTAAAAAAGAAAAAAGTTAGAGAGATTTTAAGATCATGATCCTCTTTTCACTCTTTAGCCTCTCCTTTTTATTTAGATCTTATCCCTCTCTAATCATATGTTTTGCTCTTCTCTTTGCTGCAAATTTTCGACCATTAACACTCCATTTTAACCTAAAAAATTCAAACACAAATTCACTTCAAATTCAACTCTATTCAATAGTTGATAGTTAGAAATTCGAGAGACAACACTTTCGGAATTGGAATTTGATTCAAGAGTTCACTTCAATGCTTCAAGGTGTGATCTTTTGGCATTAGTGATGGATAATTATTTGATTTACTTGTTCATTAGTGTTTATCCAATTATTGTTCTATGTATCACTTATCAGATATGCTACGAATCAATATATAATTGTTTGGTCATATGATGGTTGTTTGTATATATGTGCATCAGTAACATTTGCAAACATCATAGTGCTTACGTCCGTTGACTAATTTTTTTATTAAATAATATTATTTAAATGGTTTAATCACCATAGTTTTAATTTAAAATGATTATAAATATATAATGCATGTTTTAAAATTTGAATTTTTTTATTTCGACTAGATAATTTTTTTTTAAATAATTGTTTGCAACCAAAGTAGCCACAAACATCCAAAAATAGGTTTAAGTAGTGAAATAAATGATCAAATTAAATGAAAATAGAGGAATATCTCAAAATAATAAGAAAAACATAACAGAAAGCAAAAACAATAAGATTTGTAGTGGTTCGACATTGATTGCCTACATCTACTTTGAACATTCTCTTTATTGCTTTTCAATTAGCTTGGTTACAGTTAGAAACACCAAGATACAACAAGAGATAAGAAAGTAATGGAGGAAGTTGATTACAATAATGGTGTTATCTAACAAATAGAGTAAAAGTTCCCAGAATGGCACCCTAGGCCCATATTTATAGATGAAGGCTACCTCCAATCTGACTGGAATTTCCGCAACAAGACCTCTTCAACCATATGGGCCCACCATGAGGATGGGTAGGCCCAACTGTCAATGGATAGGGATTGGTATCGATCCTTCCATGTGTTAAGTTTAAGGTAGCGATCCCTATGGTAGCTTCCTTATGCTCTAATACGATGGTGCTCCAAATATTAGGGTGTTTGGATGTGTGGAGCTCTAGGTTTGGTTAATCTTTGGTTCGAATCTCATTTTAGTCAAGGAAATGCCAATCCTTCCAAATAATAGCGCCGAACCGTCTTGGTTTCTTAACATATACCGATCCATACTACTCAGAACATTATGCCTACCCATCCTTCATGAGCAATGCTAACCCCTAATGCAACTCTTCACCATGTCGATCCCTTCTTCACTCCATCTACACCGACCATCCGCCTAACTCATCATGTTGATCCATATGTTTGTTGAATGTTATGCCGATCCCTTTAGTGCCATTGAACCATGTTGAGTTTGGTATCATATCTTATGCTGATCACTCTGCATTTCCATCCAAATTGATTTTCCACTAAAGTAACCTTGTTGATCCATATAGTCTCTCCCTTCTATATCGAACCCTTTAGCATTTCATCCATATTAACAAGCCACTATGCCGACCCCTATCTCACATAAACTAATTTCCATATTTTTGACATCCTGCGTCGTCCATCTGTCAACTTTACTCAACTAGGGCTTCGTATAACTGTGATGTCCCAGAATTTAGGCAATAGTAATTTGATAATCTTTATTAATAATTGTTTAAATTTGACAATATTGATTTATAATCTAATTATTTAAATTAACAAAATTTATCTTTTTAAACTAATAATATTTAATTGATAATTTTATTATTTTTAGAAAATTAATAATATTTAATTGGTAATATTTATCTTTCATAGCTAATAAATATATTTTCTATTTATAATATATATATATATAGGTATACATATTGTGAATTTGTTTTAAATTTAACACAAATATTGTTTTCAAATTTTAATACATACATATATATATATATATATGTATATATATATTGTGATTAGAAGCCTTTTTAGATTTAATATAATACAATAATTTTTCAAAGCTAATATAAATATGTTGTCTAATTTTAATATATATATATATATATATATGTGTGTGTGTATGTATATATATTGTAATTGGAAAATTTGTTTTAAAATTCAATATAATAATTTTCAAGGCTAACATTAAAATGTTTTCTGTTTATAATGCATGTATATATTTATATATTATAAATGGGAAAGCTTTGGATTGAATTTAACTAATAAAGATATGTTTTAAAATTTTAATATATATTTTATAATTTGGAAGTTATGGTTGAATTTAATACTTTTCAAAGGCTATTTAAAACTAAACTTTATATGTCTTAACAACAAAGATAATATCTATATTTATAAAAAAATATTTAACTTAAGTTTATCGTTTAAATAAGATTAACAAAAAGGTTTATTTTACTTTCTTTTTAAATATTGCTTGATCTAAATACGATTTGTAAATGTATGTGAAAGTTTAAAACATAATTTATTCCAAATATTTAAAAACATATAAAGTATAAGAAAATTATTTAATATGAGGTTCAATTCTTTTGATTTTAAAATGATTTCTTTTTAAATTACTTAAACTAAAAGGGTTTATATATATAGGTTTAAAATATTCTTTCTTTTAAATATCTTATGAACTAAGAATAGTTTGTAAACATATAAATACAAATAAAACATATGGTACGTTAATTTATTTAAAAACATAAATGCTTATTAAAATAAGGGTTTCAACGTAATACTACATATATTTAACATTTATAAGAAGATAAAATCATGCAATGACATCTGTATAAATTGTATTTACAAGTGGCAACACAATTTTCCTTTAAAAATTTAATTATATGTATATATATAATGTAGTATTGGAGAAACCCGGCTAATTTTTCTTTCAGATTCAAAAGCTTTACACTTTCTTTTCTCAAACTCTCAATCTTCTTTCTTCCTTTTTAAAAAATAAAAACTGAAAAGTAAATCAACTGCAGGCTTTCAACTTGAAAATCAAACAAATAGCAATGCAAAGAATCAATTCAACTAAATAATCAAGCAAAAAGCAGATTCAAATATAACGGAGCTTCAAATTTAAACAAGATTCAATTTCTGTTTCAAGGATCATCTCAAAATAAAGTTCCAGAATCCAAAGAAAAAGAAATATTCAGATTATTCCTCTGTTTTTGTTTTCCAGTGAGTAAACCTTCTTTAAAAACAGTTTTTTTTTAAAATCTGTTCTTATACATATGATAATTATTGTAGAAATATAGTGAATGATGTGTCTATACATGAATTCATATATACATGTATGAATATGAGATGATTGGTTTGTGCATATCTGTGCTAAGAATGAACCTGCTTCTGTTATACTGCAGGCTTCATTTTCATATAAAAATTTGTATCTTCCTCTATAATCAATTTAGGTTGAGATGTATAAATGGGAAATGGCTATAATAATGTGTTATAAATTATAAAAATAATAGCAAGTATTTACTTTTAATGATTTTATCAAAATTTCAAAATTTACAGAGGAAAACAAAGTCGTTCAAAAATTGATGATCAAAATTTCAAGTTTGGATTGTATAATATGATTCGTCTTGGCAAATGATAAATTTAGGTAGAAAAATCATAATTTTTAGTTTACTATAAGTCGAGATATGCAGAATTTTTCAAATTTGGGTTTATCATCGATTGCCGTTGATCGGCTGGGAGGTGGGTGTCGGGGTTAAGTCTGGAGGTGGCTTAAGGGTTGATGATCATTGGAAAAATAATTAGAGAGTTTGTAGTGTGTCATGGTAGCCGTAGGTTGGCGTAGTAAGGTTTTATCTATAGTCTGGCTACACCGTGTTTTCGAAGGAATTTCATCGCCGTGGGGAGGCCGGAGCTATCGCAGGCAGGGGAATCGGAGTATCAAGTTGAGACGAGGTTCTGGGGTGATCGCCAGTGATTCTTGGGGTTAGGATCGTCGGCAGGTGGCGACTCTCCGAACGGAATGGGTTCCTATTTTCCATCATTTTGCTCAATTTTGTTTTTCTATAAGAATCTCTCTTTTGGGTGGTCAGGTCGTCAAAGGAGATGGACGTTGACACGAGGAGGGTTGCAGCGATCGTTGGTGGCTGGAACACATGCAAAGAGAATGGGTTGTATCTGAAGTTGCTCGAAAGGTTTGGGAAGTAGTGAGTTTTCAGGTTTGGCTCGAGTTTTTTATAGGTTTTCTCGTAGTAGAGTTTCGAGATGAGTAGCTCGGGGTTTACATGGGGGAGGATCGAATGTTGACTCGGGTTTGGTTTCGTGTATTGCCAGATTTAATTGTAAAGGAAGTGTACCAGGTTTAAAAACAAAAAACTTAAGTTTTTCAAAAGTTTCAAAGTTTGAAAGTAAAATAAAAACAAGTTTTCCAAATTAAAATATTTTATAAAGTTCAAAACAAAGTGTTTAAAAATTTTTTAAAGTTATTTAAAATAATTAGTTTTCAAAAGAAAAATATTTAACCAAGTTTTAAAATATGTTTAAGGTGAATAAGTTTTTAAAGATATGATAATTAAGTTTTCCAGAATAACTATTTATTTATTTATTAAACAAGTTTGAAAGGGTTTTCAAAGATTTTAAATGTTAAAATTAAAATTTTAAATTATTTTGTTTATGGTAAGTTATATATTTTTAATTATGTAAATTAATTTCTAAATGTTTTTCTAATGAAATTTAATGATGTAATTATTGAAGACAAAGAATTTATCTTTAATTAAGGTTATGATTAATTAAAGATAATTAATTAGTGAAATTTATTAAAAGTTAATTACTTAATGAATTTAATAACGGTTAATTAATTTATGTTAATAATCAAAGTATAATTACTTAATGAAAGTAATAAAAAAATTGTTATTGAGTATAATTGATTTCAGTGCCATTAACTTGTGATTTAGAGATAATTAATTAATGTAATTAATTAAAGATAATTGTTTTAATTAATTAAGGATAGTTAATTACTTAATTAATTAAGGGTTAATCAATCCAAGTAATTAATGGTAATTAATTTAGGAGTAATTAATTAATAGAAGTAATTAAAGGGATGAATTACTCAATTGTAATAACTAAAATTAATATAACTAATTTAAGCTAATCAATTAGTTTAATTTAAAATAATCACTTGATGATTGATTAAGTACAATTACTTAGTGTAATTAATAATGTGTGATTACTTAATGTAAGTAATTAATGGGTAATTACTGGGTGTAATTAATCAAAAGGGGATTACTTGATGGAAAATAATTAAAGGATAATCACTTAATGGAAGTAATTTAGGATTAATTACTTAGTGTACTTAATTAAAGGATTAATTAATTTAATTAAATAGGAGTTGATTAATTAATGCAAGTAATTACAGGATGGTTAATTACTGTTTGTAATTAATTAAGGTTGATTAATGGAATTGATTAATTAAAGTATAATTAATAAATGTAATTAATTAAGGATCAATGTAATTAATTTTAGTTAATTAATTAATGAAGTAATTAGGGGATTATTAATTAATGTAATTAATGAGAGTAATCAAAGGATAACTACTGTAAATGATTAAGGATAATTAATTTATGAAATTAATTAAAGGCTAATTACTTAATTTAATTAAAGGATAATTAATCAAAGATGATTAATTAAGATAGATAATTAAAGGATGATTAATTAATTGGGTTGTAATTAATTAATGTTAAGTAAGCAGGATTTAAAAACAAATCAAAGTAATTAATTCAATTCAATGATGATTAATTTAATTAATTAGAGGTGGTGTGACAATTAATCTTGCTTATGGATGGTTGAATGATGTTGAATGCTTTGGATTATGCGATGTCTCTGATATGTAACATGTACAATGAGATGCTTTGGTTAATTGTGATAATATATGGATTATCTATCGGTGATAATGTGAATTACCTATCTGTATGAATATGATATCCTAAATGATAGATTATATTGTTTGAACCCTTAAACAACTTGGACACTAAAATGGCGTTTTGGATTTCGGTGAGACCGGTATCGGATTTTCAAATTTGGATATCCAAAAACCACATCGATCCAAATTAAACGTTAGGTCGTGAATTCAAGTGAAGATCAAGATGAAGACTCGAAGTGTAAGAACTATTTTTCATTAAAACTCTGAAGGTGGTTCCAAAATGTGTTTAACGGAGATAGTGCTTCCAGATTCAAGATGAAGATTCAAAGTGCAAGGGCTATTGTCGTTAACTCTGAGGGTGATTCCAAAATGAGTGTAGCGAAATTATGCCTTCGGTTTCGTTCGAACCCGAAACGAACTTGTATGGATTGAATGCTTTCAAACCATCGTTATTGGAGGATGATGAGCACTCCATGATGTGTTCTTTAAAGGTAATCATAGCCTCAAACCTCATCAACCAGGAATGGCTAAAACATGGGAGTTGCAGCAAGGCTAAGTGGGTCGCGCCCAAGTAGGACGAGATTTCCCCCTGTCTAGAGGTCCCTTTTATTTCGGCTTAGTGTGTGGTTGGTCGCGCCAACTGCGGGGTTGTCTAGTTCGAGATTATCCAGTAAGGGATGGTTCCGACCTTGTGTTGCAGGAGATCAGGGTGGATCATCGGTACTATGATCTATACCAGATACTGTGACAGACGGTACCCCAGTAGCCCTGCCATTGATGGAAACCCATTTTTCCTACGTGCCTTTATGGTTTTGATTGTATAACCCATATTGTGGCTAGTATGCTGGAATTTAATAATGTAACAATTTTAGCTATTTCCTGTTTACTTGAAAACCCTATACACTATTATAATACCACCAGATTTCCTATCAAATGCTTTGGTGATCGTAAGGCAAAAACTTTTCCATGCTTATGTATGGGAAGTCTTACGAGGTACCTTTTGTTTTCAAATTTTTTTCAAAGTTAAGCAACTTTAACCCGTTTACTCACACCAAACCCATGTCCGACCTAGAGTTTATTTTCTGTTTTATCAAACTCTTGGATACCCAAATTTTTACGAGTAGCCAATCGATTCAGGTTAGCTTTGACGAATTTATGAAGGAGATTTGGAGCAGGTGGCTTCAGCGAATATAGATATTTTGGTTCCACCGTGCTAGCATTTGTTTTGTATCTCTGTGATGATGTCTATATTGTACTAGAGTTGTATGGTAGACAGGTCTTATAACTGTCTAGTTTGCGATGTACAAGCTGTGTAACTCTGATAGATGTCGTATATTGTGTATTAACTATGCGATTAATATATTTTGTTCGTTCCGCTGTGAGATTCTAATATTGTTTAGTTCCTTCTTTCCTTTCTTTCTCTTTTCTATCTCTTTCTTTCTTACTAATGATGCATCTTTCTGTAGAGTGAAAGAAGGGTCACTACAATAATCGTCTAGACTTTATATCTAGGTCATGCAGCCGTTGCCTCATGATCATGCTTCTTATTAACAGTCAAACATATTCAATAAATAAATTCTTGTTCTTTGAACTTAATTATCAACACCTTTTAAAATTTATTCAATTTTTAACATATTTAGCTTGGTTAAACATTTTTTTGAAACTAATTATTCCATAACTTTAAAACTTGTTTTTTACCTTACTTTTAAACTTTGAAACATCTGAAATTCCGAGTTTCTTATTCTTAAAACCTGGAACACTTTTGTTTTTAAAATTTTCGAAACCTGATAAATAAACAAATCTCAACCCGAGCCAAAATACTAAAAACCCAAGTCACACTCGATCCCTTGCCGAACAAATACAATACACTTCGCGTACATCCATTACTTCGAGTCGCGCATCATAAAATCACGAGCACGACACGAGAAAATCATCATCTTCCCAAACTATCGATTGACCCAAAAACAATGTGCATGCGGTGCACGTACACCGATGCTTTCAACCACTGGAGGTCATCATGGCGACCCTTGACGATCACTCTGTTCCAAGCAAACATCCACGTGAACCCAGATCGTGAAAAACCCATACGAGTCAAAAACGAGCATTCTCGACCCAGCTTGGAACGCTACCTTACCGGTAAACCACTCGCCTTCGACTATCCCTGCTTTGAGAAGCTTTGCCATCCACACCGTAACTCCGTCTCGACCTCCAGCTCCTTTTGCAAGCCACGGGATCGACTCCTATCAAGTCATGATGTCGAAAATCCCACTGAATGTCAACGTCAAATACCAGGGTGTTAATCCCTACTTTGAACATTTCTGGTCATCACGGCCATAGGAAAAATACAAGGCTATTTTTCCCATCATCGGCGACACTCTAGCTAGCTTCAAACGAGAATTCAACCTCCACCACCGTGTTGATCAACGGCAATCACTAAAAATGCCCAAAATGACCATCTCGATAATTCCCATAAATTAACAATCTAAAAATCATGAAATGCATATTAAAAATCCTGATTTTCCATCACTAATTCATTCATGCAATTCAAAACAAAAATTGAATTGGTTGATTTTTGACCAAATTTTGATTTTCACTGTAATTTTCTGTTTTCAAATTATTTACTCAGTAAAATATTTGTAATCAATTTTAAAATTTGAATTACATCTTTATAATCACTATTTATTTAAATATCAAATCCTAATATCAATTAGATGAGAGGATTTGAATTTTTGATTCAGGTTTAAGAACCTATTATTTTGAACAGAGGCTTGCCTTTCTTATTCCCGACATTGCATACAAATATTAACCCAAATATATACCTAAAATCATGCTAGTTCAAATATATCAGATTTTCAAGTTTTACTCACCATTTTGAAGATGCAGAGGAATAGGCTTCCGTGATTTGAAAACGGGAAGGCTTGCAATCAGATTGAACTTGAAAACTTGGATTTGCAGAAATAAATGCCTTGATTTCTTTAAATCTGAAGGCTTGAAATCTGGAACTTGAAAAATGCTCAAACTTGATTAACTAGAACTTGAGTTGCTAGAAATTTGCAGAAGGAAAAGCTTTGAAACTGATTTAATTAGAAGCTTGCTTTGAATTTGCTTGAATTCTTGGATTTGTTTTACTGGAATTTGTTTTACAAGGTGAAGATAAAAATGTTTACATATTTTTCTTTCTTCTAGTTTGTTATTCTTTACTGAACAGAGAAAAGAAAAAAGAGATAAGGAGAGATATATTTATATAAATTTAGTTTAGGTTTTATTAAAAATAAAAGAAAAAAGAAATAAAGTGACACTTGTCCCTAAACTCATTTAATTTCTTAACACATGTATTTAGGAGTGATTACAAGTTAACACATGTATCTTAATGCATAATTGGATTTTTAAATATTTAATAAAGCTTTTATAATTAATTTTTCTAACTTATAAATACACATTTCATTTATATAAATAAATCTCTTTAAAAAGAAAATAATATAAAACAATGTTATATTCTAAATAAAATCATGAAAATACATTTTAAAACCAAAGTATGATTTAAGATAAAAATAACTAACTCTTGAATTTCAATTTAAATATCCAAATTCAAATTAAATTTAAAAATCCAATTGATGGATACATACTATTTTAACAAATCCAAATTCCATTTGTATATAATAATTCTATTTAAAATCTATATATACACAACACAATTATTATTATTGTTTAAAATAACAATTTTATCAATTTTAATTAATTTATAATGGAGATTATCTCATTTAAATTTGGTTTGAAATTCCGGGATATCACATTGCTCCCCTCTTAGAATCTTTTCGTCCTCGAAAAGGAATGAAGCCAGAATTTATTAAAATGATTATTATTAGAAGAAAATTACTCTTTGATTAAATTTAAAACATTTCAAAATATTATAAAATAGTTTTTATAAAGATACTTTTATAACTCGATGTTTCAACACGTCCATCCTCATTCTCATAGAAATTTGGTCATACGTTGATCAGGCGTAGGACTGAAAATCTATAAGTAATTAGTAGACCCATTTCAACATCCAGTGAAAATTCTTGGAAAATAATTTTATTGAAAATATCGAAAACATTTTTGAAAAGAGAGGAAATATCCTTGGTGAGAATGCTCTGGAAATCATCACTCCCATCCAAGGCCGCAGTTACATCCTGGGTTATGTTGCCATCACAGCAAAAGTCTATGTAACTGTAGGCACTCTATGCCCCTCGATTACGCCATGGAACTCGCCATAGGTCGCAGTTACATTCCACGGTTACGTTGCCATCACAACATAAGTCCATGTAACTGTAGGTATTCTGCGCCCCTCGATTTTCGCTGCCAAAAATGAATCTTCTCCACTCCTATATAGGTCGCAGTCTACCGATGTAAAATCAAATGTAGACTGTTGGCTCTCAGCGGCACACATGACTTTTGCTATGTCAGCATAGGTCGCAGTCTACCGATATAAAATCAAACGTAGACTGTTGGCTCTCAGCAGCACACACGACTTTCGCTATGTCACCATAGGTCACAGTCTACCGATATAAAATCAAACATTGACTGTTGGCTCTCAGCGGCACACACAACTTTTGCTATGTCACCATAGGTTATAGTCTACCGATATATATTCAAACGTAGACTGTTGGCTCTCAGCAGCACACAAGACTTTCGCTATGCCACCATAGGTCGCAGTCTACCGATATAAAATCAAACGTAGACTGTTGGCACTCAGCGGCACACACGACTTTCCTATGTCACCATAGGTCGCAGTCTACCGATATAAAATTAAACGTAGACTGTTGGCTCTCAGCGGCAACACGACTTTCCCTGTCTCACCATTGGTCGCAGTCTGCCAATATAAAATCAAATGTAGACTGTTGGCTCTCAACGACACACACAACTTTCGCTATGGTCTGCAGTAGATCGCAGTGACATCGAGTTACACTTTTGTCACAGCATAACCCAAAGCCTCTATAGGCATCAGCGCCCTCGATTTTCGCTACACACTACACAAAATCCTCAGGAACTAGTTTTGTCCGGGCTCCTCACAGGATCAACTTTAGGACCCCCCTTAGGGTTCAAGGCAGTACCACCCTATGGCACTCCTGAAAAGTTCATTCCAAAGGAGCGCCTTTTCTCTAGAGCCATTTTCAAAACACTTTATACCATACACATATAGTATCTTCCAAATCATACACCTAGTATGAATCTCATATAAATCTCCTTTACAAAAAATCGATTCCCAAAATCCATAATTCTCAAGCTAGGCTTTTTCAAATTCCAAAATTGATTTTTCCCCAAAAATCAAAAAGCCTTTCCAAATCTAAAGGTTCCAAAAACCTTTTCTCAAAATCATTCTCATAAGATCCTTTATAAATATATATATATATATATATATATATATATATATATATATATATATATATATATATATATATATGATGCCCCACCCCAAGACCTACATTAGTAAAGAGAATTACTAAGTAATTCTGTCTACTAATGCCGAGAATAGGGCTGGTTAAGGGCTACCATCATAGTAATACATTAGTTAAGAGCTAAGCATGTCAATTTTGTCTTAAATTTTCTTTTTTCTTTTTATTACTTCATAAGTAGTAGACACGCTTAGTTCCTAACTAATGCACACTATGGTGGATTCGGACCATTTCAGAAATAATGTAATATACATACAAGTAGAAAACATCAGTCACAAAACATCAAACCTAGATTAGAGTATATATATAATACATACATCGCCATACATCTTTATAGTAATACATTATACATAAGTAGCAAGGACTAATGAATCACATATACACCCATCCTACAAAATAATATGCAACAAGACAACATAAAAGCAGATGACTCTAAAAAATGACATCCAAGCCAAAATGATAAGTCCAACAAAAGCTATCAAGCTGATCCAAGAAGTGAAGCAATCCAAACTAACTTGCAACTCGGTCTGACCCGAGTGAAAAGCACTCGGGTCAGGCAAGCTAAACTTATCAGTAGTAAGGATCTCAATAATAAGAAAAAGGGTGAGAATCACTCCGTTGTTGACAACGGAACGACATATTATTCATCGTATCATTCATAAGAAAGGGAACATCAGTGGTTCATCTATCTATTTCAAGGGAATTCAATAAGTAACATGCATATGGTTTCTCTTAAGGACATCTATAAGTATAGTGGATAAGGGATGAGAACCATATAATAACTTCATAAAGAAACATCAAATCATCATAATCTATCATAAGAACTCATTAAGAGTTAAAGGCAATCATAATCGAAATCACCATATTGCATAATATAAATGTAGCCTATATCATATTCAAGGCTGTATCCAAATAACAACATCACAAAAAGGTGAAGTCGAACATAGAAAACTTCATAGAAATTGCATGTTCTTTTCTAGTACTACTATTATTTGGTACCATAGGTCATGATGACTTGGGGTCATTAACATCTTAGCATCGTGATCATCTTGATTGACTATAGTCGAATATCACGATGACACCCAAATCATAAAATCCAAGCAAGACATCATGATGATTGGAATCTAGTAATGACATCAAGAACATCGTAATGATTCTAATTATATACTCGGTTTGTAGTACTAATAACATCTTAAACGTGTCACAACTTCTTGAATAGGAACCCAAAGGGTGTTAATGTACGTCCCATACCATACAATCGCACCTATTGGTTTACTAATTGTAAGTTAATGCCACATTAGAAAACATTCATAAAAATCCAAATCAACATACACCGCCTCGTCTCATTGGCGAGTGTAAAGCACCCAACTCATTTTGTCTCATACTTTGATGAGTTTAAAGTGGCATCGAGACTTGTCTCATTTCATCGACAAGTAAAAATCCATCTTAAACATCAAAGCCATCATCAATTCATCATAACAATCCCACCTCATGTCCTCGGCAAGTAAAGATATCATAAAACAGTGCTTCAAAGCAGATTCGACAGTGCAAGTCCGATATTAAGCGATTAGGCGAAAATACATGTCCCATACCATGTATTTTTGCCAGATCGTTCAATTCTCATTTTTATACGCTAAAAATCATTTAAATAGGATAAAATATATTTAGAATAATTTTATAGAGAAAAAAGGATTTTCAAACAATTTTTAAACCTTATCATTTTCCAACCTTTGTGAAGTGGCAATGCACGATATATTTATAGTTGAGACTGATGCTTAGATGGCTGAGATCATTTTGTAAAACAAGTAGGAAGCGCAATCGACCATTGATTTTGCTAAACGGACTTAATATAAGACATCAAGATAAATGGAACGAATGAACGATCGAGATGAATGTCAACCGAATAACTGCATTAGATGAATGTCGTGCCTTGCTTCATATTTAATGCACTTGCACTATAGTGGTATGTTATGGGAAATAGAACATGCTTCTTGTCAAAAGTAGATACACCTGGTTATACCTTTTTCCACCTTACTCCCATATGTTTAAGTAGAAAGATGGCCTGAGTTGGTTTGCTGGTTGCTTGGACCATGAGGAGGATAGGGAAATGCTGAGAGCCGAGGACATGCCGAGCCGGGTGAGGGATGACGAGACAGGCTGCATGTCATAGGTAGCCGTACTAAAACTAGAGCAATGTTGGGCCATGCTAAAGTCTTCCTTGAGCTGAGCCGATCAACAAATAGTTGGTAAACATGCTTGAGTTAGTGGATTGACTTGGTGCCTTATTGAAAATGGGCCATCATGAGAGAGCCGATTGACAAATAGTTGGAAGAGAGGCCAAAGCAGACCAGACTGAGTTAGGCTTATGCCTCACTATTTTGGCAAGCTGGCTTATGGAGTTATTGTAGGGTGCCTCAGTCGACAACTGGCCTGATGTGTAGTTAAGTAGATTAGCCAAGAGGGGCCAAGCTTGGATTTGGGCAGGCATTAGGTGTGGAAGCCCAACTGGCATGTCTCTAGCCTTGTTCAGTTTGCAAGCTATACTAAACCTGAGCCTACGTAGACTGGGCTGGGCCAGGCTAAGAAACCTCGATCGGTCTATCTTTTTACTTATGAAAAATTTAAATAACATTTCACCACCCAAGTTTGTGCATATATGCGGGCGCTGACTTGTTAAATCATGAAACATCATCAACTGATAGCTCTGTTATGCATTTAATGTGCTTTCCATATGGCATTATGCCATCGACGGTGACGGCTGTGCTTCTCTAATTGTGGTAGAGATATATTACTTCCCCACATGCATGGTGTGACACAACACTTGATTATTGTTAAACGGTTGAGATCCTTTTTTCCTTTTCTAGCATAACGGCTGCGATTGAAAGGAGAGTTATAAAATTACCCATTTTTTTCCACTTTGAACTCATGGAGATTTTGTCATGTAATTTCTTCAGAGAACTCGAACTCAGCATGGTTTTTGTTGGTAAAAATAGTTAATTTCATCCTCCACTCCAAATTCTTCTAAGTTCTCTTGGTTTCGTCAAACTTGTTTGGATTAAAAGAAAGGAGAAAACTTTCTTGGGTGCTGAATTGTTTTTGCTAGTTGCAGTTTGGGCCGCTCTTTGGAACATTGTATTTTGAGACGGATCTTGCTTCAATGCTTGGCCAAGGCTATTTCTTTCTAGATATCGATGGTAACTGCTCATCGATCTTGAGGTAATGAACCTATTGATGGTCCACTTGATGCCGGTGGACTTCCTTGTCATCTTGCTTTGATATTCCTAAACCAAAGTAGGCTCAAAAGACCAATGGCCTTATCAGAGAGAGTATTGGTTATCGCATCTGCCTTTGATGTCACAACTGAAGTCTTGGTCTTCTACTTGAGATTGTCTGGAAAATTTTTGAGATCCCATAAGAGATTTGATGTGGAAAGCTTTGAAGGTGGTAGTGCACCCTTACTTCCATAGGAAAGTACTGATCTGATGGTGCCAGGAGTGGTAATCTACACATTTGAAGCCGGGTCTCCTTGGAACTCTTCACAGCATGGGCCTCTTCCCCATCTTTTTCTTCCTTTTAACTAGTTAGCAATGAAAAATCTTATTAAGCCTAGTGGAATAGGTGTTGTGCCCTTGCAAAATTTGAACTAAATGAAACAAATTTTCTACGTAAACTTTGTCTATGAAATTTATTGTTGAGTCTTTGCTTATTTGCTGTGACTTGTAGCATAGCTTGGATAGCTAATGTAGTCCCTTGCATTATTTGTAGAAAAAGTTTCCTTCTTTTTAAGATATATTAAATAACAATGTGGTTATGCGATGGATTGAGCCTGGACATTCATATGAACTAAATGTTAGCCAACTGTTGAGTGGTGGGCGGCATGGGTGGTAAGCAGACGCACATGTTTGCCCATGGGATCTCTTAAGAGATAAGCGATCATGTGTAGAGTAGCAGACAGGTCCGGCTAGAACCGGAGAACATCATGGATCGAGGGTTCTCTTAAGTGACATGTCACAGTTGTAAGATGACTGTAGGTCCCCACTTAAACCGGAGCTTCTGGCTAGATCGAGCACTATGTACAAGTGTTATGTAAAATGGTATGATAAATGAAAAGTGACATCGTTCACAAAAACTTAGCTGATAGTAGAACTTATTATCATCAGTAAGAATTTATTTGTGATGCCAGGCTGGGCTTGTAAGTGTGCTTGATAATGCGAATGGTTATTAAGCCCGGGCATCTTCACATATATAGACGAGTGTCCATCTGCTTCCGATCACGATTGATGGTGAAGATGGATGAGGGAGCTATTTGATAGGCCAAGTGGGGTTGGTATAAACATAACTTGGAGTGTTGAGTTGCTCAAGGACCCTTCTATGGAGACGTGCGATAGGTAGCCATGATTTCTAGGCTTCTTGTCTTGCCTCCGGGTTTAGCCGAGAGCATGGACGGCTCGGGCATTATTACGAAAAGGAGCACTTCTTGGCATAAAAATGCACGCCACTTAGACTGATATAGTCGACACCACTAGAAAGATAGATGGTGGGGAAATTCATCCTTCAATGTTCGTCATGACCATTATGCATAGCATAAGTGCAACTGCCATAACTTGATTTAAAGCAGCAACAATGTGATGGAGCGAGCAAGCACTGGGCGGCACAAGACATGAAGCCTGCGACGACCCGAAAATTTCGACCGTGAAAATTTAACACTAATGCGTTCACTATAGAAGTGCCAAGCAATCGAACGTCGAAAATTTCAGATTGTTAGAGAAAAGAAGAAGATAGAAAAAGAACAGGAATCAACAACATCTCACATTCGCAGCGGATCAAAATACAATATCAAATAATAGCATTTATATAAAAAGCTGTAATTGTTAATTTACATTCAATACATTAGATTTACAACTAATAACAAATAAACTGGACAGTTGTATCAATCTGTCCCAGACTACAATCAATACAACTCTAATACACAGCGGTAAACTCCATACGTTCCTGCCACCTAGCTTGCCTTCTGAGCTCCATAACGTTCTTACCTAAAAATCTATAATACTCGGTCTGACCCTAGCATTACATCAAAGTAACACCCAGGTCAGATAGGAAACCAACGTGAGTAAACCCATCTAACATGAAATACTAATGCATAAAACTTATTTAAAACCCGAGGTAATCTCGTAGCTCACTACGAGTTCATAACTTGTTATAGTCAACGCTGTGACGCTCCACTCCGAGACCCACATTAACAAAGAGTATTACTGGGTAATACTGTCTGCAAATGCGAAGAATAGAGCTGGTTAGGAGCGACCATCTATAGCCTTGCTTTAACTATCTGTTGAATACATCGACAATTGCCACACCAAGCAGATCGACATATCCAATGAATACTTGAAACAAAACCATAGGTGGTTGGAGGATCTATCAGAATAGAATATAACAACTCAAATGTAATATACATCATAGAATAGTAGGTCATCATGTACACATGTACTGATACATAACAGAGTATAAAAACTGAGACATGTCAAGTGGTATAGCAAACCAAAATATACAGGCGAATCCAAAAGAATACATATCAAAGTTACAACAAAAAGGGACTACACAAAAGCTATAACAAAAAGGAGCTAGCTAAATAGTCCATGCGGAAGCAAAATAGGCTAAGTCCAAAAGTACCTAACCTGAAACATCTCGGTCTGACCCGAGTATAAATACACGGAGCAGTTTAGCTAAACAATTCAGTTAGATAAACTGAACATTAGTGAACCTGCATGGTCACAAAATACATATCCCTAAAAGAGATAACACAATCATCTAACAAAGGTGAATCATAACAAGACAAGCCTCATAACATCGACAACTCAAATAAACAAAGGATATGAATATCCCAAACAAGCCAAAACGCAAATAACAAATACCAATGAAGATAACACAAGTTCCACAAGGTAACCGCTATATATATATCGTGTGGCTCAAAAAGACCAACACCGAAGGGCGATACGTAGGGAATATACATATCAATGAAACAATAGAAAATTGCACGTACTCATTACTGTATAAACAAGGATCCATAAGCCTGAAGGCTCCAAACCCAATATCACTCGAGCGGCGATGAATGACCAACTCCAAAAGCGATACTATAGGGCAACAAACCCGAAGGCACAAACCCGAAGGTACAAACCCGAAGGCAACATACCCGAAGGCAAAAAACCTGAAGGAGACAGTCCGAAGACACTATCCCAAAGGCAACAAACCGTAGTGGTGAAGGTTCGGAGTCCCAGTACTAGATACCACTAACTGGCAGAATGTGTCACAACTCTCGAAAAGGAATCCGAAAAGTGGTAAGTGAGTCCCATAACCACCCGTTCGCACTAAACGGTTTACTATCCGTTAGTCAATTTCACACTCAAAGCAGTACAAAGTTTACCCCATCTCATCGGTAAACTAGACCCGAAAGGCCAAAACGATCAATCGAATAGGTCGGAGATTAATCAGAAAGACAAACGCGCGGATTCATGGTCCGTGTTTTATCTAACCATTTAATCTCCTTTCCACTTCGCTCGAAGTGCGAAATTGTGTGTGTGTTTTAAATAGAAATTATAAATTTGTGAAACGACCTTTTAGTACAATTTGAAAAGATCATTTTATAACAACCTGTGCATGAAATCAAAAAGGAATCATCAAAGTCCAAAAATGAGATAACAACTAATTGGAATCAACACGAATCGATAAAAGTTGAAAATTAACTGAAAAATAGCCAAAATAGGCAAAATTGACAGTTCCAGATGTCTAGTAGATGTTTCTAGACGTCTGGCCCTATGTTCTGGAAAATATATGCTTTTCTCCTCTCTCTTTTTAATTCCTGGGCCATTTCAGACGTCTGAAATTTTCAACCAGATGTCTGAATTTGATTTCAGACGTTTGGATTTTGTTTCAGACGTCTGGATTTAGTCTCTGCCTTTTCCAGACCCCTTTTCAGACCCTTTTCCAAATGTCTAGATCGATCAAACGAGCGATGGATGCTAGGGATTTATGCCAATCGACAACCCAGCACTGTAGGCTCTTTGATATGCCTCCAAAAACATGATCAAACATCAAATCTATGATTTTTAGAGTTTTTTGACTTCAAAATACCAAAAATTGCAATGTTCACAAAACCAATCCGAATCAAAAGCAATTGCACATGAATAAGTTTTAGAAATTCATACCTAACATCAATGATATCAAGAGAAGTAGATGTGAGTTCAAAACTCACCTTTTTAACTCATAACAAAGATGGGAAACTCAAATGCAAAGAAAAGACCAACCACTCTTCACTTATACTATACAAGCTTCAATCTGAGTTCAAAACAAGAATTTCCTAAGTTAGGTTTAGGAAATTTTTGAAATTGAAGAGGAAAAGGGTTGGAGAAGAAGAAGTGGAGGCTTACCAATAGGTTATCTTTGATTTTGGAGCAAGAATTCAAATTTGCAAGAGGAAACTAGGGCTTTGAATTTCTATTTCCCATTCCCTTCCCCCATTTTCAGTAGAGTTTGAGTTAAAGAAATGAAAATGAGTGAATGGAGAAGAGTGGGGCTGAGTTAGGGTACTAAGTTAAGCCAATGGGCTGAACCCAAACCCAATAGAAAAAGTAGCAAAATTCTACTTACTCCAAACTTATCGAAGCTTATACTCAAAAAGATCGCAACGCCATTTCAAACTCAACGGAAGTAGTTTCGAGTCCTAATTCGATCGTTTGCAAAAACTAACATTTCGGACCTAAATCCGACTAACGACACTATATTTAAATAAAACATTTAAACATAAAATCGTTAAATATGCGAGTTGCTACAGATCTCCCCTCCTTACAAAATTGCATCCACGCAATTCCTAAAGATGATATTTGTAATAACTACATACTACAATTTCCAAAAGAAAAGGAAATAAGCTTGAGATGAAAAGATATTCTCACCGTTGCCAAGCAAAGATAGAAATTCCGGATAAGATCACTCGATAAATTCCCTGGTTTCCCAAGTACATTCATTGGGATTAGCGGACCATTGAACTTTAATGAGCGGCACGTCCTTGTTTCGAAGGTGTCACACCTCCGTGGCAAGCACGCAAATAGGTTGTTGTACAATAGATAAGTCTAGTGAGATCTCAAGCTCTTGCAAATCAAGAAGATCGATAACAGAATCCGACTCTCGAAGACACTTCCGAAGTTGTGAGGCGTGAAACACGTCGTGAATGCTAGATAAATGAGCAGGAAGTGAAACTCTATAAGCCACAGGGCCAATACGTTCAATAATAGAAAATGGTCCTATAAAGCGAGGAGCCAATTTCCAGTCGTACTGAAGCGCATAACCCCTTTCAAAGGAGAAACATGAATAAAAAAAAGATTACCAATCGAGAATTCGAGAGGCTTCCTACGGTTGTCCGCGTAGGATTTCTGGCGACTCTATGCCTCTTTCATTCTTAAACGAATAAGATCAATCTTCTCGGAAGAATCACGAACAAAATCTGGGCCAAGAATAAGCTTCTCCCCAGATTCCAACCAACAAGAAGGCGATCGACATGGCCTTCCGTATAAGGGTTCGAAAGGAGCCATACCGACACTGGACTGAAAACTATTGTTGTAGGAGAACTCTACAAGAGGTAGGTGATCCTCCCAACTACCACCATAATCAAGAATACAGATACGGAGGAGATCTTCCAAGATACGATTCACCCATTTAGTCTGTCCGTCAGACTGCAGATGATAAGCTGTGCTAAAATTAAGCTTTGTTCCCAAAGCTTGCTGAAGACTCTGCCAAAAATGACTTGTGAATAAAGGATCACGGTCACTCACAATAGAACTAGGAACACCATGGAGTGTCACGATTTCCTTGACATATAACTTAGCCAAATGATAAGCAGTCCTATAGACTTAATAGGAACAAAATGAGCAGACTTGGTGAGGCGATCAACAATATCCAAATTCTAGAATGGCCCGATCTCGAACGAGGTAGGCCGTCATTGAAATCCATCGAAATCTGATCCCATTTCCACAATGGAATCTCTAGAGGCTGAAGGAGACCCGAAGGGCGTTGATGTCCGGCCTTAATACGCTGACAAGTGATGCAATTACTCACATAACTCGCCACATCGCACTTCATGCCTTCCCAATAGTAAAGGCGATGCATATCGGCATACATCTTACTACTACCAGGATGAATGGTATAATTAGAACGGTGACAGTCATCAAGAATGTCATGCTTAAGTGCAACATCAAAAGGAACAATAAGATGATTCTTCTTACGAATACACTCATGAGAATCAATGTTGAAATACCGCAACGCCTCATCACAGGATCCAGACTCACAAAGCTGAATAAAATGCAACAAATCAGGATCACGCCGCTGAGCATCAGCAATACGATCCAATAAAATGGGTCGAGCTCCCAAACTAAATAATAGATAGGAGAATTGGAAGATGAAGCTCGATCACGAATTTCGCACAAAGATAGAGTCTCAAGAATATCCCATTCGGCAAGCATCATAGAAACAATTGTCGAATGTTTGCGACTAAGCGCATCAGCAACACGATTACCCTTACCAGGGGTATACTAGATATCAAAGTCATAGGAAGCAAGAAACTCGAGCCAACGATGTTGCCTCATATTGAGTTCCTTTTGAGTGAACATATACTTCAAGGATTTATGATCGGTATAAAGAATAAAGCGCTCGCCTAATAAATAGTGTCGCCAAATCTTTAAGACGAAGACAATGGCGGCTAACTCAAGATCATGAGTGGCATAGCGAACCTCATTCGGACGCAGCTGCCTAGAAGCATAAGCAACTACCCGATCCTTCTACATAAGAACAGCATCGAGACCGCTACCACAAGCATCGGTGTAGACAACAAGACATTGATTCCCCTCGGGAACAACAAGAATAGGAGCATTAGTGAGAAGTTCCTTTAATGTCTGAAAGGAAGCTTTACACTTGACGGACCAAATATAACGAATGCCTTTTCGAGTAAGGTTGGTGAGAGGAAGCACAACACGGGAAAAATCCTTAATGAACCGACAGTAATAACCCGCTAATCCAAGTAAACTATGAATTTCATGCACATTCTCAGGCCTCTTCCAATTCTGGATGGCTTCGATCTTTGAGGGATCGACTGAAATGCCGTCGAAAGATACAACATGGCCTAAGAACTTAACCTTATTCTCCCAAAAATGGCACTTGGAGAATTTGGCTCTAAGCTGATGGTGACAGAGAGCACTTAAGTCAATTCTTAAGTGATTAGCATGCTCGGCTTCTGACTTAGAATAAATAAGGATGTGACGACCGCCCATGACTCCCGCACGGAAACAAGGGAATAGTGCGCTGAAAGTGTGCCAGGCAGCCATGAGTGACCGTCAAGGGTAAAATAAACATCGCAGACTCTATCGTAAAACTCACAGTGCATGGATAAAATACAATAGAGAAATTTAATACAGTGAAGCTCCCATAGAACAGAATATCATCATCTAATCATAATAGCTTTATACAAACATATGAATCATCCATACATCAAAGCCTCACTACATAACACTCAAACAAATACAGCAGCGGAACACCCAGTACATATAATAGGAAATAATATGCAAAAGCATCCTGCTCGTCTTCGTCATCATCAGCGTAGATCTCCAAGAACAGCACCTGTCACCTGCTACCTAGTCTGCCTATCCCAACATGGATGAACAGCCCAAGGTAATAAGAGGAGACATAAAACCTTGAGTCAGACAAAGTCTTAGTGAGCAGTAAATCAACTATCAAACATACCAAAAGAGCATAAGGGATAAAAGGAATAGGAACCAAACCATCCCACTCCGCCTCTTTCTACAGTGATAGCCCCCAAACACACACTAAGGAGAAGCAAGCATAACATGGCAGACAATTGGAATAAAGCAATAATCACTCGAGTCAAGGTCGATGTTTTCCAAATACAAACCCCCAAGGCCTAAACCAAGATCAGATAAGCACCCAGAAAACACCGCTCTTGAGATCGAATGATGATACAATCAAACGTCCAAACATCCATGACTCTGGCTATCACTGTTATCATTGCCTTGATTTCACCGTTAGTTGAATGACCATCTGTCAAGGGCTAATGGTAACCCCGGTTCTAGACATAACTCCGCACGTCGTCGCAGCCCGTGCCTAGGAATTTTTGCAACTACCCGGAGTACTAGCACGTCGTCGCAGCCCGTGCTTGGAACGTCGTCGCAGCCCGTTCCAACGTACTCTTGCTTTGAGCATGCTAGAACCTTCAACAACGATGAAATCTCAGCCTCCTAGTCATCCTCCTCGACGACTATTTCCATTCTAGCTCAAGCGCCTCTCAAGCTAACCATTATCAACCAACTCGCATCGCATCATCGAGTCATCAACATGCTTGGGATGATCCCGTCTGGATTAAACCAAGGCTATCTCACATCATGCTTCGCTTTATCGCATCATAGCAAAGTCTCATCTCAACATCATGGCTTGCCTCATCGCATCATGGCAAAGTCCCATCTCAACATCATCTAATTCATACATATGAGCTTCAACATCCGCTTCATATGCCACAAGCAGCTTTCCTTATTCAAGAGCCTCTTCCGTAGCTTTTGGATCGTCTTTGACCATACTTGTCTAAATCTATCAACTAGATAACTTATTCACAACAATCAAACAAGGCAAACATTAATCCAAACAAATAAGTAGTCAATCAAGATCTAAATAGGCATTTATAACTAAAATGGCAATTTCGTAAATAAATGAGCAAGGATCTATCATACATGAATCAAGGGTTTTTAGCATAGATCTAACAAATATAAATCATGGGTTTTGTCTCTACAACTTGATAAATGAACTTGCATAAGTAAACATCTTCATAAGTAATGGATCTACACTTGGATCTAAAGAAATATGCATAAAATCACTATCTACAACACTCCAACAAACCACCAAACCAATATACTCCTTTGGGTCCGTGTGAGAGATAACCACCACTCACCAAATCACCCAAACACTTCAAAAACTATCAATTTCAGATCTGTACAGCGAAGATTCAAGCTTGATTCGTCGAAATCCTGCTTGAAACGATGAAATCTAGCTTGGTTGGATGAAGAACTTCAACTTTGGCTCTTGGATCTTCGATCTTGATCTTTGATCTTGGATGGATGTTAGAACTAGATTGGAATGGAGAAAAGAAGTGAAGAAATGTTGTAGTCGAGCTCTCAAAATGGCAGCACTTCGTCGCTTCAAAAACCGGTGCCAAAAAGTGAGCCAAACCCCTCTATTTATAGGCTGAATTTCCCCTTAGGTCGTAACTCGTAGGTTCGGTTTTAGGTCGTTGCCGACCTAAGAAATCTCCGACCTAACTAAGTCGTCTACGACTCATAGAATCCCTACAGCTTACGACCTACCCACTTCACGACCTAACAACCCCAGGGTCACACGAGTTAACACACGGCCGACCTAACTCCTATTCGACCTAAGAACCTACCGAGTCAACGACCTACGACTCATCACTAAGTCGTTCATACGACTTAGCACTCAACAGCTTAACATCATCACGAGTTAACAACCTTACGACCTAACTGTGTTACGACTTACGACCTAAAACAAACACGACTCAAGCTGTGACGACTTAACAGCCTTGCGAGTTACGACTTAATTCTAATACGACCTAAGACCCACAGCATCCTAACTAAGGTCGTCTACGACCTAACACACTCACGACTCATCAGGGTTAACGACATACGACTTATCGTTAAGTCGTTCCAAACGACTCACGACCTAAGCACCTTAACCCGCTAACCTTTAGGTCGGTCCAAACCTTAACTCGGTCAAACTCTATAAGTCGGTCATCCTATAGGTCGTTAACTCCACTAACTCGTTAACTCGTACACGACTCATCTCTTAACCTGTTAACTCCTCTAATCCAACCTAACTTCCACACGGGTCAATTCCTTACGAGTTAAAAACGTACGACTTAAGCTATAGATGCCATAAACAACACTAATGACCTGTAAATTCTACGATTTATCGACACGTAAAATACGGGTCGTTACATTCTCTCCCCCTTAGGAATTTCGCCCCCGAAATTCCAAACAAACAAGAGCAACCAAAACTAATCTACATGCCTACCATCCATAGCAATCAACAAACCATGCATCCAATTACTATCCTAGATGCAGAATTCTAAGATTAGAACAAGTTACAAATTCATGAGATGCCACGACACCTTAGGGCCATACCTCGAAGAGTTCAGGATGTGCTGCCTTCATCCTCTCTTCCTCCTCCCATGTACAGTCGTTAACATCATCACTCCATTGTATCTTGAGCAACGTAATCGTCTTCCTCCTAAGCTGTTTCGTGTCGGTTTCAACAACACGAAGCGGCTTACGAGGTCTCGTAACCACTGGATCAACCTCCAAGTCTTCACAGCTATCAGCAGAAACCACCGTATTCGAGTCATGCACATACTTCCGTAGATAAGATACATGAAAGACATTGTGCACACCCGCCATCTTCTCCGGTAACTCCAATCTATAAGGGAGCTTTCCAATTCGCTCAATAATTGGGAATGGTCCAACAAATCTCGGAGTTAACTTTCCTTTCTTCCCGAATCTAATAACATTCTTCAGTGGAGAAATCTTCACAAAAACCATATCACCCACGTCGAATTCCAAATCCTTACGACGCTTATCGGCATAACTTTTCTGACGATCTTGGGCTGCCTTCATTCGTTGCCGAATGATCTCTATACAATCCGTAGTCTGTCGAATCATCTCTGGCCCAAGTATCAGCTTTTCTCCAGTTTCCAACCAACATGTCGGAGAGTTAAACGGTCTTCCATACAGTGCTTCATATGGTGCCATACCAATACTTGACTGATAACTGTTATTATATGCAAATTCCACCAAATGAAGGTGATCTTCCCATGATCCTCCGAAATCCAAAACACATGCTCTGAGGAGATCTTCCAAAACTCGGTTGACTCTCTCAGTCTGACCATCTGTTTGAGGATGATAAGCTGTACCCAAACACAACTCAGTTCCTAAAACCTCCTGGAAGCTCTTCCAAAATCTCGGTCGCTCACTATACTCTTCGGAACACCATGGAACTCAGCCAACTTCGATGCAGTCCTAGTTGATCGAACAGGAATGAACCTTGCACTCTTAGTCAAACGATCTACTATGACCCAAATCCCTTCATTCCCTGCTCTTGTTCTAGGTAGACCATCGATAAAATCCATCGATATCTGTTCCCACTTCCACATAGGAACTTCTAATGGATGAAGCAATCCACTTGGCTTCTTCTGCTCCGCCTTAACCAACTGGCAATTCATACACTTGGAAATAAAATTTCCAACATCCTTCTTCATACCTTCCCAGTAGTAGGTTCTCTTCATGTCCCGATACATCTTATTTCCACCTGGATGAATCGTCAACTTCGAGTGATGACTTTCCCTAAGAACTTCATTTCTCAATCCATCTACATCGGGAACAACTAGTCGTCCTTGCTTTCGAAGCCAACCCTCTCGATCGACTTCAAATCCCTTATCCTTCTCTGGGTCCAATCCAGATTCCAAATCACGGATAATCTTGACAAGCTTATCGTCTCGCTTTTGACTCTCGCCAATTCTCTCCACTAAAGTAGGCCTTATCGATAAGTTTGCCAACATTTCAGGCTCCAATTCACATCTGGGCCTGAAGTCAAATCCAGCTAAATACTCAAGATTCTTCCATTCCGAAAACATGGCTCCCAATCCTGCATGTCTTCGACTCAACGCATCAGCCACTGCGTTACCTTTTCCCGGAGTATAGGCTATCCCAAAATCATACGATGCCAAGAACTCTAGCCACCGTTGCTGTCGAAGATTCAAATCCTTTTGAGAGAACAGATACTTCAACGACTTATGATATGTAAACAACTCGAATCTAACTCCCAATAGATAATGTCTCCACATCTTCAAAGCAAAAACAATTGCCGCTAACTCCAAATCATGAGTCGGGTAATTCCTTTCATGCGGCTTCAGTTGTCGACTTGCATATGCAACAACTTTATTCTTCTGCATTAGTACTGCTCCAAGTCCAGTACCACATGCATCGGTGTAAACCACCATCTCATCATTCCCACTTGGAATAGTCAAAACAGGAGTACTCGTCAGTCGCTCTTTCAGGATTACGAAAGCTTGCTCACACTTATCATCCCATCTGAACACTTGGTTCTTTTTCGTCAATCCTGTTAACGGTGCGGCTATCTTGGAAAAGTCTTTGATAAACCGTCGATAATATCCAGCTAATCCAAGAAAACTTCTCACATCAGATGCATTCTTAGGTCTAACCCAATCCTGGATCGCTGCCACCTTAGCGGGATCAACCGCTATTCCATTTCCAGAGATAACATGGCCTAAGAACCTCACTTCACTCTTCCAGAAGTGACACTTCGAAAACTTAGCCTTCAACTGATGTTTCCGCAAGATTTCCAAAACAATACTCAAGTGCGTCTTGTGCTCTTCTTCAGTTCTGGAATAAATCAGAATATCATCCACGAACACAAGCACGAACTTATTCAACTGATCTCTGAACACTCTATTCATAAGATCCACAAAATATGCTGGTGCGTTAGTCAATCCAAACGGCATTACCAGCCACTCATAAAAACCGGATGGTGTCCTAAAAGCAGTCTTCGGCACACTATCCTTAGCCACTCTCAACTGGTGAAATCCCGTTGCCAAATCCATCTAAGAAAACACCCTAGCTTCGTGAAGCTGATCAAACAAGTCATCTATTCTCGGCAATGGATACTTGTTCTTCCTAATCACTTTATTCAGCTCACGATAATCCACACACAACCTCAACGATCCATCCGCTTTGGTTGCGAACACAACTGGTGCACCCCATTCGGACACACTACGCCGAATGAATCCTTTCCGTAAAAGGTCATCAACTTGCACCTTTAACTCTTGCTGTTCCCTAGGCGCCATCCGCCTAAGAGGCATCACAACGGGTCTGGCTCCCTCAACTAGATCGATACGAAACTCGATCTCCCTATGCGGCGGTAATCCTTTGACTTCGTCAAAGACATCCTCGAATCCATTCACGATTGGCACCGATGACAGTCCATCCCGTGGAACAACTAGCGAATACATGAAGCTCATGAAGACGCCTTCTTCATGCTTACATCGTATCACAACCTTTCGCCCCTCCACATTCTCGACTGTCACCTCCAATCTCTCACAATCAACCTTTGCCGCATACTTCCTAAGCCAGTCCATACCCAAAATAATTCTGAACCCCGTAAAGTTCAGAACAAAACAATCACAAACAAAAGAGCAATCATGACTCGACACAACTAGACCACGGCATATCATACACAAACATGACGAACCCCCAACTGGATTAGTCACAACCAATGGCCTATCAACAATATCCGGTTCCAAACCTAACCGGCCTACAAGATCATCACAAACAAAAGAATGCGACGCTCCAGTATCAAACAACACTCTAACTGGAACACCACAAATGGAAAGAGTACCTTGAACCACCACACTCTTCCCTTTCTCTTCAGCAGTAAGAGCTTTTGAAAATGACGGCACAACTCCCAAAGCATAAGCTTGCACAATTTGCCTGTCCTTCCTCGGTTCTGGACAATCTTTCCTGAAATGCCCTGGCTTGTCACAGTTGTGGCATTTCGCCGGCGCCTTTGGATTCCTACAATCCTTGGAGAGATGGCCCTTCTGCTGGCAATTATAGCAAGTCATTTCGCCCCTCGGCTTCTTCTGGCCATCCTTACCCTTCAGTTGCTGTTGCTTCCTCTTCTTGTTTCCACCCTTCTGTGGCTTAAACCCTTCCTTGGTTACAGCAACAACAGAACTCTCCCTAGGAAACAAACTCTCATGCCTGAGAGCTTTCTCCACAAGCTTCTCAAATGGATCGTCCAGATGATCCACCAACTGTCTTCCAAGATAAGCATCCAAACCGGTCACAAACTTCTCATTCTTCTGATAGGGAGAATCAATATGCGATCTGGCATACTTGGACAAAGCTTCAAACTCAGAAACATACTCAAGAACGGGTCTTCCCCCTTGCTTGAGCTCCACAAACTTTTTAAACAAGACAGATTTCTGAGCCATAGAGATGAACTTAGCTTCAAATCTAGCTTGGAATTGCTCCCAATTAATCTCTTCCTCTGGAGTATCAATGGTGATAGAATTCCACCAATCCGAAGCTCTCCCTTGAAGTTGCCTTGATGCAAGCTTCCTCTTAGTTGCATCCTCAACTCCCAAGTCACCAAAGATCCTTCTACAAGCATCAATCCATCTTTGCACTTCAATGGTTGATTCCGTTCCCAAGAAAACCTTTCCTCCAAGAGAAGTATAGTCCTTGCAAAGCATAGCAAAATCCACTGGTCTTGGAGCCTGAACTTGAACTCCAACATCTACTGATGGCCCCGAGGCTGGTATCCTTCTCATGATCGAAGTCATCATGGCCTCAAACATAGGAGCATAATCAACAGCTTCCCTAGCAGCACGGCCTTCCCTAGTAGCTGGCCTCCCCCTTCGACTCATCCTTAATATCTACAAAAAGGAATGACTTAGAAAACCTAGAGAAACAACTGCATAAGGAGTTCAAATCCTTCTAAACTACTATATTATATATAGTAATCATTCATCAAAATATAATTACGTCTCTCATACGTAGTTACGTCAGCGAGCGTTGGCTAAAATCGATTAACCAAAGCTCTGATACCAAATGTGACGACCGCCCATGACTCCCGCACGGAAACAAGGGAATAGTGCGCTGAAAGTGTGCCAGGCAGCCATGAGTGACCGTCAAGGGTAAAATAAACATCGCAGACTCTATCGTAAAACTCACAGCACATGGATAAAATACAATAGAGAAATTTAATACAGTGAAGCTCCCATAGAACAGAATATCATCATCTAATCATAATAGCTTTATACAAACATATGAATCATCCATACATCAAAGCCTCACTACATAACACTCAAACAAATACAGCAGCGGAACACCCAGTACATATAATAGGAAATAATATGCAAAAGCATCCTGCTCGTCTTCGTCATCATCAGCGTAGATCTCCAAGAACAGCACCTGTCACCTGCTACCTAGTCTGCCCATCCCAACATGGATGAACAACCCAAGGTAATAAGAGGAGACATAAAACCTTGAGTCAGACAAAGTCTTAGTGAGCAGTAAATCAACTATCAAACATACCAAAAGAGCATAAGGGATAAAAGGAATAGGAACCAAACCATCCCACTCCGCCTCTTTCTACAGTGATAGCCCCCAAACACACACTAAGGAGAAGCAAGCATAACATGGCAGACAACTGGAGTAAAGCAATAATAACTCGAGTCAAGGTCGATGTTTTCCAAATACAAACTCCCAAGGCCTAAACCAAGATCAGATAAGCACCCAGAAAACACCGCTCTTGAGATCGAATGATGATACAATCAAACGTCCAAACATCCATGACTCTGGCTATCACTGTTATCATTGCCTTGATTTCACCGTTAGTTGAACGACCATCTGTCAAGGGCTAATGGTAACCCCGGTTCTAGACATAACTCCGCACGTCGTCGCAGCCCGTGCCTAGGAATTTTCGCAACTACCCGGAGTACTAGCACGTCGTCGCAGCCCGTGCTTGGAACGTCGTCGCAGCCTGTTCCAACGTACTCTTGCTTTGAGCATGCTAGAACCTTCAACAACGATGAAATCTCAGCCTCCTAGTCATCCTCCTCGACGACTATTTCCATTCTAGCTCAAGCGCCTCTCAAGCTAACCATTATCAACCAACTCGCATCGCATCATCGAGTCATCAACATGCTTGGGATGATCCCGTCTGGATTAAACCAAGGCTATCTCACATCATGCTTCGCTTTATCGCATCATAGCAAAGTCTCATCTCAACATCATGGCTTGCCTCATCGCATCATGGCAAAGTCCCATCTCAACATCATCTAATTCATACATATGAGCTTCAACATCCGCTTCATATGTCACAAGCAGCTTTCCTTATTCAAAAGCCTCTTCCGTAGCTTTTGGATCGTCTTTGACCATACTTGTCCAAATCTATCAACTAGATAACTTATTCACAACAATCAAACAAGGCAAACATTAATCCAAACAAATAAGTAGTCAATCAAGATCTAAATAGGCATTTATAACTAAAATGGCAATTTCGTAAATAAATGAGCAAGGATCTATCATACATGAATCAAGGGTTTTTAGCATAGATCTAACAAATATAAATCATGGGTTTTGTCTCTAAAACTTGATAAATGAACTTGCATAAGTAAACATCTTCATAAGTAATGGATCTACACTTGGATCTAAAGAAATATGCATAAAATCACTATCTACAACACTCCAACAAACCACCAAACCAATATACTCCTTTGGGTCCGCGTGAGAGATAACCACCACTCACCAAATCACCCAAACACTTCAAAAACTATCAACTTCAGATCTGTACAGCGAAGATTCAAGCTTGATTCGTTGAAATCCCGCTTGAAACGATGAAATCTAGCTTGGTTGGATGAAGATCTTCAACTTTGGCTCTTGGATCTTCGATCTTGATCTTCGATCTTGGATGGATGTTAGAACTAGATTGGAATGGAGAAAAGAAGTGAAGAAATGTTGTAGTCGAGCTCTCAAAATGGCAGCACTTCGTCGCTTCAAAAACCGGTGCCAAAAAGTGAGCCAAACCCCTCTATTTATAGGCTGAATTTCCCCTTAGGTCGTAACTCGTAGGTTCGGTTTTAGGTCGTTGCCGACCTAAGAAATCTCCGACCTAACTAAGTCGTCTACGACTCATAGAATCCCTACAGCTTACGACCTACCCACTTCACGACCTAACAACCCCAGGGTCACACGAGTTAACACACGGCCGACCTAACTCCTATTCGACCTAAGAACCTACCGAGTCAACGACCTACGACTCATCACTAAGTCGTTCATACGACTTAGCACTCAACAGCTTAACATCATCACGAGTTAACAACCTTACGACCTAACTGTGTTACGACTTACGACCTAAAACAAACACGACTCAAGCTGTGACGACTTAACAGCCTTGCGAGTTACGACTTAATTCTAATACGACCTAAGACCCACAGCATCCTAACTAAGGTCGTCTACGACCTAACACACTCACGACTCATCAGGGTTAACGACATACAACTTTTCGTTAAGTCGTTCCAAACGACTCACGACCTAAGCACCTTAACTCGCTAACCTTTAGGTCGGTCCAAACCTTAACTCGGTCAAACTCTATAAGTCAGTCATCCTATAGGTCGTTAACTCCACTAACTCGTTAACTCGTACACGACTCATCTCTTAACCCGTTAACTCCTCTAATCCAACCTAACTTCCACACGGGTCAATTCCTTACGAGTTAAAAATGTACGACTTAAGCTATAGATGCCATAAACAACACTAATGACCTGTAAATTCTACGATTTATCGACACGTAAAATACGGGTCGTTACAAAGGATATCATCAATAAACATAAGGACGAACTTATAGAGATATTCCCGGAATACTCGATTCATGAGATCGAGAAAGAAAGCAGGGGCGTTCGTCAAACCGAATGGCATAACGAGCCACTCAAAATAACCATATCGAGTGCGGAAAGCTGTAAGAGGTATGCTATCCTCCGCGACTCGTAACTGATGAAAACTTGTGGCAAGGTCGAGCTAAGAAAAGACCTTAGCACCACTCAAAAGATCGAACATATCATCGATCCTAGGCAATGGATACTTATTGTTGGTGGTTAACTCGTTAAGCTTGCGACAGTCAATGCAAATCCTAAGAGTTCCATCGGACTTCTTCACGAAGACGACCGCAGATTCTGACGGAGAAAAACTGGACTGAATCAACTGCTTGGACTCAAGCTCTAAAAGCGGCTTCTTGAGTTCCTCATTTTCTTTTATAGACATCCTCGTGGGAGGAAGACTAACTGGCTGCGCGCCTGGAATGAGATCAATGCTGAACTCAATTTCCTGCTTGGGTGGCAAACTCGAAACATGCTAAAAAACATCAGAAAAGTCACAAACAATAGGAATACGAGATATAACATCATCATCTCGTGAGTCAAGAGAATGCAAAGCCATTTCGGAATTATCCACATCCCGAAGAACAAGTGATAGTTGAGTAAGCGAATCCGGATATCGAAGATATAAAATCCTCTCTGAACAAATAATCCTGGCATCGTATCTCACTAGCCAGTCCATACCCAAAATCATGTTAAATCCCAGATAAGAAATAACGTGCAGATTCACATGAAAAGAAAAGCCACATAAAACAATCTCAACATCATCACAAAGCATGCTAAGGGTCGTGGATCCCCCAATAGGATTCGCAATCCTTAATGAAGTAACCACATAAGAAACATCCAAAGATAAATCATCAACGAGCTTCTTCGATATGAAAGAATGTGAAGCACCCGTATCGAAAAGAACTCGAATACTATGGTCATGAAAATAAAATAGAACCTTCCAAAATAGACGGAGATATACCTTTTGGCTGGGAAGAACCTTCAGAAGCCTTAGCGGCATAAAGCTTGCTAGACTTGGCACCAGCATGAACAGTAGGGCAGGTGGAAACATGATGACTTTCCTTCTTGCAATATCGACAGAAGAGAGGTTTGGACAAGCTCGAATCATATGATCAGGAGAACCACAATTGAAACACTTACCGATGGAAGGTGTTCCAGTAGGCTGAGTCTGAGAGCCAGAACCACTAGTCTTCTTCTTCTTGGAAAGAAAAGACCTAGACTTCAAGAACAGACTCGGAGCCTTTAAACGACTTTCCTCCAAGATGAGAAAAATCACTGTAGAGGCGTGCAAAGGTAGACTGGCGAGGTGGAGATACTCGAGTAGGAGCTGGAGGCTGAGCGCTCCTAAACAACTCCATAAACTAATCGGCAGACATATAAACGCCGTCCGGATGCGAGCCACTGGATTGCCCAACACCCGAGCGTCGTCCCCTGCCTCTTCCAGCCATAAGCTGAAAGTTAAGATAAGAACAAGATTATTCACAAGGTAGACATCACTAATTCAAATGTGGAATACTATGGAACAAAATGCATTCCTAGACTATTCCCAAATTCTATCTACCACTAAAGGAACAGAAGGAATATAGAGGTACGATGGTTCAAAGATTTATATCACTTATTACACTTTGATGTATCGTAATATGTGCTTCTATTCTGGGTTTATCATACTTTGTTCTGAACTCAGCTTTGATACCAAGCTGTGAAGCCCCACTCCGAGACCCACATTAACAAAGAGTATTACTGTGTAATACCGTCCGCTAATGCGGAGAATAGAACTGGTTATGAGCGACCATCTATAGCTCTGCTTTAACTATTTGTTGAATACAACGACAATTATAATACCAAGCAGATCGACATATCCAATGAATACTTAAAACAAAACCATAGGTGGCTGGAGGATCTATCAGAACAGAATATAACAACTCAAATGTAATATACATCATAGAATAGTAGATCATCATATACGCGTATACTGATACATAACCGAGTATACAAACCGAGACATGTCAAGTGTGGTATAGCAAACCATAATATACAGGCGAATCCAAAAGAATATATATAAGAGTTACAACAAAAATGGACTACACAAAAGCCATAACAAAAAGGAGCTAGCTGAATAGTCCATGCGGAAGCAAAATAGGCTAAGTCCAAAAGTACCTAACCTGAAACATCTCTGTCTGACCCGAGTATAAATACACGTGTCAGTCTAGCTAAACAAATCAGTTAGATAAACTGAACAATAGTGAACCTGCAAGGTCACAAAATACATATCCCTAAAAGAGATAACACAATCATCTAACAAAGATGAATATTAACAAGACAAGCCTCATATCATCGGCTCAAATAAACAAAGGATACGAATATCGAAAACAAGCCAAAAAGGCAAATAACAAAAACCAATCAAGGTTACACAAGTTCCATAAGGTAACCGCTAGATATATATCGGCGGCTCAAAAAAACCAACACCGAAGGGCGATACCTAGGGAATATACATATCAATGAAACAACAGAAAATTGCACATGCTCAGTACTGTATAAACAAGGATCCATAAGCCCGAAGGCTCCAAACCCAATATCACTCGAGCGGTGATGAATGACCAACTCCAAAAGCGATACTATAGGGCAACAAACCCGAAGGTACAAACCCGAAGGCAACATACCCGAAGGCAACAAATCTGAAGGAGACAGTCCGAAGACACTATCCCAAAGGCAACAAACCGTAGTGGTAAACTTCCGGAGGCCCAGTACTGGACACTACTAACTGGCAGAATGTGTCAGAACTCTCGAAAAGGAATCCGAAAAGTGGCAACGTGAGTTCCATAACCACCTGTTCGCATTAAATGGTTTACTATCCGTTAGTCAATTTCACCTCAAAGCGGTACAAAGTTTACCTCATCTCGTCTGTAAACTAGATCCGAAAGGCCAAAACGATCAATCGAATAGGTCGGGGATTAATCGGAAAGATAAACACGCGGATTCATGGTCCGTGTTTTACCTAACCATTTAATCTCCTTTCCACTTCGATTGAAGTACGAAATTGTGCGTATGTTTTAAATAGAAATTATAAATTGGTGAAACGAGCTTTTAATACAATATGAAAAGATCATTTTATAAAAACCCATGCATGAAATCAAAAAGGAACCATCAAAGTCCAAAAATGCAATAACAACTAATTGGAATCAACACAAATCGATAAAAGTTGGAAATTAACTCAAAAATAGCCAAAATAGGCAAAATTGACAGTTCCAGACGTCTTGTAGATGTTTCCAGACGTCTGGCCCTATGTTCTGGAAAATATATGCTTTTCTCCTCTCACTTTTTAATTCCTGGGCCATTTCAGACGTGTGAGGTTTTCAACCAGACGTTTGAATTTGATTTCAGACATATGGATTTTGTTTCAAACGTCTGGATTTAGTCTCTGCCTTTTCCAGACCCCTTTCCAGACCCCTTTCCTGACGTCTGGATTTTTCAACCAGACATCTGGATTTGGTTTTAGACGTCTGAAATTAATTTCAGACGTCTGAAATTTTCTACTAGGCAAAAAAACAGCCTAGACTAAAAATGGCAAATCCAAACCGAAATGCGATCGAAAGCGATGGATGCTAGGGATTCATGCCAATCGACAACCCAACACTGTAGGCTCTTCGATATGCCTCCAAAAACATGATCAAATATCAAAGCTATGATTTTTAGAGTTTTTTGACTTCAAAACACCAAAAATTGCAATGTTCACCAAACCATCCGAATCAAAAGCAATTGCACATGAATAAGTGTTACGAATTCATACCTAACATCAATGATATTAAGAGAAGTAGACGTGAGTTCAAAACTCACCTTTTTAACTCAAAACAAAGATGGGAAGCTCATATGCAAAGAAAAGACCAACCACTCTTCACTTCTACTCTACAAGCTTCAATCTAAGTGCAAAACAAGTATTTCCTAAGTTATGTTTAGGAAATTTATGAAATTTAAGAGGAAAAGAGTTGGGGAAGAAGAAAAGGAGGCTTACCAATAGCTTCTCTTTGATTCTGGAGCAAGAATTCGAGTTTGCAAGAGGAAGCTAGGGCTTGCAATTTATATTTCCCATTCTCTTCCCCCATTTTCAGTTGAGTTTGAGTTAAAGAAACGAAAATGAGTGATTGGAGAAGAGAGGGGATGAGTTAGGGTATTAAGTTAAGCCAATGGGCTGAACCCAAACCCAATAGAAAAAGTAGCAAAATCTACTTACTCCGAACATATCGAAGCTTATACTCAAAAAGGTCGCAACGCCATTTTGAACTCAATGGAAGTAGTTTCGAGTCCTAATTCGACCGTTTGCAAAAAGTAACATTTCAGACCTAAATTCGACCAACGATACTATATTTAAATAAAACATTTAAATATAAAATCGTTAAATATGCGGGTTGTTACAAACACTTACTTCACAAATCTGATCCCTAAGTACCCTTACTTAGTTACATTGGTCCAGTTTACTTAAATCATTCCATTCCGGCCTATTGATTTTACATATCAAATCTATAAAGAATTATTGTAGATTCCAAATCGAAGTAGTTTTTTGGTATTTACTGATACCCGACCCCGGTCTCTTCGAACCCAATGTCATCTTAACCCAAGTTATTCAAGTGAATACAATTCCATTTTAAATGCACGATGTTACTTTTACACAACATTTCATCATCGATTGATAACCACATTATCACTGTTTAACCCAAATACATCATATCACAAACATTTCCTATTAGAGATATCAACCAATTCAAGGCATTCAATATAATTAATCATCTATACACAAGATTAATTGGTTGTTCAATTCCTTTCAAATTAATCTCCAAATAAATTAATTACCTTTAAATCATGCTTAATTAACATTAATTAATTATAAACCCTTTTATCGTTACTTTAATTAATAAATGCAATTAACTCATCAACCTTAAATTTTTAATTACTTACACTGTAATTAATTAACCTTTAATTACTCTCATCAACTCATCAATCAATTATACCATGCTTAATCACATTCAAGTAATTACCTTTTAATTAATTTACATTAAGTAATTAACCATTCTTACTTACATTAATTAGTATCATTCGTTAATTATCCAACTAAAGTAATTATCCTTAATTAATCACTTAAATTAATTATTCCTAATTAATAACCTTAATCACTTAAGTTAATTAATAAACCCTTATTAATTATATTAATTAATGACTTTTAATTAATTAAATTGATTATTTATCCATCAATAATCAAGACCTTAATTGATTTAATATAAACTATTATCTTAATATAACTACTAAATCATTTTTGAATTCATTTGAAATCACATAGAAATAAAATTATGTAATTAACTTTTTATATTTAACTTTTAAAACCCTTAACTTAAAAGTATTCGGGCCTAATCCTAAAACCCCCAAGCTAACATAAGTTCAAATTAACAACTATGTATTTTGAAAACGTTTCTTTCCTATACCCTTTACTTCATTTTATTCTTCCTCATATTTCCTTATCTATCTTTTATTCCTTTAGTAAATTTAATTACTATATCCAACCGGCCCACTACCTCCTGGCCCACTCAAGACCAAGACCTATAAAATAACGAATTCCTTCCTCCCATCATCTTATTTCTTCAGCAAACAGTCAAATTCAAACATCAGGCTTGGACACGAAGTCATGCACGTATCCGTGCATGCTTCCTCCGATGATCGTGCCTTATCGTCGATCATTCCTACCAATCTCGCACGATCACCTATCCTGTCCAACACCCAAGCCTCGACGAACAGCCCCGTTCAAAAAAACAAGCTTCGACCCCCTACTGCAAATGATCAGATACACATCAATCGCCACGCTCCGACCATTTTACTACCGTAAATCCTCAAACTTCAGCGGAATATCCGCCTCCCCCTCCTGCATTGCTTCCCCTACGCGCGCAGCCTTCCTATGCCATCGCTCGCCGCAAATGCCAGCGAAACAACATCGACCCTAAAACCGGCCCAAACCCTAAATCTCCCTCTCCTCATCACTACGGCTATCAGATAAATGTACCCCCATTTTTCTAGTGACCGCCCACTCTCGATCCTTCTCTAGCCACAATCTGGAGGCTTCAAAGCATCGCGATCAACTGGAATCGACGAAAAAACCTTTTTTGGTCAACCTAAATATTCTCCTCGAATTCATGCTTAAAAATTATGATTTTTCCTTTAAAAATCATCATTTTCAATATCGAGTTAGATCATATAAACAAAACTTGAGTTTAAAATACATTAATTTCTGAATTAAATTGATTTACCACTGTAATTTTCTTTTTTGACAAAATTGTTTCACATACACACACACACACCCTTGAAACCATTTTAAAAATTGAATCTGATATAGACAAACTATTTCCTTTCAAAGATCACAAAATAAAACTTTATATATAAAGGAGATATAAATTATTGAACTTGATTTAGTTGATTTGAATAAACAAAGAGCAGTTTTTATTCATACGCAGGCATATACGCATATACGCATAAGGATTCAACTACACTTCAATAAAATTTCATACGTGCAATCATCATTCACAATATAGCCTCAAGAAATTTTCACATGCATCAAAAAATAATCAAATTAAGCTTTTTAAATAGATGTTTACTCACCTTAAATGTCGAACAGAGAAACATAGTGCTTTGAAGTTGAAACTGTACTTGAAATTGAAACAACAGGCTTGTTTAACTTGATTTTAGTTGATTTTGAACTCGAATCTTGCTTTAAGTCTTTTGCTTAGCTTTGTTTCAGATTTGTAATAGTTGAGAAAGTTATTGTTGATTTAACAATTGATTTTCTTTTGATTCTCAGGTTTTTGAAATGTAAAAAAATTAAGCCTGGTTCTTCTTTCTAATACATGTTATTCATATTTTAAATTAAAAGAAAATTCGACTTGTAAATGCATTTTTCTAAGCCTACACATGTTCAAGTGCATGTATTATGTTACCTAGAGATTTGACCAGGCCACCAGGCACTCGGCATTTGCATACCGTTTGGCATCCCGAGCGTTCGGCACAACATGCTTGGTCGGCTTCCGAGAACGATCGGCACAACTGGTTTTGTAGACATTCTAGTTCGTTCGGCATCCAGGGACATTCGGCATCCAAACTTTCAACATTCAAGAACGTTCGGCATCCAGGGACGTTCGGCATCCAAACGATCAACATTCAAGAACGTTCGGCATTCAAGAACGTTCGGCATTTAAGAGCGTTTGACATTCAAGAGCCTTCGACATTCGAGATCGTTCAGCATCCAGAGGTGCTCGGCATTCATGCCTTGATCGGCATTCGAGATCGTTCGGCATCCAGAGGTGTTCGACATTCATCCAATCTCGATCAACATTCAAGATCGTTCGGCATCCAAAGGTGCTCGGCATTCATGCCTCGATCGGCATTCGAGATCGTTCGACATCCAGAGGTGTCCGGTATTCATCCAATCTCGATCGGCATTCGAGATTGTTCGGCATCTAGAGGTGTTCGGCATTCATCCAATCTCGATCGGCATTCATGCCTCGTCCGGCATACAAGATCATTCAGCATTCCAGCCTTGTTTGGCATCTCCCCTCAACCGGCTTGGTAATCGATCAGCGTGCACTCTTCACTTCGCACATCACTTCGTTCGGCATGAAGATATCGTTCGGCACTTTGCCGTTCGGCATCTATGGCTCGGAACACAGAGCTCACTCTTTTTGGGCCGAGGTATTTAGCTACCAGGCCTACCAGGGAAGTCCAACCCATCTTCGTCTATAAATAGAGAGGCATGGGCACAGTGAAAGGGACCTTTTTTCGAGAACACCAAGGAGACTCTGCCATATTCAAGACTCATTCAAGAATTAATATTTTTTTCTTAGCAATTGTATTTAAGTAATCGGTATACAGAGTGTATCTGTAATCGATTATTGAGAAAAGCAATAAAGATCTACCTCAAAGTGGACGTAGGCAATTACGCCAAACCACTATAAATCCGGTGTTCGTTTTTTCTGCATTTAATTTTACACGCTGTTCTCTATTTAACTTTACTTTCTTCATTAATATCTCTATACAATCTCTCTTAAGGGTGTTAGTGACCAATTCTGTTGCTAATATTTTGCTACTTTCACTGAGAGTCGACTTCTCAAGGCGATAAGATCTACTTTGTAGCTACTGGATTGAAAAATCCCTCGAAGGAGATCCAAATCATTCACAAGACATTTGTTGATTCTACTCAAAGTTGCAACCGATAACTCTACCATGGGGAGACCACGAACTAGATCGGCTTCTCACAGCGCAGTTGTCAATGAAACCGCTTGTGTACAAAAAATAAGACCTAACAACCTACAAGCAATTTAAGACGCAGGAACCTCCACCCAGAACCAAGCGGAGGTCGTTTCCCGAACAGAGTTCAATGACTTGATAAGAGAAATCAGGGAAAGTAGAAGTCAACTTGTTGAGCAGATTCAAGCCAATACTAATCTCATGACTCAGTTTTCTCAGCAGTAGCATCAGAATGCCAGAAGTAGTTCTGCTCCTTATTCTTCCTTTGATAGCTCGACTTCAGCTGATGAACCTCCTAGGCGTAGATGCTGTAAGACAGAAGCTTCACAGGAAGATACCGCTGATAGATCTGCCAGGGATCAGGCACGTGATGAGACCGGACGCCTGGCTCACCAAGACCCAAATCAAGCCGACATTCAAGACGCACATTTGGCAGACTGCCAGCAAGCGGGACATCAACCCGCACGGTCCCATGGAACGAAACCAAACCTTCCATCCACCATGCAAACTCTAGACTTATCAGCCATGGTCAGGCAATTAATGAGAGAAAACCAAGGCCTGATCAACGAAGACTGGGGAGTGTTTAGGAGTCATACTCCCTTTATAGACATTATTCTACAAGAAGAGTATCCCAAGAAATTCAGTATGCCGATTATCCCAGCCTACGAAGGGAAAAATGACCTAAGGCAACACGTGATGAGGTACGAATATATGATGGATTCCACAAGGGCAAATGAAGCGACCAAGTGTAGGTGCTTCCCAATCACTTTGTCCGGAATTGCCACTATGTGGTTTGCTCGACTTCCTCCTTGATATATATCCAGCTTCGATGAGTTGACGATGAAATTTCTTGAACAGTTCAAGATACATGCATCTCGTCCAAAGGACGTAATGTCCTTATCAAGCATAATCCAGGCTCCGAGAAAGTCTATGAAAACCTACTTACAAAGGCTCCATGTTGCCGCCACTTGTTTGCGTAAAAAATGGGCAAACACCCAATGTCGTACGATTTAGTCGATTTTATGATGTATTTTAGCGATTTGGGTGATTTATGCAAATATATAAAAAGCAGGGACTAAACTGTAAAAGACACATGGATTTATAGTGGTTCGGCCCGAACGTGCCTACGTCCACTTTATATGTTATTCTCCTTTTTTTCTTCAGATTACAAGTACAAAGCTTTGATTACAAGTATCTAAAGTTGTTTGAGAGTTCCTTCCAGGCTTGAGCTCTCAAACTTCTCCCTCATTGTTGTACCCCTGCCCTTCTATTTATAGAATGAGGCTGGAGGCAGGGGTCTTGGATGTTTATAGCTGCTGGTGGGCTTGGGCTGAAGCAATCTGGCCTGGTAGAGTTGGTTCGGCAACACCTTGGTTCGGCGGTGAGTGGTATGTTGTTTGGACCGGTGGTAGGTTGGACCGGCAGTAGTATGGTGAGGTTGGAGCTGGTCCGGTGGTAGCACGGTTCGGCGGTAGCATGGTTCGGCTATGCTTGGTCCGGTAGTTGTAGGGGGGAGATGGTTGGTTCGGTGGTGTTGGATCGGTACTACCGAATGGAGAGAATGCCGAATGAACACTTGTATTTGGAAGTGCCGGATGAACCTGTGTGTTCTAAGTGCCGGATGAACCTGTGTGATACGCCTGCCGGCTGCTTCTTCTTGGTTCGGTCGTGGTGGAAACGCACCCAACACTGATATTCCAGTTTTGACCAAAAAATGGGATAACACTTTGCCCCCCAAAATATGCCTTGCTGTAGGAAGGCGTGTTTTGTAATGCCATGAGTTGGATGTTCGTATCCTGTTGACAACCTGTAAAGAGCTTGATATTTTATATGGCCCCAAATGACGACCGTTCGGAATCGAGCTATTTGGGATGAAGCGCGGCCGCTCATGGTCAAGCGCCTAACTTCAAATGACGATCGTTCGTGATCAAGTCATTTGAGGTGAAGTGCGACCGTGCGCGGTCAAGCACATAAATCCGTGCGTCGATCGTTCGGGATCGAGTCATCTGCAGTGAAATGTGACCGTTCAAGGTCAAGCGCTTTACTTCAAATGACGACCGTTCGGGATCGAGTCATTCGAGATAAAGTGCGACAGTGCGCGGTCGAGTGGGGACCGTTCAAGGTCAAGCGCTTAACTTCAAATGACGATCGTTCGTGATCGAGTCATTCGAGGTAAAGTGCGACAGTGCGCGGTCAAGTGGTGGTCCTCAAATGACGACCGTACGCGATCAAGCCATTTGAGGTAAGGCGTAACAGTCACTGATCAGGTGGCGGACCTCAAATGACGACCGTTCACGATCGAGCCATTTGAGGTAAGGTGAGTTGTGCCGTTCGAGGCGAGTTGTGCCGTTCGAGGCGAGTTGTGCCGTTCGAGGCGAGTTTGTGACCGTTCGCGGTCGGGTGCCGTTCGAGGCGAGTTGTGACTGTTCGAAGTCGGGTGCCGTTCGAGGCGAATTGTGACTGTTCGAAGTCGAGTGCCGTTCGGGGCGAATTGTGACTGTTCGAAGTCGAGTGCCGTTCGAGGCGAATTGTGACTGTTCGAAGTCGGGTGCCGTTCGAGGCGAATGAGTGTGCCCGGGGGGACTTAATATTATCAGTGTTGGAGTCATTGTTTGGGGGAATTTTTCGAATCAAAGACTTCGGCGGTTCGTTGCCATGCAATAGGTGCTCGTGGACCGTTCGCGATCCAACGGGCATACAAGTAAATAATTTTTTCATATTGTAAATGTTAAAGCAATAGTACCTTACAACAGAAATGTCCAAACAGGAAGAATTCAAATGTTCAAATCGAAACAAAAGCAAAGCAAGGATGTCAAAGTGTAAGTTCCCACTCCGAAGCAGTCAATGATCATTTAGAGCATGCCTGGAGATCGTTCGCGATCTCGTACATGTGTAAACGATTTAATTGCGTTAGTGGAAGCTTACGACCTGTTCATCGTTATTTTAATCAAGCAATCAATGGATAATCAAATGGTGCCTTGATCTAGGGTCACCTCTAGCTGACGTAGAGGGCGGTCGCTCTGGCTCCACCGCTGGAGTTCGCCTCCTCACATACTGAAGGAGCATACCGTTCCTGATATGCCCTTCTACCTCGTCCTTTAAATGCCTACAATCATTAGTGTTATGACCATTCAATTCATGAAATACACAAAACTTATCTGATTTTCTTTCGTCAGAGGTTGGATCCCTTCGCATTGGTCTACGATACGGAACCTGCCCCTTGGTATCCTGATAAATCCGTTCCAAACTCTCATTCAGCTCTGAATAGGTGGTGAAGCGTGGTTCTCTTCGTAGCCACTTTGTCCTGTCATCATTATCCTCAGCCTTTCTTTTTCCTTTGCTAGTCTCCGCACTTCCAGGTGGGTTTCCGCTCTTGATTACGTAAACGTCATCTTCTTCCTCTCTTTTTGCACTAGCATCTTCCAAACGCAGAAACTTTTCAGCCTCATGATAGAACTCTCCCAGATTCATAGGCGGGTCCTTGGTTAATGAATTCTTGAACTCTGTATTGCCAGCTATTCCAGATACAGCCGCCATCATGACCATAGATGGATCTGGTCGATCCACTGATGCTGCCGCCGCATTAAATCGCGTTAGAAAGCTCCTCAAAGTCTCTCCAGTTTTCTGTTTCAAGGTTGCCAAAGTCATCACATTCTTGGGTCTCGCAATATGAACCCTGAATTGCCTCATGAATCTCTCAGTTAAATCTGCCCATGTTCCTATGGAGCCGCTCTCCAGTTGCCTAAACCATAACGCTGCAATGTCCGTCAAATACAGTGGAAAGCACCGGGCCATAACCTCCTCTGATGCCCCCAGCACTTCCATATGTCTCATATACTTCGTTAGATGGACCGTGGGGTCCGTTTTCCCGTTGTACATGTCCAATGATGGTAGCTTGAATTCTGGTGGGTTCCTAACCATCCTAATCGCAGAAGAAAAAGGACTCCTGTTTACATCTTCCAAGTCTTTATTTACTAAACCGCCTCTCATAGCTCTTCTAACCATCTCTGCTAATCTGTCATTGTCTCCAAGCTGTAGTTCTCGTTCACTGTCTTCGACCTGCCCCCCAAGTCCACGGGAGTTTTCATGCGTATGCCTCCCTGGCTGAACGTTCATTCCTCTATTGCTACCAGGTGGTTCGGATGCCCCCATCTCACTTCCCGGGGTCGGATCAACATGCTCTGCGTGAGTGCCCCCTAGCTCTGGTGCTGCGCCAGATGGTCCTGCCCCGTTCTGAACCCCAGTCGCTCCTTGGATTTGTGCTCCAATTTGCCCAATTTGTTGAAGTAAGTTCTGGATCATCTCTTCTTGTCTTCTCATCATGGCCTCCATCTCATCCCTAGTGATGAAGATCGACGCTTGATTCCCTCCTGAGGAAGCCTCTTGACTTCCTTGGTGTTCACTTCTCTATGGCCTTTGCCTTCTACTTGTTTGTCTCGTCATAACTCTTAGATCTGAACTCTTAGATTTTCAAATTCAACTTCTATCCGATGTAGCGGTAGCTGGTTCTTCTCAGTGAAAGCACCAAAATGTTTGCGTAAAAAATGGGCAAACACCCAATGTCGTACGATTTAGTCGAATTTATGATGTATTTTAGCGATTTGGGTGATTTATGCAAATATATAAAAAGCAGGGACTAAACTGTAAAAGACACACGGATTTATAGTGGTTCGGCCCGAACGTGCCTACGTCCACTTTATATGTTATTCTCCTTTTTTTCTTCAGATTACAAGTACAAAGCTTTGATTACAAGTATCTAAAGTTGTTTGAGAGTTCCTTCCAGGCTTGAGCTCTCAAACTTCTCCCTCATTGTTGTACCCCTGCCCCTCTATTTATAGAATGAGGCTGGGGGCAGGGGTCTTGGATGTTTATAGCTGCTGGTGGGCTTGGGCCGAAGCAATCTGGCCTGGTAGAGTTGGTTCGGCAACACCTTGGTTCGGCGGTGAGTGGTATGTTGTTTGGACCGGTGGTAGGTTGGACCGGCAGTAGTATGGTGAGGTTGGAGCTGGTCCGGTGGTAGCACGGTTCGGCGGTAGCATGGTTCGGCTATGCTTGGTCCGGTAGTTGTAGGGGGGAGATGGTTGGTTCGGTGGTGTTGGATCGGTACTACCGAATGGAGAGAATGCCGAATGAACACTTGTATTTGGAAGTGCCGGATGAACTTGTGTGTTCTGAGTGCCGGATGAACCTGTGTGATACGCCTGCCGGCTGCTTCTTCTTGGTTCGGTCGTGGTGGAAACGCACCCAACACTGATATTCCAGTTTTGACCAAAAAATGGGATAACACCACTGAAGTTAGCAACCCTAATGACCACGCAATCTTGATGGCAGTGATGCGAGATGTAGATCCAGACTCGAAGTTTAGAGATTGGTTAGCAGAAAAGTTCTCAACTACATTGGAACGATTCTATTCCAAAGCTCACCAGTTCATACGAAGGAAGGAAACTCGCTGGAAGAGACGAGATGAGACATCAGGATCTGTTCAGGAAACTGTGAAAAATAACATCGTCGTGAAATAATTTGGTGACAGTTCGGGAAAAGTTCAATTTAACATCCAGAACAAGCCTGGGCAATCTAACGGATTCGGAGGTGGAAATCCCGGAAAGAAAAAAGTGACAGGGAGATGGAAGCTGAGGATTCTAACCTACAATGAATACACCCTCCTAAATACTTTTCCTAAAAACATTTATCTATCTACTTGTAACACCTTTGAATACAGAAAGCCGTGCCCAAAGGAGTCCACTAAAGAACAGAAATAGAAAGGGAAGTACTGTCGCTTCCATGAGACCTACGGGCACAATACTGAGGAGTGTAGACACCTCCATGACGCCATAGAAAGGTTGATCAGGAAGAAAAAGCTGCAGGAGTTTTTTAAGAGCCCACCAAAGGGTAGGCAAGGAACGACAAACCCCGGGCGGGCCGGCTCCACGCCACCCAGAGGAACCTGCCCGGACCGTAGGTAGGTTGATTATAAACACTATAGTCGGAGGACCTCATCCTGCAGACAAGAATTGGCTGGAGATGAAATGATATGCTATCTCTTTGAGGCATGCGAATTATGAATGTTGTTCAAATACGAAAGATGGAACCCCCACAAAACAACAACGCATGATGACAGACGATATAGTGTTTAGGAGTCGAGATGCAGAAAAGGTGGAGGCTCCAACTATCGACTTGATGGTTATATCTGCAACGATCCGGCCAACTTATGTAAAAAGAATTTTGATTGATTATGAAGTTCTGTCAACATCATCTTCAAGAAGTCTTATGACCAAATGAAGATGGAGACAAAAGATTTGAAACCGTGCAAAGCCCGTATCCACGGCTTTAATGGTGTTGCAACCGACGCAATGGGGTATATTGAGTTACCAGTTAAACTGGGGGAAGGTGAGGGTAGGAGAGTGCGAGTCCTACCGTTCATAGTGATGGATGTTGACTCTCCATACAATGCATCTCTGGGTCGTCTGGCCCTAACGGAGTTTAGGGCAGCCTTGGCCCCTCGGTGTTTAACGTTGAAATTTTCTACTGACAAGGGAGTTGGAGTGGTACACGACGATCAGGTGATCGGTCGCGCATGTTATGTGGCAGAGCTGAGAGAAGCTCAACGGAGAGAAAAAGGGAAGGTTGTGGACAGCACCTTCTGCATCCTATATACCGATGATTGACAAGTAGTGCCCAAGCCCTGGCTCGGGCAACATTCTCAGATCCTTAAAGACATAGATCCGAGAGATGATGATGGGGAACCCAGGGAAACGAATGCAGCACCGTATGAGTTGACGATCGACATTCCAGTCAGCCAGGATTACCCATCACAAGTTCTTAAGATTGGATCACAACTCAACCCTTCAGTGATCGAGAATCTTACTGATTTCCTCCGGGCGAATCTGGACGTTTTCGGTTGGACACACTCTGATATATGTGGGATTTCACCTGCCATCGCAAGCCATATGTTGAACATGGACCCAAAATACGTTCCTATGAAGTAGAAAAGGAGAGGCATGGACCCGGAGAGGTCCGTTGCTTTCATAGAGGAGGTGGACAAACTTAAAGCCAATGGGTTTGTCCGCGACGCCCTCTACCCTGAATGGGTGTCTAACCCTGTGCTGGTAAGAAAAGCGAATGGGAAGTGGAGAATTTGTGTTGACTACTCTGATCTGAATAAATCAAGCCCGAAGGATAGTTTCCCTTTTCCTAGAATCGACCAGCTCGTCGACTCTACCGCTGGACACGAATTATTGTCATTCATGGATGCGTATTTGGGATACAATCAGATTCCGATGCACATTCCAGACTAGGAGCACACTATTTTTGTCACAAATGTGGGGCTATATTGCTCTGTAGTAATGCCTTTTGGATTGATAAATGTGGGAGCAACTTATCAGCATCTGGTGAGTCGATTGTTTAAAGACCAGATTGGTAGAACGATGGAAATCTATGTGGATGATATGCTCATGAAGTCACGGCAGTCAAACAACCACATCCGAGACATATGAGTGATGTTTGATATACTCAGGCATTATGGGATGAAGATCAACCCATTAAAGTGCTCTTTTGGCATTGCATGAGGGAAGTTCTTGGGTTTCATTGTGAACGCACGTGGAATTGAAGCTAACCTGGAAAAGATTCAAGCTATTCGGGACATACAAGTGCCCAGAACTATAAAGCAAGTACAGAGCTTGAATGGAAATGTAGCCGCGCTGAGTCGATTCATATCCAGAGCCACAGATAAGTGCAATCCTTTCATTGATGTGATAAAGAAGGGAAAGACGAATTTCGAGTGGACGTCCAACTGCGAGGAAGCATTCCAAGCTCTGGTTAGACATCTAGAAGGCCCCCGGTGCTATCAAAACCAACTGACCATGAAATGCTGTATGTATACTTCGCAATATCCCAACATGCTATAAGTACGGTGTTGAGTTCCAGATTCTATGACGTTTTTGATTTCTGACAAAGAAATAAAGGAGATCGACAAAACAAAGATATCATGGCTATAAAGAGGCACAAAAGAGCTACATATGGTACTCTAGATTATAGGTTGATTATTTGATATTGTAATAGCGATAAACTTGTTAAAATCTATCCTCAAATAATCATGCACCTCAATATAATCGATATATATACGTTTGAATAGCATTGCACATTCATTGAGCAATTTGACAGGGACCGGTCGACTGGTATTAAATCAGGCGGTCGATCGTTTCTGTGTAAAATGCACAATGAACGTGCACACTTGCATATAACGACTATATATTTGAAATCCTGTCCACTGGCCATTTTTTGACCTGTCGACCGTTTTTTAAACAGAGAGCAACCTTTTCCAAAAGACACTTCTTTTCTCCAATGGTTGCATCTCTTACCTTTCATCAATGATCATATCTATTAATGGCTACTGTTCACAAAGAGTTACAACCATTTTTCTCTATATAAACTCATCTAAATCATTGATTCAAGATACATGAATATATGAATATATGAATATATTTTTTTACTCTAATTTCTGATCTTACTTTCTAAATACTCCTGCATTCTAAAAGCTCTCAATTATTTTAATTGCTTATTGAATCATTGAAATTATTTCATATCTTTTGATTCAATAAGTAATATACTTCCCTTAATCTTCACAAAACACCGTTCACATATTTTGAGGATAAGATTATAGGAAGTTTGCACTACAAGTGACAAAATTGTGTTAGCAAGAACACATACCATCAACAAACAATTATATTCATCTTTGTTAAAGTCCTCGGTGTTGTAAGAGGCAAGTGTTGAAGTCCTCGGTGTTGTAAGAGGCAAGTGTTGAAGTCCTCAGTGTATTAGAGGCGTGAAATCCCGTTCATTTGCTCGGGTGTTGTAAACCTGTTCCTCCGGGTGAAGCGAGGTAGTTAATAGTGAAAATCCAGATAGAGCACGGCCATCATATAACTGTAACACAGTTATTTGATATATTCTTGTAATATGGCAAATAACGCAAGTACTAGCACTCAAAACACCACTTACATGGAAGGTCCATCGACACAAAGACCTCCATTTTTCAATGGTCTTAACTATAGTTATTGGGCAACACGTATGTCATTCTTTATGCAATCAAATAGTTATGATGCTTGGAATGCAACTCAAAAAGAAATAGTGAATCCAGCAACTGATTATTCAGAATGGACTGCGGCTGAGAAAACGGCAGCAGCCGTAAATGCAAGAGCAATAAATATGTTGTTTTGTGCATTAGACCAAAATGAATATAACCATGTTAGTATCTGCACTACTGCATATCAAATTTGGCAAACGCTAAAAATCACTCATGAAGGTACTAACAAGGTTAAACAAGCCAAAATAGCCATGCTGAAAAGTCAATTTCAAAATTTCAAAATGAAACCAAATGAGACAATCAATGATATGTATTCACGGTTTCAATCTATCCACCATACACTTATTGGCTTAGGACAAAAGTATTCTGATTTTGATGTTGTTTCAACAGTCCTACATTCTCTGACTAGTGAATGGGAAGGAAAAGTATTAGCAATTGAAGAAGCTAATGACCTTTCTGTCATGAAGCCAGATGAATTGATAGGAAATCTAATGTCCTACGAAGCTAACTTGTAGACTAGAAAGGAACAAAAAGAAGAAAAGAAAAACATGGCATTCCATGTTGAAAAAGACGAAAATGAATCAGAGTGTGAAGACGAAGATCTGGCATTCATAGCAAAAGGTTTCAAAAATTCCTAAAACAGCAAAAAGCCAGTCGTTATAACAGAAAGAAATCTGGATCAAATAAACCAACATCATCCCCTATATAATGCTTCAATTGTCACAAAAAGGGGCACATGCACAAGGATTGTCCGGAGCAAAAGAAGAAGTCAGAAAATGAAAAATTAAGATATAAGAAGGACAAATCAAAGAAACGAGCATTCTCGGTAACATGGGATGATACAGACTCATCAGAAAGTAATAGTGATACGGAAGATGAACAAGCAAATGTATGTTTCATGGCAACAGAAGATGCGGTACAAATTCCTACATTCGATGAAATGCTTGATATTAATGCTGAATTGATAGTCAAATATAAAGACATAAAACGACAGCTAAAAGAAGCCAAAGCAGATTTGAGTAGAGCAGAATTTGAACGAGATATGTTAAAAGACGAGAAGAAAATATTAGAAGAAGTACTTGAAAAATTTCAAGAATCATCATCTAATGTTGACTCTCAACTAGTTCTTTTGAGTCAAGAAATTGAAACTCAAAAGAGAAAAATGATGCTCTCACTACTAAAAATCATGAGCTTGAGGCAAAGGTCAAAATTTTGGACCTAGAAAAGGCTAGTTTACAAACTAAGTTAGATAACATTAGTCAAAATGTTTCTAACTTTAACAAAGGTCGAGAAAATTTGACAAAAATCATTGAAAATTCACAATCTGTTTCAAATAAAAAAGGTTTGGGATATAAGAAAAAGGAAACCAAGAAACATCTTGGTAATAAAAGGGAGAAGAAAGTATAAAAAACTGAAGCTAAGAAAAATCTTAGTTTATTATATTCCAAACTAAAACCAGTTGTGAAATTTCAAAAGAAAAATATCAAGACTATCAAAATATGGGTTCCTAAAACAAATAACAATTTGATTAGGAACAAATATATTCAGAATTTCATGAATACTGTGCATCTTAATATTAATTATGTATATAAAGGGGATACCAGACCCGTATGGGTTTGGACTCCTAAGACCTAACTCTTAGGACCCCATAAAAAGTGGGTACCATGGTCTTAATTTTATTTTTTGCAGGTCCCACTTAAGAAAAGAGGAAAGTGGATATTGGACAATGGTTGCTCGAAGCACATGACTGGAGACAAGAGCTTATTGACAAATATTACATACTCAGATGGTGGCTCCGTCACTTTTGGAGATAATTCAAAAGGCTATATCATCGGCAAAGGCGATGTGAGCAATTGCGGTACATCTAACTTACCTCCTATTACTAATGTCATGCTAGTTAGAAATTTAAAACACAATTTCCTTAGTATTAGTCAGTTATGTGACAAGGGTTTTACAATTTCCTTTTCAAATAATAAGTATAGTATTTTAGATAAAGACCATAATTTAGTTTTCGAAGGTTATAGAGACAGAAATATATATATTCTGAATATGAATATTAATCATAATTCAGATATGTGTCTTGTGGCTAATGATAATGATCCATGGCTATGGCACAAACGCTTCTGTCATATAAACTTCAGAACTATTGACAAGCTAGCCCAAAAAAATATCTAGTTAGAGGACTACCCAAAATGAGTTTTAAGGTTAACAACATTTGTGATGCATGTCAACTAGGAAAATTGACCAAATCATCTTTTAAATCCAAGAAAGTCATATCAACATTACAACCCCTTGAGTTACTACACATGGATTTATTTGGACCTACTAGGATTCAGTCAATAAATCATAGTCGATATGTGCTTGTAATTGTTGATGATTTCTCTCGTTACACATGGACAATTTTCTTAAAAAATAAAAGTGACACTTTCGATCATTTCAAATCTTTCGTCAAAAGAATTCAAAAATCAAAAGGGATTAAAGTTAAAAATATAAGAAGTGATCATGGCAGAGAGTTTGAAAATAATGATATTGAACATTTTTGTACAAAGAAAGGTATATATCATAATTTTTCGTTTCCCAGAACTCCACAACAAAACGGAGTTGTAGAACGAAAGAACCGAACTTTACAAGAATGTGCAAGAACATTATTGAATGGAACCACCTTACCAAAACATTTCTGGGCAGAAGCAGTCGCAACTGCCTGTTATGTTTTAAATCGTGTGTCCATAAGACCTCTTACCAAGAATACTCCTTATGAATTATTTAACAAAAGAAAGCCTAAAATCTCATACTTCAAAGTCTTTGGTTCCAAGTGCCTTATTTTAAATACGAAAGACCAGCTTGACAAATTCGATCCAAAAGCCGATGAAGGAATATTTGTCGGTTATTCGGAACAAAGCAAGGCCTATCGTATATTTAATAAACGAACCAAAACTATTGAAGAATCACTTCATGTCTCTTTTGATGAATTCTATCAGCATCCTCACACTATATCAGATGATGACGAATCAATAGTCACTGACAATCCAATCATCACGAATATTGATTCTGACTCGGAAATAATTATTGAGAATATTCCTCAAATATGTGAGTTACAATCACTACCAAGGTTATTAAGAGACCATCCGGCCCAATATAATCGGTGAAGTAACATCACATGTCAGAACAAGGAGTCAACTCAATCAAATGGGTCATGTCGCTTTTCTTTCAAATATCGAACCTAAAAATCCAAAAGAAGCTGCTACAGACGATTACTGGATCATTGCCATGTAGGAAGAACTAAATCAGTTCGAGCGCAATGACGTTTGGAAACTTGTTCCAAGACCAACTGATCAGTCAGTTATTGGTACTAAATGGGTCTATAAAAATAAGGCTGACGAACAAGGAAATATCACCAAAAATAAAGCAAGATTAGTAGCACAAGGGTATAATCAGGAAGAAGGTATCGATTATGAAGAAACTTATGCACCAGTTGCTCGACTAGAAGCTATTAGAATCCTATTATCTTTTGCTTGTCACCATAATTTCAAACTTTAGCAGATGGATGTCAAAAGTGCTTTTCTCAATGGATTTATCAAAGAGAATGTCTATGTCGAACAACCTCCTTTGTTCGTACATGAACAATATCTTGACCATGTGTTCAAACTTAAGAAAGCTCTGTATGGTTTAAAACAAGCACCTCGTGCTTGGTATGAATGACTACGTAGCTATCTCATTAACTCAGGATTTCAAATAGGCAAAGTCGATCAAATTTTATTTATTAAACATTCTCAAAAGGATATTCTAGTTACCCAGATATATGTAGACGACATCATCTTTGGTTCAACAAACGATAAACTCTGCAAGGAATTTGCAAGTATTATGACCAAAGAGTTCGAAATGTCTCATATGGGAGAACTGTCATATTTTTTTGGACTTCAAATCAGACAACTTCCGAATGGTATCTTTATTAATCAAGAAAAATATTGCGGAAATCTTATCAAACGCTTCGGATTAGAAAACACATCTAGTAAACCTACTCCTATGAGTACAACTACACATCTTGAAAAAGATGAAAAAGGTAAGAATGTTGACCAGAAACTTTATCGAAACATGATTGGTTCTCTTCTTTATCTTACAGCAAGTCGTCCAGATATAATGATGAGTGTTTGTCTATGTGCATGCTTTCAAGCAGATCCAAAGGAATCAAATCTACGAGCAGTGAAACGTATAATTCGTTATCTTAATAATACCAAAGATTTCGGTCTTTTTTATCCAAAAGAATGTCCATTTGAATTAGTATCATATAGTGATGCTGATTTTGGTGGCTCGCGAACGGATAGAAAAAGTACAAGTGGTACGTGCCATTTTATTGGAAAATCACTTGTCTCTTGGTTTAGTAAGAAACAAAATTGTGTTTCACTATCAACATGTGAAGCTGAATATATATCAACAGCTCTCGCTTGTACTCAAATACTATATATGCAACAAACACTTCAAGATTTTGATATCATTTATCAAACTCTATTATATACTGTGATAACACAAGTGCTATAAATCTTTCTAAGAATCCAGTGAATCACTCCAGAACCAAACACATTGATATCCGTCATCATTTCCTCAGAGACAATATCGAAAAAGGAAATATATGTCTCGAATATGTCCAAACTGATAATCAACTAGCGGACATTTTCACTAAGCCTCTACTTGAGTCTAATTTTATTAGATTACGAAGAGAGCTTGGTTTAATTTCAAGAAAAGATCTTGACTAGTAATTACTAATGATTGTCTTTTCCTTTGGTTATAATTTAACTATAGCATTCTTTTTTAAAAAAAAGCTATTTATTTCTTTGAATAAGAGCCTCTGCTTGCTTTCACGGTCAAATTTCTTTATTCACTCTCATCCACAGGCTTATATATAAGGAATTTCTTTATAAGCTTGTCAAAATTTCTCTTTTTATTCATCTTTCCTTATCTGAGCATAAGGCTCTATACATAATTTTCTATGGCCCACATTTGTGACGAGTGTGCTCAAAAATCACACATCTCCGTTACAAGTTCTGAGCCAGAGGAGTATTATTCTCCTGAAACACCAAAACAAAAACCGAAGTATCATCACCAATGCATTCGTACTCCTGGTAGTACACCAACCTCAAAACGAGTAAAGAAGGCGCTGTTTTGTTCTCCTCGTACCAAAGCACAGATCGACGAGATTCACCACTATTAGAAACATCAAATAGATCTTCAAAGACAGCTCCATTATGGGCAAAGCTAGCTTTATCATGAACAACAACGGATATCGGCACGTTTATCTGTTTTAGAAAAAGTGGCATCATTCTTTTGTGGTTCAAACAAGCATGATGTGCATGAACCAATGCTGTCTAGGCCGTCAACATCTAGGAGTCCTAACTCTTGGGATCGGAATTACAACAGGAATGAAGGTGCTCAGAAAAACTGGAGTCCATGGACACAACGTATTAAAGATAATAAAGAAAATTCTAATGACGAATCTTCCACTCCTCATTAGATTTATATATATACATGTTGTATCATTTTCTCTCTATCACTCACGTAATAACATTTGTATTTTATAATAAGAGTGAAATATGAATTATATAGCTCGATATATTCTCAAAAATTGCAAAACAAACTGTTTTTCATCAGGCAACAAATCCGGTCGACCACCTATAATATAAACGGTCGACCGTTTAGCCTCTGGATGAAAACGGTCGACCGGTCATATTATAGCGGTCGACCGGTATACGTAAATTCTTTTTTTATATATAAATTGCGTCATTTTTTTTCCTTCCTGCTCCTCATTTGTTTCAACCGGTTATTTATCCCCAAATTCCAAAAACCCTATTCTCTCAATTTCAAATTCCAATTCTTCAAATTTTCTAAAAATGGCTCCTCCGTAAAAGAAACCCAAGAGAGGGTCATCCTCCGAAACTTCATCACTCAATATCTCCGCTAAGAAATGGCTCGAAATTCCGGTAGCTATCACAAGATGGAATCAAATGACTAACTACAAATTTCATCCGGGTTCTTACATCAAGTTTGATGATTTCACATCTTACGGAATCCGTAGGTTAGCAAATAACTCCAATCTTTCTCCATTGATCGATTTTTCTGATAACAATGTGGAAATAAATCACTTGATGATAAAATTGTTCTATGCCAACATGAACCTGGACGAGTATAAACCTGATGATCCGAACGTAGTCATTTGGTCTGTCGTATGTGGCAAACAAATTTTTATCACTCATGATAGGATAGCTTCTATAATGGGTATTCCAAACCAAGGCGATGAGTTTTCATCACATTTCTGTGAAGTCTTCACTCGCAATAGCATCAGCCGTCAATTCATGGAGGACAACAGTGATGGCACAAAATCAATTGGACTTCGACCCACCGCCAGACTACTACATCGCGTCTTGATGCTTTCTTTGTTTCCTAGACTAGGAAACTACGACGCTGTATACAAAGCAAACTTCAAGGCCCTTTATGCTATTTATGGAGATATCTAAATCAATTGGGTTCATATGCTATTTGACGAGATTCTCAAGGTGAACAACTCTACGCGACCTCACTTTTTCTTCAATGAATATATCATGCGTATTTTGCTAGATTGTGGCGTAAGGCCTCCTGACTCTGCCACCTCGAAACCAAAATGTATTGATTCCGTAACCATCAAACGCTTGAAGCTTCCTCCTCCTTACCTTCAGATTATTCCGTTTGAACAATGGCAACAAAGAGGTCCAAGAAAACAAAAATCTACTTCCTCTCGACCTCGTTCCGAAGAAGTTAAACTGTTGAAATCAAAATCCTCCACAAAAGAATCACTTGAAACTATTGCGCGTAATCAATTCTTGCTTGAATCAAGACTCAAGCGCATGGACACAAAAATTGATAAAAGCTTCAATAAAGTCAAGTCATTCTTTGGTATTTTATGGGATGCTATGTCATGTAGCACATCCATCTCTGCTCAAGATCAGGACCCAGGCAAACGTCCTGCTCCTCCTGTTTTCAACTGTTCATCAACTGAGGAGTCTGCTGGTACTAGTGGATATGGTCGTGGAGAATCATCTAGAGAGGACGATGATGAGGAAGATGATGATGATGATGATGATGATGAGGAAGAAGATGATTAAGAGGAGACAACATCTGACTCATCCTAGATTCTGTTTTCTATCTCTATATTTTGGTTTAGTACTTTAAACATCATTCGACACTTGTACTAAATAGTGTCGTTACTTTTATTCGTATGATATTATGGTGTGTATGATACTCTGGTATGTTTGGATATGTTATATTTTCTGCTATGCATGGATATTCTGGTTGATATACTCCTATATTATTCCATTATCTATTATTCCTTTTTGTCGATGACAAAGGGGGAGAAAGTGCTAACAATTATTTGTAGGAATGTTGAGTCACAGATTCTATGAAGTTTCTGATTTCTGAAAAAGAAATAAAGGAGATCGACAAAACAAAGACATCATGGCTATAAAGAGGCACAAAAGAGCTACATATGGTACTCTAGATTATAAGTTGATTATTTGATATTGTAATAGTGATAAACTTGTTAAAATCTATCCTCAAATAATCATGCACCTCAATATAATCGATATATATATATACGTTTGAATAGCATTGCACATTCATTGAGCAATTTGACAGGGACCGGTCGACCGGTATTAAATCAGGCGGTCGACCGTTTCTATGTAAAATGCACAATGAACGTGCACACATGCATATAACGACTATATATTTGAAATCCTGTCTACTGGCCATTTTTTGACCCATCGACCGTTTTTTAAACAGAGAGCAACCTTTTCCAAAAGACACTTCTTTTCTCTAATGGTTGCATCTCTTACCTTTCATCATTGATCATATCTATTAATGGCTACTGTTCACAAAGAATTACAACCATTTTTCTCTATATAAACTCATCTAAATCATTGATTCAAGATACATGAATATATGAATATTTTTTTTTACTCTAATTTCTGATCTTACTTTCTAAATACTCCTGCATTCTAAAAGCTCTCAATTATTTTAATTGCTTATTGAATCATTGAAATTATTTCATATCTTTTGATTCAATCAGTAATATACTTCCCTTAATCTTCGCAAAACATCATTCACATATTTTGAGGATAAGATTATAGGAAGTTTGTACTACAAGTGACAAAACTGTGTTAGCAAGAACACATACCGTCAACAAACAATTATATTCATCTTTGTTGAAGTCCTCGGTGTTGTAAGAGGCAAGTGTTGAAGTCCTCGGTGTTGTAAGAGGCAAGTGTTGAAGTCCTCGGTGTATTAGAGGCGTGAAATCCCGTTCGTTTGCTCGGGTGTTGTAAACCTGTTCCTCTGGGTGAAGCGAGGTAGTTAATAGTGAAAATCCAGATAGAAGTCTGGGACTGGACGTAGGACGGTGCTCCGAACCAGTATAAAAATTTCTGGTGTGATTTTTCTATTTTTATTTACTTTGCTATTATCATCTATTTCCGCATTTATATTATATTCCATATTACACGATCCGTGTGTACTATATTAGTACTTGCACTCATACACCGCAATCTTTTCATACGGCTCTGGTTCGCGAGGAGGACTGAGTTCAAAAGCCAGTATATTATGTCAGTAAACGTTTGACAGGGGTAGAAAGAAATTATCCCAGGATTGAGAAACTAGCTTATTGCTTAGAGATTGCATCATGCAAGCTCCGCCCGTACTTCCAGGCACACTCGATCAGTCTTTACACCGATCAACCCTTGTGGCAGGTACTCCAACGACCAGAAATTTCTGAAAGGATGTTAAAATGGAATATCGAGTTGAGTCAATTCGATATTACTTACCTTCCATGAAGAGCCATATAGGGGCAAACGCTAGCAGATTTCATTGCCGAATTCATCGTGACAGATGAATCAAACGGCCACAATGTCATGCCTCCCGTTCGATGGAAGATGTACACCGATGGGGCATCTAACGACCATTGTTCGGGGGTTGGCATAGTTCTTATAACTCCTGAGAACCGATCAGTTTGCTACGCTTTGAAGGTCGAACTCACAGCGATGAATAACGAAGCCGAGTATGAAGCATTGATTGCCAGCTTAAGACTCATCAAAGAACTGGGAGTAGGATCGATTGAAGTCTTTTGCGACTCGCAACGGGTGGCATACCAAGTACGGGGAGACTACCAAGCAAGGGGTAGTGACTTGCCCCGTATCTAGCCCGAGTTGAGGAGCTTCCAGCGAATCTCGAGTATTATGATATTTCACATGTCCCGCGTGAGCAAAACAGAGCCGCCGATTCATTAGCAAAATTTGTAAGCACTAGCGATCGCAATAGATGGGATTGTTTCCCGTTTAAACCTTACATGTTCCGAGCATAAATATGATGGAGGTAGATTTTATGTTAGAAACAGAAATCAGGTAGGAGTCACAGATGACCCCATTCAAGCAGTACATGTTACACGGGGTCATGCCCGAAAGAAGGAGCGAAAGGCGACAAGTTGTTCGTAAGGCTTCACGTTGTGTAATGCAAGATGGGGTAATGTATCACAGGGGTTTCTCGACCCCCTTACTCTGGTGCATCGCCTATGATGGGATAAAACGGGTCCTGAAGGAAGTCCATGATGGTGAATGTGGCGACCATACCGGAGGGCCGATGTTAGCAAAGAAAATGCTCCCATATGGATACTATTGGCCAACTGTGAATCGAGATGCCGCAGACTATGTGACAAATGCCAGAAATATGTGAAAATCCCGAGAGCTCCGTCGATGGATGTAACATTCCTGAAATTTATCAAGTTTAAATTGGCAATTAAATTAATTTTTGAAGATAAATTGCTAATTTATTTATGAATTAATTGGATAATTTCTAGAATAAAAAAATTTTAGCTTATAAAGTAGGATTGGTTTAAGATTTATGAATAAGTATTTTATAAACAAATATTGAATTTAAAAATAAGATGTATAAAATATATTTATATTAATATGTGAGCTAAATTAAAAGATTTAAAAATAGAATCTATAAAATAATTTAAACTAAGGAGTTGAACATGATTTGTATATTAAACATTAAAAATAGAATTCATGAATTAATAAAAAAAATATGATTGGCACAATGACTTGAGTTTAAAAATTTAAAAACAAGAATGAATATGAAATACTTACCTTTTGGAATTTAATAAATGTATTGTAATAAAATTGATGTAATAAAATAAGTTTACAAAAGCACCATAAACTAAGAAATGTATATTTATGTGTGATTTATTTGTTGAGCGTACAAATTGTTATAAATTCATTTCTTTTTAAAATTTTGTAAAAGTAAAATAAATACAAATGTTGTATTTCAAGTTTAAGATTGAAATTTAAATTTAAAATGAGTGTTTTAAAAATGAGTAGCATTTAAAAAAAATTATTAAGATATAATATATGTATATATATATATATATATATATATATAAAAATGTTGACTAAATTCTTTTAGCATTGAACATGTACATACATATACAAATGAATAAACAAATACATTTATTTATAAAGTATATATGACAAAAAAAAAATAAAAATAAATAACAAGCTATACATGAAATAAACTCCAATTTCTTTTGAGTTTAGAAACCTTGAAATAATAAATATTTTTTTTTTTAAAAAAAAAAGAATTTTCAACATTGTATATGTACACATAAAAATGAAATAAGAGGTGTATTCATTTACAAAGCAAATATGACATAAAATATATTAAAAAAATTCCTTTTGTCTTATAAAAAAATTTAAAAATAAACATGTACAAACAAATGCAAACATACTTTAAGATCTTACATATCTATATACATACAAATGGCACAATTACTTAATAAAATAATCAAATTTAAAATAACAAGGAAACTTTACATCTTTCCATGTTGGAATCATACCATATCTTAGCAAATCTGAGAATGAGATTTGCCTCACACATTTCAAAATCCTGGGCTGTTCAAAATCAGAAAAGAAAACAAACAAAATCAAGTGTTCAAGCCTTCAAGCCCCGAACAAAACAAAGAAAACAAATTTCAAATGAAACCAGAAGCAAATTCCAAGATCATCTCAAAGCTGCAGCTCATTATAATTTAAGTAAACAAAGCCAGGAAGCAAGCACAGATTCGACTGAGCTAAAGAAATTCAAAACTGAGAACTTAAGACAAAAAGAAGATTTGGGAGACAATGCAAACTTGAAGATCAGACAACCTTAAATCTGAAGCTAAAAAAAAAAACAGTAACCTGTAAGTAAGTAATTTATTTATATTTCTTTTGTCTTGAATAAATTAAGAAAATCAAGTTGTAATAAACCAATTTAAACTGCAGATTTGTTTTATAAAAAGAAGAAAAGAAGAGCTTCAGTTTGGGCCAGAGATAATGCAAGATTTTTCTGGAAATAAATAAGTAAAGGCAAGTGAAACTTTTTTTTAAAATCTGAGTTTAATGTTGAAATTAGTAAATAAGACAAAGTTTTGAACAACCTTGTATATCAGTTGCAGGGATGAAATAAAGTTCAAGTCAAGATGAATTTTTGGTTTGCAACAGCAGACCCTATTCTCTATTGCATTTAAAACAATACTGTGAGTAAGAAAATTTAAAACTTTGTTTATTTATGAAATGAATAAATAAAACAAAAGACTTTAGCAATTGCATCAAATCTGAGTTGCAGGAAAATTGAAGATCAAAGACAAAACCATTTCTAGTATTCAAACTGCAGAAAAGAAAAAAAAAGGGGCTTCTCTATTTTATACATTCAAACAGTAAGTAATAAAATAAAAATTACTGTTATTAATGATTTGAGTAAATGAGCATAACAAAGGATAAACAAAGATCTGTAATTATGATTTGCAGATCTAAATTTAAAGGGATTAAAGTAGGAGAAAAAAATAAAGAAACTTGCAGGCCTTCACTCATCTCTGTTTTGAATTAGCTGTCAGGAAGCATTCTTATCTTCTGGGAAAAATGTGAGTGAACCCCATGCCTTCTTCATTTTTTTTTCTCTTGTGTTTAAATGCTTGCATGAATGTGGTTAGTTTTAGCTTGTGAATGAGTGCCATGCTTGAATTTTCTTTGCCTGGAAACATGATTTCTTCCTTTTTCTTTTTGCTATCTGTTTCCTGTAACACTTTGGGGTTTACAGTGAAAAACATTTGATCCTAACCTGATGCTGATGATCATTATGTGTGAATGTGGTTGCCTATGTTTATGTGTATGGATGCCATGGCTTTGAATTAAATGAATGGTATGCTTGTGTTTGAATTTCCTGGAAAACATTTGTTTCCTATTCCGGTTTTCTATAACATTTAGTTACAGGGAACTTAGAATCCTCTCTCCCATACTCTTTTGCAAGACAAATTAAAGTGTAGTTCAAAACTTACACTGTGCTTTAGAGTTAAATCAAAGCAAATTTTGTAGTTTTCTTTTAATGGAAAAAACTGTAAGCATGGTCATGCTCAAACCTCTGGTTCACAGAGTAAACTGTCTACAACTACAACTTCTTCTACCTTCTTTTTGCTTTGGGAAAAGATTTTTAAACAAGTTGAAAATGTTGCTTAACCTGTACTTTAATTCAGTAACAAATCGAAGCAAAGGGACTGGGATTATCTTCACTGGAAAATGTTAAACTCAGTAACAACCCAATAAGCAATAAATTCGAATATCACCGATTTGTATTTCAGAAATATTACTTGAATCCCCTTGGGAAATGATAATTTTTGAAACTGGAATCAAAATTTCTCATTAGCTTTTCACTGGATTATCTAGGATGATCTGTAAAAGGAAACTTCATCAAATTCTGTTGATCTAAGGAACTTTGGCCCTCGAGATCTTTGTGGCAGCATGATTCAATGTTCTAAATCATCAGAAAAATACTAGAGCAATTTATAAATTCATAAATCTTTAATTCAAAAGCAAAATAGGGTTTAAGACCCATTTTCTGTTCACGGTCGAAATGGAGTTGCTGCACCATCCATACGCGACCGGACTTCGTGGCGACGGTGCAGATCGATGCGTCGCGTGATGGCGATGCCATGGTCCAAATTTGGTGGCCGATAGTGGACTGGGGAGGCGGCGCGAGGCGATTTGATGATGACGTTCCCTGATGGTTTTGGGTCGAATGTCGCGATTTATGTTTTCAAACTTTTTTCCAAATCTTGGTGTGCGTGGCGTCTTGGGGGATGGAGAGCAACGTATTGGTGGCCGAAGCTTCGACTTGCGGCGGCGATGGTAGCCGTGCACGTGCACGTGGAGCAGTGGGTGTCAGTATGATGGTTGGAGAAGAATGGGGAGTTGCTCGAAGCACAGCGTGGGGAAATTGAGGGAGGACTCGAGGACGAGCCCGAGTCGTTTTGATGCGGTATCGGGTTGAATCTAAAACTTAAACAAATTTGTGAACAAAGTTTCTCTCACGGGTCAACACGGGTAAATTTGGAAAAAAACTCGAAGCAATGGGGTGGATTCCTCGGGTGGGACTCAAAGCGAGCCTCGGGTGAGTGTATAAAAATAGCAGAAACCCAGTTTTTAATAAATAAAAAAAAGGTTAATTAATCTTCTGAATAAATAATGACAGTTGCAAATGAAATTGGAAGTAAATGGTATTGAGTCAATTATGTAAAATTTATGAAGTTCAAGAATACTTTAAAAGTTGTTTTAAAAATTTAACTTAATAAAAAGTTAAAATAAAAAAAAAATGGAAAATCAAACATTCAAGTGTTAATTTTAAACCAAATTTAATATGATGAAGTAGTAATTTACTATTAATGTTTTGTAATGATTTTTATAATTTAAAGTTAATTGGAAGAATATGCAATTTATAAAAAGTAATTAAACTCAATTAATTAACAATTGTGAATTAGTAAATTAAAGAATAATTAATTAATAAAGCCTTCCAAGATTAAATTGATTCATAATTAAGTAAAATTAAACATTGACTTAAAATAATTAATAAAGATAATTATACAATTAATTCACTTTAGTCCAATCACCTTAACAAACGATGATTGACCATCATCAAATATTCTGTATTGAATTGATTTTTTTGTTGTGATGCTGTGATTGCCTTGTGATGGACTGTGATTTGTGATTTATGATTTGTTCCTATATGTTTGTGAAACCCCTTTTTCCTGTAAACGGCATTTAAATTTCGATGCGACAGGGAGCCGGATTCCAGTCGGTTATCCGAAACCCACATCGAATCATATTAGTTAATCTTTGTGAATGATATTTTACTTTATCTATGAATCTGTGAATATAGATAAGCGTTATGGGTTATACCGCTTATCGATATGATTGAACCTGTGATGATGATGTTGTGCACTATTGTGTTGAACCCCTAGACCACACCTATACACACACAAATATGGATGGCACGTGGAAATGGGTTAAGTCATAGATTTTAAAAATCATCTTAGAATTGAATTTTTCCAAAATAGTTTTGGAATTAGAAATGAAGTTTTTTGAAAATGAGTTTTCAAAAAAATAAAAGTTATTTGAATAACTTGATTGAGTTTTGAAATTTAAATAAATTAATTTAAATTTGAATTCAATATTTGAAATTGAATTTTATGACTTGGAAACTATTGTTTAAAAAGTTATTCAACTTACAAATGGGTTATATGGGTTTTAAACCATTTTTAAAGGTGACGTTTTGGAATTTAAATTCAACTCAAGATTTCAACTTGTATAAATTAGACTTGCTTTCTCATAAGAAATGGACTTCCAAATTGTGTTAAAAGGATTTTCAAGTCTAAAATGAAAATAGTTTCCCAAACTTTAGATAAATCTTTGGAAACGTGTTTTGAAAGCTATAAATCTTTAATTCTAAAGATTTAGTTGGGTTAATCCAATTGAAATGGGAATTGTTTTGAAATCTATGAATAGATCTTTGTGAAACTGGGTGAAACTTTGTGAAATAAATCTTTTTGTTTAAAGATTTAAATGGTAATTTGATAACCATTTGAAAGAAAAGTTTTGGATTTTATAAGTTGTGACTTAGCTAAAATCCCATATCCATATTTTTTAAAATATTGCGCTCATTATTCGGTTTAGCCGGGAGAGGACCTTGTGTCATATAACCCATTCCGAATAGTGATACGACGTTATGGATAGCAATTGAAGACCGGTGGTGAAGACCGGGTATTTGTGAGAACGATAGGATAACCTATCGATTGTCTCTGCACCGAGTAGCTACGGTATAGAGATTCCCTTAGTGATGGGAAGTCCGATCGGGATTGTGGATACCCGGATTTGCAAGGGCTTCTTCGGAAGTGCCTTCGGTTCTGTTCGAACCCGGAACAGACTTGTATGGTTGTATGTCCGACATTACACTTTGAGATGTTATCTGATTTCTATCAAATACATTTCTGCTTGGTGGCGGAGAATTTATTCTCTTAGCTTAACACCCTTCTCTGAGACGTACGAGCTCAGAGGTTATGTAGTTGATATTTATCAGTGATATTCCCAATTTGGTAATGTGGCATGCTGAGTGCTGCTGTGTGATGATCATTGGTTGATCATTTGTGATATGATCACTTGTTTGATCATTTATCTTTGTGATCATTGCTTTGGTCATCTGTTGACCCAAAGCATGGCTTTGTTGCACAAAGCGTAGCTTTGTGGACGAGACTGCATCAGGACCTCACACCCCGGAAATGGTCGAAACAGGAAAGATGCGGCAAGGTTATGAGGGTCGCTCCCTTTAGGGTGTGTCATTCCCTTCTGGTAAAGGGTGGTATCATGGTATGGAGCCCAGATACTTACCTATGTGGATACTGCAGATCTATTACTTTGTGATACTTTGTGGTTGTTGTTGCGAGCGCTCGGATAAAGGTCCCAAAGGACCGGGGGATGGCATATTCGTGTAGTAGTTACCTAGTTACAGAGGTAACCCGGCCTTGTGTTGGCAGAGATCTAACCGTAACGTTAGTTCTCGGGACGTCCCGCCAGAGGCGATCCCATAGACAGTAGGAAGTTCCTTAGCCTGACCATTTGTTGGAAATCCATTCATCCAATACGTGCCGTGTACGGTTTTAGTTGTATTACCTGCCATCTACTTATGGTGGCGCCCCACTGTTTAGATGGTAGCTATAGTAGGCATACGATACTGGTCGTATGTTGGCTAGGATTTATATTATACTTTCGAAATGGTTTTCCACACTTTGCACTTATAGTAATAATATCAAAGAATTTTCTCGTATTAAGCATATTTGACTATCATAAGGAGAAATCTCCTCCAATTCTGCGTTTGCATTGTGTGTGTGGCGGGAGGCCTTATGGTAGTTTCATTTTCCAAAAAGCATTGCGGATTTCAAATTTAAATTCTTTTGTTGTTTAAAAAGACCAAATGTTTTTGTTTGCTCATACCAGTCCCATGACTGACCTGGAGTTTATTGTTCCTTTCCTAAACTCTGGGTGCCCACTATTTCCCACACGGGCAGTCTAGAGTTGGGGTTTTCAGAAATCAATGGTAGGTGTAGATTCGACAGCTTTCAGCCTTAGGATTTGGCAATCGCATTTGGATTGAGTTGCTTCTCTTCATCTTGATTTGGAGTTCGAGCTATTTCTGGATTGGTGCTTTGGAGATGGAGATTACTGATACTGGAGTTCTTTCTTGAAGACCATATTGGAGCTTTGTTCCGCTGCTAGTGTTATCTTTTCTTTCCGCTGCTATTATCTTGTATCATATCTCTGATGTATGTTGATATCTATTGCATCATCCTGTTGTATCATTCATGTTGTATATTGATATATGTTATTCATTTCTTCCGCTGTGTTATTTACTTAATGTGTTATAAGCTCCGGCGAACCAGGTTCGACGTTTGGATCTGCGGCATTTGAATACGAGTGTCGTATTCGGTGCCGATTTTCGAAGGTCGAGTCAGGGTCGTCACTAGTGGTATCAGAGCTGATGGTTAAAACCTTAGCTCAGGAGTATAACACATTAAGTAACTCATTAGAGATAGGGTGAAGTAAACCCTAGAATGAGTATATCCCTAAGATATCTGTTCGAACGCCTCAGTAAATTCTCTTACTATCCACTGATAGTGAGTATGAGTGCGAGAAGAGAACGAGATAGGGGACAGGGGAGTACCACTATAAATGGTCAATACCCTGCAACAGTGGGAATATCTTTTCTCTATCAATCTCCTTTGATTCGATTTCGAATTCTTTTGATTGCTTCGTGACTGCTCCAGAAAGAAGTTTCGGTGTGATGGTGGCCTTACGTATCGTTGTAGAAAATTCTTACCCCGTATCTTCGTCAGTTTCTTATCAGCTTTTCGTTCTAAACTTTAATAAATTTGGAATTGAATTTGAAAATATTAAATAAATTGGAAATTTTAAATTAGTAAATTGGTTAACTAATATGAAGATTTAATCTATCTATTTATTCTCTGGGATCCGATATAGTCTACGAACGATTAGTTATCCCTTCGAACTAATCAATGCCCTTGCACATTCGTAGACCGATGGACCCAAATATCTTGTGTAATATTATATGAGTTTGTTCTCATATTGTCGATATTCTGATTTGGTAAGCCGGATGTAGAATAAATATTTCGATCTGATCTGATCAATCATTTCTTTATCTATCATCTTTTCTTTCTCGTCTTCTTTGCAATTTCGAGGACGAAATTCTTTTAAGGGGGGAAATCTGTAACATTCCTGAAATTTATCAAGTTTAAATTGGCAATTAAATTAATTTTTGAAGATAAATTGCTAATTTATTTATGAATTAATTGGATAATTTCTAGAATAAAAAAATTTTAGCTTATAAAGTAGGATTGGTTTAAGATTTATGAATAAGTATTTTATAAACAAATATTGAATTTAAAAATAAGATGTATAAAATATATTTATATTAATATGTGAGCTAAATTAAAAGATTTAAAAATAGAATCTATAAAATAATTTAAACTAAGGAGTTGAATATGATTTGTATATTAAACATTAAAAATAGAATTCATGAATTAATAAAAAAAATATGATTGGTACAATGACTTGAGTTTAAAAATTTAAAAACAAGAATGAATATGAAATACTTACCTTTTGGAATTTAATAAATGTATTGTAATAAAATTGATGTAATAAAATAAGTTTACAAAAGCACCATAAACTAAGAAATGTATATTTATGTGTGATTTATTTGTTGAGCGTACAAATTGTTATAAATTCATTTCTTTTTAAAATTTTGTAAAAGTAAAATAAATACAAATGTTGTATTTCAAGTTTAAGATTGAAATTTAAATTTAAAATGAGTGTTTTAAAAATGAGTAGCATTTAAAAAAAATTATTAAGATATAATATATGTATATATATATAAAAATGTTGACTAAATTCTTTTAGCATTGAACATGTACATACATATACAAATGAATAAACAAATACATTTATTTATAAAGTATATATGAAAAAAAAAATAAAAAAAAATAACAAGCTATACATGAAATAAACTCCAATTTCTTTTGAGTTTAGAAACCTTGAAATAATAAATATTTTTTTTTTTTAAAAAAAAAGAATTTTCAACATTGTATATGTACACATACAAATGAAATAAGAGGTGTATTCATTTACAAAGCAAATATGACATAAAATATATTAAAAAAATTCCTTTTGTCTTATAAAAAAATTTAAAAATAAACATGTACAAACAAATGCAAACATACTTTAAGATCTTACATATCTATATACATACAAATGGCACAATTACTTAATAAAATAATCAAATTTAAAATAACAAGGAAACTTTACATCTTTCCATGTTGGAATCATACCATATCTTAGCAAATCTGAGAATGAGATTTGCCTCACACATTTCAAAATCCTGGGCTGTTCAAAATCAGAAAAGAAAACAAACAAAATCAAGTGTTCAAGCCTTCAAGCCCCGAACAAAACAAAGAAAACAAATTTCAAATGAAACCAGAAGCAAATTCCAAGATCATCTCAAAGCTGCAGCTCATTATAATTTAAGTAAACAAAGCCAGGAAGCAAGCACAGATTCGACTGAGCTAAAGAAATTCAAAACTGAGAACTTAAGACAAAAAGAAGATTTGGGAGACAATGCAAACTTGAAGATCAGACAACCTTAAATCTGAAGCTAAAAAAAAAAAAGTAACCTGTAAGTAAGTAATTTATTTATTTTTCTTTTGTCTTGAATAAATTAAGAAAATCAAGTTGTAATAAACCAATTTAAACTGCAGATTTGTTTTATAAAAAGAAGAAAAGAAGAGCTTCAGTTTGGGCCAGAGATAATGCAAGATTTTTCTGGAAATAAATAAGTAAAGGCAAGTGAAACTTTTTTTTAAAATCTGAGTTTAATGTTGAAATTAGTAAATAAGACAAAGTTTTGAACAACCTTGTATATCAGTTGCAGGGATGAAATAAAGTTCAAGTCAAGATGAATTTTTGGTTTGCAACAGCAGACCCTATTCTCTGTTGCATTTAAAACAATACTGTGAGTAAGAAAATTTAAAACTTTGTTTATTTATGAAATGAATAAATAAAACAAAAGACTTTAGCAATTGCATCAAATCTGAGTTGCAGGAAAATTGAAGATCAAAGACAAAACCATTTCTAGTATTCAAACTGCAGAAAAGAAAAAAAAAGGGCTTCTCTATTTTATACATTCAAACAGTAAGTAATAAAATAAAAATTACTGTTATTAATGATTTGAGTAAATGAGCATAACAAAGGATAAACAAAGATCTGTAATTATGATTTGCAGATCTAAATTTAAAGGGATTAAAGTAGGAGAAAAAAATAAAGAAACTTGCAGGCCTTCACTCATCTCTGTTTTGAATTAGCTGTCAGGAAGCATTCTTATCTTCTGGGAAAAATGTGAGTGAACCCCATGCCTTCTTCATTTTTTTTTTCTCTTGTGTTTAAATGCTTGCATGAATGTGGTTAGTTTTAGCTTGTGAATGGGTGCCATGCTTGAATTTTCTTTGCCTGGAAACATGATTTCTTCCTTTTTCTTTTTGCTATCTGTTTCCTGTAACACTTTGGGGTTTACAGTGAAAAACATTTGATCCTAACCTGATGCTGATGATCATTATGTGTGAATGTGGTTGCCTATGTTTATGTGTATGGATGCCATGGCTTTGAATTAAATGAATGGTATGCTTGTGTTTGAATTTCCTGGAAAACATTTGTTTCCTATTCCTGTTTTCTATAACATTTAGTTACAGGGAACTTAGAATCCTCTCTCCCATACTCTTTTGCAAGACAAATTAAAGTGTAGTTCAAAACTTACACTGTGCTTTAGAGTTAAATCAAAGCAAATTTTGTAGTTTTCTTTTAATGGAAAAAACTGTAAGCATGGTCATGCTCAAACCTCTGGTTCACAGAGTAAACTGTCTACAACTACAACTTCTTCTACCTTCTTTTTGCTTTGGGAAAAGATTTTTAAACAAGTTGAAAATGTTGCTTAACCTGTACTTTAATTCAGTAACAAATCGAAGCAAAGGGACTGGGATTATCTTCAGTGGAAAATGTTAAACTCAGTAACAACCCAATAAGCAATAAATTCGAATATCACCGATTTGTATTTCAGAAATATTACTTGAATCCCCTTGGGAAATGATAATTTTTGAAACTGGAATCAAAATTTCTCATTAGCTTTTCACTGGATTATCTAGGATGATCTGTAAAAGGAAACTTCATCAAATTCTGTTGATCTAAGGAACTTTGGCCCTCGAGATCTTTGTGGCAGCATGATTCAATGTTCTAAATCATCAGAAAAATACTAGAGCAATTTATAAATTCATAAATCTTTAATTCAAAAGCAAAATAGGGTTTAAGACCATTTTCTGTTCACGGTCGAAATGGAGTTGCTGCACCATCCATACGCGACCGGACTTCGTGGCGACGGTGCAGATCGATGCGTCGCGTGATGGCGATGCCATGGTCCAAATTTGGTGGCCGATAGTGGACTAGGGAGGCGGCGCGAGGCGATTTGATGATGACGTTCCCTGATGGTTTTGGGTCGAATGTCGCGATTTATGTTTTCAAACTTTTTTCCAAATCTTGGTGTGCGTGGCGTCTTGGGGGATGGAGAGCAACGTATTGGTGGCCGAAGCATCGACCTGCGACGGCGATGGTAGCCGTGCACGTGCACGTGGAGCAGTGGGTGTCAGTATGATGGTTGGAGAAGAAGGGGGAGTTGCTCGAAGCACAGCGTGGGGAAATTGAGGGAGGACTCGAGGACGAGCCCGAGTCGTTTTGATGCGGTATCGGGTTGAATCTAAAACTTAAACAAATTTGTGAACAAAGTTTCTCTCACGGGTCAACACGGGTAAATTTGGAAAAAAACTCGAAGCAATGGGGTGGATTCCTCGGGTGGGACTCAAAGCGAGCCTCGGGTGAGTGTATAAAAATAGCAGAAACCCAGTTTTTAATAAATAAATAAAAAAGGTTAATTAATCTTCTGAATAAACAATGACAGTTGCAAATGAAATTGGAAGTAAATGGTATTGAGTCAATTATGTAAAATTTATGAAGTTCAAGAATACTTTAAAAGTTGTTTTAAAAATTTAACTTAATAAAAAGTTAAAATAAAAAAAAATGGAAAATCAAACATTCAAGTGTTAATTTTAAACCAAATTTAATATGATGAAGTAGTAATTTACTATTAATGTTTTGTAATGATTTTTATAATTTAAAGTTAATTGGAAGAATATGCAATTTATAAAAAGTAATTAAACTCAATTAATTAACAATTGTGAATTAGTAAATTAAAGAATAATTAATTAATAAAGCCTTCCAAGATTAAATTGATTCATAATTAAGTAAAATTAAACATTGACTTAAAATAATTAATAAAGATAATTATACAATTAATTCACTTTAGTCCAATCACCTTAACAAACGATGATTGACCATCATCAAATATTCTGTATTGAATTGATTTTTTTGTTGTGATGCTGTGATTGCCTTGTGATGGACTGTGATTTGTGATTTATGATTTGTTCCTATATGTTTGTGAAACCCCTTTTTCCTGTAAACGGCATTTAAATTTCGATGCGACAGGGAGCCGGATTCCAGTCGGTTATCCGAAACCCACATCGAATCATATTAGTTAATCTTTGTGAATGATATTTTACTTTATCTATGAATCTGTGAATATAGATAAGCGTTATGGGTTATACCGCTTATCGATATGATTGAACCTGTGATGATGATGTTGTGCACTATTGTGTTGAACCCCTAGACCACACCTATACACACACAAATATGGATGGCACGTGGAAATGGGTTAAGTCATAGATTTTAAAAATCATCTTAGAATTGAATTTTTCCAAAATAGTTTTGGAATTAGAAATGAAGTTTTTTGAAAATGAGTTTTCAAAAAAATAAAAGTTATTTGAATAACTTGATTGAGTTTTGAAATTTAAATAAATTAATTTAAATTTGAATTCAATATTTGAAATTGAATTTTATGACTTGGAAACTATTGTTTAAAAAGTTATTCAACTTACAAATGGGTTATATGGGTTTTAAACCATTTTTAAAGGTGACGTTTTGGAATTTAAATTCAACTCAAGATTTCAACTTGTATAAATTAGACTTGCTTTCTCATAAGAAATGGACTTCCAAATTGTGTTAAAAGGATTTTCAAGTCTAAAATGAAAATAGTTTCCCAAACTTTAGATAAATCTTTGGAAACGTGTTTTGAAAGCTATAAATCTTTAATTCTAAAGATTTAGTTGGGTTAATCCAATTGAAATGGGAATTGTTTTGAAATCTATGAATAGATCTTTGTGAAACTGGGTGAAACTTTGTGAAATAAATCTTTTTGTTTAAAGATTTAAATGGTAATTTGATAACCATTTGAAAGAAAAGTTTTGGATTTTATAAGTTGTGACTTAGCTAAAATCCCATATCCATATTTTTTAAAATATTGCGCTCATTATTCGGTTTAGCCGGGAGAGGACCTTGTGTCATATAACCCATTCCGAATAGTGATACGACGTTATGGATAGCAATTGAAGACCGGTGGTGAAGACCGGGTATTTGTGAGAACGATAGGATAACCTATCGATTGTCTCTGCACCGAGTAGCTACGGTATAGAGATTCCCTTAGTGATGGGAAGTCCGATCGGGATTGTGGATACCCGGATTTGCAAGGGCTTCTTCGGAAGTGCCTTCGGTTCTGTTCGAACCCGGAACAGACTTGTATGGTTGTATGTCCGACATTACACTTTGAGATGTTATCTGATTTCTATCAAATACATTTCTGCTTGGTGGCGGAGAATTTATTCTCTTAGCTTAACACCCTTCTCTGAGACGTACGAGCTCAGAGGTTATGTAGTTGATATTTATCAGTGATATTCCCAATTTGGTAATGTGGCATGCTGAGTGCTGCTGTGTGATGATCATTGGTTGATCATTTGTGATATGATCACTTGTTTGATCATTTATCTTTGTGATCATTGCTTTGGTCATCTGTTGACCCAAAGCATGGCTTTGTTGCACAAAGCGTAGCTTTGTGGACGAGACTGCATCAGGACCTCACACCCCGGAAATGGTCGAAACAGGAAAGATGCGGCAAGGTTATGAGGGTCGCTCCCTTTAGGGTGTGTCATTCCCTTCTGGTAAAGGGTGGTATCATGGTATGGAGCCCAGATACTTACCTATGTGGATACTGCAGATCTATTACTTTGTGATACTTTGTGGTTGTTGTTGCGAGCGCTCGGATAAAGGTCCCAAAGGACCGGGGGATGGCATATTCGTGTAGTAGTTACCTAGTTACAGAGGTAACCCGGCCTTGTGTTGGCAGAGATCTAACCGTAACGTTAGTTCTCGGGACGTCCCGCCAGAGGCGATCCCATAGACAGTAGGAAGTTCCTTAGCCTGACCATTTGTTGGAAATCCATTCATCCAATACGTGCCGTGTACGGTTTTAGTTGTATTACCTGCCATCTACTTATGGTGGCGCCCCACTGTTTAGATGGTAGCTATAGTAGGCATACGATACTGGTCGTATGTTGGCTAGGATTTATATTATACTTTCGAAATGGTTTTCCACACTTTGCACTTATAGTAATAATATCAAAGAATTTTCTCGTATTAAGCATATTTGACTATCATAAGGAGAAATCTCCTCCAATTCTGCGTTTGCATTGTGTGTGTGGCGGGAGGCCTTATGGTAGTTTCATTTTCCAAAAAGCATTGCGGATTTCAAATTTAAATTCTTTTGTTGTTTAAAAAGACCAAATGTTTTTGTTTGCTCATACCAGTCCCATGACTGACCTGGAGTTTATTGTTCCTTTCCTAAACTCTGGGTGCCCACTATTTCCCACACGGGCAGTCTAGAGTTGGGGTTTTCAGAAATCAATGGTAGGTGTAGATTCGACAGCTTTCAGCCTTAGGATTTGGCAATCGCATTTGGATTGAGTTGCTTCTCTTCATCTTGATTTGGAGTTCGAGCTATTTCTGGATTGGTGCTTTGGAGATGGAGATTACTGATACTGGAGTTCTTTCTTGAAGACCACATTGGAGCTTTGTTCCGCTGCTAGTGTTATCTTTTCTTTCCGCTGCTATTATCTTGTATCATATCTCTGATGTATGTTGATATCTATTGCATCATCCTGTTGTATCATTCATGTTGTATATTGATATATGTTATTCATTTCTTCCGCTGTGTTATTTACTTAATGTGTTATAAGCTCCGGCGAACCAGGTTCGACGTTTGGATCTGCGGCATTTGAATACGAGTGTCGTATTCGGTGCCGATTTTCGAAGGTCGAGTCAGGGTCGTCACTAGTGGTATCAGAGCTGATGGTTAAAACCTTAGCTCAGGAGTATAACACATTAAGTAACTCATTAGAGATAGGGTGAAGTAAACCCTAGAATGAGTATATCCCTAAGATATCTGTTCGAACGCCTCAGTAAATTCTCTTACTATCCACTGATAGTGAGTATGAGTGCGAGAAGAGAACGAGATAGGGGACAGGGGAGTACCACTATAAATGGTCAATACCCTGCAACAGTGGGAATATCTTTTCTCTATCAATCTCCTTTGATTCGATTTCGAATTCTTTTGATTGCTTCGTGACTGCTCCAGAAAGAAGTTTCGGTGTGATGGTGGCCTTACGTATCGTTGTAGAAAATTCTTACCCCGTATCTTCGTCAGTTTCTTATCAGCTTTTCGTTCTAAACTTTAATAAATTTGGAATTGAATTTGAAAATATTAAATAAATTGGAAATTTTAAATTAGTAAATTGGTTAACTAATATGAAGATTTAATCTATCTATTTATTCTCTGGGATCCGATATAGTCTACGAACGATTAGTTATCCCTTCGAACTAATCAATGCCCTTGCACATTCGTAGACCGATGGACCCAAATATCTTGTGTAATATTATATGAGTTTGTTCTCATATTGTCGATATTCTGATTTGGTAAGCCGGATGTAGAATAAATATTTCGATCTGATCTGATCAATCATTTCTTTATCTATCATCTTTTCTTTCTCGTCTTCTTTGCAATTTCGAGGACGAAATTCTTTTAAGGGGGGAAATCTGTAACATTCCTGAAATTTATCAAGTTTAAATTGGCAATTAAATTAATTTTTGAAGATAAATTGCTAATTTATTTATGAATTAATTGGATAATTTCTAGAATAAAAAAATTTTAGCTTATAAAGTAGGATTGGTTTAAGATTTATGAATAAGTATTTTATAAACAAATATTGAATTTAAAAATAAGATGTATAAAATATATTTATATTAATATGTGAGCTAAATTAAAAGATTTAAAAATAGAATCTATAAAATAATTTAAACTAAGGAGTTGAATATGATTTGTATATTAAACATTAAAAATAGAATTCATGAATTAATAAAAAAAATATGATTGGTACAATGACTTGAGTTTAAAAATTTAAAAACAAGAATGAATATGAAATACTTACCTTTTGGAATTTAATAAATGTATTGTAATAAAATTGATGTAATAAAATAAGTTTACAAAAGCACCATAAACTAAGAAATGTATATTTATGTGTGATTTATTTGTTGAGCGTACAAATTGTTATAAATTCATTTCTTTTTAAAATTTTGTAAAAGTAAAATAAATACAAATGTTGTATTTCAAGTTTAAGATTGAAATTTAAATTTAAAATGAGTGTTTTAAAAATGAGTAGCATTTAAAAAAAATTATTAAGATATAATATATGTATATATATATAAAAATGTTGACTAAATTCTTTTAGCATTGAACATGTACATACATATACAAATGAATAAACAAATACATTTATTTATAAAGTATATATGAAAAAAAAAATAAAAAAAAATAACAAGCTATACATGAAATAAACTCCAATTTCTTTTGAGTTTAGAAACCTTGAAATAATAAATATTTTTTTTTTTAAAAAAAAAAGAATTTTCAACATTGTATATGTACACATACAAATGAAATAAGAGGTGTATTCATTTACAAAGCAAATATGACATAAAATATATTAAAAAAATTCCTTTTGTCTTATAAAAAAATTTAAAAATAAACATGTACAAACAAATGCAAACATACTTTAAGATCTTACATATCTATATACATACAAATGGCACAATTACTTAATAAAATAATCAAATTTAAAATAACAAGGAAACTTTACATCTTTCCATGTTGGAATCATACCATATCTTAGCAAATCTGAGAATGAGATTTGCCTCACACATTTCAAAATCCTGGGCTGTTCAAAATCAGAAAAGAAAACAAACAAAATCAAGTGTTCAAGCCTTCAAGCCCCGAACAAAACAAAGAAAACAAATTTCAAATGAAACCAGAAGCAAATTCCAAGATCATCTCAAAGCTGCAGCTCATTATAATTTAAGTAAACAAAGCCAGGAAGCAAGCACAGATTCGACTGAGCTAAAGAAATTCAAAACTGAGAACTTAAGACAAAAAGAAGATTTGGGAGACAATGCAAACTTGAAGATCAGACAACCTTAAATCTGAAGCTAAAAAAAAAAAAGTAACCTGTAAGTAAGCAATTTATTTATTTTTCTTTTGTCTTGAATAAATTAAGAAAATCAAGTTGTAATAAACCAATTTAAACTGCAGATTTGTTTTATAAAAAGAAGAAAAGAAGAGCTTCAGTTTGGGCCAGAGATAATGCAAGATTTTTCTGGAAATAAATAAGTAAAGGCAAGTGAAACTTTTTTTAAAATCTGAGTTTAATGTTGAAATTAGTAAATAAGACAAAGTTTTGAACAACCTTGTATATCAGTTGCAGGGATGAAATAAAGTTCAAGTCAAGATGAATTTTTGGTTTGCAACAGCAGACCCTATTCTCTGTTGCATTTAAAACAATACTGTGAGTAAGAAAATTTAAAACTTTGTTTATTTATGAAATGAATAAATAAAACAAAAGACTTTAGCAATTGCATCAAATCTGAGTTGCAGGAAAATTGAAGATCAAAGACAAAACCATTTCTAGTATTCAAACTGCAGAAAAGAAAAAAAAAGGGCTTCTCTATTTTATACATTCAAACAGTAAGTAATAAAATAAAAATTACTGTTATTAATGATTTGAGTAAATGAGCATAACAAAGGATAAACAAAGATCTGTAATTATGATTTGCAGATCTAAATTTAAAGGGATTAAAGTAGGAGAAAAAAATAAAGAAACTTGCAGGCCTTCACTCATCTCTGTTTTGAATTAGCTGTCAGGAAGCATTCTTATCTTCTGGGAAAAATGTGAGTGAACCCCATGCCTTCTTCATTTTTTTTTTCTCTTGTGTTTAAATGCTTGCATGAATGTGGTTAGTTTTAGCTTGTGAATGGGTGCCATGCTTGAATTTTCTTTGCCTGGAAACATGATTTCTTCCTTTTTCTTTTTGCTATCTGTTTCCTGTAACACTTTGGGGTTTACAGTGAAAAACATTTGATCCTAACCTGATGCTGATGATCATTATGTGTGAATGTGGTTGCCTATGTTTATGTGTATGGATGCCATGGCTTTGAATTAAATGAATGGTATGCTTGTGTTTGAATTTCCTGGAAAACATTTGTTTCCTATTCCTGTTTTCTATAACATTTAGTTACAGGGAACTTAGAATCCTCTCTCCCATACTCTTTTGCAAGACAAATTAAAGTGTAGTTCAAAACTTACACTGTGCTTTAGAGTTAAATCAAAGCAAATTTTGTAGTTTTCTTTTAATGGAAAAAACTGTAAGCATGGTCATGCTCAAACCTCTGGTTCACAGAGTAAACTGTCTACAACTACAACTTCTTCTACCTTCTTTTTGCTTTGGGAAAAGATTTTTAAACAAGTTGAAAATGTTGCTTAACCTGTACTTTAATTCAGTAACAAATCGAAGCAAAGGGACTGGGATTATCTTCAGTGGAAAATGTTAAACTCAGTAACAACCCAATAAGCAATAAATTCGAATATCACCGATTTGTATTTCAGAAATATTACTTGAATCCCCTTGGGAAATGATAATTTTTGAAACTGGAATCAAAATTTCTCATTAGCTTTTCACTGGATTATCTAGGATGATCTGTAAAAGGAAACTTCATCAAATTCTGTTGATCTAAGGAACTTTGGCCCTCGAGATCTTTGTGGCAGCATGATTCAATGTTCTAAATCATCAGAAAAATACTAGAGCAATTTATAAATTCATAAATCTTTAATTCAAAAGCAAAATAGGGTTTAAGACCATTTTCTGTTCACGGTCGAAATGGAGTTGCTGCACCATCCATACGCGACCGGACTTCGTGGCGACGGTGCAGATCGATGCGTCGCGTGATGGCGATGCCATGGTCCAAATTTGGTGGCCGATAGTGGACTAGGGAGGCGGCGCGAGGCGATTTGATGATGACGTTCCCTGATGGTTTTGGGTCGAATGTCGCGATTTATGTTTTCAAACTTTTTTCCAAATCTTGGTGTGCGTGGCGTCTTGGGGGATGGAGAGCAACGTATTGGTGGCCGAAGCATCGACCTGCGACGGCGATGGTAGCCGTGCACGTGCACGTGGAGCAGTGGGTGTCAGTATGATGGTTGGAGAAGAAGGGGGAGTTGCTCGAAGCACAGCGTGGGGAAATTGAGGGAGGACTCGAGGACGAGCCCGAGTCGTTTTGATGCGGTATCGGGTTGAATCTAAAACTTAAACAAATTTGTGAACAAAGTTTCTCTCACGGGTCAACACGGGTAAATTTGGAAAAAAACTCGAAGCAATGGGGTGGATTCCTCGGGTGGGACTCAAAGCGAGCCTCGGGTGAGTGTATAAAAATAGCAGAAACCCAGTTTTTAATAAATAAATAAAAAAGGTTAATTAATCTTCTGAATAAACAATGACAGTTGCAAATGAAATTGGAAGTAAATGGTATTGAGTCAATTATGTAAAATTTATGAAGTTCAAGAATACTTTAAAAGTTGTTTTAAAAATTTAACTTAATAAAAAGTTAAAATAAAAAAAAATGGAAAATCAAACATTCAAGTGTTAATTTTAAACCAAATTTAATATGATGAAGTAGTAATTTACTATTAATGTTTTGTAATGATTTTTATAATTTAAAGTTAATTGGAAGAATATGCAATTTATAAAAAGTAATTAAACTCAATTAATTAACAATTGTGAATTAGTAAATTAAAGAATAATTAATTAATAAAGCCTTCCAAGATTAAATTGATTCATAATTAAGTAAAATTAAACATTGACTTAAAATAATTAATAAAGATAATTATACAATTAATTCACTTTAGTCCAATCACCTTAACAAACGATGATTGACCATCATCAAATATTCTGTATTGAATTGATTTTTTTGTTGTGATGCTGTGATTGCCTTGTGATGGACTGTGATTTGTGATTTATGATTTGTTCCTATATGTTTGTGAAACCCCTTTTTCCTGTAAACGGCATTTAAATTTCGATGCGACAGGGAGCCGGATTCCAGTCGGTTATCCGAAACCCACATCGAATCATATTAGTTAATCTTTGTGAATGATATTTTACTTTATCTATGAATCTGTGAATATAGATAAGCGTTATGGGTTATACCGCTTATCGATATGATTGAACCTGTGATGATGATGTTGTGCACTATTGTGTTGAACCCCTAGACCACACCTATACACACACAAATATGGATGGCACGTGGAAATGGGTTAAGTCATAGATTTTAAAAATCATCTTAGAATTGAATTTTTCCAAAATAGTTTTGGAATTAGAAATGAAGTTTTTTGAAAATGAGTTTTCAAAAAAATAAAAGTTATTTGAATAACTTGATTGAGTTTTGAAATTTAAATAAATTAATTTAAATTTGAATTCAATATTTGAAATTGAATTTTATGACTTGGAAACTATTGTTTAAAAAGTTATTCAACTTACAAATGGGTTATATGGGTTTTAAACCATTTTTAAAGGTGACGTTTTGGAATTTAAATTCAACTCAAGATTTCAACTTGTATAAATTAGACTTGCTTTCTCATAAGAAATGGACTTCCAAATTGTGTTAAAAGGATTTTCAAGTCTAAAATGAAAATAGTTTCCCAAACTTTAGATAAATCTTTGGAAACGTGTTTTGAAAGCTATAAATCTTTAATTCTAAAGATTTAGTTGGGTTAATCCAATTGAAATGGGAATTGTTTTGAAATCTATGAATAGATCTTTGTGAAACTGGGTGAAACTTTGTGAAATAAATCTTTTTGTTTAAAGATTTAAATGGTAATTTGATAACCATTTGAAAGAAAAGTTTTGGATTTTATAAGTTGTGACTTAGCTAAAATCCCATATCCATATTTTTTAAAATATTGCGCTCATTATTCGGTTTAGCCGGGAGAGGACCTTGTGTCATATAACCCATTCCGAATAGTGATACGACGTTATGGATAGCAATTGAAGACCGGTGGTGAAGACCGGGTATTTGTGAGAACGATAGGATAACCTATCGATTGTCTCTGCACCGAGTAGCTACGGTATAGAGATTCCCTTAGTGATGGGAAGTCCGATCGGGATTGTGGATACCCGGATTTGCAAGGGCTTCTTCGGAAGTGCCTTCGGTTCTGTTCGAACCCGGAACAGACTTGTATGGTTGTATGTCCGACATTACACTTTGAGATGTTATCTGATTTCTATCAAATACATTTCTGCTTGGTGGCGGAGAATTTATTCTCTTAGCTTAACACCCTTCTCTGAGACGTACGAGCTCAGAGGTTATGTAGTTGATATTTATCAGTGATATTCCCAATTTGGTAATGTGGCATGCTGAGTGCTGCTGTGTGATGATCATTGGTTGATCATTTGTGATATGATCACTTGTTTGATCATTTATCTTTGTGATCATTGCTTTGGTCATCTGTTGACCCAAAGCATGGCTTTGTTGCACAAAGCGTAGCTTTGTGGACGAGACTGCATCAGGACCTCACACCCCGGAAATGGTCGAAACAGGAAAGATGCGGCAAGGTTATGAGGGTCGCTCCCTTTAGGGTGTGTCATTCCCTTCTGGTAAAGGGTGGTATCATGGTATGGAGCCCAGATACTTACCTATGTGGATACTGCAGATCTATTACTTTGTGATACTTTGTGGTTGTTGTTGCGAGCGCTCGGATAAAGGTCCCAAAGGACCGGGGGATGGCATATTCGTGTAGTAGTTACCTAGTTACAGAGGTAACCCGGCCTTGTGTTGGCAGAGATCTAACCGTAACGTTAGTTCTCGGGACGTCCCGCCAGAGGCGATCCCATAGACAGTAGGAAGTTCCTTAGCCTGACCATTTGTTGGAAATCCATTCATCCAATACGTGCCGTGTACGGTTTTAGTTGTATTACCTGCCATCTACTTATGGTGGCGCCCCACTGTTTAGATGGTAGCTATAGTAGGCATACGATACTGGTCGTATGTTGGCTAGGATTTATATTATACTTTCGAAATGGTTTTCCACACTTTGCACTTATAGTAATAATATCAAAGAATTTTCTCGTATTAAGCATATTTGACTATCATAAGGAGAAATCTCCTCCAATTCTGCGTTTGCATTGTGTGTGTGGCGGGAGGCCTTATGGTAGTTTCATTTTCCAAAAAGCATTGCGGATTTCAAATTTAAATTCTTTTGTTGTTTAAAAAGACCAAATGTTTTTGTTTGCTCATACCAGTCCCATGACTGACCTGGAGTTTATTGTTCCTTTCCTAAACTCTGGGTGCCCACTATTTCCCACACGGGCAGTCTAGAGTTGGGGTTTTCAGAAATCAATGGTAGGTGTAGATTCGACAGCTTTCAGCCTTAGGATTTGGCAATCGCATTTGGATTGAGTTGCTTCTCTTCATCTTGATTTGGAGTTCGAGCTATTTCTGGATTGGTGCTTTGGAGATGGAGATTACTGATACTGGAGTTCTTTCTTGAAGACCATATTGGAGCTTTGTTCCGCTGCTAGTGTTATCTTTTCTTTCCGCTGCTATTATCTTGTATCATATCTCTGATGTATGTTGATATCTATTGCATCATCCTGTTGTATCATTCATGTTGTATATTGATATATGTTATTCATTTCTTCCGCTGTGTTATTTACTTAATGTGTTATAAGCTCCGGCGAACCAGGTTCGACGTTTGGATCTGCGGCATTTGAATACGAGTGTCGTATTCGGTGCCGATTTTCGAAGGTCGAGTCAGGGTCGTCACTAGTGGTATCAGAGCTGATGGTTAAAACCTTAGCTCAGGAGTATAACACATTAAGTAACTCATTAGAGATAGGGTGAAGTAAACCCTAGAATGAGTATATCCCTAAGATATCTGTTCGAACGCCTCAGTAAATTCTCTTACTATCCACTGATAGTGAGTATGAGTGCGAGAAGAGAACGAGATAGGGGACAGGGGAGTACCACTATAAATGGTCAATACCCTGCAACAGTGGGAATATCTTTTCTCTATCAATCTCCTTTGATTCGATTTCGAATTCTTTTGATTGCTTCGTGACTGCTCCAGAAAGAAGTTTCGGTGTGATGGTGGCCTTACGTATCGTTGTAGAAAATTCTTACCCCGTATCTTCGTCAGTTTCTTATCAGCTTTTCGTTCTAAACTTTAATAAATTTGGAATTGAATTTGAAAATATTAAATAAATTGGAAATTTTAAATTAGTAAATTGGTTAACTAATATGAAGATTTAATCTATCTATTTATTCTCTGGGATCCGATATAGTCTACGAACGATTAGTTATCCCTTCGAACTAATCAATGCCCTTGCACATTCGTAGACCGATGGACCCAAATATCTTGTGTAATATTATATGAGTTTGTTCTCATATTGTCGATATTCTGATTTGGTAAGCCGGATGTAGAATAAATATTTCGATCTGATCTGATCAATCATTTCTTTATCTATCATCTTTTCTTTCTCGTCTTCTTTGCAATTTCGAGGACGAAATTCTTTTAAGGGGGGAAATCTGTAACATTCCTGAAATTTATCAAGTTTAAATTGGCAATTAAATTAATTTTTGAAGATAAATTGCTAATTTATTTATGAATTAATTGGATAATTTCTAGAATAAAAAAATTTTAGCTTATAAAGTAGGATTGGTTTAAGATTTATGAATAAGTATTTTATAAACAAATATTGAATTTAAAAATAAGATGTATAAAATATATTTATATTAATATGTGAGCTAAATTAAAAGATTTAAAAATAGAATCTATAAAATAATTTAAACTAAGGAGTTGAATATGATTTGTATATTAAACATTAAAAATAGAATTCATGAATTAATAAAAAAAATATGATTGGTACAATGACTTGAGTTTAAAAATTTAAAAACAAGAATGAATATGAAATACTTACCTTTTGGAATTTAATAAATGTATTGTAATAAAATTGATGTAATAAAATAAGTTTACAAAAGCACCATAAACTAAGAAATGTATATTTATGTGTGATTTATTTGTTGAGCGTACAAATTGTTATAAATTCATTTCTTTTTAAAATTTTGTAAAAGTAAAATAAATACAAATGTTGTATTTCAAGTTTAAGATTGAAATTTAAATTTAAAATGAGTGTTTTAAAAATGAGTAGCATTTAAAAAAAATTATTAAGATATAATATATGTATATATATATAAAAATGTTGACTAAATTCTTTTAGCATTGAACATGTACATACATATACAAATGAATAAACAAATACATTTATTTATAAAGTATATATGAAAAAAAAAATAAAAAAAAATAACAAGCTATACATGAAATAAACTCCAATTTCTTTTGAGTTTAGAAACCTTGAAATAATAAATATTTTTTTTTTTTAAAAAAAAAAGAATTTTCAACATTGTATATGTACACATACAAATGAAATAAGAGGTGTATTCATTTACAAAGCAAATATGACATAAAATATATTAAAAAAATTCCTTTTGTCTTATAAAAAAATTTAAAAATAAACATGTACAAACAAATGCAAACATACTTTAAGATCTTACATATCTATATACATACAAATGGCACAATTACTTAATAAAATAATCAAATTTAAAATAACAAGGAAACTTTACATCTTTCCATGTTGGAATCATACCATATCTTAGCAAATCTGAGAATGAGATTTGCCTCACACATTTCAAAATCCTGGGCTGTTCAAAATCAGAAAAGAAAACAAACAAAATCAAGTGTTCAAGCCTTCAAGCCCCGAACAAAACAAAGAAAACAAATTTCAAATGAAACCAGAAGCAAATTCCAAGATCATCTCAAAGCTGCAGCTCATTATAATTTAAGTAAACAAAGCCAGGAAGCAAGCACAGATTCGACTGAGCTAAAGAAATTCAAAACTGAGAACTTAAGACAAAAAGAAGATTTGGGAGACAATGCAAACTTGAAGATCAGACAACCTTAAATCTGAAGCTAAAAAAAAAAAAGTAACCTGTAAGTAAGTAATTTATTTATTTTTCTTTTGTCTTGAATAAATTAAGAAAATCAAGTTGTAATAAACCAATTTAAACTGCAGATTTGTTTTATAAAAAGAAGAAAAGAAGAGCTTCAGTTTGGGCCAGAGATAATGCAAGATTTTTCTGGAAATAAATAAGTAAAGGCAAGTGAAACTTTTTTTTAAAATCTGAGTTTAATGTTGAAATTAGTAAATAAGACAAAGTTTTGAACAACCTTGTATATCAGTTGCAGGGATGAAATAAAGTTCAAGTCAAGATGAATTTTTGGTTTGCAACAGCAGACCCTATTCTCTGTTGCATTTAAAACAATACTGTGAGTAAGAAAATTTAAAACTTTGTTTATTTATGAAATGAATAAATAAAACAAAAGACTTTAGCAATTGCATCAAATCTGAGTTGCAGGAAAATTGAAGATCAAAGACAAAACCATTTCTAGTATTCAAACTGCAGAAAAGAAAAAAAAAGGGCTTCTCTATTTTATACATTCAAACAGTAAGTAATAAAATAAAAATTACTGTTATTAATGATTTGAGTAAATGAGCATAACAAAGGATAAACAAAGATCTGTAATTATGATTTGCAGATCTAAATTTAAAGGGATTAAAGTAGGAGAAAAAAATAAAGAAACTTGCAGGCCTTCACTCATCTCTGTTTTGAATTAGCTGTCAGGAAGCATTCTTATCTTCTGGGAAAAATGTGAGTGAACCCCATGCCTTCTTCATTTTTTTTTTCTCTTGTGTTTAAATGCTTGCATGAATGTGGTTAGTTTTAGCTTGTGAATGGGTGCCATGCTTGAATTTTCTTTGCCTGGAAACATGATTTCTTCCTTTTTCTTTTTGCTATCTGTTTCCTGTAACACTTTGGGGTTTACAGTGAAAAACATTTGATCCTAACCTGATGCTGATGATCATTATGTGTGAATGTGGTTGCCTATGTTTATGTGTATGGATGCCATGGCTTTGAATTAAATGAATGGTATGCTTGTGTTTGAATTTCCTGGAAAACATTTGTTTCCTATTCCTGTTTTCTATAACATTTAGTTACAGGGAACTTAGAATCCTCTCTCCCATACTCTTTTGCAAGACAAATTAAAGTGTAGTTCAAAACTTACACTGTGCTTTAGAGTTAAATCAAAGCAAATTTTGTAGTTTTCTTTTAATGGAAAAAACTGTAAGCATGGTCATGCTCAAACCTCTGGTTCACAGAGTAAACTGTCTACAACTACAACTTCTTCTACCTTCTTTTTGCTTTGGGAAAAGATTTTTAAACAAGTTGAAAATGTTGCTTAACCTGTACTTTAATTCAGTAACAAATCGAAGCAAAGGGACTGGGATTATCTTCAGTGGAAAATGTTAAACTCAGTAACAACCCAATAAGCAATAAATTCGAATATCACCGATTTGTATTTCAGAAATATTACTTGAATCCCCTTGGGAAATGATAATTTTTGAAACTGGAATCAAAATTTCTCATTAGCTTTTCACTGGATTATCTAGGATGATCTGTAAAAGGAAACTTCATCAAATTCTGTTGATCTAAGGAACTTTGGCCCTCGAGATCTTTGTGGCAGCATGATTCAATGTTCTAAATCATCAGAAAAATACTAGAGCAATTTATAAATTCATAAATCTTTAATTCAAAAGCAAAATAGGGTTTAAGACCATTTTCTGTTCACGGTCGAAATGGAGTTGCTGCACCATCCATACGCGACCGGACTTCGTGGCGACGGTGCAGATCGATGCGTCGCGTGATGGCGATGCCATGGTCCAAATTTGGTGGCCGATAGTGGACTAGGGAGGCGGCGCGAGGCGATTTGATGATGACGTTCCCTGATGGTTTTGGGTCGAATGTCGCGATTTATGTTTTCAAACTTTTTTCCAAATCTTGGTGTGCGTGGCGTCTTGGGGGATGGAGAGCAACGTATTGGTGGCCGAAGCATCGACCTGCGACGGCGATGGTAGCCGTGCACGTGCACGTGGAGCAGTGGGTGTCAGTATGATGGTTGGAGAAGAAGGGGGAGTTGCTCGAAGCACAGCGTGGGGAAATTGAGGGAGGACTCGAGGACGAGCCCGAGTCGTTTTGATGCGGTATCGGGTTGAATCTAAAACTTAAACAAATTTGTGAACAAAGTTTCTCTCACGGGTCAACACGGGTAAATTTGGAAAAAAACTCGAAGCAATGGGGTGGATTCCTCGGGTGGGACTCAAAGCGAGCCTCGGGTGAGTGTATAAAAATAGCAGAAACCCAGTTTTTAATAAATAAATAAAAAAGGTTAATTAATCTTCTGAATAAACAATGACAGTTGCAAATGAAATTGGAAGTAAATGGTATTGAGTCAATTATGTAAAATTTATGAAGTTCAAGAATACTTTAAAAGTTGTTTTAAAAATTTAACTTAATAAAAAGTTAAAATAAAAAAAAATGGAAAATCAAACATTCAAGTGTTAATTTTAAACCAAATTTAATATGATGAAGTAGTAATTTACTATTAATGTTTTGTAATGATTTTTATAATTTAAAGTTAATTGGAAGAATATGCAATTTATAAAAAGTAATTAAACTCAATTAATTAAAAATTGTGAATTAGTAAATTAAAGAATAATTAATTAATAAAGCCTTCCAAGATTAAATTGATTCATAATTAAGTAAAATTAAACATTGACTTAAAATAATTAATAAAGATAATTATATAATTAATTCACTTTAGTCCAATCACCTTAACAAACGATGATTGACCATCATCAAATATTCTGTATTCAATTGATTTTTTTGTTGTGATGCTGTGATTGCCTTGTGATGGACTGTGATTTGTGATTTATGATTTGTTCCTATATGTTTGTGAAACCCCTTTTTCCTGTAAAACGGCATTTAAATTTCGATGCGACAAGGAGCCGGATTCCAGTCGGTTATCCGAAACCCACATCGAATCATATTAGTTAATCTTTGTGAATGATATTTTACTTTATCTATGAATCTGTGAATATAGATAAGCGTTATGGGTTATACCGCTTATCGATATGATTGAACCTGTGATGATGATGTTGTGCACTATTGTGTTGCACCCCTAGACCACACCTATACACACACAAATATGGATGGCACGTGGAAATGGGTTAAGTCATAGATTTTAAAAATCATCTTAGAATTGAATTTTTCCAAAATAGTTTTGGAATTAGAAATGAAGTTTTTTGAAAATGAGTTTTCAAAAAAATAAAAGTTATTTGAATAACTTGATTGAGTTTTGAAATTTAAATAAATTAATTTAAATTTGAATTCAATATTTGAAATTGAATTTTATGACTTGGAAACTATTGTTTAAAAAGTTATTCAACTTACAAATGGGTTATATGGGTTTTAAACCATTTTTAAAGGTGACGTTTTGGAATTTAAATTCAACTCAAGATTTCAACTTGTATAAATTAGACTTGCTTTCTCATAAGAAATGGACTTCCAAATTGTATTAAAAGGATTTTCAAGTCTAAAATGAAAATAGTTTCCCAAACTTTAGATAAATCTTTGAAAACGTGTTTTGAAAGCTATAAATCTTTAATTCTAAAGATTTAGTTGGGTTAATCCAATTGAAATGGGAATTGTTTTGAAATCTATGAATAGATCTTTGTGAAACTGGGTGAAACTTTGTGAAATAAATCTTTTTGTTTAAAGATTTAAATGGTAATTTGATAACCATTTGAAAGAAAAGTTTTGGATTTTATAAGTTGTGACTTAGCTAAAATCCCATATCCATATTTTTTAAAATATTGCGCTCATTATTCGGTTTAGCCGGGAGAGGACCTTGTGTCATATAACCCATTCCGAATAGTGATACGACGTTATGGATAGCAATTGAAGACCGGTGGTGAAGACCGGGTATTTGTGAGAACGATAGGATAACCTATCGATTGTCTCTGCACCGAGTAGCTACGGTATAGAGATTCCCTTAGTGATGGGAAGTCCGATCGGGATTGTGGATACCCGGATTTGCAAGGGCTTCTTCGGAAGTGCCTTCGGTTCTGTTCGAACCCGGAACAGACTTGTATGGTTGTATGTCCGACATTACACTTTGAGATGTTATCTGATTTCTATCAAATACATTTCTGCTTGGTGGCGGAGAATTTATTCTCTTAGCTTAACACCCTTCTCTGAGACGTACGAGCTCAGAGGTTATGTAGTTGATATTTATCAGTGATATTCCCAATTTGGTAATGTGGCATGCTGAGTGCTGCTGTGTGATGATCATTGGTTGATCATTTGTGATATGATCACTTGTTTGATCATTTATCTTTGTGATCATTGCTTTGGTCATCTGTTGACCCAAAGCATGGCTTTGTTGCACAAAGCGTAGCTTTGTGGACGAGACTGCATCAGGACCTCACACCCCGAAAATGGTCGAAACAGGAAAGATGCGGCAAGGTTATGAGGGTCGCTCCCTTTAGGGTGTGTCATTCCCTTCTGGTAAAGGGTGGTATCATGGTATGGAGCCCAGATACTTACCTATGTGGATACTGCAGATCTATTACTTTGTGATACTTTGTGGTTGTTGTTGCGAGCGCTCGGATAAAGGTCCCAAAGGACCGGGGGATGGCATATTCGTGTAGTAGTTACCTAGTTACAGAGGTAACCCGGCCTTGTGTTGGCAGAGATCTAACCGTAACGTTAGTTCTCGGGACGTCCCGCCAGTGGCGATCCCATAGACAGTAGGAAGTTCCTTAGCCTGACCATTTGTTGGAAATCCATTCATCCAATACGTGCCGTGTACGGTTTTAGTTGTATTACCTGCCATCTACTTATGGTGACGCCCCACTGTTTAGATGGTAGCTATAGTAGGCATACGATACTGGTCGTATGTTGGCTAGGATTTATATTATACTTTCGAAATGGTTTTCCACACTTTGCACTTATAGTAATAATATCAAAGAATTTTCTCGTATTAAGCATATTTGACTATCATAAGGAGAAATCTCCTCCAATTCTGCGTTTGCATTGTGTGTGTGGCGGGAGGCCTTATGGTAGTTTCATTTTCCAAAAAGCATTGCGGATTTCAAATTTAAATTCTTTTGTTGTTTAAAAAGACCAAATGTTTTTGTTTGCTCATACCAGTCCCATGACTGACCTGGAGTTTATTGTTCCTTTCCTAAACTCTGGGTGCCCACTATTTCCCACACGGGCAGTCTAGAGTTGGGGTTTTCAGAAATCAATGGTAGGTGTAGATTCGACAGCTTTCAGCCTTAGGATTTGGTAATCGCATTTGGATTGAGTTGCTTCTCTTCATCTTGATTTGGAGTTCGAGCTATTTCTGGATTGGTGCTTTGGAGATGGAGATTACTGATACTGGAGTTCTTTCTTGAAGACCATATTGGAGCTTTGTTCCGCTGCTAGTGTTATCTTTTCTTTCCGCTGCTATTATCTTGTATCATATCTCTGATGTATGTTGATATCTATTGTATCATCCTGTTGTATCATTCATTTTGTATATTGATATATGTTATTCAATTCTTCCGCTGTGTTATTTACTTAATGTGTTATAAGCTCCGGCGAACCAGGTTCGACGTTTGGATCTGCGGCATTTGAATACGAGTGTCGTATTCGGTGCCGATTTTCGAAGGTCGAGTCAGGGTCGTCACAATGGAACTCACACATGTGGTTAGTCCCTGGCCATTTGAAATGTGGGGGATTGACATAGTCGGTTCCTTACCCCTATCCAAAGGTGATGCAAAAAACGAGATATTTTTGGTCGATTACTTTACCAAGTGGGTAGAAGCAGAACCTTTGGCCACTATCACCACCAAAAAGGTCATTAATTTCGTTGTATGAAATATTATATGCCGTTTTGGCCTTCCACGAACCATCATTACAGACAACGGACCCCAGGTTGAAAGCAAAGAGTTCAAGGAATTTTTCCAAAAATATGGCTTTAAGAAAAAGTTTGCAGCAATTGCTCACCCGAAAGCCAATGGACAGGTGGAAACCGTAAACAAAATAATCAAATCCATATTGAAAAAGCGATTGGGAAAGGCTAGAGGCAAGTGGGTGGATGTTCTTCCAACAGTGCTTTGGGCTTACAGAACCACCCACAAGTCCGCGACTGGCCACACTCCATTCGCATTGGCATATGGCATGGAAGCCATCATACCCGTAGAACTTGAAGTTCCATCACATTGAGTAACTTATTATGACTCTAAGTCAAATCAAGATCTTTTGCTAGAATCATTGGACTTCATTGATGAAAAGCGAGAAGAAGCTAATTTAAGAGCGGCCGCGTACAGGCACCGAGTCGCTCGATATTATAATGAAAAAGTCCGACCGAGAATCTTTGGCGTAGGTGATCTCGTTTAGAAACGAATTTTTTCGGTTCCATCACATATGATCCCGCATGGGAAGGTCCATACGTCATTGAACGGAAGCTTGGAGAAGGAACTTTCAAGATAGCGACCGTTGATGGCACGACACTCCCCCGAGCATGGAATAGAGAGCATTTGCGGAATTATTACAGTTAGTTCATTTCTTTCGTATTTTAGTTGCGTTTATTTCCAGCAAGTTTTTATTCCTAGTTTACAGCATGTAATAAGACAATCTAGCTTATTTGCATTAATAAAGGCTTGATGCCATTTTCTCCATGAATTGTTGATGTTTCTATGTATGATAACACTGTAACGAATACCTAAGGAATACATGACACCGTCTGACGTACAAACGCGCACGAGCGCTTAGAATCTCCAAGTCCCCGCAGTGCGGACTGGAGTACTCTAAGTCCCTAGAGTGCGGACCAGTGTATAAACGACTTAAAATCTCCAAGTCCCCAGATTGCGGACTGGAGTACTCTGAGTCCCCTAAGTGCGGACCAGAGTGTAAACGACTCAAAATCTCTAAGCCCTCGGAGTGCGAACTGGAGCACTTTGAGTCCCCGGAGTGTGGACCAGAGTATAAACGACTTAAAATCTCTAATTCCTCGGAGTGCAGACTAGAGTACTATGAGTCCCCGGAGTGCGAACCAGAGTATAAATGACTTAAAATCTCCAAGTCTCCGAAGTGCTGACTGGAGTACTCTAAGTCCCCGGAGTGCAGACCGGAGTATAAACGACTCAAAATCTCCAAGTCCCCGGAGTGCGGACTGGATTACTCTGAGTCCCCGGAGTGTGGACCAGAGTATAAATGACTTAAAATCTCCAAGTCCCCGGAGTGCAAACTGGCGCACTCTGAGTCCCTGGAGTGCGGACAAGAGTATAAACGACTTAAAATCTCCAAGTCCTCAGAGTGCGGACTGGAGTATTCTGAGTCCCCGGAGTGCGGATCAGAGTATAAACGACTTAAAATCTCCAAGTCCCCGGAGTGCGGACTGGAGTACTTTGAGTCCCCGGAGTGCGGATCGGAGTGCGGATCGGAGTATAAATGACTTAAAATCTCCAAGTACCCAAGTGCGGACTAGAGTACTCTGAGTCCCTAGAGTGCGGACCAGAGTATAAACGACTTAAAATCTCCAAGTCCCAGGAGTGCGGACTGGAGTACTCTGAGTCCCCGGAGTGCGGACCAGAGTATAAACGACTTATAATCTCCAAGTCCTCGGAGTGCGGACTGGAGTACTGTGAGTCCCCGGAGTGTGGACCAGAGTATAAACAACTTAAAATCTCCAAGTCCCCAGAGTGTGGACTTGGGTACTCTGAGTCCCTAGAGTGCGGACAAGAGTATAAACGACTTCAAATCTCCAAGTCCTCGAAGTGCGGACTGGAGTACTCTGAATCCCTGGAGTGCGGACCAGAGTATAAACGACTTAAAATCTCCAAGTCCCTGAAGTGCGGACTGGAGTACTCTGAATCCCCGGAGTGCGGACCAGGGTGTAAACGACTTGAAATCTCCAAGTCCTGGAGTGCGGACTGGAGTACTTTAAGTCCCCTGAGTGCAAACTGGAGTATAAACGACCGGAAATATTCTATATACTCGGAGCATGGAGTAAAGAATGTGCAATGCCAAAAAGTTATCAACTTATTTGAAGATGAACCGAGAAGTTCATGTAACCCGTAGTAGCTCGGTTTTTGACCACGACTACACAGAAAACCAAACAACAATCGTCTTTTGAGAGGCAAAAGAACTAAGTTTTATTCATCAAAAATAAGTTTCTACTATAACTCCTCTAAAATTCGGAGTCAAAAGTTTATTTACATGAACTACGAAATTAAATAAAAATAATTACATAATTTAAACTAACTCTTGTTGAATGAGAGTGAAGACTACTTTTCGACTTCTTTGACTTTTTAACAGACGACTCCTCCGTAGTGCGTTTACCCTTGATAGCTTTCTTTGACGGGGGAGTGACAACTGAAGAAGTACGAGGAACTTCCATGGGTTTGGACCCGCCTAGGAGGATGACCTTCAACGGCTTATTCAAAGGATCGTCCAGGTCCACAGCTTGAGGTTTGACTTTGATCTTGACCGTCTTTTCCTTCTCTTTCTCAAACTGCTCCTTCATGCTCAGTTTAGATGTGTATTCAGAGTAGCCTGCAATTTCAATTTCATAACTCCTATCGATTGGAGAGGAAGTCTCAGATTTATCCTCATCAAGCGATCCGATTACCTGAGCATCTAGACCGGGAGCCACTCCTGCGTCAGTGGCTTCAATCATTTTTTCCTTTACCTCCTTGGCGATATCGCTCCTAAAAGTGGGCTCAAGATCAGAACGGCCTACACAAAATCATGAAAAACAAGCATTAGAATATGGCAGCTCCTAGTGAAAATGACAACTTTTGGAATGTTAGAGTAAAGAGTTATTTACCAGGTTCCGGCTAGTTTTTAGCCGTCAGAGGGGTCTCACCCTCTGAAATAGGAGACAAAATGTAAACGCCAAGACCGGGATCCTCCGGGTCATAACCAACATCCTGCTCAAAGGGATCAAGGTATCAGCTGATCGGCCGGATGAGTAGGCACATGAGCTGAAGACTCAATCTCGGATGGACCGGCAATAACCTCTTTCCCTTTCGTTGAGGGGGAGCCTTTGCAGTGAAGGGCTTTTGCGGCTGATAGGTCTGAGGCTCGTTTCCCTTAAGAAATTCTTTTACCAAAGCTCCCTCATCAACCTCCTTGGTACCATGTTCGGCCTTCCTGATTTCTATTAAGGCCTCCCACGCCTCGGCTAAAGATTCGGGATAGCCCTCGCCTAGAAAAGTTAACTCCCGGTGCATGAGAACGCGGGCATTGAATTCTGCAATAAGCGGGTCGAACATGCTTTTAACCTCTTCCCTACCTTCTTCCTTAGCCGCCTCAAGACGGGAGTCGATCTCCACAGATGCTATCTTTTTTCCCTCTTCATGGGATTCATTCTTTAGCACCTCAACTTTAGAAAGCTCATCCTCAAGTTTCGCCTTTAGGAGTCACGTAGCAACGATCTCGTCGCAATACCGTTGCGACTCTTCTTGGGTGGCAGTCTTCTCTTCTTGCTCTATGTGGAGTCGTTCCTCATGTTCTTTGACTTGGAGGCTAAATGCATCCCTCTCTTTTTGCACCGAGTCTTTCTCCAAAGCTAAGGCCCCACATCGTTGGACCGCCTCATCGATTTCTTTTTTGTGGATTGATTCCAAACGAGTTACTGCTTCGGCAGCATCTTTGGTGCTCTGCTGGACGACCTCAAGATGAGATTTGTAAGAAGCAAGCTCTTCGTCCCGAGCTTTGATAATGTCTTTATCATGGATAGCCTCAAGCTTCAGGTGATCAATCTCATGTTGGAGCTCTATGGAGACTTCTGACACTTTCTCAGCAAGATGAACGAATGCGTCATGTTGAACATAGACGTCGTTGGTGCAGGCGATAGCGCTCTGTTTGACATCTCCAGGTATATGATGGATCACCAGGAGGAACTTCAGGCCATCGAAGCAGATTTTTGCAAATTTAGCCTTTTGCTCGGTCAGTCTTTCCGATACAGTTGGATCTTTTGCGGGAACATGAGGAGACGGGTTTGAAAGTTCAGCTCTCTTGTAAGGATCTCGGGACTTTCGTGTGGTAGAGGAATCTGAGTGTTGATCACGGGGGACATCGGATTGTGACCCCTTATGGCCATGCTTATCTTTGCTTTGCTTCGAGTGAGAAGGGGGATTTTGGTGGTATTTGGGCTAATAGTAAGTTTTCTTCCGAGATGATGAGTCTCGAAAATGATAATCCCTATCGCCATAACCATCTATGTCCCGACGTCTTTCGGAACCTGAGTCCCGTCCAAAGTGATGGAAGATAGACGACCCGTGGAGACGACCAATTCCGTGTGTACGCCCCATGTCACCTACACGTAATTTAAATAGCAAAAAATAAACAAAGAGTAGTGTGACGATGAAAATTTAAGTGCAAGGTGAAGTGCATGTGTTTGTGTGCGTCCTAATGTTTCCCCCCGACCGACCAGTTTCTTTACTAGTGGGAGTTTTTTCTCCCTGATTTTGGGCTTGAACACCTGTATCGCCTCTGATAGGCAAGTGAAGTTTAAATGCCTTTGGATCATCAAAATCATAATTGAGTAGATCATCAGGAATGGAGAGGTTCGATAGGCCTTTTAAAGAACTTTCTAAATGCTGTGAGGAAGCCTCTTTCTCTGTTGGAATAAGGGAAACTTTAGAAGTTCCGCCAACCCTTTCCTTCCTTATCTTGTACGTTAGTTTCTTTTTCCTCTTCGAAGGGGAAGATGACGTTTCGATGTCATGAACTTCGACTATCGGATCTTGAGTGGGACCAAAGTTCTCATCTTGTACTTCGGGCGTTTCGGATTCCTTAATTTCCCCCTCTTCTAGTGCGTCAGGAGCGTTACGTGCTTAAGACTCAGCTTGGTTTTTCCCTTTTGCCAGATGTAGGCCTGGGTATGATAACGCCCTAAGGGAGGCTTATCCGGCGGCCTTCTGCCAACAGTCTACGCCTTGTGAGTGACTCATTCGAAATGAGAGTTACGATGTCCCGTTCTTCAGCAGGAAGGGCTCGAATAGCTTCGATGGCTTTAGAATATCCGCGACCCTCGGGTCGTGGATTGATACCTGAAAAGATGGAAAAGAGTTAGAAAAGGTACAGCTTCGACCAAACATGAGTGTCAGTCCAGGAAAAAGACTTACTTCCTTCCACCCATCTCCTCGCAAAGCCGGGAGGACAACGCACATAAAACCATTCCTGTTTATATAGGGCGAACTTGGTCCATGCCCCAGTTAAGATTTGACACTTGTTATGCGGCTCGAGAAACATGAAAGACGGGCTATCCCTCCGCTTCTTGATGCAATATATGTATCTGATATCGCCCGGAGTAGGGAGCCTAGAGAGGACATTCATGAAGAGGATGCAAGTACCGTAGATGAATGCGTGGCTGTTCGGGTGCAGTTGCGACGGGGCAATGTCGATGTATTGCAGCACATCCCGAAGAAATGAGTTGAACGGTGGCACGCTGCGGACCTAGCACATAAATATATTACAAGTTGTGTATCCAACTGGGGGCAAGTGTGGGCGATCGTGCCTCGATGGAACTAACATGTCGTCGAAGGGGATTCCATGGACATCATATCCGACGGAGTGAACTTTCATTAATCTTCCAAGCCTGTGAATCGACTGGGTTGTCCAAGAAAATTGATGCCTCCAGAGCGTCGGGAGCTAAGTTATGAGTAGGGGAAGTCGGCGGGTTTGAAGTATCTACGACTTCTTGTCTAGACGACGGGCTAGGTCTGTCCGAGATCGTAGCAGAGCTAGATTTCCTAGACATCTTTAATAAAGATTGAATCTAGCAGAGCACTTGTTTGAACTATACTTGAAAAATAATCGACGTTAGACTTAACAATATAAATATTCCCCCCATGTGGTGTTTGAACTAATGTGATAATTCAAATATAAGTGCTGAGAAATTGAAAGTCACATATTTGATGGTATAAAGTTGAGCTTTGAATTGTCGCCTTCGAAGACCGTCATCGCTAACCGTCTCCGAAAGCCCACCCTATGATGTTTTCAATTTTAGGCTCGGACATTGGCACTATATGTTAAGGGCAATTATCCATTTTTTTCGATTTAGGTTCAAGCTTGTGATTATTAAAACTAGGGAGTTATCAGTCTAGATTTGTTCGATATGCTGGTTCGCTTAACTCTTTGTCTAGTTCTTGTCATATGATTAGGCAAGGGGAATAAGTGAATTCGACGAGGGTTATGTTCAAGTTGGAATGATTTCGACTGTTGTTATCAATTCATCAAGGGTCAAGGCCAAGCGACACTTGAAACACACGACCTAAACGTCGTTCGGCCTAAATGCCGTTCGGCCTAAATATCGATCTGCATTCATTCTGTTCGGCCTTCATTCTGTTCGACCTTCATATCGATCGGCCTTCATTCTGTTTGACCTTCATTCTGTTCGTCTTTAATTCTGTTCGGCCTTCATTCTGTTCAGCCTTCATTCTGTTCGGCCTAAATGAAAGTGTCATTCGACATAAGTATCACTCTTCCAACCCTTCCTATTTGCCGTTCGGCACGAGGCAAATCATGCTGAGCTGCTTCGCTCGGCATTCTGCCCTTAACATCACTTCTCTTCTTTTCCTCCATCTCTCCTGACCGACATGGCCGAGTCCTACGGCAAGTCACACCAAACCATGGCCATGACGATCCACACCACTAGGCCTTATCTCTAATTCCATTCCCATGCAGCCTTATAATCACTAAGCATTAAAAGATCATGCCAAGCCACAACAATGCATCCTCCACTAACTCCCACCATTCGAGCGCCTCCTACTTTCTATATTCTATGAAGGATTCACAAGTTCGATTTTTGTGTTATGCTTCCTAATTTGAGAAAATGATCGAGTGATTCTTACCAAAGAGAACAGCGGGAGCTTGGGAGTCTATGAGCTTGGGATTGAGAGTTGTTCGAACTTAATTTGGGAAGAAGCTCTAGGAAGGGCTTGTTGGATTCAAGGTAGGAAGAGGAGCTCGGAGAGGTGAACGAAATTCACGAAAGGTAAGTTACGTGTTTTGGAAAATAACGGAGGTAAAAAGTGAAAAGAGAAGAAGCAGTGGCATGCCGAGTTTTATAGGGAAAGATAGGAAGACGAAGGGACATTGACCGGTAGAACCGTTCAGAACGCATCATTCGCTCGGCTTTAGCTATGCTGATCGGCATTTTGTATGTCGTTCGGCATGCATTGCCTCACCCGCTATTCACAAGAAAACACCATCGAGAAGAATAAGCCAACGCTCGAAGCGAAGGATGGAGGACTCACGATTTAAAGAGCATCATTTTCGATCACGTGATGCACTTTGGGGGGCAAGTGTTACCTGGATATTTGACCAGGCAACTAGGCGCTCGGCATTTGCATACCATTCGGCATCCCGAGCGTTTGGCACAACATGCTTGGTTGGCTTCCGAGAACGATCGGCACAACTAGTTCGATTGGCATTCAAGTTCATTCGGCATCCAGGGATGTTCGACATCCAAGAACGTTTGGCATTCAAGAATGTTCGGCATTCAAGAACGTTCGGCATTCAAGTGCGTCCAGCATTCAAGTGCGTTCGGCATTCAGGAGTGTTCGGCATTCGAGATCATTCAACATCTAGAGGTGTTCGGCATTCATGCCTCGATCAGCATTCGAGATCGTTCGACATCCAGAGGTGTTCGACATTCATCCAATCTCGATCGGCATTCGAGATCGTTTGACATCCAGAGGTGCTCGGCATTCATTCCTTGATTGGCATTCGAGATCGTTCGACATCCAGAGGTGTTCGGCATTCATCCAATCTCGATTGGCATTCGAGATTTTTCAACATCTAGAGGTGTTCGGCATTCATCCAATCTCGATCGACATTCATGCCTCATCCGGCATACAAGATCATTCGACATTCCAGCCTCGTTTGGCATCTCCCCTCGACCGGCTTGGGTAATCGATCGGCCTGCACTCTTCATTCAGCACATCACTTTGTTCGGCATGAAGATATCGTTCGGCACTTTGCCATTCGACATCTATAGTTTGGCACACAGAGCTCACTCTTTTTGGGCTGAGGTATTTAGCTACCAGGCCCACCAGGGAAGTCCAACCCATCTTCGTTTATAAATAGAGAGGCGGGGGCACAGTGAAAGGGACCTTTTTTCAAGAACACCAAGGAGACTCTGCCGCATTCAAGACTCATTCAAGACTTAATCTTTTTTGCTTAGCAGTTGTATTTAAGTAATTGGTATATGGATTGTATCTGTAATCGATTATCAAGAAAAGCAATAAAGATCTACCTCAAAATGGACGTAGGCAATTACGCCGAACCACTATAAATCTGGTGTTCATTTTTTCTGCATTTAAATTTACGTACCGTTCTCTGTTTAACTTTACTTTCTTCATTAATCTCTCTATACAATCTCTCTTAAGGGTTTTAGTGACCAATTCTGTTGCTAACATATTACAAGCTTACAAATGTTTTGAATCTTTAATTTAATATTTCTTATGTTTTATATTATATATATATTTGTTTATGTTTGTTTGCGCCAAAATTGGTCACAAACCCCGAATACCGTGAAAGCACCAGTGTATGAATATAAATCAATAATATCCAAACACAAATCTCAGATCTCAGCAAATATTAAACAGCAATCCAAAAGTAAAGAACATAGACACAAGTTTTATAGTGGTTCGGCTATCTCCGGCCTACGTCCACTCCAAAGTTTTTTATCCTTTTTATTGATTATCCTTGATGATTACAGATAATTACAGCAGTTACCAAGTCTAAAACTTGAAATAAACAGCAGTAATGATGTTATGGAATTATTCTGGCAGCGTCCGGGCGTGCTTTCTCTCTCCAAATTCTCCGACCCCTTTTCTGAATGACCAGGGGCTCTATTTATAAGCGTAGGAGGCTGATATTTCTCCTAAAATCCGGGAAGACCGCTTCAGGCACGTGAGGGGGCCCACTCGCCCGAAACCTAGAGATCCGGGCCCACTTTGGGATCAATTCGAAATAAGGTTCAAATCGATCAAGAAACCATCCAATTGAGCTGAAATTTGGTGTGAACATTCTTCAACATGTATGTAAGCTCCTGTGAAAATTTCATTGCATTTGGATTAACGGTTTGGAAGATATGGTGGATTCAAATTTGGGGTTGTCCGTTGCCTATCGCCTTCGAACCCATGCTTCGAACCCATGCTTCGAATCCATCCAAAGCGTGTGTGTACCGATGACGTGGCGCTATTTCTCAGGGTCGACCCTGCTTTGTCGCCGTGTTGAATGCTTTCCTTCCTGAAGATGCGTTCGTATCCATTTTCCACGCTTCGTCCTTATCCATAACTTCACAACGGTCTTGTTCGTATCCATTAACTTGCGTCTCTCTTCGCATCGGTTCCTGGAGTTCACTTCGAATCGATCCCACGTGATATGGTCGACTCGAAACGAGTATGGGGATATCGATACGAAGTGGTCGTGAAAGATGGATACGAACGAGGCCTCACCTGATGGATTCGAACGAAGCTCTCACCTGATGGATACGAACGAAGCTCTCACCTGATGGATACGAACGAGACTGGAGTCGAAATGAGCCATCTGCACCCATCCTGATCGATGCGAAGCACATCGATTCGAAGAACCTCCACATGCTTGCTACCACTCTAGGTTTTCTGCCATCGAACCGAGATCCATCTACCCTTCCTATCTGATCGATACGAGCCTATTGAGTCGAACCAATAACTCGATTGATTCGAACACTATCGAGTCGAAGCAACATCTGATGCGAACTTCACAGAGCTGAATCCATACCAATCGATTCGAAGTGTATCGATTCGAACCTTGTGTGCCTTCGATCGATTCGAACCTGATGGGTTCGAAACGAACACCTTGATGGGTTTGAACAGCCATGCCCTTCCTACCTTGCATCGATCATAACTCCTTCATATGAACTCCAATTAACCTGAAATTTGAAACATAGCCTTTCCTAATCCTTATCATCATCTCCAATTAATTTCGTCCCGATCGGAGTTCAACCAAATTCTGACGATATCGATCGTAGCCTTGATTCCAACCGATCTCCAATCCCGATATCCATAATTCCTTGCCAATTTGTTGATATTCCAGTTTTGACCAAAAATGGGATAACAATGTTTAATACCTATATACTAAAATATAATATGAACCTTAATTAAATTTTATTTTAAATTTGAGCTTTAACACTTTAGCAAATAAATATATACATGTACTATCTCTGTTGTTGTAAAAATATAGAATTTATCTTGAATAACTTTGAAAATAAATATTAAATTTAAACCATAGCTAATCATTTACAATACATATTTATTTGTTAAAAGATAAATTTTCCTAAACTGCAAAATCATATAAAGAAGATCATTAAACAAATATTATCATATTTTCAAAAATTATAATAGGAGGTTATCAAATAAATATCTATCCAAATATTTAAATCTAGTATTTATTATAGTTTAGATTCTTTTACATACATATCTAGATATATATAAATCAGAATTTTATTAGTTCCATTTGCAAATTTAATCCCGTTAATCATCAATTAACAGATGTCCAAAATCTTGGTTGTCACATTCCTCCCACCTTTAAATCTTTTCGTCCCTGAAAAGGAAGGAAACTAGAATTTAAAATTATCCTTTACCATTTTCAACTATAAGCTCCTTTTTATTCAAAACTCAAAAATACTTTAAAATCTATATAATACTATCGAAATAGCTCTATAAAAATACATTGATCAGGCCATCCATGTTCTCACAGAAATTCGGTCATACATTGATCAGGCCGTAGGACAGAGAATCTGTAAGTACTTAGCTGACCCATTTTCAACACCTAGTAAAAATACTTGGAAAATATTTTAGTGAAAATATAGAAAATGTTTTTGAAAAATAGAGGAAACATCTTTGGTAAGAATGTTCTGGAAATCATCACCCCCTCCATGGTCGCAATTAACCCAATGGTTACGTTGCTATCCCGGCAAAATCCATATATAACTGTAGGCACTCCGTGCCACTCGATTACACCATGGGACCCGCCAAAGACCGTAGTTACATCATGGGTTACGTTTCCATCACGTCAAAAGTCCAAGTAACTGTAGGTATCAGCGCCCTCGATTTTCGCTGCCAAATGAAACTTCACCACTCCCACATCGATCACAGACTACATTAGTTAAGTCCCAATGTAGCCTTAGGCTCTCACGGCCTCTTGACTTTCTCTATGTCACCATAGGTCGCAATATACCGATGTTTCGTTTTCATCGCGGAAAAATCAAATGTAGACCGTTGGTTCTCAGAAACTTTAGTTTTTCCGAACTTCTTCCGAGGATTCAATTTAAAGCCTCCCGTTAGGGCTCAAGGCAGACCCACCCCATGGATCTCCTAATGAAGTTCATTCCAATGGGAGCACCTTTTTCTTCAAAGCCAATCTCAAAAAACTTTATATTATACACTTATAGTATCTTTCAAATCATACCCTTTACGATTTACATCAAAATCTCCTTTAACAAAAAGTATATCTCAAATCGATAGTTCCAAACTTGGCTTTCCAAACTCCCAAAATTGATTTTCCTAAAAATCCAAATCCTTTTCAAAATCCATAGGTTCAAAAACCTTTTCCAGAATCATTCTAAAAAACTATTTACACACACACACACACAACTTATCCTTTCCAACTTGAAAATAATCTTTGGATCACTTATATAGATTCCCCTTTTATACTTCAAATGCATTCAAAAACCCTTTCTTCTGGTTCTAGATTCAATCATGAGGGAGCTTATCATATATAACAAATATATATATATATATATATATATATATATATATATAAATAAATTAAGTATTCAAATTTAATTTTCTCTTATAAAGTTACTTACCATATCACTTACTTTCCAAATATTAAATTCCAATAATAGTGATATTCAACTTCCACTTTAATCATCAAAAATTTTCTCAAAATATACCTTTCCTTTCAAAACCATTTCTCATTCTTTCAAAATTTCAATATCTATTTCATTTAAGCACGTATGATATACATATACCATCCGTATGCAATATCAAATCTGATCGCTCATGCAATCACACAATTTCACTTCCGAACTAGTATCGTCCACCCGACTTCCTAGTGCGGACTCAGATCAGGTTTCTTGATCAGAGATCGTCATTCTCCTTGCATAGTCATAACCATGATAGAGAATTGCCAGAATCAACAAAAAATCCATATTCAGGGTTCGCCGTTGAAAATCAGTGAAAAATCCTAACTCGGATCGATATACTATCTCGAAATTCTATGCTCAAATCCAGATCAAATCATTATATGAATAGAATAATATACATACATCCTATGTATTTGTCTTCATTGATTATTAGCTAATCAATTCTCTTTTCTATTCACCTTCATTTTGATTCTATTCACTCATCCACATTTGCTCCTAATTTCCATTGGGGTTAACACTTCAATTCTTATCTCAAATAGGTATTCAATTCTAGACAGTTTGCACTCTGACCAATTTTGTGACGCCCCACCTCTATACTTACACTAGCCAAGGACACTACAGGGTAATTTCGTCGTCTAGCATGAAGAATAAGGCTGTTGAGGAGCGACCATCTATGAAATAGCTTTGCGCGAGTACCGATATGTCAGATAGTATAACGTGCATTTCATTTCAAGAGGAAATCGGACATATCAAATACAAACTCAAAGCTGCTTCACAGTGGCTATATGACCCTTAGAAACAAATATAAAATAAGCATAATACATATAGTCATAGATATTCATATTACTAAGGCGAAAATGGATATGAATATAACGCACAAAAGTGTACACCAAAGTAGTGGTCATACAAGATCCACTACATCAGAAAAGAATAGGTATAAGTGCTAGACAAAAGAATAAGTACACATCAAGGAGTCTCTCCAATGTATACTAACAAAAACTACCACGCTAAATTATTTACCCCAAAAGTCAGATTATGGTCCTAGATAAGAAGTCAAGTGGAAGCACCTGCAATACCATGGTCTGACTCTTGTAGTATTATTTATGAAGAAAATAATAAACGAATCAGTCTAGCTATAAATATCATATAAAATGAGACAAGGAAAGAGATATGATAAAAACATATGATAACGAAAATGCCATACTGTGAAAAGTATACATTAGAAAATCAACAAAAATCATACAATATCTCAAGAATCTCAAAGCACCAAATAGAATATCATATTCTTTATTTTATTCACCAAACCCAAATGTTGATAAACATATCATTGTCAATTGCAAAAATTGGTGAAACAAAAATTCTAGAAATCATCAATTAGAAATCGAGAAATCACAAAAGGTGAGGCCTATCACTAACGGGAGAATGAAAACTCACCAACACGTGTATCACAAACGGAATGCTATTCCATGGCGGCTAACCATAGAGCCGGTGCAACGACGCGGTACAATAACGATACGTCCAGTGAACCAGAAACTCAAATAATTCGGAACAACAATGTAGTACAATAACGGTAAATCCAATGAACCGAAGCACAAATAATTCGAAACACCAAAATAGTACAATAATGGTACGTCGAATGAACCGAAATGCCGGGACATCGATGTAGTACAATAACGGTGAACGCCATAAAAGAACATGGGTTGCTATCCTATAAAAATGAGTCGAAACTCCAAAGAATCCATAGGTCGTTAGCCTATAAAATGAGACGAAACTCCATAAATCGAGGTATACTCCTCTATGTGGACAAAGAGAGACGAAATTCAACATAACGGGGTATTGTCCTCTACGCGAACAAAGAGAGACATCGCACATCGCTTGTCTAAATAACAAAATGATCATCGTTGATTGATAAGTGTAAATTACACTAAGCTGGTAAATAAACGAGTTTAGCTTCACATCCCATATCCACTGGCTTAACCTAAATATTTACGAACAAATTTTAGATTTCCACTCGATAATTGTCACAAGATTTCAATCAAACAAGTCCAAGTATTAACCGACGAAGTAAACGCAAGCATTTCATACCACTTGTTTTCTTAAGCCGTTTAGTTAGATTTCTCCTACGTGTGAGGTAAAGTTTTGTATATACTAATAAATTGGAAAACGGTTTTAAAAGCGAGTTTGATATTGAAAGTAGATGTTGAAATCGTTTTGATGAAAGAGTTTTGATATTTATTACTAGTATTGAAACCTTTGTATTTTAAGGTGACAAACCATAGAAATGATTATTGAAACAATCAATCACTAGAAATTCACATTCGAAGACGTAAACCAAATCCATAGAAATAGATACCAAATCCATCAAAACAGATATTCCCAAAAATCCCAAAAAAGGTGTTATCAAATTCAAAAAAAGTGACGACAACTAATAGGATCCACAAGAATCGATTTAAAATTGGAAATCCACACCAAAAGGCAAAATTGGCTGAGAGAAGCAGGTTCAGTCGACTAAATCCTGTAGTCAGTTGACTGATTCTATGCTTGGAAACTTTCGGTTTTCAGGTTCAGTAGACTGAACCTAGAGGTCAGTCGATTGAATCTATGCTTGGAAACTTTTTGTTTCCAGGTTCAGCCGACTGAACTCTGTAGTCAGTCGACTGAACTCTATAGTCAGTTGACCAACACAGGGACAGCAATTTTCTATCCTTCAAATCTAGTCGACTGAACATATATTTCGGTCGACTAAACTGCAATTTTCAGTATTCTTTGCCTAGCCCCAAGAAGGGAAAAATCCTACCGAAAATGATCGAGCGAGCAACGGAGACTAGGGATTTATACCAAGCGACAACCCAGCCTAATGGGCTCTTCGATACACCCCAGAAACATGTTCAAACAATCAAAGATAGGATTTTAAAGATTTTTGACTTCAAACACCAAAATTGGAATATTCATCAAATAAATTCAATTCGGCAAATAGATAAGGAATAGATTCAGGAATTACTACCTAACAACTATCAAAGTTATGGACATAGATGTGAGTTCAAAAACTCACCTTTTACTCAAAAACGCAAGTGAGAAGCTATAAGGCAAGGCAAGAACAACCACTCTTCAATTTTAACCTAAGAAGCTTCAATCTAAGCTCATAAGAAAGACATTTCCTAAGTTAGGGTGTAAGAAATTTCTGAAACTGAAGAGGAATTGAGATGGAGAAGATGAAGAGAATGCTTACCAAAGCTTCTCCTTGAGTTCTAGCTTGAAGTTGATAATTTCTAAGAGAATTAGGGCTTAGGAATTCCTAATTTCTTTTCCTTTTCCCCATTTTTACCAAAGCTTGAGTGTTAGGAAATATTATGAAGGAATGAAGAGGACCAGAGTGGAGATGGGTTAATTAGTTGGGTTAATGGGCTAAAACCCAAACCCAAAGCCCTAAACGAAAACATCAAAATTTTAATCAACTCCAAACATATCGATGTTTATACTCAAAAGGTCGCAAATGCTATTTTGAACTCAATGGAAGTGGTCTCGAGTCCTAATTCGACTGTTTGCAAGAAGTAGTATTTCGGACTTTAATCCGACTAAAGATGCTATATTTAAATAAAATATCTAAATATATAATCGTAAAAAATGTGGGTTGTTACAGACTCCCCTTCTTAAAGAAATTGCGTCCTCGCAATACTTAAGACGAAAACAAAGAGTAATAACCATAAAAGCATATCAACACAAAAGAATAATTTAAAATGAGAAGCTCACCATAAAGAAGCATGAGAGAGTAAGTCCGGATGTGTTCGCTCAATGAATTCTCTAGATTCCCAGGAGCCATCCTTGGGATTTGTGGTCCATTGAACATTCACAAGAGGGACATCTTTATTTCGAAGGTGTTTAACCTTCGAAGCAATGATACGAATAGAATGTTGCTCATGAGTCAAATCTGGTGAAACTTTGATTTCTTCAATAACCCCGGGCTCAAGAATAAAATCAGATCTTTAAGACATTTTTGTAGTTAAGAGACGTGGAAAACGTCATGAATAACAGAAAATTGAGCCAGCGCAATGACGTAATTCAATAATGGTATGCCCATAATTCGAAACAACGACATAGTATTATAATAGTATGTCCGATGTACCCAAAAATAAAATAAATTGGACAATGACGTAGTACAATAGCGGTACGCCCGTTGAACTTGTCAAAAAGATCATTCCATTCGGACATCATCAAAGAAACAACCGCTTTTTGTTTACGACTAAAGGCATCCCCAACACGATCTCTCCTTCAAGGAATATAAAGAATATCAAGATCACAAGATGCAAAGAACTCAAGCCAACGTTATTGACACAAACTAAGTTCCTTTTGATAAAATAAATACTGCAAAGATTTATGATTGTTGTAGAGAATAAATTTCTCTCCAAAAGAAATAATGATGCCCAATTCTAAAAGCGAAAAAATATCCGCGAGCACTAGATCATGAGTGACATATCTAGTCTCGATAGGCTTTTAATTATATAGAAGCAAAAGTGATAGAATGTTCCCTTTTGCAAGGGAACTGCACCCAAACCAATACGACTAGCATCGACATAAACAATAAAGTCTTGGTTCCCTTTGGGAATCACAATAATAGGAGTATCGAAAAGGAGTTCTTTCAATTGGTCCTCTTTCTCGAAAAGCTAAGACTTTCAAATTTTATAATTATCTTTATGTAATCTTCTTTTTAGAAAAATTTACAATTTACTGTGTCTGACTGTCTCATCATAGCGTTTAGAAGATTCTTATCGATAACGTTGATCAAGCGCATCGACCAGAATTCTTAAATCACTCAATGGGAAAAACAACACAAAATCATCTTCTATATGATAAACATGTCTCTTAAAATTTTTACGAATATCCTTTGCTCGTTTAGGAACAAAATCCAATTATACTTCTAGATATCTTATTAAAAAGATTTGCAATTTTTAAATTTTTGTTTTCACCCAAAATCAGTGAATACAAGGATGGTCTCATCGAGATATTCGCAGAATACTCGATTCATAAGATGGATGAAGTAAGCTGGACAACTCGAATGACATCACGAGTCACTCATAAGCATCAAAACGAGTGCGGAATGTGGTAAGTGGAACGCTATCCTCCACAACTCGTAGCATATGAAAACCGGTGGCATGGTCGAGCTGAAAAGAACTTAGCACCACTCAAAAGAATGCTTAGGTGATAATCCTAAGACAAGCTCAAAAATACCAGAAAATTCACAAACTACTAGAATGAGAGAAATAACATTTTCCTCATCATGTAGGTTTAAAGAATAAAATGGGGCCACCAAATTAGTATCGAAATCATTAAGAAAAATAGAAATCTAGTTATTAGATTGAGAATGTCGAAGATGGATAGTCCACTCAGGACATAGGATATGGCTTCATTATGATTAAGCTAATCCTTTCACAAAAATCATTTCGAAACCTAAGTAGCACATAACATGCAAATTAGATCGGAAAGAAAAATCACATAAAATAATCTCAACATCTTTACAAAGTAAAGTGAGTGTTGTGGGTCCACCAACTGGATTCGTAATTCTCAAAGAAGTCATCAAGCCCAAAAATTTTAAAGAAAAAGAATCAACAAGTTCTTTTGATATAAAATAATGATATGAATCCTACATCAAGAAGAACTCGAATAGGATAATCACAAACCAAATGCCGTTAAGGACAGAATGAGAAATACCTTGACCAAAAGAAGTGTCACTGAGAGTTTGCACATCATTAAGCTTTTCCTCTTTCTTGCTTGGAAGTTTGGGGCATGAAGATAAAAGATGACCTAAACTTTTGCAATAACGACAAAAGAGAGGTTTCAGACATCTATTAGCATAATAGTCCTTAGAACCACAATTGTAGCATTACCCATGACTAGAGGTAGGAGTCTTTTGCTACCGAAGTTGCTTGCTTTCCTTTCTTGTTGGGATAAGGACTCTTGAACTTAATAGGCCTTTTCTTGTTGGTGTCGAAGTTTTGTTTGGCACCATCAACTTCAACATCACTTTCTTTATCGGCCTCTTCAAGTCGAAGAGCGATATCAACAAGCTGATCAAAAGAAACTTCCAGTTTCAAAAGTAGAGGCTTTTTGAGGTTCTTATTCAACCCGTAGACAAAACTCTAATTTTTCTTCAATGAGGTATTAATATACTTGACCCCATATTTAGAGAGAGATTCAAAAGATGCGGCGTAATCCATCACAGAAGATTCACCTTGAACAAGGTCAATAAAGCGCCGGGACAAAGTTACCTTTTCAGCCTTTGACGCAAACTTCAATTCGAACCTTTCCTGGAATTGCTAACAAGTAAGATCCTCTTCAATAATTTCCGAAATCAAAAGCTCATACCAATCTAATGCTCTTTCTTGGAGAATGCTAGAAGCCGCTTAGACTCGATGTAGATCAATAAGATTAATGTGAGAAAAGATGCGGTCATACGATCTAAGCCAATCTTGAATTTCTATAACGCTTTTGGAACCCTTGAATGGCCTTCCACCCAAATCGGTATAATCTCTGCACAAGCGTGCAAACCCGGATCTAGGATGAGTAGGCTTTGGAATGGGTCCGATAGCTTGAGCATTCTTTACAAGATCTAAAAGCTGCTGGACAGTCATAAATACTCCATCCTGAGGAGTAGCACTAGATTGACCGGCGCTGGGACGACCAAGTCTAACCATTTCTTTTCTTTAACAAAGAAAAGAAAGAGGAAAAGGTTATTCTCAGAATGAATATCAAACAATTATGATTGATAGACCATGGCATCATAAAAGAAAACAGGATAGAACGGGTCATATGACTCAAATAAATCCCAAGGCACGATTCCTAAGAAGGACATAGGACAATGATCCTTGCTAGATTATTCTACATTGTTCCGAAGTTTGGCTATGATACCAAGCTATGACACCCCATCTCTGTACTTACACTAGCCAAGGGCACTATGGAGTAATGCCGTCGGCTAGCACGAAGAATAAGGCTATTGAAGAGCGACCATCTGTGAAATTGCTTTGCGCGAGTACCAATATGTCACATAGTATAACATGCATTTCATTTCAAGAGGAAATTTGACATATCAAAACTCAAAGCTACTACAAAGTGGCTATATGACCCTCGGAAACCAATATAAAATAAGCATAATACAAATCAGTCACAGATATTCATATCATTAAGGCGGAAACAGATATGAATATAACACATAAAAGTGTACATCAAAGTAGTGGTCATACAAGATCCACTACATCACAAAAGAATATGTAAAAGTGCTAGACAAAAGAATAAGTATACATCAAGGAGTCTCTATCTCGAATGTACACTAACAGAAACTACCACCCTAAAGTAGTTAGCCCAAAAGTCAGATTATGGTCCCAGATAAGAAGTTAAGTGGAAGAACATGTAATACCTCGGTCTGACCCGAGTACTATTTATGAAGAAAATAATAAACTGATCATTCTAGCTATAAATATCATATAAAATGAGACAAGGCAAGAGATATGATAAAAACGTATGATAACGAAAATGCCATACCGTGAAAAGTATGCTATAGAAAATCAACATAAATCATACAATATCTCAAGAATCTCAAAGCACCAAAAAGAATATCATATTCCTTATTTATTCACCAAACCCAGATATTGAAAAACATATCGTTGCCAATCGCAAAAATTAGTGAAACACAAATTCCAGAAATGAAAAATTAGAAATTCAGCAATCACAAAAGAGGATGCCTGTCACAAACGGGAGCATGAAAACTCACCAACACATGTATCACAAACGGAACGCTATTCCATGGTCATTAACCATAGAGCCGGTGCAATGACGCAGTACAATAATGGCACATCCACTGAACTAGAAACTCAAATAATTCAGAACAACGAAGCAGTACAAGAACAGTACGCCCAATGAACCGAAACTCAAATAATTCGAAACACCACGCAGTACAGTAACGGTACGTCCAATGAACCGAAAAGCCCGAACATCGATGTAGTACAATAATGGTACATCCGATGAACCAAACACCATAAAAGAATATGGGTCGCTAGCCCATAAAAATGAGTTGAAACTCCAAAGAACCCATAGGTCGTTAGCCTATAAAATGAGACAAAGCTCCATAAATAGAGGTACAGTCCCCTACATAGACAACGAGAGACGAAACTCAACATAACGGGGTACTGTCCCCCCACACGGACAAAGAGAGACGTCGCACATCGCTAGTCTAAATCACAAGTGATCATCATTGATCGATAAGTGTAAATTACACTAAGCTAGTAAATAAATGAGCTTAGCTTCATGTCCCTTAACCACTGGCTTAACTTAAATATTTACGAACAAATTGTAGATTTCCATTCGATAATTGTCACAAGATTTCAATCGAACAAGTGCAAGAATTAACCGACAAAGTAAACGCAAGCATTTCAAACCACTTGTTTTACTAAGCCGTTTGATTAGATTTCTCATACGAGTGAGGTAAAGGTTTGTATATACCAATAGACTGGAAAATGATTTTAAAAGCGAGTTTGATGTTGAAAGTAAATGCTGAAATCATTTTGATGAAAGAGTTTTGATATTTACTACTAGTATAGAAACCTTTGTATTTTAAAGTGTCAAACCATAGAGATGATTGTTGAAACAATCAATCACCAGAAATTCACATTCATAGACATGAACCAAATCCATATAAATCTATACCAAATCCGTCAAAACGAATATTCCCGAAAGTCCTGAAAAAGGAGTTATCAAAGTCAAAAAAGTGATAACAACTAATTGGATCCATAAGAATCGATTTAAAATTGGAAATTCACACTAAAAGGAAAAATTGGCTAAGAGAAGCAGGTCCAGTCGACTGAACCCTATAGTCAGTCAACTGATTCTATGCCTGGAAACTTTCGTTTTCCAGGTTCAGTCGACTGAACCCAGAGGTCAGTCGACTGAATCTATGCTTGGAAACTTTCTGCTTCCAGGTTTAGTCGACTGAACTCTATTGTCGGCCGATTGACACAGGGACATGAATTTTATGTCCCTCAGATTCAGTCGACTGAACTGCAATTTGCAGTATTCTCAGCCTAGCCCCAAGAAGGGAAAAATCCTACCTGAAACAATCGAGCAAGCAATGGAGACTGGGGATTTATGCCAAGCAAAAACCCAGCCTTATAGGCTCTTCGATACACCCCAAAAGCATGTTCAAACAATCAAAGATGGGATTTTAAAGATTTTTGACTTCAAGCACCAAAATTGGAATATTCATCAAACCAATTCAATTCAAAGGCAAATAGATAAGGAATAGATGTTAGGAATTACTACCTAACAACGACCAAAGATATAGACATAGATATGAGTTTAAAAACTCAACTTTTACTCAAAAACGCAAGTGAGAAGCTACAAGGCAAGGCAAGAACAACCACTCTTCAATTTTAACCCAAGAAGCTTCAATCTAAGCTCATAAGAAAGACATTTCCTAAGTTAGGGTTTAGGAAATTTCTGAAATTGAAGAGGAATTGAGATGGAGAAGATAAAGAGAATGCTTACCTAAGCTTCTCCTTGATTTCTAGCATGAAGTTGATAATTCCTAAGAGAATTAGGGCTTAGGAATTCCTAATTTCTTTTCTCCTCCCCATTTTTTCTACAGCTTGAGTGTTAGGAAATATTATGAAGGAATGAAGAGGAGTGGTGGGGAGTTGGGTAAATGGGCGGAAACCCAAACCCAAAGCCCTAAATGAAAACATCAAAATTTTAATCAACTCCAAACATATCGATGTTTATACCCAAAAAGGTCGCAAACGACATTTTGAACTCAATGGAAGTGGTCTTAAGTCCTAATTCGACTGCTTGCAAAAAGTAATATTTCGGACTTTAATCCGACTAACGACGCTATATTTAAATAAAAAATTTAAATATACAATCATAAATTATGCGGGTTGTTACAAACTTGTGTTAAGAAAATAGCCTGAAAAATATTAAAATAGATAAGTGGTTGTAAAATAGTTATTAGTTGTAAAACAGTAGTAAAATAGTTAAGTAATTTTAAAATAGTTGTAAAATAGAAATTAGTTTTTAAAATGATTGTAAAATAAGTATATGGTAGTTTGGGTTTTTAAAAAGAAAGGTTGTATAGTAAATAGCTAGGAAAATAGATTTAAAAACAGTTATATTAAAACAATTTATTTGGAAATAATCTCCCAGTCAAACTGATTTAATTACCCAACCTCTATTTCTGATTAATTCAAATCAAATTCAATTTGAACTAATTCTATTCAAATCTCAACTTAAAACCACCTCGAAATTCATAAATTCGAGTTAAAATTTTTAAATGTTGATTTAATCCTTTAAATCAAACCAACTTTACTTGTAAATCAACAACCTGAATCTTTAAATAATTTAATTCTGAGTCCAAATTTCAAAATTCCTTTTTAAATTACCTTTACTTAACATATTTCAAAGTTCAAATAAGTGTTCAAAACTTTTTAAATGATTTAATCTTTAGAATCCAATTTATTACCCAATTTTAACTTCGAAACCAAACCTTAATTTTTTTTCAGCAAGCTCATTTCTAACACTTAAATCGTTAGGTTCAAAGCAATTTCCCTTTCATAAGTTCAATCTTATTTCTATTTTATTTCAGTAAGGATGTATATTACCTCAACCCATTCCTTTATTAATTTAAAATAATCCAATTCTCAGTTTTATAGATTATTACTAACAACATGATGATATTAAGATAAGTCAAAATAAATAAATATCCAAATTATTTAAAACATTCATCAATAACATCTAATTCCAATTTCCGGATCTCAAATCCATTTTGAGATCACACATACTTCCCTCCAATCCAACCCATTTGACTTCCTAAGTTTTAAAATCCAGGGTAATCTCGTACTTCACTCCGAGTTCATAACTTATTATAGTAAACACTTACTTCACAAATCTGATCCCTAAGTGCCCTTACTTAGTTACAATGGTCCAGTTTACTTAAATCATTCCATTCCAGCCTATTAATTTCACATATCAAATCTATAAAGAATTATTGTAGATCCAAATCGAAGTGGTTTTTGTGTATTTACTGATACCCGACACCGGTCTCTTCGAACCCAATGTCATCTTAACCCAAGTTATTCAAGTGAATACAATTCAATTTTAAATACAGGATGTCACTTTTACACAACAATTCAGCATCGATAGATAATCACATTATTACTGTTCAACCAAAACACATCATATCACAAACATTTCCTATCAGATATATCAACCAATTCAAGGCATTCAATATAATTAATCATCCATACACAAGATTAATTGGTTGTTCAATTCCTAATTAATTCAAATTAATCTCCAAATAAATTAATTACCTTTAAATCCTGCTTAATTAACATTAATTAATTATAAACCTATTTATTACTATTTTAATTAATAAATGCAATTAACTCATCAACCTTAAGTTTTTAATTAATTACACTATAATTAATTAACCTTTAATTACTCTCATCAATCAATTATACCATGCTTAATCACATTCAAGTAATTACCTTTTAATTAATTTACGTAGGTAATTAACTATACTTACTTACTTACATTAATTAATCTCATTTATTAATTATCCAACTTAAGTAATTATCCTAAATTAATCACTTAAATTAATTATTCCTAATTAATATCCTTAATCACTTAAGTTAATTTATAAACCCTTAATTAATCATATTAATTAATGACTTTTAATTAATTACATTGATTATTTATCCATCAATAATCAAGACATTAATTAATTTAAGGTAAACTATTCTCTTAATTTAACTACTAAATCATTTTTAAATTCATTTGAAAGCACATAGGAATAAAATTATATAATTAACTTATTATATTTAGCTTTGAAAACCCTAACTTAAAAAAACTCGGGTCTAATCCGAAAACCCCCGAGCTAACTTAAGTTCAAATTATCAACTAAGTATTTTGAAAACATTTCTTTCCTATACCCTTTTCTTCATTTTATTCTTCCTCATATTTCCTTAACTATCTTTTATTCCTTTTATAAATTTAATTACTATATCCAACTGGCCCACTACCTCCCAGCCTACTCAAGACCAGGACCTACGAAACAACGAATTCCTTCCTCCCATCATCTTATTTCTTCAAGAAACAATTAAATTTAAACTTCAGGCTTGAACAAAAAGTAGTGTACGTATCCGTGCACGCTTCCTCCGATGATCGTTCCCCGCTGTCGATCATCCGTACCAATCTTGCACAATCACCCTATCCTATCCAACCACCCAAGCCTCAACGAACAACCCCGTTCGAAAAAATAAGCTTCGACCCCCTATTGCAAATGATCAAATACACATCAATCGCCATGCTCCGACCACATTACTACCATAAACCCTCAAACTTCATCGGAAGACCCGCCTCCCCTTCATGCGTTGCTTCCTCCATGCGCACAGCCTTCCTGTGCCATCGGGTCGCCGCAAAGGCTAGCGAAATAACCTCGACCCTAAAACCGACCCAAACCCTAAATCTCCCTCTCCTCACTGCTACAACTATCAGAAAAATGTGCCCCCATTTTTTTTGTGACCGCCCACCCTCGACCCTTCTCTGGCCATAATCCCAAGGCTTCAGAGCCTCGTGATCAACTGTAGTCGATGGAAAACCCTTTTTCGATCAACCTAAAGATTCTCTTCGAATTCATTCTTAACAATTATGATTTTTCCTTTAAAAATCATCATTTCCAATATCGGGTTAGATCATATAAACAAAACTTGAGTTTAAAATACTTTACTTTCTGACTTGAATTGATTTACCACTGTAATTTTCTTTTTCGACAAAATTACTTCATATATATATATATATATATACACACATACTTGAAACCATTTTAAAAATTGAATCTGATATAGAAAAACAATTTCCTTTCAAAGATCATAACATAAAACTTTTTATATAAGGAGATATAAATTATTGAACTTTATTTAGTTGATTTGAATAAATAGAGAGCAGTTTTTTTTATTTATACACAGGCATACACGCATATACACACAGGGATTCAACTACACTTCAGCAAAATTTCATCCATGCAATCATCATTCACAATATAGCCTCAAGACATTTCATATGCATCAGAAAATAATCAAATTAAGCTTTTCAAATAGATGTTTACTCACCTTAAATGTCGAACAAAGAAACACAGATGCTTTGAAGTTGAAACTGTACTTGAAATTGAAATAGCATGCTTATTTAACTTGATTTTAGTTGATTTTGAACTCGAATCTTTCTTTATGTCTTTTTCTTAGCTTTGTTTTAAATTTGTAATAATTGAAAAAGTTTTTGTTGATTTATCTTTTGATTTTCTTTTGATTCTCAGGTTTTTGAAATGTAAAAAAAATGAAGCCTGGTTCTTCTTTCTAATAAATGTTATTCATATTTTAAATTAAAAGAAAATGCCACTTGTAAATGCAGTTTCTCTAAGCCTACACATGTTCAAGTGCATGAATTACAAGCTTAGAAATGTTTTGAATCTTTAATTTAATATTTCTTATGTTTTATAATATATATATATATATATATATATATTTGTTTATGTTTAATACCTATATATTAAAAGATAATACGAACCTTTGTTAAATTTTATTTTAAACTTGAGCTTTAACACTTTAACAAATAAATATATACATGTACTATCTCTGTTGTTGTAAAAATATAGTATTTATCTTGAATAACTTTGAAAATAAATATTGAATTTAAACCATAGCTAAACTGACGCAGCGGATATTACGAAAACGATGAAATCGATGAAAATGTAGCAATCGGTGGATTGAAGATACTGAAAGGCCCAAATTCGTTGATCACAAAGATATCGAATTCTAGTTATCTTCGACACGTTGATCGCACACGATACCGTGAGAGAAGATCTTCAATTCTTCAAGCGTTGATCAAGCGCACTTGATTCCGCGAATCGGCTTCAACAATCGTTGATTCGAGCGCACTCGAATACCCAAAAGTGGAGATAGGAGGTTACACTCAACTACCAATTTAAGATGAAAGCACACAACAATCAACAAGAAATTTTATTCAAAATCCACTCACTTGAAATGTACAACTCACTCCCTATTTATAGCCCTTTTACAACCGGCTCCATAAGTCGTTGCCGACTCATGACTTACGACTCATCATAAGTCGTTAGCGACTCAACGGTACACACTATCCACGACTCATAAGTTGGCAGCGACTCAATCATCATGCGACTCAGTATATGTCAACAACGACCTAACACAAACATGTACAGACGACTCAAGAGACATACAAACACACTACAACATCACATAACACATACGACTCAACAAGATGCGACTCAACAAAACAACATAGGTTACACGACTCACGACATAGTATAAACAAGACTGACTCGCGACCTACGACTCAGCTTAAATCGGCAGTGACTTAAAGAAAGCCTTCAGAAAACTCCATACGACTTAACTCCGAACGACTCATCTCCGAGCGACTTATCCCTGAACGACTCATCTCCAGGTGACTTAACTTCGTTCCTTCATTATGTCGTATAACAATAGGTCGTAGCTCGTTCCTGTTAGGTCGTGGAAACGACTTATCGTAATATGGTACTACCTCGTTATCTCATAAGTTGATGAGTCGGGCTTCCTTTAGGTCGTAACCCGTAAACTCGTTAGGTCATAAACTTAATGCCATTTCCCTCTCTGGTTCCTTGTTAAGTTGTGAACGACTTAGGACTTCTTCGTTAGGTCGTGAAAGCACCAAAGATGTACCCCGCGTTACCTCGTTAAGTCGCTCGCGACTTAAGCTTAATCCGTCTTCATCCTTAAGTCGTTGAGACGACTCATTGGTATGGTTAGGTCGGTCTCGACCTAAGTTTTTAGTCAGATGGCCTGCATCATCCTCCACGGATTGAGAAAAATTCGTCCTCGAATTTGTAAGTTCTTCCACATCGGATTGTTCATCCCCATAATATGGCATAAGATGCTTAACATTGAATACGTCAGAAGTGTACACATCCTCCGGCAGCTTCAACTTATAAGCATTTTCATTAATTCGTTTCACAACTTTGACAGGACCAATTTTTCTGGCTTTTAACTTGTTATAAGCGCCCACTGGAAAACGATCCTTCGTTAACACAGCATACACCAAATCACCTTCGTTAAATTCAACATTTCGTCGCTTCAAGTCTGCAGTCTGCTTATATTTCTCATTTGCTCTCTCCAATCGTTCCTGAACGATTCTATGACATTCAGTTAATTCATCAACAAAATCAACAGCCCGTTTAACCATCCCCTTTGGTTGTGGCACTACCGTTAGGTCCAACGGTCCCCTTGGTAAATTTGAATATACAATCTGAAATGGACTGAATCCCGTACTACGATTCACTGCATGATTATGAGCAAACTCTGCCTGGCATAACTTCATGTCCCAACTCTTCAGATTATCCTTCGCAAGACATCGCAACAAATTTCCCAACGATCTGTTGACAACTTCTGTTTGTCCATCTGTTTGCGGATGATAAGCACTACTAAATTTCACCTTTGTTCCCACCATCTTCCACAAACTTAACCAAAAATGGCTTAGAAATCTGGTATCCCTGTCCGAAACAATAGACTCTGGCAACCCATGTAAACGATAGATTTCTTTAAAGAACAACTGAGCAACACGAACAGCATCCGCCGTCTTTTTACAAGCAATAAAATGTGCCATTTTCGAAAATCTATCCACCACAACAAATATAGGATCATTTCCCCTTTGAGTTCTAGGCAAACCCAACACAAAATCCATACTAATATCAACCCATGGTTTAATAGGCAGGGGTAATGGCATATATAACCCCGCATTCGTAGCCGTTCCCTTCGAAACCTGACAGATATGACATCTCTCCACAAATCTTTCTACCTCTTTCCTCATTGACGGCCAAAAATAAGTTTGAGAAATCAAATGCAATGTACGATCACGGCCCACGTGTCCTTCCTCGTGCAACTCTTTGATAATCTTCAATCTCAAACTGCTCTCTGGAATACATAATCGATTTCCTTTAAACAAGAATCCATCAACCATCATAAATTCATCAGTATCTCCATCCTTAACTTTCTCAACGAACTTTGCAAAGTAAGGATCTTTGTCAATCAACTCTGGCAATAATTCAAACCCCATCACCTCAACTTTCATTGCAGTTAGCAAATGACTCCTCCTACTCAAAGCATCAGCCACACGATTTGTTACACCAGATTTATGCTTCACAACAAAAGTAAACTGTTGCAAATAAGCCATCCGTGATGCATGTCTCGCTGAAATCTTATCCTGCCCCTGCAAATGCTTCAACGCCTCATGATCAGTGTAAAGAACAAACTCTTTCTGAAATAGATAATGCCTCCAATGTTTAACAGCTTGCACCACAGCATAAAACTCAACATCGTATGTACTATATCTCATCTTTGCCCCTGATAACTTCTCACTGAAATATGCAACTGGTCTTCCTTTTTGACTCAAAACTCCACCAATTCCAACCTTTGATGCATCAGTGTGTAGCTCAAACAACAACTGAAAGTCTGGTAATACAAGAATTGGTGCTGTCGTCAAAAGTTCTTTGATTCGTTCAAAAGCAACTCCTGCTTCCTCCGACCAAGAAAACTGTTTCCCTTTCATGCAATCAGTAACTGGAGCCATCACGCTACTGAAGTGTGGAATGAATCTTCGGTAGAATGATGCCAATCCATGAAAACTTCCAACTTCAGTGATAGTTCTCGGTTGTGGCCAATTTCTAATAGCTTCAACTTTACTTTGGTCCACTTGGATTCCCTTTTCAGATACAACATATCCCAAAAATAAAACACTTCGAGTCATGAACACACATTTCTTCGTAGCTGCATAAAATTGTTCCTCACGAAGAATAATTAACACCTTTCTCAAATGCTCTACATGCTCCTCTGTGCTCGCACTATAAATCAGAATATCATCAAAGTAAACTACAACAAACTTTCCAATGTATGGTCTGAAAATTTGATTCATCACCCTCATAAATGTACTTGGTGCATTTGATAGACCAAACGGCATAACCAACCATTCATATAGACCTTCCCTCGTCTTGAATGCGGTCATCCATTCGTCTCCAGGTCTAATCCGAATTTGATGATATCCGCTTTTCGAATCAATCTTTGAAAAGATAATAGCCCCACTCAACTGATCTAGCAAGTCATCCAACCTTGGCATAGGAAATCTATAGCGAACGGTAATCTTGTTCAATGCTCGACTATCGGTACACATTCTCCATGTTCCATCCTTCTTCGGCACCAACAAAGCTGGTACTGCACAAGGACTCAAGCTTTCCTGAACACGTCCCTGTTCTAACAACTCTTCCACTTGCCTTCGTAACTCCTCATGTTCCTTCGGACTAATTCGATAATGTGGTCTATGTGGTAATATTGCTCCCGGAACAAGATCAATTTGATGTTGAATGTCTCTCAGTGGCGGTAACTCCTTAGGTAACTCTTCTGGAAATACATCCTCAAATTCTTTCAAAACTGGCTTCACTTCTTCTGGAATGTCAACCTCTTCACTACAATCTCGTCCAATCAACAAGAATACTTCAGGCTCCTTTTCAACTTCTTTAACAAACTCCTTCAAAGATATCAAAGTTTTCAGTTCTTCGATCTCCTCCAACTTGCTCTCCTTCTGTTGTTGCTTCTTGGGAACTAAAGTGATTTTAGTACCTTCGAACATGAAACTATAGCTATTAGCACGACCATCATGTTGCACTGCTCTATCAAACTGCCATGGTCTGCCCAACAACAAATGACACACATCCATGTCTACCACGTCACACCAAATTTCGTCTTTGTACTTCTTCCCAATAGAAAAATTCACACAAACCCTTCGACACACCTTCACTTCACCACCCTTCCTCAACCATGATAACTTGTACGGTTTAGGATGCTTCTCAGTTTTCAAGTTCAACTTCTTTACTGCTTCTGTAGAGATAATATTATCATAGCTTCCAGCATCAACAACGAACTTGCAAACTTTTCCCAGAATAGTGCATGTCGACTGAAAAATATTGCTCCTCAACCAACTAGAATCCTCCTCTTGCTTTGGTGTAAGACATGACCTCCTCATCATAAGATTACAACCTTCATCTCCGGACAATAAGTCTTCCTCCTCAACTGGTAATGAATTAGAACATTCTGCATCTACATCCTCTTCTTCAATCTCTGCAACCATTGCTCTCTTCCTCGGCTTCGGACATTCATTACTTTTGTGACCCAACTCCTGGCAATTATAACACTTGAAACCACTGTTAACCTTCACCTTCTCAGCCTCCTTCACAACTGGCTTACTGACAGGTTTAGGAACATTAGAACTCCCACTAACACCCTTTATTGAATTATTGGAATTAGTAAACACACCACCTCCACGCCTTCCCTGCTTCTCCCAAGCCAACGCTTTCTGATGTGCTTCTGCAACAGTTCTTGGATCGAACATATTAACCATATCCTGGATCTGCATTCGTAACCCTCCAACAAACCTAGCAGTTAGCTGTTCTTCTGTCTCCATAATATCATTTCTGGCAATGAGTTGGTAAAATTCATCTGCATAATCATTAACTGACTTCGTTCCTTGCCTCAGATTCTGCAATCTCTGGTACATAAGTGATTGATAGTTGTAAGGTAAAAATGTAGCTCTCATCAACTTCTTCATCTTATCCCCAGACTCAATCTTTGACTTCCCCATTCTCTCCCTCGTAAGTATAGTTTGCTGCCACCACGCCAAAGCCATCACCCTCAACCTAGTAGCAACCAACTTCACTCTTCTATGCTCAGGAACCTCCTTGAAATCAAAGTTCTCTTCAACATTTGACAACCAATCAAGAAATTCTTCAGCTACCATTCCACCCTTAAACTCCGGAATCTCCATCTTCATACCTGATTCCCATCGACGATCATCTTCAACATTTCGATAAGAATTTCGAACTTGGTCTCGATCTCGATAGTGAATGCTAGCTCTATCACCTTCTTCATGCATGCTTCTTCGACTATGTCTCTCTTCATCTCTATATGGCTCATTATCAAATTCACGTTGACTTCTTCTCTCTTCATGTCCATAGTCATGGTGATCTCTCCTTGATGAAATTGATGTTTCTCTTCTTTCTCTAAAAGATTGCGGTGATACCCTCCTCGCTTCCGTAACCGATGGCGAAACTCGGTTTCCTCCATGGTTCGAGTTTGGTGATCTCCTCCTTTGAGTTTGATTCAAATCATTCATCAACTTCTCTAACTTTTCAATGCCTTCATCAAATTTCTCATTAATTCGTTGTTCCATTTGCTCGGCTTCTTCTCTTCTATACAACGCTTCAACATTTTGATGACGATTAGCTCTCCTTGGTGGCATGATTAAATTTCACAACACTTCAACAAATACTTCAAAATTCTTCAACAAAGCTTCAACACAACAACAAGTCACGGCCTCAACCTTGACTCGGCAATAGCTCTACACAGCTTAACTTGGCTCGGCTCAAGGTCTCCAAGCAACTTCAAATTCAAACACTTCTCCAACTCTAGATCCAAAATGAAATGGATCGAAATCTTCAAACTCGTTGCAACTTCAAGATGAACACGATAAACTCCACTTCAAACTTCAACTTCAAAATTGGCTTCAAGTCTCGGCTTAGCTATGATTGGCTAAGTCTAGCTCCGATACCAAAACTGACGCAGCAGATATTACGAAAACGACTAAATCGATGAAAATGTAGCAATCGGTGGATTGAAGATACTGAAAGGCCCAAATTCATTGATCACAAAGATACCGAATTCTAGCTATCTTCGACACGTTGATCGCACACGATACCGTGAGAGAAGATCTTCAATTCTTCAAGCATTGATCAAACGCACTTGATTCCGCGAATCGGCTTCAACAATCGTTGATTCGAGCGCACTCGAATACCCGAAAGTGGAGATAGGAGATTACACTCAACTACCAATTTAAGATGAAAGCACACAGCAATCAACAAGAAATTTTATTCAAAATCCACTCACTTGAAATGTACAACTCACTCCCTATTTATAGCCCTTTTACAACCGGCTCCATAAGTCGTTGCCGACTCATGACTTACGACTCATCATAAGTCGTTAGCGACTCAACGGTACACACTACCCACGACTCATAAGTTGGCAGCGACTCAATCATCATGCGACTCAGTATATGTCAACAACGACCTAACAGAAACATGTACAAACGACTCAAGAGACATACAAACACACTACAACATCACACAACACATACGACTCAACAAGATGCGACTCAACAAAACAACACAGGTTACACGACTCACGACATAGTATAAACAAGACTGACTCGCGACCTACGACTCAGCTTAAATTGACAGCGACTTAAAGAAAGCCTTCAGAAAACTCCATACGACTTAACTCCGAACGACTCATCTCCGAGGGACTTATCCCTGAACGACTCATCTCCAGGTGACTTAACTCCGTTCCTTCATTATGTCGTATAACAATAGGTCGTAGCTCGTTCCTGTTAGGTCGTGAAAACGACTTATCGTAATATGGTACTACCTCGTTATCTCGTAAGTTGATGAGTCGGGCTTCCTTTAGGTCGTAACCCATAAACTCGTTAGGTCATAAACTTAATGCCACTTCCCTCTCTGGTTCCTTGTTAAGTTGTGAACGACTTAGGACTTCTTCGTTAGGTCGTGAAAGCACCAAAGATGTGCCCGCGTTACCTCGTTAAGTCGCTCGCGACTTAAGCTTAATCCGTCTTCATCCTTAATTCGCTGAAACGACTCATTGGTATGCTTAGGTCGGTCTCGACCTAAGTTTTTAGTCAAATGGCCTGCATCATAATCATTTACAATACATATTTATTTTTTAAAAGATAAATTTTCCTAAATTGCAAAATCATATAAAGAAGATCAGTAAACAAATATTATCAGATTTTCAAAAATTATAATGGGAGGTTATCAAAAAATATCTATCCAAATATTTAAATCCAGTATTTATTATAGTTTAGATTCTTTTATATACATATCCAGATATATATAAATCAGAATTTTATTTGTTCCATTTAAATATTTAATTCTGTTAATCACCAATTAACATATGTCCAAAACCTGGGTTGTCACAAAGCCAAACTAAGATTATGGCCCAACTTCTCAAGGATATTTTCTTAATTTCTGAAGGGGACGATAAAACACAAGGCATGAGAAGTTCTTAGAGAAGAAGACCGTTGGAACTAAGCCGGGCCACAACTGATCGAATGGGTCAATTTCAGAAAAACTACCATTTTGGAACTTTATTGGGCTTTTGAAGTCTACTTCATTTAAAACTTTTCTGAATTCCTTTAAAAAATTTATTATTTTATTTAAATTTATAATATTGTTTTGCATTATATCATTTATACTATATTATATGTATATATGTATCATATACATATATATGTATTTATGCATATGCAACAAAATATATTATGTACATGTTTAACATGCTCGTATATAGATGTTGGGATTTACATTGCAATAGACATGTTTGCCCCTTGCGTATACAAGTATGCTGTCTAGATGTTTAAATATATATGCATCAAAATATAACACGCACACGTGTGTGTATATATATGTGTGTGTACATATATATATGTGTGTGTATATATACTTATAAAATACTTTAACATCTATTACATTCTTAAAATCTGAACATTTTTAAAAATAATATTTATATATAAACATATAATAAGTTATATATATTTATATTTATATGTACATATATATCAAATAAATAATAAAATTTATACATGAATTTCATGTCTTTTTCTCTTAGGCCAGAACTATATTTATAAAAAGATTTTATAATTTTTGGTTTTATGTAATTAATTAAAACAATTATAAAATTATAAAATCACATGAAATTATTATTTAAAAATAAATAAAAAATTATTTTTGAAAGGAAACATGTTATAATATTAAATATAAAATTTTGATCAAAATTATTATTATTTGTAAAGCTATATATAATTATATTTTACAATTTTATAAATGATTTAAATCAAGTAAATATATTATATAATAATAATAATAATTTTTTTACACTGCGAGTTGATTTTCACATAAATGAATTTTTTTATTTAAAACATGAATTATATATTTATAATTATATTAACTTAGGGCTTATATAATTAGATCTATGGAATAATATTATGTGGAAAAAATAATTTTTTAATTCTCTAGTCGAAACTTATTTTTATCAGGAGTAAAATCTCAAATTTTAAAGCATGCATTGTATATAGGGAAATCAACAGTATGGGTTTCCGTCCAAGCCTGGGCTGAACCCACCCTATTAATGTGGGTACAGGTTTTTCCTTAACTACCTAGGCCCAACCTACAAACTGGTACGATTTTATTAAAGCTCAGTTCGATTAGGGCCAATTCGATTATTAGTTTTATGTCATATTAAAATATGAGCGTGTATGTTATTTGTTTACCAATTTATTTATTTGCGTTTAAATGTATTTTTGCTTATTTTTGTTGTGAACTTGGCTACAGCACCATCCAATTTGTACGTTAACATTGTTAGTGTATAAATTATGCAAAAATTGCAAGTTTAATGTATGGTTGTAACATTAATATTATGAGTTAGGTACGTAATATTACGCAACAAGCTTAAAAACCCCGATGTGTCGGGCTCGGGTATTGATTTTGAAACATCATATGGGTTCAAGCCTGGCTCAGGTTTTGATTATCGTAATTCGGCTCATGTCTAGGTTTTAAGATATCTAGACTAAACCCGGTCCGTTCCTAGGCCTAATTATGTATTTATAATCATTTTAAATTAAAACTAGGGTAATTATATCATCATTTAGATAATATTGTTTAATAATATTTTAATTATGACCATGAACACTATAATATTTGCAAATGAAAAAAATTATTGCTAATGCACATAAAAACAACAACCGTCATATATGACAAAGAGTTATTTACCGATTAGCAACATATCTGATAAACTGATATGTAGAACTATATTAAATAAAAATTAATATGAATTGGTAATTTATATAATTACCTTTTATCAATGCCAAATGATCACACCTAGAAGCATTGAAATGAACTCCAGAATCAAATTCAATTTTGAAGGTGCTGTCTCTCGAATTGCTAACCATCGTCTATTGAATAGCTTTGAATTTGAAGTGAATTTATGTTTGAATTTTAATGTTGGGATAGGGTGCAAATTGCTAAATATTTGCAGTAAAGATAGGAGAAAAAGGTTGTGATATGAGAGGGATAGGATCTAAATATAATGGAGAGGCTAAAGAGTGAAAAGAAGATCATGATCCTAAAATCTACCTTACTCTTTCTTTTTCTTTTTTAAATTAAATAATCCTCCCTATCTTGCCATCTAATGGACAGCCACAACAAGGCCATATAAGGTCGACTAAAATATGTCCCATTCTAGGCCCTAAAATATTACAAACCCAAACAATGTTCGGTACATTTAAATTCAAATTTAATTGCCCTATATCAATCAACATATTTATAACTATTATAAATACATTGTTTAACATTATTATATACCTCAAATAAATTTTTTTAATTAACAATTCGTAAATATTAATTAATTTAATGAGTTTATAATAATTACAAGCTAACTAGATCGGTTCAAAAAATGAGTATTCAACATTTCAGTTATGTGACTTGTAGGCGTAAATTTGGATAGCGGTTAAAATCAAACAATTCAAATATTAATGTTCACAAGTCACTTAGTGGGTGGAGTGACATTATGATCGAATTTATCACTTACTTGGTTTTGGTAAAATTCAATTTCATTTTGTTAAGTGTTACCGAGTAGTGACTATTATTTACACCAATTCACTTCGTCAAAACTGTTTCACTTCAAACTTATTGTAACAACTCGATATTTTCCGCCATTCACATCCACACATGCCGGACTTGAATTTCCCAAAATACCGCGTTGTAAATAAATTTGGAGAAAATGAAATACAATCACAGAATCCTAGACACAGAAATACCAAAATAACACGTAATGGAGATTGAAATAACTCGATTCTGACTTGAAACGAAGTCGCAGCGACGCTCCAAAGTCGGACCCGGAAACAGTGAATACACTGTTTCAGGCTGAGATCCGGGTCCCTCTTCGACAGCAATTTCGAAGAGTCAAATGAACTCGGATACTAATCAAACTTTCTAGAGATGGTGTTCGGAACTCCAGCTTTCCAACGAGTCCAAAAACGTTGGATTTCGACCACGGATGTGACCGTGGCGATGTCACAAAGTTTCAGTCCCAAAACTGAAACAGAAAAAAATGCTTTATATATATATATATATATATATTTGGGCCCCCCAGCCCGCTTGGGCTGGGGAGGGTCCAGCCCACAGCCCAATCGAGCTGGGCGAAACTCATGCACCCAGCCCAATTGGGCTGGGGCGGAACACATGCCCCCTGCCCAATTGGGCTGGGGCGAAATGCATACCCCCAGCCCAATTGGGCTGGGGCGAAATGCATGCCCCCAGCCCAATTGGGCTGGGGCGGAACTCATGCCCCCAGCCCAATCGGGCTGGGGCGAAACTCAAGCCCCCAGCCCAATCGGGCTGGGGCGGAACGCATGCCCCCAGCCCAATTGGGCTGGGGCGAAACACATGCCCCCAGCCCGAAGCGGGCTGGGGCGATGGGATGTGCGCCAGCCCATGCGGGCTGGCCTGCTTCTGGCTAGCCCCACTGGGCTAGCCTGCTGTGCCTGGGTGTAGCCCAGGCCTGCCCTGGTGCACCCAGAGCCCTGTTTTCAGCCCATTTTTCAGGTTGTGCATTTCCAGCCAGCATATTTTGATGATTTTAGTGCTTTAGGGGTGTTTTTTTTTCAAGTTTTTGGCCTCAAATTTCACTAATAACAATAACTAACTACCATATAATGATTAATACACTAAATTAAAGGAAACAAAGGGCCAAAGCTTAGCATTACCTTATGAAGCAATATCACAAACACCTTATGTGCAACCCCAAATTGAAAGCAAAGTTGATCAAAGATCTATGATACACATGTTACATGATAAAACATGTGTTACAAAATGATTATTGAAGTCAAAAGAGGATTAAACACATATTAGAAGAGGTTTTTAGCAATATACCTCTCTAGAAAGCAACAATGAGCATTATAGCATCAACCCAAGTTAGCAAAAGAGGATTAGGAGGCTATAAGATCATAAAAACACATAAAACATGTGTTAACAAACTAATTTCAGAAATTAGAAAGCTATAAAAGATGGATTTGAGGTGGGTATTTGCATTACCTTTGCATAGAATGATTTGCATAAGCTAAAACTTGAAGGAGATGAAGATGGAGGCCATTTTTGTTAAGAAAGCTTTAGAAAATGATTAGGGTTTTGATTAGGGTTGAATGAATGAGGTTAGGAGAGTTTGAGATAATATATAGAGGAGGTTTAGGGTGGGTTATTGGGTTAAGTTTAGTAAACGAATAAGAAGAGGGTAATTTACATGTTTCAAAAATTAGTCTAAGTGTTCATGTATGTTTATAAACTCATTTTTCTTACCCAAACCCGTTTTAAAATCTCTCCTAAAATATTTACTTTCCAAAAATAACAATTTATCCTCATTTTAAAATCCCATATTTCCCATTTAATTAAAATAGCCTTTTTTTTAAATAATTTTTTTATATTCCAAAATCCTTTTATGCTTCATTAAAAATAAATAAAAATCCTAACTTTTATTTATTAATAGGTAATGCGAATCCTGGGTTGTTACACTACTATAACAAACTCTCAAACAAATACAAAATATCAGTCTGAAAAACATATACAATAGAAATCTCAAATACATAGAAGTTTATAAATACCAGAGCTGAAATACAATAACTGAAACTCAAAAGGAATAGATAACTAGACAAGCAGAATCTCCAGCGATTCCTAGCTCCAGAAAAGAAATCCAAAGCTAAGCTGTAAATACTCAGGCTGACCCGAGCGTAAAGTAAAACACAAAACACTCGAGTCAGGACATATACTTATATAATGTAAACCAACTCAAGTGAACTGTAGTAGTAATGTACAATAACTTAAAGGATGCTTGGGATCGCCCATCTTCTAAGGATCAGTTAAACCATAAATTAAATACGTCTCGTGGTTAAAATTTCAAAATAGTAATTTATACTTCGAAATCAAATATCATTTCAAAATTCAGTATCATTCAAAAATCCATTTCAAAATATCAAAATAACATATCTTTTTAAAACCACATTCATTTTTATTTAAAATACCATTTCAATACACATTTCAAAATAGTTTATATTTCAAAACAAATTACTTCCTTTTAAATAATTAAAATGAAGTTATTATATTTAATAATTAAATTTCCAAAATTTCAATCTTTCAAAGTTTATTTATTGACTTAAATATATTAAGACAATGAAAATTCAACTTTCGCAGCATTTAGAAAATGCTACGGAAAGTTGCTTTTAAAGCAATTCAATTTAACAAAAGACAGCATTTAAAAATGCTGTAAAAGGGTTATTTTAGTTCAAATGAAGCTTAGTTAATTTCAGTAACTACAGCACTTACAAAGTGCTATAAAAGCCCTTAATTCAATTTAGCCATTTAGTTCGTTTCTAACAACTACAACATTTACCAATGCGGTAATATACTTTACATTAGAAATAATAACATTTCAAAAATTCTGTTAATTAAATTCCAAATATTCAATATAATTTCACAAATAATTAAATTTTTATTTAAATCATTTAAACTTATAAAATCATATATTTTTTACTTTTAAAACAATCATTTACATACCCTTATATTCATGATTTTATAAAGTTAAATTTTCATTCAAAAATCAATTTAATAATAATTTAATTATATAATTCAATGTTCAATTTCAATTCTTTATAATTAAATTTTTACTTAACACTTAAGTTTAAATTTTCAAATATAACTTATTTTTGCTCTTATTTACTTAACTTAAAATTCACTTTTAAACAAAATCCACAAATTTCCAATTTAAGTTATATTTCAAAATTCAACTTAAATATTCATTTATTTCACTTTTAAATTATTCAAAAATGATTAACACTTTGCAAAAAATCATTTAAATTCATTTTAAAGCAAATTTTAAATCTATTTTCGTATTTCCTACTTAATTTAAATTCCATTTATAACCAAATGATAATTTACAAAATAACTTATATTTCAAATTTCTAACTTTACCATTAATTTATTTCACTTATAAATTTTTAGAAAATCAATAATACTTTATAAAATTATTTTTAATTAAGTTTAAATCAAAATATTTTAATATTTTAATATATTTCAACCGCGGGTCTCTATATCATTTTCTAGCCTAGGTAAAGTGATACGGATAATATATCATTTCAATCCGTATTTTACAAAGAAAACCCGAGTTCTATCATTTCAAACCCGCAATCCCAAGTAAAAATGAAATAAATAAAAATCGTTCGGGCCTATCATTTCAGCCCATAACGATTTTTCTATATTCTAAAGTCTGTTCGAGTATGTATCATTTCAACCCATAGTGATTCTAATCTACAGGGAACTTGCAGTGTGATAAACTGATATAAATTAACAAAATAGCATAATATAAAAGTAATATGTGATATAATAGGTGTATAAGCATAGGTGAATGTCATATGATCATAGTATAGCATATATAACATAATGATATTGGTTTACAGATTCAATTGCGATCAATTTACTAATCATATAAGTATAAATTTGTCTGGTGAGAATTACTCTCTTGTATAAGCTGGAGATGACAACCAAATACACAAACAAAGATCTTCAAAGGCACGATAACACGACAAACGATTTGAGAGTGGGAGAGCCAAAGCTAATTGCCTTGTCACATAGCAAACAAAACAATGCACAATATGAATTTCAAACCAAAATATTTATAAACAATGCTAGGAATAAATGCATAACTCAAAGCTAAAGCTTTTGCACTTGCATTCAACAAATTGTGCTTCAGCCATAGGTTGGAAAAGCACTGTTATGGGATAGATTTGGATTCGGTTAAGGGTATAAAGGTCGGCCATAATAATATATGAAGGAGTAGAGAGATATATGTCCATATACACACAAATTCAAGGCACAAAAGTGGAATTCAAGGCCATGAATGGTCTCGGCCAAGCATGGGTAAGCAAGGCCTGATTTGGAGAGTTCATGTACAGGTGTGGTAGACGTCTTAGGCTCAGGTTTGGCAGGTGGTGGTGGTGCACAAGTCGGCCAAGGTGATGGTTGGAGTGGTGGAACAAAGTGGAGTTCGGCTATGATGATTTCTAGGAGTTTTCTTCATTTCCTTTGGTGAATCATCAACTAATAGGCCGTGGCTATGGAGGGTCAGTGGGAAGGAGGAGACGGTGGCTAGTTGTGGTGGTGGTGGAGGCGGCCATGGTGCTGGAATAGGGAGGGTCGAACACATAGAGTTGATGCAAGTGCAAAATCAATACAAAACAAGTAGAAAAGTGTAGAAAAAGAAGGAGATTTTACCAAAATTTTACTTCAGTTGATAGCCGAATGTTTTTAGGGTTTGAGAGACTTATTTTTTCGTGAAAAATGAAGGTGATGGGCTGAAGAAAGGATATGGTCAGCCAAATTGAATGCAAGTGTTGATTTGCAAATGAAAAGGTAAAAAGAAGGTGAAAAGTCAAAGGCATGTGAAAGGTTATAAAACTCTTCATATTTCTAATTTTCTTTATTTATTTTTAAACACATGAAAAATGTAAATAAAATAAATAAAAAAAATGTATGAATAAAAATAAATAAATAAATTTTAGATAAATATAAATTAATTAAGAAAATATCTTAAAAATAGAAACTAGGTTTTAAAAATTGAAAATAAAATACAGTAAGCTTTGGAAAATTATAACATCACTTTAAAATGTTTTAAAAATAAATTATATACCTAACATGTAATATTACACATATTATAACATGATATGATAAATAAAAATAATATTTATATGAATTAAAATAGACAATTTCATTAAATAAATCAATTTACATACAATATTGTAAAAAGCATAACTTTCACAATATAAATCAGATTTCAACGAAATGAAAAGCAATATTATTGAAATTTAATATATTTTCATAATAAAGGATAAAATTCAAAAATTCAAAAATTTAAATTTTAGATTTAAAAGTCAAAGTTTGACCAGATTGACCAAAAATCCCCTTTTCTAGAAAATATTCTATTTATTCAGGTTTGAAATTATAATTCACATAAAATCAAACTATACTTTTAAAATAACAAAATTTATTCATTTTAGTAAATAAAATAAATTTTTTAAATCAGGAGTTTGAATTTAAATAATTAAAATAAATAATTAAATTAATCACAAAATACCAGGTTGTTACACTCTCCCCCACTCAAATCTTTTCGTCCTCAAAAATAACAAACAAGGAAAATAAGGAAAAGCAAGATAGACAACAAATAGTACCTGGAAATATAATTTCGGATTCGAAACACAAATGCTCTCCTCTGTTTCCCAGGTACAATCTTGATCATCATTACCTCATCGTACTTCAATCAAACTAACATATTTCCTTCTTAGCTGCTTCGTACCTCTGTCGACAATACGAAGTGGCTTACTCTCGATAGTCAAATTAGGCTTAATATCCCAACCATCAAGGGCAGAAGGCTGAACAAAAGAGATAGGCCAAGAAGATACCAGAGATGATGTGAGACATGGAATACATCATGCACTCCAGAATGCTTCTTGGGCAGATCCAAACGATAAGGCAAAGAACCAACTCTTTCCATAATACAAAAAGGACTCTCGAAGAGGAAAAATGTAAGACTAGCTAGAAGGGAAAAAATAGGTTGAAAGACAGGGATGGACCATTATGTTAAAACCATAGACATTTCAATTTAAAATTCTATATTTACAACATTTACAACATTTTATAATATAATAAATAGTCATTTGATTCAAATTTGATAGTTCGAAGTAAACAATATTTAAAACATTTTACATTATTTAGAAAAGTAAATAAATGATCAAAATATCCTTTATACAATACTTTATCAAAATACTTTTATAACTCGATGTCTTAACAAGTTTACTTTCGTTCCTGTAGACTCTGGCCATGCGTTGATCAGGCGCAAAGCTAGAATTCTCCAGGTACTTAATAGACTTGTTTCAACACCCAATAAAAATACTGGAAAACCGTTTAAAAACAACAGATATAGAAAGTACAATCCAAACAAATCAACCCAACCAAACATGTCGATCATGGATCGTGGATACACAATGGTTACACCTGGATCCCCCAGGAAACATCCGTACCCATAGGCTAACTACCGCAGCCCTGCGATTACACCATGAAGACTAGTAGTACCGCAAATACGCAATGGTTACGCCTGGATCCCTCAGGAAACATCCGTACCCTTAGGCTCTTGCAACCCCTGCAGATTACACTACCAAGCTACCCAATAGAACACAGATACACAATGGTTATGCCTGGATCCCCAGGAAACATCCGTACCCTTAGACTCTCGTAGCGCCTGTGAATTACGCTATGTAGTCGCGATCATAAGACCATGGAGATCGCCATGGAATTCGATGGAAACTCCAGTATCATATCCGAAAAACCCAAATCAGAGAGAGAATAATATCGATGGAATGAATCCACAATGTGGCCACAAGGCGGATATCAAGCAGAAGGCACTTTCCATATCTTTACTTCGAAAATATGTATCATATAGTACCTTTCGAAATCACTTTCAAATATCATACTTATATAAAGTCTATTATATATAAGATTCTATTTCAAATTGAATATTTTCCAAATCCATAGTATATCAGATCACACTTATATAGACTTCGATTATATAAGATTTCAATTTACAAATTGAGTATGAGTACCTTTTCGAATCAATAGTTTTCAAATCAATTTTATGCTTATACAAATCAATTTTATACCTATACAATCCATTTTATATAAGTTCGATAACTCCCAAATCATAGTATTTAGTAAAACAGGGTTCTCAATTTCAATTCCTTTTCAATATCAATTCAGTTTCAAAATCATATATGATTTCGCCAAATCATTTCTTCCTAATTACATATATTCAGTTTCAAAGTTTCTTAAAATAATTGATTTATAAAATAATCCAAATTTCCAAATCAATAAAATTTATGTCAAACAAATTCATTTCCATTTCAAACATATATTCACTTTCAAAAATCATAATACTTTCAAAGTTATAAATCTTTTGAAACCAAAATACTTGAAATCTTTACATTTTGAAAATCATAACTTTTTGAAATCATACATTTGAAATTATAAAACATTCCTTTAATTCTTTATATTTCACAAATTTATTTAATTAAACCCAAATCTAAAAATTTCCAATTTTAATTCAATTCAAACCATCAGTTTCAATTCAATTTAGTTTTACAAAAAACCATTTCAAATAGTATCAAATTTCAAATAAAGATTTGATCCATAAAATAAACTATTCAATCTTTAATATGTTTCAAAGATTAAATATACAATATTTCAAAATTGATTTTATAATTTCATATATCTCAAATTTTGCTTCATTATTACCTAGTTTTTGAAATATTCATTTCATAAATCCATCATTTTTAAATAAACTCAAATTACAAGTAAACCCAATATCCTTCCATACAAATATAAACTTCAAATATTCATTTATCAAAATCAATTATCATTTCAAATTAACATTCTTTATCAAAATATAGATTAAATCATTTCCAAACCATTTCAATAATTAAAATATCAAAAATGGTTAAAAAGTTTAAAACCGTCTCCTTTAAAACCTTCAAATTATTTATTTCTGTATGAAAATCCAATTTACGATTGGAAAGATTTTATTCTATATATACTTTATTCAAAACATTTCAAATCTATATTTCATACCAGTATAATTCAACACAGTCTTATTTATTTCACTCAACAAACAGTTTCAAACTTATATAAATCATATTACTTTATACGTTAATCATACAAAACTAAACTTATATTCTTTATCAAATACCTTATACCTTTCATAATTTCTTAGCTTTGAAAAGTTAACCTTGATTTGGACGTGTTCGAACCTTCAAAATAGTCGAAGAAATCATATTTTCAAATCCAAGAGTTGGAAATCACCAACAAATCAGTTGGAAATCACCAACAAATTAGTAAATCGATTCCAATAGATAAGGTTATACCAAAACAAATTTGAATCTTGAGGACTAAACACCGGTTTACTTTAAATCATTTCAAATATATATATACATATATCTTTTGAATATCAAATCATATTTCAAAATCTAAAACCAAAATTGGTTTTATAAAATCACTCGCATAGTAAAGCAAATAGAGTGGCCTCTCCCCCACTCAGAAACTCAAAAATCAATATCGATGATGCATGCGTTCACCACCGAAATTATTTTCCAGCGACATAAGTGGGTTCTGGACTTTATTTTCTTGAAACTTATTTGAAATTACTTCGAAATCATTGGAATTCATTCAAATACATTTGAAACAATTTTATTCGGAGAAATATCTTTGAATCATATTAATATTATATATTTTTCAAAATCTTAAAACCGATTTCAAAATACTGGAGTTTGATTCCTCGAAATTCAAAATTCGAAACCCTTCAATTATAAATCATTTTATATAAGTCAAATTCTTATAAATTTTCAAAATTTTAAATCATTTCAAAACTTCAAATTATCATTTTCAAAAGATATAAAATCCTTATTGAAAATATTTCACTTTTATATACAAAATAGGGTCATCCTTATCAAAATATAATTTAGATGTATGCAAAAATTCAAAATACAATCAAACATAAATTTCCAAAGAGCGATTCAAGGTTAGATTTCAAGCTATATGGAGATTCAAATTTAGAGGAACTCTAATCAAATAGAATTCTGGTTCGAAGATAAGCTCGAACGAAGATAATTAAATTTTATTACCAAATAGAAGATGGATAAGCCCATATAAATCGCGGGCGACCTAACCAGTCAACCTAATTTCATGAATACAATCAATTTGAAAATCCAAGGCAAATCGACATTCGATCAACAGAGATAGAATCCAGTTATTGCAGGAGATAAATAGCATCGAAATCCGAGGATACCAAAATCTCCGGTGAATCAATGCCAATTGTAAAGGAGTTTCACCCCCTTACAAATCACTCAAAGATTTACGGAATCACTGATCTTTATAGAGGTTATTCCAAAGTGGGGTTACAGAATGCTCCAAAATCAAAAGGATAAAATAGGGAAACCAAGACTGGATTTCAGAACAAATGGGAGCGTTTCAAAGTTCAAGGAATCCTAATTGATAAGAATCCTAACCAAGAGATTTCTAACAAGGTGGATACAAAAGGAATGAAGTTTAGAAAATATTGGTTTCAAAATAAGAAATTTTTTATACCAAAATAATCTTTGAAAATCCTTTAAAAAAATCATTTGGAAATTATTTTATACTTCGAAAATACGCTCTCTCACAAGGAAATGATTCTGAGGTTAATTTCACTCATTCTAGAGTATTTCTACCCTATCTCTAATTGAGTTTTTGCTCCACAGGCTATGGTTTGCCTAAAACCAAAGCTCTGATTCCAACGGTAACAATCCGATATTTTCAGCCATTCACATCCACACATGCCGGACTTGAATTGCTCAAAATACCGCGTTGTAAATAAATTTGGAGCAAATGAAATACAATCATAGAATCACATACACAGAAATACCAGAATACTCGCAACGGAAATTGAAATACCATAGTAGTTGATAAAGCTACTATAACAAACTCTCAAACTAGTACATAATATCAGTCTGAAAAGCATATACAATAGAAATCTCAAATACATAGAAGTTTATAAATACCAGAGCTGAAATACAACAACTGAAACTGAAAAGGAATAGATAACTAGACAAGCAGAATCTCCAGCGATTCCAAGCTCCAGGAAAGAAATACAAAGCTAAGCCGTAAATACTCAGGCTGACTCGAGCGTAAAGTAAAACACAAAACACTCGAGTCAGGACATATATACTTATATAATGTAAACCAACTCAAGTGAACTGCAGTAGTAATGTACAATAACTTAAAGGATGCTTGGGATCGCCGATCCTCTAAGGATCAGTTAAACCGTAAATTAAATACGTCCCGTGGTTAAAATTTCATAATAGTAGTTTATACTTCGAAATCAAATATCGTTTCAAAAATCAATATCATTCAAAAATCCATTTCAAAATATCAAAATAACATATCTTTTCAAAACCACATTCATTTTTATTTAAAATACCATTTCAACACACATTTCAAAATAGTTTATATTTCAAAACAAATTACTTCCTTTTAAATCATTAAAATGAAGTTATCATATTTAATAATTAAATTATTGAATTTCCAAAATTTCAATCTTTCAAAGTTCATTTATTGACTTAAATTTATTAAGACAATAAAAATTCAACTTTCGCAGCATTTATAAAATGCTACGGAAAGTTACTTTTAAAGCAATTCAATTTAACAAAAGACAGCATTTAAAAATGCTGTAAAAGGGTTACTTTAGTTCAAATAAAACCTTAGTTAATTTCAGCAACTACAACACTTACAAAGTGCTATAATAGCCCTTAATTCAACTTAGCTATTTAGTTTATTTCTGTCAACTACAGCATTTACCAATGCGGTAATATACTTTACATTAGAAATAATAACATTTCAAAAATGCTGTTAATTAAATTCCAAATATTCAATATCATCTCACAAATAATTAAATTTTTATTTAAATCATTTAAACTTATAAAATCATATATTTTTACTTTTAAAATAATCATTTACATACCCTTATATTCATGATTTTATAAAGTTAAATTTTCATTCAAAAATCAATCTAATATAATTTACTTATATTTTTCAATATTCAATTTCAATTCTTTATAATTAATTTTTTTACTTAACACTTAAGTTTAAATTTACAAATATAACTTATTTTTCATCTTATTTGCCGAACTTAAAATTCACTTTTAAACAAAATTCACAAATTTCCAATTTAAGTTATATGTCAAAATTCAACTTATCTTCGTTTATTTCACTTTTAACTTATTCAAAAATCATTAACACTTTACAAAAATCATTTCAATTCATTTTAAATCAAATTTTAAATCTATTTTCATATTTCCTACTTAATTTAAATTCCATTTATAACCAAATCATAATTTACAAAATAACTTATATTTCAAATTTCTAACTTTACCATTAATTTATTTCACTTATAAATTTTTAGAAAATCAATAATACTTTATAAAATCATTTTTAATTAAGTTTAAATCAATATATTTTAATATTTAAATTTCTAAAATATTTTAAAATTTTTAGAAAAATATATTTTAACCACGGGTCTGTATATCATTTTCTCGCGTATGTAAAGTGATGCGGATAATATATCATTTCAATCCGTAATTTACAAAGAAAACCCGGGTTCTATCATTTCAAACCAGCAATCCCAAGTAAAAATGAAATAAATAAAAATCTTTCAGGCCTATCATTTTAGCCCATAATGATTTTTCCCTATTCTAAAGTCCGTTCGGGTATGTATCATTTCAACCCACAGTGATTCTAATCTACAGGGAACTTGCAGTGTGATAAACTGATATAAATAAACAAAATAGCATAATATAACAGTAATATATGACATAATATGTGTATAAGCATGGGTGAACATCATATGATCATAACATAGCAGATATAACATAATGATATGAGTTTACATATTCAATTGCGATCAGTTTACTGATCATATAAGTATAAATTTATCTGGTGAGAATACTCACTTGTATAAGCTGGAGATGGCAACCAAGTACACAAACAAAGATCTTCAAAGGCATGATAAAACGACAACAATTTGAGAGTGGGAGAGCCTAAGCTAATTGCCTTGTCACATAACAAACAAAACAATGCACAATATGAATTTCAAACCAAAATATTTATAAATAATGTTAGGAATAAATGCACAACTCAAAGCTAAAGCTTTTGCACTTGCATTCAACAACTTATGCTTCAGCCATAGGATGGAAAAGCACATTTATGGGGTAGATTTGGATCAGGTTAAGGGTACAAAGGCCGGCCATAAAAATATATGAAGGAGTAGAGAGATATATGTGCATGTACACACAAATTTAAGGCATAAAAGTTGAATTGAAGGCCATGAATGGTCTCAGCCAAGCATGGATGAGCAAGGCCTGATCTGGAGAGTTCATGTGGTGTAGAAGAGGTCTTAGGCTCAGGTTTGGCTGGTCATGGTGGTGCACAAGTCAGCCAAGGTGGTGGTTGGAGTGGTGGAACAAAGTGGAGTTTGGCTATGATGATTTCAAGGAGTTTTCTTCATTTTCTTTGTTGAATCATCAACTAATAGGCCACAGCTATGGAAGGTCAGTGGGAAGGAGGAGATGGTGGCTGGTTGTGGTGGTGGTGGAGGCGGCCATGGTGCAAGAGTAGGGAGGGCCGAACACATAGAGTTGATGCATGTGCAAAATCAATACAAAACAAGTAGAAAAGTGTAGAAAAAGAATGAGATTTTACCAAAATTTTACTTCAGTTGATAGCCGAATGTTTTTATGGTTTTAGAGACTTATTTTTTCATTAAAAATAAAGGTGATGGGCTGAAGAAAGGATATGTCAGCCAAATTGAATGCAAGTGTTGATTTGCAAATGAAAAGGTAAAAAGAATGCGAAAAGAAAGGTTATAAAACTCTTCATATTTCTAATTTTCTTTATTCATTTTTAAGCACATGAAAAATGTAAGTAAATAAAATAAAAAAAAAAAAATAATGTATGAATAAAATTTAAAAATATATAAATTTTAGATAAATATATATTAATTAAGAAAATAGCTTAAAAATAGAAACTAGGTTTTAAAAATTGAAAATAAAATACAATATGCTTTGGAAAATTATAACATCACTTTAAAATGTTTTAAAAATAAATTATATACTTAACATGTCATATTACACATATTAGAACATGATATGACAAATAAAAATGTTATTTGTATAAACTAAAATGACAGTTTTATTAAATAAATCAATTTACATACAATATTGTAAAAAGCATAACTTTCAAAATATAAATCGAATTTCAACGAAACAAAAAGCAGTACTATTGAAATTTAATATATTTTCATAATAAAGGATAAAATTAAAAAATTCAAATATTTAAATTTTAAATTTAAAAGTCAAAGTTTGACCAGATTGACCAAAATTCCACTTTTCTGGAAAATATCTATTTATTCAGGTTTGAAATTATAATTCACATAAAATCAAAATATACCTTTAAAATAACAAAATTTATTCATTTTAATAAATAAAATAAAATTATTAAATCAAGAGTTTCAATTTAAATAATTAAAATAAACAATTAAAATAATCACAAAATACTGGGTTGTTACGCTTATAGAATTTGGAAATGGTCAAAATTACAATATCGTTCATATTCAACTGTATATTTTAAACAAAAAGTCCTTAATTCAACAATAATAATAACTGTGTTGCTTTGGTCAAAGACTTTAACTTTGAGTTGACTTCAAATGACCGTGATACTAACCTCATATAACTAAGAAGATGAATCCTCTCTTGAATAGCGTTTCACTCCAACACTTCCACTCAACCCAACTATAGTCGTTCGATAGATACTGTACTATGGTATAACATAATCAACGTAGTTCTTCCACATTAAAGATCGATGGTGGTCTCAATTTGAAAGAACTATGTAATTTTGTTACATCGATGGTTTCTATTTTATCTTAATTATATTAACCAATAGAAAACTATCAAGAGAGTCACTCCATAGTTATACAAAAAGTATCAGTACATAACCCCTTGACAGCTGTCTTGAGTAATACATTGCCCAACATTTGAAGAGTATTACGTACTTTCTCAATGGATGCATCGATATCCAATCTCGATAAATATTGACTAGAATATTTAAATGGTATGTTTATTTTATTGTGATAAATCAATCATTGTTACAACACATTGTAATTATTATCACAAATCATACCATTTATTGATTTTCTATTAAATATGCGTTTAGTTAAATTAATTAATCTATATAACAAATTATATCAAATATATAATAGAAAGAAAACACTTTATTTCAAACAAGATTGGCTATCGAGTTAGATTAGATAACAAATTACATAATTTCCCGTAGGACATACCCCTAACTCTATCGATCTCTTAGTTGCACTTGGGGTAAATTATGAAATCTTTATTCCATCCCTTTAATTAGTTTGATGAGATCTAATCAAGTTAGAACCTCCCTGAATGGACCTGCTATGTTGGTTTGATTAATTACTATGTCAATCAACTCTCTTCGATGTTGATAAACTACCTTTATCATGTAGAACTATTCAAAGTATGTTTCTCGACATATAGTGAGCTCTTATTGTTACATTGTTATCGTATAATAATCTTAATACATGGAATCACTTCTAGCTCAGTTATAAATTTGTGCATTTGTATTTATATACATTGTTATTATTATGGTGCTATTCAAGAGGATGCACTTAGACTTTCGTTGAATCAACCACAACCTTTTGTTTAATACATTTCCAACTTAAAGCTTCTTAACTATGGTTTGAACATGAATTCACTATTTGCATGTTACACTAGATAACACCTATGAAGTTGAAGTTCGAACATTTTTCAAAAAGAGTTCATGATTTTGTAGACAATTCTCAAGCATTTCGTACATACTCGAGAACACTATAAACCACCATTTACTAACCTTACTTTGTATTTGACATTTGCTTCATGCATCAAATACATAAGCAAAATATGATATTATAGACAATACATGTATGATAATTCCTATTGTCAAACATAAGGAATTCATCTTACATATTCCATATTAAACATTAATATGGTGTCTTTACATATCTTTTGGGAGATTCCTAATATCCTTTGTACTTAGTACAAAAGATATAATTTAAAAATCAACATCATGTATCAAATAACAAAAGTATTGCTGATTTAATATAAGTATATCATTAATAATCAACAGTTTTTTGTTTCCTTATAGTCCAAATATAAGTAGTACCTTTTATCGGTTCTTTCTTATGGACACGCGCTTCCTCTGCATTTTGACAAAAAAAACAAACTATTCGATATTTCTATCAAAATACTTATTCAGTTCTGATGCTTATAAATTGATATTCTTTTATCATTTTTTAGATCATATCCAAAAGCCCATAACCCAATTTCGCTCCCTCCAACTTCGAGACATTTTGGTTATTATGTACTATTCTAAATGATTATTTAGAATTTTCGATTTCAACGTATATGTACCAAAATAAAAATTCATATTAAGCAATAATTTTGTGAATAAATCCAAATTAACTTTAGCACGTTACATGATGAATCTGTTACACAATTTTCAACAATTGAACCTTACAATGTTATTCTTATCGACATCGCTCATTATATTTTAACTACATCAGTCTTGCTCTTAAAGACAAATTTGTGACTGATGAACCATATCCCTTCAAGTATAACTATCAAAATAATATTTTAATAATGTATGTGGAATCTTTTTTGGATTTTTGCATCATACCATATCGTAGAGTCAATGCTCTCGTAATGGATTAACTGATAATTGAGGATTATCTATTCTCGATATTGTTTAGAAAGTTATAGTTTCTCTTTAGTGTATGAGAATACTTATTAGACATTCTAATGTGTTGTGTTCATTTATGTTTTGTTTATTTTATTTCATCTCTTATAGTCAATTTTATCCTTTGATCTTATCCAATAATATTTAAAATAAATTCCTTCACCACGAAGTTGATGTTTCTTAAAACAATAATTGTTTCTTAGTTCAATGGAATGGTATTCATAAACATTTTATGAATTTCCTTTCATATAAAACTAATTCGGTTTTAGTTCACAATACTTAAGTTCAAGGCATAAATTGGTCATTCAACGACAGTCGTTTCCAAACTCCTTCTGGGGCAATTCATAAAAGATCCCTCATGAACAATTATTACACGCAGCCTTTCCACTTGCACCCAACCAACTCCTTAGCCTAGGATACATTAGTGTTTCTTACAAATCCATATCTTTATGATTTTTAAACCCCTTTTAAATGGAATTAATTTTAATCTTTTTTACTACTATTAAGTACAAGACCTTTTAGAAAAAAGTTAACTCCACTTTGCTCGCAATTAACCATACTGTCTAATAAAGTTTGATTACTCCTTATTGATGCATCATTATGTACCATAGAGAAGAGTGACTTTTGAGATTGAATATATATTCAAATTTAGATACTTTCAGAACTCCTTCCAATGTACTCACCTATTTGATTAAATCTAACCAGTTTTATTTTCTACTACACGTTATTTATTTACTTCCATTTTATACTCTATGTGCTTATCATCAACATACTACATGTATATCAAATACACATGTCCATGTGGGCGATAATTCATTGGCGAATATAATGAAGTATGTGGAACCGTTTTGTTATTAATAGACTTGCATGTGCATACATCTATATGTATCAATCTGAAGAGTTAATCAACAATTATCATGTTCCCACTAAATGGATGCTTTGCCCTTATTTGTTTGATATATGATTCACTAGTACCATATGATTCATAATCATATAATCAAAGAATTATTTCTTAAAACTATGGCTTAGTCCATAATTTCAAAATAATTGCAAATATTTTTAGATGCTTTTGTATTTTCTAATGCATCACATTTTTTATGAAAAAAATACCATATTATGATTTTATTTTGTAACAAATATTCATAATATTCATATAAAAATAAAACTATGTCTGTTTTTTTAGTCAACACTAAAAGACCATTATCGTTTCGTAACAAGTGTTTGGTACTTGTTATGAAAACAATTTTTGTAACTTGATGTGACTAATTAGTGTTATATGACATCCCACTATTTCCGCTATTACTGTAATAGCGTATGAAATATGATGCTCCATTCAACCACTTAATATATGTGATTTATTTCATTTAGTGTAATCGATTTACAATTAATAATTTTTAGATCATGTATCTTAAATTCAAAGAAATAAATATCATAGAAAATAATTTTCTATATGAAAATACTTTTTGAAATTGAAATCTTATTTCTTACTCCAATGTTAAGTATCAACTATTATTTTACAATTCACATTTTCAATGTTTCTTTATGAAGCAGATATTCACTCTCTTCATCCCAATTGTACCTTAGATTATATCCACTCTTATACATTCGATTTCCTTTCTAAATGGTCAAATCATTCAATGGAAATCTTTACTACAATATAATAACTAATTTTTTTTATACAAAAGTGCATTTGACTTTCCTTAACTTTTCATGATATAAAAAAATTGCACTTTACGTAAACTGATTAAACTGACATTTCAGCGATCGCTTGTAGCCATTGGTCCAGCATTACATTTAACACACCAAGATCATGATTATCACTAATCATATTGAATACATGTTCTCACACTATAGTTTACTTGCTTATTTCATGAACTAATTCATCGAGGTTTTGTATATTACGAATTATGACCATTTAACATATAACATTTATATATGAACGTATATGGATCAAATATCCATATTTTTTTATTACTTTTAGAGATCGAAACTCATTAAAGGCAATACATAATCTTACGCAAGTAAACTCATAAATGATCAAATTACGAATATATTTAGTGGTTGTATAATTGGACGCTTGCATGGGTTAACATGCAAAAATTTATTGGTATGTATATTTTATATTTCTATTTGTCAAAATTAGTTCAATTCATTTGTATATATTAATTGATAAACGTTTTATCAATTATATTTAAAGCATAAATTTATCATAGTAGGTTATTTTTATTATACATAGCAGATGTTCTTACAGTATTAAAAAGATTAAATATAACCATTTTATTTTTCTAATAAGCTCCCACTAGTCTTTTATATTTTTTCAAACACTAAGATGAAATATAGAAGTCTTTCGACTTCTATGTTAGGACTCGTATATCTTAGGATTTTAACCTTGAGGAATGTTCAACAAATCATATTCCCATACACGATGGATAACTCCTTATCAATTATATCACATACAACTCATAACTTTTTGATTATTGTCCTAATCTCATCCGTACCTTGAGGAAAGCTCAATAAATAAAGAGAGATTATTCACTTGTACCCACCATTTCGCAACAGCGTAAGTATACTATACATACATTAAGGAAAGCTCAATAAATATGTATAAGTATCTTGCCTCGTCTAGTCTATATACTTATAGTACTACACACAACATCTCTAGCTTAAGGATAGCTCAATAACTAAGGAATATGCAAGTAATCTATTAATATATAAAGAGTATAGGATAACTTTATATTAAACGTTCAAAATGTTTAACATATTTAACTAAGTGATATGGACTTAAGGAATAATGTATTTCTTATGAAGTACCATCGTGGTTCAAGTGTCAAACACATTAGAAATCGCGGTATATGTACTATATGTATGTATTTGTCCCTTAAGTCTATTTTGGGTTTCTTACTACTCCACCTTTTACAATGTATTTATACTATACAAATTTTTATATAACTTTTATAATGTGACTTACTTATATAATAGTCTTATATATAATATTATATTAATTAAAACTTATTTATTTAGTTTAATTAAGTAACATTGATTTTACTATAAATCTTTTATTGAATATATAAACTATACACTTTATAGTAATACACATATATGCTATATATATGTAATTTAATTTATTAGTTAGCTTTAGTTAATTTAATTAATTAATATTTTAATTAAATTTTATTAATTTCAAAAGTTCTTTTATACACACATGTATACTCTTGTCTTAAACAATTCAAGACAACATAACATTTATCACTATATTATATATGTTTATATATTTATTTAACTTATTTAATTAATTTATTTATTTAATCAATCTTGTTAATAAGTAACGTTTTATAAATTAATGTTAATACATTTCCAAACATTTTTAAAAATAATATTATAACTTATATAATATGGTGTTTTATTTTAAATTTAACTTTTAAATTAAAACTTTTATTTTAATTTTCAAAACAATTTAGAAAAATATATATTATAACATTTATAATGTTCGGCTTCTGAATTCAGATCTGGAGATTAGCGTTTCTCCCTTTTTCTCCTACCGATTTTCCTAGTTTCTATTCGCTTTCTTCAATTCTTTCTCTTCACACCTGGAACGTCGAGATTAGGGTTTCTCCCTTATTATCCTATCATTTTCTAGTTTCTATATCTTCAATTCTTCCTCTACACAACTGGAACCATGTGGTCCTTGCGGGATGAAGAAGGCTGGGAGGAGGTCAGAAGGAAAAGGGACAAGGCCCCAATTTCGGGACCAGAACCTAAGCTGAATCTGGGAGGGAATAATTCGAGCAGAGCTGAGATCAATTCAGATCGGAATTCGGGAAGAAGGGTGCAGGAATCTAAAGCTGGAAGAACTTCTATAAAATCTATGAAAATGTCAAAACAGTATGCCTCTCAACCTGGAAGAAATCAAATTAAATTTACGGTCCCAGAAAATGCTAAAAAAATTTCATACAGTGAGGCAGTCAAAATAGGTGCAGTTGGAGATTTGGGTAACCTAGATCTGGAATTTATTGAATCAAAAATTGCTGATGATAAAAGGATCGGCAATCTTTCACCTGAAGTTATCAAGGAAGTAGAGGGAGGATGGGATTTATGTATATTACTCTACGTGGTTGGATACAAACCATGGTTTAAATTTTTTGAAGGATACGCTAATAGGGTGTGGTCAACGCAAAAGCCATTTTCTGTTCACACAAGGAATAACGTCTTCTTTGTGGTTAGATTTGGTTCTGAGGAGGATTGTAATAAGATTTTGAAGTCAGGTCCTTGGTTCATGGATCGAAACCTGATCATAATGAAGAGACTGACCCCAAATATGAGAACAGATAGAGATCTGCTTACATCCTTACCTATGTGGGTTAGACTTCCTGGTTGAAGTTTCAAGTTGTGGGGTAATAAGGGAATTAGTGCTTTGCCAAGCACTATAGGAGTTCCCATAAAGATGGACGAGGCTACAAAAAACAAAACTAGATTAGCCCACGCTAGAGTTATGATTGATGTTAATGCATCCTATGGTTTGCCAAAAATCATTGAAGGTATGGACGATACAGGGAGGAGCTTTATTCAGGAAGTGGAATATGAGAACCCCCCGCCTATATGTAGTAAATGCATGTGTTTTGGACATGTAACAGACGAATGTCCATTGACTAAGACTTGGGTTCCTAAACTGACTCAAGTTAATGAATCGGATAAGGAAATCTCTAAGGTTTCAAGCCTTGAAGACTGTCTAGAATTGGTAAGGGAGGAAGGAGTAAAAGATAGTACTAATGATCTGGAGAAACCATTGGAGGATCCACCTATTACTGAAGTAATACAAGATGATCAATCATCCAAAGAAGAAACCAAGAACTATGAGACGGAGGTTCCAAGTGGTGATAGTATGACAGAAATTGCACAACAATCATGTCAAGATTATCAAAATACAAAGGTCAACTATCCTCCTAGCGATGGGTCTCTAGATAAAAATCAGATAGAAACTTTTTCGTTGGAGACAGAAGTCTTGCCCAGGTCCAACGTCTCCCCTAATAAAGCAATCTGTGTTTCGCGCTCCGCAGAGAACACTTCCAAACCGGCAGCCAGAGATCAAAGCCCAACTTCTCCGAAGTCACCCTCGACCTACATTTCTATTCTCAAACGCCCTTCGACTTCATCGGACACTCTTTCATTTTCAAAACCTATACTTTCTAATGACATTTGTATTGATGATTGTTTAACTAATAATGTTAATTATAGTAGAGGAACTGAACCTTGTTATGATATACACGTACAAGAAAATCAGGGTCAGGACTCAGGAATAACAGAAGTCATAGAGGAACAGAACACATATAATAATGTAGATGCAGCTCAAGAGGAAAAACTATTGCCCAAACCTCAAGAAATAGAATTTGAGAACATACAAAAGGGAAAGCTTGTTCGCCAGAACCCTAAGTGGGTTCAGAAGCTAGGCATTTCTACGGAAGGCATAGGAGAATCCTCCAGGTTGCTGAGGACTCGTAATAATAAGATAACTTAATGTCGATTGCATGCTGGAATGTTAGAGGGTTTCACAACCCTAACAGAATGGGAGAAGTGAGAAAACTTATTGACAAGTTTAATATAAGCTGTTTTGGTGTTTTGGAAAATAAGTTGTTGTATCTGGATATTCTGAAGTTAGAAAGAGCGCTAGATGATAGATGGAAAACAATAAGTAATGTTTCTCATTTAAATGCAGAATTCTCATACTAATTGACCAAAAATTATGGGATTTTAACTATATCAGTATGAGCGATCAACATATCACCATAGAATTGATCAATACCTCAAAATTTAAATGTAACTTAACCTTTATCTATGCTCAAAATTATGTTACCCTCAGGAAAAGATTATGGAAGAATTTACAGGAGGATGCTATTAACATCTTCAGACCTTGGATGGTTCTTGGAGACTTCAATTGTATTAGAAGCCCCTCAGATAGAAAGGGAGGCAATCCAGTGATGTTTGGAAATTTGTTTCAATTAGATGATATGACCAAGTATACAGGCCTTAGTGAGATAATCATTAAAGGCTATGATTATTCTTAGTGGTCTGGTCCAAGTCGAAATATATTTTCTAAGATTGATAGGGTTTTTACAAATCTTGATTGGACCAATGTATTCCCAGATTTATCGGCTGAATATCTGCCTCCTTCGGTGAGTGATCATAATGCAATCCTAGTATCACTTTTCCCTAAGTCTAGGGATAAGAATAGACCGTTCAGATATATGAATCATTGGCCTTTAAATGAGGAATATTTTCCCATGATTGAAAAACTATGGATTTCTAATCATGCAGATAGACCTTTATATCAACTCATTCAAACACTCAAAAATATCAAGACTGAGCTCAAGAAATGGAGTACGAAACAACGTAATACCAAACAAGAGGTTAACTTTCAGAGAGAGAATTGTTCAAGGCTTCAGAAACTTCTGGAAACATCTAACGATCATAACTTAGCTATGGAATTTCAAAATACCAAAATCAAACTGGAAGTGGCACTTAAAAAAGAATTTCTAGATACCAAACAAAAAGCTAAGTGTGATTGGTTGATGATGGGTGATGAAGCTACCGCTTTTTTCTATGCAAAAATGTCTAGCAGAAGAAGTAGAAGGCATTTGACTAGAATTGAAGTTGATGGAAGGGTGATTCCGAAAGATATGTTTGCTGAAACAGCTACTGAATACTACTCACATATGTTTAACCTCCCTTTGTGTAACCAATACCCAAAAGTTATATGCAAAACGATCATTTCTGAGTATGGAGCTAATTTTTTGAACGATGGTATATCCCTGGAAGAAATCAAGACCGCATTATGGGATATTAAAGACACTACTTCTCCAGGCCCAGACGGTTTTGATTCGAAGTTTTTCAAAATTCATTGGAATCTTTCTAAGGAATTAATTTTCAAAGCCTTGAATGATATTTTCTTAAGAATTCAATAATCAAAGAGTGGAATCATATGTTCTTGCTTTTGATACCTAAAAAAGATCATTCTACTTGTATTCAGGATTTTAGACCTATTGCCTGTTGTAATACTATATACAAGGTTTTCACTAAAATATATTGTAACAGACTGGCTCCTTTTATGGATAAGCTAGTGTCCCCAAATCAAACGGCATTTATAAAAGACAGATCAATAGGTATGGAATTTTGTTTGCTCATGAAATTATCAAGGTTCTTGGAAGAAAGGACAATAAATACATGTGTATCAAAGTTTATTTAAAGAAAGCATATGATTCCATTAATAGCCCTTTCGTTATACATATGATAAAAAGTATGGAATTCCCAGAAAAATGGGTGAGAATAATTGATAACATTATAACGACCCCAGTCTTTTCTATCATTGCAAATGGGGAATCGCATAGCTACTTCAAAAGTTCAAATGGTCTTAGACAAGGTGACCCACTTTCCCCCATTCTATTTACCCTGGTTTTGGAATATTTCACTCTATTAATGGGTGAAAAAGTCAGGGCAGGAATGATTACTCCAATTTCTGATTTTAAAAATAAGTTGACTCATCTCATTTATGCTGACGACATTATTGTTTTCACAAAAGCCAATGTCCAAATGACAAATGCTATCAGTGATGTCTTTAAGACCATGAAGAAAGTTACTGGTTTGGAATTAAATTGTGAGAAATCCAACGTTTACTTTGGAAAAGGAGTGGATTGCTGTACTGAAATTAGTACGATCCTTGATATTCAACAAGCGGATCTCCCAATAAGATATTTGGGTATTCCCTTGTCCAGTGCTAATCTGAGGGATAAAGATTGCATTACATTGATAGAGAAGATCAAGCTAAGAATTAGTGGATGGGAAACAAGAATGCTTAGTCTAGCTGGGAGACTAGAACTCATCAAATCTACCATTTACCCTATTATTCAATTCTGGATGCAATGTTTTTGCCTCCCAGCTGCAACTATTCACAAAATTAAACATTTGATCCTCAATTTTCTTTGGAAAAGTCGTTGTAGTAAAATTCCATGGGAGATTTTGTGAAGACCAAAAGAAGAAGGTGGAATGGGATTGAGAAATCTAGAAGAAATGAACTGTGCACTATAAAATAAATTAATATGGAAGGTAATTAACTCAGTAGGTATCTAGGCGAAGCTCATGAACTGTAAATACATTGGTCATAAAAGCTTCTGGGAAATTAATCAACGTATGGATGACTCAGGAGTGTGGAAATTCATTTTGAAAAATAGACGTGAAGCTTTAAAATGTCTATCTCTTAACATTGCTGATGGAAAAACAACTTCCCTATGGTTTGGTCCATGGTTGAATGGTAGTACTATTATGGAACGTATTGGCAGAGACAAATCGTTTAGAACTAGTACAGAGAACTTGTCTCTCTTAAGAATTTTAAAGAATGGAGAGTGGAAATGGAACTCATATAGTTTTTTATTCCAAATACATGCAGAAATAGAAGGAGTCAAAATACATTATGAACGGGAGAAAGACTTTGGTCTTGGAAATGCTCAAAGGACGGGTTATATCAGTTCAAAAAGGTTTGGAACATAATAAGATCTAGCTGTGAAGTTAAGTTTTGGTCATCTTTAGTTTGGAAGAAAATACATGTTCCAAAAATGGCGGTGTGCCTTTTTAAAGCCATTAATGATTATCTACTGACTAAAGAAAAATTACTACAGAAACAGATAATTGTGGACTCTAATTGTGTGTTTTGTACCAATCACATTGAAACGATAGACCATCTATTCTTTCAATGTAATTATACAAGAAACATTTGGCTTTGGAACACAAGAAATTTTTTCAATTTACCAGACAGTCTATTTTCTTTCTCTCTGAAAAAAGATTTACAAAAAATAGTTTCCATCACAAATTCAAAAAATCTTAACTCAGATCTGTTTCAACTCTCCCTATCTGTCTGTGTTTGGCATATTTGGAAAGAAAGGAATGAAAGGATATTTCAAAATCAGTTTACTGAAAGGTCGCAGATATGCAAAAACATCTACCAAACAATGAACATCAGAATGACAAAATCAGAACACTTTAAAAACATCACTGACATGAATGATACTATAGCACAGAAATGGGGATATACCTCCCAACGCTGAATTGGGGTGCATCTTCATTACATATGATACCGTTTGTCTGAATCTTCTTGCTTTCCTGATTCTCGGCTTTACGTTTTCTCAGGTTCCTGTATCAATTACATTGTTTCTCTCCTTCTCTCAATTAATTACATTATTTTTTACAATTACAAAACTAATGATACAATAGAAAGAGTAAAGTTTTGCAGATCCGGCTGGTAAATCATCTGATATTGTGACAGTCTCGAAAATCCTAGAAGCAAACGAATTTGTTAGTTTCCCTAAATAAAGCTAAAATCTTCAATTATTGGGCAACAGAGACTTATCTTGTTAAGTTCTTCATTGATTTGTCTTGAGAAGGTGTTAGTTGCTAGATCTGTTTTCATTGGTTGGAAGAAACAAAGATCTGAAAGAAGTAGATGATCAGTAGCATTATTTCACTCAGATCTGCTCATAAGGAGGATCGAGTAGTTGGAAACACTCATGATGATTCAACTATGGACGCCAATAAATCTGCTCCTAAAGATGAAGAAGATTAAATCTTTTCCGAGATAGAAACGCTTCATGGAATTTTCAACTATGGTAGCCATTATTGCTTCTCGCTATAATTTGTTTTTGTGAGATGAATAAATGAACTCAACCAGAAATGTTTGCTTTCCTAATATGTTCCGAGATTTCTCTCGAATCTTCTGCATAAGGGGCTTATTTTAGGAAAGAAAGTCAGACTTTGTTTACTTAATGATTGTAATTGTTGTACTGGGCTTAGTTTTGTACTGATTTGCCTATAGACTTCTGTATTGTATTTTGATATAGTTTCAATAGAAATTTTGAACCCGATTTCAAAAAAAAATGTTTTTCTTCTTTCAAATTTAACTTTTAAATTTAAGGCTTTTATTTTAGTTTCAATTTTTTTGAAATTAGCCCAAGGGCCAATTCAATTTGGGCCTTTTTCTATTAAGGGTCATCATTGGGTTCACATAACTGCTCAAGCCAGGCTGGTAGCCAGGTAGGACAAGGTATTTGATTCCCAACAATCCAGCCTAGATATTTCCTTTCTTAGACACTTTAATAACTAGGTTGTAGACTTAATTAGTTAGCCCTAGTATGACTAAATTAGACTGCATAGGAAATTATCATTATTAGAACTAAGCTAGCCCGTAGTGGAAGAAATCAGTGAATTTCAAACAAATTTATTATTTGGATCTTTATTGGACCTACATAGTCTAATTTATTTAGATTTTTTTAAATTTCTTTTAAATAAAATCACTATTTTAATTAAATTTATAATATAGTTTTGTATTACATCTATAATAGCTCGTAAAATTACGGCGATCAATAAATAATTATCAAGGCTCAAAAATGGAATTTGAACAAACATCGAAATTTGGCTATAAAACTTATACTTTTGTATTTGTAGTGATTTTTCGAGCAACTTTTATGTTTGAAGTTTTGCAATCGAATTTCAAACGGAGAGGTTATTAACATTTAAACTTTTCCAAATAGATAATAATTAAATTGGAAAAAAAGAAATAAACTATTAACTGCATGCATCCCTTCTATCAACCCCTCCTAAGGCTAATCAACAGCTAGCGGTCGACCGCCTATTGAGGAGCGATCGATCGGCTAAAACATGGAGGGTAGGGTTAAACCTTAGCCGAATGGCCTGGATTTTATTATTTTAAATCTAACGGAAATGATTAATTTGAGCGTCTATAAATGTAGGCCTAGCCCCTCACTATGACGACCCATTTCTTCAACTTTCAAAAATCGACACTAATACCTCCTCGGTATTCACATGCTGCAAATCCAAGTTCTGAAGTGTCAAATTATCAAGGGCAAGAAAAAAATAAAGACATGATAGTATCTCACATGAATTGAATAACACATATTATTTCAACATATAATCTTTACAACGGAAATTTTTAAGTACATTTATCAGAGTTAAACATGGACAGTTATAAATATCAATCCTTACAAATGTAGAATACAATAATACAACAGATAACAATCTTCAGAAGAATCAACTAACTCCATGCTTCGAGCTCCATCCAGATTTCTTCACACTAAACCCGACTACTAGGCTGCTTGGGAAAATTAGGGCATCTAGAGTTTTATAGGAGGAGGAAAATAAACTTCAGGCCAGTCATGGGACTGGTGTGAGAAGCTCAAAATATGCATTTTGAAAACAAAGATATCTCATATGACCATGATGTACATAAACATGGAATAGGTTTTTACCTTATAATAACCATAACATTTTCTATGCAAAATCTGGAAATATTATTTTTACTGATATTCTTTGAAAAATGTTTTTCAAATAAAATTATTAAAATAACCAAAATTGTGATATTGGTTAAATTTGATGGCATAATAGGTTTACAAGTAAGTCCGAAGGCACTTATTGGAGAATGGATTTTCATACAATGGCGGGTAATGGACTACCTTCCATATAGTACATCTTTGGAGGAATGTATCGAGGGTACATAAACAATCTTCCACATCTGGCAAGACCGGTCTGTCCTTATTTGGCACTCAGACATGGCCTGTATAGAAACCGAATATGACATCACCCCGGTCATTATTGACCTATCCGGGATGTCTCATGACATACACCACCTATCCAAAATATAAATGGTTATCGATAAAGGTGACGATCATACCCTAATGGTTGCGAACCACAACCTTATTAAGTACCTGTTTAAGCCATTACTGGGTTATGAGGCCTAAGTGATGATTACCTTTCACATAACACATTCCACTTTCAATGCCATACTGCCATTCCATGATCACACAACTAATTTCTACAAACGTATAATTCATGAGCTCGTACATATGAATAAATGGTGTTAAGCTAAGAGAAGTTGCCTTCTCCATTACCAAACAGATGATACATTCATAGAGATCATCAATGCAATTAAAAATGCAACGTCAGACATTCATCCATATAAGTTGTCCAGAAACACGACAAACGAGGGAACTCTCCTACCACATCCTATCGGGAATTACCCATAGGATTAGTAGCGAGAAGTCCAAGAATCAAAGATCACAAATGAAGAACTACTACCCATAAATATGATATGGAAAATTTCCCCCAAAGGTCTGTGATAAGTAGTCCTACATTCCATCTTCCAAATTATTTTCTATTTTTTCTTCGAATGCGTAAATTGGTTCAAAGTGGTCTTTGGATAGAAATCACCCCAATCCTACTTGGGTTCCTTTAAACCAATTATCGATAAAAGAGTTGTTAGGTAAATAGGTGCTTATTTTTTGATTAATTACTTCCTTTTTATTAAGAATATCTTCTTGATATATATATATATATATATATATATATATATATATATATATATATATATATCTTGAAAACATTCTTTTGGTATATACGGAACCATTAAACTTCTCTAATCAAATCATTTGATTACTTCAAACCATTTTAAATTCCAAATCATTTCATCCTTTACTTAGGAAAATATTTCCAAACCATTTACTTAAATCTTAACAAAGAATCCTAAATCGTAATCTTTATAACGGGTCAAAAACAATTTTATTTAAGATATCGTTTACTATAAACCTAAACCAATTAATTTTAAGTGTAGGAATTAAATTAATTCCAAATCATTTTCATAAGTCATATTGGCAAACATTATTGAGTTAAAAAGGGTTGATAGAAATTAGACTAATTCTACTCAACATCAATTTTCGTATTCAACCTTTACTATTTGTCGAATATCTGTAAAATCACCTTTTCAATTCACATGGATCAACGAGTTCCCTCCTTGGAATTTAGTATCAAATGTAAAAAGATTATCTCTATGCAATCCAAGTTCTTTGAATTTAAAAAATTATATCTTTTATACGTTAGGAAATTTTAATCTGAGCAAATCAAATTTACTATCACCTCCGTTGGGCAATCCAGGTAGATAGGGAGACAGGAAACTAGTTTCCCAAACCCAAGCATAGAAATTACCTCTCTGTCACCCATATGGTGATCAAGTTATTTGATCAACTCTAAATCCTTTTATTATCTTTTAGAGATGATTTTTATTTACTTAATACTATTCCAAATTTTGTTTTAAAACAATTTTCCTTCAACCCATTTATTTAAACTCCTTTAGAAGAATTTTCAAATCACTTTCAAAAATACTTAATTATTCATTTGAAAAGATTCAAAAGTATTTGGGAAAGAATAATTAAGTTAAACCATTGTTTGCAGAACTTATTAAAAGTGCCGTGAAAAATTGTTACATATAGCGTTTTAAAAGCTTATTTGGTTAAAACAATTTTTATTATTTAGAAATTCATTTTTATAAGTCTAATACCTTCTAAAACATTTAGGATTTATTTTATATTTTTAAACAATTTTAAACTATCATTTTTAAAGAAATCCTTTTATGGATTCCAAATTGCAAAAACAAGGTTATTTTCAAAACTTATTTTACTCATATTTTCAAATATATTAAACCAAATCTTGATATTTTTCTTTCATTTGAAAACCATGATTTTAAGAATTTGGAAAATTCTTATTACAAAGAAATCTGATTTCGAATCCATCATTTAAATGGATTTAACTGTTCCGATGTAAAATCGCGAACTGCCGTTACGAGATGCATCTATTTTTTGACTAATTTTTTAGTATTTATTTAAACTTTTCCAAAATACTTTTAAATGCTTATAAAACATTTCTAAACCATATTAAACCATTTTTAAGAGGTTTAAACGTTCCATATACACCATTTCATTAATAAAAGGAAAGTTATTTGCTTTGTGATTTTTGACGTGTATTAATGTGACTTATGTATATATTCAACAACCATATTTCATATCCATATAATCATATTCAAACATGATAAACAATCATCATTCAGAATCATATCCATACATACATATATATATATATCATCCAATAATATATATATATATATATAATATAGTTCATGAGTTTGCTCATATTGATTTTCTATCACAAAAAGGACTATAGCTGCACTAACTTGCAATTCGAGTTCATGAGCCCTACTCCTTGCCTCCTAGTGTGCTCAGCCATTCCATGCCAAAAGTGGTACTCAGCCAAGCATAGGAAATGAGGTGTAAGACTTTTGATGGTTATTGAATTTACCAAAAAACTAGACCTGAAAAAAAGTCATCATTTCTTGGGTTTTTTTGACATTCTACTCTTTGAATTTGGAAAAGTGGCCAACATGAAAGTTGTATGAAATTATTTTCTTTATGGTTTCAAAAAAGGAACCGCCCAATTTGGATGGATTTTGAGCAGGATATGGCCAAATTAAAAAGAGGTGTTCTCGGGTTCTAAAATTTTAGGCCAGAAAATGCCTTTGAAAAAATTGCATTTCTAACCTAGTAGCTCTCTAATTTTGAAGTTTTCAAAATTATAATTATAGCCAACTCAATTTTAATCAATTCTGGAAAAATAATTTCTTTATTTGGATTTTTTTGAAGAAGTTATGGCCAAGAGAACAAGGTGCATTCTTGGATTTACAAAAATCACACTAAAAAATATGTCAACTTACAACTGAATTTTAGACATGTTACGCAAAGGATATAAAACATAGTAAAAAGTAAAGTTCTTGAAAATTATTTTCACTATGATTTGAATAAACGAACCACTCAATTTTTATTTTTTATGAGGAAGATATGATCAAAAGAAGAGAGGATATCTCGGACATAAAAAATTAGGCTCGAGAATGCCTTGGAAAGAATGTTGTTTTGAGCATAACTAAGCTTAGAGTGGGAATAAGTGGTAGACTAGAAAGTTATGGCCATTGGAATTTCAAATGACTTTGATAAAAAAATTCTTCACCTTTATTCTGGTTTGAGGTAGTTACAGTGTAATGAAGGAGAGGGAAAAAGTATGGGTATTTATAACCAAGATTTGGAAAAGGGTAAGTTTGGCTCACATTCCTAACAAGTTTCAAAATAGAGAACACGTCCTTCTCGAACTAAACTTACATTTTCAGTCCCTATTTTCAAATTCGCGCATGTAAAAAGACTCAAATACCCTTTATGTTTTTAACATTTCAAACGCATATAACTTTATGTAGAAAAACCGGATCAACATACCGTTGCCACCAAAAAATCACAAATTTTATGATCTTTAAAATAAGATCCATTATTGATACCGAAAATTCATATTTGTAGTAAAAGTGCAGTTATTTCATATATTGTAGACAATTCAACAAATTTTGAACATTTTCGATTTTTTTTTCAAATTTTCAAATTTGCAGATAATCGCAGACATTTATGCAACTATATGGTATAGTTGCATAAATGTCTGCAACTATTGCATATGGTTATAGACATTTCTGCAACTATTGCATATTTGTAGAAATGCAACTATTGCATATACTTGCAGAAATTTCTGCAACTATTGCATACAGTTGCAGAAACGCAACTATTGCATATTCTTGCAGAAACGTTTGCAACTAATCCATATAGTTACAGAAGTTCCTGCAACTATTTTACATTGTCTTAGACATTTCTGCAACTCTATAGTATAGTTGCAGAAATGTCTACAACTATTGCATATAGTTGCAGACATTTCTGCAACTATTACATATAGTTGCAGAAATGCAACTATTGCATATACTTGCAGAAGTGTCTGCAACTATTGCATATAATTGCAGACATTTCTACAATTATTGTTTATAATTGCAGTTTTCTAGTGAAATCAACAAAACTGAGCTCGCCATTCAAGAAGAAGATGAAATCACGAAAGATAAATTCACCAATGTAGAAGAAGATGAAATCTAGAAAGGTAAGCTCGTTATGAGATCAATCATGCAAGAAGCGGAGGGATATTTTAGGGAAAAAACAACCAAAGTGAAAAACAGGGACCTGCAAAGTATGTTTTCTTACGGGAGAAGTTTTAGTGAATTAAGTTCGCTTTTAGGGATGCATACCTAATATTATCCGACCTCACTTCTCTCTTCCAACATCACCCATGTGCTCCCTTCACCATCCATCACTTCACATGGCTTCCTATACCGTTCCATCATCACCCCCAAGTATGTGTGTCCATGTGCATGTCGTTAGTTGATTTTGTGAAAGCTTAAGCGAGAAGAAAGCTTTAAATATCTTCAATATTTTAAGTGTAATGTGTATATATATACATGTATTATGTATGTATACATATGTATATGTATTTGTTAGTGCATTCATGTGTATGTTACATATGTACATAAGACATAAAAACAAGTTGCAATGACTTCGAACAACTTCCTTTTGTTAAACGTTGATAATCGGGAAATCGATTTTCGGTCACATTTTCGCTTAGTAGTTAATATACATATATGTTGATGCCAAAAAAGGGCATCAAAATCTATAGAATCTTATAGATATCAAACAAAAAAATGAATTTAAATGAACATATCATAAAAACAAATGAACACACAGATTTTATAATGGTTCGATAATCTTTGCCTGTATCCATTTCATACTTTTATTAATCCTTCGTAGGACTACAATTACTAGAGCATTTGGATCAGCTTAGAACCATTGATATAAGTTTCAAGAAAGAAAAAAATAAAGAAAATACCCATGGTAAAGCCTCTGGAGCTAGAAGAAGAAGACCCTAAAAATGGCCCACTTGCCCTTGTATTTGTAGATGAAGGCAGCCTCCAACCCGACTGACATCTCAAGACCTAGACCACCCTGACCACTTGGGCCCACCATAAGGAAGGCTCGGCCCAACTCACTATGTTGATCTATATCATCATGCCCATCCGATCAATCTTAATATGCCGACTTGATCCATATTTGTATGCCGATCCCACTATCTTTGATTATTATGCCGATCCTTCCAGTACACCGACCCCACCATCTCCACATTCTATGTTGATCCGATATTTGGGAACACAGCATGCAGACCTAATACCATGCTGACCCAAAACCATGCTGGCCTGACCACTAGCATTGCCATGCCGACCCCTTCAATATGTCGACCCATTCTCGTATATGCCACCGGCATGCCGATCCACTCCTACACCCTTTGACTTGTTAAACATCTATGCCAATCCCTATTCCACCAAACCAACGCTCATAATTCTTATGTCCTACATCATCTATTTGTCGACCTTATTTACCCGAGGCTGGGTATAATTGTCTGGATAACATACTCTGGTCATATTAATGTATTTCATGCCCATCTTTCCCATCAATAGTCAAGTTTTGTCCCCGTAATCACCTTTGTGTATCCCTGCCAAGGTATCGGGTAACTCTTGCTCCCTAAAGTATGTCTTGTTATGTACATGATGTGCTTTGAATTGAAGCATGTTAGTGTCCCCAGATAGAAATCCATCCAGTTTCTTGAATAGTCATTATACCGCCATTTTATCCTCCCAAAGTGTCGTAATCTTCTTTGATAGTCATGTCGCTTGGTCGATTCCCACTAGTATAAATTCAGGATTGTATTCCCTCAACGGCTAACTATGTTCAGTTCTACAGGACTAGTAAGCTACGACTATCTGATCCTATCTTTTCTTTAATAACTTCAAGTGAAAATTCAATTTTCGTCGATTTTAAGAAGTCGAATTTTTTGAATATACACGTGCACTTTCAGGCACACGTTCTTGCCATTGGCTCCCGGATGCATTTTATATGCTAAAGAGTCATCACCAATTCCTTTTAGTTTAATTATAATTCAATTGCAATTCCTTGTTTATATTTTTTTGTGAAATAAGGGTTGTAATCAGCTAGTGGATGAGAGAGTACTCCAACTTCTACAGGGATGATGGCTTTAGAGCCATAAGCAAGGGTGAATGGAGTATGGCTAGTCGTGGACTCATGGGTGGTTCTTCAAGCCCATAATGCTTTTGGGAGTTCTTTCACCCATTTACCTCTGGCCTTTTCCAAACTTCTCTTCATGATGGACTTTATGACCTTGTTCACAGCTTCGACCCGTCCATTTTCTTAAGAGCGAGCAACAACTGCAAATCTCTTTTCAATATGATGCCAAAGGTAGAAGTCTTTAAATTTAGCACTGTCAAATTGGGCTTCATTATCAATTATAATGGTTCGTGGATGTCCAAAATGATAGATGATGTTCCGAACAATGAAGCTGATTATTTTTTTTGTTGTGATCGTGGTTAAAATTTCTACCTCAGTCCATTTAGTGAAGTAATCACCGCCACAGTGGCTTATTCCGCACCATCTTTAGAATCAGCAAGAAGCTGATGACGTCAATATCCAAATGGTAAATGGCTATGGTAAGCCATTTAAGTAATTTCCATCGGTGGGGCTCTCGGGATTTTTGCAAGCATCCATACTCATCGCATTGCTTAGTGTGGTCAGCTGCATCTCGATTGATAGTTTGCCAGTAATACCCATAACAAAGTATTTTCTTTATCAAGGTTGGCCCTCTGTTGTGATCGCTGTATTCTTCTTCATGGAATTCTCTCAAGACTCGTTTGATTTCATCATGAGTGGTGATCCAAAGCAGGGTAATGATGAAAGACTTTTCCATATATGAATCCTTTTTGGATGATGCCACGTGAGGCTTTGAGTAGGCTCAATCATTTTTTATTCCTCCATTGAGGAAGAATTCCCTATTGTAGATAGGCTCTGGTAGGAGTCATCCAAGACTCCTTTCTCGCTCCATCTCCAAGATCTAGTCAATCTCCATCTGTCAATGCTTGAAATATAAGTACTTCAACCGGGACAAAGTCTATTTTTCATTCATCCCAAGAACTGGCCAGCTTGGCTAGTGACTTGGCTGTTTCATTTTGTTCTTTGAGGATGTGTGTAACGGTGTAATACTCGAAGCTAGCTAGTAGATCTTGGACCTGGCTGAGACAAGGAGCAAAACACTGTCCCCTTGCAAGATTAACTTCCCTGACTTTGCATACAACTAATCAGGAACCATAAAAGATATGTATATTTCCCACTTCAAGTTGTCTTGCAAGTTTTAGGCTGGTGATCATGTCTTCATACTTAGCTTCGTTGTTTATTGCAACAAAGTCGAGTTTCAGACCATATCAGATCGATCGTTCCTCAAAAGTCATTAACAAAGTTCCAACGTCAGGATACTGATCATTGGATGTTCCATCCATGTACATTTTCCATCTATTGGCCAATTCTCTATTACTCATGGAATAGTCATCTGATGTGGTGAATTCAGATTTAAGGCCTGCTAATTTTTGTCCTTGGATAGCTCTTCAAGGGAAATGAGTGATATCGAATTGGCTTAGTTCAATATTCCATTTGAGTAGTCTTCCAGATGTCTTAGGTCGTTATATGACCTATCGTAACGGCTGGTGGGCATAGACATTAATGGAGTGAGCCTAAAAGTAAGAGCAGAGCTTTCATGATGAAATCAATAGGCATCATGCAAGCTTTTGTAGCTTTAGGTTGTCTTCTCTTAGTACCTATCAATCGCTTGGTTACATCATATACCGATCTTTGGATCTATTTCACTTCGCATAGCATTATGGTGCTTACAGCGTGTATCAACATGGCTAAATTGATGTACAAATCTTTATGATCCACATACTTTGACAAGATGGGAGGTCACCTTAAGTGGTTCACCAATGCTTGGAATGCGTCTTTACAATCTGATGTCCATTTAATGTTTCTTTTTCCCTTCCTACTTAATCGTCTTCGGTACCTAGATGTTTCAAATTGCTTGAACCTTCCTAGCGTTGGCTTCAATTTTGTGAGAGTTGAACATTAAACCCAGGAATTTCCCTGATGCAATGCTGAAAGAGCATTTCAAGAGAATAAGTTTCATTCCATATCTTTGGATAAAACTAAAAATCATTGCTAATTCATCAATGTGTTTATTTGATCGTCGTGATTTCACAAGCATATCATCTACATATAATTCCATCGATTGCCCAATATGATCTTTGAACATCCGGTTGACTAGTCTTTGGTAAGTAGCTTCAGCATTCTTTACTTCAAATGTCATCATAACAGAATGATATAATCCTATATCAGTAATGAAGTTGGTGTGCTCCTGGTCGAGGACGTGCACCATGATCTGGTTGTACCCGGAGTACACTTCAATAAATGAAAGTAGTTCATATCCAGTGGTTGAATCTACTGGCTGGTCGATCCTTGAAAGTGGAAAACTGTCTTTTGGGCATGCCTTATTTAAGTCTGAGTAGTCGATGCATGACCATTACTTTCTATTAGCTTTTCTCATAAGAACTTGATTTGATACCCATTTCGGCAGAGGATGTCGTGGGTAAACCTATTGTTTTTGAGTTTATGTACCTCCTCTTTTAGTGCAGTGAATCTTTCCTGATCCATTCCACGCTGCTTTTGTTTCACTAGGACATGCCGCGGTTCGATATTTAATGCATGGCTTGCGATAGTTGGGGAAATCACATGCATGTCAGAATAGGTCCAAGAGAACACATAAAGATTTATTTGGAGAAATCCATCTAATTCTTTTATCATCATTACATTGAGATATGATCCGACATACAATGCCCATAATGGGTCGTCATAGTTGACCAAAGTGTTGGTCATGAGCTCTAAAGGTGCATCCTTGGATTCCTCGAGTTCGAACATAATTATTTCGCATAACAATCAATGTGAAATATGGTTGGGACATTCAATGATGACAGTTACTCAAGTCAAATCCTAGCATCTTGTTATCAGTTATTGAGTCTGATAGTGAATGGATCTAAGTGCTTTGAGCGATTATCCGCAATTGGCCAAAGATCAGGCTTAGAGGCACATTGAATCAAGTGTCAAGTTGGGTTCATCCCCGTGTTGTGCGCAACCACATAGCTGGCTCTTGGTTTAAGTTTGTGTCTGTTTGTATATTCGAATAACGCGCTTTCCATTCAACGTATTCATGATCCATCACCTATCGTTCGGGTTGGAGTAATACTCAGTTGCCCACGAGCTTGGCATCGATTTGATGATTCTATCTCTAGTGATTATTCCGGTCATAGCCTCGAGTCTTTGTAGACACTATATATAAGTTTCAATGTTGAGCTATCACATCCAGTATTTAGAAGATCACACTTTTGCTCCAAGTCTTGGGTTGATAAATATACCACATGGACGGTCGAGTCTCATCCTAGCTATATTTATACTACCACTGGAGCTCCAAAAACATAGAGTTGATCTATGAATGGTCGATGCACATTCATCTTGTTTCTCACTCGTGCCCCAAGTCTAGGGCGTACATCGATAAGTAGGAAGGAAAGCCATATCTACTTTAGCTTTACATTCTTTCCTATTGAAACGTGGGATCTGGTTATTTGATGGAAGGCCGAGTCTCACCTATCTTGGAATGTATTTTGGTTTTTCCTTCAAGAGGGAATACTTTGATGCTTCATCATTGGGTATAAGTTCGGTACTATAATGGTAAACAACATCCATTTTGATTCATGTTATGTAATCAGATCTATTGGTAAAGTTGGCTCAAAAGTAGTTGGGTCATGCTCATCTAGTTTCATACTCCTCTTGACGGATTAAAGGAGGATGCTGGAGAATTAATGATCAAGTATTCATGGTTTATCCTCCTTTCCACACTCAAGTGATCATAGGTTTTCAACGGACATCCGAGTCACTTCTGTTTGAGTTAGGCACAGATCAATATTGCCCCTCGTTTTGATGGTATGATATAGTTGGTCACCTGTAATTTTGGATGTCATTTCGATTGGTTTTTTATTGAGGCCTCCTTGTAGTCGTTGCCTTAAGTTGTAAAGAACACCAAGCCAAAGCTATAATGAGCTGTCATATTCAGCTTTTAGTGATTTGTACTCTTTCCCCCAGCATTGATTTGGCAAGTCCATAAGTCAGATGGTCGAACTCCATCCTTAGCAAGTTGATACTCCTCCTATCGATTTCAGGTCAGAGTTTGTGGAATATAGAACAGTCGGAATCCACTTATCTATTCATCCATGTTTATACACCAGTTTGCACTTTGGGGACTTAGAGTTATTTAGCAAGCAGTAGGTTCATGCTTGATTTATGTTTAGCCTTAGTCAGTACTCCAAGGACTTAGATTTATTTCTCGTAAGTAGTCGTGTTCCCTCCCATGGTAGTTGTTCTTCCACCTAATGGTTTATACTATAGTCCGCAATCAGGGACTCAGAGTTTTTCTCAAAGGCATTCATGTTTCTGCCTGTGGAAATCATTTTCCGCCAAATGGTTTGTACTCTAGGCCGCGCTCTAAGTACTTAGAGTACTCTAGTCCGCGCTTTGAGGATTAAGTGATTTTTGTTGAATCGTTTATGCTCTATTCCACACCTCAGGGACTTAGGGTAGTACTCTAGTTTGTGCTTCAGGGACTTAGAGAATTTTTATTGAATCATTTATACTCTAGTCCACGCTGTGGGGATTTAGAGTACTCTAGTTCGTGCTATGGGGACTCAGAGATTTTTATTGAATCGTTTATACTCTAGTCCGCGCTCTGGGGACTTAGAGTGTTGTAGTCCACGCTCTAGGGAATCATTTGTAACCTAATCCGTGCTCTGGGTACTTAGAGTGCTCTAGTCCATGCTCTAGGGACTTAGATATTTTTTTGAATTGTTTATACTCTAATCTTCGGTCCGGGGACTTAGAAATTATTGTTGAATCGTTTGTACTCTAGTCTGCACTCCGGGGACTTAGAGTACTCTAGTCCGTGCTCCGGAGACATAGAGATTTTCGTTGAATCGTTTATACTCTAATCCGCCTTCCAGGGGCTTAGATTACTCAAGTCCATCTCCAGGGACTTAGAAATTTTCATTGAATCATTTATACCATAGTTTGCACTCTGGGGACATAGAGTACTCTAGTCCGTGCTCCATGGACTTAGAGATTTTTATTGAATCGTTTGTACTCTAGTTCATGCTCTATGGACTTAGAGTACTTTAGTTCATGTGCCGGGGACTTAGAATTTTGTTGAACCGTTTATACTCTAGTCATCACTCCGGCGACTTAGAGTACTCTAGTCCATGCTTCGAGGACTTAGAGAATTTCGTTGAATCATTTATACACAAGTCCATGCTTCGATGTTTTAGAGTACTCTAGTCCGCGCTCCGGGGACTTAGAGATTTTTGTTGAGAGAATTTATTTCGACCCGTTTGATTTGTACTCATTTACCATGTCAAGGCAAAAGTTTTCGGATGAACAGACGAACCATGTTCCTTCATAAAATAGGATTTTATCCCCAACATTTAGGATGAAAATTGGAAATCAAACAGTCGATTCTCATCCATTTGGTAGTTTTGGCTCTTCCCACTTAAGCCGATGAAGATGGTAGGTAATAGATGATTGCATCGTATCTACACCGGGGTTGGATGATCAAGCCTTGCCCAAATTGCTCCGTATTCTTTCTAGCTAATGGAGATAATGAGTTATTGAGCAGAAGATTAATTCGCATCTGTTTCAAGCTACACTTGTGTTCATTTGTTGAAATCAGTGGTTGGTAAGTATGTAGTCAACCGCGCCTACTTCAATTCTAATATGAAGGTTGCTGAATGAATAGTCAACCGTGTCCATGTTTTGTTGGATTCTGACCCTATTGAATTTTTTCATTCCGTATTTCTATGTCCCAAGTCAGGGGCATATGGTAATAGTCAAATCATGCTCTTCTAGATAAAGGCTCTGTAGGTTCTATCATGATCTGCGGAGATTGGTCGACGCCCAACTCTAGGCACTTGGATACTAACATCATATGCATGTAGTTTATTTCAAGCCGGTCATAGTTCACAACATAATTGAAGTTGATATTAAAATTGGTTAATTAAAAAGAGATCAGAATAAATCTCATTGATAAGGGAAGCAACATCGTGTGTTCGCTATTCCACTCTATCCAAAGCTCCTTTCGGTGGGTTATCGACCGCCAGCGGTGCAATTGATAATTAGAGCTCTTTATTGGTAAATATTGGATGTCCCTGCCCACCATTCTACAGGGCTTGCATATACTATTGATGTTTTCCTTTCCAAATCAGCTTTTCGGTCACATCTTGGAAGTGTTTATAATTGCCAGTATTAGGACCGTGTGCATCTTGGAATATACAACATTCCACAGATTTTCTCTAGGCTTCGATGGACTCTCTCGAGTCTGTTTTTCAGTGCTTCCTTGAGACGTGAGTCTCCAAGTAGAGGCTATCAATTGAATCGTTCAAAGGAGTGTATGAGTCAAATTTTGAGATCTTAGTTCGTCTAATGGAATTTGTGTCCTTACCCAACGGGCCTATATTATTCTTTCTCCTAGTCTGGTCTACCTCCTCCTTGCTTTTGGTTTTGATTCAGTTTGTAATAGAAACGATCCAAGGTTGTAGGAGGCTCCCCAGCTAACTACCTACCAAAATCTATCTAGAGGTCGATTCCCTCAAATGCGATCAATACGATATCCTCACCAGCATCTAGAATAAATTGGACAATGACATCACATCCTTGATGTGAGTCGCATGCATTATAAATTGCTAGATACAATTTTGACCTGGTTAATTCAATGAGGAGATTGATTTAGGTGGTAATCACATTAACCGCATGATCGATACACCTTCAAGGAATATAGAAAGCGTCATCATTTGATGGCACATATTACTCTGGTGGAATTCGCATGCTATTTGAATTTTGTGAGAATTAGTCTAGGGTAGGTTTTCCCTTAGTAAACTAATATGATTGGTACATCAAATCTCCTTGGATATTCTACACACTGAATGGCTTCAATGAATATGCTTTTACTGGGGGAGATGCTTCAGTCATCGAAAATCCGGTTCATCTTTATGTTACAGCTACTCGTCATGCTTATGAATTATTTATGCATGGGATATGAGCAAAGCAAGTTGGATCGCTTATAATGGATCAACAGTAGGTTAATTGGAGCTAGACCTAAGAAAATGTGTTATTTACTTGGAGTCATCAATTGGTTTTCTTGGAGTCATGGAATTTGAAGTGGTGTGTCAATGAAGAATGGTGCTTTGAGTCATGTTGGCATTTTCTTGGAGAAAGTATTACTTGTACTCGAGTTTGGCCTTAGGCCAAACTTCTTTGGGTTTGCTTAGTGTCACAACACCTTTGTTCCCCAACCTTTAGGAGTATCTTTCGAGTAGCAGTTGCTTGTTCATTCTTTGGTTGTAATTCAGAAGCTGTCGCGTGATCACCATGCCCCGGTTAGTCACAAAGCGTATGGGAAGTGGATAGATTGCATTGTCTTTAAGTTGAGTTTCAAATGCAGCATGTGGGGAACTACGTTGAGGCACGGGTTCACGTTAGACCCTATTTCTTAAAATTTGGGTCATACCCGAAATTTTTTTTTTTTTAAAAAAAGAGTCGTACCCGATCCATATTTTTTTGGAATAGGGACTAGTTAAAGAAGGGTTCGATTTTGGACGAATGTAACATAGGGATCGGTTGTATAGGGATCGGCAGTCGCATGGGTTTTAAGAGGAGGATCGGTATTGAGCATGAATATCAGATTGAGGGATCGATATGGCTTGAGGGATCGATATATATACATACCTTAGAGAGGGGTCAGTATACAAGCTTTTTGGAGGGATAGGTATCCAAGCTTTTTGGAGGGATAGGTATATAAGATTTTTGGAGGGATGGATATATAAGCTTTTTGGAGGGATCGGTATTCAAGCTTTTTGGAGGGATCGGTATATGCCCTTTAGAGAGGGATCGGCCTTCATAGCCTTTGGAGAGGGATCGGCCATAGTTTAACTTGAGTGCAAACTTCAACATCAGATCCCAAGATCTTACATACATGAGTAAATCCGATACCTTCCAAATGGACATTAATGCTAAATTACTCCAAACAAAAACACTAGCATAATTAGATCCTCCAACAATCCGAGAAGTAAACTTATCCCCTTTTACCACAACTATTAGCTTCCTTTACATCTTCTTCAAATCTGAGTAGAATAGAACGTTTATCGTTTGAATGTTGGATCCATCTCGCAAATATGGAAATCCACTAGTAGATGATGAGATCCGATAAAGCTGAGAATTCATTTCTCAATGAAAGCACCAGAATGTTAACGCCAAAAATGGGCATCAACATGCATAAAATCTTATAGATATCAAATGAAGAATGAAATAAAAAAAACAGAGCATGAAAATAAATGAACACGCATATTTTATAGTGGTTCAGCAATCTTTGCCTACATCCACTTCATACTTTTATCAATCTTTCATAGGATTACAATTACAAGAGCATTTAGATCAGCTTAGATCCATTGATATAAGTTTCAAGAAAGAAAAAAATCAGAGAAAATCCTATTAGTAGAGCTCTGGAGCCAGAAGAAGAAGAAGTCCCCAAAATGGCCCCTCTGCCCTTGTATTTATAGATGAAGGCAGCCTCCAACCTGACTGACATCTCAAGACCTGGACCCTCCTGACCACTTGGGCCCACCATAAGGAATGCTCAACCCAAATTACTATGTCGATCTATATCATTATGCCAATCCAACAATCTTAGTATGCCGACAAGATCCATATTGGTATGTCATCCCATTATCTTCGTATCCTGTGCTGATCCTTTCAATATGACGACTCCATCATCTCCACATTCTATGCCGATACGATATTTAGGAACACATCAGGTTGACCCGATGCCATGCTGACCCGAAACCATGCCAGCTCGACTACTACCTTTGCCATAACGACCCCTTCGATATGGCAACCCATTCTCGTGTGTGCCACTAACATGCCGATCCATTCATACACCCTTCGACTTGCCAAACATCTATACAGACCCCTTTTCCACCAAATTAACCTTCATAATTATAAAGTTATGTATCATCTATTTGTCAACCTTATTTACCCGGGGCTGGGTATAACTATTCGGATATCGTACTCTGGTCATATTAATGTTGCCTCGTGGCTATCTTTCCCATCAGTAGTCAAGTCTAGTCTCTATAATCACCTTTATCTAGCCGGGCCAAGGTACCGGGTAATAATTTATAAACCAAATTTGAAAATAAATTTCTAATCATTATTTAATTAATTAAAATAATCACATTTGAATTATAAAACCACATACACCATGTTAACGCTAAAATTTGAACGCTAACACCCCGGTGTATGAAATTAGATCGTGAAAGCACCACCCGATAGCTCGGGAACAGATTATAAGCAGATAGTAGTAGAAAACAGTAAACAACAGCAATTTTATAGTGGTTCGGCTTTAGAGATAGCCTACGTCCACTTTGAATATCTTTATTGATGATTTGATTACAAGTCAATGCAGTTACACTTTGATTACAACACACTTTGAGTTTCAAGTGACTTAGAACAAGTAGCCTAAACTTCAACGTCGATCCAAATCTTTGAACACATGTTTGACATATTTGATTTCTTCGTGAAGTTCCTTGAAGGTGTTGAAGTAGTTCAGAATGCAGCAGAGTAATGGCGCTTGAAATGAATGAGCCAAAAGGTCCCTTGAATGTTGGAGGTGGCCATGTATTTATAGGCAAATTTCTGGGCTGGAATTGTTAAGTCATGAGTCGTGGCCGACTCAGGATGAACCGTGACCGACTTACATGTCACGAGTCAGCAAGCAGTGGCATAGATGAAATGGCATTGAGCTTATTCCTCGTATGCTTAGGTCGCCAGCGACTTATGATAGGTCGTTAGAAACCCTGAGTCGTTGGAAACCCTGAGTCGGTCTGCCCCATAAACCACTAACTAGTTAAACCACTCTGCTCTTCTAAGGCATTAACTCGTTGAGTCGTATTGTATGTGCCGTGAACTTCGTTGAGTCGGTAACTCAATGAGTCGGCCTGTATCATGAACCGCCAACCTCCATGAGTCGTTCCATGCCACTAAGTTGCCTTGAGCCTTAGCTCGTCAGCCAATTGAGTCGCTACCAGTTGAGTCGCTGAGGCAATTCCTTTGATGAGTCGGTAATGCATTGAGTCGGTTTGTCTTGTAAGCCGTTAACCCCCTTGAGTCGTAACCCTTTAAGTCGCTTTGAGCTTTAGGTCATTAACTTAGTGAGTCGGTGACTCGATGAGTCGTGAGGCTTCCTGAGTCGTAGATCCTTCCTGAGCCGTTAAACACCTTAAGTCGTAGCTCACCCCAGGCCTTAACTCGTTGATTCCTTTAACTCGTGGGCCTCTTAACTTGTAGGCTGGAATGGGGTTAACATTTGCCCCTCGAAGCGCACGCTTAAGTCGTAAGTCGTGTGCTTCGACTTATCATAACTCGGGCGAGCCGATTCGAGTTCCAGCTCTTCCAGGTATAAAGCGCTTGACTCGTTCCTCCTATCTCCCACTTCTTATCAAAGATCTTCTAAACCGCATCCGCCATTAACGCACCTCCAAGTTCTCACAGGAGATTCCAACTCGATTCTCCTCTGATTATCTTTGACACCACATTACGTAAGCAATCTTGCTTCCCTTCTGATTATCGATCATCGTTAACCTGTGCGCTCCATCCCTACCTTCATTTTACTCCCTTGAGTCTTGCAAGTTCGGTCATTCTAACCGTCAATGGATGTAGGGTTATTTGATCTGATGATTCTCGTCTTGAGGTGATTTAGTGGCGTGATAGGTCCGGGGTTGTTTATTGAGAGTTTTATTGGGTTAATGGGTTAAAAGTTGGAAGATTTATCGGGTTAGGAGTGAAATGGTTTATGGGTTAGAAGTTGGAAGATTAACGGGTTAGGAGTTGGGTGATTAGTTGGTCAGATAGAATCGAATACTGCTTTAGGTATGACTCGGCTATTTTTGTATGATCTAGCGACCTTTGCGATTTAACCATGATACGACTCAACATGCTCCACGACCTAAGCCTTGAGTCGTGGCCGAGATAAAACCCTTGAGTCGTGGCCGAGATAAGACATGGAGATTTTCTTATTACTTTGAACCAGAGCTTCTCTCTTTTCCTACGACCTACGACTTAGGGCACTGCCGACTCAAAATTTTTGAGCCGTTGACGAGTTAGGACTTGCATGAATTCTGCTCGAACTTTGAACCATTGCATAAACTTTGAACTGTCGAATTTTATTGCATTCATTCACAGGTTATTTTGACTTGCAGGTTAACAATCTGTTCAATACAACATTCACAGAAAATTGGGACGAATATACTGTCATCGACCGCCCATATCAAATAACAGATTAGTTAATAACAGATAATTAACTTAAACAAATCGTGTGAACGAAGTGCTATCGATTTCAAGTAGAATATTAAAGCAACACTGACACAGTCAATCGAAACTGACCAGCCTGCACTAATATTATGCTTGAATTTTAAATTAACAAGTTCTGAAATTACCTTAGTCGATCAATCGTCAACCAGTTTAATTCCAGTTATATTTACTTGTTATTTTCATTAGTTCTGCACAACACTTCACACTTTTAGGAAACGTGCACCTTCGCATTTGAACACCCAGTTGATTGCGTAGAATGACATCTCAACAAGAAGAACCGATGGGCCAGGCTGAAGATGTCTTCCCAGTAGCCAACTTGTTGGATAACCCTCCGGAGAGAACTCCCACAACTCTGAATCAGCGGGTGTTTAACCAATTGCTCATCCAGTTTGGCATTGCCGAGGCTGATGCCTTACTGCCGGGGCCAAATGATACTGCAGATAGGCCCCCTTCTGGCTTTATTGCTGTCAACCGCCAAATGTGCTTGAGCGGTGCCATACCACCTTTCAATGACTTTCTTCAGCAGTTCCTGCTTCGACTATCTATCTCTCCATTCAAATTGCACCCCAATGGTCATGCCATTCTGATGGGGTTATGTGTGCTATTTAATAGAGTTCTGGGCCGATTACCGAGCTTTGAGGAAATCTGCTACTTCTGCTCATTCACAAAAATTAAAGATCATCCCTCTATCGTAGTTATAAGGAGTGCTCGAAACCGCAAGCTCATCACCGATCTTCCTTAAAGCGTTCATGGATTTCTAAATCAGTACTTTTTTGTCCGCTGTCCTCCAGGGTTTTATGCCATCTGGAGAGTAGGAAGTAAGATTTTCCTGCTTTTATTTCTCCATTCTTGGGCTTTTCGAAATCTGGGTTGCTAAACGCTAACTTGGCTTCTTTTTTTTCTTCTGTTTTAGCACTTCCTCCTCCCTCTAGAGATCCATGCTATAAACAAATTTTTGAGAGACTGAACTCCGTGGCGGCAGAAGAGAGGAGTATAAAGTTTTTGTTAAATGATGGATTTTTACATCAATATGGGCTTCTTCATTCTTCTCGCTTCACTCAGCCTCGTGAAGTCCCAACTGAAATTCCTGATTCTCCGACGGAATCTCCTGATGCCCCGGTCTCTATTAAAGAGCACATGCAGGGAGGAACCTCTATAGAAACTTCACTAGTAAAGTGTTCAATTCCGAAGGATGTCGCGGGGCCGTCTGACAAGTCTGTACTTACCCCAGTTATTGAAGAGGAAGAACCTCCACGATCTTCCGAAAAATCAACTAACGAAGGGGTTAAGAAAGCAAGTCCCAAAAAACATGATGGTGATGATGTTTTCGAGGGGTTGAGCGATTTAATTGTGACTTCTCAAGAACTTTTCAAAGATGATGTTTCCAAAACTATCTCTTCTGTAATTGAGGCGACATCTTCTCTACAACAAATATCAACTCCTCTTACTCAAGTTATCACTACCTCTATTCCACAGAGTGGTCTGTAACTTGATGCGTGTAGTTTACACGTTACACAACACTTAGGATTTTTCATCACTTCTACGCACTTATCTTCTTGTACTTTAAAGATTTCTAAAGCTTATTATTTTTATTCCAGATTCTCCGATGGGGCGCAGCGGCTCATACTATGACGATTTCCAGCGCTACGGGAGGCGTAGCCAGTATGGTTATAGGCGTTACCTCCCTTCTTACAGAGAATCCGATGAAGAGAGGGCCATTAGGAAAGCAGACGAGAGACGAGCATATGAAGAACGTCACCGAAGGGAACAAGAAAGACATGACCCTCCCCACAGAGATGATGATACTCAAAAGAGAAAAGCTCACGATGAGAGAGGTAAAGGTCACATGGACGATTCTTCTAGCAAGCGGGCTAGACTTACAGAAGAAACAATGCCGACAGTTTCTGAACATGCTCCTGCTCAATCTCCTGTCCCCGTTCGCTCCGACATTCAAATAATCATCAATCGTCCCGCATACCAAGTCGAACAAGGTCCTCCCACTCTTCAAAGTCGATTCCCTCAGTGGTGCCTGAGAGGGGTTCGATTTGATCTCGACTTGGTTCCTCTCGACAAATCGGCTATGCTGCGAAATCTTGATACTGTCAAGACCGATATCGAAAGAATGTCGAACTGGCAAAAACTGGTCGACGAGCTTCAGAGGGTTAACCGAGCCAATCTCGAGGCCATGCTCACAATGGAGAACGATAAGGCTGAGTGGCAGAAGACTCTCGAACAGCATGACGCCGAAATGAGAAGTATTGCTTCCTATAATGAAAAGCTGGAAGCGGAAGTAGAAAAGCTTAAGGAAGAATTAGCTACTTCATCTACTTTCCATTCTCAAAAGGAGAGCATGCTTCAGCAACAAGTACGAGATGCGCATGCCAGTCAAAGGGCAGTCGAAGATAAGCTTACACACTGGGAGAAGGTCATAGAAGAATATCGCGCTGAAACTTTACAGCTGCGAGAACAGACCGGCTCTCAAAGCTTGGAGATAGAGATGCTAAAAGCTCGACTTGCTATGGCCGAAAAGGAGCGTGACGAGGCTGTTGCTGGTAAACTCGCGGCCGAAGAGGCCCATCAAGCAACCAAAGCTGACATTAGCTCCACATTATTTGATTTCTATCTGCACAGCATTTTGGGGCGTGGCATCCTTGCCTTTCTAGGCCCTAAATATGAAATTACGCTAGCTGAAGTTTGGGAGGCAGCACTTGATATGCTAGGTGGTAAAGGTGCTGGCTATGCTGAGACAGCTCTTGAAGAGCATTATCTCGATGATGATGCCCGCGCCGCTCTTGCCAAGGGAAAAGAGCAACTCGCCAGGGTACGGGCCGGAATGGCGGAAGGGGAACGTTCTGAGAAAGAAATACCACCTACCACTTCTGAACGTCCTTTAGTTTCTTCCGAAGTTGAAATCACAGGTTCCAGTGCTCATTCACTGCCTCCTACAAGAACCGGGGTAATTACCCCTACTTATGATGAGGCTTTGGAGGATATCGGGGCTCAAAATTATGAGATTGAATTAACGAAGCAGACATCTTCAGGTAATTTTGACACTAGTCTGATTCAAGTGGATTGCCTGCTTACTCCTCAAAAGTTTGATGAGCTTCTCGATTACTTCTTGAATCTCGACGAACCCATATCTCCCTTCTTTTGGGGAGATACTAATATTTTTAATTTCTCTTCTTCTGCAGTTGAAACACCAAGTGCCGTGAAGACTTCACTTCCTCCAGTTATCCCTCCTTCATCTCTTCAGGTGACTCCTCCTTCTGCTTCACAACCCGGGTCACAAGAGGAACAGATTGAGGCTCTTCATGGCTTGGATGACCCTATCGCTTCGCAAGAGCAGAAGGACGAGGGACTTGAAGGAGGCGAGATCTCTCCGGAGCGGACCCCCTCTGATGACGTAGTTTTGTCCGCTCTTGCTACTCCAGGGAGTGAGTCTTCTTCGAAGAGAAGAAAGAAGCATGGAACATCGAAGAGGAGGGGGAAGAAAGTCATTGCTACCGAAGAGGAACCGGAAATTGCACCAGTTGTACCTCCCTCTCCTTCTTCCCTTATGCCTTCAGACCGACCTGAAAAGCTAACCATTCGGCCGGGTAAAGGGTCTAAAGGTGGCAAGAAGAAATGAAGACTCCAGCTTTTAGCTTCTTGTCTTTTGTATGTACTGGTCGAGAATTGTGCGGGTATCGGCCCCCCGCTTTTCTTTTGTTGGAACTTGTTCCTGTATACAAAGTAATGTTGAATAAAATGATTCCTCTTTCTTTGTATAAACTTCTATTTGAATTTGAGAATGCATTTATTATTCATTTTTGCACAAGTTTATTTATATGACATTGCAGTGAGCTTATGGTATGTTGTTTGAGCGTACTTTACCGATGTAGCTATATCATATCGTATACAACTATACCATGCTGCCCCCATACCATAAGCTTGCTGCAATTTTCTATACTTCGAGGGGACTTGCACTCTTATTTTCTGTAGAATGACTATTTCATTCGTGAAGAAATTTTTCATAGAGTACAACTCCTTTCATATAAGTTTTTACGCTTTGTCCTTCGAAGAAATCACTTTTTCCTTTTGCGTATGTACACATTTTGCCAAGTGAATTCTTCTATGTGGTAAAGCGGACCTCTGAATGTACTTTAACTTTCTTCCCTCTTTTTTTCTTTTAGAATAGGTAAATCACTCTTCCTTTGAAAGTTAAAGTATGCTCTTGATGAAGATTTTTCTTTTAAATAGAAATTTGTACCTCTGAGGAGGGATTTTTTCACGTTTCAACACTTGGAAGTTTTATTTCAATCTTGGTGAAACGTGTACCTCCAAAGAATTGTGCCTTTGAAGAAAGCCTTTTCACGTTTCAACACTTGGAAGTTTTATTTCAATCTCGGTGAAACGTGGGCTTCCGAAGAGGTCTTTCTTCTTGATTATGCTTCCGGAGGGGGGGTTGTACCTCTGAGGAGGGATTTTTCACGCTTGAACACTTGGAAGTTTTATTTCAATCTTGGTGAAACGTGTACCTCCAAAGAGTTGTGCCTTTGAAGAAAGCCTTTTCACGTTTCAACACTTGGAAGTTTTATTTCGTTCTCGGTGAAACGTGGACTTTCAGAAAGGTCTTTATTTTGTTTTGCATTTCAACTTTGGTGAAGTGAAATTCCGAAGAGCGGCTGTTACACTTCAACTCCTTGTGAAATGTGCCTCCGAAGAGGTCTTTATTTTGTTTGCATTTCAACTCTGGTGAAGTGAAATTCCGAAGAGCGGCTGTTACACTTCAACTCCTGGTGAAATGTGCCTCCGAAGAGGTCTTTATTTTGTTTGCATTTCAACTCTGGTGAAGTGAAATTCCGAAGAGCGGTCGTAACACTTCAACTCCTGGTGAAATGTGCCTCCGAAGAGGTCTTTATTTTGTTTGCATTTCAACTCTGGTGAAGTGAAATTCCGAAGAGCGGTCGTAACACTTCAACTCCTGGTGAAATGTGCCTCAGAGAGGGTTTTCATCGCCTGGAAGTTACTCTCTCATGGTTGGAGGGTCATGACTCCTCCAATCTTTTTTGTTGAGTAGAGAACTTTCTTTTTTGTGGCGTATGACCCATTAGAGGTCTTTATCCTCCGAAGAGTTGCGCCTCCGAAGAGGACTTGTGCTGCTGATGACGGCTTTTGGTTGTTCCCTTGTCCACTTGCTTATGCCTTCTCAGTGATCCTCTTTTTTTTTTATATTTTTTTTTTAAGCTTTCATTCCCTTTTCTTACAAAGTAATTTGTTTAATCCAAGGAAGTGTGCTTCATTGTCAGGCAAGTTCGTGAGAACGAGCATTAGCTTCTTAATTGGATGTTTGTTTGTTCAAACGATCTTAATTTATTAGCAAAGGCCCGTTTCTGTCGAAATCATAGGCCGTTCAATTGAAGTACTTCCTATTTAGGATTTGAATTCGGGACTTTTGTGACTTGAAATTTGGCGAGAATCACTTGACCTTATTATGTGCAAGTTTCACTTCCATTGTCTGCAAAAATTTAAATCGACATTTCAGCAATACATTCTATGTACTTTTTATATCGAAAATAAAGCAAACATGTAATAATAATAAGGAACACAAGATTTATAGTGGTTCGGCCAGGAAATTGGGCCTACATCCACTTTATATTCTTTCATTATTTACTTGCATCAGTTTTACAATTGCCTTCAATCACAAGAATCATACATTCATAATTCTTTTTACAACATTTCAACAAAATTTTCAAGTAAAGTATGGACGCAAATGATTGCTGTTCCATGCCCTTGGAATTTGATCTCCTTCAACAGTGGTGAGTTTGAATGTGCCGTCAAGAAGCTTCTGACTTATGACATATGGTCCTTCCCAATTTGGCCCAAACACACCTGTCGCTGTCATAATTCTCTTCAGGACTAGGTCTCCAATCTCAAAGCTGCGTTGGCGAACTTTGGAATTGAAATGTCTGGCTATTCTTTGCTGATGAGCTACAATTCTGAGATTAGCCTTATCTCTTTTTTCATCAAGGAGATCTAGCGCTTCGAGCTGTAGCTTTTCGTTTTCTGCTTGATTGAAATGGATTCTTCTGTGTGAAGGGACCTCTATTTCTACCAGAATCATTGCTTCTGACCCGTATGCTAATGAAAACGGGGTGTGCCCAGTCGCAGTTTTGTGAGTGGTTCTGTATGCCCATAGTGCCAGTGGTAGCTTATCGACCCAACCACCTTTTGCTTTTTCAAGTTGCTTCTTGATGGTTGACTTAATAATTTTGTTTACGGCTTCCACTTGCCCGTTTGCCTGCGGATGAGCCACTGCTGAAAAGCTTTTCCGGATTTTGAATTGCTTGCAAAAATCTTGGAATTCTTCACTTTCAAACTGAGTACCATTGTCTGTAATTATTTTTTGAGGCACACCGTATCTGCAAATGATGTTTTTAGTCACAAAACTTATCATCTTCTTTGAGGTGATTGTAGCCAGTGGTTTAGCTTCTGCCCACTTAGTAAAATAATCTACAGCAACAATGGCATATTTAATTCCAGATTTGGCAGTTGGTAACGGTCCTACAAGGTCTATTCCCCATATTGCAAACGGCCATGGACTGACCATCTGTGTGAGTTCAGTGGAAGGAGCTCTAGGAATTTTGGCGAATCTTTGACATCTGTCACATTTTTGGGAATACTCTGCTGCATCTCGATTAATTTCTGGCCAAAAGTATCCATATCGGAGAATTTTCTTTGCTATTGTTTGGCCACCTGAATGATCACCACATTCTCCTCCATGCACCTCCGCTAGGATTGCTTTGGACTCTTCCCTGGATACACATCGAAGTAATGGCATTGAGAATCCCCGTCTGTATAATCGGCCATCCTGGATTATATAGCGAGAGGCTTTTCTCAGTAGCTTTTGTCGTTCTTTTGAGTTCCCTGGTAAAGATCCATTGAGCAGATATTCTGTTATCGGAGTCATCCATGATTCTTGCTCTTGAGACATGCTCATGATCCAATCAATATCCATCTCATCAATGCTAGGAGTCGACAGGACCTCCACTGGAGTTAATCCTAGAAATTGGGCTTCGCCTGTGCTAGAATACTTTGCGAGAGAATCTGCTTTCGTGTTTTCCTCTCGAGGAATGTGACTTATCATGTAATGATCGAAATCACCCAGGAGCTCCCAAGCCTTTGACAAGTAGGCGGGCAGATTTCCTCCTTTTGCTTGGAATTCCTTTTTGACTTGGCATACAATAAGCTGAGAATCACTGAATATCTGTAACGCTCGGATGTTTAATTCTTTAGCAATCCTTAAGCCAGCGATAAGGGCTTCGTATTCTGCTTCATTGTTTGTTGAAGGAAATTCCAATCTTAGTGTATAGCATAACGATCGGCCTTCAGGGGTCTCAAGTACAACTCCGGCTCCAGAACAGTAGTCGTTTCTCGCACCATCGACATATAACTTCCATTGGATTGGGGAATCGTCGACTGTTTCCTCCTCACTGTTACCCTTATCTGTGAATTCTGCAATGAAATCTGCTAAATCTTGTCCATTGATTGCTTTTCGGGGATGATAAGTGATGTCATACTGACTGAGTTCAATATTCCACTTTAGAAGACGACCCGAAGTCTCAGGGCGAAACAGGACTTGCTTTAAAGGTTGATCAGTGAGGACTCTGATAGGATGAGCTTGAAAATATTGCTTCAACTTCCTAGACGCAATTAGTAGGCAATAGGCGAGTTTTTCCAACTTAGAGTAATTTATCTCTGCCCCAGTGAGTCTTTTGCTGATATAGTAAACTGGACGTTGAATCCTTTTGTCTTCTCGTATCAGCGCTGCACTTAAAGCATGAGATGATACTGCCAAGTATATAAGAAGATCCTCGCCGTCGCCGGGCCTAGAAAGTATTGGAGGCGTTTCCATATGGCGAATCAATTCATCAAAGGCTTTTTGGCATTCGGGTGTCCAATCGAAGTTTTTCTTTCCTTTCTTTAGGGCATCAAAGAATGGGATGCATTTATCTGTGGCTTTGGAAATGAACCGACTCAAGGCGGCGACTTTTCCATTGAGACTTTGCAATTCCTTCTTTGTTCTAGGAGCTTTGACTTCTTTCAATGCAGTAATTTGAGCTGGACTGGCCTCAATGCCCCTAGCGCTCACGATGAAGCCTAAAAACTTGCCGGATTCCACTCCAAATGAACATTTTAAAGGATTGAGCTTCATTCTGTATTTCCGGAGGACTGCGAACATGTCTGCTAAGTGTTCTATATGATCCACTGCTTTCTTAGACTTTACTAACATGTCATCGACGTAGACTTCCATAGTCTTGCCCAGTTGCGGTTTGAACATAGCATTAACGAGTCTTTGGTATGTTGCCCCTGCATTCTTCAACCCGAAGGGCATAACTCTGTAGCAGTAAAAACCAATGTCGGTGATAAAGCTCGTGTCCTCCTGATCTGGCTCATGCATCATAATCTGGTTATATCCGGAGTAAGCATCCATAAAAGATAACAATTCGTGTCCCGCTGTTCCGTCTACCAGTTGATCGATTCTGGGTAATGGGAAGCAGTCTTTAGGGCAGGCCTTGTTTAGATCTGAAAAATCGACGCATACTCTCCATTTTCCGTTGGCTTTCTTAACCAGCACTGGATTTGAAACCCAATTCGGATAGGTGGATTCTTTGATAAAATTATTCTCCATGAGCCGATCAACTTCTTCTTTTAATGCCGCCGACCTTTCTGGACCTTGAGTTCTCCTTTTCTGTTTCACAGGTGTAAATTTTGGATCAATATTTAGAGCATGCACTGCAACTTCTGGGGATATTCCGCACATATCGGCATGAGTCCAAGAAAAAACATACAGATTTGCCTTTAAAAAAGATATCAAGATACTCTGAATTGACACATTAAGTTGTGATCCCACATTCAACACCTTGTTTGGGTCCTTTGGGTCAACAGGTATTGGTTTTGTCGTTTCCACTGGTACCACTCTATTTTCCCCTGCACCGACTTTTCTAGGGTCCATCTCTTTCCTTGCTCCGCTGTGCTCGCCAGTGCAGGATCCGCCCTGTAATTGCTACAAGGCTGGTTCTTTGATGCGGACTGGGGCTGCCGCATTCTTTCCCATTTCTCTTTTTTTGGTTTCTCGTAGCTCTGTCAGATAACACTCTTGCCCAGCATTTTGATCCCCTTTTATAACTCCTACTCCATTGTCTGTAGGGAATTTAATGGTGAGGCACCACAGGGCAAGAACAGCTTTGAACGCTGCCAGAGTTGGACGACCAAGGAAAGCATTGTAAGCAGAAAATTCGTCAACAATCACAAAAGTTTGCTTGCGGACCATTTTTCTTTCTCCTTCTCCAAGTTCCACAAACAAATCAATGGTTCCTACCGGCTGTTTTGGCTCCCCAGTGAAGCCAGCGATTTTATGCGATGAAGCTTGCACATCAGCCATAGGGATCTTCATTTGGTCGAATGTTTTCTTGAAGAGGATATTGCAGGATGCGCCACAATCAATGAGAACTCTTCTGACAATAGCTGGCCCGATACCAGCCGAGATGACTAAGGGATCCAAGGTAGGAGCTTCAATACCTGCGGAATCCCTAGCTTTGAATACAATATCATCATCAAGAGTTCTTTGTTGCTTCAAGGGCGTAGCACTTTCCAAAACGAATACATCTTCCTCGGTCGGTACATACTTTAAAGCTCGGGTATACCTTTCCATCTCACCCCAGCTTCTACCCGCTGGGTGAGGTCCTCCTGTAATGACATTGATAATGGGCCTTCCAGATTCATGCCCTGAAGCCTTCTCAATCGTCCTAGGCTGATGAGTAGGAGCCTGTTGCCCCTGACTAGATAAAGCAGGATTGTTGCTATTCTTTTTCACAAATTGCTGCAGTTTGTTTTCCCTTAGCAACTCTTCAATCAGATTTTTCAACTGTCGGCATTCGTCGGTTTCGTGGCCGGGTTGATTATGGAAGCGGCAGAACTTCCCACTCTGTATAGCCTTTTTCCCGGTCCTTAGAGGAGGAGGTTTAGGAAAGTTAATAGAATCTTTAGTGGCAAGGTAGATACGCTCCGGCGTATCTGATAAAGGAGTATATTCTGATGGCTTGAAGGATCGGGGCTTCTTCAGATTACTCTGCTTCTTCCCATTGTTATTTTCCCTTTTTTGCCCTACAGATTCACTCTTGCGTGGAACAACAGTGTTATCTTCGACTTTTTCCAACACTGCCTTTACCGGTACGGGACGGCTTTCTAAGCGTATGAATTCATCTGCTTTTTTATAGAACTTTTCAAGGGAATTTGGTTCCTTCATGTTTAGCCATTTCCCAAACTCGCTCGACTTGTCAATACCCTTCATCAGATAAGTCAATATCATTCGCGGTTCTGCATTGTCCACCTCAGCTAGCGCTATATTAAAGCGGTTTAAGAAAGATCTGATAGTCTCTCCTGGATTCTGCTCCAAACTTGACAGTGACATGATATCCTTGGCTTTTGAGGCATATAGTCTGAACTGCTCCTTGAATTTCCGGGTTAAGTCAGAAAACTGATCTATAGATCGGACTGGAAGTTTGGTGAACCAAAGCAGAGCTACACCTTCGAGATACACAGGAAAATATCGGCACTTTATTTCATCAGAGGCTCTGGCACCTGTCATGTGCCAATCATACTTGTATAGGAATTCGTTCGGATCACTTGTCCCCTTGTAGGCTGGAATGGTTGGAGGGACAAACTTCCTTGGGAATTCAGCCTTTAAGATTTTCTCAGTAAATGGAGTTTTACTCGGGGCGAAACCCCATTCTTTCTCGTCTTCAACCCTCTGCATACTCTCTTTCATGATTTGTCGGACCATTCCAGAAAGATACTCCTCATCATGTCGAGTTCTAGATCCACCAACCTCAGGAAGTGTTTGTTCAAAGGGGCTAGCAGCCCTTTCAGGAGCATTCCTTTCTTCAGCCTCATGAATGTTGCAAGCAAAATTCCTTTCATTACCTGCCGGTTGACGGTTTGCCCCAAGCAAATCGTTCAACCTATTCAGAATTAGGGCATTCTGGGCATTCTGAGCCTCGAATTATGCATTTTGGGCATTGATCTGTTGGTTCAGCCCTAAGATTGCAGCATCCAGCTCTGCCTTTGTAACTCCGACAGCTGGAGTGGCTTGATTCGATATAGGGGAAGCGGAGGTTCCCTCTTGAATATTCCCAGATCTGACAGATCTACTCTTCCTTCCAGGAGCCATAATCTCGGATAGACTTCTGGTTTTCAAGGAAATTCTCTCTACAAACCTCTGTGAAGCAATGATGATAACTCGCCTGAGTTCAGTTCTCAGTGAAAGCACCAAAAATGTTAACGCTAAAATTTGAACGCTAACAGCCCGGTGTATGAAATTAGATCGTGAAAGCACCACCCGATAGCTCGGGAACAGATTATAAGCAGATAGTAGTAGAAAACAGTAAACAACAGCAATTTTATAGTGGTTCGGCTTTAGAGATAGCCTACGTCCACTTTGAATATCTTTATTGATGATTTGATTACAAGTCAATGCAGTTACACTTTGATTACAACACACTTTGAGTTTCAAGTGAGTTAGAACAAGTAGCCTAAACTTCAACGTCGATCCAAATCTTTGAACACATGTTTGACATATTTGATTTCTTCGTGAAGTTCCTTGAAGGTGTTGAAGTAGTTCAGAATGCAGCAGAGTAATGGCGCTTGAAATTAATGAGCCAAAAGGTCCCTTGAATGTTGGAGGTGGCCATGTATTTATCGGCAAATTTCTGGGCTGGAATTGTTAAGTCATGAGTCGTGGCCGACTCAGGATGAACCGTGACCGACTTACATGTCACGAGTCAGCAAGCAGTGGCATAGATGAAATGGCATTGAGCTTATTCCTCGTATGCTTAGGTCGCCAGCGACTTATGATAGGTCGTTAGAAACCCTGAGTCGTTGGAAACCCTGAGTCGGTCTGCCCCATAAACCACTAACTAGTTAAACCACTCTGCTCTTCTAAGGCATTAACTCGTTGAGTCGTATTGTATGTGCCGTGAACTTCGTTGAGTCGGTAACTCAATGAGTCGGCCTGTATCATGAACCGCCAACCTCCATGAGTCGTTCCATCCCTCTAAGTTGCCTTGAGCCTTAGCTCGTCAGCCAATTGAGTCGCTACCAGTTGAGTCGCTGAGGCAATTCCTTTGATGAGTCGGTAATGCATTGAGTCAGTTTGTCTTGTAAGCCGTTAACCCCCTTGAGTCGTAACCCATTAAGTCGCTTTGAGCTTTAGGTCATTAACTTAGTGAGTCGGTGACTCGATGAGTCGTGAGGCTTCCTGAGTCGTAGATCCTTCCTGAGCCGTTAAACACCTTAAGTCGTAGCTCACCCCAGGCCTTAACTCGTTGATTCCTTTAACTCGTGGGCCTCTTAACTTGTAGGCTGGAACGGGGTTAACACACCAGTATTAACAATTATTTACAATAATTGTTATTATACCGGTAAAGCGATATCGATTTTCCTTATATTTTGAAATCAAATATATATCTTTATAAAACTATTATAAATTATTAATTTACAATTTATAACTATTTAAAATGTATTATCATCATTTTAAAACAATTATCTAAGTTATTATAAGAATTATTAAATCATTAAATCTCAATTAAATTTAATAAATCCATATTTTAATTTATGGGCATCACTAATGATGTCATAAATACATTTTATTTTCAAAAATAAAGTAATTGATTTTATTTTATATTCTTATTCAATTATAAAAATATGTGTATGTATCCAGCTCAATGTGTGACGGTTTACGATTGTAGAGCTATTTACCGATAAACTAGTTTTTAGCCATTTTATCGACATTTTTTCAAAGGAAAATTTTTTGTGAACATTTTTACAAAATAAGTTCATTTTCATTCTTTATTACTTCAAAAATTGATTATTTATGAAAAATAATATATATTTCAATATTTAAAACATACAAATATCTTTAATTAATGTGATCAAATTTCGGGTCGTTACACTCACTTTTCTCCTCATATTTCTAATCAAAGCATCAAAGCTCTTCAATTTTCTCTTATCCATTATTTCTATTAATTATAAAATATTATATTATATATATAATCAGATAAGGGCAAAAATAAATGTGATAAGAGAAGTAGCGAATTGTTACTGTGAAAAAGGTAGGTTTTATAACTATAAATTTATATTCCACTTAATTTAAATCTCTTCTTAGATCTGTAATTCTAATGGGTATTTATATATCTTGTTATACATATTTTTGGATTGGAAATGAGAAAGAGTCAATTAAAGTAATGGATTTAGATTTGGGAGATTTGAAAAGTTAGGAAGGTGGGTGAAAATTATATGATTTATATATAACACTGAAATTTATATTGTTGACTTTTATTTAATTATTATACTTATTCAAGGTCTATTGAAAATTACATAGTCAATTGAATTTACACCCACATATTCTATATTTTAGGTAATTGGAATAAGAATGCTATTTACACTCTAATCTAGATATTATAAGATCAGTCCCTAAATTTGTTAAAGTAGAAAGTTGATAAGGTTGCAAAATTTATTCCAAATTTAAGATAATTGGGTTGTAAATTATTAGTATTAATTCAGGTTTCCCTAATTTGACTTAGAATGTGAACTTTTATATTTTAATTTACTGGAAATGCCGTGAATACAATTTAGTTGTATCTATTTCCAATAATTATCTAATTCCACAGCTTATATAAAAGTATGTCATTTGAAATAATAAGAAATATACAAAAAGGACGTGCAAAGGACAAAAATTCTCCTCCGTAGTTTTCACTATATATTTCAACAGAAAAAAGATAATTCACCGTAATTTCAAATTGAAAAAGGTCTCTCTTTTGGATAACCTATTGAAAGTAATAACAGTAATCCTTTTTTGAAAGGTTAGCTCTAATATATTCAAATATAGAAATAAATGTTCTTTACATAATTTACATATAATTATGTTTTGGAATTCCTAAGCGTAAAAATGAATAAGATAGAAATAGGAACACAAACGTATAATTGCGCCTACCGACTAAAAATATAAATATATGCATATACATAGCGTAATATAGGATGGTATTCCTACTAGTTGTAATTAGGACGACTAGTTATTAATAACATAGTAAACCATAAGAATAGGAGGTTGAAATGGGAAAAATGATAGTAACTCCAAAATTACTAAGGCAATAAATGTGTATTTAATAGGAAATCACATGAATTAAATAAAAGCTTAAATGCATTTAATGGGACTGGTTAAATGATCTAATATGGCATTTATGGAGAAATAAAATAAACATAATAGGTTGAATTAGAACGAATAAACAAATGTCATTAGTGATTGTCTAATTAGAATAATAACGATCCATTATTATGGACAATTGACATTTATGGGACACAAGAGGGAAAAAGAGAATATATGTAATAAGCATATAAAATAGAAATAAAATACTAAGAGGTAGTATAACTTTCATAGTTGGAAATTATATAGCATTAATATTACATTTTGAATGAGCATGAGTTAGTGGGCCTGGACCATTATTTAGGCCTAAAATGATTGGTTTGGTTTATAATGGGTTGGGATGTGAGGTCGGTATAGTTACACAACAAAAGTTTACCTTTTATCTAGAGGCCACCAGCAATTGTGTATGCTTACAGACCATAAGACCCGTGGAGAAGAGATATGCATGTGAGAAAATATACCAAGGGTTCACCTCAGATTTGAAGTATTTAATGACTCAATACCTTTAGGGATGTTAAGGAATTTACTTCAAGGTGCAAGATATTAAATGGCCATTGAATCTGCCTCTTCTCTATATAAGAAGTCTTAAATAACTTATGACGGTATCTAATAAGGAAAACTTAATTTCTAACAAGAGGTGTTAAGTAACTAGGATGTGTATTTTTCCTTGACTTGCATTAGGTTAATCTAAACGTGATTCCAGCTATGGGAGTTCGGTGGCTATGTCAGTATTGTTGTTGAATCGATATTTAGTGGTATTAGCGCTGGCATATATATTTTGACCATCAACGGTCTCGAGCAGCCATTAGTAAAGATTTCGGTTACACCTAGACGGATTTCGCTTCCTGATTTTGTAGAGTCCACATGGGATACACAAGGACCTCAAAGTTTAATTTGTTGGTTGTTTGTTTTTTGAAGGTGGGCCAGTTTACCCTTAGATAAGTCTTTGAGATGCATTAGTAATATGAAAAACTAAATTATAACCCGTATCTAGGGATCATCGATCTATATAGCTAGAACTGATTGTCTAGCGATCATGTTATGGAGGTCCTACTTCGGAGTTGGGGTATGAAATGGTCGATCGGTCTGCCTCCTCCCTATTTAAGAAGTATTAGATGGTTGGTTTTTTCTTTGGGTAGTACAACACTTATATGTATGTATGTATGTATGTATGTATGTATGTAGGCATACAAATATAGTTATACCTCAGAGAGTTTTAGATATATTGTAGACGTGGATAAAATCACATGGTAGCCGTTGAATAACAGATATAACACTTGAATAGAAATTAATTGGCATAATCTAGTGTTATGGATAAAGCGTGTAATTTTCCAATCAGTAGAATATTGTTCCGACTCCTCTTTATTACAACCCACATAATAGATTTAGAATAAATGTTATTTGTGCAAGATGGGAACCACAAATGGTGAAGTCTTCTCATTCAAGCTTGACACTGGCAAGGCAATCAGATTCTAAGGAACATTACTAATTCCAAGCTGGCATTTTCGGTCAGCATATATGTTCTATTGTTTTTTCTATTCCAATGCGATTTATGTATATAGCTTTCTGATATACTTATGTTCATTATAGGTTTCCAAAACTAATGATCAGTATCTTAATGGACTTAGCTTTCAGTTTGTCAAAATTCGGACCAATTAAGGTACGAGCTGTTGCATTTGGTATCAAAGCTTAGTTTAGTCGACTATAGGAAATAGGACACGCTGAGAGAAGAAATATGTATTTTTACCAATAAATATATAGATACAATATACAATTAAATATACATATACATATACATATACATACATACATACATATATATATATATATATATATATATATATATATATATATATATATTATACGCCAACCTCTGTAAACTCTGAATATAGAAGTAGTTGCAACTTTATTTTGAAATGATGTATGAGGCAACTATGAGTTGGAACAATAAGTAAAGTTAAGATTTATGAGCCTACCCGGATTACTCCATAGGGTGGAGGTCATACCATAAGGAGTGGACCGAGAAGAGCATGAGCATGACATATAGAAGGGCCTCGAAAGTTGGATGGTGTTTGAGTCCTTTATTGAGCCTATATGGCCTTATGACTATGGACTCCGACAGATTGCTGATTGAAGATGGATATTTCCTCTAGACGGATGGGAAGCAAGGAAATATATGTTGCAAGCATCCAAAAGTAAGATATAAAAAAGAATTGAGCTAGTTCCCACAAGAACTTATACATTAATCACCGCAAGAGGATAGGCAGATTTTTAATTTGTGATCTTAACAAGGAGAGGTTAAGATTAAAGGAAAAAGAAGAAAAGTCCAAAAGAAATGATAATTAAAGTCCATTTCTGAGTTCGACCCCGTGTGAAAGAACATTACAAAAGATTTTGAAAACTTCTTGAAATGTTGTGAATGGGTTTTTCGAAGGATTTATTGAAAGTTGTTGTTTTGAAAGGGCAAGGGAATTTGGAAATTCTTAGTTTACAAATTGGTTGGGTTAAAAAATTATTTAGAAGGATTTTTACAAAAGGGTTTTCATTTTTTAAATGAATGAAAAAGAGGGCATATGTTAGGCTCGATGGCTATTTTCTGCTTTTGTAAATTTAAAGGAAGACAGGAAAAATACTCTCGTTTAAGGAGAATTTAGAGAGAAACAACTGAAATAGATATATACGTATCTCTTTTCATGTTAATGAAGAAAAGCCCAATAACTAAAGCAGTAGATGAACGCATTACATTGATTCAATGAGGGAAACAATAAAAGAAGAAAAAAGCAATGGAAGAAAAAGCACTTGAAAGCAATTTAGGCAGGAGAAATTTTGATATTAAGAATAATAGAAAATTTGAATAGAAACAGCTTAGAAATTTATATTAGAGTATTATTAGTAATCAAGTTAGGAAAGATATAGAAAATTAGAGGCAAAGCATAGGAAGAACGGATAATTTACATATATATGCGCAGTAAGTGCGCATATATTTTAGAAGTCCCCCTTATAGGCTATTATATTTTCGCTAAGGTTGAAAGCGAAAGTATAATAAGTAGTAGGAAAATAATAAGATGGAAGTTATCCTTGTCTACTCCACTTTTCATATTTAAAAGCTATAGAAGATGTTATTGAAAAACAAAAATTTGATATGATGATTCAGTTTTTAAACATCGATAAGTGTTTTAGGTTCAAAAATCCTAATTTTGAAAGAAATAATTCCATTTTGTGGAAAGTCTTTCCAAAAGGGAAAGTTGGTTAGAATGGAAAATTTTTCATGACTCCTTTTGGAAACCATACAATTTTTGAAAAGAGTTTCTATATTTATATTTTCAAAGATGAAAGTTTTGGATTGAGTACTTCAAGACTTTGAAGTTTTAATTTTTTAAAAGTGCCGAAAACCAAACCAATTTTTGATATGTAGTAGGTAGGGATGGCTGGCTTGGTAAGACGAGGTAAAAGTCAAAGCTATGAATAAAATAATTATAAACTCTCGTTGGGTAGCAATAAGAATCCTTGTTGCATATTAGTAATATTAGACAAACGTAGGAATGTTTAATTAGACATCTGTCAAAGCCATAAGAAAGACCCTCAAAGGAATGAGGAATAGTATTAAAGTACACTTTTGTGATTCCTAGGATACACTCGCATGAAAGATCAAGTATAGAGGAATTAAATACCTAAGCTTGAGAATACTATCAAGAGATTTTAATTGAAAGAAGACAATAATATGATTAGAGAAGAGGGTAATGAGATGGAAAACACGCGTAGAGGATGATTGTTGACCCAAGGTTAAAGAAGGCAAGATAACTAGTAGGAAAGTTATTCCACCAAGCTAGTTTTTCGACGAGTTATTCGAGATGAGCATAGTTTATATTTCGTACGTACTGAAATGTGAAAATGCACAATTCCTCCCACAACGATTGAAGTAATGGTGGAGCTTATTTATAAGAAGCTAAGAATATGACTTAAGGTGTGTAGGTTATAGTAGCATGGCATACTAAATGTCCATTTTAATCGAGTAAGGAGTGATAGGGCCATGGTATTGGAGTGTAACTTCCAGTAATTGTTTCTTATAGAATATTTAATTTGTAATCGCTAGTTGTCACTTTTTGGGCACTGAAAAAGCGTACGATATGATATGAGATATGTTCACATTTTATTACTATGTTGATTTTCTTGATGAGCTTAGATCGTTATATGTTTGTATGTATTGAGAAAAAATGGAAATAATGAAATCTCATAAACACATATGTGACAACCTGGAAATTTTAACATTTGAAATTGAAATATTTAGTTTATTTTAAATGTTTGAATGATAGTTTAACTTGAATTTCAAATATAACTATGAAATTGGCAATTAAATTATTGAATTTAATTTATTGAAGTCGGGTAAAAATTTGAATCTTCAGTTTTGAGCTGATTAAAAATATTTTAAAGGCTTGGAAAATTCATAATCATAATACTGAAGATAATAGAAGCTTCAGAATGGGATTTGAAAGTGATATGTTCAGTTTGAATTTATATCGTTTGAATCGATATTTGAAAATAGCTTTTCGAGGCACAATCTCGGATTTTGACGAAACCAGTTCCGTTGGATCCATAGTATTGTATTATTATTGGATTTTAATTTTCGTAGCATTCGAAGTTGTTGTGTGGCCGTACGGTAAGCTAACGCACTGAAAATTTTATCGAAATTAAATTTAATAATTGGTTCAAAAGGCTATCTTCACCATACGATCGAACTTGGACTCAGAATCTTTTCCATTGCGTTCGAAACAGGGGTTTAACCTTATGAATGCCCGACGGCATGCTTCGATTGGAAATCAAGATTACAAGTTGCATAATTGTAACAATCTAGATTTAAATTTGAATTTAAAAATATTGTATATATGTGTGTTTCATATAATATTATCTCACAAGAAAAATTACACGTCTCCATCTTTAAATCACGTGTTCATCTGTTATACCATGCGTTCGAAATTTTTACACGTGTTCATTTTATAGAAGAAAAAGAAAAAAAGGACATTATCTTCGCTCAAAACGAAATCAAAATAATGCCGAGCCTTCATTTTCTTCGGTTCCATCTCCTCTTTCATTTTCTATCGTGAGAAGAAAGAATTTTTTTAAACTCAGAATGATATCGAATTTCCCCTTCATCTTTTAAAATCAGTCGAACCAAATTGAAATAAAATAAATGCCGAGCAAAATCAAATCCAAGGCATATCCCCAAATCGAAAAAACTCAAATTGCATGAGGAAAAAGAAAAAAAATGGCGGCCTCGTTCTTTTGCTCATTTCGTTCGATTCTTCGTGATGGTTCGCGAAAGGGAAGCTCGTGCGTGAGCTTGAGGGGGGAGGGGAGATTGGCGCTCGTACTCGCGCATGGTATCCATATGTTGAGGCGATTGATTTTGAGGGCTCGGTGATGTTTTGGGAATCATGATTTGGAGGCTGGAGTCGTGCACATCTCTGGCTGTGGCAAACTCGTTCGAGAGCTCGGCAACGATGGTAGTAAGCTTAGTTCAGGCGCTCAGATTAGTGATGGATAAGCTGCATCGATCATCGGGAAGGCACGCTAGTGAAGGGAGGAGGCGATTCGACCGAAGCTAGGGTTTCGTTCAATATGCAGTAGGTGATACTGATTTATTTTTATATGTAGTTTTTTTATTTACAGTAAGAAAAAAATTCTACTTTTCTTATTTACTGTAATTATATACATAGGCAGTAAGGTGTTTTTATTTTATTAGGATCTAATGTATATGTGTGTATATATATATTGTTAAAACAGGAATTTTACAAATATACCTATTTTAATCTGCAAGGTTATTTTAAATAATGGGTTTTTGTCAAAGATGGTTTAATTAATTCATTCAATTATTTTAGTTACCAAGAGAATTATTTAAAAGAAAATTTGTTTAAAATTTAATTTTTCGTATAAAAGTAAATCATTAATTTAAACTAAATTATTAGTTGAATAAAAATTTATAAAATGGCAAATTGAATTGTTCGATTTAGTTCGAATATTAATAAAATTATATAATTGTTTATACAAGGTCGAAATTGCAAAGAAAACAAGCTGAATTGAAAATGGATTGCATGCAAAGCAAAGGTGAGATCTTCTCGCTTAAAACAAATTGTTTTGTTTAATTTTGAATAGTTAAAATTTAAAATTTATTGATTGTGTGCTTGGATGATAATTCATTATCAGTGGAATTGAATTAGACCCTATGCGCCTCATAATAGCGAATGATATTATATTAAACCCATATACCGCGATATTCCACCTTGAAGTGGAATTGTTATTATATATGTATTTGGAGTGATCGATTTCCGCATTATATAACGGATGAGACCCTATGCGACGCATAATAGCAGATGAATATTTTTTTTAAATCCCATATACCACGATATTCCACCTCGAAGTGGAATTGGTATTTAATTGTTGTGCTAACATCTGTAGATGCACGGAAACAGGTTGGAGGGATCCTACTGGATTCCTCAAATATTGAATTTGTTTCAATGTTATGTTTTGATTATTTATAATCTCTGTGTGATTATATTGGTAATTGAAATCATTGAAGGCTATAGTATAGCCGAATTTATTTTTGGTATCGTAGAATATCGAAAATAAATGAAATTGGATTTTTAAAATTAAAATTGAAAATTTATAGAAAAAATTATTTTTGAGAATTGGATAAATTTAAAATAAGGAATTTTAAAAAGAATAAATTTTTATTTTGAATTCTATTGAATAAATTCCAAAATACGAGGAAAAAGGCTTATTAAATGGATTTCGGGTAATGTTATTCAAAGGTTGAAGAATTTATATTAAAATATGATTTTTTTAAATAATTTGGAAAATATATAGGAATTATTTTAAAAATAAATTCGAAAATTGATTTGGTGTTAAAAGAATAAATCTTTGGGAAATCAATACGAAAATTGATTTGGTGTTTGAATGAAAATCGATTGGTGTTGAAATAAATTTAGAAATCAATTTGGAATTTGATTTGGTGTTGAAGTAAATTTGAAATCAATTTGGAAATTGATTTGGTGTTTTAAAATGACTTTTGAAATCGATTTAAAAAAATCATATATTGGTGGATATTTGGGAATTTGAACTAACAATGGGGATTTTATAAAGGAAAGGGGATTTTATAAAGGAAAGGGAATTTCGTTTTAAAAATAAATATTGTTTTATTTTTAAATAAGTGTGGAAAGGAATTTACGGATTTGGAATGTAAATTTAAAATAAATCCAGAAGGATTTATTAATTGATTAAAAATGATCCATTTTGAAAAGGAAGGTGTATATTCCCTAAAAAGCCGAGTAGGTTTGTAAAATAGTTTTTGAAATATAAATTAATAGTTCTAGAGTTGTTAAAAGAATATTTTGGAGAAATTAGTTTCTTAAGTTATTTTGTAGATCTTTAAACTAAAGATTTATTTAATTACGAAAGTAATGATTTAAAGATTTAATTGATATTGGTTTTAGAGATTGGATATTTAAATAGTTATATCCTATCTACTAATTTTATTTAAACATTAGATTGGACTTGAATTTTTATATGAGACATTAGTATAATATCTTCATAAGTAATATTTAAACAAGTGTTTCAAAATAGTTTTATTTTAAATATTTCCATGTATATTTTGGATAAGTATTTTAAATTACTTTAAAATATTTGAACTCAGTAGATTTTCAGTGGAAATAAATAAATATTTGGAAATGTTTTCAACCTAAGGAAAAATGAATTGAAATTTTTTCTTAAAGTATTGAAATATGGAAAAGTGATTTGGAAATTGTTTTCAAAAGATTGAAAGGTGAAAATTGATTTGAAATTTGTTTTCAAATGGTTGGAGTGTTAAAATTATATCTTGCAAAGATATTTTGAAAATAAATAATTGGGTAGAAATTATTTAAATCTTGGGGATTGTTATGAATGTTTATTGATAGTTAAATAACCGACTATCAATATTGGCCTTTAAACGGCATTTGAATTTCGATGAGACCGAGGGTCGAATTCCAAGTGGATATTCAAAAACCACATCGAACCTTTGTGATTGTGATGGATCTTTTGTTTAAAAGATCAAAGTGGAAATTGCTGTGATTTGTTTGAAATCTGAATGTAACACTTATTTTTAAAAATAAGCGCTCATTGTTCGAATTAGTTGGGAGAAGACTTTGTGTCATAAAACCCATTTCGAATAATGATACGACCAAATGGAATTGCATTTGAAGACGATGTTGAAGACCGGGTATTTTCGAAAACGAAAGGATTACCTGTCGAATGCCTCTGCACCGGGTTGCTCCGGTATAGAGATTTTATCACCCTTTGTGATGGGGATTCTGGACGTGATTAATGAATATCCGGATTGCAAGGGCTTCTTTTGAAGTGCCTTCGGTTCCGTTCGATCTTGGAACGGACTTTTATGGATGTGTGTCTGACGTTACACTTTAAGATGTTAAGCTGGTTTCTATCAAATACGTTTCTGTTGGTGGCGGAGAATTTATTTTCTTAGCATAACACCCTTCTCTGAGAAGTACGAGCTCAGAGGTTATGTAGTTGATGGTTACTAGTGATATATTCGCAAATTGGTAATGTGGCATACCAAGTGTTGCCGATCATTTGTTGACCGAAGCATGACTTTGTGAAAAGTGTAGCTTTGTGGACGAGATTCCGTCGAACCTCATACCCCAGAAATAGTCGAAACAGGAAGAATGCGGCAAGGTTATGAGGGTCGCGCCCTTTAGGGTATGTCATTTCCTTTTGGAAAACGTGGTATCATGGTATAGAGCCCGGATATTTTACCTATGTTGATGCTACAAATTTATTATACTTTGTGGTTGAGGATCCTCGGATAAAGGTCGCAAACGACCGGGGGATGCCATACTCGTGCACGCTCCCTTTTCCAGAAGGAAGTTCTTTAGCCTGACCATTTGTTAGAAATCCAAAGATACAATATGCGCCCTGTACGGTTTTAGTTGCATAACCTGCCATGGAATGTGGCGGTAACCTACTATTGAACATGGTAGCTATAATAGGCATAAGTGCAAAATGTCTATGCTGGCTAAGATTAATATTATACTTTTGAAATGTTTTCCACACTATGCACTAATAATAATATCAAAGGATTTTGCGTATCAAGCATGTTTGAGTATCATAAGGAGAAACACTCTCCAATTCTGCGTTTGCATTATGTGTGTGGCGGGAGGCCTTATGGTAGTTTCATTTTCCAAAAGCATAGCGGATTTCTTTTCCTTTTCTTTATGAAAATAATTGTTTTTAAGATCTCACACCAGTTCCATGACTGACCTGGAGTTTATTGTTCCCTTCCTAAATTCTGGGTGCCCATAATTTTCCACACGGGTAGCCTAGAATCATGTTATCGTGTTTTGGAGTGAAGTCAGAAAAGAGACGCTGTGGAGATCAGGAGAAAGCTAGATGGCGAGACGTACCACTTATACTATGTAGTGTTCGTTACGTTTGGGCTAGTGCAAGTCAAATTTTCTTGTACACAAGTTTTTATGACTGTCAGTGATGTATTGTGTTGTTGAAAACTTTGTTAATGTGATGTATGTAAAACTGCTATAGTGTTTTTATTTCAAATATTATTCATTTATCTATTATATTTGTTGCGCTATGAAATGTGAGATTCTGTTGTTGTTTGTGTTTCTTCTTCTATCTTCTTCTTCTTTAACCCAACCGGTTTGGTTTTTCGGCATTCGATAGTGCGGCATTTGATACAGTTGTCGTATTAACGTCGACTTTCGAAAGTCGAAAAATTAGGTCGTTATAACATAACTAGCGATAAAATATAGATAAAGCTGAAAGTTTATAAAATAGAAAATTAAGTTAGCAACTAGAGGTGGAGAATGCTTTAATTCCAAAAACTTAAGAATCTTGGGAAAAACAAAATTTAGCAAGCGTAGGATAGAGAAAAGTTGTTGCAAAATCATGGGCCATCATCCCAATGCCATAAAAGCTAAAATTTAAAAATATGCTTTTGTTTAATATTTTTTGAAAGAGAAGGAAAGGTTTTCCAAATTTAGGATTAACTATAGAATGCTAGGCTCAATCATATGTATTAACTTATTGACTGATTCCTGATTACTTAAGATAGGACTTGATTTGTTTTAAGAATGGAGAGACAAATGTTTTGAAAAGGTTCTATTTAATTTTTTTTGAAATTTTGTGTTCAAATGCTTTTGGAAAGTTATTGTAACAACCCGCATATTTTACGATTGTATATTTAAATTTCTTATTTTAAATATAGCATTGTTGGTCGGATTTAAATCCAAAATGCTACTATTTGCAAACAGTCGATTTGGGATTCGAGACCCCTTCCATTGAGTCCATAATGGCGTTTGTGACCTTTTTGAGTATAAACATCGATATGTTTGGAGTTGAGTAGAATTTTGACATTTTCACTTATAGCTTTGGGTTTGGGTTTCAGCCCACTAACCCAACTCATCCTATATCCTAACTCCACCCCCTCTCCTCATCATTCATTCTATTATTTTCCTAACACTTCAAGCTTTAGTAAAAATGGGGGAAGAGATTGGAAACTAAAACCCTAAGCCCTAGTTTCCTTTGCAAATTCAAGTTATAGCTCCACAATCAAAGAGAATCTTAGGTAAGCATCCTCTTCTTCTTCTTCTCCATCTTAATCTCTCTCCGATTTCAAAAATTTCCTATACCTAACTTAGAAAATATTTGCTTATGATCTTAGATTGGATCTTTTAGAGTTGAAGTTGAAGAGTAGTTGATCTACCCTTTGTTTTCAAGCTTCTCCTTCATTGTTTTTGAGTAAAAGGTGACTTTTTGAACTCACATCTGTGTCTATATCTTTGATAGTTGTTAGGTAGTAATTCCTAACATCTATTCCTTGTCCATTTGCTTCGGATTGAACTAGTTTTATGAATATTCCAATTTTTCATGTTTTGAAGTCAAATCTTTAAAATCATATCTTTGATGTTTGAACACGTTTTGAGGTATTTCGAACAGCCATACAAGGCTGAGTTGTCGCTTGGCGTAAATCCTTAGTCTTCATTGCTCGTCTGTTCACATCTGGTTAGGATTTTGCCTCACTTGGGGGCTAAGCTGATAATGCTGTAGAAGCAGGTTTAGTCGACTGAACCAGGGGATAGAAAATGCTTTGTACCTGTGTCAGTCGACTGACCTGGAAACCAAAAGTTTCCAAGCATTGGGTTAGCCGACTGACCATCTGGTTCAGTCGACTGATCTTCTTGCCTCAGCTCAATTTGCCTATTTTGCTTGGATTTTCAATTTTAATCGATTCGTATTGATCCGATTTGTTGTTATCATTTATTATCGACTTCGGGATTTTTGGGAATATCCATTTTGATGGATTGGTATCGATTTTTATGGATTTGATTCACGTCTTCGTATGTGAATTTTTGATGATCGATTGTTTTCTTTTACAATCAATTTTGTGATTTATCACTTTAAATTGCAAAGGTATCTATACTAGTAGTAAATATCAAAACTCTTTCATTAAAATGATTTCAACTCTATTTTAATACAAAGCTCGTTTATAAAACCATTTTCCAATCTATTAATATATACAAACCTTTACCTCATTCGTATGAGAAAATCTAGTTAGACGGCTTAGCAAAATAAGTGGTATGAAACGCTTGCATTTACTTCATTGGTTAATTTTTGGACTTGTTCGATTGAAACTCTTGTTACAATTTTCGAGTGGAAATCTACAATTTGTTCGTAAATATTTAAGTTAAGCCAGTGGTTATGGGACATGAAGCTAAACTCATTAATTTACTAGCTCAGTGTAATTCACACTTTTTTATTGATGAATGATGATCATTTTTTGATTTAGACTAGCGATATGCTATGTCTCTTTGTCCACGTGGTGGATTGTACCTCGTTTTATTGAGTTTCGACTCATTTTTGTGGGCTAGTCGTTGTTTCGAATTATTCAAGTTTCAGGTCCTCGGGCGTACTGATATTGTACTACGTCGTTGCACCGGCTCTACGGTTAGCGACCATGGGTAGCAACCAGTTTATGATGCATATGTTGGTGAGTTTACCTGCTCCCATTTGTGATAGGCCTCCCCCCTTTGTGATTTCTGGATTTCTAATTGATGATTTCTAGAATTTGTGTTTCACCAATTTTGCGATTGGCATTAACATATGTGTTAATATTTCTGGATTGGTGAATAAAATAAAGAATATGGCATTCTTTTTTATCTCTGAGATTCTTGAGATATTGTATGATTTTTGTTGTTGTTAAATGTATACTTTTTGTGACGTCCTAGAATTTTCAACGTTTGAAATCGAAATATTTAATTGATTTCAAATATCTGAATCGTTAAATTAAGCTTGAGTTTCAATTTTAACAATGAATTTGGCAATTTAATGGTTAAATTTAATTTATTGAGATTGGATAAAAATTGGAATCTTCAGTTATAAGCTGATTTCAAATAACTCAAAGGCTTAGGAAATCTATATTGATAATACTGAAGATAATGGAAGCTTCAGAATTGAATTTGAAAGCGATTTAATTAGTTTTGAAAATATAACGTTTAAATTGATATTTAAATATCGCACAGTCTCGGAATTCGACGAAACTAGTTCCATTGGATCCATAATTGTTAGTTAATATCGGATTTCCATTTTCGTAGCATTTGGAGTGATCGGTTGGACGTACGATAAGCGAACACGTTGAAAATTTTATTGAAGCTCAATTTGATAACTAGATTCAAAAAGTTATCTTCTCCATACCATCGAATTTTGCCTCGAAACCTTTTCCATTTCGTTCGAAATAGGGGTTTAACATTATAAACGCCTGGCGGCACACCTCGATTGGAGATCGAGATTTTGAGTTGCATTTATCAAAGCAATTTGGATTTAAATTTGAAATTTGAAAATATAATAATGTTTTGCAAGATAAATTATATACTTTCTTTCTCAAACACCTTGCGTTCCCTCTCGAACACCTGGCAAAGATTAAACGACACGCGTTTGTTTTTATATTAAAAAAATATCGAACAGAACAAATAATTTAAACGAAAATACCAAATTGTCTTTTCTCCCTTCTAATTGAACACGGTAAATTCAAACAATGGCCGAAGTTCCCTTTCAAAAAAAAAGCCGCTCTCTTTAAAACGACTACCATTCGAAACTCCCCTCTTCTCGATTACAAATGGTCGATGCCTGATTGTAAATCGCGAGCAGATAAAAAAAGAAAAGAAAGAAAAAGAAAAAAAAGAGGGGCAAAAGCAAGCATCAGCACGACGCAGTGGTGTTGGCGTCGCGACAGGGTGTAGGCGAAGGCGGTCGGATCTCGATCGAGGTCGAGGCATTCTCGAGCGTGAATTTGGGGCGGTGTCGTGACTCTAGGGAGCTCGAGGTTTGGGCTTCGCTCGCGCTCGAGGCAGGGCAATGGCAGATGGCGGCAACAAGATGTAGGAGTTCGAGCGTCAGCATGGTCGTGAGCTAGGGCTTCGGTGGCGGAGGCATTCGCGAGCAGATCGCGTTCGAGTGTGGGCAACTGGAAGGCAGGCTAGGGTTTCGAGTTGATGAGCAATTGATCATGAAGGCAGTGAGGTTTGACGTTGATCTAGGACTCGATTTTCAAAAGATCGCTGACGAATTCGTGGGAAAGGTAATAACTTTAATTTTATTTTAAATTTACATATGCTGTATAAATTAACAAAAGAAAATAATGTTTTAATTAACATTCAGGTTAGAAAACAATATGAACAGGATTTTATTTTTACAGTAAAGTAATTTTTTTTTTACTGTGTTGTTTATATAATATAAGAAAAATGAGTACACAAATATGTATTTGTTCAAATTACTAATCATTTTAAATAATGTAATATGTGATTTATCTGTTAATAAACTTATTAAATTATTTTTAATCGATAAGGATATTTTATAAAATAAAGGTTGGATTTGATTTAGGTTTAAATTTAGTTTTAGTTAAATACATTTATTAAAAGAAATTAGTTAAAATATAATTATCAATTTAGAATTAACCACTAGTTGAAAACTAAATTATTAGTTGATTGGACTTTTGTTAAAAAGAAAATTTATTTACAAATTAATGATTAGTTTAAATAAATTCTCATTAACGTATAAAAATAAGTTACTGTAGTAGTTCTTATGTAAACAGTAAAGGGGTTTTATTAAGGTATAACATAATTTTGTTTTTAACTTGATAAAATCTACATGAATGTTCTATTTTAAAGACAATAAAAATATCCTTGTTTTAAATCAATATGGAAATTAATTCATTTGATAAGCTTATTTAAAAATATTTTTAAAGGAAATTTAGTTTTAAATTCAATGTTTGGTTAAACAAAAATTTTAATTAAAAGGGAAGTTAGCTTTAAATCAAATTGTTAGTTTATTAAAATTATTTAAAAAGAAATAAATTATTCGATTAGCTCGAATATTAATGAAATCTTATATAATTATTTATACAAGGTCTAAAACTGAGTGGAAATCAAGCTGGAAAGAAATTGGATTGCATGCACAATAAAAGGTGAGATCTTTTCACTCAAAATTTTAATTGAAAATTCCAGTTATTGATTGGTTGTGAAATTGTGATAGTTAAATTTAAAATTGATTGATTGTGTGCTTGAATAATTAATTTATTATTAGTTATATTAGTTTACACCCTATGAGCCGCATAATAGCGGAGGTTATTATATTAAACCCATATACCGCGATATTTCACCTCGAAGTGGAATTGGTATTATATATGTATTTGGAGTTGTTGATTTCCCGCATTATATAGCGGGATAGACCCTATTGCGCCATATAATAGCGGATAATATTTTATAAATCCCACATACCGCGATATTCCACCTTAAAGTGGAATGGGTATTTAATTGTCGTGCTAACGTCTGTGGATGCAAGGAAAACAGGTTGGAGGGATCCAACCGGATTCCTCAAATATTTAATTTGTTTCATATGTTGTGTGTTGATTATTTTTAATCCGTGTGATTGTTTGTGATTGAAATCGTGAAGGCTGTAATTTAGCCAAATATATTTTTGGTATCGTAGGATGCCAGAAATATGAAATTGGATTTTTGGAAATTAACGTAGAACGGCCAAGACCGTTACAATTGAAGTATTAAAGTTAATTTTTATAATCCGATCGAATAAATTCCAAAAATATGGGAAAATATTTTGATAAAGGAATTTCGAGTAATGTTGTTTAATAGTTGAAGGATTTATTTAAGATACATATTTTAAATAATTGAAATAGATAAAGAAATTTATTTTAAGAGGAAATAAATTTTGAAATTAAATTTAGAATTTAATTTAGAGTTGAAATTAATTTTAGAAATCGATTTGGAAATTAATTTGGAGTTTGAATAAATCTTAGGAATCGATTTGGAAATTTGGTTAGGTGTTTTGGAAATAACTTGGAAAATCAATTTGAAATTGATTTGATATTGGAAAATAAATTTGGAAAATAAAATTGGAAAATAAAATTGGAGTTTGATTTATGTTTGAAATAAACTGGAAATCAATTTGGGATTTGATTGGGTTTGAAGATGATATTTGGGAATCGATTTAAAATTGTATATCAGTTGATATTTGGAAATGAAAATTCACAACGGTAAATTTGTAAAGAAAAGGGAAACTGTTTAAAAATAAATATTGGTTTATTTTTAAAATGTGGAAAGGAATTTACAGATTTGAAATGTAAATTAAAATAAATCAAGAAGATTTATTAGTTTATTTGAATGGACCATTTTGTAATGGGAAAAGAATTCTTCCTTGGAAAGCCGAGTATATTTTTAAAATAGCTTTTGAAATAAAATTAAAAGTTTTAGATTTGGTTTTAAAATAATATTGTTGGAGAAACTAGTTTTGGAAATTGTTTAAAGTAAAAATTTATTTAATTAATTATATAAGGATTATTTAAAAGATTAAATTCATTTTTGATTTAGAAAATAGGTATTTCAATATTTATACTCTATCTACTAATTTTATTTTAAAATTAGTTTTTGGACTTGAATTTTGTATGAGATATTAGTATAATATTTTTCATAACTAATATTTATGCAAATATTCTAAAATAGTTTATTTTAAATGTTTCCAAGTATATTTTAAATAAGTATTTTATATTATTTTAAGATATTGGAAATCGACAGATTTTCAGTGGAAATGAAAAAATATTTGGAAATTGATTTTAAATTTATTTTCAAAGGATTGAAGTGTGAAATTTAATCTTGCGAAGATATATTGAAAGTAATAATTGGGGGGAAATTATTTGAAATCCAGCGACTGTTGTGAATGATGATTGATAGTTAAATAACCGACTATCAATATTGGCCTTAATCGGCATTTGAATTTCGATGTGACCGAGAGTCGAATTCCAACTGGATATTCGAAACCCACGTCAAACCTTTGTGATTGTGATGGATTTTTTGTTTAAAAGATCAAAGTGAAATTGTTGTGATTAGTTTGAAAATAAATGAACACTTATTTTTAAAAAATAAAGCGCTCGTTATTCAGATTAGCCGGGAGAGGACCTTGTGTCATAAAACCCATTCCGAATAACAATACGATGAAATGAGATTGCATTTGAAGATGGTGTTGAAGACCAGGTATTTTGGAAAGCGTAAGGATTACCTATCGAATGTCTCTGCACCGGGTTGCTCCGGTATAGAGATTTTATCACCCTTTGTGATGGGGATTCCGGAATGTGATTAGTGAATATCCGGATTGCAAGGGCTTCTTTTGAAGTGCCTTCAGTTCCGTTCGACCCCAAAACGGACTTGTATGGATGTGTGTCTGATGCTACGCTTTGAGATGTAAAGCTGGTTTCTATCAAATACATTTCTATTGGTGGCGGCGAATTTATTCTCTTAGCTTAACACCCTTCTCTGAGACGTACGAGCTTAGAGGTTATGTAATTGATGATTACTAGTAATACATTCCCAAATTGGTAATCTGGCATACTAAGTGCTGCTGATCATTTGTTGATCGAAGCATGGCTTTAGTGAAAAGCGTAGCTTTGTGAACGAGACTTCGTCGAGCCTCACACCCCGGAATGGTCGAAACAGGAAGAATGCAGCAAGGTTATAGGGGGTAGCGCCCCTTAGGTTATGTGCATTTCTTTCTGGATAGAAGTGGTATCATGGTATGGAGCCCAGATACTTAACTTATGTGAATATCGTAAATATATATGACTTTGTGATTGTTGTTGTTGAGGATCCTCAGATAAAGGTTGTTTACAACCGGGGGATGACATACTCGTGTCAGTAGTTACCTATTTTTGCAGAGGTAACCCGGCCTTGTGTTGGCAGAGATCCGGTTAGGTTCTCGGGGCGTCCATCCAGAGGCGTACCCATATGGCCCAGGAAGTTCCTTAGCCTGACCATTTGTTGGAAATTCAATCACCAATACGCACCTTGTACAGTTTTAGGTGTAGAACTTGCCATCTAATATGGTATCTATAGTAGGCATACTATAATGGTACGTATGCTGGCTAAGATTAAAATTATACTTTCGAAATGTTTTCTACACTATGCACTAATAATAATATTAATAATATTTTGCGTATTAAGCACGTTTGACTATCATAAGGAGAAATCTCCTCCAATTCTGCATTTGCATTGTGTGTGTGGTGGGAGGCCTTATGGTAGTTTCATTTTCCAAAAAGCATTGCGGATTTCTTTTAAAATCTTTTGTTCTCCTTTTATTAAAGAATAACTGTTTTAAGATCTCACACCAGTCCCATGACTGAGCTGGAGTTTTTTGTTTTCTTTCTAAACTCTGCGTGCCCATAATTTTCCACACGGGCAGCCTAGATTTTGGTTGTCAGGTCATTCTGGAATTCAGGAGTTGCTGTGGAGTTCAAGAGACGAACTGGATAGCGAAGCGTACTTCTGTATACTATTATCTATACTGCTGTTTGTTGTTGTAAACTCTAATAATGTGATGTATAAACTGATATAGTGATTCTATTTAAAAATATTTAGTTATATATTGTATATTGTTCCGCTGCGAAATGTGAGATTCTGTTATTGTTTCTTTTCTTCTTCTATCATCTTCTTCTTTAACCCTAACGGTTTGGTTTTTCGGCATTCGATTGTGCGACATTTGATACAGTGGACGTATAAATGTAGACTTTCGGGCGTCGAGAAATTGGACCGTTACACTTTTCATAGTATGGCATTATTGTTATCATACGTTTTTGTTATATTTCTTATCCTATCTCAGTTTTATCCGATATTTATAGCTAGACTGCTCCGTTTAATATTTTCTTTTTAAGTAATACACGAATCAGACCGAGATGTTACAGGTGCTTCTGCTTGACTCCTTATCCGGGATCATCATATGACTTTTGTCTAACTACTTTAGATTTGGTAGTTTTTTGTCATTATACATTCGAGATAGGGACTTCTTGATGTATACATATTCCTTTGTCTAGCATTTGTACCTATTCTTTTATGATGTAATGGTTCTTGTATGACCACTACTTTGATGTACACTTTTATGTGATATATTCATATTTGTTTTCGCCTTTGTGATATTGATATCTGCGACTGATTTGTGTTATGCTTATTCTGTATTTGTTTTGGAGGTCCACATAGACACTGTGTAATGACTTTGAGTTTGTATTTGATATGTCAGATTTCCCCTTGAAATGAAAAGCACGTTATGCCATCTGACATATCGGTACTTGCACACAATTACACGGATGGTCACTCTTCAACATCCTTATTCTTTGTGCTAGTCGACGACATTACCTCATAGTGACCTTCGCTAGCGTGAGCATAGAAGTGGGGCGTCACAACTTGGTATCAGAGCGAAACTTCGGAACATTGTAGAATAACCTTGCAAGGATCATTGTCCTAAGTCCTTCTTAGGAGTCGTACCTTAGGATTTAATTCGAGTCATTGGACCAGTTCTATCCTATTTTCTTTTATGTTGCCTTGTTTTATCAATCAAGTTTTTTTGAAATTAATTCTGAGAATAACAATTTTCCTCTTCTTTCTTTCTTTCTTTCTTTGAGAAAAAGAGATGGCTAGATTTGGCAGTCCCAGAGCTGGTCAATCCACTAGTTTGAAAGCCCTTATCCCCACAAGAAAGGTAGACAGGAAACTTCGGTAGCAAAGACTCCAACCTCTATTCGTAGACAATGCTACAATTGTGGCTCCATCGGCCACTACGCAAAGGAGTGTCTGAAACCTCTTTAATGTCGCTATTGCAAAAATTCGGGTCGCCATATATCTACATGCCCCATACTTCAAAGTAGGAAGGAGGGAAAGATCAATGTTGTGCAAGCCCCTAGTATCACTTTTCTTAGTCAAGGTATTTCTCATTCAGTCCTCTATGACATTTGTTTTATGATTACCCTATTCGAGTTCTTTTGATATAGGTTCCTCTCATTATTTTATATCAAAAGAACTGGTTGATTCTTTTTCTTTAAATATTTTGGGCTTGATGACTTCTTTGAGAATTACGAATCCGGTTGGTGGATCCGCAACACTCAGTTTGCTTTTTAAATATGTCAAGATTATTTTATGTGATTTTTCCTTCCGTGCCGATTTGCATGTCATGCGTTACTTAGGCTTCGGAATGACTTTTGGAATGGATTGGCATAACCATTATGAAGCCCACAACCACTGTCCTGCGAGGATTGTCTATCTTTGATATTTTCAATCTGTTAAGAAGATTTCTATTTTTTCTAAATGATTTCGATTCCAATTTGGTGGAATCATCTTATTCTTTAGACCCACTTGTTGAGAAAGATGTTATTCTCCTCATTCAAGTAGTTCGTGAATTTCTCGGTACCTTTGAGCTTGTCTTAGGATTATCACCAAAGCAATCTTTTGAGTGGTGCTAAGATCTTTTCAGCTCGACCTTGCCACCGGTTTTCGCCAGCTATGAGTTGCGGAGGATAGTGTTCCACTTACTGTATTCCACACTCGTTATGATTCTTATGAGTGACTCATGACGTCATTCAAGTTGTCTAGCTTATTTCATCCATCTTAAGAATCGAGTATTCTACAAATATTTCGATGCGACCACCTTGTATTCATTGATTTTGGATGAAAACAACAATTTAAAGTTTGCACATCTTTTTCCAAAGATATTTATATGCATAATCGGATTTTGCTCTTAAAATGAGCAAAGAATATTCGTAAAGTTTTTGAGAGATATTTTTATCATATATAAGATGATTTCGTGTTGTATTGCCCATTAAGTGCTTTAAGAATTTTGGTTGATCCGCTTGATCAAGGTTATTGATAGGAATCTCCTAAACGCTATGATGAGACAATCTGACACAGTAAATTAGCTTGGAATAAGTAATTTTTTCTACAAATATTATTACAGAAAGTTAATTGTAATTTTGGAAGTTTTAGCTTTTTGGGGAAAGAGGATCAATTAAAAGAACTCTTTTCTGATACTCCTATTCTTGTGGTTCCCAAACGGAACTAAGACTTTATTGTTTATACCGATGCTAGTCGTCTTGGTTTGGGAGACAGTCTCATGCAAAGGGAACGTGGTATTGCTTATGCTTCCAGGAAATTAAAGCCTGTTGAGGCTAGATATGCCACTCATGATTTAGAGCTCGCGGCTATTGTTTTCATTTTTAGAATTTGGCGACATTATCTTCTGGGAGAGAAATTTGTTTTCTATACCGATCATAAATCTTTGAAGTATTTATTTTCTCAAAAGGAACATAATTTGCGTCAACAATGTTGGCTCGCGTTCCTTGCATCTTATGATCTTGATATTCTTTATACTCCTGGAAAGGGAAATCGTGTGGCCGATGCCCTTAGTTGTAAGCAACAAGTGGTTGTTTCTATGATGATATCCGAATGGGATGATCTCAAGACTTTATCCACTTGTGAGATTCGAGATCATGAATCCAATTTATGTTCATCTCTTGTTCTATGTAGCCTTAAGGCTCATCCATCTCTTTTAGACCACATTCTTGATGCTCAAAAGCATGATCCCGAATTGGTTCTTCTTAGCCAAAGTTGTCGAGATAGAAATAGCGATGGTTTGAAAGACTTTGAAATCGATGCCCGTGGAGGCATTCAAAAATTTGGTACACTTATCGTGCCAAATATTAGTGATCTTCGTAAAGACATTTTAGAAGATTCTCATCGTTCTAAATTTACCATTCGTCCCGGTAGTAGTAAAATGTACACGGATATGAAGCGACTTTATTATTGAGATGGACTGAAATCTGATATTGCTAACTTCATTAAGTGTTGCATGACTTGCCAACTCATAAAGGCCGAGCATCAAAGGCCCGGTGGGCTATTACAACCTTTGAACATTCCAATTTGGAAACAGGATCAAGTCACCGTGGACTTTATTGACGGACTTCCCCAATCTCGTTCGGGCCATGACAGTTTATGGGTGATTGTTGATAGACTTACAAAATCTGCCCAGTCTATTCCCGTTCGGTCTTATCGAACCGCACCTCTTTTGGCCAAAATCTATGTTAAAGAAATTGTTAAATTACATGGATTTCCTACTTCTATTGTTAGCGATCGTGATCTATTGTTTACTAGTGGATTTTGGAAGAGTCTTCAAAAAGCTTTAGGAACGAAGCTTAATTTTATCACCGCTTATCATCCTCAGTCCGATGGACAAACCAAGCGTGTGAATCAAACTTTGGAAGATCTTCTTCGTGCACGTGTTCTTGATTTTGGTGAAAGTTGGGAAGATCATTTTTCTCTTGCTGAGTTTTCCTATAATAATAGCTTCCAATCTAGTATTGTTATGGCACCTTTCAAGGGACTCTATGGAAGGCCAAGTCGATCTCCTCCTTGTTGGCTTGAGGCCGGTGAGAATCTGGTTTTAGGTCCAGATTTTATTCGTGATTCCATAGAAAACATTAACCTTATTCGTCATAGGATGAAAGAAGCTCAAAGTAGACAAAAATCCTATGCCGATAACCAAAGAAGGAAATTAGAATTTTCTATGGTAGATTTGGTGTTTATTCGTGTTTCACCTATAAAGGGTGTTGTATGTTTCAGTCGATAAGTACAATTAGCGGCTCGATACATAGGTCTATTTCCCATCACCAAACGTATTGGTTCCGTGGCTTATTGCCTTTTATTACCAGATCAATTTTCTGCAATTCATGAAGTGTTTCATGTTTCTCAACTATGGATTTGCCTTAGAGATTCCGATTCTATTTTTGAGCCCGACGTTATTGAAGAAATTGAAGTTTCGCCTAATTTGACTTATGAGTAACATCCTACTCGTATCATTGCTGCGGAGGTGAAACGCCTTTGAAATACAGATATTCCGCTTGTGAAAGTTCAATGGTCCTCAAATCCTTAGGATTGCTCTTGGGAATCTAGAGAATTCATCGAGCGAACACATCTGAACTTACTCTCCCGTGCTCTTTGATGTGAACTTCTTAATTCAAATTTTCTTTTTTGTTGATATGCTTTTATGGTTGTTACTTTATATTTTCTCCTTAAGTATTGCGAGGACGCAGTTTCTTTAAGGAGGGGAATCTGTAACAACCCACATATTTTACAATTGTATATTTAAATATCTTATTTAAATATAACATCGTTAGTCGGATTTAAGTTCGAAATGTACATTTTGCAAACAGTCGAATTGGGACTCGAGACCTCTTCCATTGAGTCCAAAATGGTGTTTGCGACCTTTTTGAGTATAGACATCGATATGTTCGGAGTTGAGTAAAATTTTGACATTTTCACTTTGTGCTTTGGGTTTGGGTTTCAGCCCACTAACCCGACTCGTCTTATATCCTAACTCCCCCCTTCTCTTCTTCATTCATTCTATTATTTTCCTAACACTTCAAGCTTTAGTAAAAATGGGGGAAGAGATTGTAAATTAAAATCCTAAGCCCTAGTTTCCTTTGCAAATTCAAGTTCTAGCTCCAAAATCAAAGAGAAGCTTAAGTAAGCATCCTCTTCTTCTTCTCCATCTCAATCTCTCTCCAATTTCAGAAATTTCCTATAACCAAAATTAGAAAATACTTGCTTATGATCTTAGATTGGAGCATTTAGAGTTGAAGTTGAAGAGTATTGATCTTCCCTTTGTTTTCAAGCTTCTCCTTCATTATTTTTGAGTAAAAGGTGAGTTTTTGAATCACATCTTAGTCTATATCTTTGATAGTTGTAAGGTAGTAATTCCTAACATCTATTCCTTATCTATTTGCTTTGGATTGAATTGGTTTTATGAATATTCCAATTTTTTTTGTTTTGAAGTCAAATCTTTAAAAATCCTATCTTTGATGTTTGAACACGTTTTGGGCTATTTCAAAGAGCCATACAAGGTTGGTTGTTGCTTGGCGTAAATCCTTAGTCTTTGTTGCTCATCCTTTCGCCTTCTGTTAGGATTTTGCCCCACTTGGAGGCTAGGCTGAAAATGCTGTAGAAGCAGGTTCAGTCGACTAAACCAGGAGGTCAGTTCACTGAACCAGGGGACAGAAAATGCTCTGTACCTGTATCAGTCGACTGACCTTATGGTTAAGTTGACTGACCTGGAAGCCGAAAGTTTCCAGGTATTGGGTCAGCCGACTGACCATCTGGTTCAGTCGACTGATCTGCTTGCCTCAGCCCAATTTGCCTATTTTGCTTTTTCAATTTTAATCGATTCGTGTTGATCCGATATGTTGTTATCATTTATTATCGACTTTGATGAATTCTTTTTGGGGATTTTTGGGAATATCCATTTTGACGGATTGGTTTCGATTTCTATGGAGTTGATTCACGTCTTCGTATGTGAATTTTTGATGATTGATTATTTTCTTTTACAAACAATTTTGTGATTTGTCGCTTTAAAATGTAAAGGTTTCTGTACTAGTAGTAAATATCAAAACTCTTTCATTAAAACGATTTCAACTCTATTTTAATACAAAGCTCGTTTGTAAAACCGTTTTCCAATCTATTATCATATACAAACCTTTACCTCATTTGTATGAGAAAATTTAATTAAACGGCTTAGCAAAATAAGTGGTATGAAATGCTTGCGTTTACTTCATCGGTTAATTTTTGGACTTGTTCGATTGAAACTCTTATGATAATATTCGGGTGGAAATCTACAATTTGTTCGCAAATATTTAAGTTAAGCCAGTGGTTTTGGGACATGAAGCTGAACTCATTTATTTACTAGCTTAGTGTAATTCAACTTTTATTGATGAATGTTGATTATTTTGTGATTTAGACTAGCGATATGCTATGTCTCTTTGTCCATGTGGGGGACTGTACCTCGTTTTATTGAGTTTTGACTCATTTTTTGTGGGCTAGCGATCCATGTTCTTTTATGGAGTTTGGCTCATCGAACGTACCGTTATTGTACTACGTCGTTGTTTCGAATTATTCGAGTTTCAGGATCCTCGGGCATACCGATATTGTACTACGTCATTGCACCGGCTCTATGGTTAGCGACCATGTGTTAGCGACCCGTTTGTGATGCACATGTTGGTGATCTCCCGTTTGTGATAGGCCTCCCCCCTTTGTGATTTTTGGATTTCTAATTGATGAATTCTAGAAATTGTGTTTCACCAATTTTGCTATTGGCATTGACATATGTGTCAATTTTTCTGGATTGGTGAATAAAATAAAGAATATGACATTCTTTTTTATCTTTGAGATTATTGAGATATTGTATGATTTTTTTTGTTGTTAAATGTATATTTTTCGTAGTATGGCATTATATTTTTCGTAGTATGGCATTATTGTTATCATACGTTTTTGTTATATCTCTTATCCTATCTCATTTTTATCCAATATTTATAGCTAGATTGATCCGTTTATTATTTTCTTATCAAATAATACTCGGGACAGACCAAGATGTTACAGGTGCTTCTGCTTGACTCCATATCTAGGACCATCAATTGACTTTTGTCTAACTACTTTAGATTTGGTAGTTTTTTTATCATTATACATTTGAGATAGAGACTCCTTGATGTATACATATTCTTTTGTCTGGCACTTATACATATTCTTTTGTGATGTAGTGGTTCTTGTATGACCACTACTTTGATGTACACTTTTACGTGAAATATTCATATCTTTTTCCGTCTTTGTGATATTGATATCTATGACTAATTTGTGTTATGCTTATTTCTATATTTGTTTTCGAGGTCCACATAGCCACTGTGTAGTAGCTTTGAGTTTGTATTTGATTTGTCGGATTTCCTCTTGAAATGAAAAGCACGTTATACCATCTGACATATCGGTACTCGCACAAAGCAATTACACCGATGGTCGCTCCTCAATAGCCTTATTCTTCATGCTAGTCGACGGTATTACCCCGTAGTGTCCTTGGCTAGCGTGAGTATAGAGGTGGGGCGTCACAGTTTGGTTTAATTGCTTTTGAAAAATTGTGTTTGAATGATTTTAAAGATTTATTTTTCAAATTATTTTGCAAGTTTGATTGAAAGGGAAAACGAATTTTAACGAAAAATAAGAATTTTTTTATTTTCAAATCCACATGCTTAATGTGGGGAGGGTGGATGTGTCAGTGGATATGAATTTTACTATCTAGCAACGGTGATAGTATACAAAACACAGGGAATAAAAAAGCCATTTTAGCTTTGAAATTTCTATTTCTATACCTTATTGATGGTGAACAAAGCTTACATTTTGAATAATTCTATTTGAAAATCCAAAAATAAACCTCCTTATGTAAATCGTACTTGGAAAAGCAGAAAAATATTAGGAGCAAAAGAGAAGGTTCCATGGTACAATGGAATATTTATCCAAAAAAAGGGTGGAAATGTAAAATTTTCCACCTAAATTCCTTTTCCGGCATAAGAGAGTAGATTTTGAAAAATTGGATTTTTGAAATTTTGGATGTTAGTAGTTGTGTGTTAGATATTAGTTGGTAGAGATTAGATGCAAATTTGGATGTTCTTATGAAATTATTGTGTGAAAAAAAGGATTTTTGATTTTTTAAAACTTGCATACATGTAGAACTGCCAATTTATTTAGATTGCTTCCTTTATATTTTCAAAATGCGTTGAAAAGATTGCATTCATACATGAGACATTGATTTATTATTATTTGGCATACGTATCATATATGTTGCTATACACACGCATTTATACACGATTGGATGCAAAATTGGTTGTACACTAATTGGTTCGATAGTTTATAATGGTTGCACGTTATGTTACATGATTCAACCTTTAAGGAATTTTAGTGACAAAATCCATTTAAGTGGAGAGAATGCAATGCCCTATAAAATTAACGACAATTAACAAATAATTACTAAGGCTTAAAATTGGTATTTTGGAAAACGTCGAAATTTCGCCACGAAACATGAATTATTGTGGTCGTGGTGATTTTCTAAGCATTTTTCATATTTGTTGTTTTACGATCGGAGTTCAAATGAAGAAGTCATTAGCATTTGAAGTTTTCAGAATGAAAATAACTAAATAGGATTAAAAAGAAAAATAAATTATATTAATTGTATTGACCCCACCACTTGAACCCTTTCCAGGGCCGGTCGACCACTAGCAGTTGACTACCTATAAAGGAGCCGTTGATCGGATAAAGTGTGGTAGCTATGGCTGAAGCTTGGCTGAATGGTCCATATTTATTATTTTAAATCTTACGGAAATGATTGATTCAAGTGCCTATAAATACGGCCTACCCTCTCATTTTTCTTCTCATAATTTTTGATCAAAGCAGCGAAGCTCTACTATTTTTTGATTCTCAACTATTTTTATTAATTATAAAACTTTATATTATATGCATATTATAATCAGAAAAGGGCAGAAAATAAAAGTGAAGAAGTAAAGAAGTAAATTAATAATGTGGAAAATGGTGTAAGGACCCATATTTTTAGCTATTTTAAATTATTTAATTTAGTATAATTATTTAATAAAAATGGTTAGAAATATAAAGTTAACGATTTATTAAGGTAATTTGTTGGTCAAACTTAGATAAAAAAAAATTTAATAATAAAATTCAATAAGATAAGAGATGATAACTTTTATTAGGGAGTAAATTAAAAGATATTAAATTGTAAGTAAGTGATAACAGAAATTAAATAATCAATTTTAAGTAATAAAGAATCAAATGAATGCTTATTAAAAGTAAAAGAATAATTTTATTTAATTGAAATTTTATTTTTGATAAGTATAAATTTCAAAATGTAGAAAACATTTATTTGGGAAGAAATGAATACCTTTTCCGGTATACAATAACTGTATAGACGTTGAATTACTATAAAATGGAAGTAGTTGTTTTATTATTTGAACTCATTTTTAAAGCAAATTTTATAAGTTAAATAACCTATATTTCAGTTGAATCTTGAATTTAATATGAATGAAAGTGATATCGAAAGTTGATTTAAATTTTATTTAAATAAGAACGAAGATTATTAACTTTTAAAATTGAATTTGAAGTGAAAAATTTATTTTGAAAAATAGCTTGTTTTTAATTAACGTGTAGAAAAGTCTTTTTGGCCATTGTCTCGGATTTTGACGAAACTAGTTTCATTGGATCCATAATAGTGAATTTATTATAGGATTTTAAGTTTCATAGTGCTTTGACTTATCATTTTGTCGTGCAAGCTTGAAAAGCGTAGAATTTATTTCTAGAACTTTAATTAAAATAAGTTGATTTTGAAAAGCTATCTTCTAAATATGATGGAATTGGTGCTCAATGCATATCTATTGTGTTTGGAATGTGGGTATAACATATAGAACGCCAGGCGACATGCTTCGTTCAGGATTTGAAATTTTCATGGATGAATAATGCATTGAAAATTTTTCTATACAAGGACATCCATTCTTTCATTTGTAACCCTAAAAATTTAAATCACCATTAAAAACCGAGAAATCAACGGCCATGGTTGATCGGAGCTTCTAGGGAATGAATTAGCCTTCGAATTCAATTAGGAAAACGTAGAGCATGTTGATACAAAGCTAACCAATAGTTGGATCGACCTATCGTCGACTAAGACGACGTCAATTGACCTCTGTTCATGGCTGCATTGTTAGGGTTCATCGTTCTCAATACATATCACGAGGCTAGGTGTGACATGGAGGAGGGCGGCTTATGGCAAGGTAGCACACGGTGGAGGGTGGCTGGTTGCGGCGTTCGTTGTATGCCAAGCGGCAGTTATTCGATAAAAAAACTAAAGCAGCACGCATGCCTATAGTTGAGTGTGAGAGGAAGTGAGATAAAGAAAAGGTTAATTTAAATTTTTAATTAAATTTTTAATTAATTTCAACTATAATCAAATGTTTACAATTGCATAACTTTTTCATACGATGATGGATTCGAACGAAACAACTTGCATTGGGTTCATATCGACATCGTCTATGACATGAAGCTGGATTGGATTTTATTTGACTCTAGAATATTTTTAGTTTCAAACAAAGTTGTGTGGTTAAACCCATTCACGAAGTACTGAATTCCTACTATTAGTTAAACCAATTAGAGAAGTGATAAATTTATGTTGATTATTCTCTGAAAATTTAATTGATGGAAAATTTAATTTATTGCATTTGAATTGAATGAACTTAGATCGGATTTAAATTTTATCGCTAAAGTGATAATTAAATTTTTTCAGTTAAATTTAATTTAATTTACTTAATCTGAATTTACTGAATTCAGATTGACATTTTTGACCGTTAAATTAATAATTAAATTCGTTAGTTAAAATTGATAGTAAAATTGATAATAGGAATTGATAGTAAATCTGATGTTTAAATTTGTGACATTAGATGTGACATTTAAAGGATAGTTAAACTGACATTCAACTTGTTATTAATTCGATGTTCGTAATTGAAATTTCGTATCACTTTTAAACACCCGACATTGATAGCGATTGACCTTTATGGTATGAATTTATTGATTGCTTTGGATGTTAGTTAATATTGTGATAGATGATATTTGTGATTGGCTGTTACATGTTTAATGATCTCGACACTACCCATATTATCACCCTGTTATCGTCACTACTAATATGATTTATCATCTTTATATTTGATTTTGATGTGTACCTAGGACATCCTATTTGACTTGTGGTTTATTAGATGCATCGTTGACTACTTTGGCCGGATGTTGATTGTTGTGATTATTACGTCGTTCGATGAAATTTGAAGATTTTGGTAAACTGGAATTTAGTTTTTGAAATTAACTTGGAATGCATTTATAAAATTTAGTTTCTAATTTTAGTAATAATATACATGTTTCCTAAAGAGTTATATAAGTTTTACAAAATTTTTATAACTTTAATGAAAAAAGGAAGTGTTTGATAAAAAGCAGATGTTTAAATCAAACCATTAAATGATTTTGATATGTGATGCGTTTGGAGGGGATTATCGAATTTTAAACATATGTAAAGTGTTGTAAAATCCTTTAAAACTGCAATAAATTATTCGAATATATTTGATGCAGGAAATCTGAATTTACTTCGATCATTTAAAATAATTTGGAATATTTAAACATTGAAATTTTGTTTGAACTGTGAAATATATTGAATCGGTTTGTAGTTGATTAACTTATTGAAAACTCTACATTGAGGATTTAAAATGGTGAAATTTTTATGGAAATTTGAAACAAATGAAGTTATTGCAATTATATTTCACCTAATTTTGATTTGACTTACATGTAGATTTTTAGTCCTGACTTAAGTGTTTTGTCTTCTCATTACGCTCAAGTCAGATGGAGGTTTTTAATTATCGTAGAAAGTTATTTTGGAGGACTAAGGCGGAGATATGGTATATCATATTTACTAGTATTTATTCCACTACACAATTTCATTTTGTCTATTAAAATTGTATAGCTCTAATAAGATCATGTAATTCTGATTTATGTTTTAAATTGAATTGAGTATATAATGTTAAATAGCTTCATGAACTATTTATGTGATTATTGTATTTTATCGTTCCATTGTGAGATTCTGTTATTGTTTTGTTCTTTGCTTTTTTATTTCTTCAAAATAGACTCCTTAATAATCAATCTTTTAAATGATTTAAGTTGGGAATGTGTGGTTTATTGTCAACTTGACCCGTTGAAATAGGTGGGTCGTCATAGTTGGTATCAGAGCTTTGGTTTAACATATACCTAAACCTATGTGATAAGCTCATTGAGTATATATACGTAAATAAGAGGGCGTATTTATTAGTGTTTTAAAAATATTTTGAAATTACTAAATGAAATGAATTTAACCTGGATTACATTTAGAATATAAAAGAATGAATTCTATAAACTGATCGAATCATTCATGAGTGTTTGATGATGGTTGGATGTTTTCTCTTTGCTGATTGATTAATCGATTGATATGGTTGTGTATATTATCATTTAATGATTAATTAGTTGCGCTTGGTCAGTTTATGAGCATTTGATGTCAGTTGTTGACTTTCGAATAGTGCATAACCAATCGTAAATAATTTACCTTTTTATACATAGGAAGGGTAGAAATTATAACTTTATGGGAATGTCGAAATGAACACCTTTTGAATAAAGTTTCACAATTTGAATGCGTTCGACGATAGTGTTGGGTTAAAATTGATTGTTTAGATTAAAGTTATTTATTTTAATCCAAGCAGCGCATTACAATTATTTGAAATGAATATTATAGGGCAAATATGCTTTATGACTAAAAAGAAATTCAAACTGGAAATTTGAGAGTTGAAATTTCAAGAGTTTTTGAAATTGGTTTTTAAGATTCTAGAAATATTTCTGAATAGAAATGTTTGTAAATGATTTCAAAAGGGGATTTCCCAAAGATTTAAAAGAAATAAAAGTCCAAAACTCACTTTTGTCACTAGAAAATAAATTTTGGTGATGACTGCAGCATCATCTGCATTCATTTTCGAGTTTCAAAGTGGGGGAGGCCACTTTAATATCTTTGCTAGTCGATTGTTTAATGAAAATGATTTGATACATCCTTGAAGTATTATTTGATGTTCAAAAGAGATGTGTATATATTTATTTCAAATGATTTGAAATAAAACCGATGCCAGTTCCCGAGTTTTCTTTTGAATAATATTATGAACACATGTGTCATATGCATTAGGATCAATCGATTGATTACGCATCTTGTTGAGATGATTGATTACTGATTTCCAATTTTGAACTGGAACTTGATTTTTCAAAGTATTATGAATTGTTGGGCGCTTCCAAATTGAGAATTAATTTTCAAAGCTAAATATTTTGGAAAGTATATAAAGTATAGTCTTGAAAATTTTAAATAAAGACAAATAGAGTTGAACAAGTTTTAAAATGTTAAATATTTTGATAAGTAAATTGTATAATCTTATTTTGAATTATACAAGTATGAAATTTAGTATTGAGATATTTTAAATGAAAAGAGTTTTAAGAAATGTTTTGGATATAGTAAATATTTATAAAACTTATTATTGGCAAATTTATATTTTTTTAGCAGTTCTGACTTTGTATGTGTTAACTCTGCCCCGGTGTCGACTTAGCAACTCGAAAGGATGCCGACCTACAGCTTAAAAGGGGGTTGCCGACCTAACAGTTCAACAAGTGTGACGACCTAATACTTTAACAAGGCTACCGACTCAACTAGTTGCTGACCTAACTGCCTTATCAGGGAGACCGACCTAAGGCACGAAGGGATACCGACCTAAGGAGCTTGAGTAGCATGCCGACTTAAGACTCGAAGAGGTGCCGACCTAACAGGCTAAGGAGATGCCGACTTAAGGCCTAAATGGATACCGACTTAGGGCTAAACAGTTGCCGACCTAAAACTTAACAAGATGGCTACCGACCTAAGACAGAAGACGACCTAACCATCCGGAGAATTTACCGATCTAACCACTTAGAACAGGGACAAGATCATGAACTACACCTAAGTCGCGACCGACCTATGACCTATGTTAAGTCATTCACGACCCAAGGCCACTGAATATAAGTCTGATGCCATATTATTGAGAAGAGGTGTGTTGACTCGGAGGCGACCTAGGACTTGTACAAATGAACTCTCGTGAAGCCGTGAAGGGGCCAGGTGAATCAGCCACGACTCACCTTAAACCGGCCACGACTCACCTTAAACCGGCTACGACTTATCTTAAGCCGGCCACGACTTAGGACTTGGCAATAATTCCAGACCAGAACTCTCTATAAATAGGCGACCACCTCCAACATTCAAAGGACTTTTGGCACATTCTCTTCATACACCGTTACCTTGCTGCATTGAGAACTTCATCAACACTTAGAGCTTTCAAGATTAGAGGAATACATCAAAGAAATTCACGAAGAAACCACACATCTTCAACATGAATTTAAGGACTTTAATCGACATTGAAGCTTAAGACTTGTTCCAAATCACTTGTAACTTGAAGTATATTGTACTTGAGAAGAATTGTATCAGCTTGTAACGGGATTATTAATAAAAGTACTTAGAGTGGACGTAGGCTATACCCTTAAGCCGAACCACTATAAAATTGTTGTTGTTTACTGCTTTTCTGCTATTACTTGCTTGTAATTCTTTCCCGATCTATCGGGTGGTGCTTTCACAACTACACTTCACACACCGGGGTGTTAGCGTTCACATTTTAGCGTTAACATTTTTGGTGCTTTCACTGAGAATTGAACTCAGGAAAACTATCATCATTGCTTCACAGAGATTTGTAGAAAGAATTTCCTTAAAAACCAGAAGTCTATCTGAGATTATGGCTCCTGGAAGGAAAAGTAGATCTGTCAGATCTGGAAATATTCAAGAGGGAACCTCCGCTTCCCCTGTACCTAATCAACCCACTCCGTCAGTTGGAGTTACGAAAGCGGAGTTGGATGCTGTGATTCTAGGGCTAAACCAGCAGATAAACGCCCAAAATGCACAATTAGAGGCTCAGAGTGCCCAAAATGCTCTAATTCTGAATAAGTTGAATGATTTGCTCGGGGCAAACAATCAACCGGCTGGTAATGAAAGGAATTATGCTGGAAACATTCATAATGCTAACGAAAGGAATGCTCCTGAAAGGGCTGCTAGTCCCTTTGAGCAAACGCTTCCTGAGGTTGGTAGATCTAGAACTCGACATGATGAGGAATATCTTTCTGGAATGGTCCGGCAAATCATGAGAGAAAGTATGCAAAGGGTTGAAGATGAGAAAGAATGGGGTTTCGCCCCAAGTAAAACTCCATTTACTGAGAAAATCTTAAAGGCGGAGTTTCCAAGGAAGTTTGTCCCTCCAACTATCCCAGCTTACAAAGGGACAAGTGATCCGAATGAATTCTTGTATAAATATGATTGGCACATGACAGGTGCCAGAGCCTCTGACGAAATAAAGTGTCGATATTTCCCTGTATACCTGGAAGGTGTGGCTCTACTATGGTTCACCAAGTTGCCAGTCCGATCTATCGATCAGTTTTCAGACTTGACCAGAAAATTCAAGGAGCAGTTTAGACTATATGCTTCGAAGGCCAAGGACATTATGTCACTGTCGAGTTTAGAGCAGAATCCTGGTGAGTCTATCAGATCTTTCTTGAACCGCTTTAATATAGCGCTGGCTGAGGTGGACAATGCTGAACCACGAATGATATTGACTTATCTGATGAGGGCTATTGATAAGTCAAGCGAATTTGGGAAATGGTTAAATATGAAGGAGCCAACCTCTCTCGAAAAGTTCTACAAAAAAGCAGATGAATTCATTCGCTTGGAAAGCCGTCCTTTACCGGTAAAGACAGTGTTGGAGAAAGTAGAAGACAACACTGTCGCTCCACGCAAGAATGAATCGGTGGGGCAAAAAAGGGAGAATAATAATGGGAAGAAACAGGGTAATCTGAAGAAGCCCCGATCCTTCAAGCCATCAGAATATACTCCATTATCACATACGCCGGAGCACATCTACCTTGCCACTAAAGATTCCGTCGATTTCCCTAAACCTATCCCTTTGAGAACCGGGAAAAAAGCCATACAGAGTGGGAAATTCTGCCGCTTCCACAATCAACCCGGTCATGAGACTGATGAATGCCGCCAGTTGAAAAATCTGATTGAAGAGTTGCTAAGAGAAAACAAACTGCAGCAATTTGTGAAGAAGAATAGCAATAATCCTGCATCGTCAAGTCAGGGGCAACAGGTTCCTGTTCATCAGCCTAGGACAGGTGAGAAAGCTACGGGACATGAATCTGGAAGGCCCGTTATCAATGTCATTACAGGAGGGCCTCACCCAGCTGGCAAGAGCTGGGGTGAGATGGAGAGATATTCCAGGGCTTTGAAATATGCTCCAGCCGAAGAAGACGTCTTTGTTTTAGAAGACACTACGCCCCTGAAACAACAGAAAACTTTCAGCGATGATATTGTTTTCAGAGCCAGAGATTCCACAGGTATAGAAGCTCCTACCCTAGATCCCTTGGTCATCTCGGCTGGTATTGGACCGGCCATTGTCAGAAGAGTCCTCATCGACTGCGGAGCATCATGTAATATCCTCTTCAAGAAGACATTTGACCAGATGAAAATCCCTATGATCGATGTACAAGCCTCATCACAGAAGATCGCTGGCTTCACTGGGGAGCCAAAGCAACCAATTGGGACCATCGATCTGCTTGTAGAACTTGGGGAAGCAGAAAGGAAAGTGGTCCGCAAGCAAACATTTGTGATTGTCGATGAGTTTTCTGCTTATAATGCTTTTCTTGGCCATCCAACACTCGCAGCATTCAAAGCTATCCTAGCCCCGTGGTGCCTCACTATTAAATTCCCTACTGACAATGGAGTAGGAGTTATAAAAGGGGATCAAAATGCTGCGCGAGAGTGCTATTTGACAGAGCTGCGAGAGTCAAGAAAAAGAGAAATGGGAAAGGATGCGGCAACCCCAGTCCGCATCATGGAACCAGCCTTGTAGCAATTACGGGGCGGACCCTGCACTGGAGAGCACAGCGGGGCACGAAAAGAAATGGATCCCAGAAAAGCCAGTGCAGGGGAGAATAGAGTGGTACCGGTGGAAACGACAGTTCCGGTACCTGTTGACCCGAAGGACCCAAATAAGGTGTTGAATGTGGGTTCACAGCTTAATGTGTCAATTTAGAATATCTTGATATCTTTCCTGAAAGCAAATCTGGATGTCTTTGCTTGGACTCATGCCGATATGTGTGGAATATCTCCAGAAGTTGCAGTACACGCTCTGAATATTGACCCAAAGTTTACGCCAGTTAAACAGAAAAGAAGAACCCAAGGTCCAGAAAGGTCAGCAGCATTAAAAGAAGAAGTTGATCGACTCATGGAAAATAACTCCATCAAGGAATCTACATATCCGAATTGGGTTTCAAATCCTGTGCTGGTCAAGAAAGCTAATGGAAAATGGAGAGTGTGCATCGATTTTTCTGATCTAAACAAGGCTTGCCCCAAAGATTGCTTCCCGTTACCCAGGATCGATCAACTGGTAGACGGAACTGCGGGACATGAATTGTTATCTTTCATGGATGCCTACTCCGGTTATAACCAAATCATGATGCACGAGCCGGATCAGGAGGATACAAGCTTTATCACAGATGTTGGACTTTATTGCTACAGAGTTATGCCCTTCGGATTGAAAAATGCAGGGGCAACCTACCAATGACTTGTTAATGCTATGTTCAAACCGCAATTGGGCAAAACTATGGAAGTCTACGTCGACGACATGTTAGTGAAGTCCAGGAAAGCAGCAGATCACATTGAACACTTAGCAGAAATGTTCGCAGTCCTTCGGAAATACAGAATGAAACTTAACCCTCTGAAATGTACATTTGGGGTCGAGTCCGGAAAGTTCTTAGGTTTCATCGTCAGTGCTAGGGGCATTGAGGCTAGTCCAGCTCAAATTACTGCCTTGAAAGAAGTTAAAGCTCCTAGAACGAAGAAGGAATTGCAGAGTCTCAACGGAAAGGTCGCCGCCCTGAGTCGGTTCATTTCCAAAGCCACTGATAAATGCATCCCATTCTTTGACGCCCTGAAGAAAGGAAAGAAGAATTTTGAATGGACTTCCGAATGCCAAAAAGCCTTCGATGAGTTGATCCGTCATATGGAAACGCCTCCAATACTTTCTAGGCCAGGCAATGGTGAGGATCTTCTTATATACTTGGTAGTATCATCTCATGCTCTAAGTGCAGCGCTGATATGGGAAGACAAAAGGATTCAACATCCGGTTTACCATATCAGCAAAAGACTCACTGGGGCAGAGCTGAATTACTCCAAGTTGGAAAAACTCGCCTATTGCCTACTAGTTGCATCAAGGAAACTGAGGCAATATTTCCAAGCTCATCCTATCAGAGTACTCACTGATCAACCTCTAAAGCAAGTCCTATTTCGCCCTGAAACTTCGGGTCGCCTTCTAAAATGGAACATTGAACTCAGTCAATATGACATCACTTATCACCCCCGAAAAGCAATCAACGGACAAGCTTTAGCTGATTTCATTGCAGAATTCACAGAGAAGGATAATGGTGAGGATGAAGCGATCAATGATTCCCCAACCAGTGGAAGATGTATGTTGATGGCGCAAGAAATGACTACTGTTCTGGAGCCGGAGTGGTACTTGAAACTCCTGAAGGTCGATCATTATGTTGTGCACTAAGATTGGAATTTCCTTCAACAAACAATGAAGCAGAATATGAAGCTCTTATTGCAGGTCTGAAAATCGCTAAAGAGCTAAACATTCGAGCATTACAGATCTTCAGTGATTCTCAGCTTATTGTATGCCAAGTCAAGAAGGAATTTCAAACAAAAGGTGGAAACTTGCCTTCCTACTTGTCAAAGGCTTGGGAACTCCTATGTGAACTCGATCACTATTCAATAAGCCACATTCCTCGGGAAGAGAATATGAAGGCAGATTCCCTCGCAAAGTATTCAAGTTCTGGTGAAGCTCAACTATTGGGATTGGTCCCTGTAGAAGTCCTTTCAGCACCAAGTATAGACGAGATGGATATTGACTGGATTATGAATGTATCTCAAGAACAAGAGTCATGGATGACTCCAATACTGGACTACCTACTCAGAGGTTCTCTGCCAGAAAATTCGATAGAAAGACGAAAGCTACTAAGGAAAGCCTCTCGCTATGTAATTCAGGATGGCCGATTGTACAGACGGGGATTCTTAATGCCATTGCTTTGATGTGTATCCCGGGAAGAGTCCAAAACAATCCTAGCTGAGGTGCATGGAGGAGAATGTGGTGATCATTCAGGTGGTCAAACATTAGCAAAGAAAATTCTCCGATACGGATACTTTTGGCCAGAAATTAATCATGATGCTGCAAGCTATTCCCGAAAGTGTGACAAATGCCAAAGATTTGCCAAAATTCCTAGAGCACCTTCAACTGAACTCACACAAATGGTCAGTCCATGGCCATTTGCAATTTGGGGAATGGATCTCATTGGGCCGCTACCGACTGCCAAATCAGGGATTAGATATGCTATTGTTGCAGTTGATTATTTTACGAAATGGGCTGAAGCTGAACCATTGGCTACTATCACCTCTAAGAAGATGATAAGTTTCGTGACCAAGAATATCATTTGCAGGTATGGTGTGCCTCAGAAAATAATCACAGACAATGGTACTCAGTTTGAAAGCGAGGAATTCCAAGATTTTTGCAGGCGATTCAAAATCCAGAAAAGCTTTTCAGCAGTTGCTCATCCGCAGGCAAACGGGCAAGTGGAAGCAGTAAACAAGATCATCAAATCAACCATCAAAAAGCAACTCGAAAGAGCAAAAGGTGGTTGGGTCGATAAGCTACCACTTGCACTATGGGCATACAGAACTACTCACAAAACTGCGACTGGGCATACTCCTTTTTCGTTAGCATACGGATCGGAAGCAATGATCCCGGTTGAAACAGAGGTCCCTTCACACAGAAGAATCCATTTCAATCAAGCAGAAAATGAAAAGCTACAACTTGAAGCGCTAGATCTCCTTGATGAAAAAAGAGATGAAGCTAATCTCAGAGTTGCAGCTCATCAGCAAAGGATAGCCAGACATTTCAATTCCAAAGTTCGCCAACGCAGCTTTGAGATTGGAGACCTAGTCCTGAAGAGAATTATGACAGCGACAGGTGTGTTTGGGCCAAATTGGGAAGGACCGTATGTAATAGGTCAGAAGCTTCTTGACGGCACATTCAAACTCACCACTGTTGATGGAGATCAAATTCCAAGGGCATGGAACAGCAACCATTTGCGTCCATACTTTACTTGAAAATTTTGTTGAAACATTGTAAAAAGAATTATGAATGTATGATTCTTGTAATTGAGAGCAATTGTAAAACTGATGCAAGTGAATAATGAATGAATATAAAGTGGATGTAGGCCCAAATTTCTGGCCGAACCACTATAAATCTTGTGTTCCTTATTATTATTACATGTTTGCTTTATTTTCGATATAAAAATACATAAAATGTATTGCTGAAATGTCGATTTAAATTTTTGCAGACAATGGAAATAAAACTTGCGCATAATAAGACCGAGTGATTCTCACCATCATTCAACAAACAAATTTCAAGTCATAAAGGCCCCGAATTCAAATCCTAGATAGGAAATACTTCAATTGAACGACTTATGATTTCGATAGAAACGAGCCCTTGCTAATAAATTGAGATTGTTTGAACGAACAAACATCCAATTAGGAAGCTAGTGCCCGTTCTCACGAACTTGCCTGACAATGAAGTACACTTCCTTGGATTAAACAAGCTACTTGCGAGAAAAGGGGAATGAAAACTTGAAAAGAAAAAAAAAGGATCGCTGAAAAGGCATAAGCAAGAAGACAAGAATACAACCAAAAACCATCATTGGCGGCACAAGTCCTCTTCGGAGGCACGACTCTTCGGAGGATAAAGACCTCTAATGGGTCATACGCCACAAAAAAGAAAGTTCTCTACTCAACAAAAAAGATTGGAGGAGTCATGACCCTCCAACCATGAGAGAGTAACTTCCAGGCGATGAAAACCCTCTCTGAGGCACATTTCACCAGGAGTTGAAGTGTTATGACCGCTCTTCGGAATTACACTTCACCAGAGTTGAAATGCAAACAAAATAAAAGCCCTCTTCGGAGGCCCATTTCACCAGAAGTTGAAGTGTTATGACCGCTCTTCGGAATTACACTTCACCAGAGTTGAAATGCAAACAAAATAAAAGCCCTCTTCGGAGGCCCATTTCACCAGGAGTTGAAATGTCGTAACCGCTCTTCGGAATTTCACTTCACCAAAGTTGAAATGCAAAACAAGATAAAGACCTTCCTGGAAGCCCACGTTTCACCAAGATTGAAATAAAACTTCCAAGTGTTGAAACGTGAAAAGGCTTTCTTCGAAGGCACAACTCTTTGGAGGAACACGTTTCACCAAGATTGAAATAAAACTTCCAAGTGTTGAAACGTGAGAAATCCCTCCTCAGAGGTACAAACCCCTCCCGGGGACACAATTAAAAAGAAAGACCTCTTCAGAAGCCCACGTTTCACCGAGATTGAAATAAAACTTCCAAGTGCTGAAACGTGAAAAGGCTTTCTTCAAAGGCACAACTCTTTGGAGGAACACGTTTCACCAAGATTGAAATAAAACTTCCAAGTGTTGAAACGTAAAAAAAAAAATCTCTCCTCAGAGGCACAAATTTTTATTAAAAGGAAAAAAGAAAAATCCTCATCAAGAGCGTACTTTAACTTTCAAAGGAAGAGCGATTTACCTATTCTAAAAAAAAAAAAAAGAAGGGGGAAGAAAGTTAAAGTACATTCAGAGGTCTGCTTTGCCACATAGAAGAATTCACTTGGCAAAATATATACATACGCAAAAGGAAAGAGCGATTTCTTCGAAGGACAAAGCGTAAAAACTTATATAAAGGAAGTTGCACTCTACGAAAATTCTCTTCGAGAATGAAGTAATTATTCTTTAGAAAACGAGAGTGCAAGTCCCCTCAAAGTATACGATATTGCAGTAAGCTCATGGTATAGGGGCAACATGGTATAGTTACATACAAAGCGGTATAACTATATCGGTAAAGTACGCTCAAACAACATACCACAAGCTCACCGCAACATCGTATAAATAAACTTGTGCAAAAATGAATAATAAATGCATTCTCAAATTCAAACAAAAGTCTGTACAAATAAAGAATCATTTTATTCAATTGCAGATATTGCAGATACAGGTTTCAAAATAAAAAGCAGGGGCCGGTGCCTGCACAACATCCGACCATTACACAAAAAAGGAATCAAAAAGCTCAGCTCTTCATTTCTTCTTGCCGCCTTTAGACCCTTTACCCGGCCGAGTGGTTAGCTTTTCAGGTCTTTCAGGATGGTCTGAAGGCATAAGGGAAGAAGGGGAGGGAGGTGCAACTGGTGCAATTTCCGGTTCCTCTTCTGTGGTGATAATTTTCTTCCCCCTCCTCTTCGATGTCCCATGCTTCTTCCTTTTCTTCGAAGAAGACTCACTCCCCGGAGTAACGAGAGCGGACAAAACTACGTCGTCAGAAGGAGTCCGCTCCGGAGAGATCTCGCCTCCTTCGAGTCCCTCATCTTTTTGCTCCTGCGAAGCAATAGGGTCATCCAAACCATGAAGAGCCTCAATTTTCTCCTCTTGTGACCCAGGTTGTGAAGCAGAAGGAGGAGTCACCTGAAGAGATGGAGGAGGAATAACCAGAGAAGGCGAAGTCTGCACGGCACTTGTTGTTTCAACTGCAGAAGAAGAAAATTTGAAAATGTTAGTATCTTCCCGAAAGAAGGGAGATATGGGTTCATCGAGATTCAAGAGGTAATCGAGAAGCTCATCAAATTTTTGAGGAATAAGCAGGTAATCCACCTGAATCGGACCAATGTCGAAATTACCTGAAGATATTGGCTTCGTCAGTTCAATCTCATAATTCTGAGCTCCAATGTCCTCCAAAGCCTCTTCATCAGTAGGGGTAATTACCCCGGTTTTTGTAGGAGGCGGTGAATGAGCACTAGAGCCTGTAATGTCCACCTCGGGAGAAACTAGAGGACGTTCAGAGGTAGTAGGTGGTACTTCTTTTTCAGAACGCTCCTCTTCCGCCATCCCGGCCCGCACTCTGGCAAGCTGCTCCTTTCCCTTGGCAAGAGCGGCACGGGCCTCATCATCAAGATAATGCTCTTCAAGGGCTGACTTAGCATATCCAGCACCTTTACCACCGAGCATATCAAGTGCTGCCTCCCAAACTTCAGCCAGTGTGATTTCATACTTGGGGCCTAGAAAGGCAAGGCTGCCACGTCCCAAAACGCTGTGCAGGTAAAAATCGAATAATGTAGAGCTAATGTCAGCTTTGGTTGCTTGATGAGCCTCTTCGGCCGCAAGTTTACCAGCAATAGCCTCGTCGCGCTCCTTTTCGGCCATAGCAAGTCGAGTTTTTAACAACTCTATCTACAAGCTTTGAGAGCCGGTCTGTTCTCGCAGTTGTACAGTTTCAGCACGATATTCTTCTATGACCTTTTCCTTGTGTGCAAGCTTATCTTCGACTGCTCTTTGACTGGCATGCGCATCTCGTACTTGTTGCTGAAGCATGCTCTCCTTTTGTGAATGGAAAGTAGATGAAGTAGCTAATTCTTCCTTAAGTTTTTCTACTTCCGCTTCCAGCTTTTCATTATAGGAAGCAATACTTCTCATTTCGGCGTCATGTTGTTCGAGAGTCTTCTGCCACTCAGCCTTATCATTCTCCATTGTTAGCATGGCCTCGAGATTGGCTCGGTTAACCCTCTGAAGTTCGTCGACGAGTTTTTGCCAGTTCGACATTCTTTCGATATCGGTCCTGACAGTATCAAGATTTCGCAGCATAGCCGATTTGTCAAGAGGAACCAAGTCGAGATCAAATCGAACCCCTCTCAGGCACCACTGAGGAAATCGACTTTGAAGGGTGGGAGGACCTTGCCCGACTTGGTATGCGGGCCGGTTGATGATTGCTTGAATGTCGGAGCGAACGGGAGCAGGAGATTGAGCAGGGACATGTTCAGAAGCTGAAGGAGTTGTTTCTTCAGTAAGTCTAGCCCGCTTGCTAGAAGAATCGTCTATGTGACTCTTTCCTCTCTCATCATGAGCTTTTCTCTTTTGGGTATCATCATCTCTGTGGGGAAGATCATGCCTTTCTTGTTCCCTTCGGCGACGTTCTTCATATGCTCGTCTCTCGTCGGCTTTCCTGACGGCCCTCTCTTCATCCGACTCTCTGTAAGAAGGAAGGTAACGCCTGTAATCATACTGGCTACGCCTCCCGTAGCGTTGGAAATCATCATAGTACGAGCCGCTGCGCCCCATAGGAGAATCTGGAATTAAAATAATAAGATTTAGAAATCTTTAAAGTACAAGAAGATAAGTGCATAGAAGTGATGAGAAATCCAAAGTGTCGTGTAACGTGTAAACTACGCGCATCAATCTACGAACCACTCTTTAATTGAGGAGTAGTTGTGGGTGTGATAGTTAGCGTCAACTCTTGAGTCGACGACGACTGTTGCAAGATAGAAGTAGCCTCAACTACTGAGGAAGAAATCCCAGCAGTAGTAGGGTCATCTTTGAAGATCTCTTGTGAAGTAGCGAAGAGGTCGCTCAATCCTTCGAAGGTATCGTCCCTGCTTTGCTTGACAGGACTGGATTTCTTAGCCTTTTCACCAGATTCTTGTGAATGGTGAGAGGATCCCTGAGGCTCTTCTTCCTCGATAACCGGGGCAAGTTTATCAGATGGCCCCGCAACATCAACAGAAGTGGAGCACTTCACCAGCGAAGATTCAGGAGTCTTTATCGGAGAATCGGGGACTTCCGTTGGAACTTCATGAGCATGCATAGAGCGAGAAGTGTGTAGAAGCCCATGTTGATGTAAAAATTCATCCCTCAACAGAAATTTTATGCTCCTCTCTTCTGCGGCCACGGCACTCAACCTCTCAAAAACTTGCTTATGAATTGGATCTCTAGAAGGGTGAGGAAGTGCTGAAAGGAACAAAGAATGAAATTAGCAACTGAAAGTTCGGATCTCGAAAAGGTTTCAAAACGGAAAAAATAGAAACACTAATCTTACTTCCTACTCTCCAGATGGCATAAAACCCTGGGGGACAGCGGGCAAAGAAAAACTGGTTCAAAAATCCATGAACGCTTTCAGTAAGATCGGAAATGAGCTTGCGGTTTCTAGCACTTCTCACAATAATGAGGGAAGGATGATCTTTACTCTTTGCAAACGAGCACAGATAACGAATTTCTTCAAAACTCGGTAGGCGATCAAGAGTTCTTCTAAACAAAACACATAACCCCGTCAAGATGGCATAGCCATTGGGATGAAGTTGAAACGGAGAGATTGTCAACCGAAGAAGAAGAGTTCGAAGGAAGTCGTTAAAAGGAGGAATCGCCCCACTTAAGCACATTTGGCGATTGACTGCAACAAAACCATAGGGAGGATTGTCAGCAGTATCACTTGGCCCAGGGAGAAGAACATCACTTTCAGCAAAGCCAAATTGAGTGCGCAGCTGGATAAACGCTCTCGAAGTTAGAATAGTCGAGGTTCTCTCCGGAGGATTCTCTATAGGAACAGCTATCGGAAAAGTTTCTTCCTCTTGAGTTACCACTTCTTCTTCTCGGTGGGAAGTCATTCTACATAAACAACTGGGTATTCAAACATGAAGGTGCACGTTTCCTAAAGTGTGTGAAGTGTTGTGTAAAATCAATCAAGCAGTGAACAAATATAACTGGAATGAAAACTAGCAAGCATTTGTTAGTTATGAAATTCAGGGACTATTGTTTTAAGCCTAAATATGCAAGTAAGATGTTGATGCAGATAAATCAGTTCAGATTATTGATACTTTGCATTAATGTTTAACTTTAATTGATTGATTCACAAACATTTCATGCAATATAATTAAGTTGCTTGTCTTGTCTTGACTAATCTGTCATCTGACATGGGCAGTCAATGGCAGTATTTTCGCCTTGGTTTTCTTTGTTTGTTATTTTCAGCAGGTTAGCAGCTTATAAGTTAATACGATCTGTGAAATAATACAATGAGATTCAAGCAAATTTAAAGTTGGGGCAGTTCAAAATTTAGGCAACTTAGTTTGGCAGTTCAAGTTAGAAACTCAAAGTGGATCTATGCTCTCAAAAAGTCAGCATGCCCAAAGCTTAAGTGTTAACTCGGCAGCGGTTTAAGAGCCAACTCGGTCACGGTTTAAGGGTTTAACTCGGCCACAGTTTTAAGGCTTAGATCGACAGAAGGTTAGGTCGGTAGATCTCCCTCAAGTGCTAGCACGGCCACGATTTAAGGATTGGGTCAGCCAAAAGCCAAGCCCCCTAAAATCACCAGGTCGTATCTAAATCAATACCTCGCCCCGCTCAACCTGTTAACCCGTTAGCTACTCCCTCAACCAAAAAATTCTCACTTCATTTATCCTATTTCATGCATTCGGATCATCCAAGACATCAATTCGAAACCTCTGCAAAGTCAGCGCCTTGCAATCCTAGCACGAATCAAAATCAGCTAGCCTAAATCAGTAAACCATCTTCATCGTCCCATCGATCAGTCGAAATCGAACCGAGCAACCTAAACTCCATCAGCCATTGGTGTAATAAGATTTGCGATGGAACATCGCGCAAGCAAATGGTTTGAATAACAGAATTCATGAGCCAACGAATGATCTATAATCGAAGAAGAGGGTTTACTTACGCAATGAATAACAGAGGTTGTCGGTGGATAATTGGAATTAAATCGCCTTTTTGAGCTCGGAAGATTTTTAATGGCAGAATCAGAGAAATAGGTAGTGAGAAGGAAGAAGGAGATGTGATTTATACCTTGCAGTAAAGGGATATGAAGCGGTATGTTACGACTCAACTGTTAGGTCGCATACGACCTACCAACTTAAAGAACGGCCGAGTTAGACGATATCGAAGCACACGACCTAACCGGTAGGCGTATACTTCGAGGGGCAATTGTTAACTCTGCCCCGGTGTCGACTTAGCAACTCGAAAGGATGCCGACCTACAGCTTAAAAGGGGGTTGCCGACCTAACAGTTCAACAAGTGTGACGACCTAATACTTTAACAAGGCTACCGACTCAACTGGTTGCCGACCTAACTGCCTTATCAGGGAGACCGACCTAAGGCACGAAGGGATACCGACCTAAGGAGCTTGAGTAGCATGCCGACTTAAGACTCGAAGAGGTGCCGACCTAACAGGCTAAGGAGATGCCGACTTAAGGCCCAAATGGATACCGACTTAGGGCTAAACAGTTGCCGACCTAAAACTTAACAAGATGGCTACCGACCTAAGACAGAAGACGACCTAACCATCCAGAGAATTTACCGATCTAACCACTTAGAACAGGGACAAGATCATGAACTACACCTAAGTCGCGACCGACCTATGACCTATGTTAAGTCATTCACGACCCAAGGCCACTGAATATAAGTCCGATGCCATATTATTGAGAAGAGGTGTGTTGACTCGGAGGTGACCTAGGACTTGTACAAATGAACTCTCGTGAAGCCGTGAAGGGTCCAGGTGAATCAGCCACGACTCACCTTAAACCGGCCACGACTCACCTTAAACCGGCTACGACTTATCTTAAGCCGGCCACGACTTAGGACTTGGCAATAATTCCAGACCAGAACTCTCTATAAATAGGCGACCACCTCCAACATTCAAAGGACTTTTGGCACATTCTCTTCATACACCGTTAGCTTGCTGCATTGAGAACTTCATCAACACTTAGAGCTTTCAAGATTAGAGGAATACATCAAAGAAATTCACGAAGAAACCACACATCTTCAACATGAATTTAAGGACTTTAATCGACATTGAAGCTTAAGACTTGTTCCAAATCACTTGTAACTTGAAGTATATTGTACTTGAGAAGAATTGTATCAGCTTGTAACGGGATTATTAATAAAAGTACTTAGAGTGGACGTAGGCAATACCCTTAAGCCGAACCACTATAAAATTGTTGTTGTTTACTGCTTTTCTGCTATTACTTGCTTGTAATTCTTTCCCGATCTATCGGATGGTGCTTTCACAACTACACTTCACACACCGGGGTGTTAGCGTTCACATTTTAGCGTTAACAGTATGTGACGACCCGGAATTTTAACGGTTGTTGATTGGTAATTAACTGAATTAAACCATTGGAAATACTGATTTATTAGTCGAACAAATAAACTTCTGAGAATTAAAATACCTTGACATATACAAATTGGTTTAAACACTAAATACAAACTCAGGCTATAACATAAATTTTTGTATAAGTGAACTCCAACATTTAAATCACGATAAATATCCTTATATATATGTATAGATAAATATACAACCTTGTGATGTTGAAATTTTCTTACATATACAAGTATATACATATGCAAGTGTATAAATGTATGCATATGCCTATGTGAATATATATATATATATATATATATATATATATATATATTAGGACGAAATATACTTAAGTAAGTACATACGAATGTAAGTGTATGTATATGATAACAAACAAATGCAAATAGATGTAAATGGGTATATGTATGGAAAATAGTACAAATAGAGAGTAAAAATACATATAGATATATACACGTAAAAGCTTTATGTACATGAGCTAAAATGTATATAGTATTTGTAAATAAGCAAGTATATAAATATGTACAAGATATACATATATATACTTCATATAAAAGTATTTGTAAACAAAAGGGGAGACAACATCAAATCTTAGCATACAAAAGCGTAAAATCAATGTTAATAGTTAATCAAAACTTTTCTTAAGGAATCAAATCAGTTTTGACAAGTCAAAAGGAAAATCAGGCCAAGATTTTAATGTAAGAAAATATATGAAAACCTGTAAACAAATCATAAGCTTGTACATTCGGTAACTTGTTCAACACACTTCATTTCCCTATGTATGCACATATTTGTGGCTGAACATATGTTTTGTCCAGAAAGAAAGAAAAAAAAATCAAATAAAAGTAAAACAAGGATAAGCATCACTTTCATCTCACAAACTAAAGGATCAAAACAATACAACGCAAGCAACAGAGGATCGTCTCATCATGAAACAAGTTACATGCCCTGTTCAAGCATCTTGATAAAAGTGAGTATTCAAACCTGTATTCCATTGTCTATTTTCGAAATGCCTGTGAGTAAACCTGTTCTTAAAAAAAAGGGTTTATATTTTGAAGGTGAAGCTTAAATATATGTGAATGAGTGTGATAGCTACGAATTGCATGAATAATTTAGTTTGAATACGCCTGGAATTGATGGATGAAACTGTGAACATGCCTGTATATCTGTCGAATTTTTGGTTCTCTGTTATTTTAAAGTGATTGGAATTTCCTTTAAAAATGTATATCTCAAGATACAATCAGTTTTGAGGCTGGATGCTTAAATGGAAGTTGTAGATAACAACATGTTAGAAATTCTAAAAATGTTTCCAAGATTTAGAATTCAGTAGTTGTTTCTGAAATAAGGAAACACAGTAAAAAATTGAATTTTTTTCAAAATTTTATAGAAACAATTTAATGATTTGATTTCTTGAGTAGATTTGTGGTAATTAATCATGAATTTAGGTATAGGTATTTGTATTTTTAGTTTGAATATGATGGAGATATTGGAGTTTGGTCGGAATTGGGTCTATTGCCGTTTTCCGACGATCGGCGGTGATAGGATGATCGTAGTTTGGCATGGAGATGGCGAGGTGTCAGGGGACTCTAGAACAATGGGGGATGAGGTTATCTCTGGATGTGGTGAACGGAAAGTGGTGATCTAGGGTTTTACTTCTCTTTTGGATTGTCGTGGTTGTTGAGGTTCTCTCGGCGTCTATGGTGAACCCGGTTGAATCATGAGTGGGGGAACGGAAGTAGGGGTTCAAGACGAATCTTGCATGTGGATGACGAGGCTCATCAAATTTTGGTTCGTCGAGGAAGGGGCGTTTTCCGATCTTCGTCATTGGGTTCAGTGGGTCACGTTGCTCGAATTTCGTTTGAAGTTCGTTTCTATAGTTTGGCTGGGTTGTGTCAATCGTGGGGGTCGATTGTGGTTTGGGGATGGCCAAAGAGTCGATCGACGACGTGATTTCCAATCGTGCACATGCACGGTGGCCATGGCATGTATCTGAGTTTTTTTGGGTTTGGGATGGAGATGTCGACCCGAAGCATTTTGAGTTTCACTCGTGTTCGTCTCGGGTAACTGCAGAGTGGAATGCATTGCTTTGTTTCTTCGAGTCTACTTGAGTGTTGACTCGAGTTTGTCTCGGGGAGATTAGCATTTTTCTTGGGAATCTTGTTATTTTCAGTTTTTACTTAACCAGGATTTAAACTAAAGTGATTTTCAACTTTAAAGGGTATGCTTAAATATTAAGCAAAGCTTTGACTAGTTTTAAGGAGGTATGAAATGTTAAGGCAGAGATGATGTTTAAACCAAATTTAATTTTTTTAAGGAAATAGATTTTAAAAGTTTAAATATTGTTTAAAAAGTAGTTTGATTTATACAAATATTACATTAGAGTAAATCTGTAATTAGTTTAAATGTTTTCAACTTGAATATATTTGTTGAAATATAATTAAGATTTAAGTAAAAAGATATTTAACTTTAATAAGTTAAAAGATGATGATTTTAAATAAATCAAATTCAAACTCTTCAATTAATTAAGGAGTAATTAAGGGTAGTTAATTACTGAATGAGATTAATCGAGAGTGATTAATAAATGTGATTAAATTAAAGATTAATCGTTAAAGGCAATTTTAAAAGAATAATTAATTAAAGAAGTAATTAAGAAATCATTAATTAAGTAATTAATGATGTAATTAAGGGACGGTAAATGAAAGGTAATTAATCAATATTAGTAATTAGAGGATAATTAATTAATGTAATTAACATATAAAATGTAATTAATGAAAGTAATTAAAGATTAATTACTGTAAATGGTTAAGGGTAATTACTTTATGTAATTGAAGATAATTAACCAAGGATGATTAATTAAGATGGATAAAAAAATCATCATAAGTTAATTGATTTATAATTAATAAATGATTAAGTAAAGGAAATCTAGGTGATTAAATGGTTGTAATAAGTTTAATTGGGGATAAATTAAATGGATTCTTGGAATGGTCCATCTTGTTCATGAATGATTGAATAATGATTCAAATACCTCGAATTGATTGATATCTTTGATAGAAATGTTTTGTAATATGAGATGGTGGATGGGCAATGATAATATGGTTATATATCAATGATGAATTTCTTTGTAAAAGTGACATTCTGTTTCCAAGGTTGAATTGTATTTCACTTGAATAACTCGGGTTAAGAGAGTATTGAATTCGAAGTGACCGGAGTCGGGCATTAGGAAATACCCGAAAACCTCTTCGGTTCTTATAAATTGATATGTGAAATCAGTAGACTAAAATGGAATGATTTAAATGAATTGGACCATTTAAGCTAAGTTTTGGTACTCAGAAATTGATGTGTAAAATAAGTGATGTCTATAACAAATTGTGAATTCGTAAATTGTTACAAGTTACCCCGGGTTTATTTAGGTTGTTTGCTTTTGTGTTCCATATTAGATGGATTTACTCACGCTGGTTTCCAGCATGACCCAGGTGTTACTTTGATGTAATGCTCGAGTCAGACCGAGTATTACAGATTTCAGGTAAGGATGTTCTGGAGCTCAGGAGGTGAGGTGGATGGCAAGAACGTATGGAGTGTTTCTGCTGTATTATATTGTTGTATTTCCGAGACATGATGATTGTGTATATCCAGTGTCTGTATGTATCTGTAACTCTGATGTATTAAAATGTAATCAACAGATATAGTATTCTTTTGTAAACTGTTATTATTTATTATTATATTTCACCCGCTGTGAATGTGAGATGTTGATGTTTTTCTTCTTCTTCTTCTATCTCTTACTTCTTTTTCATAATTATCTGGAATTTTCGTGTTCGAAAATTTCGAGTCATTACAGTTGGTATCAGAGCTGAAGGTTAAGCGAGTACCTTGGCTCTGTTGGGTGTACTCATTAAGGATAGGGTAAGTAGTACCTTAAAATAAGTTGAGTGTGTATATATTTATAAGAGAGCGTACTTGTTATTTTCTTATATAAAGATTTTAAATGATTTTATATAAGAATATCTTTTGATATATAAGGCAATATTTCTTTCTAATAAATATTAAGGTAATGGGATGTTAAATTATTGAAATTAAATAAGAATTTAAGTGGTAAATATGTGTATCCGAGTGGGAATTGAATAGAATGTACCATTCATATAAGGAACATTAGAATTAAATTTTGTTTCAAATTGTTAAAGGGAATGACAAATAATATTATTCAGAATAGTTCTGAAAGTAATCTTATTTTGAAATAAGGAGTTGTTCGAAACTTTGTTTGAAATTAAAAACCAAAGATGTTAAAACATAAGGTATAACTTAGTAAGCAACTTAATGTAAGAGTAAAAGTTGAATTCTTCTAATTAAGTCTAATTTATAAGTTAGGAAGCCTCTCTAGAATTCAGTCATTGAGAGAGATGACTAAGAGTAAAGGATGGAAGGTTAGGCGCAAGAGCAAAGAGCAGCTGCACGTAGGGATCGAGAAGAAGAAATTCAAGAGTATGAGAAATAGGTTAAGGAAAGGGCTAAACCAGGACCTTATGATAATGTCACCTGTTACAGATGTTTCAGTAAGGGTCATTACGCAGCCAAGTGCAGTAAAACAAGGGAGGAATTGAAGGGTACATTCCATCGGTTTCGCTCTAAGATCTTGTGTTTTAAGTGTCATAAGAAAGGACATTTTCTAAATCATTGCCCTGAAGTGAGAAAGGCGAAGCGTAAACCAGTTGAACTGGTCAATGAGTCGACTATCTGTTATCATAGTAAGAAGACATGACACATTGCTAGGAATTGTTCCGAGAGGCAGAAGAGGAGTAAGGCTGTGGAACGTACTATTGGTGGCGTGAAGGTTATCCAGATTGATGACAGGGTAGGAGCATTTTGTGGTAAATGTTATATGTAGGGACACCCTGTTGAGAAGTGTATGTACGGGATTTGTTCTTTGGAAGGAAGTCCATAGAAAGGATTCTTGTAGAAGTATTAGGGCTTGTTCTTTCCAAACCTCTATGTAATAGAAAGGCATCTAGATTTATGACTTCTATAAGACTCTTATTTTAGATAAATGTGTGTAATGTATGAACTACTAGTATGTAGTCAATTAATGTATGGGATATTTTTTGGTAATATAATCTAATATAAATTTTCTTTGAGAATTGGACTCAGAATTAAATTGTTTAAAGATTTGGATTATTGATTTAAAAAGATAAAGGTTAATTTGAGTTAAGGGGTTAAATCGACATGTTGAAATTTAACTCGAATTTATATAATTCGAGATGGTTTAAAGTTGATATTTAGATTTCATTAGTTAAAATTGAATTTAGTTTAAATTAATTAGAATTGAAGATGTATAAGTATGGAATTCAAATGGAAAATTTGAATTAATTCGAAATAAAAATGGAAAATGAGTTCAAATTCAAATGGGAATTGGAATTAATTCTTATAGAAATTAAAATGATTTGAAATTAAAGTGGATTCAATTAAAAGGGTAGTCTATATTAATTTGAATAATTTTGAATTGTAGTTAAAGTAAATATGTTTAAAATCAAACAAAATTTGATTTGAATTTGGAAAGAAATTGAGATTAATTTAACTTGAATTGAGAACAAATCAAGTTCAAGAGAAATTGAAGTTATTCAAGTTAGAATCGAGTCAATTCAAATGGAAGTGGAAATTTAAATTAAATTGATGGGATTGAAGATTGGAAATTGAACGGTTTGACTCTTGAATATTTTCAAAACAAATTGTTTTAGTACAAATCTATTTTTCCAAGCTATTTATTATATATACAACCTTTCTTTTTAAAGCCAAACTATCTTATACTTGTTTTACAATTATTTCATGAATTAATTACTATCTTTCAACTACTTTATAACTAATTTCTATTTTACAACTATTTTGCAATTATTTAAAATTTCTATAACTATTTAACTATTTTCCAACTATTTTACAATTAGTTAACTATTTTACAGCTATTTTGCAAATTAATAATTATTTTTCAACTACTTATCTATTTTTAAAATTTTCAAGCTATTTTCTAAAATATAAACTGGTCGAAGTTCAAACTGTTATTGATTAAATACCCAATTGAGGTAAGAATTGAAGTGATAATCCAAATGGGGATTAAGGCAAATGTGAATAAGCGAATGTGACTAGAAAGGAAATTGATTTGGATAATAATCAATGAAGTTAAAATACGGAGGATGTATGTATATTATTCTATTCGCATGGTGATTTGATCCAGATCCAAGCATAGAATTTTGAGATAGTTATATCGATCCGAGTTGGGATTTTTCGCTCGATTTTCGACGGCGAGCCTAGATATGGATTGTTTATTGGTTCTGGATATTCTGTATCATAGTTATGGCCATGCAAGGAGAATGACGATTTCTGATCAAGAAACCAGATGTGAGTCTGCACTAGGAAGTCGGGTGGACGATACTAGTTCAGAAATGAAATTGTGTGATCGAGTGAGTGATCAGATTGTATAGCGAACGGATGATAAGTGTATATCGTACGGATTTGAATGAAATTGATATAAGAAATGTGAAATGATTTCTTTTGAAATGAAAGTATATTTTGTGAGATATACAATGGATATAGGTGAAAAATGGATATTTTGATGGTGATAGGTAAGATGGAAACAACTTTATGAAAAAAGAGAAAAAAGATAGAGTAGTCAAATTTGAATATTTGATTTTGAATAAACAAAGTTATATATCTCTTTTATACAAGATAAATCTTCCCTTGTTTAATCTATTGCCCGGAAGAAAAGGATTTCTGAAAATGTTTGAAGTATAGAAGGAATTCTATACAAGTTTGAAATAATCCAAAGTTTTAAAAAATTTATATATCTGAATATATATATAAAGGATCTTATGAGGATTTTGGAAAATTTTTTTGGGAACTTTTTGATTTGGAAAGGCTTTTGATTTTTGGGTAAAATCAATATTGAAATTTCGAAAGCCTAGTTTGAGAATTATCGATTTTAGGGTAATCGATTTTGTGTAAATGAGCTTTGTATGAGATCATATTAGGTGTATGATTTGAAAGATATTATATGTGTATAGTATAAAGTGTTTTGTTGATGGCTCTGGGGAAAAAGGCGCGCCCTTGAAATGAACTTCTCAGGAGTGCCACCGGGTGGTGCTGCCTTGAACCCTAAGGTGGGTTCTAAAGTTGATCCTGTGAGGAGTCCGGACGAAACTAGTTCCTAAGGATTATGAGTAGTGTATACCATACCAAAAGTCGTGTGTGCCGCTGAGAGCCAACGGTCTACGTCTAGACTGCAACCTATGGTAACATAGCGATAGTCCTGTGTGCTGCTGAGAGCCAACAATCTGCGTTTGATTTTATATCTGTAGACTGCGACCTATGTAGGGGCGGAGAAGTTTCTTTTTGACAGCAAAAATCGAGGGTGCTGATGCCTACAGTTACATGGACTTTTGCTGCGATGGCAACGTAACCCTGGAATGTAAATGTGATATGTTGCGGGTTCCATGGCATAATCGAGGGACGCGGAGTGCCTACTGTTACATGGACTTTTGCTGCGATGGCAACGTAACCCAGGATGTAACTGGGACCATAGATGGGGGTGATGATTTCCAGAGCATTCTCACCAAAGATGTTTCCTCTATTTTCAAAAACTATTTTCTTTATTTTCAATAAAATTATTTTCCAAGTATTTTCACTTGATGTTTGAAATGGGTCTACCAAGTACTTATAGATTTTTAGTTCGACGCCTGATCAATGTATGACTGAATTTCTGTGAGAACAAGGATGAACTGCTTGAGACATCGAGTTATAAAAATATAACAACTATTATAGTAATATTATATAGATTTTTAAAGTATTTTAAAAATGATCAAAGAAAATTTATCCGATTTTAAGCATTTTAAATAATTCTGGCTTCGTTCCTTTTCGAGGACGAAAAGTTCTAAAGGGGGAAGGAATGTGACGACCCGGAATTTTAATAGTTGTTAATCGGTAATTAGCTAAATTAAACCATTGGAAATACTGATTTATTAGTCAAACAAATAAATTTCTGAGAATTAAAATATCTGGATATATACAAATTGGTTTAAACATTATATACAAACTCAAGCTATAACATAAATTTTTGTATAGGTAAACTCCAACATTTAAATCATGATAAATATCCTTATGTATATGTATAGATAAATATACAAACTTGTGATGTTGAAATTTTCTTACATATACAAGTATATACATACGCAAGTGTATAAATGTATGCATATGCCTATGTGAATATATAAACACACACACACACATATTAGGACGAAATATACTTAAGTAAGTACATATGAATGTAAGTGTATATATATGATAACAAACAAATGCAAGTAGATGTAAATGGGTATATGTATGGAAAATAGTACAAATAGAGGGCAAAAATACATATAGATATATACACGTAAAAGCTTTATGTACATGAGCTAAAATGTATATAGTACTTGTAAATAAGGAAGTATATAAACATGTACAGGATACATACATACATACATACATACATACATAAATACATATATATATATATATATATATTTCATATAAAAGTATTTGTAAACAAAAGGGGAGACAACATCAAATCTTAGCATACAAAAGCATAAAATCAATGTCAATAGTAAATCAAAACTTTTCTTAAGGAATCAAATCAGTTTTGACAAATCAAAAGGAAAGTCAGGCCAAGATTTTAATATAAGAAAATATATCAAAACCTATAAACAAAACATAAGCTTGTACATTCGATAGCTTTCTCTACACACTTCATTTCCCTATATATGCACATATTTGTGGCTGGACATATGTTTTGTCTAGAAAGAAAGAAAAAAATAAATCAAACAAAAGTAAAACAAGGATAAATATCACTTTCATCTCAAAAACTAAAGGATCAAAACAATACAACTCAGGCAACAAAGGATCATCTCATCATGAAACAAGTTATAGGCTCCGTTCAAGCATCTTTATAAAAGTGAGTATTCAAACCTGGGTTCCTCTGTCTATTTTCGAAATGCCAGTGAGTAAACCTGTTCTTTAGAAAAAAGAGTTTATATTTTGAAGATAAAGCTTAAATATATGTGGATGAATGTGATAGCTACGAATTGCATGAATAATTTAGTTTGAATATGCTTGGAATTGATGGATGAAACTGTGAACATGCCTGTATATCTGTCGAATTTTTGGTTCTCTGTTATTTTAAAGCGATTGGAATTTCCTATAAAACGTATATCTCAAGATACAATCAGTTTTGAGCCTGGATGTTTAAATGGAAGTTGTAGATAATAGCATGTTAGAAATTCTAAAAATGTTTCAAGATTTAGAATTCAGTAATTATTTCTAAAATAAGGAAACACAGTGAAAAATTGAATTTTGTCAAAATTTTGTAGAAACAATTTAATGGTTTGATTTCTTAAGTGGATTTGTGGTGATGAATCATGAATTAGGTATAGGTATTTGGATTTTTAGTCTGGATATGATGGAGATATTGGAGTTTGGTCGGAATTGGGTCTATTGCAATTTTCCTGCGATCGTCGGCGATAGGATGATCGTAGTTTGGCATGGAGGTGGCCGAGGTGTCAAGGGACTCTGTAAAAATGAAGGATGAGGTTATCTCTGGCTATGGTGAACGGCAAGTGGTGATCTAGGGTTTTACTTCTCTTTTGGATTGTCGTGGTTGTTGAGGTTCTCTCGGCGTCTATGGTGAAACTGGTTGAATCGCGAGTGAGGGAACGAAAGTAGGGGTTCTAGGAGAATCTTGCATGTGGATGACGAGGCTCATCGAGATCTGGTTCGTCGGGGAAGGGGCATTTTTCGATCTTCGTCATTTGGTTTAGTGGGTCTCGTTGCTCGAATTTCATTAGAAGTTCATTTCTGTAGTTTGGCTAGGTTGTGTCGATCGTGGGGGTCAATTGTGGTTTGGGGATGGCCAGAGAGTCGATCGACGATGTGATTTCCAATCGTGCATATGCACGGTGGCCATGACATGTATCTGAGTTTTTTTAGGTTTGGGATGGAGATGTCGACCCGAAGCATTTTGAGTTTCTCTCGTATAGCTGTAGAGTGGAATGCGTTGCTTTGTTGCTTCGAGTCTACTCGAGTGTCGACTCGAGTTTGTCTCGGGGAGATTAGCATTTTGCTTGGGAATCGTGTTGTTTTCAGTTTTTACTTAACCTGGCTTTAAACTAAAGTGATTTTCAACTTTATAGGGTAAGCTTAAATATTAAGCAAAGCTTTGACTAGTTTTAAAGAGGTATGAAATGTTAAAGCAGAAATGATCAAACCAAATTTACATTTTTAAGGAAATAGATTTTTAAAGTTTAAATGTTGTTTCAAAAATAGTTTGATTTATACAAATAATACATTAGAGTAAATCTGTAATTAGTTTAAATGTTTTCAACTTGAATATATTTGTTGAAATATAATTAAGATTTAAGTAAAAAGATATTTAACTTTAATAAGTTAAAAGATGATGATTTTAAATAAATCAAATTCGAACTCTTCAATTAATTAAGGAGTAATTAAGGGTAGTTAATTACTGAATGAGATTAATCGAGAGTGATTAATAAATGTGATTAAATTAAAGATTAATTGTTAAAGGCAATTTTAAAAGCGTAATTAATTAGAGAAGTAATTAATAAATTATTAATTAAGTAATTAATGATGTAAATAAGGGACGATAAATGAAAGGTAATTAATCAATATTAGTAATTAGAGGATAATTAATTAATGAAATTAACATATAAAATGTAATTAATGAAAGTAATTAAAGATTAATTGCTGTAAATGGTTAAGGGTAATTACTTTATGTAATTGAAGATAATTAACCAAGGATGATTAATTAAGATGGATAAAAAATCATCATAAATTAATCGATTTATAATTAATAAATGATTAAGTAAAGGCAATCTAAGTGATTAAAGGATTGTAATAAGTTTAATTAGGGATAAATTAAATGGATTCTTGGAATGGTCCATCCTGTTCATGAATGATTAATAATGATTCAAATACCTCGAATTGATTGATATCTTTGATATGAAAAGTTTTGTAATATGAGATGGTGGATGGGCAATGATAATATGGTTATATATCAATGATGAATTTCTTTGTAAAAGTGACATTCTGTTTCCAAGGTTGAATTGTATTTCACTTGAATAACTCGGGTTAAGAGAGTATTGAATTCGAAGTGACCGGAGTCGGGCATTAGGAAATACCCGAAAACCTCTTCGGTTCTTATAAATTGATATGTCAAATCAGTAGACTGAAACGGAATGATTTAAATGAATTGGACCATTCAAGCTAAGTTTTGGTACTTAGAAATTGATGTGTGAAATAAGTGATGTCTATAACAAATTGTGAATTCGTAAATTGTTACAAGTTACCCCAGGTTTATTTAAGTTGTTTGCTTTTATTTTCCATATTGGATGGATTTACTCACGCTGGTTTCCAGCCTGACCCGGGTGTTACTTTGATGTAACGCTCGGGTCAGACCGAGTATTACAGATTTCAGGCAAGGACGTTTTGGAGCTTAGAAGGTGAGCTGGATGGCAAGAACGTATGGGGTGTTTCCGCTGTATTATATTGTTGTACATATGAAACATGATGATTTTGTATATCTAGTGTCAGTATATATGTGTAACTCTGATGTATTAAAATGTAATCAACAGATATAGTATTCTTTTGTAAACTGTTATTATTTATTATTATATTTCATCCACTGCGAATGTGAGATGTTGATGTTTCTCTTCTTCTTCTATCTCTTTATTCTTTTTCATAACTATCTGGAATTTTCGGGTTCGGAAATTTCGGGTCGTTACATTGTATAAATATGAAAATATATTTGAAAGGTTTACAATGGAATTTTTTAAGAAACATTTTGAACCTAGTAAATGTTTTATAAATAAAGATTTTGAAAAGTATTTTATTTGGAAAGAAATTTCATTTTATCTGAATTTGATATAAACATAAAACTGAAGTTGTGAAAAACGTCTGATTTGAAATTAGAATTTTTTTATATTTGAATGATAGGTGATTTGAAAAAAATGATTGTTGAGACCCTATATGAAGTTGAAATAAACTGCTATTCGAAGTTGAAATAAACTGCTATTCGAATTTAATATATTTTGAGAACCTCTGGCTCTATAAAAATATTTGATTTGAAAGTTTTCGACTCTTATATGAAAATGACTTGTATAAGTATGAGATTGTTCTCAAAAACTACTGATTTGACAAGTACTTGATTAGGAAAACGATAATCATATATATAGTGGAATTTATAAAAGAATGATTTGATATATTCGAGGCTAATGATTTTGGAAAGTACTCAATTTGAAAATGAAATCTTATGCATAATGGAATTTATATAAGCGTGATATTTGAGGTTATAATTTGAAAAGGTACTATATATAGTATGATATATTTCAAAGTAAAAGATATGGAGAAGTACCCTCCGCAAAGAAGTATAGTATGGTATGCGTTGAACCGTAATAAACTTGGTTGAATCCAGGTGTAGATTCGACTGATAACCCTAACGGACTTGGGTGATCCCAGAAATGGATTCGAACCAATATAGATTGTCCAGACTTAAACTCATGAGTTCCTCAATATTTTCCAGGGTAGATGGTTCTTTAGTTTATCCAATAGTTACGCTTTCAATCGTGGGATCTATTGGTTATGGATCTTCTGGAAATGAAGTGAAACTATTGAGTGAATCGTTGAATCAACAACATACCACTGCAGTAGAGTCGATGGTCCCTTGTTTACGAAATGACCATGATATTTTCCAGAATCCATAAGGTAGATGGATCTTTCGAAAGGTTTTGTGTCCATTGCGTAAACAATGGAATCAACAGTGGGTCACTTATAACCCATTATCATCATTTGATATTGGATTGTTGAGTGGTACTTTCCATCTCTGTTTAAAGGTTTTCCGTGTATTTTCATTGGATGTTGAAATAGACTTACTAAGTACTCAGAAATTTTAGCCTTGAGCCTGATCAACGTGTGGCTAAAATCTATAAAAGCGAGGATAAATCTATTATGACATCGAGTTATAAAAGGCATTTTTATATAAAACTTATTACATTTTCTAAATCATTTGTTCCAAATCGGTTGAAAATGTTTTGAAAGTGTTATTTAGACATAATTTAATGTTTTATTCTCAACTTAAATGTTTATAAATATTTATTTAGCAAAATGTTTACATAGTAAGTAATATTAGCAATGTTATACGTTATCTAATTTATATCCTAAATATTGTTTAAAGTTAACAATTATTATAATGCTTGGAAATTAATTATTATCATTTATTTCCAATATTTAGAAGTAAATTACCATGATTATAATAATGTTTAATGACTGATTATTAATCTTTATAAACAATGCTTGAAAAGTTTTTCGATATTAAAACTAAATATTTGAAGTCAATGGATTTAAGAATTTAAATAGTTTTATTCTAAATATAAGTACTGATGTTAATGATTATTTCCAAATAGGTTACACATTCCATAAGGATGTCTATTTTGATTTTTTAAAGGAAGTTAGTTTATATAGAGCAAGAAATTTTTCATTGAATTTTTGTAAAGTATTGATATATCGAAGTTAGTGATTTTGCAAATGGATTTCCAAATGGAATCTTTTTAAATGAGATTTGTATAAATTTCTTTGAATTTTTTTTCAATTTAGAGATATTATATAAACAGACTTCACATATAAAATTTTCTGTTTTAAAATTTTATGAAACAAATGGTTTGGGAAGTTCTATTTATAGTATAACATGTTTGAAAAATAAAAACAAGTTGAATATTCATTTTGAAAGGAAGGTATCAAATTTTATATACTCTTGATTTGAAAATTTATATGAAATCTAGGAGTTCTGCAATACTTAGATTTCATATAAGCCTAAGCACTTGTTTTCATGATTTGAAAGAATTTTTTAAAAATAAGTATTTATTAATTCATTATGAAGATATGAAATTAATACTTTGATTTGAATTAGAAATTTAATGTATAATGTAAGTATATTATTTATTTCGGTTTAGTCATCTTTAAGTTTATACTTATTCTAAATAATATGTTTAGTAATAAAACTCTTAGATTTAAGGAACCCTATATAAAGTTGTTTAATTGATTTGATAGGAATTTATAATAGTATTTCAAACTTTTGGAAAATATTTGCATAATACAATACTGATATTTAAATATATCTTATATTTTACTAAGCAAATAAGTTTAAAATGTTTTTGTTGAATTTTGGGATATATTAAAAATACTTCTTTTCACTTCAAAGACAAGCACCGAAGCTTAAAATTCTATTGTAAACTGACATAGTTATGAAATAATTGGATGAATATTATTTGCTGAATGGTTTCCTTTGTTGCAAATCATTGTTATAACTGTTTTGCTTACATATATGTAACAATCCCGGTTTAAAGACGAATTTAAATTTGTAATTAAATAAAAATTTTGGGTTAAATTGTGAATCTATTTGAAATTTTAGAATTTAATAAGATATATATGCTTAGTTGTTTTAAAATTTGGATTTGAAACTCAAAATAAATATATTCAATTGACTTGGATTATAAATAAAAGTTTTGATTTGGAAATTCAAAATGAATTGGATTTAAAAATTATACTTTGGAAAAGAATAATACGTATGATTATTTGTTAAATGTATAAATTGTGTTTTAATTCATTTTCTTTATGAAGTTATAAAAAGTATAAAATAAAATTCATCTTATCAATATTAAATATAGGTATGTAGGCTTGGACAATAAGACAAAGAAAATTAATAGAGTATCTTTAGCTACCAAAACAAGATTTTTAAGCCACTAAAGTTAAGAGAAATATCAGCTTAGTCAAACAAGCATATGCAATCAATACCATATCATCTCAGCCAAAATCTTGCTTAGTCAAAGTAAGGAAAAGAAAAAAAATCTCTGCTTAATCAAATGAAGAAAAATATCTCTGATCTTATATTATACAAAACAAAATAATATGACACCCTATTGTACAAACAAATAACAATAACCCTGTAAACTTTTTTATATATATCAAGCTTCCTCATTTCAGTTCGTCCATCAAAACTAAGCAAGAAATGAAGTAAGCATCATCTCAAATTTAAACAAAATTCAATTTAAACAACAATACATATCAATGCAACTCAGAGATTAAAAGAAGATATCAGTTAGAAAAATTCAAGGCTGTTCCAAACAAGCTCTGTTCATTTTAAAATCAAAGTGAGTAACACTTTATTTTTAAACTTAAAGGTATAAATCTGCTGCATATGTATCTATGGACAAGTATGTTTGCATATATATATATATATATATATATATATATATATATATATGAATACTCTGTGAATATTTGAATGAACAGATGTATTGTGTGCAGGCTGTTATTCCTATATGTTCTCTGTTTGAGATGCCAACACAAGATTTTTGATTCAAAAAAAAATTATTTCCTCTTGATCTAAGCATAATTTAGATTCAAGATTTAAACAAAACTTGATTGTTTATCATAAGATTTAATTTAAAAATTTATGTAAGTCAAAGTAACCCAGTCTTATTTCTAGAAATCAAGATAGTTGAACCAAACTTTAAATAAGTCAAATTTCAAACTTCGTAATTCATGAATTCAAGTATCTAAACTGAATTTATACACTAAAACATGAATTTTAAAGCAAAAATTCATGATTTTTAGATGAGGGATGGAAGAGCAGTTTGGGTTCGTCCAAATTTCATTGTTTAGGTGATCTCTGGTGATTTATGGAGTCAGAGTGGTCGGTACCTTTCCTGGTGATGGAGGGACGAACGGGTGTCCTTGGAAAAATAGTGTGATGGTTGGTAGTTCATCGTGGAAGCGGCGGTGATGGATTCCAGTTTGTAGCCCCAGTTTCGTCGAGGGTCAATGTTTTGATCCGCTCGTCCTCTATGATGGATCTATGTTATGAAACTTTCGGTGATGGTAGAGAGGAAGTTGACGAAGTGATGACCGGAGTTTCAAGTATTCTGATGATCTCGATGTCGAGAACGACGATGATTCCCAAGTTGATGGTGAAGCCAGGTGTGTTTCCAAGGTTCATTTTTAAACTCGATTTTAAATTCGAGATGATGGAGGAGTTCTGGTGATCGGGGATGGATTAGTGGATGGTCGTCCACTTGCTTGACGGCGATGCGACGTTCGGAGGTGAGCGACGGTGTTGTGCAAGTGCACCATGCACAAGTTTCTGGTGGTCTAGAAACTGTGGTGTAGCTTGGGTAGAGCTTGATTTTTCTCGCATGGGTCTCGTGATGGTCTCAAGTATTTACTCGAAGGGTTTAGTTTTGGCTCGAAGCAGAGTGATAAGGGCTCGGGTCAATGTTTTGTCCAGGTTTTATAAACAGACCTGATCTGTTTTCTAAATTTTAAAATTTAATTTTAAAACAAAGCTTAAACAAGTTTAAAAAAAAAAGTTTAAATATAAACTTAAGTTAGTTTACAACTTAGTTTTGGGCATAAATAAGTTATTAAGTTTAAATTTTTTTAATAAGAATTAAGTGTTTTTAAAGGGGAATCGAATTTGAAATTAGAATCTGATTTGTAAAGGAAAGGATTTGAAAAAAGTTAAAGGAAATTTGAATCCTGAACTAAAAATCTAAATTTGAAATTCAGATTTGAAAATGAAATAAGTTTATAACTTTAAATGTTTGCCTAAGTTAAATGTTAAGGTAAATCTTTAAATATGTTTTTTAAACTCTTTTAAATTTCTTTATAACAAAAATAATACTTTAACACGTGAATTTAAAAGCAAGTTGAAAATCAATGTTTTCAATATATTTGTGTGTGTTAATTAAATCATTAATAAATATGAGTTTTACTTTTAAGTAAACAAAGATTGAATGATTTGTAATTCATTAACTATTAAGTTAAGTAGAATTGATTATTAATGTTTTGCATTAATTAACATAGTAATTACAAGTTTAAATTTATCAATTAAAGTTAACTTAATTTAATTAAGGAATAATTAAATTGTATTTAAGAATTCATTAAATTACAATTAACACTTAATTAATTAAATAATTAGGATTAATTAATAAGTTATTAATGGTTAATCAATTTTATTTAATAATGGTTAATGTAAGTAATTTCTTTAGGGAAGTAATTAAAGAATTGTTATTAGTTAATGAAGGTTATTAACTAAGATTATTTAAGTAATTAATTAATGTGATTAATTTTAACAATTAATTAGATTAATTAATTGATTATAATCATTTATGAAATTGTGTAAGTGTAATTACTTTATGAAAGTAATTAAGAAATTAATTGCTCATTGTAATAATTGAGTTTAATTTGATTTAATTGTCAAATATTGTGTACTGGATTGATATTCCTGATGTGTGATTGTGTTACTGTGTGATGTGAATTGTTTTGTGCTGAACTGTGATTTGTGATTTTCGATTTGTTTCTGTAACGAAACGAAAGAAGAAAGGGCGTATGAAGAAGAAGAAAGGGCCCTAAGTCGGCTAAAGCAGCTAAGTGCGATGCCAAGGTCTTTTTGTCGGAGTGAAAGAGCGAAGGCTGCAGCGTGAAAAACCTTTTGCTGTAAACGGCATTTATAATTCGATGCGACAGAGAGTCGGATTCTAGTTGGTTATCTGAAACCCACATCGAATCGTAATGGTGAATCATTGATAAATTTACTTTATCCGTGAATCTGTGATCGAAGATAAGCGTTATGGATTATACCGCTTATCAAGATTGATATGATTGAATCTGTAATGATTGATGATGTTGCACTATTGTGTGAAACTCTTGGACTACACCATACACGCACAAATATGGATTGCACGTGGAAATTGGTTAAGTCGCATATTTTGAAATAGTTTTAAAGATTGAATTTTTGAATCCAAAATAGTTTTGGAATTAGAATTGATAGTTTTTGAAAATGAATTTCGAAAATAAATGTTATTTTGAATAACTTTATTGAGTTTTGAAGTTTAAATAATTTGATTTAAATTTAATTCAAAATTTGAAACTAGGGATTAAAGATGTTATACAAGTTATATATGGGTTAAACCATTTTAAAGGTATTGATTTGGGAATTTGAATTCAAATTCAAAGGCTTTAACTCGTGCAAATAAAATTGGATTTTCTAAAATGTAAACTATTTGTTTTCAAATAATAAAAGCTTTCACATAAGAAATGAACTTCTAATTTGTGTTAAAAGGATTTTTAGTTTGAAATGAAAATGATTTCCAAGTTATGGAAACGGTTTGAAAGCTATAAGTTAAATCTTTGATTTAAAGATTTAATGAGTTAATCCAATTGAAATGGGAATTGTTTTGAAATCCGTAAATGGATCTTTGTGAAACTGTGTGAACTTTGTGAAACAAATCTTTTTTTTTAAAGATTTGAAATGGTAATTTGTTTAAACCATTTGAAGAAAGGTTTTGGTTTTCTTTGAAGTTGTGACTTAACCGAAATCCCATATCCATATGTTTTTTTTTAAATATTGCGCTCATTATTCGGTTTAGCCGGGAGAGGACCTTGTGTCATATAACCCATTCGGAATAATGATACGACGTTATGGATTGCATTTGAAGACCGGTGGTGAAGATCAGATGTTTGCGAGAACGATAGAATGACCTGTCGATTGTCTCTGCACTGTGTAGCTGCACTATAGAGATTCCCTAAGTGATGGGAAGTCCGATCGGGATTGTGAATACCCGTATTTTCAAGGGCTTCTTCCTTTACTGGACGAAGTGCCTTCGGTTCTATTCGAACCCATAACAGACTTGTATGGTTGTATGTCTGACACCACACTTTGAGATATAAAGGCGATTTCTTTCAAATACATATCTGTTGGTGGCGGAGAATTTATTGTCTTAGCTTAACACCCTTCTCTAAGACGTACGAGCTCAGAGGTTATGTAATTGAAGGTTATCAGTGATATATTCCCAATTTGGTAGTGTGGCATGCTGAGTGCTGCTGTGTGTTGATGATCATTGGTTGATCATTTGTGATCAAAGCATGGCTTCTGTATAAAGAGTAGCTTTGTGGACGAGACTGCATCAGGACCTCATTCTCCGGAAATGGTCGAAAAAGGAAAGATGCGGCAAGGTTATGAGGGTCGCGCCCTTTAGGGTGTGTCATTTCCTTTTGGAAAAGGGTGGTATCATGGTATGGAACCCAGATATTTACCTATGTGGTTGCTTCAATCTCATTTACTGTGTGGTTGTTGCTTTGTGGTTTAGAGGCGCCTCGGATAATGGTCCCAAAGGACCGAGGGAAGGCATGCTCGTGTAGTAGTTACCTAGTTACAAAGGTAGCCTGGCCTTGTGTTGGCAGAGAGCCGGTTAAGTTCTCGGGACGTCCCGCCAGAGGCGTACCCATGGACAATAGGAAGTTCCTTAGCCCAACCATTTGTTGGAAATGCAAACAAAACAATACGCGCCCTGTATGGTTTTAGTTGTATAACCGGCCATGGAATATGGCGATAACTTGCTATTGAACATGGTAGCTATAGTAGGCATACAATAATGGTTGTATGCTGGCTAAGATTTATATTATACTTTCGAAATGGTTTCTTCTACACTATGCGCTAATAATAATATTGAAAATAATTTGCGTGTCAAGCATGTTTGACTATCATAAGAAGAAATCTCTTCCAATTCTGCGTTTGCATTACGTGTGTGGTGGGAGGCCTTATGGTAGTTTCATTTTTCAAAAAGCATTGCGGATTTGTTTTAAATTCTTTTGTTGTTTGTTTTAAAAGATAAACTGTTTTTGTTACTCATACCAGTCCCATGACTGACCTGGAGTTTGTTGTTCCTTTCCCAGACTCTGGATGCCCATAAATTTTTCCACACGGGTAGTCTAGAGTTGGGTTTTTCAGATAGTTAGGTCTGGTAGATTATCTGAAGCTAGTTCACTCTCTGGACGACTGACCTTGCTTATCTAAGTGCATTGTTATTGGGAGTTCGAGCTATTTCTGGATTGGTGCTTTGGAGATGGAGATAACCGATACGGGAGTTCTCTCTTTTGAAGACCATATTGGGATATTGTTCCGCTGCTGTTGTTATATTTTCTTTCCGCTGCTATTTTCTTGTATCATATCTCTGATGTATATTGATATTCATTGTATCATCATTGTATCTGATATTGTATCAATGTTGTATATTGATATTATTCTTTTCTTCCACTGTGTTGTAGTTAATGTGTTATAAGCTCCGGCGAACCAGATTCAACATTTGGATCTGCGGCATTTGAATACGAGTGTCGTATCCAGTGTCGATTTTCGAAGGTCGAGTCAGGGCTCTCACATTTGGTATCAGAGCCGAAGGTTAAAACTTTAGCTCAGGTGTATCACACATTAAGTAACTCATTAGAGATAGGGTGAAGTATACCCTAGAATGAGCATATCCCTAAGATATCCATTCGTGCGCCTTAGTAAATTCTCTTACTATCCACTGATAGTGAGTATGAGTGCAAGAAGAGAACGATATAGGGGACAGGGGTACCACTACGAATGGTCAATACCCTGCGATAGTGGAAACAATTTTCTCTATCAGTTTCCTTTGATTCATTTCCATATTCTTTTGACTACTTCGTACCAGCTCCAGAAGAAGCCTCGGTGTGATGGTGGCCCTACGAATCGTTGTAGAAAATGCTTACTTCGTGTCTTCATCGGTTTCTTATCAGTTTTCTCGATTTAAACTTTAATAAATTGGAAATTTTAAATTGAAAATTGTAAATAAATTGGAAATTTTAAATTGAGTTAAATTGATTAATAGAATATGAAAATAAATTTAAATTGAATCGATAAAATTATTTCGGTTAAAACCAAACTTGAAATTCTACTGTAATTTCTTGTGTAGAACGAAGTCTGAAGAGGGACAAATTGGTAAATACTTTGGGATATTTCGACTTGAATTTGGAATCCATACCTAGTATTTGAGAAATTATAAAGATTAAATCCATCCATCTATTCTCTGGGTTCCGATATATTCTGCGAATGGTTAGTTATCCCCTCGAACTAACTAATGCCTCTGCATATTCCTAGATCTGGTGACCCGAGTATCTTGTGAAAAATTGAATGAGTTTGTTCTCATATTGTCGATATTCTGATTTGGTAAGCTAAATGCAAAATAAATATTCAATTTGATCTAGACAGATATTTCTCTATCTTTCATCTATCTTAGTTGTCTCCCCGGCAAATTTCGAGGATGAAATTTCTTAAAAGAGGACTCTGTAACGATCCCAGTTTAAAGACGAATTTAAATTTGTAATTAAACTAAATTTTTGGGTTAAATTGTGAATCTATTTGAATTTTTCAAATTTAATAAGATATATATACTTATTTTTTAAAAAAATTTGGATTTGAAACTCAAAATAAATATATTCAATTGAATTGGATTATAAATAAAAATTTTGATTTGGAAATTCAAAATGAATTGGATTTAAAAATTATACTTTGGAAAAGAATAATACGTATGATTATTTGGTAAATGTATAAATTGTGTTTCAATTCATTTTCTTTATGAAATTATAAAAAGTATAAAATAATTAATCTTATCAATATTAAATATAAGTATGTAGGCTTGGACAATAAGACAAAGAAAATTAACAAAGTGTCTTTAGCCACCAAAGTAAGATTTTTAAGCTATTAAAGTTAAGAGAAATATCAGCTTAGTCAAACAAGCATATGCATTCAATACCATATTATCTCAGCTGAAATCTTGCTTAGTCAAAGTAAGGAAAAGAAAAAAAATCTTTGCTTAATCAAGTGAAGAAAAATATCTTTGATCTTATATTGTACAAAACAAAATAATATGTCACGCTATTGTATAAACATATAATAGTAACCCTATAAACTTATTTTATATATATCAAGCTTCGTCTTTTCAGTTCGTCCATCAAAACTAAGCAAAAAACTGAAGTAAGCATCATCTTAAATTTAAACAAAATTCAGTTTAAACAACAATACATATCAATGCAACTCAGAGATTAAAAGAAGATCTCAGCTAGCAAAATTCAAGCCTATTCCAAACAAGCTCTGTTCGTTTTAAAATCAAAATGATTAACACTTTTTTTTAAACTTAAAGGTATAAATCTATTGCGTATATATCTATGGAAAAGTATGTTTGCATATATATATATATATATATATATATGTATGTATATATATATATAAATGAATACTCTGTGAATATTTGAATGAACAAATGTATTGTGTGTGAAGGCTGTTATTCCTATATGTTCTCTGTCTGAGATGCTAGCAAAAGATTTTTGATTCAAAAAAAATTATTTCCTCTTAATCTCACATAATTTAGATTCAAGATTTAAACAAAACTTGATTGTTTATCATAAGCTTTAATTTAAAATTTTATGTAAGTCAAAATAACCCAGTCTTGTTTCTAGAAATCAAGATAGTTGAACCAAACTTTAAATAAGTCAAATCTCAAACTTCGTAATTCATGAATTTAAGTATGTAAACAGAATTCACACACTAAAACATGAATTCTAAAGCAAAAATCATGATTTTTAGATGAGGGATGGAAGAGCAGTTTGGGATCGTCCAAATTTCATTGTTTAGGTGATCTCTGATGATTTATGGAGTCGAAGTGGTCGGTGCCTTTCCTGGTGATGGAGGGACGAACAGGTGTCCTTGTAAAAATAGTTTGATGGTGGGTAATTGATCGTGGAAGCGGCGGTGATGGATTCTAGTTTATATCCCTATTTTTGTCGAGGGTCAATATTTTGATTCGCTCGTCCTCTATGATGGATCAAGTGTTATGAAACTTTGGGTGATGGTAGAGGGGAAGTGATGACCGGAGTTTCAAGTATTCTAATGATCTCGATGTCAAGAACGACGATGATTTCCAGGTTGATGGTGAAGCCGGTTGTGTTTCCAGGGTTCATTTTTAAACTCGATTTTAAATTCGAGACGATGGAGGAGTTCTGGCGATCGAGGATGGATTAATGGATGGTCGTCCACTTGCTCGACGATGAGGCGACGTTTGGAGGTGAGCGATGGTGCCGTGCAAGTGCATCGTGCACAAGTTTCTCGTGGTCCGAAAACTGTGGTGTATCTTGGGTAGAGCTTGATTTTTCTCACATGGGTCTCATGTAGTAGAGTGATAAGGGCTCGGGTCAATGTTTTGTCCAGGTTTTATAAACAGACCTGTTCTGTTTTCTAAAATTTAAAATTTAATTTTAAAACAAAGCTTAAACAAGTTTAAAATAAAGTTTAAATATAAACTTAAGTTAGTTTATAACTTAGTTTTGGGCATAAATAAGTTTTCAAGTTTAAATTGTTTTAATAACAATTAAGTGTTTTTAAAGGGGAATTGAATTTGAAATTAGAATCTGATTTGTAATGGAAAGGATTTTAAATAAAGTTAAAGGAAAATTTGAAACCTGAACTAAAAATCTAAATTTGAAATCCAGATTTGAAAATGAAATAAGTTTATAACTTTAAATGTTTACCACTACAACAAAATATGATTTTAGTAATACTATTTAATAACGCGTTATTCCAAAGCGTTATTATTGACCCTTAATTATCTAGTTACCGGTTGATTTTTGTTCTCCCTACAGGTGTAATGCACGCATCTCCCTTCCTCTTCACACGCTGCCCTAAACATCTCCCTCCAACTTCCCAAATTATTTTCCGTCTCCCTCCAAAACTATTCCGCCTCCCTCCAAAACGCGCGCATCTCCCTCCTCCAAATTACGTCAACGATTCGAAGACTCCAAAACGCGCGCAGCTCCCTCCTCCAAATTACATTAGCGATTCGAAGAAAGCAGAAACCCTCTCAAGTTTGGTCGAAGAAAGCAAACTCCTTCGATTTCGAAGCTAGGGCCTTGCGTGTAGCTCAGATCTGTCGAAGCTAGGGCTTCGCGTTTTGGATATAATCTTCGATTTTGATTCTGGTAAGCGATATAGTCTTCGATTTTGATTCTGGTTTGCAGCAGCGTTTTTGCCAATAATGCAGCAGGTCTCTTTAATTTTTCTCCTCGCACTCTTTCTTGATTTCTTCATTTTATGAGCTTTTAATCTTCAGATTGCTTCATTTTTTTATGGTTATGATATTGTGTTCAAATACTGAATTAGAGAAGTTTTATAGATACAATCTTTGGAGCTTATCATATTTGGAATTAGTTGTTAAATTGGTTTTTTTACACGAACAAATTGATTTTCCGTAATTATTACATGTAAGTAAGATAGATCCAGTTCTTTATTTAGGTTTATCCTCAAGATAAAAGTTCTATGATTAGAACAGTGGACAATTTTCAGCTTTGTCGATACAATTAATCTTCAGATTATTTTTATATTAGCAAATTATAGATAATAAATGTGAAACTTTGTCATCATAATCCATACTGGAAACTAAATTAATTTCTTTACACAAACAAATTGATTTTTCTTGCTTATTACATGTAATTAAGACCGATCTAGTGCTTTATTTTTAATTTATCCTCAAGAAAAAAGTTTCATAATTAGAATAGCACACAACTTTCAGCTTTATTTATACAATTTAGTTACGAAATTTGTGCACATGATTTTTATCATAAGACAATGAGTTTGGAATAAAATTTTGCATATTATGTCTTAGGTTTACTTTGGACATTTAATACATTGTAGTATATGAGTAAGGTTACAAATGCAAATATTTGAAGTATTTCTGTACCAACACTACTTTAGTTCTATTTCTTAGGTCAAATGAACAGAACTGATTTTAGAACATTTTTATAACTATTCTTGAACATAAAAAATATTTTGCAGATGCATAATGTAAAATAAGAAATCAACAGTACATAGTAAGATTTACCAACTAATGAATTTTGCAACATCTGGTATAATACTATTGATTGTTTTTGTAAACATTACAATGATTATTTGCAGGTCCTCTATATAGCAGTAGCATTACATTGGTTAGCTATCTAAATTTTCATAGTTAACTTGAATGGAGATGGTCACATAGTAGGAAAATTTAACTGATAGATTATCATTATCACCTTTGTCTTTTTTCCAAATGAATAGGTTGGTCACTTGAATTATTGTGTTACCTCGTGTTAACTCCTATAATAAGCGACTCAGTGACCCAAGGAAATAGCAAGGCAACTGGAATGAGACTCTGCATCACAACTAAGTGACTTAAAGACCGAAGCGACCTACGAGTTAACAAGATAAGGACCTAACGACCTAACACATGAAGCGGCTCATAAGCGACTTAAAGTATAAACAAGTTAACAATTATACACCCCGCGACCTAAAGGTTGAACGACCTAATGACTTCAGTCCTCAGCGACCTAAGAGCTCTGGCGACTTAAAAGGCAGAACACTGCCAAGCGACCTAACAGGTAACGACTTAAGGAAAGCAGCGACCTAAAAGATTAGATGGTCCAGCGACCTTACAGCTTGAAGGCTAGGTGACTCAATGGTCCAACGACTCACGACTTACCGAGTTAACGATATAAGGAGTAAAGTGAATCAAAAACCTAGCCTAGGTCGCTACATTGGATATCTTAACGGTGTTGAGTCGCTAACTACTCCCATAAGTCACTGCCGACCCACGACTTACCCTAGGTCGTTCACGACATAGTACTTGGTGATAAAATTGTGCCGTTTCCTCTAGGTCGTTATGATCGACCAGCTGATTCAAATGACCAAGTGCGAACCAGTTAAGTCGTAGCTCGTATTCCCTTAACTCGCTGGTGACCTATGACCCACTTTAGGTCGTGCACGACTTATACCTCGTCCAGGAAATCTCCTATAAATACGGCCCTTACTTCAACATGAGGGAGGACTTTTTGCTCGTTCTCGAAGTGCCAATACTCTACCATTTTCTCAAATCGAACAGCACTTCAAGCACTCCAAACACCAAGGATATTACGATAAACTTCGAGAGAAAATCTACATCATTCGACATGGATTCGAAAGATTATTCTACGTCGAAGTTTGAACTACTAGTCTAAAGTGTGTTGTAATTGAAGAAAGTTGTATAAGTTGTACTTGAGTCAGCAATAAAGAGAGTGGACGTAGGCTTGACTATAAACCGAACCACTATAAAAACTGTGTCTTTTACTGTTTTTCTGAGATTTTCCTACCTATTTCTGATTCCCGTATCGACGGGTGGTGCTTTCACACTTACACAACTCGCACTGGGGTGTTAGCGTTTGATTTTTACGTTAACATTTTTGGTGCTTTCACTGAGAACCCAACTCAGGATACTGTCATCATAGCTTCGTAGAAATTTGTGGAAAGGATCTCTCTAAAAACCAGAAGTTTATCAGAAATAATGGCTCCTGGAAGAAAGCGCAAGCCTGTTAGATCCGACGATGTTCGCGAGACTACTGCCACTTCTCCTCCTTTAAGTCAAACAACTCCAACTGTTGGGGTAACGCGAGCAGAATTGGATGCTGCGGTTTCTGGGCTATATCAGCAGATGGAAGCCTAAAACAATCTGATGTTGGAAAGGTTGAACGCTTTGCTTGGGGCTAACCGTCAACCAGTGAATAACGAACCAAACTTTGCTGATAATGTTCATGATGTTGAAGAAAGAGATGTTCCTCAAAGGGCAGCTGGCCCAGTCAAAGACACATCTCCCTAAGTTGGAGGATCGGGACAATAGCCAACTTTCCGTGAGCGCCTGTCAAGGCAAACTTTTGAGAAGATGGCTGATGCCTGTCCTGCTGAGCCCCTTAATGATGAGGAGTATTTTTCAGGGATGGTTCGACAAATAATGAAGGAAAGTATGCAAAGAGAGGAAGACGAAAAAGAATGGGGGTTCGCCCCGAGCAAGACTCCATTCGCTGAAAGGATTCTGAAAGCAGAGTTTCCTAGGAAGTTCGTTCCTCCTACCATTCCGGCTTATAAGGGGATGAGTGACCCTAATGAGTTTCTGTACAAGTATGATTGGCACATGACGGGTGCCAGAGCTTCTGATGAGATCAAATGCCAGTATTTTCCAGTATACCTGAAAGGAGTTTCTTTACTTTGGTTCACAAAGCTGTCGGTCTGGTCGATAGACCAGTTTTCTGATTTGACTCGAAAGTTTAAGGAACAGTTCAGATTGTACGCTTCGAAGGTGAAAGATATAATGTCGTTATCTGGCTTAGAGCAGAATCCTAAAGAATCCATAAGATCTTTCTTGAATCGCTTCAATATAGCTTTGGCTGAAGTAGACAACGCAGAGCCGGGAATGATTTTAACGTACCTGATGAGGGCTATTGATAAGGCAAGTGAGTTCGGGAAGTGGTTGAAAATGAAAGAACCAAATTCACTTGACAAGTTTTATAAGGAAGCCAATGAATTCATGTGCTTGGAAAGCCTCCAAGCACCGGCTAAGGTGGTATCTTCAGAGGCTGGAAATAGTAATGTTGTTCCGAATAAGAAGGAATCTGGCAATCAGAAGAGGGGAAACGATGGTCAGAAGAAGCAAGGAGATATAAAGAAAAATCGTCCCTTCAACTTCACCGATCTGACTGATACCCCGGAGAATATCTACTTTGCAAACAAAGACACGGTTGAATTCCTCGCACCAGCCAAGTAGAGGGCTAATAAGAAAGCTGAGATGAATGGAAGGTTTTGCCATTTCCATAACCAACCCGGGCATGATACCAATGAGTACCGTTACTTGAAAGAGTTGATTGAGGAACTATTAAAAGAAAACAAGCTCCAGCAATATGTAAAGAGGAACAGGAATGGCCCAACTTCGTCAACTCAAGGACAACAGGCTCCTGCTCATCGTCCTAGCCCAAGTGAAAAGGTAGCAGCTCATGAATCAGAGAGACCCGTTATTAATGTGATTACAGGAGGACCTCACCCAGCTGGCAAAAGCTGGGGTGAGATGTAATGGTACGCTCGTGCATTGAAGTACGCGCCAGCAGAGGAAAGTGTTTTTGTGTTGGAAGATGCTGCACCTCTGAAGCAGCAGAAAACTTTTAATGATGACATTATCTTCAGAGTCAGGGATTCTATGGATGTTGATGCACCTACCATAGATCCCTTGGTTATTTCTGTTGGCATTGGGCCAGCTATTGTAAGAAGAGTACTTGTTGATTGTGGTGCTTCTTGCAATATTCTTTTCAAGAAGACTTTTGATCAGATGAAGATCCCAATGGCTGATGTTCAAGCTTCGTCGCAAAAGATCGCTGGGTTTACTGGGGAACCCAGGCAGCCGATTGGGACTATTGACCTGTTCGTAGAACTTGGAGAGGGGCAGAAGAAGGTCGTTCGAAGGCAGACTTTTGTAATTGTTGATGAATTTTCTGCTTACAACGCCTTCCTAGGCCGTCCAACTCTTGCAGCCTTTAAAGCAATCCTCGCCCCGTGGTGCCTTACCATGAAATTCCCCACAGATAATGGAGCTGGTGTTGTTAAAGGGGATCAGAATGCGGGGCGGGAATGTTATCTGATAGAACTGCGTGAAGCAAGAAAGAGAGAGATGGGAAAGGATGCGGCAGCCCCAGTCCGCATCAAAGAATCAACCTTGTAGCAATTATAGGGCGGACCCTATACTGGCGAATGTAGAGAAGCACGAAGAAAAATGGATCCCAGAAAAGCCAGTGCAGGGGAGAATCGAGTGGTGCCAGTGGAAGTAACGGTACCAGTACCTGTTGACCCAAAAGACCCAAACAAGGTGCTGAATATGGGTTCACAACTTAGTACGGTAGTTCAGAATATTTTGATATCATTGCTGAAAGCAAATCTGGATGTATTCTCTTGGACCCATGCTGATATGTGTGGAATATCACCTGAAGTTGCAGTACATACTTTGAATATTGATCCGAAGTTTACACCTATGAAGCAGAAAAGAAGAACCCAGGGTCCTGAAAGGTCAGCAGCATTGAAAGAAGAAGTGGATCGGCTCATGGAGAATGACTTTATCAGAGAATCAACTTATCCGAATTGGGTTTCAAATCCGGTACTGGTTAAGAAAGCTAAAGGAAATTGGAGAGTATGCATCGACTTCTCAGATTTAAATAAAGCCTGCCCCAAAGACTGCTTTCCGCTACCCCGGATTGACCAATTGGTTGACGGAACAACGGGACATGAATTATTATATTTTATGGATGCTTACTCTGGATATAACCAGATCATGATGCATGAGCCAGATCAAGAGAACACGAGCTTTATTACCGATGTCGGTCTTTACTGCTACAGAGTCATGCCCTTTGGACTGAAGAATGCAGGGGCAACTTACCAAAGGCTTGTTAATGCGATGTTCAAGCCACAGATTGGAAAGACCATGGAAGTTTATGTTGACGATATGTTGGTTAAGTCAAAGAAAGCAGTAGACCATATGGACCACTTAGCGGAAATGTTCGCCGTCCTACGAAAGTATGGAATGAAGCTTAATCCATTGAAGCATTCATTTGCGGTGGAGTCCGGAAAGTTCTTGGGTTTCATTGTGAGCGCTAGGGGCATTGAGGCTAATCCTGCTCAAATCACTGCCTTAAGAGAAGTCAAAGCTCCTAGAACGAAGAAGGAACTGCAAAATCTCAATGGAAAAGCCGCTGCTTTAAGCCGATTCATTTCCAAAGCTACTGATAAATGCATTCCATTCTTTGATGCTCTGAAGAAAGGAAGGAAAAACTTTGACTGGACTCCAAAATGCCAGAAAGCTTTCGATGAGTTAATTCGTCATATGGAAACTCCTCCGATACTTTCTAAGCCCGACGATGTTGAAGATCTCTTTGTATACTTGGCGATCTCAGCTCATGCTCTTAGTGCGACACTGGCGCGAGAAGACGCCAAAATTCAGCACCCAGTCTACTATATTAGCAAAAGGTTTACTAGGGCAGAAATGAATTATTCAAAGTTGGAGAAGCTTGTCTATTGTCTACTGATCGCATCAAGAAAATTGAGGCCATATTTTCAAGCTCATCCAATCAAAGTCCTCACTGATCAGCCTCTGAAGCAAGTCCACTTTCGTCCTGAGACTACGGGTCGCCTTTTGAAGTGGAATATTGAACTCAGTCAATATGACATCACTTATCATCCCCAAAGAGCAATCAATGGACAAGCTTTGGCAGATTTCATCGCAGAATGTACAGACAAAGGTGGTGTGAGGAAGTAGTGACCGATAATCCCCCAATTCGATGGAAATTGTATGTTGATGGCGCAAGAAACGATTACTGTTCCGGTGTTGGGGTTGCGCTTGAAACCCCTGAAGGGCGGTCACTGTGTTATGATCTAATATTGGAATTCCCTTCGACAAACAATGAAGCAGAGTATGAAGCTCTTATTGCCGGTTTGAGAATTGCTAGAGAATTGAACGTCAGAATGTTGTAGATCTTCAGTGATTCACAGCTTATTGTGTGTCAAGTCAAGAAAGAGTTTCAAACTAAAGGAGGAAATATGCCCGCATACTTGTCAAGAGCCTGGGAGCTTCTCAATGACCTTGACCATTATACGATAATCATATACCCCGGGAAGAAAACATGAAGGCAGATTCTCTCGCAAAGTATGCAAGCACTTGTGAAGCTGAATTATTGGGACTAGTTCCTGTGGAAGTCCTGTCAACTCCAAGCATTGATGAGATGGATATTGACTGGATCATGACTATATCACAGGAGCGAGAATCATGGATGACTCCGATATTGAAATATCTACGCGACGGTTCTCTACCAGAAAACTCAAAAGAATGGCAGAAGTTGTTAAGAAAAGCCTCCAGATACATAATTTAAGATGGCCGATTGTATAGGCGGGGATTCTTAATGCCATTACTCCGATGTGTAACTAAGGAAGAAGCTGAGACAATTCTAACTGAGGTACATGGAGGAGAGTGTGGAGATCATTCAGGTGGTCAAACTCTAGCAAAGAAAATTCTCCGTTATGGGTATTTTTGGCCAGATATTAATCGTGATGCTGCAAGTTACGCCCGAAAATGTAATCGATGCTAGAGATATGCAAAAATCCCAAGAGAACCTTCCACTGAGATAACGCAGATGGTCAGTCCGTGGCCATTTGCTATTTGGGGAATAGATCTCATCGGGCCTTTGCCAACTGCCAAATCCGGAATCAGATATGTTATTGTTGCCGTTGATTAATTTACTAAATGGGCTGAATCTGAACCATTAGCTTCTATTACCTCTAAGAAGATGATAAACTTTGTAACTAAGAATATCATTTGCAGGTATGGTGTGCCTCAAAAGATAATCACAGACAATGGAACCCAATTTGAAAGTGAAGAGTTCCAAGATTTTTGCAAGAAATTCAAGATGCAGAAAAGTTTCTCAGCAGTGGCTCATCCGCAGGCAAACGGGCAAGTGGAAGCAGTAAACAAAATTATCAAATCGACCATCAAAAAATAGCTGGAAAAAGCGAAAGGTGGTTGGGTCGATAAGCTTCCACTAGCACTATGGGCATACAGAACTACACATAAAACTGCGACGGGGCACACTCCATTTTCATTGGCATATGGATCAGAGGCAATGATTCCGGTAGAAATAGAGGTCCCTTCACATAGAAGAATCCATTTCAACCAAGCCGAAAATGAAAAGCTGCAACTTGAAGCCCTTGACTTCCTTGATGAAAAAAGAGAAGAGGCTGAGCTCAGAATTGCGGCTTATCAGCAAAGAATAGCCAGGCACTTCAATTACAAAGTTCGCCAACGCAGCTTTGAAGTTGGGGATCTAATCTTAAAAAGAATTATGACACCTACAGGCGTGTTTGGCCCAAACTGGGAAGGGCTGTATGTCATAGGCCAAAAACTTCTTGAAGGCACATTCAAACTCATAACTGTCGAAGGAGACCCAATTCCAAGAGCTTGGAACAGCAATCATTTGCGCCATATTTTACTTAAAGGCTCTAATGAAATATTGTAAAAGAATGATGAATGTATGATTCTTGTATTGAACGCCAATGTAAAGTCAGTGCAAGTGAATAATAAGAACTATAAAGTGGATGTAGGCCCAGTTCTTCGCCGAATAACTATAAATCTTGTGTTCTTTACTATTATAAACTGCTTTGTTTTATTTTGATATATAAAATACGTCAATTGTATTACTAAAATGTCGATTTAATAATGTAGGCCATAAAAACAAAGCTTACCCATCACAAGACCAAGCAATCCCTGAAATCACCCAACAAGCAAACGCTAAGCCGTTCAAAATTTCCATACTCAAATCCTACGAAAGAAGTGCTTCAAGCAAAAAGTTAGTGAATCTGCTAGAAGTGGGCCCTTGCTAACTAATTGTGGTTGTTTGTACAAACGAGCATCGAGTTAAGTAGCCTGTGTCTGCCCCCACAAACTCGCTTAACTATGAAGTATACTTCTTTGGATAAAGGAAATTGTTGGCAATTAAAAGAGAAGTGTGTTTGGAAAAGAGAACGTGGATCGCCGATATGAATCAATGGCAAAGAGACATGGGCGAGCAAGCATCAAACAGCCAAAGACCTCTTCGGAGGCGCAAGCCATCTTCGGAGGCACAACTCTTCGGAGGATAAAGACCTCAAATGGGGCATGCCAGAAAACGAAAGTTCTCTTTCTCAACAAAAAAAGATTGGTATGGAATGACCGGGAGCACCTTCCCAACTTGAAAGCAAGGCGCTTGTTTACTAGCTGAGACAGTTTGCGCAGACAAGCGTCCAAGTAATTTGCGTCCACCCCGTGAATCCACGCGATGATCGGAGGCACCTTCCCAAGTGGAAGGCAAGGCGCTTGTTCACTAGCTGAGACAGTCTGCGCAAATAAACGTCCAAATAACTCGCGTCCGCCCCGTGAATCCAGCCAACCATGAGGAAGAAACTTCCAGGCATACTCGGAGGCACGCATTCCACCGATATTTGAAATAAAACTTCACAAAAGCTGGAATGTGAAAAGCCTCTTCGGAGGCCCATTTCACCATAGTTGAAATGCTAAAAGACCTCTAACGGGCCTCGCCAGAAAAAGAGAGTTCTTTCTCGACAGAAAGTTGCGGACTGATCGGTGGCACAGAACACTCGTGTCCGCCCTATGAATCCATCCAACTAAGAGAAGGAAACTCCAAACTTCCAGGCAAAAGCCCTACTCAGAGGCACACACTTCACCGTATCTGAAATAAAACTTCGCACGAGTCGAAATGTGAAAAGCCCTCTTCGGAGGCCCGCTTCCCAGTGAACAAGGAAAAGATAAAAGCCACTCACAAGAGGTAGAAACAAAAAGACCTCTTCCCAGAGGCACAATCAAACAAAAAGATCTCTTCCCAGAGGCGCAACCTAACAAAAAGACCTCTTCCCAGAGGCGCAATCAAACAAAAAACCCTCTTCAGAGGCTCAAGCAGGTTGAAACCCTTTTTCGGAAGGCCCAGTGTATTATGAATTAAAATTCACTTGCCAAAGCAAAAGTGACTTTTTCCAAAAGTGAAGTGTAAAAACTTCGCAACAAAAAAAAAAGAGAAGACTCCTCCCATATGAGGTGCATTCTACTAAATTAGAAAAATATTTCCTTGGAACGGAAATATTATCCTATAAAGTACAAATGGAAACCTCCTTCAAATGGAAAAGTTTTTCTCTAAAGGAAGAATACAAGTCTTCTCAAAACAGAAGAGTTGTTCTCCGAAGCTTTGCCAATGTGAAAGAAATTGCAATAAACCATGGTATGGGGGCAATACAATATAGTCATCGCAAAAATAAAAACAATGCTCAAGCAACATACCATAGATTTACCGCAACTTCACATAAAGAAGATAAAGAAACTTGCATGAAAACGGAAAATAAGTGTGTTCTCAAATACAGACAGAAATTTGTATAAGTAAAAGAACCATTTTATTCCATGCTATGATAATTTTATACATGTGTAGGTTTCAAAGTAAAAGAAGGTGGGGACTGGTACCCGCACAATCTCCAGTCAACACAAATAGAAGAAAAAAGCAAAGAGCGAGATAAAAAGCACAGGACCAAAGCCAACATTTCTTCTTCCCTCCACCTTTTGAGCCTGCACATGGCCGGGTGACCAACTTCTTGTGCCGGCTTGAAAGAGTAGGGGAAGAAGGAAAAAGGGAAACAATTGGACTTGCTTCTGCGTTTTCCTCGCCGGCTGAAGCTTTTTTCTTCTTTGAGACTCCACTTTTCCCCATTTTCTTAGAAGAAGACCCGCTTCCTGGTGTAAAAAGTGTGGCTAGCGGCGTATCGTCAGAACCAGTTAGTTTCGGGGTCTTTTCACCCTCCTCAGTTTCTTCCCCCCTATGTTCTTGTGAAGCAATGGGATCGTCCAAGTCTTGGAGAGCTTCTATTTGCTCCTCTTGTGACCCCGGTTGAGAAGCAGAAGGAGGAGTGACCTGAAGAGACGAGGGAGGAATAACTGGAGGAGGGGAAGTCTGAACAATGCTCGGTACTTTCTCTACAGAAGAAAAGAAGTTAAAGTCGGAATCTCTCGAAAAGAGAGGAGTTAGTGGTGTCTCAAGATTTAAAAAATAATCAAAAAGTTCATCAAACTCATGTGAAGCGAACGAGCAGTCCACTTGAGCAAGATCAGCAGTAAGTTTACCTGGCGAAGCAGGCTTTACTATGTCAACTTCAAAGCCCTGCGCGTCACCACTCTCTTGACTATCATTTCCATTGTGAGCAGTTGCACCTTCAGTGATGGCATTAGTAGGAGGCAGTGAATGAGAACCGGAACCAATAATGTCGATATCGGGTGAAATCGAAGGTTGAACTGGGTCGGTTAAAGTTACCTCTCCTACATGTTCTCCTTCGGCCATTCCGGCTCTCTCTTCGGCCAGTTGCTCCTTTCCTCTGGCAAGAGCAGCGCGGGCATCGTCATCAAGATAATTTGCCTCTAAATCCGCCTCACTATAGCCAGCACTGCCAAACATGTCAAGTATGGCCTCCCACACTTCGGCCAGAGTTATTTCATATTTGGGACCTAGAAAAGAAAGACTACCACGCCCCAGGACGCTATGCAAGTAGAAGTCAAACAATGTTGATCTGATATTGGCCTTTGTTGCTTCGTGAGACTCTTCAGCTGCAATTTTACCAGCAACGGCCTCATCACGCTCTCTCTCAGCTATAGAGAGTTGAAGTTTTAGCATTTCGATCTCCACGTCCTTGGAGCTGGTCTCCTATCGCAACTCTGTGATGTCAGCAATATGGCCTTTATTAATTCTTTTTTGCATATCAAGCCTATCTTCGACATCTCTTTGAGCGGCATGAGCATCTCGCACGTGTTGTTGAAGAACTTGCTCCCTTTGTGAATAGGAAGTGGAGGAAGTGGCAAGCTCTTCTTTGAGTTTTTCAACTTCCGCTTCGAGCTTTTCATTATAAGTAGTAATGCTTCTCATTTCCACGTCATGTTGCTCGAGAATCTTCTGCCATTCAGATTTGTCGTTTTCCATTGTTAACATGGCTTCAAGATTCGCGCGGTTTACCCTTTGGAGGTCATCGACAAGTTTTTGCCAACCTGACATTCTTTCGATATCAAGTTTGACAGCATCAAGGTTGCGAAGCATAGCTTGCTTATCGATCAGGACCAGGTCAAGATCGAAGCGCACTTCTTTCAGGCACCAGTTCAGGAATCGACTCTGAAGAGTAGCTGGGCCTGGACCAACTCGATATGGGCGCCTTCCAATGATTGTTTGAATATCAGTACGTGCCAGGGCAGGAGATTGAGGCAGTACAGGAGCAGCAGGTTGTTCGGAAGTCTCGGATGTCGGTTTTTCGCCATGTTTGGCTCTTTTACTCACATCTTCGGCAATCTGACTTTTCCCCTTGTCGTCACGAGACTTCCATTTATGAGAATCATCTTCCCTCTGGGAAGAATCGTGCCGCTCGTCCCGTCTTTCGTGGTGTTCTTCGTGCGCACGCCTTTCACGAGCCTTTCGTGCGGCTCTTTCTTCGTCAGTTTCCCTATAAGAAGGAAGATATCTCTTGGGATCAAAAGAGCCACGTCTCCCATAGCTTTGAAAGTCGTCGTAATAAGAGCGTCTCCCCATTGAAAGACCTGAAAATGGAAAAGAGGCAAAGCTTGAGAATCTTTGAAGTAAAGTGCATATAAGTGCGTAAAAATGCTAAAAATCCTAAGTGTGTGAAACGTGCAAACTACGCGCGTCGAACTACGAACCACTCCTCGGTTGCAGGGAAATGATGGGTTTTATGGCTAACGTCAACTCTTGATCTGCCGAAGTCTGTTGTAAAGTGGATGTTGCTTCAACTGCTGAAGAGGTAGCTCTAGCAGAAATAGGGTCATCTTTAAAGAGGTCCTGTGAAGTGATCATCAGATCGCTCAACCCTTCAAAAATGTCATCCCCACACTGCTTGGCAGGACTCGCTATCTCAATTCCCTCATCACCGGATTTCCCTGAGTGATGAAAAGGCTCTTCCTCTTCGATATCGGGGCAAGTGTAAGCTTGTCAGATGGCCCCGCAATATCAGTCGAAGTAGAGCACTTCACCAGCAAAGCTTCAGAGGTAGGTTCCTTCGCTATAGGTTCCTCAGCAGAAATGGGGGCATCTGGTGACTTGACCGGAGAATCGGGAACTTCGTGAGGTTGAGTAGAGCGAGAAGAATGCAAAAGCTTGTATTGGTGCAGAAGTTCATATCTCAGCAAAAACTTAATACTTCTTTCTTCAGCCGGCACGACACTTAGTCTATCAAAGGTCGTCTTGTGAATGGGGTTTCTAGAGGGAGGAGGAAGTGCTGTAAAAGAAAAGAATGAAGTTAGAACTTAGCAATTCGAATCTTTGAAAGCTGAAACGAAGAAACAGAGATGAGCAATCTCACTTCCTTTTCTCCAGATGGCATAAAACCCTAGGAGACAGTGGACAAAGAAGAATTGATTCAGAAAGCCGTGAGCGCTTTCGGAAAGATCAGTAATAAGTTTGCGATTTCTGGCACTTCTCACAAATATAAAGGAGGGGTGGTCTTTATTCTTTGCAAATGTGCAGAAGTAGCAAATTTCTTCAAATCTCAGGAGGCGATTAAGTGTCTTCCTGAATAAAACACACAATCCCATCAGGATGGCGTATCCATTGGGGTGTAGTTGAAAGGGAGAGATTGTTAGCCGGAGAAGGAGTTGATGGAGAAACTCATTGAAAGGGGAAATGGCACCACAAAGGCACATTTGACGGTTGACGGCAACAAAACCAAGAGGCGGCCTGTCGGCAGTATCATTTGGGCCAGGAAGTCTAGCATCTGCTTCGGCAATCCCAAACTGAATACGTAGTTGATTGAATGTCCGTTGACTTAAAGTAGTAGGAGTTCTCTCCGGTGGATCAACCAATGGTTCAGCTATCGGGAAGACTCCTTCAGGTTGCTTGATTATTTATTCTTGAGAAGACATTCTACACAAGGAACTGGATATTCAAATATGAAGGTGCACGTTTCGTAAATGTGTGAAGTGTTGTGTAAAACTAACAAAGTGACAAGCAAGTATAACTGGAATTAAAAATTAATAAACATATGACAAGTGTAAGATTTCAGGACTTCTCGCCTTAAGTCCAGATGCAGGTGCAGTATTGATGCAAACAAATTGACTTTAGTTTCTTTAACATTGCTTTACTACTTCACTTGAATTTGTTGGTTCACAGCATTTCATATAATTTCTTTAAGTTGATTATATTTTATCGACTAATCTGTCGTTCGATGTGGGCAATCAGTGGCAGTATATTCGTCCTATTTTCTGCAAATGTTGTATTTAACAGGTCATTAGCATTAGGTTGATTTAATCTGTTAAGAAAGCATAACAAGGTCATGCAAGTTATCTCGGCAGTTCAAAGTTCAAGTTGGAAGTTCAATCAAGTCCTATTAAAATTTTGAGGCTTTCGAGTTATGTTCGAAGTTCTTAAGTCGCAATCCGAGTCAAGAAGTCCAAAGTTCAGAAGGTTCGAAATCAAGGCGGTGAAAATTCGCTCAAGTGCTAAGTCGCTCGCGACCTGGCAAGTAGGATGAGATTGGTATAAGTCGCCTACAACTCAGCAGTGTAAATTTACTTAAGTCGCCTACACGACCTAAGTGTTAAGTCGCCAACATGACCTAAGTGTTAAGTCGCCTACACGACCTAAGTGTTAAGTCGCCACACGACCTAAAGATTAAGCCGCAGGGAGTAGGTCGCGGGAGTTTTCAGGTCGGCCAAATAAGTAAGGTTTTGAAGGTCCGTAAGTCGCACGGATTTATTAGGTCGTTCCTGAAGTGATGCAGCGATCCCAAGCTACCTCCCGTTAAAACCGCTATGCTCTATTCTACAATTGCACTTCGCCGCGTGTCCTCCAACAGCTGCATCGTTTGAAGCATTATCATCTGAATCTCCAGTGATCCAATAACCCCTCAACCTGTTAAGAACTATCTGGCTCCCTTCAAACTCGCAAACCAGCTAACTGAGGGTCCTATGATCCATCGTCTCCTCCTCGAATCATGAAAATCACCCAAAAAACGAATCAAACCACCTCAATTCCATCAGAAATCAATCACGACATGGTTTACAAAGAAACCATAAGAATATGAAATGGAACCGGAGTTTAAAGACAGGAATCTAGAACTCGTGATTTAGTTACGATCACGCAGCAAGTAGAGAACGGAATCACTTAGGTAATATAGTAGTTGGAATGGATTGACAACTTGATTGGAAAGGATTTGCCTTAGGAAGCTCGAAAGAGCAGTAATGGCAGAGAAGGTTATTAAGACAGCTCAGTTAAGGGGAAGGAGCGAGTCAATGGTTTAAATAGGGTAAAAAGAAGAAGGCGAATGGCCATACGAATCATCTCTTGGGTCGCTCATGACCTAAGGAAACTAGATCGAAGCAAACAACCTACGACCTAGGCGTGTACTTCGAGGGGCAAATGTTAACTCCTATGATAAGAGACTCAGCGACCCAAGGCAATAGCAAGGCAACTGGAATGAGACTCTGCATTACAACTTAGTGACTTAATGACCGAAGCGACCTACGAGTTAACAAGAAAAGGACCTAACGACCTAACACATGAAGCGGCTCATAAGCGACTTAAAGCATAAACAAGTTAACAATTATAGACCCTACGACTTAAAGGTTGAACGACCTAATGACTTCAGTCCTCAGCGACCTAAGAGCTCTGGCGACTTAAAAGGAAGAACGCTGCCAAGCGACCTAACAGGTAACGACTTAAGGAAAGCAGCGACCTAAAAGATTAGATGGTCCAGCGACCTAACAGCTTGAAGGCTAGGCGACTCAATGGTCCAATGACTCATGACTTACTTAGGTAATGATATAAGGAGTAAAGTGACTCAACAACCTAGCCTAGGTCGCTATATTGGATATCTTAAAGGTGTTGAGTCGCTAACTACTCCCATAAGTCACCGCCGACCCACGACTTACCCTAGGTCGTTCACGACATGGTACTTGGTGAAAAATTGTGCCGCTTTCCTCTAGGTCGTTACGATCGACCAGCTGATTCAAATGACTAAGTGCAAACCAGTTAAGTCGTAGCTCGTATTCCTTTAACTCTCTGGCGACCTATGACCCACTTTAGGTCGTGCACGACTTATACCTCGCCCAGGAAATCTCCTATAAATACGGCCCTTACTCCAACATGAGGGGGGACTTTTTGCTCATTCTCGAAGCGCCAATACTCTACCATTTTCTCAACTCGAACAGCACTTCAAGCACTCCAAACACCAAGGATATTACGACAAACTTCAAGAGAAAATCTACATCATTCGACATGGATTCGAAAGATTATTCTACATCGAAGTTTGAACTACTAGTCTAAAGTGTGTTGTAATTGAAGAAAGTTGTATAAGTTGTACTTGAGTCAGCAATAAAGAGATATAAAGTGGACATAGGCTTGACTATAAGCCGAACCACTATAAAAACTGTGTCTTTTACTGTCTTTTTGAGATTTTCCTGCCTATTTCTGATTCCCGTATCGACGGGTGGTGCTTTCACACTTACACAACTCGCACCGGGGTGTTAGCGTTTGATTTTTACGTTAACACCTCGTCCTGTAATTGTACCTCCTATCAGCTATGACATGGTCTATTCCCCTTCAAAAGCCTCCCCCTCATGTTTGGTGTGTCAAGGACAATATATTTACTCTTATCGAATTTTTCCCCTCAAGTGAAATCCTTTCTGAGAACACCAAAAACTGGAAGTCCTTTGTAGTTATAGCTGCTGCTTCAGGCAGTTTCTCCCATGGTGGTCATATGCTAAAAAAAGATCATAAGTCATTATTATACTCCTGAACCAATAATGAAAATGACATAAATGAATATCTTACATCTAAGTCAAACCCTCGGATAGAATAATAATTTCAATTATTCATATATATAGGATTAAATGTTTGTCATGTTGATGCAACTTTTGTGTCTACTTTGTTTGTTTAATGAACAAGATGATAGTTTGGTTTTTCAGGTGAATAAGTGAATCCTTAATTATATGCTAATGGAAAAAGATATGGTTCATTTATACAGGTAAGTAGATAATTCAATATTCTCAACCATGTTTAATTTCATAAAATAAAGATATTTGATGTTAAACTCAACTATTATGTTGAATTTTTTTCATTATAGAACTTCCAAGGAGTACTCGCAAGGGGCAAGATGTTTCGTAGAAGCTGCAAAGAGAAATATAAGAAATGTAGAGAAGCTTTTATGTCCTTGTTTAGATTGCCGAAATCTTAGTCGACAACATGATGATATTATCGTTGAACATTTAATTATAAGGGGGATGGATCCTAAGTACAAGAGTAGTACTAAGTGGTATCATCATGGCGAACAATTAAATATGGGCGTAGACATGAAGTTGGACAATACATTTGATCTACTTAAAGCTATTCATTTTGAAGATGAAGATTTTTTGAATCATACTTTTTTTACTGATGTTAAAGAAGACGAGGATGTTTGAAAACGTAAGGATTATTTACTTAAGAATTTAGAGGATGCAAAAATCCCCTTATATCCTGATTGTGTAGGTCAAACTAAACTATCCGCCATCACTGCTTTGTATAATCTTAAATGTGAGATTGGATTATCTGATACTATTTTTGATAAGCTTTTGAACGTACTACAGTTGCTGCTACTGGTGAATAATGTATTTCCTAAGAATTTGTATGATGTAAAAAAATTTCTCGAAGTATTTTCCATGGGGTTTGAAAAGATTCATGCTTGTAAGAATGATTGTTGTCTTTTTACAAAAGAGTTTCAAGATTTAGAAAGCTGTCCAAAATGTAACTCTTCGAGATGGAAGATAAATGAGGGCACTAAGGAGATTATACGTGGTGTTACAGCTAAAATGTTGAGGTATTTTCCAATCATTCCTAGATTTAGGAGAATGTATAGATCTCAAAAGATGGCAGAAGATCTAAGGTGGCATTTTAACAATAAAAGCAGTGATGGAAAAATGCGACATCATGTAGATTCTGTAACATGGAATGCAGTGGATGAGAGATGGTAAGCATTTTCATCTGATCCACGCAATCTCAGACTTGGTCTTGCTACAGATGGTGTCAATCCATTTTCCTCGATGAGCTCCAAACATAATTGTTGGCCAGTAATGCTTGTGACATATAATCTCTCGCCTATGTTATGTATGAAAAAAGAAAATATTATGCTAACATTAATAATTCCTGGTCCAAAGCAACCTGGAAATGATATTGATGTATAGTTGGCGCCTTTGGTAGAAGACTTAAATTATTTATGGAATAATGGAATTGATATATATGATGCATTCAGTAAATCGGTTTTTAATTTAAGAGCAATTTTGCTATGGACAATAAATGACTTTCCAGCCTATGGAAATCTTGCACGATGTTGTGTAAAAGGAGAAAAAGCTTGTCCATTATGCGGTGTTACCACTCATCATCGATGGTTGAATCATTGTCGAAAAAGTGTTTACATGGGACAAAGAAGGTTTCTAGCTCCTTCACATCCATGGAGGAAACAAAAAACTTGGTTTGATAAAACTGTAGAGGACGGCTTAGAATTCTAACGGGAAGAAATATTTCTTCTATTTCGAATGGTTTTCCAAATGTGTTTGAAAAGATAAGAATGAAGAAAAAATAAGGAAGATGAGTAAGAAGAAGCTAAAGACGGAGTTGAGTAAGAAGATAAAAAGTAAAAAGAGGAAGAGTACTCACACTAAAGAAGATGATAGAAAAAAAAGCTAATAAGGTGGAAAAAAGATCAATCTTCTTTGATTTGCCATATTGGGAGGTTAGTATTAAAATTATATTTTCTTTCATTTACCTAACAATACAAAAGTTAATAAATTGCTGTATTATTGATATTTGTAGGAACTTTCCTTGCGACATAATTTAGATGTGATGCATGTTGAGAAAAACGTCGTTGAAAGCCTACTAAGCACGATGTTGCATGACAATAAATCGAAAGATGGAATTAATTCTACGAAGGATTTGGAGGATTGGGGGATTCGACAAAGTCTTTATGCACAACCTCATGGGAATAGAACATATCTACCACCGGCTCCATATACGTTGTCATTGTCCCAAAAAAATATATTTTGTAAGAGGTTACATGATTTTAAAGGTCCTGATGTTATTGCTCAAATTTCAAAAGATATGTATCATTAGAAGATTGCAAAGTCAGTGGGTTGAAGTCGCATGATTATCATGTCCTAATGCTACAATTTGTTATCTGTTGTGGTTAGAGGTTTATTACCAAAGAAAGTTAGAACACTAATAATTCATTTATGTTCGTTTTTCAATAAAATATGTCAATGTGTTCTTGAAAGAGAGATGTTGCAACAACTTAATGATGAGATTATTGAAATTTTCTGTGGATTCGAAAGATATTTTCCACCTTCCTTTTTTGATATAACAATACATTTGACAATTCATCTTGGAAGAGAAGCGCAATTGTGTGGTCCGGTTCATTTTCGTTGGATGTACCCTTTTGAAAGGCATATGAAAACACTTAAAGATTATATAAGGAATTATGCACGACCTGAAGGGTGTATTGCAGAATCTTATCTTGTGGAAGAATCAATGAGATTTTTTAGTGAATTTCTACAAAGGAAAGTACAAATGGAGGAGAAAGAAGTCCGAAATTAAGATTATGAAAACAATGTGATACTCGAAGGACGTCCAATTTTAAAACCGAAGACAATTACATTGTCATCGAATGAAAAAGATATTGCTCATTTGGCCGTGCTAATGAATATGGCTGTGGTGGAACCATATTTAGAGTAAGTACATATTATATTTTGTTTATACCTTTATAATAAAATTTTGATGCTCACTATAACTTGGGTAAAATTATTTAAACACCAGTATCCATTGGAGGAAAATTTTGATAAGTGTATGGAAAAACATGCGACATTGCTGTGGAAAAAACATACGGATAATTTCTCAGATTGGATTAAAAAGAAGGTTACATTAATTTTAATTTATCCTTCCATTGACAAAAAAGATTTCTTTTTACTTCAAAATTTATATAAAATGATTTGTTTGCAGATACCTATTCAATCCACAAGTGATGAAATACTAAAATGGATTGCCTTTGGCCCAAGTAGTAATGCATTGCCCTACAAAGGATATATAATTAACGGACATCGTTTTCATACAAAAGACGTTGAAAGAGAACCCAAAACTACGGAGTTACTTATGATGCAACTACCATGTGTAGGGCAAGTGCAAAAGATATTTCTCAAAGAGTTGATGTGGTCACTTATTATGGGGTAGTGACGGACATAATCTTGCTAGACTATCATGTTTTTTATATTCCGTATTTAAGTGTCACCGGGCAAATATAGGAAATGGAGTGAAGGTCGAAGACGGATTCACTCTTGCCAATTTACAACAAAATCAATCTTCATTTGTAAAAGATCCATACATCCTTGCATCTCAAGCAAAACAAGTTTTTTATTCAAGAGAGAATGATCACTCTAATTGGTATGTTGTAATGAAAGCACCACCAAGAGGTTATGATGAATTGGAGACAGATGATCCTGTTATGGAAGTTAGCTTCGTTAGGGAAGATCGTGAAGAAACCGACATGGATATTGATTCCGTGGAGAATGTTAGCTATGTTAGAGAAGATTGTGAAGGCATATTTGAGTAGATTTCCAGTTTTATTTGCTTATGAGGTTTGTAATTCCTACTTATTTGCTAGTGATAGATATACGATATGAATTATCCCCTTAACGGTTGTATTTTGTTTCGAGTCCCTCTACAATTATTTTCCATATCAAAAAATCAGTCCCTTCAACAACTTGTGTCTCCCTATTCTTATTTCAGCCTAATTTTATTGGTGATGGTTCTTGCTCTCTGCATATACTTGTGTCTTGTGTGCCAACTTATTTTTCTTTTCTCATATGTCACTTAAACAATTTCTCAACTTTGAAGAATCATATTTTGGTTACAACTTAAACAATTTGTGTTCTTTTAAAAAAAAATAACACTAACTAGCCCAAGGTATATACATACATGTAGCAACATCCACACACACACGCACATTTTAATCTGACAAAGCCTTAAACAAGATATGTACACACTTGTAACAATGATCATGTATGCAAGTACGTGTTTTCTTTTTGATAATTATATCAATTATTTTGATAGATCTGATTCCTTTACGACATTTGAAACATCTAACAATCCAAGTTAAACCAAGTTAAACCAAATTCATGTTTTCATTTTTATTTTACATAATTTCGTTAAACTTCAAATGCAAACTTACCTCTACTGACCACACTTGTAGTTGTAATAAATTTTTTGCTTAATATAAATTTTTTGCTTCATATTTTATTGTACAATGCATAAACGAAAATACTTTGATCATTTTATCTGTTTGCTATTGATAAGATATTCGTCATAAATAAGTTGTTCATTGTGATTACATAAGGTTGATATATTTAATTTTTGTTCATGTCAGCATCATTTGCATTAAAATATGTCATTTGCATTTAAATTTTCTTTTATAACAAAATAACTCATGCACTGTTCATTTTTACTCAGGATCTGCTCTCACTGGAATTCAAAATGAGCAAGATTAGGAAAGTGATAACGAGAGCTCACATGCAAAAAAATATTGACGAACAAAAAAAGAAAGGTGCAAGAAATAAGCAGCTTGAAGAAAATCAAGTAGACGATGAGATTCATAACGAAGACAATCCATAAGCATTAGAAAAAAATCAAGTACCAACTTTTCTCATAATAAATCTTGCTTCATTACTAAATAATGGATTTATTTCAATTTACTCGGCGATTTGATGTTCGGCTACTAAATAATAAATCAAGTACAATATGAACCTGGTTGTTGAAATCAATTTGAGAAATTTCAGTCTAGGGTTTATCTATAGTTATGCTTATGATTTTGTTTCCTACCCCCAGGGTGGATGCCTTTCAATATCTCTTGTTTTGTCTTCAAAATCCTTTCAAACTTTGATATTCATTTGAAATCCTGTCATATGTGTAATCTGAAACTTCTCACTTTCAAAAATATACAGTTTAAGTACTCGAAACATGTATATACTTCTGTGAACTGGTTTTTGGAAGCATAAAGTTTTCTGTCTAAGGTCAGGATTTGTAGTTATACAGGTTCCATTTTCTACTTAAGTTCTGAAACTCGAGAAAAATTTAAAACCTAGTTTAATGGGAGCATATATGAAACTTGAGCAAAATTTAAATTGTATATTTTTGAAAGTGAGAATTTCATGGGCTTTCATGATCTAATTTGTAAAAAAAAATTATATACAGAAAATAGGGAAGAAGAGTAAGGCTGTGAAAAAGAGAGGTCGCATGCAAAAAGAAATCGACGAACATAGGAAGAAACGTACAAGAGAGGAGCTGTTTGAAGACAATCAAGTAGAAGACGAGGTTTCTATTGAAGACAACCCACATGCATTAGAAAAGAATCAAGTACAAATCAATCCAGAAAACAATGCTGAAATACAAGACAACTCACAAACACTTGAAGACAACATAGTTCAGTCAGAAGGAAATCCTAGAAGAAAACCTAGAGGGCCAACCAAAGTTAGAAGACTTCCATTCAATTCTTTGGAGCAAATAGAAGTTCAATTTAATACCGCAGGCGAACCAGTAGGACCGGGGTCGGTCAAATTATCTTCTTACTTAGGACCACTTGTACGAGAAATTGTTCCGGTTACACTAGGTAATTGGAAGCAACTTAGTACCGAATTGAAAGATGTTTTATGGGAAAGCATTCAGGTGACACTCTCTTTTGCTTTAAGATTAAATCTTGTATTAATTTCTTACCCCAAACACTTTACGCCGAATTTTGATTGTCGCAGGAAAGGTTTAAATTGGATTTAAATTGACACAAAACAGTAGTTTTTCAATAAATGAGTGGTGATTGGCGGGCATCAAAAAGTAGATTAGTTCGGCAGTTGGTACAAGCAAAGTCTATGGAAGAAAGACTTCAGTTGAAACCATCTAACATTAAATGTATGATTGAGTGGAATAAGTTTATCAAGTTAAAAACAAGGTCGGACTTCAAGGTATGAGAAATTTCAGTCTTCAAATTCATATTAAAGAATGATGCAGATAAAAAATATTGAAACTAGTGTACATATCAAATGAAAATACAATATTCTGTATGCATTTGAAGTCATGGAATATTTACAGTTTTCAAAATCAAAAGTAGATGACTGGCATTTGTACATATCAAATTACATATACTAAACATTGTTAAAACTAGTGTATAGTAAATCTGAAATCAGGTGATATGATGTTTAGATATATAGTAAATCTTTCATACCCACATATTCGAAACCTTCAAAACCAAAATTAAGGAATTCTGACTCAAAATTAATATGCATACTAAATTTTGTATATAAAATTTGATATATTTATAACCACTGTGTACAAAATACTCGTTTATATTCAAAGCTGTAAAAATATGAACTATGTTATTAGTTCAATGATTACTCCAAAATTTCCTTCATATGATACTCATACCTAAAAAAAAAGCAGAAATTTGTATAAGAAACTGACTCTAAGGCCTTAAACATATAAAATTTATATCTTAGGAATTCATGCTTATAGTAACATACTTTAGGGGCAGATATATTTTGGAGACTAATAATACCCTGTTTGAAGCTCAACGTATGTGAAACTTGATAATATTAAAACCTGGCAGACCTATATGCTTTCAAAACCTTTTGTCCTTCGAAATCTTTTGCACTATGAAATCATTACATACGAAACTTCATTTACGAAATCCGAGTTCACTAACAAATTTCTTTCTTTCTTACATTTATTGAAATGATTCTTATTTTAGGCTTTGAGCGAGAAGAAAAAAGCTATTAGATAGAGGTAGTTACCACACACATGCAGTCGTAGAGGAATGGCTCGACTGTTGAAGATTTGGTAAGAAAATAGTAGTTTTATTTACTGCAGTATTTATGAAAACTTTTTAGTTAATGAAATTTGTTCTTTGGTGTTCTTTTGAATGTAGAAAAGCAAAAGTGGTGATCGCTCTTATGTCCCTAGAAGTGAAGTTTGGATCAAATCTCGCACTAAGAAAAATGGTGAATATGTGACTTTGATTGCTGCAGATGCTATAGTAAGTTCATACTTTTCAAATACTTATGGTACATATATAAATACTTGTGTGATACATGTTTACTTGTTTAGCATTCACCAAATTAATATATATGCATCGCCTGACTTAGGCATCACCTAATTGCTTAAATTAATTTGATATTAGCTTGTTCCAAATAAAAAAACCTCATCAGTTTCCTAATGTTTTGACTGTATTTTAGCTTTTAAGTTTATTAGTAATCATGCACTTGAATTTGTAAAATGTTGGGACTCTGTGTATGGTTTACTTTATGATAATTTCTAGTATTTCTGTAAATGATTCGCAGTTGGCTATCATAGAGGTTATTTATGATAGTGATGAAGAATGTTTTTAGTATGTACGAAAATGCATTAGTAGCTATTACGCTAGAGGAACCTCTAAAATGCTATATAATGTTCCAATAAGTTGTTACGGTGGCGCTAAATATATTTTTGTATACAAATATTGTCAGCATATTGTAAGATCCAGCTTTTGGTGTGGAGAAGAATCTGTGCAACTGGTGTATATTTCTAATTATCTATGACATAAAAGTAACACACTGCACTGTGTTTTATTGAATTATGCGATGAAATTTATTCTACAGTACATGGTCTTGAGTCTCATATTGTGGCAAATCCTTGTACTGCCTAATAATTTTCATAGCAAGAGGCTACTAATATTAATTAATTTCTTAAAGAGAATGGAGCAAAGAGATACCGTGTTGTAGGATTATTGTATTTTAGTTTGAATTCCCCTTAAGTCTGCAAACTTAGTATAATGTATTCATATATTGCTCCTTCGGTCTGCAAAATTTTAGCTCCTGAATATGTGAGAGATTCGAGAGATCTATAAACTTCGAGAAAATTATTTTTCAGGTATTAACTTCCCTCCCGAATATCAGATTTAAGCAAAACAGTATGTGTGTAGCCTGAAAATAATCTACTTCGTAGTATAACTGTACAAATAATATAAAATATTGTTGATTTGTGATATACACAGAATTAGCTCCCTTGTTTGCAAAAATGTTTTGAGCCTATCATATTTTGACTAAATTCTCATGCTAATTTAGCTTAAACTTAGTCGACTAATCATCTGAATGCATCTCATATATTTCTGTTGGTTTTGGCATGTTGCATCTCATATATTTCTGTTGGTTTTGGCATGTTGCCAAATCAAGATTAAAATTATGCATTTGCTAGAACATTCTGCATCCAACCCAAAAAATAAATCAATCATCAAATTTAATCCAAGCGAAAATAATTTGCAACCTTCTTAGTGTGTTTCCCATTTTAATTTAAATACTATGTTTTAATTTAAGCTGCAATAATATGAAATTAATCATGGTTTGTAGGAAAAGATTAAACAAATTGAAAGTGTTTCACAATCGAGCTCGCCAATTAATTATAGAGCAGATGCACTTGCACAAGTGATAGGGTAAGAAAGACCGGGTCGACTTAGAGCGATGGGAAGAGGAATGAGTCTTAGTATAGCAGCTTTATCGAAAGTTAAGGATAAGCATACACTGCAACTTGAAAATAAATTGTTGAACTTAGAGAATAGATTTCTACAACTAGAGAAAAATCAGGTAAGAATTATCATTACATTTTGATCACTAATTGCTTGCACACTTGAACACTTGCATACACACTTGAACACTTGCATACAGTCACTTGAACAGTTGCACACTTCAACCATTATACACTTGAATACTTGCAAACTTGAACACGCTAACAGTTTGCATTTCCAGACTTACAAAATGACATGTTTTTTTATTTTGACAATAGTGGGGCAGAAGTATACACAGTGGAACAGAAGTAAACAAACCTCAAGTAAATTTTTTTATTGGTTTTACATCTTTGTATTTTAACTTTTTATTCAATTAGTAACATAATTTTCCTATGTTTAAATGTAGTGCAACTTTGATAAAAATATGAAGAAGTGTGATTTATTAGATTCGCGAGGGAATGAAGAGATCGTTGCTGAAGGAAGATTCGTGTCAGACGATACAAACGAGATTGTCAATGATGTTCCTTTAGGGCCGGATGCGATGATAGTTTTAGTTGACTGTCCAATCAAGCTTGATGCTTTTCTATGGAGGCCTATACCTTCTTTCACACTTATTGGGGAAGCAAAGGATAATATTGTGGCATGACCGAAGAATAGAGTTGTTTTAAATTCAACCGATCACATTGAAGAAGAAGAGGATAAGGTAAAAAAAAAATCTTCACAATGAACATGCAATTTTATTATATACAATATTTACTAAATAAATATTTTTACCTCTAATAGAGTAGAAATAGCAGCTTAGAATGCAAATGCAAGATTTTTGATTGGGAAGGGAGCAAGCAATTAGTGGCTTTAGGACGATTAAATTCGAGCATCTTAGAGGAAATTGTTAATGATGTTTCTCTTGGGCCATCAGCAATGATTGTTTGGATAGATGATCCACTAAATCCAGAAGCTTTTTTGTGGAGGCCAGACCCTGGTTTGATCCGAATTGCGGATGCTGTTTGTAAGAAGGTTGCATGGCCTGAATCGCAAGTAGTTGTTGAGATGGTTGAAACTACGCTCCTATTACGCCTATGGATGTGGTGAAAAATTTTATGGTACTTGATTTTATTTTGTGTTTCTATTTTTTAATGATTAGCAACTTCATTATTTTTTTCGTTTTTCAACTTACAGACTGCAAATTCAAGAACAAACAATAAATGCAAGTTAATGGATTTATCAGGAAATGGGAAAGTAGTTGCTTTAGGACGGGTGGAGTCAACCGATCCAAATGCAAGGGTGCATTTCAAACCACTAGGACACGTTGCAGTTGAAGTTTGGATAACGACCGTAAAAGAGCCAGCGGTAGAGCTATGGAGGCAAACATCCGAATTACAGTACATGGAAGATGCCCTCTCTTCTATTATAGCTTGGCCTGCTACGCACGTCGTAATGGAATGAATTTTGAGTAAGTCTTTACCGTTCATTTTTTTGTTTATTGTTACATTTAGTTATTAGCTTTAAATTCTGGTTGGTGGAGTACCAGTTGTAGTGGTTTGTTTGTAGTTGACTGTTTGGAGTTCAGGGATGAGGTAGAGATGATACAGTTGAATGTATATAGTGATACAACATGATGAAGCAAAACCATATTCATCTCTTCTTGGTGTAATAGTTACCCTAATTAAAAGATCTTTTACATGAAACAAATTTGAGTAAAATATATATTGAATCTTTATGATTAGTAATATATCCATTTATAGGCGAACAAATGATAAATTGATAAAAATTCAAAATAAATACTGAATATAAGTTACACAAACACTGCCTGTAGCAGAAAATAGATAACAGAAAATGTTGGTATGTATGGAGCACGCGGTGGAAGGATATGTTGTATTTTTATGGGTGCATTGAAGAAATAGCAGTTAGAAATGTATGGCAAAATGTTGGAGTGTTAGAAATGCTTCAATAGATGGTTGCTGCAACTGAGAAAAGTGAGGTTAACATTGCTTTAATCTATTTTCCATGTTGGGAAAACAGATCAGTAGAAATAATCAATTGTAGTTTCTAGTTCATGCAGTCCATGCACTTGCTTTAACGTTTGTACACTGTAATGAAAAATATATATCACATTTCTATCTGAGCATGCACTTGTTTTAACATTTTCTGTTTCTTTGTGTTAACTTCGCAGGCTTATTTGGAAGGAAGCAAGGTCCTTAGTACGCAACTAGATCAGATCTTGCATGTTGGAACTCTATAATGTTTGTACTCTGTAATATTTGGAAGGATTGCTTTAATGTTTGTACTCTGTAATGTTTGTACTCTGTAATATTTGGAAGGATTGCTTTAATGTTTGTACTCTGTAATGTTTGTACACTTATTAAATTGACATTATTTTCTGTTTCTCCGTGTTAACTTGGCTGCAGGCTTATATTTTATTCAATGGTTATGCACTTGCTTTAATGTTTGTACACTGTAATGAAAAATTTATCACATTTCTTTCTGAGCATGCTCTTGTGTTATATTTGTTGATTATAATCTTTATTCGTTTATGAAGATTTAGTTTGTTTGTTATTATTAAAATGTAATATATAGGCATAGCTCTTGAAAAGTGTATCTACGATTTTTATAGCGGCATATATGAGCTGTAAAAGAATTTATCAATACTATAACTTGTTGATTTAATAGCGTGAAATGACCGCTATTAAATAAATATTTTATAGCGGAAAAATGGTGTTCTAAAGATTTCCAATTCCATTGAGATTTAGCTGTATTATAGCGGCTACAATGAGCTATTGAATAAATATTTTATAGCGGCAAAATGGTGTTATAAAGATTTCCAGTTCCGTTGAGAATTATTTGTATTATAGCGGCTATAATGAGCTATTGGTTTAATATACAATAGCCGCGAATTTGCGTTATAAAACTAAGCTCAACCATAGAGGCATATTTTGTGTTATAAATATTCAACAGTTTTATAACATGTCGATATTCAGCGCTTATCAAACCGCTATGGTTGTGATTAATAGCGGCCATATGCCGCTATAAAAGACACTTTTTGTTGTAGTGTACCTAAGTTAAATGTTAAAGTACATCTTCAAATATGTTGAATTTAAAAGGAGTTTGATTTTAAACTCTTTTAAATTTCTTTATAACAAAAGTAATATTTTAACACGTGAATTTAAAAGCAAGTTGAAAATCAATGTTTTCAATATATTTGTGAGTGTTAACTAGATCATTAATAAACAAGAGTTTTACTTTTAAGTGAACAAAGATTGAATGATTTGTAATTCATTAACTATTAAGTTAAGTAGAATGGATAATTAATGTTTTGTGTTAATTAACTTAGTAATTACAAGTTTAAATTTATTAATTAAAGTTAAGTTAATTTAATTAAGGAATAATGAAATTGTACTTAAGAATCCATTAAGTTATAATTAACACTTAATTAATTAAATAATTAGGATTAATTAATGAGTTATTAATGGTTAATCAATTTTAATTAATAATGATTAATGTAAGTAATTTCTTTAGCAAAGTAATTAAAGAATTCTTATTAGTTAATGAAGGTTATTAACTAAGATTATTTAAATAATTAATTAATGTGATTAATTTTAATAATTAATTAGATTAATTAATTAATGATAATCATTTATGAAATTGTGTAAGTGTAATTACTTTATGAAAGTAATTTAGAAATTAATTGCTCATTGTAATAATTGAGTTTAATTTGATTTAATTGTCAAATATTGTGTACTGGATTGATATTCTTGATATGTGATTGTGTTACTGTGTGATGTGAATTGTTTTGCGCTGAACTGTGATTTGTGATTTGTGATTTGTTTCTGTATTTATGTGAAAACCCTTTTTCTGTAAAAGGAATTAAAATTTCGATGCGACAGGGAGTCGGATTCTAGTAAGTTATCCGATACCCACATCGAATCGTAATGGTGAATCTTTGTGATTGATAAATTTACTTTATTTGTGAATCTGTGAATGAAGATAAGCGTTATGGATTATACCGCTTATCGAGATTGACATGATTGAATCTGTAATGATTGATGATGTTGCATTATTGTGTGAAACCCCTGGACTACACCGTACACGCACAAATATGGATTGCTTGGAAATGGGTTAAGTCACGGATTTTGAAATAGTTTTAAAGACTGAATTTTTGAATCCAAAATAGTTTTGGAATTAGAGTTGAAAGTTTTTGAAAATGAATTTCAAAATTAAATGTTATTTTGAATAACTTTATTGAGTTTTCAAGTTTAAACAATTTGAATTAAATTTAAATTCAAAATTTGAAACTGAATTCTATGATTTGAAACTAGGGATTAAAGATGTTATACAAGTTATATATGGGTTAAACCATTTTAAAGGCATTGATTTGGGAATTTGAATTTAAATTCAAAGGCTTTAACTCGTGCAAATAAAATTGGATTTTCTGAAATGAAAACTATTTTTTTCCAATAATAAAAGCTTTCACATAAGAAATGAACTTCTAATTTGTGTTAAAAGGATTTCTAGTTTGAAATGAAATTGATTTTCAAGTTATGGAAACGGTTTGAAAGCTATAAGTTAAATCTTTGATTTAAGGATTTAATGTGTTAATCCAACTGAAATGGGATTTGTTTTGAAATCTGTAAATGGATCTTTGTGAAACTGGGTGAACTTTGTGAAACTAATCTTTTTGTTTAAAGATTTGAAATGGTAATTTGTTTAAACCATTTGAAGAAAGGTTTTGGTTTTCTTTGAAGTTGTGACTTAACTGAAATCCCATATCCATATTTTTTTTAAATATTGCACTCATTATTCGGTTTAACCGAGAGAGGACCTTGTTTCATATAACCCATTTTGAATAATGATACGACGTTATGGAGTGCATTTGAAGAACGGTGGTGAAGACCAGGTGTTTGCGAGAACGATAGGATGACCTTTCGATTGTCTCTGCACCGAGTAGCTACGGTATAGAGATTCCCTAAGTGATGGAAAGTCCGATCGGGATTGTGAATACCCGTATTTGCAAGGGCTTCTTCCTTTATTGGACGAAGTGCCTTCGGTTCTGTTCGAACCCGGAATAGACTTGTATGGTTGTATGTCTGGCACTACACTTTGAAATATAAAGCCGATTTCTTTCAAATACATATCTGTTGGTGGCGGAGAATTTATTCTCTTAGCTTAACACCCTTCTCTAAGACGTACGAGCTCAGAGGTTATGTAGTTGAAGGTTATCAGTGATATATTCCCAATTTGGCAGTGTGGCATGTTGAGTGCTGCTGTGTGTTGATGATCATTGATTGATCATTTGTGATCAAAGCATGGCTTTTGTATAAAGCGTAGCTTTGTGGATGAGACTGCATCAGGACCTCATACCCCGGAAATGGTCGAAACAGGAAAGATACGGCAAGGTTGTGAGGGTCGCGCCCTTTAGGGTGTGTCATTTCCTTCTGGAAAAGTGTCAGGACACGATTCTTCGTCTTCCGAAAATTCGACATCGACACTCACTTTATCGACTGCCGAGAAATCGAACGACGGAAAACCGAACACTGAGGGTTTTATTTAAGAAAAATTTAGGAAAGAAGAAGAGAAAAAGATAGAAGTTAGGGAGGAGAGAAGAAGATAGAAAATAGAGAGAAAAGAAAACAGAAAACAGGGAAATAGAACATTTTTTTTTTTTAAAAAAGTAGAACGGGACAGAAAGGAAACAACAGAACAACAACAGAATCTCACAATTCGCAGCGGAACAACATATAATAATAAATGAATAATCTTTAAACAAAGAACTATCAGTTATTACATATTATACATTTCATTACATCATATCATCAGAGTGTACAACAACAACAAATAGTGCAGCGGAAAAAGAAATATTATATAAACTAGTAATACGCCATGCCATCCAGCTTGCCTCCAGCAACTCCAGAATATCCAGAATATCCTGATAAACCTAACTCTTAACTGCCCGTGTGGAAATTGGTGGGCACCCAGAGTTTAGGAAGGAAAACAATAAACTTCGAGTCAGTCATGTGACTGGTGTGAGAACTCAAAACAGTTTATTTATTTATCTTTAAAATCAAAATAGAGAGATATTTTTATTTCAATTCGCAATGCTTTTAAAAATGAGACTACCATAAGACCTCCTGCCACACACACAATGCAAACGCAGACTTGGAGAAGATTTCTCCTTATGATAGTCAAACATGCTTGATACGCATTTAAAAAGAGCATTTGATATTATTATTAGTGCATAGTGTAGGAAAAATTCATTTCGAAAGTAGAATATAAATCTTAGCCAGCATAGGTACCATTATATTATGCCTACTAATAGCTACCATATTAGATGGCAGGTTCTACAACTAAAACCGTACAAGTTTCGTATTGGGAATTGGATTTCCAACGAATGGTCAGGCCAAGGAACTTCCCATTGCCACATGAGAATGCCTCTGGATGGACATCCCCGAGAACCAAACCGGATCTCTACCAACACAAGGCCGGGTTACTCCTAACTGAGTAACAACTGACCGAATATGCCATCCCCCGGTCCTTTGGGACCTTTATCACCGAGCGCTCATAATCAATTCACACAATCAAAAAGTGTTTTCAACATGAGTAAGTATCTGGGCTCCATACCATGATACCACCCTTTTCCAGAAGGAAATGGACACATCCTAAAGGGTGCTACCCCTCATAACCTTGCTGCTTCTTTCCTGTTTTGACCATTCACGGGGTGTGAGGCTCGACGAAGTCACGTCCACAAAAACATACTTTATACAAAAGCCATGCTTTGGGTCAATAAATGATCAACACAATGATCACTAAGATAGACGATCAAATAAATGATCCTATCACAAATAATCAACACAATGATCATTTCAGCATCACTCAGCATGTCACATTACCAAACTGGGAATATATCGCTGATAACTTCAACTATATAACCTTTGAGCTCGTACGTCTCAAAGAAGGGTGTTAAGCAAAGAATAAATTCTCCGCCACCAACAGAAATATATTTGAAAGAAATCGGCTTTATATCTCAAATTGTAATGTCAGGCATACAATCCATACAAGTCTGTTCCGGGATCGAACAAAACCGAAGGCACTTACAAAGAAGTCCTTGCAATCCGGATATTCACAATCCTGATTGGATTTCCCATCACTTAGGGAATCTCTATACCAGGTGCGACCCAGTGCAGAGACAATCGATAGGTCATCCTATCGCTCTCGCAAATACCGGTCTTCAACACCGATCTTCAAATGCAATTCACGACGTATCACATATTCGGAATGGGTTATACGACCCCATGGTCCTTTCCCGGTTAACCCGAATAGTGAGCGCTTATTCAAAAATAAGTGTGCATTCAAATTCAATCAATTCACATCAAATACCCATTCAAAGGGAAATATTGATAGTCGGTTATTGAACTATCAATGGATATGCATACATCACCAGATTCCAAATAATTTTCCAAATTATTTATTTTCCAAAATATCTTTACAAGATATATAATTTCAACACTTCAAAAATAAATCAATATTTATTTTCAAACAAATTCCACTTTTCATTTATAAATTCCATAATTAATTTATATTTCAAAATATCCATGCATATACGATTTCAATTCTTCATTTCAATTTATCTTCAAAAAGATAAATTCTAATTATTCATTTCATATTGGAAAACAATTCCATACTTATTTATTCATAAGTAATTCACAAACCTATTTATTTTCAACACTTAGAAAATGTTCAACATACTTAAATCGAATTAAGTATATAATTCATTCTTTAAGGAAATCATTCACTTAAACATATTTATTTGGGCCAAAATGAATGTTACGTAAAACATTGTTACGACAACCCAAAATCACTAGTATAGGGATTCGAAATTAAAATAGATATATAAATCCCAATACTATACAAAACATTTCCTTTCGGAAATCATTTACTATAACAACAGTGTTATAGTCCACCATTTCCTTTTATTTCTCGAAACATCTATTTCAACAATAAATGTTGAAATCTATGGTTTCGAATCTTAACACATTTTAAAACATCGTTAGATCGTTTTAATTCAATTTAAACATCTCATTCAAAACAATTTCTTTAACATATCATTCACTATTCAAAAACGTGAATATACTTCTTTAACAAATTCCATCCTTTTATTCATTTTAATTCAAAGGATTATTCACTATTCAAAAATGTGAATATAACTCGATTAGTAGGTTTCAACAATTTTCTTATCAAAATAGGTCGTTTGCGAATTTATAAAACAACGTTTATAAATTCCATTTCTATTTATTTATAAAAACTTCCTTTTTTATAAATCCTTTTATTTACCTATTCCAGTTTATAACTCAATTATAAACTAAACGTTTATATTATAAGTCAAATGCTTATAATTTATTCGTTTACAAAAATCGTTCCTTTGAACTTCAAAATTATAAATCTTATAACTTATAAGATTCAATTATTTATTTCAAACCATTCTTCTAATAAATTTTATAAAATTTATAAATCTTACTATTTATAAATTTCATTTATAACTTCACCTATATAAAATTTTATAAATTCCATTCATTTACAAAATTCATTTCCACTTCATTCAAACACTTATAAAAACTCGTTTTATAATGCCAGTATTTCAATTTATAAATATCCATTTATAAATCTCTTAATATAAATCAATTTATATTATTCTTTTAAAACGTCTTTAAATTCCTTTATAATTTCATCATTCTGATTTATAAAATAATCAAATTTTATAAATCTTATATTCAAACTTTTAATAATAAACTCAAAAATCCAGTTTAAACGATTTTATAAAATCATTGGTTCATATTTCTCAAAAATCAGCTTTTAACTGTATTTCACAAAAATCATAATTTTATAACTTTAAAAATTATAGCGTTTAATTATTTAAAATGGATCAATTCCAAAAATATAGTATATTTTCAAAAATCACTTTTAAAACCATTTTAAAATCCCAAATTTGGTCCAATGATGCTACACACCAAATAGTCAATCACGACTACAACGATATCATATATCAATATGAAAATCCATCAAATATCAAAATATCTGAAATCCAATAAAAACTGTTGAGGAATCCTGTTGGATCCCTCCAACCTGTTTTCCTGCATCCAAAAACATTAGCACAATACCAATTTCGCTCCAGTACGAAATTATCGCGGTATATGTTCTTAATAAATATTATCCGCTTAATAACGGCGTAATAGGGTCTCATCCGCTAAACAAAAAATGCGGGAAATCAACAACTGCAATATATACATATGCCAATATATATATATTGATATTATATATAATACCAATTTCACTGTTTATGAAATATTCGCGGTATATGTTTTTATTAAATAACATCCGCTTACTAACGGCGAATAATGTCTATTTTAACAATCAATAATTTACAGTCATCATTCAAACATGCATTCAAATATTTTAAATCTAACTATTTAAAATAAAAATCGAAATCTATTCGATTGAGTGAGAAATTCTCACCTTGGTTTTAATTTCCGTTTTAGCGATTTATTTCGAATAAAATTAAACGCGCGTTTAATTTTACCCGAAATTCTCACTAACTCCAAACGACTCCAAACCAACTCCATCGCGTAGTGCTCGTCCATACGATTCCAACGCAACTAGTTTCGCGCAGTTTCGACCTCGTATGAAAAAGATATGAATTTTACAAGTTTGTACACGATTTTAATAACTTAAATACAACATAACTTAATAATTTTATACCCTAAGCAATCTAGGCCTTAGGATCTTGCTCCAACCTCATCACCACCGTCCCCCCCTTTCTTCCATCTCTCACGCAAGCTACAGGTTTTGGCCGAAACCCATTATCACCTTCTAGGGTTAATTTTTTCGCCAAAATCACTCGACGATAATTCGATCAAGCGACGCCGTTGCGAAGCCCTACACCTCCACTACACTCGCCCTGAACCCTATGGCACTCGGCCTCCTAGATATGCGTGCGCACGCATGAGAACAGCCCACGAACGGCCCCAAGCTCCTCCCCCTTCGACGCTCCAAACTCCATCAAATCCGTATGGATGTGAAGCCCTCGAGATTCTCAACAACTTTCATGTTGAACACATTAGCTAATTCATTGTAGATAGAGAGAGATTGAGAGGAGAAGATCACTCATTTCTGGCCATTGGTTTTAACATAGGCGGCTACAATTATGGGCTAGGGTTTTGTTTTTTTTTGTTTTTTTTATTTGTGTGTGTGGTGTATTTATAGAAAACCAAGCGTAAACACTATTCATCCCGGGAATTTCGAACTCCGATTTAGACGCCGTAACCAGCGTACCTAGGGTTTATCCCGCGTTCCGGACACAATGGAACAGGTTTCGGAAGCTAATTCGGAAGTATGTGCGAGTTATGGCTGTAAACGCTCAATTTAAATTAAACCGATTTAAACCGATTTCTAGGCGTTTTAATTCGTACCGGACAAACGGTAAATCCAATTGACTTGAAATTTGAAATCTTACAATAATATCACATTACGGATCCAATGAAACTGGTTTCGTCGAAATCCGAGACTTTTTGAAAAATGGCTATTTTGACTCGCCAAATTTAAATTAAAAATAATTCGATGCGTTTCGAGCTGCCACGATCAAACGATAACTCCGATTGACACGAAAATTGAAATCCAGTAATAACTAACTATTACGGATCCAATGGAACTGGTTTCGTTCAATTCTGAGACTGTTCAAAAATTGACTATTTTACAGTCGATTATTAAATATTAAAATATTCAATTTTCACAGATTAACTTTTAATTCGATTTTAAAAGTTCTAAAATATCATTCTAACTCCAACATGATAAAATAAAATTTTGCAAATCATTTTCTATCATATTTAACTCCATTTTCAATTATTTCCATAATTTAACATATTAAATTATCGATTTAATTATCCAATTAAATCCAATAATTCAATTTAAAATTTATTTGACTTATAAATTCACTCATTAATATTTAAAATTAATTAAATATTCAAATTTAAATTAATAAAAATTCTGGGTCGTTACAAAAAGGGTGGTATCATGGTATGGAGCCCAGATATTTGCCTATGTGGTTGCTTCAATCTCATTTATTGTGTGGTTGTTGCTTTGTGGTTTAGAGGTGCCTCGGATAAAGGTCCCAAAGGACCGGGGGATGGCATGCTCGTGTAGTAGTTAACTAGTTACAGAGGTAACCCGGCCTTGTGTTGGCAGTGAGCTGGTTAAGTTCTTGGGACATCCTGCCATAGGCGTACTCATGGACAGTAGGAAGTTCCTTAGCCCGACCATTTATTGGAAATCCAAACAAAACAATACGCGCCCTGTGCGGTTTTAGTTGTATAACCTGCCATGGAATGTGGCGGTAACCTGCTATTGAATATGGTAGCTATAATAGGCATACAATAATGGTTGTATGCTGGCTAAGATTTATATTATACTTTCGAAATGGTTTCTTCTGCACTATTCACTAATAATAATATTGAAAAGAATTTGCGTATCAACTATGTTTGACTATCATAAGGAGGAATCTCCTCCAATTCTGTGTTTGCATTGCGTGTGTGGCGGGAGGCCTTATGGTAGTTTCATTTTCAAAAAGCATTGCGGATTTGTTTTAAATTCTTTTGTTATTTGTTTTAAAAGATAAACTATTTTTGTTACTCATAGCAGTTCCATGACTGACCTGAAGTTTACCGTTCCTTTCCAAAACTCTGGGTGCCCACAAATTTTTCCGCACAGGCAATCTAGAGTTGGGTTTTTCAAATAGTCAGGTTTAGTAGATTATCTAAAGCTAGTTCAGTCTCTGGACGACTGACCTTGCTTATCTAAGTGCATTGTTATTGGGAGTTCGAGCTATTTCTGGATTGGTGCTTTGGAGATGGAGATTACCGATACGGGAGTTCTCCCTTTTGAAGAACATATTGGGATATTGTTCCGCTGCTGTTGTTATATTTTCTTTCCACTGATATTTTCTTGTATCATATCTCTGATGTATATTGATATTCATTGCATCATCATTGTATCAGATATTGTATCAATGTTGTATATTGATATTATTCTTTTCTTCCGTTGTGCTGTAACTAATGTGTTATAAGCTCCGGCGAACCAGATTCAACGTTTGGATCTGCGACATTTGAATATGAGTGTCGTATACGGTGCCGATTTTCGAAGGTCGAGTCAGGGCCGTCACAATATAGTTATTATGTCGTGTAGTAGTATTTATGCTTATGGTTTAGATTAAGAACTCACGTTATCTTGTTCTATCAAACTCATGCATGCTTTCTATATCTTTCTATAACCAACTAACATTCTAAGGTTAGTTATGATAGGTACATATGAAGCCGGTTGGACATATACGCATTTTGGCTTGCTTTTCTTCACTTTGATATGAGTGAACTTGCTCATATTAGCAATAATAAGATACATATCTTGGATTACATACCATCCTTTTATATTTTCCCTATAGGATGCCTCATCATTAAGATGAGATGTATATTTGTGATATATATTTGTATTGTAAATTTTTGCAATTGAGCCACGCAAAGGAGACACTACTGAAATTTTCCATAAATTCGGGTGTTCGACTAATTTTGAGACTTTAAAATATTTTATAACTTGTTCTACAAATAAGCCGATACCATAGTGGCATAGTGGAAGAGTGGTAAATGTTTTGAAAAATTGATTTTACGCTTTGTATGTTGACTATTTTGAGTAAAGTATATCAAATGTTAGATTCCTTACTTAATCCCATTTCGAGGACGAAAAGTTTTGAGTGGGGGAGATTGCAACGACTTATATCTCTAACTATTTTAAACTATTAAATTTAATATAATTATTGAACAAAAATGGTTTGAAATAAAAATTAATGATTTATTAAGGTAATTTAATGGTTATGAACTTAGATAAAAAATTTAGTAACAAAATTCGATAAGATAAAAGATGATAACTTATATTAGAAAGTAAATTAAAAGATATAGAATTGTAAGTGATTAATAACAGAAATTGAAATAATCAATGTTAAGCAATAAATAATTGAATGAATGTTTATTAAAAGTAAAGGAATAAGTTATTTAATTGAAATTTTATTTTAGATAAGTATAAATTTCAAAATAAGAAAACATTTATTTGGTAAGAAATGAATAGCTTTTGCGATATACACTAATTGCATAGATGTTGAATTATTGTAAAATGCAAGTAGTTGTTTTATTATTTGAATTCATTTGAAAAGAAATTTTTGTAAATTAAATAATTTATATTTCAAATATAGCGATTTATTTGATAATTAAATTATTTCAATTTAATATTGGAAATTAATTAAACAATTGGATCCTGAATTTAATATGAATGAAAATTATGTCGAAAGTCGACTTGAATTTTTTTAGAATAAGAATGAAGATTGTTAACATTTGAAATTGAATTAAAAAGGAATAAATCGATTTTTGAAAATAGCTTGTTTTTAATTAATGTGCAAAAAAAAAATTTTGTCGCTGTTTCAGATTCCGACGAAACTAGATTCATCGGATCCGTATTGGTGAATTATTATAGGATTTCAAGTTTCGTAGTGATCGGACTTACCGTTCGGTCGTGCGAGCTTGAAATGCATAGAATTTATTTTTGTAACTTTAACTAAAGTAATTTGATTTTGAAAAGCTATCCTAGGAATGTAATGAAATTGGCTCCCCATATGCTTTCCATTGTGTTCAGAATAGAGGTATACCATATAGAACGCCAAGCGGTAATCTTCGTTTAGAGTTTGAAATTTTCATGGATGAATAGTGATTTGGAAAATTTTCTATATAAGGACATCCATTTTTTCATTTGCAACCCTAAAAATTTACAACCGCCATTAGAAACCTAGAAATTAATAGCCATGGTTGATCGGAGCCTCTAGGGGTCAAATTAGCCTTCGACTTAACTAGGAAAATATAGAGCACGTCGATGCGAAGCTAAACAACGGTTTGATCAAGTAATCGTCGACCGAGGCGGCGTCAATTGAACTTCGGTCGTGGCTACATTATTGGGGTTCGTCGTTCTCGATACATGTGCGTGGGAGGATAGGCGTAGCATGGAGGAGGGCGCTTCGGGTGAGGTAGCGCGCAATGCATGGTGTTTGGTCGCGGTGTTCATCGTTGGCCAGGCGGTAATCGATTGAGAAAGAGAAAAAAAATGAAGCAGTGTGCATGCCTGCAGTTAAGCATGAGAGGAAACGAGATGAAGAAAAGGTTAATTTTTTTTTTTAATTTCTGTTAATTATTTTTAATTATAGTAAAATGTTTATAATTACACAATTTTTTCGTTCGGGGTCGGACTCGAATAAAACAAGTTGCGTTAGGTTCGTATCGACATCGTCTATGAGATGGAACTGGATTGGAATTTATTTGACTCTGTAATATTTTCAGTTTCAAATAAAGATGAGTGGTTAAATCATAAAGTACAAAATTCATACTGTTAGTTAAACTAGTTAGGAACTGTTAAATTTATGTTGATTGTTGTCTGAAAATTTAATTGATGGAAAATTTGATTTGCCGCAACGACCGAATTTTTCGACACCTGAAAATCGACATCAGTACGTCTCACCATCCTGCTCGTCTCCTGAGCTCCACAGCATCCTTTCCTGTATTCTATAATACTCAGTCTGACTCGAGCATTATAATAAAACAATACCCGAGTCAGTCCGAAAAACCAGAGTGAGAAAGCACCCCCACTTGGATTATTAAAGTTTCCAAAATCCATTTAAAACAAAGGTATCTCGTAAGACCACACCACTAATAAACATGCCGGTTTTTTACCTTACGATAACCAAATTTTTTTTATCAAATTCATCTGATATTATAACAGTGTCTATAGAAAGTAAAATAGAATCTAGCTGAAATGCTTGCATCTCACGTTTCAGCATAGATGGGCACAGTCAAAATCATACAGGCGCTTATTAGAGATTGGATTCCATACAATGGCAGGGCTACTGGGGTACCGCCCGTCACAGTACATGATCTAGATCACCATACCGAGGATCCACCCTAATCCCTTACATCACAAGACCGGAGCTACCCCTTACTGGATAGTCCGAATAAGCTCACCCCGCGGTTGGGATCAGCAACCGCCCACACAACCTAAATAAAGGGATCTCTAGACAGGGATGATCTTACTCTAATTGGTTGCTAGCCACTTAGCCTTGCATGAACCTCTCCTGTTTTAGCCATTCCGATTGATGAGGCTCGAGGCTATGCGTTACCTTTTTAGCACTTATTCACTTAGAATGCTCACCGTCCTCCTGGCGATGTTCTGATAGCATTCATCCATATAAGTCCGTTTCGAGTCCGAACGGAACCGAAGGCATTGTTCTTACTACATCCACTTTGGAATCACCCTCGGGATTAGCAGCGATTAGCCCTTGCACTTAACTGCTCCATCTTTAACTCCAAGCTCTTGTCTTTCTCACAAAAACGTTCAAACTAGGTCGAAGTGGTTTTCGGGAAATTAATCCAGATCCCGGTCTCTACGAAATGATCAGCGCATTGGCCAATATTGATAGTCAGTTATTTAACTATCAATTAACATCCACAAATAACCAGCAGGCCTTAATAATTTTCTAAATTATTTATTTCAAAATACCTACGCAAGATATTTTCCTATACTTCAACCCTTTCAAAACAGTTTCAAATCACTTTTCTTTCGCGGAATAAATTTTCAAATATTGTTTATTTCCACTAAAAAATCACCAAGTCAAAATAATTTAGATTTTAAAATAATTTAAATTACTTTATCCAAAATATATACTTTAAAACACTTAAAATAAAAACTACTTAAAACACTTTATTTAAAATACTAGTTATGAAATTTTATATTAATTTCTCATGTAAACTTAAGCCAAAACTAATTTTAAAATAAACTATTTGATAGAATATAAATATATAATAACCAATTTTTAAAATCAATTACTAGTTAAACCTTTTAAAATACTTTACTTATAAAATTAACTTAATAAATATTTACTTTTAAAAAATTTAAAACCCCTAAATAATAATTTCTTCTAAACATTCTTTTAAAACCACCTTTAAAACTCTAACTTATACTTGGAAATCATTCTTCAAAAATATACTTGGCTTTGAAGAGAAATACACTTTACTTTCCACACCTTTAAAAATAAACCATTATAAAGTTTTAAACAAATCACCATTCCCTTATAAATTCCCATAAAGAATTTCTACTTCCAAATTACCTTCTGATAAATATTTTACTTTATTTATAAACCCTGTTTATTAATTTCACAATCTCATTCTCCTTTATTCACGGATTCAACACTTAGTTGGTTTTCGAATTGATTTCCAAAACCAACTCCAATTTAAAACTAAATTCCTTTACTTTTCCAAATTTATTTCAAAACCCATTTATCCCATATTCACACATTTATTTATAATTTAAATTCTTATTTAAGTTAGAAATAACAATTTCATATTTTATTTCAAATTTTTTTTTTCGAACTCATTCAAATACTGAATTTTAAAAATACATTTCTTCGTACTTACAAAAAATATTTCTTAAGTCCTTATTTTAAATACAAATCCTTTTTCCCATTTATTAAAAATCCTATTTTTCCCAAATTCATTCTTTTTATTTATTTGAATTCACCATAATTATTTTACTTGAAAATTTCCCTTTTTATTCCCTTTAAAAAAGATCCCAACTTTATAAATATTTCATTTTTCTCAAATACCAATATATATTCAACCAAGCCATAGCATTTAATAATTTTAATTCCAAATATAATCAGTATAGTCCGTCACGAATTATCACATACATCACGTTACTAAATATAAAATAAATTCAACATTTGAGGAATCCAGTTGGATCCCTCCAATCTGATTCCCTGCATCCACAAATGTTATCACAACAATTTAAAATAATAATCCCGCTTCAACGTAGGATATCACGGCATAAAGGGTCATCTAGTATTATGTGGGGCGCATAGGGTCTCATCCTCTATATAATGCGGGAATCAATCACTCCAATATATATATTTATACATATATATATGTACTATTATATATAATATCACATCTAGTCAATTCAATCATTCAACCAATAATTAAATGTAATTATTTAAATTTAAATGTAAATCCAAATGAGTGAGATTAACTCACCTTTGATTTTTGTTTGCAATCCGACCCAAACCGGCTTGATTCTCCACGATTTTAAACCTTGTATAAGCAATTATATGATTTACTAATATTCGAACAAATCGAATAATTTATTACCGTTTAATAAATTTATTTTAATATAATAAAATTTAAATTTAAACTAATATTTTTCCTTAAAAACCCTTTATAACTAAAATAGTTAAATAGGTTGAATAAACAAATTAATAATCTAAAGTACATTGTTTTAAAATAAGCTGGTAGATTTTAAAAATATGCATATGTAACCTTTATTTTATTTTGTATTTTTGAACCCACATCAATTTATAAAAATACCTGTATAGATTTCAAAACCTATATACATACATATCAAATTAAAAACATAATTGTTTTAAATCTTACTGCAAATTTATTTTTTCTGCTTTTCGTACATAATAGAAATTTACCTTACTACACACATATATATGTAAAAATCCTAAAATTGAAAAATAAATAGAATATATATTTTACTGTTAATAAATTTCCATTTATTGTTCATATATAAATTTAAATTAGACAAAAACAAATAACCCTTACCTCCCCAACGGCCAGAAACCACGCCGACCATCGAGCGCCACCACACTGCTACCATGAAACCGACCCTCACCAGCCCTGATTGATGTGACCGCTACCACCAACGACCCCACGTCTTGCCCTCAACAACTCACACAGCATCACGACCTCTATGACCGGCTTCGCCATCGCCGCCATCTAGTCGCAGTCATGACCATGCGACGTCCGCTTACTCCATTCCCAGAGTCGAATGAATTGATTTCTTGAACTATCCCGGGATTGAATGCGAGACGAAGCCAAGGTTAGGTTGCATCCGATTTATTTATGAATGAGAAAATTTAGGTAGAACAAAAGAGAGAGAGGCACGATTATTTGCAGCCACAATTTTTTTGAGTTCGATTCTGTTTGAAGATGAACAAAAGAAGGGTTTTTTTTTAATTTTATTTCTTTCCTTTGATTTTCTCTTGGCTATTTTTTTAATTTTAGTTTGAGGGGAAAGGGACGTCTAGTATGTGATTAGAGAAAGTAGTAGACACATGTTCTAAGGGACGAAACGTGTCTAAATTTGTCGATTGTATGAGAATATGTATATATTTAATTTAAATTTAAATTCAAATCGTCTCGATTTACACACTCTATAATTCCAAAACCCTGTCGAGGCGTGCTGCTAGGCGTTCGCAAGGTTATACCCCTCCTAATTCGATCGTATGGAGTAGATAGCTTTTTGGACCCAGTAATTAAATTGAATTTTCAATATAGATTTCAGTGCATTTATCTATCGTACGATCACACCATTACTCCAAAGCTACAAAATTTGAAATCCGATAATAATACACTATTATGGATCCAATGGAACTAGTTTCGTTGAAATCCAAGACTGTGCCTCGGAAAGCTATTTTTAAATATCGATTTAAATGATATATTTTCAAAACTTAACAAAACACTTCCACATTCAATTATAAAGCTTTCATTATCTTTAGGACTATTAATAAATTTTTTATAAGACTTTGAAATATTTTTATTATGCATAAACTGAAGATTCAAATATTTTACCCAACTCCCAATAATTAAATTCAATCTTTAACTTATCCAAAAAACATGATATTTGAAATCCAAGTTAAATATTAACTTTTTAATATTTAAAATCAATTAAATATTCCAATTTCAAATATCCAAAAATTTCGGGCCATAATATTCCTCCCCCTTAAAAGAATTTCGTCCTCGAAATTACTAGTTAAGAAGAATGGTACAATGCCGGTTTGTATTTTCCAAATCCAAATAGCTTTAACAACTTCCCAAAACAAATCTTTTTTTAAGACACACTATCACTCTACTGACTTCCCAAACTTAACTATAACTTCCAAAAAATATCACTTACTTAACCATTCAAATTATAATTCAAAACCAAAATTTAAATTATCAAAATTTTTCTCAAAATTTTTCTAACTCCCTAAATTTTTGAAAAATTTCGCCAGCATCTCCATTGCGCGGCTAGCTCGGTACGACTAAAAAATGCCTCTATGGGGCCTCAAATTTCAAAAGAAAACAAAAGGCCAACTGGGTAGACCAGAAAATCATCAAATTTCATACAGAAATTTAAATACATACATTTTTGTTGAGCAATTCAATTTATCTTCTGAAATCAAAAATCCCAATTTCCTTTTGCTTTTTAAAACACCTATATGCTACGTAGCAATAATATCCAATTATAAAATCCAAATTCATTTTATTCATTATTTTACAAAATTTTCAATATCTGTTTCATTCTGACACGTACGATGTACATATATCATCCGTTACACAATATTAATTCGATCGCTTACTCGATCACACAATTCCAATTTCGAACTAGTATCGTTCACCCCTAGTGCGGTTTCAGATCTGGTTTCTTGATCAGAAACTGTCATTCTCATTGCATAGCCATAAACTATGATAGAGAATTTTCAGAATCAATTAAAATTCCATATCCATAGTTCGCCGTTTTAGTCGAGTGACAAAACCCCAATTCGGATCGATATAATATCTTGAAATTCTATGCTCGAATCTGGATCAAATCGCTCTTGCGAATAAAATAATAAACATACATCCCACATATTTATCTTAATTGATTACTAGCTATATTAGTTCTCTTTTATTCACATTTATTTGATTTCTATTCTCTTATTGACAATTATCATTTCACATACCCTTATTAAACTTTTATTCAAATATTAACTTAGTATATTCCTCCATTTCAAATTTACTTAAGAATTTCACCATCCATTTCTTATTAAGTTCAATATAAATATTTTACACCCCTAAATATATTTTCACTTCAGTGTTGAAGTTATATATCCATTTCCATTCAACTTTGCATTTCCAATTCCATTTGAATTCAGTTTACCCGAATTATGTCCACCTTATCCCAAACCATATTTAACTAACCATTTCTTTAATTAGTTCCACTTACTAATTTATTCATATCTCAACCACTTTTTATTTCTATCCATTATTATCTTTAGTCCACTTTGAACTAATTCTACACTTCACTTTACCCAATTTGTGACGACCCGGGATTTTTGACATTCCAAGTTGTGAATATTAATTTATAATATTCAATGATATTGTGTTTTAATATAGAAAAATTCCCAACAACTGATAATAATATACAAATTTTCCAAGACAATATAATTTGAATTTTCAGATCTATGTTAAATAGGAATTGATTAAATGGAAATTTCTTATATGTGTATATTTTGTTTTAGATAAAATATGTGTATTTTGTTTTAGAGATAAAATATGTATATTTTTTTTAAAGATAAAACAAAATAGAGAATTGATTTAATTGGAAAAATCATATGCATGCATTTTACATATATAAGAATAATAAAAGTTATATGGATATATAATGTGGATAAAAATTCATAGCAGTAAATAGAGATAACAAAGTAAAAGAGGATATTTTTAATTTTGGGCGTATAAACAATGTAAATTATATTAAATAAAAGAGTTTCAAGTGAACTTTTATAAAGTAATATATATACAATGGATAAGAAAGAATGTGTGTATATATGTAGGAATAAGTTCAAGTGGAAAATTTATAATATTCATAAATAAATAAAAATGTTATAAATTAAAATGATGTGTACAAGAATCGCATAAGTAAAATAGGAGGAACAATATATACATAAATATCAAATGAACTTAGTTTATTTGAAAGCAATATATTTCTATATTTCTAACAAATGTATATATCGTTACATATATATATATATATATATATATATAAAGGCTTAAAATATAGTTTTTTAAACCACTTTGTAGTTCTTATTTAAGTAACAAATGTATATAAGGTGTTTAGTATAGAATGTTATTTTACTTTATTTAAATAACGAAGTTTCATTTGGTTTAAAATTGTATGAAAGTACAGAATGAAAACACTAACTTTGCCTAAAACAATGGTAACTATGGGCTGTCCAACATCATAAGTATACATACATATACTTTAAATATTATATTGTTTATATAAAAATATAATAATAAGAAAAAGATTTTAGTCTCGTAAATAAGCGGTAAAAAAAGAAAATAGGTTAACAAAACCGGGTTTAAGTGAAGCAAAGCAAAGGGTAAATAAGAAAAAGATTTTTATCAGTAAATAGATTTACATCTGGCGGAAAACACCCGATAAATATTGTAATGATCATCTTTTTTCTTTTCGAATTTCTTTCATCATAAAGCAAACATCTACTTCAGCCACCAAAGGATCATCTCAATCTATCACCTGGATATTCAAAGCATGTATATGTATAGGCATTTGGATCTTATTTGTCGTTTTAAATTCAAGCTTGTAACTAAGAAATATATCATCTATTCTAAACTGTGCTAACGCTAAAATGCACGCTAACACCCCAGTGCGAATTGGGATATAGCGAAAGTACCACCCGTTAGTATGGGAACTAAAAGCAAGAAGAAAATAGCAGAAAATAGTAAGGAGACAACAATTTTTATAGTGGTTCGGCTCAAAGTCAAACCTACGTCCACTTAATCTCTTCTATTATCGACTTGATTACAAGTTTCATAATAATTCTTCAATTACAACACCATTAAGGCAAGCAGTTAGAACTTTGATGCCTAAGAGCTCTTTGAATTCATGTTAATTGAACTTGATCTTTTCCCCAAGGTTCTTTGAAGTTTCTTTGGCGTTTGAAGTGTTGTAGAAGTCGTGAAAACATCAAAGTCTTGGCCTTCCAGAAATTCTTTCAAAAAAAATCCCCCTTCAATGTGGAGTAGGCGGGGTATTTATAGGGGAGTTTCGGAGTTAGGTCGTGTGGTGTCATAGGTCGTGAGCGACCTAGGGAGTTGCAACCTAAGGGCGATCCCGAGGTAGCATAAGTCATTAGCGACTTAATGGAGCCATCCTGGATGAAATATATGATGTGAGCGACTTAGCATGCGTAGCACAGGAGCTATCCCGGCTTGCTAAGGTCGTAAGTGACCTAATGGAAGAGGCTGTGTGCATGCGGCTTAACTCTGAAGCTTGCTAGGTTGTTAGGTCGCTCTATCCTTAACTCGTTAGGTCGTTGCCTTCATTGAGTTGCTAGGTCGCTAGGTCGTTGGAGCTCCTTAAATCGTTGAGTCGTGCCATGTTGAGCCGCTCTGTGCTTTAGGTCGTTAGGTCATTTATGCCTTGGATAGTTAAGTCACTTATTCCCTTAGGTCGTTGAGTCGAATAAGTCGCTAAGTCGTGAATAAGAAAGGTGTTAACACTTTCCCCTCGAAGTACACGCTTAGGGGTAGGTCATGTGCTTCGATGCCTCTTAACTCGCGCATCATGAGTCGCTAAGTCGTGAGCGACTTATGAGAGAGCTAGCTCGTTCGTGCCGATTCGAGTTCGATTGCCCTTGTATATAAGTTGCTTAGGTTGCTCCATCTTCTCTTCACCTGCTTTAACACTCTAACCCGCCATTGAAGAATCTGTGAGCTCTCAAAGACGAATTCTAACTAATCAGTAGTTGATCATCTTCACCATCACATTACGTAAGTGAATCCGATCATTATCCAACCACGACCATCACCGAATCGTGAATCCCTCATTTTTCGACCCTATTCCAATTTCATATGCCGCATTTCACCATGAGTCATGTTACGATCGATCTTTGATTGTCATTGGACATGTTGTCATTGTAATTCATGAGAACACAGCAGTGCATCGGATCTACGATGGATCTGAGGTGATTTGAATCAGTCTTGGGTGATTTGGCAGTGGAGAGATGATGGATTTTATTGTGGAGATGCTAATGGGTTATCGGGTTAGGCGAGTTGTTAAATGAAGAGGAGTTAGCGGGTTAAGGAGAGTTAGGAAGTGCCCGACTTAGGAGCTTTGATCGACCTAGGGCTTAGCTGTTTGGACATGAATCACATGACTTAACTTAGTGAATGACTTAAGGAATCAACACGACCTAATTTTAACCCGCAGCATAGCTTTAACTCGTAGGAACATGACTGATGGATTGCCAGAATTTGACAGAACTTGATTGAATTTCCAACTTGAACTGCCAGAATAAACTGCTTGACCTTGTTGCACTCTATCACAGATTGTATTAACTTTTAAGCTAATTACCTGTTAAATACAACATTTGCATAAAACTTGGGCGAATATACTGCCATTGACTGCCCACGTCGAATGACAGATTAGTCGATAAAGAATAATCAACTTAAGGGAATTGTGTGAATGAAATGCTGTGAATTAACCAGTTCAAGTGAAGTATTAAAGCAAAGCTAAGTTAATCAACTAAAGCTGATCTGTTTGCATCAATACTGTACTTGGACTTAAAGTAACAAGCCTTGAAACTTTATAATCGACAAACGCTAACTGTTTAACTCCAGTTATATTTGCTTGTCATTTTATTAGATTTGCACAACACTTCACACTTGTAGGAAAAGTGCACCTTCATACTTGAATATCCAGTTCCTTGTGTAGAATGGCTTCTCAACAAGTGCGAGTAGAGAAAGTAGAGCGGGCCGATGAGGTTTTCCCAATAGCCGACCCTTTGGAGAATCCTCCGGAAAGAGTTTCAACTACATTGAACCAATGGGCTTTCAGCCAGCTATGTATTCAATTCGGCATTGCTGAGGCGGATGCTCTGCTTCCTGGGGTAAATGACACTGCTGATTGGCCGCCTCCTGGCTTCATTGCAGTCAATCGTCAAATGTTCTTGAATGGAGCTATTTCCCCCTTCAACGATTTTCTTAGAACACTACTCCTTCGACTAACTATTTCACCATTCCAGTTTCACCCTAATGGCTATGCCATTTGGATGGGGTTGTGCGTACTTTTTAAGAGGACGCTTAACCGAATCCCAAGCTTCAAGGAGATTTTCTATTTGTGTTCATTCGAGAGGATCAAAGATCACACTTCCATTACTCTTGTAAGGAATGCAAGAAACCGTAAGCTGATTACGGATCTGCCGGAGAGCGCTCACGGGTTTTTAAACCGGTTCTTCTTTGCCCGTTGCCCTTTGGGATTCTATGGCATCTGGAGAGTAGGAAGTAAGACAACCTATCTCCGATCACTTCATTTCTGAGCCTTTCAAAATTCGAGTCGTCAAGTGCTAACTTCATTCTTTACTTTTGCGGCACTTCCTCCTCCCTCAAAAGATTCTAGTCACAAATCGACTTTCGAAAGATTGAGTGCCATAGCTATCGATGAGAGGAGTATTAAGTTTCTACCGAAGGATGAATTTTTGCACCAATTCGGACTCTTACACTCTTCTCAATCCATTCAATCCCATGATGCCCCTAGTTCTCAAGAAGAAGCGTCAGATGCCCCAGCCTCCGAAAAGGAATTCGCACTGAAGGAACCTATTGTAGAGGCTTCATTAGTGAAATGCTCCAGTTCCGTTGACGGTGCAGGATTATCTGGCAAATCTGAACTTCCCCCAGTTATTGAAGAATATGAATTTCCTCAACATTCCGGGAAGGCTACTGGAGAAGCTAATGAGGGCGCTGAGAAAGAGAGCTCTATTGCGAAGAGTGTAAAGCGTGCTGAAGAGGGCACTGCTGATGTGACACATTCCGTTGGGCACGATGGTGATGATATCTTTGGAGGACTGAGCGATCTTATGGTGACTTCCCATGAAATCTTTAAAGATGACACCACCACTTCTAAGCTTGTTTCTTCACCAATCGAAGCGACATCTGTTTTTCCATCAACTCCATCAGCCCAAGAGTTGACTCCGCTGCGAAAGCCGACATCACTCCTAAGCCGAAGAGTGGTTTGTAGCTTGACGCGCGTAGTTCGCACGCCACACACACTTAGGATTTTTGGCAATTATGTGCACTTAGACTCTTTATTTCGAAGATTTCTAAATTGTCTCTTCTTCAATTTTAGGTTCTCCCATGGGACGTAGCAGCTCATATTAAGATGACTTTCAGCGCTATGTGAGGCATGATTCTTATGACCCCAGGCGCTATCTTCCTGCCCCTAGGGAGACTGATGAGGAAAGAGCAGCTAGGAAAGCTCGCGAGAGGCAAGCTCATGAGGGGCGTTATGGAAGGAGAGACGACCGACATGACTCTTACAAGAGGGATGATGACTCCCATAAGAGAAAGTCTCATGACGATAAGTGGAAGAGTCATGTAGCCGAAGATTCAAGCAAGCGAGCCAAGCTTAGCGAAAAGTCTTCATCTGAAGTTTCTAAAGTGCCCACTGCTCCTATCTCTCTAGACATCTCTTCTAGCTCTCCTGCCCTTAAAAGAACTGAAATTCAAGCAATCATTAATAGGCCTCCTTATCATGTTGAGAAGTCACCGCCTGCACTCCAAAGCCGATTTCCGCATTGGTGTTTGAAAGGAGTACGTTTTGATCTGGACTTGGTTCCAATTGATAAGCAGGCCATGCTGAGAAATCTCGACGCTGTCAAGCTTGATATTGAAAGAATGTCTAGCTGGGAAAAACTAGGTGATGAGCTTCAAAGAGTAAATCACTTAAATATCGATGCTATGCTGACCATGGAAAGTGATAAGTTTAAGTGGCAAAAATTTCTTGATCAGCATGATACGGAGATGAAGAGCATCACCGCCTACAACGAGAAACTTGAGGCTGAAGTCAAGAAGCTTAAAGATGATCTTGCCACCTCTTCCACTTCTTATACTCGAAAGGAAGAGCTTCTTCAAAAGCAAGTAAGAGACGCCCAAGCTGCTCAACGAGATACTGAGGCTAAACTTGAGGCGCAGAAGAAAATCGTGGAAATCTACCGCAATGATGTTGCTCAGCTGCGGGAAAAGACTAACTCCCAAGATTTGGAGATTGCAATGTTAAAGGCCAAACTTTCTAAGGATGAAAAGGAGCGTGACGAGGCCATCGTTGGAAAAGCAGCAGCTGAACAATCACATGAGGCGACTAAGGCCAACGTTAGCTCCACTCTATTCGAGTTTTATATTCACAGTGTCTTGGGGCGCGACAGTCTTTCTTTTTTGGGCTTAAAGTATGAGGTTACCATGGCTGAAGTGTGGAAGGCAGCAGTTGATATGCTTAGATATGCTGGCTACGCCGAGGAGGATCTTAAGGCTTATTATTTGGATGATGAGGGTCGCCGCCCTTGCCAGAGGGAAAGAACAGCTTGCCAAGGAACAAGCCAAAGCGGCGGAAGGAGAGCGTCGAGGGAAGGCACCTTTGACAGACCCAACTCATCCTTCGGCTTTGGTTGACATCGATATTATTGCCTCCAGTTCCCACTCTCCGTGATGCAGCACAGGAGGTAGGTTCGATCGCCTTAAGTTGTGAAGTGCATAACGACTTACATTTGAACGTGCTTAATGCTGCAATACAAGGTGAAAGGACGCATTCCTTAGGTCGCACACGACCTAATGAAGGTCGCTCACGACCTAACGTAATGATGAGTCGTCCAAGCGACCTAATAAGGCAAAAGGACCAACCTAGAGAGCTACAAGAACCGGGGCAACATGTTTTAGGTTGGTTGCGACCTAGTGGAGAAGGCTTACGTCGCTCACGACCTAACCGAGGGCAGAAGACGGAAGGCGCAGAGAGTTCACGACCTAGTACATTGGTAACTCGTCCACACGACCTAACGACTTATGATCAATGTCTTACTAAAGTTGACTTATGTGAAGACTTAGGTCGTTTGGGAATAGGTCGCTCGGAATTAAGTCGCTCGGAGTTAGGTCGTTCCAATAAAGGACGATCAGATAAGTCGTTGCAACGACCCACGACCTAGTTAGGTCTCATGAAGTGGTGCAGAGGTTATTCTCTTGAGTCGGTTGGGGTTAAGTCGTGTCAATTTTAAGTCGTTGTAATTCTGTGTTGTAACTGTTAAGTCGCGTGAATGTATAAGTTGTAACCCGTGTGTATTTAGGTCATTGATTGATAAGTCGTTCATGTTATGTATATGTTGAGAATGTTCTTTTAAGTCGTGTGTTGCTTGTATATGTTGTTAAGTCGTTGTACTCAGGTCGGTTTCTATGTGTGATGAAAACAGTGTGTTAGGTCGGTGCTGATCCATGTTAGGTCGTAGGTCGCTTAAACAGCCTATGTTAGGTCACGCACTATTGTTAAGTCGTGAGTGTGTGTGGTGTTGTAATAAGTTGATTCGCATATTGATAGGTCGCTAGCGACCTAAGTTGGGTCGTATTTTTTTCGAGTTGTAACGCCTATAAATAGGCAAGGTGAGTCATTTGTAAGAGGTTGATTTTGGAATAAACTCTTGTTTTGTTAGCTTTGTTCTTTCATTAAATTGGTAGTTGAGTGTGATCTCCTATCTCCACTTTTGGTTATTCGAGTGCGCTCGAATCAACGATCGTTGAAGCCAATTCGTGGAATCAAGTGTGCTTGATCAACGCTCGAAGAATTGTAGGTCTTCTTTCACGGTATCGTGCGCGATCAACGTGTCAGAGATAGCTAGAATTTGGTGTCTTCGGATCAACGAATTTGGGCCTTGCAGTATTTTCAATCCACCGATTGCCATTTTCACCGTTTCGTTTAATTTTCGTATTTCCACTGCATCATTATTGGTATCAGAGCGAGACTTAGCCAATCATAGCTAAGCCGAGTCTTGGAGCCGTGTATTGTTGAAGTTTGTCGTTCATCGTGTTCATCGCAAAGTTGCAACAAGATTAGAGTGTTTGATCCATATTCCTTTGGATCAAAGTGTGGAAATTGTTTGAAATTGCACGGGAAAGTTTTGCGAGCCAAGGAAGTGTAGAGCCGAGCTAAGCCTTAGGTCGTTCCATTTTTGTGCGAACTAAGTGGAAGGCCGAGAGTTGAAAATTGAAGTTTGTATTTGAGTTTGTTGAAGTATTTGTAATTTGTGTTGAAGATTATTTGATTCAATCATGCCGCCGAGAAGAGCTAACCGCCATCAAAATGTTGAAGCGTTGTATAGAAGGGAAGAAGCCGAGCAGATGGAACAACGCATTAATGAGAAATTTGATGAAGGTATTGGGAAGTTAGAGAAATTGATGAATGACTTGAATCAAAGTCAAAGGAGAAGGTCGCCAGTCTCGAACCATGGAGGAAATAGAGTTTCGCCATCGGTTATGGAAGCGAGAAGGGTGTCGCCATAATCTTTTACAGAAAGAAGAGAAACATCAATTTCATCGAGGAGAGGTCACCATGACTATGGACATGAAGAGAGAAGAACTCCACGTGAGTTTGAGGATGAACCATATAGAGATGAAGAGAGACATGGTAGAAGGGACATGCGTGATCGAAGGGATGTTGATGGTCGAGATCGATATAGACATACATTTGATTTTGATGAAGATGGTGATAGAGCTAGCATTCATTATCGAGATCGAGACCAAGTTCGAAATTCATATCGGAATGTAGATGATGATCGATGATAGGAGTCGGGTATGAAGATGGAAATTCCTGAATTTAAAGGTGGAATGGTAGCGGAAGAATTTTTGGATTGGTTGTCTAATGTTGAAGAGATCTTTGATTTCAAGGAGGTTCCTGAGCATAGAAGAGTGAAGTTGGTTGCTACTAGGTTGAGGGGAAGAGCTATGGCGTGGTGGCAGCAAACCAAACTTACACGAGAACGGATGGGGAAGTCAAAGATTGAATCATGGGAGAAGATGAAGAACTGATGAAAGCTACATTTTTACCTTACAATTATCAGTCACTCGTGTATCAAATGTTGCAGAATCTGAGACAAGGGACAAAGACTGTTAATGATTATGCTGATGAATTTTATCAACTAATTGCTCGTAATGACATTATGGAGACAGAGGAACAATTGACTGCTAGGTTTGTTGGAGGGTTGAGAATGCAGATTCAAGACATGGTTAATATGTTTGATCCTAAATCTGTAGCAGAAGCACATCAGAAAGCGTTGGCTTGGGAGAAGCAGGGAAGACGAGGAGGTGGTGTGTTTCCAAGTTCCAATTTTCAAAGCAAGGGCGCTAGTGGGAGTTCCAATGTTTCTAAAGCTGTCAATAAACCAGTTGTGAATGATGTCGCGAAGGAAAAGGTCAACAACAATTTCAAACGTTATAATTGCCAGGAAGTGGGTCACAAGAGTAATGAATATACGAAGCCGAAGAAACGAACTATGATTGCTGAAGTTGAAGGTGAGGATGTTGGTGAAGGTTATTCTAGTCCAGTTGAAGAGGATGAACAGGATGTCACGTCGGGAGATGAAGGATGTAATCTAATGATGAGGAGGTCTTGTTTAATACCGAAGCAGGAAGAAGAGGCTAGTTGGTTGAGGAGTAACATCTTTCAGTCAACGTGCACTGTTCTGGGGAAGGTTTGTAAATTTGTGATTGACGCAGGAAGTTGAGACAATATTATTTCTACCGAAGCTGTGAGAAAGTTGAAGCTGAAAACGGAGAAGCACCCAAATCCTTACAAGTTAGCGTGGTTGAGAAAAGGAGGAGATGTGAAGGTGGACAGGCGAGTTCAAGTTCCATTTTCTATTGGGAAGAAGTATAAGGACGAGATCTGGTGTGATGTTGTGGAAATGGATGTTTGTCACTTGCTTTTGGGAAGACAATGGCAGTATGATCGAGCAGTGCAGCATGATGGTCGAACTAAAAAGCTTTATGTTTGAAGGTGTTAAGATCATTTTGGTTCCAAAGAAGAGACAGCAAGGAGAGAGAAAATCAGAGGAGATTGAGGAGCTGAAGACTTTGTTGACTTTGAAGGAATTCATTGAAGAAGTCGAGGAGAGTCCAGAGGTATTTTTGTTGATTGGACGTGAAGTAACTGAATCTGTTGAAATTCCAGAGGAAGTAAAGCCGTTATTGGAAGAATTCAGAGATGTATTTCCTGAGGAGTTACCGAGGGAGTTACCACCGTTGAGGGATATTCAGCATCAGATTGATCTTGTGCCAAGGGCAGTATTACCACACAGACTGCATTACAGGATGAGTCCTAAGAAGCATGAGGAACTGAGAAGGCAGGTGGAGGAGTTGTTAGAATAGGGGCGTGTTCAGGAGAGCTTGAGTCCTTGTGCAGTGCCAGCTTTATTGGTGCCAAAGAAGGATGGTTCGTGGAGGATGTGTACGGATAGTCGGGCTCTAAACAAGATCACTGTGAGATACAGGTTTCCTATGCCGAGGTTCGATGATTTGATTGATCAGTTGAGTGAGGCGGTTGTGTTTTCAAAGATTGACTTGAGGAGTGGATACCATCAGATTCGTATTAGATCGGGTGATGAGTGGAAGACTGCTTTTAAAACCAGGGAGGGTTTATACGAATGGTTGGTTATGCCATTTGGTTTATCAAACGCTCCTAGTACTTTTATGAGAGTGATGAACCAGATTTTTAGACCATTCAGTGGGATATTTATGGTTGTTTACTTTGATGATATTTTGATTTACAGTAGGAGTACGGAAGAGCACATCCAACATTTGCAAGAAGTACTATTGATTCTACGACAAGAGCAGTTCTATGCCGCAGCAAAGAAGTGTGTGTTCATGACGCACAGTGTTTTTTTTGGGATATGTTCTGTCGAAGGAAGACATTCAAGTGGATGAGAGTAAAGTGGAAGCCATCAGGAGTTGGCCACAGCCCAAGACAATTACTGAAGTGAGGAGCTTTCATGGGTTGGTATCTTGTTATCGAAGATTCATTCCACATTTTAGCAGTGTGATGACACCTGTAACCGATTGCATGAAGGGAATGAAGTTTGCATGGTCAGAGGAAGCAGGGGTTGCTTTTGAGAAGGTCAAGACACTATTGACGTCGGCACCAATACTAGTTTTGCCGGATTTTCAGTTATTGTTTGAGCTACATACTTATGACGTTGAGTTTTGAGTGGGTTTGGAGGAGTATTGAGTCAGAGTGGAAGGACAGTTGCTTATTTCAGTGAGAAGTTATCTGGAGCCAAGTTGAGATACAACACTTATGACGTTGAGTTTTACGCAATTGTTAAAGCAGTGAAGCGCTGGAGACATTATCTGTTTCAGAAGGAATTTGTTCTTTATACGGATCATGAAGCTTTGAAGCATTTGCAAGGGCAGGACAAGATTTCAGCGATGCACGCTTCATGGATCGCGTATTTGCAGCAGTTTACTTTTGTTGTGAAACACAAATCAGGGGTGACGAATCATGTAGCTGATGCTTTGAGCAGGAGGAATCATTTGTTGACAACGATGAAGGTTGAAGTGACAGGATTTGAACTATTGCCAGAATTGTTTGACGAAGGTCCTTACTTTGCAAAGTTTGTTGAGAAAGTTAAGGATGGGAGTACAGATGAGTTTGTATTGGTAGACAGATTCTTATTCAAAGGGAATCGATTATGCGTACCAGATGGCAGCTTGAGAATGAAGATTATCAAGGAGTTGCATGAAGAAGGACATGTAGGACGAGATCGCACATTGCATTTGATTTCTCAATCTTATTTTTGGCCGTCGATGAAGCGGGAAGTTGAAAGATTTGTGGAGAGATGTCATGTTTGTCAAATTTCGAAAGGGACAGCGACAAATGCGGGTTTGTATATGCCATTACCTATTCCTGCAAAACCATGGGTGGACATTAGCATGGATTTCGTGTTGGGTTTGCCGAGGACTCAAAGGGGAAATGACTCGATATATGTTGTGGTGGATCGTTTCTCGAAGATGGTACATTTTGTTGCTTGTAAGAAGACGGAAGATGTAATTCATGTGGCACAGTTATTCTTTAGAGAGATCTATCGCTTGCATGGTTCACCAGAATCTATTGTTTCAGACAGGGATACCAGATTTCTGAGTTATTTTTGACTAAGTTTGTGGAAGATGGTGGGAACGAAGCTGAATTTCAGTAGTGCTTACCATCCGCAAACTGATGGACAGACGGAGGTTGTGAACAGATCGTTGGGAAATTTATTACGGTGTCTTGTGAAGGATAATCTGAAGAGTTGGGATGTGAAGTTATGTTAAGCGGAGTTTGCTCATAATCATGCTATCAACCGTAGTACGGGTTTCAGTCCATTTTCAGATTGTATATTCAAGCTTACCAAAAGGGCCGTTGGATTTAACGATAGTGCCGCAACTAAAGGGGATAGTTAAACGAGCTGCTGATTTTGTTGATGGGTTGGCAGAATGCCATAGAATCGTTCAGGAACGATTGGAGAAGACATATGAGAGGTATAAACGATCTGCGGATTTGAAGCGATGAAGTGTTGAGTTTAATGAAGGAGATTCAGTATATGCTGTCTTAACAAAGGATCGTTTTCCAGTGGGAGCATACAATAAACTTAAAGCTCGAAAGATTGGTCCTGTAAAGATTGCGAAACGGATCAATGAAAACGCTTTTAGGTTGAAGCTGCTGGAGGATGTGTACACTTCTGATGTGTTTAATGTTAAACATCTTATACCTTATTATGGAGATGAACAATCCGATGGGGAAGGACTTTTAAATTCGAGGATGAATTTCTCCCAACCAGGGTAGGATGATGCAGTCCAGGAGGTAGGTTCGATCGCCTTAAGTTGTGAAGTGCATAATGACTTACATTTGAACATGCTTAATGCTACAATACAAGGTGAAAGGACGCGTTCCTTAGGTCGCACACGACCTAATGAAGGTCGCTCATGACCTAACGTAATGATGAGTCGCCCAAGCGACCTAATAAGGCAAAGGGACCAACCTAGTAAGCTACAAGAACCGGGGCAACATGTTTTAGGTCGGTTGCGACCTAGTGGAGAAGGCTTAGGTCGCTCACGACCTAACCGAGGGCAGAAGACGGAAGGTGCGGAGAGTTCGCGACCTAGTACATTGGTAACTCGTCCACACGACCTAACGACTTATGATCAATGTCTTACTAAAGTTGACTTATGTGAAGACTTAGGTCATTTGGAAATAGGTCGCTCGGAATTAAGTCGCTCGGAGTTAGGTCGTTCCAATAAAGGACGATCAGATAAGTCGTTGCAATGACCCACGACCTAGTTAGGTCGCATGAAGTGGTGCAGAGGTTATTCTCTTGAGTCGCTGGGGGTTAAGTCGTGTCAATTTTAAGTCGTTGTAATTCTGTGTTGTAACTGTTAAGTTGCGTGGATGTATAAGTCGTAACCCGTGTGTATTTAGGTCGTTGATTGATAAGTCGTTCGTGTTATGTATATGTTGAGCCGTTTAGATGTATGTTCTTTTAAGTCGTGTGTTGCTTGTATATGTTGTTAAGTCGTTGCACTCAGGTCGGTTGCTATGTGTGATGAAAACAGTGTGTTAGGTCGGTGCCGATACATGTTAGGTCGTATGTCGCTTAAACAGCCTATGTTAGGTCGCGCACTATTGTTAAGTCGTGAGTGTGTGTGGTGTTGTAATAAGTTGAGTCGCATATTGATAGGTCGCTAGCGACCTAAGTTGGGTCGTGTATTGTTCGAATTGTAATGTCTATAAATAGGCAAGGTGAGACATTTGTAAGAGGTTGATTTTGGAATAAGCTCTTACTTTGTTAGCTTGGTACTTTCATTAAATTGGTAGTTGAGTGTGATCTCCTATCTCCACTTTTGGTTATTCGAGTGCGCTCGAATAAACGATCATTGAAGCCAATTCGTGGAATCAAGTGCGCTTGATCAACGCTCGAAGAATTGTAGATCTTCTTTCACGGTATCGTGCGCGATCAACGTGTCAGAGATAGCTAGAATTCGGTATCTTCGGATTAACGAATTTGGGCCTTGCAGTGTTTTCAATCCACCGATTGCCATTTTCACCATTTCATTTAATTTTCGTATTTCCGCTGCATCACTCTGCCTCCTGCCAAAGCCGAAACTGAAACTACAACTGCTCATGCAGAAGACAAGGCCCAAGAAGACACCGAAGCCCAAGATTTTGAAATTGACGTGATAAAGCCAATCTCTCCAGGTAACTTCAATACTGATCCAGCTCAAGTGGACTACTCGTTTGCTTCACATGAGCTCGATGAACTTCTTGCTTATTACTTAAACCTCAACGTGCCACTATCTCCTCTCTTTGTGAGAAATACTGATGTTAACTTTTCTTCTTCTGTAGTCAAAACAACAAGTGTTGTACAAGCTTCGCCTCCTCCAGTGGTTGCCCATCCACCTCTTCAAGTTACTCCTTCTTCTGCTTCTCAACCGGGGTCGCAAGAAGAACAAATAGGAGCTCTTCAAGACTTAGATGCCCGGCCGCTTCACCAGAGCAGATATCTGAAGAACTTGAGGAGGTGAGAGGACCCTGGAGAAATTCACTGCCGATGATACAAAGCTGATTGATCTTATCACCCCGGGCAGCGAATCTTCTGCAAACAAGAGAGGAAAGCGTGGAGTTTCAAAGAAGAAGAAGGGCACTTCTGCTGGCGGTGAGAAAACGGAAGAGGACCCAATAGCACCTCTTTCTCCTTCTTCCCCGACTCGTTCAGGCCGACTCAAGAAGTTAACCATTAGGCCAGGCGAGGGCTCTAAAGGCGGCGGGAAGAAGAAGTAATGGGCCTGGTTTTATCCTTCTTGTTCTGCTTTTTTGCTTTTTGCTTGTATATAAAACTTGTATTGACCTGAGATTGTGCGGGTACCGGCCCCCGCTTTTTGAAACCTGCACACGTATACAAATCTTTTATTGTATGGAATAGAATGACTCTTTTTACTTGTACAATCTTTTGTCTGTATTTGTAAATGCATTTATTCCTTATTTTCACACAAGTTTCGTTATGTTCCTTGTATGATATTGCAGTGAACTCGTGGTATGTTGCTTGAGCATTGCTTTTATTAATACAGCTATATTATATTGCCCCCATATCACGGCTCATTGCAATCTTCTCCATTTTGAGGAGACTTATACTCTTACTTTGAAGAATAATTCTTCCATTTCGAGGAAGTATTATTCTGCTCTAGTAGAGTATGCCTTGTATTGGAGATGTTTTCTTCTTTTTTTTAAAAGAAGTTTTTGCACTTCAACTTTCGGAGATAGCCACTTTTATTTTTGAGAAGTGGATTCCTCTACGCGATAAAGCGAGCCTCCGAAGAGGGCTTTGATTTGTTTGCTAGAAAGTTATATCTCATCACTAAGTGGATCCACGAAGTAGATGCAAGCTACCTAACTAGACGTTTGTTTGCACAAACGATCACAATTAACTAGTGAGGGCCTGGAACCTTCACTTTGGGAAGGTGCCCCATCGGTGGGTCTAACAACGACTTTTTCAAGAGATACATTTCATATTTGGACGTGCCACGTTAGAGGGTTTTATTTGTTTTTTTTGTGCCTCCGAAGAGGGCTTTTTTGTTTGTGCCTCTGAAGAGGGATTTTTTGTTTGTGCCTCCGAAGAGGGATTTTTTGTTTGTTTGCCAGGAAGGTTGCATCTCACAGTTAAGTGGGTCCACGGAGCAGACGCAAGCTACCTAACTGGATGTTTGTTTGCACAAACGATCACAATTAACTAGCAACGGCCTGGTGCCTTCACTTTGGGAAGGTGCCCCTTTGGTGGTCTCACCAACCTTTTTGGTTGAGAGACCAGATTCCATTTTGGCTGTTTTTTGTCTGCTTGCCCATGTCTTTTCACCATCTGCCCCTCAGTGATTCCTCATTATCATTTCCAAGTACATGTTCCTTTCTTTTGCAAGTTATTTGCCTTTTCCCCTTTTTTCCAGAGAAGTGTATCTCATTGTTAAGTGAATCCATGTGATAGACGCAAGCTACCTAACTGGATGTTTGTTTGCACAAATGATCTCAATCAACTAGCAAGGGCTGGAACCTTCACTTTGGGAAGGTACCCCTTCGGTGGAATCACCAACTGTTTGTGAGAAGCACTTCTTATGTAGGAATTGAATATGGAATTTTTGTGGCTTGACATTTGTTTGTTGAGTGATTTGTAGGAATCGCTTGGCCTTGTGATGTGTTGAATAGGTAAGCTTTGCTTTGGTGGCCTACAATATTAAATCGACATTTTAGCAATATATTTAAGATATTTGCATATCGAAATGAAACAGGCATTTTATAGCAGTAGAGAACACAAGACTTATAGTAAAATCAGTGTGAATCAATACAAGAATGATACATCCATAATCATTTTACAAATTTAAGCGTAGCTTCTAAGTAAAATATGGACGCAAGTGATTGCTGTTCCAGACTCTCGAAATTGGATCTCCTTCGACAGTTGTGAGCTTGAAAGTGCCATCAAGAAGTTTTTTGCCTATGATGCATCCCAGTTTGGCCTAAATACTCCTGTTGCTGTCATGACCCTTTTCAAGACTATATCTCCAATTTCAAAGCAACATTGGCGAATTTTAGAATTGAAGTGCCTGGCTATCCGTTGCTGATGGGCTGCAACTCTGAGCTGAGCCTCTTTTCTTCTTTCATCAAGTAAGTCAAGTGCTTCAAGTTGTAGCTTTTCATTTTCAGCTTGGTTGAAATGAATTCTCCTGTGTGAGGGGACCTCTATTTCCACTGGAATCATTGCTTCTGATCCATATGCTAATAAGAATAGAGTGTGCCCAGTCGCAGTCTTGTGGGTAGTTCTGTATGCCCAAAGTGCTAGTGGCAACTTATCGACCCAACCACCTTTTGCTTTTTCCAACTGTGTTTTGATGGTTGATTTGACAATTTTGTTCATTGCTTCCACTTGACCGTTTGCCTGCGGTTGAGCCACTGCTGAGAAGCTTTTTTGGATCTTGAATCGCCTGCAAAAGTCTCGGAATTCTTCGCTTTCGAATTAGGTACCATTGTCTGTGATTATCTTCTGAGGTACACCATACCTGCAAATGATATTCTTACTCATAAAGTTTATCATCTTTTTAGAGGTAATAGTAGCCAATGGTTCAGATTCAGCCCATTTAGTGAAATAATCAACAGCAGCAATAGCATATTTGATTCCGGACTTGGCAATCGGCAAAGGTCCAACGAGATCTATCCCCCAAATGGTGAATGGCCATAGACTGACCATCTGTGTTAGCTTGGTGGAAGGTGCTCTTGGGATTTTTGGAAATCTCTGGCATCTGTCACACTTTCGGGAGTAGCTAGCAGCGTCTCGATTAATATCTGGCCAAAAATACCCATAGCGGAGAATTTTTCTTTGCTAGAGTTTGGCCACCTGAATGATCCTCACACTCTCCTCCGTGTACCTCAGCTAAAATTGTCTTAGCCTCTTCCTTGGTTACGCATCGGAGTAATGACATCGAGAATCCTCGTCTGTACAATCGGCCATCTTGAATTACATATCTCGGGGCTTTTCTTAACAGCTTCTGGCGCTCTTTTGAGTTTTCTGGCAGGCAGCCGTTGATTAGATTCCTTGATCGGGGTCATCCACGACTCCTGCTCTTGAAATACAGCCATAATCCAGTCAATATCCATCTCATCAATACTTGGAGCTGGCAAGACTTCCACAGGGACCAATCCCAATAATTAAGCTTCGCTAGAGCTTGAATATTTTGCGAGAGAATCTGCCTTCATGTTCTCTTCCCGGGGTATATGGCTTATTGTATAATGATCAAAATCATCAAGAAGCTCCCACGCCTTTGACAAGTAAGCAGGCAGATTTCCTCCTTTAGTTTGAAACTCTTTCTTGACTTGGCATACAATAAGCTGGGAATCACTAAAGATCTGCAATACTTTGATGTTCAGTTCTTTCGCAATCTTCAAGCTGGCAACAAGAGCTTCATATTCTGCTTTATTATTTATCGAAGGAAATTCTAATCTTAATGCATAGAACAATGATCGCCCTTTGGGAGTTTCAAGCACAACCCCGGCTCCGAAACAATAGTCATTTCTTGCACCATCAACATATAATTTCCATCGGATCGGGATGTCATCAGTCACCTCTTCCTCACTGTCACATTTATCTGAGTATTATGCAATGAAGTCCGCTAAAGCTTGTCTATTGATTTCTCTTCAGGGATGGTAGGTGATATCATATTGGCTGTGTTCAATATTCCACTTCAGAAGACGACCCGAAGTTTCAGGGCGAAATAGGACTTGCTTTAGAGGTTGATCATTGAGGACTTTAATAGGATGAGCTTGGAAATATGGCCTCAACTTTCTAGATGCAATCAACAGACAGTAGGCGAGCTTTTCCAACTTTGAATAATTCATTTCTGCCCCAGTGAATCTTTTACTGATGTAATAAACCTGGCGCTGAACTTTTGCGTCTTCCCGTACCAGTGCTACACTGAGAGCATGAGATGAAACAGCTAAATATATGAAAAGTCTTCACCATTGCTGGGCTTAGAAAGTACTGGAGGCGTTACCATTTGAAGATTCAGTTCATCAAAAGCTTTCTGACATTCAAGAGTCCATTCAAAGTTTTTCTTTCCTTTGTTCAGAGCGTCAAAGAAGGGAATGCATTTATCAGTGGCCCTGAAAATAAACCGACTCAAAGCAGCGACTTTTCCGTTCAGGCTTTGCAATTCCTTCTTTGTCCTAGGGGCTTTGACTTCTCTTAAAGCAGTAATCTGAGAAGGATTAGCTTCGATGACCCCTAGCACTCATAATGAAACCCAAGAATTTTCCGGACTCTAACCCGAATGAACATTTCAAAGGATTTAGCTTCATCCCATACTTTCAGAGGACCGCGAACATTTCTGCCCAATGATCCATGTGGTCTACTGCCTTCTTCGATTTCACCAACATATCATCAACATATACTTCCATAGTCTTGCCAATCTGGGGTTTGAACATGGCATTTACAAGTCTTTGATAAGTTGCCCCCGCGTTCTTTTGTCCGAAGGGCATGACATTATAGCAGTAAAGACCAGCATCAGTGATGAAGCTTGTGTCCTCCTGATCTGGTTCATGGATCATGATTTGATTATATCCTGAGTAAGCATCCATAAAAGACAATAATTCATGCCCGGCTGTTCCATCCACCAACTGATCAATCTAAGGTTACGAGAAACAGTCATTGGGGCATGCTTTGTTCAAGTCTGAAAAGTTGATGCATACTCTCTACTTTCCATTTGCTTTTTTAACCAACACCGGATTAGAAACACAATTCGGATTAGTGTATTCTCTGATGAAGCCATTTTCCATGAGCCGATCTACTTCTTCTTTTAATGCTTTCGACCTTTCAGGACCCTGGGTTCTTCTTTTCTGCTTTACGGGTGTGAATTTTGGATCAATATTCAAAGCATGCACTGCAATTTCAGGAGATATTCCACAGATGTCAGCATGACTCCAAGCGAATACATCCAGGTTTGCTTTTAAGAATGATATCAACATATTCTGAACCGTCACACCGAGTTGTGAACCCACATTCAGCACCTTGTTTGGATCATTCAGGTCAACAGGTACTGGCACCGTCACTTCCACCGGCACCACTCTACTCTCCCCTGCACTGGTTTTTCTGGGATCAATCTCTTTTCGTGGACCACTATGCTCACCGGTGCAGGGTCCACCCCATAATTGCTACAAGGTAGGCTCTTTGATGTGGAGTGGAGCTGCCACATCCGTACCCATTCCTCTCTTCTTTGCCTCCCGTACCTCCGTGAGATAGCATTCTCGCCCAGCATTTTGGTCCCCCTTCACAACGCCGACGCCATTATCAGTGGGGAACTTTATAGTCGGGCACCATGGGGCGAGAATGGCTTTGAATGCAACAAGAGTTGGTCTACCTAAGAAGGAATTGTAAACGGAGAATTCATCAACAATCACAAAAGTTTGTTTTCCTATCACCTTCTTTTCTCCTTCTCCAAGCTCTACAAATAAGTCAATAGTCCCTATAGGCTGTTTGGGTTCTCTAATGAACCCAACAATTTTCTGTAAGGAAGCTTGGACATCAGCCATGGGAATTTTCATCTGATCAAATGTCTTTCTGAAGAGAACATTGCAAGAGGCGCCGCAGTCAATAAGCACCCTTCTCACAGTGGCCGGTCCGATGCCTACAGATATCACCAAGTGATCTATGGTGGGAGCCTCAACAGCAACAGAGTCTCTAGCCGGAATATGATGTCATCGTTAAAAGTTCTTTGCTGTTTTAAAGGTGTAGCATCTTCCAAGACAAAAACATTTTCTTCCGCTGTGGCATATCTCAAAGCGTGAGCATATCTCTCCATCTCACCCCAACTTCTGCCCGCTGGATGAGGACCCCATGTGATAACATTAATGGCAGGCCTCTCAGATTAATGCGTTGTAGTCCTCTCACCTGAGCCTGATTGATGAGCAGGAACTTGTTGCTCCTGAGTAGATGAGGTCGAGTCACTTCTGTTTCTCTTCACATATTGTTGTAGTTTATTCTATCTCAACAGCTCTTCAATCAAACTCTTTAAATGGCGACATTCATTAGTGTCATGGCCAGGTTGATTGTGGAACCGAAAAAATCTCCCATTATGCACAACATTTTTCCCAGGCTTTATCTCAGGTGGTTTAGGGTATTCACCAGGATCCTTGGTTGCGAGAAAGATATTTTCTGGTGTATCAGTTAAGGAAGTAAAATCTGATGGTTTAAAGCGGCGATTTTTCTTCGCATCTTTCTGCTTTTTTCCACTGTTATTCTTCCTCTTCTGGCCACCAAATTCCTTTCTGTTAGAAGCATCATTGTTATTCTCAACTTCATTCACAACTACTTTTGCTAGCGCAACAAGTCTTTCTAAGCTCATAAGTTCATCGGCCTTCTTGTAGAACTTCTCAAGTGAATTTGGCTCTTTCATCTTTAGCCATTTTTCAAATTCACTTGATTTGTCAATAGCTCGCATCAAGTAAGTCAGCATCATCCGAGGCTCTACATTATCAACTTCGGCCAAGGCTATATTAAAGCGGTTTAAGAAAGATTTGATAGACTCTCCGGGGCATTGTTCGAGGCTGGATAGTGAAATTATGTCCTTGGCCTTCGAAGCATATAACCTGAACTGATCTTTGAATTTCCGAGTTAGGTCGGAGAACTAATCCACGGATCGAACTGGCAGCTTCGTGAACCAAAGCAAGGCCACTCCCTCCAAGTACACAGGAAAGTATCTGCACTTGATCTCATCTGTTGCTTTGGCACCTGTCATATGCTAGTCATACTTGTATAAGAACTGGTTAGGATCGCTTGTCCCCCGATAAGCTGGAATAGTGGGGGGAACAAACTTCTTCGGAAATTCAGCCTTTAGAATTCTTTCAGTAAAAGAAGTCTTGCTTGGAGCAAACCCCCAGTCACTTTCATTTTCCTCCCTTTGTAAGCTTTCCATCATAATTTGTCGAATCATTCCCGAGGGGTACTCCTCATCGTTTAGAGGCTCCGCGGGATAGACGTCAGCTACTTTTTCGGAAGTTTGCTTGGACAAACGTTCACGAAGAGTTGGCTGCGGCCTTGAACCTTCAGCTTAGGGAGGTGCCCCTTCGACGGTGCCAACAGCCCTCTGAGGAATACTTTTCCCTTGGGAATCATGAACATCCTCAGCAAAGGTTTCTTCGTTATTTTCTGGTTGCTGATTAACTCCAAGCAAAGCATTCAACCTGTTTAACATCAAAGTGTTCTGGGCTTCCATTTGTTGATACAACCCAGACACTACAGCGTCCAATTCCGCCCGTATGATTCCAACACTAGGAGCCGCTTGATTTGATGCGGGAGAAGTGGCGGTGTTGTCATAAGCATTTCCAAATCTAGTAGATCTACTTTTTCTTCCAGAAGCCATAATTTCGGATAGACTTCCAGTTCTTAGGCAAAGTCTTTCAACAAATCTTTGTGAAGCAATGATGACAACACCTGTTTGTAAGCGAGAGGTCCTGAGTTCAATTCTCAGTGATAGCACCTGTTATTCCATTTTTGGTCAAAACTGGAATATCAACAAATTGGCAAGGAATTATGGATATCAAGATTGGAGATCGGTTGGAATCAAGGCTACGATCGATATCGTCAAAATTTGGTTGAACTCCGATCAGGACAAAATTAATTGGAGATGATGATAAGGATTAGGAAAAGCTACGTTTCAAATTTCAGGTTAATCGGAGTTCATATGAAGGAGTTATGATCGACGCAAGGTAGGAAGGGCATGGCTGTTCGAACCCATCAAGGTGTTCATTTCGAACCCATCAGGTTCGAATCGATCGAAGGCACACAAGGTTCGAATCGATACACTTCGAATCGATTGGTATGGATTCGGCTCTGTGAAGTTCGCATCAGATGTTGCTTCGACTCGATAGTGTTCGAATCGATCGAGTTATTGGTTCGACTCAATAGGCTCGTATCGATCAGATAGGAAGGGTAGATGGATCTCGGTTCGATGGCAGCAAACCTAGAGTGGTAGCAAGCATGTGGAGGTTCTTCGAATCGATGTGCTTCGCATCGATCAGGATGGGTGCAGATGGCTCATTTCGACTCCAGTCTCGTTCGTATCCATCAGGTGAGAGCTTCGTTCATATCCATCAGGTGAGAGCTTCGTTCGAATCCATCAGGTGAGGCCTCGTTCGTATCCATCTTTCACGACCACTTCGTATCGATATCCCCATACTCATTTCGAGTCGACCATATCACGTGGGATCGATTCGAAGTGAACTCCAGGAACCGATGCGAAGAGAGACGCAAGTTAATGGATACGAACATGACCGTTGTGAAGTTATGGATAAGGACGAAGCGTGGAAAATGGATACGAACGCGTCTTCAGGAAGGAAAGCATTCAACACGGCGACAAAGGGGGGTCGACCCAAAGAAATAGCGCCACGTCATCGGTACGCACACGCTTTGGATGGATTCGAAGCATGGGTTCGAAGCATGGGTTCGAAGCATGGATTCGAAGGCGACAGGCAACGGACAACCCCAAATTCGAATCCATCATATCTTCCAAACCGTTGATCCAAATGCAATGAAATTTTCATAGGAGCTTACATACATGTTGAAGAATGTTCACACCAAATTTCAACTCAATTGGATGGTTTCTTGATCGATTCGAACCTTATTTCGAATCGATCCCAAAGTGGGCCCGGATCTCCAGGTTTCGGGCGAGTGGGCCCCCTCACGTGCCTGAAGCGGTCTTCCCGGATTTTAGGAGAAATATCAGCCTCCTACGCTTATAAATAGATCCCCTGGTCATTCAGAAAAGGGGTCGGAGAATTTGGAGAGAGAAAGCACTATAATTACTGCTGCCAGAATCATTCCATAACATCATTACTGCTGTTTATTTCGAGTTTTGGACTTGGTAACTGCTGTAATTATCTGTAATCATCAAGGATAATCAATAAAAAGGATAAAAAACTTTGGAGTGGACGTAGGCCGGAGATAGCCGAACCACTATAAAACTTGTGTCCCTGTTCTTTACTTTTGGATTGCTGTTTAATATTTGCTGAGATCTGAGATTTGTGTTTGGATATTATTGATTTGTATTCATACGCTGGTGCTTTCACGGTATTCGGGGTTTGTGACCAATTTTGGCGCAAACATTTTGGTGCTTTCACTGAGAAGGACTAGCACCCGCTACATCGGATTTGGAGTTTGGATTTGAAGAAGTTCGCGGAGTTTCGATTTGAAAACAATGACTAGGCAAAACAGTAGAAGGCAAAGAGCTGAGCGAAGCCAACAGGAAGGAAGTCAACAAGCATCCTCCAGAGCTGGGGAAGGACAGGCTTCAATCTACATAACTCGGGATGAAATGGAGGCTATGGAAAATTCTTTGCAAGAGAGATTGTTGAAGAGCCAACAGGAAATGATGCAGGCTTTCTTTGAGCAAATAAGAGCTGTAGGGATGCAGAACCTAGGGATAGCAACAGCCGCTGTGGACGCAGGACGAGGGACTAGGGTTGTGGAACCCAATGGATGACAGGATACAGAGCCACAAAGCAATCAACAAGGGCTTGGGGACAGGCCCACAGGATCCAACACAGGAGGACCTCTGGAAGGAGTTCAACAGGCTAGAACCAACTTTGCTACTAACGAGCCACATGAAGAGTATGCGCCGGAGTTCCCTCGGGGGCAACCCCCGACAGACAACGCTGGGTTGGTAGAGACGATTAGAAAAACTGTGCGAGGTGGTTTGGCCAAAGGAGACTTGGAAGGAGTGAACAGGAGTCCGTTTGCTCGGGAAATAAGGATGGCTCAGAATCCACCTAAGTTTAAGTTGCCTAGCATTGAGGTATATGATGGAAAGGCAGATCCAACAGATCACTTGATGAGGTACACCAGACATATGGAGGTGCTGGGGGCATCGGAGGAAGTGATGGCCCGATGCTTCCCTTTGTATTTGACGGACTTAGCTGCAATGTGGTTTAGACAGCTGGAAGAAGGATCTATCAGGACTTGGAGGGAATTAGTGGAAAGGTTTTTGGGGCAGTTTTGGGTTCATGTCAAGAGACCGAAGAACGTGATGACATTGACATCGGTAAAGCAAAGAATGGATGAATCGCTTAGAGCTTTTCTAACTCGATTCAGTGCGGCAGTCGCTTCAGTGGATCGGCCTGATCCATCGATGGTTTTAATGGCAGCAGTATCAGGAGTCAGGGAGAACTCGGATTTCAAGGTATCTCTGATACGAGATCCCCCATAAGATCTCGACGAATTCTTTCACGAGGCAGAAAGGTTCCTTCGGCAAGAAGATGCAAGTACGGATTTAAAGGTGAAAAAGGTTAGTGCAACCGAGGTTGGAGCAATATCCAGCGGTGGTTCGGATAAAGACAAAGGAAAAAGGAAATTGGATAATGATTCTGGAAACGCTAGGAGGCGATGGAAGGATCCAAAGTTTTCCACATACACAGGATTGAACGAGACGCTGGAGCTGATATACATGGATACTCGGAATCGCCTTCCCTACCGGAGGCCAGCCAGGAGAGAGCCTTCTGAACGAGAGAGGGCATCAGGGAGGCATTGTCTCTTCCATGACTTAGACGGACATGACATCAACAGCTGCAGGCACTTGAAGGATATAATCGAGGAGCATGTAAGGAATGGACAGTTACAGCAGTATGTCGGAGCTCGGAACGCAACGGTGGAGCAGGAGCAACCACCGACAACCTCTCGCCATGATGATGGGAGACCCAGGGATGGTGGTCGATTGATCATCCACTAATCAGGATAATATGGAATAAGTAGCGAACTATTAGCAAGCAACCAAGTCATTTACACATGTACGGGGGCGGAGATAGCCCCTAGGCATGCTCTGAATGATGATAAACTGCAACTCTATGGTTTATGAAATCTATCTTTTGCTTTTGGATTGGACACTACTTTTCTTTTCGGATTTTGGTTTTGGAGTTTGGATCGAGCTCCTGGTTTTGCTTTCTTTTGATTTAGATTTTTCTTTGGATGATAGTTTCCGGTTTTGAATGCTGGTTTGGTTTTCTGGTTTTGGATTTGGATTTTTTGGGTTTGGATGTTGGATTGGATTTTGATTGGATTTTCATCTGGTTTTTGATAAATGGTCGTCGGGTATGGATTATGCCTGACAAGGGGTGAGTCACTTTGCCCGAACGTGGTAGATTGACTCATTCAGGTCGCTGAGTATGGACTATGCTCAGCGAGGGTCCGGAGTGACCATGATTCGGCCTAAGACTTAGGCCATGTATTATCAATTGCTATTTTCAGGTCGTTGAGTATGGACTGTGCTCAACAAGGGTCCAGAGAGACTGGGATTCGGCTTAGGACTTAAGCCACAGCACTGCTCAACGTCCAGGGACATTGGACCATGGTCGTCAGGTGTGGATTGTGCTTGGCAAGAACCCAGAGAGGTTAGCTCGACGTCCAGGGACACTGGACCACGGTCGTCAGGTGTGGATTACGCTTAGCAAGAACCCGGAGAGGTTATGGATTCGGATATCTACCCGGAGAGGTGCTGGATTCGGTTATTGGCTATTGGATAAGGATGGATTAGGACTCGGTTGTCGAGTTCGGACGGATATGGAATATGGCTATGGACTTCGGGTATTAGATTCGGAACTATTCAAAACACGCCTTGTTATCACAAGGCATCTTTTGGGGGGCAAAGTGTTATCCCATTTTTGGTCAAAACTGGAATATCAACAAATTGGCAAGGAATTATGGATATCAGGATTGGAGATCGGTTGGAATCAAGGCTACGATCGATATCGTCAAAATTTGGTTGAACTCCGATCAGGACGAAATTAAATGGATATGATGATAAGGATTAGGAAAGGCTATGTTTCAAATTTCAGGTTAATCGGAGTTCATATGAAGGAGTTATGATCGATGCAAGGTAGGAAGGGCATGGCTGTTTGAACCCATCAAGGTGTTCATTTCGAACCCATCAGGTTCGAATCGATCGAAGGCACACAAGGTTCGAATCGATACACTTCGAATCGATTGGTATGGATTCGGCTCTGTGAAGTTCACATCAGATGTTGCTTCGACTCGATAGTGTTCGAATCGATCGAGTCATTGGTTCGACTCAATAGGCTCTTATCGATTAGATAGGAAGGGTAGATGGATCTCGGTTCGATGGCAGCAAACCTAGAGTGGTAGCAAGCATGTGGAGGTTCTTCGAATCGATGTGCTTTGCATCGATCAGGATGGGTGCAGATGGCTCATTTCGACTCCAGTCTCGTTCGTATCCATCAGGTGAGAGCTTCGTTCGTATCCATCAGGTGAGAGCTTCGTTCGAATCCATCCGGTGAGGCCTCGTTCGTATCCATCTTTCACGACCACTTCGTATCGATATCCCCATACTCGTTTCGAGTCGACCATATCACGTGGGATCGATTCGAAGTGAACTCCAGGAACCGATGCGAAGAGAGACGCAAGTTAATGGATACGAACATGACCGTTGTGAAGTTATGGATAAGGACGAAGCGTGGAAAATGGATACGAACGCGTCTTCAGGAAGGAAAGCATTCAACACGGCGACAAAGGGGGGTCGACCCAAAGAAATAGCGCCACGTCATCGGTACGCACATGCTTTGGATGGATTCGAAGCATGGGTTCGAAGCATGGATTCGAAGGTGACAGGCAACGGACAACCCCAAATTCGAATCCGTCATATCTTCCAAACCGTTGATCCAAATGCAATGAAATTTTCACAGGAGCTTACATATATGTTGAAGAATGTTCACACCAAATTTCAGCTCAATTGGATGGTTTCTTGATCGATTCGAACCTTATTTCGAATCGATCCCAAAGTGGGCCCGGATCTCCAGGTTTCGGGCGAGTGGGCCCCCTCACGTGCCTGAAGCGGTCTTCCTGGATTTTAGGAGAAATATCAGCCTCCTACGCTTATAAATAGAGCCCCTGGTCATTCAGAAAAGGGGTCGGAGAATTTGGAGAGAGAAAGCATGCTCGGACGCTGCCAGAATCATTCCATAACATCATTACTGCTGTTTATTTTGAGTTTTGGACTTGGTAACTGCTGTAATTATCTGTAATCATCAAGGATAATCAATAAAAAGGATAAAAAACTTTGGAGTGAACGTAGGCCGGAAATAGCCGAACCACTATAAAACTTGTGTCTCTGTTCTTTACTTTTGGATTGCTGTTTAATATTTGCTGAGATCTGAGATTTGTGTTTGGATATTATTGATTTGTATTCATACACTGGTGCTTTCACGGTATTCGGGGTTTGTGACCAATTTTCGCGCAAACAGCACCAAAGATGTTAATGCTAAAAATGCACGCTAACACCCCAGTGTGAATTGGGATATAGAGAAAGCACCACCCATTAGTACGGGAACTAAAAGCAAGTAGAAAATAGTAAGGAGACAACAATTTTTATAGTGGTTCGGCTCAAGTCAAACTTACTTCCACTTAATCTCTTCTATTATCGACTTGATTACAAGTTTCACAATAATTCTTCAATTACAATACAATTAAGGCAAGTAGTTAGAACTTTGATGCATAAAAGCTCTTTGAATTCATGTTGAATGAACTTGATCTTTTCCCCAAGGTTCTTTGAAGTGTCTTTGGCGTTTGAAGTGTTGTAGAAGTCGTGAAAATAGCAAAGTCTTGGCCTTCCAGAAATTCTTCCAGAAAAAATCCCCCTTCAATGCAGAGTAGGCGGGGTATTTATAGGGGAGTTTCGGAGTTAGGTCGTGTGGTGTCATAGGTCATGAGCGACCTAAGGAGTTGCGACCTAAGGGCGATCTCGAGGTAGCATAAGTCGTTGCGACTTAATGGAGCCATCCTGGATGAGATATATGCTGTGAGCGACTTAGCATGTGTAGCACAGGAGCTATCTCGGCTTGCTAAGGTCATAAGCGACCTAATGGAAGAGGTAGTGTGCGTGCGGCTTAACTTTGAAGCTTGCTAGGTTGTTAGGTCGCTATATCCTTAACTCGTTAGGCTGTTGCCTTCATTGAGTCGCTAGGTCGTTGGAGCTCCTTAAATCGTTGAGTCGTGCCATGTTGAGCCGCTCTATGCTTTAGGTCGTTAGGTCGTTTATGCTTTGGATAGTTAAGTCGCTTATTCTCTTAGGTCGTTGAGTCGAATAAGTCGCTAAGTCATGAATAAGAGAGGTGTTAACAAACTGTAAGCAAGAATTTAAGAAAACTGGAAACAAAAAAGGAAAGAAAGTAACCCTGTAAATAGTCTTGAGATAGGAGAAGAGAAGGAGCGTTCTCCGTTTAAATCCAAGCACAGGGATTCAAAAGCAAGTTTTCAGGAATTCAGATTTAAGATTCTCAACTTCAACTTTAAACTTCTGGAATCAATTATGTGGAAGGTGAGAAACTTTAATTTCAAACTTAAAAATGAATTGATTTGCTACTCTGTTGACAGTGAACATTTATATTCATCCCAATTTCGAAAATCCATATCTTTAACTCTAATTCAAATTTGTTGATGTTGTAAACTAAGGAAATGTTTATTTTCTTGTGTAGTTTAAGTTAAAAATAATTTTGTGAATAGATTATGCTGTGTTGTTATCTAAGGCTAGTTTTACAGTAAATAACCCAGTTTAGCAGAAATTCAATATATTTATAAAAGAATTAAAGCATGAAATCGGGATTCTTGTATAGAAATATGAATTTTAGGGGTAAAATTGTGATTTTTAGCAGTATATAATGTAAGAGATTTTAAGAAGACCAATTACTGTTTAAAAATTAATTCCATGGCCATGGGTGGTGGAGACGTCGGGACGGCGATGCTGGGAGGTGTGCATGGGCACGTTGAAGAGATCGACCGCGGCCAATTGTTGGATTAGGGCTTGATTTAGGCTTCTCGATCGATTTTAGGGTTTAAGGACAGTCATGGCTTTGGTGGCAACGTAGTGTTTCCGAGGAGAGGTGGTGCGACTGGAATTCGAGTGGGTTGGCTAGGAGGTAGCTGCATGGGATGGCTTTCATCGGTGGTCGGTGGCATGCGAAGCAGTGATCGGTCTTGGATGTAGTGTGTCGATTTGTAGGGGTAGATGGTTTTCTGGTTTCAGGATTGGTTGAGAAGATGATCGATTTTCATTCGGAGGGGCTGTTGGCATCGGCGACGCGGCGAACTGAGTCTTGGGTCGATGGGGAACTCAGCATCATTAGTAGGGTGGCGAGATGATCAGGGGCATGGGTGTGCGCGTGCATGCGTGTCACTCATGCACGCGTGGATCGAGGCATGCAAATATGTTCACGTGGTTGGTGATGCATGCGTTTTAGGATCAGTGATGGTCTTGAGTTATTCTCGAATCAATCGATATTCAGGGTGGTTTCTTGTGTCAATCGATTCGGGTTTGTGTCCCTAGGGTTGGAACTGGAACCAGAGAGGAGACGAGGGAAGAAGGATGGGAAGGATTTCGGGTTTTCTTAAGCTTTTGAATTTTGGGCTTTGGCCTGTTTGGTCTTTGTTTTTTTTAAAACTGGATTAAATAAAGCATGGTTATAATATAAAAGCAAAACCGTAACAACTAATCTTCCCCAGGCATGTAACAAAAAAGTTGGTCAATGTAAATGTTTTAAACCAATTTAATATTAAATGTTTATTTAAGTTTTAAATATAGACAAGGAATTTTAAAAATAATGAACTTGTTTTACTTTAAAGATTATTTATTTAAGGTCATTTAAATAAATTATTATTTTCATTAATTAGTTAAGCTTTTAAAAAAGAATTTTTATCATTATTCTTGAGTTTTATTTGAATAATTTGAAGTATAATTAAGCAGATAATTAAAAAATAATAAAATGTTTTATACTTCTGAATTAATCCAAGTTCTGAAGTGATTTTATATTTGTAATAATTACTTAATTCCATATGTTAAATAAAATAAAGTGTTATTAAGTAGATGGTTCGTATCCACGGATATTACACTGTCGTACGATCTGATTGTCAAGATTGAATAAGTGAAATTTTACAAGCTTGCAAAGACAGAAATTTAATTAACGACTAGAAATTAATGCCGTTATATAATTTTATACAGCCTCTGTTAAGTTGTTCCCAAACAAAATAAATGTGTTAATTGTAGATTACTCAAACTGGTTGATATTTGGTCAGCGGAAAAAAACACCATTCTGCTAATTATTTAATTTAACTTCTGTGGGTAGTATAAGCCATCATTCTGACATATTTTCTGTATAATTGTTGTAAATATTCACTAGCACTGATACATCTCTAATCTGCTTTTCATGCATACATCTGTCTATTTGCCTGTTAGTTATATTTGAGCATATATTGTGAATCGATCTATGGAAGCTGATTAATATTGAATATCTGTATTGGCATGCTAGAATGCGATTAAAAATTGAATTGTAGCTTGGTAAGTACTGTTGAGACTGATAAGCCTTATTCTGTTTGAGTTGACTTTGAACCTAGTTTTGTATTAAAAATGAATATTATTTTAATAACGTTTTAAAAGAACTGATAAATGTTTTGGAAGTGCCAAAAGTAGTTAATTTATTATTTTTGAAAATCTTTATAAAGGTATAATTTTTATTTTAGGTTATGAGTTATTTAAACTATTTCATGTGTAAAAACTATTTTTATAGTGGTCATTTGAAAGTTAATTTTTATTTTATTTTAGAGTAATTAGTCTTTACGTATTTTCATTTCAAAATAAATCTATTAAATATTAATGTTGTTTTAATTGATATGTTGTATAGTAAACTTTTATTAAGAGTATGTTATTTAATAAAAACTTGGGAAATTTATTTGAAACTTTATAACTATGATTTTGGAAAAAATGGTTTCGTGAATATATTTACCCAGTGAAATAAGCTTACTTAGTAAACTTTACTCTATTGGGATTTTAAATGTGAACAAGGCTTAATAGTTGCAATGGGAAATAAACTTGGTTGAATTGATTGATTATAACCAACTATCAAATCTGGACAAAATTTAACTTTGGAAATATCTATAGGAAACTCAGGAATTATATGGTATGGTTACGGTTCGAGGTGTAGTATAAACTCATTTGTTCTCTAGGACAAATTATAAGGAAACCCGTCCACTAACGGTTAGGAGGTGAACTCCGATCTTATTTTCATCTGTGTATTTCCTAAAGAACAGGGTTGACTTTACCGAGAATTAGCGAACGTTGTTTCGAAATGATCGGGATCGGATATGTAACCCGAAAACCACTTCGATCCAACGAGTACATTTTCGTGATGAAGACTAGAGCTTGAAGTTGAAGATGTAGCAGTGAAGTGCAAGGGCTAATCGCTACTAATCCTGAGGGTGATTCCAAAATGGACAAAGTATGAATAATGCCTTCAGTTCCGTTCGAACCTGAAACGGATTAGTATGGATGAATGCTTTTAGAACATTTTCAGAAAGACGGTGAGCATTCTAAGTGAAGTGTTCTAAAAAGATAATGCCGAGCCTCGAACCTCCTCAATCCGGGAATGACTGAAAATCATAGGTTTTGCAGCAAGGCTAAGGGGTAGCACCCAATTAGGGCAAGGTCATCACTGTCTGGAGGTCCCTTTTCATTCGGCTGTGTAGGCGGTTGCTGATCCCAACCATGGGGTGGTCTTATTCGGACTATCCAGTAAGGCGTAGCTCCGGTCTTGTGTTGCAAGGGATCAGGGTGGATCCTCGGTATGCTGATCTAGACCAGGTACCATAACAGGTGGTACCCCAGTGCCTAGTCATTAGTAGGAAATCCATTCTCCCTACATGCCTTTACGGTTTTGATTGTAGAACCTAGTATTCCTTGAATTTAATGAACGTAACAATTTCGGCTATTTGATTTAAGTATTTATACTTAGACACTATTATAATATCAGAGGATTTTGATAAGAAATATTTTGGTTATCGTAGGGTAAAAACCCGACATGTTTATTTATGGTGTGGTCTTACGTGATACCCTTGATTTCAAAGGATTTTGAAACTTTAACGAATCAAGTTAAGTGTGTTTCTCATCCTGATTTACTAGACTGACCCGGACGTGGTGTTTTTCCTATATGCTCGGGTCAGACCGAGCGTATTTCCAGGTTTAGCTGGAAAACCGGAAGCTTCAAGAGAGGAGCTGGAATCAGGAGACCTATTCACGTAGATGCTTATATTCAATTATAATTGGATGTGTTGTCAACAAGTTGTAAGTGCAGTATAAACTTTCCGAGTTGAATGGATGTAAACTCTGATTGAAGTCTATATAAGTTGTTAAAGTAACAGTTTTCGTTTCATGTAAAGACTTGTTTATATCATAGATTATTCGTTCCATTGTGAGATTCTATTATTGTTTTCTTTTTCTTCTATCTTCTTTCTATCTTCTACCTTCCTTCTTTCTTTCACTATCTGTCTTCTTGTGCGATTTGGCTGACAAGTGTGGTTAAAATCAGATTAAATCGGTACTGAAAAATGGATCTTGACACAATTTAAATTAAGTATCATTTCATTATATAATTTCAATTTGTTTGCTTACCCATTTAATTTAGTTAGTTTACTTACTAATTTTGTTTTCAACCCTTTGTTTTGTTTATTCCACTTGACTAATTTTCCATTTACTTACAAATTCAAAATGAATTTCAACATTCAGTTTCAATTTCATTTACATGCAACTGTAAATTCATTCATTCATTTACAAATTTATTTCCACCTTAATAAATTTTATTTAAGCAATAATTTCACTTAGTCCACTTAGACTTTTTCTTGACATTCACCTTTACTTAACTATATTTAATTACACTCTGATTTGATTCAAAATTTTAAACTTCTATAAGTTTTCCAAATTTAATTACATTTCATTCAATAATCTTTTTACTTCATATATTTGGTTTACTTCACTAGCTTATTTCATTTTCATACTCATTTTACTTTAACTCTTCTTAAGTTAAATTTTATTCTAAACAAATTTTAATTTTTTTATAAGTTGTCAAACTTATTTATATTCCGTAAACATTTTAAATAAGATTCCATAGACATTTTTTGTTAAACTTCCAGAGTTCAATCAATTTCTTATATATTCAAAATCATTTTTGAAATCATATATATACCCAAACCAAATTATTTCTTGCATTCCAAAATCAAATCCATTTTTTTTGCAAACAAACACCAACTCAAAACATTTTGGTAGCAATTTGTTGCAGCACATCAGGTTAACTCGCTCCAACATAAGTCGCTCCTTGCCTTGAGTCGCGAGCGACCTAACACCAAGCTTGAGTCGCCTGAGCGACCTAACGAGATATACGAGCGACCTAACACAAGGCTTGACTAGCCCGAGCGACCTAATGAGTTATACACCATGCTTGAGTCACCTGAGCGACCTAACGAGTTATACCAACTACAACTTATGTCGCTATCTTCTTAAGTCGCTCCATTTTAAGTCGCTTCTTTCTTAAGCCGCATATATACTTATGCCGTATCTTCTATAAGCCGCATTGTTGATTAAGTCGCTGATTCACTTAAGCCGCATTTATAGGTCGCAGCTGTTCTTATGTCGCTCAACTTATGTCGCTTGAGCCGTTTGAAGCCGTGTTCTCTTATGTCGCTATGTCGCTAAGCCGCATGATTCCTTATGCCGCTAAGTCGCTCCTAGGGTTATTCCATCCTTATGTTGCTAAGTCGCATAGTGTTGTAACCTGTATTGTATTGTTATGTCGTATGTCGTGTTATATTGTAAGTCGTGTATGATGTATAACTCGAATGTGTTAACTCGTGTGCTTGTGTTGTACTGTTGAGTCGTATGAGGTAAGTCGCTTGTGTTATATTAGGTCGCATGAGATGTTGTAACTTGTAATTGTGCTAAGTTGTAGGTCACAGGTCGAGTTATGTTGAGTCGCAAGTTGGAGTCGTGTGTGTTGCCATTCCTATAAATAGGGATGTTGTGTCACTTGTAAAGGTTGTTGATTTTTGAATAAAATTTGTTTGTGTGCTTTTGCCACTTTTGTTGAAGTTGAGTGTGATCTCCTTCATCTTCCATCTTCGGATATTCGAGTGCGCTCGAATCAACGAATTTGAAGCCGATTCATGGAATCTCGTGCGCGAGATCAACGTCGAAGGATCGTAGATCTTCTAACGCGGAATCGTGCGCGATCAACGTGTTGAAGATAGCTAGAATCTGATATCTCGAGAGATCAACGGATTTGGGAATTTATCGTTATATCGGTTTAATTGACACGAAATTCACATTTCGTGAGGAAGAAAGTTGCGTCAATTTGTTTCAAACATTATTAGCACGTCAAAGTGTTAATCCGCTGTGTCACTTATTTGGTATCAGAGCCGAGAGCTAAGTAAGATCAAGGGAGGTTTGAGCCGAACCAAAGTTAGAGCCATATCGAATCCATATCAGTTCAAAGCCGTGCAATTCAGATCCACGTCAGAGCCGTGCCAAATTTAAGCCATTTCAAAGTTAGATTGGAGACGGAAACGAGATTGTTTGAAGATTATGCCTCCGAGACGTGCTAATCGCTATCATAATGTTGAAGATGTGTATGGAAGACAAGAAGCTAAATAGATGGAGCAACGTATCAATGAAAAGTTCGATGAAGGTATTGGAAAGTTAGAGAAATTGATGAAAGACATGAATCAAAGTCAAAGGAGAACTTCACTAGTTTCGAACCATCGTGGAAACAGGATTTCACCATCGGTTTCGGAAGAAAGGATATTGTCACCCCAGTCTTATCGAGATAGAAGAGAATCATCAGTTTCAATGAGAAGAGAATACCATGAGTATCGAAATGAAGAAAGAGAACCCCACGTGGATTTGAAGATGGTCCATATCATGATGCTGAAAGACATGATAAAAGGGACATGCGTGATCGTAGGGACATAGATGGTCGAGATCGATATAGAAGTACATATGATTTTGAGGAATATATTGATAGAGGAAGTATTCATTATCGAGATCGAGGCCAAGTGCGAAATCATTATCTTGATGTAGAAAATAATCGTAAATGGGAATTAGGTATGAGGATGGAAATTCCAGAATTCAAAGGTGGTATGCAAGCAGAAGAATTTCTTGATTGGTTGTCCAATGTTGAAGAAATTTTGGAATTCAAGGAGGTGCCTGAGAATCGCAGAGTTCAATTAGTTGCTACAAGACTAAGGGGAAGAGCTATGGCTTGGTGGCAGCAAACTAAACTAACTCGGGAGAGAATGGGAAAATCGAAAGTTGTCACATGGGAGAAGATGAGAAAGATGATGAAAGCAACTTTCTTGCGGTACAATTATCAATATCTTGTGTATCAACGTTTGCAGAACTTGAGACAAGGGACGAGGACAGTGAATGATTATGCAGATGAATTCTATCTGTTGATTGCAAGAATTGATATTATGGGACAGAGGAACAACTAACAGCTAGATATATTGGAGGGTTACGAATGCAAATTCAAGACATGGTGAATATGTTTAATCCAATGTCTGTTGCTGAGCACATTAGAAAGCCTTAGCTTGGGAGAAGCAAGGGAGACGAGGAGGTGGTGTGTTTACGAGTTCTAACAATCAGAATAAAGGTGCTAGTAGCAGCGCTAATGCTTCCAAGGCAGTCAATAAACTAGTTGTCCATGAAGTCTCTAAAGCAAAGGTCAACAACAGTATCAATGCTATAATTGTCAGGATTTTGGCCACAAAAGCAATGAATGTACATAGCCAAAGAAGAGAACCTTAGTTGCAGAGGAATGTGAGTATAAGGATATGGAAACTGAGATTGACTATTCTCAACCATCGAAGTTTAATGATGATGAAGAAGTTGTATCAGGGGATGAAGGATGTAATTTGATGATAAGAAGGTCTTGTTTAGTGCCAAAGCATGAGAATGATTCAAGTTGGCTAAGAAGCAATATCTTTCAGTCTACATGTACCATCTTGGGGAAGTTTTGTCGATTTGTTATTGATGCGCGAAGCTGTGATAACATTATTTCTGAAGAAGCCGTCACGAAGTTAGGGTTGAAGACAGAAAAACATCCTAGATCTTATGAACTGGCACGGTTGAAAAAAGGTGGAGAAGTTACAGTGGGAAGACGATCATTTGTTACATTTTCTATTGGGAATAAATACAAAGATGATATATGGTGTGATGTTGTAGATATGGATGTGTGTCATTTACTTTTGGGAAGGCCATGGCAATATGATAGAGCTATACAACATAATGGTCGCACCAACAGCTACAGTTTCATGTTCGAAGGTACTCAAATTACTTTGGTTCCTAGAAGTGTGAACAAAGTGAAAGCAAGCCGGAGAAGAAGGTGGAATCAACTAGCTATTATCTACAAGAGAATTTGTTGAAGAAGTAAAAGATAGTGCTGAATTGTTTATGTTGATTGGGTATGAAACAAGTGAAGATGTTGAAATTCCTGCAGAGGTTAGACCGGTGTTGGATGAATTTGAAGATGTTTTTCCTGCGGAATTTCCCAAGGAGTTACCGCCATTGAGGGACATACAACATCAAATTGATCTAGTGCCAGTTGCTATTTTACCGCATAGGCCACATTATCGTATGAGTTCAAAAGAGCACGAAGAGTTGAGGAGATAGGTTGAGGAGTTGCTTGAGCAAGTGCGTGTATGAGAGAGTCTCAGACCTTGTGTTGTACCAGCTTTGTTAGTGCCGAAGAAAGATGCTTCATGGAGGATGTGTATGGATAGCAGGGCACTAAACAAAATAACTGTCAGATACATATTTACTATGCCAAGACTTGATGATCTGTTGGTTCAACTTAGCGGGTCTGTAATCTTTTCAAAGATCGATCTTAAGAGTGGTTATCATCAGATTTGCATTAGACCAGGTGATGAATGAAAGACAACATTCAAGACTCGGGAAGGATTGTATGAATGGCTGGTCATGTCGTTTGGTCTATCTAATGCACCAAGTACCTTTATGAGAGTGATGAATCAAATTTTCAGACCTTACATTGGGAAGTTTGTTGTTGTTTACTTTGATGATATCTTGATCTATAGTGCAAGCATAGAGGAGCATATTCAACACTTGCGAAAGGTGTTAACTATTCTTCGTCAAGAACAATTCTATGCAGTGATGAAGAAATGCGTGTTCATGATGCCAAGTGTTTTATTTCTAGGATATGTTGTGTCTGAGGAAGGGATATCAGTGGATCAGAGTAAAGTAGCCGCAATCAGAAATTGGCCACAGCCCAAAACTATCACAGAAGTCAGAAGTTTTCATGGGTTAGCTTCATTTTATCGAAGATTTATACCACACTTTAGTAGTGTGATGGCCCCTGTTACTGATTGTATGAAGGGAAAGAAGTTTTTATGGACGGAAGAGGCAGGATTTTCTTTTGAGCGAATCAAGGAACTATTAACCTCAACACCAATTCTAGTGTTGCCGGATTTTCAGTTACTACTTGAGTTACATACGGATGCATCTAAAGTTGGAATTGGAGGAGTGTTGAGCCCGAAGAGTCATCCAATTGCTTATTTCAGTGAAAAACTTTCTGGAGCAAAGATGAGATACAATACTTATGATGTGGAGTTTTATGCTATTGTGCAAGCTGTGAAGCATTGGAGACATTATTTGTTCCACAAAGAATTTGTTTTGTGTATGGACCATGAAGCGTTGAAACATTTGCAATGGCAGAATAAAATTGCAGCTAGACATGCATCGTGGATAGCTATTTTGCAGCAATTTATATTCGTCGTCAAGCATAAGTCTGGAGTAACTAATCGCTTTGTTGATGCATTGAGTAGGAGGAGTAGTTTACTAACAACCATGCGAGTGGAGGTGATGGGTTTTGACTTACTTCCAGATTTGCTTACATCAGATTCTTATATTTCCAAGATCTTAGACAAAGTCAAGCAGGGAAGCTTGGATGGATATATGCTGGTTGATGGTTTTCTATTCGAAGGAAATCAGTTGTGTATTCCAGATTGCAGTTTATGAATGAAAATCGTCAAAGAATTGCATGAAGAAGGACATGTGGGATGCGACCGTACTATGAAGTTCATCGCAAAGTCTTATTTTTGGCCGTCAATGAGAAAAGAAGTTGAAAAGTTTGTTCAGAGGTGCCATATTTGTCAAGTTTCAAAGGGGACCGCGAGAAATGCAGGTTTATATTTACCGTTGCCTATACATACTAAGCCATGGGTGGATGTTAGCATGGACTTTGTATTGGGTTTGCCGAGGACGCAACGTGGTAATGATTCTATCTATGTGGTGGTTGATCGATTTTCAAAAATGGTACATTTTATTGCATGCAAGTAGACGGTAGATGCAGTCAATGTTGCACAGTTATACTTCAGAGATATCTATCGTCTTCGTGGGTTACCTGAATCTATTGTATCAGATAGAGACACTCGTTTTTCTGAGTCATTTTTGGATGAGTCTATGGAGAATGGTCGGGACAAAGCTAAAATTTAGTAGTGCTTATCATCCACAGACGGATGGACAAATAGAAGTTATGAATAGATCCCAGGGTAATCTATTAAGATGCTTCGTGAATGACAATTTGAAGAGTTGGGATTCCAAGCTGTATCAAGCTGAGTTTGCACACAACCATGCAATCAATCGTAGCACTGGGTTCAGTCCATTCCAGGTCGTTTACTCGACAATTCCTAAAGGACCATTTGACTTATCTATAGTACCACAGCAGAAAGGAGTGATCAAACGAGCTAGTGATTTTGTAAATGAATTGCAAATGTGCCACAAGTTGTACAGGAACGATTGCTTAAGGCGAATGAGAAATAAAAGCAATCTGCAGATATCAAACGACGACTTGTTGAATTTAAAGAAGGAGATTTTGTATATGCAGTATCGACTAAGGATCGATTTCCTATAGGTGCTTACAACAAGCTAGCAGCTAGAAAGATTGGTCCTTTGGAGATCGTAAAGAAGATTAATGAGAATGCTTATTAGTTGAGATTGTCGGATCATATCCATACTGCCGACGTTTTCAACGTCAAACACTTGATTCCATATTATGGGAATAAGCATGTCGAAGAAGAGGAAAGTGTAAATTCGGGGCCGAATTCTTTTCAACCAAGGGAGGATGATGCAGCACATCAGGTTAACTCGCTCCAATATAAGTCGCTCTATACCTTGAGTCGCGAGCGACCTAACACCATGCTTGAGTCGCCTGAGCGACCTAACGAGATATACGAGTGACCTAACACCATGCTTGAGTCGCCTGAGCGACCTAATGAGTTATACACCATGCTTGAGTCACCTGAGCGACCTAACGAGTTATACCAACTGCAACTTATGCCGCTATCTTCTTAAGTCGCTCCTTTCTTAAGTCGCGTATATACTTATGTCGTATCTTCTATAAGCCGCATTGTTGATTAAGTCGCTGATTCACTTAAGCCGCATTTCTTAGGCCGCAGCTGTTCTTATGTCTCAACTTATGTCGCTTGAGCCATTTGAAGCTGTGTTCTCTTATGTCGCTACTGTCGCTAAGCCGCATGATTCCTTATGCCGCTAAGTCGCTACTGGGGTTATGCCATCCTTATGTTGCTAAGTCGCATAGCGTTGTAACCTGTATTGTATTGTTATGTCGTATGTCGTGTTATATTGTAAGTCGCGTATGATGTATAACTCGAATGAGTTAAGTTGTGTGCTTGTGTTATACTGTTGAGTCGTATGAGGTAAGTCGCTTGTGTTGTATTAGGTCACGTGAGATGTTGTAACTTGTAATTGTGCTAAGTTGTTGGTCGCAGGCCGAGTTATATTGAGTCGCAAGTTAGAGTCGTGTGTGTTGTCATTCCTATAAATAGGGATGTTGTGTCACTTGTAAAGGTTGTTGATTTTTGAATAAAATTTGTTTGTGTATTTTTACCACTTTTGTTGAAGTTGAGTGTGATCTCCTTCTTCTTCCATCTTCGGATATTCGAGTGCGCTCGAATCAACGAATTGGAAGCCAATTCACAGAATCTCGTGCGTGAGATCAACGTCGAAGAATCGTAAATCTTATAACGCGGAATCGTGCGCGATCAACATGTTGAAGATAGCTAGAATCCGGTATCTCGAGAGATCAATGGATTTGGGCATTTATCGTTCTATCGGTTTAATTGACACGAAATTCACATTTCGTGAGGAAGAAAGTTGCGTCAATTTGTATCAAACATTATTAACACGTCAAAGTGTTAATCCGCCGCGTCATAATTCCTTTCTTGGAAACTCGAAAATGAACATCGATGATGTTGTAGTCGTCACCGAAGTTATTTCCCAGTGACCAAAAAGAGTTCAGTGCTTTTACCTTTTTCCAAAACCCTTCCCAAATATTTTAAATTCCAAATCTCACCAAATTTCAAATCCAATTCAAAAATATTTCCCAAATAATATTACCATTATTTCTCCGAAACATTTTGAAAACCATTTCCAAACTCAAAGGAAATCAAATTTCCCAAATTTTCAAATTTCAAATCCCATCATCCTTATTCAAATATTACTCTAGAAGTTTATTCCAACTATAAACAATATTTATAATTCACATTTATTAATAATTATTTCTCTTAACATTAGCTATAATTTCAATTCCTCATTCCATTTCAACACCATAATGATAATAATTTAATATTATCACTTCCTAACAACGAAGCAACCACATGTATCTATAATAATTTCTAAAAGTATTCCTTTAATATATAAAGATAATTTTGGGCAAAATTATTTCATTTACCCCCTTTTAAAAACTATACAGTGTCGGTTTGCCTAGTTTAAAAGTTTAGAAATCCCTATCGATACAGTTGGCCAGACTGCGCCGGCTAGAATTTATAAACACTCAACCGATAAGTCGACACAATATAAAATCAATTTTTATATTCACTAACAAATACGTGCTCATATCTATTAATGCACACAAACTCATTCTAGTGTACTGTGGGCTTTATTTTTAATGAGTAATCCCCACCAGAGCCAAGGTTCTCGCTTAACCTTCAACTTTGATACCAACTGTAATGACCCGGTTTTTTGATGCCCGAAAATCGACATCAATACATCTAGCCATCCAACTCGTCTCCTGAGCTCCACAACATCCTTTCGTGTATCCTATAGCTAGTACTCGGTCTAACCCTAGCATTATAATAAAACAATACCCAAGTTAATCTGGAAAACCTGAGTGAGAAAACACACCAAATTGGATTATTAAGGCTTCCAAATCCTTTGAAATAAAAGGTATCTCGTAAGACCACGCCACAAATAAACATGTCGGGCTTTTACCTTACGATAACCAAAACATTTTTATCAAATTCATCTGATATTATTATAGTGTCTAAAGAAAGTAAAATAGAATCTAGCTGAAATGCTTGCATCTCACGTTTCAGCATAGTTGGGCACAATCAAAACCGTACAGGTGCTTATTGGAGATTGGATTCCATACAATGGCAGGGCTACTAGGCTAGCACCCGTCACAGTACGTGGCCTAGATAACCGTACCGAGGATCCACCCTGATCCCCTGCATCACAAAACCGGAGCTACCCCTTACTGGATAATTCGAATAAGATCACCCCACGGTTGGGATCAGCAACCACCCACACAACCGAAATAAAGGGACCACTAGACAGGGATGACCTTATCCTAATTGGTTGCTAGCCACTTTGCCTTGCGTGCTCCTCCCCTATTTTAGCCACTCCTGGTTGATGAGGTTCGAGGTTAAGTGTTACCTTTTTAGCACACATTCACTTAGAATGCTCACCGTCCTCCTAACGATGTTCTGATAGCATTCGTCTATACAAGTCCATTCTGGCTCCGAATGGAACCGAAGGCACTATTCCTACTACATCCATTTTGGAAGCACGCTCAGGATTAGTAGCGATTAGCACTTGCACGTCACTGCTCCATCTTCGACTCCAAGCTCTTGTCTTTCTCACGAAAACGTTCAAACCGGATTGAAGTGGTTCGGAAAATTAATCCCCATCTCGGTCTCTTCGAAACGATCAATGCAATGGCCAATATTGATAGTCGGTTATTTAACTGTCAATTAACATCCACAAACAACCATCATGCCTTAATAATTTTGCAAAATATTTATTTCAAAATATCTACGCAAGATATTTTCCTATACTTCAACCATTTGAAAACAATTTTCAAATCACTTTTCTTTCACAGAATAAATTTCCTAATATTGTTTATTTCCACTGAAAAATCACCAAGTCAAATACTTGAGATTTTAAAATAATTTAAATTACTTTATCCAAAATATATACATTAAAAACTTAAAATAAAACTACTTAAAAAACTTTATTTAAAATACTAGTTATGAAATTTTATAAAAATTTCTCATGTAAACTTAAGCCAAAACTAATTTTAAAATAAACTATTAGATATAATATACATGTTTAATAACCAACTTTTAAAATCAATCACTAGTTAAACCTTTTAAAAAACTTTACTTATAAAATAACTTAATAATTAATTACTTTTAAAAAATTTAAAACCACTAAATAATAATTTCTTCGAAACATTCTTTTAAAACCACCTTTAGAATTCTAACTTATACTTGGAAATCATTCTTCGAAAATATACTTGGCTTTTCAAGGAAATACACTTTCCTTTCCACACCTTTTAAAATAGAATTTATACTTCCAAATTATCTTCTGATAAATATTTTACTTTATTTATAAACCCTATTTATAAATTTCACAATCTCATTCTCTTTTATTCACAGATTCAACACTTGGTTTTCGAATTGATTTCCAAAACCAACTCCATTTTAAAACTAAATTCCTTTACTTTTTCAAATTTATTTCAAAACCCATTTATCCCATATTCACACCATTATTTATAATTTCAATTCTAATTTAAATCGAAAATATCAATTTTATATTTTATTTCAAAATTCTTTTTTCCAAACTCATTCAAATCCTGAATTTAAAGATATATTTCTTAAGTCCTTACGTTAAATAAAAATCATTTTTCCCATTTATTAAAAATCCTTATTTTTATTAATTTTATGCTTTTAATTAATTTGAATTCACCATAATTATTTTACTTGAAAATTCCCTTTTTATTCCATTTAAAAAAAATCCTAATTTTATAAATATTTCATTTTTCTCAAATACCGATATAAATTCAACTAAGCCATAGAATTTAATAATTTTAATTCTAAATATAATCAATATAGTCCATCATAGATTATTACATACATCACATTACTGAATATAAAATAAATTCAGCATTTGAGGAATCCAGTTGGATCCCTCCAATCTGTTTTCCTATATCCATAGATGTTAGAACAATAATTTAAAATACCAATCCTGCTTCAAGGCGGGATATCATGGCATAAAGGGTCATACAGTATTATGCGGGGCGCATAGGGCCTCATCGCTATATAATGTGGGAATAAGTCACTCCAACATATATATACACTATTATATGTAATATCACATCCTGTCAATTCAATCATTCAGCCAATAATTTAAATTTAATTATTTAAATTTAAATGGAAATCCAAATGAGTGAGATTAATTCACCTTTGATTTTTGTTTACAATCCGACCCAAACCGGCTTGATTCTTCACGATTTTAAACCTTGTATAAATAAATATATGATTTATTAATATTTGAGCAAATCGAACAATTTATTACTATTTAATAAATTTATTTTAATCTAATAAATTTCAAATTTAAACTAATATTTTTCCTTAAAACCCCTTTATTAACTAAAATAGTTAAATAGGTTGAATAAACAAATTAATTATCTAAAATACATTGTTTTAAAATAAGCTAGTAGATTTTAAAAATGTGTATATGTAACCTTTATTTATTTTTGAACCGATATACGTTTATAAAAATATTTATATAGATTTCAAAACCTATATACATACGTATCAAATTAAAAACAAAATTGTTTTAAATCTTACTGCAAATTTATTTTTTTCTACTTTCTGTACATAATAGAAATTTATCTTACTGTACACATATATATGTAAAAATTCTTAAATTGAAAAATAAATATCATATAAATTTTACTGTTAATGAATTTCTGTTTGTTGTTCATATATAAATTAAAATTAGACAAGAACAAATAGCCCTTCCCTTACTGTCGGCCAGAAACCACACCGACAATCGAGCGCCACCACATTGCCACCATGAAACTAACCCTCACCAGGCCTAATTAACGTGACCGCTACTTCCAACGACCCTGCGTCTCGCCCTCAACAACTCATACAACGTCGCGGCCACTATGACTGGTTTAGCCACACTTGATTCGTCACCATCCAGTCGCACTTGTGACCATGCGATGGTCGCCTACCCTCTTCCCCGAGTCGAACGAATTGATTTCTCGAACTACCCCGAGATTGAATGCGAGACGAAGCCAAGGTTTGATTACGTTTGATTTATTTACAAACGAGAAAATTTGGGAAGAACGAAAGAGAGAGAGGCGTTATTATTTGCAGCCACCATTTTTTTTCGAGTTCGATTCTATTTGAAGATGAACAAAAGAAGGGTTTTTTTTACTTTATTTCTTTCTTTGAATTCCTCTCGACCATTTTTTTATTTTAGTTTGAGGGAAGGGGACATCTGGTATGTGATTAGAGAAGGTAGTAGACATGTGTTCTAAAGGATGAAAACGTGTCTAAATTTGTCGATTGTATGAGAATATGTCTACATTTAATTTAAAATCAATTTCAAGTCAAATCTTTTCGATTTACACACTCTAAAATTCCAAACCCCTATCAAGGCATACCGCTAGGCGTTCGTAAGGTTGTACCCCTATTCTAAACGCAATGGAAAAGGTTTCGAGTTCTAATTCGATTGTACAGAGAAGATAGCTTTTTGGACCCGGTTATTAAATTGAATTTTCGATATAGATTTCAACGCGTTTATCTATCGTACAATCACATGACAATTCCAAAAGCTACGAAATTTGAAATCCGATAATAATACACTATTACAGATCCAGTGGAACTAGTTTCTTCTAAATCTGAGACTGTGCCTTGGAAGGAAATTTTTAAATATCGATTTAGACGACATATTTTTAAAACTTAACAAAATACTTCCAAATTCAATTCTAAAACTTTCATTATCTTCAGTACTATTAATAAAAAATTTATAAGTCTTTAAAATATTTTTATCAAGCATAAACTAAGATTCAAATATTTTACCCAACTCCCAATAATTAAATTCAATATTTAAATTATCCAAATAAACAATGATATTTGAAATCCAAGTTAAACGTTAACTTTTAAATATTTAAAATCAATTAAATATTCCACTTTCAAATATCCAAAAAATTTGGGTCGTCACATTTATTGAATTTGAATTGATTGAATTTAGATCGACATTTAAATTTGACCAAAAAATTAATGGTCAAATTTGGTAGTTAAATTTAATTTAATTCATTGAATCTAAATTGTCTGAATTTAGATTGACATTTAAATTTAACCACTAAATTGATAACTAAATTTGTTAGCTAAGTTTGACCGTAAATTTGACAATAGGAATTGATAGTTAATTTGGTAGTTAAATTTGTGACATTAAATGTCACATAAATTGATAGTTAAATTGACATTTAACTCGATATTAATTCGAGGTTGATAACTAAAATTTCATATCACTTTTTAAACACCCGACATCGATTGTGGTTGACTGTTGTGGTATGAAAGAATTGGTTGCTTCGGATGTTGGTTGATATTTCGATGGATGATATTTGTAATTGGCTGTTATGTATTTAGTGATATCGACGTTACCAATGTTATAACTCTATTATTGTCACTACCTGTATGATTGATCATCTATACATTTGATTTTGATATGGACCTAGGATATCCTATTTGACTTGTGATTTATTGGATGCATTGTTGACTGCTTTCACTAGATGGGGATTGATGTGATTATATTGCCATTCGGCGAAATTTGAAGATTTTGATAAATCGAAATTTTGTTTCCGAAATTAACGTGGAATGCATTCATAAAATTTGAATTTAAATTCTAAATTTAATTATAATATATATTTTTCCTAGAGAGTAATAAAAGGTTTACAAATTTTTCAATAACTTTTAATCAATAAAAGGAAGTGTCTGTAAGAAGGTAGGTGTTTGAAATCCAACCATTAAATGATTTTGATATGTGATATGTTTGAATGGGATTATCAAAATTTGAAAATCTACAAAGTGCTGTAAAATCCTCTAAAAATGCAATAAACTATTTGAATAGTATTTGACGTAGGAAATCTAAATTTATTTCGATAACTTAAAATAATTTAGAATATTTAAACCTTGAAGTTTTGTTTAAACCGTGAAATATATTGAATCGATTTGTAGTTGATTTATTGAAAATTCTATAGTGAAGATTTAAAATGGTGAAATCTTTATGGAAATTTGAAACAAATGAAGTTATTACAAATATATTTCACCTGATTTCAATTTGACTTACATGAGGATTTTTAGTCCCGACTCAAGGATTTTGTCTTCTCACCTTATTTACTAATATTTATTCCGCTGCACTATTTCATTATGTCTATTTAAATTGTATAACTCTGATAATATTATGTTACTCTAATTTATGTTGAAAATTGAATAGAGTATATATTGGCTTTCGACCCTCGAAAATCGACACAAATACATCAACTGTAATACACGCTGAGAAATCGAATGTCGAAAAACTCGATTTTTATAGAAAAAGAAAGAAGGAAGAAATCTAAACAACATAGAATCTCACAGCGGAATGAATAATCTATAATATACATCATATTTTTAAACAAACAAACTATAATATGTGTGTATACAAAACATCAATCAGAGTATACTAACCTATTTCAGTTTGGATAAATAGAATAGCATGACCTTACAATTGCTGATAAATACCATCAGCGAATACAGCAGAAAAATTACCATCTACTTGAATACGTCTTTGGACCTCCAACTCGCCTTCTGAAGCTCCAAAGAATCTAAACTAGTTTGTAATATGCTTAGTCCGATCTGAGCGTTATAACGAAATGATACTCGGGTCTGTCTAGCAAACCAGCGTGAGAAAACACACCCAATCGGGTTTTTGAAGTTATAGAAAACCCTTTTGAAAATAAAGAGTATCTTGTAAGATCACGCCGCACACAAACACAAATGGGTTTTTACCTTACGATAATAAAAATATTTCATATGAAATTCTCTTATACTATAATGGTGTCTAGCTACATACACTTATTTATGTTAACCGAAATGGTTACATTAATTAAATTCCATAATAGGTATACAACTAAAACTGTAAGGGCTCATATTGGAAAATGGATTCCATACAATGACAAGTCTACTGAGGTACAGTCCGTCATGCAGCATCTCTAGATAAAATAGCACCAAGGACCTCGCTTGGATCCCCTGCCAACACAGAACCGGCCTACCACTTGTATAGTAGTACCAAATATGATCACCCCTCTGTTAACGGGCCCCAAAGCATACAAATGAGGGATAATAGCGATTCTAGATAGGGATGATAATACCCTCCTTAGGAGCGATCCACTTAGGCCTACTACATCTCTCATGTTTTAGTCATTCCTAGTTGATGAGGCTTGAGGTTACGCTTTACCTTTAATATAGCACTTCCTAATTGGAATGCTAACACTGCCTTTCAGGTATCAATGTAATAACAACATTAATCCATACAAGTTTGTTCTAGAACTGAACGAAATACTTGAGAGCTCCGTCTCCAAAATTCCATCATCTTCAAGATGTCTTCACTTTGAAATAGAATTGCTGGATCGAAGTTGTTTTCAGATAAAATACATGATCCCCGTATCTTCAAAACAATATTCGATAGTTTCTAGTAAACTCAAACCTAGTTCTTTAGAAAATAAATAGTCAAGCATAAGATCGAAGAAAACCTCCTAAGTGTTAGTGGACGGATTTCCTTATCATTATCCAAGGAGAACGAAACGAAATTTATATGCATAGTACAAAATCATCGGAGATGACTATGCCATATAACTCACGTGTCTCTCCTTGATATTTCCAAAGTTACGCTTGGGTCCAATTTCGATAGTCGGTCATTTAACTATCGAATAACAAACATACAATTAGTGATTTATTTGTATGGAAAATCAACATTGTTTAAGCATATAAGCAACCACTAGCCTCATTTTATAAATCTTTCATATATAAAATCATTTGTAAAATTTCTTGTATAAGAATACTTTTACATAGACATATCCACCAATTCCTATATTTTCGATACTTAGAAAATATCCATATACTTATCTCAATGGTATAAGTATATTTACATATTGAGAAAGATTCTATTTTATTCGATTCACTCCTTCTAGTTCTCTGAAACAATTTATAAACCATTTTATAAAAATTTTGGAGCTATTTATAAAACTTCTTTTATACATTTCAATAACTTATAAATTCCCTTTGTACATTTCTAAACCTCATTTATAAATCCTTTATATAACCCTAAACCATTTATAAAGCTTCTTTTATAAATATATTAACCCGTTCTTAAGCCCGTTTATAAATATATAACCACTTACGAAACTCATTATAAAACTCTTTCACCTAGTAGATAATATTCCTTACGTATCCAAACCATTTTATATGCTCTTTTATAAAATCCAAGTCTTTCAACACTATTCATGGTCTCGGAAACATTTATAGACAATTAAAAATATTTTACTTAAAAACACCATTATGTAATAAGAATTATTAACAATAAATATTATTAATAAATTAAAATTATTAACTTTAAACATCTTAATAACAATAATCAATAAATTCAAAATATTGTTTAAGAAACAATTATAACTGATCCTTACCATTTTTATAAATAATAAAATTTATTTTCAAAACCTTATTAATAAGTGTTATAAATAATTTCAAACCATAATCATTCTTAAGTAATTACCATTCCAATATATAAACATTTTGATAAACACTTTAAAATAATATTAACTATAAACAAATAACTTTGAAATGATCCTAATATAATTAAAAAACCTTAAAATATTTTACCATAATTAAATAACTCTAAAACAATATTAATGTGATTAATTAACTTAAAAACAATATTAGTATGGTTAAATAACATAAAACAATATTAGTATAATTAGTGAACTTAGAAACATTATTAGTACAATTAAATAACTTAAAACAATATTAGTATAACTAATGAACTTAAAAACAATATTAACATGATTAAATAACTTAAAAAAATATTAGTATAATTAATTAACTTACAAACAATATTAGTATGATTAAATAACTTAAAACAATATTAGTATAATTAATTAACTTAAAAGTACTATTAGTACGACTAAATAACTTAAACCAATATTAGTATAATTAATTAACTTAAAACAATAATAGTATGTTGAAATAACTTAAAACAAATTAGTATAATTTATTGACTTAAAACAATAATAGCATGATTAAATAACTTAAAACAATATTAGTATAATTAATTAACTTAAAAACAATATTAATATAATAGATAATCTTTAGAACAAAATATTTTCGAAACCCAATTTCAGATTAAAAAACGTTTCTTGTCTCAAAAACCAATTCCAACTTAAATGCAATTTATAGTATTTTTAAAATAGTAATTTGAGGCAAATAGCCACCCAACATTAACCAATACCGATATTGATTTTCTATCACTACTGGGTTTTATTTTCAAATATATAACGATGTTATAACCATAGAGTCCACAATCATGTTCATTATTCAATAATCCATATAAAGAAATGTTATTGAAAATAATTCAATAATAGCGAGGAATCTCATTGATCCCTCCAAACTGTTTCCCTCTACATCTCAAACATTATATGATAATAAATATAAATCAGCCGCTTCAAGGCAGGATTTGAATACAAAGGGTCATCGGCTCTTACACGAGACGTAATAGCGTCCATCCACTCCAGCAGGTGAGAATATTCAATCCAACTAATATAAATATAGTAATTCATTTAAACAATCATTCAACAATTTTTATCAACTATATATCATACTATTTATCCAAAATGGGGAGTTTGACTCACCGAAATTTTCTATTGTCGTCGAGGTGTTCAAAGATTTTTTAGTGGAATGCACCATTCCATTTCTTTTAGAGAGAGGTTCCGTACAAATAACCTCCGGTTTTTTCAGATTTGGCGAGCATTTGGATAACTAGTGAATTACAACTCTATTGTTCTGCAATTGTCAATTCTGCCAAATTTCGAATAGTACTGAAAATCCAGTTTGGAACTAAAATTGAAAAACATCCGATTTTATCCAAAATTTCAATAGTCTCCAAATTTGTCCAAACCAGTTCTAACGAAGCTTTCGTAATTACGAGCGTAATGCAAAAATCCGCGCCTTGATTGGACCTCATATGGGAGAGTTATGCAATTTTTAAATTAAACGATTTTAAATTAAATAATTTAATACACTCAATTTCTAATAATTTACAATTTTGCCCCGACCCTTCATCATCCCCAAACTCTCCCTTATCTTCTTCCTGTACACATACCATGTACAAAATGTGCACGCCCCCATTGATATGACAAGATACTTCATGAAACCGCCTACCGATGATTTCAATCAACTCCTCTCCACTACCTCTACTCCTGAACCCCACGCACCCACGTGCGAATCCCATATTTTGATCGCGACTTGGCAAGCATCCGTGCCAAAAAAACCATTGTGTCACCCATCTTCCAGCCGTGACTTGCAAAACTCCAACCGTAAGTGCAACTTAACCCACTCAATCCAAGTCCGAGCTCCATGTAACATTCTTGAATTTCAGCTAAAATAATTTGATAATTAATTTAATCTTTGGAACTAAATTATGAAATTATTGGTAATTAATTTTAAATTTTAGATTTAAAAGTTGAATCAATTGGAAGATTTCCAGAATAAATAATGATATGTATTTTTAAATTGAAATTGGGATTTGAAAATTAAGAATAAAAGTATTTATTCATGAGAAGATAAATTGTAAAACCATCTTTTGCTTTAAAAGATTTTATAAATAAATTAAAAAGAAGGACTAAACATAAATTTGAAATTTCTATATATTTGAAACAAATAAAATCTTGTTTCTTAATTTTTGTAAATATGTATTTTGATGTGAAAGATATATAAGTATAAGTAATTAAAATTATCTTTTGAAAATAAATAAGAAGACATGGAAACTTGATTTGTAAATAAAAATAAAATAAGGTTTAAAAGCAAAATGTATAAATGTATTGAAAATAAAAATTGTATTTACTAACTTATAAATATTTATTAGTAATGTATAATTTAATTGCAAACCATTTTTCTTTAATTTGTATAAGTATAAATAATACATAACAAAGTATTAAATAATTGTTTTTAACATTTGTAAACTATTAGTAAAGGGTTTTGACAAATGTAAATTATATAGAAACATATATTAACAAGTGTTCACCTATTTAAACAAGTGGCATTATCTCTTTCTTAAGATAAAAAGTAACATGGTTATCATCCAGTTCAATTTTTTATATCTTCACTTTTAAAAACAAGACTATCTTAAAACCAAAATCTGAAAAGAAAATTCAAAAGAAATCAAAACTAGATCAGATTTAACTTATAAACGTCAAATGTTAAATGCAAATTCAACAATCTTAGATCAAATATATGATAGTTTCTAATAAGCAAGTTCTCATAAATTTTGTCAAATCCTGAAAGCAGGAATCAACTCGGTAAATCAAAAACCTGGAAATCAAAATGCAAATTCCACTTATAAACAAACTTGATTAAAGAGGAAAATCTGGAAACCAGAAAATGATAACTGGTGACAAAACTATAAACTCAATGCAAAGATTGACTTCAATGAGTAAGGATGCAGATCAAAAGTGCTAGCATTCCAGGCCTGTTACTTCTTTGTTCTGTGCATATGCTGGTGAGCAAACCTCTGAACCCAAATTTTTCTTCTTTGTTTATCTGTGAATAAATCACTTAAGTTGTTATATGTATATATATTAATCAATGTTGACCGTGTCTCTGTTAAATAACAGATTGACAAAATTAAAGAAAAAATTTCTATGCCTCAAAATTTAGAAGGATTTGGATAATGATATTTATAGGAAAGTGTTTGTATTGATCTGATTTAAATTTTAAAAATAAATTCAAGTGTTTAAATTGAGTAAATATACTGAAAATAAAAATTTACAGTAAGAATTAAGTTCAATTCAAAACTCGATAATTACGAATTTAAGTTTGGATTTCACCGTCAGATTAGTCGTGGAAAATTATTAATTTTGGTTGCAAATTCAGAGTTTCTAGCTGCGCGATTGCCGAGACATTGCGAGATGAACAGAAATCGTTAATTCGTCGATTTTTGATGATTGAGAAAATGATGAGTTTCGAGAATTTCATGGATGGTAGCTTGGGTGTTGGAGATTGTTGGAAAAATACGGGAACTCAGTTTTGTCGATGAAGTTCATGGAGGAGATTCGTCGTGGTCAACGCAATTGTGGCGATCGGACCTAAGGGGACAGGAGGAAGAAGCTCTGGTAAATGTGGTGATGGCATGGATGCAGGTGACTGGGATCGTCGGCACTGGTGGTTTTTACGATTAAGTTTGAGTTTCAAGTTGAGCTCGATAGCTCGCTTTTGAATTCATGAAGATGTCTTCAAATTGGATGTTTGTGTTTGTCGTAGGTGTTGTTGGCGACGTGCCGGAGGTTTTGGGGATGATCGGCAGCGACTTGATCAAGTGTACACGTGCACGTGTCAGAGAATCGCCGTGAAGTTTTGAATTGAAGAAGAAAGGAATGGCCACGGGATTAACTCGAGAAAACTGATGTTTTGCTTGGGATTCCCTTCGGCAGTTAGTATGAGTTGAATAACAAATTTTATAGCTCAAATCAAAACTAAGTTAAAAGAAAGGGAAAAGAGAAGAAGGACGCGAGTTCTTGGAGTCATGCTCTTGTAGTTTCAAATGTGGCTCGAGGAAAGAATGGGTTCCCTCGGGTTCATCTTCGTGTCAAAGAATGTAAGCATAACAGTTTAAAAAAAATTCCTAAATATAACAGGATAATTTTTGAATGAAGAAGTGATTAAGAATTTGCCTAATCAATGTTTTCAAACGATTTATATAATTGTTTTCAAGCATTCAATTAATTAGATTAACTGATGATCAATTAAAGTTATTAAGATAAAGGTTTGGTCTTTATGAAAGTCTTGATTTATTAAAGGATCATCAATAATTAATTAAGAGATAATTACTTAATGTGTTTAATTAAGGAGTAGTTGATTAAAGAAAGTAATTAAGGATAATTACTTATTGAAAGTGACTAGAGGGTGATTAAATAATTTAAGGTTAATTATTAAAATGATAAAAGGTTGATTTATTTATAAATCAAAGTTGATTAATTGTTGATTTAAGATTAATTAATTGATAAAGGTGATTAAGGAATGATAATTAATTAAAGAGAAATTAATTAATAATAATTTATTAGATGGTAATTAATTAAAGGATCATTAATCAACTAAGAGTAAATAATTAGATTTAAGATTAATTAATTAATAAAGGTGATTAAGGAATGATAATTAATTAAGGAGAAATTAATTAATTGAATTAATTAATAATAATTTATTAGATGGTAATTAATTAAAGGTTCATTAATCAACTAAGAGCAAATAATTAGGGTTAATTATTTAAAGATTAGGGATTGATTAATTTTTAATTAAAGTTAATTTACTTATAAATAAGGTTAATTATTAATTTAATTAATTTAAAGTTAATTTAACTAATATGATTAATGAAGAACTGATTAATTAATTAAAGATAATTAATTTAGATGGATAATAACGACTAATTTATTAATTAATTTATATAAAATGATTTGTAATTAATGAACTAGGTTAAGTAATTAATTCATGAGTAATTAATTTAATTGAAAATTAAATTGAATTAATTTAGGATTAAACAACTAATTGATACTGTTTGTAAATGATTATTGTATGCTTGGATTGCTTATGAATGATTGTATTGCCTTGCATTGATTGTTATCTCTGGACTGTAATATTCTGTGATGTGAAATAAGCTGTGTGTTATTTATTTATTCATCTGCGACACATTTACATATTATCTGTGAATCCGTGAATTAACGGTAAGCGTTATTGGAACATACCGCTTATCGATATTGATACAATTGAATCTGTGATGATTGATGTTGTTGCATTATTGGGTAAAACCCCTGGACTGCACCATACACACACAAATATGGATTTCACAGGGAAATTGATTAAGTCACAGATTTTTTTTGAAATAATTTTAAAAATTGAATTTTTAAATCCAAGTGGTTTTGGAAATGGATTGTGTTTAAAGTGAAAAACTTTTGAAAAGGTGATTCAAAAATGAAAATTATTTTGAGTAACTTAATAAAGATTTGAAATTTGAATAATTTGATTTAAATTGGAATTCGATATCTGAAATTGAATTCTATATTTGGTATTTATGACGTAAAATGGTTTTACAATCTATAATTGAATCTTTGTGAAAGATATTGAACCCTATTTTGAAATTGAAGACGATTTTTAAATGGTGTATCTTTTATATATAAAGGGTTGAAACAGGAATTGTTTTGAAAATTATGAAGGAATCTTTGGAAATTGTTTTGAAAGCTATGAAATGAGTCTTTGATTTAAACACCGGATGAGTTAATCCAATTTGAAAGGGAAATCTTTTGAAAGGCTATGAATGAATCTTTGTTAAAGATTGGTAAAGTTTGCTTTCAAATTGAATAGGGGATCTGAAACGCATATTTTTTGTATAAAGGATTTGAATCGGAAAGATATTAATGAATCTTTGTGAAAGATTGGTAAACTTGTAAAGTAAATCTTTTGTTCAAAAAGATTTGTAAATGGTAATTTGTTTAACCATTTGAAAGAAAAGTTTTGGATAATAAGTTGTGACTTAACTAAGATCCCATATCCATATGTTTTTAGAATATTGCGCTCATTATTCGGTTTAGCCGGGATAGGACCTTTGTGTCGTATAACCCATTCTGAATAGTGATACGACATTAAGAATAGCAAGCGAAGACCAGTGGTGAAGACCGGATATTTTCGAAAATGAAAGGATTTCTTGTCGAATGTCTCTGCGTCGGCTGATCCCCGGTATAGAGATTTGAGCACCCTTTGTGATGGGGAGTCCAAACGTGATTAGAAATTATCCGAATTTGCAAGGACTTCTTCGAAAGTGCCTTTGGTTACGTTCGATCCCAGAACGGACTTGTATGGATGTGTTTCTTTACGTTACACTTTAAGATGTAAAACTGGAATCTATCAAATACATTTCTGTTTGGTGGCGGTGAATTTATTCTCTTAGCTTAACATCCTTCTCTGAGACGTACGAGCTCAGAGATTATGTAGTTAATGGTTACTAATGATACATTCCCAATTTGGTAATGTGGCATACGAAGTGCTGCTGATCATTTTTTGATCAAAGCCTTTCTTTTGTGAAAAGCGCAGCTTTGTGGACGAGACTTCGTCGAGCCTCACGCCCCGGAATGGTCGAAACAGGAAGAATGCAGCAAGGTTATAAGGGGTAGCGCCCCTTAGGGTATGTGCATTTCCTTCTGGATAGAAGTGGTATCATGGTATGGAGCCCAGATACTTAACTTATGTGGATATCGCAAATATATTACTTAGTGATTATTGTTGTTGGGGCCTCGGTTAAGGTTGTTTACAACTGGGGGACGGCATACTCGTGTCAGTAGTTACCTATTTTTGCAGAGGTAACCCGGCCATGTGTTAGCAGAGAACCGGTAAGGTTCTCGGGGCGTTCCTCCAGAGGCATACCCATATGGCCCAGGAAGTTCCTTAGCCTAACCATTGTTGGAAATCCAATCACCAATACGCGCCTTATACGGTTTTAGTTGTATTACCTGCCATCTACTTATGGTGGCGCCCCACTGTTTAGATGGTAGTTATAGTAGGCATAGGTCGGAATGTCTATGTTGGCTAGGATTAATATTATACTTTCGAAATGTTTTCCACTATGCACTAATAGTAATATCAAAATGGTTTCGCATATCAAGCATTTTGGACTATCATAAGGATAAATCTCCTCCAATTCCGTATTTGCATTGTGTGTGTGGCGAGAGGCCTTATGGTAGTTACATTTTCCAAAAAGAATTTTGGATTTCAATTTAAATTATTTTGTTGTTTCTTAAAAGATAAATTATTTTGTTTGCTCATACCAATCCCATGACTGACCTTGCTCATCTAGGTGAAACATGATGGGGGGTTCTCGCTTTTTGTTAGGTGGCGAGCAAGAGACTCTTATTCCCACACGTCCTCTTTACGGGGTTGGTTAAGCGTAAGCCGTGACAGTCGAAAGGCTGGCCGTAAAAGCAAGGGCAGGGTACCATTGTGAGCCACAGTGGGGTTGGGATGGTTGAAAAGCCTACCAGTCAAGAGTGGTCGTTGTCAGACGGACGAAGACCCGAGACTATCACATTTGGTATCAGAGCTGAGGGTTGAAACATTAGCTCAGGAGTATAACACATTAAGTAACTCATTAGAGATAGGGTGAAGTATAACCTAGAATGAGTATATCCCTAAGATATCCGTCTGAATGCCTCAGTAAATTCTCTTACTATCCACTGATAGTGAGTATGAGTGCAAGAAGAGGACGTGATAGGGGACAAGGGTATACCACTACAAATGGCAGTACCCTGCAATGGCGGAAACAACTTTCTCTATCAATCTCCTGTGATTCGTCTTTTCAATTCTTTGATGATTCCTGGCAATTCCAGGAAGAAGCTTTGATATATTTGCATAGGACACAAACTCCAAATGGGTCGAAATTGTTTGTTTGGATGAATTGTTTGCTTTGGTTGCTATGGTTGATAGGTATATTTTGGTTGTTTGAACTAAAATTTTTGGGATTGTATCCATATATCTGTCTATTCTTTTAGGGTCCAGATATATTCTACGAATGGTTTAGTTATCCCTTTAAACTAACCAATCACCTGCATATTCGTAGACCGAATGACCCGAGTATTTCGCGAAATGTTAAATGAGTTTGTTCTCGTATTTATTGTTGATATTCTGATTTAGTAAGCCAAATGCAGAATAGATATACAGTTTGATCTAGTGATTCATCTCTCTATCTTTGTGTATCCATCCTCTGTTGTCTCCCTACTTTCGAATTTCGAGGATGAAATTTTCTAAAGGGTAAATCTGTAACATTCCTGAATTTCAGCTAAAAATAATTTGATAATTAATTTAATCTTTGGAATTAAATTATGAAATTATTGGTAATTAATTTTAAATTTTAGATTTAAAAGTTGAATCAATTAGAAGATTTCCAGAATAAATAATGATATGTAATTTTAAATTGAATTTGGGATTTGAAAATTAAGAATAAAATTATTTATTCATGAGAAGTTAAATTATAAAACCATCTTTTGCTATAAATGATTTTATAAATAAATTAAAAAGAAGGACTAAACATAAATTTGAAATTTCTATGTATTTGAAACTAATAAAATATTGTTTCCTAATTTTAGTAAATGTGCATTTTGATGTGAAAGATATATAAGTATAAGTAATTAAAATTATCTTTTGAAAATAAATAAGAAGACATGAAAACATGATTTGTAAATAAAAATAAAGTAAGGTTTAAAAACAAAATGTATAAATGTATTGAAAATAAAAATTGTATTTACTAACTTATAAATATTTATTAGTAACGTATAATTTAATTTCAAACCATTTTTCTTTAATTTGTATAAGTATAAATAATACATAAGAAAGTATTAAACAATTGTTTTTAACATTTGTAAACTATTAGTAAAGGGTTTTGACAAATGTAAATTATATAGAAACATATATTAACAAGTGTTCACCCATTTAAACAAGTGGCATTATCTCTTTCTTAAGATAAAATAAATAATTTATAAGTAATATGGTTATCATTCAGTTAAATTTTTTTTTATCTTCACTTCTAAAAACAAGACTATCCTAAAACCAAAATCTAAAAAGAAAATTCAAAAAAAATCAAAACCAGATTAGATTTAACTTATAAACATCAAATGTTAAATGCAAATTCAACAATCTCAGATCAAAGATCTAAAAATTTCTAATAAGCAAATCCTCACAAATTTCCTCAAAGCCTGAAAGCAGGAATCAACTCGGTAAATCAAAAACCTAGAAATCAAAATGCAAATTCCATCTGTAAACAAACTTGATCAAAGGGGAAAAATCTGGAAACAAGGAAATGATAACTGGTGACAAAACTACAAACTCAATGCAAAGATTGACTTCAATGAGTAAGGATACAAATCAAAAGTGCTAGCATTCCAGGCCTGTTACTTCTCTGTTCTGTGCATATGCTGGTGAGCAAACCTCTAAACCCAAAATTTTCTTCTTTGTTTATCTGTGAATAAATCACTTAAGCTTGTTATATGTTATGATATTTGGTTTGGTACTTGAAGTTGTTTATATAAGTGATAATGTACATGCATGTCTGTTTATGTATGTATATATATTATTGAATGTTGACTGTCTCTCTGTTAAATAACAGACTGACAAAATTCAAGAAAAAATTTCTATATCTCAAAATTTAGAAGGATTTATATAATGATATTTAAAGGAAAGTGTTTGTATTGATCTGATTTAAATTTTAAAAATAAATTCAAGTGTTTAAATTGAGTAAATATATACAGAAATAAAATTTACAGTAAGAATTAAGCTCAAGTTAAAAATCGATCATTACGATTTTAGGTTTGGATTTCACCATCAGATTAGTCGTGGAAAATTATTAATTTTGGTAGCAAATTCAAGGTTTTTAGCTGCGCGATTTGCGAGACATTGCGAGATGAACAGAAATCGTTAATTCGTCAATTTCTGATGATCGGGGAAATGATGAGTTTCGAGAATTTCATGGATGGTAGCTTGTGTGTTGGAGATTGTTGGAAAAATACCGAAATATTTTTTTTGATGATTAGAGGGATGGGTCGACATAGATTTAGGGTTTAAAAACTCATTTTTGCCGATGAAGTTCATGTAGGAGATTCGTCGTGGTCAACGCAATTATGGCAATTGGACCAGGGGGACAGGAGGAAGAAGCTCTGGTGAATGTGTGGACGCGATGGCGTGGATGCAGGTGATTAGGATCGTCAGCGATGGAGGTTTTTATGATGAAGTTTGGGTTTGTCGCAGGTGTTGTTGGCGACATGCTGGAGGTTTGGGGATGGTCGGCGGCGACTCGATCAAGTGTACACATGCACGTGTCAGAGAATCACCGTGAAGTTCTGAATTGAAGAAGAAAGGAATGGCCTCGGGATTAACTCAGGAAAACTAATGTTTTGCTCGGGATTCCCTTCGGCAGTCAGTACGGGTTAAATAACAAATTTTACAGCTCAAATCAAAACTAAGTTAAAAGAAAGGGAAAAGAGAAGAAGGACGCGAGTTCTCGGAGTTAGGCTCGTGTAATTTCGAATGTGGCTCAATGAAAGAATGGGTTCTCTCGGTTTCGTCTTCGTGTCGAAGAATGTAAGCATAACAGTTTAAAAAAAAATTCCAAAATATAACAAGATAATTTTTTAATGAAGAAGTGATTAAGAATTTTCCTAAGCAATGTTTTCAAATGATTTATATAATTGTTCTCAAGCATTAAATTAATAAGATTAATTGATGATTAAGTAAAGTTATTAAGATAAAGGTTTGGTCTTTATTAAAGTCTTGATTTATTAAAGGAACATTAACAAGTAATTAAGAGATAATTACTTAATGTGTTTAATTAAGGAGTAGTTGATTAAAGAAAGTAATTAAGGATAATTACTTATTGAATTGTTAGAGGGTTACTAAATAATTTAAAGTTAATTATTAAAATGATAAAAGGTTGATTTATTTTTAAATCAAAGTTGATTAGTTGTTGATTTAAGATTAATTAATTATTAAAGGTGATTAAGGAATGATCATTAATCAAGGAGAAATTAATTAATTGAATTAATTAATAATAGTTTATTAGATGGTAATTAATTAAAGGATCATTAATCAACTAAGAGTAAATAATTAGATTTAAGATTAAATAATTAACAAAGGTGATTAAGGAATGATATAATTAAGGAGAAATTAATAATAATTTATTAGAAGGTAATTAGTTAAAGGTTCATTAATCAACTAAGAGCAAATAATTAGGGGTTAATTATTTAATGACTAGGGATTGATTAATTTTTAATTAAAGTTGAGTTATTTATAAATAAGGGTTAATTATTAATGTAATTAACTTAAAAGTTAATTTAATTAATATGATTAATTAAGAACTAATTAATTAATTAAAGATAATTAATTTAGATGGATAATTAATGACTAATTTATTAATTAATTTATATAAAATGATTTGTAATTAATGAACTAGGATTAAGTAATTAATTCATGAGTAATTAATTTAATTGAAAATTAAATTAAATTAATTTAGGATTAAACAATTAATTGATGCTGTTTGTAAATGATTACTGTATGCTTGGATTGCTTATGGATGATTGTATTACCTTGCATTGATTGTTATCTCTGGACTGTAATATTCTGTGATGTGAAATAGGCTGTGTGTTATTTATTTATTTATCTGCGACACATTTACATATTATTCGTGAATCCGTGAATTAACTGTAAGCGTTATTGGAACATACTACTTATCGATATTGATACAATTGAATCTGTGATGATTGATGTTATTGCACTATTGGGTAAAGCCCCTGGACTGCACCATACACACACAAATATGGATTTCACGAGGAAATTGGTTAAGTCACAGATTTTTTTTGAACTAATTTTAAAAATTGAATTTTTAAATCCAAATGGTTTTGGAAATAGATTGGGTTTAAAGTGAAAACTTTTGAAAAGGTGATTTAAAAATGAAAGTTATTTCGAATAACTTAATAAAGATTTGAAATTTGAATAATTTGATTTAAATTGGAATTCAATACCTGAAATTGAATTCTATGTTTGGTATTTATGACGTAAAAAGGTTTTACAAGCCTTTTTTTTTTAAGAAAGGTAACAGGGCCCAGACCAACAAAGAACGAACGGGTGAGAAAGCAACACACCCGAATCCCAAATAACAAAACCAACCACAAACCCTAACAATCACAAACAACACAGCCGACACAAAAACAAAAAGGAAAACGAAGGCAGAACTACTTCATTTTCTCTCTTCTACTACTCTCACCCCTCTCCCAATAAGAGAGACTTTGATTAAATTTGCTCCTCATGCTACCGTCAGCGAGATTAGAGTTGTAATGATCTCTCGTGGCTGCATCGTGCGAAATGAGGTTGCAATATACAGATCTAGTGTTACCGCAACCTAGATCTGTAGCATTGCAACTACCTTTGCCATTATTGGAGTTGTTTCTGGGACGATGCACAAAATTGTCTTGATTGGTATGTTGATGCGAGCTGAAATCAGCATGATAAGTCTTCGGATAGAGAAGATAATGTTCAATATGTTTACTGCCAGCCTCTTTGCTCCAATACTCCGAAAGGAACTCAAATTTGGTCTGATTTCTGATCTTTTTCTTTGATTTTAGAAGAATGATCTTGTTATCATTGTCAATAATGTTCCATCTTTGCTCTTTGGTCATCTTAATATTGTTGTGAGTACGGTTATTTCTCTCTTTCCAAATATGATAAACAGCAGTAGTAAGTAGAACATGCGCCAGATCACTTTCTAGGGCTTTATTTCTGAAATGATTGTTGATGTCTTTGATGATTTGATAAAGATCCATGCTATTAGACTTAGTTATCTGCAACTTAACTTTGATTTGATTCCAAATATGATAACTGTAGCTGCATTCAAAAAATAAATGCGTATTTAAAAAATAAATGCGTCACTGTTTCATTCGATAAGTTGCATAAGGTACAGAGTGAAGAGTTATTTTTACCCCATTTATTGATTATATCGAAAGTTGGCAATCTGTTTTTGATGGCAAAGTAAGTGCAGATTGCAATCTTTGGATTGTTCACCCTGTTCCAAATGCATTTATACCATTCTACATTAGGTTGTTTATTTCTGATATGCTCCCAGGTTTTTTTGAAAGAAAACTTACCATTGCTGCTAGCTAACCATACCCAGTAATCACAGTCAGCATTATGATCTATGGGGATATTAATAATAGAATTTTTATGTGGGTTGGTGATAGGATGAAGCTGTGGTTGCCGGTGGTTATTTTCAATAATAAGACTCACACTGGCATTTGCTTCTCCACAGATGACAATATTATTCCAACCAACTCTATTAATAAAAGTGTCATTTTGAAACCAAGGGTCAAACCAGAGACTGGTCTCATGACCAGCTTTAAAATTTCTTTGAAGAAGGGATTTACCTAACCCTACATTTTAAAATTTGATTCCAAACATTGGATTGATTATTTTTTGGTAAAATAGTCCAGAAGCTATTGTTTTTAAGATATTTGTAAGTCATCCATTTTGACCATAAAGAATCACCACTTATAAATCTCCAAAAAAGTTTTAACTGACAAGTTGAATTAAGATCATTAAGATTTCTGAGGCCCAGCCCTCCTTCACTTTTGGGTGTGCAAACTTTATCCCAACTGATTTTATGATATTTGCCTCTCCAAAGAAAATCGGCACACCTGCTCTCAATTTTTTTAATTGTAGCACTAGGGATATGATGAGTTTGAAACCAATATAGAATAATGGCATAGACAACAATCTTAATTAACTCAATTCTGCCAGCAATGGAAAGAAGTTTGCAAGACCATGTATCCATCCTGTTTTGGATATTCTTTATCAGATAGGAGCAATCACTATCTTTAATTTGATTAGCAGATAGAGGAAGTCCTAAGTATTTAATAGGAAGATTACCTTCCTTGATTTTGAGAATCTCTAGAACATCATTTTTGTGTCTGCAATATTTGCTAAAATATGCTTTTGTTTTGAATTCATTAATTTTCAGACCAGCATATTTATACATATTATCAAAAATCTGGCTAATAGCCTCTGCATTGTCTTTGTTAGCTTTAGAGAATAGCATAAGGTCATCAGCATAAATCAGGTGAGTAATACATGGCTGAATTCTATTAATTGGAGAAATGTTGTTTATGATGGTTTCAATATCAATTAGAATAGAAAAATATTCCATAGCTAAGGTAAAAAGATAGGGAGAAAGAGGGTCTCCCTGTCTGATACCCCTGTTGCTTTTGATAAAGCCCTCAGGTTTGCCTTGAAATAAAATAGAGAAGGTGGGAGTATTTATGCATTCAAAAATTAACCTACAAAACTTAGCAGCAAAATTCATGCATTTCATGATATGAATGATAAAATTGCGGTTAACTTTGTCATATGCTTTTTGAAGATCAACCTTAAGACACATATTATCCCCTTTTTTATTATTGAAATTCCTGACCATTTCATGTGCAAGCAAAGAATTTTCATATATTAATCTGCCAGGAATATAAGCACACTGATTTTCAGAAATCAAAAAGGGGAGAAACACTTTAATTCTATTACTTAAAATAGTGGCAATAATTTTGTACACAAAATTACAACAGGATATTGGCCTGTAATCCTGGATACAAGATGGATTTTTATTTTTAGGAATAAGTGTTATAAAAGTATGATTAAAACTTTTAAGTAATTTACCTTCAGTCATAAATTCATTGACAACCTTAAAAATATGATCTTTGATATTATCCCAATGGGTTTTGAAAAACTTTGCATTAAAACCATCCGGACCAGGACATTTGTTATCCCCAGCATTAAAAATAAAGTTTCTTATTTCATCTATACTGACAGGAGCAAGTAAGATATCAGCAGCATTATCATTTAACACATTCTTACACAAAATGTCAGGGAAAGTGGTAACAGTATAGTCAGAGAAATATAATTGAGAGTAATAGTTAATAGCTTCATTAGAAATTATTTTGAAAGCTATGAAATAAGTCTTTGATTTAAAGACCGGATGAGTTAATACAATTTGAAAGGGAAATCATTTGAAAGGCTATGAATGAATCTTTGTTAAAGATTGGTGAAGTTTGTTTTCAAATTGAAAAGGGGATCTGAAACGTGTATTTTTGTATAAAGGATTTGAACTGGAAAGATATTAATGAATCTTTATGAAAGATTGGTAAACTTTGTTAACTTTGTGAACTGAATCTTCTGTTCAAAAAGATTTGTAAATGGTAATTTGTTTAACCATTTGAAAAAAAAGTTTTGGATAATAAGCTGTAACTTAACTGAGATCCCATATCCATATGTTTTTAAAATATTACGCTCATTATTCGGTTTAGACGGGAGAGGACCTTTGTGTCGTATAACCCATTCCGAATAGTGATACGACGTTAAGGATAGCAAGTGAAGACCGGTGGTGGAGACCGGATATTTTTGAAAATGAAAGGATTTCTTGTCGAATGTCTCTACATCGGCTGATTCCCGGTATAGAGATTTGAGCACCCTTTGTGATGGGGAGTCCGGATGTGATTAGGAATTATCCGAATTTACAAGGACTTGTTCGGAAGTGCCTTCGGTTTCGTTCGATCCCGGAACGGACTTGTATGAATGTGTGTCTGACGTTACACTTTGAGATGTAAAACTGGAATCTATCAAATACATTTCTCTTTGGTGGCAGAGAATTTATTCTCTTGGCTTAACACCCTTCTCTGAGACGTACGAGCTCAGAGGTTATATAGTTGATGGTTACTAGTGATACATTCCTAATTTGGTAATGTGGCATACGAAGTGCTGCTGGTCATTTGTTGATCAAAGCATGGCTTTTGTGAAAAGCGTAGCTTTGTGGACGAGACTTTGTCGAGCCTCACACCCCGGAATGGTCAAAACAGGAAGAATGCAGCAAGGTTATAAGGGGTAGCACCCCTTAGGATATGTGCATTTCCTTCTGGATAGAAGTGGTATCATGGTATGGAGCCCAGATACTTAACTTATATGGATACCGCAAATATATTACTTTGTGATTGTTGTTGTTGGGCCCCCGGATAAAGGTTGTTTACAACTGGGGGATGGCATACTCGTGTCAGTAGTTACGTATTTTTGCAAAGGTAACCCGGCCTTGTGTTAGCAGAGATCTGGTTAGGTTCTCGGGGCATCCCTCCAGAGGCGTAACCATGTGTCCCAGGAAGTTCCTTAGCCTGACCATTGTTGGAAATCCAATCACCAATACGCGCCTTGTACGGTTTTAGTTATATTACCTGCCATCTACTTATGGTGGCGCCCCACTATTTGGATGGTAGCTATAGTAGGCATAATTTGGAATGTCTATGCTGGCTAGGATTAATATTATACTTTCGAAATGTTTTCCACTATGCACTAATAGTAATATCGAAATGGTTTCGCGTATCAAGCATTTTTGACTACCATAAGGAGATATCTCCTCCAATTCTGTGTTTGCATTGTGTGGGTGGCGGGAGGCCTTATGGTAGTTTCATTTTCCAAAAAGTATTGCGGATTTCAATTTAAATTCTTTTGTTTTTTCTTAAAAGATAAAATGTTTTGTTTGCTCATACAAGTCCCATGACTGGCTCGGAGTTTATTGTTCCCTTTCTAAACTTTGGGTGCCCACAATTTTCCACACAGGCAGTCTAGAGTTGGGTTTTTCAGATAGTAGATATAAATATCGATTTGGTAGATTTTAGCTTTCTCTTTGGTATTATTTGGAGATCTTGGATATTGGAGTCTTTGGATTCGTGGATGAGATTTGCTTAGCTTGGTGAAACTTGATGATGGTTTGAGCTATCTATGGAGATTGCTGATATTAGTGTTCTTCTGGAGGTTCAAGTTCTAGTTGTTTTCCGTTGCTAGTTCATTGGGTTTTCTGCTGTTGCATTTCTTTGTATCTCTGATATTGATCATCGTTGTATATTTGGATATTGTATTCATTGGAGTTGTATATGATATTCGTTTCTTTTTCTTCCGCTGTGTTGTTAAACTTAATGTGTTATAAGCTCCGGCGAACCAGATTCGACGTTTGGATCTGCGGCATTTGAATAAGAGTGTCGTAGTAGGTGCCGATTTTCGTAGGTCGAGTTAGGGTCGTCACACTCCAATTCAAGAGTCAAAGCCTATAAACTCTACAATCATTAACCCTAATTCAAAAATCCTATTGCTGTAAATTTTCGCTCACCCCAAAACACCACTGAATCCAACCAGACTCCTTCCCAATGAAGATCCTAACATGACAGGTCCAAAGATTCACGTATTGGATTTCTTCATTGAGTTTAACATTTAATTTTCAATTTTCAAATTTTTGGCTCTTCTCTTTTTTTTGCTGCATGTTTTAAAATGAAGAGAGGGAAAAGGTGAAGATCTATAAAGTTGAGAATAGGTATGGGTTCATACGTGAGGGTATCGGCAGCACTAAGGTGGTATGGTATAATTAAACTAAACCATAAATATATTTTATTACATAAAATCCGATGTTATATACCGAAAAATCTCAAGCTCCAAATAAGGCATTTCGCCTGACATTCTATATGTTATACTCCTATTTCAAACACAATGGAACTTTTTTCAAACCTAATTCGATCGTATGCAGAAGATAGCTTTTGAACCCAATTATTGTACTAAATTTTCAATATAAATTCTACGCGTTTCAATCTCACATGGCCAAACGATTCATCGACCGCCATGAAATTTGATGTCGTATTATAATTCATTATTACGGACCCAATGAAATAGGTTTCGTCAAAATCCGAGACAGTGCCCTAGAATGCTATTTTCACTCGTTAAATAAAATGAAACATTTTCAAAATCAGTTAAATCGGTTTAAAATCCATTTAAAAAGCTTTATTATCTTCACTCTTATTAATAGAAATTAAATAAGCTTTTAAATCATTTATATCAAACATAAAACCTAAGAATCAATTATTTGAAAATTTTCATTTATTAATTTAAACAATTAGATTATCAAATAAATCACTATATTTTAAATTTGAACTATTTGACTTATAAAAATAATTAGTCAACATTTAAAATCAATTAAATATTCTAATTTTAAATGTCTGAAATCTTGGATCGTTACACTCTTTTCCCCTTAAAATGAATTTCTTCTCGAAATTTCCAAGGTATGAAGAATTCCCAAACCCCTTAGCTTTTCAAAACCAATTATTTGAGATAGATCATCAAATCCTTTTAAGCCTTTAACTGTCAAAAATCAATTTGTTGAAACTCTATTTTACTTTTTCTAAGTTCTTAAATTCATTTACAGATTCCAATTAATATCATCACATTCAATCCTTTCAGGTTATAACCTAAAATCAAATTTTAGTTATTAAAAATTTATTTGAAAATTTTTCAAAAATTTCTACGGCCTTAATTTTAGAAAAGTTTCACCAGCATCTCCTTTCCGTGGCTAGATCAGAAAAACTATGAATCGCTACTTAGGGCACAAACAAGCAAAAGAAAACCAAGCCAAGTGCATCAATCGTAAAATCATCAAATTCAAACAACAATTTAAACATGTACGTTTTTATTGGGCAACTCAATTTTTCTTATGAAACCAAAGGCATCATATTAGCTCTTACTACTATATATCTGCATCTTATTTACCAATAATATCAAATCATATAATTCATAATCATAATATTCTGTAATTTCAATTTCCAACATTTGCTTTATTAAAACCTATGATGTACATATATCATCAATATGCAATATCAAATCTGATTGCTCGCTCGATCACAAAATTTCAGTTTCGAATTAGTATCGTTCACGTGATCACTCAAGTGCAGACTAAGATCTAGTTCCTTGATTAGAAAATGTCATTCTCCTTGCATAGTCATATATTATGATAGAGAATTCTAGAATCAATCAAACATCCATATCCACTATTCACCGTCGAGAATCGAGTGGGAAATCTTTGTTTGGACCGATGTAAGCCGTCTCAAAATTTTGTACTCATATTTGGATTAAACCATTAAGTGAATAGAATAATATATGTACAACTCACATATTTATTTCAATTGATTTCTTAGCCATCCCAAATTCTTTTGTTCGCACTCATTTCATTTACGTTCATTTATTCACAATCATTATCTATATTGCATTATTCACATCCATTTGTTTCTTAGTATATTCCTTTCAATACTAATGTCACTTAAGAATTACCCCTTCAATTTTATGTTTAACAACAACTCATTCCATACTAAATTCATTTATAAATCCTTTCCTAAAATATAACTTAAGTCTATAACATTTAACACAAACGTTTTATGCTTATTATCACTTCAAAACTTAAGTCCACTTTTGTTTTAAATCAATATACATTGCATTTAACTCAATCCATGGTTCAATTTCAACATTCAATTTTATTAACCAAATATTATTTCATTTAACCCAATTTAGGTCGAATTTCCCATCTTTTTTTTCAAAAATTTAACTTAACCTAAGTTAAGTTCAATTCCATAATTTAATTTCAAACCTACTTTTCTAACATTCATATTCAATAATTTAAAACTTTGTTTTAACTTATTAATTCTCAAGGTTTACAAGTTATAAAATTTATTTCTCATATTTTCATATAATATTTAATGAAAATTTCCCTATTCTTATTTATTTCGAATCATTTCAAAATATTATATACATACAAAATCCCCTTAGTTTATTAAATAATTCTTTTGAATTTCAAAATCAAAACTAATTTTACCAAAAAAACTCTAATGGTAGCAATTCCTCTCTTGGAAACCCAAAAATAAACATCAATGATGCTGCAGTCATCCCTGAAATTTTTTCCAACGACCGAAGTCAGTTTAGTGCTTTTATTTGTTCTAAAATTCTTTTTAATTATTTTCATTTAAAATATTTTCCAAATAATACTATTATTCTTTTCCAAAACTTTGATAAATCATTTTTAAAACCAATGGGATTTGAATTCCCAAATTCCCATCTTTTAAACCTTTCTAAAAATCATATTTATAATATACTTATGAAATTTCATTTCCTTTAAATTTACACATCATATTTATAAGCCATATTTTTATATAATCTCACTTTGGTTGTATAAAATTATTTTTTAATTGTTTATCTTGCGTATGTCATACTAACAACAAATTTTATTAGAACACAACAATAACAAATGATAATAATCAACATTAACATTTCCTAGCAATCATGCACACCATATATACTATAATAATTTATGTAAAATTATTCCTTTATATATAAAATATAATTAGTGTAAAATTATTTCATTTACCAGATTTTAAAGTAATACTATGTTGAATTGCTCTGTTCAAGTGTTTAGAGATCCCTATCAATAATATTAATTAAGTATTGACCAGAATCCTTAATTCATTCAACAAATCAAGGAACATGATATAAAACATTTTAATATCACTAACAAATACGTGCTTATATATACACACTTAAACCCATTTTATTGTGCTATCGACCCGATCTCTAATGAGATAATTCCCGAGTAAACTCAACCACGGTTCTTTAGGAAATAAATAGTCAAGGATAAGATCGGAGATCACCTCCTACATTAGTGGATGGATTTCCTTATCGTTGTCCGAGGAGAATGAAATAAAATTTATATGCACAATACAACATATTTGGAAATGATTATGCCATATAACTCACATGTTTCTCCTAGATATTTCCATAGTTACTTTTGTGTCCAATTTTGATAATCGATTATTTAACTATTGAATAAAAAACATACAATCAGGGATTTATTTTATAGGGAAAACCAACATTGTTTAAGCAAATAAGCAACCACTAGCCTCATTTTATAAATCCTTAATAAATAAAACCATTTGTAAATTTATTATATAAGAATACTGTGACAACCATGATTTTTGAATTACTGTCGAAATAAATATTTAAATAGAAACTTTAAAAATTTAAGTTCAAAAAAAAAATGCAATGCAAATCATGTTGTAAAGGCAATAGTCATATTAGTAGTAGCATGTTGTAAATAAAGTGCATTTTGGCCTTAACGTGCACATGAGAAATATAATTCATTTCAAAACATGTTGAAATAATTTATACATTCTTGGCTGTCAACAATACATAAGCAAAAGTTGATAAAGTGTTGTCACCCACATAAATTGTGTAAAACACATGAACACTTTGCATATATTCTAGCATCATTTTTTCTATCTTGCTGTCACACTCATTTTGTAAAGCAAAGTGCGAACACAGTTGCCATCATCATTTTATTTGTAGTTGTACTCACCTCTACTGAAGCATGTTTTCTCTTTAATGCTTTGTACCAAAAATATGGATAGCATATTATTTCCTTTGGCTTATTCACAAAAATGAGAAAAGAAAGAAAACACTGCATCATTCTTTTGAGTTCCATTTTCTTCGGTAGCTCTGCAATAAATATTAATGGCAGCTCCAAAGCTAAATTATTTCGTAACAAATTTGAGGTGAGTTTTAAACTCACGTTTCTAATTTATCCTTTGCTATAACATATGCGTACCTGATGTAATGCACGCGCGTCACAGTTCTATTTGCAGTATAATTGCTGAATTTATTTACATCAATAAAATATATGAATACCTCTATTTTGCAGAACCATGAACAACCCAAACGCTTATGTTTTAAAAAAAGAACAAAAATCATCATCTAAGTTTGTGAATAATATTTGTTGACCGTAGACGAAGCACGTAACATTACAAATTTATGTACGTAAGTTTCAAACCAAAGTGAACAAAAAGTGTGTTCATGTTGCGTGAAAATTTAGGTCGCATGTGTGTCTATTTGGGCATAAACAATGAAATGTTCATTTTCTATAATTGAAGTTATTTCATTGGCTGAAATTTTATTTCAACTGCATTTGCACTTATTTTTAAGAAAAAAACATTATATAACATGCGTGCGTGTACGTTGCCTAGAGCATCTTTCATGCATACGTGTAGTGTTAAGTGATCAAGAGATGAAAAAAAAGGAAATGTCAGGCCTTGAAAATATTAGTTACGTGCATGTGAGTGTGTTCAAAGCCAATTATTTTCATTAACTCAAGTTGCATACCTGTGTATATCAAGTTCCAGGACTCTCTTTAAAAAGAATGCATGCGTGCAAAATTTTTACCTACGTGCATTATTTTTGGAGTACATTAATTATTTGCATGTAAGAGTTATAGTATATACAAGTGTAGTATGTATAAGTGTGGTCCAAGCAGAACACGAATTTTACTCACGAATGTATCACTTCATGCATTACGAGAGATAACATGTCTAGGTCTTCATTCTTTATTAAGGTGCATGCACTAAAAATTCTAGATCCAGGCAAATGCATACCACATTACCGTTGCATATTTTAAATATTTGTATGCAAGGATATTGTTTGGGTCACTTTGTGTGACTACTTCATTTTTAGCGAGCAAAATTTTCAAATCTGTTGCTTGCATGCAAGTTGAATTGCGTGAAAATATGTAAATACAAGTGTTTAATTTACGTTGAACCGGTGTTTGGTTTTAAAACGTATTTTGCGCTGCTATTTTTATAATAGAATTTTTACTCCAGTGCTATATTTTTGAAGTGTGTTATTTTGATGAGATTTTTGACGAATATAAATTACTGTTTTTTTGACTTTAGTAACCGTCAGTTTTAAAGTGAATTTTCAAGCGGTTATCCCGCAATGCGGGTTTGAGATCCGGTTTTACGGTGTTTTGGGAAGCGTAATTTCCTCGTCAAAATTGCTTTAGTTGTTGCTGTTTTAATCACGTTTTTTAAAAATCGTTTTAAAATGAAATTGTTTCTAAAAAATTTATAGTTCGCGCTTTTAAAAGAATGAGGAAGCGATTTAAACTCTTCAGCAAAATTGAGGACTATGAACCCTTACTTTTATTGATTCGCTTAATTCGGGACTTGTCCGTTTGAGAACGTAAAATGTTATTTATATAAAATATTTTGCACTTTCAAGGAAACGATGAAGAGATTTAAACGATTTAGCAAAAGTGCGGAGTATGGAACCATACTTTTACTATTTTGGTTAATTCCGGACTCGTTAACTGAAATATTTACTGTTTTATGATTTTGATGGGCTTTCGAGCTACTCTGCTGGACTTTCGGGTCGTTTGTTGGACCTTCGGGTCGTTTGTTGGACCTTTGGGTCATATGATGGACCTTCGGGTCAATTACCAGTGCAAGACCTTCGGGTCATCTGTTGGACCTTCGGGTCATTTGTTGGACTGTCGGGTCATTTGTTGGGCGCCAAAAATAATACTACTTGGTATGCTTCGGCCATATGAGATGCACGTGCGGCGTAGCTAAAACTCGCCATCTGCTGGGATCAATCCATCTTTTATATTGATTTTCTAGTTTTCTTATTTTGATTCCTAGATTCTGTGTATTGTTGTTTTGAATTCAATTGTGAATTTGGAAGTTGATTTTGATGATGTTTAATGGGATTTCTTCCTTTAAACTATGTTGATTACTATGTCGTATAGTCTCACGCGAGACTATAACTTTGTGTATATTCTCATCCAAGATTGTAATTTTGTGTATAGTCTCATCTGAGATTATAAATATGCGTATAGCTGTTTTGAATTCAGTTGGTAATTTAAAAGCTGATTTTATGGAGTTTAAATTGAGATTTCTTTATTTACACTGTAACGACCCGTAAATTTCGACGATTTAATTTGTTATTTAATAGGATTTTTGTAATTTATTTTAGTAGAAACAACAAAAGGGGATAAATAAATGTTAAAATGAAGGCTAAAATAATTATGTAAATGATGATTTAAAACATATTTATAGAAATTTGAATAAAATCAAAATGAATTAAGTAGAAAAAGGATTCTTACCTGGATATAAAATTTAATATGAAAAATTAATGAAAATATTAAATAGATTTAATGCAATAAAAGAGTGTAAACGGTAATTAGAATAAATTAAGGAATCATGTTATTGCAAGTTAATAATTTACGACTTGAATGAAATTCCAATTCAATAAAATCATTTAAATGTTATGATTTGATTTAAATGGAATATGAGAAAAACAAATGTAAGGATTTGATTAATATATATGTTATTTATTCAGGGTATTGAATAAAATTGGGAATCCAATTGTAATTAATGGTAATAATGTTGGTATTAGCTAATAAATTAAATTTCAATGCAATACCCATAAATGAATGGAATGAAATGAATGTATGTAAATGTATACTAGGTTATTTATCGAATAGAAGGAAAGAAAAGTAAATATCGAATTGATTGATGAATAAATATGCATTGAATAGTAATTTAATGTAAAGTTAATGGTAATTGTATAAAATCAATATAAGATAATGAATTACAATAATTGTGGGTTGATAATAAGGTGTGAATGGGAAAGTGATTGTATGGTAAATGAATGAAATTCAAATTTATTGGAAAAAAGTAAATAGGTACTTAATAATAAATTTAAAGGACTTAAAAATAGAATTTATTTAGTTAATAGATATAACGGATAAGGATATAATTATAAATGTGGGACTAAGAGTTTTATCGCAACTATTATGAGTTGTATACTTAGTTCGTTCAATTAAATCAGAAATCATTGCAATAAATAAAAATTTAATGTTATGCAATTGAGATAAACAATTGGAAAATGCTAAAGTATTTGGATATATATATATATATATATATATATATATATATATATATATATATATATATTTAGATAGATGGTACCCAGGATGGTAATATGATAAATAGTGAATTAGGAATGGGAATCAGGATTTATTTATTTATATTGAAATATAAAGTCTAATAATTGAATTTAATTGCAATTTAATGGAATTGAGATAGTTAAATATACGTTATTTGAAACAAAGATAATATGAGAAATTTATGCAATAATTTTGAATCTAATATTTAATCCATCTATTGGACAGGAATGAATGGAATACTAATTAAATTATTTAAATAAATGAAATTTTTGGATGTTATTTATAATTGGTGAATTTAATGCAATTAAGGATTTATATTGAAATTTATAAATTTACCTTTTTTAAATTGACATCTAAACTTGTTTGAAATTTTGTAAATGATTAAGAATTTTTAAAATGGTAAAATGGGTCAATTTTAGAATTAAATTTAAAAAATTGGATTTTATTGGTTTATTTTAAATTTATTTAATATAAAAATAGCCATTTTTGTCACGGACTCGGATTTCGACGAAACCAGTTTCATCGGATCTATATCAGTGAATTATTGTAGGGTTTCAAGTTTCGTAGCGATCGGACTTGTCGTTTGACCGTACGAACGCGAAACATATTGAAATCGATTTAATTGAAATCAATTTGAAATCTTGAAAATATTAATTTCAGTATAACTTCTTCATACGACGGAATTTGGACGTGAAACTTTTTCCATCGCGTTCAGAATATTTTAAAACACCTATTTGGATATATGGGTTTAAAAAATTTCGTTCCGGGGTCAGAACGGGCTTTCTGGGCCATTTATCGTTCAGCACGTTTGTTTATCGGATCCATTTACTCTATTTTTATAAACCCAGTTATAAACCCTGACCTCCATCTATTTTCATTTGTTGTACATTCATTTCCTCAGCTCCTTTCTTCTTCAATGGATGCAAACCCTACCCAATTACAATCAAATCAAAAGCTAAAAAAATTCAAGTCCTCAGAAAAAATTCCAAAAAAATATATGTTGATGCTCTCGACGAGCGTAATTCAATGGTACAATTTGTGTTTCGATTCAAATTATCGTTCGTCCTGAAATCAAGGCTTTTATTTCGGCCGTCCGTTTGTAGGCGTTGATTTCAACGGTGGACCTTCGTTTTGGTGGCGATCGGGCAACACTGCAGGTTAGAGGGAACTTGGGGGAACAGATCCATCAGCTTGCATCTTCACCTTCGCTCACGAGATCGCCAGAAACTGGCATAAAATAACGTCGACGGCGAGCCACCTCTGGCGACGAGGCAGGGCCGCAAGCAGCATGGGAGATCGGCCGTGCATGAAAAGGCCGATGGCGACCTCTAATGATGGCGTTGGTGCGTGGACGGCGCAAAGCCGGTGGCGGCGCAGTTCGAATTGAGGCCGTGAACGTAAGTAGGGTTCATGGCTATTCCTGTGTTGCGTGTTTGCTGGGGAGAGAATAGCGGTGACGTGGCCATTTAATATGGGTTGGTTTTATTTTTAATTTTATTTTTGTCTTCAACGATTTAAATCGAATAACTTCTTTATACTAACTCCGTTTCACGCGAATTTTTTTTTGTTAGGATCGTAATAAAATTCCGGATCTACTGACGCTTGTCGGACGAATTCTGAGACCGTCGAATTTTTGGGTTTAACTGGATTTAAATTCAATTTAAATTCAAAAGGTGAGTGTTTTAACCCACTCACAACTTCTAAAATTTCCTATGTCTGTTAATTTAACTTAAGATATGAGTAGAAATTTATTTATGACTGTTTGGCATGTTATTCATCATCTTTGTTAAATCGCATTTATTTAATTTAACTGTTAATTAATTTCATTATTGCATATAAATTGACAGTTAGAATTTATTTATTTGCATATAAACTTCCAGTTTAAAAGTTATTAATTTATTATTGAATATAAACTGTTAGTTAATAACTGTTATTTATTACCTGTTATATTTTATATGCTATATATTGATGTTTGTTTAAATTGGTGATGATTGAAATAAATTGATTGATGATGATATTGGGTGAATGGATGATATGTTCTATCTTATATAAACGGCAAGTTATCATGCATTTTCATTTCATTCGGCATTGCGGATTGAAATGATATACAACCGCATTTTTATTTTTAAATTTGCGGATTGAAATGATAAATATTCGGATCACTTGACCATAGGATAGAAAATTTTATACAGGCACCGCGGTATATATATATATTTGAAATAATTTTCTATGGTTTGGATAGGATACGGTTTGATAAATATTTAATTTGATATTATAAAAATCTTATTTTCATATACATATACAGTTAATTTTTTTAATTTAAGCAATGTATAAATTTGTTAAATAAAATAAATAAGTTGAATAATGGAGTTTTAATGATTTAAGTCAATTAAGATTGGATGATAAAATTTGAAATTTATTTGAATGGAACTTATTTAAAAATTTCACTCCATAAGTTGATGTAAAACTTATTAAAGCTTGGTAATTTCAAGGGTATGATATTTATAACTGGATTTTATTCAAAATAAATTAAATGAATATTTCTAGTATAAATAAATTAAAGGAAATATTATTTGTTAGAAATTTTGAGTTTTATTTTATGGATTTAGTTTATGAATATTTCAAAACTAAATAATAAGACAATAAATTGTTGAATAGGATTTCTAACCTTAAGTTTTGAAATTGTTAAATACTCAAAGTTAGGAATATATTGAAATTGAAGTGGTTTACTTAACTGAAAGTGTATTTAAAATTTATGGATTTAGGCTAAATTTTAAATGAATAAATTTGTAAATCCGTGAAATTTATTTACTTTATAAAGTAATATGAAATCAACTATATTATTCTATATACTGTTGAATATCCAAGCCATTCAAGTTTTAGAAGTTATGGTTTTAAAACTATGAATTTTCGAAGTATTATGGTTTGAAAGTTATAATTCAATGTTTGGTTTTCAATTATTATAAATTTTAAAGCAATATGATTGTGGAAAAGAAATATATTTGAAATAAAAAAATGATATCATTGATTTGGGTTTTATAAAATAATATCAAAATGAGTTGTTTTGGAAATGGAAATAATATCGTATTTATGGGTTTTGAAATGGATAATTATTTTCCGGTTTTAAAGTATAAACTATTTTAAAGACTGCGGTGTTATAATAACGTTTGGTTGTTGAAGAGACCGGGATTGAAAGTTGTCATACTCTCTGCCAACTCCGAAAACCACTTTAACAACCGTGTACGCGGTGGAGATTCCAGAATGAAGTAGGTTGGTGGCGGCGTTTCCTGTAAGGTAAATACGTGGACCTAACTCCCTGAGTTGGCATAAGGTGGCTAAAACAGGAGCGATCGGCGGGTTAATAAGGTAGCACCTTTGATCGGACACATCCCTTCGGTATTATACTTTGACTTTTGGATTGATTCGGTGACCACTTTTGATTTTATTTGGGGGTGTGGCTCGAGGTGGGCGGTAGCTGCGCGCTACGCGTTACCACCGACCCGGAAGCGTAATTGATATATCTACCCTGGCATTGCCTAGTTGTGCCGTGTCACCTACCCTATCGTGCCTTGTACGAGTTTGGATATCTCCCGTTGCCCGTGTGGTATCCTCTAGTGGCTTCCCGATCAGGAGGGACTATGATATTGGATGGACTACTGGGACTATTATTGTGTTAAGGGGAATATTGGGTCACTCCTTAACGCTATTTAAAAGTAAGTTTATTTTACAATTAGACACTATTATAATAGCGCAATATACTATATAGTAAATAGTTTAACGGATCCTTAAGAGATGTAAATCCCGAGCATCTCTTGAGTTACTGCACTCATATTTACTTCTGTTGATTTAACTTACATAAGATCTTTTAGTTCTAACTCGAGTGTTTTGTCCTTTCAATGCACTCAGGTCAGTCCGAGCGTTTCAGGATTTGAAGTTTTAGCTCTGGAGGACGAAAACGAATATTTGTATTACTATTATCTACTATTATTCCACTACACCATTTAATTCGCTGCATTGATATTATTGGTATGTGAACTCTGGTATTTAATTGTATAAAGAAGAATCAAATGTTTTGTAAACAGTTTTATGAACTGTATATTTTATTATTATATTTTATCCTTCCGCTGTGAGATTCTGTTTTCTTTTTATTTCTTTCTTGTTTTTCTTATTTACCCCTTAACAATCCGCCCTTCCGTATGGTTTGAATTGGCATGTGTGTCGATTTAAATCGTGAGAAAGGCGGGACGTTACATAAACTATGGTTATTATTTATGTTGAATAGTCTCATTCGAGATTATTGATTTTGATGGAGCTTAAATTGTAATTTCTTTATTTGAACTATGTTGATTATCTATGTTGTATAATCTAATTCGAGATTATGATTATTTGCTTAAGTGTTGTTTATCATACATTTATTTCTGAAGTATAAATTAGACTGATCCGTTTATTATTTTCTTTAAATAATACTCGGCTCAGACCGAGTTATTTCAGGATAATCGCTATCTCTTATTCAGTTGCTCCTTCAGCTTTTGGGATTTCACTCCAACTTTTGTCTAGTCTTCGAGGTGTTTCTTTTTGGTGCATTGACTCTCGTCTCATGTATGTTTATGACATGTAAATGTACATTTGGTTTTTGTGAACTATCGATTGTTGTAGCATGTATCCAGACTTGTCTTCCGCTATATATCTGATATTTCTATTCTGATGTTATTATACTTATCAGTGTTGTTATTATGAGTCGTTCTGAATTTTTCTTAAGCCATCGTAGTTTCGTTTTAGATTTGGATTGAATATATATCTTTGGGAGTAATTTACACAAATCCTATTGATGTAATCAATAATCGTCTAAGACATAACTTACGAATGGTCGCTTCGAACAAGCCATATTCTTCGCAATAGCAGACGTTATTCCTTATAATAACCTTTGTTATTGTGAGCATAAAGGTGGGGCATCACAAATACTTTTACATAGATATATCCACCAATTACCATATTTTCGATACTTAGAAAATATACATATACTTACCTCAATGGTATAAGTGTATTTACACAACGAGAAAGGTTTTATTTTTTATTCGTTTCAAAAATCATTCATAAACTCCTTCTAGTTCTGTAAAACAATTTATAAACATTTTATTAAACTGCTGGAACCATTTATAAAACTTCTTTTATACATTTCAATCACTTATAAATTCCCTTTGTACATTTCTAAAATTCACTTACAATTCTTTTATAAATCCTTAAGCCATTTGTAAAGCTTCTTTTATAAATCTATCAACCCATTTCTTAAGCTCTTTTATCAATATCTAACCACTTATAAAACTCATTATAAAACTCTTCACCATATAAATAATCTTCCTTACGTATCCAAACCATTTTATAAGCTCTTTTATAAAATCCAAACCTTTCAACTCTATTCATGGTCTCAGAATAATTTATAAAAAATTAAAAATATTTTACTTCAAAAAAAAATATTAACTATGAATATTATAAATAAATGAAAATTATTAACTTTAAACATCTTAACAATAATAAATAAATTCAAAATATTGTTTAAGAAAAATAATAACTAATCCATATCATTTCTATAAGTAATAAAGTTTATTTTCAAAACCTTATTAATAACCCTTATTATTAATTTCAAACATAATCATTCTAAAATAATTACTATTCCAAGATATGAACATTTTGATAAATACTTAAAACAAATTAACTTTAAACAAATAACTTTGAAACAATACTAATATAGTTAAATAAGCTTCAAATAATATTACCATACTTAAATGACTCTAAAACAATATTAATTGATTAATTAGCTTAAAAATAATATTAGTATGATTAAATAGCTTAAAACAATATTAGTATAATTAATTAACTTAAAAACAATATTAGTTTGATTAAATAACCAAAAATAATATTAGTGTAAATAATTGACTTAAAAATATTATTATAATAGATAATCTTTAATACAAAATATTTCTAAAGTCGAATTTTGGATTAAAAATCATTTCTTGTCTCAAAACCTTTCCAAGTTAAACGACAATTTACAGTATTTTTAAAAAACTAATTTGAGGCAAATAGCCACCTAACACTTAACTAATACCGATATTGATTTTCTATCACTACTGGGTTTTATTTTATTTTCAAACATATAACGATGTTATAACTTCAGAGCTCATAATCTTGTTCATTATTCAATAATCCATATTAAGGAATGTTATTGAAAACAATTCAATAATAGCGAGGAATCCTGTTGGATCCATCTAACCCGTTTCCCCTGCATCACGTGCGTTATATGATCATAAAATGTAAATCAACCGCTTCAACGCGGAAGCATATACGAAGAGTCATCTGCTCTTACTTGGGAACATAATAGGGTCTCATCTGCTCCAATAGACGGGAATATTCAATCCAACTAATAAAAATATATTAATTCATCCAAATAATAATTCAATAATTTTTATTAATTATATATCATACTACTTATCCAAAAAGGTGAGTTCAACTCACTGAAATTTTCTATTGTCGCCGAGGTATTCCGGTTTCGAATTAAATCGCACAACATCTGATTTTAGCCCAAATTTCAAAAGTCTTCAAATTCATCCAAGCCTTTTCCATTGCAAAACTTTCATTTGTTATGAGTGCAACGTAAAAATCCGCACCTCGATTGGACCTCGTATGAGAGGTTATGTAATTTTTAAATTAAACGTTTTTAAATTAAATAATTTAATACGCTCAATTCTTATAATTTACAATTTTACCCCTACCCTTCATCTTCCCCGAACTCTCTCTTATCTTCCTCCTGTACATGCACAGTGTACACAGCATGCATGCCCCATGATGCGCTAAGATACTCTACAAAACCGCCTACCGATGATTTCAATCAACTCTTCACATCCTCTACTCCCTAAACCCCACGGACCCACGCACGTACCCCAGATTTTGTTTGTGACCTAGCAACCATCCACGCCCAAAAATTGTCACATCCCCCCTCTTGCAGCCGCGACTTGCCAAACTCCAGACATAGGTGCAACTCGACCCGCTCAATCCAAATCCAAGTTCCAATTCCAGAATCAAAGCTTTTAAACTCCACAATCCCTAAACCTAGTTCAAAAAACCAATTATTATAAATTTTTGCTCATCCTAAAACTCCATCGAATCCAACCAAACTCCTTCCCAATGAAGATCTTAACAAGACAAGTCAAGGTTCAAGTTATGAAATTTTTCATTGAGTGTAACTTTTTATTTTGATTTTGGAAATTTTTCGTCTTCTCTTTTTTCTGCTCATTTCAAAATGAAGAGAGGGGAAAAGGTAAAGATCTATAAAATTAAGAATAGCTATGGGTTCGTATGTGTAGGTATGGGCAGCAGTGTGGTGGTATGGTTTGAATAAATTAAACTTTATATATTTTATTAAATAAAATCCGATGTTATATGCCGAAAAATTTTGAGCTCCAAACGAGGCATGCCGCTTGGCATTCTATATGTTATACCCCTATTTTGAATAAAATAAAACTTATTTCGAGACTTAATGCGATGGTATGCAGAGACAGCTTTTTGAACCCAATTTTTATGTTAAATTCTACATGTTTTGATCTTGCATAGCCAAACGATTCATCTGATCACCATGAAGTTTGACGGCATAATTGAAACTGGCTTCGTCGAAATTCAAGATAGTGTCCCGAAAGACTATTTTCACTCGTGAAATAAAAAAATTTATTTTCAAAATCAATTAAATCGGTTTTAAATCCAATTTAAAAGTTTTATTATCTTCATTATTATTAATAGAAATTAAATATGCTTTTAAATCATTTTTATCCAACTTAAAACCAAGATACAATTATTTGAACAATTTCAACTATTAATTCAAACAATTAAAGTATCAAATAAATCACTGTATTTGAAATTTGAGCTATTTGAATTTAAAAAAATTAATATTTAAAATCAATTATATATTCCAATTTCGAGTGACTAAAATTCTTGGTCGTTACATTGTTAAACAGTGGAGCCTTAGGGACGTCAAAGTGTCCATTTTAGGGTGGAAGGTATTAAATGGTCGTTAGGTCTCGCACTTTTCTATATAAAAAGTCTTAAATAAACTACGACAATAAATAATAGGGAGATGAGGTCTGCTTTAATTGTAACAAGAGGTATTAAATACCTAGGATGAGTATTTTTCCTTGACTTACATTATATTAGTCTGAATGGGACTTTGGCAGTGCAAGGTCAACGAGTTATGTCAATGTTGTTTTTGAATTGGTATTTAGTAGTAGTAGTAGGGCTGACATATAGGCTTTGACCACTAACAGTCCTGACCGGTTGTTCGCAAAGACTTAGGTTTAGCTTTGGTGGATTTCGCTTCCTACCAGTATAGATCCTGATGCGCAAAGATCTTAAGGTTTAATTAGTTAGTTGTTTTTTGTCAGATGTAGGCTGATTAACCATTAGATTAGTCTTTGAGATGTGTAAATAATACGGTAAATTAAAGGGTAAAGCCATATTTGAGGGTCATGGTCTGTAGTTAAAACCTGTTGATTAGCCATTACGTTACGGAGGGCCCACTTCGGGGTTAATATATTAAATGGCCGATGGGTCCGCCTCTTCCCCCACTTAAGAAGTATTAAGAGGTTTGGGTTTTCTTTTGGGTAGCACAACGTTTAGGTATATATGTATATATGCATACACACACATAGATGTATATAGCTCGAAGAAGGTTGGAAACGTCATATGCTTAGATGGAATTACACGGAATAGCCGTATTTAATAGGCAGAACACTCAAATAGAAATTAATCAGCATAAATTAGTGTTAAAGATAAAGTATGTAATTTTCCAGTTACTATATTATTGTTCTGACCCCTTCTCATCATAACCCACAAGATAGATTTAGAGGGATAGGCTACAGGTGCCAGCAGGATGTGCAGATAGTAAAGTCTTCGCTTTCATGCTTGGTGTTGATAAGGCAATCAGATACTAAGGGAATAATATTGATTTCAAGGTAGTAGCCTTGGTCAGCATATATGTTTTATTATATTTTCCATTCCACTATGAGTTTATGTAGATAGCTCTTTGATATACTTATGGTTATTATAGGTTATCAGAACCAACGATCCGTACCATAATGGACTTGGGTTTCGATTAATCGAAATTCAGACCCATTAAGGTGAAGGTTGTTGCAATATCATTTATATTATATTACACACATACAAACATGTGCGTGTGCGTGCATGCACATGTGTGCGTCCGTGCGCGTGTGTCATATACACATATGTGTGCTTGTACACATGCAATAAAATATATTGTGTATGTGGTTTAACATGCCCGTGTATAGATGTCATGATTGAAATCGCAAAAGACATGTTCACCCCTCGTATATACTAGCATGCTTTCCAGATGTTTACATATATATGCATCAAAATATAATACACTAATGTGTATATGTATATTATAAAATAATGGATGTAATTATTAAATATAAAACACTATAATATATATATATATATATATTTGTTACATTTATGAATATAATTAAATTATAAGATTATTTTAAATATGTGTATTTAAATTTTTATATATTTATAAAATACTTTAGCATCTATAATATTCTTAATACCTAAACAGATTTTTTCAAATAATATATATATATAATAAGTTATATATATGTAGATGTATATAAAAAATACTAAAATTGATATGTGAAAATATATTTATTTTTTCTTTTCCTCTCGGTCTAAATCAATATTTTAAAAAGAACTATTATTAATTAATTTTATTACTTTCGGTTTTAATTATTTAATTAAAAACAATTATTAAATAACATGAAATAATTATTATAAAAATAAAGAAAAATTTATTTCTAAAAAAATATGTTATAATATCAAATGTAAAATTTTGATAGAAATTTTTATTATTTTTAAATTTATATAGTTGTATTTAACAATTTTGTAAATGATCAAAATCATATAAATGCTATATACATACATACATACATATATATATATATATATATAACAATAATAATTTTTCATGCCAAAAGTTAATTTCCAAATAAATGATTTTTTAAAAAATTTAAAACGTAATTATATATTTATAATCATATTAAATTATGACTTGTATAGTTAGATTAATAAAATAATATTGTTGTTACCTAGTGCCCTGATCCGGCTATATTGGGCTAATCGCACAAGACAAATTCGATTGTTGATAAGAAGAATGATCATGAGGCAACGACTGCATGACCTGTATATAAAGTCCGGAAGGTTGTACGAAGCTTGGATTGGACAAAGATGAAAAATGGATGACGCAGGATGTCAGAAAGATGGAAATTAGCTTATGTGAGATAGGGGTCAGCATAGTGGTTTGTCAATATGGACGAAATGCTTAAGGGTTTAGTATAGCAGGGAGAGACTATAGGGATCAACATGGTTACTTAACTCGATAATCAAAACTGGATGGAAATGCAGAGGGATCGACAAAAGATATGATACCAAGCTCAACATGGTTCAGTGCCATTAGAGGGATCAACATAGCTTGCAACAAACATATGGATCGACATGATGAGTTTGGTGGATGGTCAGTGTTGATGGAGTCAAGAAGGGATTGGCATAGTGAAGGGTCGTTATAGGGGTCGACATTGCTCACGAAGGATGGGTTGGCATAATGTTCTGAGTAGTATGGATCGGTATACGTTAAGAAACTAAGAGGGTTCAGTGCTATTATAAGGAGGGATTGGTGTTTCCTTGACTAGAATGAGATTCGAACCAAAGATCAACCAAACCTAGAGCTCCACACATCCAAACACCCTGATATTTGGAACATCATCATATTAGAGCATAAGGAAGCTACTATAGGGATCGCTACCCTAAACTCAACACACGGAGGGATCGGTACCGGTCCCTTTCCATTGAGAGTTGGGCCTAGCCATTCCTATGGTTGGCCCATATAGCTAAGGAGGTCATGTTTTCGATGTTCCAGTAGATCGAAGGCTGCCTTCATCTATAAATATAGGCCTAGGGTGCCATTCCGGGTATTTTTACTCTATTGGTTAGATAACACCAATATTGTCATCAACCTCCTCTATTACTTTCTTATCTCTTTCTATTTCTAATTCTAACCAAGTTAATTGAAAAGTAATAAAGAGAATGTTCAAAGTGGACGTAGGAAATCAACGCTCAACCATTGTAAATCTTGTCGTTTCTGCTTTTTACTTTTTTTTCATAATATTTTGTGATATTCCTCTGTTTCATTTATTTTCTTCATCTATTTCACTACTTAAACCTATTCTTGAGTGTTTGTGGCCACATTGGTTGCAAACATTTTGGTGCTTTCATTGAGAAACTTGATTCTCAACCCATTAGGTTCCTCTTTGCTGCAAGTGGATTGAGGAAATCCCCCGAAGGAAATCCAGATTCATTGTTAGAAGTTTGCAGATACTACTCAGATTTATCAAAATCTAAGAAAAGAAATTCAAAAGGTTGAGGCATACCAGATCAACTTCCAAGAACATTGATACAAATGAAACTACCGGCATCCAATAGGGAGCTCTAAGTAACCAACCTGCTAACGTCAATGTAGAGCCTGCTAAATTTCAAAACCCCACTGATTCCATAACTAGTGAAGAATTGAACAACCTGATGAGGGAGTTGATAGAGGGTCGTAGGCAACTGAATAAGCAGATCCAGAATAATGCTAATCTAATGAATTAGATTGCCCAACAGCAACATTAGAGTGATAGAAGGGTTGTTGCTTCATACTCGGCGTCGTAGAGTTCAACCTCATCAGAAGATAAGCATCATAGGCGTAGGCATCGTAGGGTCGAAGCGGCATAAGCAGGGACATCAGAGAAACGCTTGGTGGACCAATACGGTCTGCCAAGACGGTACGGTGTCGATACCTTCTTAGGGATCGGTGCCGATCCCTCAGCCAAAGGAGTTGTTCCTCAAATTCAAATAGGGAGTCATACTGGAGCTTGGTCATGAAACTTAGATGCTAGTGTATGTTTTAATGCTGACCAGCCACCTCTTTGGAACGACAATGAAGTGAATGCTCATGATGCACATCAAGTAGAAGATAGGCCAAGGAGGCATGAGATGGCCTGTAGACATCGAGTGGAACATTCATGCAAGATGGAGCACGACAACTACTTGGCAGCACCTATTCAGACACCGGACTTATGAGCGACGATTAGATAGTTGGTGAGAGGGAACCAAGGGTTGATATATGTTGATTGGGGAGTCTCAAGGAGTCTTACCCCATTTATTGACTATGTTTTACATGTGGAGTATCTTAAAAGGTTTAACATGCCTATGATGCCTACCTATAAGAGAAAAACAGACACTAGGAAGCACATCATGAGGTATGAATGGTTGATGGACTCAGCATGAGCAAATGATGCCACAAAATATAGAAGCTTCCCTATAGCTCTCTCTAGGATCGCCATAATGTGGTTCACAAGATTTCCTCCAAGATTAATCTTAAGATTTGATGAACTGACAATAAGGTTTGTGGAGCAGTTCCGGATCCAGGCTACTCGCCCTAAAGGCGTGATGTCATTGTCTAGTGCAGTCCAAGCTCCGGGGGAATCATTGAAAGACTACTTGTGGAGATTTCATGTTGCTACCACCAAAGTTAGTAATCCAAATGACCAATCTATACTCATGGTTGTGATGAGAGGGGTTTTCCCAGAATCCGATTTCGGCAATTGGCTAGCTAAAAAAATACCGGCCACACTAGAACATTTCTATTCAAAGGCGGCTTAGTTTATAAGGAAGGAGGAGGCCAGGTTATCTAGAAAAAGAAATTCTACAGGGTCAAGTAGTGAAGCGGTGCAAAGCAACGTCACAATAAAGCAGTTTGACGAGAGTTCGGGGAAGGTTCAGGTCAATGGTCAAAACAAGCCGCATCGCATAAAAGAAATGGTTAAAGGAATCGAGACCAAAAAGGGTAGCCTGGAAGACCAAAGCCAAGGATTCCCATATATGACATATACGTACCTCTAAATGCCTCCTTGGAGAATATTTATCTGTCCACCTGCAATACTCTTTAATATAAGAAGACGCATCTGAAGGAGTCGATATAGACATAAAAACAAACCGGAAAGTATTGGCGATTTCATGAATGTTATGGGCACAATAAGAATGAGTGCAGGCATCTTTAAGATGCCATTGAGAAATTGATTCGGGAGATGAAGTTGCAGCAGTTTGTGAAAAATCCGCAGGACAAGCTCTACATAGGCTAAGGAACCTGCACGAGTCGGAGGAAGATTAGTAATAAACATGATAATTGGAGGACCGCATCTTGTGGATAAAAGTTGGCAGGAAATGGAGCACTATGCTAGTGCGATGAGACATGTTGATTTTGAATGCTGTTCAAATATGAAGGACGGAACTCCAGCTAAGCAACAGTGCACGATGACTGTGATGCCCCACCACAAGACTGACATTAATAAAGAGAATTACATAGTAATCCTGTCTGCTAATGCAGAGAATAGGGCTGGTTAAGGGAGACCATCTATAGCATTATCTTAAACACCTATTAAATACGTCGACAATTGCTATCTATTTTTTTCTACTCAAGTGGATCGACATATCCAATAAATACTTAACAAAAAACTATATGTGGTTAACAGATCTATCAAAATAAAATACCATGACTAAATGAATAACTCATCACTCGCATATACAATGATACATCTTAATACAATACCAATGATACATCAAAGTGGTATGACGACCTCTATATATACATGAGTCAAAAGAATATACAATACAACTCATAAGGACAATAACAGCTAAAGAAGATAACCCAACATCCATGCGGAAGCATCATATACTAGCTATCTCCAAAAGAAATGCTTATCCTGAAAAATACTCGGTCTGACCCAAGTGTAAAACACACGGCTCAGTCTAGCTAAAAAATTCAGTGAATAACAATATTAGATAAGGTAAAGCATATAAAAAATAGGGTATCCTCTAATACAAGAGATACCATACCCATAAGCATTATATTACCATCATAAGGAAAGGATGATTACTCCTCTTAATAAGAAGAAGAGGTAACAAGAGTATAGCCATAACTTAAGTGACATAATAACACTTAAGTATATGAGCCATCGAGAATGAGATTATAAAGATAAAATCCATCTAAATAACATGTTTGCCACATATCATCGATGGAATCTAAATGATAACAATAATGGTTCCAAATGAACAATATCTCCTACTAAAAGAAATCGTCAACACATGCATCTTGTCAAATAACAATACACAACGTTCTTAATTAGGATAAGTCTCAAATTTCAAATATGCCCCATCTCAATGGCATAACCTGAAATCTCAAAGTACCATGAAATTAAAATATAAATCTCAAAACAAAAGAATCTTAAACTCATTTATACCTCATCTCATCTGTATAAATGTGTGACGCCCCACCTCTATACCCACGCTAGCCAAGAACATTACGGTGTAATGCTGTCAACTAGCATGGAGAATAAGGCTGTTGAGGAGCGACCATCTGTGTAATTGCCTTCTGTGAGCACCAATATGTCAGATAGTACAAGGAAATCCGATATGCCGATACAAACTCAAGGCTACTACACAGTGGCTATATATATTCTTCGGAAACAAACATAGAAATAAACATAACACAAATCAGTCACAGACATCCATATCACAAAGGCGGAAAAAGATATGAATATAACACATGAAAGTGTTCATCAGAGTGGTGGTCAAACAAGATCCACAATAACATAAAAGAATGGTTACAAGTCCTAAACAAAACAACATGTATACATCTAGGAGTCTATATCTCAAAGGTATACAACAAAAACTACTAATCTATGTAGTTAGCCAAAAGTCAGGATGATAATCCCAGAAGTGAAGTCAAGCGGAAGCACCTGTAACATCTCGGTCTGACCCAAGTATTATTTATAAGAAAATAATAAACGGATCAGCCTAGCTATAAATATCAGATAAAATGATATAGAATAAGAGATGTGACATAACATATGATAACCATAAAGCCATACTGTGATAAGTAAGAAATTGAAAATCAACAAGAGATTAATCAATATCACTAGAATCTACTCAAAGATCAAAAAGAATGTCATACTCAATATCTTCATTCACTAAAAGTAAATGACACACAAATTCACCAATGCATAAATAATGATAACTCATATTAATGAAAATCACAAAAATTGGTGAAACACAAATTCTAGAAATCATCAATGGAAATCCAGAAATCACAAAAAGGGGGGAGGCCTATCACAAAACGGGAGCATGAAAACTCACCAACACATGTATCACAAATGGGATGCTATCCCATGGTCGCTAACCATAGAGCCGGTGCAACGACGTAGTACAACGGTATGCCCGAGGAACCAGAAACTCGAATAGTTCGGAACAACGACGTAGTACAACGGTACACCCGAAGAACCCGAAACTCGTAAAATTCGAAACAACGACGTAGTACAACGGTACGCCCGAAGATCCGAACTCCATAAAAACGTGGGTCGCTAGCCCACAAAAATTGGGTCGAAACCCCAAGAAATAAATAGGTCATTAGCCTATAATAAAAATGAGATGAAACTCAATAAAACGAGGTATTGTCCCCTACGTGGACAATGAAACATAGCATAGAGCTAGTCATAATCACAAAAATGATCATCATCGATCATAAAGAAGTGTCAATTACACTAACCTATTAAATATATGAGCCTAGCTTCATGTCCCATAACCACTAGCTTAACTTAAATATTTACGAATAAACTGTAAGTCTCCACTCGAAAATTGTCACAAGAAATTCAATCGAACAAGTCCAAGAATTAACCGAAGAAGAAAACGCAAGCGTTTCATACCACTTGTTTTACTAAGTCGTTTAATTAGATTTCTCATACGAGTGAGGTAAAGGTCTGTATATACTTATAGATAGAAAAACGGTTTAAGAAACGAGCATTGTAATAAAATAGTGTTGAAATCGTTTTGATGAAAGGGTTTTGATATTTGCTACTAGTATTGAAACCTTTATATTTTTAAAGTGACAAATCGCAAAAATGATTGTAGAACAAGCAATCACCAAAAATTCACATTCAAAGACGTGAATAAAATCCAAAGAAATCTATACCGAATCCATTAAAATGGATATTTCCAAAAATCCCAAAGAAAAGAAGTCATCAAAGTCGATACTAAATGAGAACAACAAATAGGGAAATAACACGAATGGGTTAAATTTGAAAACCACACAAAAATGCAAAAATAGGCAAAATAGCAGCAGGTCGGTCGGCCGGCTACAGAGCTCGGTCGACTGGACCCTGTTCTGAAAAAACTCTCGGGATGGTGGGTCGGTCGACCGAGCTCTGTAGCCAGTCGACCGGACCAAAGACAGGGAAGTTCTCTGGTAGCAGGTCGGTCGGCCGGCTACAGAGCTCGATCGGCCAGACCCATTTTTCCAATACTTCCCAGCCTATCAAAACGAGGGCCATTCTCGACCGAATTGAAATCGCTCGAGCAACGGCACTGGGAGTTTATGCCAATCGACTACCAGGCCCTATATGCTCCTCGATGCATCACAAAATCACGATCAAAGATCAAAGCTATGATTTTTAAAGATTTGGCTTTCAAAACACTAAAATTGGAATATTCACAAAACCAATCCAAATCAAAATCAATTGCACAAGAATAAGTGTTAGGAATTCATACATGACAATCGAAGATAATTATTGATTAAGATGTGAGATAAAAATCTCACCTTTTCACACAAAACAATTGAAGAAGAAGCTATTGAGCAATGGCAAGACAATCACTCTTCAAATCCAACTCAACAAGCTTGAATCAAAGCTTAAAAGAAGAACATTCCCAAAGTAAGGTTTAGGAATTTCTGAAATTGGAAGGAGAAAGAGTTGGAGAAGAAGAAGGAGATGCTCACCTAAGCTTCTCTTTGGAAATTTGGAGCTAAACTTGAATTACAAATGGATGCTCGGGCTTGGAGTTTTAATTTCCTTTTCTTTCCACCATTTACCTCTTTAGAACTGAAAAGTAGAGGAAGAGGGGGTTTCAGTTTAGGGTATTAAGTTAGAACATTGGGCTGAACCCAAACCCAAACCCAAAGTGAAAATGATCAAATTTTTGGCTAGCTCCAAACATACCAATGTTTACACTTAAAAATGTTGCAAACGACATTTTGAACTCAATGTGAGGGGTCTTGAGTCCCAATTCGACTGTTTCTAAAAAGTAGCTTTTCGGACTATAATCCAGATAACGATGAAATATTTAAATAAAATATTTAAATATTTGGATCGTAAAATATGCGGGTTGTTACAGACTCAAACTCCTTAAAGAAATTGCGTCCTCGCAATCATAAGGAATAAGTGAACAAAAAGTAACAACCATAAAAGCATATCAACACAAAAGAAGAAATCTGATATAAGAAGTTCACCTCAAAGAGCACGAGAGAGTAAGTCCGAATGTGTTCGCTCGATGAATTCTCTAGATTCCCAAGAGCAATCCTTAGGATTTAAGGACCATTGAACCTTAACAAGCGGAACATCTTTATTTCAAAGGCGTTTGACCTCCGAAGCAATAATACGAATAGCATGTTGCTCGTAAGTTAAATTAGGCGAAACTTCAATTTCTTCTACAACACCGGGCTCAAGAATAAAATCGGAATCTCGAAAGCATTTCCGTAATTGAGAAACGTGAAATACGTCATGAATAGCAGAAAATTGAGCCGGTAATAAAAGGCGATAAGCCACGGAACCAATACGTTCAGTGATGGGAAATGGACCAATAGATCGAGGTGCTAACTTTCCCGATCGACTGAAACGCACAACACCTTTCATAGGCGAAACACGAACAAACACAAAATCCCCCACAGAAAATTCTAATTTCCTTCTTCGGTTATCCACATAGGATTTTTGTCTACTCTGGGCTTCTTTCATCCTATGACGAATAAGGTCAATCTTCTCTATGGAATCACGAATAAAATTTAGACCTAAAACCAGCTTCTCACCGGCCTCAAGCCAACAAGAAGGAGATCGACATGGCCTTCCATAAAGTGCCTCGAAAGGTGCCATACCAATAGTAGTTGGAAGCTATTATTATAGGAAAACTCGACAAAGGAAATATGATCTTCCCAACTTTCACCAAAATCAAGAACACATGCACGAAGAAGATCTTCAAGAGTTTGATTCACACGTTCAGTTTGTCCATCGGACTGGGGATGATAAGCGGTGCAAAAATTAAGCTTCGTTTCCAAAGCTTTTTGAAGACTCTTCCAAAATCCACTAGTAAACAATGGATCACGATCACTAACAATAGAAGAAGGAACTCCATGCAATTTTACAATTTCTTTAATAAAGAGTTTGGCCAAAAGAGGAATGGTTCGATTGGACCAAACGGGAATAAAATGGGCGGATTTAGTAAGTCTATCGACTATCACCCATAAGCTATCATGACCCGAATGAGAACTGGGAAGGCCGTCTATAAAATCCATCGAAATTTGATCCCACTTCCAAGTTGGAATTTCTAAAGGTTGTAATAACCCACCTGGCCTTTGGTGTTCGGCCTTGACAAGTTGGCAAATCATGCAACACTTAACAAAGTTAGCAATATCAGATTTCATTCCCTCCCAATAATAAAGTCGCTTCATATCCGCGTACATTTTACTACTACCGGGATGAATGGTAAATTTAGAACGATGAGAATCTTCTAAAATGTCTTTACGAAGATTACTAATATTTGGCATGACAAGTCTACCAAATTTTTGAATACCGCCACGAGAATCAATATCGAAGTCTTTCAAACCTTCAATATCAATTTTATCCCTAAAATTTTGGCCAAGAAGAGCCAATTCGGGATCTAGTTTTTGAGCTTCAATTATGCGGTCAAAAAGAGAGGGATGAGCCCCAAGGCTACATAAATCAAGAGATGAACATAAACCGAAAACACGGTTTCGAACCTCACAATTGGATAAAATTCTGAGATCATTCCATTCGGATATCATCATAGAAACAACCGCTTGTTGCTTGCGACTAAGTGCATCGGCAACACGATTTCCCTTTCAGTGAGTATAAAGAATATCAAGATCATAAGATGCAAGGAATTCGAGCCAACATTGTTGACGCAAATTAAGTTCCTTTTGAGAAAATAGATACTTCAAAGATTTATGATCGGTGTAGAGAATAAATTTTTCTCCCAAAAGATAATGACGCCAAATACGAAAGGCGAAAACAATAGCCGCGAGCTCTAAATCATGAGTGGCATATCTAGTCTCGGCAGGCTTCAATTGTCTAGAAGCATAAGAAATAACACGTTCTCTTTGCATAAGAACGACACCCAAACCAATGCGACTAGCATCGGTATAAACAACAAAATCTTGATTTCCCTCGGGAATAACAAGAATAGGAGCATTGGAAAGGAGTTCTTTTAATTTCTGAAAAGAAGCTTCACATTTGATCGACCAAATGTATTTAACACCTTTCTTTATTAAGCTAGTAAGAGGCACAAATTTTTTAGAAAAGTCCTTAATAAAACGACGGTAATAGCCTGCCAATTCGAGAAAGCAACGGATTTCCGTTACGCTCTCCGGTCCCTTCCAATTTTGAATTGCTTCAGTCTTTGAAGGATCCATGGAAATTCCGGAATCAGAAATAACATGACCAAGAAATTTCACACGAGATTGCCAAAAATGGAATTTAGAAAATTTTGCTTTCAATTGATTGATCCTAAGAGTTTTCAACATAATCTGAAGATGCTTTTGATGTTCCTCCTCGGTTTTAGAATACAGAAGAATAACATCAATAAATATGAGAAGAAACCGATCGAGAAAGTCTTTGAGAACTCGATTCATAAGGTCAACAAAATAAGCTGGAGCATTCGTTAAACCAAATGGAATAACAATCCGCATTATGAAGCTAATGGAAACCGGTAGATAAGTCTAATTATGAGAAGACTCTAGCACCACTAAGTTGATCGAATAGATCATCAATCCAAGGTAAAGGATATTTATTTTTGATAGTAAGATCATTAAGCTTGTGGTAGTCAACGCATAGCCTAAGTGTACCATCGGATTTCTTCACAAAAATAGCCAAAGCTCCCCAAGGATAGGAACTAGAGCGAATAAATTGCTTCATCTCCAATTCGGATAATTGTTTGTGCATCTCCTCATTCTCCTTATTGGACATGCGATAAGGAGGACGAGTAATAGGTTGAGCTCCAGGGATGAGATTAATTCTGAACTCAATTTCTCGCTTAGGTGGTAATCCTAAAACGGGCTCAAATATGTCGGAAAATTCACGAACAATGTGAATAAGAGAAATAATATCTTCCTCGTCGTCATTATCGTCATCGTGAGGATTTAAAGAATATAAAGATGCAACCAAGCCGGAATACGAATCTTTAAGACCAATAGAAATCTGCTTAACAAATTGAGGATGTCGAAGATGAATAGTCCGATCAGGACATAGGACTTGAGCTTCATAGCTGTTAAGCCAATCCATTCCCAAAATCATTCCGAAGCCAAGGTAACGCATAACATGCAAGTGCGCACGGAAAGAGTAATCACACAAAGTAGTTTCGACATCTTTACACAATAAACTGGTTGTTGCAGATCCACCTACCAGATTCGCAATTCTCAAAGAAGTCATTAAACACAAAACATCCAAAGAAAATGTATCAACAAGTTCTTTTGATATAAAAGAATGGGACGCACCCGTATTAAAAAGAATTCCAATACGATGATCACGAAATAAAATAATGCCATCAAGGATAGAATGAGAAATACCTTTACCATGAGATGTGTTGCCAGGTGCTTGAGCAACATTAAGTTTTCCCTCCTTCCTATTTTTAAGTTTGGGGCAAGAAGATAAATAATGATCCAAACTTTTGAAATAGCGACAAAAGAGAGGTTTCGGACATCCATTGGCATAATGGTCATTAGAACCACAATTGTAGCTTTGCACACTACTAGGGGAAGAAGCCTTTGCTACCGGAATTGCTTGCTTCCCTTTCTTGTTGGGATAAGGCCCTTTGAACTTAATAGGCCTTTTCTTGTTGTTGTTGAATTTTGGTTTGGCACCACAACATCAGCATCACTTTCTTTATCTGATGGAAACCGGTAGCTAAGTCTAATTGTGAGAAGACTCTAGCACCACTAAGTTGATCGAATATATCATCAATCCTAGGTAAAGGATATTTATTTTTGATAGTAAGGTCATTAAGCTTGCGGTAGTCAACGCATAGCCAAAGTGTACTATCGCATTTCTTCACAAAAATAGCCGAAGCTCCCTAAGGAAAGGAACTAGAGCGAATAAATTGCTTTGTCTCCAATTCGGATAATTGTTTGCGCATCTCCTCATTCTCCTTATTGGACATGCGATAAGGAGGAAGAGTAATAGGTTGAGCTCCAGGAATGAGATTAATTCTGAACTCAATTGCTCGCTTAGGTGGTAATCCTAAAACAGGCTCAAATATGTCGGAAAATTCACGAACAATGTGAATAAGAGAAATAATATCTTCCTCATCATCATTATCGTTATCGTGAGGATTTAAAGAGTATAAAGATGCAACCAAGCTGGAATCCAAATCTTTAAGACCAATAGAAATCTGCTTAACAGATTGAGGATGTCGAAGATGAATAGTCCGCTCAGGACATAGGATTTGAGCTTCATAGCGGTTAAGCCAATCCATTCCCAAAATTATTCTGAAGCCAAGGTAACGCATAACATGCAAATCAGCACGGAAAGAGTAATCACACAAAATAATTACCGCATCTTTACACAATAAACTGATTGTTGCGGATCCACCAACCGGATTCACAATCCTCAATGAAGTCATTAAAATAAAAACATCCAAAGAAAAGGTATCAACAAGTTCTTTTGATATAAAAGAATGGGACGCACCTGTATCAAAAAGAACTCGAATAGGATGATCACGACATAAAACAATGCCATCAAGGATATAATGAGAAATACCTTTACCACGAGATGTGTTTCCAGGTGCTTGAGCAACATTAAGTTTTCCCTCCTTCCTATTTTGAAGTTTGGGGCAAGAAGATAAATAATGATCCGAACTTTTGCAATAGCGACAAAAGAGAGGTTTCAGACATCTATTGGCATAATGGTCTTTAGAACCACAATTGTAGCATTTCCCACTACTAGGGGAAGAAGCCTTTGCTACCGGAATTGCTTGCTTCCCTTTCTTGTTGGGATAAGGCCCTTTGAACTTAATAGGCCTTTTCTTGTTGTTGTTGAATTTTGGTTTGGCACCTACAACATCAGCATCACTTTCTTTGTCTGCCTCTTCAAGTCGAAGAGCGATATCAACAAGTTGATCAAAAGAAACTTCTAGCTTTAGAAGTAATGGCTTCTTGAGATTTTTATTCAAGCCATAAACGAATTTCTGATTTTTCTTCAACGAGGTATTAATGTATTCAACCCCGTATTCAGAGAGAGATTCAAAAGACGCGACATAATCTGCAACGGAGGATTCACCTTGAACAAGGTCTATGAAACGACGAGCTAATGTCACCTTCTCAGCTTACGACACAAATTTTAACTCGAATCATTCCCGGAATTTCTCCCAAGTAAGATCTGCTTCAATTATTTCAGAAATCAGAAGCTCGTACCAGTCTAATGCTCTTTCTTGGAGCATACTAGAAGCCACCTGAACTCGGTGAAGATCAATAAGATTCATGCGAGAAAAGATTCGATCGCACGTTATCAGCCAAGCCTGGACTTCAATAATAGTTTCAGAACCTTTGAATGGCTTCCCACCAAAATTGGTGTAATCGTTGCACAAGCGTGCAAATCTAGACTTAGGGTGAGAAGGTTTCGGATTAGAACCAGCTGCTTGAGCATTCTTCACTAGATCAAGAAGCTGCTGGGCAGACATAAAAACTCCATCCTGGGGAGTAGCACTAGATTGACCGGCGATGGGACGGCCAGGTCTAACCATTTCTCTTCCTTAAGAAAGAAAGATAGAAGAAGGAAAAGGTTATCCACCAAATGAATATCAGGCAATCTTGATAGATAAAACAAGTAATCATAAAGAAAATAGGATGAATCGGTACGAAGACTCGAATTAAATCCTAAAGCACGACTCCTAAGAAGGACTTAGGACGGTGATCCTTGCTAGAATATTCTACATTGTTCCAAAGTTTCGCTCTGATACCAAACTGTGACGCCCCACCTCTATACCCACGCTATCCAAGAAGATTACGGTGTAATGCTGTCAACTAGCACGAAGAATAGGGCTATTGAGGTGCGACCATCCGTGTAATTTCCTTCTACGAGCACCAATATGTCAGTAGTACAAGGAAGTCCGACGTGCCGATACAAACTCAAGGCTACTACACAGTGGCTATATATATTCTTCGGAAACAAACAAAGAAATAAACATAACACAAATCAGTCACAGACATCCATATCACAAAGGCGGAAAAAGATACGAATATAACACATGAAAGTGTTCATCAGAGTGGTGGTCAAACAAGATCCACAATAACACAAAAGAATGGTTACAAGTGCTAGACAAAAGAACATGTATACATCTTGGAGTGAATATCTCAAAGGTATACAACAAAAACTACTAATATATGTAGTTAGCCAAAAGTCAGGATGATAATCCCAGAAGTGAAGTCAAGCAGAAGCACCAGTAACATCTCGGTCTGACCCGAGTACTATTTATAAAAAAATAATAAACGGATCAGTCTAGCTATAAATATCAGATAAAATGATATAGAATAAGAGATATGACATAACATATGATAACCATAAAGCCATACTGTGATAAGTATGAAATTGAAAATCAACAAGAGATTAATCAATGTCACCAGAATCTACTCAAAGATCAAAAGGAATGTCATACTAATATCTTCATTCACTAAAAGTAAATGACACACAAATTCACCAATGCATAAATAATGATAACTCATATAAATGAAAATCACGAAAATTGATGAAACACAAATTCTAGTTGGAAATCCAGAAATCACAAAAAGGGGGGAGGCCTATCACAAAATGGGAGCATGAAAACTCACCAACACGTGTATCACAAATGGGATGCTATCCCATGGTGGCTATCCATAGAGCCGGTGCAACGACGTAGTACAACGGTACGCCCGAGGAACCAGAAACTCGAATAGTTCAGAACAACGACGTAGTACAACGGTATGTCCGAAGAACCCGAAACTCGTAAAATTCGAAACAACGACGTAGTACAATGGTACGCCTGAAGATCCGAACTCCTAAAAAACGTGGGTTGCTAGCCCACAAAAATTGGGTCGAAACCCCAAGAAATAAATAGGTCGTTAGCCTATAATAAAAATGAGACGAAACTCAATAAAACGAGGTACTGTCCCCTACATGGACAAAGAAACACAGCATAGCGCTAGCCATAATCACAAAAATGATCATCATCGATCATCAAGAAGTGTCAATTACACTAAGCTAGTAAATATATGATCTTAGCTTTATGTCCCATAACCACTAGCTTAACTTAAATTTTACGAACAAACTATAAGTCTCCACTCGAAAATTGTCACAAGAAATTCAATCGAACAAGTCCAAGAATTAACCGATGAAGTAAACGCAAGCGTTTCATACACTGGTTTTACTAAGTCGTTTAATTAGATTTCTTATACGAGTGAGGTAAAGGTCTGTATATACTAGTAGATTGGAAAAACGGTTTAAGAAACGAGCGTTGTAATAAAATAGTGTTGAATAGTTTTGATGAAAGAGTTTTGATATTTGCTACTAGTATTGAAATCTTTATATTTTTAAAGTGAAAAATCACAAAAATGATTGTAGAACAACCAATCACCAAAAATTCACATTCAAAGACGTGAATAAAATCCAAAGAAATCGATACCGAATCCATTAAAATGGATATTCCGAAAAATCCCAAAGAAAAGAAGTCATCAAAGTCGATACTAAATAATAACAAAAAATAGGGAAATAACTTGAATCGGTTAAATTTGGAAACCACACAAAAGGCAAAAATAGGCAAAATAGCAGTAGGTCGGTCGGTCGGCTACAGAGCTCGGTCGACCGAACCCTGTTCTGGAAAAATTCTCGGGATGGTGGGTCGGTCGACCGAGCTCTGTAGCCAGTCGACCAGGCCAGAGACAGGGAAGTTCTCTGGTAGCAGGTCGGTGAGCCGGCTACAGAGCTCGGTCGGCCGGGCCCTATTTTCCAGTACTTCCCAGCCTATCGAAACGAGGGCCATTCTCGACCAAATTGAAATCGCTCGACCAACGGCACTAGGAGTTTATGCTAATCGACTACCCGACCTTATATGCTCCTCGATGCATCACAAAATCACGATCAAAGATCAAAGCTGTGATTTTTAAAGATTTGGCTTTCAAAACACTAAAAGTGGAATATTCACAAAACCAATCCAAATCAAAATCAATTGCACAAGAATAAGTGATAGGAATTCATACCTAACAATTGAAGATAATTATAGATTAAGATGTGAGATAAAAAATCCCACCTTTTCACACAAAACAATTGAAGAAGAAGCTATTGAGCAATGGTAAGACAATTATTCTTCAATTCCAACTCAACAAGCTTGAATCAAAGCTTAAAAGAAGAACATTCCTAAAGTTAGGTTTAGGAATTTCTGAAATTGGAAGGAGAATGAGTTGGAGAAGAAGAAGGAGATGCTCACCTAAGCTTCTCTTTGGAAATTTGGAGATAAACTTGGAATTACAAATGGATGCTAGGGATTGGAGTTTTAATTTCCTTTTCTTTCCACCATTTATCTCTTTAGAACTGAAAAGTAGAGGAAGAGGGAGTGAATGACGAGGGGGTTTCAGTTTGGGGTATTAAGTTAGAACATTGGGCTGAACCCAAACCCAAACCCAAGGTGAAAATAGTCAAATTTTTGGCTAGCTCCAAACATACCAATGTTTACACTCAAAAATGTTGCAAACGACATTTTGAACTCAATGGAAGGGGTCTTGAGTGCCAATTTGACTGTTTGCAAAAAGTAGTTTTTCGGACTATAATCCGAATAATGATGAAATATTTAAATAAAATATCTAAGTATTCGAATCGTAAAATATGCGGGTTGTTACAGACTCCCCTCCTTAAAGAAATTGCGTCCTTGCAATCATAAGAAATAAATGAACAAAAAGTAACAACCATAAAAGCATATCAACACAAAAGAAGAAATTTGAAATAAGAAGTTCACCTCATAGAGCACGAGAGAGTAAGTCCGAATGTGATCGCTCGATGAATTCTCTAGATTCCCAAGAACAATCCTTAGGATTTAAGAACCATTGAACCTTAACTAGCGGAACATCTTTATTTCGAAGGCGTTTGACCTCCGAAGCAATAATACGAATAGGATGTTGCTCATAAGTTAAATTGGGCAAAATTTCAATTTCTTCTACAACACCGGGCTCAAGAATAGAATTGGAATCTCGAAGGCATTTCCGTAATTGAGAAACGTGAAATACGTCATGAATAGTAGAAAATTGAGCCGGTAATAAAAGGCGATAAGCCATGGAACCAATACGTTCGGTGATGGGAAATGGACCGATATATCGAGATGCTAACTTTCTCGATTGACTGAAACGCACAACACCTTTCATAGGTGAAACACGAACAAACACAAAATCCCCCACAGAAAATTCTAATTTCCTTCTTCGGTTATCGACATAGGATTTTTGTCTACTCTGGGCTTCTTTCATCCTATGACGAATAAGGTCAATCTTCTCTGTGGAATTACGAATAAAATCTGGACCTAAAACCAGCTTCTCACCGGCCTCAAGCCAACAAGAAGGAGATCGACATGGCCTTCCATAAAGTGCCTCAAAAGGTGCCATACCAATAGTATTTTGGAAGCTATTATTATAGGAAAACTCGACAAGAGAAATATGATCTTCCCAACTTCCACCAAAATCAAGAACACATGCACGAAGAAGATCTTCAAGAGTTTGATTCACACGCTCAGTTTGTTCATCGGACTGGGATTTGATAAGTGGTGCAAAAATTAAGCTTCGATGCAAAGATTTTTAAAAACTCTTCCAAAATCCACTACTAAACAATGGATCACGATCACTAACAGTAGAAGAAGGAACTCCATGCAATTTTACAATTTCTTTAATAAAGAGTTTGGCCAAAAGAGGAACGGTTCGATTGGACCGAACGGGAATAAAATGGGCAGATTTAGTAAGTCTATTGACTATCACCCATAAGCTATCATGACTCGAACGAGAACGGGGAAGACCGTCTATAAAATCCATGGAAATTTGATCCCACTTCCAAAGTGGAATTTCTAAAGGTTGTAATAACTACCTGGCCTTTGGTGTTCGACCTTGACAAGTTAGCAAGTCATGCAACACTTAACAAAGTTAGCAATATCAGATTTCATTCCCTCCCAATAATAAAGCGGCTTCATATCCGCGTACATTTTACTACTACCGGGATGAATGGTAAATTTAGAACGATGAGAATCTTCTAAAATGTCTTTACAAAGATTACTAATATTTTGTACGACAAGTCTACCAAATTTTCGAATTCCGCCACGAGAATCAATATCGATGTCTTTAGAACCATCAATATCAATTTTATCCCTAAAATTTTGGCCAAGAAGAGCCAATTCAGGATCTAGTTTTTGATCTTCAATTCTATGGTCAAAAAGAGTGGGATGAGCCCCAAGGCTACATAAAACAAGAGATGAACGTAAATCAGAAACATGATCTCGAACCTCACAAGTGAATCAAATTCCGAGATCATTCCATTCGGATATCAACATAGAAACAACCGCTTGTTGCTTGCGACTAAGTGCATCGGCAACACGATTTCCCTTTCCGGGAGTATAAAGAATATCAAGATCATAAGATGCAAGGAATTCGAGCCAACGTTGTTGATGCAAATTAAGTTCCATTTGAGAAAATAGATACTTCAAAGATTTATGATCGGTGTAGAGAATAAATTTTTCTCCCAAAAGATAATGACGCCAATACGAAGGGCGAAAACAATAGCCGCGAGCTCTAAATCATGAGTGGCATATCTAGTCTCGACAGGCTTCAATTGTTTAGAAGCATAAGCAATAACACGTTCTCTTTGCATAAGAACGACACCCTAACCAACGCGACTAGCATCGGTATAAACAACAAAATCTTGATTTCCCTCGGGAATAACAAGAATAGGAGCATTGGAAAGGAGTTCTTTTAATTTCTGAAAAGAAGCTTCACATTTGACTGACCAAATGTATTTAACACCTTTCTTTGTTAAGCTAGTAAGAGGCCCGACAATTTTAGAAAAGTCCTTAATAAAACAACGGTAATAGCCCACCAATCCGAAAAAGCTACAGATTTCCGTTACACTCTCCGATCTCTTCCAATTTTGAATTGCTTCAATCTTTGAAGGATCCACGGAAATTACGGAAACGGAAATAACATGACCAAGAAATTTTATACGAGATTGCCAAAAATGGCATTTAGAAAATTTTGCTTTCAATTGATTTCTTCTAAGAGTTTTCAACACAATTTGAAGATGCTTTTGATGTTCCTCCTCGGTTTTAGAATACACAAGAATAACATCAATAAAGATGAGAACAAACCTATCGAGGAAGTCTTTGAAAACTCGATTCATAAGGTCAAAAAAATAAGCTGGATCATTCGTTAAACCAAATGGCATAACAAGCCATTCATAGATCCATAATGAGTACGGAGCGATGTCAAAGGAATGCTATCCTCTGCAATACGAAGCTGATGGAAACCGGTAGCCAAGTCTAATTGTGAGAAGACTCTAGCACCATTAAGTTGATCGAATATATCATCAATCCGAGGTAAAGGATATTTATTTTTGATAGTAAGATCATTAAGCTAGTGGCAGTCAACGCATAGCCTAAGTGTACCATCGGATTTCTTCAAAAAATAGCTGAAGCTCCCCAAGGAGAGGAACTAGAGCGAATAAATTGCTTCATCTCCAATTCGGATAATTGTTTGCTCATCTCCTCATTCTCCTTATTGGACATGTGATAAGGAGGACGAGTAATAGGTTGAGCTCCAGGAATGAGACTAATTCTGAACTCAATTGCTCGCTTAGGTGGTAATCCTAAAACGGGCTCAAATATGTCGAAAAATTCACGAACAATGTGAATAAGACAAATAATATCTTCCTCATCATCATTATCGTCATCGTGAGGATTTAAAGAATATAAAGATGCAACCAAGCTGGAATACGAATCTTTAAGACCAATAGAAATCTGCTTAACAGATTGAGGATGTCGAAGATGAATAGTCCGCTCAGGACATAGGATTTGAGATTCATAGCGGTTAAGCCAATCTATTTTCAAAATCATTCCGAAGCCAAGGTAACGCATAACATGCAAATTGGCACGGAAAGAGTAATCACACAAAATAATTTCGACATCTTTACACAATAAACTGATTGTTGCAGATCCACCAACCAGATTTGCAATTCTCAAAGAAGTCATTAAACACAAAACATCCAAAGAAAAGGTATCAACAAGTTCTTTTGATATAAAAGAATGGGACGCACCCGTATCAAAAAGAACTCCAATAGGATGATCAGGAAATACAATAATGCCATCAAGGATAGAATGAGAAATACCTTTACCACGAGATGTGTTGCCGGGTGCTTGAGCAAAATTAAGTTTTCCCTCCTTCCTATTTTGAAGTTTGAGGCAAGAAGATAAGTAATGATTCGAACTTTTGCAATAGCGACAAAAGAGAGGTTTCAGACATCTATTGGCATAATGGTCTTTAGAACCACAATTGTAGCTTTGCCCACTACTAGGGGCAGAAGCCTTTGCTACCGGAATTGCTTGCTTCCCTTTATTGTTGGGATAAGGCCCTTTGACTTAATAGGCCTTTTCTTGTTGTTGTTGAATTTTGGTTTGGCACCCACAACATGAGCATCACTTTCTTTATCTGCCTCTTCAAGTCGAAGAGCGATATCAACAAGTTCATCAAAAGAAACTTCTAGCTTTAGAAGTAATGACTTCTTGAGATTTTTATTCAAGCCATAGACGAATCTCTGATTTTTCTTCAATGGGGTTTTAATGTATTCAACCCCGTATTTAGAGAGAGATTCAAAAGACGCGACATAATCTGCCACGGAGGATTCACCTTGAACAAGGTTTATGAAACGACGAGCTAATGTCACCTTCTCAGCTTCCGGCACAAATTTTAACTCGAATCATTCCCGGAATTTCTCCCAAGTAAGATCCGCTTCAATTTTTTCGAAAATCAGAAGCTCGTACCAGTCTAATGCTCTTTCTTAGAGCATACTAGAAGCCACCTGAACTCGGTGAAGATCAATAAGATTCATGCGAGAAAAGATTCGATCGCACGTTCTCAGCCAAGCCTGGACTTCAATATAGTTTCAGAACCTTTGAATGGCTTCCTACCCAAATTGGTATAATCGTTTCACAAGCGTGCAAACCCAGACTTAGGTTGAGATGGTTCCGGATTAGAACCAGCTGCTTGAGCATTCTTTAGTAGATCAAGAATCTCCTGGGTAGACATAAAAACTCCATCATGGGGAGTAGCACTAGATTGACCGGCGGTGGGACGGCCAGGTCTAACCATTTCTCTTCCTTAAGAAAGAAAGAAAGAAGAAGGAAAAGGTTATCCACCAAATGAAAATCAGGCAATCTTGATAAAGAAAACAAGGAATCATAAAGAAAATAGGATGAATCGGTACGAAGACTCGAGTTAAATCTTAAAGAACGACTCCTAAGAAGGACTCAGGACAATGATCCTTGTTAGATTATTCTACATTGTTCCGAAGTTTCGCTCTGATACCAAGCTGTGATGCCCCACCTCTATACCCACACTAGCCAAGAACATTACAGTGTAATGCAGTCAACTAGCACGGAGAATAAGGCTGTTGAGGAGCGACTATCCGTGTAATTGCCTTCTGCGAGCACCAATATGTCAGATAGTACAAGGAAGTCCGACACGTCGATACAAACTCAAGGCTACTACACAATGGCTATATATATTCTTTGGAAACAAATATAGAAATAAGCATAACACAAATCAGTCACGGACATCCATATCACAAAGGCGGAAAAAGATATGAATATAACACAAGAAAGTGTTTATCGGAGTGGTGGTCAAACAAGATCCACAATAACACAAAAGAATGGTTACAAGTGCTAGACAAAAGAACATATATACATCTAGGAGTCTATATCTCAAAGGTATACAACAAAAACTACTAATCTATGTAGTTAGCCAAAAGTCAGGATGATAATCCCAGAAGTGAAGTCAAGCAGAAGCACCTGTAACATCTCGGTCTGACCCGAGTATTATTTATAAGAAATTAATAAACGGATCAGTCTAGCTATAAATATCAGATAAAATGATATAGAATAAGAGATATGACATAACATATGATAACCATAAAGCCACACTGTGATAAGTATGAAATTTAAAATCAACAAGAGATTAATCATTGTCACCAGAATCTACTCAAAGATCAAAAGGAATTACATACTCAATATCTTCATTCACTAAAAGTAAATGACACACAAATTCACCAATGCATAAATAACGATAACTCATATCAATGAAAATCACAAAAATTGGTGAAACACAAATTCTAGAAATCATCAATGGAAATCCAGAAATCACAAAAAGGGGGGAGGCCTATCACAAAACGGGAGCATGAAAACTCACCAACACGTGTATCACAAATGGGACGCTATCCCATGGTCGCTAACCATAGAGCCGGTGCAACGACGTAGTACAACGGTACGCCCGAGGAACCAGAAACTCGAATAGTTCGGAACAACGACGTAGTACAACGGTACACCTGAAGAACCCGAAACTCGTAAAATTCAAAAAAACGACGTAGTACAACGGTACGCCCGAAGATCCAAACTCCATAAAAATGTGGGTCGCTAGCCCATAAAAATTGGGTCGAAACCCCAAGAAATAAATAGGTCGTTGGCCTATAATAAAAATGAGACGAAACTCAATAAAATGAGGTACTGTCCCCTACATGGACAGAAACATAGCATAGCGCTAGTCATAATCACAAAAATGATCATCATCGATCATCAAGAAGTGTCAATTACACTAAGCTAGTAAATATATGAGCTTAGCTTCATGTCCCATAACCACTAACTTAACTTAATATTTACGAACAAACTGTAAGTCTGCACTCGAAAATTGTCACAAGAAATTCAATCGAACCAGTCCAAGAATTAACCGACGAAGTAAACGCAATCGTTTCGTACCACTTGTTTTACTAAGTCGTTTAATTAGATTTCTCATACGAGTGAGGTAAAGGTTTGTACATCCTAGTAGATTGGAAAAACAGTTTAAGAAACGAGCGTTGTAATAAAATAGTGTTGAAATCGTTTTGATGAAAGAGTTTTGATATTTTCTACTAGTATTGAAACCTTTATATTTTTAAAGTGACAAATCACAAAAATGATTGTCGAACAACCAATCACCAAAAATTCACATTCAAAGACGTGAATAAAATCCAAAGAAATCGATACCGTATCCATTAAAATAGATATTCTTAAAAAACCCAAGAAAAGAAGTCATCAAAGTCGATACTAAATGATAACAACAATTAGGGAAATAACACAAATCGGTTAAATTTGGAAACCACACAAAAAGGCGAAAATAGGCGAAATAGCAGTAGGTCGGTCGGCCGGCTACAGAGCTCGGTCGACCGGACCCTGCTCTGGAAAAATTCTCGAGATGGTGGGCCGGTCGACCGAGCTCTGTTGCCAGTCGACCAGACCAGAGACAGGGAAGTTCTCTGGTAGTAGGTCGGTCGGCCGGCTACAGAGCTCGGTCGGCCGGACCCTGTTTTCCAGTACTTCCCCGCCTATCAAAACGAGGGCCATTCTCGACCAAATTGAATTCGCTCGAGCAACGGCACTAGGAGTTTATGCCAATCAACTACCCGGCCCTATATGCTCCTCGATGCATCACAAAATCATGATCAAAGATCAATGCTATGATTTTTAAAGATTTGGCTTTCAAAACACTAAAATTGGAATATTCACAAAACCAATCCAAATTAAAATCAACTGCACAAGAATAAGTGTTAGGAATACATACCTAACAATCGAAGATAATTATAGATTATGATGTGAGATAAAAATCTCACCTTTTCACACAAAACAATTGAAGAAGAAGCTATTGAGCAATGGCAAGATAATCACTCTTCAATTCCAACTCAACAAGCTTGAATCAAAGCTTAAAAGAAGAACATTCCCAAAGTTAGGTTTAGGAATTTCTGAAATTGGAAGGAGAAAGAGTTGGGGAAGAAGAAGGAGATGCTCACCTAAGCTTCTCTTTGGAAATTTGGAGCTAAACTTGGAATTACAAATGGATGCTAGGGCTTTGAGTTTTAATTTCCTTTTCTTTCCACCATTTATCTCTTTAGAACTGAAAAGTAGAGGAAGAGGGAGTGAATGAAGAGGGGGTTTCAGTTTGGGGTATTAAGTTAGAACATTGGGCTGAACCCAAACCCAAACCCAAAGTGAAAATGGTCAAATTTTTGGCTAGCTCCAAACATACCAATGTTTACACTCAAAAAGGTTGCAAACGACATTTTGAACTCAATGGGAGGGGTCTCGAGTCCCAATTCGACTATTTGTAAAAAGTAGCTTTTCGGACTATAATCTGAATAACGATGAAATATTTAAATATTCGAATAGTAAAATATGCGGGTTGTTACAAAATGTATATACATTTCAAATCTATCTAGCCAAAATGGCAAACTTGGAATATTCTATAAAATCACGAAAGTATCAACCCATTTTTCAAAGAAATCAATAAGAGGTCAATACATCATAAATGAAATCTCCGTATGTATAACATCTCATATAGCAATAGGCTATCGATGTAACAAAACATCGTAAAATGGTGAAATCACAACAAAACAGAAAACTCAGAAAACTCGAATTGGCCAGATCCCCGATTGCAATGCCGAAGCTATGCTGCACGTGCTAAACTCAGATGGCCGAAGCCTCTGACAAGGTCACTTAACCCTCCCAAAGCAGTTCGTCCGCATGAAAAGGTCACTGACATCTCTCCAAGCCATTTTATCAGCCCTAACAAGGTCGGTAATACCTTCCAAAGTAGTTCGTCCTCATGACAAGGTCATTGACACCTCTCCAAGCCGTTTTATCGGCCCTAACAAGGCCGTTAACACCTTCCAAAGCAGTTCGTGCTCATGACAAGGTCGCTAACACCTCTCAAAGTAGTTCTTTTAGGTAAATATCGCGAATGTGTTACAAACTCATGGATAGGAACCTAAAAAGTGTCAACGTGTGTCCCATACTACACGTTCGCACTTAGCGATTTTCTAGCTGCTAGTCGATGCCACACTAGGAACATCGTAAAACTCAGAAAATCGTATCTCGCCTCGTCTCATTAGCGAGTGATAAAGAGACACCATACTCGTCTTGTCTCATCGACAAGTATTAAATAGCATTGTAACTTATCTTATCTCATCGACAAGTGAAAACATCGTGATGGTTCCTTATAAACTATAAATCTCAAAATATGAAATCATATACTGAAGACTTGCCTTATATCTTGTCAAGTAAATAAGACATCGTGATGGTTCTCATCGACCATACTCCGAGATCTAAAACCGTAATACTTACCAAATATTGGCAATCTTAAATAATTCCAATAAATAGGAATTATAAAACTCAAAATATGCCATAAAATGGAAAAACATCCCAGCATCAATAATCTCAAATAGCTTCGATCGTACATGTCTGTAATTAACCGAAATAGTAAACGCACATGTCCCATACCACGTGTTTTACTAAACCGTTTAATTCTTTTTGTCATACGTTCGAATAGTGAAAAAGTGTATGTTTTATATTAAAATAGTTTACTAGAGAAAACAAGCTTTTAAAACTTTTCCCAAAAAGATTAATAAAACCAATATTCGAAATTCCTTTATTATAAGAAACAAATAGATTTTATATTGGAAAAATAAATTTTAAAATACTATATAATAATAATTTGAAATCCATTTATTTCAAAAATCACTTTGGAATGGTTTAGTGAAAATGATGCTCGAAAGCAATGGAAAACAAGAAAGATAACGCAAGATGGATAACTTGAATTCAATACGAATTCAATTCACATTTAACCCAAAATCAATTCAAATCCTATTTAAATTTGAATTTCATATTCTCCAAATGTAGCTAGCTTATTGATAGGCATCATGGCTCTCAAAACATCTCAAAAATAATATCAAAATCGAGCAAGAATGAGAGGAAAAATAAGCTAATACAATTCTTAGGTCAATGATTGTTATTGCTGTCGTTTTGCTCTTAGGACAGCAACAAACAAACACAGTTTTTACCAAGCTAACTTCGAAATTTTAGAAAACTCAAAACATGAAAATTTTATCAAAAACTCAAATATTTTTAGAACATCAAGAATTATCAAATTCTGATAAGAAACAAAAAAGTTATGACTAAAACAAATTTCAGATCTAAGGTTCACTACAGCTGTCGTTTTAGTTTTGTGACAGCGACAATAGAATGAACTTTCGACCATGTAAACATCAAAATTTAACAAAACCCAAAACATAAAAGTTGCAGCAGATAATCAAGTCTTTTAGGAACATTATGAATCGTTAAATTTAGACACTAAATGGAAAATATATGCTGAAATTACCAACAACATTTATCCCAAAAATTCACAGTTTTACAATAACAGGGCAGCGAGTTTGAATTGAGTTTTTCGACCCTCTATGCTCAAAATTCTCAAAAGTTTTTAACACGGAAGTTGTTAAACTCTTTTCAAGCTTTCCAAAACTTAAAAGAAAATCAAATTCCAACTTAAAACAAAAGAGATATGCTCAATTTGTTGGTAGCGATTCACAAATGAACATACAACTAACAAAATTGAGATTTCTTACCTTGGACTCTCAATCTAAGCTTGAAAATGTGAGTTTTAAACTCATCTATGAAATTTTGAAGAGATACTTGAATTAACTAAAGAAATTTGCTAGCTTTGGGCAAGAGGAAGCTTCAGCAGCCCATAAAATTAGAATACAGAAACATGCGTAGCAAACAAAAGAGATTACGGACAACCCAACACACAAAAGCTAGATTTTGATGAAATAATCTTTGTTTCGAGTTGATTACCTGTTTGAAATTAACTTTACATTGATAAAAATTAGCAATTAATTGAAGAAACTTGGAGACTTGGCTTAAGTTTAAAAGAGGAATAATTTTCTTCTTTATTTTTGCTTTTACTATAAAGGAAGAAATGTCTACGTATGAAACTTTGAGATGAAGAGATGTTCTCTTATTTCTTTACTAGTTATGTTAATAGATGGGCTTGAACTCAAAACCAAAATTAAGTAATTGGCTAAAGGAAACCAATTATCTCTAATTACACTAATATACACATATGCTATTAACCACACAACGTATTTTAACAAGAATTCACCACACTAAAATTGTACAGACATATTTCTATGTTTAATAAAACATTTTACAACAAATAAAAGGATAATTTAGTGGTAAAAATATTTTTGTGATCAAAAACTTTTAATTTTTAAATAAACAACCAAGTACAACAATATCCATATAAATCGCCATTTTCAACTCTAAAAATTACACGAAAATAACTTTCTTGTGTAATAAAATACAACAAACCATTTTCTATAATTTTTATGATCAAAACTTAATTTTAAATCAAATTTCATCTTTTATTTATAATAAACACTTTTAAAATCAAATACTTCCTTTAAAAACCAATAAAAGAAGCACTTGGTAATAATTATAAGAATTATTGCATTTCAATAAATAAAAATCATATTTCACTCATACTTCTTACAAACAGCCCAGATAAAATTTTTAAAACTTTAATTTCACATTTTGTTTCCAAAATCCAATTGTTTGTTTAAAATAAACAATTTAGATCTCCAATTTATTTTTATTTCACAGTATTAAATTATAACCACCGTTATAATTTAATATTTACAGGTAATCATTAAAACCACGGTTATTCTAACGACTGACGATATAGTGTTCATGAGCAAGGATGCCGATAGAGTAGCCCCTACTATTGACCTGATGGTCATTTCTGCCATGATTGGCCTTGCTTCGACGAGAAGAATTTTGATTGACTTAGGAAATTCTTTAAACATTATCTTTAAGAAGGCTTATGAACAAATGAGAATCAAGGCTAAGGATTTGAAACCATCTAAAGCTCGTATACATGGTTTCAACGGTGTGGGTACTGAGCCAGTTGGTTATGTCGAATTGCCGGTTGAGTTGGGGGAAGGTGAACGTAGGAGGGTGCAGATCCTACCGTCCATTGTTCTGGATAGTGAATCGCCGTACAATGTTTTTCTAGGTCTTCTGGCCCTGGCTGAATTTCGGGCATCCCTTGCCTTATGGTGTTTGGCGTTGAAATTTGGAACTAATAACGAGTAAGTGTTGTGCATGGTGATCGGGCAACTAGACGTGCCTATTGTGTGGCTGAGTTGAAAGAGGCTCGGCGTAAAGAGAAGGGAAAGGGTGTGGAAAAATCTATCCGCATCCAGGTTACTGAAGATTAACAAATGGCACCTAAGCCTTGGCTAGGCGCCATAGTCGGTTCTACAGAGATATAGATCCGAGGGACGTTAATGAGGAGACCAAGGAGACCAAGGCGACACCGGTTGAGCCGACGATTGATATAACAGTAACCCATGATGGGCCATCATGGGTCCTAAAGATTGGATCGTAGCTCGGTCCTTTAATGATGAGAGGACTTACAGATTTTCTCCAAGCAAATCAAGATGTATTCGCTTAGACTCATTCGGACGTGTGTATGATCTTGCCTGCCATCGCAAGCCATGCATTAAACATTGATCCGAAGTATATTCCAGTAAAACAGAAAAGATGAGGCATGGATCCGGATAGATCCATTGCTCTTGACGAGGAGGTGGTTAAACTTAAAATTAATGGGCTTATTCGTGATGCACTCCATCTTGAATGGATGTCTAATCCCATGCAGGTGAAGAAAGCAAATGGGAAGTGGAGAAGATGCATTGACTGTTCGGAATTGAGTAAGGCATGCCCCGAAGATAGTTTATCCCTTCCTAGAATTAATCAGCTAGTTGATTAAACTACAGGGCATGAATTGTTTTCCTTTATGGATGCATACTCGGTGTACCAAATTCGAGTGCATGTCCTAGACCTAGAACATACCACCTTTGTGACGGATGTTGGATTATATTGTTATGCGGTAATGTCATTCAGATTAAAGAATGCTATGGTTGGTTAACCAGATTTTTAAAGATCAAATTGGGAGGACGATGGAAGTCTTCTTGGATGTGCTCGTGAATTCACGATGACCAAACAACCACATTCGAGACTTGGCAGAGATGTTCGACATCCTTAGATTCTATAACATGAAAAGAAACCATTGGAAGTTCTCATTCTATGTTGCATCAGGAAAGTTCTTAGGCTTTATTGTCAATGCTTAGGGAACTGAAGTTAATCTAGAAATGATTCAAGCCATTCGAGATATAAAAGTGCCCAAAACCATTAAACAAGTGTAGAGTCCGAACCAATAGGGCTGTTGCTTTGGGTCGATTCATCCCTAAGACAACTGATGGACGCATTCCTTTTTTTTTGACCTGATAATGAAGGGAAAGAGGAACTTTAAGTGGACACAAGATTGTAAAGTTGCATTTTAAGCTCTGGTGAACCATTTGGAGAGACCCCCTGCCTAATTAAATCCAGGTGATCACAAGGAGCAATACATTTACTTGTCTTTATCATCGCATGATATAAGTGCCACCTTGATTCGCGAGGAGAACCGAATTTAGAGACTGGTGTATTACGTCAGTAAGCGATTAACATGTGCAGAAAGAAACTATCTGAAGATAGAGAAATTAGCGTACTTCTTGCTAGTTGCATCATGCAAACTTCACCCATATTTCTAGGCACATCCGATCACAATTCACATCGACCAACCGTTAAGACATGTCTTACAGCGAACTAAGACGTCTAAAAGTTCGCTTAAGTAGAACATCGAGTTCAGCCAGTTCGAAATTACGTATCTTCCGCGAAGAGCTATCCAAAGGCAAGCGTTGGCAGACTTCATAGCAGAATTTACCATGCAGGACGAGTCTCTAGAAAATAGCGTAATCCCTACTGTGCGATGGAAGCTATACACAGATGAGCATCAAATGATCATTGTTTCGAAGTGGGATTGTTTTTGTAACTCCTAAGAATCGATCAATTTGCTAAGCTTTGAAGCTTGATTTTTCTGCTACAAACAACGAAGCCGAGTATGAAGCGCTAGTCGCTGTACATAAACTTGTTAGAGATCTCGGAGTAAAGTCTCTGGAAATCTTTTATGACTCATAATTGATGGTGTATCAAGTTAAAGGAGACTATTGGCATAACGGACAACGACTTTCCCTATGTCTTACCCTGGTTCAGGAGTCGTTGGTGGATATCGAATACTATGATATTTCAAATATTCTATATGAGCAGAACGGAGAAGCTGATTCATTGGCCAAGTGATGCAGCACAATCTGAAATTTTTGGAAATTCACAAGTCTTAGGTCGCTCACGACCTAAGAGAGAAATTTTAGGTCGTTCACGACCTAACAATAGTGATCTACGACCTAACGGGACTCGTGAAGTAGAGATACGACTTAAGGATGAAGAGCAACGACCTAAAGAAAGGAATTTGGGTCGGCCACGAGTTAACATCGCTCTAGGTCGTGTGGAAGAAGTTTGGGAGTTAGGTCGTTGGGAAGTTTTAAGTCGTTGCCAACCTAAAGAACACTGCTCACGAGCTAACAGAAACACTCTAAGTCGTTTACGACTTAACGAGATAAAAGGCAACGAGTTACAGGAACCAATGCATATTTTAGGTCGGCCCCGACCTAAGGAGGAGAAACTGCGAGTTAATGAAGCCACTTTAGGTCATCTGCGACCTAAAGAGTCCCGAGTTATGACGTGCCGACTTAACCAAGATGAGTCGTAAGTCGTAGGTCGGCATGAAGATGAGTCGGTCGAAGGTGTGGTGTTGTAATTCATTGAGTCGTATATGATGTTGAATTGTTATGCTCTTAAGTCGGTCTCGTTTAGGTCGCGTGATGGTAATTCTGTGTTGTCCGATAAGTCGGCAATAACCTAGTATAGGTGGTGTACTGTGCTGTAATATGTTGAGTCGCCATATTCTTAAGTCGTTTGATGTTGTAAAGGTTAGGTCGTTGACGACCTATCTTAAGTCGCGTTTGATTGAGTCGGTCTGTATATATGTTTGTATAGGTCGTGTGTCTGGGTCGTTAGGTCGCTGCCGACCTAAGCTGGATCATGAGTCGGTGCCGACCTAAGTGTTGTCAGTTTATGTGTATTGTAACTCCTATAAATACGCGTGTGTTGTACATTTTGAGGGGGTTGATTTTTTTGAAAAAAAATTTCTTGTTGATTGCTTTGTGCTTTCTTCTTCAATTGGTAGTTGAGTGTAATCTCCTATCTCCTCTTTCGGTTAATCGAGTGCGCTCGATTCAACGATCGTAGAAGCCGATTCACGGTATCTAGTGCGCTAGATCAACGTGCAAAGAATCGTAGATCTTCTTTCTCGGCATCGTGCGCGATCAACGAGACGAAGATAGCTAGAATCCGGTATCTTTGGATCAACGGATTTGGGCCTTGCAGTATTCTCAACTCATCGATTGCTACATTCCATCAATTGAAGTTTGTTTCGATTAATCCGCTGCGTCAGTTTTTGGTATCATAGCCATACTTAGCCAATCATAGCTGAGTTGATTCTTGGAGCCAAGTATTTGAAGGTGTGTTCGTTGTGTTCATCTTGAAGTTGCAACAAGTTTGGAGTATTTGATCTATAGCATTTTGAATCAAAGTGTTGGAGAGTGTTTGAATTTGTGAGGAGATTTTTGCGCGCCAAGTATAGAAGAGTGTAAGCCGTGCCTGGTGTTTGAATTGAAGCCGACTTAACCTTGAGCCGAGCCAAGTTAAGCCGTATAGAGCAAGCCGAGACAAGTGTTGAGGCCGTGATTTGTTTACTTGTGTTGAAGCTTGTGTTCGACTTGTTGAAGTCTTATTGGAACTTGAAGATTTTTAAAGTACTTGTTGAAGATTGTGAAGAGTTTTCAATCATGCCACCAAGGAGAACTAATCGCCATCAAAACATTGAAGCATTATATCGAAGAGAAGAGGCCGATCAAATGGAGCAACGTATGCATGAGAAGATTGATGAAGGCATTGGTAGGTTGGAGAAGCTTATGATTGATATGAATCAAAGTGGAAGAAGAAATTCACCTGATTCCATTCATGGAGGAAGTAGAGTTTCACATCATTCAGATCGGGAGAGGAGAGAGAGTCAGGATCATCGGAGTGTTGATAATCGAAGTAGGAGGAATGATGATGGTCGTGATCGAAGAGACATGGGTAGTAGGAGTGGTGGTAGAGATGTTGAAGGGCGTGAAAGACAACGATATGCATCAGACTTTGATGAGGAGTTTGACGGTGATAGGGGAAGTGTTCATTTCAGAGACCGAGATCAGGGACAACGTCAGTATCGGGTTATTGATGATGATCGACGTTGGGAATCGGGGATGAAGATGGAAATTCCGGAGTTTAAAGGAGGGATGGTAGCTAAAGAATTCTTGGATTGGGTATCTAATGTGGAGGAAATTTTTGACTTTAAGGAAGTTCCGGAGAATCGAAGGGTGAAGTTAGTTGCTACAAGACTGAGGGGAAGAGCTTTGGCGTGGTGGCAGCAAACTAAACTTACGAGAGAACGGATGGGGAAGTCAAAGGTTGTTGAGTGGGATAAGATGAAGAAGATGATGAGAGCTACTTTCTTACCTTACAACTATCAATCGCTTATGTATCAGAGGTTGCAGAATCTGAGGCAGGGGACGAAATCAGTCAATGATTATGCAGATGAATTTTACCAACTCATTGCCAGGAATGATATTATGGAAACGGAAGAACAGCTAACTGCTAGATTCATTGGGGGATTGAGAATGCAGATCCAGGATATGGTTAATATGTTTGATCCTAGATCTGTAGCGGAGGCACATCAGAAAGCATTGGCTTGGGAGAAGCAAGGAAGGCATGGAGGTGGTGTGTTTACTAATTCCAATAATCAAGCGAGGGGTGTTAGTGGAAGTTCTAATGTTCCTAAACCTGTCAATAAGCCAGTGGTGAAGGAGGCTGAGAAGGAGAAGGTTAACTGTGATTTCAAATGTTATAATTGTCAGGAGTTGGGTCATAAAAGCAATGAATGTCCGAAGCCGAAGAAGAGAACTATGATAGTTGAAGCTGAGGATGAGGAGGAAGAAGCTGAATGTTCTAATTCACCTTATGTTGAGGAGGAGGAAGAAGTGTCGGGAGACGAAGGTTGTAATCTGATAATGAGGAGGTCTTGTTTGACGCAAAAACAAGAGGAGGAAGATAGTTGGTTGAGGAATAACATATTTCAATCTACTTGCACTATTCTTGGGAAAGTTTGTAAATTTGTCATTGATGCTGGGAGTTGCGATAATATTATCTCTACAGAGGCAGTGAGGAAATTGGAGTTGAAAACCGAGAAGCATCCTAAACCATACAAGTTAGCTTGGTTAAGGAAGGGTGGTGAAGTGAAAGTTGGAAGAAGAGCTTGCGTGAAATTTTCTATTGGGAAGAAATACAAAGATGAAATCTGGTGCGATGTAGTGGACATGGATGTGTGTCATCTGTTGTTGGGCAGGCCATGGCAGTTTGATCGAGCAGTACAACACGATGGTCGGGCCAATAGCTATAGTTTCATGTTCGAAGGTACTAAAATCACTTTGGTTCCCAAGAAGCAACAACAGAAGGAGAGCAAGTTGGAGGAGATTGAAGAGCTGAAAACTTTGCTATCATTGAAGGAGTTTGTTAAGGAAGTTGAAGAGGAGCCTGAAGTATTCTTGTTGATTGGGCGTGAGAGCAGTGAAGAGGTTTAAATTGCCGAAGAAGCAAAGCCAGTTTTGAAAGAGTTTGAAGATGTATTTCCATAAGAATTGCCAAAGGAGTTACCGCCACTTAGAGACATTCAACATCAAATCGATCTTGTTCCGGGAGCAGTATTACCACATAGACCACATTATCGAATGAGTCCGAAGGAACATGAGGAGTTGAGGAGGCAGGTGGAAGAGTTGCTTGAGCAGGGACGTGTACAGGAAAGTTTGAGTCCATGTGTTGTGCCAGCTTTATTAGTGCCAAAGAAGGATGGGACGTGGAGGATGTGCACTGACAGTCGAGCATTGAATAAGATTACTGTGAGATATAGATTTCCCATGCCGAGGTTGGATGACTTGCTGGACCAGTTGAGTGGGGCAACTATCTTTTCGAAGATTGACTTGAAGAGTGGTTATCATCAAATTCGGATTAGATCTGGAGACGAATGGAAGACAGCTTTCAAGACAAGAGAGGGGTTATACGAATGGTTGGTTATGCCATTTGGTTTGTCAAATACACCTAGTACATTCATGCGGGTGATGAATCAAATCTTTAGACCGTTCATTGGGAAGTTCGTTGTTGTTTATTTCGATGATATTCTGATTTACAGCAGGAGTACGGAGGAGCATGTTCATCATTTGAGGGAAATATTGATTATTCTTCGTGAGGAACAATTTTATGCTGCTACGAAGAAATGTGTGTTTATGACGCACAATGTTTTATTTCTGGGTTATGTTGTTTCAGTGGAAGGTATTCAAGTTGATCAGAATAAAGTTGAAGCAGTCAGGAATTGGCCACAACCAAAGACAATTACGGAAGTGAGAAGTTTTCATAGGCTAGCATCATTCTACCGAAGATTCATTCCACACTTCAGTAGCGTGATGACTCCAGTGACTGATTGCATGAAGGGAAAACAGTTTGTATGGTCAGAGGAAGCGGGGATTGCTTTTGAACGAATCAAAGAACTGTTGACTACAGCGCCAATTCTTGTTTTACCTGATTTTCAGTTAGTGTTTGAACTACATACTGATGCATCCAAGGTTGGGATTGGAGGAGTGTTGAGTCAGTGTGGGAGACCTATTGCATATTTCAGTGAAAAGTTGTCAGGGGCAAAGATGAGATACAGTACATATGACGTCGAATTTTATGCTGTTGTACAAGCTGTTAAGCATTGGAGGCATTATCTGTTTCAGAAGGAATTTGTTCTGTACACTGATCATGAAGCTTTGAAGCATTTACAGGGGCAAGATAAGATTTCAGCAAGACATGCATCGTGGATAGCATATTTACAGCAGTTTACCTTTGTTGTTAAACACAAATCGGGGGTGACGAACCGGGTAGCTGATGCTTTGAGTAGGAGGAGTCATTTATTAACGACAATGAAGGTTGAAGTGACAGGGTTTGAAATGTTGCCAGAATTGTTTGGGGAGGATCCTTACTTTGCAAAGTTTGTTGAGAAAGTTAAGGATGGAAGATCGGATGAATTTGTGATGGTTGATGGATTCTTGTTCAGAGGAAATCAATTATGTATTCCAGATTGTAGTTTGAGATTGAAAATTATCAAGGAGTTGCACGAGGAAGGACATGTTGGCCGTGATCGTACTTTGTAAATGATTTCACAGTCTTACTTTTGGCCGTCGATGAGGAAAGAGGTTGAAAGATTCGTGGAGAGATGCCATATTTGCCAGGTGTCAAAGGGAACAGCGACGAATGCAGGGTTGTATATGCCGTTGCCTGTACCATCTAAGCCATGGGTTGATATTAGCATGGATTTCGTTTTGGGTTTGCCTAGAACTCAACGGGGAAATGATTCTATATTTGTTGTGGTGGACAGATTTTCTAAAATGGCACATTTTATTGCTTGCAAGAGGACGACGGATGCTATTCGTGTTGCTCAGTTATTTTTCAAGGAGATCTATCGACTTCATGGATTACCAGAGTCTATTGTGTCGGATAGAGATACTCGTTTTCTGAGTCACTTTTGGTTAAGTTTGTGGAAAATGGTGGGAACAAAGCTGAAATTCAGTAGTGCTTATCATCCGCAAACTGATGGACAGACAGAAGTTGTAAACAGGTCATTGGGAAATTTGTTGCGATGTCTTGTACAGGATAATTTGAGAAGTTGGGATATGAAATTATGCCAAGCAGAATTTGCTCATAATCATGCCATGAATCGCAGTACGGGATTCAGTCCATTTCAGATTGTTTATTCAAATTTACCCAGGGGACCGTTGGATTTAGCGGTGGTACCACAATCGAAAGAGACAGTTAAACGAGCTGCTGATTTTGTTGAAGGGTTGACGGAATGCCACAGGATCATTCAGGAACGATTGGAAAAGTCGAATGAGAAGTATAAGAAGTCTGCAGATTTGAAGCGACGAAATGTTGAATTTAACGAAGGTGATTTGGTGTATGCTGTGTTAACAAAGGATCGTTTTCCAGTGGGCACTTATAATAAGTTGAAAGCCAGAAAAATTGGACCTGTAGAAGTTGTGAAACGGATCAATGAGAATGCTTATAAGTTGAAGCTACCGGAGGACGTATACACTTCTGACGTGTTCAATGTTAAGCATCTTATACCATATTATGGGGATGAACAATCTGAGGTGAAGGAATTTACAAATTCGAGGTCGAATTTTTCTCAACCAGGGGGGGATGATGCAGCACAATCTGAAATTTCTGGAAATTCACAAGTCTTAGGTCGCTCACGACCTAAGAGAGAAATTTTAGGTCGTTCACGACCTAACAATAGTGATCTACGACTTAACGGGACTCGTGAAGTAGAGATACGACTTAAGGATGAAGAGCAACGACCTAAAGAAAGGAATTTGGGTCGGCCACGAGTTAACATCGCTCTAGGTCGTGTGGAAGAAGTTTGGGAGTTAGGTCGTTGGGAAGTTTTAAGTCGTTGCCGACCTAAAGAACACTGCTCACGAGCTAACAGAAACACTCTAAGTCGTTTACGACTTAACGAGATAAAAGGCAACGAGTTACAGGAACCAAAGCATATTTTAGGTCGGCCCCGACCTAAGGAGGAGAAACTGCGAGTTAATGAAGCCACTTTAGGTCATCTGCGACCTAAAGAGTCCCGAGTTATGACGTGCCGACTTAACCAAGATGAGTCGTAAGTCGTAGGTCGGCATGAAGATGAGTCGGTCGAAGGTGTGGTGTTGTAATTCATTGAGTCGTATATGATGTTGAATTGTTATGCTCTTAAGTCGGTCTCGTTTAGGTCGCGTGATGGTAATTCTGTGTTGTCCGATAAGTCGGCAACGACCTAGTATAGGTGGTGTACTGTGCTGTAATATGTTGAGTCGCCATATTCTTAAGTCGTTTGATGTTGTAAAGGTTAGGTCGTTGACGACCTATCTTAAGTCGCGTTTGATTGAGTCGGTCTGTATATATGTTTGTATAGGTCGTGTGTCTGGGTCGTTAGGTCGCTGCCGACCTAAGCTGGATCATGAGTCGGTGCCGATCTAAGTGTTGTCAGTTTATGTGTATTGTAACTCCTATAAATACGCGTGTGTTGTACATTTTGAGGGGGTTGATTTTTTTGAAAAAAAATTTCTTGTTGATTGCTTTGTGCTTTCTTCTTCAATTGGTAGTTGAGTGTAATCTCCTATCTCCTCTTTCGGTTAATCGAGTGCGCTCGATTCAACGATCGTAGAAGCCGATTCACGGTATCCAGTGCGCTAGATCAACGTGCGAAGAATCGTAGATCTTCTTTCTCGGCATCGTGCGCGATCAACGAGACGAAGATAGCTAGAATCCGGTATCTTTGGATCAACGGATTTGGGCCTTGCAGTATTCTCAACTCACCGATTGCTACATTCCATCAATTGAAGTTTGTTTCGATTAATCCGCTGCGTCAGTTTTTGGTATCAGAGCAAAAACTGACGCAGCGGATTAATCGAAACAAACTTCAATTGATGGAATGTAGCAATCGGTGAGTTGAGAATACTACAAGGCCCAAATCCGTTGATCCAAAGATACCGGATTCTAGCTATCTTCGTCTCGTTGATCGCGTACGATGCCGAGAAAGAAGATATACGATTCTTCGCACGTTGATCTAGCGCACTAGATACCGTGAATCGGCTTCTACGATCGTTGAATCGAGCGCACTCGATTAACCGAAAGAGGAGATAGGAGATTACACTCAACTACCAATTGAAGAAGAAAACACAAAGCAATCAACAAGAAATTTTTTTTCAAAAAAATCAACCCCCTCAAAATGTACAACACACGCGTATTTATAGGAGTTACAATACACATAAACTGACAACACTTAGGTCGGCACCGACTCATGATCCAGCTTAGGTCGGCAGCGACCTAACGACCCAGACACACGACCTATACAAACATATATACAGACCGACTCAATCAAACACGACTTAAGATAGGTCGTCAACGACCTAACCTTTACAACATCAAACGACTTAAGAATATGGCGACTCAACATATTACAGCACAGTACACCACCTATACTAGGTCGTTGCCGACTTAACGGACAACACAGAATTACCATCACGCGACCTAAACGAGACCGACTTAAGAGCATAACAATTCAACATCATATACGACTCAATGAATTACAACACCACACCTTCGACCGACTCATCTTCATGCCGACCTACGACTTACGACTCATCTTGGTTAAGTCGGCACGTCATAACTCGGGACTCTTTAGGTCGCAGATGACCTAAAGTGGCTTCATTAACTCGCAGTTTCTCCTCCTTAGGTCGGGGCCGACCTAAAATATGCTTTGGTTCCTGTAACTCGTTGCCTTTTATCTCGTTAAGTCGTAAACGAATTAGAGTGTTTCTGTTAGCTCGTGAGCAGTGTTCTTTAGGTCGGCAACGACTTAAAACTTCCCAACGACCTAACTCCCAAACTTCTTCCACACGACCTAGAGCGATGTTAACTCGTGGCCAACCCAAATTCCTTTCTTTAGGTCGTTGCTCTTCATCCTTAAGTCGTATCTCTACTTCACGAGTCCCGTTAGGTCGTAGATCACTATTGTTAGGTCGTGAACGACCTAAAATTTCTCTCTTAGGTCGTGAGCGACCTAAGACTTGTGAATTTCCAGAAATTTCAGATTGTGCTGCATCACCAAGTTTGCTTGTACTGGTGATTCACGATAGATAGGCTTGGTTCCCATCGAGACATTACATACCCCAAGCATAAATAAGATGGATCGATCAAATACTTGAAGTGGAGCACGAAAGAGAACCATGTATGACTCCATTTGGACATTACTTGTTGCATGGAATCTTGTTTGAATATATTCTCTTAGACTTAGTCCAGGTATTGATACCTTATTTGAATAAGTTTATTTGAAAGATGTTTTCCAAAAGAATGTCATTAAAGATAATATCAAATTATTTTGGTAATAAAAGTTTTTTGGTTATCATAAGGTAAAAACCCGCCTGTATTTATGTGTGGACGTGGTTTTATAAGATACCCTTCTTTTTAAAGGTTTTGATAACATCTACCTGAGCTATACATTTAAAATTTTGAGTATCTCATGTTGGTTTATTAAGCCTAATCCGGGTAGTTTTAATACTTGGGTCAGATCCGAGTAGTTTCATGATTAGTTGAAGACCCTTGGAGTTTCCAAAGAAGAGCCGGAGAACTTCATCATGGTATGGATTTATTCTGTTCTGCTACATCTATTGCACTTGTTTTGCGAGCATTTGTAAGCACAGGTCTTATAACTGTCCAGGCTTAATCTAGGTTACACTTTGATGTATGTTTTAAAATTTTCCACTGTAAAGATTATTGTTGAAATAATATATGTTATTCCATTCGTGTGAGATTCTTTTTTCTATTCCGTTCTCTCTTTTTATTTCTTTCTACCCTTGATGATCTGCATGTTCGTACAATTTGAGTTGGACATGTCTGTTTAATTATCGATTCAAAGGGTATGGAAGAAAAGATCGTTACATTTAGTACCACAGTTAGGTTGAGCGAACACCTAGGCTTTGTTGGGGTAAGTCTCATTAGAGATAGAGTTTGTAGTACCCTAGGATGAGTAACTCATTATAGATAGGGTTAGTAACACCTTAGAATGAGTTTGAGTGTACTATAAATATATGAGCATGTATTTGTTAGTGACTAATAAAATGTTTTGTCTTGAATTATTTGTTAAGTGGTTTATAAATTCTGGTCAATATGGGAAGTACAACTACATCGATAGGTATTTCTAAACTTTTAAGAAGGCATATCGACATATTATTTTTAAAAGAATTATATATATATATATAAGTGAGTGTAAATTGGGGATTTTTTTTATAGGATACATTCCTTTAAGATTCGTTGAATAAGTCTTGATTCATTTAGTGATGATTGGAATAATCTTCTAGTTATTATGGAGGCAAGCTTAAATCCGAACAAGATGAATTAAGTTATAAAAGAATTTTATGTCAAGGAAGTAAATGGTATAAACCTTTTAATAATATCTTAATGTATCACTTAAGGGTGTGATGGCTTATTATGGGGAAAGTGATGCGTTTTGGATGACTCCAAAGGAGGCACGAATAGCACGTGTAGAAAGAGAAGCAGAAGAAAAACAAAAAATAGGAGCGTATGCTGAAATCTACTGCCTTAAGTGTTTTTAAGAAGGGCATTATGTAGTTTGTCGTGATAGGAAAATAAGGAAACATAAGGAAGAAGAACCCGTTCGAAAAGATATATGTTGTTTAAAGTGTAAGAAGCTAGGACATTTTCTACATGATTTCCCTAGAGCAAAGAAGAAATGCAAAGTCCCAAAAGGGAATGAAAAGTGTTGTTGTCGGTGCAAAGAATTAGGACATATTGCAAAAGATTTCCAATTAAAGAAAGGAGAAAAGTCGGCCAAGGTGCAAACCATTCAAATAGCTATGATTTCATTTCCTTGGAGATCATGTTATAAATATGGAAATTCAGAAAAGGACTATCCAAAGGAAAGGTTAGATGGCTTAAGCCCCAAAGATAAAGCACTGTCTACCTCAGAGGAAGTCCAAGAATAGTATGTATAGCAATTCAAATATCTATATTGTAGTGTAAAATAAGTTGTATCCCTTAGGAATTGCCTCTTAAATATTGCATTATAAGCTAGGGTTTGAAGTGAATGTATGAATGTGATATTAATTAATAAACCTCTATTTTTGATTTCCTCTCAGTGCACTTCTTCTATCTTATACCGGATTAAATATAATAAGATATTCAAAAATAAAAAGTTCAAGGGAATATTCTAAAGAAACAACATTAAAGAAAGGGTGTTTAAAGTATAGAAAGTTATTTAAGAATATATCTTGTAAGAATATATTGCATAAAATAAAGTAAAGGATAAATTTAAAATATATGGAAATTTTATCATAGTCTTTTAAAAAAGTTTAAAGAAAGAAAGAAAAGTTATTTAAACATGAGATAATTTTGGAGATAATATTTGTAATAAGATGTATTAACAAAGAGAATTCAAAACGAGTTTTGAAACAAATTCTTAATGATGTATTCCAAATAAAAGATAATTGATTTCTTTTGAAAAGAAGATATAGATATTTTGTATAAATATTTTGGAAAAAAATGTGTTATAATTGTTAGCGCCAAAATTGGTCACTAACACCCAAATCCAAATGAAAGCACCAAATCACAATCACAACTCTCAGATAAGATGTATGTAGAGAGTATTAATAGGAAGAATAACAGAAATTAAAATGAAAGCAGTAATGACATAGAATTTTTAGTCGTTCGGCTGACTCTGGCCTACGTCCACTACATAAATTTCCTTTTTATTGTTGTAACAATCGATTACAGTTACAAAATGGTAGAATAGCCTTGGCCTTTAGAAAGTAGAAAGTCATTGGGAAGAAGAGAAGAAGATGTTGAATATGTGATTATATGATTTTTGTTTGATGATAATAAACATATATATATATATTCATTTAAATGTATTTGTTAATGTACTATTTTAGATTAAATAAATATTTGCTGAATAAAAATAAATAACACAAAATTTGAAATCAAACAGAAATTTTATTCAAACAAATATTTATTACAATCTTTGAATAGTACAAAGTTCAAGCTCTCACTATATATATATAATTTCAATTACAGTAAAACTTTGATTACATCATGATTCACATTTACATTTGACCTCACTACATATCACTAATTCACTCAACTCGTATTTTATCTTCAACTTCACTTCAAATTGAATCCAACATCTGAGCAATCTGCAAAAATAAATATTGACGTAGTAAAATTGAAAAGGAAAAATTTGCAGTATAAAATAAAATATGGATGTTGAAAATAGTATTTACCTCAATTATTTGGGTTGTTCGTCATCATTCAATTTCCAATTCATCATACACGAACAACTTGTGACATACACAGTGTATCACTGTATACGCCACAAGGCCGTGCACACCATTATATACACTTGATAAAATTACAGGGACAGGTGAGCACAGGTCAAACCCAAAATACCGGGTTCAACTCAAGTGTAATCAAATAATGTCATAATTTTCGGCACAAGGTCAAATCCGAGCTACATGCTGGATTCAACTCAGGTGCAATTCGAAAAACAATCCAAATGCAATAAAATGGTCGGGAGCAACATATCATAGATAGTACACATGCCCAGACTCAAGCCAACATGAAACAAGATCAAGTCCAGCTGAAACACCAAAACAACATACAAAACAACCAAGCATCATATATACAAAAAACACAGAGGCAACTGACATCAAACCATTTCAACATGACTCGGAGTACAAGTCGATGCAAACATACCAAAACATCATATAAAGGAATAGCGATGCACAAAGGACACCGAAGCAAATGGCACCAACTCGAGATCAAGTTCAAGTTAAGCATCTCAAACTCAATTGGACAGTGCCATCAAAACGAACACAAATAATCAATGCATATTAAAGCATGTGTCAGTAGAGAATGTAATGCATAGGTACAAACCAGAATTGTGCACATCAAACCAGAAAATAAACATAACAAATGAAACAACATTGCAAACTGTCACACATGAATGCTGCATGCATATACAAGGTAATATGGGTGCAGTGAAGATTGTAGCTCGTGGCTATAGCAACACATACAACATGGCAGTATGGCAGTAGACAGTGCAAAGTGGTGCACATGTAACCAGAGCCAAAACATGCACATGAAGGCAGCAAATACAAATGATTCAAGTGAATACAAGTACAGCTAGCAAAACCAAAATGGATAGCAGGAAGTTCTCAACACACAATACATGATTAATACAAACAACATTTCTCATATCCAGACTTGGGCTCATCAAAAAAGTAAAAGACAACCATATAGCAACACGCCTTCTAACGTGAAAAGATATTTAGGACTGCCTTCATTGCATCAAATTCAGTTTAAAAGACGTGGTATTACACCAGGATATGTAAGTGCAAGTAGGGGTCAAGCTCTACAGACAGAGCTTGCAGCATTTGCAGATGAGTTTGAGGTCTCTGAATACAGTAAAAAACATGGATCTGAATAATGATGTAGGAGTTACAGTACATGAGTAGTATAGTGACTGTGTTAGCTTAGTGTCTAATCATGCCAAAGTCATGGAATCGCATAAACAAAGTAATCATATACAAGTGAGAAAATGACCGAAGTTAGGCAATGTCAACGACCACGTCAACCTAAGTGGCCGATATCAACTACGTTATAACTAAAAAAAGGGAACAAACAAGTTAGACATCAAAACCGTGAAACCAAAATTCACAAAATCAAGTTTGCAGATTTCAAATCAAAGTCAGTGTCGTGATGACTAAGGCAAGAAGTTCATCCCAAGTGAAAAATCATCAAGCCGTGGTAATCATGAATGAACAAGTCAAGGAAAAAATCGAACAGTTCGAATTCAAACCGTGAGTATCAAGTTAAACAAATAACAAAGAATTGTATGAATTTGAACAAGTCAGTGTAAATCATCAACATTCAAGTTGAATCGAATGGCCGAAGCACAGTACTGACAAAATCAAACAACTATTAGACGAACGAAAAATAAGGAGATCGAATCTATATAAAAACCGATAATCGTCATCGGCCAGAACAATCAATCGAGTTCAATCAAGCATAACAGAAAAGCAAAAAGGAATAAATCACATACCAAATCGAAGTCGAACTCAATCAAATAGAAGCAGCCGAAAGCTTCTCAAGAGACAATCGAACAACAAATCCTCACGCAATTATCAACTTGATTGATCGACACAATCGGCAGCTTCGAAAAATCCCGAAGCCCTAATTTGGAACGAAGAAGGAACAAAGGAAAACAAGCCGCTCTTATACAGAGGAAAAGAAATAGGAACGGCCGATAAAAAAATAAAGAAGGCCGAAGTCGTTTGTGTTTAATAAATTTAGGCCGGACTCTTTATTTAATATTGGATTAAACAGAAAATACTAGGGTTTTGGTTTTCTAATTGTTTTTATTATTTTTTTAATTTGTAATTTTTTTAACGGTTGTATTTACTAGTCATTTGACTAGGGGACAAATTGCGTGGCGTAGTTTGAGAATTCGTAACTCAGTGGCTGAGTTGTGGCAGGGTTTTGAGCATAGAGTTAGGTTAGTCAGTAGCGAGTGTCACGAGTATACGTGTGTAAGCGTGTGACTACTTAATTTCTACTAGAAACCTTGGGGGCAACACGTAGGCATGGTTTTGCCGAAGCTGGGTAAATTCTGTGTCGTTCTATTTCTGCATTTATTATTCTTCTATTATCTGTGCTGCTATAATCCTGATTTATCCGTGTTGAAATAATTTTATAAGCTTCCGCAATTAATTTTTATAATTAACAGCATCACCCTATTCACCCCCTTCTAGGGTGAAATCGATCCTACAAGTGGTATCAGAGCTAGGAATAGAAGTTAACTTTTGTTTTCAAAATTATTTTTTCAAAAATCAGTTTTTGTTTTAAAAATTTGAATTTTTAAAATGGCTTCTTTTAATAATGCTTTTGCTGAGGATCAGTCTATAGTTATACCACCAATGTTCAATGGTGAATATGCTTACTAGAAAAATAGGATGGAAATTTTTTTGAGAACCATTGACGCTTGGGATATTGTTGAGACAGGGTATAGAGCGCCAACTATAATTGAAAATAATCAGGAAATAAAAAAAAACTGAAGGATCAATGGACAGATCTAGAAAATAAGTCATAGATTACTAATGCCAAAGCTATGGATTCGATTATTTATTCTTTAGATCAGGTTGAATTTAATTGTGTCTCACATTGTCTAACTGCTTAGGAAGTTTGACACACACTCGAAGTGACTCACGAAGGAACATCTCAAGTCAAAGAATCTCGTCTTGCCATGCTAAGTAGCGAATACGAGAATTTCACAATGACAAAGGAAGAAAATGTAAAAGAAATGTATGGACGACTTTCCAATATCATATACAAATCAAAGGCTCTTGGAAAATCGTACATAGAATTGGAGATAGTCCGAAAAATCCTCAGAGTCCTTCCATGAAGTTTCGAAGCCAAAGTAACTACCATCCAAGAATCAAAAGATTTGAAACAAATGGAAGTCGAAGAACTCATCGGAAACCTCACCACTTATGAGCTGGAGATGAAATTCAAGGAAGAATGTGAAGGAGGAGACACTCGAAAAAAATCAATAGCTCTTAAAGGGACAACTGAAAGTGAAGATGAGGAGATGATGATGGTGAAGCAGAACTAGCACTATTAATAAGAAATTTCAAAAGGTGGAGTCGCAAATATGGCAATCCGGTTAAAAATCAACAAGCAACGAGCAGATTAAACAAATCACTAGACAACCCAGAAGAAAAGAAAATCGTTTGTCACAAATGCAACAAACTCGGTCATATCAAGCCAAATTGTCCCCAAAATTGACTCAGTCAATGAAAGAAACTGAAAAGGAGAAGTTTTGCAGCTATTGGGATGAAAGCAACGAAGATGGAAGTGATAGCACTGGTAGTGAAAGTGAAAAAGCAAATTTGTATCTTCATGGTGAAATAACTGATAGTGATGATGACGAGCCAAGTGAGGTATCAAAACTTACTCATTCAGAATTACTTATATATTTTCATGACGTAAATGGGTGTTTTGAACGACTTAGGGAGAAATATGCCAAACTTGAATCATAAAAAGATACTTTGATAGATTTAAACTAACAACTTGAACAATTAGTTAAAAACTATCAATATAAGTGCCCTAAGTGTGACAAGTGTCCATTGTTTGAAGAAGAAATTAAAAAATTAGAAATTAGTATAAAATCTGTGATGACCCGCCCTTCTCACTACCAGAAAGACGCACCATCATTAAGAAAGAAAGGGATAGAAACAGAAAAGAATAGAAAAGAAAGAAACAAAACATCAGAATCTCACAGCGGAATGGAACAAAATATAATATATCACATATCTATTACATAGATTTATATATATATCAGAGTTATATAATATCAATACACATGACAATCATACATACATCTGTCACTATGTACATCAGAGATACAGTATACATCAACTATCACAGCGGAACTAGATAGATATCTACAACGCTGAAGCCTCCTGCTCCATTGCTCCTCCAGAATTCTACAAAGCCAACCTGAATCCCTTGGCTACCCATAAAAATTTGGGTACCCGAAAGTTTATGAAAACAAAAATAAACTCCGGGTCAGACATGGGTCTGGTATGAGTAAACGGTTAAATTGTTTAACTTTGAAAACCATTTAAAACAAAGGTATCACGTAAGACTCCCCACAAATAAATACGGGAAAGTTTTTACCTTACGCTAACCAAAACATTTTATAGGAAATCCAGTGATATTATAATAGTGTCTAGGGTTTTCAAGTAAAATACAGAAATAGCTGAAATGCTTACATCTCACATTTCAACATAGTTGGGCACAATCAAAACGTACGGCGCTTATTGGAAATTGGATCCCATACAATGGCAGGGCTACTGGGGTACCGCCCGTCACAGTACGTGGTCTAGATCACAGTACCGAGGAGCCACCCTAACTCCCCTGCAACACAAGGCCGGAACCATTCCTTACTGAACAGTCCCGAACAAGATAACCCCGCAGTTGATGCGCAATTCCAACCGCCCACACAGCCGAAATAAAGGGACATCTAGACAGGGGTATATCTCGTCCTGCTTGGGCATGACCCACCTAACCTTGCTGCACCTCCCCTGTTTTAGCCATTCCCGGTTGATGAGGCTTGAGGCTGCGATTACCTTTATAGGACAAATATCTTAGAATGCTCATCGTCCGCCTGACGATGTGTTGAAAGCATTCAATCCATACAAGTTCGTTCCGGGTTCGAACGAAACCGAAGGCATTATCTCGTTACACTCATTTTGGAATCACCCTCAGAGTTAACGGCGATAACCCTTGCATTATGAAAGCACCATCTTGATATTCACTTGAGAATTCACGACCTAACGTTTAATTTGGATCGATGTGGTTTTCGGAATATCAATTGGATACCCGATCCCGGTCTCATCGAAATCCAAACGCCATTTTAAAGGCCAAGTTGTCTAATTAACTTAACAGTTTAATAATTTAAATTCAACAATTGAATTAACATAACATTTATCACAGATGAATCATATACAATTGCCATGGATATATTACAGCATATCAGTGAGCATCACAGAATATCATCAACAAACATCACAAACAAATATACAACATATACAACATCCATAAGCAATCATCTTTAATTCTCAATTTAACCAATTAAATCGAATTAATTACTTGAGGATTAACCTCTTAATCCTGATAGATTAATCATTAGTTAATAACTCATTACTTATTCCATTACAAATTATTTAATTTAATAATCAACTCTTAAGTAATAATTATATCTTAATTACTTAGTTAATTACTCCTAATTATTAATTAATAACTTTAATTATTAACTTTTAAAACTTAATTATCCATCAGTTACTTAATTACTCGAGAGTTAATCTCTTAACCCTGTTTAATCGATCATTAATTATTAACTAATTACTTATTCAAATTAATTAACCATCAGTTAATCAATTATTAAACCTTAATTGCTTAATTATTAATTAACTAGCTTATTTCAATCCATTAATTACTTATTAATCATTCTCGTAATTAATCAATTAATTAATTATTAATCAATTGATTTATAAAACTCAATTACACAATTAATTATTACTAATTGCTTAATTAATCATTAATTATTAATTAATTTAATCGTTCGATCATTAATTATTTCATGAATTAGTTAATTACGATTTGTTAAGTTATTAACCTCCACTGATTAATGAAATTCCTAGTTATAAATGGATTTCCACCGGAGTATCATTAAAATCTTTACTCACAGATTTAATTAAATTTTTATACAACTTATTAAATTACAATTATCAATTTTATTACATTCTTAATTAACTTTGTTTTAAATTCATTACTCATTTTCGTATTAGTAATGCTTACAGTTCCTCTTGGCTTAAACAATTTGTAAACATTTTAACTTGATTAATATTTAGCTTAAATACCTTTAACTTAATAAAGTAGGTAGCAAAATCCTGGGATTGTTAAAACCCGAAGATAACCACGTGCACCACTCGGGTAGAACTCGATACTTCCTGATCGTTTCTCGCGTTCTTCCCTGTACTTCTACTCCCTCTGCTATTCTTCCTGTTTTAACTTAGGTTTTTTTTTTCTTAAAAAAAACTGTTAAAAACTCATTAATACTACGCGCGACTCAGAACAAATTCCCAGAGAAACAACCCAAAGCAACGCGCGTACAAACTCGAGTTTCCTCGAGTCGACCTTGACGCGACCCTCTCCGCCGCCGTGCACGTGCACGGCGGTTCCCCACCGCGCTAACACCACTCGCCGCCCCCAGCACATCACAAATCTTTCCCCCTCTCTAAATCACCACGCAGAAACACACGTAAGACTCGAAATCGTAAAAATGCTAAAAGAGTGAACTGCTCCACAAACACACTAGGCAAAAGCACCTCGTCCTCACGACCACGACCTCCAGTGACACCATGGTTACGGTCAAATCTCGGCACCAATCCCCTCAGCTACTTCCCAAAACCTCACGGCTCTCGGTGAAGTAATGATGACGCGGTCACCATAAATACAGAACCCAAATCAACTAACCCATAAACCCTTCTTTCCATAATTCCCAAAAAACCCATGCATTCGAAAATATTTTTAGTATTTTTCTAGCAACCTCACATCAATACTCAAGCTTCGTGTCCAATTACAACAGCTACAATTGGAGAAGTTATCAGAATTTCAAGTAAATGCATTTTTAACTTACTATCAAACTGCTCTCAGATATGTTAACTAAAAATTATAATTTCGGTCTTAAAAATCATAACTTAATATGTTGCTTCAGTTTATAAGTTCAAGTTTATGATTCATGTTATTCGAATTTGGGCCCTTGTTTTATTCTTTATTTTTTTATTTTACTGTAAATGGAATTCACAGTGATTTATATGAACAACAATCTTTAAATTAGTTTCCAAGCTTTGAACTTCATTTAAACGAAATTATTTAGTTAAATTCTAAGTGAAAATATTCAATATAAAGTGTATGATTCAATTATTTTCTACCTATGTTGTTGCAGTTACTGGAAAAATTGTAAGTTCATCAATATTCAAACTTTCCAGAAATTAACTAAGCATCTCAGAAAGATCAACATAATAATTCTTAATAAGTCAATTACTAAACTTAAATTTTTTTTTTATTATAAAAATTAGTTTACTCACCAAGATTGCAGTTGAACAGAGAAGATGTTTGCTTGATGAAGAAAGAAGACAGTTATTTGAAAATTTGAATGCCTGTAACTGCAGTTGAATCTGCTCTTAATCCAGTTTGATTTTGGTTTGAATTAGATTTGAGTTTGCTTTGAAAAAAAATGAAGATGTTTATTTTTATCTCTGGTTTACTTTAGTAGTTACTGAGTGATGCATACATATATAAAATAGAAGAGAGTGGATTGTAAAGGAAGGTATTATCTAGTTGAGTTGTTTTCTGCATTTGGTTTTATCAGATTTTATTCCTGAATTGTATAGATTTGTAAACATTTTGAATTGACAAAATATTGTGCTGAAATGATAGAAATTAAATGGCTTGCTTCATAATATGGTTGCATACCATAATTATGTTCGGCTGTACATGGATAAATGTATATTTGTAGGTAACATGAAGATATTTTGTATGTAATTATTGTACTATGCATAAAAATGTTGGTCTGTTCTTTAAGTTGTAGGCCAGCATAGCTTGCACAAGAAGCTATTCACTTACATATTTGCTTTATCTTAATTGGCTTGCATAGTTATTAAACTGTTTACATAATTATCATGTACTATTGCTTTGTACTATACATAAAGATATTAGTTTGCTCTTCTTCATTTTGCAGGCTAACAAAGCTTGGACATGAATCCATTCATTTGTTCCCTTTTTGTTTTGAACTTTAGTTTGCATAATTAATCAAATATTTACATAGTTATCATGTTTTGCTATGTAAAAGAATTTTTTTGTACTAAGTATACTTGCAGGTAGGCCTGTGTTTCTATATTTTTTTTTTAATTTGCAAATGGATTGGCTTATGAATGAAGATATATGTTTTAGATATGTTTTGTTTTACCTGACATCTAGTTGAATAGTTTAGATATACATGTTTGTTTTATATTTTACATTAGTACTTAATTTCAGTTTATGTTGTATGATAATATTTGTTTTATTATTTTCTTGCTTGATTCATATACAAATATTTGTCTTATTTTATTTTATTTTATTTTTCTTGCAAAACTTCAACTTATGTTGTATTTCAATTTTTAACAATCACTATTTAAATTATATTCTTATGGTTTACTTATATTTTACTGATAGAATTTGATTTCATTTCAAACATTATTATATATATATATATATTTATTCATTTCTATTTGTATTTTAACTATCCACAATTAAGTTACATTCATATATTTGACTTATTTTTATGTTGATAGGATTTGATTTTTATTTCAAACAACATCATCCACATCTATACATTTATTTATCACATGTTAACAAGACAAAGTATTTTAATAAAATTATATAAGGAAATTTTGTTGTAAATATTATTGAGATATTTTATTCTAAATATTTTTTTAAGAGATTTATTTTAAACTTTCAAACCAATTTCCTTTTTAAAATACAAATCCATTCTAAACAAATGGCAATTATTCCAAATGATTAAATCATTTTAATATGATCAGTTCACATTTTATTTAATTGGATTAAATATTTATTAAAATAGACGGGGCCAAAATCCAGGGTCATTACATTCCTCCCCCCTTAAAAGAATTTCGTCCCCGAAATTTAAAACAATGATATTTTAAAAGTTGTCATATCAACCATTCAAACATACCTATCATTCATATATTAACAAACAACCAACAATCTGTCCTAACAAACATTGCTAGCCATCTAGACACAAATTCAGATAAGCTTTCTTAAACTATGCAGAGTTTCCTGGGTGTAATCCCTGGAATCCTCGCTGCACTACACTATGACAAGCTACACTACTATACCCCTGAGTTGCCTCTCACCTTAACTAACAATCCGAACTGAATTTGTATCCACAATCACATTCGGCTCATCTTCCAAGTCTTCCTGTACTATTGATTCTGCAACTAATACTGAATCAAGAACAAAATTTCTTAGATGGGTTACACAGAATACACTATGAATTCCAGACATTTGTTCTGACAATTCGACTCTGCAAGCTACAGTTCCAATCTTTTCAATATCTGAAATGGTCCAATATAACTCAGGTCAAGTTTTTCCGCCTTCCGCATCTAATAATTCCTTTTTAATCGGGAAATTTTGGTCAAAACAAATTACCAAACTCAAATTCCAATTGGCTCCTTATCTGCGTACTTCTTCTTCTGACGGTCTTGAGAAGCTCTTATCAATCCTTTGATAAATCTAACCTTATCAGAAACTTCACAAAACAAAACTGGTCCAAACACAAGATAGTCTTTCCATAATTCACTAGAATCCAAAACTCAAACTTACCGCATATCCTCTAAAATACGGTTCAGTTTCTCTGTTCGTCCAAGGATAATAGGCTATACTAAATTTCAAATTCGATCCCAAAGTCAATTGTACAAACTTCCAAAATTTTGCTGGTGAAAATTAGGGTCACGATCACTTACTATACTATCAGGAACACCAAGCAATCTTACTATTTTCCTCAAAAAAAAAAAAAATTGACCAGAAACTGTAGTCCGAGTTACCTAACTAGTATAGAATGACCACTCTTAGTTAATCTATCCACAATAATCCATATTCCATCGTTTTCTTTCTTTGTTCTTGGCAAACCGTCGATGAAATCCATCGAAATCATCGCCCACTTTCATCTGATATTTTCTAAAGATTGCAATAATCTTAGACAACTTCTGTTGATCACCTTAACCTGCTGATAGAAAGTACAACTATAAACGAAAACATCTACAACCCTCTTCATGCTCGGTCTCCAAAAAATTCTCCTCATATCTTTATACACCTTAAAGATTCCGGGTGAACATTCAGTTTGGAGTGATGTCATTTATCTAAAACTTTTTGCCTCAATTCATCCATATCAAGCACACAAATGGCCACTAATCCTTTAGGCACCTTTATCATCCACTTACAATCTGAACACCTTCATGTTGCTTTAATTACTAACACACATACGTAGTTAATCTTCTATCTTGCATCTACACTGCTTCCCAAACCAATTATACGAGCATCCGTATAAATTCCAAAGCTGCCCTTTCCTTCCGGAATAACAATCACTGGAGCTCTGGTCAGCCTCGTCTTCCACTCTTAGAATAGATTCTTCCTTCGCTGGGTCCACAGAGATATCTTCACTCATAATAATGTGCCTCAAAATAATAACTTCCGATTTCCGAAAATGGCATTAAAAGAACTCGTCTTCAAAGCATGCCTCCTCAGCGTCTCCAACACTATTCTCGAATACAGCTTGAGCTCTTCTTCAAACTTAGGATATACCAAAGCAAACTTATTCATACTCTTATCGATCCATCCTATTTTGTGACAACACCAACTGTGACGTCCTAGGCTGAATCACTAGCACTACCCTGAAATCAAATCAACACGAAACTCTATCTCTCGATGGGAAGACAAATAATTTGGATCCATCAATAACTTAAATCTTCTTTTGAGAAGTCCTAACTCCAATAAAAGACTACTCAAATGAATTCCAGAATTGTCGTACAACACTCTGGTAATTCTACCCAAATAAGTTTGTTCTCCCTTCCCAATCCAGAACAGTCATATACTGTTCGGATCAATCCACTCTGCTACTTCTGAAATCACCTCAAGAAAACTGCTAATCAATAACCTTCTCTACAGCACACAGAACACTTCCAGCTATATGGCTAACCTCGATGACCAAAGACTTCTATTCAAAGCTCTTCGAGAAACTCGGGCCTCAATTAAACAAAAATACCCTTCTGGACTTAGTCACCATTCCGAAACGGACATACTTCCTTAACTAGTTCCAAAGAAACATCTTTAGAGACACTCAAAATCACTGTGTCTCATTATACAACTACTACACCTTGAGATATCAAGATATCATGATTTGGTCATGTCCATCCGATAGATCCAAACTCAAGCTCATCAAAATTTACATTCCAACAATGAAATCCTCCCATTACCCAAAGATCACCCGAGACGGTAATAGATCTACAGTCTCGACAGATACACTCCAACTACTAATATTCAAAACTCCAACCATCGGTAGTCGTGTTTCACCATTATCTTATCTACCTTTATAACTTTGGAAAACCCGAACATGTAACCCAATAATAGGTAGAAATAAATATATAAATATATATATAGCAAAATTACAAATACGCTCTCTCAAGAAAGAAATCACCTAAGAGCCTAGGTACTCACTCAACCTAGCGCTCTGATACCAGGTGTGATGACCCGCCCTTCTCACTACCAGAAAGACGCACCATCATTAAGAAAGAAAGGGATAGAAATAGAAAAGAATAGAAAAGAAAGAAACAAAACATCAGAATCTCACAGCGGAATGGAACAAAATATAATATATCACATATCTATTACATAGATTTATATATATCAGAGTTATATAATATCAATACACATGACAATCATACATACATCTGTCACTATATACATCAGAGATACAGTATACATCAACTATCACAGCGGAACTAGATAGATATCTACAACGCTGAAGCCTCTTGCTCCATTGCTCCTCCAGAATTCTACAAAGCCAACCTGAATCCCTTGGCTACCCGTAAAAATTTGGGTACCCGAAAGTTTATGAAAACAAAAATAAACTCCGGGTCAGACATGGGTCTGGTATGAGTAAACGGTTAAATTGTTTAACTTTGAAAACCATTTAAAACAAAGGTATCACGTAAGACTCCCCACAAATAAATACGGGAAAGTTTTTACCTTACGCTAACCAAAACATTTTATAGGAAATCCAGTGATATTATAATAGTGTCTAGGGTTTTCAAGTAAAATACAGAAATAGCTGAAATGCTTACATCTCACATTTCAACATAGTTGGGCACAATCAAAACGTACGGCGCTTATTGGAAATTGGATCCCATACAATGGCAGGGCTACTGGGGTACCGCCCGTCACAGTACGTGGTCTAGATCACAGTACCGAGGAGCCACCCTAACTCCCCTGCAACACAAGGCCGGAACCATTCCTTACTGAACAGTCCCGAACAAGATAACCCCGCAGTTGGTGCGCAATTCCAACCGCCCACACAGCCGAAATAAAGGGACATCTAGACAGGGGTATATCTCGTCCTGCTTGGGCATGACCCACCTAACCTTGCTGCACCTCCCCTGTTTTAGCCATTCCCAGTTGATGAGGCTTGAGGCTGCGATTAACTTTATAGGACAAATATCTTAGAATGCTCATCGTCCGCCTGACGATGTGTTGAAAGCATTCAATCCATACAAGTTCGTTCCGGGTTCGAACGAAACCGAAGGCATTATCTCGTTACACTCATTTTGGAATCACCCTCAGAGTTAACGACGATAACCCTTGCATTATGAAAGCACCATCTTGATCTTCACTTGAGAATTCACGACCTAACGTTTAATTTAGATCGATGTGGTTTTCGGAATATCAATTGGATACCCGATCCCGGTCTCATCGAAATCCAAACGCCATTTTAAAGGCCAAGTTGTCTAATTAACTTAACAGTTTAATAATTTAAATTCAACAATTGAATTAACATAACATTTATCACAGATGAATCATATACAATTGCCATGGATATATTACAGCATATCAGTGAGCATCACAGAATATCATCAACAAACATCACAAACAAATATACAACATATACAACATCCATAAGCAATCATCTTTAATTCTCAATTTAACCAATTAAATCGAATTAATTACTTGAGGATTAACCTCTTAATCCTGATAGATTAATCATTAGTTAATAACTCATTACTTATTCCATTACAAATTATTTAATTTAATAATCAACTCTTAAGTAATAATTATATCTTGATTACTTAGTTAATTACTACTAATTATTAATTAATAACTTTAATTATTAACTTTTAAAACTTAATTATCCATCAGTTACTTAATTACTCGAGAGTTAATCTCTTAACCCTGTTTAATCGATCATTAATTATTAACTAATTACTTATTCAAATTAATTAACCATCAGTTAATCAATAATTAAACCTTAATTGCTTAATTATTAATTAACTAGCTTATTTCAATCCATTAATTACTTATTAATCATTCTCGTAATTAATCAATTAATTAATTATTAATCAATTGATTTATAAAACTCAATTACACAATTAATAATTACTAATTGCTTAATTAATCATTAATTATTAATTAATTTAATCGTTCGATCATTAATTATTTCATGAATTAGTTAATTACGATTTGTTAAGTTATTAACCTCCACTGATTAATGAAATTCCTAGTTATAAATGGATTTCCACCAGAGTATCATTAAAATCTTTACTCACAGATTTAATTAAATTTTTATACAACTTATTAAATTACAATTATCAATTTTATTACATTCTTAATTAACTTTGTTTTAAATTCATTACTCATTTTCGTATTAGTAATGCTTACAGTTCCTCTTGGCTTAAACAATTTGTAAAAATTTTAACTTGATTAATATTTAGCTTAAATACCTTTAACTTAATAAAGTAGGTAGCAAAATCCTGGGATTGTTAAAACCCGAAGATAACCACGTGCACCACTCGGGTAGAACTCGATACTTCCTGATCGTTTCTCGCGTTCTTCCCTGTACTTCTACTCCCTCTGCTCTTCTTCCTGTTTTAACTTAAGTTTTTTTTTTTTTTAAAAAAAAAAACTGTTAAAAACTCATTAATACTACGCGCGACTCAGAACAAATTCCCAGAGAAACAACCCAAAGCAACGCGCGTACAAACTCGAGTTTCCTCGAGTCGACCTTGACGCGACCCTCTCCGCCGCCGTGCACGTGCACGGCGGTTCCCCACCGCGCTAACACCACTCGCCGCCCCCAGCACATCACAAATCTTTCCCCCTCTCTAAATCACCACGCAGAAACACACGTAAGACTCGAAATCGTAAAAATGCTAAAAGAGTGAACTGCTCCACAAACACAGTAGGCAAAAGCACCTCGTCCTCACGACCACGACCTCCAGTGACGCCATGGTTACAGTCAAATCTCGGCACCAATCCCCTCAGCTACTTCCCAAAACCTCACGGCTCTCGGTGAAGTAATGATGACGCGGTCACCATAAATACAGAACCCAAATCAACTAACCCATAAACCCTTCTTTCCATAATTCCCAAAAAACCCATGCATTCGAAAACATTTTTAGTATTTTTCTAGCAACCTCACATCAATACTCAAGCTTCGTGTCCAATTACAACAGCTACAATTGGAGAAGTTATCAGAATTTCAAGTAAATGCATTTTTAACTTACTGTCAAACTGCTCTCAGATATGTTAACTAAAAATTATAATTTCGGTCTTAAAAATCATAACTTAATATGTTGCTTCAGTTTATAAGTTCAAGTTTATGATTCATGTTATTCGAATTTGGGCCCTTGTTTTATTCTTTATTTTTTTATTTTACTGTAAATGGAATTCACAGTGATTTATATGAACAGCAATCTTTAAATTAGTTTCCAAGCTTTGAACTTCATTTAAACGAAATTATTTAGTTAAATTCTAAGTGAAAATATTCAATATAAAGTGTATGATTCAATTATTTTCTACCTATGTTGTTGCAGTTACTGGAAAAATTGTAAGTTCGTCAATATTCAAACTTTCTAGAAATTAACTAAGCATCTCAGAAAGATCAACATAATAATTCTTAATAAGTCAATTACTAAACTTAATTTTTTTTTATTATAAAAATTAGTTTACTCACCAAGATTGCAGTTGAACAGAGAAGATGTTTGCTTGATGAAGAAAGAAGACAGTTATTTGAAAATTTGAATGCCTGTAACTGCAGTTGAATCTGCTCTTAATCCAGTTTGATTTTGGTTTGAATTAGATTTGAGTTTGCTTTGAAAAAAAATGAAGATGTTTATTTTTATCTCCGGTTTACTTTAGTAGTTACTGAGTGATGCATACATATATAAAATAGAAGAGAGTGGATTGTAAAGGAAGGTATTATCTAGTTGAGTTGTTTTCTGCATTTGGTTTTATCAGATTTTATTCCTGAATTGTATAGATTTGTAAACATTTTGAATTGACAAAATATTGTGCTGAAATGATAGAAATTAAATGGCTTGCTTCATAATATGGTTGCATACCATAATTATGTTCGGCTGTACATGGATAAATGTATATTTGTAGGTAACATGAAGATATTTTGTATGTAATTATTGTACTATGCATAAAAATGTTGGTCTGTTCTTTAAGTTGTAGGCCAGCATAGCTTGCACAAGAAGCTATTCACTTACATATTTGCTTTATCTTAATTGGCTTGCATAGTTATTAAACTGTTTACATAATTATCATGTACTATTGCTTTGTACTATACATAAAGATATTAGTTTGCTCTTCTTCATTTTGCAGGCTAACAAAGCTTGGACATGAATCCATTCATTTGTTCCCTTTTTGTTTTGAACTTTAGTTTGCATAATTAATCAAATATTTACATAGTTATCATGTTTTGCTATGTAAAAGAATTTTTTTGTACTAAGTATACTTGCAGGTAGGCCTGTGTTTCTATATTTTTTTTTTAATTTGCAAATGGATTGGCTTATGAATGAAGATATATGTTTTAGATATGTTTTGTTTTACCTGACATCTAGTTGAATAGTTTAGATATACATGTTTGTTTTATATTTTACATTAGTACTTAATTTCAGTTTATGTTGTATGATAATATTTGTTTTATTATTTTCTTGCTTGATTCATATACAAATATTTGTCTTATTTTATTTTATTTTATTTTTCTTGCAAAACTTCAACTTATGTTGTATTTCAATTTTTAACAATCACTATTTAAATTATATTCTTATGGTTTACTTATATTTTACTGATAGAATTTGATTTCATTTCAAACATTATTATATATATATATTTATTCATTTCTATTTGTATTTTAACTATCCACAATTAAGTTACATTCATATATTTGACTTATTTTTATGTTGATAGGATTTGATTTTTATTTCAAACAACATCATCCACATCTATACATTTATTTATCACATGTTAACAAGACAAAGTATTTTAATAAAATTATATAAGGAAATTTTGTTGTAAATATTATTGAGATATTTTATTCTAAATATTTTTTTAAGAGATTTATTTTAAACTTTCAAACCAATTTCCTTTTTAAAATACAAATCCATTCTAAACAAATGGCAATTATTCCAAATGATTAAATCATTTTAATATGATCAGTTCACATTTTATTTAATTGGATTAAATATTTATTAAAATAGACGGGGCCAAAATCCAGGGTCGTTACAAAATCACTTGAAAATGAAATTCTATTTTTGAAAGAAAGTGAATATACTAGGAGAGAGAATTCTATTAAAAAGTGCACATAGTTATTAAACGAAAATGAATCTCTCAAAACACGAGTCCAACAATTGTCAACGACTTTAGATAAATTTTTGAAAAGTGAAAAGTCGTTGAATATGCTATTAGGGAAGCAAACTGTTAATACAATTAGACAAGGACTTGGATATAATCAATTTGAAAAAGTTAAAAGAAAAATTAATCAAGTCAATTCTATGTGCACAATTTGTAGAAAATATGGACACAATCACAATAATTATTGGTATAGACCCAAACATGTGAAAACTATATCAATTTAGGTTCCAAAAGGCACAAATATAAAATCTCCCAAAGTTAAACAAATCTGGATGCCGAAAGGAACATATATAAATAGTTTTGGATCTCCACAAAATTATTCAAAATATTCTGCCACTAACAATCATGGACCTATAGAAACAAATAGGTCACTAAACTCTCTTTTCGTGTAGGTAAGCTGGCATGCTAAGGAACAACAACAATGATACTTGGACTCTGGCTGTTCCAGGCACGCGACAGGCGATAAATCAAAGTTCCTTAGCCTAGTAAAGTGGTGGCAGAGTAATAATGGGTAACAATGACAAATGTAAAATTGTCGGTAAAGGTAAAGTGGGGAACAATACATTTACCTTGAATAACATACTATATGTTGAAAATCTGCACCACAATTTGATATCAATCAGCCAGCTATGTGATAAAGGTATGAATGTTATTTTTGATTCTGACTTATGCAAAATTGTTGACAAATCATCAAAAGAAATCTTATTTTCAGGTAAGAGGAAAGGTAATATGTATTCTCTATCTTTTGATGATCTCACCCTTTCTAAATGTTTGGTAGCTAAGGATATAGAAGTAAATTTATGGCATAGACGTTTAGGGCATGCTAGCATGAATTTGTTAAACATATTAAAAAGGAATAATTTGGTAAGAGGGTTGCCATGACATGAATTTGAAACAGAAAACTTATGTAAAGCATGTACCTTGGGAAAACTTAAAAAATCACCATTTCATGCCAAAAACAATGTAAGCTGTAACGACCCTGACTTGACCTTCGAAAATCGACACCGAATACTACACTCATATTCAAATGCCGCAGATCCAAACGTCGAATCTGGTTCGCGGGAGCTTATAACACATTTAAGTAAAACAACACAGCGGAAGAAAAAGAAATGAATATCATTGATATACAACATTCGTACAACAATAAATACAATAAGAATCAATATACGAGATATAAGATAATAATGCTACAACGGAATAGCAATATGATATAGCAACGAAAAATGAATAGCCAAGAGATAACTCCAAGTGAACTTTAGATAAGAATGAATATACAATTGCAATTCCAAACAAATGCTTGAACCGCCATCCATTTCACCAAGACAAGCAAGTCTCGTCCACCAAAAACTTCAATATCCAAAGTCATCGAAGAATTACAAGGAGAAAGGTGAGAGCTACTGGATCGATATCTATATCTACAATCTGAAAAACCCAACTCTAGACTGCCCGCGTGGAAAATAGTGGGCACCAAGATTTTAGGAAAGGAATAATAAACTCCGGGTCAGTCATGGGACTGGTGTGAGCAACAAAAACATTTTAATCGTTAAAGCAAACAAAAGAATTTAAATTTGAAATCCGCAATGCTTTTTGAAAAGTGCAACTACCATAAGGCCTCCCGCCACACACACAATGCAAACGCTGAATCGGAGGAGATATCTCCTTATGATAGTCAAACATGCTTGATACACGAAAACATTTTTTTGATATTATTATTGGTGCATAGTGGAAAAAAATTTCGAAAGTATAATATTAATCTTAGCCAGCATACGTACCATTATAGTATGCCCACTATAGCTACCATGGCAGGTTCTACAGATAAAACCGTACAAGGCGCGTATTGGTGATTGGATTTCCAATAAACGGTCAGGCTAAGGAACTTCCTAGGCCACATGGGTAAGCCTCTGGAGGGACGCCCCGAGAACCTAATCGGATCTCTGCCAACACAAGGCCGTGTTACCTCTGTAAGTAGGTAACTACTGACACGAGTATGCAATCCCCCGGTTGTAACCGACCTTTATCCGAGCGCTCGATACCAACAACCACAAAGTAATGTATTTGCGGTATCCACATAAGTTAAATATCTGGGCTCCATACCATGATATCACCTCTATCCAGAAGGAAATGAACATACCCTCAGGGGGCGCTACCCCCAAATAACCTTGCCGCATTGTTCCTGTTTCGACCATTCCGGGTTGTGAAGTTCGACGAAGTCTCGTACACAAAGCTACGCTTTTCACAAAAATCATGCTTTGATCAACAAATGATCAGCAGCACTTCGTATGCCACATTACCAAATTGGGAATGTATCACTGGTAACCATCAATTACATAACCTCTGAGCTCGTACGTCTCAGTGAAGGGTGTTAAGCTAAGAGAATAAATCTCCGCCACCAAACAGAAATGTATTTTGTAGAAACCGGTTTTACATTTCAAAGTGTAATGTCAGACGCACATCCATACAAGTCTGTTCCAGGTTCGAATAGAACCGAAGGCACTTCCGAAGAAGCCCTTGCAAATCCGGGTATTCACAATCCCGGTCGGACTTCCCATCACTTAGGGAATCTCTATACCAGCGCGACTCAGTGCAGAGACAATCGATAGGTCATCCTATCATTCTCGCAAATAACTGGTCTTCACCACCGGTCTTTAAATGCTATCCATAACGTCGTATCATTATTCCAAATGGGTTATATGACACAAAGGTCCTCTCCCGGCTAAACCGAATAATGAGCGCAATATTTAAAATCATATGGATAATGGGATTTCAGTTAAGTCACAACTTTAAAACCCAAAACTTTTCTTACAAATGGTTAAACGAATTACCATTTATAAATCTTTTTAAGAAAAAAGATTCATTTCCAGAAACCTTTCAATGGTTTAAACAATTTCCACATTTTAGTCTTTTAAACAAAAGATTTATTTTTAAGACCCCTTTCAATTTAAAACAAGGCTCACCACTCTTTTAAATAAAGATTCATTTATAACTCTCAAAACAATTCCAGGTTTAAAATCTTTTATATAAAAGATACATCATTTAAAATCCTCTTCAATTTTAAAATAAGGTTCAACTATCTTTGACAAATATTAAATTTTAGCTTTCGAAACCATCCAATTTCAAATTTGAAATCTTTTCATCATAATTATTATTTGAAACTACTTGTTTTCGTTTCAGAAAACCCAATTCCATTTCTAAAGTTATTTGGATTCAAACTTCAAACTTTAAAACCATTATATAATACTAAATTCAAATATCTACGACTTAACCGATTTCCTTATGAAATCCATATTTGTGTGTGTATGGTGTAGTCTAGGGGTTTAACACAATAGTGCAAAATTATTCAATCACCACAGATCGAAACACAAAAATATCGATTAGCGGTATAATCTATAACGCCTATCTTCATTTACAGATTCACAGACAAATGAATCACAATGAATAAATAAATAAATTACACACAGCTCAATTCACAGAACAGATTATCACAGACCAATCAATTCAAGCAATTCATACAAGGCAAATATTCATAAGCAAGGTTCAACTTTCAATAATCATGTATAGGTAGGATTAGTTAATCGTTTAATCCTAATTAATTCAATTAATTTCCAATTAAATTAATTACTAATGAATTAATTATCCAATCCTGATTAATTAATTACAAATCATTTGATATAAATTAATTAATGAATCACCTTATTTAATTACATCAATTAATCACCTCATTATTAATTATTTCCTTAATTAGTCCATTATAAATTACATCATTAATTATATTAATCACTGATCTCTAATTATATTTAAATTAAATTAATTTATTTAAATTAATTTAATTAACCACAACTATTAATCATCCTTGATTAATAACAAAATTAATTACCCAAATTACTTCATTTATAAATCATATTCACTAATTACCTCCCAGTAATTATCATTTATTACTTCCGTTAGTAATTATCTTCATTAATTACACTAAGTAATTACACTTATCTAACAATCAAATGATTTTCTTAAGTTAATTAAACAAATTAATTAATTTAAATTAATCACATTACCAAAATTAATTACAATAAGTAATTAATCCCTTAATTACTTTCATTAAGTAATTACATTCAAAAATGTATAATTGACTATCTTATAAATTAATCAAATTAAAAATCAATCACATTAATTTAATTACTTAATAACCCCTAGTTAATTATCTTCATTAATGAATAACATTTCTTTAATTATTTTCTTAAGAAAATATCTTAGATTAATTCATTAATAATCAGGATTAGTTAAGTTAATTAATTTAGTTTAATCAATTACAAATCTTAATTACCTTAATCTTTTTAATGAATTATGAATCATTAAATTCTAATTAACTTTAAGATAAACATTAATCTTATTAATGATTAAATTATCATTAACAAGTATTTTAACAACAATTTGCCTTTAAATTTGCCTTTAAATTCCATTTCTATTTTAAGATTTAAAATGAAAACAATTTTTAACTTTAACAAAGCCTTTATACAATTCAAACCCTTTAATTACATGTTAAAGAATCTATTTGTTTTATAAAGGAATTTAAAAGAATTTTAAAACCAAATTCATTTTTAAGCTTAAACCATATTTTAAAATATTTAAAGTTGTTCTAAAACATTTAAATTCAAAATCTTTATTCTATTTCAAACTAGAACTCAAATCAAGATTTGAATGCAGATTTAAACTTAAATTTAAAATTTTATTTAAAACATATTTTCAGATTTTAAAACCACTTATAAAACACTATTCATACTTAGTTACAACATTTTAAATTTATAACCTTTATTTTCCTTTCAAACCTAAGATTCAAATTCAAATTGAATCCAGATTTTAAAATTTAGATTTAAACTTAATTTATAATCTTGTTTAAATCTCATTTTCAGATTTCAAAATAGTTTATAAAATTACTTTAACAATTTAAAGTGGTTAGAAACATTTCATTTTTATTAACTTATTTATTTTAAAAAAAAACAAGAATTCAAACTTAATAGAATTCAAATTTAAGCTTGTTTCAAACTTTTGTTTTAAACTTTTGTTTTAAACTTTCTTTGCTTCTTTATTTAAATTTAGTTTTAAATTTTAAAACTGCACACTGTCAGGTTCAAAAACCTTAAATAAAAACTACTCGGCCCATACAAATTTTACTTCGAGTCTTCCCCTATCTTCCTTCGAGTAAATAATCGAAATACCCGAGGCAAACGCGAGAACAAACTGCATCCTCCCAAAACCACTTCACCGGAAAATAAAAAATGCACGGTGCACATGCACCGTGACTCTGGCCATCTCCGGCCACCACCCACGTCTTCAACACATCAACGACCATCCCCTGACACCATCACGGCCTTCTAAATCCACCACAAAAGCTCGAAATCAAATCGAGCTTGCAAAACAAACCTGGCACAGGTAACAGGAAATACCACCAAGCCTGTCAACGCACCATTCTCGGCGCCTCAACCACCGAAGGTGCTGAAATTCCGGTCACGACCTCGTCAACTCCCAAGCTATCATTACACAAATTCCCATGCAACTCGATCAATCAGGGGAAGAGAACAAATCAAAATACTCAACCCAGTAAAAACTAGCATTACAGACCCAAATCCACTTCGCACTCCTCCAAAATGATATGATAAATTTTCTTGGCATTTTTCCCTTAATCTACGATGCTCGAGCCACGTTCGATATGAAGCCCGACTCACAAAACTTCGCCACTTATCTGATCTTGACAAAAATGTAATTCTGGTTCACCCTAAGATTTCTCGATGATTATACGCTTAAAAATCATGAAATGATTTTTAAAAATCATATCTTTCTAATACGAATCAAGTTATAGTATCAAAACAACATATTATGATTATCAAATTTTGAAATTTGGATGATCTTTTTTGTGATTTTCTATTTTCGGATTAATCACTTAACATAAATTTCCAAAATCATTTTTAAAATTTTAATCAGGTGAGTACAATCAAATACTACTTAAAGATTATTACATAAATCTTTATAGATTTAGAGATATGATTTTTTTCTGGGAAGTTTACTAACCTGTTTTTTAACAGAGATAGATCTGTATATACACAGACATATATTTAACCATCCACACACTTATATATATATATGCCACCAGATATATTCACATCCATCAATATTATCATCTCAGGCATAAAATTCAAAAGAAACTTGTTTAAACAATAAGTTTGCTCAAATTATTTACAGAAGAACAGAGCACTCCTTTCCTATTTTGTTTTGAAAAAGCTTTAAGTTTTAAAACTAGAGTTTCTTGAATTTGTCTTTGATTTTTTTTAGAACTGTAGTTCCATGCCGTTAAACTCGAATTTGCTTCTTTTTTATCTAAGTTTTAGAAATACTTCTAGGTTTGAGATAAATTTTCATTGTTTCCAGGCTTGTTTCTGTTTTCAACTGGTTTTGAAGATGAAGAATTTGAGGGAAAATAAAACATGCAACCCAATTTTACTCTTTAATTCATATTATCTGTGTTTTAAATTTTAAAGAAAATAAAGTATGACACTTGTTTTGTTCATATCCTCTTTAAACTACACTTGTTAGAATGAAGATTTATATACATACACTTGTCATTTAAGCAATTTCTTTTGTTTTAAATGTAAATTAAAGTTTTAAACCTACATTATAATTCTTCTCTAAATTTATATATGCATTACTTTTTTTTAAAGAAAATGTTGTAAGAACTTATGCATATATTTTAAAACCTAAAATACTTTAAAATATTTTTATCCTTTAATTAATTACACACACACACACACACACACACACATATATATATGTATGTAAATGTTTTTACACTTTGTACTCATGAATATACAACTATTGTGTAGTTATTTCGAAAGAAAATGTATTATCAAATGTAATTTTATTTAAATTTATGTTATACCTTATTTTGTTTTCAAAAGAAAATTTCAATTACCTATACTTATATATCAAAATGCATATTCACAAAAATTAGAAAAACAAGATTTTCATTAGATTCAAATATAAAATTTTCTTTAAGTCCAACTAAATTTCAATTTCACATTTTCAAATTGTAATCTATTTATAAAATATTCACTTTTCAACGTCAAATCAAAAAATTTTATTAAATAAAATTTGGAAGACAAATCTTTATTAATTGAAAATATAATGTTTATTAATTGAAAATATAATTTAAACTAAATTTATAAATATAAATAAATAACAGAGCATATCTTTTATTGATCTTAAAACTCTATAATTCTATTTATAATCTAAAATATTTATTTATCCCAGAAATATCTAATTAATTCACAAATAGATTCACAATTTAGTTTCCCAAAATTAAATTAATTATCAAATTATCCCAGATAAAATTCAGGGATGTTACAGATTCCCTTCCTAAGAAAATTTCGTCCTCGAAATTTGTAAGTAGGGAAATAACAAAGAATGGATTCATAAAGATAGAGAGACAGTTTTTCCCAAATCAAACTGGGTATTTATTCTGCATTTGGCTTACCAAATCAGAGTATCAATAATGTGTACAAGAACGATTCAAGATACTCGGGTCACCAGATCTACGGAATATACAGAGATATTGGTTAGTTCGAAAGGTAACTAACCTCTCGTGGAATATATCGAGACCCAAAAGAATAGACAGATATATGGATACAGTCCAAAAACTTTTAGTTTTAAACAACCAAAATATATCTATCAACCATAACAACCAAAGCAAACAATTCATTCAAACAAACCATTCTGATCCATTTGGAGTTTGTGTCCCATGCAAATATATAAAAGCTTCTTCCTGGATCTACTAGAAATCTTCAAAGAATTGAAAAGACGAACCAAAGGAGATTGATAGAGAAAGTTGTTTTCGCTATTGCAGGGTACTGACCATTTGTAGTGGTAATCCTCTGTCCCCTATCTCATCCTCTTCCTGCACTCATACTCACTATCAGTGGATAGTAAGAGAATTTACTGAGGCATTCGAACGGATGTCTTAGGGATATACTCATTCTATGGTATACTTCACCCTATCTCTAATGAGTTACTTAATGTGTTATACTCTGGAGCTAAAGTTTCAACCTTCAGCTCTGATACCACTGTAACGACCCTAACTCGACCTTCGAAAATCGACACCGAATACCACAGTCATATTCAAATGCCGCAGATCCAAACGTCGAATCTGGTTCGTCGGAGCTTATAACACAATTAAGTAAAACAACACAGCAAAAGAAAAAGAAATGAATATCATTGATATACAACATTCGATACAGCAATGGTACAATAAGAAACAATATCAGAGATACAAGATAACAATTCTACAGCGGAATAGCAATATAATATAGCAACGAAAAACGAATAGCCAAGAGATAACTGCAAGTGAACTTTAGATAAGAATGAATCCACAACTGCAATTCCAAACAAATGCTCGAACTACCATCCATTTCACCAAGACAAGAAAGTCTCGTCCACCAAAGACTTCAATATCCGAAGTCTCCGAAGAATTACAAGGAGAAAGCTGAGAGCTACCGGATCGATATCTATATCTATAATCTGAAAAACCCAACTCTAGACTGCCCGTGTGGAAAATAGTAGGCACCCAGAGTTTAGGAAAGGAACAATAAACTTTGGGTCAGTCATGGGACTGGTGTGAGCAACAAAAACATTCTAATCTTTAAAACAAACAAAAGAATTTAAATTTGAAATCCGCAATGCTTTATGAAAAGTGCAACTACCATAAGGCCTCCCGCCACACAGACAATGCAAACGTAGAATTGGAGAAGATTTCTCCTTATGATAGTCAAACATGCTTGATACGCGAAAACATTTTTTTGATATTATTATTAGTGCATAGTGGAAAAACATTCCAAAAGTATAATATTAATCTTAGCCAGCATACGTACCATTATAGTAGCCTACTATAGCTACCATGTTAAATGGCAGGTTCTACAGATAAAACCGTACAAGGCGCGTATTGGTGATTGGATTTCCAACAATGGTCAGGCTAAGGAACCTCCTGGGCCACGTGGGTACGCCTCTGGAGGGACGCCCCGAGAACCTAACCGGATCTCTGCCAACACAAGGTCGGGTTACCTCTGTAACTAGGTAACTACTGACACGAGTATGCCATCCCCCGGTCATAACTGACCTTTATCCGAGCGCTCGATACCAACAACCACAAAGTAATGTATTTGCAGTAACCGCATAGGTTAAATATCTGGGCTCCATACCATGATATCACCTCTATCCAGAAGGAAATGAACATACCCTCAGGGGGCGCTACCCCCGAATAACCTTGTCGCATTCTTCATGTTTCGACCATTCTGGGTTATGAAGTTCGACGAAGTCTCGTCCACAAAGCTACGCTTTTCACAAAAGCCATGCTTGTTCAACAAAAGATCGGCAACACTTCGTATGCCACATTACCAAATTGGGAATGTATCACTAGTAACCATCAGTTACATAACCTCTGAGCTCGTATGTCTCAGAGAAGGGTGTTAATCTAAGAGAATAAATCTCCGCCACCAAACATAAATGTATTTGGTAGAAACCGGTTTTACATTTCAAAGTGTAATGTCAGACACACATCCATACAAGTATGTTACGGGTTCAAACAGAACCGAAGGCACTTCCGAAGAAGTCCTTGCAAATCCAGGTATTCACAATCCCGACCGGATTTTCCATCACTTAGGGTATCTCTATACCGGTGCGACTCAGTGTGTGACGCCCCACCTCTATACCCACGCTAGCCAAGAACACTACGGTGTAATGTTGTAAACTAGCGTGGAGAATAAGGCTGTTAAGGAGCGGCCATCCGTAGTTAGGCCTTACACTAGTATTGGTTATCTCGATAGGAGTGGTATATATATTCTTTCATTTTTCATCTCTGATTTATTTACTCCCATCGACATACCCCAATTCCAGTATAAAATGAACTACGATGGTTCATAATAGTTTAGGACAGTAAATATAATAAGAACATAGATAATATAAATGTTGAACACAGATAAAACAAAAAAACTCATATATATAATAACTGATGTTAGTTACAATACACATGATACAGTTCATATGATACAACTACAATTGTCGACTCAGAAAGTTACGTATAAAAGTACATTATCGTGAATAATATACATGAATACATAACATCCTATACAAAAACACCGACTACTATAAAATGACGACGACTACTTTAAAAGGTATGAAAGGACTTCATAGCTCTAGCAGCAACCCAAAGCAAGATATCTACAACCTGTAATAACTCGGTCTGACCCGAGTATTAAATTCAAAAGAAAATAATACATGGGTTAGTCTAACTCAAACTCAGTTATTAGTGCATAGAAGCAATAATAATTAAATAATCAAATAGACGACAGACACAATAAATTTACCTATCTGATTCTTAAATAAAGAGATCGGATAACGATAAATATAACACATAACAGTGTTAAACAACAAATCAGCATAATCAAATCATCAACAAAGATAAGTAAAAGGAATTTTGTTAACGTAAAAAGTCAGACGCTAACACCCCGATGCAAATAGAGATTGAATGAAAGCACCACCCGTTAACACGGGAAACAGAAAACGTAGTAATACACTGAAAAAGCAGTAAGAGACACAGAGTTTATAGTGGTTCGGCTTATAATCAAGCCTACGTCCACTTCAATCCTTCTTTATTGCTTATATGATTACAATCCTTTACAGTTTCCTTCAATTACAGTTCACTTCAAAAGACAAGTAGCTTAGAAAAAACTTCGATGCCAGAGAATTCTCGGAATTCATGGTTGAATATGATGAATCCCTGTTTGAAGTTGACTGAAGCTTCTTGTGAGTTCCGAATGTTGGAGTAAGGCTTGGTTTTAAGATGGCAGAGTCTCAATGCTTTGAAGAAAATGAACGGAAAAGTCCCTTTCATGTTGGAGCTTAGGGTGTATTTATAGGAGATTTCCGGGGTGAAGTATAGGTCGCGCGCGACCTAAGATAGGTCATAGGTCGCTGGCGAGTTAGAGGGAAGCGAGCTACGACTTAACTGGTCCTTCCGTGGTCACCTGAGCTAGCTAACAGGCCATCGCGACTTAGGAGGAAACAGCATCACTTATTCACCAAGTGCTAGATCGTGAACGGCTTAATGCAAGTCGTAGGTCCGCGGCGATCTAAGGGAGTAGCTAGTAACTTTACAATGCCGAGACAACCAATCTAGCGACTTAAGCTAAGTTGTTAAACCGTAATGCGACTTAACTCGTTAGGTCGTGGATAGCCCCATTCCTTAGGTCTCTAAGTCACGGACCCCTTGGGTCGCTGAACTCATTAGGCCGCAAACCCCCCTTTTAAGTAATTAGGTCGTTGAGCAGTTAGGTCGCTTTGTTCTATAATTCGTTGAGTTGGTAAGAGGTTAGATCGCTCCACCCCTTAGGTCGTGCTATAATTAGGTCGTGCCGTTTCTTCTTTAGGTCGCATATATGGTTGAGTCGCTCCACCTTTATCCCGTTAAGTCGCGTACACCCTCGGGCTGTTTTCTTGCTGAAACCTTGGGTCGCTCGGCCGTAGAACTCCTTAGGTCGCTAGGTCGCGAGCCTATCGGAGTTAACATTTGCCCCTCGGATTATATGCCTATTCCTTAGGTTGTGTGCTCCGATCCAGCTTTCGGGTCATTGCCGACTTATTGGTCTTGCTAGGTCGCGTGCCATTATGCATTTCTTTCACCCCGTATAAATTGCTTAGCTCGCCACTTCCTCATTTCATCTGTTCCAACTCTTTAAACCGCCATTAACGATCCTCCAAGGTTAAAAATTTAGCTTGAGACTTTCTCCTCCTTCAACCATTAAGTCCATCAACGAATTTTTAGGTAAACTTGAGCATTTACTTATTGCACTAATCGCCAATTCCACCATAACCGTTTCCACGCGATTTTGTTGTTATGTTGCAATTCAATATTCGAACTGGCCCCTTGATTCCTGTCGAATTGCTGGCGATTAGCTTCGAAGCTAGTAAGAGCTTTGAATCCGAGAAGTTTGGTAATGGTTCTTGAAGATTCTAAGGGGAAGATGATTCTTTTAGAGGTTTGAGCAGAGGATAGGATTCGTGGCTAATCGGGTTAATGGGTTTTAGGTTTTGACAGAATGCTTCAAACGACACAAAGGTTGATAAACACGTGGTAAAGTGTAATTGGTTAGTAGTAGGGCCTATCGGTTCCAACGGGAAATTGCCTTGGGTCGCTGCATCATTCTAGAAACAACTTAAAGGATCTGGGTGACCTAAAAGTCCCCGCGACCTAACTGATTTGACCGACCTGACAACTTTCGCAAATCAAACTTTTGACCGATTTAACTAGATGCGACATAAGCCTTGAGTCGTGGCCGAGCTAGGACTTAGAGAAATTCACGTTACTTTCAACTGAAGCCTTTTATTCTTACCATGCCTCACGATTTAAAGGACCAACGACTCAACTTAACTCGCAAGAAACCTTTTTGGTCGTGGACGATTTAGGCTTTAGGTTGTGCAAGCGACTTAGCCTTTAGGTCGCACAAGCGACTTAGCACTTGGACAATTTTCCACTGCCGAATTGCTTCTTGCGACTTATACCCATCTCATCCTACTCGTTAGGTCGCGAGCGACCTTGGACTTGAGCGAATTTTCACCGCCTTGACTTGAAGCTTTGTGATTTAACCTTCAGATTGTGAACGACTTAGGACTTTGATGCGCATTGCCATGCCTTGTACTTTTAACTTAAACCATACGGCCTAGGACTTGAACAAGTTGGGAACCTAAAAATTTTTGATAGGACTTGATTGCACCTCCAACTCGAACTTTGAACTGCCGAAATAACTTGCATGACTTTGCTATGCTTTCTTAACAGATTATACCAAATTTGATGTTAATAACCTGTTAAATGCAACATTTGCAGAAAACTAAGGCGAATATACTACCACTGATTGCCCATATCAAATGACAGATTAGTCGATAAAGGATAATTAACTTAAAGAAATTGTATGAAATGCTGTGAACCAACAAACTCAAGTGAAGTATTAAAACAATGTTAACCAACTAAAGTCGATTTGTTTGCGCTAATATTGCACTTGTATTTGGAATTAAAGCGACAAGTCTTGAAATATTGCAATTTGCACATGTTTAATTTCAATTATATTTGCTTGTTGCTTTGTTAGCTTTACACAGCACTTCACACATTGAGGAAACATACACCTTCATGTTTGAATATCCAGTTGTTTATGTAGAATGGCTTCACATCAAGAAGAAGTGGTAGCTCAAGCTGGAGAGATCTTTCAGACAGTGATTCCCGTAGTGAATCCTCCAGAAAGAACTCCGACTACCTTAACCAAGAGAGCATTTAACCAGTTACGCATTCAATTTGGCCCTGCTAAGAGTGATGCTCTACTTCCCGAGCCGAATGATACTGCCGATAATCCACCTCGCGGTTTTGTCGCAGTCAATCGCCAGATGTGCCTAAGTGAAGCAATTCCTCCTTTTAACGATTTTCTTCGTACGCTTCTCCTTCAATTGACCATCTCTCCGTTCCAACTACATCCCAATGGCTATGCCATCCTGATGGGGTTATGTGTTTTATTTAGGAGAACTCTTGATCGTCTGCCGAGTTTCGAAGAAATTTGCTACTTATGCTCATTTGCTAAGAATAAAGACCACCCTTCCCTAATTCATGTGAGAAGCGCTAGGAATCGCAAGCTTATTACTGATCTTTCCGAAAGTGCTCATGGCTTTTTGAACCAGTTTTTCTTCATTCGCTGCCCCCCAGGGTTTTATACCATCTGGAGAGTAGGAAGTAAGATTACCTGTTTCTATTTTTTCCATTTCCGAGCTTTTTTGAGATCCGAATTGTCAGTTGCTAATTTTATTCTTTCCTTTTTTAACACTTCCTCTCCCCTCTAGAGATTCAAGCCACAAACAGATTTTTGAAAGACTAAATGTCGTGGCTGCTGAGGAGAGGAGTATAAAATTTCTGTTGAAGAATGAGTTTCTACATCAGTTTGGACTTCTACATTCTTCCCACTGTACACAACCTCACGAAGTCCCTGATTCCCCAGCTAAGGCATTAGATGCCCCAGTTTCTAATGACGAACCCGTACCGAAGGAACTTACAACTGAGGCTTCATTGGTAAAATGTTCTACTCCAACTGACATTGCGGGGCCATCTTGTAAACTTTCTCTTGCCCCGGTTATCGAAGAAGAAGAAGATCTTCAACAAACAGGGAAGACTACTGATGAAGGAGTTGAGGTGAAGAGCCCTGTTGAACACAATGGTAATGATACTTTCGAAGGGTTGAGCGACTTTATAGTTACGTCTCAAGAACACTTTAAAGATGATCTTTCTGCTGCTAAAATTGTATCTCCAGTGGTTGAAGCGACATTTTCTCTTCAACAGACTCTTCCAGCTCAAGAATCAACATTGGCTGTAAAATCTATTACCACCCCCAACCGAGGAGCGGTTCGTAGTTCGGCGCGTGTAGTTTGCACACACCACACACACTTAGGATTTATTGGCACTAATATGCACTTTACTCCTTGCAATTTGAAGATTCTCAAGTTATGCTTCTTTTTCAATTTCAGTTCTTCAATGGGGCAAAGTGGCTCGTATTATGTTGACTTTAAGCAGTATGGAAAGCGCAGTCAATATGATTACAGGCGCTATCTTCCCCCTCATAGGGAAACTGGTGAGGAGAGGGCTGCTCGAAAAGCTCAGGAGAGAAGAGCATACGAAGAACAGTACGGGAGAGGGGATGAACGTTGTGACTCTTCCCACAGAGAGGATGATTCCCTTAAACGAAAATCCTATGATGACAAAGGAAAGAGCCATGCCGCCAACGATTCGAGCAAACGGACCAAGCATGGTGAAAAGTCATCATCTGACATTCCTAAAGAGCCTATTGCTTCGGTGCCTTCTCAATCTCCCACTCTCGTTCGTACCGACATTCAGACGATCATTAGTAGGCCCTCATATCAGGTTGGACCAGGCCCAGCTACCCTTCAAAGCCGATTTCCAAACTGGTGCTTGAAGGGAGTTCGCTTTGATCTTGATCTGGTTCCAATCGACAAACCAGCCATGTTGCGAAATCTTGACGCTGTCAAGCTTGATATTGAGAGAATGTCGAATTGGCAAAAACTTGTTGACGAACTCCAGAGAGTGAATTGCGCGAACCTTGAGGCTATGTTGACCATGGAGAACGATAAATCCGAAAGGCAAAAGACTCTTGATCAACATGATTCAGAGATAAGAAGCATCGCCGCTTATAATGAAAAGCTTGAAGCGGAAGTTGGAAAACTTAAAGAGGAGCTTGTTACTTCCTCCTCTTCCTACTCTCAAAGGGAAAGTATGCTTCAGCAACAAGTGCGGGATGCTCATGCTAGCCAACGAGAGGCCGAAGATAAACTCAAGTGGCAGGAAAAGGTTGTAGAAGATTATCGCGCTGAAGTTGCACAGTTGCGACAACAGATCAGCTCCCAGGACCTCGAAATTGAGACATTAAAAACTCGACTTGCTACAGTTGAGAAAGAGCACGATGAGGCTGTTGCCGCTAAAATTGCAGCTGAAGAAGCTCACCAAGCCACTAAAGCCGATGTCAGTTCGACATTGTTCGACTTCTACTTGCAAAGTGTCCTAGGGCGTGGCAGTCTCGCATTTTTGGGCCCCAAATATGAAATTACTTTGGCTGAAGTATGGGAAGCCGCGCTTGATATGCTTAAAGATGCTGGGTATGCCGAAGAAGAACTCGAGGCACATTATCTGGATGACGGAGCTCGTGCAGCCCTTGCTAGAGCAAAAGAGCAGCTCGCTAGAGAGCGTGCTGGGACGATGAGAGAGGAGCATCAAGAGAAAGAAACACCATCAATTGCCCCTGTCCCTCCTTCAATTTCGGCCGACGTTGATATCACAGGCTCCGGTTCCCATTCTCCGTCCCTTGCTAAAGTCATAACTGTGATTACAAGTGCAGAGGGTGGAGATGAAGGCGAAGAGAGCACCGAAGCACAAGCTTATGAAGTTGACATTAGGAAGCCCACTTCTCCAGGTAATATTAACGTCGAACAAGGTCAAGCGGATTACTCATTTGCTTCGGCCGAGCTTGATGAACTTGTTGCTTATTACTTAAGACTCGATGAGCCGTTATCTCCTCTCTTCACGGGAGATACTAATATTTTTTGCTTTTCTTCTGTAGCGAAAATGCCCAGTGTCATAGAAACTTCTCCTCCTCCAGCTGTTCCTCCTCCATCCTTTCAAATCACTCCTACTTCCCAGCCGGGATCGCAAGAAGAATTAATAGGAGCCCTTCAAGACTTGGACGATCCAGCCGCTTCGCAGGAGCAGAAGGCGAAGGACTTGAAGGAGGCGAAGTATCTCCGGAGCGAACCGTTTCTGATGACATAAAATTGTCTGCCCTTGTCACTCCGAGGAGTGAGTCTTCTTCAAAGAGGAGGAGGAAACATACAACTTCAAAGAAGAAAGGGAGAAGCATTCTGTTACCGAAAAGGAAACGGAAGTTGATCTAGCACTAGCTCTCTCTCCTTGTCCCCCTACTCTCCTAAGCCAACCTGAAAAATTGCCTATCAAGCCAGGTGAAGGCTCTAAAGGTGGTGGGAGAAAGAAGTGATGAGTCCCGCTTTCCCTTCTTTGCTTTGCTTTTTTGCTTTTTTGCATGTATACAAGTTCGTGTCGACTGGAGATTGTGTGGGTACCAATCCCCGCTTTCTTTTACTTTGAAACCTGCATATGTATAAAATTCTCATAGTATGGAATAAAATGGTTCTTTTACTTATACAAATTTCTGTCTGTATTTGAGAACGCTTTTACTTTCCGTTTTATGCAAGTTTCTTTATACTCTTTATGTGAGGTTGCAGTAAACGTATGGTATGTTTATTGAGCATTGTCTTCATTTTTGTGTTGACTATACTGTATTGCCCCCATACCATAGGTTTATCGCAATCTTTTTTCCTATTGGCAAAGTTTCGGAGAACAACTCTTCTATTTCAAGAAGACTTGTACTCTTCCTTTAGAGAACAACTCGTCCATTTGAAGGAAGTTTGCATTTGTACTTTATAGGATAATATTTCCATTTCAAGGAAATATTTTTTGTATTTAGTAGAATGCACCTCATTTTGGGGGAGTTTTTTCTCTTTTCTTTTCTTTTTTTTTTGGTTGCGAAGTTTTTACACTTCACCTTTTTTTAAAAAGTCACTTTTGCTCTGGCAAGTGAATTTCACTTCATAGTGCAGTGGGCCTTCCGAAAAAGGGGCTTCAACCTGCTTGAGCCTCTGAAGAGAGTTTTTGATTGTGCCTCTGGGAAGAGGTCTTTTTGTTTGGTTGCGCCTCTGGGAAGAGGTCTTTTTGTTTGATTGTGCCTCTAGGAAGAGGTCTTTGTTTTTCTGCCTCTTGGGAGAGGCTTTTATCTTTTCTCTGTTCACTGGGAAGCGGGCCTCCGAAGAGGGCTTTTCGCATTTCGACTCGTGTGAAGTTTTATTTCAGATCACGATGAAATGTGTGCTTCTGAGTAGGGCTTTTGCCTGGAAGTTTGGAGCTTCTTTCTCTTAGTTGGATGGATTCACGGGGCGGACACAAGTGTTTTGTGCCACCGATCAGTCCGCAACTTTATGTCGAGAAAGAAATCTCTTTTTATGGCGAGGCCCGCTCGAGGTCTTTTAGCATTTCAACTATGGTGAAATGGGCCTACGAAGAGGGCTTTTCACATTCCAGCACTTGTGAAGTTTTATTTCAGATCTCGGCGGAATGCGTGCCTCCGAGTCTACCTGGAAGTTTCTTCCTCATGGTTGGCTGGATTCACGGGGCGGACACAAGTTACTTGGACGCTTATTTGCGCAGATTGTCTCAACTAGTGAACAAGCGCCTTGCCTTCCACTTGGGAAGGTGCCTCCGATCATCGTATGGATTCATGGGGTGGACGCAAGTTACTTGGACGCTTGTCTGCGCAAACTGTCTTAGCTAGTAAATAAGCGCCTTGCCTTCCAGTTGGGAAGGTGCTCCAGGTCATTCCATACCAATTTTTTTTGTTAGAAAGTCTTCTGGCATGCCCCGTTTGAGGTCTTTATCCTCCGAAGAGTTATGCCTCCAAAGAGGGCTTGTGCCTCCGAAGAGGTCTTTTGCTGTTTGATGCTTGCTTGCCCATGCCTTTTTGCCATCTATTCATATCGGCGATCCCCGTTGTCTTTTCCAAATACACTTCCCTTTTAGTTGCCAACAATTTTCCTTATCCAAAGAAATATACTTCATAGTTAAGCGAGTTGGCGGTGGCGGACGCAGGCTATTTAACTGGATGCTCGTTTGCACAAACATTCGCAATTATTTAGCAATGGTCCACTCCCAGCCAAATCGCTAACTTTTGTTCGAAGTACTTCTTTCGTAGGATTTGAGTATGGAAATTTTGAATGGTTTAGCGTCTGCTTGTTGGGTGATGTCGGAGATTGCTTGGTCTTGCGATGGGTAAGCTTCGTTTTTATGGCCTGCATTATTAAATCGACATTTTAGTAACACAATTAACGTATTTTATATGTCGAAATAAAACAAAGCAGTTTATAATAGAAAAGAACACAAGATTTATAGTGGTTCGGCCATGAACTGGGCCTACATCCACTTTATAGTTCTTATTATTCACTTGCACTGACTTTACAACGGCTTTCAATACAAGAATCATACATTCATCATTCTTTTACAATATTTCGTTAAAGCCTTAAGTAAAATATGGGCGCAAATGATTGTTGTTCCAAGCTCTTGGAATTGGGTCTCCTTCGACAGTTACAAGTTTGAATGTGCCATCAAGAAGTTTTTGGCCTATAATATACGGCCCTTCCCAGTTTGGTCCAAGCATGCCTGTAGGTGTCATAATTCTTTTTAAGATTAGATCCCCCACTTCAAAGCTGCGCCGGCGAACTTTGGAATTGAAGTGCCTGGCTATTCTTTGCTGGTGAGCTGCAGTTCTGAGCTCAGCTTCTTCCCTTTTCTCATCAAGGAAGTCAAGGGCTTCAAATTGCAGCTTTTCATTTTCGGCTTGATTGAAATGGATTCTTCTATGTGAAGGGACCTCTATTTCTACCGGAATCATTGCCTCTGATCCATATGCCAATGAAAAGGGAGTGTGCCAAGTCGCAGTTTTATGTGTAGTTCTATATGCCCATAGTGCTAGCGGAAGTTTATCGACCCAACCACCTTTTGCTTTTTCCAGCTGTTTTTTGATGGTTGATTTGATAATTTTGTTTACTGCTTCCACTTGCCCGTTTGCCTGCGGATGAGCCACTGCTGAGAAACTTTTCTGGATCTTGAATTTTTTGCAAAAATCTTGGAACACTTCACTTTCAAATTGGGTTCCATTGTCTGTGATTATCTTTTGAGGTACTCCATACCTGCAAATGATATTCCTAGTTACAAAGTTTATCATTTTCTTAGAGGTAATAGTAGCTAAGGGTTCAGATTTAGCCCATTTAGTAAAATAATCAACAACAACTATAGCGTATCTGATTCTGGATTTGGCGGTTGGCAAAGGCCCGATGAGATCCATTCCCCAAATAGAAAATGGCCACGGACTGACCATCTGTGTTATCTCAATGGAAGGTGCTCTTGGGATTTTTGCAAATCTCTGGCATCGGTCACATTTTCGGGCATAACTTGCGGCATCGCGATTAATATCCGGCCAAAAATATCCATAACGGAGAATTTTCTTTGCTAAAGTTTGACCTTCTGAATGGTCTCCACACTCTTCTCCGTGTACCTCGGTTAGAATTGTTTCAGCTTCTTCCTTGGTCACACATCGGAGTAATGGCATTGAGAATCCCCGCCTATACAATCGGCCATCTTGAATTACAAATCTGGATGCTTTTCTTAACAACTTCTGCCGTTCTCTTGGGTTTTGTGGTAGAGAGCCGTCACAAAGGTATTTCAATATCGGAGTCATCCATGATTCCCGCTCCTGTGATATAGTCATGATCCCGTCAATATCCATTTCATCAATGCTTGGGGTTGACAGGACTTCCACAGGAACTAATCCCATTAATTGAGCTTCACCAGTGCTTGCATACTTCGCGAGGGAATCTGCCTTCATGATTTCTTCCCGAGGTATATGGTTTATCGTGTAATGGTCCAGGTCCTCGAGAAGCTCCCAGGCTCTTGACAAGTAAGCAGGCAAATTTCCTCCTTTGGTTTGAAACTCTTTCCTGACTTGACACACAATAAGCTACGAATCACTGAAGATCTGCAACATTTTGATATTCAACTCCTTAGCAATTCTCAAACCGGTAATAAGAGCTTCATACTCTGCTTCATTATTCGTCGAAGGGAATTCCAATCTTAAAGCATAACACAATGATCGTCCTTCAGGGGTTTCAAGCACAACCCCAGCCCTGGAACAGTAATCATTTCTTGCGCCATCAATATACAGTTTCCATCGGATTGAAGGATCATCGGTCACTACTTCCTCTGTTAACGCTTAAATTTGAACGCTAACACCCCGGTGTGTGAAGTGTAGTTGTGAAAGCACCACCCGATAGATCGGGAAAGAATTATAAGCAGGTAATAACGGAAAAGCAGTAAACAACAGCAATTTTATAGTGGTTCGGCTTATGGGTATAGCCTACGTCCACTTTAAGTACTTTTATTGATGATCACGTTACAAGTTGATACAAATCTTCTCAAGTACAATACACTTTGAATTACAAAAGACTTAGAACAAGTAGCTCAAACTTCGATGTTGACAAAAATCTTCAAATCCATGGTGGATGTAGATGATTTCTTTATGAAGTTCTTTTAGACGTTCTTTGAATCTCAAAAGCTTTAAGTGTTGAAGTAATCCGGAATTCGGCAGAGTAATGGCGCTTGAAATTGATCGACCAAAAGTCCCTTTAATGTTGGTGATGGCCGTGTATTTATAGGCTTTGCTCGGAGTTAGGTCGCAACTTTAGTCCGGTCTAAAGTTAGGTCGTAGGTCTGCTCCGGATTAGGCTAGGTCATGAGTTGGCGCCGAGACAAGGTAGGTTGTGGGTCGCCTCCTCTCTTTCTTATGCATGGTCTCCGGTTTCAGGTTGAAGTCCTAGATCGTGGCCGAGATAATGCGTAGTGCCTGAAGCTGCTACATCGGATTTGTCTGGGTCGTGAATGACTTAACATAGGTCGTAAGTCGGTCACGACTTAAGTATAGGTCACGAACCTTTTCCTGTCCTGAGCAATTAGATCGGTATTCAAATTAGGTCGGTAGGCTTCTTAGGTCAGCACCCCTTTTAAGGCATTAAGTCGGCAACCTATTTAAGCCTTAGGCCGGCAACCTATTCAAACCTTTAGGTCGGCAACCTATTGGATCTGTTAGATCGGCATCTTTTTAAACCTTAAGCAGTTAGGTCGGTATGCCCCTCTAACCTGTTAGCTTTTAGGTCGGTCTTCCCTGTTAGCTTTTAGGTCGGTCTTCCCTGTTAGCTTTTAGGTCGGTATGCCTTTTAGATCGGCAGACCTGCACAAATCTTACTCAGTTGGGTCGGTAGCCCATGAGACGAGGCAGAGTTAACATTTGCCCCTCGAAGTATACGCCTAATGGTTAGGTCGTATGCTTCGATATCTTTTATCTCGTCCCTTCACTGGGTCGGCACGTTGTTAGATCGGGCACGGTCCAAAAGTTAGGCTGATGAATTGCCGCTTCAGTTCCTTTCACTACAAGGTACAAATCACATCCCCTTCTTCTTTCTCATTACCTGCTCTCTTGACTCCGCCATTAAAATTTTCTTAAATTCCTAAAGGCGATTTCAATTCAATCGATCTCCGATATTCTGCACTATCCTTTGCGTAAGTAATCCTCTTGATTGTAACTTACTGCCGATTCACATATCTTGTTGTTCGAACTCGAATCGCCTCCTTGCACGACGCTTCATTATGAATCCCATCGCATTCATAGTTGATGAAACTTAGGTTGTGAAGTTTTGGCTTCAGATTGGTCGTTGAGGCGATGAAGACGGTTTACTACCTCAAGCTCGATTCCGAATCGTTCAATTGGGTGGTTCGACAGCATGAGTAGAAGCGGGTGTTGAAGGAATGGCTATTGGGTTATCGGGTTTAATGCTGTGGGATGTTGGCTCGAAGGCGAGTTAGTGGATTTAGGTGGCTTAGCCTTCGACCGACCTAGCTTTTACACGACCCTAAATCGTGGTTGAGATAATGCTTGAAAGAATCCTGCCGACCTAAACATTAAAGCTTAGATCGTGACCGAGTTAATACTTGGAGAAATTCCTGCCTTTCGACTCGGAGCTTGCCTTCTTATCTCCCCCATGCGAACTAGAGGAAAACTATTTGGATTCTGACCCGCTACCGATCTAGCCTTATCCCGTAAAAGACTTTTAAAACGTAGCCGAGTTGGTACTTAGGCTTTAGACGTGTTGACATTTAGGAGCATAGACCAACTTTATGCATTTTGACTTTGACTACCGGACTAAGTTGAATAAACTTTGAATTGTGGTCAAACTTTGAACAGGGATTAAAATTTGAACTGCCCCAACCTTAAATTTGTTTGAATGTCATTGTGTTACTTCACAGATCATTTTCACTTTTAAGCTGTAAACCTGTTGAGAATAACAGACAAACAAAGAAAACCAAGGCGCACATACTGCCATTGACTGCCCATATCAAATGACAGATTAGTCAAGACAAGATAAGAGACATGAATATATTGCATGAAATGTTGTGAATTAATCGACTAAAGTAAAATATTAATGCAAAGTATCAACAATTTGAACTGATTTGTTTGCATCAACATTGTATTTGCATATTCAAACTCAAAACAAAGATTCCTGGTCTTTATAACTAACAAATGTTTGCTAGGTTTTATTCCAGTTGTTTTTGTTTACCGCTTGATTGATTCTACACAACACTTCACACACTTTAGGAAACGTGCACCTTCATGTTTGAATACCCAGTTGTTTATGTAGAATGACTTCCCATCGAGAAGAAGAAGTGGTAACTCAAGAAGAAGAAACTTTCCCGACAACAGTTCCGATAGAGAATCCTCCGGAAAGAACTTCGACTATTCTATCTTCGAGAACATTTATTCAGCTGCGCACTCAATTTGGCTTTGCTGAAAATGATGTCCTATTCCCTGGGTCAAATGATACTGCTGATAATCCTCCCTATGGTTTCGTTGCAGTCAACCGCCACATGTGCTTAAGTGGGGCGATTCCTCCTTTTAATGACTTCCTTCGAACTCTTCTTCTCCGGTTGACAATCTCTCCATTTCAACTTCATCCTAATGGTTATACCATCTTGATGGGGTTGTGTGTTTTGTTTAGAAGAACTCTTGATCGCCTACCGAGTTTTGAAGAAATTCGTTATCTGTGCTCGTTTACAAAGAGTAAAGATCATCCTTCACTCATTATTGTGAGAAGTGCTAGAAACCGCAAGCTCCTTTCCGATCTCACTGAAAGTGTTCATGGATTTTTGAACCAGTTTTTCTTTGCTCGCTGTCCTCCAGGGTTTTATGCCATCTGGAGAATAGGAAGTAAGACTAGTGTTTCCATTTTTTCGTTTTTGAAACTTTTTTAGAGATCCGAACTTTCAGTTGCTAACTTCATTCTTTGCTCTTTTCAGCACTTCCTCTCCCTTCTAGAGATCCGATTCATAAACAAGTTTTTGAGAGGTTGAGTGTCGTGGCTGCGGAAGAAAGGAGCATAAAATTTCTGCTGAAGGATGAATTTTTACACCAATACGGGCTTCTACACGCTTCTCGTTCTACGCATGCTCATGAAGTTCCAACAGAAGTTCCCGATTCTCCGATGAAAACTCCTGACGCCCTGGTTACTGTCGAACAACTCACATCAAAAGAGTCTAATATTGAAGCTTCATTGGTGAAGTGTTCCACTCCTACCGACATTATGGGGTCATCTAGTAAGACGGTGCTTGCCCCGATCGAGGAAGAAGAAGAACCTTCACGGCCTCTCGGGGGATTAGCTGATGTAGGAATTGAGAAAACAAGTCCCACCAAGCATGATGGTGACGATGTTTATGAGGGGTTGAGCGACATAATAGTGACTTCGCAGGAGCTTTTTAGAGATGACGCATCTAAAACTATCTCTCCTGTAATTGAGGCGACGTCTCTTCTTCGACAAACACCAACACAAACATCAACTCCTCATACCCAAGCTATCATCACCTCTGCATCAAAGAGTGGTTTGTAGCTTAATGCGTGTAGCTTGCACATCACACAACACTTAGGATTTTCCAGCACATTTATGCACTTATCTTCTTATACTTTAAAGATTTCTAAAGCTTATCTTTTCTTATTTCAGATTCTTCAATGACACGCGGCGGATCATATTATCAGGATTTCCAACGCTACGGGGGGCGTGGTCAATATGATTATCGGCGTTACTTTCCCTCCTATAGAGAGTCTGACGAAGAGAGGGCTGCTCGAAAGGCTCGTGAAAGGAGGGATGCAGAAGAGCGTTATGACAGAAGGGGTAGGGATGAGCACCATGATTCTCTGCAGAGGAGTGATGACTCGCACAAAAGGAAATCTCACGACGACCGAGGAAAAGGTCATGTAGCTGAAGATTCAGGCAAACGAGCCCGACATGGTGAGAGACATGTTTCCACTATTCCCGAAAAGCCTACTGCCCCCGCCCCTCTTGACATTACTTCTGACTCTCCTGCTCTTGGGAAGGAGGACATCCAGACAATAATAAGCAGGCCTAAATTTCAAGTGGGACCTGGCCCAGCCACTTTACAAAGTCGTTTTCCACAATGGTGCTTAAAGGGTGTGAGATTCGACCTAGACTTGGTCCCCATCGACAAGTCTGCTATGTTGCGCAATCTTGATGCAGTCAAGCTCGATATCGAGAGGATGTCAAACTGGCAGAAGCTTGTTGATGAGCTTCAAAGAGTTAACCGTGCCAACTTAGAGGCCATGCTCACCATGGAAAATGATAAGGCTGAGTGGCAAAAGGTCTTTGAGCAGCACGACACCGAAATGAGGAGCATTACTTCCTACAACGAGGTGCTCGAAGCAAAGGTTGAGAAGTTGAAAGATGAGCTTGCTGCTTCCTCTACTTCATACTCTCAAAAAGAAGAAGTGCTTCTCAGACAAGTTAGAGATGCTCATGCCAGTCAGAGGGATGCTGAGGACAGGCTTGAAGCACAAAAAAGAATCAGTGACGGCTATGTCTCTGATATTGCTGAGCTTCAAAAGAAAAACAACTCCCAGGAGGCGGAGATACAAATGCTTAAGCTTCAGCTTGCCAAAACTGAAAGGGAGCGCGATGAGGCTGTCGCCGGCAAAATCGCAGCCGAAGAATCTCATGAGGCGACCAAAAACAGCTTCGGCTCAACATTATTCGACTTCTACTTGCATAGCGTCTTGGGGCGTGGGAGCCTCGCTTTTCTCGGTCCTAAGTATGAAATCACTTTAGCTGAAGTGTGGGAGGCCGCTCTTGAGATGCTTGGTGCTGAAGGTGCCGGTTATGACGAATCAGCCTTGGAAAGGCATTATTTTGATGATGACGCTCGCGCTGCCCTTGCCAAGGGAAAGGAACAACTTGCCAAGCTAAGAACTGAAGTGACGGAAGGGGACCGGCTGGGGAAAACCACTTCAACTACTCTAGTCCAGCCACCTTCTTCGTCTGAAGTCGACATTATTGGTTCCAGTTCCCATCTCGCATCTCCCACCAAAGTTACCACTGAGATTACAAGCATACAAGGTGGAGACGAGGGTGATGAGAGCGCTGATGCGCAAGCTTATGAAGTCGATATCAGGAAACCAGCTTCTCCAGGTAATTTCACTGTTAATCTCGCTACTGTCAATTCTGCTCAAGCGGGTTACTCATTTATTTCGCATGAGTTTCATGAGCTCCTTGGCTATTTGCTCAACCTTGATGAGCCTTCATCTCCTCTCTTTACTGACTTCATTGGTGAACCTTCATCTCCTCTCTTTACTGACTTTAACCTCTTTTCTTCTGTAGAGAAAGTACCAAGCACTGCTCAAACTTCTACTCCTCCGGTTATCCATCCTTCATCTCTTCAGGCGGCGCCTCCTTCTGCCTCGCAACCTGGATCACAGGAGGAACAAATAGAGGCTCTTCACGGCTTGGATGATCCCATCGCTTCGCAAGAGCAGAAAGATGAGAGACCCGAGGGAGGTGACATATCCCCGGAACGGACTCCTTCTGACGACATTGTTCTATCAAAACTTGTCACTCCGGGGAGTGAGTCTTCCTCATAAAGGAGAGAGAAGCGTGGGACATCAAAGAGGAGGGGGAAGAAAATCACCGCCACTGAAGAGGAGCCGGAAGTTGAACCGGTTATACCTGCCTCTCCTACTTCCCTTATACCCACTGGCCGACCTGAAAAGCTGGTTATTCGACCGAGTAAAGGGTCCAAAGGAGGGAAGAAGAAGTGAAGATTTTAGCTTTTTGCCTTTTGTATGAACTGGCCGAGAGTTGTGCGGGTACCGGCCCCCGCTTTTATTTTGAAACCTGTATCTGCATTATAGTTGAATAAAATGATTCTTCGTTTGTACAAACTTCTGTTTGAATTTGAGAATGCATTTACTATTTATTTTTGCACAAGTTTGTTTATATAATATTGCAGCGGGCTTATGGTATGTTGTTTGAGTATTACTTTACTGATGCAGCTATACTACTATACCATGTTGCCCCCATACCTTAAGCTTGTTGCAATATTTTATACTTCGAGGGGACTTGCACTCTTATTTGTTAAAGAATAATTATTTTATTCTTTAAAGAAATTTTTTTATAGAGTACAACTCCCTTTGTATAAGTTTTTACGCTTTGTCGTTCGAAGAAATCACTTTTCTCTTTTGCTTATGTGCATATTTTACCAAGTGAATTCCTCTATGTGGTAAAGCGGACCTCTGAAGGGTACTTTAACTTCTTTTCTTTTTACGATCATTTTCCATTTGAAAGTTAAAGTACGCTTTTGATGAGGATTTTTTTTTTATACAAAATTGTACCTCTGAGGAGGGATTTTTTACGTTTCAACACTTGGAAGTTTTATTTCAATCTCGGTGAAACGTGTACCCCCAAAGAGTTGTGCCTTCGAAGAAAGCCTTTTCACGTTTCAACACTTGGAAGTTTTATTTCAATCTCGGTGAAACGTGTGCTTCCAAAGAGGTCTTTTTTCTTCATTGTGTCCCCGGGAGGGGGTCGTACCTCTAAGGAGGGATTTTTTACGTTTCAACACTTGGAAGTTTTATTTCAATCTTGGTGAAACGTGGGCTTTCAAGAAGGTCTTTGTTTTTGCATTTCAACTTTGGTGAAGTGAAATTCCGAAGAGCGGTTGCTACACTTCAACTCCTGGCGAAATGTGCCTCCGAAGAGGGCTTTTATTTTGTTTACATTTCAACTCTGGTGAAGTGAAATCCCGAAGAGCGGTTATAACACTTCAACTCCTGGTGAAATGGGCCTCCGAAGAGGGCTTTTATTTTGTTTACATCTCAACTCTGGTGAAGTGAAATCCCGAAGAGCGGTTATAACACTTCAACTCCTGGTGAAATGGGCCTCCGAAGAGGGCTTTTATTTTGTTTGCATTTCAACTCTGGTGAAGTGAAATTCCGAAGAGCGGTTATAACACTTCAACTCCTGGTGAAATGTGCCTCAGAGAGGGTTTTCATCGCCTGGAAGTTACTCTCTCATGGTTGGAGGGTCATGACTCCTCCAATCTTTTTTGTTGAGTAGAGAACTTTCTTTTTTATGGCGTATGACCCATTAGAGGTCTTTTATCCTCCGAAGAGTTGCGCCTCCGAAGAGGACTTGTGCCACTGATGGTAGCTTTGGTTGTTCCTCTGTTCACTTGCTTATGCCTTTTCAGCGATCCTCTTTTTTTTTCTTTTCAAGTTTTCATTCCCCTTTCTCGCACAAGTGGCTTGTTTAATCCAAGGAAGTGTACTTCATTGCCAGGCAAGTTCGTGAGAACGGGCACTAGCTTCCTAATTGGATGTTTTTTTGTTCAAACAATCTCAATTCATCAGCAAGGGCTCGTTTCTATCGAAATCATTAGCCGTTCAATTGAAGTATTTCCTATCTAGGATTTGAATTCGGGGTCTTTGTGACTTGAAATTTGTTTGTTGAATGATGGTGAGAATCGCTCGGTCTTATTATGCGCAAGTTTTATTTCCATTGTCTGCAAAAATTTAAATCGATATTTCAGCAATACATTTTATGTATTTTTATATCGAAAATAAAGCAAACATGTAATAAAAATAAGGAACACAAGATTTATAGTGGTTCGGCCAAGAATTTGGGCCTACATCCACTTTATATTCTTTCATTAATCACTTGCATCGGTTTTACAATTGCTTTCAATTACAAGAATCATACGTTCACAATCCTTTTTTACAATATTTCAACAAAATTTTCAAGTAAAGTATGGACGCAAGTGATTGCTGTTCCATGCCCTTGGAATTTGATCTCCTTCAACAGTAGTGAGTTTGAATGTGCCGTCAAGAAGCTTCTGACCTATCACATATGGTCCTTCCCAATTGGGCCCAAACACACCTGTCGCGGTCATAATTCTTTTCAGGACTAGATCTCCAATTTCAAAGCTGCGTTGTCGAACTTTGGAATTGAAATGTCTGGCTATCCTTTGCTGATGAGCTGCAACTCTGAGATTAGCTTCATCTCTTTTTTCATCAAGGAGATCCAGCGCTTCAAGTTGTAGCTTTTCATTTTCTGCTTGATTGAAATGGATTCTTCTGTGTGAAGGGACCTCTGTTTCAACCGGGATCATTGCCTCCGATCCGTATGCTAACGAAAAAGGAGTATGCCCAGTCGCAGTTTTATGAGTAGTTCTGTATGCCCATAGTGCAAGTGGTAGTTTATCGACCCAACCACCTTTTGCTCTTTCGAGTTGCTTTTTGATGGTTGATTTGATGATCTTGTTCACTGCTTCCACTTGCCCGTTTGCCTGCGGATGAGCTACTGCCGAAAAGCTTTTCTGGATTTTGAATCGTTTGCAAAAATCCTGGAATTCCTCGCTTTCAAACCGAGTACCATTGTCTGTGATTATTTTCTGAGGCACCCCGTATCTGCAAATGATATTCTTGGTCACAAAGCTTATCATTTTCTTTGAAGTGATCGTAGCCAATGGTTCAGCTTCAGCCCACTTAGTAAAATAATCAACTGCAACAATAGCATATTTAATCCCTGATTTAGCAGTTGGTAGCGGCCCAATGAGATCCATTCCCCAAATTGCAAATGGCCATGGGCTGACCATCTGTGTGAGTTCGGTAGAAGGTGCTCTAGGAATTTTGGCATATCTTTGGCATTTGTCACATTTTCGGGAGTAATTTGCAGCATCCCGAGTAATTTCTGGCCAAAAATATCCGTATCGGAGAATTTTCTTTGCTAATGTTTGACCACTTGAATGATCACCGCATTCTCCTCCATGCACTTCTGCTAGGATTGTTTTGGACTCTTCCCGAGATACACATCGAAGCAATGGCATTGAGAATCCCCGTCTGTACAATCGGCCATCCTGAATCACATAGCGGGAGGCCTTCCTTAGTAGCTTTCGTCTTTCTATCGAGTTTTCTGGCAGAGAACCTCTGAGTAGGTAATCCAGTATTGGAGTCATCCACGACTCTTGTTCTTGAGATACATCCATGACCCAGTCTATATCCATCTCGTCTATACTTGGTGCTGAGAGGACTTCTACGGGAACCAACCCCAATAGTTGAGCTTCACCAGAACTTGAATACTTTGCGAGGGAATCTGCCTTCGTATTCTCTTCCCGGGGAATATGGCTTATTGAATAATGATCGAGTTCACATAGGAGTTCCCAAGCCTTTGACAAGTAGGAGGGCAAGTTTCCACCTTTTGTTTGAAATTCCTTCTTGACTTGGCATACAATAAGCTGAGAATCACTGAAGATCTGTAATGCTCGAATGTTTAGCTCTTTAGCGATTTTCAGACCTGCAATAAGGGCTTCATATTCTGCTTCATTGTTTGTTGAAGGAAATTCCAGTCTTAGTGCATAACATAATGATCGACCTTCAGGAGTTTCAAGTACCACTCCGGCTCCAGAACAGTAGTCATTTCTTGCGCCATCAACATACATCTTCCACTGGATTGGAGAATCATCGATCGCTTTTTCCTCACCATTATCTTTCTCTGTGAATTCTGCAATGAAATCAGCTAAAGCTTGTCCGTTGATTGCTTTTCGGGGATGATAAGTGATGTCATATTGACTGAGTTCAATGTTCCATTTTAGAAGGCGACCCGAAGTTTCTGGGCGAAATAGGACTTGCTTTAGAGGTCGATCAGTGAGCACTTTGATAGGATGAGCTTGGAAATATTGCCTCAGTTTCCTTGATGCAACTAGTAGGCAATAGGCGAGTTTTTCCAACTTGGAGTAATTCAGCTCTGCCCCAGTGAGTCTTTTGCTGATATAGTAAACTGGATGTTGAATCATTTTGTCTTCCCGTATCAGCGCTGCACTTAGAGCATGAGATGATACTGCCAAGTATATAAGAAGATCCTCACCATTGCCTGGTCTAGAAAGTATCGGAGGCGTTTCCATATGACGGATCAACTCTTCAAAAGCTTTTTGGCATTCGGGAGTCCATTCAAAGTTCTTCTTTCCTTTCTTCAGGGCATCGAAGAATGGGATGCATTTATCAGTAGCTTTGGAAATGAACCGACTCAGGGCGGCGATCTTTCCGTTGAGACTCTGCAATTCCTTCTTTGTTCTAGGAGCTTTAACTTCTTTCAAGGCAGTAATTTGAGCTGGACTAGCCTCAATGCCCCTAGCACTGACGATAAAACCTAAGAACTTTCCGGATTCGACTCCAAATGTACATTTCAGGGGGTTAAGCTTCATTCTGTATTTCCGGAGGACTGCGAACATTTCTGCTAAGTGTTCAATGTGATCCGCTGCTTTCCTGGACTTCACTAACATGTCGTCGACGTAGACTTCCATAGTTTTGCCCAATTGCGGTTTGAACATAGCATTAACAAGTCTTTGGTAGGTTGCCCCTGCGTTTTTCAATCCGAAGGGCATAACTCAGTAGCAATAAAGTCCAACATCTGTAATAAAGCTTGTATACTCCTGATCCGGCTCATGCATCATGATCTGGTTATAACCGGAGTAGGCATCCATGAAAGATAACAATTCATGTCCCGCAGTTCCGTCTACCAGTTGATCGATCCTGGGTAATGGGAAGCAATCTTTGGGGCAAGCCTTGTTTAGATCAGAAAAATCAATGCACACTCTCCATTTTCCATTAGCTTTCTTGACCAACACAGGATTTGAAACCCAATTTGGATATGTAGATTCTTTGATGAAGTTATTTTCCATGAGTCGATCAACTTCTTCTTTTAATGCTACTGACCTTTCTGGACCTTGGGTTCTTCTTTTCTGTTTAACTGGCGTAAACTTTGGGTCAATATTCAGAGCGTGTACTGCAACTTCTGGGGATATTCCACACATATCGGCATGAGTCCAAGCGAAGACATCCAGATTTGCCTTCAGGAAAGATATCAAGATATTCTGAATTGACACATTAAGCTGTGAACCCACATTCAACACCTTATTTGGGTCTTTTGGGTCAACAGGTACCGGAACTGTCGTTTCCACCGGTACTACTCTATTCTCCCCTGTACTGGCTTTTCTGGGATCCATTTCTTTCCGTGCCCCGCTGTGCTCGCCAGTGCAGGGTCCGCCCTGTAATTGCTACAAGGCTGGTTCCTTGATGCGGACTGGGGTTGCCGCACCCTTTCCCATTTCTCTTTTTCTTGACTCTCGCAGCTCTGTCAAATAGCACTCTCGCGCAGCATTCTAATCCCCTTTTATAACTCCTACTCCATTGTCAGTAGGGAATTTAATAGTGAGGCACCACGGGGCTAGGATAGCTTTGAATGCTGCGAGTGTTGGACGGCCAAGAAAAGCATTATAGGCAGAAAACTCATCGACAATCACAAATGTTTGCTTTCGGACCACTTTCCTTTCTCCTTCCCCAAGTTCTACAAACAAATCGATGGTTCCTACTGGTTGCTTTGGCTCCCCAGTGAAGCCCATGATTTTCTGTGATGAGGCTTGCACATCGATCATAGGGATTTTCATCTGGTCAAATGTCTTTTTGAAGAGGATATTACATGATGCTCCGCAGTCAATGAGGACTCTTCTGACAATGGCTGGTCCTATACCAGCCGAGATGACCAAGGGATCTAAAGTAGGAGCTTCAATACCTGTAGAATCTCTGGCTCTGAAAATAATATCATCACTGAAAGTTTTCTGTTGTTTAAGGGGCGTAGTGTCTTCTAGAACAAAGACGTCTTCTTCGGCTGGAGCATATTTCAAAGCCCTGGAATATCTCTCCATCTCACCCCAACTCTTGCCAACTGGGTGAGGTCCTCCGGAAATGACATTGATAACGGGCCTTCCAGATTCATGCCCCGTAGCTTTCTCACCTGCCCCAGGCTGATGAACAGGAGCCCGCTGCCCCTGACTCGACGATGCAGGATTGTTGCTATTCTTTTTCACGAATTGCTGCAACTTGTTTTCTCTTAGCAACTCTTCAATCAGATTTTTCAGCTGGCGGCATTCATCAGTTTCATGACCTGGTTGATTGTGGAAACGGCAGAATTTCCCACTTTGTATGGCTTTTCTCCCGGTTCTCAAAGGGATAGGTTTAGGGAAATCGATGGAATCTTTAGTGGCCAGGTAGATGTGCTCCGGTGTATGTGATAATGGAGTATATTCTGATGGCTTGAAGGACCGGGGCTTCTTCAGGTTACCCTGTTTCTTTCCATTATTATTCTCCCTTTTCTGCCCCACCGATTCATTCTTGCGTGGAGCGGCAGTGTTGTCTTCAGCTTTTTCCAACACTGCCTTTACTGGCAAAGGACGACTTTCCAAGCGAATGAATTCATCTGCTTTTTTGTAGAACTTTTCGAGAGAAGTTGGCTCTTTCATATTTAACCATTTTCCAAATTCGCTTGACTTATCAATAGCCCTCATTAGATAAGTCAAGATCATTCGTGGTTCAGCATTGTCCACTTCTGCCAGCGCTATATTAAAGCGATTTAAGAAAGACTTGATAGTTTCCCCCGGATTCTGCTCCAAACCGGATAACGACATGATGTCTTTGGCCTTTGAAGCATATAGCCTAAATTGCTCTTTAAATTTCCTGGTTAGGTCTGAAAACTGATCGATGGACCGGACAGGTAGCTTCGTGAACCAAAGCAGAGCTACGCCTTCCAGATATACGGGGAAATATCTACATTTTACTTCATCAGAGGCTCGGGCACCCGTCATATGCCAATCATATTTGTACAGAAATTCGTTTGGATCACTTGTCCCCTTATAAGCTGGGATAGTTGGTGGAGCAAATTTTCGTGGGAATTCAGCCTTTAGAATTTTTTCAGTAAATGGAGTCTTGCTTGGAGCAAAGCCCCATTCTTTCTCATCTTCGACTCTTTGCATGCTCTCCTTCATAATTTGGCGAACCATTCCAGAGAGATATTCTTCATCATTCCGAGCCCTAGATCCACCTACCTCAGGGAGTATTTGCTCAGCGGGGCTAGCGTCCCTTTCAGGAACATTCCTTTCTTCAGTTTCAAGAACATTACCAGCAAAATTCCTTTCATTAGCTGTTGATTGACGGTTTGCCCCGAGCAAATCGTTCAACTTATTCAGAATCAGAGCATTCTGGGCACTTTGAGCCTCTAGTTGTGCATTTTGGGCGTTTATCTGCTGGTTTAACCCTAGAATCACAGCATCCAACTCCGCTTTCGTAACTCCAACAGATGGAGTGGGTTGATTAGGTACAGGGGAAGCGGAGGTTCCCTCTTGAATGTTCCCAGGTCTGATAGATCTACTTTTCCTTCCAGGAGCCATAATCTCAGATATACTCCTGGTTTTTAAGGAAATTCTTTCTTCAAATCTCTGCGAAGCAATGATGACAGCTGTCCTGAGTTCAATTCTCAGTGAAAGCACCAAAAATGTTAACGCTTAAATTTGAATGCTAACACCCCGGTGTGTGAAGTGTAGTTGTGAAAGCACCACCCGATAGATCGGGAAAGAATTATAAGCAGGTAATAACGGAAAAGCAGTAAACAACAGCAATTTTATAGTGGTTCGGCTTATGGGTATAGCCTACGTCCACTTTAAGTACTTTTATTGATGATCACGTTACAAGTTGATACAAATCTTCTCAAGTACAATACACTTTGAATTACAAAAGACTTAGAACAAGTAGCTCAAACTTCGATGTTGACAAAAATCTTCAAATCCATGGTGGATGTAGATGATTTCTTTATGAAGTTCTTTTAGACGTTCTTTGAATCTCAAAAGCTTTAAGTGTTGAAGTAATCCGGAATTCGGCAGAGTAATGGCGCTTGAAATTGATCGACCAAAAGTCCCTTTAATGTTGGTGATGGCCGTGTATTTATAGGCTTTGCTCGGAGTTAGGTCGCAACTTTAGTCCGGTCTAAAGTTAGGTCGTAGGTCTGCTCCGGATTAGGCTAGGTCATGAGTTGGCGCCGAGACAAGGTAGGTTGTGGGTCGCCTCCTCTCTTTCTTATGCATGGTCTCCGGTTTCAGGTTGAAGTCCTAGATCGTGGCCGAGATAATGCGTAGTGCCTGAAGCTGCTACATCGGATTTGTCTGGGTCGTGAATGACTTAACATAGGTCGTAAGTCGGTCACGACTTAAGTATAGGTCACGAACCTTTTCCTGTCCTGAGCAATTAGATCGGTATTCAAATTAGGTCGGTAGGCTTCTTAGGTCAGCACCCCTTTTAAGGCATTAAGTCGGCAACCTATTTAAGCCTTAGGCCGGCAACCTATTCAAACCTTTAGGTCGGCAACCTATTGGATCTGTTAGATCGGCATCTTTTTAAACCTTAAGCAGTTAGGTCAGTATGCCCCTCTAACCTGTTAGCTTTTAGGTCGGTCTTCCCTGTTAGCTTTTAGGTCGGTCTTCCCTGTTAGCTTTTAGGTCAGTATGCCTTTTAGATCGGCAGACCTGCACAAATCTTACTCAGTTGGGTCGGTAGCCCATGAGACGAGGCAGAGTTAACATCCTCACTATCACCTTTGTCTGTACATTCCACGATGAAGTCTGCCAAAGCATGTCTATTAATTACTCTCCGGGGATGATAAGTGATGTCATATTGACTGAGCTCAATATTCCACTTCAAAAGACGATCCGAAGTCTCAGGACGAAACAGGACTTGCTTCAAGGGCTGATCAGTGAGGACTTTGATAGGACAAGCTTGGAAATATGGCCTCAATTTCCTTGATGCAATCAGTAGGCAATAGGCGAGCTTTTCCAACTTTGAATAGTTCAATTCTGCCGTAGTGAATCTCTTGCTGATGTAGTAGACCGGGTGCTGAATTTTCGCATCTTCCCGTACCAAAGCTGCGCTGAGGGCATGAGACGAGATTGCCAAATATATAAAAAGATCTTCACCATTGTCAGGCTTAGAAAGTATAGGTTGCGTTTCCATATGATGAATCAGCTCATCGAAAGCTTTCTGGCATTCAGGAGTCCAGTCAAAGTTTTTTCTTCCTTACTTTAGAGCATCGAAGAATGGAATGCATTTATCAGTAGCCTTGGAAATGAACCGACTCAAGGCAGCAACTTTTCCATTGAGACATTGCAATTCCTTCTTTGTTCTAAGGGCTTTGACTTCTCTTAAGGAAGTTATCTGAGCAGGATTAGCTTCAATGCCCCTTGCACTCGCAATGGAACCTAGAAATTTTCCAGATTCTACCCCAAATGAACACTTCAAAGGATTCAGCTTCATACCGTATTTTCGGAGGATTGAGAACATTTCTGCCAAGTGATCCATGTGGTACGCTGCTTTCTTTGACTTTACTAGAATATCATCGACATAAACTTCCATAGTCTTGCCAATCTGTGGCTTGAACATTGCATTAACAAGTCTCTGGTAAGTTGCCCCTGCATTCTTCAGTCCGAAGGGCATGACTTTATAACAGTACAAACCAACATCGGTTATGAAACTCGTGTCCTCCTGATCTGGCTCATGCATCATGATCTGGTATATATCCGGAGTAAGCATCCATAAAAGATAACAATTCATGCCCTGTAGTTCCATCAACTAACTGGTCAATCCTGGGAAGCGGAAAGCAGTCTTTGGGGTAAGCTTTGTTTAAATCTGAAAAGTCGATGCATACTCCCCATTTTCCGTTAGCTTTCTTAACCAGTACTGGATTCGAAACCCAATTCAGATAAGTAGATTCCCCGATAAAGTCATTCTCCATGAGCCGATCCACCTCTTCCTTTAATGCTGCTGACCTTTCGGGACCCTGGGTTCTTCTTTTCTGCTTCACAGGTGTAAACTTTGAATCAATATTCAAGGTATGTACTGCAATTTCTAGAGATATTCCACACATATCGGCATGAGTCCAAGCGAATACATCCAGATTTGCTTTCAAAAATGATATCAGAACATTTTGAACCGTTGCATTAAGCTGCGAACCCACATTCAATACTTTGTTCGGGTCTTTTGGGTCAACAGGTACCGGCACTGTCACTTCAACTGGTACCACTCTATTTTCCCCTGCACTGGCTTTTCTGGGATCCATCTCTCTTCGTGCACCGCTGTGTTCGCCTGTGTAGGGTCCACCCTGTAATTGCTACAAGGTTGATTCTTTGATGCGGACTGGGGCCGCCGCATCTTTTCCCATTTCTCTCTTCCTCATTTCACGCAACTCTGCAAGATAACATTCCCGTCCAGCGTTCTGATCCCCTTTCACCACACCGACTCCATTATCTATGGGGAATTTTATGGTCAGACACCATGGGGCAAGAATAGCTTTAAATGCTGCCAGAGTTGGTCGGCCTAGGAAGGCATTGTAGGTAGAAAATTCTTTAACAATAACAAAGGTCTGTTTTCGAGCCACTTTTCTCTGCCCCTCTCCAAGCTCCACGAACAAATCAATAGTCCCAATTGGTTGTTTCGGCTCCCCAGTAAAACCAGCAATCTTTAGTGATGAAGCTTGAACATCAGCCATTGGAATCTTCATCTGATCAAAAGTCTTCTTGAAGAGAATGTTGCACGAAGCCCCACAATCAACTAGAACTCTTCTCACAGTAGCTGGCCCAATGCCAGCGCAGATGACCAAAGGATCAATGGTAGGAGCTTCAACACCCATTGAATCCCTAGTACTGAATATAATGTCATCATTAAAGGTTTTCTGCTGCTTCAGAGGTGCAACATCTTCTAACGCATAAACGCTTTCATCTGCCGGTACATACTTCAAGGCACGGGCGTATCTTTCCATCTCACCCCAACTCCTGCCAGTTGGGTGAGGGCCTCCTATAACCACATTTATAACAGGCCTCTCTGATTCATGAGCTGTCGCCTTTTCACTTGAGCTAGGACGATGAACAGGAACCTGTTGTCCTTGAGTTGACGAAATTGGGCCATTCCTCTTCCTTTTTACATATTGCTGGACCTTGTTTTCCTTCAATAGTTCCTCAATTACCTCCTTCAAGTGACGGAACTCGTTAGTATCATGCCCGGGTTGGTTATGGAACCGGAAAAACCTTCCATTCTTCTCATCTTTCCTATTAACTCTTTGCTTAGCTGGTGCGGGGAATTCGACCGTGTCTTTGTTTGCAAAGTAGATGTTTTCCGGGATATCAGTCAGAGGGGTAAAGTTGAAGGGACGTCCTTTCTTTGCATCTCCTTGTTTCTTCTGGCCATCGTTCCCCCTCTTATGATTGCCAGATTCCTTCTTATTCGGAACAACATTACTATTTCCAGCCCCTGTAGATACCACCTTAGCCGATGCTTGGAGGCTTTCCAGGTGCATGAATTCATCGTCTTTCTTATAAAACTTATCGAGCGAATTTGGTTCTTTCATTTTCAACCACTTCCCAAATTCACTTGATTTATCTATTTCCCTCATCAAGTACGTCAGGATCATGTGTGGCTCTCCATTATCTACCTCGACCAAAGCTATGTTGAAGCGATTCAAGAAAGCTCTAATGGATTCTCCAGGATTCTGCTCCAAGCTGGATAACGACATTATATCCTTTGCTTTGACGCATACAATCGAAACTGTTCTTGAATTTCCGAGTCAAATCAGAAAATTGGTCTATCGATCGGACCGACAGCTTTGTGAACCAAAGTAAAGCAACTCCTTCCAGGTATACCGGAAAATACCGGCATTTGATTTCATCAGAGGCTCTGGCACCCGTCATGTGCCAATCATACTTATACAGAAACTCATTAGGATCGCTCGTTCCCTTGTAAGCTGGAATAGTTGGAGGGACAAATTTCCTTTGGAATTCTGCTTTCAGGATCTTTTCAGTGAATGGAGTTTTGCTCGGAGCGAAACCCCATTCTTTCTCATCTTCATTTCTTTGCATACTTTCCTTCATAATCTGATGAACCATGCCTGAGAAATACTCTTCATCATTTTGAGGCTCAGCGGGATAAACATCAGCCATTCTCTTCGAATTCTGTCTTCACAATCGTTCACGGAGGGTTGGTTGCGGCCCCGATCCTCCGGCTTGGGGGGGTGTCCTTTCCACTGGGTCATCTGGCCTTTGAGGGATATTCCTTCCTTCCACATTCTTCTCTTTATTGGCAAGGTTTCCCTCCTTAGTTGCCGGCTGGCGGTTTGCCTCAAATAAAGCATTCAACCTTTCCATCATCAGGTTATTTTGAGCTTCCATTTGTCGATGTAGCCCAGATATCACGACATCCAGCTCTGCCCAAGTAACTCCGATGGTTGGAGTTGTTTGACATAAAGGAGGAGAAGTGGCAGTAGTCTTGCGAACATCATCGGATCTAACAGACTTGCGTTTTCTTCCGGGGGCCATTATTTCTGATAAACTCCTAGTTTTTAGAGAGATCCTTTCTGCAAATTTATGTGAAGCTATAATGACAGTATCCTAAGTTGGGTTCTCAGTGAAAGCACCAAAAATGTTAACGTAAAAAGTCAGACGCTAACACCCCGATGCAAATAGAGATTGAATGAAAGCACCAACCGTTAACACGGGAAACAGGAAAAGCAGTAATATACTGAAAAAGCAGTAAGAGGCACAGAGTTTATAGTGGTTCGGCTTATAATCAAGCCTACGTCCACTTCAATTCTTCTTTATTGCTTATATGATTACAAACCTTTACAATTTCCTTCCTTTACAATTCACTTCAAAAGACAAGTAGCTTAGAAAAAACTTCGATGCCAGAGAATTCTCCGAATTCATGGTTGAATATGATGAATCCCTGCTTAAAGTTGACTGAAGCTTCTTGTGAGCTTCGAATGTTGGAGTAAGGCTTGGTTTTAAGATGGCAGAGTCTCAATGCTTTGAAGAAAATGATCGGAAAAGTCCCTTTAATGTTGGAGCTTAGGGTGTATTTATAGGAGATTTCCGGGGTGAAGTATAGGTCGCGCGCGACCTAAGATAGGTCATAGGTCGCTGGCGAGTTAGAGGGAAGCGAGCTACGACTTAACTGGCCCTTCCGTGGTCACCTGAGCTAGCTAACAGGCCGTCGCGACTTAGGAGGAAGCAACATCACTTATTCATCAAGTGCTAGATCGTGAACGACTTAATGCAAGCCGTAGGTCGGCGGCGATCTAAGGGAGTAGCTAGTAACTTTACAATGCCGAGACAACGAATCTAGCGACTTAAGCTAAGTTGTTAAACCGTAATGCGACTTAACTCGTTAGGTCGTGGATAGCCCCATTCCTTAGGCCGCTAAGTCGCGGACCCCTTGGGTCGCTGAACTCATTAGGCCGCAAACCCCCCTTTTAAGTAATTAGGTCGTTGAGCAGTTAGGTCGCTTTGTTCTATAAGTCGTTGGGTTGGTAAGAGGTTATATCGCTCCACCCCCTAGGTCGTGCTATAATTAGGTCGTGCCATTTCTTCTTTAGGTCGCATATATGGTTGAGTCACTCCACCTTTATCCCGTTAAGTCGCGTACACAATCGGGCTGTTTTCTTGCTGAAACCTTGGGTCGCTCGGCAGTAGAACTCCTTAGGTCGCTAGGTCGCGAGCCTATCGGAGTTAACAAATTTCAATGAAGATAATTTAGAAAGACATCAGAATTGCCTAATCGGCAATTAACAACAAAATCTAATTATTGAATAAATAATTAGAAACCCATAATCTAATTATCAAGTAGATAATTAGACATCAACAAAATGATTAAATTAAACCAAATTAAAATGCAATTTCAAAACATTTTGAATTGAATAAACGAAACAGTTCAAACAGTTGAAATATCAATTAAAACGCTAATTCAAGTAGGGCTGCAGTACACGCACGCATGCGCTACCTCGCCACTACAGTAATTAAATACGCAAAAGATCAATAATTCAAAAGCAATAGAATATCAATAAAACCAATACCGTGTGGCTGCATTTCACGCTTGCGTGCACTGCTGCGATGACCCAACTTCCAAACTCCAGGAAGTCGCATCGCTAAGAAGAAAGAAAGGGATAGAAAAGAGAAAAGAAAGGAAAGAAAGAAACAGACAACATCAGAATCTCACAGCGGAACGAATAAATTATAATATATCACATAATACTTTACATAGTATCATATACATCAGAGTTATACAGCTAATACAACACAAACTAGACAGTTATAAACATCTGTCTAGCAATTACAATTCAAGTACATCAGAGAAACAGATACAACTCAAACACAACGGAACCACTAAAAATATCTACACGCTGAAGCCCACTACTCCATTATCTCCTCCAGAACTTGTCAAAGCAATCCTGAATCACTTGACTACTCATACATAATATGAGTACCCAAGAGTTTAAATAAACACTCAGGTCAGACATGGGTCTGGTGTGAGTAAACGGAGATAAAAGTTGCTTAACTTTGGAAAATCCTTTGAAAACAAAGGTATCACGTAAGACTTCCCACACATAAACATGGAAAAGTTTTTACCTTACGCTAATCAAAACATTTGATAGGAAATCCAGTGATATTATAATAGTGTCTAGGGTTTTCAAAATAAAATACAGAAATAGCTGAAATGCTTACATCTCACGTTCCAACATAGTTGGGCACAATCAAAACTGTACAGGCACTTATTGGATTATGGATTCCATCAATGGCAGGGCTACTGGGGTACCGCCCGTCACAGTACATGGCCTAGATCACCGTACCGAGGAGTACGCCCGCTCCCCTATAACACAAAGCCGGAACCATTCCTTACTGAACAGTTTCGAACAAGACCACCCCGCAGATTGGCCTTCGCCAACTGCCACACAACCGAATACAAAGGGACCTCTAGACAAGGATAAATCTTTCTCTCCAATGGGGGCTACCCACGAAGCTTTGCTGCACCTCCCATGTTTTAGCCATTCCCGGTTGATGAGGCTTGAGGCTACGATTACCTTTATAGGACACATAAATCTTAGAATGCTCATCGTCCAACTGACGATGTTCTGAAAGCATTCAATCCATACAAGTTCGTTCCAGGTTCGAACAAAACCGAAGGCATTATCTAGTTACACTCGTATTGGAATCACCCTCAGAATTAACGACGATAACCCTTGCACTCTAAATCACCATCTCGAACCTATAAGCACTATTCCGTCAAACTCATTACGGAATCACCCACAGAGTTATACTGACGTATGGCCCTTACACCTCGAGTCTTAACTTGCTCTACTTGGATAACGACCTAACGTTTAATTGGAATCGACGTGGTTTTCGAAATTCCAAATTTGGAAATCCAATCCCGGTCTCATCGAAACCAAACGCCATCTTAATGTCCAAGTTATACTTAAGATTTTTAAGCAATTAACTCATTTCCTTATTATCTACTTCACATAGATAGATAAACTACATATCATAATAGATAATCACATTCATATCATAAAAAGATAATCTGTATCATCATCACGAACAGTTAATCAACACAACCAAATAATCCATCACAAACCATCATACTTAAACCAATCATCCATATCATACAGATACAACTAATCTCATTACTGAGATCACAACCATTCAATCAATAACATCCATAAGCAATGATTCATTAACCATCAATTTATAATTAATTTAAAATGAATTAAATTAATTACAATCATCTCTAATTAATTTAAAATAAATTAAATTAATTACTCGTTTAAATCCTGCTTAACATCCATTAATTAATTAACCCAGTTAATTAATTATTCACTAAATATTTAATTTGATTAAATATCTTTGGTTAATCTTTTACTAATTACAAGAAGTAATTAGTCTTTAATTGATTTCACAAATTAATTAACCTTAATCATAAGTAATTAACATTTAATTACTCATTTATTAATTAATTATAATTAATTATATTTATCCTTAATTAATTACAATTACTTAATCACTTAATTAATTATTACTTAATCAAACAATCCTTAATTACGTCATTAATTTTAATAATTAATGATCTCTAATATTTAAATAAATTACTTAATTAAAATTAATTACATTTAGTAATTAATCTAATTATTAATCACCATGATTAATATTCAATTTAGTAATTAACTATCTTTAGTTACTTATTTACAAATTAATTATCCAATAATTAATCATCTTTATTAATTAATCCCTTGGTTAACTACAAAAGTAATTATCCAAATTACTAATTACATTCCAGTAATTATCATTATTACTTTTCTAAGTAATCCTGCTCCATAAATTACATTAAGTAATTTCACTCTTAAAATCAATAGATGATTTACTAAAATTAATTAAACTAAATTAAATAACTTAAATAAATCACAATCCAAATTAATTACAATAAGTAATTAATTCATTAATTACTTTAACAATTAATTATACTTAACAAATTACAATTAATTTTATTCAATAAATTAATCTAGTTAATTATCAAAATTAATTGCATTAATTAATTACTAAATTATCCTTAGATAATTATCACCATTTATTAATTATCAACATTTCAATAATTACATACTTAAGGAAGTTTGAATTAGATTAATTTTTAGTAAATCATTTCTAATTAAAAATTAATCTAAACCATTATTAAAAATCAAATAATTAAGTAAATCCTTAATTATCTTAAATATTTTTCAAAATAATTTAATTACTTATCAAATGACTCATTTATATTCAAAATATATTAAAACAATATATTTCTAAAATTAAGTTCAAATTCCAATTCATTTAAAAATTTAAAGATTCAAAATGTTTAATCATTTAACTTAAACCCAATTAAAATAATTATAAACCTTAAAATAAAAATGAATGTTTAAACAACATTCATTACTTAAATATAAAAGAAAGATTTAAAACAAAATTACTTGATAAATTAAGCTTTGAAAATAAATTGATTATTTCAACTTTCAAATTTTAAATTTACACTTCATATTTAAATTCAAATACTAAAGGAAACTAAATTCTTTCAAGTTTAAAAATTATTTGAAATCAAATTCTTTCAAACATTAAAATATGTTCATTTCATTTTTATTATTTTTACAAACTGTTTTGAAACAAAAATCTGGGTTTTAAAAGATAAACCTGAAACTGTTTTAAATATTGATTTAAAACCAAATTTAAATCTTGTTAAAATTTAAGATTTCATTTTTAAAAACTTTGAATTTCAAACTTTATTTGAATTCACACTTAACTCCCACTTAAATCAAACTTCAACTTTAAAAAAATTATGAATTTCATGCAATTCAAGAAAACTGCACAATCTCAGGTTATAAAACCTGTAATCACATTACACCGAGCAACCCCTTAACTTCGAGTTTCAAATCCAATTGCTTCGAGTCAAAAGCACAAAAACCCGAGAATTCATTGAGTCAAAAAAACCTGCACATACCAATTGAGTTCACCCGAGTTCAACCTGTATAGTGCATATGCACCGTCACCTTGGCCAACTCCAGCCACGCTAACCCATTCCTACATGTCACTTACCATCCCCTAACATAGATACAATCCCTTAATCTCCACTGCAACTCAAATTTCCAAAATTTCAGGTTGATCAAACAACCTGAAACACAACCACAAACCCTATCAAAACCTGTCCCATTAGCTCGCCTCCGACCATCATCGTCGACGCGACCTTAGATCAAGCTTCCTTTACACTCCCTCTACAAATTCCCAAAACCTCAAATAACTCAAAGCAACAGAGAGCATGTGAGTAAACAAAGAACTGCAACACTGCATGACTAGGTTTTGAAAACCTACAAAACCCAATCCATACCACCTGTCTCTCTTTTTGATCATCTATCACCAAAATATCCTCCATTCTCACATCAATACTCCACTAACATGAAGCATCTTAACACCTTAAATCCACTAGCCTATCAGATACTTCTAAAATTTCTTTTTCTGCTCAAAACAGAATGCTAATTTCCACAGTCAGCTTAAAAAGATGAAATTTGTTTTAAAATTCACGTTTTCAAACATGCATTCTAGTTACAAAACAGTTTCATTGATTAATATGTTTGGTATTTGTTTCATTTCAATGATGATTGGTCCTTGTAGTTACAGAGGCAGCATATTTTGATTCAATCTAAATTATATTTTATAAATCTCAATCTATTCCAAACAAACATATTTTTTCTTACACAAAAGTTTCTAGCTGAAACCATTCAAGTGATAAAGAATTTTCTACTTAAGAATATCTTATTTTACAAGCAAATTAGATCTGCAGCTACAGGAAATCAACACATATATACATATTCATATATATACACACAAGTCAGTTATTAATATTAAATCATCACACATACTTTTTCCTTCCAATTCATATGCTCAGATATCTCAAACTTTTGTGCATGTGAGGTTGCTTAGTTTATTTCATTTTTAAATAGAAACAGAACAAATTTTCCTAACCAGTTTTTGATTTCGGTGAATAAAAAAAATCTTAAGTTCTGTGAATTATGGATGGCACTATTTTTAAAAGGAAAATCTATTTTTACAATAAGAAGCTTACTCACCTTTTTTATGAAGATGCAGAGATCAAATTAGATGCAGATTCATACCCAAGAGATGCAATTTGAAGTTGAAGTTGCTTGTTGTTGATGATGTAAACTGTTTTGAACTGCATGTTGAACCTGAATGCAATTTGCAAGTTGAAGTTGCTTTTATCTTGTTGATGAATGCATGCAGACCTTCCAAATTTTGGATTGAAGTTGAACTTCCAATTTGATGTTGAAACTTAGCTTCAGATATGCAGACTTGGGTTTTAAATATTGCAGATTTGAAGTTGTTTGTTTTGCAGATTTTAAAACATGCAATCTGTTTTGGGTTTTTGATTTTACAGAAATCTGATTTTCAGATTTTTCAATATGAAGAGAAAGTGTTTTTATCAAATGCATTTGTTATATTTTCTTGTTAATATATTTTAAATAAAAAGGTTTTTAAAACAATGCCACTTGTTAACTTATTATGTTAAATTTTACAAGTGTTTACTTTATGTTTTAAGATTTTAACACATGTACATTACTAATATAAAAGCAATTCTAAATTTGTAAATGTATTTAAATTTATCTTAAACCATTACTAATTTGTTTTTAGCATGTTTCAAATGTTTATTAACATCTAGTCTTTAAATAAATACATATAAACTTCTTTATAAAACTATACACTTACATTTTGATGTTTGTTTAATTATTTTTAAAATAATATTCTTTATGAAACTAAATTTCAAAAGACAAGATTTTTAAAAGAAGAATAATGTTGAATTAAAATTTATTCAAGGGTTTTAAATCAAATGTTGTACTTTAACAAAAATGAACTAAATCTTATTTCAAAAGAAAAAAAACATATTTTAAAATAAAACAAAACAAACTTTTATTATAAAACAAAATTTAAACTATATTTATTCTTATAAACAAAATAAATACTTACTTACATTACTATGAAGATATAAGATAGACTTTTTAAAACAAACTTTTGAAAAGTTTACAATACTAATTTAAATTAAATTAATCAATTTACAAATTATACATTTATATAATAATTAGAAAATATCCTTTATTTAATATAAATTAAAATTAAAACCCAATCCTCTATTTACAATGTATAAGCATTTATACATTATAAATAAAATATTTTTAAATAAGCTTAGAAAGATAAGTTTATTACTTAAATATTTTTAACATTTTAAAACAATCAGATTCTCAATTTAAACTAAATTATTATAAATTTTGAAAAGAATATCATTTAACAAATTAAACAATTATTAATCTTCAAAAGAAAATTCCTGTTTAAATTAAATTATTAAATCAATATTTCACATTTTAAAATAATTATTAAAGAAATTATTAAATAATTATTGCCTAAATTTCCGGGACATCACATTCCTCCCCCCTTAAAAGAATTTCGTCCCCGAAATTTAAAAGCAAAAGTAATTTAATAATCCATACAAATTTTAAAAATTTAAAAGAGCAATCTTATACTATCAACCAAATACTAGTAACCATAGCAACCAATTCAAACAAACAATTCTAATTACCCAGATAAAATTCTGGATAGAATTCCCTAGAGTTTCCCAGGTACAAACACTGGGACACTCGCCCTACAGAATCTAAACTAGCTACACCACTCAGATCTAGAGCTCCTATATATCTAGATCTACAAATCTAAACAGGATACTAGACCATAGACAAGTCCTGATCAACTCCCAAATCTCTCAGAACTACTGATTCTAAAACCAGAGATAAACCATACACGTACTCCCTCAGAGATACGTGAAAAACAAAACAAATTCCAGCCATCCGAACTGGAAATTCAATCCTGTAGACCAAACACTTCACTCTTAAGAGAAAACAGAAAGATCCAATACTCATATCCACAAATCTCTCATATCGATCCTGGGCCGCCCTCAACTTCTAGGTCAATCAAAATCCACCACACAAACTCTACTACAGATATCAGAAGTCTTCAGACAAACTACTCTTATTCTGAAAACAAAACAAATGCACAAGACATCCAAGCCTTCAGATCCAAAATAAATTTCCTGTAGAAATCCTTTGATCCAAGACAAAACTCAAATTCCCAAAGAATCGGGTGCTGCTTCTATCATGGAATAGCTGCCACCATGCTTCCACTGCGCAACTCTAATTCAAGAATGTTGTTGATGAACACAAGTATAAACTTGATCAACTTATCCCGGAATACTGTTCATCAAATTCCATAAATCTCAGTGACCTATCCGATTCAGTCACAAACATCACAATAAAAATTCAACCAGAAAGCTGGATCCAAAAATCCTACCAACTTAAACAGATTTCTCTTAAAGAACCTCCTATTAATCTGATTCACTGGTAAAACTCCAAGAACCAGGTCGAAACAGAACTCAAACTCTCGATGCGGATGTAAATCTTAATTCCCTCGAAGATATCCAGAAAATACCACTTCGGTAACTCAAACATCCTCTAAAGATGCTTCAATCCAAACAAAAATCACTTAGAGAACTTCCGAACCATCGCAAGTCACTTTTGCGATCCCACTCAGTTAAGATTCCAAGAAATCGTTCTCACTTCAACAAATCAGAACAGCTAAAACCTTCAAATCAAAGGAAGAACTAGTGTTCTACCTCTAACCACAAACATCACACTCAGATGGGCTTCCAGAAGAAATGGACAAGCTTCACCATCTGCCCGGACTTCTGACAGAAGAATCATAGATATTTCCAAATCATCGAAGAACAGGCCACTCACTGCTGCTACTGCTGCCAAAAACTTCCTTATCCAAAAGCTCATCGAACCTCAAAGCTACACCAGCCTCTTCACAATAGATCCTTCCAGATAGACAGATATCTCTCAGGAAACTCGCTTCCAAACCATGCTCAAAACATTCTGCCAAACTGAGTCTCAAACTTAACTATAGACAGAACTCCTCCCTAAGGTTACCAAGATACCAACTCTGGCTTCAGCACTCCCAACTAATCCAAACTCAAGAAAATCCACTCACACGAGCGAAATCCAGCCTACAATCCAAAAATAAACTCCGAATCTTAAAAAGAGTTCCTTCAGAGATCGGTACAATCCCTAGCACCAAACTGCCAAACTATTCAAGATGCCCAAACTACCCTAGCAGACCACTTCCAACTTCAAACACTCGAACTCCAACCATTGGTAGTTGTGTTACACACACCACTACCCTATCTACCTTTATTGCTTATATTGGAAAACCTGAACAGGTAACCCAACAAATAGGCAGAAATACACACACACACACACACACACATTCAAAATTATAAATACGCTCTCTCAAGAAGGACACCACACCAGAGTCTAGGCATTCGCTCAACCTAGAGCTCTGATACCACAATGTGACGACCCAACTTCCCAACCCCAGGAAGTTGCATCGCTAAGAAGAAAGAAAGGGATAGAAAAGAGAAAAGAAAGGAAAGAAAGAAACAGGCAACATCGGAATCTCACAGCGGAACAAATAAATTATAATATATCACATAATACTTTACATAGTATCATATACATCAGAGTTATACAGCTAATACAACACAAACTAGACAGTTAAACATCTTTCTAGCAATTACAATTCAAGTACATCAGAGAAATAGATACAACTCAAACACAGCGGAACCACTAAAAATATCTACACGCTGAAGCCTCCTGTGCCATTATCTCCTCCAGAACTTGTCAAAGCAATCCTGAATCACTTGACTACTCATACATAATATGAGCACCCAAGAGTTTAATAAAATAGAAAATAAACACTCAGGTCAGACATGGGTCTGGTGTGAGTAAACGGGATAAAAGTTGATTAACTTTGGAAAATCCTTTGAAAACAAAGGTATCACGTAAGACTTCCCACACATAAACATGGAAAAGTTTTTACCTTACGCTAACCAAAACATTTGATAGGAAATCCAGTGATATTATAATAGTGTCTAGGGTTTTCAAAATAAAATACAGAAATAGTTGGAATGCTTACATCTCACGTTCCAACATAGTTGGGCACAATCAAAACCGTACATGCACTTATTGGATTAGGATTCCATCAATGGCAGGGCTACTGGGGTACCGCCCGTCACAGTACATGGCCTAGATCACCATACCGAGGAGTACACCCGCTCCCCTGCAACACAAAGTCGGAACCATTCCTTACTGAACAGTTTTGAATAAGACCACCCCGCAGATTGGCCGTCGCCAACTGCCACACAACCGAATACAAAGGGACCTCTAGACAGGGATAAATCTTGCTCTCCAGTGGGGGATACCCACGAAGCTTTGCTGCACCTCCCCTGTTTTAGCCATTTTCGGTTGATGAGGCTTAAGGCTACGATTACCTTTATAGGACACATAAATCTTAGAATGCTCATCGTCCACCTGACGATGTTCTGAAAGCATTCAATCCATACAAGTTCGTTCCGGGTTCGAACGAAACCGAACGCATTATCTCGTTACACTCGTATTGGAATCACCCTCAGAGTTAAAGACGATAACCCCTGCACTCTAAATCACCATCTCGAACCTATTAGCACTATTCCGTCAAACTCATTACGGAATCACCCATAGAGTTATACTGACGTATAGCACTTACACCTCGAGTCTTCACTTGCTCTACTTGGATAACGACCTAACGTTTAATTGGAATCGATGTGGTTTTCGAAATTCCAAATTTGGAAATCCGATCCCGGTCTCATCGAAACCAAACGCCATCTTAATGTCCAAGTTGTACTTAAGGTTTTTAAACAATTAACTCATTTCCTTATTATCTACTTCACATAGATAGATAAACTACATATCACAATAGATAATCACATTCATATCATAAACAGATAATCTGTATCATCATCACGAACAGTTAATCAACACAACCAAATAATCCATCACAAACCATCATACTTAAACCAATCATCCATATCATACAGATACAACTAATCTCATTACTGAGATCACGACCATTCAAACAATAACATCCATAAACAATGATTCATTAACCATCAATTTATAATTAATTTAAAATGAATTAAGTTAATTACAATCAACTCTAATTAATTTAAAATAAATTAAATTAATTGCTCAATTAAATCCTGCTTAACATCCATTAATTAATTAACCCAGTTAATTAATTATTCACTAAATATTTAACTTGATTAAATATCCTTGGTTAATCTTTTACTAACTACAATAAGTAATTAGTATTTAATTAATTTCACAAATTAATTAACCTTAATCATAAGTAATTAACATTTAATTACTCATTTATTCATTAATTATAGTTAATTATATTTATCCTTAATTAATTACAATTACTTAATCACTTAATTAATTATTACTTAATCAAACAATCCTTAATTACGTCATTAATTTTAATAATTAATGATCTCTAATATTTAAATAAATTACTTAATTAAAATTAATTACATTTAGTAATTAATCTAATTATTAATCACCTTGATTAATATTCAATTTAGTAATTAACTATCTTTAATTACTTATTTACAAATTAATTATCCAATAATTAATCATCTTTATTAATTAATCCCTTAGTTAATTACAAAAGTAATTATCCAAATTACTAATTACATTCCAGTAATTATCATTATTACTTTTCTAAGTAAACCTGCTCCATAAATTACATTAAGTAATTTCGCTCTTAAAACCATTAGATGATTTACTTAAAGTAATTAAACTAAATTAAATAACTTAAATAAATCACAATCCAAATTAATTACAATAAGTAACTAATTCATTAATTACTTTAACAATTAATTATACTTAACAAATTACAATTAATTTTATTCAATTAATTAATCTAGTTAATTATCAAAATTAATTACATTAATTAATTACTAAATTATCCTTAGATAATTATCACCATTTATTAATTATCAACATTTCAATAATTACATACTTAAGGAAGTTTGAATTAGATTAATTATTAATAAATCATTTCTAATTAAAAATTAATCTAAACCATTATTAAAAATCAAATAATTAAGTAAATCCTTAATTATCTTAAATATTTTTCCAAATAATTTAATTACTTGTCAAATGACTCATTTATATTCAAAATATATTAAAACAATATATTTCTAAAATTAAGTTCAAATTCTAATTCATTTAAAAATTTAAAGATTCAAAATGTTTAATCATTTAAACGTTAATCCCAATTAAAATAATTATAAACCTTAAAATAAAAATGAATGTTTAAACAACATTCATTACTTAAATATAAAAGAAAGATTTAAAACAAAATTACTTGATAAATTAAGCTTTGAAAATAAATTGATTATTTCAACTTTCAAATTTTAAATTTACACTACATATTTAAATTCAAATACTAAAGGAAACTAAATTCTTTCAAGTTTAAAACTTATTTGAAATCAAATTCTTTCAAACATTTAAATATGTTCATTTCATTTTTTTTATTTTTACAAACTGTTTTGAAACAAAAATCTGGGTTTTAAAAGATAAACCTGAAACTGTTTTAAATATTAATTTCAAACCAAATTTAAATCTTGTTTAAATTTAAGATTTCATTTTTAAAAACTTTGAATTTCAAACTTTATTTGAATTCAGACTTAACTCCCACTTAAATCAAACTTCAACTTTAAAAAAGTGATGAATTTCATGCAATTCAAGAAAACTGCACACTCTCGGGTTATAAAACCTGTAATCACATTACCCCGAGCAACCCCTTATTCCACTTCGAGTTTCAAATCCAATTGCCTCAAGTCAAAAGCACAAAAACCCGAGAATTCTTTGAGTCAAAAAAACCTGCACATACCAATTGAGTTCACCTGAGTTCAACCTGTACAGTGCATATGCATCGTCACCTTGGCCAACTCCATCAAACAACCTGAAACACAACCACAAACCCTATCAAAACCTATCAACAGCCCATTAGCTCGCCTCCGACCATCATCGTCGACGTGACCTTGGATCAAGCTTCCTTTACACTCCCTCTACAAATTCCCAAAACCTCAAATAACTCGAAGCAACAGAGAGCATGTGAGTAGACAAAGAACTGCAACACTGCATGACTAGGTTTTGAAAACGTGGAAAACCCAATCCATACCACCTGTCTCGCTCTCTCTGATCATCTATCACCAAAATCTCCTCCATTCTCAGATCAATACTCCACTAACATAAAGCATCTTAACACCCTAAATCCACTAGCCTATCAGATACTTCTAAAATTTCTTTTTCTATTCAAAACAGAATGCTAATTTCCACAGTCAACTTAAAAAGATGAAATTTGTTTTTAAATTCACGTTTTCAAACATGCATTCCAGCTACAAAACTGTTTCATTGATTAATATGTTTGGTATTTGTTTTATTTCAACGATGATTGGTCCTTGTAGTTACAGAGGCAGCAGATTTTGATTTAATCTAAATTATATTTTATAAATCTCAATCTATTCCAAACAAACATATTTTTGCTTACACAAAAGTTTCTAGCTGAAACCATTCAAGTGATAAAGAATTTTCTACTTAAGAATATCTTAATTTACAAGTAAATTAGATCTGCAGCTACAGGAAATTAACACATATATACATAGTCATATATATACACACATGTCAGTTATTAATATTAAATCATCACACATACTTTTTCCTTCCAATTCATATGCTCAGATATCTCAAACTTTTGTGCATGTGAGGTTGCTTAGTTTATTTCATTTTTAAACAGAAACAGAACAAATTTTCTTAACCAATTTTTGATTTCTGTGAATAAAAAAAATCTTAAGTTCTGTGAATTGTGGATGCACTGTTTTTAAAAGGAAAATCTGTTTTTATAATAAGAAGCTTACTCCCTTTTTTATGAAGATGCAGAGATCAAATTAGATGCAGATTCATATTCCAGGGATGCAATTTGAAGTTGAAGTTGCTTGTTGTTAATGATGTAAACTGTTTTGAACTGCATGTTGAACCTGAATGCAATTTGCAAGTTGAAGTTGCTTTTATCTTGTTGATGAATGCATGCAGACCTTCCAAATTTTGGATTGAAGTTGAACTTCCAATTTGATGTTGAAACTTAGCTTCAGATATGTAGACTTGGGTTTTAAATATTGCAGATTTGAAGTTGTTTGTTTTGCAGATTTTAAAACATCCAATTTGTTATGGATTTTTGATTTTACAGAAATCTAATTTTCAGATTTTTCAATATGAAGAGAAAGTGTTTTTAACAAATGCATTTGTTATATTTTCTTGTTAATATATTTTAAATAAAAAGATTTTTAAAACAATGCCACATGTTAACTTATTATGTTAAATTTTACAAGTGTTTACTTTATGTTTTAAGATTTTAACACATGTACATTACTAATATAAAAGCAATTCTAAATTTGTAAATGTATTTAAATTTATCTTAAACCATTACTAATTTATTTTTAGCATGTTTCAAATGTTTATTAACATCTAGTCTTTAAATAAATACATATAAACTTCTTTATAAAACTATGCACTTACATTTTAATGTTTGTTTAATTTTTTTTAAAATAATATTCTTTATGAAACTAAATTTCAAAAGAAAAGATTTTTAAAAGAAGAATAATGTTGAATTAAAATTTTTCAAGGGTTTTAAATCAAATGTTGTACTTTAACAAAAATGAACTAAATCTTATTTCAAAAGAAAAAAACATATTTTAAAATAAAACAAAACAAACTTTTATTATAAAACAAAATTTAAACTATATTTATTCTTATAAACAAAATAAATACTTACTTACATTACTATGAAGTTATAAGATAGACTTTTTAAAATAAACTTTTGAAAAGTTTACAATACTAATTTAAATTAAATTAATCAATTTACAAATTATACATTTTTATAATAATTAGAAAATATCCTTTATTTTATATAAATTAAAATTAAAACCAAATCCTCTATTTACAATGTATAAACATTTATACATTATAAATAAAATATTTTGAAATAAGCTTAGAAAGATAAATTTATTATTTGAATATTTTTAGCATTTTAAAACAATCAGATTCTCAATTTAAACTAAATTATTATAAATTTTGAAAAGAATATCATTTAACAAATTAAACAATTATTAATCTTCAAAAGAAAATTCCTGTTTGAATTAAATTGTTAAATGAATATTTCACATTTTAAAATAATTATTAAAGAAATTGTTAAATAATTATTGCCTAAATTTCTGTGACATCACAACTGCCTTGCCACTACAGTGATGATGTACACAATGAAAATTCACAAACGAACACACGGTCAAACACAAGAAAGAGTCAGGTTCAACACAACTGCAGTTCAAATAAAATGGTCAAGATATAAAACTAAGTCTCGACCATAGTTCGAATCGACTAACAGAAAACAGAGGCTGCAACATCTTTGTTCCATTCTATAAAATTTATCATCCAGTGAAATGCAAGCATGGACATAAATACAACATAGCAATGTACACACTTCAAGGTGGCACCTCGCGAATACAAGGCAAGACTGCAACAAGATTGCAGTCACGAGATGGTCAGCAGCAAGTAACCAGGATTGACATTTTAACGCAAATGTACATGTATGCATATATAGGTACACGCATACATATTTACTCAATGAAATAGGGCCAGTGAACTAAGCTCATATGTGCAGGTAAATAAGGATGCAATGAAGCCAAAGCAAGCAATCATAAACAAAGTCGAAGTCAACTAGACCGAACAACATGTAACAGGAGTTACAAGTGACTCAGGAAAATGTACAGGAGCAACAACCACTACAGGTGCAACATAATGTAACGGTGGACAGGGTCAAGGCTACAATTCAAATCCATGTGCAAATTGAAATAGGCAGGGACAACTGATGGTATTCAAGTACATGATTCAATACAGTATATCCCAATACCAGATTACAGTCAATCAAAAAGAAACCGCAACAACAGGAAGTGGCAGTCATGCCAGTGACAACAATTATCACAATCAAATTCAAGTGATTTCAACAGCAAGTGAAGTACAAGAAGCTCGGATAAGTTTAAATATGAAACATAGATAATGGTACAATCTATACATGTATAGTGAAGATAACTTCACGTAACTAGTTGAGTCAAAGCCAAAACTACCAAGCATACAAACGTTTCGATAAGTCAAGGCTAAAATCGAACAAAACCGTGGTAATACACGAGTGTCACCAGAAGTCAAGACCGAAGGCACAATAGGAATCAATGCTCAGGTCAAAAACACTCGACATATTCAAGCAAAACACAGCAAGGTACAAGTCGAACGAAAAAAATTTTCAAAACAATTTAAAGCCATGGTTATCAAGAAATCCAAGCGACAAAAGATTAAACGACTTTGAATAGTTAGATGTGAGTAAGGAAATCACTCACCTTTGTCTCCAACGAAGTAGCCGCAAGTGAGGAGAAGGCATCAATCGCCAAAGCAAAGCCAAAGTCTTCATTTGATCGAGCTTCAGTACTTGGCGATTTCGATTTTCTCGAGCCCTAGTTTTCGAAAAGAGGGGCGACGAGAACGAACAACCATTTATTTTCTTTCGATTGTTTTTGGGGTTGCGAACGAAAATGAAAAAAAGGGGCCGGTTATTTTCTTTTGATAACCATTGGCACAAAACAAACAAATGAAAGATGTGGGCCAAATTAAGATTGAAGCCCGCACCCATGTTCATCAAATTTTTGAAAGGAATTCAATCCGGGTGTAACGATCCTGAATTTAGTTTATGTTAAATGGATAATTAAATTTATTTTTGAATAAAAATTGTGTAATAATCGGTAATTTTTATAAAATGTTAGTTAAATTTTAACAATCGAGAATAAATTTGAATATTTGAAAATAAATTATAAAACAGTAGATGGTTAAACTTTGAGAAGAAATAAAGTTTGTGATGATGTTAAACGAATATATAAGATAAATTATAAAATATAAAGCCAAACAACATATTTATAAACTATGTAAATTATTAAATGAATACATTCACATATGAATAAAGGCATGCAAGGAAATAAAAGTGAGACCGAATAATTTTCTACAAACAAAACAAACTTAAATTTATAAATATTTATGCAAAGAATATCAACAAAAAATATCAGCCACAACAAAATGTATTCTCAACAAATACATATCATTCCAACCACCAGTAGGATATAAAATATAAACAAAGAAAATAAGAAAGATACAAAGAAAATAAGAAAGATAATTAAGGAAAGTAAAAGAAACAAAGTATATAAAGTGAAAAAAACAAATGAAAAAAAAGTATGCAGCCTATAAAGTTTAGTAGGCAAGAACAAAGTTAAAGAAATAAGTCATGGCTGAAGTACTAAAGCAATTAATGCATTACATGTTTACACCTCTAGCAATTAATGAATACATCCTCACCCATGCCTTTGTACAAACCAGATCATCACCTGTACAAAGCATTATAATATCACCTAAACAACTCATCTTATATATATTAAACTTCCTCTTCATTTTTGTTCGAGCACCATCATAAATGAAAGAAAGAAAAAAAGAACATCATTATTTTATACATTTAAAGCTCAGTTATACAACAAAGCAGATTCAAGAAAAAGAAGAAACTGCAGTTCATCAAAACCCAAAAGCAACTCTCTGCTTCAAAATTTTAAAAGGTGAGTAACTTTTAAAATGTAAAATATTTGATAGCATGATAGTATAGTTAGAATAAGTATTTTCTTGTATATTTAAGTGTAAATCTGGTGTTGATATATTGTGTGCATGCTGTGTTGTGCTCTGTTCTTTTCTAGATTAAGTAACATCATTTTTAAAAATTTTAAGGTTATGAAATAAGGTTGCATGATCAATATCTGAAGTTCAATATGTTTGTGTGTATATGTAACAACCCGGTATTTTGCGTCTATTTTTAATCGACATTAAATAATTAATATTATTGCAAATTTCCTTTTTGAAGTTTTTAAATTTGAATTTAAATTCTTTTATAAATTTTTTAAAAGGAATTTTGGGCTTTGAAAATCAAGTAGTGGCCCATGTTTTTAAATGTTGCCGTGAAATTAGCAAAATGAATAATCGATCCCCTTTTCTTGTTTTCATTCATTTCAAACCCGATCCCCTCTTTCTTTTTTTCGAACCCTAATTAAAACAACACGAGAGAAAAATATGGCGCCTCGTGTTCATCGTCCAAATTAGGGTTTTGAGCTAAATCGAAGGCCGACTTCAACTGCACGATTCGACTTGGTGCTCGCCGATACTAGGGTGAGTGGTTCCACTCACATTCTAATTCAAGCCCTAGTGCTTTGCTGTAGTCAATTGATTTCCTTTAAATAATGTTGGTTTCTCTGTTTTTTTTTTTGTGGTTTTGAACTGTGATATGATTCGACTTTTCGATTGCTAGGATTTTCTGGCACTGGTGGGTTTTCGTGGCCATTTTGGTTTCACATGTTTTCATTACTTTACTGGGTTTACGCGAGTTGAATCTAGACATTGGTTTAGGTTGTAACTTGGTTTTCGGATCTCTGTAGCATTTATCTAGGCTACAACATGTTCATAAGTTTACACAAAGCACGGTGGTGCACTGTAAAATTCCAGTGTGCTTCGGTATACTTTGATCTCTGACTTTGGCCACTTCGTTGATTTTAAACTAGTGACTTCGGTCTTGATTGTGGTGATGGTTTTAGATTATCACTACACATCTTTCTTTTGCATTAATTCTGACCTGTTGGCACACAGTTTTCATTCTATTTAGTTTGTGTCAAGTCAGCCGCGTTCATAAATTTCTGTAGTTCACTGTGTTTTGGCTACCGGTGCATTGTTTTGACGGCCTTGTTCAATCTGTGATACATGTGCACTGATGCATTGTATTCATTTGTATTTGGTACAACTGCCATGTGCACTGTGTTGTTTGGGTCGAGTTCCTTCATGCTGTTAGTATACATAACTGTCTGTTTCCTTTATTACCTGTTCTCCAAGGCATGTAGTCTGGGGATAATTTGATTTATCACTTGCTGTGTGTGAGACAGCCATCCACTTCATTTCAAGGTTGTACCTCTTGATCTTTGATTGGAGTTCAGTAGTTTGCCTTCATTTTGGCTGGGTCTTCATGGACCCTTTTATATTTGAGCATGTTGTATAGGTGTTGCATATCTAGCTTTGTTGTCTCGACCATATTTGGTTTTCTATTCTACCTGATTTTGTCTTCGAGACAATCTGCAGTGTTTTATGATGTAGCTTCTTCTTATTACATCATATAGTTTTCCCTTATGAACTACATGTGTAGTTGTTATTGGTGCCATGTATCTGTACCATTATGTTCTTGTACATTGGTGCTGCTCCCTGATCGTATGCATTTGTGTCATGCTGTGCATATGTGCATTTGTAACCTTGAGTATGGTGTCACCTTTATTGGCCTATATGTCTGCATTCCATTTGCACCTCTGATTCATTTGTCAATGTGCAGTGTTATTACATTCCCTTAGTGGCATTTGGTTTGCATTCCATTTGCACTGTGCAGCCCTACCCACTGCTGCATTTGTTTCGATTGTGCATCTGAGTTTTTGGTTGTGGTCTTGCCCTTATGACCTTGAGGTGGCTGTCGTTTTGTTGCAGTTGCCTTGAGTTCTTGTGGTGACTGCAGTACTTCTGATTTTTTTAGTGGTTGCACTGAAATTGATTCTTCAATGATTTTGGTTCGTTGAGCTTTTGTGTACATCATCACTTTAGTGGCAAGGCAGTGCACGCAAGCGTGAACTGCAGCCACACGGTATTCGGTTGAGTACATCATCACTATAGTGGCAAGGCAGTGCACGCAAGCGTGAACTGCAGCCACACGGTATGGCGTGTATGATATTCTTTTTGTTTTGACTTATGGATCTTTTTGCGTATTCCATATTCCGTAGTGGCGAGGCAGTGCACGCGTGCGTGTACTGCAGCCCTACTTGAATTAATATTTTAATGGATATTTCAATGGTTTGAACTGTTTGTTCATTTCAATTCAATATTCTGAATTGCATTCTGATTTGGTTTAATTACTGTCGTCTATTCATTATTTAATTATTATTGCTTCTGTGCACTAATAACTGAGTTTGAATTAGACTGACCCGAGTATTATTTTCTTTTGAATTTAATACTCGGGTCAGACCGAGTATTTACAGGTTGTAGATATTCTGCTTTGGGTTGCTGCTAGAGCTATGAAGTTCTTTCATATCTTTTGGAGTAGTCGTCATTTGTAGTAGTCCGTATTATTGTATAGGAAGATATGTATTCATGTATATTATATACGTTAATGTACTTGTATATGTAACTTCCTGAGTTGACTATTGTAGTTGTATCACATGTACCGTGTAAACGTATTGTAACTGACATCAGTTATATATATATGAGATTTTCTGATTTATCTGTGTTCCGCATTTATATTTATCTGTGTTATTAGTTTATATTTGTCCTAGACTATTATAGCCACCGTGTGGTAGCTTTGAGTTTGCATCGGCATGCCGGATTCTCTTCTGAAATTAAAAGCATGTTTTTACTATCTGACATATCGGTGTTCGCACAAAGCAATTACACGGATGGTCGCTCCTCAACAGCCTTATTCTCCGTGCTAGTTGACAGCACTACACCGTAGTGTTCTTGGCTAGCGTGGGTATAGAGGTGGGGCGTCACAGCTTGGTATCGGAGCCTGGGGTTTAGAACAAATATAAAACATAACTTAGATAGTACATGTGTTACAACTATTTGTCGATGTTTTATTTCACATCTTTTTCTTAAGATCATCTTTGATTGTTAGGAATGAATTCCTAACGCTTATTCGTGAGCATTGCTGCTATTCTCTATCGCACTTGCTCACTTGAGTTTACACTTCTAAGTATCAGTGTATATATGCTCTACCAAGTGCATATTGCTGCAACTAGTACCCACTTCGATTTGAACTCGCATTGTTTATTCGAACTGCTATCTATAGGCATTCTTATCTCTGATTCGTGTACTTAATGCAGTCTCCATACAATTGGGTTTTGGGTATCAATCTATGAGACAAATTGCATTCCAATTGTCGACTCTGTCTGTTTATCCATGGTTTTTGGCTTTCATGTGCCTCTCTCTGATGGTTTTAAAAATTTCTTTGGTATAAAAGAAATTGTCTTGGTCTTTGCCTTGTCGATATCGACGTTGACTTGACTTTTACTTTTGCTAAAGTCATTCAAGCATTTATACTTGTTCTGCTTTGTTTTTCCAATTGTTGATCGGTTCTTCTTTTCCGGTTAGTTGTTATCACCTTTGTCGACTTTGATAACTTCTATTTCAGGAATTTTGGGTATTCCTACTTTGATGGATTTGGAATCGAATTCTTTGTATTTTATTCACGTCTTCGAATGTGAATCTTAGTGAATTGATTTGGTTTTCGAATTTAATCGATTCTTGATTATTTCCCGATTTGTTGCTATCATTTATTAGCAACTTTGATGACCTTCTCTTCGGGATTTTTGTGAACATACCTTTCGATGAATTCGGTATCGATTTCTTTGGATTCTATTCACGTCTTCGTATGTGAATTCTTGTGATTGATTGTTTTTACAATCATTTTTGTGATTTGTCACTTTAAAAATATAAAGGTTTCAATACTAGTAGTAAATATCAAAAACTCTTTTATCAAAATGTTTTCAACTCTATTTTCAATACCAAACTCGTTTTTGAAACTGTTTTTCAATCTATTAGTATATACAAATCTTTATTTCACTCGTATGAGAAATCTAATTAAACGACTTAGTAAAACGAGTGGTATATAACGCTTGCGTTTACTTCGCCGGTTAATTCTTGGACTTATTCGATTGAATCTCTTGTGACAAATTTTATTAGTGAAGATTTACAGTTTGTTCGTAAATATTTAAGTTAAGCAAGTGGTTATGGGACATGAAGCTAAACTTTTATATTTACTAGCTTAGTGTAATTGACACTTCTCGTTGATCATGACGATCATTTTTACGGTTAGACTAGGCCTCATCGGTGTGATTTCGTCTCACACATATCTCTTGGGCTTTGAGGATTGTCTAGACACCACTTGTGTGATTTCATTCACACATACTTCTCTTTTGATTGTGAGGTTAGACTAGACACCACTTGTGTGATTCCACTCATACATACCTCTTTTGATTTTTTTGGTTAGTCTGGACCTCAATCTGTGTGATTTCGACTCACACATGTGGGGTAGCGCCCCACGGTCTTCGGGCCATTCGTGTGTCAAAATTAATGGCTTGCAACCATGTGATAGCGTCTCGTTATGCGTTGCACGTGTTGATGATTTTTCATGCTCGCGGGTAGGTGAGATTCCGTGCTCCCGTTCTCGCTTTGCGTTGCACGTGTTGATGATTTTTCATGCTCGCGTGTAGGTGAGATTCCGTGCTCCCGTTCTCGCTTTGCGTTGCCCGTGTTGGTGATTTTCATGCTCACGTGTAGGTGAGATTCTGTGCTCCCATTCTCGCTTTGCATTGCACGTGTTGGTGATTTTCATGCTCACGTGTAGGTGAGATTCTGTGCTCCCGTTCTCGCTTTGCGTTACATGTGTTGATGAATTTTCATGCTCGCGTGTTGGTGAGTTTCCATACTCTCCTTCGAGTTTTCATACTCCGTTCGAGTTTTCATACTCCGTTTGAGTTTTCATACTCTGTTCGAGTTTTCATACTCCGTTCGAGTTTTCATACTCTGTTTGAGTTTTCATACTCTGTTTGAGTTTTCATACTCCGTTTGAGTTTTCATACTCTGTTTGAGTTTTCATACTCCGTTTGAGTTTTCATACTCTGTTCGAGTTTTCATACTCCGTTCGAGTTTTCATACACCGTTTGAGTTTTCATACTCCGTTTGAGTTTTCATACTCCGTTTGAGTTTTCATACTCTGTTCGAGTTTTCATACTCCGTTTGAGTTTTCATACTCCGTTCGAGTTTTCATACTCCGTTCGAGTTTTCATACTCCGTTTGAGTTTTCATACTCCGTTTGAGTTTTCATACTCCGTTTGAGTTTTCATACTCCGTTTGAGTTTTCATACTCCCGTTCGAGTTTTCATACTCGCGTTCGAGTTTTCATACTCCGGTTCGAGTTTTCATACTCGCGTTCGAGTTCTCATACTCTTAGCTTGTGTTATCTGGATTTCTTGTGAGGATTTCTAGAATTTGTGCTTCACCAATTTTCGTGATTTCTATTGATAAGTTTTATCAATTCTTGTGCATTGGTGAATTCGTGTGTTATTGACTTGTTATGAATACAAGTTTAGGGTATGATACCCCTTTCTATCTTTGAGAAGATTCTTGTGACTCTTTGGATAAATGAAAATCCACTTATCGAAGTTGCTTCTGATGTCGTTGTTTTAATCACATATTTTAAAAATTGTTTCAAAATATAAATCAAAATTGTTTTCAAAATTTTTACGATTTGCGCTTTCAAAAGAATGAGGAAGCGAATTAAACGTTTCAGAAAAATCGAGGACTATGACCCCTTTCTTTTACTGATTCGCTTAATTCCGGACTTGTCCGTTTGAGAACGTAAAATGTTATTTATTTAAAATACACAATTTAACACTTTCAAGGAAACGATGAAGCGAATTAAACGATTTAGTAAAACTCGTGGTTATGAGTCATGTGTGTTTGCTATTTCGGTTAATTTCGGACTCGTTAATTGAAAAATTTGTAATTTGAAATTTGATTACCGTTGTGGTAATTTCTGATTATCGTTTTGATAATTAGATGTTTATGATTTCTGATTTATCGTTTTTGATAATCAGATATTTATTGTTTCTAATTATCTATTGATAATTAGATATTTGAGATTTAATTGTCGTTTGTGATAATTAAATATTTGTGATTTAAGATTGATTTTCGATTTTGATAATCGAATACTTGTTGATTTGATTATCGTTTTTGATAATCGAATATTTGTGATTTGAGATCTCTGAATTATCTATTGATAATTAGATTTTGTTGATAATTTGTGAATTTCCTTTATAAAATTAAAAGATTTCTTTGGCATTTATATTGTACTACGCCAGTATACCGGCTCAATTTTCTGCTATTCATGACGTTTTCCACGTCTTCCAATTACGGAAATGCCTTTGGGATTTCCGATCTTTATTCTTGAGCCCGGTATTATTGAAGAAATTGAAGTTTCACCAGATTTGACGTTGAGCAACATTCTATTCACATCAATGTTTCGGGGGTTCGGCACCTTCGAAATAAAGATGTTTTCTCGTGAAAGTTTATTGGTTCTCAAATCCTTTGAATTTCACTTTGGAATCCAGAGAATTCATCGAGCAATCACGATCAGGCTTTCTCTATCATGCTCTTTATGGTGAACTTCCTACTTCGAATTTCTTCATCTTGTGATGATATGCTCTTTTGGTTGTTACCTTTTATCCGTTGTTCCTTATGATTGCGAGGACGCAATTTCTTTAAGGAGGGGAGTCTGTAACAACCCGGTATTTCGCGTCTATTTTTAATCGACATTAAATAATTAATATTATTGCAAATTTCCTTTTTGAAGTTTTTAAATTTGAATTTAAATTCTTTTATAAATTTTTTAAAAGGAATTTTGGGCTTTGAAAATCAAGTAGTGGCCCATGTTTTTAAATGTTGCCGTGAAATTAGCAAAATGAATAATCGATCCCCTTTTCTTGTTTTCATTCATTTCAAACCCGATCCCCTCTTTCTTTTTTTCGAACCCTAATTAAAACAACACGAGAGAAAAATATGGCGCCTCGTGTTCATCGTCCAAATTAGGGTTTTGAGCTAAATCGAAGGCCGACTTCAACTGCACGATTCGACTTGGTGCTCGCCGATACTAGGGTGAGTGGTTCCACTCACATTCTAATTCAAGCCCTAGTGCTTTGCTGTAGTCAATTGATTTCCTTTAAATAATGTTGGTTTCTCTGTTTTTTTTTTTGTGGTTTTGAACTGTGATATGATTCGACTTTTCGATTGCTAGGATTTTCTGGCACTGGTGGGTTTTCGTGGCCATTTTGGTTTCACATGTTTTCATTACTTTACTGGGTTTACGCGAGTTGAATCTAGACATTGGTTTAGGTTGTAACTTGGTTTTCGGATCTCTTAGCATTTATCTAGGCTACAACATGTTCATAAGTTTACACAAAGCACGGTGGTGCACTGTAAAATTCCAGTGTGCTTCAGTATACTTTGATCTCTGACTTTGGCCACTTCGTTGATTTTAAACTAGTGACTTCGGTCTTGATTGTGGTGATGGTTTTAGATTATCACTACACATCTTTCTTTTGCATTAATTCTGACCTGTTGGCACACAGTTTTCATTCTATTTAGTTTGTGTCAAGTCAGCCGCGTTCATAAATTTCTGTAGTTCACTGTGTTTTGGCTACCAGTGCATTGTTTTGACGGCCTTGTTCAATCTGTGATACATGTGCACTGATGCATTGTATTCATTTGTATTTGGTACAACTGCCATGTGCACTGTGTTGTTTGGGTCGAGTTCCTTCATGCTGTTAGTATACATAACTGTCTGTTTCCTTTATTACCTGTTCTCCAAGGCATGTAGTCTGGGGATAATTTGATTTATCACTTGCTGTGTGTGAGACAGCCATCCACTTCATTTCAAGGTTGTACCTCTTGATCTTTGATTGGAGTTCAGTAGTTTGCCTTCATTTTGGCTGGGTCTTCATGGACCCTTTTATATTTGAGCATGTTGTATAGGTGTTGCATATCTAGCTTTGTTGTCTCGACCATATTTGGTTTTCTATTCTACCTGATTTTGTCTTCGAGACAATCTGCAGTGTTTTATGATGTAGCTTCTTCTTATTACATCATATAGTTTTCCCTTATGAACTACATGTGTAGTTGTTATTGGTGCCATGTATCTGTACCATTATGTTCTTGTACATTGGTGCTGCTCCCTGATCGTATGCATTTGTGTCATGCTGTGCATATGTGCATTTGTAACCTTGAGTATGGTGTCACCTTTATTGGCCTATATGTCTGCATTCCATTTGCACCTCTGATTCATTTGTCAATGTGCAGTGTTATTACATTCCCTTAGTGGCATTTGGTTTGCATTCCATTTGCACTGTGCAGCCCTACCCACTGCTGCATTTGTTTCGATTGTGCATCTGAGTTTTTGGTTGTGGTCTTGCCCTTATGACCTTGAGGTGGCTGTCGTTTTGTTGCAGTTGCCTTGAGTTCTTGTGGTGACTGCAGTACTTCTGATTTTTTTAGTGGTTGCACTGAAATTGATTCTTCAATGATTTTGGTTCGTTGAGCTTTTGTGTACATCATCACTTTAGTGGCAAGGCAGTGCACGCAAGCGTGAACTGCAGCCACACGGTATTCGGTTGAGTACATCATCACTATAGTGGCAAGGCAGTGCACGCAAGCGTGAACTGCAGCCACACGGTATGGCGTGTATGATATTCTTTTTGTTTTGACTTATGGATCTTTGGCAGTGCACGCGTGCGTGTACTGCAGCCCTACTTGAATTAATATTTTAATGGATATTTCAATGGTTTGAACTGTTTGTTCATTTCAATTCAATATTCTGAATTGCATTCTGATTTGGTTTAATTACTGTCGTCTATTCATTATTTAATTATTATTGCTTCTGTGCACTAATAACTGAGTTTGAATTAGACTGACCCGAGTATTATTTTCTTTTGAATTTAATACTCGGGTCAGACCGAGTATTTACAGGTTGTAGATATTCTGCTTTGGGTTGCTGCTAGAGCTATGAAGTTCTTTCATATCTTTTGGAGTAGTCGTCATTTGTAGTAGTCTGTATTATTGTATAGGAAGATATGTATTCATGTATATTATATACGTTAATGTACTTGTATATGTAACTTCCTGAGTTGACTATTGTAGTTGTATCACATGTACCGTGTAAACGTATTGTAACTGACATCAGTTATATATATATGAGATTTTCTGATTTATCTGTGTTCCGCATTTATATTTATCTGTGTTATTAGTTTATATTTGTCCTAGACTATTATAGCCACCGTGTGGTAGCTTTGAGTTTGCATCGGCATGCCGGATTCTCTTCTGAAATTAAAAGCATGTTTTTACTATCTGACATATCGGTGTTCGCACAAAGCAATTACACGGATGGTCGCTCCTCAACAGCCTTATTCTCCGTGCTAGTTGACAGCACTACACCGTAGTGTTCTTGGCTAGCGTGGGTATAGAGGTGGGGCGTCACAGTATATAGTAGTGAAATTATGTGGATAATTAGATGAATAAGGAAGGTATGCCTGCATACTACTGTTTCCAGTTTCAAAAATTTAGGATTTGATTTGAAACGCTCTATCCCTTGATCTAGTGATTTTTAGGATTTAGTATTTAAACAAATTTTACTTGTGTCATCATAAACTAAAGTTTAAAATTTTATTTATGTCAAAAAATAAATGGGAAATGGCTCTGGAACTAAAACAACAGTATAAGTTGAATATAAGTGAGAATTTAATTCTCTTAGTTCATGGTTTCAGAAATATAATCCAGAATCTTATGCAAAATGATGATTTTTAAAACCAAAATCTGAATTTTTAGTGATGAATTTAGTGTGCAATTATGGTTTGTCTGGAAATGGTGTTTTGGGTAAGCCCTGGTGATCTCGACGATCTGAGAGGTCAAGTTTCGCTGGGATGGTAGTGGAGTGATCAGAGACGATGGAAAAAATACTGGATGGGTGTGCAGATGATCGTGGTAGCGACGGGGGGCACTTGAAGTCTGTAGCCCTAGTTTTTTCAAGGCAGAGCATTTTGCTTTGTTCGACATCTCTGATTGATCGAGTTCAACGAGGGCTTGGGGATAGCGTCACGAGATCAAGGCGAAGCTTCGGTCGAATATTTGTGGCCTCTGATGACCATAGGGTGGGGGATGAGACAATTTCTGGTGGTTGTCTTTGATGAAGTCTTGGTCGTATAGCTCGATTTCGAATGCGACGCGAGTTCACGCTTCAGGGTGGTCAGGTGATTCGTGGTGGTTGTCATCGACGTGATGACGGTCGTAGCACCGTCCAGGGTTGATCGGAGCTGTGTGCAACATGCACACGTTTGTGGTTACGTCGGTAGCCTGGAAATGGAGGAGAAGATGTTGTCTTGGGTTTGGCTCGTGGAGATGCTCGAACAGTTGAAGGGATTCGCGGGGTTGTACTCGAGTTCGAGGAGTGGGTATAAAACTAACAGTTTATACTTGAACTTAAAAAAAAAAAAAAAAGAGAAGTGAGATAAGAGGGAACTCGGGAAAATAGGTAAATCACTCGGGTCTTAACTCGAGTTACCAAAGTTTTTGCTCAGGTATAGTTTTTATTAAACTTGAAAATTTAAAGTTATAACAGCTTTTGTTTAAATACAAAATTAAGTTTATTTATGGCAAAGTAATTAAGTGAAAGGGAATTTGAAATAGTGTTTCAAACATATTGTGAATAATACTTAAATTATAAATATGATTGAATTTACTTTAAGTAGTGAAGTTAATAATATCTATTTCATTAACGAATGAATTTTCTATAGTAAATCGATTTATAAGTAATAATGGTTAATGTGAGAAATTTTCTTTAAAAAGGGAATTAAAGAAACTAAATAGTTAATGAAATCATTAACTATGATTATCTGAGCAATTAATTAATGTGATAAAAAATTTAACCATAAATTAGATTAATAAATTTAATGATAATAAATTATGGAACTACTAAGTATAATTACTTAATGATAGAAATTATGGAATTGATTTATTTAGCATAATTAATTGAGTTAATTTGATTTATTCAAAATCTAAATTTCTTAAGTTAATTAATTCAGAATAATCACTTGATAATTTTGAAAATATAATTACTTATAAAAGTAATTAATAGATAATTAATGAATGTAATCAATTAAATGATGATTTGAAATTTTAGTAAATTATTTGTTAATAAATTTAAATGATTAATTAATAATGTGATTTATTAAGATTAACTTAATAATTTAAAGATTAATTGATTCTTTAATTAAGAATGATAGTTAAAACCTAAGGGTTAACTAATATATTGTGAAAGGGAATTTATTTCAAATAATTTGTAATTAAATTATGATAATTAACCCGGATTAATAATTGATACATCTGATTTAAATTAATTATTTGATTAATAAATTCATTTGTGAATGTTTGGACTTGGCTGAATAATTGTTTTGTTTGATACCCCTGATATGTGATACTTTGTTTTGAGCTGTGTGACTTATTTATATGTAATTTATTATCTGTGAATCTGTGAATGGACGATAAGCGTTATAGTTTATATCGCTTATTAACTATATTTCTGTGTTCTGATCTATGATGATTGAATGATGTTGCACTATTGTGTTAAACCCCTGGACTACACCATACACACACAAATATGGATTTCACGAGGAAATCGATTAAGTCACAGATTTTTGAAAATAGTTTTGAATTTGAATTTTTTAAATCCAAATGGTTTGAAATGGATTGGGTTTAAAGTGAAAAGCTTTTGAAATGGAATTTCAAAGTTGAGATTTATTTTGAATATCTTGATTTAGTTTTGGAATTTACATAATTTTATTTAAACTTAAATACGAGATTTGAAACTGAATTCTATAATTTAAAACTAGGGATTAAAGATGTTATACCAGTTATATATGGGTTAAACTATTTTAAAATGTATTAATTTGAGAATATGAATATAAATTAAGAATTTTAACTTGTATAAATATAATTGGATTTTTCCGAAACGAAAACTGTTTGTTTTCAAATAATAAAAGCTTTCACATAAGTAATGAACTTCCAATTTGTGTTAAAAAGATTTCTAGTTTAAAATGGGAATGATTTCCAAATTATAGAAACGGTTTGAAAGCTATAAGTCAAATCTTTGATTTAAAGATTTAAGTGAATTAATCCAACTGAAATAGAAATTGTTTTGAAATCTATGAATGGATATTTATGAAACGGGGGTGAACTTTATGAAATGAATCTTTTTGTTTAAAAGATTAGAAATGGTAATTTGTTTAAACCATTTGAAGAAAAGTTTAGGGTTTTAAGTTGTGACTTAATTGAAATTCCAATATCCATATGTTTTTGAAATACTACGCTCACTGTTCGGTTTAGCCGGGAGAGGACCTTTGTGTCGTATATCCCATTCCGAATATGTGATATGTCGTTATGGATAGCATTTGAAGACCGGTGGTGAAGACCGGATATTTTCAAAAGCGAAAGGACAGCTCGTCGAATGTCTTTGCATCGACTGGTCCCCGATATAGAGACTCCATATGTGATGAGAAGTTCGGACGTGATTAGGAATTATCCGAATTGCAAGGACTTCTTAGGAAGTGCCTTCGGTTCTATTCGATCCAAGAACAGACTTGTATGGATTTTGTGTCTGACATTACAAATTGAGATATAAAGCTGATTTCTTTCAAATATATTTCTTTTGGTGGCGGAGAATTTATTCTCTTAGCTTAACACCCTTCTCTGAGACGTACGAGCTCAGAGGTTATGTAGTTGATGGTTATCAGCGATATATTCCCAATTTGGTAATGTGACATGCTGAGTGTTGGTGTGAAATGATCATTGTTTGATCATTTGTGATATGATCGTTTGTTTGATCATTTATCTTTGTGATCATTACTTTGATCATTTGTTGACCCAAAGCATGGCTTTGTACTAAAGCGTGGCTTTGTGGACGAGACTTCGTCGGACCTCACACCCCGAAATGGTCGAAACAGGAAAGATGCGGCAAGGTTATTGGGGGTAGCGCCCCTTAGGGTATGTGCATTTCCTTCTGGATAGAGGTGGTATCATGGTATGGAGCCCAAATACTTAACCTATGTTGTTGCTGCAAATTTATTACTTTGTGGTTGTTGGTTATCGGGGTCCCGGATAAAGGTTGGTTACGACCGGGGGATGGCATACTCGTATCAGTAGTTACCCAGTTAGGGGTAACCCGGCCTTGTGTTGGCAGAGATCCGGTTAGGTTCTCGGGGAGTCCTTCCAGAGGCGTTCTCATGTGGCAATGGAAAGTTCCTTGGCCTGACCATTTGTTGGAAATCCAAAGAAACAATACGATCTTGTACGGTTTTAGTTGTATAACCTACCATGGAATGTGGCGGTAACCTCCTATTGAACATGGTAGCTATAGTAGGCATAAGTGCGGAGTGCCTATGCTGGCTAAGATTTATATCTTTATTTTCGAAATGATTTTTCTCTACGCTATGCACTAGTAATAATATCAAATGTTCTTTTTAATACGTATCAAGCATATTTGACTATCATAAGGAGAAATCTCCTCCGATTCTGCATTTGCATTGTGTGTGTGTGTGTGTGCGGGAGGCCTTATGGTAGTCTCATTTTTAAAAGCATTGCGAATTGACTTTAAAATCTTTTGTTGATTGTTTTAAAAGACAACTGTTTTTTTTTGTTTCTCACACCAGTCCCATGACTGATCCGGAGTTTATTGTTTCTTTCCTAAATTCTAGGTGCTCAAAATTTTCTACACGAGCAGTTCAAAGTTGGGTTTTTCAGATAGCTAGTTCAGTCTTTGGATGTGGACGAGACTTGCTTGTCTTTGCGTATCGTGATGTTGAATGAGCTGCTGCTGATGGAGTTCTCTTTTGAAGACTATCTTAGAGTTATATTGTTCCGCTGCTAGATGTTATCTATTTTTCTTTTCCGCTGCTATTTCTTGTATCATATCTCTGATGTATATTGATATCTATTGGATCATCTGTTATATCAGATAATGTATCAAAGTTGTATATCAATGTATTTTTTTTATTCCGCTGTGTTGTTTACTTAATATTGTTATAAGCTCCGGTGACTTGAATTTGAACGGTCGAATCTACGGCATTCGAGTATGATGTAAAGTATGGATGTTGATTTTCGAGCGCGAAAAATCCATATCGTTACATTCCGGGTTTTATAAACTCCAAACAGCAATTTGCTATCGCTATAAACCGTTTAACGATGATTATAAATTGGTGGGAAATTCCTGGGTTGTTACACAGGGCAGAGACAATCGATAGGTCATCCTATCATTCTCGCAAATACCCGGTCTTCACTACCTGTCTTCAGATGCTATCCATAACATCATATCATTATTAGGAATGGGTTATATGACACAAAGATCCTCTCCCGGCTAAACCGAATAATGAGCGCAATACTTAAAATCATATGGATAATGGGATTTCAGTTAAGTCACAACTTTAAAACCCAAAACTTTTCTTTCAAATGGTTAAACGAATTACCATCTATAAATCTTTTTAACCAAAAAGATTCATTTCCAGAAACCTTTCAGTGGTTTAAACAATTTCCACATTTTAATATTTTAAACAAAAGATTTATTTTTAAGACCGCTTTCAATTTAAAACAAGGTTCACCAATCTTTTAAACAAAGATTCATTCATAACTTTCAAAACAACTCCGGGTTTCAAACCTTTTATATAAAAGATACATCATTTAAAATCCTCTTCAATTTTAAAATAGGGTTAAACTATCTTTGACAAAGATTAAATTTTAGCTTTCAAAACCATCCAATTTCAAATTTGAATTCTTTTCATTATAATTATTATTTGAAACTACTTGTTTTCATTTCAAAAAACCCAGTTCCATTTCTAAAGTTATTTTGATTCAAACTTCAAACTTTAAAACCATGACAAAATATTAAATTCAAATATCTGTGACTTAACCGATTTCCTTGTAAAATCCATATTTTTTTGTGTACGGTGTAGCCTAGGGGTTTAACACAATAGTGCAACATTATTCAATCATCACAGATCAAAACACAGAAATATCGATAATCGGTATAATCTATAACGCTTATCTTCATTTACAGATTCACAAAAAAATGAATCACAATGAATGAATAAATAAATAAATAAATAAATAAATAAGTAAATTACACACAGTTCAATTCACAGAACATAATATCATAGGTAGGATTAATTAATCGTTTAATCCTAATTAATTCAATTAGTTTTCAATTAAATTAATTACTTATGAATTAATTATCCAATCCTGATTAATTAATTACAAATCATTTGATATAAATTAATTAATCAATCACCTTATTTAATTACATCAATTAATCACCTCATTATTAATTATTTCCTTCGTTAGTCCATTATAAATTACATCATTAATTATATTAATTAGTGATCTCTAATTATATTTAAATTAAATTACTTTACTTAAATTAATTTAATTAAACACAACTATTAATCATCCTTGATTAATAACAAAAGTAATTACCTAAATTACTTCATTTATAAATCATATTCACTAATTACCTCCCAGTAGTTATCATTTATTACTTCCCTAAGTAATTATCTCCATTAATTACACTAAGTAATTACACTTATCTAATTATCAAATGAGTGTCTTAAGTTAATTAAACTAAATTAATTAATTACAATAAGTAATTAGTCCCTTAATTACTTTCATTAAGTAATTACATTCAAAAATGTATAATTGATTATCTAATAAATTAATCAAATTAAAAATCAATCACATTAATTTAATTACTTAATAATCCCTAGTTAATTATATTCATTAACGAATAACATTTCTTTAATTATTTTCTTAAGAAAATATCTTAGATTAATTCATTGATAATCAGGATTAGTTAAGTTAATTAATTTAGTTTAATTAATTACAAATCTTAATTACCTTAATATTTTTAATGAATTATGAATCATTAAATTCTAATTAACTTTAAGATAAACATTAATCTTATTAATGATTTAATTAACATTAACAAGTATTTTAAAAACAGTTTGCCTTTAAATTTCCCTTTAAATTCCATTTTAGTTTTAAGATTTAAAATGAAAACAATTTTTAACTTTAACAAAGCCTTTAAACAATTCAAACCCTTTAATTACATGTTAAAGAATCTATTTGTTTTATAAAGGAATTTAAAAGAATTTTAAAACCAAATTCATTTTTAAGCTTAAACCATATTTTAAAATATTTAAAGTTGTTTTAAACTTTTAAATTCAAAATCTTTATTCTATTTCAAACTAGAACTCAAATCGAGCTTTGAATTCAGATTTAAACTTAAATTTAAAATCTTGTTTAAAACTCATTTTCAGATTTTAAAACCACTTATAAAACACTTTATCATTCATACTTAATTACAACATTTTAAATTTATAACCTTTATTTTCTTTTCAAACCTAAGATTCAAATTCAAATTGAATCCAGATTTTAAAATTCAGATTTAAACTTAATTTATAATCTTGTTTAAATCTCATTTTCAGATTTTAAAACAGTTTATAAAAATACTTTAACAATTTAAAGTGGTTAGAAACATTTCATTTTTATAAACTTATTTATTTAAAAAAAACTAGAATTCGAACTTAATTGAATTCAGATTTAAGCTTGTTTCAAACTTTTGTTTTAAACCTGCTTTGCTTCTTTATTTAAATTTAGTTTTGAATTTCAAAACGGCACACTGTCAGGTTCAAAAACCTGAAATAAAAACTGCTCGAGCCCATAAAAATTTTACTTCGAGTCTTCCCCTATCTTCCTTCGAGTAAATACTCGAAATACCCAAGGCAAACAAGAGAACAAACCGCATCCTCCCAAAACCACTTCACCAGAAAATAAAAAATGCACGGTGCACGTGCACCGTGACTCTGGCCGTCTTCGGCCACCACCTACGTCTTCAACACATCCACGACCATCACCTGACACCATCACGACCTTCCAAATCCACAATAAAAGCTCGAAATCAAATCGAGCTTGCAAACCAAACCTGGCACAAGTAACAGGAAATACCACCAAGCCTATCAACGCACCATTCTCGACGCCTTAACCACCGAAGGTGCTGAAATTCCGGTCACGACCTCGTCAACTCCCAAGCTACCATTACCCAAATTCCCATGCAACTCAATCAATCAGGGGAAGAGAACAATTCAAAATACTCAACCCAGTAAAAACTAAGGTTATAGACCCAAATCCACTTCGCTCTCCTCCAAAATGATTTGATAAATTTTCTTGGCATTTTCCCCTTAATCTACGATGCTCGAGCCACCTTTGATATGAAGCCCGACCCACAAAACTTCGCCACTTATCAGATCTTGACAAAAATGTAATTCTTGTTCACCCTAAGATTTCTCGATGATTATACACTTAAATATCATGAAATGATTTTTAAAAATCATATCTTTCTAATGCGAATCAAGTTATAGTATAAAACAACATATTATGATTATCAAATTTTGAAATTTTGATGATCTTTTCTGTGATTTTCTATTTTCAGATTAATCACTTGATATAAATTTCCGAAATCATTTTTAAAATTTTAATCAGGTGACTACAATCAAATACTACTTAAAGATTATTACATAAACCTTTATAGATTTAGAGATATGATTTTTTTTTCTGGGAAGTTTACTAACCTATTGTTTAACAGAGATAGATCTGTATATACACAGACATATATTTAACCATCTACACACCTATATATATATATATATATATATATATATGCCACCAGATATATTCACATCCATCAATATTATCATCTCAGGCATAAAATTCAAAAGAAACTGGTTTAAACAATAAGTTTGCTCACCTTATTTACAGAAGAACAAAGCACTCCCTTCCTATTTTGTTTTGAAAAAGCTTTAAACATTAAAACTTGAGTTTCTTGGATTTGTCTTTGATTTTTTTAGAACTGTAGTTGCATGCTGTTGAACTTGAATTTGCTTCTTTTTTATCTAAGTTTCAGAAATGCTTCTAGGTTTGAGATAAATATTCATTGTTTCCAAGCTTGTTTCTGTTTTCAATTGGTTTTGAAGATGAAGAATTTGAGGGAAAAGAAAACATGCAACCCAATATTACTCTTTAATTCATATTATCTATGTTTTAAATTTTAAAGAAAATAAAGTATGACACTTGTTTTGTTCATATCCTCCTTAAACTACACTTGTTAGAATTAAGATTTATATACATACACTTGTCATTTAAACAATTTTTTTTTGTTTTAAATGTAAATAAAAGCTTTTAAACCTACTTTATAATTCGTATATAAATTTATATATGCATTACTTTTTTTTAAAGAAAATGTTATAGGAACTTATGCATATATTTTAAAACCCAAAATACTTTAAAATATTTTTACTCTTTAATTAATTACATTTATATATATATATATGTTAATGTTTTTACACTTTGTACTCATGAATATACAACTATTGTGTAGTTATTTCGAAAGAAAATGTATTATCAAATGTAATTTTATTTAAATTTATGTTATACCTTATTTTATTTTCAAAAGAATATTTCAGTTACCTACACTTATATATCAAAATTCATATTCACAAAAATTAGAAAAACAAGATTTTCATTAGTTTCGAATATAATTTTTTTTTTAAGTCCAATTAAATTTCAATTTCACATTTTCAAATTGTAATCTATTTATAAATATTCACTTTTGAACTTCAAATCAAAAATATGTATTAAATAAAACTCGGAAAACAAATCTTTATTAATTGAAAATATTATGTTTATGAATTGAAAATATAATTTAAACTAAATTTATAAATATAAATGAATAACAGAACATATCTTTTGTTGATCTTAAAACTCTATAATTCTATTTATAATCTAAAAATTTATTTATCCCGGAAATATCTAATTAATTCACAAATTGATTCACAATTTAATTTCCAAAAATTAAATTAATTATCAAATAATCCTGGATAAAATTCAGGGATGTTACATAAGCACTTCGAGAGTTCTTGAACTAGTTCATATTGATATGTTTGGACCTAACGACATTGCTAGCTTAGGAAGTAAGAAATACTGCTTTGTGTTAGTTGATGATTACTCTAGATATATATGGGTATATTTCTTAGCTAAAAAATCAGAAACTTTTTCATACTTCACAAAATTCACAAAATTAGTTCAAAATGAAAAAGGAGTCCTTATTGTTTCATTAAGAAGTGATCATGGTGGAGAATTTGAAAATGATGAATTTGAAAACTTTTGTGATGAAAATGGCTTTAAACAAGAATTTTCTGCACCACGTACTCCACAACAAAATGGAGTTGAAAGAAAGAATCGAACATTGCACGAGTTAGCTAGGTCTATGATAAATGAGTATAAGCAACCTTTGCATTTTTGGGTAGAAGCTGTAAATACAGCTTGTTATGTAATTAATAGAGTTATGATTAGACCGATTCTTAACAAAACATCCTATGAGCTATGGTTCAAAAATAAACCAAACATTGACTACTTCAAACTATTTTGGCGTCTGTGCTATATTCTCAATACAAGTGATCAATTGGGAAAATTCGAAGCAAAAGCCGATGAAGGCATATTCATGGGATACTCTTCTAAAAGCAAAGCTTATAGAGTCTACAACAAAAGGAATCAAACAATCGTGGAGTCAATCAATGTGAAGTTTGATGAAGGCATTAATGAACAGGAAATGGTCAAAAGCAATGTTGAAGAGGAGAATTGTAACGACCCACCATTCATCTCCACAGAATGACACATCATTAATACTAAAGAAAGGGACAGAAAAGAGAGAAGAGAAGAAAGAAGAAACAACACATCAGAATCTAAACAGCGGAACGAATAAATTATATTATTAACATAGGTATTACACAGTACAACAACAATTATCAGAGTACACAGATAATACAACGCATACTAGACAGTTATAAATACCTGTCTAGTTATTACAACTCAAAACACAATACAGATAAACACAGAGATACCAAACATGGCGGAAAACTAAACATATCTACACGCAGAAGCCTCCTGCTCCATTACTCCGTCACAATTCGTCAAAGCTAACCTGAATCCCTTGGCTACTTGTAAAAATTTGAGTACCCAAGAGTTTAAGAAAACAGAAGATAAACTCCGAGTCAGACATGGGTCTGGTGTGAGTAACAGGTTAAAGTTGCTTAATTTAAAAAATCTTTTGAAAAGATATGGTATCACGTAAGACTTCCCACACATAAACATGGAAAAGTTTTTACCTTACGCTAACCAAAACATGTGATAGAAAATCCAGTGATATTATAATAGGTCTAGGGTTTTCAAGTAAATATAAAATAACCGAAATTGTTACATTTATAAAATTCCAGCTACTAGCCACAAAAGTGGGTAATACAATCAAAACCTTTGGCACTTATTGGATTTTGGATTCCATACAATGGCAGGGCTACCGGAGTACCGCCCGTCACAGTACGTGACCTATATCACCGTACCGAGGATTACTCCCAATCATTTACAACACAAATCCGGAACCATCCCTTACTGAACAGTCCCGAACAAGACAACCCCGCAGTTGGTGCGCATATCCAACCGCCCACAAAGCCGAATAAAAAGGGACCTCTAGACAGGGGAAAATCTCGTCCTACTTGGGCATGACCCACATAGCCTTGCTGCACCTCCCCTGTTTTAGCCATTCTCGGTTGATGAGGCTTGAGGCTACGAATACCTTTATAGGACACATCACTTATAATTCTCATTATCCACCCGACGATGATCTTAAAGCATTCAATCCATACAAGTTCGTTTCGGGTTTGAACGAAACCGAAGGCATTATCTCATTACAATCATTTTGGAATCACCCTCAGATTTGACGACAATAACCCTTCCACTCTGAATTCTCATCTCGAATATGAAAGTACTATCTCCGCCAAACTCACCTCGGAATCACCCTCAGAGTTATACTAACGAATACTCCTTAAACCTCGAGTCTTCACTCTTCACATAAGATTTACGACCTATCGTTAATTTGGATCGATGTGGTTTTCGAATATCCAAATCAGTCTCATCGAAATCCAAAGCATGTCGTTTAGGTCCAAGTTGTTTTAGAGTTTAAAACAATTCAATACAATTATCTATATACACACAGATAGATAACTCACAGATTCACAATAGATAATCATCACCACAGATAATCCATATTATCATTATCAAAGATAATCCATATCATTATCACAATGCAACCAATGCTTCCATATCACACAATATTGCTAATCTCATAGTTGAGATTCCAAACCATTCAAGGCAAACAATATCATCCATTCATACGAAATGATCTATAACCACACCATCTATAATTAATTTAAAATGAATCAAATTAATTACATCATCTCTAATTAATTTAAAGTGAATTAAATTAATTACTTACCTCAATATAAATCTTGCTTATATTTCCATTAATTAATTAGTTATCCTCTAGTTAATCAACTTAATTAATCACCCTTGATTAATTATTCTTTTAACTACATTCTAGTAATTATCCTTTAATTAATTGCACAAGTTAATTACTCTAAACCAAATATAGTAATTAACCCTTTTAATTACTTTAATAATTAATTAACTATAATTAATAACATTATAACTTAATTAATTACAATTAATTAATTACATCTAATTACTTATTATTGATTAATTAATCAATCTTAATTACATCATTAATTACATTTAATTAATTATCTTATTTAAATTAATCACATTCAGTAATTAATCTCAATTAAAACATAATTATTAATCACCTTTGATTAATCACATTCAGTAATTAACTACCCTTAATTACTTATCAAATTAATTACTCCTTAATTAATTTCTTTAATTAACCCCTTGATTAATTATACAAAGTAATTTAATCCAAATTACATTCACAATTCCATCATTATCCACTAATTACATCCATTAATTATCTTTAATTACTTCACTAAGTAATTACATTCCATTTATTAATTATAATCAAACCAACTAGTGATTAAAATTAATTGAACTTAATTAATTGATTAATTTAAACTAATCACAATAAACTCCATAGTTACATTAAGTAATTAATTTCTTAATTACTTTCATTTAGTAATTAAACTTAAATAATTTTCATAATTGATTATCATTAAATTAATTAATCTAATTAATTATTTTAAATTAATCACATTAATTAATTGTTAAATAATCTTAAGTTAATGACCATCATTAACCATTAACCATACTTTAATTACTTTTCTTAATCTACTTCTTATTTAATTTCTAATTATAAATTTATCTAATTTATTAATTTATAAATTAAATAAATTTCATTCTTTCATTAACTTCTAAGATAAATCATTTCTTTATTAAAGACCTCATTAATATGAAAGTGTATTTAGAACATTACATCTTAAAATTCAAAATGATATTTATTTAAACATTAATCAAATTTAAATTCAATTTATAATTTAAATAAATGTAAGTAACCTTTATTATTTACATTTGAAACTTATAAAAGGTAAGCCTTGAAACTAATTTACTAAATTTTATTTAAAAATTAAGTTTTTAAGTACATTACTATTATACTTGCAAATTCAAGTTATCAAATCATTTAACTTTCATTTATAAATCTTTTATAAAGAACTTATTCAAAAAGAATCAAGTTTTAAATATTTGTTTTCAAAACAAATTTACCTTTAACAAGCTATTTAAATTTAAGCTTGTTTTGAAAACATTCAGAATTTTTAAAACTTATTCAAGTATCCAGATTTGAATTCAAGGTACTTGAACCCATTATTTATTTAAAACATTTGATTTAAAACATGAATTAAACTTTGTTTTAAACCTTGATTTTAAACTTTTTATTTAAAATCCAAATTTCATTTTAAACTTTAAAATTCAAAAGCTATTTGGAAACTGAACACAGCCTTTGAATTAAACTACTGTTTTAAATTATGTTCAGATTTTAACATAAAATTCAAAATTAGAAAAAAAAACTGTCAGGTTTCTCTTTTTTTTTAAAAAAAATGGAAAAACCCACTTTCAAAATTAAAAACCTTTACGATTCAAAACCATTTGACTCTATACTACATACTAGATTTAAACTTATTTTTTAAATCTTATCATTTCAACTTTTGAATCCATTAAAATTTGTTTTAAATTTAAATTTACAGGCAGGTTATAGAAAAACTGTAACAACAGAATCAACCCTAGCCAAACAACTTTGCTTCGAGTCATCAGTTAAGAATCTTCGAGCAAACACAACAACTACTCGAGGAAAACTCGAGAAAATCCTCTCTGTTTCCACCCAGAGTTCATCAAACCCCAAAAGTGCACGGTGCACATGCACCGTGCCTCCGACCATCTCCATCCACCTCCAATGGCCACCCCACATCGACGACTGACACCTCGTCCCCACACGACCAACAAATCACCTCTCCATAACTCAAAATCGAATTCAAGTCCTTATCTGAAACCTGGAACAACAAACCGTCACCCACCCCAAACCTGTCATCGCCACATCCACGCCACTCCGAACATCTGAACGCTTGCGCCTCCGGTCACCCCATCGTCGACTCATCCTCTACCATTGCCCTAAGTTTGGCTGCACTCGATCCAGAGATGACGAACCAAATAAAACACTCAACCTAGTAGAAACTAGGGTTACAGAAGAAATTCAACTGCCACTACCTCCTCAATGAATTACATCATCATCAAGTATTTTTTTAGATTCAATGGCCCCTCCTCTATCATCTGGAAGAACCTTGACTGCTCCAAACACATAAATCACCAGAAAACCCCAAAAGTTCCATTCCAGTTCAAACCCATACTACACCTTCATATTATTTCTAAAAATCTTGATTTTATTGTTAAAAATCACGATTTTGTTTATGTATTCATTTCATAATACTGAATTCATAAATTACTCAGTTTGAATTTTTACATATTTTAACATGCACTGATGATTTTATACTTCCAATGAGGTTTCAAATTGAATTTAACTTAATTTTTTTTTGAACCTTCTCCATGATATAGCAACAAGTTTTATTAAAATTCCAAGTGCTTACATCAATGGGTTTAAGAGAATATGAATTTTGAATCAATGCTTAAGCCTGAAAACTAGTAAAGGAGATGACAATGGAACATATACATATATCTACACATCCAAATATATATATATATATATATATATATATATATATATACACACACACACACACAGAGAAAATCATCACATATAAATATTTATTCAACACACATTCATTCCAGATCTCAACATGCAACCAATTTATTTAATTTTAATTTTTTTTAAAATTACTCACCTTTTTAAAAGAAGAACAGAGCCTCCATTTTGAAAAGCTCTTGAATCTTTTAAGAACTTTGAGTTGCTGAAGCTTTAAAACTGAAAAAATTGCTTGAATTAAAACCTGAAAATTACATTCTTGCTTTAAACTTGAATTTGCTTTATCAACTACAAGTGCTCCTTGATATACAATACAGTTGCATGTAGAAAAACTCCAGATTGAAATGATGCAGGCTTCAGAATTTTAATATGGTGACAGGTTTTGAAAATGCAGGTTTTCAATTTGGAGTAAATTATAGGAAAATGAATTGCATTTTTGAACTGAGGATTTGAAGATGATTTCAGGGATTTGATCTTTGATAAGAGGAGTTTGTAACTGATTTTGGGATGAAGAAGTGATTACAGATTTTAGTTTCAAAGGAAGTGTGTTTTTTTTTTCCAGATTTGTTTGTCTTTAGATTTTAGAAGACGAAAAGAAAAATGAGGGAAAGAAGATTTTATATAAGCTGAAATTTGATTTTATTAAAATAAAAGAAAAAGAAATAAAATAAAAGACACTTGTCCTAATTTTTAACATTTGTCACTTTGTAATGTTTATTGATTAACACTTGTTCTTTTAATTTGTAAAATGCTTACATTTGTTTTTAAATGTTAATTAGTTATAATTATGTTAATTAGTTATTTAGTTAATATATTAATATGAGATAAATGTGAATCTTTGTTTAATTAATTAGTTAACTTATTTACACGTAGATAATTTTAAAATGAACAAATCTAATTTTATTTATAAAATAAAGTTTATACAAATATTTTAAAATCAAAACAAATTAAAAATATTTATACTTTAAATTTTAAAGCTTTGAATTCAAATTCAAATCAAGTTATATATATACATATATAACTACACAATTAAATTTTGAAAAACAATTATTTTTATAAAAAAATCTATTTGTTAAAAACAATGTATTATTATATTTTAAAAATAAAAAAATTGATAACTATAGATAATTTATAAAAGAAATTGTTTCTCTATTAATAAATTATTTATTTTATCACACTATATCAAAATAAACCTTATTGTTATTTTTATTTAAATTTAAACTTAAGTTAAACATATTTTAAACCATTTCAATATTTACCTTATGTATTTAAAATCATATAGTTATTTATTATATACTTTTAAAAATTTAATGTCAAATAAATCAATTTAAACAAATTAAATTTTTATCTTAACTATTTAAAACCATATTTCATTTATTAAATAACCTTTTAAAAGTTTAACTTTAAAATTATACCCAATTTTTACTAAAGATATATATAGAAAACAAGATTTATTTATTAAATTTAAACAAGGTTCATCTATTTACAATATATACATATTCTATATACATTATAAATAGAAACAATTTATTAGCATTTAAAAGATAAAATCTATCAATTAAATATTTATTTTATTGGATTATTAAATTAATTCAAGTCTTATCACAAAGATTATCAAATCAATTTAATTTTTTAATTCAGATTACTAAATTGATATTGCTTAAAATTCCGGGTCATCACATTCCTTCCCCCTTAAAAGAATTTCGTCCTCGGAATTTAAAACAAAGGTGATTTACTAATCTATTTAAAGATTTAATTTTAAAATACAAGCATATATCAAACATATGCTAACAACCATAGCAATCAATTCATACAATCAAATAAATTTAACTATCTAGACAAAATCTGGATAGAGTTTCCTCGAGTTTCCCCGGTATAAATATAGGGATATTTGCTCTACATAATCCAAGCAATCAATACTATTAAGCTACAGAGCTCCTATTCGTCTAGATCTACAAAACTAGACAGCATATCAGACTACAGACGAGTCTGATTCAAAAACCGAACCTCCAGAACTGCTGGTTCCAAAACCAAAGATAGATCATACACGTACTCCCTCAGAGATATGTGAAACACATCGAATCCTAGTTATCCAAACTGGCAATTCAATCCTGAAAACCAAATACCGATCCTTACAAGAACAAAGATAGATCCAAAATATCTTTGAGTTAGCTTTCCATCCTTACCCCATCTTATAGCTCCTTCGATCGGAGAAAACTTCAACAACAACAAAGTCTCCAACTTCGAATTCCAAATTCCTCCGTCTCCTATCCACAAAACTCATCTGTCGATCCTGGGTTGCCCACATCCAAACTGATCAGCTTAACCCTTGCTGATGCCTCTAGAAACAAACTAGACCAAAAACAACCCAACCCAATGATCTCCTCAAGATCAATCCAAAACCAAGTACACAACTCTACTCCATAAACATTAGAAGACAGCAAACTTCTCCTAATCCGAAAAAGACAATCAAAAACACTTCCAAATTGCTTCCGCTGCACAACTCTGGTCCGAAGTAGAAGAGAATACTGATGAAGAACACGAGCACAAACTGGACATCACTTCCCAGAAATATAGTTCAACAGATCCATAAAGAAAACTCAGAAATCCCTCCAACAACTGAGTTGCTTCACCAAACTCTATCTCTAGGAACCATCTTTCAACTAAGCTGAACCACCAGTTCCACTCCTGTAATTTTAGTCAATAAGAAAACTCAATCTCCAGATGCGAACAAACCTCTGTCTTCCCAAAAGACATCCGGAAAATCCCTGACAATCCAAGTGAACAATCAACTATCGCAAATCACTTTTGTGATCAACCCAGATAAATTTCCAAAGGAAACTGTTCTCTCTTTACGCCAATAGAATAGCTTACGCCGGCCTAGCCAATCCATTGAAGAAACGGATCCACTCTACTGCTTCTGAACTCCACCTCTAGAAAAATTACTCAGCTAAGACCTCCCTATCGGTAGACAGAACACTTCGAGCTGCATTGCTGACACCGATGCCAAAAACTTCCTAATCCAAAGCTCTCCGAGAAACTCGGACCTCAAACCAAACAGAATCACCATGCTGAACCCAGCCAAGCACCGAAGCAGACACACTACCCTAAACTTGTTCCAAGGAAGTATCTTCGAACACAGTCCATAGTCACTGCATCTCATCACGCAACTACAACTTCCTTAGGTATCAAAATGCCATCACTTGCTTCTGCCCAACCGATAGATCCAATATTCAACTCATCCAACATCAAAGATGGTATTTGAACCTTAACAGGTTTCCTTCAGAGATCGATGAAATTTCTACACTCTGCATAACTTATTCGAGATAGTATTCGGTCTACAGTCTCGACAAACACACTTCCAACCTCAACATACAAACTTCAACCAATGGTAGTAATCGTGTTACACACATCATTACCTTATCCTCCTTTATAACCTATATTGGAAAACCCGAACAGGTAACCCAACAGATAGATAGAAATATATATATATATATATATATATATTTAAAATTACAAATACGCTCTCTCAAGATAGACACCACTCTAGAGCCTACGTATTCACTGAACCTAATGCTCTGATACCACTGTAACGACCCGCCATTCATCTCCACAGAATGATGCATCATTAATAAGAAACAAAGGGATAGAAAAGAGAAAGAAGAGAAGAAAGAAGAAACAGCACATCAGAATCTAAACAGCGGAATGAATAAATTGTATTAATAACATAAGTATTACATAGTACAACAACAATTATCAGAGTACACAGATAATACAACGCATACTAGACAGTTATAAACACCTGTCTAGTTATTACAACTCAAAACACAATACATATAAACACAGAGATACCAAACACGGTGGAAAACTAAACATATCTACACGCAGAAGCCACCTGCTCCATTGCTCCTTCACAATTCGTCAAAGCTAACCTGAATCCCTTGGCTACTTGTAAAAATTTGAGCACCCAAGAGTTTAAGAAAACAGAAGATAAACTCCAGGTCAGACATGGGTCTGGTGTGAGTAACAGGTTAAAGTTGCTTAATTTAAAAAAATCTTTTGAAAAGAAAAGCTATCACATTAGACTTCCCACACACAAACATGGAAAAGTTTTTACCGTACGCTAACCAAAACATTTGATAGGATATCCAGTGATATTATAATAGGTCTAGGGTTTTCAAGTAAATATGACATAACCGAAATTGTTACATTTATTAAATTCCCCAGCTACTATTCACAAAAGTGGGTAATTCAATCAAAATCGTTGGCACTTACTGGATTTTGGATTCCATACAATGGCAGGGCTACCGGGGTACCGCCGTCACAGTACGTGGCCTAGATCACCGTACCGAGGATCACTCCCTATCCCCTACAACACAAAGCCAAACCATCCCTTACTGGACAGTCCCGAACAAGACAACCCTGTAGTTGGTGCGCATATCCAACCGCCCACTAAGCCGAATAAAAAGGGACCTATAGACAGGGGAAAATCTCGTCCTACTTGGGTATGACCCACTTAGCCTTGCTGCACCTCCCCTGTTTTAGACATTCCCAGTTGATAAGGCTTGAGGCTATGATTACCTTTATAGGACACATCACTTAGAATGCTCATCGTCCACCCGACGATGATCTGAAAGCATTCAATCCATACAAGTTCTTCCGAGTTTGAACGAAACCGAAGGCATTATCTCGGTACACTCATTTTGGAATCACCCTCAGAGTTAACGACGATAAGTCTTGCACTCTGAATCTCCATCTCGAATCTGAAAGTACTATCTCCGTCAAATTCATCTCGGAATCACCCTTAGAGTTGTACTGACGAATAGTTCTTACACCTCGAGTCTTCACTCTTTACATAAGATTCACGACCTATTGCTAATTTGGATCGATGTGGTTTTCGGATATCCAAATTTGGAAACCCGATCCCAGTCTCATCGAAATCCAAAGCATGTCTTTTAGGTCCAAGTTGTTTTAGAGTTTAAAACAATTCAATACAATTATCTATATACACACAGATAGATAATTCACAGATTCACAATAGATAATCATCACCACAGATAATCCATATTATCATTATCAAAGATAATCCATATCATTATCACAATGCAACCAATGCACCCATATCACACAATATCACTAATCTCATAGTTGAGATTTCAAACCATTCAAGGAAAACAATATCATCCATTCATAAGCAATGATCTATAATCACACCATCTATAATTAATTTAAAATGAATTAAATTAATTACATCATCTCTAATTAATTTAAAGTGAATTAAATGAATTACTTACCTCAATATAAATCTTGCTTATATATCCATTAATTAATTACAAATTAATTAATTAATTATCCTCTAGTTAATCAACTTAATTAATCATCCTTGATTAATTATTCTTTTAATTACATTCTAGTAATTATCCTTTAATTAATTGCACAAGTTAATTACTCTAAACCAAATATAGTAATTAACCCTTTTAATTACTTCATTAATTAATTAACTATAATTAATTACATTAAAACTTAGTTAATTGCAATTAATTAATTACACTTAGTTATTTATTATTGATTAATTAATCTTTAATTAATCAATCTGAATTACATCATTAATTAATTAATTAATGATCCTTAATTACATTTAATTAAATATCTTATTTATATTAATTACATTCAATAATCAATCTCAATTATAACATAATTATTAATCACCTTTAATTAATTACATTCAGTAATTAATTACCCTTAATTACTTAACAAACTAATTACTCCTTAATTAATTTCTTTAATTAATCCTTTGAATAATTATACAAATTAATTTAACCCAAATTACATTCACAATTCCATCATTATCCACTAATTACATCCAGTAATTATCTTTAATTACTTCACTGAGTAATTACATTCCATTTATTAATTATTATCAAACCAACCAGTGATTAAAATTAATTAAACTTAATTAATTGATTAATTTAAACTAATCACAATAAAATTCATTAATCACATTAAGTGATTAATTACTTAATTACTTTCATTTAGTAATTAAACTTAAATAATTTTCACAATTGATTATCATTAAATTAATTAATCTAATTAATTATTTTAAATTAATCACATTAATTAATTATTAAATAATCTTAAGTTAATGACCATCATTAACCATTAATATTAATTTATTATTAATTTACAAATTAAATAAATTTATCTAATTTATTAATTTATAAATTAATCTCTAATTAAATAAATTTCATTCTTTCATTAACTTCTAAGATAAATCATTTCTTTATTAAAGACCTCATTGATATTAAAGTGTATTTAGAACATTACATCTTAAAATTCAAAATGATATTTATTTAAACATTAATCAAATTTAAATTCAATTTATAATCTTTTAAATAAATGTAAGTAACATTTATTATTTACATTTGAAATTTATATAAGATAAGCCTTGAAACTAATTTACTTAATTTTATTTAAAAATTAAGTTTTTAAGTACATTACTATTATACTTGCAAATTCAAGTTATCAAATCATTTAACTTTCATTTATAAACCTTTTTTAAAGAACTTATTCAAAAGAATCAAGTTTTAAATATTTGTTTTGAAAACTACCTTTAACAAGCTATTTAAATTTGAATATGTTTTGAAAACATTCAGAATTTTTAAAACTTATTCAAATATCCAGATTTAAATTCAAGGTACTTGAACCCATTATTTATTTAAAACATTTGATTTAAAACTTGAATTAAACTTTGTTTTAAACCTTGATTTTAAACTTTTTATTAAAATCCAAATTTCTTTAAACTTTAAAATTCAAAAGCTATTTGGAAACTGAACTTAGCCTTTGAATTAAACTACTGTTTTAAATTATGTTCAGATTTTAACATAAAATTCAATATTAGAAAAAAACTGTCAGGTTTCCTTTTTTTTTTTAAAAACTGAAAAAAAACCCACTTTCAAATTTAAAAACCTTTAAGATTCAAAACCATTTGAATCTATAGATTTAAACTTGTTTTAAATCTTATCATTTCAACTTTTGAATTCATTCAAATTTGTTTTAAATTTAAATTTATAGGCAGGTTATAGAAAAACTGTAACAACGGAATCAACCCGAGCCAAACAACTTTGCTTCGAGTCATCAGGTAAGAATCTTCGAGCAAACACAGCAACTACTCGAGGAAAACTCAAGTCAATCCTCTCTGTTTCCACCTCGAGTTCATCAAACCCCAAAAGTGCACGGTGCACATGCACCGTGCCTCCGGCCATCTCCATCCACCTCCGGTGGCCTCCCTACATTGACGACTAACACCTCGTCCCAACACGACCAACAAATCACCTCTCTACAACTCAAAACCGAATTCGAGTCCTTATCTGAAACCTGGAACAACAAACCGTCACCCACCCCAAACCTGTCATCGCCACATCCACGCCGCTCCGACCATCTGAACGCTTGCACCATCGGTCACTCCATCGTCGACTCATCCTCTACCATTCCCCTAAGTTTGGCTACACTCGATCATCCAGAGATGACGAACCAAACAAAACACTCAACCCAGTAGAAACTAGGGTTACAGAAGAAATACAACTGCCACAACCTCCTCGATGAATTACATCATTATGAAGTATTTTTTATTAGATCCAATGACCCCTCCTCTATCATCTGGAAGAACCTCGACTTCTCCAAACACATAAATCACCAGAATACCCCAAAAGTTCCATTCCAATTCAAACCCATACTGCACCTTCATCTTATTTTTAAAAATCCTGATTTTAATGTTAAAAATTACGATTTTGTTTATGTATTCATTTCATAATACTGAATTCATAAATTACACAGTTTGAATTTTTACATATTTTAACATGCACTGATGATTTTATACTTCCAGTGAGGTTTCAAATTGAATTTAACTTAAACAAAATTTTTAAACCTCCTCCATGACATAACAACAAGTTTTATTAAAATTCCAAGTACTAACATCAATGGGCTCAAGAGAATATGAATTTTGAATCAAGTCTTAAGCTTGAAAACTGGTAACGGAGATGACAATGGAACATATACATATAGCTACACATCCATATATATATATATATATATATACACACACACAGAAAATCATCACATATAAATATTTATTCAACACACATTCATTCCAGATCTCAACATGCAACCAATTTATTTAATTTTAAATTTTTTAAAAATTACTCACCTTTTTAAAAGAAGAACAAAGCCTCCATTTTGAAAAGCTCTTGAATCTTTTTAAAACTTTTAGTTGCTGAAGCTTTAAAACAGAAAAACTGCTTGAATTAAAACCTGAAAATTACTTCCTTGCTTTAAACTTGAATTTGCTTTATCCACTAGAAGTGCTCCTTGATTTACAATACAGTTGCATGCAGAAAAACTCCAGATTGAAACGATGCAGGCTTCAGAATTTTAATATGGTGACAGGTTTTGAAAATGCACGTTTTCAATTTGAAGTAAATTATAGGAAAATGAATTGCATTTTTAAACTGAGGATTTGAAGATGATTTCAAGGATTTGATCTTTGATAAGAGGAGTTTGTAACTGGGATGAAGAAGTGATTACAGATTTTAGTTTCAGAGGAAGTGTGTGTATGTTTTTTTTTCCAGATTTGTTTGTCTTTAGATTTTAGAAGAAGAAAAGAAAAACGAGGGAAAGAAGATTTTATATAAGCTAAAATTTGATTTTATTAAAATAAAAGAAAATGAAATAAAATAAAAGACACTTGTCCTAATTTTTAACATTTGTCACTTTGTAATGTTTATTGATTAACACTTGTTCTCTTAATTTGTAAAATGCTTACATTTGTCTTTAAATGTTAATTAGTTATAATTATGTTAATTAGTTCTTTAGTTAATATACTAATATGAGATAAATGTTAATCTTTGTTTAATTAATTAGTTATTATCTACTTATTTACATGTAGATAATTTTAAAATGAATAAATCCAATTTTATTTATAAAATAAAGTTTATACAAATATTTTAAAATCAAAACAAATTAAAAATATTTATACTTTAAATTTTAAAGCTTTAAATTCAAATTCAAATCAAGTTATATATATAAATATATAACTGCACAATTAAATTTTGAAAAATAATTATTTTTATAAAAAAATCTATTTGTTAAAAACAATGAATTATTATATTTTAAAAATAACAAATTGATAACTATAAATAATTTATAAAAGAAATTGTTTCTTTATAAATAAATTATTTATTTTATCACATTATATCAAAATAAACCTTATTGTTATTTTTGTTTAAATTTAAACATAAGTTAAACATATTTTAAACCATTTTAATATTTACCTTATGTATTTAAAGTCATATAGTTATTTATTATATACTTTTAAAAACTTGATATCAAATAAATCAATTTAAACAGATTAAATTTTTATCTTAACTATTTAAAACCATATTTTATTTATTAAATAACCTTTTAAAAGTTTAACTTTAAAATTATACCTAATTTTTACTAAAGATATATATATATATATATATATATATATACATATACATATACATATATACATATACATATATATATATACACACACACACACACATATACATATATATATATATATATATAACAAGATTTATTTATTAAATTTAAACAAGGTTTATCTATTTACAATATATACATATTCTATATACATTATAAATAGAAACAATTTATTAGCATTTAAAAGATAAAATCTATCAATTAAATATTTATTTTATTGGATTATTAAATAATTCAAATCTTATCACAAAGACTATCAAATCAATTTAATTTTTAATTCAGATTATTAAATTGATATTGCTTAAAATTCCGGGTCATCAAAAGAATGTAAAAAATGAGAATGAAAAACCAAAAGAAACTGCAACAACAAAAGAAGTCCAAAGGAATCTTGATCCAAAAAGATTGAAATTCAAAGCAGATCATCCTCCAGAATTGATAATAGGAAATCCTATCACATGTGTTCAAACTCGTTCCTCTTTTAGAAATTTGTGTGATCTGTGTCTATATAATGGATTTATTTCAGAAATAGAACGACATGGATACAACTTTTAATGATGAAAATTGGTTTATGGCTATGCAAGAAGAGCTAAGTCAATTTGAGCAAAATGATGTTTGGAGTCTAGCACCTAGACCTAAGGACTATCCAGTCGTAGTAACAAAATGGATTTTCAAAAATAAATATGACGAATCTGGAAATGTGATTAGGAATCAAGCTAGACTAGTCGCTAAAGGATATAATAAAATTGATGGAGTCGACTTTGATGAAACTTTCGCACCAGTAGCTACACTAGAATCAATTAGGATATTACTAGCTTTTGCTTACTACAAAGGATTTAAGTTAAGACAAATGGATATTAAAAGTGCATTTCTTAACGAAATTTTAAAAGAAGATGAATTTGTTGAACAACCAGAAGGTTTTGAAATTCATGAATATCCTAACCATGTATATAAGCTTAAAAGTTATTATATGGATTAAAACAAGCTCCTGGAGCTTGGTATGAATGCCTCAGCACTTATCTTCTTGAAAATGGGTTCAAAAAGGGTTGTATAGACACCATACTATTTCTGTTGCATGAAAATGATGATAATTTAATTGTTTAAATATATGTTGATGACATTATTTATGGTGCCACTAATAATTTATTGTATGGGAAATTTGAAAAAGTTATGTAGGAAAAGTTTGAAATGAGCATGGTTGGAGAGTTAAAATTCTTTTTAGTATTTCAAGTCAAACAAAGCGATAAAGGTACATTCATTTCTCAAACTAAATACATTGGGGAACTTGTCAACAAATTTGGATTAAAAGATTCTAAATCAGCTAGAACCCCCATGAGCATAACAATTAAACTTGACAATGATGAAAAAGGTAAGGCAGTTATCAAAAGCAATATAGAGGTATGATTGGATCACTCCTTTATCTTACTGCCTCTAGGCCTGACATCATGTTTTCTGTCTGCTTGTGTGCACGATTTCAATCTAACCCAAAAGAATCTCACTTAAAAGCCGTTAAAAGAATTATAAAATATTTGTTGCACACCCCCACGATTTGGTCTTTGGTATCCTACAAATGGTAATTTTGAATTAAAAGGATTTTCAGATGCGGACTATGCTGAAAGTCTGGTTGATAGAAAATGTACTAGTGGTGCATGCTTTATGTTAGGACATTCATTAGTTGCATGGTCAAGTAGAAAACAGAATTGTATTGCGTTATCTACAAAAGAGGCAGAGTATATTGCTTTGAGTGGTTGCTCTGCTCAAATCTTATGGATGATACAAACTTTGCAAGACTATGGTCAAAATTTTAAACGTGTACCACTAATATGTGATAGCAAAAGTGCAATTGATCTCACAAATAATCCTGTACACCACTCACGAATAAAACATATAGATGTTTGACATCATTTTATTAGAGATCATATTTCCAAGAAAAATATCTGCATAAATTTTATTTCAACCGATTCTCAATTGGCAGACATTTTTACAAAACCCCTACCAGAAAATAGTTTTTGTAAAATACATCTCAGCTTAGGTGTTTTAGAAATTTAATTTGCTGAAAGTTTAACATTTTCTTTCTTTTCTCCCTACTAATTATCGAAAAGATAAGTAGTGATTGAGAAAGTGATGAGTGATGATATTTATCATATATTATGACTCGAGACGGTATAATTAATAAATTTCCTTAGAAATTTAAACAAGAGTTTTAAAACTTTTGTTGGTAAAAATTCCATGACCATCTCGATTTCTATCATATTTCTAACGACCATCACACATCAAAATTCTATATAGTTTGTCAATATATTGTACTTTAAACAGGAATCTTTTGTTTTTTCATTTTACATTTTTTAATAAAATAAAAAAATATAATAGATAAAATAATAATAAAATAAAATCCAAAGTATTCACTCTCATTTGAAAGTCCTTATGGTTATGCATGGGTGAATTACTTGGAATTTGTTATGTGCTTCCGTGCTCATTTAAAAGTCCTCACGGTTATGCATGTATGGAACGCATATCAAAATTGATTTTTAAAATAAACAAGTTGATTCTAATCCCATTTAAAAGTCCTCACAGTTATGCGTGGTTAGAAGAAACTTGAATTCATTTTTAAAATAAATTGGAATACTACTAATCTCATTTAAAAGTCTAAACGGTTATGCATGGTTGGTAGATATTCAAATTCCTGATATAAATATAGCACAAATAAACACAACTTTATGGTTTTATATGATGACATCATTCTAAAAGTGGAACATGCGCCTAACAAAGTATTTATGATTTTTGTTTGATTTTTTATTGAAATTTAATATTTATATTCAATTGAGTTTTAATGTTGGATTAATATCGATCACTTTATCTCTATTTTCTCTAACACTATTACTCTTTTGCTGATAACAAAAGGGGGAGAGAAAAGTTAAGATTTTGTCAAATAAAATCAAGCAAAGGTCAAATATTTTCATTTGCATCTAGGTTCATTTGCATATTGTTAATTATATGCATATATGTAAGGGGAGCTTTGTGTTGAGAGGAAGCATTTAAATAGGGGGAGCGATTAGAGTATATCAATGATCAAATACATTTAACATATTCAAAATCTTAAATATATGTTTGTTATCATCAAAAGGAGGAGATTGTTGAATATGCGATTATATGATTTTTGTTTGATGATAACAAACATATATATATATATATTCATTTAAATGTATTTGTTAATGTACTATTTTAGATTAAATAAATATTTGCTGAATAAAAATAAATAAAATAGAATTTGAATTCAAACAGAAATTTTATTCATACAAATATTTATTAAAATCTTTGAATAGTACAAAGTTCAAGCTCTCACTATATATATATATAATTTCAATTACAGTACAACTTTGATTACATCACGATTCACATTTACATTTGACCTCACTACATATCGCTCATTCACTCAACTCGTATTTTATCTTCAACTTCACTTCAAATTGAATCCAGCATCTGAGCAATTTGCAAAAATAAATATTGACGCAGTAAAAATGAAAAGGAAATATTTTTGCAGTACAAAATAAAATGTGATGTTGAAAATAATATTTGCCTTAGTTATTTTGGTTGTTCGTCATCATTTAATTTGCAATTCATCATACACGAACAACTTGTGACATACACAGCGTATCACTGTATATGCCACAAGGCCGTGCACACCAATATATACACTTGATAAAATTACAGGGACAGGTGAGCACAGGTCAAACCCAAAATACCGGGTTCAATTCAAGTGCAATAAAATAATGTCACAATTTTCAGCATAAGGTTAAATCCGAGCAACATGCTGGATTCAACTCAGGTGCAATTCGAAAATCTATCCAAATGCAATAAAATGGTCGGGAGCAACATATCATAGATAGTACACATGCCCAGACTCAAGCCAACATGAAACAAGATCAAGTCCAGCTGAAACACCAAAACAGCATACAAAACAACCAAGCATCATATAAACAACAAACACATAAGCAACTGACATCAAACCATTTCAAAATGACTCGAAGTATAAGTTGATGCAAACATACTAGAACAACATATAAAGGAATAACAACAATGCACAAAGGACACAGAAGTAAATGGCACCAACTCGAGATCAAGTTCAAGTTAAGCAACTCAAACTCAACTTGACAGTGCCATCAAAATGAACACAAAGACTCAATGCATATTAAAGCATGTGTCGGTAGAGAATGTAATGCACAGGTACAAACTAGAATTGTGCACATCAAACCAAAAAATAAACATAACTAATGAAACAACATTGCAAACTGTCACACATGAATGCAGCATGCATATACAAGGATAATATGGGTGCAGTGAAGATTGTAGCTCATGGCTACAGCAACACATACAACATGGCAGTATGGCAGTAGACAGTGCAAAGTGGTGCACATGTAACCAGAGCCAAAACATGTACATGAAGGCATCAAATACAACTGATTCAAGTGAATACAAGTACAGCTAGCAAAACCAAAATGGACAGCAGGAAGTTCTCAACACACAATACATGATTAATACAAACAACATTTCTCATATTCAGACATGGGCTCATCCAAAAAAGCAAAAGGCAACCATATAGCAACACGCCTTCTAACGTGAAAAGATATTTAGGACTGCCTTCGTTGCATCAAACTCAGTTTAAAAGACATGGTATTAAACTCGGATATGTAAGTGCAAGTAGGAGTCAAGCTCTACAGATAGTACCCAGTGATGAAGATATGAAGAAGTTTTGGGTTAAGCTAGCAGCAATTACAGATGAGCTTGAGGTCTCTGAATACAATAATAAACATGGATCTGAATCATGATGTAGGAGTTACAGTACATGAGTAGTATAGTGACTGTGTCAGCTTAGTGTCTAATCATGCCAAAGTCATGGAATCGCATAAACAAAGTCATCATATACAAGTGAGAAAATGACCAAAGTTAGGCAATATCAACGACAACGTCAAGCTAAGTAGCCGATATCAACTACGTTATAACCAAAAAAAGGAAACGAATCAAAAACAATGAAACCAGAAATTCACAAAATCAAGTTTGCAGATTTCAAACCAAAGTCAGTGTCGTGATGACCAAGGCAACAAGTCCGTACCAAGTCAAAAATCATCAAGCCATGGTAATCATGAACGAACAAGCCAAGGAAAAAATCGAACAGTTCGGATTCAAAGCTGCGAGTACCAATTTAAACAAGTAACAAAGAATTGTACGAATTTGAACAAGTCAATGCAAATCATCAACATTCAAGTTGAATCGAATGGCTGAAGCACAGTATTGACGAAATCAAATAACTATCAGACGAACGAAAAATAAGGAGATCGAATCTATATAAAAACCCATGATCATCATCGGCTAGAACAATCAATCGAGTTTAATCAAGCATAATAGAAAAGCAAAAAGGAATAAATCACATACCAAACCGAAGTCGAACTCAATCAAATAGAAGCAGCCGAAAGCTTCTCAAGAGACAATCGATCAACAAATCCTCACGTAATTATTAACTTGATTGATCGACAAAATCGGCAGCTTCAAAAAATTACAAAATCCTAATTTGGCGGAGAAGGAACAAAGGAAAACAATCCACCATTATATAGAGGAAAAGAAATAGGAACGGCCGATAAAAAAATAAAGAAGGCCAAAGTCATTTGTGTTTAATAAATTTGGGCCGGACTCTTTATTTAATATTGGATTAAATAAAAAATACTAGGATTTTGGTTTTCTAATTGTTTTTATTGTGTTTTTAATTAGTAATTTCTTTTTAAACGGTCGTAATTACTAGTCATGTGACTGGGACAAACACGTGGCGTAGTTTGAGAATTCGCAACTCAGTGGCTGAGTTGTGGCAGGGTTTTGAGCACAGAGTTAGGTCAGTCAGTAGCGAGTGTCGCGAGTTTACGTGTGTAAGCGTGTGACAACTTAATTTCTAGTAGAAACCTTGGGGGCAGCACGTAGGCAGGGTTTTGCTGAAGCTGGGTAAATTCTGTGTCGTTCTATTTCTGCATTTATTATTCTGCTATTATCTGTGCTACTACAATTCTGATTTATCTGTGTTGAAATAAATTTATAAGCTTCCACAATTAATTTTTATAATTAACAGCATCATCATATTCACCCCACTCTAGGGTGAAATCAATCCTGCAGAAGATCCCTTTTCTGAACCTTACATGCTGTATTTATTGACAAATCCTGAGTTGTTGGGCTTTTTGAATGGTATAGGCCATCAAGGCCTTCACCGAGACACACAACTCCACAATGCCGAGCCACATACCTCCACAATGCCGAGCCACATACCTCCAAAATGCCGAGCCACAGACCTCCACAATGTCGAGCCACTTACCTCTACAATGCCGAGCCACACACCTCTACAATGCCGAGCCACACACCTCCACAATGTCTAGCCACATACCTCCCCAATGCCGAGCCACTTACCTCCACACTACCGAGCCACACACCTCCACAATGCCGAGCCACACACCTCCACAATGCCGTGCCACTTACCTCCACAATGCCGAGCTACACCGGCCTTAATACAATGCCGAGCCGTATCACCAATGCCGAGCGACCCTGACCTGTCGAATGTCGAGCGACCTTCGTCCAATGCCGAGCCATCGCACCAATGTCGAACGACCCTGTCCTTACCAATGCCAAGTCCTCCACTAATGCTGAGCGAGGTTCGATGCCAAACGATATCCAATACCGAGCGATTTCCAATGCCGAGCGAGGTACCATGCCGAACGACATCCAATGCCGAGCGATTTCCAATGCCGAGAGAGGTACCATGCCGAATGACATCCAATGCCGAGCGACTCGTGATGCCGAATGGTGTTCAATGCCAAACGATGCCCAAGGCCGAACGATGCTTAGCGCCGAACAGCAACCCATGCCGAGCCACACATTATGCCGAGCGGCGACCAATGCCGAACCACGCCTTGTGCCGAGCGGCAACCAATGCCGAATCACCCTGCTCTCTCCTTAGTGCCGAGCCATGTACATCGAACCAATTCCTAACCGACCATCTATCCATCCAGATGTTTCCAGTCAATCGTATTCCAGTTTCGACAAATAAACAAACTTTTTGGTTAAATCTGCCTGTCCGAGCCTTGTAAAAAGGTGGGTTAACACTTTCCCCCTAAAACATGCCTTGCCGTTGAAAGGTGTGTTTTGAATAGCCTCAAATTCAGCATCCAATATCCATGTTTCATCCATATCCAATAACCAATAACTGAATCTAGGACTTCTTCGGGTCAGTATCCAAATCCCTTGCCGTTCATAGCCGATATTCATATCCGTAACCTCTCCGGGTTCTTGTCAAGCGCAATCCACATTTGACGACCGTGGTCCAGTGTCCCTGAACGTTGAGTAGTGCCACGACTTAAGTCATAAGCCAAATCCTAGTCGCTATGGACCCTTGCCGAGCATTGTCCATACTCGACGACCTGAAGCAGTAACCGATAATATAGGGCCTAAGTCCTAGGTCGAATCTTGGTTTCTCCGGACCCTTGCCGAGCATAGTCCATACTCGACGACCTGAAATAGTAATCGGTAATATGGGGCCTAAGTCCTAGGCCGAATACTGGTTTCTTCGGACCCTTGCCGAGCATAGCCCATACTCGATGACCTTTTAGCCAAAATCCAAAGGAAAATCTAATCAAAATCCAATCCGAAATCCAAATCCAACTAGAAAACCAGAAATCCATATCAAAAATTCAAACCAAAAAATGAGTAAAACAGAGAGTTCAAACCATACTCCAAAACCAAACTAGAAAAAGCTATTGTCCTAGTCAAAGGGAAATAACAGATTTCACAAACTGAGGCGTCTCGGCAAACCATAATCTCATAGCATGCCCGAGGATTATCTCCGACCCCGTACATGAGTAAGTGATTTAGTCGATTGCCCTGAGTTTGTTACTTATTCCAAACCATGAAGATTAGTTGATAACCAACAGGCCACCATTCCTAGGACTCATTCCTTATCGTTCAAGGTAGGCGGTGGCTGCTTTTGTTCCACCGCCGTATTCCAAGTTCCGACATATTGTCACAACTGACCATTCCTTATATGCTCCTTGATTATGTCCTTCAAATGCTGGTGACTATTAGTATCATGCCCGTCCAGGTCATGAAAAAGTCAGTGCTTTCCTGACGCCCTTTCTCGTTCTGGGGGCTCCCTCCTCGCCAGCCTTCGATACGGAAGGCGATCTTGAGTATCCAAGAATATCCACTCAAACGTTGCGTTCAATCCTGTGTAAGTGGATAACTTTGGTTCTCCCAGCGCTTCCTTTTCCCTTTATCCATGTCCTTACCCAAGCATTCGGCGAGTAGTCCTCCATCCTGAACCAGGTTTACTTCCTTTGACCTCATGTCCAAACATGCATCCTCTTGTCGGAGAATTCTCTCAGCTTCATGGAAGATTTCCCCAAGATCCAACGGTGGGTCCTGTATTAATGATACTTTGAAATTCGAATTATCTCTGACTCCTGATACTGCAGCCATCAGAACCATTGATGGATCCGGCCGATCCACCGAAGCAACTGCTGCATTAAACCAACTTAAGAATGTCCTAAGCGATTCGTCCGCCCCCTGTTTAACCGACGTCAACGTCATCACTTTCTGTGGCCTTTTTATGTGAACTCGAAACTGACTTAAGAACATGTCCAACAGTTCCGTCCATGTTCCAATGGATCCATCCTCCAGCAGCCTGAACCACATGGCAGCTATATCAGCCAAAGGGGGAAACATCGGGCCATAACCTCCTCTATTGCCCCCAGCACTTCCATATGCCTAGCGTACCTCATTAAGTGGTTGGTTGGATCCGTCTTTCCATTATACACTTCCAGAGTGGGCAGTTTGAAATCGGGAAGATTTCAGCCGTCTTGATGTTTTGGGTAAACGGACTTTTGTTGACTTCCTTTGAATCCCTATTTGTCAGACCTCCACGAATAGTCCACCTGATAATGTCAGCCAATCTGGCGTTTCCAACCAAGGGTTGCCCCTTTCCATGTTTCCAAACTGCTCACCAAGTCCCCGAGGAAATTCTGGCACGTATTCCTCATCGCGTACTCTTGTATTCTTATTGGCGTCGGGTCACATAGCATCATCCAGTATTCCTCAATGAACTTGTCCAACATTACCTGGTGGTGTGCCCCCAAGCCTTGGTCCATCCATATTTGTTAGTTGTTTGTTGATTGGGAACTACCCACTGTTGAATTACTCCATCCGCCTGCTGGTTGAATTCCTCTGTTCCAGTTCCTAGAACTTGAGCACTTGCAGTTCCATCTTGTCCAAATTGCCTTAGAAGAGCCCGCGTCATCTCTTCTTGCCGTTTCATCTTCTGCTCCTGCATAGAACTCATCATAACCTACAACTGTCCCGAGTTATGTAGACAGATGCATGATACTCTCCAGCTCTAGAAAAGGCCGCTTGACTTCCTTCCTGATTGCTCCTTTTCGCCGCTTGCTTCCTTGTTAGTGGTCTAGCCATTGCTTTCCAAAATCCGAGTTCCTAAGCTTTTCAATCTAAAATCCAAGCTCCAAAATTCCCAAGTGCTAGCTTTCTCGGTGAAAGCACCAAAATGTTAGCGTCAAAATTGGAACACCCAAATCCAGATGAAAGCACCAAATCACAATCACAACTCTCAGATAAGATGTATGTAGAGAGTATTAATATGAAGAATAACAGAAATAAAAATGAAAGCAGTAATGACACAGAATTTTTAGTGGTTCGGCTGACTCCGGCCCACGTCCACTCCAGAAATTTCCTTTTTATTGCTATAACAATCGATTACAATTACAAAATGGTAGACTAGCCTTTTCCTTTGGAAAGTAGAAAATCAGAGGACATAAGAGAAGAAGATCCCTTTTGTGAACCCTTACATGTTTGTATTTATAGACAATACTGAGTTGTTGGGCTTTTTGAATGGTATATGCCCATCAAGGCCTTCCACCGAGCCACACACCTCCATAATGCCGAGCCATATACCTCCACAATGCCGAGCTACTTACCTCCATAATGCCGAGCCCCTTACCTCCAAAATGCCGAGCCGCACATCTCCACAATGCCGAGCCGCACACCTCCACAATGCCGAGCCGCACACCTCCACAATGTCGAGCCACACACCTCCAAAACGTCGAGCCACTTACCTCCATAATGCCGAGCCATATACCTCCGCAATGTCGAGCCACACACCTCCATAATGCTGAGCCACTTACCTCCACAATGCCGAGCTACACCGGCCTTAATACAATGCCGAGCCGTATCACCAATGCTGAGCGACCCTGACCTGACCAATGACGAGCGACCTTCGTCCAATGTCGAGCCATCGCACCAATGCCGAACGACCCTGTTCTTACCAATGCCAAGCCGTCCACCAATGCCGAGCGAGGTTCGATGCTGAACGACTTCCAATGTCGAGCGACTTACAATGTCGAGCGAGGTGCCATGCCGAACGACATCCGATGCCGAGCGACTCATGATGTCGAACTGTGTTCAATATCGAACGATGTCCCAGGCCGAACGATGCTTTGCGCCGAGCGGCAACCCATGCCGAGCCACACATTTTGTCGAGCGGCGAAAAATGCCGAACCATGCCTTGTGCCGAGCGACAACCAATGCCGTATCACTCTACTCTCTCCTTAGTGCCGAGCCATGTACATCAAACCTATTCCTGACCAACTATCTATCCATCCACCTGGTTCTAGTCAATCATATTCTAGTTACGACAAATGAATAGTTGTTTTGGTTAAATCCGCATGTCCGAGGCCTGGTAAAAAGGTGGGTTAACAATAATAAATGATGTTTATTAAGAAAAAATAAAAATAATTTAAAATGAAACGATCACTTATAAAGAAGAAATATTTGGAACTATACAAAATGTTTTCATAAAAGATTTTTGGAAGATTATTAAGTACGAAGGGGTACATAATCATTTCATCATACAATTATGATCTAGGATTCGAGTTCGGAACATTGAGGTGTTTACACCAGTCCGAAAAAGGATCTATCATTCGATTCTTGACGGCAAACATAGATTAGGGTTTGTAGTTAGGTACTCGAGTTTTCTATCATAATTGAAAACTATGCAAGGAAAGCAAATGTTTCTGATCTAGAAGCCCGATTAAAGTCCATATTAGAAGGTCGAACTACTTTAGAAAATAAGTTGTGAATTCAAATAGGAGATCAAATCATATATTGCAAACAAATGATCTATGTATATCCTATGGAATTATGAGTAAATATAAATGTTTTGGGAGAACTTTTGTTTTGAGGTAATTTTGGGAATGAAATTCATTTAAGGGGGAAGTATGTAATGACCCGTAATTTTACCACTTTGAAACTGGGATATTTAGTTTATTTAAAATATTCAAATATAAAATTTTCAAACTTAATCATTTTATTTTATGTGAAAAATAAGAATAATAATTTTTTTTTTAGAATTTGGTTACAAAATCAAAAGGTATGGGTTTTCGTCAAAAAGTGACAAAATTCAGTTTTCGACAAAATTTATTATACATCGAATAAATGTTGTAAATGGTAAATAACTCTTTTTAATAGTTATATAATGATATGATAATAATATAAATTTGATTTATAATGATTTTATAAACATATATACTTGTATTATACAGGTTGACATATTTTGTTGTACGTTGGCAAATCAACATCGTCTTTTTACAATTAGATTTTAATATTATTTGATATTGTTTTATAACTAAAATAAACTTGTTTTAAATAATTAAATATGATAAGAAATTTATTATCAATTTTTGTTTACATAAACAAATAGTTTAACAAAAACGTCAAAATATGACCACAAAACATTTTGTCAAAATTCAACGTTTTGTCGATTTAAAGTTGTCATATCGCGTTGCACCTTTGTGTACATATTCTTATAAAGCATTATAACATATATGAAGTAATTAAAAAATAGTCAATCAAGTTTACTTTTGCTATTTAAGGTTAGGAAATTCTATAAATATCATTAACATGAGTAAACTAATAAAAACAAAAACTTGTCAAATAGAAGAAACATCATTATTACTTTAGTTTTCTTACTCCTTATGTGATAAGGACATAAAGTAAGGATTTGAAATGCATTAATGAGATAGTATGTTTTCTTTTGGTAGTGTGAAGTTTGGAAAAAAAATATCCAAAGGTCTTTTAGTAATTTAACAAGAAGGTAGTTTGGTAACTTACCACCTCTTTCTTTTCCTGTAAACACACAAGCATTCTTCTCATTCTTCACACGTCCATCTCTTCTTTTCTTAAGCTCTTCTTATTTTTTTAGATTTTTAATAGCTTCAATGCCTTAGAAAATAATAATAAAATATTAGAGAAAAAAATTAAAGAAAAAAATATAGTATTCCACCTCAAAACTAGTGCAAACAACCTCCTCTCCACCCCCATAACCAATAGCCTCCCTCCATCAACCCCAAGGCGGAGCACACCACCAAAGCATGGTTGTGCCTACCCTAGCCTAGGCCGAGCCTAAAAGAGAAAAAATGAGAAAGTTTTGGAAGCTTTGAAGAAAGGAAAATGGACGGAAGTATTGCCGAAATCGATTCAGAAATCTATGAAAAACATTGGCGGAGTGGAATTAATTATGAGTACTCAGTGTGTGACGATCCAGAATTTTGAACGTTTAAAAATGAAATATTTGATTGAATTTTAATATTTAGAAGTTGATTTAACTTGAATTTCAAATATCACTGTTTGATTGGCAATTGAATTTTTGAATATAATAATATGGAAGCGGGTAGAATATGAAATCTGAAATTCTAGGCTTGTTAAAAATATTTCAATGGCTTAGAAAATTCATATTGATAATCCTAGAGATAAAGAAAGCTTCAGAGTTGGATTTGAAAATATTTTGATTAGTTTTGTTATTATATCGTTTAAATCAATATTTAAAAATAGTCTTCCGAGGCACAGTCTCGGATATCGACGAGACCAATTCCATTGGATACATAATATTTTGTTATTATGGGATTTCAATTTTCATAGTGTCTGGAGTGATCATTTGGCCATACAGTAATAAAAAACGCTGAAAATTTTATCAAAAATTTAATATAATAGCTAGATCCAAAAAGCTATCTTTTGCATACAACCGAATTTGGACTCGGAACCTTTTCCATTGCGTTCAGAATGGGCGTATAACATTATAAACGCCTAGTAGCATGCCTCTATTAGCAATCAAGATTCTGAGTTGTGGAATCGAGACGGTTTAAAATTTGAATTCGAATTTAAATTAAATATTTATATACGTTTAACATGATCATATTTTTATAAGACAATTCTACACGTATCTTTTCTTATAACATTTGTCATATTCCTGGACACAAATTCGTTTTGAGAATTTACAAGAAAGAATTTTGTCTCATTTAAGGAAATAAAAGAAAAAAATATAATGAAACCACTTCGTTCAATATCAAAGAGGGAACGAAAATCTTCTTTCTTTTGAAATTAAATCTAAGGCTGATTCCTTTAATCCCTAATTCCCAATTCACATTATTTTACAAATCAAAATATCAATTTCCCTTTAGAATTAAAATCAATAGCCGCGCTCGTGAAAGAAAAAAAGAAAAAAAAAGAGGAAGCACGGAGAGGATCGCAAAATGGATCGCGATGGGATTAAAGTGGTGGTCTTGGCCCGCGAGGATCATGGCGGCACTGGTTCGTGCTTGTTCAAGCATGTGTATTAAGGAAATCGATTCGACAAGGTGTGTTCGTAAGCGACGACTCAAGGTTGGCTCAGCGCTTCGACATTGATCGAGGGAGCCGGGCGACGCAGCGGTTAGGGCTTCACGTTGGAGGGCGGCGCATCTCGTTGTCGTCGCGTAGAGGAGCTGCAAAGTTCGAGGTCGAGGCGATGTCGCGACTGCCTGCCTGTGTGCACCCGTGGGTTTTGAGCTGACGGTCGATTGAAGTGTTCATCTCTGGCAATGGTGGTCAGGTTTCGTTTCTAGTAAGGTATTTTATTTTAAATTTATTTAGTCAAATTTTATGTATGTATATATATTACAGAAAAAAGAAAAAAAATTTAACAGCAAAATATGCATATTGAAGGAGGACAGGTTTTTAAAGTAAAAGGAAATTTTTTTTAACAAATTTTAGATTTTGTTTAAAAAAATATATGAATTATGGTGAATAAATAGTGTAATTAATTTGTTTAAATATTTAGTTACCAAAGATAATTTAAAAAGGAAGCTAGTTTAAAATCAAAAATCAAATTTATCTGTTTAAAATAAAATTCATTGGTTAACTAAATTTATTAAATGGAAATTTATTTTTGAATTAAGTAGTTAGTTAGTTAAAACAATGTGGAATTTAATTGTTCGATTTGTTCAGATATTAATGAAATTTTATATAATATTTATACAAGGTCAAAATCGTGAAGAAAACTAGTCCGGAATGGAAATCGATTGCAAAATAAAAGGCAATGGTGAGATCTTCTCACTCAATCGGATTTTTCTGATTTAATTTTGAATAAAATTTAAAATTGTTGATTATGTGATTGTATGATAAATTATTATTAGTTGTATTGAATTAGACCCTACATGCCGCATAATAGCAAAGGATATTATATAAACACATACACCGTTATATTCCACTTCGAAGTGGAATTGGTATTATATATGTATTTGGAGTGATTGATTTCCTGCATTATATAGCAGAAGAGACCCAATGCGCCACATAATAGCGGATGATATTATATGAATCCCATATACCGCGATATTCCATCTCAAAGTGGAATTAGTATTTAACTGTTGTGCTAACATTTGTGGATGCAGGGAAATAGGATGGAGGGATCCAACTAGATTTCTCAAATATTTGAATTTGTTTCAATTTTGTGTGATTGAAATCGTTGAATGCTATAGTATAACCGAATATTTTTTTTGGTATCGTAGGATACCAGAAATAAATAAAATTTGATTTTTGAAATTTATAATAAATTCATTTAAAAGAATTGGGTGAATTCAAAAGAAGAAATTTAAATAGATAAAGTTTTATTTTTTTGAAAACTTATTGAATAAATTCCATAATATGGGAAAGATTTTAATAAATGGGTTTTGAATAATATGATTTAATAGTTGAAGAATTTATTTAAAATTCGGATTTTAAATAGATTGGAAGAGATAAGGGATTTATTTAAAAGGAAATAAATTTAGAATTGGTGATTGAAAATGGATCTTTGGGAAATTAATTTGAAATTTTATTTGGTGTTTGAAATAAATTTAGAAATCAATTTTAAATTTGATTTGGTGTTTAAAATAAAATTGAATTCAATTTGGAAATTGATTTAGTGTTTGGAAATGATTTTTGAAATCAATTTGGGAATTGTATATCAGTAGATATTTGGAAATTTAGATTCACAATGGGAATTTAAAAAGGAAAGGGAAATTTGTTTTAAAAATAAATGTTGGTTTATTTTTAAAAGTGTGGAAAGAAATTTACAGATTTGTAATGTAAATTTAAAATAAATCAAGAAGGATTTATTAATTTATTTTAACGAACTATTTTGGAATGGAAGTGCATTTTCCCTAGAAAGCCGAGTATATTTTTTTAAAGCAGCTTTAAAATACTAATTAAAAATTCTAAAGTTGATTTTTAAAAGGATGTTTGTGGAGAAATTAATTTCTTAAGTTGTTTTGAAAATCTTTAAAAGTAAAGATTTGTTTAATTAATTATAGAAGTGATTATTTAAAGATTTAATTGATATTTGTTTTAGAAAATGGTTATTTGAATAGTTATATGCTATCTACTAATTTTATTTTAAAATTAGTTTGGACTTGAAGTTTTATATTAGATATTGGTAAAAAGTTTTCATAATTAATATTTAAATAAATATTTAGAAATAGATTTTATATTTCCAAGTATATATGTTTGGATAAGTACTTAAAATTATTTTAAAGTATTTGAACTCGGCAGATTTTCAATGGAAATGAATAAATATTTGGAAATATATTCTTTGTAAGGAAAATGATTTGAAATTTGTTTTTAAAGGATTGAAATGTGGAAAATGATTTGAAATTTGTTTTCAAATAGTTGAAGTGTGAAAATATATCTTGCGAAGACATTTTGAAATTAAATAACTGAGAGAAAATTATTTGAAATTTGGTGATTGTTGTGAATTATTGATTGATAGTTAAGTAACGACTATCAATATTGGCCTTTAAATAGCGTTTGAATTTCGATGCGACTAGAGATCAGATTCCAAATGGATATTCGAAAACCACATCGAATCTTTGTGATAGATCTTTTATTTAAAAGATCAAAGTTTGGAAATTTGTTGTGATTTATTTGAAATCTGAATGAACACTTATTTTTAAAAATAAGCGCTCATTATTTGGATTAGCCGGGAGAGAACTTTGTGTCATAAAACACATTTCGAATAATGATACGATGAAATGGGATTTCATTTGAAGATGGTGTTGAAGACCGGGTATTTTAGAAAGCCAAAGGATTACCTATCAAATGTCTCTGCACCGGGTTGCTCCGGTATAGAGATTTTGTCACCCTTTATGATGGGGATTCCGGACGTGATTAGTGAATATCCAGAATGTAAGGGCTTCTTTGAAGTGCCTTCGGTTTCGTTCGATCCTGGAATGGACTTGTATGGATGTGTGTCTTACATTGTACTTTGAGATGTAAAGCTGGTTTCTATCAAATACATTTCTATTGGTGGCGGGGAATTTATTCTCTTAGCTTAACACCCTACTCTAAGACGTATGAGCTCAGAGGTTTTGTAGTTGATGGTTACTAGTGATACATTCCCAATTGTAATGTGGCATACGAAATGCTGCTGTTCATTTGTTGATCGAAGCATGGCTTTGTGAAAAGTGTAACTTTGTGGACGAGGCTTCGTCGGACCTCACAACCTAGAAATGGTCAAAACGAGAAGGATTCGGAAAGGTTTTTTGGGGGTAGCGCCCCCTGAAGGTACGTCATTTCCTTCTGGAAAAGGGTAGTATCAGGGTATGGAGCCTAGATATTTTACCTATGTTGTTGCTGCAAATTTATTGTACATTGTGGTTGTTGCTTTGTGGTTGTGAATCCTCGGATAAAGGTCGCAAACGACCGGGGGATGGCATACTCGTGTAGTAGTTACCTAGTTACAGAGGTAACTCGGCCTTGTGTTCGTAGAGATCGGTTAGGTTCTCGGGGCGTCCCTCCAGAGGCGTACCCATGTAGCAAGGAAGTTCCTTAGCCTGACCATTTATTGGCAATCCAATCACCAATATGCGCCTTGAACGGTTTAAGTTGTAGAACCTGCCATCTAATATGGTAGCTATAGTAGGCATACTATAATGGTACGTATGGTGGCTAAGATTAATATTATACTTGCAAATGTTTTCCACTGTGCACTAATGATTATATTAAAAAGAATTTTGCGTATCAAGCATGTTTGACTATCATAAGGAGAAATCTCCCCCAAGTGTGCGATTGCGTTGTGTGTGTGGGCCGGGAGGCCTAATAGTAGTTTTATTTTCCAAAAGCATAGCGGAATTCTTTTCTTTTTCTTTGTGAAAATAACTGTTTTTAAGATCTCACACCAGTCCCATGACTGACCTAGAGTTTATTGTTCGCATTCTAAACTCTAGGTGCCCACAATTTTCTAGAAGCACAGCCTTGAGTCGGGTTATCAGTAATTCGGGAGCGAAGTCAAGAAGTTGTTGTGGAGATCTGGAGTCCAAGCTGGATGGCGAGAAGTATCACTTATATTATATAGTGTCTGATGCATTTGGGTTGGCGCAAGTCAAAATTATCATGTAAGCAAGTTATAATAACTGCCAGTGTTGTATTGTGTCATTTTAACCTCTGATAATGTGATGTATAAACTAATATAGTTCTTTGATTTAAAGATATTCAATTATCTATTATATATTATTCCGCTATGAAATGTGAGATTCTATTATTGTTTTTGTTTCTTCTTCTATCTTCTTCTTCTTTAACCCTAACGGTTCGGTTTTCTGGCATTCGACTGTGCAGCATTTGATACAGTAGACGTATTAATGTCGACTTTCGGACATCGCAAAATTGGATCATTGCAAATGTGGTATCAAAGCATGTCACGACACGTCCTTTTCTCCCGCTCATACGTGAACACTAACAGACTGAACGAAACCCATCACCGACCTCTTCAACCCCAATGTCGTATCCTTCTCATGCCACCAGAAGTCGATCGGAACCTACCACAACGAAGCCTACTACGCCACCCATCATTGGCCTAAACCCGGTCGAACTTGATGGCCCTTACACCTCGAGATTTGCAATCGAACAGAAACCCTATGTCGCCAAATCGAGGAAGATCCAAGGCCATAGAACGAAAACCCACCGTTGGATATGTATTACTCAACGAGTACTCCAAACTTCTAGTTAAACATTTTTGCTAAAACATGATGGAGGAATTGGAGATGAAAGACGACGCCTCTCGGCCATTAATACATATCGTGGCGGCTGAGAGAATAAATGAGGATTTCGGCCCTAATAATGTATTTATATAATTGTTATAAATATTATTTTAATATTAAATCCACTTTTAAACAATATATTCAAACGAACTCCGAATCAGACATGCCGCCAGTCGATTATAAGATTTTACCCACGTTCCGAACACAAAGGAACATGTTTCAGAGGCTACTTCAATCATATGTGGAAGATAGCTTTCCGAATTGATTTAAAATATTAAATTCTCGATTTAATTTCAAAGCGTTTCTCACCTGTATGAACAAACGGTAACTCCAAATGCTACAAAGTTTGAAATCCGATAATAATACACTATTACGGATCTAATGGAACCTGTTTCGTCAAATTCTGAGACTGTGCCCTGTAAGGCTATTTTAACTCGTCGATCAGTTCGAGCGATTTCCAAAATCGTCGATATCACTTAAAATTTTACTTTAAAATTTTTACTAACTCTATTATAAATCATATAGAATTTATAATCATATTTGAAATCATTCTGATTTAATTTAAATCGTAAAATCCGATTATTTGTATTATCACTACATATTAAATTCCATTATTTAATTAATATAAAAATTCCAAATTTAACTTATCGACTTTTGATACCATTCAAAAGTCCAATATTAAAATTCAAATCAAAATGGTCTTAAAATAAATCTTAGAAACCATTTCCATAACCATTTATATCCAGATTCACCAATTATCCCAACTCCAAATATTAAATTATTCTTATTCAAATCCACTTAAATTATCATACTTGAAATTTTAACTAATTTCATTAATCTAACCAAAATCTTCTTATTTCAAGTCAAATTATAATTCACATTCAATATTTAAAATGAATTAAATGTTCAAAATCTACCGACCAAAATTCTGGGTCTTTACATTCCTCTCCCCTTATAAAAATTTCATCCTTGAAATTTGTTAAGGTAGAAAAATGCTTCCACATCCGTTAACTTACCCAAATTCACTTAATTAAAACTCACATTCACTTCCCAAAACTTTTTAGCTTAAGCCAAAACCATTTGCATTTATTTCTAACTCAAAAGCCTTGTTTTCAACATCATTTCAAAACCAACATTCCCAGTTAACCAAAATTTTCAAAATCCCTAAAAAATTTATAACTCCCAATTTTTTTTGAAAATTTTGACAGCATCTCTTTTGTACGGAGAGCGTTTTACAATATCATAATTATAATAAATATATATACATTGACCCACACGGTCGGAAAACAAAATATACCACAATATATCACAATATATTATCATATTCCATTTTTATTGCGCAGGCGTACCTTTGATTAGCATTTTAAAAGCAAGCGGCTAATTAATACTGCAGTTACACGCTCCAACTCTATCGATTGTCTCCCGTACCTGTACTTACTCAAACAAGCACATAAGTTTTCAATAAAATGACAACCTTCCATTCATTAATCTTATCCAAACACATCAATTGCATAGCCCAAACAACAAATTTCATAATTCAACAAGTTGACCATCTTTATAAGAAACCACAAGATTCAACACTATTTTAATTCCTTTACAAAACTATATTTCATTTACTCTACTCTAAAAGATTTACAACCAAGTTTGCTACATTCAATTCATATTTACTACGACCAACTCAAAGTCACTACAATATGATCAACATATGCCTACTTATATAAATTTACTTTTATGCAACTCCAAATTGATCCACAATCAATTTTATCTCTAATTTGATTTATTTGCATCATATTCATAATTCACTTCATTTATACATAAATCCACTAAATTAAATTCCGACCCATTCCAATTTATTCAAAAACCACTTATTTACTTCCTTTAAACAATTTACTTCTGTTTACAACAAAATGACAAATTTTCTATACAAATTTAAATGTTATTCATGCAATGACAATTACTTAAGCTTATAGCCATTTTAAATTAATTCCAACTCAATTTATATTAATTTTATTCGATTCTGCATTGTTCACAATCCAAACATTCTTATTTCATTGCAATTATTAAATTAAATCCATATGCTTACATTTCCATTTCATTAACCATACAGGTTCATTCAAAACCAATTTATAAGTTTGACAACAACCCTTCTACAATTTCTTAAGTTACTTCAACTCCAAAATATCTCTATTCCTTCTTACATTAATTCTGCTTCATTTTAATTCGATTCTCGTCAAATCAAATTCCAATCCATTACAAATTTCAATTCAACTAGTTTACTTACTCAATCCATTTTAAAATTTAATTCACCTTCTAAATTCATTCTGAATTTATTTATAACATGACCATTCCGATTATTCTAAACCAAAACTAGATTTTATTTTACTTTTTAAATTTTTAACAAGCTACCAAAATTTTATTCATCCCATTACTCTTTTCATTTAATTGAGCTTAAGCTAAATTCATCTTCAAACAATTCTTTTGAATTTAGTTGAGTTAGAATTATTTCTTTTAACATCAACTAAATTAAATCTTCTTTCAATTCAATTCTTTTCCAAATATAATTCAAGTTCAATAAATTTTATTTAGCCAACTTAAATTCATACCATTTCCTTTTACTAATTTAAATAAGAATTTAATTCCATTCAATATTATTTATAACACAACTGAATCTCCATTTCAACTTAATCCAAATTCAACTCAATTCCTTTTAATTTAAGTTAAATCCAGTTTTTATTTCTCCATTCAGTTTAAATTTTTACCTTCTAATATATAAGTTCAAAAACTTATTACTAACCTAAGTCCATTCACTTTTTATATTACACTTTGCCTTACCTCACTTTACATTTCATTTAGGAATTAAATTTTGAATTTCCCATAAAATGTCAACCATTTTATTTAGGTTCCACACTTCATTTCTCTATTCATAATTTCACCCACTTATTTATTTAAAGTCTTATATTGCTCATTTTTAGTCCATTTACATCAAAATCAAAATTCTAGATTATGTATGTAACACTTAATAGCTTAAGTGTATAAATTTCATAACACAATTATAACCGACAATTATAATCATTTTTCATTTCATCTTTATATTCAATTTAATACAATTCCAATTTTACTTAACTTATCCTGAGTTAAATTCAAATATGTTTTATTCACTTCCATATACTCAAGTTAAATTTTAATTTCAGGATTAACATTTTCATTTTCCTTCTTAATTAGATCAACTTCACTTAAAAGTTCAATAGTTGATTTATCTTAACTTTACACATTATTTAAATAGAATTTTCCAGTATTCAATTGCCCAGTTTTATTTCAAAACCATTTCGAAATAATAATTAACACATACCCACTTGGTATATCAAATCAAATCTCCGGATTCCAAAACAACTAGTTTTTTCCAAAACAAATTCCCCTTTTGAAATTTCTGAAACAACTTGTATACCCAACAAATCCAAACAAATATCATAACGAAGCTCCACGGTAGCAATCCATCACTTTTGAAACTCGAAAATGAATACTGATGATGTGGCCGTCATCATCAGGATTATTTTCCAGCGACTGAAGTGAGTTCAGTGCTTCCTTACTACCATAAATTCCCTTTCAAAACAATTTTCATTCAAAACTATTTCCCAAAATAATACCCTAATTATTTCCTTCAAACTCATTGGGAAAAATTTCAAACATTGCCAAGATTTTAAATTCCCAAACCCTTTGTTTAAATCCATTTAGACCTTTTTCAAATTTTTCGGGATTTAAATTCTGGTTAAATCAAATTTTAGTTAAACATATAGAATTCTACATGGTTATAAACCATTCAAGTTTTAGATTCTTATTTGATTATAATATTAACAACCAAACATCCAAATGTATATATAATTTCATAAAAGTATTTCTTTTATTTCAAAATATAATTTTAGGTAAAATTATTTCATTTACCCACTTTAAAAACATTACTATGTCGGTTTATCTTGTTTAGGAGTTTAGAAACCCCTATCGATACGGTGGTTCTTCCCATACCGATCAGAATTCATAAACACTCAACAATAAGTCAACACAGTATAAAAATAGTTTTATATCCACTAACAAGTACGCGCTCATAGCTATTAATACACTCAACTCATTATAGAGTACTATTGACTCTGTTTAATGAGTAATTTTCCCACCAAAGCCATGGTTATCGCCAACCTAAGCTCTGATACCACTGTCACAACCCGTCCTTCTCTCCCGCTCATACATGAATGCGAACATACCGAACGAAACCCATCGCCGACCTCTTCAACATCAATGTCGTATCCTCCTCATGCTACCAAAAGTCGATTAGAACCTACCACAATGAAGCCCAATACGCCACCTATCATAGGACTAAACCCGGTCGAACTCGATGGCCCTCAATCCTCGAGATTTGCAAACGAACGGAAACCATATGTCGCCAAATCAAGGAAGATCAAAGGCCTTAGAATAGAAACCCACCGTTGGATCTATAGTACTCGACGAGTACTCCAAGCTTCCAGTTAAACATTTTTGCTAAAACACGATGGATTTATCAAGAATTGGAGATGAAAGAAACGCCTGTCGGCCATTAGTACATATCGTGGCGGATGAGAGAATAAACAAGTGTTTCAGCCCTAATAACATATTTATATAATTGTTATAAATATTATTTTAATATTAAATCCACTTTTAAACAATATTTTCAAACGTACTGCAAATCGACATGCCGCCAATCAATTTTAAGGTTTTACCCATGTTCCGAACACAATGGAATATGTTTCAGAGGCAAATTTAATCATATGTGGAAGATGGCTTTCCGAATTGATTTAAAATATTAAATTCTCGATTCAGTTCCTATGCGTTTCTCATCCGTATGAACGAATGGTAACTCCAAATGCTAAATTTGAAACCCGATAATAATACACTATTATGGATCCAATGAAACTGGTTTTGTCGAATTCTGAGACTGTGACCTGAAAGGCTATTTTAACTCGTCGATTAATTCGAGCGATTTCTAAAATCGTTGAAATCACTTAAAATTTTACTTTTATAATTTTACTAACTATATTATAAATCATATAGAATTTATGATCATATTTGAAATCATTCTGATTCAATTTAAATCCCAAAATCCAATTATTTGTATTATCACTACATATTAAATTCCATTATTTAATTAATATAAAAATACCAAATTTAACTTATCGAATTTGGATTCCATTCAAAAGTCCAATATTAAGATTCAAATCAAATTGGTCTTAAAATAAATCTTAGAAACCATTTCCATAACCATTTATATCCAGATTCACCAACTATCCCAATTCCAAACATTAAATTATTCTTATTCAAATCCAACTGAATTACCATATTTGAAATTTTAACTAATTTCATTAATTTATTTAAAATCTTCTTATTTCAAATCAAACTATAATTCACATCCAACATTTAAAATGAATTAAATGTTCAAAATTTGATGACCAAAATTCCTGGTCGTTACAGAGCATTTGGTTAAGCGACAACCATGACTTTGTTGGGTGTTACTCGTTAGAGATAGAATCAGTAGTATTCTAGAATGAGTTTGAGTGTAACAATAGATATGATTGCGTATTTTTTGGTGAATATAGAAAAATTGTTTTATATTGTGTTGATTGGTTTGTTGAGTGGTATATGGATTCTGGTCGGTATAGTCTATACAACTCTATTGATAGGGATCTCTAAACACTTGTACAGAACAATTCGACACGATATTGTTTTAAAACTAGGGTAAACGAAATAATTTTACCCAAACTATTTTCATATATGAAGGAAATAATTTTTCTTAATTATTATAGTAGTATATGGTTGCTCGCTTGTCAGGAAGTGATAATATTGACGTATTATCATTGATTATTAAATCAGAAATTGAAATCATAACTTAAAGCTAAGAAATAAAATTCATATACAAATGTAATTTGAGTGTAAATTGTAAATGTGATTTGTAATTGGAAATGGAATTCCAGAAGAATGTTTTAAAAAGAATTTGAAAGAATTTGTACATTTTTGAATATGGAAATTAAATCCCATGAGTTTGGAAATGATTTTCAAAGGTTTTGGAAAAAAAATTTAAAGGGATAAAAAGCACTAAACTCTTTTCGGTCACTGGAAAATAATCCCGATGATGATTGCGATATCATCAGTGTTCATTTTCGAGTTTCCAGAAGAGGAATTGCCGCCAAATGTTTTAAAAGGAAGTTGTTTGGAACACTAGATATGGTTTTGGAAATTCAAATGATAATTTGAATTGATTTCAAAATTGATTTTGAAATGTTGGAAAGACTTTGGAATCTGATAAAAATAGTTATAGAATAAAATTTATTAAGGTGAGAAATAAAATTTTGAATGAATAAATAAATTAACAATTCCAAGTAAATGAAAGTGAAATTGAATGTTGGAAATCATTTCGAATTTGTAAGCAAATAGATCTGGAACTGAATTTGATTTGTGATAAACAAAATAAAGTATTGAAATAAAATTAGTAAGTGAAACTAAGTGAAGGAATGATAAAGAAAACATGGTTAGAAATGAATTAAATTCACATGGAATTGGAAATCCAGCTTAAATAAAAGTATAGATAAACCAAAATGGTGAAATGAAAATAAATATGAGAAGCGTACAGAATATTTATATTAATTTAAGGAAAAGATGTTGAAAATTCTTAAGAAAAATTTGGAGTTTAATAAGTTAATGATCGAATGAAGATTAAAATAGAAAATTGTGTAGTGGCGATTTTGAATAAGTTTAGTGAAATGAAAATCAATGTGAATGAGGAAAACGAAAAATAATTGATATAGCCACTAACCAATTGGAATTAATACATAGGATGTACGTATATTATTTTATTCGCATAGCGATTTGATCTAGAATTACAGCACAGAATTTCGAGATAGTTATATCGATCCGAGTTGGAATTTTCACTCGATTTTTGACGACGAACCTGGATATGGATTTTTGGTTGGTTCCAGAAATTCTCTATCATAGGTTACTGCCATGTAAGGAGAATAACGATTTCTGATCAAGAAACCAGATCTGAGTCCGCACTAGGAATCGGGTGGACCATACTAGTTTGAAAGTGAAATTGTGTGATCGAGTGAGCGATCAAATTTAATATTGCGTAAGAATGATGTATGTATATCGTACGGATTTGAATGAAATACATATTGATACTTTTATAAAGGAATGTGCAAAAATGATAAGCAGCATGTGACGCCCCACCTCTACACCCACGCTAGCCAAGGACAATACGGTGTAATGCCATCAACTAGCACGGAGAATGAGGTCGTTGATGAGCGACCGTCTGTATAATTTCTTTGTGCGAGTACCGATACGCCAGATAAAATATAACTTGCATTATTTTCAAGTGGAAGTCCGACATACCGACACAAACTCAAAGCTATTACACAGTGGCTATAATGTCTTCGGAAACAAATATAGAAATAAACATAACACAAATCAGTCACAGATAATTCATATCACAAAGGCGGAAATAGATATGAATATATATAACACATAAAAGTGTTCATCAGAGTATTGATCTAACAAGATCCACAATATCACAAAAGAATAGATACAAGTGCTAGACAAAAGAATATGTATACATCCAGGAGTCTATATCTCAAATTGTACACAACCAAAAACTACAAGCTAAGTAGTTAACCAAAAGATCAGATGATGGTCCGATAAGGTGGCAAGCAGAAGCACCTGTAAAATCTCAGTCTGACCCGAGCATTATTAAGAAGAAAATAATAAACGGATCAGTCTAGCTATAATTATCAGATAAAATGAGATATAAGAAGAGACGTAATAAAAACGTATGATAACCAAAAAGCCATACTGCGGCAAGTATACATTAGGAAATCAACAAAGGAAAATCACACAATTATCTCCCGAATCTCATAGCTCAAAAAGAATGTCATATTCTTTATTTAATTCACCAAGCCACAATAAATGACGTACACAACAATGCCAATTGTAAAAGTTGGTGAAACATAAATTCCAGAAATCATCATATAGAAATCCAAAAATCACAAGAAAAGGGTTGGCCAAGACATTGATGTAGTGCAAACGGTACATCCAATGAATCCAAAAGCAAAGACATTGATGTAGTACAAACGGTACATCCAATGAATCCAAAGCAAAGACATTGATGTAGTACAAATAGTACATCCAATGTATCAAAAGCAAAGACATTGATGTAGTGCAAACGGTACATCCAATGAATCAAAAGCAAGACATTGATGTAGTGCAAACGGTACATCCAATGTATCAAAAGCAAAGACATTGATGTAGTACAAATGGTACATCCAATTAATCAAAAGCAAAGTCATTAATGTAGTACAAACGGTACATCAAATGAATCAAAAGCAAAGACATTGATGTAGTGTAAACGGTACATCCAATGAATCAAAAGCAAGACATTGATGTGTGCAAATGGTACATCCAATGTATCAAAAGAAAAGACATTGATGTAGTACAAACGGTACATCCAATGAATCAAATGCAAAGTCATTGATGTAGTACAAACGGTACATCCAATGAATCAAAAGCAAAGACATTGATGTAGTGCAAATGGTACATCCAATGAATCAAAACACATTAAAAGTACATGGGATGCCAGCCCACAAAGAAATGAGACGAAGCTCAATGAATTGAGGTACGGACCTCCACATAGACAAAGAGACATCGCACATTGCTAGTCTAAACCATAAAATGATCATCATCGATCATCAGGAAGTGTCAATTACAGTAAGCTATTAAATATATGAGCTTAGCTTCATGTCCCATAACCACTAGCTTATCTTAAATATTTACGAACAAATTGTAAATCTCCACTAGAAAATTGTCACAAGAGATTCGATCGAACAAGTCCAAGAATTAACCGACGAAATAAACGCAAGCGTTTCATACCACTTGTTTTACTAAGTCGTTTAATTAGATTTCTCATACAAGTGAGGTAGAGGTTTGTGCGTACTAATAGATTGGAAATCAGTTTGAGAAAACAAAATTTGTTATAAAATAGTGTTGAAATCATTTGAAGAAAGAGTTTTGATATTTACTACTAGTATAGAAAACCTTTATATTTTAAAGTGACAAATCATAGAAGTGATTGTAGAAACAATCAATCATAAAAATTCACATTCGAAGACGTGAATAAAATCCAAAGAGATCGATAAAGAATCCATCGAAATAGATACTCAAAAATCCATAAAATCGACTGAGAAGCCCAAGATAGTTTGTCTCGAAGAATGGTCAACTCAGCATCTCAACCAAGCAAGTTCTGTTGAATGTTTTTCAGATAAGATCCCCAACGGAGGGGGATCCAGGGGGTGGCAACCCCCCAAGGTGGGGGTGCGGTGGCAACGCCCCCGCTACGGGGTTCGACCTGACCGGTCAGGTCGCGGTGGTCCAGGGGGCAGCGCCCCGTCCAAAATGGTACGACCTAGTGAGCACCTAAGGGAGGATAGGATCGAGCGACCTAAAGGGGCACGCGACCTAAAGGTCGTGACCTAGTGGTCGAGCGACTTAAGGGGGTACGCGACTTAAGGGAAACTCGCGACCCAACTTGGCCGAGCTAAGGTAAGGTGCGACTCAACCAGGTGAGCGACCTAAGGAAGACGAATGACTTAAGGAAGTAAGGGGTCGAGCGACCTACGAGTTTAAGGGGTCAAGCGACCTAGAGGTGTTTGCGACCTAACGACCTAAACAAGGTCGAGCGAGTTAAGGTGATGTGCGACCTAACGTGTCACGCGACTTAATGAAGGCAAGGCAGAGCGAGTTAGGGTGATGCGCGACCTAACAGTTGCACAGGTCGAGCGACCTAAAGGGTTGCGACCTAACGGTTTTCGCGAGTTAAGCAAGGAAAACGACCTACTGGTTGCCAACCTAAGAGGGAATAAGGTCCAACGACCTAAGGGTTCACGCGACCTAGTGGAACACGCGACCTAAAGGGTAAACGACCTAAGGTCACGCGACCTAACGAGGTAGGCAAGGCCGAGCGACCTACGACTTATGACCTTACGACCTAACTCCAAAGACGTTAGAAATGGCTAGAACGAACTACGACCTAAGGTCCATACGACCTACGACCTAAGGTCTATACGACCTAACTCCGAAGTGAAAATTCAAGGCAGTGCGACCTAGCGCGATAACACGCGAGCGACCTAAGAGTTAGGTCACGAGCGACCTAACTCCGAACACAGAAAAATGGCCAGAACGACCTAAGTGCAGAAAATTCACCAAAACGCTAAAAATTGGAGTTTCTCGCCAATCCAATCCAAACCAAATGCTAATATGCATGCAAAAATGATAGGGAATCATTCCCAACAGTCCAATATAGTTATAAGCTAAAATTGTGAGATAAAAATCTCACCTTTGCACCAAATATCAATGAAAATGAAGCTTTAAGCAAGCAAGAATTAATCCCTCTTCTATCTAAGCACAAGAAGCTTGAATCCAATGTCTTCTTCTTGAATTTGGAGTTGAAAGATGGATTGCAATTGAATTTGAGTTTTGGAATTTTAATTTCCCATTCCCTCCACCATTTTTGAAGAAGCTTGAAGGCTTAGGCAAATAGAAATGAAGTTATGAAGAGGAGGGGTGAAGGTTAGGTCTAATAGGCTAAAAGCCCAATCCAAAGTCTCAAGTGAAAAAGTAGCGAAATTCCACTATCTCCAAACATATCAATGCTTATACTTAAAAATAGTTGTAAACAGCATTTCAAACTCAATGGAAGTGGTCTCGAGTCCTAATTCGACTATTTGAAAAAAGTAGCTTTTCGGACCAAAATCCGACGAACGATAAAATATTTAAATATACAATTGATAAATATGCGGGTTGTTACACAGCACATACAGGTGATTTAAATGCAAAGGGAATTGGATTTTGATTTTAAAGACAAAATTTAAATTGCTCGACAAAAAGGCATATTCAAATTTTAGTATGAAATTTGATGACTTTCTTGTCTAGCCGCTTGTCGTTTTGTTTTCTTTTTGAGTCTGGGGGCCCGTGGCGGCATTTTGTAGTCGTACCGAGCTAGCCACTGTAACGACCCATAAATTTAGACAATTAAATTTGTTAATTAAATAAAATTTTGTAGTTAAATTTAGTAGAAAAAATGTTATAAATTAATATTGAAATGAACACTAAAATAAAATGTAGCAATGGTAATTAAAACCTATTTATTAGTAATTTGAGTAAAACTCTGATAAATGGAGTAGTGAAAGGTTTATACCTAGATATAAATTGAATATGAGAAATTAGAGATAAGTATTGTATTGATTAATGTAATAAAACATGGTTAACAGTAATTGGATGTAAATTAAGGAAATACATTATTGCAAGTAAATAATTAATGAACGTAAATGAACATTCCAATTAATATAGTGATTCAAATGTTATGACTTAGTTTTAAATGAAATATAGTATAAACAGATGCAATCAGTGTATTAATGGATGAAATAATATATTGATTTATTTGTTACTGAATGTAAATTAATGCAGTTATGTTAATGTAAGTTAATAAATTATTAATTTAACGCAATCTAAATTAATTAAAGTAACTATAAGGTCATAATTTGTGTATCTAGTAAATTTGGAAATTTAATTCCAATAAATGTAATAAAGTACTAGAAATGTATTTTGTTTTCATAAGATAGTATAAAGGAAGGTAAACTTGTGATCTAGGTATGAAATAATAATCAATAATGTAATGTTAGGTATGTAAAATAAATAGAAACGTGAAATTCTCATAAGTAATAAATTGGAAAAAGGGAATGGACTAAGGTTTGGTCTTAAAACCTTAATTAATGTGTTTAATTAACAAGACTTCACATTTGAAACATATCCATTAATACAAATAAAAATAATTAGGGGTATAAAGAGTAATGTAATGAAAAAACCAGCATTAACTATGTTATTTGGAATTTTGGATGGGTATAGAGATTGTAATCAAATAAAAACAATTTATTTGAATAAACATTCAATGATTGGAGTAATTGCAATCAACTGAAATATAATATTTACATATTACGTAAATATTAATTTAGGTGAAATTGAAGATATTTATGTAATAAAGTATGAATCCGATGTTAATTTTATTAATAAAACGACAATTGGTTGAATAAAAAGGAATGCAAAATAAAGTTTTATCTATATGGGAATTTAATGTATGATAATAGTATTAATTTCAATTAAAGGTAATTAGATATTATGTTAATTGGATTTAGTTCAAATCGGTAAATATTAAGAACCAACATTTAAAAGCATTGTTAACTATATTCTTATTGTAGAAAGACTCGAATAACAAGGGTGAAGAATTTAATAAATGGATTGTGGAGTTTTACTTTATAATTTCTAAATTTAATGAAATCGAAATTAATTATTAAAATTGAGGTTAACATTGGAATTGATGAATTAATCAACTCAAAATTGACATTTAAATTTGTTTAAATCATTGTGAATGATTGTGAAATATAAAGTGATAAAATTTGTCAATTAAGGAGTTTAAATTTTAAAATTTGATTTAATTAATTTATTTTCAATTTATTTAATTAATATAAAAATATCCATTTTGGCCACTGACTAGGATTTCGACGAAACCAGTTCCATCGGATCCGTAACGGTGAATTGTTGTAGGATTTCAAGTTTCATACTGATTTTAGCATAAGTTCTTCATACGATGGAATTTGGACTTGAAACTTTTTCCATTGCGTTTAAAATATTTTAAAACATCTATTTTGATATATGGGTTAACCCATTTTCGTTCCGGAGTCGAAACGGGCTTTTTGGGCCATTTTGTCGTTAGCGCGTATATCTATCTTATCGATTTTTTCAAATGTCAACCCTTCCTATATATATATCCTGCTATAGACACTAACAGCCTCTGTTCCTCATTTCAATACGTACAGAAACTTCTGTCCTCCTCTTCCTCAATGGCTGTAAACCCTAATTCACCCAATTCAAAAATCAACTTCGAAAATCCAAACTCCTCAGAAAAATTCAAAAAAAATATATGTTGAAGCTCTCGAGGAGAAAAAGCCAATTTTGCTGTTCGTTTTTCGATCTGGGTTTTCGTTTGACCAGAAATTAAGGAAGAAGTTTCGGCCATCCGTAGGCCACCGTCGCATTCAACGGTGGTTTTCGATATCTTTGCGATCAAAAAACGCTGCGCTGTAGGGCTCGTCGAGGAGGGCTTGGGGATGTAGTCGCTCGCCTAAAGGATGTCAGATTTTGCCAAAAATTGGCGATCAAATTAGCGACGGCGCGGTGAGCAGATGGGGCCGGAGGTGGCCGTGCTCGCGTGGTGGGGTCGGCTGAAGGAGGCGAAGAGCATGGAGACTCTAGATCGATGGCGCAAGATGGAGGCGGCGTTTCGATCGAATGAGTGGCGGCTGAGTTTTCGTTCTAGCGTTCGAATGGGTTAGGGTTTCACGAGCGCGTGAAGATGGGGGGCAACGTAGCAATTGGGAGATGTGAGTTGTATTTTATTTGTTTATTTATAAATTTTGATTTCAAATTTTCAAATGCGTATAACTTTTGGGTACGAACTCAATTTCCTATGCGGTTTTCTCCGCTAGGTTCATAATGGAATTTCGGGCCTTATGGTGCTAGTTTGGACGGATTCTGACACTGTTGAATTTTTGGATTTAAATTGGATTTGAATTCAATTTAAATTCAAAAGGTGAGTGTTTTAACCCACTCACAACTTCTAAAATTTCTTATGTTTGTTAAATTAATTTGTAATGAGTTTAGAAATTAATTTATAACTGTTTGGCATATTTTCAATCATTATCCCAGTTAAATTAAATTAATTAAATTGTTGCTTATTTATTTATTGCATATAAACTGCCAGTTAAATTTTTTATTTTTTATTTATTGCATATAAACTGCCAGTTAAACAGTTAATTAAATTAATGTTGAATATAAACTGCTAGTTGATACCTATTGTTTATTATTCATTATATATTGATGTATTGTTTGTATTGGATGATGATTTTGATGAATGGATGTATGATTTTATGATGGATGAATGGATGTTTATTTGTATCATCATAAACTGCAAGTCATTTTGCATTTTACTGCATTCGGGGTTGCGGTTTGAAATGATATATAATCGTAAAATTTTATTTTTAAATTGCGGATTGAAATGGTAAATATCTGTATCACTTGACCATATGATAGAAAATTTTATACAGACACCGTCGGTCTATATATAAAATATTTGAAAATGATTTCTATGGTTTTTGGAAAGGAATATACGGTTTAATAAATACTAAAATTTTGGTGTTATAAAAATATTATTTCTATACATATAGACAGTTAAATTCTTGGATTTAAGCTATGTATAAAATTGTTTAATAAAAATGAGTTTGATAATGGAGTTTAATTGTTTTATAGTATATGGTTAAGTACCTACCTAAGATATTGTATATATAGAGTTTTTAAATGACTTAAATGAAATTTAAGTTGGAAGAGAAATATGATATTGGTTTAAATTTAATTATTTAAGAATTGTACTTGAATAAAATTTTGATTTAAAAATTTAAATAAAAATGGAGATTTTAAAGGGTATGATTCTTATAACTAGATTTGGTTGAAAGTGATTTAAATGAATATAAAGTTGAGATAAATGAATATATCAAGTTAAATATATTGAAAGTATATCCAGTTGTTTGAAGTTAAAGGTTTTACTTTAATTATATTGGAATTATTAAGTAAACATTTCAAATCTAAATAATAGCCACTGAATTGATATATATGAAATTATCAAAGAATTAGTTGAAATGGTAGAATATATAAAGCTTTGAAATATATGGAAATTCGAAATGGTCTATTAGAGGTTCAAATCGGAATTTGAAAATTTAATTGTGAAATTAAAGAAGATATTTTATTATAAAATAATTTATTATTTAAACCATTTAAATATTTGAAGTTATGTTTCAATGTTATGGGTTTTCAAGGTATATATATTTGAAAGTGCTATGATTTTGGAAAAAGGATACATTTGAAATAAAAATGATATCATATTGATTTGGGTCTTAAAATAGAAATAATATCGTATTTATATGGTTTGAAATGGATAATATATTCCGGTTTTGAAGTATAAATTATTTTGAAATGACCGCGGTATTATAATAACGTTTGCTTGTTAAAGAGACTGGGATCGAAAGTTGTCATACTCTCTACCAACTCCGAAAACCACTTTAACAACCGTGTACGCGGTGGAGATTCCAGAATGAAGTAGGATGGTGGCGACGTTCTATTAAGGTAAATACGTGGACCCGACTCCCGTGAGTTGGCATAAGGTGGCTAAAACATGAGCGATTCTCGGGCCAAGGGGGTAGCACCCTTTATCGGACACATCCCTTTGATACTGTACTTTGACTTTGGATTGATTCGGTGGCCACCTTTATTTTTTTGATTTTAGGGGTGTTTGTTCGAGGTGGGCGGTAGCTGCGGCTATGCGTTACCACCAGCCCGGATAGCAATTGGTATATCTACCCTGGCATTGCCTAGTTGTGCCGTGTCACCTACCCTAGCGCGCCTTATACGATTTTGTTTTGTACCATATCTATGGAGTTCCCTCTCACGATGCCCGGTACGGGGGAGATTATGGTACTGTATAGACTATGAGAATATAAAAGTGTGTTAATGGCTATATGGGTAACCCCTTAATGCTATTTTCAGTATATTATACTTTACTTTAGACACTATTATAATAGCGTATATTACTACATAGTAAATAGTTCAACGGATCCTTAGGAGATGTGAATCTCGAGCATCTATTAAGTTACTACACTCATGTTAGACACTGGATAGGAGATGTCAAATACTGTAAACATCTCCGACGCCGTTACACTAATATTTATTTCAGTTGATTTAACTTACATAAGATATTTTAGTTCTGACTCGAGTGTTTTGTCTTTTCAATTCGCTCGGGTCAGCCTGAGTTTCAGGAATTGAAGGCCTTATTTCTGGACGACGAAGACGAAGATTATATTATTACTATTATTTACTATAGTGATCCACTACACCATTTTATTCCGCTGCATTATATTATCCTTTGGTGTGTGAACTCTAATATTTATTGTATAAAGAAAAATCAAATGTTTTGTAAAATAGTTTTATGAACTGTATATTGATTATTATATTTTATCGTTCTGCTGCAAGATTCTGTTTTGTTTTTTCTTCTCTTCTTTTCTTATTTACCCCATAACAATCCATCCTTTTGTATGTTTTAAGTCTGACGTGTGTGGTCTATCGTCGATTTAAAGCATGTGAAAAGGCGGGATGTTACATCTAGTATCAAAGCTTTGATTTAGCGATAAACGTTAGCTTTGTGGGGTCTAACTCTTTACTAATAGGGTAGTAATACCCTATGGGAGTCGCGGAGTGTATATATATGAGAGAGCGCATTTGTTAGTGTTATAAAAAGGGTTTTAATATTGTGTTAATCTGTTCTGTTTTGTATTTATAGATTCTGGTTGGTGCATGGGACGCTATGACATCAATAGGGATTTCTGAACACTTAATAGGACAGACCCACATAATATTTGGTTTTAATATAGGTGAATGAATTAAACTTTGCCTATTATATTTTCTATATATATAAAGGAAATTTTTATAAAGGTTATATTTGGTTGTATTATATTGGTTGTTAGGTAATGAAATTTATAAATGATAATTGAAATAAGATTTAAAATAAATAAATAAAATTAGAAATTTATAACTTAAGTTCTGGGGTTTTGAAAAATTTCTTTCAATTGATTTTGGAATATAATAATAATATTTTAGAAGTAATTTCTGATATAAATATTTCAATATAATTTTAAAGAATTACTTTAAAGAAACTCTTAGAAGAAATAAGTTGTACTCCCCTCTCCCGCTGGAAAATAATTTCGGTGATGGCGGCCGCATCATCGACATTCATTTTCGAGTTTCGAAGTGGGAAGGCCACTGTAGTAGTTTTACTGCATAGTTGTTTCGATAAACAAATATAAAATTTTAAATTGTTTTAATTATAATTGGATATATAAATTTTAAGTATATATTTATCTTTTAAATGATTTGAAATTAAACCCAGAATTTAAATTCTTAAGTTTCCATTAATTATGGATTTTATATACTTAGTGAAATGGAATTTAACTAAAAATTGGAACCTCTAAATGAAATAAGAGACTAAAATGCTATGTATAGATGAAACTATAAGAAATTGGAAATTTGATTTGTTTAGTTAATATATTAATTTAATTTATTAATTGAATTAATTAATGTAAAAGTGATGAAATTTGTCAATTAACGAATTGAAGTTGGAAATTACAATCTATAAAACAAATGAGATGATTATTGAACAGTAAATTTATTAAAGAAAATGAGAAAACCTGTATAACTTTCAATTACATTTTTAAAAGCATATATATAACTTACTAAATATTAAAAGTTGAAATGTTTAATAAGAAAATGTAATGGAAATTTGTACAAGTAAAAAAATTGTAATGAAAGTATTCAATGAAATTCTTTAATAAATAAGAATTGGTGTTGTAGTTGTTATGAACTTAAGCATAATTGAAAGACTACTAATTAAAATAGAAAGGTAAATATTATAAATGGAATTCGGTAATAAATGGAAGTAAATAAATAAAATTAAGCAATATAAATGAATGATAATAAACTTAAGGAAATGGTTGAAGCTATTATAAATAAAATAAGTAGAAGGATGAATACCGTAAATAAATGAGATTAAGTAATGAATAAATGACTGTGATGTAAATAAAGGAAATTTGTAGTATATGCATAAAAGAAAATGAAAATTCGCAAGAAAAAAAATGTGAAATAAAAAAAGATAAACCATTATTTGAATAAAAGGAAATCAAATAATAAATGCTATGAAATGGAATTATTAAGAATAAACTTGATTTATTGTTTGAAATCGTGGTTTGTTTTGGTTGTGATTGTTTGGGTAAGGATACTTTAAATTTGTTTGGATGTATGAATAATCTATTTAGTTTCACCTATGACTGTTGAGTGAACGGTACACTTAGTAGTTTATTTTTCCTTCCGTACAATTTAAAGTTTGAACCCGAACAACTATTTGTTGTGTTTGATATGAATGAATGATCGAATTGTGTTGATGTTGTATGATGGTTGTATGCCTTGTTGCAATTGATTGTTGTTTGTGTTTGTTGGTGGTTGACACCACTTTAAATATTTCATTTTATATAATTGTTAACTCTTTTGAATTATATAAGTGAAATACAGGTTATGGAAGCAATTGCTACTGCTTTTGGTTTCATAACTAAGCGTAATTGCCCGATGAATGGGTACGTTTTCGGATTACGGTTTATACCGTTATTATATTCTTTTTCCCGTGTTGGGATATATATATTATTTTGGAAAATATATACTGTATATTATTATATTTAAAATTATATTTTCTCCCGAGCCACTCCGTACAAAGGAGACTCTGTCGAAATTTTTCCGTAAATTTTGGACTTAGAAAATAGTTTAAAAATATTTCCCAAACTTTATTAATTTGAGATTTAATGGTTGTAGAATGGGTATATTTTATTTAAAGTAATAAATTTATTAAATTACTTGTTTATAAACTAATATTTTGGATAATGCGTATTGTTTATTTAATTCTTTCTTCTCCCTTCTTTTTCATTTTTGGGACGAAAAGTTTTGAGTGGGGGAGAGTGTAACGACCCGTAAATTTAGACAATTAAATTTGCTAATTAAATAAGATTTTGTAGTTCAATTTAGTAGAAATAAAAATGTTATAAATTAATATTGAAATGAACGCTAAAATAAAATATAACAATGATAATTAAAACCTATTTATTAGTAATTTGAATAAAACTTTGATAAATGGAGTAGTGAAAGGTTTATACTTAGATATAAATTGAATATGAGAAATTAGAGGTAAATATTGTATTGATTAATGTAATAAAACATGGTTAACAGTAATTGGATGTAAATTAAGGAAATACGTTATTATAAGTTAATGATTAATGAACGTGAATGAACATTCCAATTTAATATAATGATTCAAATGTTATGACTTAGTTTTAAATAGAATATAGTATAAACAAATGCAATCAGTGTATTAATGGGTGAAATAATATATTGGTTTATTTGTTACTGAATGTAAATTAATGCAATTATGTTAATGTAAGTTAATAAATAATTAATTTAACGCAATCCAAATTAATTAAAATAACTGTAAGGTCATAATTTGTGTATCTAGTAAATTTGGAAATTTAATTCCAATACATGTAATAAAGTATTAGAAATGTATTTTTTTTTCATAAGATAGAATAAAGGAAGGTAAACTTGTGATCTATGTATGAAATAATAATCAATAATGTAATGTTTATGAGGATTAATGCAAGGACTAAAGGTAGGTATATAAAATAAATAGAAACGTGAAATTCTCATAAGTAATAAATTGGGAAAAGGGAATGAAACTAAGGTTTGGTTTTAAAACCTTAATTAGTGTGTGTAATTAACAAGATTTCACATTAGAAACATAGCCATTAATACAAATAAAAATAATTATGGGTATATAGAGCAATGTAATGTAAAAATTGGCATTAACTATGTTATTAGAAATTTTGGATGGGTATAGAGATTGTAATCAAATAAAAACAATTTATTTGAATAAACATTCAATGATTGGAGTATTTGCAATCAATTGAAATATAATATTTAAATATTACGTAAATATTAATTTAGATGAACTGAAGATATTTATGTAATAAAGTATGAATCCGATGTTAATTTTATTTATAAAATTACAGTTGGTTGAAAAAGGAATGCAAAATAAAGTTTTGCCTATATGGGAATTTAATGTATGATAATAGTATTAATTGCAATTAAAGGTAATTAGATAGTACGTTAATTCGATTTAGTTAAAATGGGAAAATATTAAGAACCAAGATTTAAAAGCAATGTTAACTATATTCTTATTGTAGAAAGACTCGAGTAACAAGATTTAAGAATTTAATAAATGAATTGTGGAGTTTTATTTTATAATTTCTAAATGTAATGAAATCGAAATTAATTATTATAATTGAGGTTAACATTGGAATTGATGAATTAATCAACTCAAAATTGAAATTTAACATTTGTTTAAATCACTGTGAATGATTGTGAAATATAAAGTGATAAAATTTGTCAATTATCGAGTTTAAATTTGAAAATTTGATTTAATTAATTTATTTTCAATTTATTTAATTGATATAAAAATAGCTATTTAGACCACTGACTCGGATTATGACGAAACTAGTTTCATCGGATCCGTAACGGTGAATTATTGTAGGATTTCAAGTTTCGTATCGATCGGACTTGTCGTTTGATCGTATGGGCTTGAAATGCCTTGAAATCAATTAAATTGAAATCAATTTGAAAATATTTAATTGAGCATAACTTCTTCATACGACGGAATTTGAACTTGAAACTTTTGCCATTGCGTTTAAAATATTTTAAAACATCTATTTTGATATATGGTTTAACCCATTTTCGTTTCGGAGTCGAAACAGGCTTTTTGGGCCATTTTGTCATTAGCGCATATATCTATCTTATCCATCCATTCAAATGTCAACCCTGCCTACATATATCCTGCTATAAACCCTAACAGCCTCTATTCCTCAGTTCAATACGTACAGAAACTTCTGTACTCCTCTTCCTCAATGGCTGTAAACCATATTCATCCAATTCAAATTCCAATTCAAAAATCAACTTCGAAAATCCAAACTTAGAAAAATTCAGAGAAAATATATGTTGAATCTCTCGAGGAGAACAAGCCAATTTTGCTGTTCGTTTTATGATCTAGGTTTTCGTTTGACCAGAAATTAAGGAAGAAGTTTCGACCGTTCTTAGGTCACCGTCGCATTCAACGGTGGATTTTCGATATCTTTGCGATCAGAAAGCGCTGCGCTGTAGGGCTCGTCGAGGAGGGCTTGGGGATGTAGTCGCTCGCCTAAAGGATGTCGGATTTCGCTAGAAATCGACGATCAAATTAGCGGCGGCGCGGCGAGCAGATGGGGCCGGAGGTGGCCGCGCTCGCGTGGTGGGTCGGATTGAGGAGGCGAAGAGCATGAGACTCTAGATCTGGTCGATCGCGCAAGATGGAGGCGGCGTTTCGATCGAATGAGTGGCGGCTGATTTTTCGTTCTGGCGTTCGAATGGATTAGGGTTTCACGAGCGCGTGAAGATTGGGGGCGACGTGGCAATTGGGAGATGTGAGTTGTATTTTATTTGTTTATTTATAACTTTTGATTTCAAATTTTCTAATGCGTGTAACTTTTGCGTACGAACTCCGTTTCACACGAGGTTTTCTCCACTAGGTTCGTAATGGAATTTCGGATATTTTGGCGCTGGTTTGGATGGATTCTGAGACTGTTGAATTTTTGGGTTTAAATTGGATTTGAATTCAATTTAAATTCAAAAGGTGAGTGTTTTAACCCACTCACAACTTCTAAAATTTCTTATGCTTGTTAAATTAATTTATGATGAGTTTAGAAATTTAATTTATAACCGTTTGGCATATTTTCAATCATCAACCCAGTTAAATTAAATTAATTAAATTGTTTCTTATTTATTTATTGCATATAAACTGCCAGTTAAATTTGTTATTTATTTATTTATTGCATATAAACTGCTAGTTAAACAGTTAATTAAATTATTGTTGAATATAAACTGCTAGTTGATACCTGTTGTTTATTATTCGTTATATATTGATGTATTGTTTGAATTGGATGATGATTTTGATGAATGGATGTACGATTTTATGATGGATGAATAAATGTTTATTTATATCATCATAAAATGCAAGTTATTATGCATTTTATTGCATTCGGGATTGCGGTTTGAAATGATATATAACCATAAAATTTAATTTTTAAATTGCGGATTGAAATGATAAATATGTATCAATTGACCATATGATAGAAAATTTTATACAGACACCATCGGTCTTTATATAAAATATTTGAAAATGATTTCTATGGTTTTTGGAAAGGAATATACGGTTTAATAAATATTAAAATTTTGGTGTTATATAAATATTATTTCTATATATACGCAGTTAAATTCTTGGATTTAAGCTATGTATTAAATGGTTTAATAAAAATGAGTTTAATAGTGGAGTTTAATTGTTTTATAGTACATGGTTAAGTGCCTACCTAAGATGTTGTATATATAGAGTTTTCAAATGACTTAAATGAAATTTAAGTTGGAAGAGAAATATGACATTGGTTTAAATTTAATTATTTAAGAATTGTACTTGAATAAAATTTTGATTTGAAAATTTAAATAAAAATGGAGATTTTAAAGGGTATGATTCTTATAACTTGATTTGGTATGAAGTGATTTAAATGAATATAAAGTTGAGATAAATGAATATATCAAGTTAAATATATTGAAAGTATATCCAGTTGTTTGAAGTTAAAGGTTCAACTTAAATTATATTGGAATTATTAGGTAAACATTGCAAATCTAAATAATAGCCATTGAATTGATATATATGAGATTATCAAAGAATTAGTTTGAAATGGTTTAATATATAAAGTTTTGAAAGATATGAAAATTTGAAATGGTCTATTGGAGGTTCAAATCGGAATTTGAAAATTTATTTTTGAAATTAAAGAAGCTATTTTTTATATAAAGTAATTTATTATTTAAACCATTTAAATATTTGAAGTTATGTTTCAAAATTAAGGATTTTCAAGTTATATAGATTTGAAAGTGCTATGATTTTGGAAAAAGGATATATTTGAAATAAAAATGATATCATATTGATTTGGGTCTAAAAAATAGAAATGATATCGTATTTATATGTTTTGAAATGGATATTATATTCCGGTTTTGAAGTATAAATTATTTTGAAATGACCGCGGTGTTATAGTAACGTTTGATTGCTAAAGAGACCGGGATCGGAAGTTGTCATACTCTCTGCCAACTCCGAAAACCACCTTAACATGGTTGTATGCGGTGGAGATTCCAGAATGAAGTAGGATGGTGGCGACGTTCTATTAAGGTAAATACGTGGACCCGACTCCCATGGGTTGGCATAAGGTGGCTAAAATAGGAGCGATTCTCGGGCCAAGTGGGTAGCACCCTTTATCGGACACATCCCTTCGATACTATACGCTGACTTTGGATTGATTCGGTGGCGACCTTTATTTTTTTGATTTTGGGGGTGTTTCTTCGAGGTGGGCGGTAGCTGCGGCTATGCGTTACCACCAGCCCGGATAGCCATTGGTACATCTACCCTGGCATTGCCTAGTTGTGCCGTGTCACCTACCCTAGCGCGCCTTATACGATTTTGTTTTATACCATACCTATGGAGTGCCATCTGACGACGTCCAGTACGGGCGAGATTACGGTACTGTATAGATTGTGGGAATATAAAAGTGTGTTAAGGGCTATATGGGTAACCCCTTAACACTATTTTCAGTATATTATACTTTACTTTAGACTCTATTATAATAGCGTATATTACTATATAGTAAATAGTTTAACGGATCCTTAGGAGATGTGAATCCCGAGCATCTCTTAAGTTACTACACTCACGTTAGACACTGGATAGGAGATGCCAAATCCCGTAAACGACTTCGACGCCGTTACACTCATATTTATTTCAGTTGATTTAACTTACATAAGATCTTTTAGTTATGACTCGAGTGTTTTGTCTTTTTAATTGGCTCGGGTCAGCCTGAGCATTTCAGGAATTGAAGGCCTTATTTCTGGAGGACGAAGACGAAGATTGTATTATAACTATTATTTACCAGAGTGATCCACTACACCATTTTATTCCGATGCATCGTTATTATCGTTTGGTGTGTGAACTCTGATATTTATTGTATAAAGAAAAATCAAATTTTTTGTAAAACAGTTTTATGAACTGTATATTGATTATTATATTTTATTGTTCCCCTGTAAGATTCTGTTTTGTTTTTTTCTTCTTACTTTTCTTATTTAACCCATAACAATCCGCCCTTTTGTATGCTTTAAGTCTGACGTGTGTGGTCTATCGTCGATTTAAAGCCTGCGAAAAGGCGGGATGTTACAGCCACGCAAAGGAGACGCTGGCAAAAAATTTCTAAAATTTAGGGAGTTAGAAAATTTTTGAGAAAATTTTGAAAGTTTAAAGTTTGAATTTAAATTTAAATTTAAATTGTTAAGAAAACAATATTGTTTGGAAATTATGGAAGACTTGGAAAGTTAGTGGAAATGATGGTATTTAATGAAAAGATTTTTTTAGTAAGTTGATAAAACTATTTGTATTGGAAAGATAACGAATGGGTTAAGGATCATTCTTCTTAAATAGTAATTTCGAGACGAAATTCTTTTAAGGGGGAAGGATGTGACGACACAAAATTTTGAACATTTGAAAATGAAATATTTGATTGAATTTTAATATTTATAAGTTGATTTAATTCGAATTTCAATATCATTGTTTGATTGGCAATTGAATTTTTGAATTTAATAATATGGAAGCGGGTAAAATATGAAATCTGAAATTTTGGGCTTGTTAAAAATATTTCATTGGCTTAGAAAATTCATACTGATAATACTGGATATAGTGGAAGCTTCAAAACTGGATTTGAAAATTCTTTGATCAGTTTTGAAATTATATCATTTAAATCGATATTTAAAAATAGCCTTTCGTGACATAGTCTCGGATTTCGACGAGACCTATTTAATTGGATCTGTAATATCGTACTATTATGGGATTTCAATTTTCGTAGTGATTGGAGTGATCGTTTGGCCGTACGATAAGCAAACGCGCTGAAAATTTTATCGAAAATTAAATATAACAGCTGGGTCTAAAAAGCTATCATCTCCATACGATCGAATTTGGACTCGGAACTTTTTCCATTGCGTTCGAGATTTTGAGTTGTGGAATTGAGACGGTTTAAAATTTGAATTTGAATTTAAATTAAAAATTTATATACGTTTAACATAATAATATCTTTATAAGACAATTCTACACGTACTTTTCTTCTAACATTTGTCATATTCCTGGACACGCGTTCGTTTTAAAAGTTTAAAAGAAAGAATTTTGTCTCGTTCAAGGGAATAAAAGAAAGAATATATTGAAACCACTCCGTTCAAAATCAAAGAGGGAACGAAAATCTTCTTTCGTTCGAAATTAAATCTAAGGTCGATTCCTTTAATCCTTAATTCCCAATTCACATTATTTTACAAATCAAAATATCGATTTCTTTTTAAAATTAAAATCAATGGCCGCACTCGAGAAAGGAAAAAAAAGAGGAAGCACGGAGAGGATCGCAAAATGGATCGCGATGGGATTCAAGTGGTGGTCTTGGCACGCGAGGTTCAAGGCGGCACTAGTTCAGGCTTGTGCAAGCGTGTGGATTGAGGAAATTGATTCGATGAGGTGTATTCGTAGGCGATGACTCAAGGTTGGCTCAATGCTTCAACATTGTTCGAGAGAGCCGGGTGACATAGCGGTTAAGGCTTCACGTTGGAGGGCGGCGCATCTCGTTGTCGCGGCGTCGAGGAGATGCGAATTTCGAGGTCGAGGCAATGTCGCAAGTACCTGCGCGTGTGCCCGCGTGGGTTTTGGGTCGATGGTCGATCGTGGTGTTCATCTCGGGCAATGGTGGTCGGGGGCTCGTTTCTAATAAAGTATTTTATTTTAAATTTATTTGGTTAAATTTTATGTATGCATATATATTACAAAAAAAGAAAAAAAAATAACAACAAAATATGCTTAATGAAGGAGGACAGTTTTTACAGTAAAAAGAATTTTTTTTAACAAATTTCGGATTTAGTTTTTAAAAAGATATATGAATTGTGGTGAATAATTAATTAACTTATTTAAATATTTAGTTACCGAAGATAATTTAAAAAGGAAGTTAGTTTAAAATCAAAAATGAAATTTATTTGTTTAAAATAAAATTCATTGGTTAACTAAATTTATTAAAAGGAAATTTATTTTTAAATTAAATAGTTAGTTAATTAAAACTATGAAATGGAATTTAGTTGTTCGATTTGTTCGGATATTAATAAAAATTTATATAATTTTTAAACAAGGTCAAAATCGCGAAGAAAACTAGTCCGTAATGGAAATGGATTACAAAATAAATGGCAAAGGTGAGATCTTCTCACTCAATCTGATTTTTCTGATTTAATTTGGAATAGTTAAATTTAAAATTATTGATTGTGTGCTTGGATTATAAATTATTATCAGTTGTATTGAATTAGATTCCATGCGCCGCATAATAGCGGAGGATATTATAAAAACCCTTATGCCGCGATAATCCATATCGAAGTGGAATTGGTATTATATATGTATTTGGAGTGATTGATTTTCCGCATTATATAGCGGATGAGACTTTATGCACCGCATAATAGCGGATGATATTATATAAATCCCATATACCCCGATATTCCATCTCGAAGTGGAATTGGTATTTAACTGTTCTACTAACATCTGTGGATGCAGGGAAATAGGTTGGAGGGATCCAACTGGATTCCTCAAATATTTGAATTTGTTTCAATTTTGTTTGTTGATTATTCATAATCTATGTGTGGTTATACGTGTGATTGAAACCGTTGAAGGCTATAATTTAGTCAAATATATATTTTTGGTATCGTAAGATACTAAGAATAAATAAAATTGAATTATTGCAATTTAAGTAGAAAATTTATCATAAATTCATTTAAAAGAATTGGATGAATTTAAAAGAAGAAATTTAGATAGATAAAGTTTTATTTTTTGAAAACTTATTGAATAAATTCCAAAATATGGGAAAGATTTTAATAAATGGGTTTTGAGTAATATGGTTTAATAGTTGAAGAATTTATTTAAAATTCGGATTTTAAATAGATTGGAAGAGATAAAGGATTTATTTTAAAAGGTAATAAATTTAGAATTGGTGATTGAGAATGGATCTCTGGGAAATCAATGTGAAATTTAATTTGGTGTTTGAAATAAATTTAGAAATAAATTTGGAATTTGATTTGGTGTTTAAAATTAAGTTTGAAATCAATTTGGAGATTGATTAGGGTTTGGAAATGATTTTTGAAATCAATTTGAGAATCGTATTTCAGTAGATATTTGGAAATTTAGATTCACAATGGAAATTTAAAAAGGAAAGGGAAATTTGTTTTAAAAATAAATGTTGGTTTATTTTTAAATGTGTGGAAAGAATTTACAGATTTGGAATGTAAATTTAAAATAAATCAAGAAAGATTTATTAATTGATTTTAATTATTTACTTTGAAAGGGAAGTGTATTTTCCCCGAAAAGCTGAGTATATTTTTTTGAAAGTAGCTTTAAAATATAAATTAAAAATTTTGAAGTTGATTTTTAAAAGGATGTTTGTGGAGAAATTATTTTCTTAAGTTGTTTTGAAAATCTTTAAAAGTAAATATTTGTTTAATTAATTATAGAAGTGATTATTTAAAGATTTAATTGATAGTTGTTTTAGAAAATGGTTATTTAAATAGTTATACCTTATCTACTAATTTTATTTTAAAATTAGTTTGGATTTGTAGTTTTGTATTAGATATTGGTATAACGTTTTCATAACTAAAATTTAAATAAGTGTTTAGAAATAATTTTTATATTTCTAACTATATATGTTTGGATAATTAATTTTATTTTAAAGTATTTGAACTCGGCAGATTTTCAGTTGAAATGAATAAATATTTGGAAATATATTCTGGGTAAGGAAAATGATTTGAAATGTTTTTTCAAAGGATTGAAATGTGGAAATTGATTTGAAATTTGTTTTCAAATGGTTGAAGAGTGAAAATATATCTTGCGAAGGTTTTTTGAAAATAAATAATTGAGGGAAAATTATTTGAAATTTGGTGATTGTTGTCAATTATTGATTGATAGTTAAATAACCGACTATCAATATTGGCCTTCAAATGGCATTTCAATTTCGATGCGACCAGGGGTCAGATCCCAAATGGATATTCGGAAATCGCATTGAATCTTTGTGATGGACCTTTTGTATAAAAGATCAAAGATTGGAAATTTGTTGCGATTTATTTGAAATCCGAATGAACACTTTTTTAAAAATAAGCGCCCATTATTCAGATTAGTTGGGAGAGGACTTTGTGTCATAAAACCCAATCCGAATAATGATACGACGAAATGGGATTGCATTTGAAGATGGTGTTGAAGACCGAGTATTTTCGAAAGGTAAAGGGTTACATGTCGAATGTCTTTACACCGGGTTGCTCCGGTATAGAGATTTTATCACCCTTTGTGATAAGGATTCTAGATATGATTAGTGAATATCCGGATTGCAAGGGCTTCTTTGAAGTGTCTTCGGTTCTGTTCGATCCCGAAATGGACTTGTATGGATGTGGGTCTGACGTTACACTTTAAGATGTAAAGCTGGTTTCTATCAAATACATTTCTATTGGTAGCGGAGAATTTATCCTCTTAGCTTAACACCCTTCTCTGGGACATACGAGCTCAGAGGTTATGTAGTTGTTGATTACTAGTGATACATTCCCAATTTGGTAATGGGGCATACGAAGTGATAAGATCATTTTTTGATCGAAGCATGGCTTTGTGAAAAGTGTAGCTTTGTGGACGAGGCTTCGTCGGACCTCATTACTTGAAAATGGTCGAAACAAGAAGGATGCGACAAGGTTATTTGGGGGCAGTCCCCCCTGAGGGTATGTCATTTCCTTTTGGAAAAGGGTTGTATCATGGTAGGTAGCCCAGATATTTTACCTATGTTGTTGCTGCAAATGTATTATACTTTATGATTGTTGCTTTATGGTTAAGGAACCTCGGATAAAGGTAGCAAATGACCGGGGGATGGCATACTCATGTAGTAGTTACCTATTTACAGAGGTAACCCGTCCATGTGTTGGCAGAGATCCGGTTAGGTTCTCGAGGCGTCCCTCCAGAGACGTACCCATGTGACCCAGGAAGTTCCTTAGTCTGACCATTTATTGGAAATCCAATCACCAATACGCACCTTGTACGGTTTTAGTTGTAGAACCTTCCATCTAATATGGTATCTATAGTAAGCATACTATGATGGTACGTATGCTGGCTAGAGTGAATATTATACTTGCAAATGTTTTCCACTATGCACTAATGATAATATTAAAAACAATTTTGCGTATCAAGCATGTTTGACTATCATAAGGAGAAATCTCCCCCAAGTGTGCGATTGAATTGTGTGTGTGCCGGGAGGCCTTATGGTAGTTCATTTTCCAAAAGCATAGTGGATTTCTTTTCTTTTTCTTTGTGAAAATAACTGTTTTTAAGATCTCACACCAGTCTCATGACTGACCTGGAGTTTATTGTTCCCTTTCTAAATTTTAGATGCCTACAATTTTCCACACGGGCGGCCTAGAGTCAAGTTGTCAGTTATTCGGGAGCGAAGTCAAGAAGTTGATGTGGAGATATGGAGTTCAAGCTAGATGGCTAGATATATCACTTATATTATATAGCCTTCGATGCATTTGGGTTGGTGCAAGTCAAAATTATCATGTAAGCAAGTTATAATAACTGCCAATGTTGTATTGTGTCATTTTAAACTCTAATAATGTGATGTATAAACTGATACAGTTCTTTTTTTAAAGATATTCATTTATTTATTATATATTGTTCCACTGCGAAATGTGAGATTCTATTTCTATTTCTTCTTCTATCTTTTTCTTCTTTAATCCTAACGGTTCGGTTTCCGGCATTCGACTGTGCAGTATTTGACACAGTGGACGTATTGATGTCGACTTTCGGACGTCGAAAAATTAGGTCATTACACAATGTTTATTAAATATTAAGTAGTCCCGATAAATATTTTTAAGTATAGTAATATGACCATTTAATCTCTAAATGATTTGTATGAATGGTTGATAACTTGGATGATTTTATGGTTGATTATATGGATGTTGATATGTGATAGCTTGTTTGTGATAAATTACGATAAATCATAATAAAATGGTTAATTAATAGAAATGAATTCAAATAACACATGTATGGTGATTATTTATCCTCTTAATGGTTTTGAAATTATAAATTGGTTGAAAATGAATATTATGGCAATATAATATTATGAAATGATTTAAAAGTGAAAAGAGATTTAGTATTGAAAAATAATTGTTGGAAATGATTTATAAATGTTTTATAAACGTATGATAGTGTTTTGGTGAAGTTTGAAAGGTAAATAAAAACTTAGTCAAAAATAGGCATGTCGCGTAGCGGTAGTTTGCGATTTCATGCCATAAACGTCAATTGAGTGTATAAAATGGAATTTAGCTCAAAATTCTTCGAGATAAAGATTTTACGAACTACGATAGCCACAGTTTTCCAACAAAGGAAGAAAATCGAGATTTCAAAAAGTAGATTTGGTAATACGAGTAAAACAAGTTTTTTAAAAAGTCGCGGTTTTGCTCTTCGGAATCCAAAACTAGATTTCCTTGAAAATAATGTTTTAAATTGTTTAAAAATATGGAATAATCCTTATAAATCATTTAAAATGTTTTAAAGGTGATTTGAATTCTAAAAGCTGAAATTCCAAATAATAAAAAGTCGTTTGATCAATATAGCTAAAAAGTATTTTGCACAACACTTTTCTATAACTTTTGAAATATAGTTTTAAACTTAACTATTCTTTTTTGAATCTTTTGAAAATGTTTTCAAATGATTAATTAAGTATTTAAAGGTAAATTGGAGGATTTTAAGAATGATTAAAGATTTAATAATTTAAAGTCGATCAAATAACTTGGTTGCCTTATGGGAGTTAAAGAGATAATGTCCAGGCCGGAATTTGGAAAACCAGTTTCCTGCTCTTCCTGGCTATCCGAACTGGCTCGACGGATGTGATAGTAAATTCGGTTTACTTGGATCAAAATTTCCCAATGTATAAAAGTATAATTTTCCAAATTTAAATAACTTGGTTTGCATAGACATGATTTGAAAATGTTTTCCTAAGTAAAAGTGAAATAATTAAGATTTATTCCAAGATTCAAAAGGGTTTAATTAACCAAATGATTTGATAAAAGAATCTTAATGATTCTATATGTTGTTCAGAAGATAAAGGAATAATTCAATGGACTTAGTTTAAGAGATATTTATGCATGAATAAAAAGATGTATTAAACTAAATGATGATTGATATCCATATATGAACAAAATATCTTTTTATCGATAATTTCGAAAGAACCGTGGTCTGGATTTAGGTGATTCATATCCAAAAACCACTTCGAACTAATATTTACGTTCGAAAATGAAGGCATGTTGATGACGAAATTATTGAACATGGGAGATCTTCATTAGCGGAAGGATTGCTTTTTGACATTCTTTGGGTAGCTCCTAATATAGAGACATTTATTATAGTAGTGATCCTATTGTATTTTGAAATCTTTGGATTACAAGGATTGCTCGCTACTAATGGTTATAGGAGTAGTGCCTTCGGCCTCATTCAGGCCGAGAGCAAACTTGTATAGATGAGTGTTTGACATTGTATTGCAAAGTCACAAATGTTGACATTTACAAACGTACATTTGTTTGGTGGCAGAAAAGGCAACTTCTCTTAGCTTAACACCATTCTTAAGATGTATGAGCTCAGAGATAGTATGCTCGTGGAAGCCAAATAGTGATGAAAGGAATGGAAATGTGGCATTCAAAGTGAAACATGTTATGAGAAAAGTGTTGTTTTGTAAGAAAAGCATGGCTTTGTCTTAGTTGAGCATAACCTCACTTCTAAGCCTCATATCTCGAAAATGATACGAGGACTATGTTACATATTTCAGGCTTAATATGACAAGGATGGCGTATGATCCCTTAAGGTGACTGGCGGCATATGATCTAGGTCACTAAGATGTCCAGACAGGACCCTTATTGTATGGTATAATGGCGTGTGTGTCCTTGCATGAGAAGCCACTGGATATCAAGAAGTGTGGCAATATGAGGAATAGTGGCGTGTGAGTCCTTACATGAAAAACCATCGGGTTTTGGTTGCTATGCGTGATTTTCAAGGTTCACTATCATGTTGGAAATCCAATTCCAATATGGGATTTATGATTTTGATTGTTGTCCCAAAATAGTTGTAATGACTTGCAAACATTTCAGCTACCCCATTTGGTATCATATATTCCGTCCTGTATATTCCGCTTGACCTAGTTTGGATTTATTCCCTTAGACTTAGTCCGGGTATTGATACCTTATTTGAATAAGTTTTTTTGAAAGATGTTTTCCAAAAGAATGTCACTAAAGATAATATCAAATTATTTTGGTAATAAAAGTGTTGTGGTTATCATAAGATAAAAACCCGTCTGTATTTATGTGTGGATGTAGTCTTATGATATACCCTTCTTTTCAAAGGTTTTGATAACATCATCATGAGCTATACATTTAAAATTTCGAGTTTCTCATGCCGGTTTATCAAGCCTGATGTGACGCCCCACCTCTATACCCATGCTAGCCAAGGACATTACGGTGTAATGCCGTCAACTAGCATGGAGAATAAGGCTGTTGAGGAGCGACCATCCGTGTAATTTCTTCATGCGAGCACCGATATGGAAAATAGTTTAAGATGCATTTCATTTCAAGAGGAAATCCGACATGTCGATACAAACTCAAAGCTACTACATAGTGGCTATATAAAATCTTTAGAAACAAATATAGAAATAAGCATAACACAAATCAGTCATAGAATTTCATATCTCAAAGGCGGAAACAGATATGAATATTACATATAAAAGTGTATATCAGAGTAGTGGTCAAACAAGATCCACGATATCACAAATATAATAGTTACAAGTGCTACACAAAAGAATAAGTATACATCAATGAGTCTATATCTCAAATATATACAACCAAAAACTACTAATCTAAGTAGTTAGCCAAAAGTCAGGATAATAATCCCAGATAAGGAGTCAAGCAAAAGCACCTGTAATATCTCGGTCTGACCCGAGTATTATTTAATAAGAAAATAATAAACGGATCAGTCTAACTATAAATATCCGATGAAATGATATAAAATAAGAGATATGACAAACACATATGATAACCATAAGGCCATACTGTGATAAGTATGTAATTGAAAATCAACAAGAGATTAATCAATATCACAAGAATCTTCTCAAAGATCAAAAAGAGTGTCATGCTTTTTATTTTTGTTCACTAAACCATAAATATTGATAATTATATCAATGCCAATCACAAAAGTTAATGACACACAAATTCACCAATGCACAAATATTGATAAAACTTATTAATGTAAATCACGAAAATTGGTGAAACACAAATTCTAGAAATCATCAATGGAAATCCAGAAATCACAAAAAGGGGGAGAAGAGGCCTATCACAAGACAGGAGCATGAAAACTCACCAACACGTGTATCACAAAATGGGTCGTTATCCCATAGAAATGAGTCGGAGCTCCTCCTGACAGGGTATAGTCCCCCATTGCGGACTATGAGCCGAAGCTCCTTCTGACAGGATATAACCCCCATTGCGGACTATGATCCGAACTCCTCCTGATGAGACGAAGCTCCTCCTGATGAGCCGAAGCTCCTTAAAATCGAGGTATAGTCCCACCCACATGGACAAAGAGAGGCAAAGCTCAATATAACGGGTACTGTCCCCCACGTGGACAAGAGACATCGCACATTGCTAGTCTAAACCATAAAACGATCATCATCGATCATCAAAAAGTGTCAAATACTCTAAGCTAGTAAATATACAAGCTTAGCTTCATGTCCCATAACCACTATCTTAACTTAAATATTTACGAACAAATTGTAGATCTCCGCTAGAAAATTGTCACAAGAGATTCAATCGAACAAGTCTAAGAATTAACTGACGAAGTGAACGCAAGGGTTTCATACAACTTGTTCTACTAAGTCGTTTAATTAGATTTCTCACACGAGTGAGATAAAGGTTTGTATATGCTAGTAGATTGGAAAACGGTTTTATAAACAAGCTTGACATTAAAGTTGAAATTATTTTGATAAAAGAGTTTTGATATTTACTACTAGTATTGAACCTTTATATTTTTAAAGTGATAAATCACTAAAATGATTGTAGAACAATCAATCACCAAAATTCACATTCAAAGACGTGAATAAAATCAAAAGAAATCGATACCGAATCCATCAAAATGGATATTCCCAAAAATCCCGAAGAAAATGTCATCAAAGTCGATAATAAATGATTGCAACAAATCGGAATCAACACGAATCGATAAAATTGGAATTCTTAAACAAAATAGGCAAGTAGGTAAAACACAGCGTATTCAGACGTCTGAAACATTTGGTTCAGACGTCTGAATCTGGAAAATTATAAGTTTTCCAGAACGAAATTCAGACGTCTGAACCAAGTGTTTCAAACGTCTGAAATAGGTGTTTTTAGCCTATTTCCTTTCTGTTTGAAATCGAGCCAATTCAGAGGTCTGAAATTCCAGATTCAGACGTCTGAAACTGGAATTCAGAGCATTTCCTGAACCTCGACCAAAAATGGCCAAATGAATATCGGAAACGATCGGACGAGAAAATGACTACAAAAGACTTACGCCACGCGACAACCCATCCTTAACAGCTCTTCGATACGCCTCAAATATCAATTTCCAAATTTCCATAATATGATTTTCATAGATTTTGATTTCAAAAACCAAAAATTGGAATATATATATACCAAATCAATCCAAACCAAAATCAAATGCACAAGAATAAGTGTTAGGAATTCATACCTAACAATCGAAGATAATTATAGACTAAGATGTGAGATAAAAATCTCACCTTTGAACTCAAGACAAATGAAGAAGAAGCTATAGAGCAAAGGCAAGGACAATCACTCTTCAATTCCAATCCAAAGAGCTTGAATCTAAGCTTAAAAGAGAAACACCTCCTAAATTTGGTTTAGGAATTTCTGAAATTGGTAAGAGAATGAGTTGGAGAAGAAGAGGAGGAGGCTTACCAAAGCTTTTTCTATAAATTTGGAGCTAGAACTTGATTTGCAAATGGAAACTAGGGCATGGAGTTTTAATTCCCCATTCCTCTCTCCATTGTTGCTAAAGATTGTGTATTAGGAAATAGAAAGGAAGTGAAGAGGACAGGTGGATTGAGCTAGAGTAATAAGTGGGGTTAATGGGATGAAACCCAACCCAAAGCCCTAAGTGAAAAGTAGCAAAATTCTACTAACTCCAAACATATCGAAGTTTGTACTCAAAAAGGTCGCAAATGGCATTTTGAACTAAATGGAAGGGGTCTCGAGTCCCAATTCAACTGTTTTGCAAAAAGTAGGTTTTCGGACTAAAATCCAACTAACGATGAAATATTTAAATAAAATATTTAAATACTCAATCGTAAAATATGCAGGTGGTTACACCTGATCTCGGTATTTTTAATACTCTGGTCAGATCTGAGTAATTTTAGGATTAGCCGAAGATGCTTGAAGTTTCCAAAGGAGAGTTGGAGATCTTCATCATTGTATAGACGTATTCTATTATTCGCTGCATCTATTGCACTTGTTTTGTCGGCATTTGTAAGGGCAGGTGTTATAACTGTCCAAGCCGAATCTAGGTTAGACTCTGATATATGTTTTAAAATTTTCCACTTTAAGATTATTGTTGAAATAATACATATTATTCTATTCATGTGCGATTCTATTTTCTATTTTGTTCTATCTTTTTATATTCTTTCAACCCTTAATGATCTGCTAGTTCGTGCAATTTGAGTTGGACATGAGTGGTTTATTATCGATTCAAAGGGTACGGAAAAACGGGTCGTTACACACACATATGATTTTATTTATGCCAAAAATAAGAATCTAAATGAGAACTATATTCATGATTTGGAACAATAATTAAAATAATGTTTTATTTTTAAGATAATCGGTGACAGCATCTTAGTTGATTTCAAAGTTCAAAAATATATATTTTTGAATGATAAAAATATAAATAAATTTTAATTTTAATTTAATAAATAATAATGAGATTTTGGGTAGATCTTATTATTTTGAGTAGATAACTATATACTAACTTTATGGAGTTTATGAAAAAGAATATTATTTTTATTATTATCATTTAAGCAATAAAATAAGAGATATTTTTGGAAAGGCATAATTGATAGTAAAAGTATATTATGGTATAAGTTATTACTATTTTGAGATAAATAACGATATAAAGATTTTTGAGATTTATAGTAAAATATTATCTTTTGAGTTATATATTGATAAGTTGATTGTGGACGATAATAAAGTGATTTGAGCAGATATTATAATTTTTATGTAAAGTATAATATTATGACCTTTGAAAGTATTTTAATGCAAAATACTATTTTTTTAAATGGTAATGTTTTGAGATATTTAAAGTAGCAAATGTAAAATGAAGGATTTTGAAGTATATTATCATTTTTGAGAAACTATTGTTTTGAGATAAAATAAATAAATGTGTTTTTATAATAACAACAACAAAACAATTTTATACTTAAAAGTGAATGATGGATTTATGTAATTTAAATTGGATTATTATAATATATCTGATTAATTATTAGTTGAAATTATAATATATGTTTGTTGTATAGAGGTGGAATTGCATTAGGATGAATCATGTGATATTTTACCATTATTACCACGTGGATATTTCGTAGTTAACTATGGTTTTGTTAAGTAGATGAAATCCATGTAATATTACTTGTACAGGGAAACTAATATACATTTTATGGGTTTAATGTTTATATAACTAATACAAAGTACGCAACACATGTTTTATGAATTTTCTATTTATGTTACTAATTTGAAGTAGTTAGTATAAAATTTAATTATTTTATGTTTAAGGTCGACGTGAGTGCTGTAAAATTTATGCGATATTTGATAGTCATGTGTTGATTAATATTATTATTACCTTATATTTATGATGGTTGATTTTTTTTGGTAAGTAGAAGTTAGGTTTTCTACTCATGTTGGTTTCATGGTTGTGCAATGCAATGTTCTAAAAAGTATTTGATGCAGGAGAAGAAAAGGAAATAAGACTACATGGGCTTGATTGTAACATCCCCTATCTTGAGGCCACAAGCTACGCACTATAGATGCTGCAGTCATCTATATTATTAACTTTTGATGATAAAATACGGTAATACTAAATTCACTGATACAACAGAAACACATGGATATGAAATAAAACACAGATTTCAAAACACCTTTTCATTACATTTCAAATTCATATTTTAGTTTCATTACATAATCCCACAATCATTTCCACTTTTAGAATGAATACATACGAAAGTATCCCTTTCCCACCTTTTATCCTTATAAAATTTTGTTTAAGGAAAATTTGTTGACATCGTAACCATCAATTCGAAAGAATAAAACTTTGAGTAAAACATTGAAGGATGACATCGAAACCCCTTTTGAAGCCATTGCATTTGAAACCCTTGAACCTTTCCAAAATAATTTGGAAGTGGCTTAGTACAAGTTTAAAACATAGACTTCCCTTCAAAAGCATTGATGGCTTCAATACACTCGAAAGTTAAAAGAATGGAAGTAAAGTTTCGACTAGGTTGGAACCATCATTTTCGAAAGCATTTTTTTGCAAATAAAGGGTCTCATTCGAAAGCTCATACTTAAAAATAAAAGATGACAACGTTCTTCGAAAGCTATTTAGAGAACCCTTTCGAAAGCATACATTTCGACTCCTTTGAAACCTCTTAGTAAAACAAAGCAGGCACTTAACATTTGAAAACAAAATAAAGGCTTCAACCCCGTCGGAAGATATGCTTTCGACACTATGTCTTTCACCTTTATCTAATCCACTTCATACCAATCTCACCGATACCTTGTGTATTGGTTTCTTCTTTAATAGGTTATGGTTAGGTCGGTTTTGACTGGGTCGAAGTGGAAGTATATGAGTCGAATGGTGCTTCTAATAGAGGCGGAACCCACTTTTCTTGGTAAATCCGATTTAATGCCAATTAAAGCAAACACTTTCTAACTAACCTGCCTACTTGTAAGCATACGATAGGTTGCCTCAATTTTTCAAATCCTTTATACAAAATAACTGCCGCATAACTTCAGACCTAAATCAAGATTAATTTAACAAATAAGTCCTTCCATCAAGCAAAACAATTAAATCATTTGGATCCTCCTTTCAAAATAATTTAATTCTCATAGTAATTCACTTCGGAAAAATCCAAAAAAATCATAGAAATTACTTTTAATATGTTATCTAACATATCAAAATTTTAGACCCAATTCTCAATATAATTTCTAAAATAACTTTCTAAACCCAATTAACCATATTTTCTTCAAAAATACATAATAATTTCTCCATAACTTGGAAAATTATGAAAATTAAAACCTAACTCCAAAATCATGTTTTACATAACATATAAATTCCTTATGACATATGGTTGGTTTTACTCTTAAAACCATGTAAAATCATATCTAAATAATCTTATTTAAATCTAACATGTTATAATCCAAGCGTATCATCATCCAAATTATCATTAAAATGTATTTAATCTTAAACCTATATACAATTGATAATAAACACAAAAATATAGATGATATAGGTTATTATTCACCTTCATTAGGATAAGAAAATTGAATTAGCTTTAGATTGAAATTTCTTCTTCTTTCTCCTACCAAAGGCCGGCTCCTTTTTCTTACATTTTTAAGTTTTATAATAATGAACGTGAATGGTATAGGGAACGTGAGTACAATGGTAGTGAAGTATGGGCTAACAATTAACCTAATGCCCTTGTGTTAATTAGTTAACGTTTATAACCATTTGTAGCCCATTTAAGTTATTAAGCTCGTCCTCTAAGTTTATTTGCAAATCTCAATCACCTTATCACTCTACTATTTACATTATTCTATTTAGTTTATCTAATTAAACCTCTTGTATAATGTTAATAAAAATTAGGGATGTGACATAGATCCTGAAAGTGTACGTAAGCAATTATTTTCTATATAATGGCCAACAGATTCTTTAAGTTGCGTTGGGGTGTATAGAAATTGGCACTGTCCAAAAGATAGATGAACATTTTTTTTCCTTCCCGTGCATTTGTAAAGTTTGTAGGTGAAAGTAAAGGAGGAAAAAAAAGAGTTCTGGAGAAAATAAGAGATATGTAGATTGTTTATTTAAATTATTTTCCTTGTATTACTACTGTATTGTTTTATAAATTTAATATAATGATTGATGTATGGAAGATCAAATGATATTTTATTTATTTTATTAAACCAAATGTATTTGGGATATATGTATTCTTTATTGAGATATGTATATTTTATTTAAATTTCGCTATGTGAATTTTCTTTTCTTTCACCTTAATTGTAGATTTTAAATTATAAAGAAAACCACCCACTATTTTTTAATATATGAGATAGTGCACAAGAGAAATTTGATGGCGTTTGCTACTAACTTTAGATGATAAAAATAGTTGGTTGTCACATGATAATAACAAGGGAAATGTTGGTGGAGGTAATAATGGAAAGGAAAGTGGAAATGGCGAGAGAACTAGTGAGGAAAGCAGAGATAACGAGAGTGGTGGTGATGAAAGTAAAGATGACGAGAGTAGCAGTGAGGAAAGTGGAGATGATGAGAATATTTGTGAGTAGAATATAGTGATGATGGAAGTAAGAAAGAAGGAGTGGTTGGTGATAGTGGGAAGGATGTTTAAAAAGGAGGAAAAGTTTGTACTAAATTTAGAGAAAATCGCCCAATCAAGGTTTTGCAAGTGGGGAGCAACCATTGTTACTTTTGGCTACAAAGATCATGTAATTTATCACATTTGGACTTTTATGGTACGTTTGCAGTATTAATTAATTTAAATAGTTTAATGAAATGCAAAATAGATATTGTTATTAATTGATATTGTGATGTTATAGGTACCTACAACTAGAATTTTAAAGTTACACAACCATTTGGAACTCATAAACTATGGATTTTGGAAGAGAAATGTGAGTTTAGAGATGTAGCAGCTACTTTTGATTTTCTCAATATGAGTGAAGAAGCACATGATAAAATTGATAAGGTTCTCATTAATTCTTTTATAGAATGCTTTTACCCTAACCAATACATTTCATCTTCCTTTTAAGGAAATGACTATTACTATAGATGAATTAGTTCACATAAACAGTCATTCAGTTGTTGAGAAAATCAAGAATGTTCCATTAGGTGGATTAAGGGTTACTTTGTATGATAATGTGTATGATTTGTTGGATAAATGCCTTGGAATGAACAAAGAACACGATAGTGATGTGTTGGGCGGTGAGAAAAAGATTTGTTTAGAATGGTTACAAACAAATTACTTGGGGTTGAAAGAGTAACATGGAGTGGAGAAGATACCGCGCTACTACTTATTTCTTGTACATTATATGCTCTTTGGCATAGTGGTGATAAATTTGGAAATAAATGGTTCATTTACCTTTTTACAATGTCTTCATCATTTATGTCAAGTTCATGGTTATTATTAGGCCACTACATGTTTATGCTGGTTTTTTATAACTTGGGACAAGGTATGAGAAAGGGTGTATGACAAATTGTTTGTTATATGTCATTATTGCAGGTCTGGATTTATGAACATTTCGTTACATTATGACGTCATTGTAACATCCTTTCTAGAAAGTTTACATAAAGATCTTTTGCATAGTGGTTAGTACATGATGTTACTTTCCAAGGTGGTAGGAGTTTGAATCTCATGGTTGTCACACCTGGTATCAAAGCATATATTTACTTAAAACTCAGTGAGACTTTGAAAAACATATCCCAAATGAAATAGAAAGTAAAAATTGGGGAATGGGGATGCGTTATAGTAATGTACTTGTTATTATATATATATATATATATATATATATATATATATATATATATATCAAATAACAAGTATCAATCTATGCTCTCTGCTTTGTGTATAGATCATTCTTCTGTATCCGATGAAGACTCATATGCAGGTTACGATAAATGGATACAAGAAGTGGAAGACTTAACTTGGAAGGTGGGAATACCACAACTAATACAAATGTTCAGCCAAATGCTAGAAACGCCAACCGAACCACCAATGTTAATGAAAACGCAAATGTGGATGCTAGAGCTACACTAGTTGATATGAGGACTATGAATCAATTCTTCGTTAATATGATGCAAGCCAAAGTAGTGATTGGGTAGAACAAAGGAAATGCTGGTAATGTTGAAGCCACAGTGTCTGAGATTACTGCTCGCAATAATTTTGCCACACTTAGCAGAGACTATAATAGTTTAGGAGGTAAACCATTCTTGGGAATGGAGGATACTTTCGAAGTAGTGTATTGACTTTTTTATGTGAAAGGCATTTTTCTAATTTGGGACTTAGTGATGAGAAAAAAAGAAAGTTGGAAGTAAGGCAGTTACAAGATCTTCTTTATAGAGTGCTAGAAAAGGAGCTTACTTGGTTTGACTTTAGAGAAAGGTTTGTGGATAGATTTCTATCTGAAACATCCAAGTCTACCATATTCAAGTAGTGTTTCATTGTAAGAGCAAAGGGAAATAACTATTTTGTTGTATGCAACCTAGTTCGATGAGCTATCAAGGCATGTGCAAGTTATCATTAATGCTAGGCTTAAGAAAAAAGAGAAGTTCATCATAGGACTAAAGTCAATGATTGCTAGGGAAACTATGCCTCACCTTAGAGATCCATTTAATGCCGATATGGATATGGCTCTGAGAAATGAAGAGAGACTTAGGGTTATGGGTAAAGCATTGTATGAATTGCGAACAAGTGAAAACCCAAGCTTAAAATGTCAAGTCAATTACTTCAACAATTACAAGTGCCACCATGGAAATTAAATTTTATATCGATGGAATATATGGATGGGTTGCCAAGGTCTGATATGGGAAATGAAAGTATCTGGATAGTAGTCGATAAACTGACCAAGAGTGCACACTTTACCCATGTCAAGTTTGTAAGGATGACACCTAGTTTGGCAGCACTATTCATGAAGAATGTTGTGAGGGTTTACGGAATACCAAGTAGCATTATAGGTGATAGAGATCCTTATTTTAAGCGTGAGTTTTGGAAGTACTTATAGAAAGCATTTCATACCAAGCTAAAGATGAGTACAACATACCATTCACAAACTGATAGAAAAATAGAAAGGGTTAACAAGGTACTTGATGATTTACTGAGAGATTTTGTATTAGACTTTGGAGGGCCTTGTGAAGACCGTTTGCACTTTATTGAATTTTCCTGTAATAACATTTATCAAACTACAATACGAATGACACCATTCAAAGGAATTTAAGGAAGCTCATGAAACAACCAGCATGTTGGTTAGAGACAGGTGATAAACCAACAGTCGGTCTAGTTTGATGAAAGTAGCAACATAAAACATTGCGTTAATCAATGTGAGGATGAAGGAAGCTCAATCAATACAGAAAAGTTACGCATAAAAAAGATATTAGGACATGGAATTCTCAATTGGAGATTATGATTTATGTGAGTGTCATTGATGAAGGGAGTTATGCGATTTAGGAAGTCAGGAAAGTTGGAACCTACTTATGTTGATCCATTTCCTATTATAGAGAAAATTAGGAAACTTGCATACCATATCGAGCAATTGAGTACTTTGGTAAGAGCGTAACGTTTTTCACATATCTAATTTAAGGGAAGTAGGTGTGTGATCCAGAGACTACTATCGAACCAACAATTTTCAAGGATTTTGTAGTGGGGCCTGATATGACTATCAATAAGAAACCTTTTCGTATAGTGGACAAAGATATGAAGAAACCTAGAAATAAGACACTCGAGTTAGTAAAGGTTCGGTAGAGTGATGATGAACGAGACTGTACATGGGAGACTAAGGATAGGATTAGAGAGGCATATCCTATGTTATTTTGATGTATGTTCTATATGGTCTTATAAACTTTTTAGCTAGTTGTATGCTACTAATGTTTCGTTTATATGCTTATGACACATGTATGCATGATTGGGATATTTGTTGTTCGCACCTTCTAAAAATTTCGAGGACAAACATTTTGTAGGAGAGCATGTAACACCCTTATTTTTTATAACACACTATTCTAGAAATTTAATCAATTGGTAATCAAATAAATAATGTAGGAAAATAAACAAAGTGTGGATAATTATAAGTTAATAAATTTGAATTTTAAAACCTTAAGGTAGAGTATATGAGAAATGAAATTAAAGGTTTTAATTAAACTAGAGTGGGATAAGGAAAGAGAGATAATACATTAATTAATTCCCCTAAACCCCTCACCTCGGTATTAATTTAGCTATATCCTATAACCAAACGAAGAAAACAAAACTACCAAACCAAGAGAATTACTTTAAAACTCTTTCAACAAAGAAGAAGAGGAAAAGCTTAGGGAAGGAGGCTAAGGAAATTATCTCCACTAAAATCAACGCTAAGTTGACCAATATTTCCATCTCTTTATTATTTAATTGTTTTAATTTAGGATATGATAAATTCGAATTTTTTAACGACTATTTATCTTGCTTTTGTTAAAATAATCATTATATGGATTGATGGTTATTGTTGATTTTGTGGAATTTTTCTTAGGTAGATTGGGTTAAAAACATATATCTTGATCTACAATTACTTTAAAATTTTGATATAATGTTGGGAATGTTATTTTGAAGATGGGTTTTAAATTTCAAATTTTTTTGAAATTTTATGAATTATGCATGAATTCTTTGAAATAGGAAAATGAGTAATTTTGGGCTTTAATTATTAAAAATATGAAAAATAATTATTTTACTTAAATTTTTTGTATGTTGCAAAAGAGGAAAATTTCTGATTTTTGGGAATTTTCAAAGATTTTAACATTGCAATTTTGAAATATTATGAATTATTTAGTAAAGGTTGGATTTAACAATTAAGGGTAATAATCAATTAATTAAGGCATTAAGGTTTACGGAAAAAGTTGGAAGCTTTTCTCTAAGTAAATATACTTTAAAGATTTTTGAAAATATTTGATGAATAATTGAGAATTTGACATAGATATTGGTTTGGTTAAAGTTATTACTTGTAAAGGAAATAAATCAGTTTTCATATATTTCAAAAATGTCATTTTCCACCTACGATAGCTATCTTGGCATTCAATAGCTATTGGTTTTCCAACATGCGATGGCCTTGGTATTAACTTGAAATAGCTTTAAAAATCTTAAGGTGCAATAGAACCATCTTTTGAACTTGTGATAGCTATGCATATTCCAACATGTTAGTGCATTGTGCTTTTTCGCATGTGATAGCTTTATTTTTTTAGCATGAGAAAGTTTTGTGTTTTTCAACATGCGATAGCACTGTGTTTCTTCAACATGCGATAGCCATTTTTTTTAACATGCAATAGCATTGTGTTTTTTAACTTGCGATAGCTTGTTTTGATTGATATGTGATAGCTTGTTTTGATTGATATGTAATAGTTTTGTTAACATGCGATAACTACATGTATTTTGGCATGCGATCATTATTCTTTTAAAGTGCGATAACACACGCTTTTGATATGCAATAACATACAGATTTTGAAGTGCAAAAGAATAAGTTTTCAATATACGATTGCATAAGTTTCTAAAAAGTAAGATAGCCTATTTGCCGACACATAATAGCTTTCAACATTATATTTAGTTATTTTTTAAGAAAAATATAGTTTTAGTTAAGTATTTTGACACGGTTTTAAAAGAAAATTCCAATTTTAAAGAATTTTGGGAAGAAAATTATTACTTAGTTACATAACTTTTGTGTGTAGAATGGCTATCCATTGAACATATGTCTGTGATGGATGGTGTTTATATATTTTCAATTTTGTATCTTGATCAGTTGATATTCAGTATGTAAATTGTTAACGTGGTCACTTATATGTTATTACCAAGATTTATAACCTTTGGGATTTGAAATTGATGACCTGTAAAAACCTATATTTTTAAACGCATAGAGATTAAATATTAATTTGAAACCAAGCGTCCAAAAAGCTAACTTTTGAAGATGAATGAATTAGGTTTCGAGACTTATTCTATTGAGTCGGGAAATTTAATTTAGAAGAGTTTTGAGTTTAAATATTGATTAGTTTGATGTTACGTCATTTCCTAAATTTATTTATAGTTATATGTATATTATGGGTATATGTGCACAATTATGGAAGGTTTGTTCCAGGCTTGCAATTAATGTTTTTGGAAAGAGTAAAATCACATGAGTTACCAGGTCAAATTTTTTTTGGAATCAGATGATCTAATGGCTACTTCGGAACGCATGAAAATAGCATCCTCGGGCTCTGTCACGAATGGTATCGTATTATAAACTGCAAAGATAAAATCGAGATGAAGCGAGAGATTGAGAAATCATCGTGATACGATGCTCCTACAAGTCATATAAGCTTGGAATGTGTAAGGAATAAATTAATTTTTTAAACAAAACAAATCTAGATATTATTTCCCTTATATCCTCTCATCCATTCCTTTATAAATATCCTCTCCTCCATACGGTGATCAAAAAAAGAAAATCCTCCTCCTTCTTGAATTAAATCATCAGTGTCGGCGATCAGATGAACAAATCGAGAGTGGAAAATAGAAGGCTTTGGCAGTTAAAAATAATAGCTTAGAGGTATTTCGAAAGAGGACTTCTTAATTTGGTTCGTATTGACTTAGATAATCTTATAAGTGGTGATCTAATGCTTGATCAGCTGAGCACTATTGTACACTTATTAAACTCTCATTGTTGTCATTATGTAGTCGTGGTGAGTTCAAATCTGATCAAGCCTTAAGAGCTTTTTGCAATCAAATTAATGTCAACGATTTGTTAAGCTTCCTTCTTAGGAAAATGGGCTTAATTCAGAAGGATGAGAAAGAGTTAGCACACGGATTGATGGATTTATCCAACAGTCGTAAGAATAGGTAATCCGAAATATCAAGTTAACTTACCTTATCAATAATGGACGTGCTTTGTCTTGCATGTACCTCACTTAGAAGGAGTTGCACAACATAGATGTAGTTGTGAGGTCGAATGAACCCGTTGGTGTTTGAAGTGAAGTGTCTTATTATTATGGCCCGATTGTTAATTGTTGTTTTGTTGTTATGGTTTGGGTGTTAGTTGTATGATTAATGAATTTTGTTTTTCCGTGTTGGTTGATTGTCATTAGATTGTTATTTAGTGGTTTTCTTAGATGAGCCTCGCATTTTATTGTTGTTTGTACATCGGTTATGGTTGCTTTATGATTTTTTGATTTTTATCAAGATGTATACCAACCAATATATGTTGATGATGAGAAACACGTATATAAATGTATTGTTAAATTGAAGCTAAAAACAAGTATTTCAAAAAGTTAATAAACATTTAATTAATTAGTGACTTGAAATGGTTCACAATAAATCATGTAATCGACATGGTAAAGAGACTAAAACCACTTAATAATTTTGAATAAACTAGACTCGTTTTGAAATGATTTGGGATATGAGTGGTGTAACAACCTATTCATTTTCATAATTTAATTTGTTAAAATAATGAATCTTGTTCTTTAATATTGGAAGAAATAAAAAGTTATAAGGTAGTAATGAAACAATAACTAAGTTGAAACGTAACAAGGTTGATTTAAGTTAATAATTGATGAATTTGAATGGAATTCCAATTAAAAAAATTAATTTAAAAATTATAACTTGGTTATAAAGTGAATATAAGAAAACAAGTGTAAATAGTGAATCAATTGATGGATTAGTATATAATTATTGATAACCTGATAAAAACAGTGTTATGTAAGCAATTGTGACGTTCGTTTGTTAATAATAACTTATAAGGGCAACTAAAAGTTGATGGTAACAATTATCGTATGTTACCGATTTATTTAACCTGATATTTTAAATTTGAAATAAATTTTAATAAAGGCAATTAAATATTATGTTAACGCAAATTAAAATAATATTTGAAAACAATGTCAATTCAATTTATAATATGAAAATTGGTTGATTTGAAGAATGTAAATCAAGATATGTTAATTTATTGGAATTTAAATTATAATAATTAGATTAATTGCAATAAAACAAATTTAAACACTGTATATGGGTAAATTTATTAACTTTGAAATTTACATCCGAACTTGTTTAAATTTTGTGAATGTTTAAGAAATGAAAAATGGTAAAATTTGTTAATCATAGAATTTGAATTGAATTGATTTAATTAATTACATATTAATTTATTTAATTAACTGAAAAATAGCCATTTTGGCTACTGACTCGGATTTCGACGAAACCAATTTCATCGGATCCGTAACGGTGAATTATTGTAAGATTTCAAGTTTTGTAATGATCGAACTTGTCGTTTGATCGTACGGGCTCGAAACGCCTAGAAATCAATGAAATTGAAATCAATTGAAATCAATTTGAAATCATTTTATTTTAACTTAACTTCTTCATACGATGGAATTTGGTCTCGAAACCTTTTCCATTGCGCTTAAAATATTCAAAAACATCTATTTTGATTTATGGGTTGACCCAGTTTCGTTCTGGAATCAGAACGGGCTTTTCGAGCAATTTATCGTTCAACGGTCCAAACCAATCGCGTTCATTCATCTCTATTTCTGACCTACCTATATATATGTCATTATAAACCCTAGCCTATTTCTTGTGCTCATTATTCTATACGTACAATTTCATTTGCTCCTTCTCCTTCTGTGACGCCCCACCTCTATGCTCACAATAACAAAGAGTATTAAAAGGAAATACTATCTGTTATTACGAAGAATAAGGCTGGATAGGAGAGGCCATCCATAGTTAGGCCTTACACTAGTATTCATTATCTCGATAGGAGTGGTACGTATATTTATTTCTCATCTCTTTGTTTATTTACTCCCATCAACATATTCAATTCCAGTATAAATGAACTACGATGGTTCATAATAGTTTAGGACACATGTATAATAATAACACAGATAAGCTAAACACAGAACATGGATAATATCAAATCTCACATATATATAACTGAAGTCAGTTACAATACATGTGATACATCACATTTGATACAACTACAACTGTCGACACTGGAAGTTACATATACAAGTGCATTATTATAAATAATATAGATGAATACATATCATCCTATAAAATGACAACGACTACTCCAAAAGATATAAAGAGACTTCATAGCTCAATCAGCATCCCAAAGCGAGATATCTACAGCCTGTAATAACTCGGTCTGGCCTGAGTATTAATTCAAAAGAAAATAATACGCGGGTCAGTCTAATTCAAACTCAGTTATTAATGCACGGAAGCAATAATAATTAAATAATCAAATAGACGACCGTCTCAATAAATCTCGTACATCCAATCCTTCGTAAGAGAATCGGATAATGGTACAAATAACACGTAACATCAATAAACAGCAAATCAACAATGCCAAATCATCAACAAAGATAAATAAAAGGCTTATCAATGAAGATAATTTGTAGACCACAGAATTGCCTAAACAACAATTCACCACAAAATCTAATTATTAAATAAATAATTAGAACACATAATCTAATTATCCAATAGATAATTATATAGCAACAAAATAATCAAATCAAGCCAAAATCAAAATACAATTTCAAAATATTGAATTGAACACACGAAACAATTCAAGCAATTGAAATATCAATTAAAGCATCAATTCTGATAGGGCTGCAGTACACGTTCACGTGCACTGCCTCGCCACTACAACAAATGATGCCATCACAACTCCAAATATTAACAGCAAGTCGAAACTGCAAAGTGTACAGAAGTACAAAACAGAAATGCACACAAATATACATGAAGTCAATGCAGACACAACATGCATCAAATCAGGTCAAAGTAAGCCAGATCATCAACTGAAACAAAGACCAGACACAATGCAACTGAGGGTACAACTCAATACAATAAGTTACAGCATAACATAAATGCTCAAAGCAACTCGAGCTAGCTAAATGAACCAGCTCTCAAGTCCAAACCACATGAAGTATGAAACAACGAACCAGTAAAATGTGAACTAGCTCGAATGAATCAAAGTGCAGACAGTACAAGACCAAGTAAAGCAGACTGCCATGCACAACCAAGACATCATATACATATATGTGTACAATTGTAGACACGATGAAAGTTCAATGTAGATAACAGTTTTATTTTAATAAAGTCAAGGCATGGTGAAAATGACAACTACTGACTTCAAATTATGGAACAGAAAAGAATATCACATTCGAGCAAAGCATCAAGCAACAACAAGTATACATGTATGCAGCTATGGAACGGGATAAAGCAAGTACAGAACTCAACTAGACAATACACGTTAATGATATGAACAATGCACAAAGGCTACAACTTCACATAAAACTGGACAGGCAAGTGCAACCCCCTACATGAAGTATACAAGATAATGAACTCTAAACATTTCAAACTTGAAGACAACATGAAATGTCGAAGACCAGATATAACACAATACAACATATCAACATGGAAGTGTAGACTTGATGAACAAAATGCAAGAACAGCGGTGGATACAAATGCATCACTGAGACACAAGTACAAGATACACAACTCAGACTTCCAGAGGAGAATATACACTGTGGTGACATGCACAGTAATACAAGGGATTGGAGATACACAGTGTGGACTATATCAAGTCTAACTATGATCAAAATGTTATCAAGACTGCAAGCCAGAAGCAACAGAGAATTCAAAGTAGCAGTTTCAAATTAGAAGCAAAGTGTCCGAAGTCAAAAAGAAATCATCGTTACCGATAAGTCAGTGCCGAAGTCGAACAATTCAAACCAGAGTATACAAACTGTGGCACAAAAGCACAATCTAGTCAAAGCAAAGTATAACCACAGTTACCAACTAAATTGGACTGGAAAAAGCCAACAGAGGATTAAAATCAACCATGAACACGAGTGACTAAAGTCAAAGGCCATCAAATCGTCACAAGCATAATCATCAAACCAGAAATTCATCAAATTATACGAAATCGATAAAGTCAGTGAAATCATCAACACGAAATAAAATCGAACGGCCGAAGCACTATTTTGAGAATGAATTAGGATGTGAGTGAAAATCACTCACCTTGTTCGAAGAACCCAAATCCAAATTCGCAGCCGAAAGCATTTCAAGAGACGATAAACCCACAAAGCAAGGAAATCAAATTCAATTGAGTATTTGAAGTCGGTCTCTTTGAAATTATGAAAACCCTAATTTTTGAAGAAGAGGAACGAACAAGGAACGAGCTGTCATCTTCGTTTCTTTATTTTAGGGCTTGCGAAAATGAAAAATAAATGGGGGAACCGGTATTTACAATTTGATAATTTTCATGGCAATAAAACAAACGAGAACGTGGGCCAAGATTGCATTTTAAAGCCCGTATAACCTTAACGAATTTTAAAAGAATTTCAACCTGATTTAAAACGCCCAACAGCAATTAGCTAGAATAATTTAATCGTCTACTGATGATAATTAGTCAGTGCAAAACCCCGGGTTGTTACAGACTCCCCTCCTTATAAAAATTGCGTCCTCGCAATTTTCATAATTAAAGTCGTCAATAACAATTATTTTTCTAACATAAACTGGTTAAGCTAGAAAAATAAAGGTCAAGAATTCAAACGCCAAAGAAATCTTTTAATTTCATAAAAGAAATTCGCAAATTCTCAACAAAATCTAATTATTAAATAAATAATCAGAGATAACAAAACTGAATAAATACAATTATCAGCATTATTTAATTATCAATTAGATAACTAGAATACAAAAATCACAAAATAGCAATATCTAATTATCGATACGATAATTAGAAATTAGCAAAATCTAATCATCAACAAGGATAATTAGAAAACACAATTCACAAATCGCAAAACCGCAAATATCTAGTTATCCAATAGATAATTAGAAAACATGAACTTCATAATCAGCAAACTCTAACTATTAATAGAGGTAAATGAAAGAATTATCCATGATGATAATTAGAAAATAGCAATTCAATATAATCAACATAATCTAGAATCAATTAGAGACTAGAAAATCTTCAAAATCAGCAAAATTAACAAATATCTAATTATCAAAAACGATAATCAGAAAACAACAAATATCTAATTATCAAAAACGATAATTAGAAACAACAAATATCTAATTATCAAAACGATAATCAAAAAACAACAAATATCTAATTATCAAAAACGATAATTAGAAAACAACAAATACATAATATCAAAAACGATAATCAGAAAACAACAAATATCTAATTATCAAAAAGGATAATCAGAAACAACAAATATCTAATTATCAAAAACAATAATCAGAAAACACAAATATCTAATTATCAAAAACGATAATCAGAAAACAACAAATATCTAATTATCAACTAAGATAATTAGAACTCAAATAAAAAAATATCTAATTATCAAAATGATAATCAGAAAAATCAAATCAACAAATATCTAATTATCCAACAAAGATAATTAGAACTGAAATCAACAAATATCTCATTATCAAAGCGATAATCAGAAAACTCAAATATCTAGTTATCAAAAACGATGATCAGAAACAACAAATATCTAATTATCAAAACGATAATCAGAAAACAACAAATATTTAATTATCAAAACGATATTCAGAAAACAACAATATCTAATTATCAAAAACGATAATCAGAAGAAAAAAAAATATCTCATTATCAAAAACGATAATCAGAAAGAACAAATATCTAATTATCAAAAACGATAATCAGAAACAACAAATATCTAATTATCAAAAACGATAATTAGAACTCAAATCAGTAAATATCTAATTATCAAAAACGATAATCAGAAAACAACAAATATATAATTATCAAAAACGATAATCAAAAACAAGAAATATCTAATTATCAAAACGATAATCAGAAAACAACAAATATCTAATTATCAAAAACGATAATCAGAAACAACAAATATCTAATTATCAAGAACGATAATCAGAAAACATCAAATGTCTAATTATCAAAAACGATAATCAGAAGCAACAAATATCTAATTATCAAAAACGATAATCAGAAACAACAAATATCTAATTATCTAAAACGATAATCAGAAACAACAAATATCTAATTATCAAAAACGATAATTAGAACTCAAATCAGCAAATATCTAATTATCAAAAACAATAATCAGAAAACAACAAATACCTAATATCAAAAACGATAATCGGGAACAACAAATATCTAATTATCAAAAACGATAATCAGGAACAACAAATATCTAATTATCAAAAACGATAATATGAAAACAACAAATATCTAATTATCAAAAACGATAATCGGAAACATCAAATATCTAATTATCAAAAACGATAATCAGAAACAACAAATATCTAATTATCAAAAACAATAATCGGAAACAACAAATATCTAATTATTAAAAACGATAATCAGAGACAACATATATCTAGAAATCAGTTAAGATAATCTAGAAAATCAACATAAAAGGTGGATCGATCCCAGCAGATGGCTAGTTTTAGCTACGCCACACGTGCATCTCAAACGGCCGAAGTGTGATATCCCGAAAAATTTGCCAATATCAATTTAATAATCTACATTTAAAATTAAATTGATTTGATAAATCCTGTTAGTAAAAATTTGATTTGATTTAATGATCCAATTAAATAAATGTTTAATTGGTGGATTTTATCTTTTAAAAGCTAATAAATTTCTTTCTATATATATATATATATATATATATATATATATATATATATATATATATATTGTAGATTGATAAGTTTTGATTTGTAGATTAATAAATAAATAAAATCTTGTTTTTAAATTCCGATATTCATTTTGATAATTTGGAGATTATTATTTTTATTTAATAAATAACTATTTGGCTTAAAATACTTAAAGAAATTGTTTTAAATTGTTTAAATGTATTTTAAAGCAAAGTTTAAATCTTAAATAAGATAAACAAAAGTTTATTTTATTTTCTTTTTGAATATAGCTTAATGAATATAGTTTGGAATTATATATGAAAATTTAAAATACCATTTATATATTGAACATTAATGTATAATTTCTTTTATAAATTATTTAAATTAATAAATATGTTATTTCAAACAATATTAATAAATATATAAATATAGATAAGATTTTAAAAGACAATGTTATTATTTTAAAATTAAAATATGTTGATATAAATTAGTTTTAAAATGGGATTTTTAAATATATGAATAGCATTTGAATTTGAATTAATTTTGAATTCAAATAAATAAACATATTTAAATTATTTTGGATAAGCTTTCTTTCTTTTTTAATTGTTTTATTTCATTTTCTTTAAAAAGTAATGCATGTACATTTATTTATGAAAATACTTTATATATATGTATTTAATAAATAAAAAGAGGATTTCAATTACTTCTATAATAAATAAAATAAATTAAATTACTTAAGACACATGTTATTAAACTAAGTGGTATTAATGACAAGTGTACTAAAGTTAGGAGATTAATGTAACAAGTTTTTTTTTAACAAGTGTCTTTTGTTTTTAATTTTCTTTTAATTTTTAAATAAACCCATTTCACTTATAAAAGCATATTTTCTTCAATCCTCTTCTTTTCTAATCTTCAAATTTTTTTCAAAGATAAATAGATTTGTTTTTAGCTAAATCAAATCTGAAACAAATTTGTATTCCAAACTCTCAAAAGTAAAATCATGTTAAAAACTGAATTGCCACCTCAAATCAATATCCTATAGTTCTTTTTTCAAAATCAAACCTGAAATCTGTAATTCCTTTCTAAAGCAAATCCTCTGTAAACCATTTTCAAATGCAAAAGATTTGCCCGCATGCAAATTTAATCATCAAACAAGTAGCCTCTGCATTTCTTTAAATCTGGGAATCAAGCATATGTCTCTGCATTTCTTTTAACCTAGGAATAAGTGAAATCTGAAGCAATAGAAAACCTTCATGCAAATCTGCATCTGACCGTACAAACAAATCAAGTCTGCAACTAAGTTTTCAAAGTTTCATTAGCATGCAATTGCATTTTCAAAACAAAGAGGCAATTCAAGTTTTTTTTAAAAAAAGGCTTTTCTGGAAATTTAGTGCTTTGTCTTTCAAACATATCAGGCGAGTAACTTCTTTTTCTTAAAAAACCCAAGTATAATCTGTTGCTTGTTTTATGATTGAAATGAGTAAGCCTTGTGTTTATATACCTGATAGCATGTTGAATGGTGTGTTTGTGAGCAACTCTTGTTTTTACTTAAATATAAATTTGTTGCTTGATTTATGACTGAAATAGGTATGTTTGTAAGTAACAATGTAACACCTCGAAAATTTTCGACTTTCGAAAATTCAACATCGATACTCACTTTATCGACTGCCGAGGAATCGAAGGCCAAAAAAACCCGAAATGTTATGGTTTTTAAGAAAAGAAAATGATAGAAGAAGAGAGAAAAAAAGTAGGAAAGATAGAAAATAGAAACAGAGGAAAAAGAAGATAGAAAATTTTAAAATAGAAGAAAAAGAGAATAGAGAACAAAACAGAAAGAAAATAGAGAAAACATAGAACGGAACAGGAAGGAAACAACAAAGAACATCATATTCTCACAATCGCAGCGGAACAACATATAATAATAAATGAATAATCTTTAAACAAAGAACTATCAGTTATTACATTTTATACATTTCATTACATCATATCATCAGAGTGTATAATCAATATACAACAACAAACAATGCAGCGGAAAAAGAAATACTATATAAACTAGTAATACGCCATGCCATCCAGCTTGCCTCCAGCAACTCCAGAATATCCAGAATATCCTGATAAACCTAACTCTTGACTGCCCGTGTGGAAATTGGTGGGCACCCAGAGTTTAGGAAGGAAAACAATAAACTCCGAGTCAGTCATGTGACTGGTGTGAGAACTCAAAACAGTTTATTAATCTTTAAAATCAAAAATAGAGGAATATTTTTAAAGTCAATTCGCAATGCTTTTAAAAATGAGACTACCATAAGGCCTCCTGCACACACACACAATGCAAACGCAGAATCGGAGGAGATTTCTCCTTATGATAGTCAAAGATGCTTGATACGCATTTAAAAGAACATTTTATATTATTACTAGTGCATAGTGTAGGAAAAATTCATTTCAAAAGTAGAATATAAATCTTAGCCAGCATAGACATTCCGAACTATGCCTACTATAGCTAACTATGTTCAATAGCAGGTTACCGCCACATTCCATAGCAGGTTATACAACTAAAACCGTACAAGTCTCGTATTGTTTCTTTGGATTTCCAACGAATGATCAGGCCAAGGAACTTCCCATTGCTACATGAGAATGCCTCTGGATGGACATCCCCGAGAACCAAACCGGATCTCTACCAACACAAGGCCGGGTTACCCCTAACTGAGTAACAACTGACCGAATATGCCATCCCCCGGTCCTTTGGGACCTTTCAACCGAGCGCTCGCAATCAATTCACACAATCATAACAAAGTGTTTTCAACATGAGTAAGTATCTGGGCTCCATACCATGATACCACCCTTTTCCAGAAGGAAATGCACACATCCTAAAGGGCGCTACCCCTCATAACCTTGCCGCATCTTTCCTGTTTTGACCATTCACGGGGTGTGAGGCTCGACGAAGTCACGTCCACAAAAACATACTTTATACAAAAGCCATGCTTTGGGTCAACAAATGATCATAGAGATGATCACAAAGATAGACGATCAAATAAACGATCCTATCACAAATAATCAACACAATGATCATTTCAGCAACACTCAGCATGTCACATTACCAAATTAGGAATATATCGCTGATAACATTCAACTACATAACCTCTGAGCTCGTACGTCTCAGAGAAGGGTGTTAAGCTAAAAGAATAAATTCTTCGCCACCAACAGAAATATATTTGAATGAAATCTGCTTTATATCTCAATTTGTAATGTCAGACATACAATCCATACAAGTCTGTTCCGGGCTCGAACAAAACCGAAGGCACTTCTTACGAAGCCCTTGCAAATCCGGGTATTCACAATCCCGATCGAATTTCCCATCACTTAAGGAATCTCTATACCAGGAGCTACCCAGTGCAGAGACAATCGATAGGTCATCCTATCGCTTTCGCAAATACTCGGTCTTCAACACCGATCTTCAATGCAATTCACAACGACGTATCACATATTCGGAATGGGTTATACGACCCCATGGTCCTTTCCCGGTTAACCCGAATAGTGAGCGCTTATTCAAAAATAAGTGTAGCATTCACATTCAAACAAATAACATCTAATACCCATTCAAAGGGAAATATTGATAGTCGGCTATTGAACTATCAATTGATATGCACACATCACCCGTTTCCAAATAATTTTCCAAATTATTTATTTTTCCAAAAATATCTTTACTAGATATATAATTTCACACTTCAAAAATAAATCAATATTTATTTTTAAACAAATGCTCCTTGTAACAACCCGCATATTTATCGATTTTTATATTTAAATATTTTATTTAAATATTTTATCGTTAATCGGATTTTGGTCCGAAGCTACTTTTTGCAAACGGTCAAATTAGGACTCGAGACCACTTCCATTGAGTTCGAAACGTCGTTTGCAATCTTCTAAGTATAAACATTGATATGTTTGGGGTTAGTGGAATTTCATCACTTTTTCACTCGAGCCTTTGGTTTGGACTTTTAGCCCATTAGGCCCAAGTTCCACCCCCCTTCTTCTTCATTGCTTCATTTCATTTCCTAACACTAAAGCTTCAACAAAAATGGTGAATGGAATGAGAAATTAAAACTCCAAAGTCTTTGTTTTATTGCAACTCCAACATTCAACTCCAAATTCAAGAAGAAGACATCGGATTCAAGCTTGTGGTTGCTTCTCCATTTGCCTTCAAGCTTTGTTCTTCATTTTCATTGGGTTTTGGAGCAAAGGTGAGATTTTTATCTCACAATTCTAGTCTATAACCATATTGGACTGTTGGGAATGATTCCCTATCACTTTTGCATGCATATTAGCATTTGGTTTGGATTGGATTGGCGAAAAACTCCAATTTTTAGCGTTTTGGTGAATTTTCTGCACTTAGGTCGTTCTGGCCATTTTCGTGTGTTCGGAGTTAGGTCGCTCGCGACCTAACCCTTAGGTCGTAGGTCGTTTCTGGCCTTAAATTCCCCCTGCACCGTTAGGTCGTTAGCCTCGGAATTAGGTCGTTGAGCCTTAGGTCGTAGGTCGTATGGACCTTAGGTCGTAGGTCGTCCTGGCCATTTCTAACGTCTTCGGAGTTAGGTCGTATAGACCTTAGGTCGTAGGTCGTATGGACCTTAGGTCGTTAGGTCGTATGGCTTTAGGTCGCTAGGTCGTATGACCTTAGGTCGTTAGGTCGTTTGGCTTTTAGGCCGCTTCCACGCTAGGTCGTTCGACTCTTAGGTCGTAACACTTAGGTCGTTCAACTCTTAGGTCGTAGGTCGTTCGAATATTAGGTCGCTCGTCACTGGATGCAGTTAGGTCGCTCGACTCCCTTACCCACTAGGTCGCGTACTCAGTTAGGTCGCGTGACCCCATAACTGTTAGGTCGTTAGACCGTTAACCCTATAGGTCGCTTGGCCTATTTGTTTAGGTCGTAGGTCGTTGGACCTTACCTCGATAGGTCGTTCCCACTTTTGGACGTGTGCACTCTAGGTCGCTAGGCCGCCTCTCTTTAGGTCGCGTGACCCAATACAGTTAGGTCGTTTGACCTTATGTTCTTTTAGGTCGCGTCTCCTTTAGGTCGCGCCTCTTTTAGGTCGCGTCTCCTTTAGGCCACGCCTCTTTTAGGTCGTTCGAATGCTAGGTCGCTCGGCCCTTATTCCCTTAGGTCGCTCCGTCTCGTTTATGACCATAGGTCGCTCACCCCCTCTTCCTTAAGTCGCGAGTCATCGTTAGGTCGCGAACACCTTTAGGTCGCTAGGTCGAACCCCGTAAGCGGTGGCGTTGCCCCCGCACCCCCACCTTGGGGGTTGCCACCCCCCCTGGACCCCCCCTCCGTAGGGGATCTTATCTGAAAAACATTGAGCTGATTTCCTTGGATTTTATTCGCATCTCTGTATGCGATCTTTGTGACTGATTGTTTCTACACTTGCTTATGTGTTTTGTCACTTTATAATATAAAGGTTTCAATACTAGTAGTAAATATCAAAACTCTTTTAACAAACAATTTCAACTCTATTTTTAATAACAAAGCTCTTTTCTTAAACCGTTTTCCAATCTATTAGTATATACAAGCCTTTACCTCACACGGAGAGAAATCTAATTAAACGACTTAGTAAAACAAGTGGTATGAAACGCTTGCGTTCACTTCGTCGGTTAATTCTTGGACTTGTTCGATTGAACCTCTTGTGACAATTTTATTAGTGAAGATTTACAGTTTGTTCGTAAATATTTAAGTTAAGTAAGTGGTTATGGGACATGAAGCTAAACTTCTATATTTACTAGCTTAGTGTAATTGACACTTCTCGTTGATCTTGATGATCGCTTTATGAATTAGACTAGCAATTGCGCGATGTCTCTTTCATTGCAAGGTTAGACTAGACACCACTTGTGTGATTCCATTCACACATACCTTTCTGCTTTTTGGTTAGTCTTGACCTCAATCTGTGTGATTCCATTCACATATGTGGGGTAGCTCCCCATGGTCTTCGGACCGTCATGTGATAGGCCTCTTTCCCTTTTTATGATTTCTGGATTTCTTGTGTTGATTTCTGGAATTTATCTCTTTGACTTGTCATGAGTACAAGTTTAGGGTATGATGCCCTCTTTGGATCTTTGAGAAGATTCTTGTGATATTGATTTATCTCTTATCGGTTGATCTCCTGTTGATCATTAATTGCATACTTATAGTAGTATGTCAGTATGGATATTTTATGTTTATGCCATATCTTTTATTTTATATCATGTCATCTGATATTTATAGCTAGACTGATCCGTTTATTATTTTCTTATAGATAATACTCGGGTCAGGCCGAGATGTTACAGGTGCTACTGCTTGACTCCTCCCCCAGTGATTCACTACTCAGACTTTTGGCTACTTGTTTAGATTAGCAGCTTTTGATTGTTTACACTTGAGATATAGACTCATAGTTGTATTCTTTTGTATAGCACGCGTTGCTATTCTTTTGTATTATCGTGGATCTTTTTAGACCACTACTTTGATGTACACTTTTATGTGATATATATTCATATCTCTTTCCGCCTTTGTGATATGGATATCTGTGATTGATTCGCATGTTATGCTTACTTCTATATTTGTTTCCGAAGATCATTTTATAGCCACCGTGTGATAAGAAATTACACGGATGGTCGCTCCTCAACAGCCTTATTCTCCGCGCTAGTTGACAGCACTACACCGTAGTGTTCTTGGCTAGCGTGGGTATAGAGGTGGGGCGTCACACTCCTTTCCTTTATAAATTCCTTAGTGAATTTATAATCCAAAATATCTATGAATATTCGATTTCAATTATTCATTTCAATTTATCTTCAAAAGGATAAATTCTTAAGATATTCACTTTATATTTGAAAATATTCCCATACTCATTTATTCATAAGTAATTCACAGATTTTATTTATTTTCAACCTTGGAAAATATCCAATATACTTCAATCAAAATTAAGTATATATTTCATTCTTTAAGGAAATCATTCTCTTAAACATATTTATTTGGGCCAAAACGAATGTTGCGTAAAACATCGTTACGACAACCCAAAATCACTAGTATAGGGATTTGAAATTAAAATAGATATATAAATCCCAATACTATACAAAACATTTCCTTTCGGAAATCATTTACTATAACAACAGTGTTATAGTCCATTATTTCCTTTTATTTCTCGAAAACGTCTATTTCAACAATAAATGTTGAAATCTATGGTTTCGAATCTCAACACATTTTAAAACATCGTTAGATCGTTTTAATTCAATTTAGAACATCACATTCTAAACAATTTCTTTAACATATTATTCACTATTCAAAAACGTGAATATACTACGTTAATCAATTTCATCCTTTTATTCATTTTATTTTAAAGTATTATTCACAGTCAAAAATGTGAATATAACTCCATTAATAGGTTTCAACAATTTACTTATCAAAATAAGTCGTTTGCGAATTTATAAAACAACGTTTATAAATTCCATTCCTATTTAGTTTATAACAACTTCCTTTTATAAATTCCTTTATTAACCTATATTCAATTCAGAACTCAATTATAAACCAAAAGTTCACATTATAAGTTAAACACTTATAAAACGATTATTTTACAAAATCGTTCTTTTAACTTCCCAAATTATAAATCTTATAACTTATAAGATTTGTTTATTTATCCAAAATTCGTTCTTTCAATAACTTTATAAATTTTGTAAACCTACTGTTTATAAAATTCCATTTATAACTTCACTGTTTAAAATTCTATAAATTCCATTCAATTATGAAATTCATTTTCACTTCATTCAAACACTTATAAAAACTCGTTTTATAATGTCCATATTTCAATTTATAAATATCCATTTATAAATCTCTTAATATAAAATCAATTTATATTATTCTTTAAAACGTCTTTAAATTCTTTTATTATTTCACCATTTTGATTCATAAAAAAAAAATTATAAATCCTATATTTAAACTTTTCACAATAAATTCTAAAATCCCGATTAAACTATTTTATAAATCATTAGCATCATATTCTCAAAAATCAGTTTTTAACTATATTTCTCAAAAATCATAATTTTTATAACTTTAAAAATTATAACGTTTATTTATTTAAAATGAATCAATTTCCAAACATACAGTATATTTCCAAAAATCACTTTAAAAATCATTTTTAAAGTTTCAAAATTTGGTCCAATGATGCTACACACCAAATAGGCAATCACGACAACAACGATATCATATATCGATATGATAATCCATCAAATATCAAAATATCTGAAATCAAATAAAAAAAACTGTTGAGGAATCCAGTTGGATCCCTCCAACCTGTTTTCCTGCATCCACAAACATTAGCACAATACCAATTTCGTTCCAGTACGAAATTATCGCGGTATATGGGATTTAAAATATTATCCGCTTAATAACGGCGCAATAGGGTCTCATCCGCTAAACAATTAAACGCGGGAAATCAATAACTCCAATATATACATATGCCAATATATATATATTGCTATTATATATAATACCAATTTCACTGTTTATGAAATATTCGCGGTATATGTTTTTAATAAATAACATCCGCTTACTAAGGGCGCATAATGTCTATTTTAACAATCAATAGATAACAATCATCATTCAAACATGCATTCAAATATTTTAAATCTAACTATTTAAAATAAAATCGAAACTGATTCGATTGAGTGAGAAGTTCTCACCTTGATTTTAAATTCCGTTTTAGCGATTTATTTCGAATAAAATTAAACGGACGTTTAATTTTACCCAAAATTTTCACTAACTCCAAACGACTCCAATCCATTTTCATCGCGTAGTGCTCGTCCATACGATTCCAACGCAACTGGTTTCGCGCGTTTTCGACCTCGTATGAAAAAGATATGCTATTATGAAGTTTACACGAATTAAAAGATAATTAATTTACAACTTAAATTATATATATATATAAACCTATATTTAATCCTAGCCCTTGGATCCTGCATTCCATCATCCTGACCGTAGAACGCATCCCCCCCTCTTCCTTCTTCGTGCGCACGGCTACAGATAGAGGCCGAACAAAGAACCCATTATCATTTTCTAGGGTTAGATTTTTCGCCACCATCACTCAACGATATTTCATCATACCACTGCCATGTTGAAGCCCCCTGCTTGCTCTACGTTCGGCCATAACCTTGGCACACTCGGCCCCCCCCGCACGCAGTTCGAGGCCGAACTCGCGACGTTCAATTGGGAATTGCCGTCAATCCGTTAGTCCATTCGCGATCTCCACCGTTGAACTTGTAGATCTTGATGCCCTCTTCATTTCTCTAGTTGAAAGTTTGTTGTAATTGTTAGTGGATTGAAAGATATTTGGGGAGGAAGGTCATTGATTTTCGGCCGTTGTTTTTAGGGTGGCGGCTGCACGTTGAATTAGGGTTTTTCTTTTTTCTTTTTCTTTTTTTGATTTTTAAGGTGTATTTATAGAGAATTTTCGAACACTATTCATCCGGAAATTCCGAACTCCGATTTACGCGCCGTAACCAGCGTTTCTAGGGTTTACCCCGCGTTCCGGACACAATGGAACAGGTTTCGAAAGCTAATTCGGACATCTGTGCGAGTTATGGCTATAAACGCTCAATTTAAATTAAACCGATTTAAACGATTTTCTAGGCGTTTTAATTCGTACAGGACAAACGGTAAATCCAATTGACACGAAATTTGAAACCTTACAATAATATCACATTACGGATCCGATGAAACTAGTTTCGTCGAAATCCGAGACTTTTTGAAAAATGGCTATTTTAACTCGCCAAATTAAAATTAAAAATAATTCGATGCGTTTCGAGCTGCCACGATCAAACGATAACTCCGATTGACACGAAATTTGAAATCCGGTAATAACTAACTATTACGGATCAAATGGAACTGGTCTCGTTCAATTCTGAGACTGTTCAAAAATTGACTATTTTCACTAGTCGATTTAATATTAAAATACTCAATTTTCACAAATTTACTTTTAATTCGATTTTAAAAGTTCTAAAATATCGTTCTAACTCCCATATGATAAAATAAAATTTTACAAATCATTTTCAATCATATTTAACTCAATTTTCAATTATTTCCATAAATTAACATATTAAATTATCGATTTAATTATCCAATTAAATCCAATAATTCAAATAAAAATTTATTTGACTTATAAATTCACTTATTAATATTTAAAATTAATTAAATATTCAAATTTTAATTAATAAAATTTCTGGGTCGTTACAAACAATTACAATATTAAGATTTAAGTAAATACTTATGTTGCCTGCTCATCTATAAAATTGGTATGTTATGAATGAATCCATTAGTGAGTTTCGCCTGCTGTTCTATAAAATTTGTACTTCCTCTGATTTTAGTTCCAGGTCCAGTTTCTTGTAAAAAGAAATCATCTTGCTCTTGTTCAATATTCTTGTTAAGGCTTAAGTCCTGAAACCGACTTGTTAATTATACTTTAGTTTTAGTTTAAAACTTATTAAGTAAAAACAAAATTGGTGATTATCTCTGTCAAATTTGAAACATCAGGGTATGTTAAATAAAGGTAAAATATCAAACATGATAATTAGTAAATTCAGTATTATAAACTGAAAACTTAAACAAAAAGATGATTTTCAAAATTAAAATCATAGTGTTTAGTTTGGAATTGGGACTGTAGTATTTGTAAACCTAGTTTTTGGGGGCAGGCAGTGATTTGATCAGCTGGGCAGTTGTAGTGGATCGAGTGCTTTGGAATTCCAGGGGATATTAGACAGAGCATCGACGTACTCGTGGCTGGAGTTGTAGCCGTCACGGTGATCGGATTTTGGGTTGCGTTAAAATTCCAGGTTTGGGATAAAATGGGTGCCTGTTGTTTCGAGGAAATGGTTTGTGGGACTCGAATTTGATTTCGAGTAGATGATAAGTTTGGGAAGGTCGCGATGTGATTCAGAGATGGTCGGCGACTTGATCGTTGGCTGGGTAGTGGCCGGAGGCAGCCAGAACCACCGTGCATATGCACGGTGCAAAGAAGTGTATCAGGTGTTGAATTTTTTAAGGGGGATGGTGAACTCAAGTATCACTCGGGTAATTCGAGTTTTTGCTCGAAGACAGTTCAGATGGAACTCGAAGTAATAATAAAGGAGACTCGGGTTTCTTTTCTGTAGATTACAGGTTTCAGGAAAACTTGTATATATTTCAATTCAAAATTGATTTAAAATCTGAAGCAAGATTTTAAACAAGAATTTAAAACTAAATTTAAAGTATGGTTTCAATCTGAGTTTGAATTCCAGTTTTAAATTTTAATTTAAACTTTTTAAATTAAAATGTTTTAACAACTATAAAAGAGTTTAAATATCTGAAATTTAAGTTAAAGCTTTAAATTTAAAATAGAAGATTTAAACATAGGTTTAAATCTGAAACCCAGATCCAATTTGAATCATGTTTTAAAAATAAAAGAAGTTTTTTTTTTAATTTTGAAATGTTTAAACAGCTTTTGATGTTGAATCTTATTTTAAATATGATTTGTATCTCAAATAAATATGAGTTTAAATTCCTTTTATAAAATGAGAAATTATTTGGCATAAGTTTTAAAAAGGTTTTTAAATATTTTTAAAATTTTGTTAAAGCTAAGTTTGGTTTTCATTTTAAATTTTAAATTTAAAATAAAATTTGGAAACAAATTTTAAAGTAAGTTGTTTCAAATATTTATTTGTTAATGATAATCAAATTATTAATAAGAAATGTTTTACTTATAATAAATCAAAGATTTAAATGATTTTGGTTTATTAAATTAGTAAGGTAATTAGATGGATAATTAATTAATTAATTTAATTAATTAAATAAGGATTTTGAAATCAATTAATTAAGGTTGAGGTTAATTAATTAAGATTAATTAATTTGGGAATAAGGTCATTAATGAAATAAGTTAAGATTTTAATTAATGATTGGAAATTAATTAATCAAGAGGTTAAGATTAATTAAGTTAAAAACTTAATTAATGAAATAATTAGCGATTAATTAAATAATTTTTAAAGATGAATAAATTTGTGATTAAAAATGATTAATTTAAATTAATTACTTAAGCAAGGTAATTAAGGAAATTTTCGATAAGTTAATGAAGGTCATTAACTTGGGAATATTTATTAATTAACTTAAGAGATTAATTTTGACAATTAATTTTGAATAAATGTTTAATTGGTGAATTTTATCTTTTAAAAGCTAATAAATTGCTTTCTATTTATAATGAATATATATATATATATATATATATATATATATATATTTATATATATATATATATTGTAGATAGATAAGTTTTGATTTGTAGATTAATAAAAAAAAATCTTGTCTTTATTAACAGGATTTATCAAATCAATTTAATTTTAAATACAGATTATTAAATAGATATTGCCAAAAATTTTGGGATATCACACGAAGCCTACTAAGTACTATAAATTTTGGCGCCCATCAGAGGACCCAAAGGTCCGTAGAGTGACCCGAAGGTCTAGTACTGGTATTTGACCCGAATGTCCATCTGATGACCCGAAGGTCCAGTAGAGTGGCCCGAAAGCCCAACAAATGATCCGAAGTCCAGCAGAGTGGCCCGAAAGCCCAACAAAATCATCAGAATCATCAAACAACAGATGTTTCAATTAAGGAGTCCGGAATTAACCGAAATAGTAAAAGTATAGTTCCATACTCCGCACTTTTGCTAAATCGTTTAAATCATTTCATCGTTTCCTTAGAAGTGCAAAATTGTGTATTTTAAATAAATAACATTTTACGTTCTCAAACGGACAAGTCTGGAATTAAGGGAATCAGTAAAAGTGAGGGTTCATAGTTCTCAATTTTGCTGAGGCGTTCAAATCGCTTTCTCATTCTTTTGAAAGCGCAAACTGTAAAATTTTTGGAAATAATTTTATTTTAAAACGATTTTTCAAACAACTGAGTAAAACAGCAACATCTGTAGCAATTTCGATAAGAAAATTGCACTTCTCAAAACATCGTAAAAACGAGTATCAAATCAGCATTGCGGGACAACCGCTTAAAATTCACTTTAAATTTGACGGTTACTGAAGTCAAAGTGATAGTAATTTTTAAACGTTAAAATCTCATCAAAATAATTCGCATCAAAATATACTACCGGTGTAAAAATCCCGTTATAAAAATAACGGCAACCAATTACGTTTAAAACCAAACAATGGTTCAACATAAAATTAATGCAGTAACGTGCAACTCTTATTTGCACGCACACTACAAGATGATCAAAGAAATCACTCAATTATATCTTCACTGAAGATAATTTAAAACAGAAAAAATCTCAAAAAATCACATAATTGCAATCGCTTCGGATCCTCAAATCGGATTCGAAATTTTCAAAGAAAATAAAAAGAAACACATCTATGTAAAAACACAATGAATTAATTTCATTTTCATTTTTTTATTTTTAAATCAAAAGAGTTATAAGCTATACTCGGCGAAGACAGTCTCAATGTTTCCGCTGCGCACTCTCATAAACAAAACACAAATTAATCAATCATCAAAACTCAATTTCACTTTTATTTTTAAATAAAGATATTTAAAAATTTCAACAAAATTTCAAAACTTTAGTTTTGACCCAAGACACAAATAAAAGCATCAAAAAATAGTTGTAACACTTGTTCCATCTAAGTTATGTTATATATTATGTCCATAAACCCCTCGCTCTGATACCAACTGTGACGCCCCACCTCTATGCTCACAATAACAAAGAGTATTAAAAGGAAATGTTGCTGTTATTACGAAGAATAAGGCTGGATAGGAGCGGCCATCCGTAGTTAGGCCTTATACTAGTATTGATTATCTCAATAGGAGTGGTATATATATTTATTTATCTTCTCTTTGTTTATTTACTCCCATTGACATATTCAATTCCAGTATAAAACGAACTACGATGGTTCATAATAGTTAGGACACATATATAATAATAACATAGATAAGCTAAACACAGAACACGGATAACATCAAATCTCATATATATATATGTATATATATATATAACTGAAGTCTGTTACAATACATGTGATACAATACATTTGATACAACTACAACTGTCGACACTGGAAGTTACATATACAAGTACATTATTATAAATATACATGAATACATATCATCCTATAAAATGACAATGACTACTCCAAAAGATATAAAGAGACTTCATAGCTCAATCAGCATCCCAAAGCGAGATATCTACAACCTGTAATAACTCGGTCTGACCTGAGTATTAATTCAAAAGAAAATAATACGCGGGTCAGTCTAATTCAAACTCAGTTATTAATGCACGGAAGCAATAATAATTAAATAATCAAATAGACGACAGTCTCAATAAATCTCGTATATCTAATCCTTCGTAAGAAAATTGGATAACTGTAGAAATAACACGTAATAGCAATAAACAACAAATCAAAAATGCCAAATCATCAACAAAGATAAATAATAGGCTTATCAATGAAGATAATTCATAAACCACAGAATTGCCTAAACTGCAATTAACAACAAAATCTAACTATTAAATAAATAATTAGAACACATAATCTAATTATCCAATAGATAATTAGATAGAAAAAAAGTAATCAAATCAAATCAACTCAAATCAAAATACAATTTCAAAATATTGAATTGAGCACACGAAACAATTCAAGCAATTGAAATATCAATTAAAACGTCAATTCTGATAGTGCTGCAGTACACGTTCACGTGCACTACCTCGCCACTACAACAAATGATGCCATCACAACTCCAATTATTAACGGCAAGTCGAAACTACAAAGTGTACAGAAGTACAAAACATAAATGCACACAAATATACATGAAGTCAATGCAGACACAACGTGCATCAAATCAGGTCAAAGTAAGCCAGATCATCAACTGAAACAAAAACCAGACTACAACCGAGAGTACAACTCAATACAACAAGTTACAACACAACACAAATGCTCGAAGCAACTCGAGCTAGCTAAATGAACCAGATCTCAAGTCCAGACCACATGAAATATGAAACAATGAACCAGTAAAATGTGAACTAGCTCGAATGAATCAAAGTGCATATAGTACAAGACCAGGTAAAAAAGACTGCCATGCACAACCAAGACATCATATACATATAAATGTACAATTGTAGACACAGTGCAAGTTCAATGCAGACAACAGTTTTATTTTAACAAAGCCAAGGCATGGTGAAAATGACAAGTACTGACTTCAAATTATGGAACAAAAAAGAATATCACATTCGAGCAAAGCATCAAGCAACAACAAGTATACATGTATGCAGCTGTGAAATGGGATAAAACAAGTACATAACTCAACTGGACAGTACAGGTTAATGATATGAACAATGCACAAAGGCTACAACTTCACATAAACTAAAAAGTGCACCAGTAATGTTAACAAACCTCGACCAAAATCAAAATGTACAAATGCTACATGAAACTGGACAGACAAGTGCAGCCCCCTACATGAAGTATATAAGCTACTGAACTCTAAACATTTCAAACTTGAAGACAACATGAAATGTCAAAGACCAGATACAACACAATACAACATATCAATGTGGAAGTGAAGACTTGATGAAAAAAATGCAAGAACAGTTGTGGATACAAATGCATCACTTAGACACAAGTACAAGATACACAACTCAGACTTCCAGAGGAGAATACACATTGTGGTGACATGCACAACAATACAAGGGATTGGAGATACACAATGTAGACTATATCAAGTCTAACTATGACCAAAATGCTATCAAGACTACAAGCCAGAAGCAACAGAGAATTCAAAGAAGCAGTTTTAAAATAGAAGCAAAGTGGCCGAAGTAAAAAGGAAATCATCGTCACTGACAATTCAGTGCCGAAGTCGAACAATTCAAACCAGAGTATACAAACTATGGCACAAAAGCACAATCTAGCCAAAGCAAAGTATAACCACAGTTACCAACTAAATTGGACTGGAAAAAGCCAATAGTGGATTCAAATCAACTATGAACACGAGTGGCTAAAGCCAAAGGCCATCAAATCGTCACAAGCAAAATCATCAAACCAGAAATTCATCAAATTATAAAGTCAGTGAAATCATCAACACGAAACAAAATCGAACGACCGAAGCACTATTTTGAGAATGAATTAGGATGTGAGTGAAAATCACTCACCTTGTTCGAAGAACCCAAATCCAAATTCGCAGCCGAAAGCATCTCATGAGACGATCAACCCACAAAGCAAGGAAATCAAATTCAATCGAGTATTTAAAGTCGGTCTCTTTGAAATTATGAAAACCCTAATATTTGGGGAAGAGGAACAAACAAGGAACGAGCCACCATCTTCGTTTCTTTATTTTAGGGCTTGCGAAAATGAAAAATGAATGGGGGAACCGGTATTTACAATTTGATAATTATCACGGCAACAAAACAAACGAGAACGTGGGCCAAGATTACATTTTAACGCCCGTATAACCTTAACGAATTTTAAAAGAATTTCAACCTGGGTTAAAACGTCCAACAACAATTAGCTAGAATAATTTAATCGTCTAATAACGATAATTAATCGGTGCAAGACCCTGGGTTGTTACACCTTCCAATGGCAGATAAACCAAAATTCCAATTGAAATTTTAAATCAAATTCAAATCCAAAATTTCAAACTCCTCGGAAAAATTCGAAAAAATTTATATATCAAAGATATCATCAATGCAAATTTGCATCAGGTGTTCGTTTTCTCAAATGATGCTCGAATCATTCGAAAATCTTGGTCAAAGTTCATAAATCGCGAAACCTAAGTGCTGATTTGGGCAACAACCGCGAAACCTTAGTACACATATGTATTGGAGAGTTGGGTTCAAGGAGTCGATTGATGGTGGTCGGAGGTTGCATAGAGGGCTATGGCATCGGAAATTTGCAAACTAGGGTTTGGCAGGCCGTGATTGGCGATGGCGACGGGTTGCACCGGAGGAGGTCAGGGCTGCGGCGTCGTGTAGAGGAAGGCTTGGCGTGGCGTTTGGTGGTGGTGTCATGGCATATGGGCGCGCATAAGCGGCGCGATCAATGGTCAATGTCGGCTATTAGGATTGTTGCGTGGGTTTGATTGCAAGCGTGAGCTGCTTGATGGTGGTGACGTGTTCTCACCTTTTATTTAATTATTTTATTTAAATTTTTGATTTCGAAGTGTTCTACCTAGCACAACTTTTACATACGAGGTCCAATTCACATGCAATTTTCTTTGTTAGGTTCGTATCAGAATTCCAGACATTTTGATACTAGTTTAAACGAATTCTGAGACTGTTCAAATTTTGGATTTAAATTGAATTTAAATTCAATTCAAATTTAGAAGGTGAGTATTTTAACCACTCACAACTTCTAAAATTTCTTATGTGTGTTAAATTAATTTCTGATGTGATTAGGAATTTATTTATGACTGTTTGGCATATTTTTATCATCATTCCAATTAAATTGAATTTATTGAATTAAATTCTTATTTAATTTATTATTTCATATAAACTTCCTGCTAAATTGTTATTTAATTTATTATTGAAAATAAACTGCCAGTAAATACCTGTTATTTATTATCTCTTCTATATTGATGTTATTGTTTGAACTGTATGATGATTGTGATAAATGGTTGATGGTTGATATTGGATGAATAGATATTGTATTTTATATTGTTATAAACTACAAGTTGTTATGCATTTTTATTTCATTCGAGATTGTGGTTTGAAATGATATATAACATATTTTTATTTTAAATTACGGATTGAAATGATAAATATCAGTATCACTTGACCATAGGGTAGAAAATTATATACAGACGTCGTGGTCTATATATAAAAATATTTTGAAATGATTTTGTAACAACCCGGAATTTTTGACAGCATATTTTAATAAATATTTAATCTAATTTAAATTAAATACAAGCTTCTCAAATTATAAACTGATGAGATCTTAATTATTTACCAACATATATGTGTTTGTAAAAGAAAGTTTTGATTTGAAAATTTAACATAAAATGCTTCAAAACCATTTAAAACAAAATCTGTCTTATTTACTAAAATCAAAGATTTTATATTGTTGCTATTTAATCTAATAAAATGAAATTGAAATAATAATGTTTAAAATAGACAAATATAGTAATATTAAACATAAACATGGAAATCTTACACATGAGTATAAAACAATATGGATGGTTATAACATAAACATACAAAACAAGTATAAAAACATAATTATAAATTATAAAATATAACTAAAGAGATAAAGGTGCAAATATAAATTATAACTTTAAATATATAAATACAAGTATATAAACATAAGAACACTATAATATTAATATAAGTATAAATGAACAAATAAATGAAGTATTGGATAACAAAAGTTTAAATAAGAAATAAATATATTTATGCATAATCTGTATACACAATATGTACAACAACCAAAAAGATCTTGTTTAGAAAAATAAAATAAACATAAAACTTATATGCTGCTGAAGTTTATATGCATAAGAAAACAAAAGTTTTCACTTCAATATAATAAAAACAGATCATTGTCTTGTACAAAATAAACAAAAAAATCTGAAACATTAATTACATGTTATCTTAAATAAAAGCAAAAGCATTAATTAGCACAACTTGTTGTTCAAGTAAGTACTACAGCCGAAATACCTATATCACTTCATACTGCAGAACATAATACTTAGCCATTAAAAAAAAGAGCATGGCATTACAAATACAAACTGTCCAATTACAACCTGCTGTTAAGTAGCTTCTATATATATATTCACCTATATATTATGTTCGTTTATAAAATTTAACTGAACCTAAAAGAAAACCTGAGAAACATTGTTTTGCTTTGTAAACTTAAAATTAATTAAAAAAAGGAAGCTAAAGAAAGGCTTCAGGAAGTTTCTTCTGCAATTTCACCAACACATCACTCTCTGTTCAAAGTTTACCTAGTGAGTAAACCTATTTTTGTCAAAAATTTATCCTCAATAATTGGTTCATTACAAATATTATGTTGATATGTACTATTATGTGATGTTTGTAAATTACTGGATGCTCTGTCTTATGATGTTCTTCAAGCTTTTCATGTTTCTGAGGGAAAAGAAGAAAAGAATGGTTTATACTCTTCATATAAAAATATTTAACTTAGAAATTTAATTAAATAAATTTATTTAAAACTAAAGATCAGAGCTTGGAACCTGTTTGATGGTTGGCAGTGGAAGATAAGTCCTATGATTCAAATTTACAGTAGAAAGCAAATAATTATGTAAAATTCGAATATCATAAATTGTTGATTTGATTTGATTTCTTGAATATAAATATAAAGGTAGGAATTTTAAACCAAAAATGAAAATTCTTAGGCATGGATTTAAGGAGCATTTCATTAAAGAACCGAAAATACTTTTTCATCAATTCCTGTCGAATTTATCAATAGTTAATGTTGAAATTTGTTGTGAAGTTAGGTTATTGATTCAGGAATATGGGAAAAATGGTGAAAGATTTTTCGAATGTATAGATTTTGAGATTGTGATTAAAGTATGGTTTTGGACATGAGTTTTACACAGCTCTGTAAATTTTCGTTTGCGACTCTCCTGGTTGATCGAGTGCAACGCGTGTCGAGGTGGAGGTTAAGGAGGTATTGGACATGGTGTAGGCGGAGTGGTTTCGCCTCCGGTGGTCTTGGATGGTGGGGTGGTCCGTTTTTCTCGGTGATGTTCGAACTTTGGGTTCAAGCATCAGGTCATATTTTGATTTGATAATTTTCGAAGGGTATTGAGTTTCAATTTTGGTAGTTGAGACGTTTTGGAGTTTGTTGGTGGTAGCGCAAGTCGCCAGAGGTGAGGTGAACCACCATGCACGTGCACGGCGGCGATGAGATGGCCGGTTGAGTTGGTTTGGCGGTCGCGTGCCCGTATTCGTGAAATTAGAAGGTTTGCTTCGGGGTTGTCTTCGGGTCGTATGCGTGAGATTCACGCTGCAGTTGATTTATAACTTTACTTAAACTGATACTTAAAAAAATGATAGGAAGAAAGGAATCAGGGAGAGGGAGAAGAAGATAGAGAGTGAGAGAGGGAGACGCAGGGAGAAGAAGATAGAGAGTGAGAGAGGGAGACGCAGGGAAACGCACGGGAAAAACTCGAGACTGTCTCGAGTAGGGAAGAGTGTTGGCTCGGGTCTATTTCTAATTGAACGTGCATAATTTTGTTCTAGTATTTTTATAACTAAGTTAATTAAGCAATTAGTTAGTTAGGTTAATATTTGTTTCAAAGTTTAATAAGGTAAGTGATGTAAATATAGTTGATTAATATAAAGTAAATAGAATGTAAATTAGTTTATATTTGAAATTAAATTGATAACTTTAAATTGATATTGTAATTAAAAATTTATCATGTGTTAAATCAATTTAAGTCTTAAGAATGTTAGCTAATTGCTTAAAGGTTAATTCATAAATAATAATTAACTTAAGTGATCAATTGAAGATTGTATAGTTAATAAAATTGATAATAGATGATTAGTTTAAATAATTTGTGATAATTGAATAATTAATTAATCTTTGATAAGTAAGTTATGAATTAATAATTAAGAATCAACTAATTAACTAAGTAATTAAGTAATAATTGATGAATAAAAGTTAATTAATTAAATAATTAATTAAAGATTAGATGATTAATAAATTAATAATTAATGATTAACAAAGTAATTAATTGATCATTAATAAGTAAATTAATCAGTGATTAATTAAATAAAATAAAGTAGTTTATCCTTAAGCAAATAATTAAGTTAAGTAAAACCAAACTATTTTAGTATGAATTGATAATTCTGTTTGATTGACTTTGATATCTGTTGATGATTTTCTGTGATATGTTGTGATATATTATGGATATCTGAGATAACTGTGTATGATTTATCTGTTATACCTGTTATGTGAATTCTGATATTAAATTGAACTGTTAAGTTAAATAGACAACTTGGCCCTTAAAATGGCATTTGGATTTCGATGAAAGCGGGATCGAAAGAATCAATTTTGATTCTACGAAAACCAGATCGATCCAAATTAAACGATAGGTCGTGACTTATCAAATGGTGATCGAGATGGTGTTTCAAAATGCAAGGGTTATCGTCGTTAACTCTGAGGGTGATTCCAAAATGAGTGTAACGAGATAATGCCTTCGGTTTCGTTCGAACCCGGAATGAACTTGTATGGATTGAATGCTTTCAACACATCGTCAGGCGGACGATGAGCATTCTAAGAACAATATTCAATAAAGGTAATCGTAGCCTCAAGCCTCATCAACCGGGAATGGCTAAAACAGGGTAGATGCAGCAAGGTTAGGTGGGTCATGCCCAAGAAGGACAAGATATTCCCCTGTCTAGATGTCCCTTTTTATTTCGGCTGTGTGAGCAGTTGTTGGCCACAACCGCGGGGTTATCTTGTTCGGGACTATTCAGTAAGGAATGGTTCCGGCCTTGTGTTGTAAGGGTCGGGAGTGATCCTCGGTACGGTGATCTAGGCCCCGTACTGTGACGGGCGGTACCCAGTCGCCTTGCCATTGTTGAAACCCATTTTCCCTACGAGACTCTACGGTTTTGATTTGTATTACCCGCTTTCGTGGCTAGTAGCTGGAATTTAATGAATGTAACAATTTCGGCTATTTTCTATTTACTTGAAAACCCTATACACTACTATAATATCAATGAATTTCCTATAAAAATGTTTTGGTTAGCGTAAGGTAAAAACTTACCCGTATTTATTTGTGGGGAGTCTTACGTGATACCTTTATTTTCAAATGATTTTCAAAGTTAAGCAATTTTAATCTGTTTACTCACACCAGTCCTATGTCTGACCTAGAGTTTATATTTTGTTTTTCATAAACTCTTGGGTACTCAAATTTTTATGAGTAGCCAAGTGATAGGTATTTGGAGTGTTGATTTTCTGGTGAAGATTTTGGGAAGAAGACCAGACGTATGTATCTATATATGTAGTTCCGTTGTGTAGTTAGTGTATGCTGTATTTTGGATGTATGTATGGACATATATGTATATGACAGTCCTGTTATATGATATTGTATAACTCTGATGTATGCAAACTATGTAATAGTTATGTTGATGTATTATATTTTGTTCCATTCCGCTGTGAGATTCTGATGTTGTTATTCTTTCTTTCTATTCTTTTCTATTTCTATCCCTTTCTTTTTTAATGATAAAACGTCTTTCTAGGGTTAGAAAGGAGGGCCGTCACAGTTGGTATCAGAGCGCTAGGTCGAGCGAGTACCTAGGCTCTTGTGTTATATTTATCTTGAGAGTGCGTATTTGTATTTTCATATAATTATATATATATATATATATCTAAATTTGTTGAGTTACCTGTTTAGGTGACTGACATGAGTTCCCGAAGAAGAGGTAGAGCTAGGGCCAGTACTTCAACAGATGATGGACGTAGTCAAAATGCTAGTAAGGCTGTTAATCCAGTACCGCCTCAAGTTAGTTTTGCATCTTTATGCAAAGATTTCAAAAATCTCGGAGTCCAACCATTCAAAGGTTCGGAGTCAATAATTGAAGTTCAAGACTGGCTACGCTCTTGCGAACGTATTTTCAAGAGCATGAAATTGTCTGATGAGCGTAAGAGGTATATGGCATCGTGGCAATTGCAGGGTGGTGCAGCAGCATGGTGGGATTCAACAATTGCAAATATTTCTTAGGATGACATTTCATGGGACAGATTTGAGGAATTGTTTGAAGAGAAGTTTGTGCCAACGGCAGGGAGAACCCAATTGTATCAGGATTTTCTGTATTTGAAGCAGGGTAGTATGTCTATCTCGGAGTATTAAATCAGATTCAACGAACTCTCTTGTTATGGACCAGGTCACATCGATACTCCTCTGAAAAAGAATGAGAAATTTTTGCAAGGATTGAGGCCTGAATTCCATGGAAAATTGACGGTGCTTTTGAAGGGATATTTTGTTGATTTGATTGATATGGCATTGAGATATGAAAGTTTGATGAGTAAAAAACTGGTGGCTCCAGTTGCAGCTTCAGGTGGGAATTTCACTAATTCGAATAAGCGAAAGTTCGATCCTAAATGGAGAAAGCCGAATAAGAAGAAACCTGGGAATAACAACGGACCCCGAAAATGTTACATTTGTCAACAGGAAAGACATTTGGCAAATAAGTGTCCTAGAAAAGGATTCCAGCAGTAACAACAGCAACCGCATCAGAGTGGCCCAGGATCAGTTATGGTACAGAGATCATTGTGCTTTAATTGTCATCAGCCAGGACACATGATCAAGAATTGTCCATTTCTGCAAAGGGCACCTCAGAATAAAGTTTTTTCTTTGGAAGCCGGACCATCTTCTTCTTCGATGGTAGCTATAGTATTAGTTGTAGAACCTGCCATTTACTTATGGTGGTCACCACTGTTTAGATGGTAGCTATAGTAGGCATAGTTCGAAATGTCTATGCTGGCTAAGATTTATATCTTTATTTTCGAAATGAATTTCTTCTCTACACTATGCACTAGTAATAATATCAAATGTTCTTTTAAATGCGTATCAAGCATCTTTGACTATCATAAGGAGAAATCTCCTACGATTCTGCGTTTGCATTGTGTGTGTGTGCGGGAGGCCTTATGGTAGTCTCATTTTTAAAAGCATTGCGAATTGACTTTAAAAATATTCATCTATTTTGTTTTCAAAGATAAATAAACTGTTTTGAGTTCTCACACCAGTCACATGACTGACTCGGAGTTTATTGTTTTCCTTCCTAAACTCTGGGTGCCCACTAATTTCTACACGGGCAGTCAAGAGTTAGGTTTATCAGGATATTCTGGAGTTGCTGGAGGCAAGCTGGATGGCATGGCGTATTACTAGTATATAGTATTTCTTTTCCACTGTTCGATGTTGTTGTTGTACACTCTGATGATATGATGTAATGAAATGTAATGTATGAAATGTAATAACTAATATAGTTCTTTGTTTAAAGATTATTCATTTATTTATTATATGTTGTTCCGCTGCGAATTGTGAGATTCTGTTATCGTTCTGTTGTTTTCTATTCCGTTCTATTTTCTGTTTTCTTTTCTCTCTATTTTCTATCTTCTTATCTCTTCTTCTGTCTTTTTCTTTTTCTTAGGCATTGAGCATTCGTATTTCTGTTCATCTTGAGTTAATCTATGGAGATTAGTGTATATTCAAGGAGTACGGACTTGCGGGTCTTCACAGGTTGTATCAGCGCTTATGGTTAAGCGACAACCATGGTTCTGTTGGGTATTACTCATTAGAGATAGAATCAGTAGTACTCTAGAATGAGTTTGAGTGTAATAATAGCTATGAGAGCGTATTTGTTAGTGAATATAAAATTGTTTTATATTGTGATGATTGGTTTATTGAGTGGCATATGAACTTTCATCAGCGTGGTCTGCAAAACTATGCCGAAGGGGTTTTATAAACACATGAATAGAATAATTCGACACAGTATTGTTTTAAATTGGGTAAATGAAATAATTTTACCTTGATTATATTTTATATATAAAGAAATAATTTTTCAGAATTATTAAAGTGTATGTAAATTGATTGTTTAGATGTTTGAATAATCTAAGTAAAAGAATAATTGTATAAGCAAAATAATTATAAGAATTGAATTATAATTAATGTGATTTACAATTGTGAAATAAAACTTATATATATAAGAAGTGAAACTATATGAATATTTTTATGAATATGAGTTGTAAATAAAAATGAATTTAAAGTTAAATGGAAATTTACTTTAGAATTTGGAATCTGAATTGATTTATAAGTAGGAATTTAAGTTATGTAAAACCAAGTGATGTTTATAAAAAAAAAGTATAACTTAAGAAATGTTGAATTAAGTTGATATTGGTATCAAAGTAAATTAATAAAGTTAAGTGATAGATGTGAACTTAGATTATGTAAATGAAATTCAACTTTTGTAATTGAATTGAATTAATGGATTAAATGTTAATCGATTGAATGTGAATTAAGTTGATATGAAATAATGAATATAAGTGTTAATTCATTAAAATCTAATGTTATTGAAAGTTGAATAGTTGAATGAAAATCAATTTAATTAAACCAATTGAAAGCAAAGGAATTTGGTTGTAATTAATATACATTGATTGTTATATGGTTGTTAGTTGATTGATTGTATATAATTCATTAAGTGTTAATGAAATTGAAAGCTAAAGTAATTGAAATTCAATTGGAAGTTAAGTGAATCTTAAATAGAATTGAATTTGAATTGGAAGTGAACCAACTTGAATATGAATTAGTGAATATAAACTAATTGAAAATGAATGTTAGTAAAAACATCCACTGTTAATGAATCAAATGTGATTTAAATTGAAAACCTATTTCATTGAATATTAATGAGAATATGAATGAATATTTATTGGTTATGAATGCTAGTTGGTTGATGGTTGAATATATTGCTTTTATTGCATTTGCTATGTTGGCATATATAGTTATTATGTTGCTATATGTTGTATATCAATACTATTGTCTATATGCATGATTCTCATGTTGTTTGTTGAGTGTTTAGTTGGTGCGGATCGCGTTTGCTTCGCATTTGGAGCTCGCTTTCGCGCTATATTAGCCGTATATGCTCGCTAATAAAATATAAGGTACATATCTCGGATTACATACCGTACTTTTATACTTTTTTCCCTGCGGGATGCCTCATTACTTGATGAGATGTATATTTGTGATATATATACTGTCAATTTTTTTTTCGGATCGAGCCGCGCAAAGGAGACTATGGCGAACTTTTCCGGAAATTTAAGGCGTTAGAAAAAATTGAAAAAAAAATTGAAAAAAAATTGGAAAATTTTGAAAACTTAGACTTTGATTTGGAATTGAAATTTAAACAATAGTAGTTGTTTTTGAAAAGATAACTAAGTATGATTTGGAAACTTAGTAAAGTTATTGTAAGAAGTTTAAATTTGTTTTGGGAAAGTTAATAGATTCTGTAACTTTTCTTACTTGATAATTTCGAGGACAAAATTCTTTTTAAGGGGGGAAGATTGTAACGAACCAGGATTTTAATTAATTTAAAATTGACTATTTAATTAATTTAAAATATTAATAAGTGAATTTATAAGTCGAATAAATTTTATTTCGAATAATTGGATTTAATTGAATAGTTAAATCGATAATTTAATATGTGAAATTATGGAAATAATTGAAAATCGAGTTAAATATGATTGAAAATGATTTGTAAAATTTTATTTTATCATATTGAAGTTAGAATGATATTTTATAACTTTTAAAATCGAATTAAAAGTTAATTTGTGAAAATTGAATATTTTAATATTTAATCGACTAGTGAAAATAGTCAATTGTTGAACAGTCTCATAATTGGACGAGACCAGTTCCATTGGATCCGTAATAGTTTGTTATTACCGGATTTCAATTTTCATAGCAATCGGAGTTATCGTTTGATCGTAGCAGCTCGAAACGCATCTAAATTGTTTTAATACTAATTTGGCGAGTTAAAATAGCCATTTTTCAAAAAGCCTCGAATTTCGACGAAACCAGTTTCATCGGATCCGTAATGTGATATTATTGTATGGTTTCAAATTTCGTGTCAATCGGATTTACCGTTTGTCCGGTGCAAGCTAAAACGCCTAGAAAATCGTTTTAATTGGTTAAATTCAAATTGAACGTTTATAGCCATAACTCGCACAGATGACCGAATTAGCTTTTGAAACCTATTCCATTGTGTCCGGAACGCGGGGTAAACCCTAGAAACGCTGGTCACCGTGCGTAAATCGGATTTTGGAAATTCCGGAATGAATAGTGTCGTTCGTTTTCCTATAAATAGGGCCTAAATTCACAAAAATAAAATAAAAAAAACTAAACCCTAATTTGCAATGCACAGCCGCCACTCCTGAACCGAAGGCCGAAAATTTCCGTTTCTTTTCCCCTTGATTTCTTCAAATCCATCAAGTAATTCGAGAAACTTTCTAAATGAAAGTTGTAGAGCACAACACGTTCTATAAATCCAACGGTCAAGATCAAGTTTCAAGCTACGGATTGATGGCAATTGGAGCTCGAATGGCTGAGGTTGCGCACGACTTTTCATGCAGAGGAGGGGGCCGAGCTTCTCACGCTCACAGCCAAAGATAGTGGGCGTGATGTGCTTCGAGATGGCGGTGGTATGATGGAGTTTAGTCGAGTGTGGAGGTGGTGGCTTGGAACCCTAATTTTGAACAATTGGGTTCATGCGCGTTTGTTGTTACTGGAGAAAAAAAAACATGAGGGAGATGGAGAAGCAAGGGACGGTCCTGATGGGGGAATGCAGATCTCACGGCTTGGAATAGATGTAGGTTAAAAATTATAAAAATGTTGTAAATATTATGAATATAAATCGTGTAAACTTGTAAAAATCATAACTTTTTCATACGAGGTCGAAAACGCGCGAAACCAGTAGCGTTGGAATCGTATAGACGAGCACTATGCGATGGAATTGGATTGGAGTCGTTTGGAGTTAGTGAGAATTTCGGGTAAAATTAAACGTCCGTTTAATTTTATTCGAAATAAATCGCTAAAACGAAATTGAAATCAAGGTGAGAACTTCTCACTCAATCGAATCGGTTTCGATTTTATTTTAAATAGTTAGATTTAAAATATTTGAATGCGTGTTTGAATGATGATTGTTATCTATTGATTGTTAAAATAGACATTATGCGCCGTTAGTAAGCGGATGTTATTTATTAAAAACATATACCGCGAATATTTCATAAACAGTGAGATTGGTATTATATTAATAGCAATATATATATATTGGCATATGTATATATTGCAGTTATTGATTTCCCGCATTTTTTAGCGGATGAGACCCTATTGCGCCGTCTATTAAGCGGATAATATTTTAAATCCCATATACCGCGATAATTTCGTACTGGAACGGAATTGGTATTGTGCTAATGTTTGTGGATGCAGGAAAACAGGTTGGAGGGATCCAACTGGATTCCTCAAAAGTTTTTATTTGATTTCAGATATTTTGATATTTGATGGATTATCATATCGATATATGATATCGTTGTTTGTCGTGATTGGCTATTTGGTATGTAGCATCATTGGACCAAATTTTGGAATTTTAAAAGGATTTCAAAGTGATTTTTGAAAGTATACGTTTATAAAATATTTTTGGAATTGATTCATTTTAAATAAATAAACGTATAAATTTTAAATGTTATAAAAAATTATGGTTTTTGAGAAATATAGTAAAAGGTTGGTTTTTGAAAATATGAGGCTAATGATTTTATAAAATAGTTTAATCGGGATTTTTGGATTTATTATAAAAAGTTGAAAATATAGGATTTATAAAATTTGATTATTTTATGAATCAAAAAGGATGAAATTATAAAGGAGTTTAAAGACGTTTTGAAATAATAATATAAATTGATTTATATAAAAGATTTATAAATTGATATTTATAAATTAAAATATTGGAATTATAAAACGAGTTTTTATAAGTGTTAGAATGAATTGTGAATGAATTTCATAAATGAATGAAATTTATAGAATTATAAACGGTGAAGTTATAAATGGAATTTTATAAGCAGTAGGTTTATAAAATTCATAAAGTTGTTAAAAGAATGGTTTTGGATAAATAATTGAATCTTATAAGTTATAAGATTTATAATTATGAAGTTTAAAAGAACGATTTTGCAAATAGATAAATTCTAAGTATTTAACTTAAATTATGAACTTTTGGTTTATAATTGAGTTATAAATTGAATGGGTTAATAAAGGGAATTTATAAAGGAAGTAGTTATAAAATAAATAGAAATGGAATTTATAAACGTTGTTTTATAAATTCGCAAGCGACTTATTTTGATAAGTAAATTATTGAAACCTATTAATGGAGTTATATTCACGTTTTTGACGGTGAATAATCCTTTGAAATAAAATGAATACAAGGATGAAATTTGTTAACGTAGTATATTCACGTTTTTGAATAGTGAATAATATGTTAAAGAAAATGTTTTGGGATGTGATGTTTTAAATAGAATTAAAACGGTCTAACGATGTTTTAAAATGCGTTGAGATTCGAAACCATAGATTTCAACATTCATTGTTGAAATAGACGTTTTCGAGAAATAGAAGGAAATGGTGGACTATAATACTATTGTTATAGTAAATGATTTCCGAAAGGAAATGTTTTGTATAGTATTGGGATTTATATATCTATTTTAATTTCGAATCCCTATGCTAGTGATTTTGGATTGTCATAACGATGTTTTACGCAACATTCGTTTTGGCCCAAATAAATATGTTTAAGAGAATGATTTCCTTAAAGAATGAAATATGTACTTAATCTCGATTTAAGTATATTGAATATTTTCCAAGTGTTGAAAATAAATGGATTTGTGAATTACTTATTAATAAATAAGTATGGAAATGTTTTCCAATATAAAGTGAATATTAGAGAATTTATCTTTTTGAAGATAAATTGAAATGAATAATTGAAATCGTATATGCATGGATATTTTGGAATGAAAATTCACTATGGAATTTATAAAAGAATAGGGAAATTTGTTTAAAAATAAATATTGATTTATTTTTGAAGTGTGAAAATTATATATCTTGTAAGGATATTATTGGGAAATGAATAATTTGGAAAATTATTTGGAATCTGGTGATGTTGTGCATATCCATTGATAGTTCAATAACCGACTATCAATAATTACCTTTGAAAGGTATTTGTTGGGATTTGTTGAATTTGAATGCTACACTTGTTTTTAAATTATTGCGCTCGTTATTCGGATTACCCATTCCGAATAGTGATACGACGTAATGGATAGCATTGAAGATCGGTGTTGAAGACCCGGTATTTGCGAGAGCGATAGGATGACCTGTCGATTGACTCTGTACCGAGTTGCTCCGGTATAGAGTTCTCCATATGTGATGGGAAATCCGATCAGGATTGTGGATATCCGGATTGCAAGGACTTCTTTGTAAGTGCCTTCGGTTCTGTTCGAGCCCGGAACAGACTTGTATGGATTGTATGTCTGACGTTACAAGTTGAGATATAAAGCTGATTTCTTTCAAATATATTTCTGTTGGTGGCGGAGAATTTATTCTTTTAGCTTAACACCCTTCTCTGAGACATACGAGCTCAGAGGTTATGTAGTTGAATGTTATCGGCGATATATTCCCAATTTGGTAATGTGACATGCTGAGTGTTGCTGTGAAATGATCATTGTGTTGATTATTTGTGATAGGATCATCTATTTGATCGTCTATCTTGGTGATCATTTCTATGATCATTTGTTGACCCAAAGCATGTCTTTTGAATAAAGTATGTTTTTGTGGACGTGACTTCGTCGAGCCTCGCACCTCGGGAATGGTCAAAACAGGAAAGATGCGGCAAGGTTATGAGGGGTAGCTCCCTTTAGGGTATGTGCATTTCCTTCTGCAAAAGGGTGGTATCGTGGTATGGAGCCCAGATACATACTCATGTTGAAACACTTTATTTATGATTGTGTGATGATGGTGACGAGCGCTCGGTTAAAGGTCCCAAAGGACCGGGGGATGACATACTCGTGTCAGTTGTTACCCAGTTAGGGGTAACCCGGCCTTGTGTTGGCAGAGATCCGGTTTGGTTCTCGGGGATGTCCTTCCAGAGGCATTCTCATGTGGCAATGGGAAGTTCCTTGGCCTGATCATTCGTTGGAAATCCAATTCCCAATGCGAAACCTTGTACGGTATTAGTTGTAGAACCTGCCATTTACTTATGGTGGTCACCACTGTTTAGATGGTAGCTATAGTAGGCATAGTTCGAAATGTCTTTGCTGGCTAAGATTTATATCTTTATTTTCGAAATGAATTTCTTCTCTACACTATGCATTAGTAATAATATCAAATGTTCTTTTAAATGCGTATCAAGCATCTTTGACTATCATAAGGAGAAATCTCCTCCGATTCTGCGTTTGCATTGTGTGTGTGTGCGGGAGGCCTTATGGTAGTCTCATTTTTAAAAGCATTGCGAATTGACTTTAAAAATATTCATCTATTTTGTTTTCAAAGATAAATAAACTGTTTTGAGTTCTCACACCAGTCACATGACTGACTCGGAGTTTATTGTTTTCCTTCCAAAACTCTGGGTGCCCACCAATTTCTACACGGGCAGTCAAGAGTTAGGTTTATCAGGATATTCTGGATATTCTGGAGTTGCTGGAGGCAAGCTGGATGGCATGGCGTATTACTAGTATATAGTATTTCTTTTCCGTTGTTCGATGTTGTTGTTGTTTCCGCTGTTCGATGTTGTTGTTGTACACTCTGATGATATGATGTAATGAAATGCAATGTATGAAATGTAATAACTAATATGGTTCTTTGTTTAAAGATTATTCATTTATTTATTATATGTTGTTCCGCTGCGAATTGTGAGATTCTGTTATTGTTCTGTTGTTTTCTATTCCGTTCTATTTTCTATTTTCTTTTCTCTCTATTTTCTATCTTCTTATCTCTTCTTCTGTCTTTTTCTTTTTCTTAAGCATTGAGCATTCTTATTTCTGTTCATCTTGAGTTAATCTATGGAGATTAGTGTATATTCAAGGAGTACGGATTTGCGGGTCCTCACAAGAAATATGCTGACCGAAGACGAAGGCTATTGGAATTTGAGATCGGAGACTTGGTTTTTGTTAAAGTTTCCCCAATTAAAGGTGCTATAAGATTCGGAAAGACGGGAAAACTTGCTCCGAGATACATTGGACCATTTCGAGTGCTGGAGAGAATTGGAGCAGTATCCTACAGGATTGAATTGCCAGAGTGGATGCCTGGGATTCACAATGTGTTTCATGTATCGCATTTGAGGAAATTTGTTCATGATCCATCACTAGTTGTAGAACCAGTAGTTCAAGAAGATTTGGAAGCTGAACCTAATTTAACTGTAGTCAGAAATCCAGTTTGAATTGTGGATCGAGACGAGAAGCAACTCAGGAACAAAGTGGTGAAACTCGTCAAGGTGCAATGGAGTGAGGATCCCAGAGATTGTACTTAGGAAAATCTCGATAGTTTTAAGAATGCTTATGTGGATTTATGTTCGGATAACTAGTGATGTTTGTTAGATAGACTGTTTGATTGTGTTATTGTATGAATGATGTGTATGTTTGGATTGTTAATATAAAAGCTTTTGAATTAATTGTTGTTTTAAATTTCGAGGACGAAATTCTTTTAAGGGGGAGGAATGTAACAACCCAGAATTTTTGACAGCATATTTTAATAAATATTTAATCTAATTTAAATTAAATACAAGCTTCTCAAATTATAAACTGATGAGATCTTAATTATTTACCAGCATATATGTGTTTGTAAAAGAAAGTTTTGATTTGAAAATTTAACATAGAATGCTTCAAAACCATTTAAAACAAAATCTGTCTGATTTACTAAAATCAAAGATTTTATATTGTTGATATTTAATCTAATAAAATGAAATTGAAATAATAATGTTTAAAATAGACAAATATACTAATATTAAACATAAACATGGAAATCTTACACATGAGTATAAAATAATATGGATGGTTATAACATAAACATACAAAACAAGTATAAAAACATAATTATAAATTATAAAATATAACTAAAGAGATAAAGGTACAAATATAAATTATAACTTTAAATATATAAATACAAGTATATAAACATAAGAACACTATAATATTAATATAAGTATAAATGAACAAATAAATGAAGTATTGGATAACAAAAGTTTAAATAAGAAATAAATATATTTATGCATAATCTGTATACACATATGTACAACAACCAAAAAGATCTTGTTCAGAAAAGTAAAATAAACATAAAACTTATATGCCGCTGAAGTTTATATGCATAAGAAAACAAAAAATTTCACTTCAATATAATAAAACAGATCATTGTCTTGTACAAAATAAACAAAAAAAATCTGAAACATTAATTACATGTTATCTTAAATAAAAGCAAAAGCATTAATTAGCACAACTTGTTGTTCAAGTAAGTACTACAGCCGAAATATCTATATCACTTCATACCGCAGAACATAATACTTAGCCATTAAAAAAAAGAGCATGGCATTACAAATACAAACTGTCCAGTTACAACCTGCTGTTAAGTAGCTTCTATATATATTCACCTATATATTATGTTCGTTTATAAAACTTAACTGCACCTAAAAGAAAACCTGAGAAACATTGTTTTGCTTTGCAAACTTAAAATTAATTAAAACAGGAAGCTAATGAAAGGCTTCAGGAAGTTTCTTCTGCAATTTCACCAACACATCACTCTCTGTTCAAAGTTTACTGGTGAGTAAACCTATTTTTGTCAAAACTTTATCCTCAATAATTGGTTCATGGCAAATATTATGTTGATATATACTATTATGTGATGTTTGTAAATTAATGGATGCTCTGTCTTATGATGTTCTTCAAGCTTTTCATGTTTCTGAGGGAAAAGAAGCAAAGAATCGTTTATACTCTTCATTTAAGAATATGTAACTTAGAAATTTAATTAAATAAATTTATTTAAAACTAAAGATCAAAGCTTGGAAACTGTTTGATGGTTGGCAGTGGAAGATAAGTCCTGTAATTCAAATTTACAATAGAAAGCAAATAAATATGTAAAATTCGAATATCATAAATTGTTGACTTGATTTCATTTCTTGAATACAAATATAAAGGTAGGAATTTTGAACCAAAAATGATAATTTTTAGGCATGGATTTAAGGAGCAATTCATTAAAGAACCGAAAATACTTTTTCATTAATTCCTGTCGAATTAATCAATAGTTAATGCTGAAATTTTTTGTGAAGCTAGGTTATTGATTCAGGAATATGGGAAAAATGGTGAAAGATTTTTCGAATGTATAGATTTTGAGATTGTGATTAAAGTAGAGTTTTGGACATGAGTTTTACATAGCTCTATAAATTTTCGTTTGCGACTCTCCTGGTTGATCGAGTGCGACGCGTGTCGAGGTGGAGGTTAAGGAGGTACTGGACGTGGTGTAGGCGAAGTGCTTTTGACTCCGATGGTCTTGGATAGTGGGGCGGGCCGTTTTTCTCGGTGACGTTTGAACTTTGGGTTCAAGCATCAAGTCATATTTTGATTCGATAATTTTCGAAGGGTATTGAGTTTTAATTTTGGTAGTCGAGACGTTTTGGGGTTTGCTGGTGGTAGCGCAAGTCGCCAGAGGCGAGGTGAACTACCGTGCACGTGCACGGGGGCGATGAAATGGCCGGTTGAGTTGGTTTGGCGGTCACGTGCTCGTATTCGTGAAATTTGAAGGTTTGCTTCGGGGTTGTCTTCGGGTCGTATGCGTGAGATTCGCGCTGCAGTTAATTTATAACTTTACTTAAATTGATACTTAAAAAAAATGATAGGAAGAAAGGAATCAGGGAGTGGGAGAAGAAGATAGAGAGTGAGAGAGGGAGACACAGGGAAACGCATGGGAAAAGCACGCGACTGTCTTGAGTAGGGAAGAGTGCTGGCTCGGGTCTATTTCCAATTGAATGTGCATAATTTTGTTCTAGTATTTTTATAACTAAGTTGATTAAGCAATTAGTTAGTTAGGTTAATATTTGTTTCAAATGTTTAATAAGGTAAGTGATGTAAAGATAGTTGATTAATATAAAGTAAATAGAATGTAAATTAGTTTATATTTGAAATTAAATTGATAACTTTAAATTGATTTTGTAATTAAAAATTTATCATGTGTTAAATCAATTTAAGTCTTAAGAATGTTAGCTAATTACTTAAAGGTTAATTCATAAACAATAATTAACTTAAGTGATCAATTGAAGATTATATAGTTAATAAAATTGATAATAGATGATTAGTTTAAATAATTTGTGATAATTGAATAATAATTAATCTTGGATAACTAAGTTATGAATTAATAATTAATAATTAAGATTCAACTAATTAACTAAGTAATTAAGTAATAATTGATGAATAAAAGTTAATTAATTAAAGATTAGATGATTAATAAATTAATAATTAATGATTAACAAAGTAATTAATTGATCATTAATAAGTAAATTAATCAGTGATTAATTAAATAAAGTAAAGTAGTTTATCCTTAAGCAAATAATTAAGTTAAGTAAAACCAAACTGTTTTAATATGAATTGATAATTCTGTTTGATTGACTTTGATATTTGTTGATGATTTTCTGTGATATGTAGTGATATATTATGGATATCTGGGATAACTGTGTATGATTTATCTGTTATACCTGTTATGTGAATTCTGATATTAAATTGAACTGCTAAGTTAAATAGACAACTTGGCCCTTAAAATGGCGTTTGGATTTCGATGAGACCGGGATCGGAAGAATCAATTTTGATTCTCCGAAAACCACATCGATCCAAATTAAACGATAGGTCGTGACTTATCAAATGGTGATCGAAATGGTGTTTCAGAATGCAAGGGTTATCGTCGTTAACTCTGAGGGTGATTCCAAAATGAGTGTAACGAGATAATGCCTTCGGTTTCGTTCGAACCCGGAATGAACTTGTATGGATTGAATGCTTTCAGCACATCGTCAGGCGAACGATGAGCATTCTAAGAATAATGTTCAATAAAGGTAATCGTAGCCTCAAGTCTCATCAACCGGGAATGGCTAAAACAGGGGAGATGCAGCAAGGCTAGGTGGGTCATGCCCAAGCAGGACAAGATATTCCCCTGTCTAGATGTCCCTTTTTATTTCGGCTGTGTGAGCAGTTGTTGGCCACAACTGCGTGGTTATCTTGTTCGGGACTGTTCAGTAAGGAATGGTTCCGGCCTTGTGTTGAAGGGGATCGAGAGTGATCCTTGGTACGGTGATCTAGGCCTCGTACTGTGACGGGCGGTACCCCTGTAGCCCTGCCATTGTTGGAAACCCATTTTCCCTATGAGACTCTACGATTTTGATTTGTATTACCCACTTTTGTGGCTAGTAGCTGGAATTTAATGAATGTAACAATTTCCTCTATTTTCTATTTACTTGGAAATCCTAGATACTATTATAATATCACTGAATTTCATATAAAAATGTTTTGGTTAGCGTAAGGTAAAAACTTACCCATATTTATTTGTGGGGAGTCTTACGTGATACATTTATTTTCAAATGATTTTCAAAGTTAAGCAATTTTAACCTGTTTACTCACATCAGACCCATGTCTGACCCAGAGTTTATATTTTGTTTTTCATAAACTCTTGGGTACTCAAATTTTTATGAGTAGCCAAGTGATAGGTATTGGGAGTGTTGATTTTTTGGAGAAGCTTTTGGGAAGAAGACCAGACGTATGTATCTATATATGTAGTTCCGCTGTGTAGTTAGTGTATGATGTATTTTGGATGTATGTATGGACATATATGTATATGACAGTCCTGCTATATGATATTGTATAACTCTGATGTATGTATAACTATGTAATAGTTATGTTGATGTATTATATTTTATTCCATTCCGCTGTGAGATTCTGATGTTGTTATTTTTTCTTTCTATTCTTTTCTATTTCTATCCCTTTCTTTCTTAATGATGAAACGTCTTTCTGGGGTTAGAAAGGCGGGTCGTCACAGTTTTCTATGGTTTTGTAAAGAAATATATGGATTGTATAAATTTTGATTTTAGATGATATATAAATGTTATATTTTTATTGGTTTTTAGCTATATATAAATTTGTTTTGAAATATAAAATAAGTTCATTAATAAAGTTTGATTGTTTTTATATAATATGATTAAGTATCTGTTTAAATTATATTGTATATAGAGTCTATAATGACTTAAATAAAATTTAAGGTTAGATGATAAATATGAAATTGATTCGAATTAAATTATTTAAGAATTATACTCGAATAAATTTGATTTGAAATTTAAATAAAATTGAGATTTTTAAAGGGTATAATTTTTATAACTTGATTTTGGTTTAGAGTGATTTAATTGAATATCAAGTTGATTTAAATGAATATATTAAGTTAAATAAATTAAACAAAATATCCAGTTATTTGAATTTTAAAAGTTTTACTTAAATGATATTGGATTTATTAAGTAAACATTTCAAATCTAAATAATAGTAATTGAATTTGATATATATGGAATTATCAAAGAATTAATTTTGAAATAGTGGAATATTTAAAGCTTTGAAATATATGAGAATTGAAATGGTTTATTTGGGGGTTCAAATTGGTATATGGAATTGATTTGTGAAGTTAAAGAAGTTATTTTATTATATAAAGTAATTTAATATTTAAGCCATTTAAGTGGTGTAGTTGTGTTTCAAAGTTATGAGTTTCAAAGTATTATGGTTTGAAAGTGTATACTTTAAGTATTTGATTTCGAAGTGTTATAGCTTTGGAAGTGCTATGATTTTGGAAAAAGGATATATTTGAAATGAAAATGATATTATATTCTGATTTTGATGTATGAACTATTTTGAAATTACCGTGGTGTTATAATAACGTTTGGTTGTTAAAGATACCGGGATCGGAAGTTGTCATACTCTCTGCCAACTCTAAAAACCACTTTAACAACCGTGTATGCAGTGGAGATTGCAGAATGAAGTAGGATGGCGGCAGCGTTTCCTTTGAGGTATATACGTGGACCCGACTCCCGTGAGTTACCACAAGGTGCTTAAATCGGAACGGTTGACGGGCTAAGAATGCAGCAACTTTTATCGGACAAACTCCTTCGACAACATTTTATTACTTTGTGATTGATTTGGGCCCTTTTTGATTTTAAGGGTGTGGCTCGAGGTGGGCGGTAGTAGCTGCTACGTGTTACCACAGGTCCGAAAGCGTAATTGGTATTTCTACCCTGGCATTGCCTAGTTGTGTCGAGTCACCTACCCTAGTGCGCCTTGTACGAGTTTGATTTGTGTCGTACCTATGGAGTATCCTCTGGTAGAGTCCGATCAGGAGGTATTAGGGTACTGTATAGACTATTAGTATTATTTATGTATTAAGGGCAATACTGGGTCACTCCTTAACTCTTTTTAAGGTAGGTTTATTTTACTATTAGACATTATTATAATAGTGAAATATTACTACATAGTAAATAGTTTAACGGATCCTTAGAAGGTGTGAATCTCGAGCATCTCATAAGTTATTGCACTCACGTTTGATACTGGATAAGGGATGTCAAATCCCATAAACAACTCCGATGTCATTCCAATCATATTATTTATTGTTGATTTAACTTACAAAAGATCTTTTAATTCAGACTTGAGTGTTTTGTCTTTTCAATTCGCTCGGGTCAGCAAGAGCATTTCAGGATTCAAAGACTTTGTTTCTGAAAAACGAAGACGAAGATTGTATTATTATTAATATTTATTATATTATCCCACTGCATTCGCATTGTGTAATGACCCGCAAATCCACACCCCTTGAGTCATCATTATTCTACCTAAATCAACTCAAGCTGTACAGAAATACGAATCAGTTGGGTTAAAGAAGAAGAGGTAGAAAAAGAAAACAGAAAACAACATCAGAATCTAACCATCGCAGCGGAATATAGTATAATATATAATAGCAGATCTTTACATAAAAGAAAAGTATATCTGTTTTATACATACATCATCATTAGAGTACATCATCAGAGTTCAACAACAACAACAACAACATACCACTGGATACACAGCTACTCAACACAGTGGAATATATATATAAAACAAGTACGGATTTACGTATCGTCATGCGGCTCGTCTCCTGAGCTCCATAGCATCAAATCCTGTATCCTATAATACTCGGTCTGACCCGAGCATTATAGTTAAATAGCACCCGATTCAGTCTGGAATACCAGCGTGAGAAAATCACACTCAATTGATTACTAAAGTTTCAAAAACCCTTTGAAAAAAAACAAAAGCATCTCATAAGACCACGCCACAAATAAACATGTCGGGTTTTCACCTTACGATAGCTAAAACAATTTTTATAGAAATTCTCTGGTATTATAATAGAGCTTATATACAAATACTTATAAAATAGCCGAAATTGTTACATTATTAAATTCCAGCTACTAGCCACGGAGTGGGTAATACAAACAAGACTCGTGCAAGGCTCGTATGGAAAATGGATTTCCAACTAATGACTAGGCACTGGGGTACCACCTGTCACAGTACGTGGCCTAGATCACAGTACCGAGGAATACGCCTGCTCCCCTACAACACAAGACCGGGACTACCCCTTACTGGATAATCCCGAGTGAGATCACCCCGCGGTTGGGATCAGCAACCGCCCACTAAGCCGAAATAAAAGGGACATCTAGACAGAGATAACCTCACCTTGCTTGGGTGCTACCCACCTAGCCTTGCTGCATAACCCCTGATTTTCAATCATTCCCATTCGATGAGGCTCGAGGCTAAGCGTTACCTTTTAGAACATACCCCTTAGAATGCTCATCGTCCACCTGACGATGTTTCGCAAGCATTCATCCATACAAGTCCGTCCCGCGTTCGAATGGAACCGAAGGCACTACTCCTTCTACATCCATTTTGGAAATATCCTCAGGATTAGTAGCGACTAGCCCTTGCACTTCACTGCCCCATCTTCGAATCCACACTCGTTTTCACGGAACGTACAAACCGGATTGAAGTTGTTTTCGAGAAATAAATCCAGATCCCGGTCTCTTCGAAACGATCAGTGCATTTGGCTAATTTTGATAGTCGGTTATTTAACTATCAATTAATAATTACGACATCCATCACACAATAAATAATTTCTCAAATTATTTATTTATCCCAAAATATCTTTGCAAGATATATTTTCAATTTCAATCATTTGAAAACAGTTTCAAACTATCTTCCTTTCTCAGAATAAATTCCAAGTATTTTCTATTTCCACCGGAATTACCAAGCACAACTTAGACTTTTTTAAAATAATTTAAAACACTTACTTTGAAATATACTTTAAAACATTTAAGTTAAAACTACTTCAATAATTTACTAAAAGTACATACTATATAAATTTTTGAAAATAAGGTTACTTTATAAAATATAAAACTAGGTTTTCACATTTTAAAATAAAATACTAAGTCACCTTTTAAATAATTACTACGATAATAGATTTGAAAATAATTTACTTTAGAATTTAGATAATAAATTCCTAAAACATGCTTTTTAAAACATAATTAAAACTTCTTATCTTATATTTAAAAATTTACTTTGAAAACGTACTTGGATATCCAGAGAAATAAACTTCTCTTCACATTCTTCTTTAACTTTCCAATTCAAACACTTGAATCAATTACCAAATTGATTTCCAATTTACTTCCTTTTTATTCCAAAATCCATTAGTTTCAGATTTAAATCCTTAATTATGATTTAAAATATTTTTAACTGAGAATACAAATTTTAAATTTCTTGAATTACTTCTTAATCATTTTAAACAAATTTAAACTTTAAACTTTTACTAATTCTTTATTCCTTTAAAATAATATCACTTGATTTTTTTACAATTCATTAATTTCGATTTATTCAAAAATCTTTTTCTTTCCATACTCGAAGTAGTTTATTAGTATTTTAATATCACTTCTATTTCTTTTCAATTCATTCTTAATTTATTCAAATTTCATATCAAGATTTCGCTAACAAATTCACTTCTTTAATTTTCTTTACAAAATCCAATTTATATATTTTTTTGGTAATCTATTATTCCCAAATATATCCAATCAAGCCATAGCATTCAATATTTCCACCTAATTCATTATAGAATATCAACAAATCTCAACAGAGAATATATTAAATAATTTAAATAAAAGTTGAGGGATCCAGTTGGATCACTCCAACCTGTTTTTCCTACATCCACAGACGTTAGCACAATATAAAATACCCATTCCAAAATATACCATACTATAGCACATCAATCAATTCAATCATTCAAACAATTATTTAAATTTAATCATTTAAATTTAAATTCAACTGAGTGAGATTAACTCACATTTGATTCGTTTTGCAACCCAACCAAACAGCTTGTTTCCTTTCAGATTTTGACCTTGAATAACAATTATACGATTTTATTAATATTCAAAATAATCGAACAATTTATTTTCTTTTAATAAATTTGATTTACTAATGATTTAGTTTTAAACTAAAATTTCCTTTAAAAATCTTTTTAGTAGCTAAAATAATTAAATTAAGCTAGTTAAACAATTTTTTTCACCAAATCCATTATTTAAAATAACTAGCAAATTAAAATAGGTATGTGTGTATTAATTTATACTTCCTTTACTGTAAAAAAATTATTTTTCCTCTCTTTTTTTTCAAAAAAAACTGCATATACACCTTACTCTAAACCATTTCCTACTATATATACATATATAGATTTAAAACGGAATTTTTCTTTCTTAAACCTTATTGTTACAAAGTTTATATATATTTTCCTCGTATATATACACATATATTTTTCTTAAAATAAAAAAGGGACTTGCTTGCTGCAATATGTCTTTAAAAATAGAAATTTCTTTACTATAAACCCCCTTTTTTTCTTTTTCTTTCTTTTTTTTCTTCTTATTTACAGAATGTACACTTATGTTTAAATTCAAAAAAAAATACCTCACTGCAATAGCTCAAACCAATCTCGGCTAAACCCACCAGCTCGCAACTCCTACTCGAACCGCCGCTGCCACTGCCGTGCCAACGCCTCGTCGATCTGATGTCAAGCCTCCTCGAAACCACCACTACTCGCGAGCTTGACCTCCCAAACATACGCTCAAGTTCGGGTATGCGACCCTCCACGAATTGCAGCGCCGCTTCCCCTCCTATCGATTGAGGCTTCGCCAATCATTCTTCGATGTGCACGATGCATTTGATTTTTTTTAAATGACGGACGAATGATTTGAAGGGAAAAGGAGGGGAAACTGATTTCGATTTTGAACGAGGCAATGCGATTTATTACTCCCCCCTTTTTTTGTATTCGGCCATTGAAAAATCGATTCGGGAGACAGGGGTTTGAGCCGTGAATTTGATTTTGAGATGAAGATGGGTTGAAGTATACTGGCGACAACAATTTAAAAGCTTCAGAGAGAAGACGGCGATGTTTTGAAAAGAGGAGACAGCGTGCCAACAATATCAGGCGACAATGCCTTGAAAAAAACGAAAAGCTGAAACAAAAAAAAGTTGATGTAGATATAAATTACAACTGATGTTGACCTAATTTAAATATAAATTAATTTTAATTCGATATAGATTTCAACGCGTTTATATGTCGACACTCACACAACAACTCTAAACGCTACGAAATTTGAAATCCGATAATAATTTAATATTACGGATTCAATGGAACTGGTTTCGTCGAAATCCGAGACTATGCCTCGGAAGACTCTCTTTTTAAATTCAGTTTAACCGTTATATTTTCAAGACTGAACAAATCACTGTTAGATTCAATTTTAACCATTCTATTATCCTCAGTATTACCAACATAAATTTTATAAGCCCTCAAATTACAGGCGTAAAACTCCGGATTCAACATTTTACCCAACTTCCAATTATTTGATTCAATAAATAAATAATGATATTTGAATTTAAGTTAAAAATTAACTTTTAAATATTTCAAATCAATTAAATATTCCAATTTTAATTGCTTAAAAATTTCGGTCGTCACATTCCTCCCCCTTAAAAGAATTTCATCCCCGAAATTACTAATTAAGAGGAATGGTCCAATACCCGTTTACTTTTCCCAAAACCAACTAGTTTTATCAACTTGCCATAACATATCTTTTATTAAAGACCCACTATCATTCTTACTAACTTCCCAAACTCCCCCATAGTTTCATACAATATTATTTTCTCAATCATTCAAATTTCAATTTTAAATGAAATTTAAAATTATCAGAATTTTCTCAAAAACTTTCTAACTCCCTAAATTTTCGAAAAAATTCGCCAGTGCCTCCTTTGCGCGGCTAGCTCGGTACAACTACAAAAGTCCTCTATGGGCTCCCAAATTCCAAAAGAAAACAAAAAGCGAAGTGGCTCACTCAAAAATTCAATCAAATTTCATACAGAAATTTAAACACATACCTTTTTGTCGAACAATTCAAATTTATCTTATGAAATCATAACTAATTTTCTTTTCCTTCATAATACCTGTATATTCCACTTAGCCCTAATATCCAATCACAACATTCAAAACATTTTATCGACTTCCTTACAAAGTGTCAATATTTATTCATTCAAATATTACTTAGGATATATTTGTAAGATCAATTTACAATTAAGAATTCACCATTCCTTACTTAAGTTTAGTATAAGCATTTTATATGCTTCTTTATTTATTTTCACCTCACTATTTCAGTTTATATCTATTTCTATTCAAATTGATTCTTCCATTTCCATATGAATTCAATTTATTTTTAACTCTGAGTATTTGAATTTTATTTTTCATTTATAACTAACTCATGTCATTATTTTAAAGTAGTTTATTTACTAACTTATTTTAGTTTCCAATATGAATTCGTTTGTCGTTAATAAAATTTTCCAAATCTTTTCTAACTCCCAAAATTTCTAAATTTTTTTGGCAAAGTCCTTTGTACGGAGAAGCTTTTGCAATTTGAAAAAAGATATAAATATTTATACATCAACCCACACGGTCGGAAAAACCAAAAACAGTTTGTATTTCCTATTTTTATTGCGTAGGCGTACCTTATTTAGGATTTATATGCAAGCGGCTTATTTATTTTAGCATTTAGCGCGATCCAATCCAGCCAAACGGCTTTTCGGTACCTGTACTTACTCAATATAAATAGGTAAGTGCTAATATATGCAATTTAATAATATTTCACTTTTACTTATATAGCTAAAACATGAATTCCATGAATAATGCATGCTGTACAAGTTTCATAACCACATGCAAGATTTTGCGACCAAATTTTTTTTTAATTGCTTACAGCAAATCACACATCATTTTACTTAATCCGAAAGGTTAACTCACATGCTCACATTCCATTTATTTTAAACAATCAGACTTATATTTAATTCAATTGATCTCAACATCGAATTATTTAACTTCTATCATTTCAGAAATTTTTATTTATTTTAATTTACGTCAAACAACAATTTATTCTATGCAATTTACAATATACATGGGAATAAATAATTACCTAAGGTTTACAACCATTTAAACTGATTCCAACTCAATTTACACTTGATTCCATCCCCTTTTAATTTATTCACAAACCTTCATTGCATTTTCTTTCATATCCAAAAAGATTGATTCCAAACCATTTTATTATACACGATATCATTCCATGCTTTTATTAACTTTTGTTAACTCCGTTTTATCAGTTACTCAACGACCTAAAAGTGGTACCGACCTAACGACTTAAGAGGTCACGACCTAACGACTTAAGAGGTTACGACCTAACGACTTAAAAGGTTACGACCTAACGACTTAAGGAGTGGACGACCCAATGACTTAAGATGTGGGGCGACCTAACTGTTCAACGACCTAATTACTTAAAGAGGTTTGCGACCTATTGAGTTCAGTGACCCGGGGGTCCACGACCTAGCGACCTAAAAAAGGAACGACCAAACTACGTGTTCGACCTAAAAAGTACAGCGACTTAACGACCTAAGGAATGGGGCGACCCACGACCTAACAAGTTAAGGGACATTACAGTTTAATGACTTAGCCTAGGTTGCTAGGTTGGTTATCTCGCCCTTGTAAAGTTACTGGCTGCTCCCTTAGGTCGCCGCCGACTTACGACCTGCATTAGGTCGTTCACGATCTAGTACTTGGTAAATAAATGATGTCGCTCCCTCTTAAGTGACTACGGCCTATCAGCTAGTTCAGATGACAGTAGAAGGACCAGTTAAGTCGTAGCTTGCTTCCCCTTAACTCGCCAGCGACCTACGACCTATCTTAGGTCGTGCGCAACCTATACCTCACCCAGAAAATCTCCTAAATACGGCATATGCTCCAACATGAAGGGGACTTTTGGATCATTTTCTTCAAATCATTGAGATTCTGCCATCTTCAAGCCGAGCCTTACTCCATCATTCGAAACTCACAAGAAGCTTCAATCAACTTCAAACAGGGATTCAACGCATTCAACCATGAATTCGAAGAACTCTCTTGCATCGAAGTTTTTCTAGCTACTTGTTTTTTGAAGTGAATTGTAATTGAAGGAAATTGTAAAGGATTGTAATCATATAGGCAATAAAAAAGGATTGAAGTGGACGTAGGCTTGATTATAAGCCGAACCACTATAAACTCTGTGTTTCTTACTGTTTTTTCAGTGAATTACTGCTTTTTCTGATTCCCATGTTAATGGGTGGTGCTTTCATTCAATCTCTATTTGCATCGGGGTGTTAGCGTCTGACTTTTTACGTTAACATTTTTTGTGCTTTCACTGAGAATTTAACTGAGGATACTGTCATCATAGCTTCACAGAAATTTGTAGAAAGGATCTCTCTAAAAACCAGGAGTTTATCGGAAATAATGGCCCCCGGAAGAAAACGCAAGTCTGTTAGATCCGACGATGTTCACGAGACTACTGCCACTTGTCCTCCTTTGAGTCAAACAACTCCAACCATTGGAGTTACACGGGAAGAGCTAGATGTCGTGGTATCTGGGCTACATTGACAAATGGAAGCTCAGAATAACCTAATGATGGAAAGGTTGAATGCTTTATTTGAGGCAAACCACCAGCCGGCAACTAAGGAGGGAAACCTCGCCGATGAAGTGCAGAATGTGGAAGGAAGGAATATCCCTCAAAGGCCAGCTGACCCAGTGGAAAGGACACCTCCCGAAGCCGGAGGATCGGGGCCGCAACCATCCCTCCGTGAACGATTGTCAAGACAGAATTCGGAGAGAATAGCTGATGTTTGTCCCGCTGAGCCTCAAAATGATGAAGAGTATTTCTCAGGCATGGTTCGTCAGATTATGAAGGAAAGTATGCAGAGAAATGAAGATGAGAAAGAATGGGGTTTCGCTCCGAGCAAAACTCCATTCATTGAAAAGATCCTGAAGGCAGAATTCCCAAGGAAGTTTGTCCCTCCAACTATTCCAGCTTACAAGGGAACAAGCGATCCTAATGAGTTTCTGTATAAGTATGATTGGCACATGACGGGTGCCAGAGCCTCTGATGAAATCAAATGCCGGTATTTTCCGGTAGACCTGGAAGGAGTTGCTTTACTTTGGTTCACGAAGCTGCCGGTCCGATCGATAGACCAATTTTCTGATTTGAATCGGAAATTCAAGGAACAGTTTCATTTGTATGCGTCAAAGGCAAATGATATAATGTCGTTATCCAGCTTGGAGCAGAATCCTGGAGAATCCATTAGAGCTTTCTTGAATCGCTTCAATATAGCTCTGGCTGAAGTGGACAATGCGGAGCCGAGAATGATTTTGACGTACCTGATGAAGGCTATTGATAAGACAAGTGAGTTCGGGAGGTGGTTGAAAATGAAGGAACCAAATTCACTTGACAAGTTTTATAAGAAAGCCGATGAATTCATGCGCCTGGAAAGCCTCCAAGCACCGGCTAAGGTGGTATCGACAGGGGCTGGAAATAGTAATGTTGTTCCGAATAAGAAGGAATCTGGCAATCAAAAGAGGGGGAATGATGACCAGAAAAAGAAAGGAGATGCAAGGAAAGGACATCCCTTCAATTTTACCCCTCTGACTGATACCCCGGAAAACATCTACTTTGCAAACAAAGACACGGTCGAATTCCCCGCACCAGCTAAGCAAAGAGTTAAAGGGAAAGCTGAGAAGAATGGAAGGTTTTGCCGGTTCCATAACCAACCCGGGCATGATACTAATGAGTGTCGTCACTTGAAGGAGGTGACTGAGGAACTATTGAAGGAAAACAAGCTCCAGCAATATGTAAAAAGGAACAAGAATGGCCCAACCTCGTCAACTCAAGGACAACAGGTTCCTGTTCATCGTCCTAGCTCAAGTGAAAAGGCGGCAGCTCATGAATCAGAGAGGCCAGTTATAAATGTGGTTACAGGGGGCCCTCACCCAACTGGCAGGAGTTGGGGTGAGATGGAAAGATACGCCCGTGCTTTGAAGTATGCACCGGCAGATGAAAATGTTTTTGTGCTAGAAGATGCTGCACCCCTGAAGCAGCAGAAAACTTTTAATGATGACATTATATTCAGTGTTAGGGATTCGATGGGTGTTGAAGCTCCGACCATTGATCCTTTGGTCATATCCGCTGGCATTGGGCCAGCTACTGTGAAAGAGTTCTGGTTGACTGTGGAGCTTCGTGCAACATTCTGTTCAAGAAGACTTTTGATCAGATGAAGATTCCAATGGCTGACGTTCATGCTTCATCACTGAAGATTGCTGGTTTTACTGGGGAGCCGAAACAGCCAATTGGGACTATCGATTTGTTCGTAGAGCTTGGAGAGGGGCAAAGGAAAGTGGCTCGAAAACAGACCTTTGTTATTGTTGAAGAATTTTCTGCCTACAATGCCTTCCTAGGCCGACCAACTCTGGCAGCATTTAAAGCTATTCTTGCCCAATGGTGTCTGACCATAAAATTCCCCACAGATAATGGAGTCGGTGTGGTGAGAGGGGATCAAAAGGCTGGACGGGAATGTTATCTTACAGAGTTGCGTGAAGCGAGGAAGAGAGAAATGGAAAAAGATACGGCAGCCCCAGTCCGCATCAAAGAATCAACCTTGTAGCAATTACAGGGTGGACCCTGCACGGGCGAACATAGCAGTGCACGAAGAGAGATGGATCCAAGAAAAGCCAGTGCAGGGGAAAATAGAGTGGTACCAGTTGAAGTGACAGTCCCGGTACCTGTTGACCCGAAAGACCCGAACAAAGTGTAGAATGTGGGTTCACAGCTTAATGCAACGGTTCAAAATGTTTTGATATCATTTTTGAAAGCAAATATGGATGTATTCGCCTGGACTCATGCCGATATGTGTGGAATATCTCCAGAAATTGCAGTGCATACCTTGAATATTGATCCAAAGTTTACACCGGTAAAGCAGAAAAGAAGAACTCAAGGTCCTGAAAGGTCAGCAACATTGAAAGAAGAGGTTGATCGGCTCATGGAGAATAGTTTTATCAGGGAATCTACTTATCCGAATTGGGTCTCAAACCCAGTACTGGTTAAAAAAGCTAATGGGAAATGGAGAGTGTGCATTGAATTTTCAGATCTAAACAAAGCCTGCCCCCAAAGACTTCTTCCCGTTACCCAGGATTGACCAGTTGGTGGATGGAATGGCGGGGCATGAATTGCTATCTTTTATGGATGCCTACTCCGGATATAACCAGATCATGATGCATGAGCCAGATCAAGAGGACACGAGCTTTATCACCGATGTTGGTCTTTACTGCTACAGAGTCATGCCTTTCGGACTTAAGAATGCGGGGGCAACTTACCAAAGACTTGTTAATGCCATGTTTAAACCGCAGATTGGCAAAACTATGGAAGTTTACATCGACGATATGTTGGTAAAGTCAAAGAAAGTGGTGGACCACCTGGATCACTTGGCAGAGATGTTCTCAATCCTCCGAAAGTACGGTATGAAGCTGAATCCTTTGAAGTGTTCATTTGGGGTTGAATCTGGAAAGTTTTTGGGTTTCATTGTAAGTGCAAGGGGCATTGAAGCTAATCCTGCTCCGATAACTGCCTTAAGAGAAGTCAAAGCTCCTAGAACGAATAAGGAATTGCAAAGTCTCAATGGAAAAATTGCTGACCTGAGTCGGTTCGTTTCCAAAGCTACTGATAAATGCATTCCATTCTTTGATGCTCTAAAGAAAGGGAGAAAAAACTTTGACTGGACTCTTGAATGCCAGAAAGCTTTCGATGAGCTGATTCGCCACATGGAAATACCTCCTATACTTTCTAAGCCCGATAATGGTGAAGATCTTTTTATATATTTGGCGATCTCGTCTCATGCCCTCAGCGCAGCTTTGGTATGAGAGGATGCGAAAATTCAACGCCCGGTTTACTACATCAGCAAGAGATTCACTGGGGCAGAAAAGAATTATTCGAAGTTGGAAAAGCTTGCCTACTGTCTACTAATTGCGTCAAGAAAATTGAGGCCATATTTTCAAGCTCATCCAATCAAAGTCCTCACTGATCAGCCTCTGAAGCAAGTCCTCTTTCGCCCTGAGACTTCGGGTCGCCTCTTGAAATGGAATATTGAACTCAGCTAATATGACATCACTTATCATCCCCGGAGAGCAATAAATGGACAAGCTTTGGCAGACTTCATCGCGGAATGTACAGACAAAGGTGATAGTGAGGAAGTAGTGACAGATAATCCTTCAATCCTGTGGAAATTGTATATTGATGGCGCAAGAAACGATTACTGTTCCGGGGCCGGGGTTGTGCTCGAAACCCCTGAAGGACGGTCACTGTGTTATGCTTTAAGATTGGAATTCCCTTCGACAAACAACGAAGCAGAGCATGAAGCTCTTATTGCCGGTTTGAGAATTGCTAAAGAACTGAACGTCAGGGCATTGCAGATCTTCAGTGATTCACAGCTTATTGTGTGTCAAGTCAAGAAAGAGTTTCAAACTAAAGGAGGAAATCTGCCCGCTTACTTGTCAAGAGCCTGGGAGCTTCTCGATGACCTGGACCATTATACGATAAACCATATACCTCGGGAAGAAAACATGAAGGCAGATTCCCTCGTAAAGTATGAAAGCACTGGTGAAGCTCAATTATTGGGATTTGTTCCTGTGGAAGTACTGTAAACTCCAAGCATTGAAGAAATGAATATTGACTGGATCATGACTGTATCACAGGAGCGAGAATCGTGGATGACTCTGATACTGGAATACCTACGCGACGGTTCTCTACCAGAAAACCCAAGAGAACGGCAGAAGTTGTTAAGAAAAGCATCCAGATTTGTAATTCAAGATGGCCGATTGTATAGGCGGGGATTCTCAATGCCATTACTCCGATGTGTGACCAAGGAAGAAGCTGAAACAGTTCTAACCGAGGTACACGGAGGAGAGTGTGGAGACCATTCAGGAGGTCAAACTTTAGCAAAGAAAATTCTCCGTTATGGATATTTTTGGCCGGATATTAATCGTGATGCCGCGAGTTACTCCCGAAAATGTGACCGATGCCAGAGATTTGCAAAAATCCCAAGAGCACCTTCCACTAAGGTAACACAGATGGTCAGCCCGTGGCCATTTGCTATTTGGGGAATAGATCTCATTGGGCCTCTGCCAACTGCAAAATCCGGAATCTAATATGCTATTGTTGTTGTTGATTATTTTACTAAATGGGCTGAATCTGAACCCTTAGCTACTATTACCTCTAAGAAAATGATAAACTTTGTAACTAAGAATATCATTTGCAGGTATGGAGTGCCTCAAAAGATAATCACAGACAATGGAACCCAATTTGAAAGTAACGAGTTCCAAGATTTTTGCAAGAAATTCAAGATCAAGAATAGTTTCTCAGCAGTGGCTCATCCGCAGGCAAACGGGCAAGTGGAAGCAGTAAACAAAATTATCAAATCAACCCTAAAAAAAACCTGGAAAAAGCAAGAGGTGGTTGGGTCGATAAACTTCCGCTAGCACTATGGGCATATAGAACTACACATAAAACTGCGACGGGGCACACTCCATTTTCATTGGCATATGGATCATAGGCAATGATTCCGGTAGAAATAGAGGTCCCTTCACATAGAAGAATCCATTTCAATCAAGCCGAAAATGAAAAGCTACAACTTGAAGCCCTTGACTTCCTTGACGAATAAAGGGAAGAAGCTGAGCTCAGAATTACGACTCATCAGCAAAGAATAGCCAGGCACTTCAATTCCAAAGTTCTTCGACGCAGCTTTGAAGTTGGGGATCTAATCTTAAAAAGAATTATGACACCTACAGGCGTGCTTGGACGAAACTGGGAAGGGTCGTATGTTATAAGCCAAAAACTTCTTGATGGCACATTCAAACTTGTAACTGTCGAAGGAGACCCAATTCTAAGAGCTTGGAACAACAATCATTTGCGCCCATATTTTACTTAAAGGCCTTAATGAAATACTGTAAAAGAATGATGAATGTATGATTCTTGTATTGAAAGCCGTTGTAAAGTCAGTGCAAGTGAATAATAAGAACTATAAAGTGGATGTAGGCCAAGTTTTTGGCCGAACCACTATAAATCTTGTGTTCTTTACTATTATAGACTTCTTTGCTTTATTTCGATATATAAAATACGCCAATTGTATTACTAAAATGACGATTTAATAATGCAGGCCATAAAAACAAGGCTTACCCATCACAAGACCAAGCAATCCTCGACATCACCCAACAAGCAAACGCTAAGCCGTTCAAAATTTCCATACTCAAATCCTATAAAAGAAGCGCTTCGAACAAAAGTTAGTGATTCGGCTGGAAGTGGGCCATTGCTAACTAACTGTGAATGTTTGTACAAATGAGCATCCAGTTAAATAGCCTGTGTCTGCCACCGCCAACTCGCTTAACTACGAAGTATGTTTCTTTGGACAAGGGAAATTGTTGGCAACTAAAAAGGAAGGGTGTTTGGAAAAGATAATGGGGATCGTCGATATGAATAGATGGCAAAGAGACATAGGCAAGCAAGCACCAAACAGCAAAAGACCTCTTCGGAGGCACAAGACCTCTTCGGAGGCACAACTCTTCGGAGGATAAAGACCTAAAACGGGGCATGCCAGAAGACTTTCTCAACAAAACAATTAGTATGGAATGACCGGGAGCACCTTTCCGACTGGAAGGCAAGGCGCTTGTTTACTAGCTGAGACAGTATGCGCAGACAAGCGTCCAAGTAATTTGCGTCCGCCCCGTGTATCCATACGATGATCGGAGGCACCTTCCCAAGTGGAAGGCAATGCGCTTGTTCACTAGTTGAGACAATTTGCGCAAATAAGCGTCCAAGTAACTTGCGTCCGCCCCGTGAATCCGACCAACCACGAGGAAGGAACTTCCAGGTAGACTCGGAGGCACGCATTCCACCGAGATTTGAAATAAAACTTCACAAGTGCTAGAATGTGAAAAGCCCTCTTCGGAGGCCCATTTCACCATAGTTGAAATGCCAAAAGACCTCGAGCGGGCCTCGCCAGAAAAACAGAGTTCTTTCTCGACGTAAAGTTGCGGACTGAACGGTGGCACATAACACTTGTGTCCGCCCCGTGAATCCATCCAACTAAGAGAAAGAAGCTCCAAACTTCCAGGCAAAAGCCCTACTCAGAGGCACACATTTCACCGTGATCTGAAATAAAGCTTCACATGAGTTGAAATGTGAAAATCCCTCTTCGGAGGCACGCTTCCCAGCGAACAGGGAAAAGATAAAAGCCTCTCCCAAGAGGCAGAAACAAAAGACCTCTTCCCAGAGGCACAATCAAACAAAAAGACCTCTTCCCAGAGGCACAACCAAACAAAAAGGACCTCTTCCCGGAGGCACAATCAAAAACTCTCTTCAGAGGCTCAAGCAGGTTGAAGCCCCTTTTTCGGAAGGCCCACTGCACTATGAAGTGAAATTCACTTGCCAAAGCAAAAGTGACTTTTTTCAAAATGTGAAGTGTAAAAACTTTACAACAACAAAAAAAGAAAGAGGAGACTCCTCCAATATGAAGTGCATTCTACTAAAATAGAAAAATATTTTCTTGGAACGGAAATATTATCCTATAAAGTACAAATGCAAACTTCCTTCAAATGGATGAGTTGTTCTTTAAAGGAAGAGTACTAGTCTTCTTGAAACAGAAGAGTTGTTCTCCGAAACTTTGTTAATGTGAAATAGATTGCAATAAACCATGGTATGGGGGCAATACAGTATAGTCATCACAAAAATGAAGACAATCCTCAATAAACATACCATAGGCTTACTGCAACCTCACATAAAGAGGATAAAGAAACTTGCATAAAAACAGAAAGTAAAAGCGTTCTCAAATACAGACAGAAATTTGTATAAGTAAAAGAACCATTTTATTCCATACTATGAGAATTTTATACATATGCAGGTTTCAAAGTAAAATAAAGCGGGGGCTAGTACCCGCACAATCTCCGGTCAACACTAGCTTATATACATGCAAAAAAGCAAAAAGTAAATCAAAGAAGGGAAAGAGGGACTCATCACTTCTTTCTCCCACCACCTTTAGAGCCTTCACCCGGCTTAATAGGCAATTTTTCAGGCCGGCTTGGGAGAGTTGGGGGAGAAGGAGAGAGAGCTAGTGCTGGATCAACTTCCGTTTCCTTTTCGGTAACAGAAATGCTTCTCCCTTTCTTCTTTGAAGTTGTACGCTTCCTCCTCCTCTTTGAAGAAGACTCACTCCCCGGAGTGACAAGAGCAGACAATTTTATGTCATCAGAAAGGGTTCACTCCGAAGATACTTCACCTCCTTCAAGTCCTTCGGCCTTCTTCTCCTGCGAAGCGGTTGGATCGTCCAAGTCTTGAAGGTCTCCTATTAATTCTTCCTGCGATCCCGGCTGGGAAGTAGGAGTGATTTGAAAGGATGAAGGAGGAACAGCTGGAGGAGGAGAAGCTTCTATGACACTAGGCGTTTTCGCTACAGAAGAAAAGCAAAAAATATTAGTATCTCCCGTGAAGAGAGGAGATAACGGCTCATCGAGTCTTAAGTAATAAGCAAGAAATTCATCAAGCTCGGCCGAAGCAAATGAGCAATCCGCTTGACCTGGTTCGACGTTAATATTACCTGGAGAAGTGGGCTTCCTAATGTCAACTTCATAAGCTTGTACTTCAGTGCTTTCTTCGCCTTCATCTCCACCATGTGCACTTGTAATCTCAGTTATGACTTTAGCAGGGGACGGAGAATGGGAACCGGAGCCTGTGATATCAACGTCAGTCGAATTTGGAGGAGGGACAGGGGCAGTTAATGGTGCTTCTTTCTCTGGATGCTCCTCTCTCATCGTCCCAGCATGCTCTCTAGCGAGCTGCTCTTTTCCTCTGGCAAGGGCCGCACGAGGTCTATCATCCAGATAATGTGCCTCGAGTTCTTCTTCGGCATACCCAGCATCTTTAAGCATATCAAGCGCAGCTTCCCATATTTCAGCCAAAGTGATTTCATATTTGGGGCCCAAAAATGCGAGAGTGCCATGCCTAGGACACTTTGCAAGTAGAAGTCACACAATGTCGAACTGACATCGGATTTAGTGGCTTGATGAGCTTCTTCAGCTGCAATTTAACCGGCAATAGCCACATCGCGCTCTTTCTCAACCATAGCAAGTCGAGTTTTTAATGTCTCAATTTCGAGGGTCTGGGAGCTGGTATGTTGTCGCAACTATGCAACTTCAACGCGATAATCTTCTACAACCTTTTCCTGCCACTTGAGTTTATCTTCAGCCTCTCGTTGGCTAGCATGAGCATCCCGCACTTGTTACTGAAGCACGCTTTTCCTTTGAGAGTAGGAAGTGGAGGAAGTGGCAAGCACCTCTTTAAGTTTTCCAACTTCTGCTTCAAGCTTTTCATTATAAGCGGCGATGCTCCTCATCTATGCGTCACGCTGATCGAGAGTCTTTTGCCATTCGGATTTATCGTTCTCCATGGTCAACATAGCCTCAAGGTTCGTGCGATTTACTCTCTGGAGTTCGTCAACAAGTTTCTGCCAATTCGACATTCTCTCAATATCAAGCTTGACAGCATCAAGATTTCGCAACATGGCTGGTTTGTCGATTGGAACTAGATCAAGATCAAAGCGAACTCCCTTCAAGCACCAGTTTGGAAATCGTCTTTGAAGAGTAGCTGGGCCTGGTCCAACCTGATATGAGGGCCTGCCAATGATCGTCTGAATGTCGGTACGAGCGAGAGCGGGAGATTGAGGAGGCACTGAAGCAATGGGCTCTTTAAGAATGTCATATGATGACTTTTCACCATGCTTGGTCTGTTTTCTCGAATCTTCGGCAACGTGGCTCTTTCCTTTGTCATCATGGGATTTTCGTTTGAGGGAATCACCCTCTCTTTGGGAAGAGTCGTGACGTTCATCCCCTCTCCCATACCGTTCTTCGTATGTTCTTCTCTCCTGAGCTTTTCGAGCAGCCCTCTCTTCATCAGTTTCCCTATGAGGGGGAAGATAGCGCCTGTAATCATATTGACTGCGCCTTCCATACTGCTTAAAGTCATCATAATACGAGCCACTTCGCCCCATTGTTGAACCTGAAATTAAAAAAAAAGCATAACTTGAGAATCTTCAAATTGCAAGGAGTTAAGTGCATATAAGTGCTGAAAAATCCTAAGTGTGTGCAACGTGCAGACTACGCGCGTTGAACTACAAACCACTCCTTGGTTATGAAGGAATGATGGGGGTAGTAGCTAACATCAACTCTTGAGTCGACGGGATCTATTGCAAAACAGAAGTTGCTTCAACCACTGAAGCGGAAACCCTAGTGGCAACAAGATAATCTTTGAAGAGTTCCTGTGAGGTGATAAACAGGTCGCTCAACCCTTCAAAAGTGTCGTCCCCGCTCTGCTTGGCAGGACTTGTTTTCCTGACTCCTCCGTCACCGGACTTCCCTAAATGTTGGGGGGATTCTCGAGGCTCTTCTTCTACAATGACCGGGGCAAGTGAAAATTTGCCAAATGACCCCGCGACATCAATAGAAGTAGAACATTTCACCAGAGAAGCCTCAGGAGCAGGATCTTTCAGTGTAGGCTCCTCAACAGAAACTGGGGCATCCGGTGCCTCGGCCGGAGAATCAAGAACATCGTAAGGCTGAGTAGAGAGGGAAGGGTGTAAGAGTCCGAATTGATGAAGGAACTCGTCTCTTAGCAAAAACTTCATACTTCTCTCCTCTGCCGCCACAGCATTAAGCCTCTCAAAAATCTGCTTGTGGCTTGGATCTCTACAAAGAGGAGGAATGACTGCAAAAGTAGAAAGCGAGGTTAACATTTAGCAATTTGGATCTCGCAAAGCTCAGAAGAGGAAAGAATGGGGATAAGTAAGCTTACCCCCTACTCTCCAGATAGCGTTGAATCTCTGAAAGCAACGGACAAAGAAGAACTGGTTTAGGAAGCCATAAGCGCTATCAGGGAGATCGGTGATAAGCTTGTGTTTTCTAGCGCTCCTCACATATATAATGGAAGGATGGTCTTTGTTTCTCGCAAATGTGCATAAATAGCAGATTTCTTCAAAGCTTGGGAGGCGATCAAGTGTCCTTCTGAAGAGAACGCATAATCCCATCAAAATGGCATAGCCGTTGGGATGCAATTGAAAAGGAGAAATAGCCAATCGACGAAGGATTTGTTGGAGAAAACTGTTGAAAGGAGGAATGGCTCCATAAAGGCACATTTGGCGGTTAACGACAAAAAACCCAAAGGGAGGACTGTCAGCAGAATCATTTGGCCCAGGGATAATAACATCTGCTTCTACAATCCCAAATTGGGCACGTAACTGGTTAAACGCACGGTAACTCAGGGTAGTTGGAGTTCTTTCTGGTGGGCTGACCAGTGGACCAGCCATCAGGAGGGCCTCTCCTGTTGGTACTACTCCTTCTTCTTGATGAGAAGCCATTCTACATAAGCAGCCGGATATTCAAATATGAAGGTGCACGTTTTCTAAATGTGTGAAGTGTTGTGCAAAACTAGTAGGGTGACAAGCAAACATGACTGAAATTAAATTAATAAACATGAAAAATTTTAGGATGGTCCAAATACAAGTGCAGTATTGATGCAAAAAATCATCTCTAGTTGATTAATATCGCTTTACTACTTCACTTGAATTCGTTGATTCGCAGCATTTCATACGATTTCTTTAAGTTGATTATATTTTATCAACTAATCTGTCATTTGATGTGGGAAATCAGTGGCAGTATATTCACCCTAGTTTTCTGCAAATGTTATATTTAACAGGTTATTAGCATCGAATTTGGTATAATTTGTTAAGAAAGCATAGCAAGGTACAACGAAGTTCAAACAATTCAAAAGTTCAAGAAATTCAGAGTTTAGGCAATTCAGTCCGGCAGTTCAAGTTAAGCACTCAAGTTGAGATTATGCTTCTAAGTGTGAATTCGGGTTAAGAATCCAAGTACTAAACCGTCCACGACCTAAGAGATTTCTTGCGAGTTAAGTTAAGTCGTTGGTCCTTTAAATCGTGAGGCATAGTAAGGAGAAAAGGCTTCAGTTCAAGGTGATGTGAATTTCTCTAAGTCCTAGCTCGGTCGCGACTCAAGGCTTATGTCGCATCTAGTTAAGTCGGTCAAAAGTTAAGTCGCGAAGGTTTATAGGTGGCCCAAAATTGCTGGGTCGTGTCCAAGCTAATGTCTCACTTCACTCGACCGACAAACCTCCAATCTAATCGGTAACTCGTCATCCTTTTAACCCGTTAACCCGTTAGCCTCTCCATCATCAGAAGCCCTCATTTTCTCATGCTATCGAATCATCCAAAAAACTAATTCGAAATCACCACAAATTCAATGCCCTGCCATTCTGACGCAAATCAAAAATCAGTTATCCTGAAGCATTGCAACCCATCGCCATCGTCTCATCAATCGTTCAAGGCCAAATCGAGCTAACTCAAGTTCATCAACTATCGATGTAACGAGATTCGCGATGAAACATTGCGTAAGGAGGTGGGTTAAGATTGAAAAAATGGAATTCATGAATCAATGATGATAAAGGATCGAGAAAGGAGCAGGTTCACTTACGCGATGTAATATCAAGGATAATCGGTGATTGATCGGATTGAAATCGCCTTTAGGAGCTTGGGAAAATGTTAATGGCAGAATCAAATGAGGAAGTAGGTAATGAGAAGAAAGAAGAGGATGGATGACTTATACATTACAGTGGAGGAACCTGAAGCGGCACCTACGACCTAACCTTTAGGTCGCACACGACCTAGCGACCTAGAGGGGAACGGGTTAAAGGATATCGAAGAACACGACCTAACCATTAGACGTGTACTTCAAGGGGAAAATGTTAACTCCGCTTTATCAGTTACTCAGCGACCTAAAAGTGGTACCGACCTAACGACTTAAGAGGTTACGACCTAACGACTTAAAAGGTTACGACCTAACGACTTAAGGAGTGGACGACCCAATGACTTAAGACGTGGGGCGACCTAACTTTTCAACGACCTAATTACTTAAAGAGGTTTGTGACCTAATGAGTTCAGTGACCCGGGGGTCCGCGACCTAGCGACCTAAAAGGGGAACGACCAAACTGTGTGTTCGACCTAAAAAGTACAGTGACTTAACGACCTAAGGAATGGGGCGACCCACGACCTAACAAGTTAAGGGACATTACAGTTTAACGACTTAGCCTAGGTCGCTAGGTTGGTTATCTCGGCCTTGTAAAGTTACTGGCTGCTCCCTTAGGTCGCCACCGACTTACGACCTGCATTAGGTCGTTCACGATCTAGTACTTGGTAAATAAATGATGCCGCTTCCTCTTAAGTCGCTACGGCCTATCAGCTAGTTCAGATGACAGTAAAAGGACCAGTTAAGTCGTAGCTCGCTTCCCCTTAACTCGCCAGCGACCTACGACCTATCTTAGGTCGTGCGCAACCTATACCTCACCCAGAAAATCTCCTATAAATACGGCATATGCTCCAACATGAAGGGGACTTTTGGATCATTTTCTTCAAAGCATTGAGATTCTGCCATCTTCAAGCCGAGCCTTACTCCAACATTCGAAACTCACAAGAAGCTTCAATCAACTTCAAACAGGGATTCAACGCATTCAACCATGAATTCGAAGAACTCTCTTGCATCGAACTTTTTCTAGCTACTTGTCTTTTGAAGTGAATTGTAATTGAAGGAAATTGTAAAGGATTGTAATCATATAAGCAATAAAAAAGGATTGAAGTGGACGTAGGCTTGATTATAAGCCGAACCACTATAAACTCTGTGTTTCTTACTGTTTTTTCAGTGAATTACTGCTTTTCTGATTCCCATGTTATCGGGTGGTGCTTTCATTCAATCTCTATTTGCATCGGGGTATTAGCATCTGACTTTTTACGTTAACAACTTTAAACTTAAGTTAATTTACTTCAATTCACCACTATTTCATAACTTAAGTTCACTCTCAATTGAATTTATTCATACTTGAATTGGATTTATTTTCATCTCAAATCATTTTTGTTTTAATCCAATTCCATACAACTTAAGCTTTATTTCCAAACTCTATTACCTATTCACGATTTTTGATTTGATTTTCCTTTGATCAAATCCCAACCATTTCACTAATTTATTCGATTAGTTTATTCTTTTATTCATTTTAAATTTTAATTGATATTGACAATTCATTTTTGAATTTATTAATAATAAGGCCATTCAATTTATGCTTGAATTGGATTTGTTTATATTTCACACCATATCAATTTTAATCCAATTCAATTTTTATTCAACAACACTTCCAATTATAATCCAATTACAATCCCATACTTGATTTTATTTTTCATTTATCTTGAAAATCACTTTATTTGATTTCCGAGAGTTCAATCTTTTGTTATATCCCATGTTTGGATTTTTATCTCAGAATACAATGTTTTTATTCCGGCTTATTTATTCCCCTTTTAAACTTTTATAAGCTAGCCACTTATTAATATTCACTCTTCCCCAACTATTTGCAATCAATTATATTCACATTTTACTTTTAACTAGGGGTTATATTTTTTTTTTTTTTTTTTGCTAATGCTTTTATATTCTATTATAAGATTTCGAAGCTTATTTATTCTGATTCAATACTTGCTTAATTTACATTTATTTGTTTAAGTAGAATTTTATTCCATTCAATAATATCTATAACTCAACTGAGTTTATTTCAACCCAAATTTATTTAGCTTAACTCCAATTAATTCTAGCTACACACCATTCCCTTTGAATTTTGTTAAGCAAGGATTAATTCCATTTAATATCATTCATGACACAACTGAATTTTGATTCAATTCAATCCAACTTTTAACTAAATTTTATTTCTCGATAATGAGTTCAAAAGTTATTTATTTACTTAAAAGCTTATATTTTTCAGTTGAGTCATTTCATTTTATATCCAAACTCGAATTATTTATATAACACCTACTAGCTTAAGGCGTAAATTTCATTTCACAATTATAATCATTTTTCCTTCAACATTATATCCAATTTAATTCAATTTTAGTTTCAATTTATTTAACTTATTTCAAGTTAAATTTAGATATATTTTCTTCACTTCATTCACTTAGGTTAAATTTTAATTCCTGGATTAAAATTTTCCAATTTCTTCTTATTAATATCAACTTCACTTTATAAGTACAATAGTCGATCCATTTATTCATTCACCAATTCTTTATTTAACCAATAAATTTTATTTCCAACATTAATTATTTTTAGTCTATTTGAATTTATTCTGCACCTTATTTTACACATTTAAATCAAGCATCATCCAATATTGAATTTCATTTCATTTGCATATCATATAAATTAATCAGTTACTTATAAATTTTAATCTTTAAACTTTGTTTATTTAATCCAACTTAACTAAATTTTCTTTTCCAAACTTAGGTTCAACATTCAATTTTGAAAACATATATATATATATCTCACCAAATTATTTCCTTGCATTTTCAAAATCAACCAAATTTCTCCAACTAACATTAATCCAAAACATCCTGGTAGCAATCCCTCCTTTGGAAACTCGAAAATGAACACCGATGATATCGCGATCATCATCGGAATTATTTTCCAGCGGCCATAAAGAGTTCAATGCTTTTCTCTCCCTTTAAAAACACTTCCAATATTTTTAAATTCCAAATCTCTCGAGATTTCAAATCCAATTCAAAAATATTTCTCAATATGCATTATTTTTTTCCCAACCTTTGGGAATCATTTCCAAATTAAAAGGGATTTATATTTCTAAATTTTAAAATTCCAAACCCTTCAAATTTATATCCAAACATTACCTTGGAATTTTACTTTAGTTATTAATCACGCTATAATTCACATTTATAGTTTATATTTATAAATTTCATTTATATACAATTTGTTTCTTACTTTTTAATTATGGTTCCAATATTTATTCAATTATGAATTAAATTTAAAAATCTCATTTATTTATCAATTTATTCCTAAATCTTGGGTTATTATTTCCACTTCTTATTCAATTATCATACAATGATAATAATTTAATATTATCACTTTCTAACAACCAAGCATCCATATACAACTATAACAATTTACGAAAAATCATTTCCTTTTTATATACAAAAATAATTTTGGGTAAAATTTTCCATTTACCCTATTTAAAACAATACTGTATCGGTCAATCTTGTTCAAGAGTTTAGAAATCCCTATCGATGACATGGCGTCCCATATATCGACCAGAATCCATAAACACTCAACCGATAAATCAATGCAATATAAAAACAATTTTGTATTCACTAACAAATACGCGCTCATATCTATCAATACGCTCAAACTCATTCTAGAGTACTTCAGACTCTATTTAATGAGTAATCCCCACCAGAGCCAAGGTTATCACCAACCTAAGCTCTGATACCAACTGTAATGACCCGCAAATCCGTACCCATTGAGTCATCATTATTCTACCTAAATCAACTCAAGTTGTACAGAAATACGAATCATTTGGGTTAAAGAAGAAGAGGAAGAAAAAGAAAATAGAAAACAACATCAGAATCTAAGCATCGCAGCGGAATAAAATATAATATATAATAACAGATCTTTACACAAAAGAAAACTATATCTGTTTTATACATACATCATCATCAGCGTACATCATCAGAGTTCAACAACAACAACAACATACCACTGGATACATAGCTACTCAACACAGTGGAATATATATATATATATATATAACAAGCACGGATATACGTATCATCATTCGGCTCGTCCCCTGAGCTCCACAACATCAAATCATGTATCCTATAATACTCGGTCTTACCCGAGCATTATAGTTAAATAACACCCGAGTCAGTCTGGAATATCAGCATGAGAAAATCACACTCAATTGATTATTAATGTTTCAAAAACCCTTTGAAAAAAAACAAAAGCATCTCGTAAGACCACGCCACAAATAAACATGTCGGGTTTTTACCTTACGATAGCTAAAAATTTTTTTATAGAAATTCTCTGATATTATAATAGGGTCTATATACAAATACTTATAAAATAGCCGAAATTGTTACATTATTAAATTCCAGCTACTAGCCACAGAGTGGGTAATACAAACAAAACTCGTACAAGGCTCGTAGGGAAAATGGATTTCCAACTGATGACTAGGCACTGGGCTACCATCTGTCACAGTACGTGGCCTAGATCACAGTACCGAGGAGTACGCCCGCTCCCCTACAACACAAGACCAGGACTACCCCTTACTGGATAATGCCGAGTGAGATCACTCCGCGGTTGGGATCAGCAACCGCCCACTAAGCCGAAATAAAAGGGACATCTAGACAGAGATGACCTCACCCTGCTTGGGTGCTACCCACCTAGCCTTGCTGCATAACCCCTGATTTTCAGTCATTCCCATTTGATGAGGCTTGAGGCTAAGCGTTACCTTTTATAACATATCCCTTAGAATGCTCATCGTCCACCTGACGATGTTTCCCAAGCATTCATCCATACAAGTCCGTCCCGGGTTCGAACGGAACCGAAGGCACTACTCCTACTACATCCATTTTGGAAATATCCTCAGGATTAGTAGCGACTAGCCCTTGCACTTCACTGCTCCATCTTCGAATCCACACTCATTTTCACTGAACGTACAAACCGGATCAAAGTGGTTTTTGAGAAATAAATCCCGATCCCGGTCTCTTTGAAACGATCAGTGCATTTGGCCAATTTTGACAGTCGGTTATTTAACTATCAATTAATAATTACAACATCCATCACACAATAAATAATTTCTCAAATTATTTATTTATCCCAAAATATCTTTGCAAGATATATTTTCAATTTCAATCATTTGAAAACGGTTTCAAACTATCTTCCTTTCTCAGAATAAATTCCAAGTATTTTCTATTTCCACTGGAATTACCAAGCACAACTTAGATTTTTTTAAAATAATTTAAAACACTTACTTTGAAATATACTTTAAAACATTTAAGTTAAAACTACTTCAATAATTTACTAAAAATACATACTATATAAATATTTGAAAATAAGGTTACTTTATAAAATATAAAACTAGGTTTTCAGTTTTTAAAATAAAATACTAAGCCACCTTTTAAATGATTACTACGATAATAGATTTGAAAATAATTTGATTTAGAATTTAGATAATAAATTCCTAAAATATGCTTTTTAAAACAACATTAAAACTTCTTATCTTATATTTAAAAATTTATTTTGAAAACGTACTTGGCTATCCAGAGAAATATACTTCTCTTCACATTCTTCTTTAACTTTCCAATTCAAACACTTGAATCAATTACCAAATTGATTTCCAATTTACTTCCTTTTTATTCCAAAATCCATTAGTTTCAGATTTAAATCCTTAATTATGATTTAAAATATTTTTAACTGAGAATACAAATTAAATTTCTCGAATTACTTCTTAATCCTTTTAAATGAATTTGAACTTTAAATTTTAAATAATTCTTTATTCCCTTAAAATAATATCACTTGATTTTTTATAATTCATTAATTTCTGTTTATTCAAAAATCTTTTTCTTTCCATACTTGAAGTTGTTTATTAGTATTTTAATATCACTTCTATTTCTTTTCAATTCGTTCTTAATTTATTCAAATTTCATATAATGATTTCGCTTACAAATTCACTTCTTTTATTTTCTTCCCAAAATCAAATTTATATTTTTTTTGGTAATATATTATTCCCATATATATCTAATCAAGCCATAGCATTCAATATTTCCACCTAATTCATTATAGAATATCAACTAATCTCACCAGAGAATATATTAAATAATTTAAATAAAAGTTGAGGGATCAAGTTGGATCCCTCCAACCTGTTTTCCCTGCATCCACAGACGTTAGCACAATATAAAATACCCATTCCAAAATATACCATACTATAGCACATCAATCAATTAAATCATTCAAACAATTATTTAAATTTAATCATTTAAATTTAAATTTAAATTTAACTGAGTGAGATTAACTCGCCTTTGATTCGTTTTGCAACCCAACCAAACCGGCTTGTTTACTTTCAGATTTTGACCTTGAATAACAATTATATGATTTTATTAATATTCAAAATAATCGAACAATTTATTTTCTTTTAATAAATTTGATTTACTAATGATTTAGTTTTAAACTAAAAATTTCCTTTAAAAATATTTTTAGTAGTTAAAATAATTAAAATAAGCTAGTTAAACAATTTCTTTCACCAAACCCATTATTTAAAATAACTAGCAAATTAAAATAGGATGTGTGTATTAATTTATACTTCCTTTACTGTAAAAATTTTGGTTTTCCTCTCTTTTTTTTTCTAAAAAAAACTGCATATACACCTTACTGTAAACCATTTCCTTCTATATATACATATATAGATTTAAAACAGAATCTTCTTTCTTAAACCTTATTGTTACAAAGTTTATATATATTTTCCTCATATATATACACATATATTTTTCTTAAAATAAAAAAAAGGACTTGCTTGCTGCAATATGTCCATAAAAATAGAAATTTCTTTACTGTAAACCCCTTTTTTTCTTTTTCTTTCTTTTTTTCTTTTTATTTACAGAATGTACACTTATGTTTAAAATCAAAAAAAAATACCTCACTGCAATAGCTCAAACCAATCTCGGCTAAACCCACCTGCTCGCAACTCCTACTCGAACCGCCGCTGCCACTACCGTGCCAACGCCTCGTCGATCTGATGTCAAGCCTCCTTGAAACCACCACTGCTCGCGAGCTTGACCTCCCAAACATACGCTCAAGTTCGGGTATGCGAACCTCCACGAATTGCAGCGCCGCTTCCCCTCCTATCGATTGAGGCTTCGCCAATCATTCTTCGATTTGCACGATGCGTTTGATTTTTTTTAAATGACGGACGAATGATTTGAAGGGAAAAAGGGGGGAAAACTGATTTGGATTTTGAACGAGGTAATGCGATTTATTACTACCCCTTTTTTTTGTATTCAGCCATTGAAAAACCGATTCGGGAGAGAGGGGTTGGAGCCGTGATTATGAGTTTGAGATGAAGATTGGTTGAAGTATACTGGCGACAACAATTTAAAAGCTTCAGAGAGAAGACGGCGATGTTTTGAAAAGTGGAGACAGTGTGCCAACAATATCAGGCGACGGTGCCTTGAAAAAAATGAAAAGCTGAAACAAAAAAAAAGTTGATGTAGATATAAATTACACCTGATGTTGACCTAATTTAAATATAAATTTAGTTTGAATTCGATATAGATTTCAACGCGTTTATATGTCATACGCTCACACGACAACTCTAAATGCTACGAAATTTGAAATCCGATAATAATTCAATATTACAGATTCAATAGAACTGGTTTCGTCGAAATCCGAGACTGTGCCTCGGAAGACTCTCTTTTTAAATTCAATTTAAACGTTATATTTTCAAGACTGAACAAATACTGTTAGATTCAATTTTTACCATTCTATTATCCCCGGTATTACCAACATAAATTTTATAAGCCTTCAAATTATTTTTAACAGGCTTAAAACTCCGGATTCAACATTTTACCCAACTTCCAATTATTTAATTCAATAAATAAATAATGATATTTGAATTCAAGTTAAAAATTAACATTTAAATATTTCAAATCAATTAAATATTCCAATTTAAATTGCTTAAAAATTCCTGGTTGTCACACATTGTTCCGTTACATTATTTTATTATTCTCTTGTATGTGTAACTCTTATATGTATTGTATAAGTATAATCAAATGTTTGTAAACAGCTTCATGAACTGTTTTTTTTATTATTATATTTTTATCATTACACTGCATTAACTAAATAAATTGAAAAAATATATCTGGTTATTTGAAGTTTAAAAGTTTTACTTAAATGATATTGGATTTGTTAAGTAAACATTTCAAATCTAAGTAATAGTAATTAAATTTGATATATGTTGAATTATCAAAGAATTTGTTTTGAAATGGTGGAATATTTAGAGCTTTAAAACATATGGGAATTGAAATGGTTTATTCAGGGGTTCAAATCGGTATTTGGAATTGATTTGTGAAGTTGAAGAAGTTATTTTATTATATAAAGTAATTTAATATTTAAGCCATTTTAGTGGTGTAGTTATGTTTCAAAGTTATGAGTTACAAAGTATTATGGTTTGAAAGTGTATACTTTAAGTGTTTAATTTCGAAGTGTTATAACTTTGGAAGTGCTATGATTTTGGTAAAGGGATATATTTAAAATAAAAATAATATTATATTCTGATTTCAAAGTATAAATTATTTTGAAATAACCACGGTCTTATAATAACGTTTGGTTGTTAAAGTGACTGGGATAGGAAGTTGTCATACTCTCTACCAAATCCGAAAACCAATTTAACAACCATGTACTCGGTGGAGATTCCAGAATGAAGTAGGATGGTAACGGCATTTCCTTTGAGGTATGTACGTGGACTCGACTCCCATGAGTTGGCATAAGGTGGCTAAAACAGGAGAGATTGACGGGCTAAGAACGTAGTAGCTTTTATCGGACACACTCCTTCGACACCATTTTGTTACTTTGTGATTGATTTGGGTCCTTTTTTATTTTAGGGGTGTGGCTCGAGGTGGGCGGTAGTAGCTGCTACGCCTTACCACTAGTCCAGAAGAGTAATTGGTATATCTAACCTGGCATTGCCTAGTTGTGCCATGTCATCTACCCTAGCGCGCCTTGTACGTGTTTGATTTGTGTCGTACCTATGGAGTATCCTCTGGCAGCTTCCCGATCAGGAGGTACTATGGTACTGTAGACTATTGGCACTATTTATGTGTTAAAGGGAATATTGGGTCACTCCTTAACACTATTTTAAAGTAAGTTTATTTTACTATTAGACATTATTATAATAGCAAAATATTACTACATAGTAAATAGTTTAACGGATCCTTAGGAAGTGTGAATCACGACCATCTCTTAAGTTACTACACTCACGTTTGACACTGGATAGGAGATGTCGAATCCCGTAAAAATCTCCGACGCCGTTCCACTCGTATTATTTATTGTTGATTTAACTTACATTAGATCTTTTAGTCCGACTCGAGTGTTTTGTCTTTTCAATTCGCTTGGGTTAGTGTAACGACCCGCTATTTTTGGACTATTCGCATCCGCACATGTCGGACTTGAATAATTCAAAATACCGAATTGTTAATTTAAATTTGGAAAAACTGAGATATACAGTAAATAAATAGTCACAGAATCACAGACACAGAGTAATAATATGCAGCGGAAATAAAAGAGATAGTAGTTCATGAAGCTACTATATAAATATATAAGATACATCAAAGTTTACAACAAAAGAGTAATACGATACATCAAATACAAATCAGAATACATGACTGGAATCATCGAATACTGAAAGTAGAATAGATGGCTGGATCTTCAAGCAAAGCTCCAACTCCAAAGGTGAGTCTCGAATACTGGTACACTCAGCCTGACCCGAGCGTAAAGCAAAACACAAGACACTCGAGTCAGGATTAATATTCTTATATCAATAAATCCAACTCAAGTGAAATAGCAATCGAAATACAAGTAACTCAAAGGATGTTTGGAATAACCATCCTCTAAGGATCCGCTAAACTATCTACTAGGTAGTAATGTACGCTAAGTAGATAATGTCTATCAGTAATATAAAATATCAAAATAGCGTTAAGGCGTTACCATAATCCCCCTTAACACATTTTATATTCCCAAAAGCATATACAAGACCGTAGTTTCCCCAAAACCGGAAGTCACCAGAGGGCAATCCATATACTCAAGATACAAATCAAAACGTAGTGGTCGCGAATAGGATAATCAGTATGACAAGGTACATGAGGCGATACCAAGAAGGATACTAGTAGTTGCGTGATCCGGACTGATGTTGAGCATAGCCAGCAGCTACCTCAACACCGCGAAACAACACTCTCAAATCGAGGGGTGCACCCAAATCGAATCACAAAAGTAATAGATATGGTATCGAAGAAGTGTGTCCGCTAGAGGTGGCGAACCTCAATGGCCCGGCATTAATTTCAATAAAACACATTTATTTCTTGTTAAGAAATTCAATTTCACTTATTCTTTACATAATTACAAACTTCAAACTTAATTAATAAAGAAACTAAATTCCATATATTCGAGAAATCAAATTTCACTTTAACTTACTTAAATAAATTTTCCAAAACTTAATAAATAAAGAAACCCAATTTCATTTATTAACGAAGTTCAAATTCACTTATTCAAAAGTTGAATCTCTTATCCAAGAATTCAATCTTATTCAATTATTAAATAATTTCAACTTAATTATTAATAATTTCAAAACTTAGTAATTTCAACATAATTATAAATTCAAATTTAATTTTTAAATCACTTCAAACTTCGTTCAATGAACAATTCCAAATTTTAGTGTTAAATAATACATTTCAAATCAATGTTCTTTCATCAGTTATTACATTAATATTTGTTTCAGATTTCAATACTAACATTTTCCTTTCATAAAAATTTTCGTTCAAATTTTATTTCAAAATCTTATTATTCAAATAAAACCTTTATTTTATTTCAAATCAAATTTTTTTTGACCAATCGGTTTATTTAATTCTCTATCCTAAGTCAAGTTCATTTGGGTATTTATCATTTCAACCCGATTCCATTTCAATTTAAAATCAAGCAAAATAAAGGGAACTTGCAGTGTGATAACAGGGATGGTGTCAAAGTAAATAAACAAGCAATAACAACAACAAAACAATTCAAATAATCAATTTTAAATAATCCCGAAATAATCGTATTGATTCGCATTGTTATTTGTGCGAATTAATATAATTATTCCTAGAATCTACACTATCATTTCATGTAGATTAAAGATTTTTATATTCCGGTTTTCAATTGTCGTTCAATTTCAGTTTAATACTTCAACAATTAATACAAACTACGTTCAAAGTTCAAAGTACAATTTATCAAATTCTACGACAACTAAAGGGTCAAATTTAACTAATCAAATTTTGTCATATATAATCCGTTTTAAATTTGTTAACTATTCTACATCAAATTTAACTTGCAAATTAATTATCACTTAACAATAATAATTAACATCCAATTCAAACAACAATCAATCAATCAATTTATCAACCAAACTGTATTATTATCCCATAAATAATTAACAGATAATGGTGTCAGGTGTAATAGGTATACAGATACAGGTAATAGCAGACATAACAGAATAAACAACTAACAACAACATATTTCAATTTTCGTTTCAATTGAAATCAAATTTAATAAATAGAAGAATATTAATCGTGAGTGATTACTCACCTTTCGAGGCTAGAGAAAATAGGAGATGGCACGGATACGCACACTGATACGGACACTGAAATGGAGTTACAAATCCAAGCATGATTCTCAGAGCAAAGTAAGATTGGCACGAATCGACGAGCAAAACTGTTAAATAGGAATTGCCGAAATCAATCAAAACATTCAACATAGCAACAATTACAAAACATGTCCTACGTCAAAGTTTAACCATATAATTCTATGTGCTACCGAGATCGAAATGGTCTGAAATTTGGTATGAATAAAGATCAAAACTTGTATTTCAAAACTGCAAAGAATGACTTGATTCCGACGTAAGACGGAGGAGATACGATGCGTCAAACATGAACTCAGGTCGTGTTTGCAGTGGTGTAAAATAAATTCTAAGTACAAAAGAATATCTGCCTGGGTCTAACTTCCAGATCCTCGACCACAAATCAAACAATGTCGGATTTTGCTGAAATTTGACATGTATAAACTACGTAACCTAAACTCCTTTTTAAAAATAGAATCAACCCATTCCGATAAAACATGAGTGAGATACGATGCGTCAAACATGAACTCAGGTCGTGTTTGCAGCAGTGTAAAATAAATTCTAAGTACAAAAGAATATCTGCCTGGGTCTAACTTCCAGATCCTCGACCACAAATCAAACGATGTCGGATTTTGCTGAAATTTGACATGTATAAACTACGTAACTTAAACTCCTTTTTAAAAATAGAATCAACCCATTCCGATAAAACATGAGTGAGATACGATGCGTCAAATATGAACTCAGGTCGTGTTTGCAGCAGTGTAAAATATAACCAACAATGTATACTTTTACATACAACAAATATAACTATATTTATATAATAGTTTACTTTGTACAGAAACAGCAGACTAACCTTATACAAGTTTATACTATATAATAAGAAAAGGACCAAAACATATAGTCTATCATATATATAATACTTTATACACAGACTCTAACAAATCAATGCAGACGGCAAATTGCATATAAAAGCAAACTAATCATAACTTATAATAGTATATACAAATAAAACTAGACCACATATGTAGTTGCTAAAATAAATACATACAAGTTATCACAAACCAAACTTTTAAACTGTAAATAAATAGTTACTTAAACATATATATATATACCACAGAAAGAAAAGAAAAATATAATCACTTACTAAATTTATATGCATATACTTAGATCTCAGCAAAACAAAGATAACTTCGGCTAGAGAAAACAGGTCGGTTCAGCGCGTTTCGCGAGGTGGAGGCACATGGCTGAGGAAGTGGAGACGAAGCCGCACAGAGATGGAAAGTTAATGGTTGCTGATGTGAGGAAGTGGTGGCCGAGGCCGGTAACAGAAGAGGTGGATGGGAAGCAGTGGGTGCGACCATGCAGACGAACAGTTTGTGTGATCTGTTCATTTCATTTTTTTTTTAGAAAAGAGCAAAATGAAAAAGGTGAAGAGAATGGTGGTTGTCGGCGGCATTGGTGTTGCAAGGTGGATGGACGTCGTAAGGGGCGGAAATGGTAGAGATGGTGGTCGAGCTCGGCATGTGTTTTAAGTGGAGGGCGATCGCTTTCTACTCATCGAAAATGAAGGTTCGGCCAGAGCAGGTGGAGGTGGCGTGGTGAGCTCGGTCGGAGGGCGCTGCACGGCGGGGTGAAGGGCAGGTGAGGACGAAATGCGGCCACGGCATGACGTGCCTGCGCGTGTAGATGAGGGAGGGAGGCGAGTTTGTTTTTTTTTTATAAGAAGAGAGTGCTGCTCCATTTTCAAGCTACAGGGGGCCATGAGGAGGATAAGGTGACAGGGAGGAGTATTGGAAATGAAGTTTGCAAAGAAGAAAGTGAACCAGTTAGAGGAAGAATAAATAAAAAGAAGGAACAGCACATAATTAATAAATCTAAACGTATAGAATTTTTTTTTTTTTTTTTTTTACTCTTTAGATTTCGAAGTGGTATGGGCTGTGAACGGTCAAATTTCCTTGATTTCAGCTGAGAGGAAGACATTGGAAATGAAGGGACCAGAAAAGAAAAGTGACAGTGGGAATAATGAAAGCTACACGCGCACGCAAGAATTAATAAAAGCAAATAGCTGTTTGATTTGGACAGGTAGACAGATGAGAAGAAATGGAACCCAAATGGTTTTATAACGGGTACCGGTTTGTGCTGCGTAACGGACCAGTTTGTACTCCGTTAACCAATTATAATTTGCAACGCCGAACCCCGATTGACACAAATAAATATACCGTTTTGATCAACGCGACGAGGCAGTCACAACGGTACGAAGATATAGGTGATACGATCGAATTATAAAAATTTGAAATTTTCTACTACGGAAAATGCATAAAATTCGCCGAAAAATAAGAACCACGGAGCCAAAGATGTCCGAATTTGGAAAAACGACAAACTGACAACTTGCTCAAAAGATGTTTTAGAATTTTTCTATGTAAAAATATTTTGATTTCGAAAACGGTTTATTTCCATCGATTACTAACTGATTTAAATTTGAAGTAAATTTACGCGCGAAATAAACTTTCATATTTTCGAACGAAAATTTACCAGTTGCTATGTTTAATTAGAAGCATTCCAAATATGAAGTTTGAATAGCATCGGAATTTGTTTGTGAGAATTTGAAATTCTACACTAAATAAGCAATTTTAAAAATTTTAAACTGGGTCTGAATTTCAGGGTCGTTACATTCTCCCCCACTCAAAACTTTTCGTCCCCGAAAAGGAAGGAAGTAGGAGAATAGAAACAACCAGAAGAAACAGACTTGAATTACAAAATAAACAATTAATTTAAACCATAGAAATTTCAATTTAAATTAATTTATATTTAATAATTTGGCTTTAAATTCAAGACTTTCATAAAATTGATCTGATTTCACATATATTAATGTTAGGTGCAAATGATTCCTTTCAAATGAAATTCAATTTAAATTCAATTAATTCAAGATATTCTCTGAAGTTGATTTAATTCGATTTATTAACTTTCAAAACAAAATTTTCTTCTATTAATCATACCTGTTATTTATTTAACTTATTATTCTATTTATCTCATAAACATTTTATAATTAAAATTTCAGTGAATAACATTTATTATACGCACTCAAATTTTATTTGTAAAGACAATTTTTTTATTATATATTATCCAATTTTCTTAAATTAACAACTTCAAAGATCATAAATTTGAAATCATTTATTGTAACCAAACCATCTTTAACAAATTTAGTTCTTCTTTATTCTAAATTATTATTAAATTTATTCTACTTAATATACCCTGTCACATATATATTAAGTATCTTTACATTTATTATAACTATTTAAATTTTTATTTAAAATTCCTTTGATAACATTTATATGGTATACTATTCAATTACATAATTAACTTCTTTTTTTTTTAGGTAAGTTATATATATAATGCAATTTGAGTATTATCCAAACAAAATTGTAAAATCAAGCTAAGTATTTAGATGAAATAATTTGGCTTCATTTAAAATTGTAAAATCATCTTTTAACAAATTTTAAGAGTTTATTTCTGATTAGCTTCAAACAATCTTAGAGATAATATATGTATATATATTCATAATATATCAAATCAAATTTAAAATCTTCAATATATATTATAAATCAAGTTATGTTTAGAAATTCAAATTAATTTATTTTTCAAAACAAACCGTGGCAAAGCTACAGAATAGTCTCTCCACTTCGAAACTCGAAAATGAATGTCGATGATGCGGCCGTCATCACCGAAATTATTTTCCAGCGACAAAAGAGAAGAGATCAAATTTAATCATTTTAAATTCTTTGCAAACCATTTCTACTCGAAAATATTTTAAATACTACACATTTTAAACTTTTAAAACCATAGTTCGAAATCACCAAAAATTTATTTCTTGAATTCTTGATTTGAATTCATTACAAACTTAAAATCAAATTATAACCAGATTTTATAAATTCATTTATTTATGTTATGAAATAGTCAATGATTTATAAAATAATAAATGAAAATTAAATTTTAACATTTCGGACAACAGATTCATTAATATTTTAATTTTAGAAAAAAATTTACTTATATAATATAATCATACAAAACAATTTGTTTACCAAATTTGAAAACAATATTGTGTCAGTTTGCTCTGTTCAAGTGTTTTGGAAATCCTATCGATAGCGTTGATCAGACGAATCGATCGAAAACCCAAATCAATATCAACAACTCAAACAACACAATATATAAAACATTTTTAAATATTAATTTACAAATACACTTCCTCGCTCGACGATACAAGAATAGGTTTTAAAACAAGTATAGAGATTCAAATTTGATGGAAATCAAATCAAAGAGAATTTTGATTCAATAATAAGTTCGAAACAGAAGATAAGATAACTCAATTAACAGAATCTGGAGATGGATAAGCTTATTTAATTTGCGGGCAACCTTAACCGGGTCGACCGTAACTTCAAGAATAAGATCGATGCAGAATTCCGAGGTAAATCAACATTCGATCTCAAAAATAGAATTCAAGTATAACAGGAGATAGATAGCATCGTAACCGAGGATACGGGAATCTTCGGTAAATCGATGTCTATTGTAAAGGTGTTTTACCTTTTTATAAATTATTTTAAGTTTGGCAAGACCGCCGATTTATTATAGATATCATTCGATGTGGAGTTATGGGAAGCTCCAAAATTGAAAGAAGAGGAATACTGAGGAACACGAATGAATTTTGGAACCGAGGGACGTTCCAAAGTTCAAAGGAAACGAGTCAAGAAGAAGAGATTGAAACTCGAGTGGGAGTGATTTTGTAAATACATTTACCCTATATGCTAAGTTCTGCCTAGAGCTACCAAAAGCTCTGATACCAACTGTAACGACCCGCTATTTTTGGACTATTCGCATCCGCACATGTCGGACTTGAATAATTCAAAATACCGAATTGTTAATTTAAATTTGGCAAAACTGAGATATACAGTAAATAAATAGTCACAGAATCACAGACACAGAGTAATAATATGCAGCGGAAATAAAAGAGATAGTAGTTCATGAAGCTACTATATAAATATATAAGATACATCAGAGTTTACAACAAAAGAGTAATACGATACATCAAATACAAATCAGAATACATCACTGGAATCATCGAATACTGAAAGTAGAATAGATGGCTGGATCTTCAAGCAAAGCTCCAACTCCAAAGGTGAGTCTCGAATACTGGTACACTCAGTCTGACCCGAGCGTAAAGCAAAACACAAGACACTCGAGTCAGAATTAATATTCTTATATCAATAAATCCAACTCAAGTGAAATAGCAATCGAAATACAAGTAACTCAAAGGATGTTTGGAATAACCATCCTCTAAGGATCCGCTAAACTATCTACTAGGTAGTAATGTACACTAAGTAGATAATGTCTATCAGTAATATAAAATATCAAAATAGCGTTAAGGCGTTACCATAATCCCCCTTAACACATTTTATATTCCCAAAAGCATATACAAGACCGTAGTTTCCCCAAAACCGGAAGTCACCAGAGGGCAATCCATATACTCAAGGTACAAATCAAAACGTAGTGGTAGCGAATAGGATAATCAGTATGACAAGGTACATGAGGCGATACCAACTAGGATACTAGTAGTTGCGTGATCCGGACTGATGTTGAGCATAGCCAGCAGCTACCTCAACACCGCGAAACAACACTCCCAAATCGAGGGGTGCACCCAAATCGAATCACAAAAGTAATAGATATGGTATCGAAGAAGTGTGTCCGCTAGAGGTGGCGAACCTCAATGGCCCGGCGCGGCTCCTGTTTTAGTCATGTCAGGGGTCATCCAATATCGTTCTCTTTCTTCAGTCAACGCGTTCACCAAACCATCCACTTTATTCTGGATCAATACTCCGCGTATAATAGTTATTAAAGTGGTATTCGGTATCGACAGAGAGTATGTCCATATCCGATCCCGGTCTCTTTAATAACCACGTATTATTACACCGATTGGTCGTTTAATATATTTCAACACAATCAATTTCAATTTCAATTAGAATTCGTAAACCATTATTTCATTTGTCTTTCAAAAATCAATTTCCAAAATCTACGCTTCAAAACTTCCAAATTTCCATCTCAAAATCTTATAATTCAATTTCAAATTTTATTTAAACAATTCAAATATTGATTCAAGTTCATACAAAAAGATTCAATCCGAAATTATTTAAATTAATTAGATTTAACATTCAAATCAATTTAAATTATTTATCTATTTTATTCAATATTCGTTAAGTTAATTTAACATCCAAAACAATTATTTTTAAATTACAAAGTCATTAAACCAATCACTTAAGTTAACTTCGTTATATCAAAACTTACAAATTTAATTAAATTCAATTTGTGAAATCGAATTCTTTAAATTACAATTCTTACATTAATTTCAATAAAACACATTTATTTCTTGTTAAGAAATTCAATTTCACTTATTCTTTACATAATTACAAACTTCAAACTTAATTAATAAAGAAACTAAATTCCATATATTCGAGAAATCAAATTTCACTTTAACTTACTTAAATAAATTTTCCAAAACTTAATAAATAAAGAAACCCAATTTCATTTATTAACGAAGTTCGAATTCACTTATTCAAAAGTTGAATCTCTTATCCAAGAATACAATCTTATTCAATTATTAAATAATTTCAACTTAATTATTAATAATTTCAAAACTTAGTAATTTCAACATAATTATAAATTCAAATTTAATTTTTAAATCACTTCAAACTTCGTTCAATGAATAATTCCAAATTTAAGTGTAAAATATTACATTTCAAATTAATGTTCTTTCATCAGTTATTACATTAATATTTGTTTCAGATTTCAATACTAACATTTTCCTTTCATAAAAAATTTCGTTCAAATTTTATTTCAAAATCTTATTATTCAAATAAAACCTTTATTTTATTTCAAATCAAATTTTTTTTGACCAATCGGTTTATTTAATTCTCTATCCTAAGTCAAGTTCATTTAGGTATTTATCATTTCAACCCGATTCCATTTCAATTTAAAATCAAGCAAAATAAAGGGAACTTGCAGTGTGATAACAGGGATGGTGTCAAAGTAAATAAACAAGCAATAACAACAACAAAACAATTCAAATAATCAATTTTAAATAATCCCGAAATAATCGTATTAATTCGCATTGTTATTTGTGCGAATTAATATAATTATTCCTAGAATCTACACTATCATTTCATGTAGATTAAAGATTTTTATATTCCGGTTTTCACTTGTCGTTCAATTTCAGTTTAATACTTCAACAATTAATACAAACTACGTTCAAAGTTCAAAGTACAATTTATCAAATTCTACGACAACTAAAGGGTCAAATTTAACTAATCAAATTTTGTCATATATAATCCATTTTAAATTTGTTAACTATTCTACATCAAATTTAACTTGCAAATTAATTATCACTTAACAATAATAATTAACATCCAATTCAAACAACAATCAATCAATCAATTTATCAACCAAACTGTATTATTATCCCATAAATAATTAACAGATAATGGTGTCAGGTGTCATAGGTATACAGATACAGGTAATAGCAGACATAACAGAATAAACAACTAACAACAACATATTTCAATTTTCGTTTCAATTGAAATCAAATTTAATAAATAAAAGAATATTAATCGTGAGTGATTACTCACCTTTCGAGGCTAGAGAAAATAGGAGATGGCACGGATACGCACACTGATACGGACACTGAAATGGAGTTACAAATCCAAGCATGATTCTCAGAGCAAAGTAAGATTGGCACGAATCGACGAGCAAAACTATTAAATAGGAATTGCCGAAATCAATCAAAACATTTAACATAGCAACAATTACAAAACATGTCCTACGTCAAAGTTTAACCATATAATTTTATGTGCTACCGAGATCGAAATGGTCTGAAATTTGGTATGAATAAAGATCAAAACTTGTATTTCAAAACTGCAAAGAATCACTTGATTCCGACGTAAGAAGGAGGAGATACGATGCGTCAAACATGAACTCAGGTCGTGTTTGCAGCGGTGTAAAATAAATTCTAAGTACAAAAGAATATCTGTCTGGGTCTAACTTCCAGATCCTCGACCACAAATCAAACGATGTCGGATTTTGCTGAAATTTGACATGTATAAACTACGTAACTTAAACTCCTTTTTAAAAATATAATCAACCCATTTCGATAAAACATGAGTGAGATACGATGCGTCAAACATGAACTCAGGTCGTGTTTGCAGCAATGTAAAATAAATTCTAAGTACAAAAGAATATCTGCCTGGGTCTAACTTCCAGATCCTCGACCACAAATCAAACGATGTCGGATTTTGCTGAAATTTGACATGTATAAACTACGTAACTTAAACTCCTTTTTAAAAATAGAATCAACCCATTCCGATAAAACATGAGTGAGATACGATGCGTCAAATATGAACTCAGGTCGTGTTTGCAGCAGTGTAAAATATAACCAACAATGTATACTTTTACATACAACAAATATAACTATATTTATATAATAGTTTACTTTGTACAGAAACAGCAGACTAACCTTATACAAGTTTATACTATATAATAAGAAAAGGACCAAAACATATAGTCTATCATTTATATAATACTTTATACACAGACTCTAACAAATCAATGCAGACGACAAATTGCATATAAAAGCAAACTGATCATAACTTATAATAGTATATACAAATAAAACTAGACCACATATGTAGTTGCTAAAATAAATACATACAAGTTATCACAAACCAAACTTTTAAACTGTAAATAAATAGTTACTTAAACATATATATATATATATATATATATATATATATATATATATATATATATACCACAGAAAGAAAAGAAAAATATAATCACTTACTAAATTTATATGCATATACTTAGATCTCAGCAAAACAAAGATAACTTCGGCCGGAGAAAACAGGTCGGTTCAGCGCGTTTCACGAGGTGGAGGCACGTGGCTGAGGAAGTGGAGACGAAGCCGCACGGAGATGGAAAGTTAATGGTTGCTGGTGTGAGGAAGTGGTGGCCGAGGCCGGTAACAGAAGAGGTGGATGGGAAGCAGTGGGTGCGACCATGCAGACGAACAGTTTGTGTGTTCTGTTCATTTCATTTTTTTTTTTAGAAAAGAGCAAAATGAAAAAAGTGAAGAGAATGGTGGTTGTCGGCGGCATTGGTGTTGCAAGGTGGATGGACGTCGTAAGGGGCGGAAATGGTAGAGATGGTGGTCGAGCTCGGCATGTGTTTTAAGTGGAGGGCGATCGCTTTCTACTCATCGAAAATGAAGGTTCGGCCAGAGCAGGTGGAGGTGGCGTGGTGAGCTCGGTCGGAGGGCGCTGCACGGCGGGGTGAAGGCAGGTGAGGACGGAATGCGGCCACGGCATGACGTGCCTGCGCGTGTAGATGAGGGAGGGAGGCGAGTTTGTTTTTTTTTTTATAAGAAGAGAGTGCTGCTCCATTTTCAAGCTACAGGGGGCCATGAGGAGGATAAGGTGACAGGGAGGAGTATTGGAAATGAAGTTTGCAAAGAAGAAAGTGAACCAGTTAGAGGAAGAATAAATAAAAAGAAGGAACAGCACATAATTAATAAATCTAAACGTATAGAAGTTTTTTTTTTTTTTTTTTACTCTTTAGATTTCGAAGTGGTATGGGCTGTGAACGGTCAAATTTCCTTGATTTCAGCTGAAGGAAGACATTGGAAATGAAGGGACCAGAAAATAAAAGTGACAGTGGGAATAATGAAAGCTACACGCGCACGCAAGAATTAATAAAAGCAAATAGTGTTTGATTTGGACAGGTAGACAGATGAGAAGAAATGGAACCCAAATGGTTTTATAACGGGTACCGGTTTGTGCTGCGTAACGGACCAGTTTGTACTCCGTTAACCAATTATAATTTGCAACGCCGAACCCCGATTGACACAAATAAATATACCGTTTTGATCAACGCGACGAGGCGGTCACAACGGTACGAAGATATTGGTGATACGATCGAATTATAAAAATTTGAAATTTTCTACTACGGAAAATGCATAAAATTCGCCGAAAAATAAGAACGACGGAGCCAAAAATGTCCGAATTTGGAAAAACGACAAACTGACAACTTGCTCAAAAGATGTTTTAGAATTTTTCTATGTAAAATATTTTGATTTCGAAAACGGTTTATTTCCATCGATTACTAACTGATTTAAATTTGAAGTAAATTTACGCGCGAAATAAACTTTCATATTTTCGAACGAAAATTTACCAGTTGCTATGTTTAATTAGACGCATTCCAAATATGAAGTTTGAATAGCATCGGAATTTGTTTGTGAGAATTTGAAATTCTACACTAAATAAGCAATTTTAAAAATTTTAAACTGGGTCTGAATTTCAGGGTCGTTACAGTTAGCCTGAGCATTTCAGGATTCAAAGACTTTATTTCTGAAGGATGAAGACGAAGATTGTATTACTATTATTTATTATATTATCCCACTGCATTCACATTGTTCCACTGCATTATTTTATTATTCTCTGGTATGTGTAACTCTAATATGTATTGTATAAGTATGATCAAATGTTTGTAAACAGCTTCATGAACTGTTTATTTAATTATTATATTTTATCGTTCCGCTGCAAGATTCTATTTTGTTTTTCTTTCTCTGCTTTTTCTTATTTACTCCACGAAAATCCGCCCTTTTGTATGATTTAAGTCTGATGTCTGTGGTTTATCGTCGGTTTAAAGCGTGCAAAAAGGCGGGATGTTACGTGGTATCAGAGCTTTGGTTTAGCGATAAACCTTAGCTTTGTGGGGTCTTACTCTTTATTTATAAGGTAGTAATACCCTATGATGAGTCGCTGAGTGTATATATATGAGAAATCATATTTGTTAGTGTTATAAAAAGTTTTATATTGTGTTAATTTGTTCCGTTTTGTATTTATAAATTCTGGTTGGTGCATAGGACGCTATGACATCAATAGGGATTTCTAAACACTTAATAGGATAGAGCGACACAATATTTGTTTTGAAATATACGGGAATGAAATAATTTCGCCTATTATATTTTCTTTACATATGCAAATAAATTTTTTTATAAATGATATATATTTGGTTGTAATATATTGGTTGTTAGGTAGTGAAATTTATAAATATTGGTGGGAGATAAGATTTAAATTAAAATAAATAAAATTCGAAATTTTAGAACTTAGTTCCGGGATTTTTAAAAAAAAATTGATTTCAAAGGATTTTTGGAATATAATAATATTGTTTATAAGTATTTTCTAATATATACAATTCAGTATAATTTGAAGAATTGTTTTAAAGAAATTTTGAAAAGAAATAAGTTACGTACTTCTCTCTCTGTCGCTGGAAAATGATTTCGGTGATGAGTGCATGCATCATCGATATTCATTTTCGAGTTTCAAAGTGGGAAGGCCACTATAATAGTTTTGCTACAGATATATTTTGATGAACAAATGTAAACTTCAAATTTTTTGAATATGATTGGATATATAAATTGTAAGTATATACATCTATCAGTTATTTTAAATGATTTGAAATTTAACCCAGTATTTAGTTCTTAAGTTTCTTTAATTAATAGTTTCAATTATTGTAGTGAAATGGAATGTAACTAATTAATAATTGGAACCTTTAATTAAAATAAGAGATTAAACACTAGGTTATAAATGAAATTAAAAGAAATTTGGAATTCATAACCTAATGCAAAGGATATGATCATTGAACATTTAATTAATTTAAAGAAATGAGAAAGACTTGTATAACTTTCAATTACATTCTTAATAGCATATGTATAACTTATCAAAAGATGTAAAAAGTTGAAATGTTAATAAGAAAATGTAATGGATATTATACAAGCAATAAACTTGAGGTAATGAAATTATTTAATGAAATTCTTTTATAAATAAGAATTTGATTTTGTAATTGTTGTGAACTTAAGTTATAATTGAAGTGTTACTGTAATAAAGGTAATAGGAAGTAAGTATTGTAAGTGTGACGCCCCACCTCTATACCCACGTTAGCAAAGAGTATTGTATAGATAATACCGTCTGCTAACACGGAGAATAAGGCTGGATAGGAGCGACCATGTGTAATCTTACCTTAACTATTCACTAAACACGTCGAAAAGTAGAATCACAAACAGTTCGACGTATTCAATAAATATTTAAAGCAAGACTACAATGGCTATAGGATCTATCAGAACAGAATATAACAACTCAAATGCAATATACATCACAGAACAGTAAACCATCATATACACATATATAGATACATAACAAAGTATACAAAAGGATACATATCAAGTGGTATAGCAAACCATAATATACAGACAAGTTCACAAGAATACATATCAGAGTTACAACAGATAAGGACCACAAAAGACGCTATAACAAAATGAAGCTAGCGAAAAATCCACGCGGAAGCAAAATAGGCTAAGTCCCAAAAGCACCTAACCTGAAACATCTCGGTCTGACCCGAGTATAAAATACACGGGTCAGTCTAGATAACAAATCAGTTGGATAAACTGAACAATAATAAACCTGCAAGGACACAGTATAACAAATATCTCTAGAGGAGATAACACAATCATCAACAAGAGATGAATTATATAGAACAAGCCTCATATCATCGGCAACATATAGAAACAAAGGATACAAATATCCCAAAACAAGCCAAAAGGCAAATAATAAATACCAATAAGGTATACAAGTTCCACAAGGTAATCGTTATACATCATGCGGCTCAAACAGACCAACACGATGGGCGATACCAAGGGAATATAATATCAATGAAACATATGATTGCTCGAGCTCAGTACTGTACAACAAGGATCCATAAGCCCGAAGGCTCCAAACCCAAGTATCACCCATGCGACACATAAGGCCAACATCAGAGCGAAACTATATAGGGCAACAAACCCGAAGGCACACACCCGAAGGCAACATACCCGAAGGCAACAAACCTAGGGAGAAAGTCCGAAGACACCATCCCAGAGGCAACAAACCGTAGTGGTGAAGGTCGTAGACCCAGTACTGGACACCACTAACTGGCGGAATGTGTCACAACTCTCGAAAAGGAATCCGAATAGTGTTAACGTGCGTCGCATAACCACTCGTTCGCACTAAACGGTTTACTATCCGTCAGTCACTTTCACACTCAAAGAAGTACAAATTTACCTCATATCATCGGTAAACTAAACCGAAGGTCAAAATAATCAATCGAATAGGTCGGGGACTAATCGGAAAGATAAACGCACAGATTCATGGTCCGTGTTTTGCCCAACCATTTAATCACCCTTCCACTTCGCTCGAAGTGCGAAAGTGTGTGTTTCAAATAGAATTTATAAATTGGAGAAACGAGCTTTTAAATGCGATTCGAGAGATTATTTTATAAAAACCCGTGGATGAAGTCAAGAGTAAGTTATCAAAGCCAAATATGCAATAACAACCACTAAAAAGCAACTTGAATCGATAAAATCCGAAAAACAAATCAAAATATACAAAAACAGGCAAAACAGGGCAAATAGGAGCAGGTCGGTCGGCCGTCTACAGGGCTCGGTCGACCGGACACTGTTCATAAAAACTCTCGGGAAGCAGTTCGGTCGACCGACTACAGGTCTCGGTCGGCCGAACCTGATGATTTTGCACTTTCTGCCCTATTTCAATGAAATGCAAATTCTTCCAAAACGCGATCGTTCGAGCAATGGACCTAAGAAGCTTTAGCCAATAGATACCCCAGCTCCATTAGCTCTCCGATTCACAACCAAAAACATATTCAAACCTCAAAGTTAGGATCTTTAAAGAATTGAACCCAAACACTAAAAATTTGGATATTCACCAATTCAATCCAAATCAAAAGCAAGAGCATACGAACAAGGGGTTAGAAATTCATACCCAACATCAATGAAATCATAAGAAATAGATATGAGTTCAAAACTCACCTTTTTACACAAAACAAAGAAGATGAAGAAGCACAAATGCAAGTAATCAACCAACTACACTCCACTTCAACACTACAAGCTTCAATCTAGAATCAAAGCAAGTATTTCCTAAGTTAGGGTTAGGAAATTACTGAAATTGAAGAGGAGAAGAGATGGAGAAGATGGAGATGAACTTACCAATGGATTCCCTTTGATTTTGGAGCAAGAATCAAGTTTACAAGAAGAAACTAGGGCTTGCTAATTTATATTTCCACTTCCTTTCCCCCATTTCAGTTTTTAGCTTAAGAAATGAAATGAAATGAAGAGAGATGAAGAGAAGGGGTTGAGTTAGAGGTTTAGTTAAGCTAGTGGGCTGAACCTAAACCCAAAACCCAATAGAAAAAGTAGCCAAAATTTCACAAACTCCAAACATATCAAAGATTATACTCAAAAAGATCGCAAACGCCATTTTGGAACCAATGGAGGTAGTTTCGAGTTCCAATTCGGCCATTTGCAGAAAGTAACATTTCGGACCAAAATCCGACTAACGACGCTATATTTAAATTAAACATTTAAATATAAAATCGTTAAATATGCGGGTTGTTACAGATCTCCCCTCCTTACAAAATTGCGTCCCCGCAATTTCTAGGGACGATATTTGTAACAACTACATACATACAATCAATCAAAAGAAAAGAAAATAAGCTTGAGATGAAAAGACATACTCACCGTTTCAAAGCAAAGAAAGAAAACCCGGATAAGATCGCTCAATAAATTCTCTGGTTTCCCAAGTACAATCATTGGGATTAGCGGACCATTGAACTTTAACGAGCGGCACGTCCTTGTTTCGAAGGTGTCGCACCTCCATGTCAAGCACGCGAATAGGTTGCTGTACAATAGATAAGTCCGGTGAGACCTCAAGCTCTTGCAAATCAGGAGAAGTAATAACAGAATCTGACTCCCGAAGGCACTTCCGAAGTTGCGAGACGTGAAACACGTCATGAATGCCAGATAGATGAGCTGGAAGTGAAACTCTATAAGCCACAGGGCCAATACGTTCAGTAATAGAAAACGGTCCTATATAACGAGGAGCCAATTTCCCAGTCGCACTGAAATGCATAACCCCTTTCAAAGGAGAAACACGAATAAAAACAAGATCACCAATCGAGAACTCGAGAGGCTTCCTACGGTTGTCCGCGTAGGATTTCTGGCGACTCTGTGCCTCTTTCATTCTCAACCGAATAAGATCAATCTTCTCGGAAGAATCACAAACAAAATCTGGACCAAGAATACGCTTCTCCCCAGATTCTAACCAACAAGAAGGTGATCGACATGGTCTTCCGTATAAGGCTTCGAAAGGAGCCATACCGATACTAGATTGAAAACTATTATTGTAGGAGAATTCTACAAGAGGTAGGTGATCCTTCCAACAACCACCGAAATCAAAAATACAAATACGGAGAAGATCTTCCAAGATATGATTCACCCGTTCAGTCTGTCCGTCAGACTGCGGATGATAAGCTGTAGAAAAATTAAGCTTTGTTCCCAAAGCTTGCTGAAGACTCTTCCAAAAATGACTCGTGAATAAAGGATCACGATCACTCACAATAGAACTAGGAACATCGTGAAGTCTCACGATTTCCTTGACATACAACTTAGCCAAATGCGAAGCAGTTCTATTAGACTTAATAGGGACAAAAAGAGCAGACTTAGTGAGGCGATCAACAATAACCCAAATACTAGAATGGCCAGATCTCGAACGAGGTAGGCCGTCAATGAAATCCATAGAAATTTGATCCCACTTCCATAATGGAATCTCAAGAGGTTGAAGAAGACCCGAAGGACGCTGATGCTCGGCCTTAAAACGCTGACAAGTTATGCAATTGCTCACATAACTCGCCACATCGCGCTTCATGCCTTCCCAATAATAAAGACGACGCATATCCGCATACATCTTACTACTACCGGGATGAATGGTATACTTAGAATGATGGAAGTCATCAAGAATGTCATGCCTAAGTGCAAGATCAGAAGGCACAAAAAGATGGTTCTTCTTACGAAGACACCCATGAGAATCAATGATGAAATCTTGCAACGCCTCATCACAAGATCCAGACTCACAAAGCTAAATAAGATGCAACAAATCAGGATCACGCCGCTGAGCATCTGCAATATGATCCAACAAAATAGGTCGAGCTCCTAAACTAAATAATAGAATTGGAGAATTAGAAGATGAACCTCGATCACGAATTTCACAAAAAGATAGAGTCTCAAGAACATCCCATTCGGCAAACATCATAGAAATAACAGCCGAATGTTTGCGACTAAGCGCATATGTAACACGATTACCCTTACCAGGGGTATATTGGATATCAAAGTCATAAGAAGCAAGAAACTCGAGCTAACGTTGTTGTCTCATATTGAGTTCCTTCTGAGTGAACAAATACTTCAAAGATTTATGATCGGTATAGAGAATGAAGCGCTCGCCCAATAAATAATGTCGCCAAATCTTCAAGGCAAAGACAATGGCGGCTAACTCAAGATCATGAGTGGCATAGCGAATTTCATTCGGACGCGGTTGCCTAAAAGCATAAGCAACTACCCGATCCTTCTGCATAAGAACAACACCGAGACCACTACCACAAGCATCGGTGTAGACAACAAGGTCATGATTCCCTTCGGGAACCACAAGAATAGGAGCATTAGTGAGAAGTTCCTTCAATGTCAGAAAGGAAGCTTCACACTTGTCGGACCAAATAAAACGAATGCCTTTCCGAGTAAGGCAAATAAGAGGAAGCACAACACGGGAAAAGTTCTTAATGAACCGACGGTAATAACCCGCCAATCCAAGGAAACTACGAATCTCATGAATATTTTTAGGCCTCTTCCAATTCTGGATGGCTTCGATCTTTGAGGGATCGATAGAAATGCCATCGGAAGATACAACGTGGCCTAAAAACTTAACCTTATTCTCCCAAAAGTGGCACTTGGAGAATTTGGCTCTAAGCTGATGACGACGAAGAGTACTCAAGACAATTCTCAAGTGATTAGCATGCTCAGCTTCAGACTTAGAATAAATAAGAATATCATCAATGAACACAAGAACGAACTTATCGAGGTATTCCCGAAATACTCGATTCATGAGATCAACAAAGAAAGCAGGAGCGTTCGTCAAACCGAACGGCATAACGAGCCACTCAAAAGAACCATATCGAGTGCGGAAAGCTGTAAGAGGTATGCTATCCTCCGCGACTCGTAACTGATGAAAACCTGTGGCAAGGTCAAGCTGAGAAAAGACCTTAGCACCACTCAATAGATCGAACATATCATCGATCCTAGGCAATGGATACCTATTCCTGATGGTCAACTCGTTAAGCTTGCGATAGTCAATGCAAAGCCTAAGAGTTCCATCAGACTTCTTCACAAAGACAACCGCGGATCCCCACGGAGAAAAACTAGATTGGATCAATTGCTTGGATTCAAGCTCTAAAAGCTGCTTCTTGAATTCCTCATTTTACTTTGTAGACATCCTCGTGGGAGGACGACTAACTGGCTGCGCGCCTGGAATGAGATCAATGCGGAACTCAATTGCCTGTTTGGGTGGCAAACCCGATACAGGCTCAAAAACATCAGAAAAGTCACAAGCAATAGGAATACGAGATATATCATCACCATCTCGCGAATCAAGAGAATATAAAGCCATTTCGGAATTATCCACATCCCAAAGAACAAGAGATAACTGAGAAAGCGAATCAGGATGACAAAGATATAAAATTCTCTCGGAACAAATAATCCTGGCATCGTACCTCACTAACCAGTCCATACCAAAAATCATATCAAAACCCAAATGAGAAACAACGTGCAGATTCGCACGGAAAGAAAAGCCACATAAAACAATCTCAATATCATCACAAAACAAGCTAAGGGTCGCGGATCCCCCGATAGGATTCGCAATCCTTAAAGAAGTAACCATACAAGAAACATCCAAAGATAAATCATCAACGAGCTTTTTCGATACGAAAGAATGTGAAGCACCCGTATCGAAAAGAACTCGTATACTATGATCATGAAATAGAATAAAACCTTCCAAAATAGATGGAGAGATACCTTTGGATTGAGATGAACCTCCAGAAGCATTAGCCACATTGAGCTTGCCAGATTTTGCATTAGCAGGAGCAGTAGGACAAGATGAAACATGATGACCTTCCTTCTTGCAATAACGGCAGAAGAGAGGCTTAGGACAAGCTCGAATAATATGATTTGGAGAACCACAATTGAAACACTTTCGAACGAAAGGTGTTCCGGAAGACTGAGGCTGAGAACTAGGACCACCAGTCTTCTTCTTCTTAGAAGGAAAAGGCTTCTTCTGAATTGGAAACGGCCTCTTGTTGGGGTTCTTGGAAACCTCAACATCAACATCACTATCACACTCCTTCTCGACGGTCTCGAGATGAAGTGCCGAATCAACCAACTCCTCAAAAGAAAGTTTAAGCTGGAGCAACAAAGACTTCTTAAGATATTTCTTAAGACCAGAAACAAACTTCAAATTCTTCTTGTAAGAAGTACTGATAAATTCAAGACCATACTGAGATAAAGCCTCGAACGATACGACATACTCAGAAACAGAAGATTTCCCTTGCTTCAACTCAAGGAAGCGATGGGTCAATAAAACTTTTTCAGATTCAGGAACGAACTTGAGTTCAAATCGTCCCCGAAACTGAGTCCAAGAAAGAGTAGACTCATCAATCTCGGCTACAAGAAGCTCATACCAATCAAGAGCACGCTCTTGTAATAAGCTAGAAGTTACAAGAACTCTATTATGGTCAGAAAGATCCATGCGAGAGAAGATACGCTCGCACGTGCGAAGCCAAGCTTTGACTTCAAGAACAGACTCGGAACCCTTAAACGGTTTTCCTCCAAGATGAGAAAAATCACTGCACTGACGTGCAAAAGCAGACTTGCGAGGTGGAGACACTCGAGGAGGAACGGGAGGCTGAGTGCTCCTAAACAACTCCAAAAACTGATCGGCAGACATATAAATGCCATCCGGAAGTGAGCCACTAGATTGCCCAGCATCCGAACGTCGACCTCTGCCTCTTCCAGCCATACGCTGAAGGTAAGATAAGAACAAGATTATGCACAAGGTAGATATTGCGATATGGAATACTACGGAATTAAATGCATTCCTAGACGTATTCCCAAACTCTATCTAACCTTGATGGAATAAAGAGACACGATGATTCAAAGATTTGTATCACTTGTACACTTTGATGTACCATAATATGTGCATCTATTCTGTGTTTATCATATTTTGTTCTGAACTCAGCTCTGATACCACGCTGTGACGCCCCACCTCTATACCCACGTTAGCATAGAGTATTGTATAGATAATACCGTCTGTTAACACGGAGAATAAGGCTGGATAGGAGCGACCATGTGTAATCTTACCTTAACTATTCACTAAACACGTCGAAAAGTAGAATCACAAACAGTTCGACGTATTCAATAAATATTTAAAGCAAGACTACAATGGCTATAGGATCTATCAGAACAAAATATAACAACTCAAATGCAATATACATCACAGAACAGTAAACCATCATATACACATATATAGATACATAACAGAGTATACAAAAGGATACATATCAAGTGGCATAGCAAACCACAATATACAGACGAGTTCACAAGAATACATATCAGAGTTACAACAGATAAGGACCACAAAAGACGCTATAACAAAATGAAGCTAGCGAATAGTCCATGCAGAAGCAAAATAGGCTAAGTCCTAAAAGCACCTAACCTGAAACATCTCGGTCTGACCCGAGTATAAAATACACGGGTCAGTCTAGATAACAATCAGTTAGATAAACTGAACAATAATAAACCTGCAAGGACATACAGTATAACAAATATCTCTAGAGGAGATAACACAATCATCAACAAGAGATGAATCATATAGAACAAGCCTCATATCATCGGCAACATATAGAAACAAAGGATACAAATATCCCAAAACAAGCCAAAAGGCAAATAACAAATACCAATAAGGTATAGAAGTTCCACAAGGTAATCGTTATACATCATGTCGCTCAAACAGACCAACACGATGGGCGATACCAAGGGAATATAATATCAATGAAACATATGATTGCTCGAGCTCAGTACTGTACAACAAGGATCCATAAGCCAGAAGGCTCCAAACCCAAGTATCACCCATGCGGCACATAAGGCCAACATCAGAGCGAAACTATATAGGGCAACAAACCCGAAGGCACACACCCGAAGGCAACATACCCGAAGGCAACAAACCTAGGGAGAAAGTCCGAAGCCACCATCCCAGAGGCAACAAACCATAGTGGTGAAGGTCGTAGACCTAGTACTGGACACCACTAACTGGCGGAATGTGTCACAACTCTCGAAAAGGAATCCGAACAGTGTTAACGTGCGTCCCATAACCACTCGTTCGCACAAAACGGTTTACTATCCGTCAGTCACTTTCACACTCAAAGCAGTACAAATTTACCTCATATCATCGGTAAACTAAACCCGAAGGTCAAAACAATCAATCGAATAGGTCGGGGACTAATCGAAAAGATAAATGCACAGATTCATGGTACGTGTTTTGCCCAACCATTTAATCACCCTTCCACTTCGCTCGAAGTGCGAAAGTGTGTGTTTCAAATAGAATTTATAAATTGAAGAAACGAGCTTTTAAATGCGATTCGAGAGATTATTTTATAAAAACCCGTGGATGAAGTCAAGAGTAAGTTATCAAAGCCAAATATGCAATAACAACCACTAAAAAGCAACTTGAATCGATAAAATCCGGAAAACAAATCAAAATATACAAAAACAGGCAAAACAGGGCAAATAGGAGTAGGTCGATCGGCCGCCTACAGGGCTCGGTCGACCGGACACTGTTCATAAAAACTCTCGGGAAGCAGGTCGGTGACCGGCTACAGGTCTCGGTCGGCCGAACCTGATGATTTTGCACTTCCTGCCCTATTTCAATGAAATGCAAATTCTTCCAAAACGCGATCGTTCGAGCAATGGACCTAAGGAGCTTTAGCCAATATATACCCCAGCTCCATTAGCTCTCCGATTCACAACCAAAAACATATTCAAACATCAAAGCTAGGATCTTTAAAGAATTGAACCCAAACACTAAAAATTTGGATATTCACCAATTCAATCCAAACCAAAAGCAAGAGCATATGAACAAGGTGTTAGGAATTCATACCCAACATCAATGAAATCATAAGAAATAGATGTGAGTTCAAAACTCACCTTTTTACAGAAAACAAAGAAGATGAAGAAGCACAAATGCAAGGAATCAACCAACTACACTCCACTTCAACACTACAAGCTTCAATCTAGAATCAAAGCAAGTATTTCCTAAGTTAGGGTTAGGAAATTACTGAAATTGAAGAGGAGAAGAGATGGAGATGATGGAGATGAACTTACCAATGGATTCCCTTTGATTTTGGAGCAAGAATCAAGTTTACAAGAAGAAACTAGGGCTTGCTAATTTCTATTTCCACTTCCTTTCCCCCATTTCAGTTTTTAGCTTAAGAAATGAAATGAAATGAAGAGAGATGAAGAGAAGGGGTTGAGTTAGAGGTTTAGTTAAGCTAGTGGGCTGAACCCAAACCCAAAACCCAATAGAAAAAGTAGCCAAAATTTCACAAACTCCAAACATATCAAAGATTATACTCAAAAAGATCGCAAACGCCATTTTGGAACCAATGGAGGTAGTTTCGAGTACCAATTCGGCCATTTGCAGAAAGTAACATTTCGGACCAAAATCCGACTAACGACGCTATATTTAAATTAAACATTTAAATATAAAATCGTTAAATATGCGGGTTGTTACAGTAAGTATAAGATTATAAACTTAATTAAATGAATTAATATGCAAAGAAATTGAATTAAACATGAATACTATAAATAAATGAAAATAAATATTCGTAAGTAATAAATGAAAATAAGCGAAATAAACATTGAATCAATGAATAAAAGTAAAGGTTTGTAAGAAATAAATGAAAATTTAAAGGATGAATCACTACATAAATAAAAAGGAAATCAAATAACAAATATTATGAAATGAAATTACTAAGAATGAACTTGATTTATTGGTTGGAATTATTGTTTGTTTGGTTTATGGTTGTTTGGGCAAGGATACTTTAAAATTGTTTGTATGTACGAATAATCTATTTAGTTCCATCTAAGACTGTTGAGTAATTGGTGCACTAAGTATTTTATTTTCCATTCTGTGCAATTTAAAGTTTGAACTTGAACAACTATTTGTTTCGTTTGATGTGAATAGATAATTGATTTGCATTGATTTATGTGACGGTTGTATGCTTTGTTGCAACTGATTGTTGTTATATGGACTTGTTTATTAGTGGTTGAAACAACTTTAAATATATCATTTTATATAATTATTAACTCTTTTGGATTATATAAGTGAACTACAGGTTATGGAAGCAATTGCTACTGCTTTTGGTTTCATAAAATTTAGAGTTAATTGTCCGACAAATAGGTACGTTTTCGGATTACGGTTTGTAGCGTTATTATATTGTTTTTCCCATGTTGGGATATATTATTTTGGAAATTATATGTGATATTTTGCTATATTTGATATTATATTCTCCCAAGCCTCTCCGTACAAGGAGACTCTGTCGAATTTTTCCACAAATTTTGGACTTAGAAATTTTTTAAAAATGTTTTCCAAACTTTATTTATTTGAGTATAAAAAGATTTAACGGCTATAAATTAGTATCTTTTATTTAAATTATTAAATTTTTTAAATTTATTTATTTACAAAATTAATATTTGAATAAGATATATTGATTCTTAGTTTTTCCGTTACTTTCTTTTTCCTTTTCGAGGACGAAAAGTTTTGAGTGGGGGAGAGTGTAACAACCCGTCGATTTTCGATAATTTAATTTCTTAAAATAATTAATCTTGTTCTTTAATATTGAAAGAAATAAAAAGTTGTAAGGTAGTAATGAAACAATAACTAAGATGAAACGTAACAAGGTTGATTTAAGTAATAATTAATGAACTTGAATGGAATTCCAATTAAACAAATTAAATTAAAAATTATAACTTGGTTATAAAGTGAATTTAAGAAAACAAGTGTAAATAGTGAATCAATTGATGGATTAGTATATAATTATTGATAACCGGATAAAAACAGCGTTATGTAAGAAATTATGACGTTTATTTGTTAATAATAACTTATAAGGGTAATTGAAAGTTGATGGTAGCAATTATTGTATGTTACAGATTTATTGAGCTTGATATTTTAAATTTTAAACAAATTTCAATAAAGGTAATTAAATATTATGCTAATGTAAATTAAGATCATATTTGAAAATAATGTCAATTCAATTTTTAATATGACAATTGGTTGATTTGAGGAATGAAAATCAAGATATATTAATTTATTGGAATTTAAATTATAATAATTGAATTAATTGCAATAAAATAAATTCAAACACTGTATTAGGTAAATTTATTAACTTTGAAATTCATATCTGAATTTGTTTAAATTATGTGAATGTTTAAGAAATCAAAATTGGTAAAATTTGTTAATCATATAATTTGAATTGAAAATTTTGATTTAGTTAATTTAATAGTAATTTATTTAATTAACTAAAAAATAGAAATTTTGGCCACTGACTTGGATTTTGACGAAATTAGTTTCATCGGATCTGTAACGGTGAATTATTATAAGATTCAAGTTTCGTAACGATCGGACTTGTGTTTGATCGTACGGGCTCAAAACGCCTATAAATCACTGAAATTGAAATCAATTGAAATCAATTTGAAATAACTTGGTTTTAGCATAGCTTCTTCATACGGTAGAATTTGGTCTTGAAACTTGTTCCATTGCATTTAAAATATTCAAAACATTTATTTTGATATATGGGTTGACCTAGTTTCGTACCAGAGTAAGAACGGGCTTTTCGGGCCATTTATCGTTCAACGGTCCAAACCAATCGTGCCCATTCATCTCTATTTCTGACCAACCTATAAATACATCGTCATTAACCCTAGCCTATTTTTTATGCTCATTATTCTATACATACAATTCCATTTACTCCTCCTCCTTCCAATGGCAGACAAACCAAAATTCCAATTGAAATTTCAAATCAAATTCAAAGCCAAAATTTCAAACTCCTCGAAAAAATTCAAAAAAAATATATCAAAGATATCATCAATGCGAATCTTCGTCAGTTGTTTGTTTTCGCAAACGATGCTCGAATCATTCGAAAATCTCAATCAAAGTTCATAAATCGTGAAACCTAAGTGCTGCTTCGGGCGTTTTCGATATGGGCAACAATCGAGAAATTGCTTACTGGGTATTAGAGAGTTGGGTTCGGGAAGTGGATTGATGGTGGTCGGAGGTTGCATAGAGGGATGTGGCTTTGGAAATTTGCGAACTAGGGTTCGACAGACCTTGATTGGCGGTGGCGGCGGGTTGCACCGGAGGAGGTCGGGGTTGCGGCGTCGTGTAGTGGGAGGCTTGGCGTGGCGTTTGGTGGTGGCGCCGTGGCCTATGGGTGTGCGTAGGGGGTGCGATCAATGGTCAACGTCGGCTATGAGGGTTGTTGCATGGGTTCGATCGCAAGCTTGAGCTGCTTGATGGTGGTGACGTGTTCTCACCTTTTATTTAATTATTTTATTTAAATTTTTGATTTCGAAATGTTCTAACTAGCACAACTTTTACATACGAGGTCCAATTCATGCGCGGTTTTCTCCGCTAGGTTCGTATCGCAATTTCGGATATTAAGTAACTCGTTTGGATGAATTATGAGACTATTTCAATTTTGAGTTTAAATTGAATTTAAATTCAATTCAAATTCAAAAGGTGAGTGTTTTAACCCACTCACAGCTTCTAAAATTTCTTATGTGTGTTAAATTAATTTCTGATGTGATTAGGAATTTATTTATGACTGTTTGGCATATTTTTATCATTATTCTAGTTAAATTTAATTTATTGAATTAAATTTTTATTTAATTTATTATTGCATATAAACTACAAGCTAAATTGTTATTAAATTTATTATTGAAAATAAACTGCCAGTAAATACCAGTTATTTATTATCTATTCTATATTGATGTTATTGTTTGAATTGGATGATGATTGTTATAAATGGTTGATGGTTGATATTGGATGAATGGATGTCGTATTTTATATCATTATAAACTGCAAGTTGTTATGCATTTTTATTTCATTCAGGATTGCGATTTGAAATGATATATAACCGTATTTTTATTTTAGGTTACGAATTGAAATGATAAATATCCGTATCACTTGACCATAGGGTAGAAAATTATATACAGACATCGTGGTCTATATATAAAAATATTTTGAATAAAGAAATATATGGGTCATATAAATATTGATTTTAGATGTTACATAAATGTTATATTTATATTGGTTTTTAGCTACGTATAAAAAAAATTTGAAATATAAAATAAGTTAAATAATAAAGTTTGACTGTTTTTATATAATATGGTTAAGTATCTGTTTAAATTATATTGTACATAGAGTCATATTAAATAAAATTTAGGGTTGGAAGATAAATATGAAATTGCTTTGAATTAAATTATTTAAGAATTATAGTCGAATAAATATGATTTGAAATTTAAATAATATTGAGATTTTTAAAGGGTATGATTTTTATAACTTGATTTTGGTTTAGAGTCATTTAATTGAATATCAAGTTGATTTAAATAAATATATCAAGTTAAATAAATTGAAAAAAATATCCGGTTATTTGAATTTTGAAAGTTTTACTTAAATGATATTGGATTTATTAAATAAAAATTTCAAATCTAAATAATAATAATTAAGTTTGATATATATGGAATTATCAAAGAATTAGTTTTGAAATGGTGGAATATTTAATGCTTTGAAACATATGGGGATTGAAATGGTTTATTTATGGGTTCAAATGGGTATTTGGAATTGATTTGTGAAGTTGATGAAATTATTTTATTATATAAAGTAATTTAATATTTAAGCCATTTAAGTGGTGTAGTTATGTTTCAAAGTTATGAGTTTCAAAATATTATGGTTTGAAAGTGTATACTTTAAGTGTTTAATTTCGAAGTGTTGAAGTGCTATGATTTTGGAAAAGGGATATATTTTAAATAAAAATGATATTATATTCTGATTTCAAAATATAAGTTATTTTGAAATGACCATAGTCTTATAATAACGTTTGGTTGTTAAAGGGACCGGGATCGGAAGTTTTCATACTCTCTACCAACTCCGAAAACCACTTTAAGAACCGTGTACGCGGTGGAGATTCCAGAATGAAGTAGGATGCTAGCGGCATTTCCTTTGAGGTATATACGTGGACCCGATTCCCGTGAGTTGGCATAAGGTGGCTAAAACAGGAGCGATTGACGGGCTAAGAAGGTAGCAACTTTTATCGGGCACACACCTTCGACACCATTTTATTACTTTGTGATTGATTTGGGCCCTTTTTGATTTTGGGGGTGTGGCTCGAGGTAGGCGGTAGTAGCTCCTACGCGTTACCACTAGTCCGAAAGTGTAATTGGTATATCTACCCTGGCATTGCCTAGTTGTGCCGTGTATTCTACCCTAGCGCGCCTCGTACGAGTTTGATTGGTGTCGTACCTATGGAGTATCCTCTGATAGCTTCCCGATCAGGAGGTATTATGGTACTGTATAGACTATTGGCACTATTTATGTGCTAAGTGGAATATTGGGTCACTCCTTAGCGCTATTTTAAAGTAAGTTTATTTTACTATTAGACATTATTATAATAGCAAAATATTACTACATAGTAAATAGTTTAACGAATCCTTAGGATGTGTGAATCCTGACCATCTCTTAAGTTACTACACTCATGTTTGACACTGGATAGTGTAGGATCTAGATTAACCCTAGAGGGGGGTGAATAGGGTTATAGCAAATTTTCTCGAATTAAACACAAAAACAAACTGCAGAGAAGTAAATATGCTGAAAAGTAAATCACACACAAAATTTACCCAACTTCGGCAACCCCTGCCTACTACTGCATTCCCAGATTTCTATTAGAATTAAACAGTCTCCCGCTTACAAACACTCTAATAGACTCGCAAACCCTGCTACCGCCTATAGAGTTTGGCAAACTTGCAAACCCGGCTTACTGAACTAATCCTAACTAGACAATCTGACACAACCTAAATCCTAGGTGGTGATTTACCAAGATTTGATTCGAAAAGTACAGAAAAAAATAAGAGCAAAAAATAAATAAAAACTTGAGTACAAATTTTGCCCTTAAACAAAACAACCTGACCAAAAAGAAAATAAAGCACCCTTATATTAAAATAAGGATTAAACTCTTAAAAACCCTAATCCCCTTTTTAACAAGACCGCCCCTTTTCCTTTAATTATTACCGCCTGTTCCTTCTTCAATTTCTCTGGGAGAAAAATGCGGCTCTGTCTTTATTGTTCTGAAAACAAAATTAGGGCTTTCTCAGATCGCCTGTCTTGGTCGATTTTCTGGTTTGCGTGTTGCCTTGCTCGATCGAGTGTGTGGCTCTTTGCTTCTCTGATGATCGACTGCTTGCCTCGAGATTGCGAATTACCTTTGGTACGTTGTTCGTATCTTTTGCTTTGTCAGGATTTAATCTGATTGTTCTTGTTAGCTCCCCATCGCCGATGATGAAATTGGGTGAATATTTATATGGTTTCCGAGACCCTAGAATTTGTTCGTATCACTTTCCTTCCTCAGGTTGTGATATTTTTTACTTCCTTGATTCACACGGTCTTTACTTTGAGGCGTTCGATTTTTCCTTGATCGATACGGCAGAAACTTTCCTATTTTACTTGGATTTGATTTTTGACTTTTTGCATTTTTATACATACTTGATTTCATTTGACGACGTTGATTCTTTGGTCTGCATTTACATTTCTTTTGGCTTCAAGTATAGTCTACATTGCATATAGATAATCTCGAGTTCATCCCTGTCTTTGGCTTTGACCTTTTCTGATGATGTTGATTTCACTGTGATCTTGCTTTGTTCACTGTGACTTTGGTTCTTTATATTGTTCGAACTTGTTCATGTGATTCCATGGTAGCATTTGGTATTGTTGCGATCACTGTCTTGCATTCACTCCAAATATTGTTGATATTGGGTTGTATTGAGCTTGACTTGCTTCATGTTGCCTTCATGTGTTGACATGTGCATTTGTCTTTTTGGTTTGCACTTGCACACTGCTGCTTGTTGTACTTGTGTACATACTTTGTCGAATTCATTTGCATTGTGTTGTTTGGTGATTGCTTTGCTACTGCATATTTGATGTGTGGTCAAACCAGGTGTATTTGATAGCCTTGGTCTTTGTTGTTGTAGCATGCACTCTGTTTATTTCCACTGGTTCATTGTTATTTTGGTATTGTTGCATTATAGTTGCATCACTGTATGTAGCTCATTGAAGTGTTCCATTGTTGATGCTCTTTGAGTTGCAGTGTTTCATTTCTGGTTGGTCTGACTTGAACTGATCATTGAAGTATGTGTGTCTGACCATGTTGTAGATGTTGACGTTGTACAATGTTCGATCTGGCAGTATTTTGCTTCATGTGTTTGATTTGCTACTGAGTTCATTTGCATGATGTTGAGCATTGGGTTTCATTGTGCATATATGCAGCTTGTTGAGTCTTTGATAATGGTCTGGAGTACATCGTTGGTTATGTTCATTCTGCTTTGCCTGGATTGTGTACATTTGTGCACTTGTTTGCTCATGAACATATGGTGGCGTTTGGTCTAGACTTGAGTTCTTGTTTGATTGTATCTTGACGCTTTGTTGGTTGATGTGCATGTCACTGTTGCGTTACTGACTTCAGATTTGGTTATCTACTTGGGCTTTGATCAGTTGGAGTGACATTTGTTCTGGTTTGAGCCTGATTTTGTTTTAGCATACTTGGTGGTCATTTTGTACTTCTGGTCTTTGTTTGGTTCTTGATCATTTCATGCTGATTTTTGAAATTTCACTTGAGTTGAATCCAGTTTCAAAACTTGGGTTTGACCTTGTTCTCGTGTCGTGATTTTATTTATATTGCATCTGAGTTGGACCCGTCTTTTTATTTTGGGTTTAACCTTGTGCTCACTTGTCCCTGTAACGTTATCAAGTGTATATATCTATGTGCACGGCCTTGTGGCATGTACAGTGATACACTGTGCATGTCACATTGTTCGTGTATGATGAATTCAAATGTAAATGATGACGAACAACCCGAATAACCGAGGCAAATAATATTTTCAAAATCCATATTTTATTTTATATTACAAAAATATTTCTTTTTCAATTTTACTGCGTTAGTGAATATTTTTGCAGATTGCTCAGATGATGGATTCTAACTGGAATGAAGTTGAAGATGAACTACGAGTGTGAGTGATATGTAGTGAGGAATTTATGTAAATATGAAATTGTTATGTATTGTAAACAAAATTGTATATGTATAGTGAGAGCTTGAATTTGTACTATTCAAAAATGTAATAAATATTTGTTTGAATAAAATTTCTGTTTGAATTCATATTGTGTGTATTTAATTTTATTCAGCAAATATTTATTTAATCTATGAAAAATAAAATAGTACATTAACAAATACATTTAAACGAATGTATATATGTTTATTATCATCAAACAAAAATCATATAAGCGCATATTCAACAATCTCCCCCTTTTGATGATAACAAACATATATTTAAGATTTTGAATACGTTGAATGTATTTGATCATTTATATGCTCTAATTGCTCCCCCTATTTAAATGCTTCCTCTCTACACAAAGCTCCCCCTATATATATGCATAGAAATAAAAATATGCAAATGAGCCTTGTAACGATCCAGAATTTTTATTAATTTAAAATCGTATATTTAATTGATTTTTAAATATTAATAAGTGAAATTTATAAGTCGAATAAATTTTATTTCGAATAATTTGATTTAATTGAATAATTAAATCGATAATTTAATAGTTGAAAATACAGAAATAATTGAATAATCAAGTTTAATATGATTGAAAATGGTTTGTAAAATTTTAATTCATCATATTGAAGTTATAGTAATGTTAAAGAACTTTTAAAATTGAATTTAAAGTTAATTTGTGAAAATTGAATATTTTAATATTTAATTATCGACTGTAAAATAGCCAATTTTTGAACAGTCTCAGAATTGGACGAAACTAGTTCCATTGGATCCGTAATAGTTTGTTATTATCGGATTTCAATTTTCGTAGCAATCGGTGTTTTCGTTTGACTGGCAGCTCGAAACGCATCGAAATTGTTTTAATATTAATTTGGCGAGTTAAAATAGTCATTTTTCAAACAGTCTCGGATTTTGACGAAACTAGTTTCATTGGATCCATAATGTGATATTATTGTATGGTTTCAAAATTTCATGTCAATCGGATTTACCGTTTGCCCGGTGCAATCTAAAACGCCTAGAAAATCGTTTAATCGGTTTAATTTTAAATTGAACGTTTATTGCCATAACTCGTACAGATGATCGAATTAGCTCCCGAAACACGTTCCATTGTGTTCGAAACGCGGGGTAAACCTTAGGTACGCCAACCGGCACGCTTCGTTTGGAGTTCGGAAAATCCGGGATGAATAGTGTCGCGTCAATTTTCTATATAAGGACATATAATTCAGAAATTTGCAAAAGAAAACAAACTAGGGTTTCAGAAAACATGGTCGGCCGCCACCCCTCAATGAATGGCCAGAAATGTATCTTCTTCTTTCCTCAATCTCTCTCAATCCATGCAATATTTCCAGAAACTTTCTACATGAAACTTGTAGAGCACCTCACGAACTACAACTTCAACGGTCAAGATCAGAAAATATGTTGTGGATCAACGGCAAAGTATCCTTGAAGGTGACACATTCTAGCACGTTTTTCTAGGTAGGGGGCTGGCCGAGCTTCGAGAGGGTCGGGGCGTGGGTAGCTCTGGGCGATGGCATTCAAATGGCGGTGGTATGATGGAGTTTCGTGCGTTGTGGAGGCCGCAAGATCTAACCCTAATCGGCGGCTCTATGGGTTCATACGTGCGTTTTTTCTCCTGTAGGAACGTGAATGGGAGGGGAAGGAAGAAAGGAAGGGGACGGTCCTGATGGGGGGGGATGCAGATCTAACGGCCTTGATTCTATTAGGTTATAAAAAGAAAAGAAATGTTGTAAATTGTTTATATAAATTCGTGTAAATTTAAAAATTGATATCTTTTTCATACGAGGTCGAAAACGTGCGAAACCAGTTGCGTTGGAATCGTATGGTCGAGCACTATGCTATGGAATGGGACTGGAGTCGTTTGGAGTTAGTGAGAATTTCGGGTAAAATTAAACGCGCGTTTAATTTTATTCGAAATAAATCGCTAAAATGAAATTGAAATCAAGGTGAGAACTTCTCACTCAATCGAATCGATTTCGATTTTAATTTTAAATAGTTATATTTAAAATTCTTGAATGCATGTTTGAATGATGATTGTTATCTATTGATTGTTAAAATAGACATTATGCGCCGTTAGTAAGCGGAGGTTATTTATTAAAAACATATACCGCGAATATTTCATAAACAGTGAAATTGGTATTATTTATGTACTTGGAGTTGATTTCCCGCATTGTATAGCGGATGAGACCCTATTGCGCCGTCTATTAAGCAGATAATATTTTATAAATCCCATATACTGCGATAATTCCGTACTGGAGCGGAATTGGTAATGTGCTAATGTTTTTGGATGCAGGGAAACGGGTTGGAGGGATCCAACTGGATTCCTCAAATGTATTGATTTATTTACAGATATTGCGATATTTGTTGATTATCATATCGATATATGATATTTGGATGTCGTGATCGACTATTTGGTGCTGCTGCATCATCGGATCCATTTCTGAAGTTTTAAAATATTGATTTTTGGTTTTAAAAGGAATTTTAAAGTGATTTTCGAAAGTATTCGTTTTATTAAATTTTGAATTGTTAAAAATAAATAAACGTTAAAATTTTAATGTTATAAAAGTATGATTTTTATGAAGTGAAAGTGAAAAGTGATTTTTGAAATAAATAGTTAATAAATTTATGAAATGGTTTAAATTGGAATTTTTGGACTATTACAAACAATTTCTATAAAAGACTTATAAAATTGATATTTTATAAATTAAAAATATTGGAATATTAAAACGAAGTTTTTATAAGTGTTAAAATGAAGTATAATGGATTCATAAGTGAATAAGAATTTATAAGATTTATAATTTGTGAAGTTTAAAAGAACGATTTTGTAAATAAATGAATTATAAGTATTTAGCTTATAATATGGACTGTTGGTATATATTTGAGATATATAGATTAAATTGGATTAATAAAGGAGATTTATAAATCGAAGCATATAAATAGAAATGGAATTTATAAACATTTTTTATAAATTCGAAATCAATTGAATTTGATAAATTGAATATTTAAGTTTATTAAAGGAAATATATTCACGATTTTGGACAGTGAATACATTTTTGAATAAAATGGACATGTTTGGCAAAATGAATATTATAGAATAAAGTTAATTATTTTAAAGATGTTTTAAAATGTATTATGAATCGAGACCATAGATTTCAACATTATTGTTGAAATGGACGTTTCCAAGAAAGAAGGAAATGGTGGACTATAACACTGTTGTTATAGTAAATGGTTTCCGATAGGAAATATTTTTTATAGTATTGGGATTTATATATCTATTTTAATTTTGAATCCCTATACCAATGATTTTGGGTCGTCGTAACGATGTTTTACGTAACATTCGTTTTAGCCCAAATAAATGTGTTAAGTGAATGTTTTCCTTAAAGAATGAAATATATACTTAATTTCGATATTTAGTATATGGAATATTTTCTAAGTATTGAAAATAAATGGATTTGTGAATTACTTATTAATAAATAAGTATGGAAATGTTTTTTCCATGTGAAATGAAATGTTTTGAGAATTTATCTTTTTAAAGATAAATTGAAAATGAATAATTGAAATCGTATATTCATAAATATTTTGGAATGTAAATTCACTATGGAATTTATAAATGAAAAGGCGAATTTATTTAAAAATAAATGTTGATTTATATTTGAAGTGTGGGAATTAATTTACGGATTTGGAACGTAAATATAAAGTAAATCGTTAAGGATTTATTTAATTGGTTTAAATGAACCATGTTGAAATGAAAGTATTTCTCATAAGGAAAATGATTGAAATTTGTTTTCAAAAGTGGTAAAGGTGAAAAGTGATTTGAAAATTTGTTTTCAAATGTTGAAGTGTAAAAAATATATATCTTGTAAAGATATTTTGGAAAGTAAATAATTTGGGAAATTATTTGGAATTTGGTGATGTTGAGCATGCCTATTGATAGTTAAATAAACCGACTATCAATATTTACCTTTAAATAGGTATTTGTTGTGATTTGCTTGAATTTGAATGCCATACTTATTTTTGAATAAGCGCTCACTATTCGGGTTAGCCGGGAAAGGACCTTTGGGTCGTATAACCCATTCCGAATATGTGATACGTCGTTATGGATTGCATTTTATGACCGGTGTTGAAGACCGGATATTTGTGAAAACGGAAGGATTACCGTCGAGTTACTCTACATCGGCCGATCTTCGATATAGAGGTTTTATCACCCTTAGTGACGGGAAGTCCGATCGTGATTAGTGAATGTCCGGATTTGAAGGACTTCTTTGGAAGTGCCTTCGGTTCTGTTCGAGCCCGGAACAGACTTGTATGGATTGTATTTCTGACATTACAAGTTGAGATATAAAGCCGATTTCTTTCAAATGTATTTCTGTTGGTGGCGGAGAATTTATTCTCTTAGCTTAACACCCTTCTCTGAGACGTACGAGCTCAGAGGTTATATAGTTGAAGGTTATTTGTGATATACTCCCAATTTGGTAGTGTGGCATGCTGAGTGTTGCTGTGAAATGATCATTATTTGATCATTTGTGATATGATCATTTGTTTTGGTGATCATTTCTATGATCATTTGATTGACCCAAAGCACGACTTTTGTATAAAGCGTGGCTTTGTGGACGAGACTTCGTCGGACCTCACACCCCGAAAATGGTCAAAACAGGAAGGATGCGGCAAGGTTATTAGTGGGTAGCGCCCCTTTAGTGTACGTCATTCCTTCTGGATAGAGGTGGTATCATGGTATGGAGCCCAGATATTTAACCTATGTTGTTACTGCAAATTTTGTGGTTGTTGGAAATCGAGGATCCTCGGATAGATCGGTTACGATCGGGAGATGACATATTCGTGTCAGTAGTTACCCAGTTAGGGGTAACCCGGCCTTGTGTTGGCAGAGATCTGGTTTGGTTCTCGGGACGTCATTCCAGAGGCATTTCCATGTGGCAATGGGAAGTTCCTTGGCCTGACCATTTGTTGGAAATCCAAAGAAACAATACGATCTTGTACGGTTTTAGTTGTAGAACCTATCATTCACTTATGGTGGCGCCCCACTGTTTGGATGGTAGCTATAGTAGGCATAAGTGCGGAATGCCTATGCTGGCTAAGATTTATATTCTACTTTCGAAATGTTTTCTACACTATGCACTAGTAATAATATCAACTGTTTCTTTTTAATGTGTATCAAGCATCTTTGACTATCATAAGGAGAAATCTCCTCCGATTCTACGTTTGCATTGTGTGTGTGTGCGGGAGGCCTTATGGTAGTCTCATTTTTAAAAAGCATTGCGATTTGACTTTAAAAATATTCCTCTATTTTGATTTTTAAAAGAAAAAAATAAACTGTTTTGAGTTCTCACACCAGTCACATGACTGACTCGGAGTTTATTGTTTTCCTTCCTAAACTCTGGGTGCCCACCAATTTCCACACGGGCAGTCAGGAGTAAGGTTTATCAGGATATTCTGGAATTCAGGAGTTGCTGGAGGCAAGCTGGATGGCATGACGTATTAGTAGTATATAGTATTTCTTTTCTGCAGTTGATGTTGTTTGTTGTTGTACACTCTGATGATGTGATGTAATGTAATATGATGTAATGTAATAACTGATATAGTTCTTTGTTTAAAGATTATTCATTTATTTATTATATGTTGTTCCGCTGCGAATTGTGAGATTCTGTTGTTGTTCTGTTGTTTTCTGTTCTGTTCCGTTCTATCTTTTCTCTCTCCTTCTACCTTTTTCTTCTACCTTTTCTTCTTCTTAAACCATAACGGTACGGTTTTCCGTCCTTCGATTGCTCGACAGTTGATACAGTGGACGTATTGATGTCGGCGTTCGTGGACGAAAAATCGCATTCGTTACGTTTGGTATCAAAGCTTATGGTTAAGCGACAACCATGGCTCTGTTGCGAATTACTCGTTAGAGATGGAGTCAGTAGTACTCTAGAATGAGTTTGAGTGTAATAATAGATACGAGCGCGTATTTGTTAGTGAATATAAATTATTTTATATTGTGATGATTGGTTTGTTGAGTGGTATATGGATTTTGGTCAACACGAGTAATTAACGTTGTTGATAGGGATCTCTAAACACTTGTACAGAACAATTCGACACAGTATTGTTTTAATAGGGTAAATGAAATAATTTTACCTTGATTATATTTTATATATAATGGAAATAATTTTTCAGAATTATTAAAGTGTATATGAATTGATTGTTTGGTTGTTGAATAAAAACAACAATTTTTAAAGAATAATTGTATAAGCAAATGAATTATAAGTATGGAACTATAATTAATGTGATTTACAATTGTGAAATAATCTTATATACAAGAAGTGAAGTTATATGAGTAAAAGATTTATAAATGTGATTTATAATCTGAAAATAAAATTCCAGAGAAGTGTTTTAAAAGATTTGATATTTTGGGAAAATTGTTTTGGAGAAATTAAAGCTCTAAACTCTTTTCGGTTGCTGGAAAATAATTCTGATGATGATTGCGACATCATTGGTGTTCATTTTCGGGTTTCCAAAAGCGGGATTGCTGCCAAATTGTTTAAAAGAAAGTTGTTTGGAAAATTTGGATTTGAGATGGAATATAACTTAAGTGAAGTTGAATAAAGTTAATTTTGGTATCGAAGAAGATTGATAAGTGAATTAATGAAGTGAAGTCATTAAGAATTTGAACTTGAGTTATATAAATGAAATTCAACTTTAAATTGTTAAAGGAATTAGCAATTGAATTGATAAATGGATTAAATGTTAATCAATTAAATGTAAACAATTGATATGAAATAATGAATATATAAGTGTTAATTCATTAAAAGCTAATTGAATAAATTGAATGGAAGTCAATTTAATATGATCCAATTGGAATCAAAAGCGTTGAACCAAATTGAAAGTAAATTTAATAATTTGGTTGTATTGAATAAACATTGGTTGTTATTTGATTGTTGATTGATTGTATATAATTCATTAAGTATTAATGAAATTGAATTAACAAAACTGAAAGCTATGTAATTGAATTCAAATGGATAATATGTGAACTTGAATAGAATTGAATTTGATTTGGAAGTGAACCAACTTGAATGAAAATTAGTAAATGCAAACTAATTGAAAGTGGATATGAATGAATGTTGATAAAATCCAATGTAAATGAATCAAATGTGATTTAAATTGAAAACCAATTCATTGAATATTAATGAGAATATGAATGAATATTGGTTTGGTTATGGATGATAGTCGGTTGATGTTTGCATTTGTTGTTTTGTTGCTTTTGCTATATTGGCACATGTAGTTGTTATGTTGTTATATGTTGTATATTGATACTATTTACATATATGCATGATTCTCATATTGTTGTTGAGTGTTTAGTAGGTGCGGATTGCGCTTTCGCATTTGGAGCTCGCTTTCGTGCTATATTAGCCGTATACGCTCGCTAATAATAAATAATGTACATATCTCGGATTACATACCGTACTTTTACACTTTTTTCCCTGTGGGATGCCTCATCACTTGATGAGATGTATATTTGTGATATATATACTGTCATTTTTTTTTCGGATCGAGCCGCGCAAAGGAGACTATGGCGAATTTTTCCGAAAATTTAAGGCGTTAGAAAAATTTTGAGAAAATTTGGGAAATTTGTGAAAACTATAATTTTGATTTTGGAATTGGAAATTAAACGACATAGTTTGGTTTTGAAAAGATAACTAAGTATAGATTTGAAAACTTAGTAAAGTATGGTAAGAAGTTTAAATTTGTTTTGGAAAGTCAATGAATTCTGTAACTTTTTCTTACTTGGTAATTCCGAGGGCGAAATTCTTTTAAGAGGGAAGATTGTAACGACCTAGAATTTTTATTAATTTAAAATCATATATTTAATTGATTTTTAAATATTAATAAGTGAAATTTATAAGTCGAATAAATTTTATTTCGAATAATTTGATTTAATTGAATAATTAAATCGATAATTTAATAGTTGAAAATACAGAAATAATTGAATAATCGAGTTTAATATGATTGAAAATGGTTTGTAAAATTTTATTTCAATATATTGAAGTTATAGTAATGTTATAGAACTTTTAAAATTGAATTTAAAGTTAATTTGTGAAAATTGAATATTTTAATATTTGATTATCGACTGTAAAATAGCCAATTTTTGAACAGTCTCAGAATTGGACGAAACTAGTTCCATTGGATCCGTAATAGTTTTTTATTATCGGATTTCAATTTTCGTAGCAATCGGTGTTTTCGTTTGACCGTGGTAGCTCGAAACGCATCGAAATTGTTTTAATATTAATTTGGCGAGTTAAAATAGTCATTTTTCAAACAGTCTCGGATTTTGACGAAACCAGTTTCATCGGATTCGTAATGTGATATTATTGTATGGTTTCAAATTTCATGTCAATCGGATTTACCGTTTGTCCGGTGCAAGCTAAAACGCGTAGAAAATCGTTTAATCGGTTTAATTTTAAATTGAACGTTTATTGCCATAACTCGCACAGATGACCGAATTAGCTCCCGAAACACGTTCCATTGTGTTCGGAACGCGGGGTAAACCTTAGGTACGCTAACCGGCACGCTTCGTTTGGAGTTCGGAAAATCTGCGATGAATAGTGTCGCGTGAATTTTCTATATAAGGACATATAATTCACAAATTTGCAAAAGAAAACAAACGAGGGTTTTAGAAAACATGGTCGGCCACCACCCCTCAATGAATGGCCAGAAATGTATCTTCTTCTTCCCTCAATCTCTCTCAATCCATGCAATATTTCCAGAAACTTTCTACATGAAACTTGTAGAGCACCTCACGAACTACAACTTCAACGGTTAAGATCGGAAAATATGTTGTGGATCAACGGCAAAGTGGCCTTGAAGGTGGCACGTTATAGCACGTTTTTCTAGGCAGGGGGATGGCCGAGCTTCGAGAGGCTCGGGGCGTGGGTAGCTCTGGGCGATGGCGTTCGAATGGCGTTGGTATGATGGAGTTTCGTGCGTTGTGGAGGCCGCAAGATCTAACCCTAATCGGCGGCTCTATGGGTTCATACGTGCGTTTTTTCTCCTGTAGGAACGTGAATGGGAGGGGAAGGAAGAAAGGAAGGGGACGGTCCTGATGGGGGGGATGCAGATCTAACGGCCTTGATTCTATTAGGTTATATAAAAAAAAGAAACGTTGTAAATTGTTTATATAAATTCGTGTAACTTTAAAAATTGATATCTTTTTCATACGAGATCGAAAACGCGCGAAACCAGTTGCTTTGGAATCGTATGGTCGAGCGCTACGCTATGGAATTGGATTGGAGTTGTTTGGAGTTAGTGAGAATTTCGGGTAAAATTAAACGCGCGTTTAATTTTATTCGAAATAAATCGCTAAAATGAAATTGAAATCAAGGTGAGAACTTCTCACTCAATCGAATCGGTATCGATTTTAATTTCAAATAGTTATATTTAAAATTCTTGAATGCGTGTTTGAATGATGATTGTTATCTATTGATTGTTAAAATAGACATTATGCGCCATTAGTAAGCGGAGGTTATTTATTAAAAACATATACCGCGAATATTTCATAAACAGTGAAATTGGTATTATTTATGTACTTGGAGTTGATTTCCCGCATTGTATAGCGGATGAGACCCTATTGCGCCGTCTATTAAGCGGATAATATTTTATAAATCACATATACTGCGATAATTCCGTAATGGAGCGAAATTGGTATTGTGCTAATGTTTTTGGATGCAGGGAAACAGGTTGGAGGGATCCAACTGGATTTCTCAACTGTATTGATTTATTTACAGATATTGTGATATTTGTTGATTATCATATCGATATATGATATTTGGATGTCGTGATTGACTATTTGGTGCTGCTGCATCATCAGATCCATTTCTGAAGTTTTAAAATAATGATTTTTGGTTTTAAAAGGAATTTTAAAGTGATTTTCGAAAGTATTCGTTTTATTAAATTTTGAATTGTTAAAAATAAATAAACATTAAAATTTTAATGTTATAAAAGTATGATTTTTATGAAGTGAAAGTGAAAAGTGATTTTTGAAATAAATAGTTAATAAATTTATGAAATGGTTTAAATTGGAATTTTTGGACTATTACAAACAATTTCTATAAAAGACTTATAAAATTGATATTTTATAAATTAAAAATATTGGAATATTAAAACGAAGTTTTTATAAGTGTTAAAATGAAGTACAATGGATTCATAAGTGAATAAGAATTTATAAGATTTATAATTTGTGAAGTTTAAAAGAACGATTTTGTAAATAAATGAATTATAAGTATTTAGCTTATAATATGGACTGTTGGTATGTATTTGAGATATATAGATTGAATTGGATTAATAAAGGAGATTTATAAATCGAAGAATATAAATAGAAATGGAATTTATAAACATTGTTTATAAATTCGAAATCAATTGAATTTGATAAATTGAATATTGAAGTTTATTAAAGGAAATATATTCACGATTTTGGAAAGTGAATACATTTTTGAATAAAATGGACATGTTTGGCAAAATTAATATTATAGAATAAAGTTAATTATTTTAAAGATGTTTTAAAATGTATTATGAATCGAGACCATAGATTTCAACATTATTGTTAAAATAGACGTTTTCGAGAAAGAAGGAAATGGTGGACTATAACATTGTTGTTATAGTAAATGGTTTCCGAAAGGAAATATTTTGTATAGTATTGGGATTTATATATCTATTTTAATTTTGAATCCCTATACCAGTGATTTTGGATCGTCGTAACGATGTTTTATGTAACATTCGTTTTAGCCCAAATAAATGTGTTAAGTGAATGTTTTCCTTAAAGAATGAAATATATACTTAATTTCGATATTTAGTATATGGAATATTTTCTAAGTATTGAAAATAAATGGATTTGTGAATTACTTATTAATAAATAAGTATGGAAATGTTTTTTCCTTGTGAAATGAAATGTTTTGAGAATTTATCTTTTTGAAGATAAATTGAAAATGAATAATTGAAATCGTATATTCATAAATATTTTAGAATGTAAATTCACTATGGAATCTATAAATGAAAAGGGGAATTTGTTTAAAAATAAATGTTGATTTATATTTGAAGCGTGGGAATTAATTTACGGATTTGGAACGTAAATATAAAGTAAATCGTTAAGGATTTATTTAATTGGTTTAAATGAACCATGTTGAAATGAAAGTATTTCGCATAAGGAAAATGATTGAAATTTGTTTTCAAAAGTGGTAAAGGTGAAAAGTGATTTGAAAATTTGTTGTCAAATGTTGAAGTGTGAAAAATATATATCTTTTAAAGATATTTTGGAAAGTAAATAATTTGGGAAATTATTTTGAATTTGGTGATGTTGAGCATGCCTATTGATAGTTAAATAATCCGACTATCAATATTTACCTTTAAACAGATATTTGTTGTGATTTGCTTGAATTTGAATGCCACACTTATTTTTGAATAAGCGCTCACTATTCGGGTTAGCCGGGAAAGGACCTGGGGGTCGTATAACCCATTCCGAATATGTGATACGTCGTTATGGATTGCATTTGATGATCGGTGTTGAAGACCGGATACTTGTGAAAACGGAAGGATTACCGTCGAGTTACTCTACATCGGCTGATCTCCGATATAGAGGTTTAATCACCCTTAGTGATGGGAAGTCCGATCGTGATTAATGAATGTCCGGATTGCAAGGACTTCTTTGGAAGTGCCTTCGGTTCTGTTCGAGCCCGAAACAGACTTGTATGGATTGTATGTCTGACATTACAAGTTGAGATATAAAGCTGATTTCTTTCAAATATATTTCTTTTGGGGCGGAGAATTTATTCTCTTAGCTTAACACCCTTCTCTGAGACGTACGAGCTCAGAGGTTATATAGTTGAAGGTTATTAGCGATATACTCCCAATTAGGTAGTGTGGCATGCTGAGTGTTGCTTGAAATGATCATTGTTTGATCATTTGTGATATGATCATTTGTTTGATCATTTATCTTGGTGATCATTTGATTGACCCAAAGCACGGCATTTGTATAAAGCGTGGGTTTGTGGACAAGACTTCGTCGGACCTCACACCTCGGAAATGGTCAAAACAGGAAGGATGCGGCAAGGTTATTAGGGGGTAACGCCCCTTTTGTGTATGTCATTCCTTCTGGATAGAGGTGGTATCATGGCATGGAGCCCAGATATTTAACCTATGTTGTTGCTGCAAATTTCGTGGTTGTTGGAAATTGAGGATCCTCGGATAGATCGGTTACGATCGGGGGATGACATATTCATGTCAGTAGTTACCCAGTTAGGGGTAACCCGACCTTGTGTTGGTAGAGATCCGGTTTGGTTCTCGGGACGTCATTCCAGAGGCGTTTCCATGTGGCAATGGGAAGTTCCTTGGCCTGACCATTTGTTGGAAATCCAAAGAAACAATACGATCTTGTACGGTTTTAGTTGTAGAACCTATCATTCACTTATGGTGGCGCCCCACTGTTTGGATGGTAGCTATAGTAGGCATAAGTGCGGAATTCCTATGCTGGCTAAGATTTATATTCTACTTTCGAAATGTTTTCTGCACTATGCACTAGTAATAATATCAACTGTTTCTTTTTAATGCGTATCAAGCATCTTTGACTATCATAAGGAGGAATCTCCTCTGATTCTGCGTTTGCATTGTGTGTGTGTGCGGGAGGCCTTATGGTAGTCTCATTTTTAAAAAGCATTGCGAATTGACTTTAAAAATATTCCTCTATTTTGATTTTTAAAAGAAAAAAATAAACTGTTTTGAGTTCTCACACCAGTCACATGACTGACTCGGAGTTTATTGTTTTCCTTCCTAAACTCTGGGTGCCCACCAATTTCCACACGGGCAGTCAGGAGTAAGGTTTATCAGGATATTCTGGAATTCAGGAGTTGCTGGAGGCAGGCTGGATGGCATGGCGTATTACTAGTATATAGTATTTCTTTTCCGCAGTTGATGTTGTTTGTTGTTGTACACTCTGATGATGTAATGTAATGTAATATGATGTAATGTAATAACTGATATAGTTCTTTGTTTAAAGATTATTCATTTATTTATTATATGTTGTTCCGCTGCGAATTGTGAGATTCGGTTGTTGTTCTGTTCCGTTCTATCTTTTCTCTCTCCTTCTACCTTTTTCTTCTACCTTTTCTTCTTCTTAAACCATAACGGTACGGTTTGTTGTCCTTCGATTGCTCGACAGTTGATACAGTGGGCGTATTGATGTCGGCGTTCGTGGACGAAAAATCGCGTTCGTTACAAGCCTAGATGCAAATAGAAAAATTATTTGACCTTTGCTTGATATTATTTGACAAAATCTTAACTTTTCTCTCCCTCTTTTATTATCAGCAAAAGAATAATAGTGTTAGAGAAAATAAAGATAAAGTGATCGATATTAATTCAACATTAAAACTCAATTGAATATAAATATTAAATTTTAATAAAAAAATCAAACAAAAAATCATAACCGCCCTTGTTAGTCGCATATTCCACTTTTAGAAGTAATGGAAATGATGTCATCATATAAAACCATACAGTTGTATCTGTTCGTGGTACACTTATATTAGGAATTTGAATATCTACTAATCAAGCTTAACCGTTAGGACTTTTAAATGAGATTAGTAGTATTCCAATTTAATTTTAAAAATGAATTCAAGTATCTTCTAATCACGCATAACCGTGAGGACTTTTAAATGGGATTAGAATCAACTTGTTTATTTAATAAATCAATTTTGATATGCGTTCCATACATGCATAACCGTAAGGACTTTTAAATGAGCATGGAAGCACATAACAAATTCCAAGTAATTCACTCATGCATAACCGTGAGGACTTTTAAATAAGAGTGAATAATTTGGATTTTATTTTGTTGTATAAAATGAAAAACGAATGATTCCTGTTTAAAGTACCACATATCGACAAACTATATTGAATTTTTGATGAGCGATGGTTGATAGAAATATGATAGACATAGAAATGGTTATGGAATCTTTACCCAACAAAAAGTTTTATAACTCTTGTTTGAATTTCTAAAGAAATTTTTCTAAAATATACTGTCTTGAGTAATGTATGAAAAATATCAACACTCATCATTTTTTTTTTCAATCACTATTTATCTTTTCGATAATTATTAGGGAGTTATACTAGTTAAAATTGTCATTTAAATCAAATTCAAAGATAATTATGAAATCAATTTTTCACAATGACTAATCTAAAAATATGATTAAAAATGATTTTATCGAGGGGGTTATATGAGAAAATTTTCTGCTATTTGAAAATTATTTGAAATGAAAAATATGCAGATATTTTCTTTGAAAAACCATGCAGTTACTAAATGTCTCAAAAATTACGTTCAACTAGTAATTTTTCTATCAACTAGATTACTAGTGTAATCTGCATCTGAATTTCTTTTTCACTCAAAAATTATCATTAATTGAATTTGATCGACTAAACCATGAAGTGTGCATCAAAAATTTCAAACTCAATTTTAACAACAATTTAAATGACATTCTTTGAATTTGAATTGAAGCCTTGTAAATAATAAAAAAAACGTGAATATAGAGTTAGCCAAATTATAACCAAATGTATTAATATCCAACAAAACACTATTTTTGATCCAACCTAATATAATCAAAAAATTTAGAGAATTTTATAGTGTTTTTGGCATAAATATAATTAGCCAACTATGTTGAACAAGTCAGAATCAAAATCATCATCTCTTCACCATCTCAACATTGGCTGATTTTAATTCAGGCTATGGTGCAGATCATCACATTTAATATATCGTTCAAATAGATATACCATTAACTGTTTTACCTTTACGATATTTTTCATTGTTATCCATTGTGATTCTGTCACCTTTATAATAGGTTAAGGAACTTTGCTTTATCGCCCATTGTGTTTCTGGAACAGCCAAAAATCCAGAGATCACTGTTGTTGTTCCTTAGCCTTCCACCACACATACACGGGAAAAGTTTTTTGTGACCTATTTGTTTTTATAGGTCCATGATTGTTAGTTGCAGAATATTTTGAAAGATAATTTTGAGGAGACCCAAAACTATTTATATATGTTCCTTTCGGCATCCAGATTTGTTTTGTCCTTTCATTCTTGTTCCAATAGACATGAAATTTGTTTGTAGAATTCTTAGGAGCCCAAACTTGTATAAATTTTGTGTTCTTGTTCCTATGATTACAATTTTCAACACGATGTCCAATTATTTCACATCTAGCAAAGACACTCTTACCTTTTGCGTTATCATCAGCTTGTGTTTTCCCAAAGCCTAGTCCTTTTCTGTTGTTAGCAAAAATTTGATTTCCAAATAACATGTTGAATGATTTTTCTCCTCTTGAAAAGTTATTCAGAGATTTCTCAAGATTTTGGACTTTGGTTTTTTAGTGTTGTGTTTTCAGTTACAAGTGAGGTGCATCTATTTAAAAAATTCTTTTTCCTAGTGTCAACGGTTTCCTTAAGACTCAAGTTTTCTTTTTCAAGATTCTCCAAGATATTCTTAAGTCTTGATAATTCTGAATCTAAAATTTTATATTTTTTACAGTCTCGATTTTGAATATTTTCAAGTTCAGTTTCCAACCTAGAATTTTCATGGACAAGTTCTCTCCTATCAGATTTCATTTTTTCATTTTTAGATTCAAGAGTATCAATTTTTTTAGTAAGATCACTACACATCAAAACAAGTTCTTTATAAGAATAGTCACCTACCTCACTAGATTCCTCTGAGCTTGCTTCTGAATCTGATTTTGCCATAAGACACAAGTTAGCCTCCTCTGAGCTATTATTCGAAACTTCCTCTCCTTCTTCATCATCCCAAGTCGCTGTAAAGGCCTTCTTCTTCTTTTTATTTCCTTTGTTGTTTTTGAGAAGTGGGCATTTTTGTTTGAAGTGGCTAGGCTTCTTGCAGTTAAAGCACGTCAATTCATTATAGGAATTGTCAGAATCTTTTGTCCTATTACCACTTGTTTTCTTCTTGCGTGTCCTGAATCTTGACCATTTTGTAAAATTATTGACAGCCATTGTAAGCTCTTCAATTGGATCTTCTTCTTCATCGCTTTCTTCTTTGCTCTTTAAGGCAATCGTCCTCTTCTTTGATTCGGAGTTGTCGCGTTCCTCCTTTCCTTTTAGCTCAAGCTCATATGTCATCAAGTTGCCGATCAACTCCTCCATGCTTAGTTTACTCAGATCATTCGATTCTTTTATTGCCGTGACTTTTGCCTCAAAGCTCATCGGTAAGACTCGTAGCACCTTCCTCACAAGCTCTACCTCAGTGAATACCTTCCCAAGCGCTCTAGCATTGTACACCAAAGTTGAAAAGCGTCCAAACATGTCCTTTATGCACTCGCTTTTGTCCATCAAAAAGTTCATGTATTCATTGCTGAATAGGGCTAGACGAGATTCCTTGACTTAAGAAGTTTCTTCATGTGTCACCTCCAAGGTATGCCAAATTTCCGGTGCAGTTTTACAATGAGAAATTCTATTAAATTCAGTCTTATCAAGAGCACAGATCAAAGCATTCATGGCTTTAGCATTTGTAGTTTTTAATTTCTTATCGTTAGCATCCCACCTATCCTTAGGTTTAGGAATCTCAATATCACCAACAGTTATAGTGGGAGATTTATAGCCAGCTTCAATAATGTCCCAAACACCATAATCAACAGTACTAAGATAAATAACCATGCTAACTTTCCAATAAGCATAATCATTCCCATTAAACATGGGTGGACTAGCAATAGATTGCCCCTCAGAAAAAGCATTATTTGGTGGATTCATGACTCTAGAGTTAAAGAAAAATACTGTGCTTTGAAACCACTTGTAGGATCTAGATTAACCCTGGAGGGGGTGAATAGGGTTATAGCAAATTTTCTCGAATTAAACACAAAAACAAACTACAGAGAAGTAAATATGCTGAAAAGTAAATCACACACAAAATTTACCCAACTTCAGCAACCCCTGCCTACTGCTGCATTCCCAGATTTCTATTAGAATTAAACAGTCTCCCGCTTACAAACACTCTAATAGACTCGCAAACCCTGCTACCGCCTATAGAGTTTTGCAAACTTGCAAACCCTGCTTACTGAACTAATCCTAACTAGACTATCTGACACAACCTAAATACTAGGTGGTGATTTACCAAGATTCGATTCGAAAAGTACAGAAAAAATAAGAGCAAAAAATAAATAAAAACTTGAGTACAAATTTTTTCCCTTAAACAAAACAACCTGATCTAAAAGAAAATAAAGCACCCTTATATTAAAATAAGGATTAAACTCTTAAGAACCCTAATCCCCTTTTTAACAAGGCCGCCCCTTTTTCTTTTATTATTATCGCCTGTTCCTTCTTCAATTTCTCTGAGAGAGGAAAATGCAGCTCTGTCTTTGTTGCTCTGAAAACAAAATTAGGGCTTTCTCAGATCGCCTGTCTTGGTCGATTCTCTGGTTTGCGTGTTGCCTTGCTCGATCGAGTGTGTTTCTCTTTACTTCTCTGATGATCGACTGCTTGCCTCGAGATTGCGAATTACCTTTGGTACGTTGTTCGTATCTTTTGCTTTGTCGGGATTTAATCTGATTGTTCTTGTTAGCTCCCCACCGCCGACGATGAACTTGGGTGAATATTTATATGGTTTCCGAGACCCTAGAATTTGTTCGTATCACTTTCCTTTCTCAGGTTGTGATATTTTTTACTTCCTTGATTCACACGGTCTTTACTTTGAGTCGTTCGATTTTTCCTTGATCGATACGGCAGAAACTTTCATATTTTACTTGGATTTGATTTTTGACTTTTTCCATTTTTATACATACTTGATTTCATTTGACAACGTTGATTCTTTGGTCTGCATTTACATTTCTTCTGGCTGCAAGTATAGTCTACATTGCATATAGATAATCTCGAGTTCATCCCTGTCTTCGGCTTTGACCTTTTCTGATGATGTTGATTTCACTGTGATCTTGCTTTGTTCACTGTGACTTTGGTTCTTTATATTGTTCGAACTTGTTCATGTGATTCCATGGTAGCATTTGGTATTGCTTCGACCACTGTCTTGCATTCACTCCAAATATTGTTGATACTGGGTTGTATTGAGCTCGACATGCTTCATGTTGCCTTCATGTGCTGTTGACATGTGCATTTGTCTTTGTGGTTTGCACTTGCACACTGCTGCTTGTTGTACTTGTGTACATACTTTGTCGGATTCATTTGCATTGTGTTGTTTGGTGATTGCTTTGCTACTGCATATTTGATGTGTGGTCAGACCATGTGTATTTGACAGCCTTGGTCTTTGTTGTTGTAGTATGCACTCTGTTTATTTCCACTGGTTCATTGTTATTTTGGTATTGTTGCATTATAGTTGCATCATTGTATGTAGCTCATTGAAGTGTTCCATTGTTGATGCTCTTTGAGTTGCAATGTTTCATTTCTGGTTGGTCTGACTTGAACTGATCATTGAAGTATGTGTGTCTGACCATGTTGTAGATGTTGATGTTGTACAATGTTCGATCTGGCAGTATTTTGCTTCATGTGTTTGATTTGCTACTGAGTTCATTTGCATGATGTTGAGAAATGGATTTCATTGTGCATATATGCAGCTTGTTGAGTCTTTGATATTGGTCTGGAGTACATTGTTGGTTATGTTCATTCTGCTTTGGCTGGATTGTGTACATTTGTGCACTTGTTTGCTCATGAACATATGATGGCGTTTGGTCTAGACTTGAGTTCTTGTTTGATTGTATCTTGACCCTTTGTTGGTTGATGTGCATTTCACTGTTGCATTACTGACTTCAGATTTGGTTATCTACTTGGGCTTTGATCAGTTGGAGTGACATTTGTTCTGGTTTGAGCCTGATTTTGTTTTAGCATACTTGGTGGTCATTTTGTACTTCTGGTCTTTGTTTGGTTCTTGATCATTTCATGCTGATTTTTGAAATTTCACTTGAGTTGAATCCACTTTCAAAACTCGGGTTCGACCTTATTCTCGTGTCGTGATTTTATTTATATTGCACCTGAGTTGGACCCGTCTTTTTATTTTGGGTTTGACCTTGTGCTCACTTGTCCCTGTAACGTTATCAAGTGTATATATCTATGTGCACGGCCTTGTGGCATGTACAGTGATACACTGTGCATGTCACATTGTTCGTGTATGATGAATTCAAATGTAAATGATGACAAACAACCCAGATAACTGTGGCAAATAATATTTTCAAAATCCATATTTTATTTTATATTGCAAAAATATTTCTTTTTCAATTTTACTGCGTTAGTGAATATTTTTGCAGATTGCTCAGATGATGGATTCTAACTGGAATGAAGTGGAAGATGAACTACGAGTGTGAGTGATATGTAGTGAGGAATTTATGTAAATATGAAATTGTTATGTATTGTAAACAAAATTGTATATGTATAGTGAGAGCTTGAATTTATACTATTCAAAAATGTAATAAATATTAGTTTGAATAAAATTTCTGTTTGAATTCAAATTCTGTGTATTTAATTTTATTCAGCAAATATTTATTTAATCTATGAAAAATAAAATAGTACATTAACAAATACATTTAAACGAATGTATATATGTTTATTATCATCAAACAAAAATCATATAAGCGCATATTCAACAGATAGGATATGTCGAATCCCGTAAACATCTCTGACGCCGTTCCACTCCTATTATTTATTGTTGATTTAACTTACATTAGATCTTTTAGTTTTGACTTGAGTATTTTATCTTTTCAATTCGCTTGGGTTAGCCTGAGCATTTCAGGATTCGAGGACTTTATTTCTTGAGGATGAAGACGGAGATTGTATTACTATTATTTATTATATTATCCCACTGCATTCACATTGTTCAACTGCATTATTTTATTATTCTCTGGTATGTGTAACTCTGATATGTATTGTATAAGTATAATCAAATGTTTGTAAACAGCTTCATGAACTGTTTATTTAATTATTATATTTTATCGTTTCGTTGCAAGATTCTAATTTGTTTTTCTTTCTCTGCTTTTTCTTATTTACCTCATGACAATTCTCGCATCTGTATAGTTTAAGTCTGATGTGTGTGGTTTATCGTCGGTTTAAAGCATACAAAAAGGCGGGATGTTACAAGTGGAGTTTAAATAAATATATATCAACTGAGCTAATTTTTGTGGTGTTGTAAATTAATTTATTTAAGAAAGATTGACTTAGTCATGAAAGTAAGATTTTTTTTTAAAAAAAGAAGCTTCGAAAGGGCTCTTAATGTTGTTAGTCATATACACTTAATGGCATATTCAAAACATAAGTGTTATTCGAAGGTATAAGTAATGAATCATGTTATTTTATTTTAAACCTGTATAAAGGAACAGTGCGAATGTACATATATGTATACACATATATACGTGTGTGTATATTGGACTATTTTGTAAATAGAAACGATAAAGAGTGAACTTTTGATGACACGACACAAATTGTACGATTATGAATATTGGAAAGGGTAAAATCATATGAGTACATGTACACTCGTACAACATGAATTTCTTTTGATACAAACCAAAAGACTTAATAATAAATTAAGAGGTAAAAATGCATGTATGTATGTGTGGACATGTATATGTGCATGAGTACGATGATTTACGCTTCTATATATGATGATTTCTAGTTGTAAGGAATAGACTAATAGAAATGTACAGATGTATGTACATATTATACATGTTTAGAAATGTGTCTTTATGGAAGTAAACAGGTAAGTTAACTTCGAGTAAACAAGTTCATATGAAATAGCTTTATTGGTGTGTGTTGTATAGTGTAATTCTAGATTAATGTTGGTATGAATCTGTTGTGAATAAAGCACGAGACACACTCACAATACTACATTTTAAATAAAAAATGGGTACATGAAAGCAATGATGTGGTTGCATGGAAGCTTGCTGGCTTTAAATCGCTTCTAAATGGCAGGTTACTTTCTACAAAGTTGCATAAAGAGGTATGGATGATGGATATACTATATGATATGATGTGTATTGGTTATATATTGGTGGTAATGATATACATGTGGGCTATGCCATATAGTTCGAATTGGGGAGTGTGCGAAAACACATCGTATAAAGTGGATGTTGCCGAATATTTTGTCATCGCTAAAGCTTGGTTTGTTAAGGGTTAAACATTTATAGCTGATCCTAATTGTAACGATCCAGAATTTCCAAAGCCGAAATTCCAGATAGTTATGAAAAAGAAGAAAGAGATAGAAGAAGAAGAAGATCAGAAACACCAACATCTCACATTCGTAGCGGATAAAATATAATAATACATAATAACGGTTTACAACGAATACTATTCTGTCGATTACATTTTAATACATCAGAGTTACACATACATACAAACACTAGACATACACAATTACCATGCCTCAGATTTACGGTAATATAATACAGCGGAAAATATTCTATGCGTTCCCGCCATCCAGCTCGCCTCCTAAGCTCCAGAACGTCCTTACCTGAAAATTTGTAATACTCGGTCTGACCCGAGCATTACATCAAAGTAACACCCGGGTCAGGCTGAAAACCAGCGTGAGTAAACCCAGCTAACATGGAATAACAAAGCAAACAACTTATATAAAACCCGGGATAACTCATTTCAATTAACAAAGCCACAATTTATTATAGACCTCACTTATTCCACACATCCATTTTCTAAGTACCATGGTTTAGATTTAAATAGTCCAATTCCTTTAAATCACTTCATTCCAGCCTATAGATTTCATATATCAACCTATAAAACTTCGAAGTGGTTTCGAGTATCATCTAATACTCGAACTCGATCTCTTCTAGTCTCGTGTCACCGTAAGCCAAGTTATTCAAATGAAATACACAACATTTCATATCAGAGATATCAACCCATTCAAAGCATTCAATACCATTCAATCATCCATAAGCAAAGCTTAATCACATACAAATTTAATTTAATTAATCCTGATTGAAATACTAACCTCAACCACTTAGATTTTTTCCATTTAACAATAATTAATTTTAAATCAATTAATCAACCATCCTTCATTATTCATCTTAATTAATCACCCTGGATTAATTATCCTTCAATTACATTCAAGTAATCAACTTTAATTCATTTCATAATATTAATTATTCTTAACCAACATCAATAACTAATCTTAATTACTTCATAAATTATTTGATTATGTTAATTACATTAATCCTTAATTACTTATGTTAATTAATTTTCTCCTAAGTCACTTATTATTGATTAATTCATCTTAATTAATCAATCTTTATGTATATCGTTAATAGTATAAATTTATGATTTCCAATTTTATTTCAATTTATCCTAAGCTAAATTAATTGCATTAAATAATTAATCATTAATTAAACCGCAAATATTAATCATTCTTGATTTATCTCAACCTGTAATTATCTACACTTTTATTTACTTCATTAAATAAATTAATTACACCCTAATTAGTTATCTTAATAAATCTCTTGATTAATTACACAAACTAATTATATTTTATTAATTACATTAAGAAATTACCTATTAGACCATCCATTGATTATTTATAAATTTATTAAACTTAATAAATTAACTTAATCCTTCATTTCTTAATTCAAACCCTTAATTACTAAATTAATCACCCCAAATCATTGATTAATTGAATTAATTAATTATCCATTTTAATTATTCTACTAATTTAAGGAATCACAAATCATTAAGCCCTTATTAACTTCAAAATGAAAACATTTTCTTATTTATGACTTAAGTTTAAAACAACTTAAAACCCGAATACTTTGATTCAAACCACAATTAACATGAGAGCCAACCAAAACCAAAGTCACTAGATCATCAATACATAGTGTACATCAAATAATTCAATCATTCAACCATATATTTAAATTTAACCATTTAAATTTAAATAGAAATCCAGAAGCGTTAGATTTACTCACCTTTGATTTTGCAATCCAAATCTGATCTCGATTTGTTTCCTCGATTTTTGACCATGGATAAATAATTAGGTGGTTTATTAATATTTGAACAAAGCGAAAAATCAATTACCATTAATACTTTAATTAACTAATAAATTATTTTAAAATAATATTTTCCTTCTTAAAAATCTTTTAGTGGCTAAATAAATTAAATAAGTTTGTTAATAAAATTAATCACTAAAATACATTATTTAAAATAACTGGTAGGTTTAAATAATGTGTCTATGTATTTTAATTTATTTTTTCTTCATTCCCATACTGCATATAAAAATAATTTATATAGGAATAAAATCTAACTTTTATATAAACTTTTAACATTTAAAATAAATAATTAACTTTAAAATAAAAACAGCTTAACAAGTCAAGTTTACTTTACTGTAAAACTCCTTTAATACATACAAATATATGAAACACAAGAACCTGGTTTTTAAATTTCTTCTTCTGCTTACTGTAATCTGTGAATATATATACACACTTATTAAAATATCCTACCGTTAATTAATTTTTTTCTTTCAGATCTACATATATAAAATAAATAAATAAATAAAAGCAATAGCAAATACCTTCCCCAAATCGCAAAGTCGTGCCTCCTCGCCGTGGAACGCAGAGCCACCCAAGCTCTAGCCTTGGCCTCGCGAATCACCGCCATCTCCATCGCCCTCCTCCCTCACGCGCGCACTCGAAGACGTAACTCCCCATCCTGACCGTGGCCTCAACTCCATGCCATGCGCGAACCTACTAGAGCCCATCCCAATCTTCGTTCATCAACCTAAGGTCGCGATATTCTAAAAAGAAATGATCGTGAACCCTAGTTCAAATCCCCCTTCTCCTCACGTTCGATTGCGACTACTGTCGATTTCCCAACCAGCCTCACCGTGACGTCTCCCTCACGCGCGTGAGCTCGAGCGCGAGAACCCCATGCCAGAGATCGCAAGCACCCCTCTTTGAATCGCCACACACCGCCACATCCACGCGACTCTCTTCTTCCCTTTCGGCCAATTTTTTTTTCTTTTAAGCTTGAGCGATTTGATTTCGACAATGAAGAAAAGGGCACGGTTCCTTATAGATTTGAACGAAGAGAAAAAATATGTACTTTTCTTTATTTATTTTATCAACGAAGAAGCGTATGAAGGAAGCTAAGGAAACGTATTAAAAATTGGGAATGGCTTCTTGAGTACGCCTGATTATTATATTACTGAATATTGAAAATATCTCGTGTTGCATACCTTGAAATTTCGAACTCCAAATCAGACATGCCGCTAGGCGTTTATAAGGCTTTACCCGCATTCCGAACACGATAGAACGTGTTTCGAAAGCTAATTCGATCATATGCATGAGTTACGGAAGTAAACGATCAATTTTAAATTAAATCGATTAAAACAATTCTAAGCGTTTTGAGCTGCCAGGGTCAAACGACAACTCTGATTGCTACGAAAATTGAAGTTCGATAATAGTACTGTATAATGGATCCAATGAAACTAGTTTCGTTGAATTCCGAAACTGTGACTCGGAAGGCTATTTTTAAATATCGATTTAAACAATAAAATTTCAAAACATAACAAAAATTTCCAAATTCAATTTCAACACTTTCACTACCCTCAGTGTTATTAATTAAAATTTTATAAGCCTTCAAATTATTTTTAACAGGCTTAAAACTCCAGATTCAACATTTCACCCGATTTCAAATTATATAATTCAATAATTTAATTATCAAGTAAATAGTGATATTTGGAATTCAAGTTAAAATTAATTTTAAATATTTAAAATCAATTAATTATTCCAATTTTAAATTCTTAAAAATTCCGGGTCATCACATTCCTTCCCCCTTAAAAGAATTTCGTCCCCGAAATTACTAGTTAGGGAGAATGGTACTATACCCGTTTACTTCTTCCAAAACCAAACAGTTAATATCAACTTGCCATAAGATATCTTTTTATAAAAGTCCTATTATTATTCTTACTTACTTCCCAAACTCTCCTATAGTTTTCAAACAATACCCTTTTTGCTCAATCATTCAAATTTCAATTTAAAACCATTTTTGAATTATCAATTTTTTCTCAGAATTTTTCTAACTCTCAAAATTTTCGATTTTTTTTGTCAGCGTCTCCTTTGCGCTGCTAGCTCGGTAAAACTACAAAATGCCTCTATGGGCTCCCAAATTCCAAAAGAAAACAAAAAGCCAAGTGGCTAGATCCAATACCCAATCCAATTTCATACAGAAATTTAAATACAAACCTTTTTGTCGGGCAATTCACATTATTTCTAGAAATGAAATCCAATTTTCTTTTCTCTTTATAATATCTTCATATCTTACTTAGTAATAATATCCAATCGTAACATTTCAAAACATTTTATGCATTTCCTTACAGAAGTTTTCATCTCTACTTCTATTCAAATTAGTTTTCCCATTTCCATATGAATTTAATTTATCTTCAATTTTGAATATTGAATTTTATCTTTCATTTATAACCGATTCATATCATTATTCTAAACTAGTTTCATTGACTAATTTATTTCAGTTTCAACTTTCAAATCATTTTAGTGCTAACAGAAAATTTTCCAAAATTATTCAAAAAAAATCTAACTCCCAAAATTTTCAGAAAATTTTGCAGTGTCTCCTTTGTACGGAGGAGCTTTTACAATTTGACAAAAGATATAAATATATATACATCGACTCACCCGGTCGGAAAAGCAAAAACCGTTCATATTTCCTATTTTTATTGTGTAGGCGTTTATTTAGCATTTTAAGCAAGAAGCTTATTTATTTTAGCAATTAGTGCAACCAAAGCCAGCCACATGGCCTTCAGGTACCTGTACTTACTAAATTTAAACATATGAGCACTATATATATGAAGTTCATAACATTTCTCTTACTTAAACAACTATAACACTACAATTCTAAAAGAAATGCATTCAAAATAACTTCCACGAGCAATTTATATGTTTTTAACACTAATTCAATTTCTTCCAATCAAACATATACCATTCCGTTCAATTTTATTGGTTTACAACTCAATTGCTTACATTCAATTAATTTTTAATCCAAACAAGCTCTTATTCAATTCAATTGATTCAAAATCAATTTTTATTTGCTTCTATTAATTCATCAAATTTTAGTTACTTTTGTTTACATCAACTGTGACGCCCCACCTCTATACCCACGCTAGCCAAGAACACTCCGGAGTAGTGCTGTCAACTAGCACGGAGAATAAGGCTGTTGAGGAGCGACCATCCATGTAATTGCTTATCACACGGTGGCTATAAATAATCTTCGGAAACAAACATAGAAATAAACATATCACAAATCAGTCACAGATATCCATATCACAAAGGCGGAAGAAGATATGAATATATAACTAACACATGAAAGTGTACATCAGAGTAGTGGTCAGTAAGATCCACGATAATACAAAAGAATAGCAACACGTGCTATACAAAAGAATACAACTATGAGTCTATATCTCAAGTGTATACAACAAAAACTGCTAATCTAAACAGTTAGCCAAAAGTCAGAGTGATGAATCCCCGGGAAGACGTCAAGCAGAAGCACCTGTAACATCTCGGTCTGACCCGAGTATTATTTAAGAAAATAATAAACGGGTCAGTCTAGCTATAAATATCAGATGACATGATATAACATAAAAGATATGGCATAAACATAAACATCCATAACGACATACCACTATAAGTATGTAAATAATGATCAACAGAAGATCAATCAATAAGAGATAATCAATATCACAAGAATCTTCTCAAAGATTCGGAAAGGGAATCATACCCCAAACTTGTACTCATAACAAGTCAATGACATAAATTCTAGAAATAAATGCAAGAAGTCCAGAAATCATAGAAAAGAGAAAGAGGCCCATCACATGACGGTCCGAAGACCAAGGGGAGCTACCCCACATGTGTGAATGGAACCACAGAGATTAAGGTCCAGACTAACTAAAAAGCAAAAAGGTATGTGTGAGTGGAATCACACAAGTGGTGTCTAGTCTAACCTCGCAACAAGAGACATCGCACAATTGCTAGTCTAAATCATCAGAATGATCGTCATGATCAACGAGAAGTGTCAATTACACTAAGCTAGTAAATATAGAAGTTTAGTTTCATGTCCCATAACCACTTGCTTAACTTAAATATTTACGAACAAACTATAAATCTTCACTAAATAAATTGTCACAAGAGGTTCAATCGAACAAGTCCAAGAATTAACCAACGAAGTGAACGCAAGCGTTTCATACCACTTGTTTTACTAAGTCGTTTAATTAGATTTCTCATCCGAGTGAGGTAAAGGTTTGTATATACTAATAGATTGGAAAACGGTTTAAGAAAAGAGCTTTGTTATTAAAAATAGAGTTGAAATTGTTTGTTAAAAGAGTTTTGATATTTACTACTAGTATTAAAACCTTTATATTATAAAGTGACAAAACACAGAAGCAATTGTAGAAACAATCAGTCACAAAAATTGCATACGGAGATGTGAATAAAATCCAAGGAAATCAGCTCAATGTTTTTCAGATAAGATCCCCTACGGAGGGGGGGTCCGGGGGGGGTGGCAACCCCCCAAGGTGGGGGTGCGGGGGCAACGCCACCGCTTACGGGGTTCGACCTGCCCGGTCAGGTCGCGGGGGTCCAGAGGGCAGCGCCCCGTCCAAAACGGTACGACTTAGTGAAGACAAAATGAGGTCTAACGACCTAAGAGGGATAGGGTCGAGCGACCTAATGGTTGCGACCTAGGGGTCTAAGGGGCACGACCTAGTGGTCCAGCGACCTAAAGGGTAAAGGTCATGCGACCTAAAATGGGCTTGCGACCTAACACTCAAACGACCTAAAGAAATTAAGGAGCCGAGCGACCTATAAGAAGCAGCGACCTAAGTAGAAACGAGGCCCAACGACCTCGGGGTTAGGTCATGCGAGTTAAGAAGGTCAGCGACCTAACAAAGACACGCGACCTAAGAAAGAAACGCGACCTAAAGGCACGCGACCTAGCGACTTAAGAGGAGAGCGACCTAATTTACGACCTAAGAGTCGAACGACCTAGCGTGGAAGCGGCCTAAAAGCCAAACGACCTAACGACCTAAGGTCTTACGACCTAGCGACCTAAAGCCATACGACCTAACGACCTAAGGTCATACGACCTAGCGACCTAAAACCATACGACCTAGCGACCTAAGGTCGATACGACCTACGACCTAAGGTCCATACGACCAAACTCCGAAGACGTTAGAAATGGCCAGGACGACCTACGACCTAAGGTCCATACGACCTACGACCTAAGGCTCAACGACCTAATTCCGAGGCTAACGACCTAACGCTGCAGGGGGAATTTAAGGCCAGAAACGACCTACGACCTAAGGATAAACGACCTAATTCCGAGGCTAACGACCTAACGCTGCAGGGGGAATTTAAGGCCAGAAACGACCTACGACCTAAGGGTCAACGACCTAATTCCGAGGCTAACGACCTAACGCTGCAGGGGGAATTTAAGGCCAGAAACGACCTACGACCTAAGGGTTAGGTCGCGAGCGACCTAACTCCGAACACACGAAAATGGCCAGAACGACCTAAGTGCAGAAAATTCACCAAAACGCTAAAAATTGGAGTTTTTCGCCAATCCAATCCAAACCAAATGCAAATGTGCATGCAAAAGGGATAGGGAATCATTCCCAACAGTCCAATATAGTTATAGACTAGATTTGAGAGATAAAAATCTCACCTTTGCACCAAATATCAATGAAAATGAAGTTTTAAGCAAGCAAGAATCAATCCTTCTTCTATCTAAGCACAAGAAGCTTGAATCCAATGTCTTCTTCTTGAATTTGGAGTAGAAAGATGGATTGCAATTGAATTTGAGTTTTGGAATTTTAATTTCCCATTCCCTCCACCATTAATGCCAAAGCTTGATTAGTTAGGAAATTTATGAAGAGTGAGGAGAAGAGGGTTGGAACTTGGGCTTAATAGGCTAAACTAACCCAAAGTCCAAAGCGGGAAAAGTTAGTGAAATTTCACTAACTCCAAACCTATCGATGTTTATACTTAAAAAAGTTGTAAACGACATTTCGAACTCAATGGAAGTGGTCTCGAGTCCTAATTTGACCGTTTGCAAAAAGTAGCTTTTTGGACAAAAATTCGATTAACGAGTTAATATTTAAATAAAATATTTAAATACAAACTCGATAAATATGCGGGTTGTTACAGACTCCCCTCCTTAAAGAAATTGCCTCCTCGCAATATATATAAGATGGAAATAAAAAGTAACAACCATAAAAGCATATTAACACAAGAGGAATTTTGAAATAAGAAGTTCACCTCAAGGAGCAGGAGTAAGCAAGTCCGGATGTGTACGCTCGATGAATTCTCTGGATTCCCAAGAACAATCCTTAGGATTTAAGGACCATTGAACCTTCACAAGCGGAACATCTTTATTTCGAAGTCGTTTAGCCTCAGAAGCTATAATTCGAATAGGATGCTGCTCATAAGTTAAATTCGGCGAAACTTCAATTTCTTCCACACCAGCAGGCTCAAGAATAGAATCGGTATCCCGAAGGCATTTCCGTAATTGAGAAACGTGAAATACATCATGCATAGCAGAAAACTGGGCCAGCAATGCAAGGCGATAAGCCATGGAACCAATACGTTCAGTGATAGGAAATGGCCCAATATATCGAGGCGCTAACTTCCCCGATCGACTGAAACGTACAACACCCTTCATAGGTGAAACACGAATAAAAACAGGATCCCCAACAGAAAATTCTAATTTCCTTCTTCGATTATCGGCATAGGATTTTTGTCTACTCTGGGCTTCTTTCATCCTATGTCGAATAAGTTCAATCTTTTCCGTGGAATCACGAATAAAGTCTGGACCTAAAACCAGCTTCTCACCGGCCTCAAGCCAACAAGAAGGAGATCGGCATGGCCTTCCGTAGAGTGCCTCAAAAGGTGCCATACAAATACTAGATTGGAAGCTATTATTATAGAAAAATTCAACAAGTGAATTATGATCTTCCCAACTTCCACCAAAATCAAGCACACAAGCACGAAGAAGATCTTCAAGAGTTTGATTCACACGCTCGGTTTGTCCATCGGACTGGGGGTGATAAGCGGTGCTAAAATTAAGCTTCGTTCCTAAAGCTTTTTGAAGACTCTTCCAAAATCCACTAGTAAACAATGGATCACGATCGCTAACAATAGAAGTAGGAACTCCATGCAATTTTACAATTTCCTTGACAAATAGTTTGGCCAAAAGAGGAACGGTTCGGTTAGACCGAACCGGAATAAAATGGGCGGATTTAGTAAGTCTATCAACAATCACCCATAAGCTATCATGACCCGAACGAGAACGGGGAAGGCCATCTATAAAGTCCATGGAAATTTGATCCCACTTCCAAATTGGAATTTCTAAAGGTTGCAATAACCCACCAGACCTTTGATGTTCGGCCTTGACAAGTTGGCAAGTCATGCAACACTTAACAAAGTTAGCAATATCAGATTTCATTCCCTCCCAATAATAAAGTCGCTTCATATCAGCGTACATTTTACTACTACCAGGATGAATGGTGAATTTAGAACGATGGGAATCTTCTAAAATATCTTTACGAAGATCTCCAATATTTGGTACGATAAGTCTACCAAATTTTCGAATGCCGCCACGAGAATCAATATCAAAGTCTTTCAAACCTTCAATATCAATTTTATCCTTAACATTTTTGCCAAGAAGAGCCAATTCAGAATCTAGCCCTTGAGCTTCAAGAATGCGGTCTAAAAGAGAAGGATGAGCCTCAAGGCTACATAAAACAAGCGATGAGCATAAATCGGATACGCGCTCTCGAATCTCACAAGTGGATAAGATCTCGAGATCGTTCCATTCGGATATCATCATAGAAACAACTGCTTGTTGCTTACGGCTAAGAGCATCGGCGACACGATTACCCTTACTAGGGGTATAAAGAATATCAAGATCATAAGGTGCAAGGAACTCGAGCCAACGCTGTTGACGTAAATTAAGTTCTTTTTGAGAAAATAAATATTTCAAAGACTTATGATCCGTGTAAAGAATAAATCTCTCTCCCAATAGATAATGACGCCACATTCGAAGGGCGAAAACAATAGCCGCGAGCTCTAGATCATGTGTGGCATATCTAGTCTCGGCCGGCTTCAATTGCCTAGAAGCATAAGCAACAACACGTTCTTTTTGCATAAGAACGGCACCCAAACCACCGTGGCTAGCATCGGTATAAACAACAAAATCTTGATTCCCCTCGGGAATCACAAGAATAGGAGCATCGGAAATGAGTTCTTTCAATTTCTGAAAAGAGGCTTCACATTTGTCCGACCAAATGTATTTAACTCCCTTCTTAGTCAAGCCAGTAAGAGGCACGGCAATCTTAGAAAAGTCTTTAATAAAACGACGGTAATAGCCCGCCAATCTGAGAAAACTACGAATCTCTGTCACACTCTCCGGTCTCTTCCAATCTTGAATCGCTTCGATCTTTGAAGGATCCACGGATATCCCGGATTCGGAAATAATATGACCGAGAAACTTCACACGAGATTGCCAAAAGTGGCATTTATAAAATTTCGCCTTTAATTGATTACTCCTAAGTGTTTCCAATACAATCCGAAGATGTTTCTCATGTTCCTACTCGGTTTTTGAATACACTAGAATATCATCAATGAATATGAGAACAAACCGATCGAGGAAATCTTTGAAAACTCGATTCATGAGGTCAACGAAATAAGCTGGAGCATTCGTTAACCCAAATGGCATAACAAGCCATTCATAAGATCCATATCGAGTACGGAATGATGTCAAAGGAATGTTATCCTCAGCGATACGAAGCTGATGGAAACCGGTAGCCAAGTCCAATTGTGAAAAGACCTTAGCACCACTAAGCTGATCGAATAGATCATCAATCCGAGGTAAAGGATATTTATTTTTAATAGTAAGATCGTTAAGCTTGCGATAATCAACGCAGAGCCTCAAAGTACCATCGGATTTCTTTACGAAAATAACCGAAGCTCCCCAAGGCGAGGAACTAGAGCGAATAAATTGCCTCGTCTCCAACTCAGATAATTGTTTACGCATCTCCTCATTTTCCTTATTGGACATGCGATAAGGAGGACGAGTAATAGGTTGAGCTCCAGAAACAAGATTAATTCTGAACTCAATTGCTCGTTTAGGTGGCAAACCTAAAACGGGCTCGAATATGTCGGAAAATTCACGAACAACATGAATACGAGAAATAATATCATCTTCATCATCATCATCGTTATCACGAGGATTTAAAGAATAAAAAGATGCCACCAAACAGGATTCTGAATCTTTAAGATTAACAGAAATCTGATTAACAGATAGTGGATGTCGGAGATGAATAGCCCGTTAAGGACATAGGATATGGGCTTGATAACGGTTAAGCCAATCCATTCCCAAAATTATTCCAAAGCCTAAGTAACGCATGACATGCAAATCGGCTAGGAAAGAAAAATCGCAAAAAATAATCTCCACATCTTTACAAAGCAAACTAAGAGTTGCGGATCCACCAACAGGATTCGCAATTTTTAAAGAAGTCATCAATGCAGTAACACTTAAGGAAAAAGTGTCTACCAGTTCCTTTGATATAAAAGAATGGGATGCACCCGTATCAAAGAGAACTCTAATAGGTTGATCATGAAATAAAATAATACCATCAAGAATGGAATGAGAAATACCTTGGCCACGAGATGTGTTGCCAGGGGCTTGAGCCACATTCAACTTTCCTTCCTTCTTGCCTTTACGCTTGAGGCATTGATGTATGTAAAGATCCGGTCTCTTACAATAGCGACAAGATTTGGGCCTAGAGCACTTATTCGCATAATGATCCCCAGACCCACAGTTGAAGCAAATCGCACCACTAGGAGAAGGAGACTTTGCCACAGGGGTTGCCTGCTTACCCTTTTTGTTGGGATAAGGACCCTTGAATTTGTTTGGCCTCTTCTTGTTGTTGAAGTTTGGTTTAGCGCCTTCCACTTCAACATCACTCTCTCTATCAGCCTCTTCAAGACGAAGAGCGATATCGACGAGTTGATCAAATGCGACTTCTACTTTCAGGAGCAGTGGCTTCTTAAGATTCTTATTTAAGCCATAAACGAACCTCTGGTTCTTCTTCAATGGGGTGTTGATGTATTCAACCCCATATTTGGAAAGCGACTCGAAGGCTGCGACGTAATCAGTCACAGAGGATTGACCTTGAACAAGGTCTATAAAACATCGAGCCAAGTTTACTTTCCTAGCTTCTGGTACAAACTTTAACTCGAAGCGTCCCTGAAATTGCTCCCAGGTGAGATCCGTTTCATTAATTTCTGAAATAAGGAGTTCGTACCAGTCCAATGCTCTCTCCTGGAGCATGCTGGAAGCCGCCTGAACGCGGTGGAGATTGATAAGGTTCATGCGAGAAAAGATTTGATCGCATGATTTTAACCAAGCCTGGACCTCGATGATATTTTCCGAACCTTTGAAGGGCTTCCCACCCAAGTTGGTGTAATCGCTACACAAGCGTGCAAATCCCGACTTTGGGTGAGTAGGTTCCGGGTTAGCTCCAGCTGCTTGAGCATTAGTTACTAAATCAAGAAGCTGTTGAGCAGTCATAAAAACTCCATCCGGAGGAGCAGCACCAGATGATCCAGTTCTGGGACGGCCTGGTCTAGACATTCTCTTCCTTAAAGAAAGAAAGAAGAGAAGGAAGAAGGTTATTTACCAATGAACATCAAGCAATCTTGATAGATAAAACAAGGAATCATAAAGGAAATAGGATGAATCGGTACGAAGACTCGAATTAATCCTATGGTATGACTCCTAAGATAGACCTAGGACGATGATCCTTGTTAAGTTATTCTACATTGTTCCGAAGTTTGGCTTTGATACCAAGCTGTGACGCCCCACCTCTATACCCACGCTAGCCAAGAACACTCCGGAGTAGTGCTGTCAACTAGCACGGAGAATAAGGCTGTTGAGGAGCGACCATCCATGTAATTGCTTATCACACGGTGGCTATAAATAATCTTCGGAAACAAACATAGAAATAAACATATCACAAATCAGTCACAGATATCCATATCACAAAGGCGGAAGAAGATATGAATATATAACTAACACATGAAAGTGTACATCAGAGTAGTGGTCAGTAAGATCCACGATAATACAAAAGAATAGCAACACGTGCTATACAAAAGAATACAACTATGAGTCTATATCTCAAGTGTATACAACAAAAACTGCTAATCTAAACAGTTAGCCAAAAGTCAGAGTGATGAATCCCTGGGAAGAAGTCAAGCAGAAACACCTGTAACATCTCGGTCTGACCCGAGTATTATTTAAGAAAATAATAAACGGGTCAGTCTAGCTATAAATATCAGATGACATGATATAACATAAAAGATATGGCATAAACATAAACATCCATAACGACATACCACTATAAGTATGTAAATAATGATCAACAGAAGATCAATCAATAAGAGATAATCAATATCACAAGAATCTTCTCAAAGATTCGGAAAGGGCATCATACCCCAAACTTGTACTCATAACAAGTCAATGACATAAATTCTAGAAATCAATGCAAGAAGTCCAGAAATCATAGAAAAGAGAAAGAGGCCTATCACATGACGGTCCGAAGACCAAGGGGAGCTACCCCACATGTGTGAATGGAATCACACAGATTAAGGTCCAGACTAACCAAAAAGCAAAAAGGTATGTGTGAGTGGAATCACACAAGTGGTGTCTTGTCTAACCTCGCAACAAGAGACATCGCACAATTGCTAGTCTAAATCATCAGAATGATCGTCAAGATCAACGAGAAGTGTCAATTACACTAAGCTAGTAAATATAGAAGTTTAGTTTCATGTCCCATAACCACTTGCTTAACTTAAATATTTACGAACAAACTGTAAATCTTCACTAAATAAATTGTCACAAGAGGTTCAATCGAACAAGTCCAAGAATTAACCAACGAAGTGAACGCAAGCGTTTCATACCACTTGTTTTACTAAGTCGTTTAATTAGATTTCTCATCCGAGTGAGGTATAGGTTTGTATATACTAATAGATTGGAAAACGGTTTAAGTAAAGAGCTTTGTTATTAAAAATAGAGTTGAAATTGTTTGTTAAAAGAGTTTTGATATTTACTACTAGTATTAAAACCTTTATATTATAAAGTGACAAAACACAGAAGCAATTGTAGAAACAATCAGTCACAAAAATCGCATACGGAGATGTGAATAAAATCCAAGGAAATCAGCTCAATGTTTTTCAGATAAGATCCCCTACGGAGGGGGGGTCCAGGGGGGGTGGCAACCCCCCAAGGTGGGGGTGCGGGGGCAACGCCACCGCTTACGGGGTTCGACCTGCCCGGTCAGGTCGCGGGGGTCCAGAGGGCAGCGCCCCGTCCAAAACGGTACGACTTAGTGAAGACAAAATGAGGTCTAACGACCTAAGAGGGATAGGGTCGAGCGACCTAATGGTTGCGACCTAGGGGTCTAAGGGGCACGACCTAGTGGTCCAGCGACCTAAAGGGTAAAGGTCATGCGACCTAAAATGGGCTCGCGACCTAACACTCAAACGACCTAAAGAAATTAAGGAGCCGAGCGACTTATAAGAAGCAGCGACCTAAGTAGAAACGAGGCCCAACGACCTAGGAGTTAGGTCATGCGAGTTAAGAAGGTCAGCGACCTAACAAAGACACGCGACCTAAGAAAGAAACGCGACCTAAAGGCACGCGACCTAGCGACTTAAGAGGAGAGCGACCTAATGTTACGACCTAAGAGTCGAACGACCTAGCGTGGAAGCGGCCTAAAAGCCAAACGACCTAACGACCTAAGGTCTTACGACCTAGCGACCTAAAACCATACGACCTAACGACCTAAGGTCATACGACCTAGCGACCTAAAGCCATACGACCTAGCGACCTAAGGTCGATACGACCTACGACCTAAGGTCCATACGACCAAACTCCGAAGACGTTAGAAATGGCCAGGACGACCTACGACCTAAGGTCCATACGACCTACGACCTAAGGCTCAACGACCTAATTCCGAGGCTAACGACCTAACGCTGCAGGGGGAATTTAAGGCCAGAAACGACCTACGACCTAAGGATAAACGACCTAATTCCGAGGCTAACGACCTAACGCTGCAGGGGGAATTTAAGGCCAGAAACGACCTACGACCTAAGGGTCAACGACCTAATTCCGAGGCTAACGACCTAACGCTGCAGGGGGAATTTAAGGCCAGAAACGACCTACGACCTAAGGGTTAGGTCGCGAGCGACCTAACTCCGAACACACGAAAATGGCCAGAACGACCTAAGTGCAGAAAATTCACCAAAACGCTAAAAATTGGAGTTTTTCGCCAATCCAATCCAAACCAAATGCAAATGTGCATGCAAAAGGGATAGGGAATCATCCCCAACAGTCCAATATAGTTATAGACTAGATTTGAGAGATAAAAATCTCACCTTTGCACCAAATATCAATGAAAATGAAGTTTTAAGCAAGCAAGAATCAATCCTTCTTCTATCTAAGCACAAGAAGCTTGAATCCAATGTCTTCTTCTTGAATTTGGAGTAGAAAGATGGATTGCAATTGAATTTGAGTTTTGGAATTTTAATTTCCCATTCCCTCCACCATTAATGCCAAAGCTTGATTAGTTAGGAAATTTATGAAGAGTGAGGAGAAGAGGGTTGGAACTTGGGCTTAATAGGCTAAACTAACCCAAAGTCCAAAGCGGGAAAAGTTAGTGAAATTTCACTAACTCCAAACCTATCGATGTTTATACTTAAAAAAGTTGTAAACGGCATTTCGAACTCAATGGAAGTGGTCTCGAGTCCTAATTTGACCGTTTGCAAAAAGTAGCTTTTCGGACAAAAATTCGATTAACGAGTTAATATTTAAATAAAATATTTAAATACAAACTCGATAAATATGCGGGTTGTTACATCAACGACAACTGTTTTTATGCAAAGTCGGCAATATTTGCTTAATAGAGTATTCATTTTAGTTTATAACTACTTTAAATTAATTTCAACTCATTCTATATTTAATTCCATTTCATTTCTATTTTTTTTACCAATCATACATATGCATTTCATTTCATTTCCGCAATTGTTCCACTCAAAACAATTTATTAAGCTTGGCACATTCAATACTATAAATTAATAACCATTTCCAAATTAATTTAACCCATACTTTTATGATCTTTCACTTTTGCTCGAAACCAAACTTCTATTAATTTTAAACTTACGTTAATTTACCTTCTTCAAATTATTACAACTTCATAACTTAAGCTCACATTATTTGCTAATAAATTTTCTTTTTCGTCTTAACTTGATTCTATTTCAATCAAATCTCATTTAAATCTACAAATTTATTTGATTAGTTATTATAAATTAAACTCCCAAATTCAATTCATTCACAACTCAATTTACTAATTACAAGGCCATTTTCAATTTATTTCTACCTACCTGGGTTTTGTTCACAACTCAAACCATTTCTATTACAATTCACATTCATTCGACAATACTTCCCTTATATCTAATTTACTTGCAAATTAAGTTAAATATTATTTATATCACACTTGAGTTTTATTCGTAATTCAAACCATCACAATTTCGATCCAACTCTATTTTATCTTAACAACATCTCTACTTATTTTAATTCCTCATCAAACCCAAGTCGAATTCTATTTGCAATGCAAGTTCATTTCCAAGCTCCATTATCAACTTACAATCCATTTTAGTTTACCGAGTTAAATTTTATTAACATACTCAATCAAATAATTATTTAGCTAATTAGCTTACTTCCAATTTTTATTAAAAAATCGTTTCATTAAATTTTTTCATAATTCCAGTTTAGATTTCTTTCATTTTCCAAAATTCCATCACTTTTATTTTAAAATTTTAGAAATGCTTTTAAGTTCACATAATACTATTAAAATAGATCTTTTATAAAAATACTTTTTATAACTCGATGTCTCAACCAGTCCATCCTTGTTCTTACAGAAATTCAGTCATACATTGATCAGGCGTAGGACTGAAAATCTATAAGTACTTGGTAAACCCGTTTTCAACATCCAGTGAAAATACTTGGGAAATAATTTTATTGAAAATATAGAAAAAAGCTTTTGAAGATAGAGGAAATATCTTTGTGAGAATGCTCTAGAAATCATCACCCCCATCTATGGTCGCATTTACATCCTGGATTGTGTTGCCATCGTAGAAAAAGTCCATGTAATTGTAGGTACTCCGCGCCCCTTGATTTCGCCATGGAACCCACAACAGATCGCAGTTTCATTCCAGGGTTACGTTGCCATCACAACAAAAGTCCATGTAACTATTGGCTCTCAACGGCACACACGACTTTCGCTGTCAAAATGAAACTTCTCCACTCCTACATAGGTCGCAGTCTACCGATATAAAATTAAACGCAGAATGTTGGCTCTCAGCGGCACACACGACTTTCGCTATGTTACCATAGGTCGCAGTCTACCGATATAAAATCAAACATAGACTGTTGGCTCTCAGCGGCACAATACTCATAATCCCCAGGAACTAGTTTTGTCCGGACTTCTCACAGGATTAACTTTAGAACCCCCCTTGGGGCTTAATGCAGCACCACCCGGTGGCACTCCTGAGAAGTTCGTTTCAAGGGAGTGCCTTTTTCCTTAGAGCCATCATCAAAACACTTTATACTATACACATATAGTATCTTTCAAATCATACACCTAGTATGATCTCATACAAGGCTCCTTTACACAAAATCGATTATCCCAAAATCGATAATTCTCAAATTAGGCTTTCCAAATTTCAATATTGATTTTACCCAAAAATCAAAAGCCTTTCCAAATCCCAAGTTTCCCAAAACCTTTTTCCCAAATCCTTATAAGATCCTTTATATATATATATATATATATATATATATATATATATATATATATAATTTTTAAAACTTTGGATCTTTTCAAATTTGTATAAAACTCCTTTTATACTTCAAACTACTTCAAAAATCCTTCCCTTCTGGCAATAGATTCAACAAGGGGAGATTTATCTTATATAATAAAGATATATAGCTTTGTTTATTCAAAAAAATATTCAAATTTTGATTACTCTTTTCAATATCAATTTCATTTAAATTCGTAGGATATACACATATCATCCGTACGCTATACCAATCTGATCGCTCGCTCGATCACACAATTTCACTTCCGAACTAGTATCGTTCACCCAACTTCCTAGTGCGGACACGGATCTGGTTTCTTGATCAGAAACCATCTTTCTCCTTGCATAGCCATAACTATGATAGAGAATATCCAGATCCAATCAACAATCATATCCAGGTTCGCCGTCGAAAATCGAGTGAAAAATCCTAACTCGGATCGATATAACTATCTCGAAATTCTATGCTCGAATCTGGATCAAATCACTATGCGAATAGAATAATATACGTACACCCTACGTATTTAACTTCATTAATTATTAGCCAAATCAATTTCTCTTCCTATTCGCATTTCCATTAATTTCCATTCACTTATTTACAATTGCTTCAACTCCATTGAATTATCGCTTCAATTCTTATCTCAATTGGGTATTTAATCAATAACAGTATGAACTCCGCCCAATTTATATTTAGAAAATAGCTTGAAAATTTTAAAAATAGATAAGTACTTGAAAAATAATTATTAGTTTGCAAAATAGCTGTAAAATAGTTAATTAATTGTAAAATAGTTGGAAAATAGTTAAATAGTCTCAGAAATCTTAGATAATTACAAAATATTTGTAAAATAGTAATTAATTTGTGATATAGTTGAAAAATAGTAATTAGTTTATAAAATAGTTGAAAAATTAATTAAATAATCCCAAAAATAATTGTAAAACAAATATATAATGATTTGGATTTAAAAAGAAAGGTTGTATATATTAAATAGCTTGGAAAAATAAGTTTATATTAAAACAATTTATATTGAAAATAGCCCAGAGTTAAAACTGTTCACTTCCCATCCATTCAATTTAAATTTCCTCTTCCATTTAAATTGACTCAATTACAATTTGAATAACTTCAATTTCCATTGGACTTGATTTATCCCCAATTCAAGTTGAATCAATTCTTAATTTCTTTCCAATTTCAAATCAAATTCCATTTGATTCTTACTAATTCAACTTTATTTACAGTTCCAAATTATTCAAATAAACTTGGACTAATTTCAAAATGAATCCACTTCAATTACAAATCATTTCAATTCCTTCTTGAATTTAATCCCAATTCCCATTTAAATTTTAAACCTTCAGATTAATAATCTTTCCACTAAAGTTTAAAACTTGCTTCATTTTGGGTTTCACATCACATTCCAAGGAAAATTCAAAACTCAACCTTAGAGTTTATTTCATATTTATTTCCTTTACACACCAGGCTACCTTTAAATTTTAAACCACCCTTGGTTTTAATTTCAAAACAAATCCCTTAAAAATCTTCCAAGCATTTCTTGTTTTAAAATAAGACTATATTCAAAATAGTCTGGATTATAGTATTTGTTATTTTTCTTTAACTCTTTGAAACAATTGATTGTTTCTAGACTTAGGTTTTAAAACTTCACAATTTCAAAACCACTTTAATTTAGAAGTTATACTCATCTTACAAATTTACTTCATTTGGCTTACTTAATAAAAAATGTATCATTATTAAACACAATAACTATTTACGATAATACCCAAGGTTATCATATCTAGATACCAATTCCTTTTTATATTATTCTTAATTTTATAAATTCAAGATTAAAATTCAGTTTGAATTCATTTCAAACTTACCTTTATTTAAAGTTTTTAAACCATTTAATTTCTAAGCTCAATTTCTAGAATTTCATTTCCAATCAATATAATTTTAATTTGGTTGTATTTCTGTTACCACTTAAGTTAATACCAAATCAAGGTTTCAATTTGGTTGTATTATATTACTACTTAATTTAATTTCAATAATTTAACAACCAATCACCTAAAAATTTATTAGAAGGCAATATTGCTCTATTTATCAGAAACATATTTTTATATAAAATCATTTAAAACCTTTTATATAAGAAAATAACAAGTACGCGCTCATACACACACACACACACACACTCAACTCATTCTAGAGTACTACGGACTCTATTTAATGAGTAATTCCCACTAGAGCCAAGGTTCTCGCTTAACCTTTCAACTTTGATACCAAATGTAACGACCCAGAATTTCCGAAGCCGAAAATTCCAGATAGTTATGAAAAAGAAGAAAGAGATAGAAGAAGAAGAAGATCAGAAACACCAACATCTCACATTCACAGCGGATAAAATATAATAATACATAATAATGGTTTACAAAGAATACTATTCTGTCGATTACATTTTAATACAACAGAGTTACACATATATACAAACACTGGACATACACAATTATCATGCCTCAGATTTACGATAATATAATACAGCGGAAAATACTCTATACATTCCCGCGATCCAGCTCGCCTCCTGAGCTCACGAACATCCATAACAGAAAATCTGTAATACTCGGTCTGACCCGAGCATCACATCAAAGTAACACACGGGTCAGGCTGAAAACCAGCGTAAGTAAAACCGGCTAACATGGAATACCAAAGCAAACAACTTATATAAAACCCGGGGTTACTCATTTCAATTCACAAAGCCACAATTTATTATAGACCTCACTTATTCCACACATCCATTTTCTAAGTACCATGGTTTAGATTAAGATAGTCCAATTCCTTTAAATCACTTCATTCGAGCCTATAGATTTCACCTATCAACCTATAAAAATTCGAAGTGGTTTCGGGTGTCTTCTAATACCCGAACCCGGTCTCTTCGAGTCTCGTGTCACCCTAACCCAAACTATCCAAATGTAATGCACAACATTTCGTATCAGAGATATCAACCCATTCAAAGCATTCAATACCATTCAATCATCCATAAGAAAAGCTTAATCACATATAAATTTAATTTAATTATTCCTGCTTGAAATACTAACCTCAACCACTTAGATTTATTTTCCATTTAACAATAATTAATTTTAAATCAATTAATCAATCATCCTTCATTATTCATCTTAATTAATCACCCTGGATTAATTATCCTTCAATTACATTCAAGTAATCAACTTTAATTCATTTCATAATATTAATTATTCTTAACCAACATCAATAACTAATCTTAATTACTTCATAAATTATTTGATTATATTAATTACATTAATCCTTAATTACTTATGTTAATTAACTTTCTCCTAAGTCACTTATTATTGATTAATTCATCTTAATTAATCAATCTTTATGTACATCGTTAATTGTATAAATTTATGATTTCCAATTTTATTTCAATTTATCCTAAGCTAAATTAATTGCATTAAATAATTAATCATTAATTAAACCGCAAATATTAATCATTCTTTATTTATCTCAACCTGTAATTATCTACCCTTTTATTTACTTCATTAAATAAATTAATTACACCCTAATTAATTATCTTAATAAATCACTTGATTAATTACACAAAGTAATTATATTTTATTAATTACATTAAGAAATTACCTATCAGACCATCCATTGATTATTTCTAAATTTGTTAAACTTAATAAATTAACTTAATCCTTCATTTATTAATTCAAACCCTTAATTATTATATTAATCACCTCAAATCATTAATTAATTGAATTAATTAATTATCCATTTTAATTATTCTACTAATTTAAGTAATCACAAATCATTAAGCCCTTATTAACTTCAAAATGAAAACATTTTCTTATTTATGACTTAAGTTTAAAACACTTAAAACCCAAAAACTTCGAGTCAAACCACAATTAACACGAGAACCAACCAAAACCAAAGTCACCAGATCATCAATACACAGTGCACATCAAATCATTCAATCATTCAACCAAATATTTAAATTTAACCATTTAAATTTAAATAAAAATCCAGAAGCGTGAGATTTACTCACCTTTGATTTTGCAATCCAAATCCGATCTCGATTTGTTTCCTCGATTTTTGACCTTGTATAAATAATTAGGTAGTTTATTAATATTTGAACAAATCGAAAAATCAATTACCATTGAAACTTTAATTAACTAATAAATTATTTTAAAATAATAATTTCCTTCTTAAAAATCTTTTAGTGGCTAAATAAATTAAATAAGTTTACTAATCAAATTAATCACTAAAATACATTATTTAAAACAACTGGTAGGTTTAAACAATGTGTCTATGTATTTTAATTTTTTTTTTCTTTATTCCCATACTGCATATAAAAATAATTTATATAGGCTTAAAATCTAACATTTATATAAACTTTTAACATTTAGAAAAAATCATTAACTTTAAAATAAAAACAACTTAACAGGTCAAGTTTACTTTATTGTAAAACTCCTTTAATATATATAAATACATGAACCATAAGAACCCGATTTTTAAATTTTTTCTTCTGCTTACTATAATCTGTGAATATATATACACACTTATAAAAATATCCTACTGTTAATTAATTTTTTTCTTTCAGATCTACATATATAAAATTAATAAATAAAAGCAATAGCAAATACCTTCCCCAAATCGCAAAGTCGTGCCTCCTCGCCATGGAACGCAGAGCCACCCAAGCTCTAGCCTTGCCCTCGCAAATCACCGCCATCTCCATCGCTCTCCTCCCTCATGCGCGCACTTGAAGGCAAACTCCCCATCCTGACCGTGGCCTCAACTCCACACCATGCGCGTACCCACTCGAGTCCATCCCGATCTTCGTTCATCAACCTAAGGTAGCGATGTTCTGAAAAGAAATGATCGCGAACCGTAGTTCAAATCACCCTTCTCCTCGCGTTCGATCGCGACTACTGTCGATTTCCCTACCAGCCTCACTGTGACATCTCCCTCACGCGCGCGAGCTCGAGCGCGTGAACCCCATGCCGGAGATCGCGAGCACCCCTCATCGAATCGCCACACACCGCCACATCCCCATGACTCTCATCCCCCCTTTCAGCCATTTTTTTTTTTGCTTTTAAGCTTGAGCGATTTGATTTCGACAATGAAGAAAAAGGCACGGTTCCTTATAGATTTGAACGAAGAGAAAAAAATATATCTACTTTTCTTTATTTATTTTATCAACGAAGAAGCGTATGAGGGAAGCTAAGGAAACGTATTAAAATTTGGGAATGGCTTCTTGAGTACGTCTGATTATTATATAATTGAATATTGAAAAAATCTCGTGTTGCATACCGTGAACTTTCGAACTCCAAATCAGACATGCCGCCATGCGTTTATAAGGCTTTACCCGTATTCCAAACACGATGGAACATGTTTTGAAAGCTAATTCGATCATATGCGCGAGTTATGGAAGTAAACGATATATTTTAAATTAAACCGGTTAAAATAGTTCTAAGCGTTTTGAGCTGCCAGGGTCAAACGACAACTCCGATTGCTTCGAAAATTGAAATCCGATAATAATACAATATTATGGATCTGGTTTTGTTGGATTCCGAGACTGTGCCTTGGAAGGATATTTTTGAATATCGATTTAAACAATAAAATTTCAAACTTAACAAAACATTTCCAAATTCAATTTCAACACTTTCACTAACCTCGGTTCTATCAATAAAAAATTTATAAGCCTTCAAATTAGTTTTAACAGGCTTAAAACTCTAGATTCAACATTTTACTCAATTTCAAATTATATAATTCAATAATTTAATTATCAAGTAAATAGTGTTATTTGGAATTCAAGTTAAAATTAACTTTTAAATATTTAATATCAATTAATTATTCCAATTTTAAATTGTTAAAAATTCCGAGTCGTCACACTAATAGTACATGATTCGCCTTACATACGCACTAGTGATTAATGGCTCGGTTTTTTTTTATAGATATGTGTCATATAGTAGCAAAGGACTTGTGCGTCGAGATGTTAGTAGCTTAAATGGTAATATTGATTGATGTTATTAATGGTTTAGGTTTATGGGTGCTAGGCTAGTCGGGTTATGTTCCCTATAGGATTTTGAGGATGAAATTCTTAAATAGAGGAGAATATAACAAATTTTATTTTCAAATGCCTAAAATTTTAATATTTAAGTTAAATATTAATTAATTTGAAATCAAGCATCCACAAAGCTAGATTTTGAAGATGAACGAATTAGGATTCGAGATTTTTCCATTGAGACTGGAATAGCAGTTTAGAAGTGTTTTGAGTTTAAGCGTTGGTTGATTTGATGTCATGTCATTTCTTAAATTTATTTGTAGTTATTTTTATTGTATGAGTATACATGTTCAATTGTGCGTGGTATGATGCTGAATTACAATTCATGTTTTTGGAAAGAGTAAAATCATATGAGTTATGCAGTCAGAGAATTTCTAGAATCAAACGATCTGATAGCCAGTACAATTTCGAAACACATGAAAATAGCATTCCAAGGCTCTATCACGTATAGTGTCATATTATATGCCATTGCGAAGAGAAAAATGAAACGAATTAAGGGGTTGAGAAATCATTAGAACATGACACTCCTATAGGTCATATGAGCTCGAAACATGTAAGGAATAATTTAATTATTTCAATTAAACAAAATATGGAATTGTTTCCCTTATTCTTCTCCTCCACTCCTCCACATTGTGAACAAAAAGGAAACTCCTCCTTCGATTAAATCACGAGCTCTGATGATCGAATAGAAAAACTGAGAGTGGCACCATGCCCTAATGTTGAGACACAAGATGCGGTATTCATTTTGGCCGATGCTGTGGCGATTTGGGAAGGCGACTTTGTAAGGTTCTTGGTTTGATTGCTTTCGGTGGAGCTAGAGGAAGAGTTGGGCAAAGTGGGGGTGGCATTGGTTTTGTTATGCAAAGCTGCATTAGTTAGGGCTTGTTGGCATTAATGCGACCATTGACATGGAATTGCAACAATGGCTTGGGCGAGGGAGATGAATGTGTCACATTTTGGTAGAGCAGGTCAGAAATAGGCATGGTGGTGTCATTTGGGTCCAGCTCGCGAAGTGGTGAAGACTGGCGTAGTTGGGTGAGCTCCGGTGGTCCGTGGTGGTGGTAAGGACTGGTGGTCGAGGGTGAATTATGGGTTGAAGGGAATTTGAAATAGGGAAAAAGGATTAGTGAAGGTATTGATTATCAAAGTTTATTAATTAACTAATTAAACTGCGTCAAATTCTTATAAAATTTGCGCTTTCGTATACGAGGTCCAATCGATACGTGGTTTTCACTGTTGCAACTGTATTAAGATTTTCTATGACATGACATAGCTTTTGTTGTGGTTTGGGCTAATATAAGGCTAATTCGGCGAGTAAGAACAATTATTTTTATTTTACATGTGTATAAATCCATGTATTCATATTATATTGTATTATAAGACCTTTAATATATATATATATATATATATATATATATATATATTGATGTATAAATTACATGTATAGATATTTTTTTTGGTTATGGATCAATTTGGCATAGGCTGGTTGTTTAGGATCCTAGGCAGATGTCAAATACATGATTTGGACCTACATGCTTATTCCTTTATTGATGGTTGGTAGAATTGTTTATATATGATTGAATGTTTAAATTATTGTTGATATTGAGATGGTAGATCTGTTACTTTGGTTTTGGATTATCTTCATGCATTTAAATGTGTACGATACATGTTTATTAGTTCCATATAGCTTGATTGGTTGTTATACACACGCACATATCTATATATTTACGTACATAATGTTTATGTGATATATATATATACACATATATTTTAAAAAATACTTCCGGTATGTCCGACTTAGGGCTACTAGAAGATGCACAGAATATTATATATGTTATTTATTTATTAATTAATATGCGATTTAAGCTTATGTATAGTTTAGTATACCCAACAAGGGTTTACTGATTAGTGGATGAAATATATTTCACAGATATATATACACACACACATATATGAGGTTTAATTAATTTATATATAGCATAGATGCATGGTTTGGAAGATATATAAATAGTTTTAGTATGGCCAACTTGGGAAGATTGGTTAGTATGAGGCACTTCAAGAACGAATAAAGATCCAATAAGGGTGACAATACTTCAGTGTTATATAAGTATAGGCAGGGATAGGTGAGGTTTAGAATTTACAAGAAGTTCTAGTATGTCGGTGTAAACAACAACAAAAAAGGACATTAGTGAAAGAATTCATTGCATCATAGAGAAGGCATGACCTACGAACAAGATCCTAAAGTAGAGGCAGAGAGAGATTAGGACATCTTTTTAGAGTGGTTCTTATATAGTCCAAAGCATTGGGTGTTGATACGAGACCTACATGAGTCGGTGGTGACTCTGAGTCAACTGTAGTTGGCTCCAAAGTATTCTCTATGGTGACTAGTGGAACTTCATTACATGGATATCAATTTCAAATATCCAATAGCGTCGAGCTTGAATGTTACTTGTATATAAATCTTAAGGAGTGTAGGGTATGGATATGCTTGGTTATGTAGCATTGTTATATCATTATATTTGTTTTTCATCTTGGATGATTGGATAGGGATTGAGAGGACTATGACAGCATTGCTTATAAAGTTTAGTATTACCCTTACACTCATTTGTCATATCCAGTAGAATAAATTGTTATAGTATGTACTATGTTAATAATATATCTGATAATATATATTATCTTGACTTGTTGGTGTGTAGCTAAAGCAAGTAAATGTATGATTGGTATTACTTATAGATCCTTGCTCACGTTCATTAGATTTATATATATAGAGAGTATTTAGAGATAGTCCAAACACCAGACTTCTGTCCAAAACTTGTTTTCTCTTTTTTTTTCCTTTTGGATAACTTTTGGTTACTCTCATGAGTAGGCCTAGAGTCAGGTATTGAGGAGGTGGGTAGGTATGTTAGATCTTTGAGAGCATGGAGATTGTGATCTTTAAGGCCTTAATTTATGGTTATCAGCATATTATTTTATGCCCTTAAGACTTATTTGTGTAGATATTATTTGCATATGAGGCCATGTACAGTATTTGATCCACCATTCAGCACTCGTTTTGTATTAAAGTAGTGTATTCTGATTATATTGTTATATCAGTTTTGTTCTCATGTTATGCCTTATTTAGAATGTTTTCCCTCATTGATGCATATGTATTATTTATATAATGTATATTGTTATTGTGGTGTGAGATTATATCGATATATCTAGTGAGATAGTTTTGTAAATTTACCCTAACGGTCTATCATTTATGGTGTTTAGAATTACATATGGTTGTTTAGCAGTGATTCAGGTTATCATAAATGGTAGGTCATTGCATGACCTACTAGGGTTGTTTCGCTAGTGGGTATGGTAAGACTAAACTCCCAAGCGGGTAGAATTGCATCCTGAAGACCGTGAAGATCAAAAGTCATGACCCATTATTATTTGAAACCAAGTTAAGATGAAGATTAGTTTAGGGTTTCACCCTGCACTGTAACCATTAAATCGTTATTGGTTAGGTCCACGATTCCAATGCAAATGGATTTGCTGACATTGAGGCTAAAATTTGTAGTTACACATCCGAAGGAATTCATAGTTGTGCGAACCTATATTTTTCTTCCATCAAGAATTAGAAGGCCATTGTTATTTTTCTTCTGAAGGGAAGAGAAGACCATTTTGATTACATTCTCCTATCTCAAAAGTAGCTTGGCACTCTTAATGGAATAGAAGACCATTGGATTATATAGTACATTTTCTTTCTTGGAGCAGCCGATAGGTATTTTGTTGGAAACTAATAGATACGCAGTGACCTTAAGAAAATTAATAGTTTTATAGCGACCTAGAGAAAACTATGTCATTTAATGGACTATTTTATAGGATTAGGTAATTATGGGAATGTGTGATCCTTTGATCCTAGTGAGCACTCGACTATTCATTTTGATCCATTATGCATGGTGATGATATTATGATTATGTTCTAATCATTTTGGTTGTAGGATATATTATGATTGAGATAATGTCTGATAATATAGCAATAAGGGGAAACCCGTTGCATGCTTGTGGCATGGTCTTACTAGTTATCCTTTTGGTTTGAGATGGACTAATGTTATTCACACTAGGCTTTTTCTCTCACCCAAATTTTTAGATTTCCCTTAAGCTTTTGGGTACTCATTTGAGTAGGTAAGAGTAATTTTTTTCTTCAGGTTTAGACAAATATAACTTCTGGAGAGATGCATGGGGCAAGCTACTGTCAGGGCTTATTTCCATTATGAAGTTTAATGGTTTATTTTTATTTCACTGTATGTAATGATGAGGTTTATAATATTTAAAGTAGTTGTGGCTTTGATAATCTAATAGGACATCATCATATGTCACTCTTAGGATTATATTTGTATTTTTTATATTTTATTTAAAGGATGAAATTGTAAGTTTATATAATTGAAATGTAATGAATTTGTAAATCAATAAATAAAAATGTTTTGCTAAAATTTGTAAAATTTTATGCTCTTGATGTTAATGATACAATAACTGATCTCATTTTATCACCGAGGATTAATGCTAAAGATGTCTACAACAACATTAGTATCTATTTTTTAGACTCAAAATGTGGGATGTTACAATTAACATTAGATAGTGGGAGTTAACGAAGGTGAAGTGAGAGTGAATTTTTTATTTAGCATGGGAGCCTAGTAGTAATTAACTTTTGATATTGTGGGTCTTCACGAAAGGATTGACAATAGAGCTCATGTGGCAGTTTGAGATTGTTAAAAGGACAACAGAAATGTTTATAATTTTCAGTACTGTGATTTATAGAACAGTCCAATAGTATGGTTTAAAATCGTTGAAGTTTATATTCCACAAAGAGTTCTTCGACAATTTGGATATGTTTAGCTAATCCCAACATTTGTATATTTGCTTCTAATAAAGCGGTTAAAAACGCCAACTAAATTGATCAAGGCAATATACTCCAATCTAAGGGAATTTAGTTGGAACGAATTGTGTTAGGTGTAGCCCAGTTAAACATACACATATATATAGATCCATACACACACGGATATATATATATAAGAGAGAGTGTGTGTGTATTTGTATATCTAAAGATTATGTGCATATGGTTTTTTACACATATTCCCAATACCATATGTGTATAGTTTATATATACATATATGTATATAATATTGCCATGTTCAAATGATCCTAAAACATACGTGTATGTACATGAAAAATATAATTTTGAAAATATTTAGTATACATAAGAGTGTGTGTATATATATGTTTAAATTTAATTTTTTATAAAATCTAATTAGTTTTACTATGTAAAATATTGATTTACATTTGAAATTTAAAATTCATAATTATTTGGCTAAGTTGAAGATATTTTATACCAAAATTCTAAAATCAACTTTGACAACTTTAGAATCATGTAAATTTAAAATCTTAAAATTAGAATATAATATTTGGTTAATTCAAACATTTTGTTTTACAAAACACACATACTTATTTTTTGCCTAAAATAATTTTATAAATATAATTGTATATATATTAATATATACACATATAATAAACAATACGTTTACATATTCTTATCATACATAATTTATTCATGGTTGAAAAAAATATTCAAACTAAGCCGTGAGTTTAAAGATTCTTTATATCATTAAAGTACATATATTATATCATTCATATGTGTGTGTGCGCGCATACGTGTAGTTTATAAAAACTGAAAATGATTTTATATTCAATAATAAATATATATTTATATAATAATAAAATAATTTATAAAATAAAAATTTATATGTAAAATAATTATATATATAATATGGCTAAATATAAATACATGTTCTATTTTTATTTTTCTAGTTTAATACTTATTAATCCTAAATTATTAATTCTATATATATATATATATATATATATATATATATAGGGAAATAATATAGATATATTAGGGTTAAGCAATGACAAATGATAATATGTAATATTGAATCTGTAAAATAGATATTACGTTAAAAATCCAGTCATTCCATGGAATCTAACTACTACTCTAGCTTTGCAAAAGGAAGAGATGAAACATCAATGAAAGTGATTTGATTTAGAAGAGGTGGAGCACTTTGGTTCATCTATGGATGGACAAGGGGAGGTAACGAGCATGCATCAAGTGGATGAAAAAAGGAATAGGAAAATATTTATAGAGAAATCCGAGACTAAAATATCTAGCCTTCTTTACTTGGTCTCCAAGACCAATTCAAAAGCCTTCCCTTATTTCCATGACTAAGTATGGAGAACCCTATATTGGCTAAATAGGTCATAACTTGTTCATGCACATACTTAAAATCTGTAATGACTTGGAATTTCAGAGACATCATATGTAACGACCCGTAAATTTTAGTGGTTTTATTTTATTAATTGGAATTTTGAAATATAAACTTGATATTTGGAATACGTCTATTTAAAATAGCAACTGGTAAATTTTCATCTGATAATTTGAAAATTAATTTTATCATGTAATTTTATTTCAATTATATTAGTCAATATTTGATGATAATGAAATGTTTTCCAAACCTGAATATTTTTCTATAGAAAATTTGTAAATCAGCTTCTGAGTGAAACGTCATATTTAGTTTCTTCAAATTATGACTTCTATTGCTTCGTCTATCTTATTTCAGGCATTTTAGCAGCATCTCTGGTACCGATTATCGACTTTTGATGGGATGACTGTACCATTGATATCTGTATACCGTTTGGATCGTCTTGCCGTGCCGATCCCTGTGGTATATTCAATTCTGTGTTTTGAAGTCCTGTACGCTGCGGAATCCGTGAAAACGGTAACTGTATCTGTACGGGATTTGTACATTTTGTTTTCTTGTAACCATTCAGCCATTTCCCCTTTTTATTTTCTCTACGGTAACCTCTGACCTTTACTATGATTCAATTTTCAAAAAATAGAAAAGAACCTGAGACAAATTCATAGTTTTGAATTGATTACCTGAATTAATGGCTTTATTTTTGATTGATACATCAAGAATTTGAATTAAATTAGGGGATTTAGGTTTTTGATTATGAAGAGGAGTTGGGTTCTTCCTTTCTCTTTTACTGTAAAATAAGTTATGTACGTACAGGAAGAAGAAAGCTTCCTTTCATTTTTATGTTTAGTCTAAGTGGGCTTTGGACCCAAAGTTATTTAATTATTTAGTCTATGAGAAATTAATTAGCACCAAACAAGTATAAACACTATATAATTAAAGTAAACAACACATTTTCTACAAGTTTTCTCTACAAATAATTCATGTAAATCCACTTACATGTTGAACAAATGGCTTCTATAGATGCTGAAGCAACAATATGAGCCTCCAAGCCTTTATTTTGATCCGGATTCTAGCTGAAAATTTCTAGTATCTTGTTGCCAATCCAAGGTGAGTTAATCACTCACACCGCTAGCTTTAATCTATGAGAATAATTGTTAGTTTCTATTGAATTAATTGAATGAGATGATGAATTGCTCTCAAGTTGGTTGTTGTGCTTTGCTGAAAATTGTTTGTGGAAAAAAATTGCTGCTGTAAAACAGCAATATCTTAGTGCATATTTACCCGAATTACCTCAATCATTTTGCAGTTCAAAGAACATTCCATTAGCTATAAATTCTCTTTTAATTACTTTCTGAAAATTTATTGTTTATAGGGTCGAAATTTAGTTTGGATCTGATGTATACAGTTCTGCTCCGTGCAATTTGTTTTGTTGAAATCTGATCTTCAAATCACCATAACTTTTGAACGATAAATCAAAATTGAGTGATATTTTTTTCATTTGGAATGTATATTTATAAGGAACAAGTTTTGTGTTTGTGGTTTTCATAATTTTGAAGTTATCTATTTCAAATTTGAGTGTTACTATTGCAATCCCGAGAGCAAAACTATTATTATCTCTATTGTTGAATCTGAAACTAAATTAAGCATAACTCTTTCGTTTCTTAAGCAAATTTAAGAATATTAGATGTTTTGGAAAGCTTAGATCGTACACCACAAGTTTCATGTTTTGTGTCTTTCATAATTTTGAACTTATCTATTTCAAATTTGGGTGTTTCTATTGTAATCCCGAGAGTAAAACTATTATTTGCTCTGTTGTTGAATCTGAAACTAAATTAAGCATAACTTTTTCATTTTATATCCAAATTCAATAATATTTAATGTTATGGAAAGCTAAGAATTTGTTCTAAAAGTTTTATGTTTTGAGGTTTTTGAAATTTTGAAGTTATATTGATCAAAACTGCATTTGATCGTTTCTATCCCGAGATCAAAATGACAGCAGTGTTGAATTTAGATCTCTGAACTATTTTTATCATAACTTTCTCATTTCTTATCCAAATTTAATAATCTTAGATGTTACGGAAAGATTAAACTTTGTACTAGAAGATTCATGTTTTGTGTTTCTTGAAATTTTGAGGTTTACTTGATCAAAACTGTGTTTGTTTGTCGCTATTGCGAGAGCAAAACGACAGCAATAACAATTATTGACCCGAGAATTGTATTAGTTTATTTTTGCTCTCATTCTTATTCGATTTTGATGTTGTTTTGAGATGTTTTGAGAGCTATGATGCCTATCAATAGGCTAGCTATATTTAAAGGATTTGAAATTGAAATTTAAGTAGAATTTGAATTGATTTAGGGTTAAATTTGAATTGAATTTGTATTGAACTCAAGTTATCGGTCTTGAGTTATCTTTCTTGTTTTTCTTTATTTTCGAGCACGGTTTCCACCAACCATTTTTGAAGTGATTTTTGAAATATATGAAAATTTCAAATTATTATTATATAGTATTTTAAAATTATTTTTCTAATATAAAATCTACTTATTTCCTATAATAAAGTAACTTCAAATATTGGTTTTATTAATCTTTTGGAAAGAAAAAAAGTTTTAAAAGCTTGTTTTCTCTAGTAAACTATTTTAAATATAAAACACACACTTTTGTACTATTCGAACGTATAAAAAGAGTTCTACCTTGAATTCACGCATGCCTCTTTCTCTTCCTATTGGTGATATGTTATGACTTTTCATTTTTGGTACTATTCATTCAAAAAGCAAATGTATACAATAAGCTTTGCCTGTAGCTTTTGCATTTTTCTTCTCCATTGAAAATTTTATCATGCTCCTCAACAGCTCACAACATCTCCACCTTTCACCTTGCTTGGCTTTCCACTGCAAACAACACGCGGAGCCGACCTAACTACAACAGATACCCATATGAGCTGCTTAGGCCATCATCCCTACCATCACCTGCCACTGCCTCACTCGACCGTGTCGTCCCCTCGATCTTCCACTTTATTCTTTTGTTTAGGTAATACATATTTTATATAAATATTAATTTTAATTGTAAAGTGTGAATATGTCCGTGAGTTATATGAATATATATGTATGTTAACGAGAGTGTTGAATAGCATATTAACAAATTTTGTTGTGTTAGTGAAAGTTATACATACATACATACATACATACACACACACACACAGAGATATATATATATATATATATATATATATATATATATATATATATGCATCGACACTATATACAGAGGTTGCAGTATTATATAGGTATTTGTATGATGTTATATATAGATTTATACAAACTATGCATATGTTAGTTAACATATATTTATATAAGTTTGATGTGCACGTAAATGTGCATATTTCTATCACCATATTTGTTCTTTTTAAATTAAATAAATGATCATATTGGGTATTTTAACTCGTTTTAACCAAAATCCATATTAATTCCAAATTATCACATATCTATCTTCGTATAAGGGCAAAACGGTCATTTGTGTGCATATATTTCTTTGAGAAAAATTAATTGGAAATTTATATATATTTTTGTAGGAATTTGGTCTTAAATGGGAGTGGTTTCATGAAGGAATATGCATGCATAAAGAATATGAAGGAATGAAGATGGAAATAATTCAAAGTGAAGATCATGGAGGACCCCACCTACGCACCACCTTTATGTACAAATTAAAGGCTAATGCACATGCTTATGTAATTAATGGTTTCATGTACACTTAAATAATGATTAGTAGACGCTAATGATTACTTGACATCCACACTTTCTCAAGGGTGGTTTGTTCATTCCCTAAATTATGGATTAGGGTTTCATGCATGTATAAATAACACCTTGTGTTTCATGTAACCTTCCTCTTAGTTAGTCTCTCTCTTAGTATCTCTTTAGTTTAGTGTAGGCTCAAAATAAAAAAGAAAGCACTCTTTCTTTCCATGGCTACTTAGCCATTTCGTCTCTTATGAAATTCTTTTTTTATGCAATTTAATACATGTTCATTTTATTTTCTTGTTTATTTCCTTTTTTGCAAGTAGTGTAGATCTCTCTTATTTCATGCAAGTAGATTAGTTTTTTCTTTTCTTTACTTCATGCACTTTTTTCTTTTCTTTTTCTTTCATGTTGCAAGCAATATTTGTTGCTTTGATAACAAATATGAGAGGCTAAACCCTTCAATTTAGGGGTAATGAAGCCTCTAATCATGTAGCTTCAACATTTTGATAATTATAGCTCTCTTTTTATGCTTAATGACAATGTTTGAAGTGGTTTAATTTGTTGTTTTTGTTTTGAATTTGCTAGCCTATATTGTTGACACCAAATAGGCTAAACAATCACTAACACAAATGCTTCTTCATCAAAATATTATTATGGCATAAGAAAGTGATTTGAAATTGAAATTTGATGGTCTATATTTCTAATTAATAGTTAATAGGCCATACTTAAAATAGATTTCATTTACAACTTTGTTGTCATTTTGATGAGAGTTAGTAAGTGGTTTAAAGGTTGTGTTATAGTTCGATGGCTTATGTTGAGCTAATTAATAGCACAAATGAGCCATACTTATGATAAACACATCATTTAAACTCATTTATGACCAAAAAAGAGATCATAATTTCATTAATTGTTGAATTATATGATTTAGAAAGTGGATTTATCTCTAAATTGTGACTTAACTCTCGTATTTTTATCTATTTTTCTTTTGCTAGTTTTTATTAGTTTCTTACATTTTTAGCTATTCACTCTTGACTTTGTTATAATTTGATTGAATAGAATTTTAAAATCATCAATTCCCTGCGAATCGACCTGTATTCGCCATGTGCTACATTCGTACACCCTGCACTTGCGGTTATTTTTAATTTAAATTCGTTCGACGGTTATCTAAACCGATAAAAATTCCGCCGTTAAACAAGTTTTTGGCGTTGTTGCTGGGAAATTGCTTTGATTTTAGTTTTCTATTCTTCGAATTATCGTTGTTTGATTTTTGTATGCGTTTTTATTTTGACGGTTATCTAAGCCGATAACCAACTGACCACTACCAAACTCCACACTACAACTTCAACTGCCAATTCCATCGCCTCAAAGTAGAACACTACACGGGAACCCAATTCCATCATCGCCACCCTCTTTGCAATTCGAACCTCCCAATCTCAAATTCAAACATTGAATCACCTGCTAATTTGGTAAATTGAATGGTGAATCAAATCGCTTGTTGTGGATCGAACTTTTGAATCGAATCGCCTGTTGCGAATCGAATGGTTGTGGATTTGAGAATTTGAATGTGGTTGTTAATTTGAGAATTTAAGAAAATTGAATGGTGAATCGAAATGAGATGGAATTGCTGCAGTTGAATTTTTTTTGTGTAGTTTGGTAGTGCTCAGTTGGTTATCAACTTGATGTTGTTGCAGTGGTGTTAAAGTAATGCTTTTAGTGATACGTAGTGAATGTGGTCGATTGCTCTTCGAGCTTGCTGCAGTGTGGTATCAATGAAGGCGATAGTGTATGTAGAGTCAGGTTGCTGTGGTTTGAAGTATTCGATGGGATGGTGGTTGTGTTGTAGTCAGTGAAGTTTTGTTGTATGATTTCAGTAGTGTGAAAGTTGTGGTGGTGCAGTAAGTTGATCGGTACAGAAGGCACTAATTGTAAGTTAAGGCAGTGGAAGGCTTATGTGACTGTCAATCAAGGAAAAGCAGTGTATTAAAGCTGCTGGCAGGGTGAAGTTGATAAAATGTAGGAGTGGTTTGGTATGTAAGGTTGGAGAGGAGGAACAAAAACTTACGGTTTGTTGGTGAAGCAGTGGGATGAAGGCTGATGGTCAGAGATGGGTATTGAATTTGGATGAGGCGAATTGTTGAAGTGGACTTGACAGTTTGGATGTTCATGAGATGGGGTGGCGAATGTTGTTACCGTAGCTATTTATGGAATGGTTTGTCGAGTTGAAATGGATGTGGTCAGTAACAAGGTTATGCAGGGATGATATGGCTGATTGGTGGATTGATATGGCTGTGTAGAGGAAATGCAGGTACTGGAGTGAGTAGAGATGGTAGCAGGTTGTTATCGAGGCAAGCAAGATGTTATGATGTCGTGTTTGTTGTTTTCATTTTTTTGATCGTGTGATTGTTGTTTTTTAGTTCCATTTACAATGCATTTTCATTTTTTTATTTAAAAAAACACAAAATCCATTCATAGTTGCATTGTTAATAAACATTTATTTTTTGCTTTGCATTTCATCCTAGATTTTGATTAGTAAAAACGGTTGGACATCGACAACACTTAATTGTATATTGACAATTTGTCTTCTTTAAATGATTTTATTTCTTGGTGTCTAGGCCACGGCAGAGTAATAGCCATTTATAAATATTACAGTGGTTATCATATATTATAGTGATTGTTCCTCTGAAGTTACTTAAACCTTCGGCTGCATTGCTACGGTGATTCGTGGTGCACCGATAAATCTTGTCCGTTACCTGGCCGAGAACTATCTTGTTGATTTAAGACAATTTGTGATTATACAATTTTGGGTTAAATTAGGATAAATCATTTGTAATTAACCCTTGCATTCATTTAGCTGCATTAGTTCATGCATATTTAAAAAAATATTCAAAATCCAAAACTAAAAAAAATGTAAATATTTCTTTCCCCTTGAAAATTTTAAATCGTTTTTCCTTTGAAATTTCAAAAATCCAAAAAAAAAATTAAAAACCAAAATCCAAAAAAAATTATTATAAAACATTTTCAAAAACGAAGAAAAAAATTTTGAAAAAAAAAAAATCAATTTCCCTTTTGAAAAAAAAATTTATTTGTAAATATTTTCCTTTACATAAAAAAACCAAACATATTCTTGAAAATGTCTGAATTTCCATATTCACTTGAATTTTACAATAGTTGTGAAAATCAATATAGTCCATATGATTTCACTTCAAATTCGTATGGATATTTTAATGGCAACTATTCTTTAAACGATTCGAATTTTGAACAACAAACTTTTCAAAGCGATGAGCAACCCTCATATCCCGAAAATAGCATTTTATCTTTACTTGGACTCTTTACACAGCAAAATCAAAGTATAAACGATTTGTGTAACTCATATTTGTGCAATAGTTCAAGTCAAAATAATCAAAATTTGAATTCGCTTCAAAATTCAAATGATTTCGAGTATAACCCATGCCAATTCAATTTCGAGCTTCAAAACGAATTTCAAAATTGTGAACCAATTTTCAAATAATTTTGGCAGTGGAAATAGTTTCGATAAAGATATGATTGAAAACTTTGGTTATTAACAAATTCAAAATGAATATTTTCAAATTAACAATCATGAATTTGATTTTGTTGACCAAATGGAAAAAGATAACCGGGATTTATTACTTGAAAAATATAAAACTTTTCGTGAAAATCATAATCAAATCTCAACTTGCGAAGAATCAAATAATAATCTATCATTTATCGAAATTGACAATTCTTGTTCTCAACGAGCCCAAATCGAAAATTTTCAAGTTAATAATTACAAATTTGACTTTGTTGAGCAAATGAATGAAATTTATGATGATCACACAAATTTGTTGTTTGAAACATATATGAAACAACGTGATAAACAAAATCAAATCCCAACATGTGATGAGTTAAATGATGATCCATCTTTTACCCAAATCGATGATTTTCAAACAACAACTTTTGAAACTGAAAATAACAATCTTAATGAAGTTGTTGAAAACACGGTAATTGAGCTGGATTTCAATTCTTTTGAGGGTGTGGGACCAAATGTAAAATTCGATCTTTCTTTTCTCGATTTCAAAAATTTGAATACAACAACTTTGGATTATGAATTTGAGACATGTAATAAAGTTGTTGATAATCCAATATAGGAAGACGAATTTAATGTACATGAATTTTATCGAATTTCCAAAGACGAGTTGTTAAATTCCGAAGGAGTAGATTTAAATCACCATTTTGATTTTGAAATCAATTATTTTAAAGAAGTTTTCAATGACAAATTTGAATTTCAATTTGGTGAAAATAAACTTGAATTTCAACCAATTATTTTATCGACCCTAAAAATCATCGATAATAAAACAACTCGCGCGATTTTTACTAAAACGACGTTCGTTTTTCCAAATCAACGTTCAACTTTGAAATCTTCTATGGTTTGGTTTTTCGAGCTTAAGCTATGTCTCGCATACTTGACGAGATAAATGAATCGGTCTTTGGAAGACCGTTTCATTTACTTTTTGATGATATACTTTCTGACCTCGTATAAATACCATTAATTTTCATTTAAATAAAGGTCATGTTTTTGTTTTTATTTTTATTTTTCTCCTTCCAATTGGGTTGATTGTGGGGAGACATTCAACGTCAAGTGTGGAGGGAGACTTATCTTCGTTTTTTTTTTCATGGTTTATTTTTACTTTTTCTTTTAAAAAACTCAAAAAAAATTAAAAAAAGGCCAAAAACATATTCTCTTTTGATTTATTTTTAAAGAAACATTATAGGATAAATATATGGGTTTGATTTAATAAATTTAAATCTTTGAAAATTTATTTGTCTTAAAAAAAATATAAATGAAGTTTGATTACAAATAATAATGGTTTAACTAGTATATAGAACGATTCATATGTGTTAATCATGAAGTATATCCAAATTGAAAATTGTTTTAAAAAGGGTTGATTTAAAGTAAAGGATATAACTTTTTTGTCTTCTAAGTTAAATGGTGCTAAGATGATTTTGCAAAACTCTCTCTCTTAAAAAAATAAAAAAATAATAACATCCAAGTATTCACTCTCATTTAAAAGCCCTCATGGTTATGCATGGGTGAATTACTTGGAATCTTCGATTATGTGCTTTCATACTCATTTAAAAGTCCTCACGGTTATGCATGTATGGAACATATGTAAAAAAACACTTAATAAAAACCAGCTACGGTCGATCGGTGTATGCACGAAAGTGTGTGCACTCGCCATGCTCTGTACTTCCCTCAAATAAGCCCGTAAGGCAGTGCATGGGTGGTATATCTGGCCTCAGTTTACCAGAGCTAGATGTGTAATTTTTCTTGCAATAATGAGAGAGCAAGCAATTGAAACTATTTTTACCTAGTTGATTTGATTTGTTATTGAAAAGAAATGAAAATACCACTTTGATAAATGTTGATAATCAACTAAGGATCCTTTTCATAATTACACTTTGTTATCAATCGAAATAACGAGTTAAACTATAATCTATTTTCTATGATAACTTGATTTTTGTTGGAAATTTCGATGAGTAAGTAACATAAATTTTCAAGATAATAGCCAAAACCTATATTTAACTTATTCGTGTCGATTTAAAAATAAATCCTTCATTTGTAAATATTTTCAAAAACTTGCATTCATCTCTTTGTAAATAAATCTTGAATTTTGTAAATATTTTCATCCTGCATTTGGATTTTGTGGGTAGTATCCGCTGAAAACCCTCACGAGACAAAACTCGTCCTACTGGGGACACCAAGAGGTTTAACGGCTTGTTGCATACATTCAATGCAATCGTGCTTCCCACGAAAATGGATTTATCTTAGTTTTCCTTTATTCAAGGATGAATAAAAAGATAAGTGTGGGGGTATTTGAAACGCACGTAAATGTGCATATTTTTATCACAATATCTATTCTTTTTAAATTAAATAAATGATCATATTGGGCATTTTAACTTGTTTTAACCAAAATCCATATTAATTCCAAACTGTCACATATCCATCTTCATATAGGGGGAAAAGGTCATTTGTGAGCATATATTTCTTTGAAAAAAATTAATTGAAAATTTATATATATTTTTGTAGGAATTTTTTCTCAAATAGGAATGGTTTCGTGAAGAAATATGCATGCACAAAGAATATAAAGGAATAAATATGTAAATAATTCAAAGTGAAGATCATGGAGGACCCCACCTACCCACCACCTTAATGTACAAATTAGAGGCTAATGCACATGCTTATGCTTATGGAATTAATGGCTTCGTGTACACTTAAATAATGATTAGTAGAAGCTAATGATTACTTGGCCTCCACACTTTCTCAAGGGTAGTTTGGTCATTCCTCAAATTATGGATTAGGGTTTCATGCATGCATAAATAACCCCTTATATTTCATGTAACCTTCCTCTTAGTTAGTCTCTCTCTTATTCTCTCTTTAGTTTAGTGTAGACTCAAACTAAAAAAGAAAGCTCTCTTTCTTTCCATGGCTACTTAGCCATTTCGTCTCTTATGTAATTCTTTTTTATGCAATTTAATACATGTTCTTTTTATTTTTTTGTTTATTTCCTTTTATGCAAGTAGTGTAGATCTCTCTTATTTCATTCAAGTAGATTAGTTTTTTCTTTTCTTTACTTTGCTCTCTTTTTCTTTCATGTTGCAAGCTATATTTGTTGTTTTGATAACAAATATGAGAGGCTAATCCCTTCAATTTATGGGTAATGAAGCCTCTAATCATGTAGCTTCAACATTTTGATAATTATAGCTCTCTTTTTGTGCTTAATGACAATGTTGAAGTGGTTTAATTTGTTGTTTTTGTTTTGAATTTGATTGCCTATATTGTTGACACCAAATAGACTATGCTTAACCAATCACTAACACAAATGTCTCTTCATCAAAATATGATTATGACATAAGAAAGTGATTTGAAATTGAAATTTGATGGTCTATATTTCTAATTAATAGTTAATAGGCCATACTTAAAATAGATTTCATTTACAACTTTGTTGTCATTTTGATGAGAGTTAGTAAGTGGTTTAAAGGTTGTGTTATAGTTCGATGGCTTATGTTGAGCTAATTAATAGCACAAATGAGCCATACTTATGATAAACACATCATTTAAACTCATTTATGACCAAAAAAGAGATCATAATTTCATTAATTGTTAAATTATATGATTTAGAGAGCAGATTTATCTCTAAATTGTGATTTAACTCTCATATTTTTTTCTATTTTTCTTTTGCTAGTTTTTGTTAGTTTCTTACATTTTTAGCTATTCACTCTCGACTTTGGTATAATTTGATTTAACAGAATTTTAAAATCATCAATTCCCTACGGATCGACCCGTATTCGCCTCGTGCTACATTCGTACACTGTGCGCTTGCTGTTATTTTTAATTTAAACTCGTTCGACGGTAATCTAAACCGATAGACATTCCGCCATTAAATAAAGTTAAATATGATAGATAGCTTATGCATGTATATGAGTACACATATATCCTGATTTGTTGTCTTTTATATAAAAGTACCTTTATAAAATGAATTATCTGTTATGTAAGTGTATATATAGAGTATTTTATATGTCGGTTATATTTACATACACTTATATTTTCCAAATTTAGCATAGTGTTTATAAATATGTTTACAATATTGTTGAATTTAAGGTTTGTTAAGTATATGCATATTGATTTCAATCTAGCTGGAAGTTGTACATTTATATTGAAATATATCATATATATATATATATATATATATATATATATTACACGTTTCTTATACACTAATATATAGGGGTTGCTTACTAGTTTATAGCCGTAACTATGTATTTTAAAATTTTCTATGTACTCTGCTTTGAAAAATTACATACTATATATGTATACAGAAGTTAAGTTAATTAGGTATATTTTGATGTTGATATATATATAGTATGCAAGGTATTTTTGAACAGCACATAAGGGAGATTTTTGAATAGTTTATATATATATTTGTTATGTATAAGTGGCAACATATTTATTACTTATAATCTGAGTTATATAGTAGTGTTATGTTGGTTTTATAAATTGTATACAGTTTATACAAAATCAAGCAATTTATATATTATAAAATATGACAAGTTATCTATTTTATAGTCTATTATTTATGGGTTGGGACTAAATATTTATTTGAGTGTGTGTGTGTGTATATATATATATTATTTTAAATATATGTTTTAAATTGATTTTTGAGAATTTATATATATATGTAAGATATCTTGTTGCATCAATCTCGTGTCATCTTAACTTACCATCTCAAACCAATTTATCACAGCAATTCCTAGCTTGTCCATCAAATTCGTGCCAATCTTGCCTTGCTTCGGAATTCATGCTCGGATTCGTCAATCAATTCATTTTCAAATTTCTCTAGTCTCGAAAGGTGAGAAATCACTCACGATTAAGTTCCTATATTTATTAAATTTGATTTCAATTGAAACGACAATTGAAATATGCCACTGATAGTTATTTATATTTTTATATATGCTAATATCTGTATCTGCTTACCTGCGACATCTGACACCATTATCTATCATTTACATTGATGATATATGCATGTTATATTATCGTATATGTTACCACTCTACAAGTTCCCTGTTAATATAGAATCACTATGGGTTGAAATGATATATACCCAAACAATCCGTAGAATAGGAGAAAATCGTTATGGGTTGAAATGAAAAACTCAAGCGATTTCCATTGTATTGAAATTGGGATTGCGGGTTGAAATGATATATACCCATATATATTTAAATTGCGGATTCAAATGATAAATATCTGTATCATTTGATCATAGGATAGAAAATTATATATAGACACCGTTGGTATATATATATATTGAAATTGATTTCTATGGTTTTGGAAAGAAATTTATGGTTTTACATAAATATTGATTTTTGATATTATATAAATGTTATTTTATAGTTAAATTCTTGATTTGAGTTGTGTATAAATTTGTTTTGATATAAAATAAGTTTAGTAATAAAGTTTGATTGTATTAAAATATAATATTGTTAAGTATTTATTTAAAATTATATTTTAATATAGAGTTTCTAATGATTTAATAAATTTAGGTTGAGAAGATAGATTTGAAATTGTATTCAATTAAGAATGATTTTTAATTAAATCGATCTGAAACTTATGGAATTTGAGGTTTTAAAGGATACGATTTGACAACTTAGTTTTTGTTAAGATGATTTAAAATGAATATTTCGAGTTAAAAAAATTGAAAAAAATGTGTAATGATTTGAAATTTGGGGTTTACTTAAAGATATTGGATTTTGTGAAGTGAATATTTCAAAGTTAAATAACAGCAATGTGAATTTGAGATATAAACAATGTTATTAAATTTGGTTTTGAATGTTGAATACTTAAAGCTTTGAAATAATTGAAATGGTTTATTTTGGGGTTCAAAATCTGTTTTGAAATTGATTTAGTTTGGAATATTTTATTGAGAAACCGAATTGAATTGAAAATGATGATTTGAGACTTGATTAAATTTGAATTTTCGGAATTTGAATTGATTTGGAATAGATTTGTGAAATTTGAGGGAACTATTTATTATATAGAGTATTTTTATATTTTATTTAAATCATTTTATATTTTACTTTACAAATTATTTTAATACGAACTATTTACTATAAATCATTATTAATATAAGTTATTTTAACTTATAACTTTTTTATATAAATTGATTAACTATATAAACTATTTTATTTTGTATACTATTTTAATATCTAAACTTTCAAGTGGTGGAAGTTGTGTTTTCAAAGTTGTGAATTTCAAAGTATTATGTTTTGAAAGTGTTATAATTTCAAGTGTTTGGTTTCAAAGGTGTTATAACTTTAAAGAGCTATGAATTTGGAAATGGATATATTTGAAATGGAAATGATATTATATTTGATTTTGAAACGAAAATGATATCATACCGATATGGTTTTGAAATGGCAACGATATTTTGGTTCTAAAGTCTTAATTAGTTATGAAATGACCGCGGTGTTATAATAACGTTTGGTTGTTAAAGAGACCTTGATCGGAAGTTGTCATATTCTCTGCCAACTCCGAAAACCACTTTAACAACTGTGTACGTTGTGGATATTCCATAATGAAGTAGGATGGTGGCGACGTCCTATTGAGGTATATACGTGAACTCGATTCCCGTGAGTTGGCATAAGGTGGATAAAACAGGAGCAATCGACGGGCTAATGAGCTAGCTCCTCTGATCGGACACACTCGTTCCATACCATTCTATTAATTTGTGATTTATTGGGTGCACCTTTTGATTTTTTGGGAGTGTGGCTGAGGTGGGCGGTAGCTGCGGTTATGCGTTACCACCGGTCCGGAAGTGTAATTGGTATATCTACCCTGGCATTGCCTAGTTTTGCCGTGTCACCTACCCTAGCGTGCTTTGCTACGAGTTTGTTTTGTGTCGTACCTATGAAGTACCCTCTGGTGGCCTTCCGATCAAGAGGGGCTGTGGTACTATATAGACTATTGGCACTATAAAATGTGTTAAGATTGATATGGGTCCCTTAACGCTATTTTTAAATATATTATACTTTACTTTAGACATTATTATAATAGCATATATTACTACATAATAGATAGTTTAATGGATCCTTAGAGGATGGTTATCCCAAACATCCTTTGAGTTACTTGTATTTTAGTTGTTATTTCACTTGAGTGGGATTTATTGATATAAGAATGTTAATCCTGACTCGAGTGTTTTGTGTTTGCTTTACGCTCGGGTCAGACTGAGTGATACAACTTTTGAGACTCACATTTGGATTTGGAGCTTCGTTTGGAGATCCATCTACATCTTTTAAGCTTGTAGTTATTCAGTTGATTCCAATGATGTATTCTGATCTTGTTTTTTATTATTGTATTTGAGACTTCTATTGTATCTTGTTTAACTCTGATATATATATATAGTAGCTTCATGAATTACTATTCTTCTATTTCCGCTGCATACTATTATATTACTCTGTGTCTATGATTTTGTGATTATATATTTACTACATATGCTGAGTTTTACCAAATATAAATTAACAATCCGGTATTTTGAGCAATTTAAATACGGCATGTGTGGATGCGAATGGTTGAAAATATCAAGCTGTGACATATGGTATCATAGCTGTAATATCCCGGAATTTTGGACAATTTAAATTTAATAATCTGGGTTTAAATTTAAATTGAATTGATAAATTTGATTTGATTTAATAATATTCTTTATTTAAATATTTAATTTGTGAAATTATTTTTAATGAGTTAGTAAATTGTTTTCTATTTAATAATGTATATGTTTTTGTATATATTTTTAAATAGACAAGTTGATTTTTATTTAAATTGGTATAACATAGTTTTAATGTTTTGAAAATAGGAATTGAGATTTATTTTTGATTTAAGCTTTTCAAAGATATTTAATAAAATAACTATATGTTTTTAAATATGAGAAAAATGTTTTAATTGGTTTAAAATTTATTTTTGACTTAAAGTTTGGATATTTAAAATAAGTTACAAAATGTTTGTGTTAATTCTTTTTAAATGTTTTTTTTGATTTGTTAATTTAATTTGAAATTTAAAATACAATATGAAACATGTATTCATATAAGTTATAACATCTTTCATAAATTTATTTTAATTGTTTAAAGGTATAAGAACTAATTAATTTAATTTAAACATTCATTAACACTTAATTAAATAACTAGTCATTTAAAAATGACATGTGTAAGTAATTTAAAAAATAAGTTTACATGTGTTAACATCTTAGACAAGTGTCATGTTGTCATTTTGTTTTCTTTAATTTTAATTAAATCATAAATTAGATTATAAAACATTGTATATACTCATTCCTTCATTCTTTCTCTTTTATTTCATTCTAAAAAGAAATTTAAAAATCTGAAACCTCTTTTCATAATTCATGCTTCTGTAATTAACATGCATTCAAACTCCTCTTTCTCAAAGTACAAATTTGCATTTCTCAAAATAAAACCTGCATTACAATCAAGCCTGTAGCTCCTCAATATGAAAAAAAATACAAGCCTGCATGTGTGTAAACTAAAGCATGCATTCTACTCAAGCAATCAACCTGCATTTCATTTGCAAGCATGAAGCCTGCATGTATTCAAAGACAATCTGGGATTTATCATTGCAATTTCAAGTTTGAGGACATGCATGCAACAAAACTAGAAGGTCTGCATATTAAATCTGGGAAAAAGGCTTTAAAGTAGGAAGTACTGCATGAATCTTCAAACTGGAAGCATGTATTCAAAAAGCAACCTGCATTTCAACTGGAAATTTGCATCTTCATTCAAGCTACTGCATGTTAAATCTGGGGTCTGCATCATTATTACAGGTGAGTAACACTTAACTTAAAATAAATAAGTAGGATTATATGCTTGTTTAAATCTGATGAATTTAATTTGTGCATAAGCTTTTTATTCTTCCTGCCTGAGTATATAAGAAATGAAATGAAAGTCAGATTCCCAAGGTTTAGATTGTTATAGTTTAGTTCAAAATTAAATAAAATCTGTTTGTTTAGATTTAGAGTAAAATTCAAATTTATAGAAATCAAATTTGAATTTTCTGTAACCTGGAAATCAGGTTACACAGAAAAATAATTAATATAGAGGAAAATTCAAATGTTATAATCTATTGTTTCAAGTTTACAAATAGGAACTAAAAGTGAATTTAAGAATTCTAAATCAAAAAAATTACAATTTAATATGCTGTAAACCAAGTGCAGAGAGGAACATACTGTATTTTACATTTTGTTAAGTGCATTTGATCCTTGCATTTGACTTGATTGAAATTACTTCTGGAGTTAGAGTTGCTCTCAAATATTATGGGAAAAATACTAAATTGGGTTATAATTAAATTTTGGAGATGAGATTTGGGGATATCTGTATGAATCCTAGTTTTTTTACTGGAAAAAAAAAATTAGTACAGCTGTTTCATCTATGATTCGAGTTCAAAAATCCTTTGAGTATAGATAGAGGATGTGTAGATGGAGCTATTGCCGGAGTTGGAACTGTGACGGTGGTCGGAGGAGATGGGTTGGAGCGTTGACAGGCTAGGCACTGGAAGAAGGAAAACTGTTCCAGGTTTTGTTTAAAAACTTGAATTCAAATTCAAGTTGTATTATGGGATTTTGAAGGTTGAAGGTGAATGAGGGGATTTTGGTAGATGGAGGATGGCCTGAGTTGATGGCCAGAGATGGCCGGAGTTGGGATGTGGATGCACAGGAGTGTTGTGCATGTTGGTGATGATGGTGGTGCAGTTTTAGTTGCAGGATTTTATTACAGTGATTGTCTCGGGAATTATGAGATTTGACTCGAAGCTGGAAGGCATGGGACTTGAAGTAAATAATAGGGTAACTCGGGTTTGTTAGTACTTCAGGTTTTAGAAGTGGGACAGAGTCTTATGTCCAGGTTTTAAAACAAATCAGGGAAAACTGTTTTTCTAGGTTTTTTAAAAAAAAAGTGAAAAGAAAATTGCAAACAAAATCTGGAAACAAGTTTAAATTTAGAATTTGAATTTGGATTCAATAAAGTTTTAAATTTCAGATTTTTGAGTTAATTTTGAAATGTTTTTAAACCCAAGTTTGGTTATAAACTTAAAAACAGAAACTGTCTTTCTGTTTAAAAATTTAAAAGTAAGTTCAAAAAAATAAAATTGGAAGATGAAATTCAATCTGAAAATATTTAAGCCTGAAACTTAGATATGAAATCAGTAATTTAAATCTGAAATTTGAAATCATTTTTGAATTCAAATTTAGGATGTTAAACTAAGTAGAAAACTGTTTTCTGTTTTAAATTGAAAAGTAAATTTAAAAAAAAATGCAACTGAAATTTTAAATAAAGTTTAATTATGGAAAACTGAATTTTTGAGTAGATGAATCTGAATTTAATTTAAATCTGGAATTTAAATTTAGTTTTTAAACCTTTTAAAGTATACAGTAACTTTGGTTTTAAATTTAAAACTATAAGTTTTAAATTTTATGGAAGAAGGTTTAAAATGAGGTTAAATTCAGTTTTAATCTGGAATTTGATTTTTATGACAGTTTTTAAATTTAATAAGTTAAATTTAAATTTGTTTTAACTATTTTTAGAAAGGGTTAAATAACTTGCATTTAAAATTTGAGATGAAAGAGTAAATAAAGTTTTAAATTTTAAGTTTGAATCTTGGATGAAATTTGAATCTTGTTTCAGTTTGAAATTTTAAAAGAAATTTTTAAATTTGAATTTGTGTTTGAAAAAAAAGTATTTAAATAACTTGTATAAAGAAGAATGTTCTTAAGGAAATTGGTTTCATTTAAATTATTTAATTAATTTAAATGGAATATTAATTATTTAATTAATTAATAATGTGGATATTTAATTAAGTAATTAATAATTTTTAAGTTAATTAAGATTTGAGATTAATTAATTAGGGTTAATTAATCTATAATTAAGGATGATTAATTAAATTTTAATTTATAATTAAGATTTATTTAATCAAGTGATTAATGATAATTAAGATTTTAATTAACACTTAATTAATTAATAATTAGAGATAAATTAAATGATAATTAAAGATTAATTAATTGATAATTATTAATGATTAATTAAAGTTAATTCTTAATTATGTAATTAAGAAATGTTAATGAAGGTCATTAACTTAAGGTTATTTAACAATTAATTAATATGATTAATTTTTGATAATTAATTAGATTAATTAATTAATAATAATCAATTGCTTAATTACTTAATGAAGTAATTAATGAATTAATTACTTAGTGTAATTAATTTAATTAATGTGGTTAGTTTAGATTAATTAAGTTTAATTAATTTAAACAATTGTCGATTAATTGATAATTACTTATGCAATTAATGAGATTGTAATTACTTAGGGAAGTAATTAAAAATTACTGAATGTAATTAAGGATATTTATTATAGAAGTAAATAAATTTAAATTACTTCGAAAATTCATTAAGTGATTAATGAAGATAATTAATTAAAGGTAATTAATTATGGGATGAGTAATTAAGTAGTTAATTACTGATTATTAACCATGGGTGATTAATATATATGGTTTTAAATTGTAGATTAATTACTTATGTTATTAATTTATATTTAGAGATTGATTAATTGTAGTTAGAAATCATTAATTAATTAATTAATGATGTAATTTGAATAGATTAATTAAGGTATGATTAATATTAAATGCTAATTACTTATTGTAATTAGAGATGGTTAATCAAAAAAAAATGATGATTAAGTGAAATGGATAATGAGATGATGAGTTATAAAATTGATTTGTTATCAATTGAAGATTAAGATAAGCAGGATTTTGATGATGAAGTAATTAATTTAATACATTTTAAATTAATTATAGAATGGAATGATCATTAGATAGTTGCTTATGTTTGATGATTGATATTGATTGCCATGTATGGTTTGTAATCTCAGTTATGAGATGAGTAGTGTATGTGATATGGATACATTGGTTGTTTTTGGATGATATTATAGATTACCTGTTTGGTATAAATTATCTGTTGTTAATGATAATGTTGAATTATCTACTGTATTGTGAATTATCTATCTGTTTATATCTAGATAATGGATTGAATTGTTTTAAACTTTAAAACAACTTGACCTTAAAAGCCACGCTTTGGATTTCGATGAGATCGGGATCGGGTTTCCATATCTGGATCCGAAAACCACATCGATTCCAAATAACGTTAGGTCGTTAACCCAAGTGGAGCGAGTGAAGACTCGAGGTGTAAGGGCTATACGTCAGTAAAACTCTGTGGGTGATTCCGTAATGAGTTTGACGGAATAGTACTTATAGATTCGAGATGGTGAATCAGAGTGCAAGGGTTATTGTCGTTAACTCTGAGGGTGATTCCAAAATGAGTGTAACGAGATAATGCCTTCGGTTTCGTTCGAACCCGGAACGAACTTGTATGGATTGAATGCTTTCAGAACATCGTCAGGTGGACGATGAGCATTCTAAGTGATATGTCCTATAAAGGTAATCGTAACCTCAATCCTCATCAACCAGGAATGGCTAAAACAGGGGAGGTGCAACAAAGCTTCGTGGGTAGCACCCACTTGAGAGCAAGATTTATCCCTGTCTAGAGGTCCCTTTATATTTTCGGCTTAGTGGTGCGGTTGCTGATCACAACTGCGGGGTTGTCTTGTTTGGAACTGTTCAGTAAGGAACGGGTCCGGCTTTGTGTTGCAGGGGATGAAGGGAGTAATCCTCGGTACGGTGATCTAGGCCACGTACTGTGACGGGCGGTACCCTAGTAGCCCAGCCATTGTATGGAATCCAAAATCCAATAAGTGCCAACGGTTTTGATTGTATTACCCACTTTTGTGGCTAGTAGCTGGAATTTAATCATGTAACAATTTCGGCTATTTTCTTATTTACTTGAGAACCCAAGACACTAATATAATATCATCGGATTTCCTATCAAATGTTTTGGTTAGCGTAAGGTAAAAACTTTTCCATGTTTATGTGTGGGAAGTCTTACGTGATACTTTTTCTTTTCAAAGGTTTTTCAAAGTTAAGAAACTTTAACCTGTTACTCACACCAGACCCATGTCTGACCCGGAGTTATTTCTGTTTTTCTATAACTCTTGGGTACTCAAATTTTTACGAGTAGCCAAGGGAATTCAGGTTAGGATTTGGATTAGCTTTGACGAATTGTGGAGGAGCAAATGGAGCAGGAGGCTTCTGCGTATAGTTATATAGTTTTCCGCTGTGTTGGTATCTCTGAGTTTTTCTGTATTATGTATTGAGTTGTAATAACTAGACAGGTGTTTATAACTGTCTAGTATGTGTTGTATATGTCTGTGTACTCTGATATTTGATGTATACTATGTAATAATTTATTATTAATATAATTTATTCGTTCCGCTGTTGAGATTCTTGTGTTGTTTCTTCTTTCTCTTCTTTCTTTTCTCTTTTCTATCCCTTTCTTTCTTAAAGATGATGCGATTTTCCGGGAATGGAAAGTCGGGTCGTCGCAGTTGGTATCAGAGCGTTAGGTGGAGTAAATACCTAGGCTCTGTAGTGGTGTCTATCTTGAGAGAGCGTATTTGTATTTTTAATATATATATATATATATATATATATATATATATATATATATATATATGTATAACTGGTTCTACCTATTTGTTGGATTACCTGTTCGGGTTTATCCAATATAGTTATAAAGGTAGATGGGGTAGAAGTGTGTGTAACACGACTACCATTGGTTGAAATTTGATGGATGAGGTTGGAAGTGTATTTGTCGAGACTGTAGACCTAATACCGTCTCGAGTGAATTCTGTAGTGATGAAGTACTTCAACGATCTCTGAAGGTAACTTGTAATGGTTCGGAGTTCATCCTTGAAGTGCATAATTGAGTTTGTATCTGTCGTTTGGGAAGAAGCAAGAAAGTGATGATATTTTGATATCCCAGGAAGTAGTAGTTGCGTGATGAGATGCAGTGACTATGAATATTTCCGAAGATGTTTCTTTGGAGTACGAGTAAGAAGTGAGTCTGCTAGGTGATGTGGCTGAGTTTAGCAGAGTGTTCTGAGTTGGTAAGGAGTCTTCTGGCTGAGTAATTTTTCTGAAGTGGAGTTCAGAGGCAGCAGAGTGGATCTGTTTCTCTGGTAAGTTGGCTAAGCCAGCATAAGCTATTCTGTTTGGTAGAGAGAGAGCAGTTTTCTTTGGATTTAGGCTGAGTTGATCGTAAAAGTGACTTGCAATAGTATGTTCTTTTGGATTATTGGAGATTGTCTGGATTTCTTCCAGGAAGTCAGGGTTTGTCTGCATCTAGAGATCGAGTTTTCGTTCCAGGATGGAATTGGTGGTTCAGTTTGTAGATAGATGATTCCTTGAGATAGAAGTTGGTGAAGTAGCTCAGGTTTCGGAGAAACATCTGAGTTTTCTTTATGCATATATGGAACCATATTTCTGTGCTGGGTTGTCTAGTCTGTGCTTGTGCTATTCTTCAGTATTTTCTTCTGTTTCGAATCAGAGTTGTGCAGCGGAAGCAGTTCGGGAATGTTTCTGTTCCGGATAAGGAGAAGTTGTTCTGTCTTCTGGTGTTGAGAAGTTGAGTGTGTATTCTTGGTTTTGGATTGGTCTTGAGAAGATCGTTGAATTGTTTTGATTCAGTCTGTTTCTAATGGAATCAGCATAGAGTTGAGCTGATCAGGATGGATGTTGGTAGCCCAGGATCGTCCGAAGAGTTTTTATGGATAAGAGGCAGAGAATTTGGATTTTGGAATCGGAGATTTGATTTGGGATAAGTTTTCTCTGATTCAAGGAGCTATAAATTTAGGAAGCTAGCTCCGTAGTGTTTTGGTTTCTTCTGTGATGGGTTGGATCAGTGTTTGGTTTTCTTGAGTTGAATTGCCAGCTTGGATAACTGGGATTCAGAGTGTTTTACGTATCTCTGAGGGAGTATTTGTTTGATATTTCTGGTTGTAGAACTAGCAGTTTAGGATGGTTTGGTTGTTGAGTCAGACTCGTTTGTAGTCTGATATTCTGTATAGAATTGTTGTTAGGAGCTCTATAGCTTGGTAGTATTGATTGTTTGGATTCTATAGAGCGAGTATCCCGAAATATATATATACCGGGGAAACTCGTGAAGTTTTATCCAAAATTCTTTTGGATAATTATATTTGTTTTGATGGTGTGAATTGGTTGCTTTGGTTGTCAGCATATGATTAACATATGCTGTGTTTTAAAATAAAATCTGTAAATAGATTGTTAAATTACCTTTGTTTTAAATTTCGGGGACGAAATTCTTTTAAGGGGGAAGGATTGTAATATCCCGGAATTTTGGACAATTTAAATTTAATAATCTGGGTTTAAATTTAAATTGAATTGATAAATTTGATTTGATTTAATAATCTTCTTTAGTTAAATATTTAATTTGTGAAATTATTTTTAATGAGTTAGTAAATTTTTTTCTATTTAATAATGTATATGTTTTTGTATATATTTTTAAATAGACAAGTTGATTTTTATTTAAATTGGTATAGCATAGTTTTAATGTTTTGAAAATAGGAATTGAGATTTATTTTTGATTTAAGCTTTTCAAAGATATTTAATAAAATAACTATATGTTTTTAAATATGAGAAAAATGTTTTAATTGGTTTAAAATTTATTTTTGACTTAAAGTTTGGATATTTAAAATAAGTTACAAAATGTTTGTGTTAATTCTTTTTAAATGTTTTTTTTGATTTGTTAATTTAATTTGAAATTTAAAATACAATATGAAACATGTATTCATATAAGTTATAACATCTTTCATAAATTTATTTTAATTGTTTAAAGGTATAAGAACTAATTAATTTAATTTAAACATTCATTAACACTTAATTAAATAACTAATCATTTAAAAATGACATGTGTAAGTAATTTAAAATATAAGTTTACATGTGTTAACATCTTAGACAAGTGTCATGTTGTCATTTTGTTTTCTTTAATTTTAATTAAATCATAAATTAGATTATAAAACATTGCATATACTCATTCTTTCATTCTTTCTCTTTTATTTCATTCTAAAAAGAAATTTAAAAATCTGAAACCTCTTTTCATAATTCATGCTTCTGTAATTAACATGCATTCAAACTCCTCTTTCTCAAAGTACAAATTTGCATTTCTCAAAATGAAACCTACATTACAATCAAGCCTGTAGCTCCTCAATATGAAAAAAATACAAACCTGCATGTGTGTAAACTAAAGCATGCATTCTATTCAAGCAATCAACCTGCATTTCATTTGCAAGCATGAAGCCTGCATATATTCAAAGACAATCTAGGATTTATCACTTCAATTTCAAGTTTGAGGACATGCATGCAACAAAACTAGAAGGTCTGCATATTAAATCTGGGAAAAAGGCTTTAAAGTAGGAAGTACTGCATGAATCTTCAAACTGGAAGCATGTATTCAAAAAGCAACCTGCATTTCAACTGGAAATTTGCATCTTCATTCAAGCTACTGCATGTTAAATCTGGGGTCTGCATCATTATTACAGGTGAGTAACACTTAACTTAAAATAAATAAGTAGGATTATATGCTTGTTTAAATCTGATGAATTTAATTTGTGCAAAGCTTTTTATTCCTCCTGCCTGAGTATATAAGAAATGAAATGAAAGTCAGATTCCCAAGGTTTAGATTGTTATAGTTTAGTTCAAAATTAAATAAAATCTGTTTGTTTAGATTTAGAGTAAAATTCAAATTTATAGAAATCAAATTTGAATTTTATGTAACCTGAAAATCAGGTTACACAGAAAAATAATTAATATAGAGGAAAATTCAAATGTTATAATCTATTGTTTCAAGTTTACAAATAGGAACTATAAGTGAATTTAAGAATTCTAAATCAAAAAAATTACAATTTAATATGCTGTAAACCAAGTGCAGAGAGGAACATACTATATTTTACATTTTGTTAAGTGCATTTGATCCTTGCATTTGACTTGATTGAAATTACTTCTGGAGTTAGAGTTGCTCTCAAATATTATGGGAAAAATACTAAATTGGGTTATAATTAAATTTTGGAGATGAGATTTGGGGATATCTGTATGAACCCTAGTTTTTTTACTGGAAAAAAAAATTAGTACTGCTGTTTCATCTATGATTCGAGTTCAAAAATCCTTTGAGTATAGATAGAGGATGTGTAGATGGAGCTATTGCCGGAGTTGGAAGTGTGACGGTGGTCGGAGGAGATGGGTTAAAGCGTTGACAGGCTGGCACTGGAAGAAGGAAAACTGTTCCAGGTTTTGTTTAAAAACTTGAATTCAAATTCAAGTTGTATTATGGGATTTTGAAGGTTGAAGGTGAATGAGGGGATTTTGGTAGATGGAGGATGGCCTGAGTTGATGGCCAGAGATGGCCGGAGTTGGGATGTGGATGCACAGGAGTGTTGTGCATGTTGGTGATGATGGTGGTGCAGTTTTAGTTGCAGGATTTTATTACAGTGATTGTCTCGGGCATTATGAGATTTGACTCGAAGCTGGAAGGCATGGGACTCGAAGTAAATAATAGGGTAACTCGGGTTTGTTAGTACTTCAGGTTTCAGAAGTGGGACAGAGTCTTATGTCCAGGTTTTAAAACAAATCAGGGAAAACTGTTTTTCTAGGTTTTTAAAAAAAAAAGTGAAAAGAAAATTGCAAACAAAATCTGGAAACAAGTTTAAATTTAGAATTTGAATTTGAATTCAATAAAGTTTTAAATTTCAGATTTTTGAGTTAATTTTGAAATGTTTTTAAACCCAAGTTTGGTTATAAACTTAAAAATAGAAACTGTCTTTCTGTTTAAAAATTTAAAAGTAAGTTCAAAAAAAAAAAGGAAGATGAAATTCAATCTGAAAATATTTAAGCCTGAAACTTAGATATGAAATCAGTAATTTAAATCTGAAATTTGAAATCATTTTTGAATTCAAATTTAGGATGTTAAACTAAGTAGAAAACTGTTTTCTGTTTTAAATTGAAAAGTAAATTTAAAAAAAAATGCAACTGAAATTTTAAATAAAGTTTAATTATGGAAAACTGAATTTTTGAGTAGATGAATCTGAATTTAATTTAAATCTGGAATTTAAATTTAGTTTTTAAACCTTTTAAAGTATACAGTAACTTTGGTTTTAAATTTAAAACTATAAGTTTTAAATTTTATGGAAGAAGGTTTAAAATGAGGTTAAATTCAGTTTTAATCTGGAATTTGATTTTTATGACAGTTTTCAAATTTAATAAGTTAAATTTAAATTTGTTTTAACTATTTTTAGAAAGGGTTAAATAACTTGCATTTAAAATTTGAGATGAAAGAGTAAATAAAGTTTTAAATTTTAAGTTTGAATCTTGGATGAAATTTGAATCTTTTTTCAGTTTGAAATTTTAAAAGAAATTTTTAATTTTGAATCTGTGTTTGAAAAAAAGTATTTAAATAACTTGTATAAAGAAGAATGTTCTTAAGGAAATTGGTTTTGTTTAAATTATTTAATTAATTTAAATGGAACATTAATTATTTAATTAATTAATAATGTGGATATTTAATTAAGTAATTAATAATTTTTAAGTTAATTAAGATTTGAGATTAATTAATTAGGGTTAATTAATCTATAATTAAGGATGATTAATTAAATTTTAATTTATAATTAAGATTTATTTAATCAAGTGATTAATGATAATTAAGATTTTAATTAACACTTAATTAATCAATAATTAGAGATAAATTAAATGATAATTAAAGATTAATTAATTGATAATTAATAATGATTAATTAAAGTTAATTCTTAATTATTTAATTAAGAAATGTTAATGAAGGTCATTAACTTAAGGTTATTTAACAATTAATTAATATGATTAATTTTTGATAATTAATTAGATTAATTAATTAATAATAATCAATTGCTTAATTACTTAATGAAGTAATTAATGAATTAATTACTTAGTGTAATTAATTTAATTAATGTGATTAGTTTAGATTAATTAAGTTTAATTAATTTAAATAATTGTGGATTAATTGATAATTACTTATGCAATTAATGAGAATGTAATTACTTAGGGAAGTAATTAAAAATTACTGAATGTAATTAAGGATATTTATTATAGAAGTAATTTAAATTTAAATTACTTTGAAAATTTATCAAGTGATTAATGAAGATAATTAATTAAAGGTAATTAATTATGGGATGAGTAATTAAGTAGTTAATTACTGATTATTAATCATGGGTGATTAGTATATATGGTTTTAAATTGTAGATTAATTACTTATGTAATTAATTTATATTTAGAGATTGATTAATTGTAGTTAGAAATCATTAATTAATTAATTAATGATGTAATTGGAATTGATTAATTAAGGTATGATTAATATTAAATGCTAATTACTTATTGTAATTAGAGATGGTTAATCAAAAAATAATAATGATTAAGTGAAATGGATAATGAGATGATGAGTTATAAAATTGATTTGTTATCAATTGAAGATTAAGATAAGCAGGATTTTGATGATGAAGTAATTAATTTAATTCATTTTAAATTAATTAGAGATTAAGTAATTAATTTAATACATTTTAAATTAATTATAGAATGGAATTATCATTAGATAGTTGCTTATGTTTGATGATTGGTATTGATTACCATGTATGGTTTGTAATCTCAGTTATGAGATGAGTAGTGTATGTGATATGGATACATTGGTTGTTTTTGGATGATATTATAGATTACCTGTTTGGTATAAATTATCTGTTGTTAATGATAATGTTGAATTATCTACTGTATTATGAATTATCTATCTGTGTATATCTAGATAATGGATTGAATTGTTTTAAACTTTAAAACAACTTGACCTTAAAAGACACGCTTTGGATTTCGATGAGACCGGGATCGGGTTTCCATATCTTGATCCGAAAACCACATCGATTCCAAATAACGTTAGGTCCTTAACCCAAGTGGAGCGAGTGAAGACTCGAGGTGTAAGGGCTATACGTCAGTATAACTCTGTCGGTGATTCTGTAATGAGTTTTACGGAATAGTACTTATAGATTCGAGATGGTGAATCAGAGTGCAAGGGTTATTGTCGTTAACTCTGAGGGTGATTCCAAAATGAGTGTAGTGAGATAATGCCTTCGGTTTCGTTCGAACCCGGAACAAACTTGTATGGATTGAATGCTTTCAGAACATCGTCAGGTGGACGATGAGCATTCTAAGTGATATGTCCTATAAAGGTAATCGTAACCTCAAGCCTCATCAACCGGGAATGGCTAAAACAGGGAAGGTGCAACAAAGCTTCGTGGGTAGCACCCACTTGAGAGCAAGATTTATCCCTGTCTAGAGGTCCCTTTATATTTTCGGCTTAGTGGTGCGGTTGCTGATCACAACTGTGTGGTTGTGTTGTTTGGAACTGTTCAATAAGGAACGGGTCCGGCTTTGTGTTGCAGGGGATGAAGGGAGTAATCCTCGGTACGGTGATCTAGGCCACGTACTGTGACGGGCGGTACCCTAGTAGCCCAGCCATTGTATGGAATCCAAAATCCAATAAGTGCCAACGGTTTTGATTGTATTACCCACTTTTGTGGCTAGTAGCTAGAATTTAATCATGTAACAATTTCGGCTATTTTCTTATTTACTTGAGAACCCTAGACATTACTATAATATCTACGGATTTCCTATCAAATGTTTTGGTTAGCGTAAGGTAAAAACTTTTCCATGTTTATGTGTGGGAAGTCTTACGTGATACTTTTTCTTTTCAAAGGTTTTTCAAAGTTAAGCAACTTTAACCTGTTACTCACACCAGACCCATGTCTGACCCGGAGTTATTTCTGTTTTTTTATAACTCTTGGGTACTCAAATTTTTACGAGTAGCCAAGGGAATTCAGGTTAGGATTTGGATTAGCTTTGACGAATTGTGGAGGAGCAAATGGAGCAGGAGGCTTCTGCAAATAGTTATATAGTTTTCCGATGTGTTGGTATCTCTGAGTTTTTCTGTATTATGTATTGAGTTGTAATAACTAGATAGGTGTTTATAACTGTCTAGTATGTGTTGTATATGTCTGTGTACTCTGATATTTGATGTATACTATGTAATACTTTGTTATTAATATAATTTATTCGTTCCGCTGTTGAGATTCTTGTGTTGTTTCTTCTTTCTCTTCTTTCTTTTCTCTTTTCTATCCCTTTCTTTCTTAAAGATGATGCGATTTTCCGGGAGTGGAAAGTCGGGTCGTCGCAATAGCTTTGGTTTTAGGCAAAAACTAAGCATATATAGTAGATTTAATTACATAATTACTTTCGCTTGAGCTTGAATTTCTTTCCCTTTGACTCGGGTGCCGTTGAAACTTTGGAACTCCCCTATTCGTTATGAAATCCACTTTTGTCATCCCGCGTCCAAATTCTTCTTGATTTTGGTGTATCTAATAACTCCATTTCGAATCATCTCTATAATAACTCGATGGTTCCGCCAATCTGTGAATGATTTTTAAAGGGGTGAAACTCCTTTACAATTGGCATTGATTTATCAAAGATTTCTGTATCCTCGGTTTACCATGCTATCTATCTCCTGCTATGCCCGAATTCTATCTCTGGCAATTGAATGTCGATTTGCCTCAGAATTCCACATTGATCTAATTCTTGAAGTAATGGTCGACCAGGTTAAGTTTGCCCACGATTTTTATAAACTTATCCATCTTCCTATTTTGTTATTTAGTAATCTTATCTTTGTTTTGAACCTATCTTCAAATCAAAATTCTTTTTAATTTGAGTCCATCAAATTTGAATCTCTATCCTTGCTTAGAAATACAATCTTGTATCATCGAACGAGGAAGTGTATTTGTAAAGTCATATAAAAAATGTTATATATATATATATATATATATATATTGTGTTGTTTTAGTTGTTGATGTTGATTGGGTTTTCGATCGACTCGTCTGATCAGTGCTATCGATAGGATTTCCAAATAACTTAAACAGAGCAAACCGACAAAATATTGTTTTCAAAATTTGGTAAATGTAATATATTTTGTATGATTATATTTATATAAGTATAAACCTTTCTGGAATTTAATTGTTAATAACCAAAATGATGTTATTTGATTTTTCATTTATTGTTTTGTAAACCATTGATTCTACCAACATATAAATAAATGAAATTAAAAAACATGGTTTATAAATCGATTTGGAATTTAAATGAATTTAAATTAGAATTTAAGAATAAATTTTCGATGAGTCTAAACTTTGGTTTAAAAGTTTTAAAATGCACATTATTTAAATTATTTTTGAAATAGAAATCGTTTTCGAAGAACTTTTAAATGTTTAAATCAGTACACTTCACTTTTGTCGCTGGAAAATAATTTCGATGATGGCGGCCGCATCATCGACATTCATTTTCGAGTCTCGAAGTAGAGAGGCCTTGGTGGCTTTGCTGCACTTTTGTTTTGGGAAAATAAATTGATTTAAATTCTTGAGTATGACTTGATTCATTATAGGTATATGATTATAGATTTGATTTGATATATACTGTATATTAATCTCAAAACGGTTTGAAGTTAATTGGAAATTTAATTCTTAAATTTATGTTAAAGTTGATTTTAATTTTAAAACGATACCAAAATTTTGAATAAATAATTAAAATTGAAGTAATTTAGTTGGGGGAAAGGTTACTTGTATAATGCCCAATTTCATTCTAATATAACTTACCTAAATTATTCAGAAGTTGAATATGTAATTATATAATATATAATATAAATGATTTTATAAATAAAATTGAGTGGTTATAGTAAATTTTTTACACTTAAATTTTAATTATAAAGTGTTAATAGAGATAAATAGAATAATAAGTTGATTGAATAGTAAGTGAGACAAATTAAATAAAATTTTGATTTAAAGAAACCTTTTTGTATCGAATATTTATAAATTGGAATTTATTCAACTTAATGAAATGCCTTGAATTTAAAATCAATTGTTAAATGTAAAAATAATTTAAATTAGAATTTATATGGTTTAAATTAATTGCTTTATTTTGTATTTCAATCTATTTTTCTTTTTGGTTTTTTCTATTCTCCTACCTCCTTCCTTTTTGGGGACAAAGTTTTGAATGGAGGAGACTGTAACGACCCATAAATTTTAATGGTTTTATTATATTAACTGGAATTTTGAAATATGAACTTGATATTTGGAATACGTCTACTTTAACATAGAAAATGGTAAATTTTCATCTGATAATATGAAAGTTTATTTTATTGTGTAATTTTATTTTAATTAAATCAATTAATATTTGATGATAAACCAGAATATTTATCGATAGAAAAACTGTAAATCAGCTTCTGAGTGAGACATCATATTTCGTTTCCTCAAATTCTGACTTCTATTGCTCCGTTTATCTTATTTCTAGCATTTTTAACAGATCTCCGGTACCGATTATCAAATTTTGACAGGACGATCGTACCACAGATATCTATATACCATTTTGATCGTCTCACCGTGTCGAACTCTGTGGTATATTCAATTCTGTGCTTTGAAGTCCGGTATGCAAAGGAATCCACGAAAATAGTAACCGTATCGGTACCGGTTTTGTACAATTTGTTTTCCCATAAACTTTCAGCCATTTACCCTTTTTCTATTCATAATGGTAACCTCTGTCCTTTACTATTCTACCTTTAACTCATGCATGCCTCTTTCTATTCCTTTTGGTAATATGTTTTGATTTTTCAGTTTTGGTACTATTCATTCAAAAAGCAAATGTATACAGTAAGCTTTGCCTATAGCTTTTGCAATTTTCTTTTCCATTGAAAACTTTGTCGTACTTCTCAATAGCTCACCACATCTCCACCTTTCACCTTGCCTGGCTTTCTGTCGCAAACAGCACGCCGAGCCAACCCAATCAGAGCAGCGACCCATACGAGCTGCTTGGGCCATCATCCCTCCCATCTCCTGCCACTGCCTCACTCGACCGTGCCGCCCCTCGAGCTTCCACTTTATTCTTTTGCTTAGGTAATATATATTTTATTTAAAGATTGATTTTAATTGTAATGTGTGAATATGTGTGTGAGTTATATGAATATATATATATATATATATATATATATATATGTTAATGAGAGTGTTGAATAGTATATTAACAAATTCTGTTGTGTTACTGAAATATATATATATATATATATATATATATATGGATTGGTACTATATACAGAGGTTGTAGTATTATATAGGTATTTGTATGATGTTATATATAGATTTATATAAACTATACGTATGCTAGTTCGCATATATTTATATAAGTTCAATATGATAGATAGCTTATGGATGCTTATCATTTTCAAAACCAAATCCTGTACTCAAGGAAAAAATGGCTGCTGCTTCTCGTCTTCATTCTCAAAAGTTTTTCAATTCGTATTCAATTCGTAATTTCGATCAAGTGGCTTCTATCGATTCGTCTCTTAATCGTGTTCCTTCTCTTTTTCGTTCCTACGCTCAAATGGTTAAAGATTGTCCTTCATTCGAAAAAATTGGATCTTTACAGTCGAATAAGAAAAAGAAATGGATCGATTCTAGAATTAACAAGAACTTCTATTATAGATGTGGAGATAAAAATCACTTTGCTTCTCAATGCCGTTATCCTATTCGTTGTTTTTCTTGCAGGAAATTTAGGCACAAGAGGAATAGTTGTTCGTTTAATCCTGGTTCTAATTCGAATGTTTCTTCAATTACTCTTGTAGAGCATGGCTTCAAATTTGTGTTAAAATGCATGTTATTGAAAGGGATTCTTCTTGATTATCTTTGGCAGAGCAGGTTTGAAGGTATCAAGTTTCTTGAAGACATGCTATATCACTTCAACATTGTTAATTCTCCTAATATCGGTTTGGGTTATGAAGCAAAATTTGGCGATCCATAGTTGTTCTTTAGAAAAATGGATTTTTCTTCTTATCAGGATGTCTCTGCTTCTGTGTTGGTTGAAAATGGATTCAATTTTGTTTTAAAATTCATTCTGCAGAAAGTAGTTTTATTAGATCATCTTTGGCAAAAAAGAATCGAAGGCATTAAGCTTTTGGAAGACCTTTTAACCCATTTCAACGTTATTAATTCTCCTAATATTGGAAAGGGTTATTAGGATAAATTCGGTTTTTCAGAGGCATTCTTTGATAAATCTGTTTCTTTTCTAAGTTTATAGTGGATAATCTGGATTTTGCATTTAAAGAGAAAAGCATTGTTGATGAAAATGAAGGGAGTGAAGGTTCTTCATCTTTCGACCTATCTTGTTTGATCCAGACGTTGCTTCTTGTAAAGGCGATTTTCTTCTTCTAAGTTGTAGTTTCATTCAAGTAGTGGTTTCAAGCAGTAATATTTCTATTAGGGAGGATGATCTAAGCAGTGGGTTCACTCAAGTTAAATCCAAAAAAGGTAAATCACTTTCTCAATGTTTGGAAACATTTCAGATTTGTACTTCCAACAAATTCACTTGTTTGAATTCTGAATCTGCCCAGAAATTTTTGCTAAGTCTGATGATTTTCTACAATCTAATAAGGATATTGTTTGTGAAGATCATGCTGTTAAAAGTATGGGTAGAAATGTGGTTGTCAGACCTCGTCAGTCAGTGTTTGATAGTTGTATCGATCTAGATCATGACTTTCTCCTTCCAGTTAGTGATCCGGAGATTAGTTGCTGTATTGATCGGTGCTCGAATTTTGTTGATGATTTTAGATTAACAGAGTTGGATAATGAAATATCTATGGTTATTGACTCCATGTCTAGGACAGTTAGTCCTGATTTTAGTAACTGGGTTAATGAGAGTAACTAGGTTGATGAATTTTTGGTATTGCTTGATGTGTCTTCAATCATGTAGGAGTTGATTCCTGAAGGTGACAATTTGTTACATCAGATAGGAGATTTTCATGATTGGTTTCTAACATCAGATAGTCTCACTGATGAAGAAGTAGTATCAATGATGGAACAACATATTTTTATTGACGAATTGATGTCAGAGAATCATTTGGATTCGTTTGTGCATGATGCACAGAGTCTGCAAACTGTTGAGGCTCAAAATTTGCTCTTGACTGGAATTAGAAAGTCTGTGTTTTGTTCAAAAGAGAGGAAGGATTCTTCGATAGTTTGGGTGATTTTTTGCTTGACCATCTGGTAGTGATTGATTTTGGAGTTCTTAAAGACCCTTCATCTATTGTTGGGGATGAGTTGTGTAACAGCCCGCAAATCCATACCCCTTGAGTCAACACTATTCTACAACAATCAACTCAAGTTGCACAGAAATACGAACCATTTGGGTTTAAGAAGAAGAGGTAGAAGAAGACAAAATAAAATCAACATCAGAATCTAACCATCGCAGCGGAGTAAAATATAATAGATAATAAATAGTCTTTACTCAAAATCAAATTATCTGTTTACATACTACATCATCAAAGTACATCACTCACAGCTCAACATCAATATCATACAAATGGATACATAGCAACTCAATACAATGGAAAATATATATAAACAAGTACATTGTACGTATCGTCAATCCAGCTCGTCTCCTGAGCTCCATAGCATCCTATCCTGTATACTATAATACTCGGTCTGACCCGAGAATTACAGTTAAATAATACCCGAGTCAGTCTGGGATACCAGCGTGAGAAAATCATACCCAATTGATTTTTAAAGTTTCAAAATCCTTTGAAAACAAAAGCATCTCGTAAGACCACGCCACAAATAAACATGTCGGGTTTTTACCTTACGATAGCTAAAACAATTTTTATAGAAATCCTCTGATATTATAATTGGGTCGATATACAAATACTTATAAAATAGCCGAAATTGTTACATGATTAAATTCCAGCTACTAGCCACCGAAGTGGGTAATACAAACCAAAACTCGTACAAGGCTCGTAGGGAAAATGGATTTCCAACAATGACTAGGCACTGGGGTACCACCTGTCACAGTACGGGGCCTAGATCACCGTACCGAGGATTACTCCCTTCATCCCCTGCAACACAAGGCCGGAACCATTCCTTACTGAACAGTCCCGAACAAGATAAACCCCGTGGTTGGCGCGACCAACCATCCACTAAGCCGAAATATATAAGGGACATCTAGACAGGGGAATTATCTTGTCCTGCTTGGGCATGACCCACCTAACCTTGCTGCATATCCCCTGATTTTCAGTCATTCCCATTTGATGAGGCTTGAGGCTAAGCGTTACCTTTAGAACGTTTTCACTTAGAATGCCCATCGCCCACCTGACGATGTTTCGCAAGCATTCATCCATACAAGTCCGTCCCGGGTTCGAACGGAACCGAAGGCACTATTCCTACTACATCCATTTTGGAAATATCCTCAGGATTAGTAGCGACTAGCCCTTGCACTTCACTGTTCCATCTTCGACTCCGAACACGTTTTTCGCACGAAACGTACAAACCGGATCGAAGTGGTTTTCGAGAAATAAATCTCGATCCCGGTCTCTTCGAAACGATCAACGCAGTTGGCCAATATTGATAGTCAGTTATTTAACTATCAATTAATATTCTCAATCAACCATCAACCAATAAATAATTTTCCCGAATTATTTGTTACCCTCAAAAATATCTTCACAAGATATATTTCCACTTTTCAAACCCTTTTGAAAACAGTTTTAATACTATCTTCCTTTCTCAGAATCAATTTCCTAAATAGTTTCTATTTCCACTGAAATCGCCAAGCACAAAACTTAAGATTTTTAAAATAATTTAAAACACTTTACTTTGAAATATATTTCAAAACATTCATTTAAAATAAAACTACTTCAATAATTTATTAAAAATACATACTATATGATTTTTGAAAATAAAGTTACTTTATAAAATATAAAACTAGGTTTTCACTCTTAAAAATAAAATACTAAGTCACATTTTTAAATAGTTAGTACAATAATAGATTTGAAAAATATTTACTTATGAATTTTAAACATTCATAAATAATAAAATTTCTAAAATATGCTTTTTAAAACCACATTGAACTTTTATCTTATATTTACATTTTCTTAAAAAAAACATACTTGGCTATCCAGGGAAATATACTCCCCTTCACATTCTTCTTGAAATTCTAATTTCTATCACTTGAATCAATTTCCAAATTGAATTCCAATTTTCTTCCTTTCTATTTCAAAATCCATTAATTTTAGATTTTGTTTCCTTAATTATGAGTTAAATTTCTTTTAACTGAAAATACCAATTCTTAGATTTCTCAAGTTACTTCTTATTCTTTAAATAAATTTAAACTCTAAAGTTTAAAATAATTCTTTATTCCTTTAATTAATATAGCTTGAGTTTACAATTTATAAATTTCTGTTTTATTCAAAATTCTTTTCATACTCGAAATTATTTATTAGTATTTTAATACTACTCCTATTTCTTTTCCATTCGTTCTTAATTCATTCAAGTTTTCTATACTTATTTCGCTTACAAATTCACTTCTTTATTTTCTTTCCAAAATCCAATTTATATATTTTTGGTAATTCATTTTACCCAAATATATCCAATCAACCATAGCATTCAATATTCCCACATAATTCATCATAGAATATCAAATAATCACAACAGAGAATATTGAATAATTTAAATAAATATGAGGGGTCCAGTTGGATCCCTCCAACCTGTTTTCCCTGCATCCACAAATGTTAGCACAATATAATATGTCAATTCCAAAATATCATACTATATCACATCTATCAATTCAACCATTCAAACAATTATTTAAATTTATTCATTTAAATTTAAATTTAAACTGAGTGAGATTAACTCACCTTTGCATTTGTTTGTCGTCCACTTCAAAATTCCCTTGGTTTTTCTCGATTTATAATCTTAAATAAATATTAGATGATTTATTAATATTCAACCAATTCGAATAATTAATTTGCATTTGATAAAGTTAATTTAAATAAATTTTATTCAATCTAGTAATTGTTTTAAACTAAACCCCCTTTTTAATAAAATCATTTAGCAACTAAAAATAATCTATTGTTGATTCAAGACTCAAATTTTATATAGACCTTGTTTTCATCATAATTTTGACCTTGTAAACATCATAAAATTTATTAACATTTGAGATAAACATTAAACTTTATATATATATATATAAACTCGAATAGGGACGTGTAAAATTTTACTTATGAAATCGTTTCCAAATATATCTGCCATATATAAGTATCCTTAAACAGAGTTCCTGCTTTTTAAATCTTACAGTAAAAACATTTTCTCTTCTCTTTTTTTTAACTATATACTTATTTTGTTTTTTTCCAATTCTGCATTTTATCTCAAACTTAAATCGAAGAGAATAAGTTGCAAATACCTTTAGCTCAAACAAACCCTCCTTCCTTCATGACCACGGCCTCTCCAACATTGCATGCAAACCCAGATTCGCGAGCACCCCACTTTTGTCGCCTCGCAACTTCAAGCCGCCGCCAAAGATCCTACTATGCTGCCAAGCTTCGCGAACCATCGATGACTTCGCGACCTTCGACCCCACGGAGCTCGCGAGCTGCAGCTTCCATCGCGATAATTCGACAAGCCCTAGATCAAAGAAGTCGTGGCTCAAGTCGAACGCACTGCAGGCTCCTCATTCTCGAGCACTCGGCTCTTGCGATTTTGAAAAAAGGTAAAAGAATTTCGCAGGCCATATTTGCAAAAGAGGGAGACTTGATTTCGTTTTTTAAACGAAGGTGATAAGGAGGAGTGGGGTTTGATTTCGAATAGATAGCGAGATGAAAACGGTGATTTATTACTCTCGGCCATGATAATTTTTTTCTGATTTTATTTTCGAACGAGAATGAAGCATCTCGATTTTCTTTTTGAAAGAATGAGGAAGTGTGTTCGAGAAGGCAAAGGAAGCATGTTTGAAAAAAATATATCTAGCTATAGTAAGATGAGGGTTGACTGGTCAACACATATCCTTTCTATTCAAATTAAAATTTAAACCATCTCAAATAATTATTAAGCGTTTATACACCGTACACTCATACAACAACTCCGATCAATACGAAATTTGAAATCCAATAATAATTCAATATTACGGATCCAATGGAACTAGTTTCGTCGAATTCCGAGACTACGCCTCGGAAGGCTATTTTTAAATTCAATTTAAACGATATAAAATTTTAAAACTGAACAAACCACTGTTAATTTAAATTTTACAACTTCTATGATTTCCAGTGTTATCAATATAAATTTTACAAGCCTTCAACTTATCTTTAACAGGCTTAAAATTCCAGATTCACATTTTACCCAATTTCCAAAAATTAAATTCATCAATTAATTATCAAATAAATATTGATATTTGAAGATCAAGTTAAAATTAAACTTTTTAATAATCCAAATTGATTAAATATCCCGATTTAAATTGCTTTAAATTTCCGGGTCGTCACATGTTGGTTTTAGAGAAGCCTAGGTTTGACTGTGATACTTCGCACCTACCATTGAAAGATGCTGTCTTGGTTGCTTGTAATTCTAATTCTCACTCTTCTTTGTTGAAGAGAGGTAGACATAGAAAGTAAGTGGCTTCATATGGTTTTGTTCGTCGTAGTGATAGGCTACAGGGTAATCATCCTCAGTTCTCAGGTGAGTATCCTGATTCGAGTACCGTGAGCGGCACTACGAATTCAGGCTCAGGTTCGTTTTCTTGTTTGGGTAGTACTTTTTATTCTTGTGCACTAGGTAATTTGTCTTCTTTTGAATTTTGTCAGTTAGCTAATGACACTGCTTTCATTTTTACCGATATTGAGATAGATTGTGAATATATTAGAAATAAGGAACTTGATAGGGCTAGGTCTATTGGTTTATGAGGATCATTAGTTGGAATATTAGGGGTTTGAATGACTTAAATAAATGTGACAAGGTTAGAATCTTTTTTAAAGATTATTCTATAGACATTGCTCTCCTTCAAGAAACTAAAATTGATTGTCCTGATTTTCGTTTTTATAGAAGACTAGGTGGATATCATTTTAATAAATGGGTTTTTTTACCATCAGTTGGAAGGATAATTTCTTTAGATTACTTCAAAGTATATATAAACAACACTCTTTGCACATTATTCTAATTAATATTTCTGATAATTCATTTGTAAATATTTCTAATGTTTATGGGCCTAACTCTAAAATAGATAGAAGGACCTTATGGAATGAATGCCTTGAATTTAGATCTTTAGCGCTGGGTTCGTGGATATTGGGGGGAGATTTTAATGTTACTCGTTTTATAGGGGAGCGTGCTCCTCGAGAGGGTGACTATTTGGCTATGGAGGAATTTGACAACTTTATTATTAGTTCTAATTTGATTGAAATTCCTCTTTCTAATAGAGATTTCACTTGGACTAATAATAGGGATTTTCCTTCCATGACTCTTTTAGATAGGTTTTTTGTTAGTGATGAAATAGAGGATAATTTACCTATCTCTAGAGTGTCGGGTTTTCCCTACACTCTTTCAGACCATTGTCCTATTATATTAGATTGTGATCGCCATAGAGCCATTAGTAGATCTTTTAAATTTGAAAAAATGTGGTTGCTTGATCCTAGCTCATCTAATTTAATTATTAATAAATGGTTGTATATGAGTTTTTATAATATTAAATATAGAGATAATTCTGCAAAAGCTTTCGTTTTAAAGCTTAGAGATCTTAGGTATTCTCTCAAAATTTGGAATAAAAATATTTTTGGCAATATTAAAATTAAAAAGAAAATATTCTTAATGAGATGTTTAAATTAAACAAAATAGAAGAAATTAGACACCTAAATATTGGCGAGCGAAATGTTCTCAATAACTTGAAAGATGATCTTAACTCTATCCTTGAAAAAGAGGAAGTTATATGGAAACGAAGATCTAAAATTCAGTGGATAGATGAAGGCATAATAACACTAAATTCTTTCATAATATGGCTAATAGTAGAAAACTAGTAATACAATTAATTCGAATCTGATTAATAACGTAGAATTAGTTGACCAAAGAGATCTCAATAAGGCTTTCACTGATTATTATAAAGATATTTTTGGCAATAAAAATAAGCGTAGAATTATTGTTAGATGGTGTGATCTTTGTCTGTCTGTCTCTAATACTAATCTTTCTGATTTAAATATTCCTTTTACTGAAGATGAAATCCGTAAAGCCATTTTTGATTTACTGGGTGATAAATCCCCGGGTCCTAATGGTTTTCCTATTTTTTTCTATAAAACTTTTTGGGATATTTTAAAATCTAATCTGATTAGTATGTTTAATGATTTTTATAATGGAAATCTTCAATTAGGCAGATTTAATTTTGCTAATGTTATTTTATTACATAAGAAAGTGGGCGCTAATAATTTAAAAGATTTTAGACCCATTTTGTGACATCCTGAAATTTTTGGCAATATAAATTTAATAATCTGTGTTAAAAAATAAACTGATTTGATAATTTTTGATGATAAAATTTGAATTGATTTAATAATCTTCTTTAATAAATATTTAAATTGGTAGATTTTATCTTTTTAAAGCTAATAAATTATTTTATATTTATAATATATATATATATATATAATTGTATATATTGTAACAGATAAGCTTGGTTTGGAATTTATTAAATAAAGCAATTTTCTAATTCTAATTTATTTTTGGTAAATTGGAAATTTTGATTTAAATTTAACATTTAGCTTCTCAAAGCAATTTAATAAATAACTATACGGTTTGTAAATACTTAATGTAAATCTTATTTGTTTAAATTTATATTTAATTAGCTTAAATATGAATCTAAATTAGATTAACATGAAAGCTTTGTTTTATTTTCTTTAAAAAAAATATCTCTTGAAATTATATATATAAGAGTTTAAATTACAATTTACATATGATCTTAATATATTGAGTAATAGAAGTGATTTATAATCTCTTTTATAAATCATTTAAAATTTGTTAAATTTGTTATTTTCAAATAATAATTATAATACCTAGTTTTTATAAATATAAATAGATTTTTATGGAAATAGAATTGTTATTTTTAAATTTAATAAGAGTTATATATGCATATATATATATAACTTGATTTTTAAATTGGGTTTTATAATTTAATTTAAATTTGAATTTAATGTTTAGAAATTTAAAAGAATAGATACATACAAATATTAGAATAAGCTTTTATTTATAATTTGTTTTGTTTCATTTCTCTTGAAAAAAAAGGGAGAAATTTATTTATATATACATAAAAAGTAATAAAATAAGTGAAAAGCTTTTATAAACAATTTAAATTAAAATAAAATACTTAAATTACAAGTGTAAATTCCTTAAGATACCTAAATGACATGTGTTAAGTCATAAAATTAAACATTCTGACAAATGTTAAAATTAAGAACAAGTGTCCTATGAAATTTTCATTTTTTTCTTTTATTTTAATTAAATCAAAATTTTATTTATATATATTAGCACATTACTTCTCACTTTTATTCTTTTTTCTATTCTTCTTCATAACTTAAGAAATCTTCAACTGAAAGATCCGTAATCAACAATCAAACCCAAAATTTGAAATTCATTTGAAGATTTATTCAAAACAAAAAATTTTGCTCAAAACAAAATCCTGCAAATCCCCTCAAAAACCAATCTGAAACTAGTATTTCCTCTAACCAAAATAACCCAAAACTATCTGAATCATCTTCAAAACTGGAATGCAAATCATTAACTTGGTCATCAATTCTGCAACTCAAAAGCCTGCAGACCCCTTCACTTCTGTTTTGAAACAACAACCAAGCCTGCATTTTCTTTTTATCTGGAAGCATTGATGTAGTTGTAAATTAGGGAGCAAAGGCATTACATCAAAACAAGATTTAAGTTTACAAAACAAAGAAGCAACTCAAGTTCAAAGCTATTTTTAAGATCAAAAGCTGTTTCAAATAAAAGAGGAAAGCTCTGTTCTTTAATACTAGTGAGTAACATCACTTTTTTTAAAAATTAAGTATGAAACTAGTTGCTTATTTTACTTTAGAAATAACTGTGTTTGTATGCTATTTACAAGTTCATTACTGGTGTATATATATATGAATGTATGTAGTTGTGCATGTTGTTTTGTAATTTATTTTTCTGTATATAAGTTTCCAGGTTCTAGAATTGCTTAAAATTCCATTTCATTAATCTAAGTTGTGTTAAGATTTAAGATTCAATCAAAATGTGGTTGTTAACATAAGTTAAAGTTAAAATTTTATTTAATATATAAAAAACCTGTAATGTATCTGGAAAACAAAATATAACAGAACAAACCTTTTGTAAGAAAAATTTGATCATCCAGATTCATTAATTCAAGATTATAAATCGATTACATAAATTAAAACTTGAATTTCAAAACTAAAATCAAAATTTTTAGTTTGAATTGAGTATTTCTGGTTTGACCAGAAAAGATGTTTTGTTATGTAATTTTCGATCTAGGTGGTTGGGGTGGTCAACATCTTCTTTGGTGATGGAGTGGTGATAGGAGAATCAGGGAAAAATAGTAGGAAGTGGATCTATGCATTGAGGCGATGGTGGTTTTGAATTGAAGTTTTAAACCCTAGTTTTTCTGTTGATCAGAAAATTGATCATCGCGACATCTATATGTGACCGAGCTTTCCCATATTCAGGGAGAAGATAGTTGGAGTATGGAAGAGGTCGTGGCCGGAGGTGAAGCCACTCTGGTGGTCGGAATCATGTGATTGAGGTGTTTCCAGTCTGAGTTCATAAGCTCAATTTTGATTTTGGGCTTCTATAAATGGTTTCAAGGTCGAAATTGTGTTGGAAGATGATCGCTGACTTGCGTGTGCCGTTGCGAGTGGTCGTAGTTGGCGATAGTGTTGGTGCAGGTGCACGGAGGACTTGGAGTATCTGCTATGATTTGGGAAAGAAGGTACTCGAGTGTTTTACGAGTTGTTGCGTGTTTTTCTTGAAGCGTGCGGTTGTTTGTCTCGAAGTAGTTGTTGTGAGGACTCGGGTGTGTTGTTGTTACAGGTTTGTGTAAAACCTGTCAGTACTTAAGTTTTTAATGAATTCAAATGAAAATTACTCGAGTTTTACTCGAGTTATTTAGTGTTTTGCTCGGCTAGATTAGGTTAGGCTCGAGTGATTTATGTGTGGCTCGCTTTAGTTTTGTTACAGGCTAGAAAACCCTGTCCTGCTTTCTAAATTTAAACTGAAATTTAAAATATTAAGCAAGGGTTTAAAATATGTTTTAAATCTAATTTTAAATACTGGATTCAAGTTTAATTTGAATCTTAGCAGGAAATGTATGAAGTTTTTATATTCAAATTTGTTTAAATAACCTTAAAGGGGTTAAGTGTTTAAAGGTGTTTTTAAAAGGAATTTGAATTTAAATTGGAGTTTGAAATGTAAAGAAATGATTTAAGCAAAGTTTAAATCTGATTCAAATCTAAATTTGAATCTTTGTTTTAAAATAAATTTAATTTTTATAAATTTAAGTGTTTTTAACAATTTTGAATGACAAAGTAAAATTTAAATGTTTTGAATTTAAAGAGGAATTTGGTTTAAACTCTTGCAAAATTCCTTTTATAAGAGAAAGTATTCTTTATCATGTAAATTTAAAGTTTTTAAATTTTGTTGAAGATAAATTGGGTTTCATTTTAAAACTTGAATTTAAAATGAAATTTGAAATTAAATTTGCAAATGAATGTTTTCAAATATATTTGTGAATGATAATTTAACTATAGATAAGAAAAAGGTTTTATCTTAAAGTTAAATTAGAATTTAATGATTTGTGATTCATTTAATTATTAGGGTAATTAAATGGATAATTAATTTATTTAATAAATTAATGAAATGAATAATTACTTAACGTAATTAAGGGTCTTAAACTTAAAAGTTTAAGATTAATTATTCTTAGAATAATTAACTTGTAATTTAAGAATCATTAATTAATAATATTTGATTAATTAATGAATATTAATTAATCAAGTAATAAAGGATTAATTAAGTTACAGTTAACACTTAATTAATTAAATAATTAAGGGTTAATTAATGGGCTATTAATGGTTAATTAATTTGTAATCAAAAATAAGTTAATTGCTTTAGAAAAATAATTAATGAATTGTTAATTGTTAATGAAGGTTATTAATGAAGGATCATTTAATAATTAATTAATGTGATTAATTTTTAATAATTAATTAGATTAATTAATTTAAAGATAATCATTTGTGTAAATTGTTAAGTATAATTACTTATGGGAGTAATTAAGGAATTAATTACTCATTGTCATTAATTGAGTTTAATTTGATTAGATTAAGTTAATTAATTCAGTTTAATTAATTTAGTATAATCATTTGATGATTTGTGAAGAATAATTACTTAATGTAATTTTAATGAAGAGAAATTACTTAGGAAAGTAATTAATAGGTAATTACTGGATCTAATTAATTGAAGTGATTTGATGATGGAAGTAATTTGAGTATAATTATTTTGTAAAAATAATCAAGCGATTAATTAGAGATAATTAATTATGGAGTAATTAATTTATTTGGTGAAGTAATTAGGGGTAGTTAATTACTGAATGGGGTTAATCAAGGGTGATTAACAATCATGGTTTAATTGAAAATTTATTACTTAATGTAATTAATTTAAATAGAAGATGTAATTGAGATCATTAATTATTATAATTAATGATGGATTTATTTAGAAATAATTAATCAATGAAGGAATTAATTAATGTAATTAATTAAGAATCAATATACTTAATTTTAGTTAAATAATTTGCAAAGTAATTTAAAGGTTAATTACTGTGTTTGGTTAAGTATAATTAATTTGTGAAAATTAATTAATGGACAATTACTTTATGTAATTAAAGGTTAATTAATCAGAGGTGATTAATTAAAATGAATAATTGTTTAATGATTAATTGATTGATTGATAATTAATTAATAGTGATGTAAGCAAGTTTGGTAATGATGAAGTAATTAATTTAATTCGCTTTAAATTAATGATGTAATTAATTTAATTCATTCTAAATTAATTATATTTGGTGTGATTATTAATCATTGCTTACGTATGGATGGATGATATTGTTTGCCTTGAATAGTTTGAGATCTCAGATATAAGATAAATAATGCTGTGTGATATGGATGCATTGGTTGCATTGGGATGATAATAGGAATTATCTATTTGTGATTGATAATATGGATTATCTGTTGTGATGATGGTGATGATTATCTATTGTAGTATGTGAATTATCTATCTGTGTGTATATAGATAATTGAATTGTTTTAAACTTTAAAACAACTTAGCCTTAAAAGACACGCTTTGGGTTTCGATGAGACCCAGATCGGGTTTCCAGATTTGGATATCTGAAAACCACATCGATCCAAATTTACGATAGGTCGTGAATCTCAAGCGAAGAGTGAAGACTCGAGATGTAAGGACTATTCGTCATTAAAACTCTGAGGGTGATTCCAATACGAGTTTAACGGAGTAGTACTTTCAGATTCGAGATGAAGATTTAGAGTGCAAGGGTTATCGTCGTTAACTCTGAGGGTGATTTCAAAAGGAGAGTAACGAGATAATGCCTTCGGTTTCATTCGAACCCGGAACAAACTTGTATGGATTGAATGCTTTCAGAACATCGTTAGGTGGACGATGAGCATTCTAAGAGATGTGTTCTCTAAAGGTAATCGTAGCCTCAAGCCACATCAACCGAGAATGACTAAAACAAGGGAGATGCAGCAAGGCTAAGTGGGTCATGCCCAAGTAGGACGAGATTTTCCCCTGTCTAGAACTCCCTTTTTATTTCGGCTGTGTGGGCAGTTGGAACGTACGCCAACTGCGGGGTTGTCTTATATTCAGGACTGTCCAGTAAGGGATGGTTCTGGCTTTGTTTTGCAGGGGATTGGGAGTGATCCTCGGTACGGTGATCTAGGCCCCATACTGTGACGGGCGGTACCCCAATAGCCCTGCCATTGTATGGAATCCAAAATCCAATAAGTGCCAACGGTTTTGATTGTATTACCCACTTTTGTGGCTAGTAGCTGGAATTTAGTCATGTAACAATTTGGGCTATTTCATATTTAATTGAAAACCCTAGACCTATTATAATATCACTGGATTTCCTACCAAATGTTTTGGTTAGCGTAAGGTAAAAAAATTTCCATGTTTATGTGTGGGAAGTCTTACGTGATACCTTTCTTTTCAAAGGTTTTTCAAAGTTAAGCAACCTTAACCTGTTACTCACACCAGACCTATGTCTGACCCAGAGTTTATCTTCTGTTTTCTTAAACTCTTGGGTACTCAAATTTTTACGAGTAGCTAAGGATTCAGGTTAGGTTTGACGAATGCTGGAGGAGAAATGGAGCAGGAGGCTTCTGCGATATAGTTATATATAGTGTTCCGCTGTGTTGGTTTCTCTGAGAAGTTTCCTTGTATTGTATTGAGTTGTATTGAGTTGTATAACTAGACAGGTGTTTATAACTGTGTAGTATGTGATGTAATGATGTGTAACTCTGATTGTGTTGTATACTATGTAATATTTATGTTATTAATATAACTTATTCGTTCCGATGTTGAGATTCTGATTTTTTTTCTTCTTTCTTCTTTTTTCTTTCTCTTTTCTATCCCTTTCTTTCTTCAAGATGATGTGATTTTCTATGGTGAGAAAGTTTGGTCGTCTCACATTTCATTAATTTTTGCTCCGTTAAAAATTTTTCTAAAGTTTTAGCTAATAGACTTAACATTAAAATGAATGATCTTATTGACTGATCACAATCAGCATTCATAAAAGGTGGAAATATCACAGATGGTGTGGCTGTAGCTCAAGATTATATTGGTCATTGTTGTAAGAATAACATTACTCGTGCTATTTTAAAACTAGAGTTCGCTAAAGCTTTTGGTTCAGTTGATTGGGATTTTCTTGTAGATATTTTTCATACTAGAGGTTTTAGTAATAGATGTATTAACTGGATCATGAATTTGCTTAAAACTGGTAACTCTAGCACTATGGTAAATTGTATTTTAGGTAATAAAATTCAATCTAAGAGAGGTTTAAGGCAAGGGGACCCTTTATCGCCCCTTTTGTTTAACTTAGTTGCTGATGTTTTTTCTAAGATTATTAAAAAAGAAATTGGTAATGGTTCTTTGGGTAATATAAGTAATGATATATCGAATTATGGTGTATCAGTCCTACAATTTGCTGATGATACTTTGATTTTTTTTCCTCTCATCTTCCTAGACACATAATTGCTCTTAAGTTTATTCTATATAGTTTTGAGCTTTTATCGAGTTTAAAAATAAATTTTGATAAAAGTTCTGTTTTAGTTTTAAATGATTTTGAAAAAGTTGAGAATTTACTTGCTAATACACTAAATTGTAATATTATGAATTTTCCGTTTGACTATCTGTGTTTTGTTATCAGACCTACAAAACTTAAAAATGAAGATTAGTTAATAATCATAGATAAGATCAAAATTAGGTTTTCTAACTGGAATTGGAGATTTCTTTCTAGAGCAGGTAGATTGGTTTTAATTAATTCTGTTTTATTAGCTCTCCCAATTTATTTGATGTCTATGCATCTCTTTCCAAATTGGGTGATGGATAAAATAGAAAAAAATAGAAGAGATTACCTTTAGAGTGGAGATAATTCTAATAGTAGCATCAAATGTTTAGTTAATTGGGTTACTATTTGTAAACCCAAAAAGGATAGTGGGTTAGGAGTCATTAATTACGTAATATGAATTTAGCCCTTCCAGGTCAATGGTTATAGAAATTTGGAGATGCCAATGATAATGCCACCTGGAAGGAGATTATTTCTAAATTTTATTACAATGGTAGCTATAATCTATATCAAATCAGTCCTTCGGTCTCTTGTATGCAATCTTATTTTTGGAAATCCATTTTAAAATGCAGTGATATTTTTAACTTAGGTGTTAATATTATAGTTCACTCAGGTAATAATACATATTTTTGACATTACAGTTGGATTTCCACGACTCCTCTTAGAAACGAGTTTAAAGAATTGTATGATATTTGTAACTTCAAATATGCATTTATATCTGAAGTTTTTGACCCTGATAATGACCCTCCTTGGATTTTTGGCTTTAACAGAACTTTAGTAGGTTCAACTCTTAGACAGCTCAATTTGCTTTTTGTTAGATTAAACCCTTATAATATTGATAATGTTAATGATTATTTTAGTTGAGAATGGGATAAGATCAAGAAATATTCCACTAATTCTTTCTATAGATTTATCAACTTTTCTAGTTTATCTAATAGTTTTTTTTTAAGTTTATTTGGAAATCTAACGCTCCTCCAAAATCAAAATTACACATGTGGCTTATTATTCATGGTAAATTAAATACTATAGAATTTTTAAAAAGGAAAATATTAACATTGATAATAAATTTTATTTTTGTAATTTACATTTAGAACATATTAATCACATTTACTATGATTGTATGGGTACTTATTTTATTCCTTTGAATACACTTAATATATTCGAATTTAATATAAGTACTAGAATTACAGATTGTGTTTTTTTTGGAATGTTTTTACATTTAAGTTTAATAAGGTCAATAGATACATGCTTGATACTATATTTTCCATATCTAATGGTACATTTGGTTTGAAAGAAGTCAAAGAATTTTTAATAGTAACAATAATCACATTAATAAATTGATTACTTTAGTTTCTTATTTTCTTAAATTGGATTTCTAATCCTAAATATAAATTAGCCAAAAATAATCTTTTCAAGGAATATTTAAAAAGGTTAGTAATAGTATTAATATTTTCAAACATAACAATAATAATTGTGAATTTAATAATATTTATATTGATACATTTTCTAACTTTAATGATGATAATTCGGTGTATAATAATTTGCTTCCCATTTTGGATTCTTAAGTTTTTTATAGCTTTGTTTTAGTTCTTTTACCTTTTCATTTTTATTTTTAAGCTTTAGTTCTAGATTATCTTATTAGATTTAGTAAAGCATATATGTATATAAATTCTTTTTATATACATATATGTGATTATTACTAATGTGCTTCCTAATTTTTTTTTAGGAATGGTATAGATAGGTTGCTAGTGTCTCTTTTCAGGTTTGCAGGATAGCTTGCGAATTCATTCAGGTGATCAGGATAGCCTTTCCAGGAGTATTGTTCACATCAGGAGTTACATTCAGCATTATTGAGCCTTCAGAGTGGAGTTCTACTTTATGGATCAGTTGCGTCTCCAGATTAGCTTTTCTCTCAGAGGCAGCTTCATAGAGTTTCTTTTAGTTGATGCAGTCATTCAGTATATCTGGATTTTGATTTTTTTTTAGTTTTATAGTTATTTCTAACATCTCATTGTCGGGTGGTGGCCATGCCGGAGCTCGGTATTGAGGTGTAATGGGCGGTGGTTTTGCCGGAGCTCATTCTAGGGATACCTGTTTTTACTCTGTTATTAGACCATTGATGTGTCACATGCCAGGCATGTTGGCAGCATCATTTTTTATGTTTAATATATAGTTTCATGTGTGCTCTCCTCTTTTATTAGAGGATCACACATTTCTCTCAAAAAAAGATAGATAGCATATGCATATATATGAGCACGCATATATCTTGATCTGTTGTTTTTTATATAAAAGTACGTTTATAAAATGAATTATCTATTATATAAATATATATAGAGTATTTTATATGTCGTTTATATTTACATACACTTATATTTTCCACATTTAGCTTAGTGTTTATACATATGTTTACAATATTGTTGAATTTATGGTATGTTAAGTATATGTATATTGATTTCAATCTAGCTGGAATTTGTACATTTATATTGATATATATCATATATATTACACGTTTCCTATAAACAAATATATAGGGGTTGCTGATTAGTTTATAGCCGTAACTATGTATTTTAAAAATTTCTACGTACTCTGCTTTGAAAAATCACAGACTATATATGTATATAGAAGTTAAGTTAATTAGTTATAATTTGACGTTGATATATATACAGTACGTAAGGGATTTTTGAGCAGCACATAAGGGATTTTTGTACAGCTCATACATATATTTGTTATATATAATTGTCTACATATGTCTTGCTTATAATTTGAATTATATATCAGTGTTATGTTGGTTTTATAAAGTGTATACAGTTTATACAAAATCAAGCTGTTTATATATTATAAAATATGACAAGTTATCTATTTTATAATCTGGTATTTATGGGTTGGGACTTACTAGTTATTAGAAAATAGATATATACATACACATATATATTATTTTAAATATATGTTTTAAATTGATTTTTGAGAATTTATATATATGTAATATATCTTGTTGCATCAATCTCATTTCATCTTAACTTACCATCTCAAATCGATTTATCATAGCAATTCTTAGCTTGTACGTCGAATTCGTGCCAATCTTGCCTTGCTTCGGAATTCATGCTCGGATTCGTTGCTCAATTCATTTTCAAATTTCTCTAGCCTTGAAAGGTAAGCAATCACTCATGATTAAGTTCTTATATTCATTAAATTTGATTTCAATTGAAATGACAAGTGAAATATTCTGCTATTAGTTATTTATATTTTTATATATGCTACTATCTGTATTTGTTCACTAATGGCAACTAACATCATTATCTGTTATTTATATTAATGATATATGCTAGTTATATTATCATATCTGTTATCACTCTGCAAGTTTCCTGTTAATATAGAATCACTATGGGTTGAAATGATACATACCCAAACGATCCGAGAATACGAGAAAATCGTTATGGGATGAAATGATAAACCCAAGCGATTTTCATTGTATTGAATTTGGGACTACGGGTTGAAATGATATATACCTGTATATATTTAAATTACGGATTGAAATGATAAATATCCATATCACATGACCATGGGATAGAAAATTATATACAGACACCGTTGGTGTGTGTGTATACACATATAAATATTTTGAAATTGATTTCTACGGTTTTTTGGAAAGAAATATATGGTTTTATATAAATATTGATTTTTGATATTATATAAATGTTATTTTGTAGTTAAATTCTTTATTTGAGCTGTGTATAAATTTGTTTTGATATAAAACAAGTTTAGTAATAAAGTTTGATTTTATTAAAATATAATATGGTTAAGTATTATTTAAAATTATATTTTAATATTGAGTTTATAATGATTTAATAAATTAAGGTTAAGAAGATAGATTTAAAATTATATTCAATAAACAATGATATTTAATTAAATCGATCTGAAACTTACGGAATTTGAGGTTTTAAAGGATACGATTTGATAGCTTGACTTTGGTTTAAGATGATTTAAAATGAATATTTAAAGTTTAAATAAATTGAAAGAAATATGTAGTGATTTGAAATTTTGGGGTTTACTTAAAGATATTGGATTTTGTGAAGTGGATATTTCAAACTTAAATAATAGTAAAGTGAATTTGAGATATAAATGATGTAATTAAATTTGGTTTTGAAATGTTTGAATATTTAGAGCTTTGAAATTATTGAAATGGTTTATTTTGGGGTTCAAAATCTATTTTGAAATCAATATAGTTTATTCAGAAACCGAAATTAATTAAAATTGATGATTTGAGACTTGATTAAATTTGAATTTTTGGAATTCGAATTGATTTGGAATTGATTTGTGAAATTTGAGGGAACTATTTTATTTTACGGAGTATTTTTAAATTTTATTTAAACATTTTATATTTTACTTTACAAATTATTTTAATATAAACAATTTAATATAAATCATTTTTAATATAAACTATTTTAACTTATAGTTCTTTTATATAAATTAATTTACTCTATAAACTATTTTATTTTATATACTATTTTAATATCTAAAAAGTTAAGTGGTGGATATTATGTTTTCAACTTTATGAATTTCAAAGTATTATGTTTTGAAAGTGTTATATTTTCAAATGTTTGGTTTCGAAGGTGTTATGACTTTGAAGTGCTATGATTTTGAAAATGGATATATTTGAAATGGAAATGATATCGTATGGATATGGTTTTGAAATGGAAATGATATTTTGGTTTGAAGCCTAAACTATTTTAAAATGATCGCGTTGTTATAATAACGTTTGGTTGTTAAAGAGACAGGGATCGGAAGTTGTCATACTCTCTGCCAACTCCGAAAACCACTTTAACAACTTTGTATGTGGTGGAGATTCCAGAATGAAGTAGGATGGTTGCGACGTCGTATTGAGGTATATATATATAGGCCCGACTCCCTTGGGTTGGCATAAGGTGGCTAAAATAGAAGAAATCGACGGGATAATGAGGTAGCTCCTTTGGTCGGACACACTCCTTCCATACCAATCTATTACTTTGTGATTGATTGGGTGCACCTTTTGATTTTTTGGGAGTGTGGCTCGAGGTGGGCGGTAGCTGCGGTTATGCGTTACCATCGGTCTACAAGTGTAATTGGTATGTCTACCCTGGCATTGCCTAGTTATGCCGTGTCACCTACCATAGTGTGCTTTACTATGAGGTTGATTTGTGTCTTACCTATGGAGTATCCTCTAGTGGCCTCCCGATTAGGAAGGACTACGGTACTATATAGACTATTGGCACTATAAAATGTGTTAAGGGGGATATGGGTAACGTCTTAACGCTATTTTTAAATATATTATACTTTACTTTAGACATTATTATAATAGTGTATATTACTTCATAGTAGATAGTTTAACATATCCTTAGAGGATGGTTATCCCAAACATCCTTTGAGTTACTTGTTTTTCAGTTGTTATTTCACGTGATTTGGATTTATTGATATAAGAATGTAAATTCTGACTCGAGTGTTTTGTGTTTTGCTTTACGCTCGGGTCAGACTGAGTGATATAGCTTTTGAGACTCACCTTTGGAGCTGGAGCTTCGTTTGGAGATCCATCCACATCTTTTCAGCTTGTAGTTATTCAGTTGATTCCAATGATGTATTCTGATCTTGTATTTGACTATTGTATTTGAGACTTCTATTGTATCTTATTTAACTCTGATATATATATAGTAGCTTCATGAACTACTATTCTTCTATTTCCGCTGCATATTGTTATATTACTCTGTGTTTGTGATTCTTTGATTATTTATTTACTGTATATGCTGTGTTTTGCCAAATATAAATTAACAATCTGGTATCCGGCATGTGTGGATGCAAATGGTTGAAAATATCAGGCTGTTAAATCATATTTAAACATCTAAATTATTTAAATATTTAAATGTTGGTTTAAATGTTATTAAAGTGACTTAATAATAATTTTAACCCCTTATAAATCATAACTGATGATGGTAAACTTGTTAAGGAAAAATATTTACAAAAATATATTCTTTGGAAAAATATCGATAGCATGACCGAATATCGTTTTATCAATAAACAGCTTTTTAGCCATCATAAATTATTCAGATTTTTTTTCAGATACACTTATTTACTTAGAAAAATAACTTAATGAAATAAAAATATTTTACCATTTATGGAAATAATCTTAAGAAACTTTCTGAGCTTATCTAGTTTGGTGTGAAAAGGAAAATGAGCATAAATGGAAACCCCTTAGCACTTAAGCAATTGTGACATTAAGTAGTCATGAAAGAAATAATTATTGATAATAGGGTACTGACGGGTTTTTTTTCTTTTCTGATCACATTCCTAAGCTTATATAAGAAAGGGCATACCCTTAGGAAATAATCACAAAAATTCCTAAGCAAAACCAAGCTTTTCAAATAGCATCTTAATCTTCTTTCTCTCTTATGTTCTAAAAAGAAAGGGTTGCAAATCAACTCCAAACTCAACCAAACTTTTCCAAAGACCATAAAATATCACTAGAACATGGATTATTATGTAAAAATTTGAAGAATCGTGGAATAAAGGGTGGAAGCTATCATGGCCGTGAGGTAAATGGTGGTTTGGGAGGGGAAAAATGCTAGAGAAGGAAGGAGGTTGTCACAAGTGGGGTTAGGCTTTAGTTCTTGATCTTGGTTATGATTAGGTAAAAGGTGTGTTAGCGTCTCACTGTGAATGAAAAGTATAACACATAAATGTTGTGTTTGATTGTGGTTATGTTGTTTGAATTGTTAATAATTTATGTTAAAAACAATGGTTGTAAATTCTTACTTTAAAAGTAAGTGACATACGTGATCCATGTACATGGACTTGAAAAAACTTGGAATGGACTTATATGACATGTGACTAGACCTTGAACAAATCACTTAGGTTATAGGTGGACATTGGTTTAGATCGGACTCGGATTTGAAAGTGCACTTATATAGATAGTCGATATAGAAGCCATTCAAAATTCCCTTGGTTTTGGCTATTGTTATGGAACATTATATAGAGATCCTTTGGGTTTTCCCACCATATTCATATTTTATATATGTATGTTTGTTGCTATTAATAGTTTTAATAGTAAAAAGTTAAGTACCATCTCAAAATGGCCAAAACATCACTATTAGTGCATAAATGTCCCATTCAGACTTGATTTTTGGACTTAAAACGTTTGAAAAGATATTTAGATTTAAGTATTATGTTTCACTCTTTCACATGTAGTTAGTAACTAATTTTAGAGTACTTTAAAAGAGGTTTAAGATACTTATGAACTTATAAGAATTACTTGTGAATTTTCAAAGGAGAGATATTTTGTTAAAACATATGGCTTTCAAGTTTCTAATGATTTTTCAAACTTGTTATTTCCATGCAATATTTTAGTTGAATGTTTTAAAACATATTATAAGTATTTTTGAGGAAAATATCTTATATAAATGTCCTGGGAAGATCTTATGTACATATCTTGGGAAATATCTTATATAAATATCTTGTTTTAGATTTTAAAGAAAAGGATTTAGAAAGTGGTTAGTAATTCCTTAATGGCCAAATGGTTAAATTGTTTAATTACTTATTATTGCTTAACACAATAAGCTGATGAAGTAATCTTACCTATTTGTGAGAGTTAAGATTGATATCGAGTAGGGACAGAACAATAAAGCTCTAATCTACAGGGCTTCCCTCTTAACCTAGGAATAGGTAAGCGGAAATGTCGAAAATGTGTTAATGAAGTTGATTTCTTGTTGTTTATAATAATCATTAATACTATACTTGACGCTAAAAGCCAATAAGGTAGACTTATCCATTTGTGAGATTTAAGAATGAGGTGTCTAGGCAAGGCTTGGAGCAACAAGTGCCCAAACATACCTAGCTTCACTTTTAAATGAGTGGTTATGTTGAGAAAGTCGGAAATGAGTTAAGTATATGAATTGTGATTTGTATAAGTAATGGTTTTTGACTATATAATCAATAAGTATATTATTGATCTTAACCAAATACGAACTTAGATCTTTAAAACAAAGGATCTTAAAGATAGTAACATGTAGGAAAATGATTTGAGTTTTTTGTGATGATGGGTTAATGGCATTTGTCTTTATCCATTTTCAAGTACACATGGAGATGTAAAAAGATCTTTAAGAGAATGATTTAAGGATAAGTAAAAGCGAAATAGTTTTGGTTTGTAGTTACAATGTTTAAGTAACATTCATCGTAAACCTTTTGAATGGATTTGTGTAAGTACTTAGATCTTTAAAATGGATATTTTGAAGAAAATAATAAGTCAGATACTTTTGGAAAAAGATAGAAAAAGTAGAATTTATTAGCTAAATGAAGTTTACTAATAAAGGAGTTTTGATTAATAAAAGGATATATTAAATGGAAGGGATTAGGAGTTTCCGTAAGTAACTTAACCATACTTTGTATTGCTTGATTGTGTTTTGGATGATGATAGTGTTTGTATGTTTATTCATTTATGGGAAGTAAACGAAACTTGGTTTATATTAGAAACTTCTATCTTGTAATAAATAGTCGACCAGTCGACTATCAAATTGACTAAAATATGACTTAATAAGTTATCAAAAGGTTTTATGATTTCATACCAATAAGAACCTCCGGGGAGGAGTATTGGTATGAAATGTTTCTAGCTTTCGCTTACTTTTGAGAGAACTGGGATTGAATTAACCGAAAAATTCATCGATTGATTTTGAAGAGATCAAAATCGATAAGTATTCTACTTATTGAATACTATTTGTACATGATCTATGTTAAAGAAGCGGTTGTGAAGTGGAATGTTATAGAGTTAAACCGCTTATCCTAAGGTTAAGTCCAAGGGAATGGTTAGAATTAGCAATTCAAACGATGCTATCATGTGGGACTAATAATCTTGAGGAGTATTGCAAGGGAGAGGAGGTTGTTAGCATTCATCTGAAGACTTATGTGGGGGAATCTATGTGAAGGCTCGAGATTTGTTCAAGATGCTTGAATCCATGTAGTGATCCATGATCTGTTTGAGATAATGGAATCCGTTTGAGGATTCATGTTATGTTCAAGTAATGGAGAATTATGTGAAAGATGTCTAATGTAAGCTTAACATTGGAAATAGCTAAAGACAAAGTAGGATGCACGGCCTGGGGTTTAGCGACGCATGTCAGGATGTATCAACTCCGTTTCTAGAGACACTTATATATTGTCGACTAGAAGAAGTTGATGATATTTGCTTATCTTTGTTTATACATGTTCAAATGTTGGGCCTCTTGTGTCTAACTTATGGTATATATTATCTAGAGATGTACAATGCTCAAAAGGTATTTTTTGATTCTTATGCATGGAGTTCAGATTCAGCTTCCTCAATGAGATCTCCGTATAAAATCCATTATGTAAATGTTCCTTTTAGATTTTGGTTGTAACCTATTAAGCTGGAATGTAATCAACGTAACCATTTTGGATATGATTAATATTTATTTTAAATCTCAGACATTATTAAAATATCGTTTGATTCTCTTTAAACCGTTTGCTTATCGTAAGGTAAAATCCCTTTCATGTTAATGTTTGACATGGTCTTACGAAATACCCATATTTTAAAAGGCATTTATAACATTAAATTTTTATAATCTATGTTTCTCACACTAGTTTACCAGATTGATATGGATGTTACTTTCTTTTAATGCACGGGTCAGCCCAGTGTATGTTTCAAGATTTAGCTTTGGACGCTTTGGAGATTTTAAAGAAGAGTTGGAGTTCTACATATAGTAGTATTTATTTCTACTGCATTACTTTGTTTGTATCATCAGCATTTGTTAGGATATATTGTTATAATTATCTAGGCTGATTACTGTAACTCGAAAAAAATTACATCTTAGGATGACATTTTATACTATCTTTTTATATTATATATGATCATTCCATTGTGAGATTCTATTATTGTGTTCCTTCTTCCTTTTCTTTTTATTTTACCCTAACAATTCGTCTTTCCAACACTTGGGTGCTTGATCATAACTACCATGGATGTATCAGTGTCGACATTTGGGGGTCAAAAAGGCGAGTCATTACACTTGGTATCTAAGCTGAAGGTTAAGCAAGAACCTTGTCTTTAGTGGGTATGGCTCAATAAGGGATAGGTTAATGGAATGCCATATCATGAGTTGAGAGTATTATGCATACGAGAGCATATTTTTTAGTACTATAAAAATATTTATATTGTGTTTATTGGTCTGATGAGTTTTTTATTAATTTTGGTCGGTACATAGGATGCCATGGTATCGATAGCGATTTCTAAACACTTGAATAGAGAAAACCAACATAATCTTGTTTTTGAAATTACTAAATGAAACAATTTTACCTTCGAATATATTTTATATGAATATATAGTTTCATAAATTGACATACTTATTCATGATATGTTTGTTAAGAAATGGTAATATTCAATTATTATCATTAATTGGTTTATTAGTTGTACTAGGTCAGTTTATGAGCATTTAATATGTTTTGTCAATTTATAAGGAATTTACCCTCTTACGAAAAGGATTGGGTAGATAGTAATTTATAGGAACATTAAATCTGAGCACCTTGTGAATTAAGTTTCACGGTTTAACTACAAGGCATTCGATGATAATGTTGGGTTAAAATTGAATTTTAACAAGAGTTGTTTATTATAATCTAAACAAAGATATATATTTGCGAAATGATTTAGATAAGGAAGCATCTTTACATAAGAAAGTGGTTTTATATAAGTATGGTTTATAAACAAAAAAGATTTAAATAGAGAATTCGAGGACTTAAATCCTAATAACTTTGAAAATGTTTTTTCAAGATTTTAGAGAAAATAATAGTAGTATTATTTGAAAGTAAGTATTTAGCAATACCATTTGAAATGATTTTGTGTAAGTCCGAAAGACATAAATTGGATGTACTGAACTAACTCTTATCGCTTGAAATTAATTTGTGTAATGACTTCAACATCATCGACATTCATTTTTAGGTCTCCAACTGTGGGATGCCACAAAGTTGTTTTTGGTAAAAAAGATTTTGATTTAGTCCCAAAATCAGATTTGATATACAAAAGTTATTTGTATATATTATGTCAAAATGATTTGAAATGAAAACTGGTGTTTAGTTCTAAAATTTTCTTTGGTAAGAGATCTTATATTAACATTTTTATGTAGAAAAGTTTTATATGTAGGGCGCCCGAGTGGTAGTGGCATAGCCCATAATAAATGTTGGAACTTTTCAGGTTTTCCTTTTTTAGGTAAAGTGTGTTTATATTATTGAAATTTGTTAAGTTATTTCGTGGACACATGTATCTTTTGCATTAGCAAAGTATGGATGTGCATCATGATATTATATGTTGTTTGGTAGTTTTCCTTTTTTAAACTAAAATGATATTTTCGACGGTTATGGATAGTCGAGAACTTACGGATGGTTACAGGACTTTTAGTTAAGTGTTTTTGAGAATATAAAAGTTGAGTTATATATAACACTTGAATTGAGAAGGTAGTAAGTCAAAATAAGTTTAAGTTTTTTTAACATACTTGTTAAGTAAATTGAATTTGATGTTGGTGTATACCCTTAGGATGTAACGGAGTATTACATGAGTACGAACTTAAGTTATAAAATGTTGATAAACTTAAATTTATGATTTATGAAATGATTCATAAATGATTTAGTATTGAATGACACTCTGATTGGATAATTGAATGGAATTAAAAAGGAATTAGTATATTTAGGAAACCAATAGGATAAATACATAAGTTGTATGTGTATCATTTTATTCACATGACATTTATTGATCCAATATTTGAATATATGATTTCGAGGTGGTTTACACCGGTCGGAACATAGATTTTTCACTCGATTCTTAATGTTGCACACTTAATACTGATTCTTGATATAATCCCAAAGTTTATGCCAAGTATATAGATAAGTAAGTTGAACGAAGGTTTCTAACCAAGGATCTATATTGGAGTCCACACTAGAGAGGTTAAGCAATCCATACTTGTTGCGAAGGAAAATCTATATGATTGAGCAAGTGATTGGAATTGATATTGCATATAATGGTCCATTTATATTGTACGAGCTTTAGTAATATTGGTATACTATATTTTTGGCCTAGGGATAGTTTAATGAATGCCCTTTGATATTTTTTTTCTAGTGTGGCATGAATAATCGTCTATGTAATAACCTGAGGCTGTTGAGCGAAAGGTATGCTTAAAAGATTGATCATCATCCTTGTGTGATGAGAGGGTTTTCAATTGAGAAAATCATGAGCTCAATGATTATCATTTGTTAAGTGTCAATGTATGGTTATTTCTTTGGTTTCTTGCGTTGGAATTTCGAGGGCGAAATATTCTAAGTAGCGGAGAATGTAATGACCTAGAATTTCGGATACTTCGTATTTAAATATCTAAATTATTTAAATACTTGAATATTGGATTAAATTTTATTAATTTGATTTAATAAGAATTTTAACCCCTTTTAAATCATAACTAATGATGGTAAAATAATTATGGAAAAACGCTTACAAAAATATTTCTTTAAAAATATGTAGATAATGTGATTGGTTATCGTTTTATCGATAAAATAGCCTTTTAACCCTCAGATGTTGTTCATATTTTTTTACATACAATTATTTGATTAGGAAATCAATTTAACGAAATAAAAATATTTTACCATCTATGGAAGTAGCCTTAAGAAATTTCATAAGCTTATCTAGTTAGGCGTGGAAAGGAAAATGAGCAAAAATGGAAACTCCTTAACATTTAAGCAATTATGACATAAAGTAGTCATGATAGAAGTAACTAATGCTAGTAGGGTTTTTAGGGGGTTTTTGGTCTTTTCCAATCACATTCCTAAGCTTAAATAAGAGAGGGCATACCCTTAGGAAACAATCACAAAAATTCCCAAGTAAAACCAAGCTTTTACAATGGCATCTTCTTCCACTATTATGTTCTAAAAAAAAGAGTTACAAACCAACTCCAGACTCAACAAAAATATGCCAAAGAGCTTTGAATATCATTATAACATGGTTTATCATCTAAGATGTTTAATAATGGTGGAGTAGGGTGTGAAACCTATCATGACAGTGAGTTAAATGGTAGTTTGGAAGGACAAAAATGCAAGAGAAATGAGGAAGGAGGTGGTTGCAAGTGGGGTTAGGCTTTAGTTCTTGGATCTTAGATCTTGGTTAATATTGGATTAATTTGAGTTAACATCTCACTGAATGAAAAATATAACATGTATATGCTGTGTTTGATTATGGTTATGTTGTTTGAATTGTTAATAACTTATGTTAAAAACAATGGTTATAACTTCTTACTTTAAAAGTAAGCGACATATGTGATCCATATACATGGACTTGCACAAAATTGAAATGGACTTGAATGGATTTATATGACATATTATTAGAAGTTGAACAAATCATATAGGCTATAGATGGAATTTGGTATAGATCGGGCTTGGATTTGAAAGTGCACTATAGCGATAGCCGCTATCGTGGCAGTTCAAAATTACCTTGTTTTTGGCAATTGTTATGGAACTTTGTAGAGAGGTCCTTAGGGTTTCTCGACATGTTTATATTGTTATATTTGCATGTTTACTACAATCATGATATTGAATAGTAAAAGGTTAAGTAGTATCTCGAAAACGGCCAAAACATCACAAAGTGCAAAAATGCCACATTTAGACTTGATTTTTGGATTTAGAAAGTTTGAAAAGAAATTTAGATTCAAATGTTCTATTTCATTCTTTTTGCAAGTGGTTACTAACTATTTTTAGAGTATTTTAAAATTGGTTTGAGATATTTTTGAATTTGTAAGAATTGATTGTGAATTTTCAAAGGAGAGATATTCTGTTTAAACATGTCGTTTTCAAGTTTCTAATGATTTTTCAAACTTGTTATTTTCAAGTGATATTTTAAAGGAATGTATTGAAACATATAATAAGTATTTTTATTAGAAAATATCTTATATAAATATATTGGAAAATATCTTATATAAATGTCTTGGGATGATCTTATATAAATATCCTGGAAAATATCTTATATAAACATCTTGTTTTAGATTACAAAGCAAAACGTTTAGAAAGGGATTAGTAATTGCATAATGACAAAACAGTTGAAAATTTTAATTCCTTATTAGAAAAGTAGTTAACTATGTTTAACACTAATAAGTCAATGAAATAATCTTATCTATTTATGAGAGTTAAGATTGATCTCGAGTAGGGATGGAGCAATAAAGCTCAAGTCTATCGTGCTTCACCCCAAACAGAGGAATAGGTAAGTGGAAAGTGTCGGTAATTTGTTAATCGAGTTGATTTCTTATTGTTTATGGAAATCATTAATACTACACTTAACACTAAACGCCGACGAGTAGATTTATACGTTGTGAGATTTAAGAATGAGGTATCTAGGCAAGGCTTAGAGCAACCACTACTTGGCTTCACTCTTAAATGAGGGAGTGGTTAATTTAATAATGTTGAAAACAAGTTAAGCGTATGAATCATAATTTGTATAAGCAATGGTTTTTGATTAGATAATTGATTAGTCGATTACCAATCTTAACTGAATACAAACTTAGATCTTTAAAACAAATGTTTGTAAAGATAGTATCAAGTTGGAAAATGATATGGTTTGTTATGATGATGTGTTAACCACATTCATCTTTAACCCATTTCAGTTGTACTTAGGGATGTAAATAGACCTATAAAAAAATAATTTAAAAAAAAGCAAAAGCGAAATGATTCTGCGCATGTAGTGACAATGTTTCAATAACATTCGTCTTAAACCTTTTGAATGGATTTGTGAAAGTAATTAGATCCTTTAAAATGGATATTTTGAAGGAAATAATAAGTAATGGAATCTTTTGGAAAAATATAGAAAAAGTTGAAGTTAATTTGCCAAATTAAGTTTACTAATGTAGGATTTTTAATTAATAAAAGTATATATTTAATGGAAGAGATTAGGAATTTCTTAAGTAACTTAATCATACTTTGTGTGGCTTGATTGTGTTTTGGAAAATGATAGTTTTGTGTGTTTGTTTGTTTATGGAAAGTAAACAAAAACATGGTTTACATTTAGAAATTTCTATCTTGTACGAGATAGTCGATTATTTGACAATCAAATTGACCAAAATATGACTTGAGAAGTTACTGAAGGTTTCATACTAATAAGAACCACCATGCAGGAGGTACGAAATGTCTCTATCTTTCACTTACTTTTGAGAGAACTAGGATTGAGTTAACAGAAAAACCCAGGAATCGATAAGTGTTCTACTTATCAAATACAACTTCAGAACTAGTATGTGATCTATGTTCTGAAAGCGCTTGTGGAATGGAATGTTATAGAGTTGAACTATCTATCCTAAAGTTAAGTCTAAGGTAAAGGTCAGTGTTAACATTTTGGACCATGCTATGATGTGGGACCGTCTATTTTGAGGATTGTCCAAGGGAGAGGACAACGTTAGCATTCATCAGAAGACTTATGCGGGGAACTTATGTGGAGATTTGAGATTTATTCAAGATGCTTAAATCCATGTAGTGATCCGTGATCTCTTCGAGGTAATGGAATCCATTTGGAGATTTGTGTTCTATCCAGGTGATGAACACTTATGTGGAAGATATCGAATGTCATCTCGACATCATACATAGTTAAAGATAGAGTAGGTTGCATAACCTGGGGTTTAGTGACCCATATTAAGATGTTTTCAACTGCATTTCTAGAGATACTAATCGACTGTTGGTTGACGGATGTTGATGATATTTGGTTCATGTTGTTCATGTTTATGCTCGGATGCTAGGCCTCTTGTGTTTACCTCATGGTATATTTTATCTAGAGATATACGACGCTCGTAAGGTATTTTCTGATCCTTGTGCATGGAGTTTGGATTCGGCTTCCTCGAAGAGATCTCTATGGAAAATCCATTATGCAAACATTCCTTATTGATTTTGGTTGTATCTCTATTACGCTGGAATGTAATCAATATGACCATTCCGACGATGGTTAATATTTATTTTGAATCTTAGACGTTACTATAATACTATTGGATTCTCTATAGACGGTTTGGTTATGTAAGGTATAAATTTTTCTGTGTTTATATGCAGCATGGTCATACGACATTCCATTATTTTGAAAGGCTTTTAGAACATTAAAAATCTATTTGATTTGTGTTTCTCACACTGGTTTACAAAACCGATCCGGGTATTGTTTTTTTTAATGCTCAGGTCAGCCCCATGCATGTTTCCAGATTTAGCTTTGGTATCAATATGATATATTGATATGTGCACATATAATACTTATGTACACACTCGAATAATTAGTAATCACACCCAAAATATTTCTAAGGCCCATCTTAATAGCTAAAGATGCCTTAGACATTAAATATGCTACTAATTAATATTTTTTAAATATTAGTTAATTTATAACAAATTATAAACTAATTAAGTCATTTGATATTTCTAAGAATTTAAAGATGTGGTTGTGTGACTCACAGGCGTGAATTCAATTAGTGATTAATACTTAATGATTCAAATATTAGCGTTTAAGCTCACTTAGCGGATGGTGTGAATGTTAGGCTGAATTCGTCGCTTATAGATCTTTTCAATAAAATCAAATTTTAGATCTACTTAAGTTGTACTGTTTGGATAATAATATAGTTTACACTCTCTCTTCATTGAAACTATATACCTTTAAGGTACATGGAGTTTGGTATCAGTCAAAAATCCAGTAATATCTATATACTACTACTATATCTATCAACGATGTTCTTGGTTCAGTAATAATATTCATTTTACTCTGGCCAAAGATATTTTCGTTGAGTTGACTATAGTTGACTATGATACTAACCTCATACCACTAGGGATACAAATTCCTATCGAATAGATTTTCATGGCCTACACTTTAACTCATACCAAACTGCAACTGCTATATGGCCACTATGCTACGATTTGACTATGATTAATGTGGATTATTCACAGCGAAGTTCCATAATATTCTCAATTTGAGAAAACTGTATAATATCATCAAACTGAGATTTCTTGTTTTGACCTAGTTATTATCAACCAAATGGAAACTCTCGATTGAGTCATTCTATCATTATCTAATAACTTTAAGTACATAAACCTTGGTGCTCTAGCGGCTATGAGTAATACATTATCGAACATTTGTAGCGTGTTGTACACTGGTCCCAAAGGATGTATCAATGTCCTTTTTCGAAACATCTTGACCATGAATACTTAAGATAAAATGTTATATAAGTTATGATTAGTTACTCACAGTTGCGACTATTTGCGACTACAGTATTATAACATTTCATTTAAGAATATTCTTACATATACTTTTATTTAATCAATAATTTTTTATATCACAACATAACACAACATAAAATTGAAAACAATCAACAGAAATAAGTTTTATTATGAACAAGATTGTTTACAGAGTAAGTTACATAACATATACGCATCATTTCCCATAAGGCATATCACTAACTCTCTCAAATGGAAACATCATCTATTTATGAAAGCTTAATGACAAAAATAGTAAATGATCCACGGAATTTTCATGCTAATTACATGAAGTTATATAAGAGTGTGTCTCATCCAATTGTTTCTAATTTATCCTATAGAATTACTAAGCTACACAAACAAGTAATAGAGTAGCAAGTCATATCCCATTCCACACAACAAGTAAACATTATTTGCTCTTAAAATTAGCACTAAATCATGACTAATGTTATAATTATTTTAGAAATGTTGACTTTGATATGTAGCTGATAATATTACATCTTACAAAACCAAATTCATTTACAATGGTGCGTATACCAGAGAGTATCGAACGCCTTCACATGGACAAACAACTAGACTTATATGGTGAAAATATGGTGATGGACGATCAAACTAAAGCTTCTAAGTTAGTGAAAAATGATAAGAAAATACAAGTAAAAGCGACAATAAAAGTGAACTAATGAAGGAACCGACCAAAGCATGCAATGGGTCAATTAAGTGAATATCAAAAAAATTCATCATTTTATATCTTTGTTGGGCCTATGAAGTATAATGGATGTTAGATCCAATCTAAAATATTATTTGAATAAAATATTATTTTATTTTATATTTTTATAAATGGTTTTATTAAATTTATACAAGTTATAAATTTAAAGTGTATCAAATATAGTCATATATGTATAGTGCACGTGCAACATATAAATAACATACATAGTTAATGTATACGTATATATGTATTGGAATTTACACTATAACAAACACAACCATCCTTTATATATGCCTTTGTTGTCCATAGATTTATTTAGAAATTTTACAGGAACATACACACACACACACTCTATTATAAATCTAATTTCAAAATTATATTAATTAGCAAATTTAAATATATATATAAAAACTAGTTTTGACTAATTCAATGTACCTTGAAATTAAAAAGATAATTTAAAATCTAGATCTGGTTGAAAAATTAAAAATCAGATTAGCTTTGAGTAATTCAGTGCATTTTGAAATTAAAAAAATAATTTAAAATCTAGATCCGACTTAAAAAATTAAAAATCAGATCTTTAAATTTTATTCATTTATAAAATATGAATTTAATATATATATTATATTTAAAAATATAAATGTGTGTGTATATAAATTAGAATTAAGCCTATTTATAAATTTAGTAACATAAACATTAAAATATATATTATGTAATGACCTAGAATTTCGAACACTACGTATTTAATATCTGAATTATTTAGATACTTGATCTTTATTTAATGTGATTAAATGGATTTCGAAGCCTTAAATTCATTTATCTCGGATGTGGAGACAAGAACCATCAGGCCGAGGATTGCAAATATCTGGTTCATTGTTTCTTCAATGAAAACTTTGGGCACAAACAAGCTAGATGTGTAGAGATCCGCATATCAGAGGTCATCGTAACCTATGAAACCTATTTCTCCTCTCTTAATTGGGGACCAATGTATCTTTGACTCGTCATCTTCTAACCCGGACCACGTTATTGATTTCCACATCCGCTATATGGAGCTTCATAACCAGATTCAGATATCCATAGGTGGAAAGGCCTACCATGGCCTACCACAACATTCGAAAAAGTTGCTAGAAGCATTTGAGGACTTGGCTGATCGTAATGAATCTCTGGTGGTAGTTTTAGATGATCGTCATACTGTTGGAATTTCATTGAGATCGATTGTTTAGCTCTCCAGACCTTTCCCCGATCTACCTTCAATCAATGTCAAGGTGAGGGAGGTAGACCTAATGCTTCTTGGCTCGAACATGCTAGCCTACATCTCTTTAGCCACAAAGAATATTGATTTGGATGATGACACCCACGCCAAACCAATCGGCGCAACTACCTCAACTTTGCAGAAGAGGAGGTTTACTCTATAGCAGATATTGAAGTGAATGAGATCAAGGCTATACTATTTGATTACTCACAAGCTAATGAACTTGTTTATGAAGTGGATGTACATTTTTTTGTTGATGATGCACATGTTAGTGCATGGACCATTGATGCATGTCAATGCGCACAAGCTATCTTAACTGATTGTGCACATTCAACCCTTGATAAAACCCCTGATGTAGCTGATAATTCCATCAACGAAGTCGAAGCTTCTTGAGTCTCTATATCATAGTGCTCTCTTACAGTCCTATACACCTCTCATACCCATGCACCTTCGCTGCACAAAATATATCCTATAGTTGATGCTAGTACCACTGACGAACCATGTTGCTCGACTAACTCTAGGCATAGATATAGTAGGCGCAACAGATCAAGTGATCTTATTTGCAGGAGAATAAAATATTTACACTAGAGCAAACCTGAGATTCCCTAGCTTTAGGTGATCGTGTTCTTTTAGGAAGCACATTTACACCTGGTGTCCTAAACTTGCTAATCCCTTCACAGGCATATCAAATAGCTAAGAAAACTGGTTTTATCTATAACCAAATTGACACAGACAGTAAACACATCAAAAAAATTAGAACTTGAAAGGACTGATAACATATGCATATGAAAGTTCTAAGTTGGAAGAGGACTAGGATCTCCAAGTAAACGATCAAGAGTTAAAAGATTTTTTAACAAACAATAGGGTAGATGTAGTTCTAATTCAAGAATGTAAAATGCAATCGCTTGGCAACAACTTCTTTAGATCAACTGGACGTAATTCTCTTACTAAATGGGCATTTATCTCACCCATGGGCATCTCGAAAGGAATTATTTCTTTATAGTGGGAGGAAAATTTAAACTTCTTCAATCTATAAGAAACTACCATTCACTTCACTTATTTCTACAATATTTTCAAAATAACCAAATTGTTAACATTACCAACATTTACGCTCCTAATACTAGAGCCTAATGACAACTTCCTTGGACCGAGTGTTTTTAGTTCTACACTCTTTCATATGAATCTTGGCACATAGGTGAGGATTTTAACGTGACTAGACAGTTCGATGAACGATTCCGTGAGAGGGTAACCTTGTCAACATGGAGGAATTTAACAAGTTCACTAACCAAAAATCCCTTATTGAACTTCCCCTTACTGAAAAAATATATTCTTGGTCTAATAATTGAGAGATTATATTAATGGTGCTGTCAGATAGGTTCTTCATTAGCGAGGATTGGGAGGCCTCCTTCCTATTGTCTAAAGCCCTTGGCCTTGCTAGGATTATCTCTGATCACTGTCCCATCATCCTTAACACTTTGGAATAGCTTTTTATCATATCCTTCAAATTTGAGAAAATGCAGCTTAGAGAGGAGAACTTTGAAAAATCCGTAAAAACAAAATGGAACTCTTTGAATAACATGATTATGAACAACGCTGCTAAAAATATTGTATTCAACTTGAGGAGGTAAGATCTTTTCTAAAAAATAGGAATATAATGTCTTTCGAAATATAAACATCAAAAGGAAAAATATCCATAATGAGATTCTAGATTTAGATGTAATAAGCAAGTGGAGAAACCTAAACCTAGAAGGAAATTTAAATTAGATGTCCTAAAAACTGAACTAAATAAAATAATGGACCAAGAAGAAATTATGTGTAAACAATTTTTGTGAGTAAAATGGGTGCTCGAAGGGGACAAAAACACAATTTTTTTCACTGTATATCTAATGGTAGAAAATGTTAGAACACCATAAATTTTATCATAGCTAACAAAATTGAATACACCAAGCATTCTGATTTAAACAACGTCTTTACCCGTTAATTTTCGAAAATCTATTGTGCTAGATGTCCACATAGAATTCAGGCTAATTCGCTAGACCTCTATCCGTACAAAGATAGTTCTCTAAGAGAACAAGACCTTCCATTTATAGAGGACGAAGTGTGGTTAGCTGTAAAGAGTCTAGCAAGTGACAAACACCCGAGACTCGATGGCTTCCCAATGCTCTTCTATTAAAAATTATGGACTCTTATTAAAGGTGATATTATGCATCTTTTGAAGAATCCAACAATGGTTCCCTATAGTTAGGCCATTTCTATTATGCTGAAATTATTTTAGTCCCCAAAAAGGAGAATCCTAAAGAAATATCAGATTAATGACCCATATCATTGTCAGTCAAAATAATCACCAAAGTAATAGATGATAAATTAAAACATAAAATAGGTAAATTAATAGACAAATCACAAATGACTTTTATAGAAGGTAGATACATCATGGATGATGTTGTTACAGCTTAGGAATTCATAAACTATTTCCATAAATAGAAAATCTTTTACGCCTTCCTAAAATTAGACTTTGCAAAGGCTTGTGATTTAGTTGATCGGAATTTCTTAATCAATATCCTTAAAGCCAGGGGCTTCACAGGCAAATGGACCTCTTGGCTGAAATCTAGCATGTTATCTACTCTAGTGAACGATATCAAGGGTAATAAAAGTTAGTCGAAAAGAGGCCTTCAACAAGATGACCTTTATCCTTGCTCTTGTTCAATCTTATGGCCGATGTCTTTCATATAATTAATTCATTAGCTATAATAAACAACGTTCTTCCTAGAATTGGGAGCAACATCACTTCGAACGACATGTCCACTCTGAAATATGCAGATGACACCCTATTATTTTGTTCTCCTCTTGCTCACCACATTGCTTCACTTAAAATCCTTTTATATAAATTTGAGCTTCTTTCGGGACTTAAAATTAACTTCAACAAAAGCCCAGCTTTGATCCTTAACGACACATCAAACTACATGGTCGAAACGACCAATACTCTAAATTATAGAACTGTGAACTTCCATTCTAAATACCTAGGTATAACGATAAGACACACAAGGCCAAAAGAGGAAGACTAGAACTCAATCATCGACTATATTAGTGGTAGACTGACCTCTTGGAAGCTAACTTCCTTCTAGAGCGGACAGGGAAATCCTTATTAAGTCGGTATTTTCAGCAATACCGATTTACTGGATGTCCTATCATAAATTCCCTAACTAGGTAATCAATATTATTAATAACATCAAAAGAAAATTCTTATTGAAAGGGGGATGGTGAGCTCTAATATATGCTATCTCGTTAATTGGAACCTTGCATGCAAACCTAAAACTGAAGCGGGTTTGGCTATTGTCAATCTAAAGGCCCTAAACACCTCCTTGCTATATAAATCGATATGGAAATTTTTTGACGACGAACCTACAATTTTGGAAATAAATTACTAGTAACTACTGCTACAATGGTTTAAAAAACCTAAATCTTACCACTAACTAAAAATTTTCTTTCTTTTTAAAGAATTTATCTAGCTTATATCATATTTTCAAAATAGGACTTAAATACGATGTTAAATCTAGAGACAAAACATCCTTTTGGCATGATCCCTCAGCCTCGCCAATTGCTTCAAAATATGAGCGTCCCAACTTAATTTGGGCTTCTGGCAATCAAAATGTTCTCATCGTCGACAGTTACATATTGCAATCGATCTCTAAAATGGGATATTTCATTTAATGAAGATCTAATAGGTACAAAACTAGGTTAATTCCAAAGATTGATTAATATGATTGAAAATTACAATATTAACATAAATCTTGATTGGTTGATATGGTGTTGGGATATAAAGAAAGTTACACCTACAAATTAATGTATAAATTCTTATCCTACTCTGGTACATGCATTTTAAGTTATTTTAAACGTATTTGGAAAATAAATGCTCCTTCTAAGGTTAAAATGCATATGTGGATCACCTTACATGATAAATTAAACACCATAACCTAACTAACTCAAGGATAACTGCCAATAATAATGTTAATATCATTACTAATCTTTTTCATTTCTGTAACTTGATGCTTTAGACGATGTCTCATTTTTTTTTTGATTTCCTATATACTCAAGACATTATTTATAAGATTCTTAACATTTTTAACATGGATTACACTATCTACATGCCTCTTATTAAAGTATTGGACTTCTAGGCTAGAACTTTCACAATCAGATAGGAAAACTCGGGACTCAATATACTCAATCGCATGTTGGTCCTTGTGGTATGAGCGAATCAACATATATTTAACAACTTGTATAAAAATCCATCTTTGATTATTTTTACTACTACTTGGTTTATTTCTCTATGGACAAGAAAAACCTACACTCACTCAAATCTACATGATCTTCTCAAAACGATAGCGGGTTCAGTAGACTCTTCTAATAGTATGCCTAAACTTCTCTACACCAACCAATCAAGCTCTAGCTACCTCATCGGCATGTAACTTCCCAGCAACTAATCTATGTCAGGTAGCATGATCTCGTGTCCATATCCCTGTCGTCATGTACCTTACTATTAGTGTACACCTCCTTGCTCAATTACTAGTTACACTGTTTACCAAAAAAGTTCATTGGCTACACTACCCGTTCCACCTTGCTACACTGTCTTCAATCTCTGCCAGCGCTCAGTTACTTCACCCGACTTCCATATTGTGTTTCAGCACTTTAGACAAGTCAAATTGTAGCATCAATTTCTACTTTAATTGTATCACCTTTACAGTGTACCTCCAACACAGCCTGCACTTTTGGTTCAGCCCACACAATTGGTCCATCCTGTGCTATTCCTTCATTGCCTTTGCTAGCATCCAAGCTCCGACTAGTTCATCTACTATAGCCTGGTTCAGCTTGCATCATTACCTACCTGCACTACCTTCCTTTGACGAATAATACTTCCTAGCTTTCTTACATCATTATCAGATTATCGCATATCACCTTTACATTTCTAATGGTTTTAGCTCCTTGCTTGCACTTTTGGTTCAACTTCGGCATGCTTTATTGGTTCATACTTTTTCCACTTCATGTTAGTCGATATTGCCTGCATCACTAACTGCATGCATCATTAACTACCTGCACCACCAAACCTTCCGTGACACGTAATTCATCCATTCCTACCACTCACTTATGTATTTAATAAATTTTCTCTCATTTTATGCTAGAACATATTTTTTGTATTAATATTTATTTTATTAGCTGCAATTACATGTTAGAAATAATCATTGATTTGATGATCATTTGTGCTCCACTTTTGATCATTTTTCTATGTATTTTGCTAACTACAAGGTTTATTGGTAGTACTTTTTTCTCAATTTAATAAATAATATAGAATGCTCCCCTTATTTGAAGGATCGCTCATTCATCAAAAAGAAAATTATTAATAAATTAAATAACTAAGCTAAAAAATGAAAATTTTGTAAAAATCAAATTTGACTGTAGAAGTTATACCACTGTGTTCGTGGTGATTTTTTGAACAATTTTCATATATAATATTTTGAAAATGGAACCCATATGAAAACTTTATGGACGTTTGAAGATTTTGGATTTAAATTAATTTAAATGGAATTCAAATTAGAATAAAAAATTAATACTCAAATTTGAAATTCAAAAATTAATTGTAATTAGACTTGGAGGTTAAAGAACCATTAAAATTAACGTTAACATTAAAAAAAATTATGTAGGAAATAAATAAATAAAATGACAATTAAATATTCCCAAAATAAATGCTACCGATCGACTACCTTCCCTAGATCGTTTAACTGCTTGGGGATGGGTAGTCGACCGGTGAATGTGGGTGATGGCTAGGATTTTTGCATTTTGAATGGTCCGGATTTTATTATTTTAAACCGAATTAAATCCAACGATTTTGCTGCTTTGTAACTACTATAAATAAAAGTTCAGCCCCCTCACTTTTATTCATAAATTATTTTGAGAACCAAGCGAAGATCTGTCGGTCTCTCCCTTTTAAGAATCAGAAAATATTCTAGGGTTTTAGATATGAAATGTTAGATGTTTATTATTCAATTTCTAATCCTCCTCTATTCCAATCCTTAAATTTCTGAATCTAATTTGTATACAATTCCCTTGTTGTATATTTCTAAAAGGAGAGATCTGTATAAGGTTAAAGCATGGGTAATAGATCCAAAGACGGATGGGCTAAAGACTTATTATAAGTGGAAACCTTAGTCTTTCTAATTTTAGCAATTCTATAGTATAACTTGAATTTGATATTTGCCTTTGGGGAATTTTATTTAAGAGAACATCACAATAAACTCCCAAAATTCCCCTAAACCAAATGCGAATTCTTAAAATAGAATCTCACTTATTCTATATTAAAATAATGGAATTGTGTAGATATTACAATTTTAATGTTTTATATTATATTCCACTTCTTATCATTTTCTTTGGATCTGATAAGAGTTTTGAAAAGAATAATTAGAAAATGGTGTGTAAGGTACAGATAATTTTACTCGTGGTGTGTACTGCCTATTTTCGCAATTTAAATAGAAATTATCCTTTTCAAATTTATATAAATAAGTTGATAAAGCATTATAGTTTAATTGTAAGTTTTTATTAATTTTGATTCCCCTATTTTAGCATAAATAAGTTTGGCATGGATTATATAATTCTGTTGATTGAATCGCAGATATTTGATATATGGTATTGTTGTGAGTATTATGTATATAGTTTAGATTTTAGTATTTGTGTGTACATATTATTTCAGTTTTTTGTATTGGGTTGTGTTGTGTTGCGAATATGTACATATTATGTACAGATTAGATTTGTTTGGGCCTTATATGTTCGGCCTAGTTGATTTGTATAAAAGGATGATGGATTGAATAATTAAAGTGCCTTTTTTCCCTCCTTCAAACTTTCGTGTATCCATTTGAATTAACATGGTATCAGAGCTTTGGAAATTCAAGATTCAAATCTAACGAGGGTTTTCTAGCTCGAATCAGTAAGGATGGGAGATAGCAGTGCAGAAAGTAATGCCAGAATTGGGGAAAACAAGATCGTGATGGATGTGATGCAATTAATGCCCAAAATTACAGATCAAAAGTTGAATAATTTGAATTTCTTAAATTGGAGTAAGACGATTCGATTATATCTTCATAGTATATATAAAGATAGCCATTTAACTGAAGATCCACCCATGGCAGATTCAAAGGATGAGAAAGACTTGATGCTTCTCAGATCTGATGCTCGATTATTCCTACAAATCAGAAATTCAATTGATAGTGAGGTAATTGGTTTGGTCAATCATTGCGAGTTTTTTAAGGAGCTGATGGAATATTTAGAATTCTTATAATCTGGAAAGGGAAATCTAACAAGAATGTATGAGGTGTGCAAATCATTCTATCAAGCAGAGAAACAAGAACAAACTCTTATGAGTTATTTTATGAATTTCAAAAAGACATACGAGGAATTCAATATGCTTCTTCCAATCAGTCCAGATGTTAAGGTTCAACAGCAACAACGAGAACAAATGGCAAGTATGAGAGTCTTGGCTGGTTTAATATCGGAATTTGAATCTGCTAACTCTCGGATCTTGTCTGGTTCAGATATTCCATCTTTACAAGAAGGTTCAGTAGAATTCTTTGATCTGACATTGCTCATGTACAAGTATCAAGTACTAGAGTAGAAAGTGCTTTAATTAGTAGAAACAGAGGATATGTGCAGGGAAACCAGAATCAGGAAACTCATTTTGAAACCAAATCACCGTGGAATAATTTACCAAGGCCAAATGGTCCACAGTTTAGATCTTCAAATCAAGGAAAATTCTGTACGTATTGTAAGAAGCCAAGACATATGAAATTTGAGTGTAGGAAACTTCAATACAAGAACTCATACTGGAATAAGGATATGAAATCTGTTCTCATGTCAGAAGAAGATTATAATCAGTATATGAAATTCCAAGAATCATTGAAGAAGGAGTCAACAAATCAGGGAGTAACATCATCAGTTTCAACTATTGCCAATTCTATAGGTCAGTCAAAATGGATCATAGACTCTGGAGCAACTGATCGTATGACAGGTAATATTAATTTAATTTCAGATATACAATGTAAGCAATTAGCTCATGTTGTTACGTTAGCTGATGGATCACAAGCATTTGTTCAAGGAACGGGTAAAATGAGGGCGAATTCAAATTTACCATTAAGTTCAGTTTTATATTTGACAAACTTATCATTTAATCTAATATCTGTGAGTCAGATTACTAAGAATCTAAAATGTAGCATATCATTTTTTCCTGATCACTGTGAGCTTCAGGATTTAACGATGAGACAGATTATTGGTAGGGGTGAAGAATGTGGAGAATTATATGTGCTTAATTCTATGCCATCCAAGTCTATAAGCTGCTCAAGTATAACTTCTTCTGCGTTTCAAATGCATTGTCAGCTAGGCCATCCCTTATTGTCGCTGTTCAAGAAACTATGTCCACAATTTAGCTCTTTATCTACATTGTATTATGAGTCTTGTCAATATGAAAAGCATCATCGTACTAGTTTATATCCTAGAGATAATAAAAGATCTAGTTCATGTTTTGAAGTTGTACATTCTGATATTTGGTGTCCATCAACAGTTATGTCTAAAAAAGGGTACATATATTTTGTTACATTTGTTGATGATTATTCACATTTAACTTGGTTATTTTTAATGAAGAATAGATCAGAGTTATTTTCTATACTTTGTACTTTCTGTTCCGAAATAAAAAATCAATTTAATACATCAATCAAAATCTTGAGGAGTGACAATGCAAAGGAATATACAAGCAACCAGTTTAATTCATACATGCCACAACATGGCATCATTCATGAAACCTCATGTGTAGACACAACAACACAAAATGGGGTAGCTGAGAGGAAAAATAGACACTTGTTGGAAACTGCTAGACTCTTCTTTTACAAATGATGTTCCAAAAAGCTTCTAGGCAGAGGCAGTAAGTACTTCATGTTTTTTGATTAATAGAATGCCCTCAACTGTGTTGGATTATAAAATACCTTATCAAGTTCTATGTCCAAATAAGGCAATTTATCCAGTGAAACCGAGAGTCTTTGGATGTACTTGTTTTGTTAGAGATGTTAATCCATGGTTAACAAAGTTAGATCCAAAGTCATTGAAATGTGTATTTATTGTTTATTCAAGACTTCAAAAAGGATATAAATGCTTTTGTCCCAGTCTTCACAAGTATATTGTATCTATTGATGTTAACTTTGTTGAGAATGAACCTTTCTATTTATCATCAATAACTTCCCCAATTCAAGATATTCATGATGAATAGTTATCAGAAGAAGATGACGAATTTCTGGTATATCCTAATGTATTTACACATAATAGTGATCATAATGAAAATAAGGAGTTGAATACTAATCTTCAACATTACCTGCTTCTGATCCAGAAGATACTCATGTATCAGTATCAAATCTTGATTTACCCATTGCATTGCGTAAAGGGAAAAGGAAGTGTACTTACCCTATTTCATCTGTTGTAACATATAATAATATGTCTCTAAAGTCTTATGCCTACATTTCTACACTGGATTCCATTTCCATTCCAAAGACAGTTGAAGAAGCCTTATCAAAGAAAGGATGGTGTGATGCTATGCTAGAGGAAATACGTGCACTGGATCAGAATGATACATGGAATTTAGTTCAGTTACCAGAAAATAAAAAGGCAATAGGCTGCAAATGGGTATTTTCGATAAAAATGAACTCAGATGGATCTCTTGAAAGACTGAAAGCTCATTTGGTTGCAAAAGGGTACGCTCTGACATATGGAATTGATTATTCTGAAATATTCTCACCAGTAGCTAAGATGACTTCAATAAGAATCTTCATATCCATGGCAGCACAACACAACCGGAGATTACACCAACTGGATATCAAAAATGCATATATTCATGGAGATCTAGCTGAGGAGGTGTATATGGAGCCACCACCTGGGTTTGTTTCTCAAGGGGAGCATGGGAAAGTATGCAAACTGAAGAAGATTTTATATAGTTTGAAGAAAAGCCCAAGAGCATGGTTTGGTAGATTCAGTTAGGTAGTTGACAAGTTTGGTTTGTCATAGAGCAAAGCAGATCATTCAATCTTTTACAACAATGTGAAAGGTACACTAATTTTGTTAATAGTATATGTAGATGATATTATTATCATTGGTAATGATGAAAAAGGAATTTCTACTCTCAAATCATTTATTCGTTCACATTTTCATACAAAATAATTGGGGGAGTTAAAATACTTTTTAGGCATTGAAGTACTTAGGAGTAATGATAGAATATGCTTGTCACAGAGGAAGTATGTTCTTGATCTGTTGAAAGAAACAGGAAAATTAGGTGCTAAGCCTGGTAATACACCCATGTTAGTTAATACATCTTTTACAAAAGAAGGAGAATTATTTGAAGATCCTGCAAAATATAGATGACTAGTGGGTAAGCTAAATTACTTGGTTGTAACAAGACCTGATATTGCATATTCAGTTAGTATAGTTAGTCAGTTTATGGGTTCACCTACTGTTGATCACTGGAACGCATTAAAGCAAATATTATGCTACTTGAAAAGTACTATTGGACAGTGTATCATATACACAAATTAGAGACATAGCCAAATTGAGGCAATTGCAGATGCTGATTGGGCTGGTTCAAAATTGGATAGAAGATCTATTTCACGGTTTTATGTGTTGATTGGTGGCAATCTCGTCTCGTGGAAAAGCAAGAAACAAAGTGTGGTTTCTCGTTCAAGTGCTAAGTCAGAGTATAGGGCAATGGCCAGCACAGTTTGTGAGTTAATGTAGATCAAGTATTTTATGAATGAAATAGGATTGCAATGTGATATGCCTATGAGATTGTGGTGTGATAATCAGGTAGCTCATCATATAGCATCAAATCCAGTATTCCATGAAAGAACAAAACACATTGAAGTGGATTGCCATTTTATTAGAGAGAAAATACAACAGGGTTTGGTTTGTACCGGTTATGTAAAGTCAGAGAATCAGGTGGCTGATCTTTTCACCAAAGCTTTGCATAGAAATAGAATCAAGTTCTTATGCAGCAAGTTGGGCATGGATAATTTGTACGCACCAACTTGAGGAGGAGTGTTGTGAGTATTATGTATATAGTTTAGATTTTAGTATTTGTGTGTACATATTATTTCAGTTTTTTGTACTGGGTTGTGTTGTGTTGTGAATATGTACATATCATGTACAGATTAGATTGGTTTGGGCCTTATATGCTTGGCCTAGTTGATTTGTATAAAAGGATAATGGATTGAATAATTGAAGTGCCTTTTTACCTCCTTCAAACTTTCATGTATCAATTTGAATTAACAAGTGTATTTGTTGATATGGAATTAGACTTGTATAAATTTGAAGTTTTGACATTAAAGTGTTAGTTTATGGCACAATCTTCGCATGCTTAGAAATATTTTAGGTGCATATATATATGTATGTATGTATGTATAAATAACATATAATTATAACATATTAATTACACAGTTAATAGGTTATTAATTATCATTAAATCCCCCTTAAGAAAGAACTTAAGTTGTAAAGCAAAATAAGAGTTATGCTATAAGTCCTTGACATAGAATTCTATGAGATGTGTGATAATATATTAAGAGAGTGTTATAAATTATATCTAAGTTATAGGGATGCAAGATTATTCACAAGCATGTAGAAGATTGCCCAACTAATCTGTCTACCAACAGTATGACTTTAAGGCTAATGTGAGATATCATTTATAATAAGTACTCACGAAGGATACGAGGTTAGTTCCAAATTATATAGGGTAACCTTCCTAATTCATCTGCTTAGCAATACCTACGAATAGTCAGACTAATGTGAGACATCATAGTTTGATTACTGGTCATAATACGAAGGACCTACTTTGGGATTGAAGGTATTAAGTGATGGCTGAGGCTCTTTCCTATGAAAGAAGTTAAAAAATTTCGTCATTAGAGGTTGGGCACGATAGGTGATATCTTGAGGAGGTCTACTTCAGATTTGAATTATTAAATGGCTTAAGAGATACGATGCAACATCGACTAGATAGTACCGGAGATGGGTCCGCCTTGGGGTATGTATTAAATGACGGGGAGTAACCTTGAATGAGGTATTAATTGGTCATAGTCTGTCGAATTCCCATTAAAAAGGTAATATGTGTCTTGGATGCTATCTCTTGCATTTTAGATTGACGATAGATATGGTTTATTGGATTGAAAGAGTAACGGTTATGGAATTGGACTAGAAAAGCCATAGGGCTTATAGTTGGAAGCTTATATTATGGTTAGGATACGTGAAACATATTTTTATTTAAATTGCACTTCCCAAGTACTGTTATAGAAAGGCTCGATCCCTCCATAGTACAACATAGGTCAAAGATGATAATGTAGATTTTCAGAGATTGTGGCGGAGACATAGATTTGTGGTAGTTATTTAGCTATCTATGTTTTTCCTATATACCTATTAAAATTGTTATGTAATTTGAAAATCTGCACAACAAATATTTGGTGATTTTATAACGAATTATGTTGTATGTTTCTGACGTTTAAATTTTTAAATAAAATAGGTACTGTTTTTGATATAATATTTTATCCTTTCGCCATGAGATTATAAACGTGTAGATAATAGCTCTGTGTATTCTTCCTTATATCAATTTTACCAACCAATCCTAGCTTTGGAATGGGTCTAAGGTACGATGGGCCTTTTTTGGGTCAAATATTAAACCCATTTCAACGTGTTATTACTTTGATATCAGAGATAAGATTACTCGATCAGTGGGGATAGTATACGTATGAGTGATGTACCTGTTATTTTTGAAAATATTTTTCAAAAACCTTACTGTATGCACACACTTACTTTTGAACACATGCCCTTCTATAAAGTTTGATTATAGTAGTAGTTGCAACCATGTTCCAAATGGATAGGCGTTGCAACTATGAGTTGAAAAATTAAACGGAGTTACATTTAAACTCCTATCTCGAATACCCCATGGGGCGGAGGTCATATGGCAAGGACGGGAGCAAATTCCCGTAGGAAGATATACATTAATCACGATAGAAGATAGCCAGATTTTTATAAAGATTGAGTAGAGAAGAGTGTTTAAAAGAAAGGACAATTAAAGTTAATTTCTAAATCTAACACTATAGGAAAGAATTTGGTAAAAGGTTTCGGGAAAATCCTTAAAATGTTTTAAATGAGTTTTTCAAAGGATTTATTACAAAGTTCTTTTGAAAAAGAAATCAAATTTGGAAATTTCTAATTGAAAATTTTGTTAAGTCAAAAGTTTCTGATTAAAAGGATTTCGGTAAAAAGGGATTCTCATTTTTGAAACTCTTATTTTAAAATTTGAGCCAAAAGTTTTTAGTTTAAATATTTTCGATAAAAGGATTCTTCGCTTTTGAAATAAATGTAAAATGGAGCATACGTTGGCTAGATGATTTTTCCTATTTCATAAATTTGAAAGTTCTTTTTTATCAAATAATTTTTAAAAGGGGAATAAATGGAAATGGAACTTGATTGAAATAAGGTAGAGAGAATATGAGGGTAATAATATCGAATAACGTGGATAGAAGGAACATTCCTATATAACGAAAATATAGAGTATAATAGCTGATGTAGAGGTTATTTAGATAGGAGAAATACGAACAGAGGCAATATTAGAAGATTTGAAAATAAATAGCACTAGGAACTTATGTGAAATAGGATTGATAATCTAGTTATAGATACTATAGGACATAAGAGTAATAGGATAGGAAAATGACAGGGTAGAAGTTACCATCGTCTACTACACTTTTCATTGTTTAAAGTTATAAAAGGTATTGTTGGAAGAAGAAAAATATCATGATTAAATGATACTATAATTGATTTTTTGAATGATTTGGATTAAAAAAAAAATTTCCTTTTAAAGAAGTAAGTCTTTAAAGTAAAAAGTATTTTAGAAGGGAAATTATTTTGGTCAGCAACTTTTGAATTTGGGGTTAAGGATAAAGCGATAAATGTTTTGAAAAAAAGTTGTGTTCAAATGCTTTTGACTTTTTTCGTTTAAATGCTTTTGAGAAGTTGATTTCAAATATTTTTGGGAGATTTTGTAATAGAAATATAAATGTAAATAATAATGGAATAAATATAGAGAATAAAATAAAATATGGTATTTAAACGCTTTTAGGAATTCGATTCTACAAACTATTTTGCAAGTTGAAGATTCTACTGAAAAAATATGTTATAAGTCTTCTCTTGAAATGAGAAATTTTTTGAATTTCAATTGCCACTTATTAACTAAATGGGTGTTTCTAAGATAAAGGTTTCGAATTAGGTACTTTAAAATTATGAAATTTTAAGTTTTAAGGATAATGAAGACTAAACCAATTTTTTTAGTGGACTATCTTGGTATGACAGTGTAAAAGTTTAAGATATGAATAAGATAGGAATAATATGTACAACCTGATCTAGAAATTTGAAATTAGTCCTAAATATTTAAATGTACAATGCTGGTTAAGTTGTAAAGATATTCTTGATCAAACTTTGGTTTGTAAATTAGGCTGCCCTAATTGACTTGGAATGTGAATTTCTATGTTTTGGTCTATTTGGAAGGGGTTTGTGTACTTTTCATAAATTATCCAAACTCGAAATATGTATGAAAGCACGTTGTTTGAACTAACAGAAAGGGAAAGTGATGTATAAGATATGTATATTCTTTTCCATGGTTTACACTTTCCATGATTTACACTATCTATTTCAATAAAAAAAGAAATAATTCCCTGTAATTTCAAACGAAGCAAAGGTCTCGCTTTTGCTTAATTTATGGAAACTATAACGATAATCCTTTTTTAAGGAAAATTTTTATGAATTAAAATATGGAAACGAATATTCTAGTTTAGAAAGTAATAGTCAGAAATAGGAATATAAATACATATAACCTCACTTACCGATTAATGATAAAACTATATAAATAGCGTAACTTACGATAATAGCTGTTTAGTTATTAATAGCATAGAAATTACAGGACTTGGATTTACGGACATGAATTACAAATTTAATGGGCAATAAATTTATAATTAATAGAGAGTTAAAAGGACTTAAGTGAGGGCTGATTAAGGAATTCAATACGGTATTTACGGACAAACTGAGTAGGTATAATATATGGATTTTAAAACTGGTAAACTGATTAAAGGGGTTGATGAGTGTTGATTAAAGATTGTCCAATTTTGAAATTAATGACTAATTATTAAGGTAAAAACTTTTATTAGAAACCAAGAAGGGGAATAAGGAAGGTGGGGATTGTGGAATGACGTAGAAATGTTTATCTTAATTTAGAAAGGAGTGCTAGGACTACAACATCATTAGCACTAGCTGATGATGAATGACATATTCTAACAAAATTTTCTTTTAGAATTTTTTTGGTTGAAATTTCTCGTTGTCTCCCTTATGTTATTGGGAAATCATACAATATGGTATAAAATACATTCTCGTTTTATCATCGAGTTGATTTTATGGATGTGATTAGACCGCCAGATAAATGTATATGGACGAAAAATGTAAATAAGGAAATTTCACAAGGGCACTTAACTAGCGATAGACTATAGGTATGACGGGAAGTTAATGTGGAAATTAGGTTAGTAACTAGGTGTAAAGAATGCTTGAATCTTAAGAACTTTAGGATTTTGAAAAAGACAAATTTTAGCTTGCGGAGTGACACCATTCAAGGACGATCATTAACTCTCAGGGAGATAAGATGCATAGGCATATGAAGAGAAATTTTATATTGGGCAACGACGAAGAATGAGGTTGCTGAAATTTTTTCATTTGACGTGCCAGTGGATAATGGCCGAGCAACTAAAGCTTGTAGGATTGTTATTACCATTGGAGATTTCGACCTAGAAATAGAGCATATATCGATAGACTACATGGTTGCATAGGAGTCAAAATGGCTATGATGTTATTTATGATATAGTAGATGGGCTCACTAAAAAACCACCTATTTTATTCTCGTTTAAAGTAATAGGACCACAACATCTTTAACGCAAATTTATATCTAAGTGGTGGTTCGACTTCATGGAGTTTTGATTAGCAATATTGGTGACAGCGACCCTTAATTAACAGTGAATTTTGAAGGAGTTATAAGCAGCTTTAGGAACTTCGTTGAATCTTAGAACTGCTTACCACCCACAAACCAATGATCAAACTGAACAGAAGAATAACATTTTGAAGGACTTGTTAAGATCTTGAATCGTGGACTTTGGAAGGCCTTAGAGGACATTGGAAGTGGTATTTACTTTTAGTAGAATTCGCAAGACTTCAGAAAAGGAAGAATTGATTAAGCTGCGAATAAAGGCAACACAAGATCGTAAGAAATCCTATGCAGATAAGCGAAGAAAAATGATAGAGTTTGAAGTAGGGAATATGACGTTTGTTAAAGTTTCTCCTCTTAAGAAGGTCGTGTGATTTGGAAAGTCGAGAAAGTTGGCACCAAGATTTGTTGGGCCTTTTAATTTTGGAAAGGATAGGAAGACTTGCTTAGCATGTGGAGCTACTGGATAAGTTGGTAGGAGTCCATGATGTCTTTCACGTTTCTCACTTGAGTGAATGCCTTTATAGCATCCCGTGCCACTGCACGCATTATGAAGCACGGACGTAGAAAGCTCGGCAACAAAAAAATTAGGCTGGTTCGAGTACAATGGGGAGGAAAATCCAGTGGAAAGCATAAGGACTTTTTCACAGCCAAACATCCCTCTCCAAAATTAGATTTTGGTTGCATTGTCGTTGCTAGATAATTTGGTAGGATATGGTTGCTACACTTGTACTGTTACTTTTGTACTTATATAGAACACTTTTGCATGTTTAGGATGTTTGCATACGTACCTATTTGTCATGACACTTGCATTCATGCTAGGATGGAGCTCACCTATAGTACGTCTAAATATACAATCACATTGTACTCTTTGGTTGAGTAGATTGTTATGTAAATAACATGGTTGTACAACATGGATGCGTAGTGCGCATTACAATGTCCCTTAGGGTTTTTTAGGACGAAAACCTTATTGAGGAGGGAGAATGTAACACCATGTAAAATTAATAAGAAATTAATTAATAAGAAAAGAATTAATTAATAAACTAAATAAGATAAAGCTAAAAAGGGGAATTTCGTAAAATTCAAAATTTGACCAAGAATGTTATATCATTTCATTCATGGTGATTTTATGATCGATTTTCATATATAACGTTGTGAAAACAGAGCTCAAACAAAAAGTTACGTATATTTGAAGTTTTTGGATTGAAAGTAATATAAATGGAATTCAAATTCAAACAAATAATTAATGTTAAATTTTAAATTCAAAAATTAACAAGAATTAGACTTAAGGCTTAAGAAACCTCTAAAATAAACGTTAAAAGTGGATTCAGGAAATAAATAATAAAATCAAATGGCAATCAAACATTCCTAAAATAAATGCTACCGATCGACCGCCTTCCTTAGGCTAATCGACTGAGTGCGATGGGCGGTCGATCGGTGAATTTGGGTGGTGGCTAGTGTTTTTTATTTTGAAAGGTTTATTTTGAACCGACTTAAATCCAACAGTTTTGGTGCTTTCTAACCAATATAAATAAGTGCCTTGTAACGAATGGGACTTTCGACTTTCGAAAATCGACATCAATGCGTCCACTGTATCAACTACCAAGCAATCGCAGCCCCAAAAACCATACCGTTAGGGTTAAAGAAGAGGTAGAAGACAGAAGAAGAAAGAAAGAAGAAGCAACATAAACAATATCAGAATCTCACAATCGCAGAGGAACAACATATAATAGATGAATGAATAATCTTTAAATCAAAAGAAGTGTATCAATTTATTACATTACATCACATTACATTACATCATCAGAGTTTACAACAACAAACAGCGGAAAAGAAATACTATATACTAGTTGATACGCCACGCCATCCAGCTCGCCTCCAGATCTCTACAGCAACTCCTGAATTCCAGAATGACCTGATAACCTGACTCTAGGCTGCCCGTGTGGAAAATGATGGGCACCCAGAGTTTAGGAAGTAAACAATAAACTCCAGATCAGTCATGTGAATGATGTGAGAACTTAAAAACAGTTTATCTTTCAAAAACAAACAAGAAATATTTTAAATATAGATCCGCAATGCTTTTAGAAAATGAAACTACCATAAGGCCTCCCACACGCACACACAATGCAAACGCAGAATCGGAGGAGATTTCTCCTTATGATAGTCAAACATGCTTGATACACAAAAATTTATTTGATATTGTTATTATAAGTGCAAAGTGTAGGAAAACATTTCGAAAGTATAATATAAATCTTAGCCAACATACGACCATTATTGTATGCCTACTATAGCTACCATCTAAACAGTGGAGCGCCACCATAAGTAAATGACAGGTTATACAACTAAAACTGTACAGGGCTAGTATTGTTTCTTTGGATTTTCCAACAAATGGTCAGGCTAAGGAACTTCCTATTGCCACATGGGAACGCCTCTGGCGGGATGCCCCGAGAACCTAACCGGATCTCTGCCAACACAAGGCCGGGTTACCTCAGCAAAAGTAGGTAACTACTAACATGAGTATGCCATCCCCCGGTTGTAAACAACCTTTATCCGAGGATCCTCAACCAACATCAATCACAAAGTCATATATATTTGCGACATCCACATAAGTGAACTTCTGGGCTCCATACCATGATACCACTTCTATCCAGAAGGAAATGCATATACCCTAAGGGACGCTACTCCCTAAAACCTTGCTGCATCTTTCCTGTTTTGACCACTCCGGGGTGTGAGGTCCGACGAAGTCTCGTCCACAAAGCTACGCTTTTCACAAAAGCTATGCTTTGATCAACAAATGATCAACAGCACTTCGTATGCCATATTACCAAATTGGGAATGTATCACTAGTAACAATCAACTACATAACCTCTGTGTAACGACCCAGGATTTTAAGTAATTAAAATTTGAATATTTAATTAATTTTAAATGTTGATAAGTGAATTTATAAGTCGAATAAATTTTAATTCGAATAATTGGATTTAATTGGATAATTAAATCGATAATTTAATATGTTAAATTATGGAAATAATTGAAAATTGAGTTAAATATGATTGAAAATGATTTGTAAAATTTTATTATATCATATTGAAGTTAGAAAGATGTTTTAGAACTTTTAAAATCGAATTAAGAGTTTATTTGTGAAAATTGAATATTTTAATATTAAAATTGACTAGTGAAAATAGTCAATTTTTGAATAGTCTCAGAATTGAACGAAACCAGTTCCATTGGATCTGTAATAGTTAGTTATTTCTGGATTTCAATTTTCGTAGCAATCAGAGTTATCGTTTGATCGTGGCAGCTCGAAACGCATCGAAATTGTTTTAATATTAATTTGGCGAGTTAAAATAGCCATTTTTCAAAAAGTCTTGGATTTCGACGAAACCAGTTTCATCGGATCCGTAATGTGATATTATTGTATGGTTTAAAATTTCGTGTCAATTGGATTTACCGTTTGTCCGGTACAAATTAAAACACCTAGAAAATCGTTTAAATCAGTTTAATTCAAATTGAACGTTTATTGCCATAACTCGCACAGATGACCGAATTAGCTTCCGAAACCTGTTCCATTGTGTCCGGAACGTGGGATAAACCCTAGGAATGTCGGTCACCGCGCGTAAATCGGAGTTCGGAAATTCCGGATTGAATAGTGTTTGAGAAAATTCTATAAATAGCCCCTTATTATTTTCTTTTTTCCAAATATATTTCAAAACCCTAACCTAAATTGTTCAGCCGCCTCTTATTCAATGGAAGGCCGAAATCTTCCTATCTATCTCCTCAAATTTCTTCAAATCCGTCAATCGTTTCAACAAACCCCCAACTACAATCTTGTAGAGCACAACACGTTCTATAAATCCAACGGCTAAGATCGTTTCTTGTGCTTTGGATCGATGGCAATTCGAGCTTGAAGGCCATGCGTTCGGCCACGTCGTGCGTGGAACATAGGGGACCGAGTTTCAAGCCCCTGGAGCCGAGCATAGAGGGGATGGAGGCGCACGACATGATGGTCCCTGATCGAATTATCCTCGAGTGTGGTGGCCGAATTTATTAACCCTAATTTGGAAGGATGGGTTCATGATGTCGGCCAAATACCTGTAGTAGAAGACGCGCGCGTGAAGGAAGATGCAAGGCACAGTCATGATGGAAGGATGTTGGATCTATGGGCTGTGATGAAGCTAGTTTTAAAATTTGTAAATTTATATAAGTTAAAAATTCGTGTAACTTCATAAAATCATATCTTTTTCATACGAGGTCGAAAACGAGCGAAACCAATTGCGTTGGAATCGTATAGACGAGCACTACACGATGGAATTGGATTGGAGTTGTTTGGAGTTAGTGAGAATTTTGGGTAAAATTAAACGTCCGTTTAATTTTATTCGAAATAAATCGCTAAAACGAAATTGAAATCAACGTGAGAACATCTCACTCAATCGAATCAGTTTCGATTTTATTTTAAATAGTTAGATTTAAAATATTTGAATGCATGTTTGAATGATGATTGTTATCTATTGATTGTTAAAATAGACATTATGCGCCGTTAGCAAACGGATGTTATTTATTAAAAACATATACCGCGAATATTTCACAAACAGTGAAATTGGTATTATATATAATAGCAATATATATATATATATATTGGCATATGTATATATTGGAGTTATTGATTTCCCGCATTTGTATAGCGGATGAGACCCTATTGCGTCGTCTATTAAGCGGATAATATTTTAAATCCCATATACCGCGATAATTTCGTACTGGAGCGAAATTGGTACTGTGCTAATGTTTGTGGATGCAGGAAAACGGGTTGGAGGGATCCAACTGGATTCCTCAACAGTATTTATTTGATTATGGATATTTTGATATTCGTTGATTATCATATCGATATACGATATCGTTGTTGTGGTGATTGACTATTTGGTATGTAGCATCATTGGACCAAATTTGGAACTTTAAAATGATTTTTAAAGTGATTTTTGCAAATATACTATATGTTTGGAAATTGATTCATTTTAAATAAATAAACGATATAATTTTTAATGTTATAAAGATTATGAATTTTTGAGAAATATAATAAAAGCCTGATTTTTGAAAATATGGGGTTAATGGTTTTATAAAATAGTCTAAATTGGGATTTTGGAAATTATTATAAAAAGTTGAAAATATAGGATTTATAAAATTTGATTATTTTATAAATCAAAATGGTGAAATTATAAAGAAGTTTAAAGATGTTTTAAAAGAATAATATAAATTGATTTATAAAGGAGATTTATAAATGGATATTTATAAATTGAAATACTGAAATTATAAAACGAATTTTTATAAGTGTTTGAAGGAAGTGAAAATGGATTGCATAAGTGAATGGAATTTATAAAATTATAAATGGTGAAGTTATAAATGAAATTTATAAATAGTAAGATTTATAAATTTTGTGAAGTTATTAAAGAATATATTTGGGTAAATAAATGGATCTTGTAAGTTATAAGATTTATAACTTTGGAAGTCTTAAAAAGAACGATTTTGTAAAATAATCGTTTTATAAGCATTTAACTTATAATGTGAACTTTTGGTTTATAATTGAGTTATAAATCGAATAGGTTAATAAAGGAATTTATAAAAGAAAGTTGTTATAAAATAAATAGAAATGGAATTTATAAACGTTGTTTTATAAATTCGCAAACGGCTTATTTTGATAAGTTAATTTTTATAACTTATTTATGAAGTTATATTCACGTTTTAGACAGTGAATAATCCTTTAAAATGAAATGTATAGAAATGATGAAATTGGTTAACGTAGTATATTCACGTTTTTGAATAGTGAATAATATGTTAAAGAAATTATTTTGAATGTGATGTTTTAAATAGAATTAAAACGATCTAACGATTGTTTTAAAAGCATTAAGATTCGAAACCATAGATTTCAACATTTATTGTTGAAATAGACGTTTTCGAGAAATAGAAGGAAATGGTGGACTGTAACACTGTTGTTATAGTAAATGATTTCCGAAAGGAAATGTTTTGTATAGTATTGGGATTTATATATCTATTTTAATTTCGAATCCCTATACTAGTGATTTTGGGACGTCCTAACGATGTTTTACGCAACATTCGTTTTGGCCCAAATAAATATGTTTAAGAGAATGATTTCCTTAAAGAATGAAATATATACTTAATTTCGATTTAAGTATATTGAATATTTACCAAAGGTTGAAAATAAAAGATTTGTGAATTACTTATTAAATAAGTATGGAAATGTTTTCCAATATAAAGTGAATATTTTAAGATTTATCTTTTTGAAGATAAATTGAAAATGAATAATTGAAATCGTATATGCATGGATATTTTGGAATGAAAATTCACTATGGAATTTATTAAAGAATGGGGAAATTTGTTTAAAAATAAATATTGATTTATTTTTGAAGTGTGAAAATTATATATCTAGTAAGGATATTTTTGGGAAAATAAATAATTTGGAAAATTATTTGGAATCTGGTGATGTTGTGCAAATCCATTGATAGTTCAATAACTGACTATCAATATTTACCTTTGAAAGGTATTTGTTGTGATTTGTTGAATTTGAATGCTACACTTATTTTTAAATTATTGCGCTCGTTATTCGGATTACCCATTCCGAATAGTGATACGACGTAATGGATAGCATTGAAGATCGGTGTTGAAGACCCGGTATTTACGAGAGCGATAGGATGACCTGTCGATTGACTCTGCACCGAGTTGCTCCGGTATAGAGTTCTCCATATGTGATGGGAAATCCGATCAGGATTGTGGATATCTGGATTGCAAGGACTTCTTTGTAAGTGCCTTCGGTTCTATTCGAGCCCGGAACAGACTTGTATGGATTGTATGTCTGACATTACAAATTGAGATATAAAGCCGATTTCTTTCAAATATATTTCTGTTGGTGGCGGAGAATTTATTCTTTTAGCTTAACACCCTTCTCTGAGACGTACGAGCTCAAAGGTTATGTAGTTGAAGGTTATCAGCGATATATTCCCAATTTGGTAATGTGACATGCTGAGTGTTGCTGTGAAATGATCATTGTGTTGATTATTTGTGATAGGACCATTTATTTGATCGTCTATCCTGGTGATCATTTCTATGATCATTTGTTGACCCAAAGCATGGCTTTTGTATAAAGTATGTTTTTGTGGACGTGACTTCGTCGAGCCTCACACCTCAGGAATGGTCAAAACAGGAAAGATGCGGCAAGGTTATGAGGGGTAGCGCCCTTTAGGGTATGTGCATTTCCTTCTGGAAAAGGGTGGTATCATTGTATGGAGCCCAGATACTTACTCATGTTGAAAACACTTTATGATTGTGTGAGTTGATTACGAGCGCTCGGTGAAAGGTCCCAAAGGACCGGGGGATGGCATATTCGGTCAGTTGTTACTCAGTTAGGGGTAACCCGGACTTGTGTTGGTAGAGATCCAGTTTGGTTCTCGGGGATGTCCTTCCAGAGGCATTCTCATGTGGCAATGGGAAGTTCCTTGGACTGATCATTCGTTGGAAATCCAATTCCCAATACGAAACTTTGTACGGTATTAGTTGTAGAACCTGCCATTTACTTATGGTGGTCACCACTGTTTAGATGGTAGCTATAGTAGGCATAGTTCGAAATGTCTATGCTGGCTAAGATTTATATCTTTATTTTCGAAATGATTTTCTCTACACTATGCACTAGTAATAATATCAAATGTTCTTTTAAATGCGTATCAAGCATCTTTGACTATCATAAGGAGAAATCTCCTCCGATTCTGCGTTTGCATTGTGTGTGTGTGCGGGAGGCCTTATGGTAGTCTCATTTTTAAAAGCATTGCGAATTGACTTTAAAAATATTCCTCTATTTTGATTTAAAAGATAAATAAACTGTTTTGAGTTCCCACACCAATCACATGACTGACTCGGAGTTTATGGTTTTCCTTCCTAAACTCTGGGTGCCCACCAATTTCCACACGGGCAGTCAAGAGTTAAGGTTTATCAGGATATTCTGGATATTCAGGAGTTGCTGGAGGCAAGCTGGATGGCATGGCGTATTACTAGTATATAGTATTTCTTTTCCGCTGTTGATGTTGTTGTTGTTGTACACTCTGATGATATGGTGTAATGAAATGAAATGTATGAAATGTAATAACTGATATAGTTCTTTGTTTAAAGATTATTCATTTATCTATTATATGTTGTTCCGCTGCGATTGTGAGATTCTGTTGTTGTTCTGCTGTTTTCTTTCCGTTCTATTTTCTATTTTCTTTTCTCTCTATTTTCTACCTTCTTCTCTCTTCTTCTCTCTTTTTCTTTTTCTTAAACCATAACATTTCGGGTTTCCGGCCTTCTATTTCTCGGCAGTCGATAAAGTGAGTATCGATGTTGAATTTTCGAAAGTCGAAAATTTTCGGGACGTTACATTTGGTATCAGAGCATATGGTTAAGCGACAACCATGGTTCTGTTGGGTATTACTCATTAGAGATAGAGTCAGTAGTACTCTAGAATGAGTTTGAGTGTAATTATAGCTATGAGAGCGTATTTTGTTAGTGAATATAAAATTGTTTTATATTGTGAAGATTGGTTTGTTGAGTGGCTTATGAACCTTCGTCGGCACGGTCTCAACAACTATGCCGAAGGGGTTTCTAAACACTTGAATAGAACAATTCGACACGATATTGTTTTAAATTGGGTAAATGAAATAATTTTACCTTGATTTTATTTTATGTTATATATAAAGAAATAATTTTTCAGAATTATTAAAGTGTATATAAGTTGATTGTTTGGTTGTTTGAATAATCTAAATTGAAGAATAATTGTATAAACAAAAGAGTTATAAGAATGGAATTATAATTAAAGTGATTTACAATTGCGAAATAAACTTATATATATATACGAAGTGAAACTATATGAATATATTTATGAATATGAGTAGTAAATAAAAATGAATTTAAAGTTAAATGGAAATTTACTTTAGAATTTAGAAGCTGAATTGATTTATAAGTGGGAATTTAAGCTAAGTAAAACCAAGTGATGTTATAAAAAGGAAGTATAACTTAATAGATGTTGAATGAAGTTGATTTTGATATCAAAGTAAAATAATAAAGTGAAGTGATAAATGTGAACTTAGGTTATGTAAATGAAATTCAACTTTTGTAATTGAATGAAAATCAATTTAATTAAACCAATTAAAAGTGATGGTGTTAAACCAAAATGAATGAATATAAGCAAAGGAATTTGGTTGTAATTGATATACACTGGTTGTTATATGGTTGTTAGTTGATAGTATGAAATTCATTAAGTATTAATGAAATTGGAAACTAAAGTAATTGAAATTCAATTGGAAATTAAGTGAATCTTAAATAGAATTGAATTTGATTGGAAGTGAACCAACTTGAATATGAATTAGTGAATATAAACTAATTGAAAATGAATGTTAGTAAGAACATCCACTATTAATGAATCCAATGTGATTTAAATTGAAAACCATTTCATTGAATATTAATGAGAATATGAATGAATATTTATTGGTTATGAATGCTAGTTGGTTGATGGTTGAATATATTGCTTTTGTTTCAATTTCTATGTTGACATATATAGTTATTATGTTGCTATATGTTGTATATTGATACTATTGTCTATATACATGATTCTCATGTTGTTTGTTGAGTGTTTAGTAGGTGTGGATCGCGTTTGCTTCGCATTTGGAGCTCGCTTTCGCGCTATATTAGCCGTATACGCTTGCTAATAAAATATAAGGTACATATCTAGGATTACATACCGTACTTTTACATTTTTTCCCTGCGGGATGCCTCATTACTTGATGAGATGTATATTTGTGATATATATACTGTCATTTTTTTTTCGGATCGAGCCGCGCAAAGGAGACCATGGCGAATTTTTCCAAAAATTCAAGGCGTTAGAAAATTTTTGAGAAAATTGGAAAATTTTGAAAACTATAAATTTGATTTGGAATTGAAAGTTAAACAATAGTAGTTGTTTTTGAAAAGATAACTAAGTATGATTTGAAAACTTAGTAAAGTTATTGTAAGAAATTTAACTATGAATTTTGGAAAGTTAATAGATTCTGTAACTTTTCTTACTTGATAATTTCGAGGACGAAATTCTTTTAAGAGGGGAAGATTGTAACGACCCAGGATTTTAAGTAATTAAAATTTGAATATTTAATTAATTTTAAATATTGATAAGTGAATTTATAAGTCGAATAAATTTTAATTCGAATAATTGGATTTAATTGGATAATTAAATCGATAATTTAATATGTTAAATTATGGAAATAATTGAAAATTGAGTTAAATATGATTGAAAATGATTTGTAAAATTTTATTATATCATATTGAAGTTAGACAGATGTTTTAGAACTTTTAAAATCGAATTAAGAGTTTATTTGTGAAAATTGAATATTTTAATATTAAAATCGACTAGTGAAAATAGTCAATTTTTGAACAGTCTCAGAAATGAACGAAATCAGTTCCATTGGATCCGTAATAGTTAGTTATTTCCGGATTTAAATTTTCGTAGCAATCGGAGTTATCGTTTGATCGTGGCAGCTCGAAACGCATCGAAATTGTTTTAATATTAATTTGGCGAGTTAAAATAGCCATTTTCCAAAAAGCCTCGGATTTCCACGAAACCAGTTTCATCGGATCCGTAATGTGATATTATTGTATGGTTTAAAATTTCATGTCAATTGGATTTACCGTTTGTCCGGTACAAATTAAAACGCCTAGAAAATCGTTTAAATCAGTTTAATTCAAATTGAACGTTTATTGTCATAACTCGCACAGATGACCGAATTAGCTTCCGAAACCTGTTCCATTGTGTCCGGAACGTGGGATAAACCCTAGGAATGTCGGTCACCGCGCGTAAATCGGAGTTCGGAAATTCCGGATTGAATAGTGTTTGAGAAAATTCTATAAATAGCCCCTTATTATTTTCTTTTTTCCAAATATATTTCAAAACCCTAACATAAATTGTTCAGCCGCCTCTTATTCAATGGAAGGCCGAAATCTTCCTATCTATCTCCTCAAATTTCTTCAAATCCGTCAATCGTTTCAACAAACCCCCAACTACAATCTTGTAGAGCACAACACGTTCTATAAATCCAACGGCTAAGATCGTTTCTTGTGCTTTGGATCGATGGCAATTCGAGCTTGAAGGCCATGCGTTCGGCCTCGTCGTGCGTGGAACATAGGGGACCGAGTTTCAAGCCCCTGGAGCCGAGCATAGAGGGGATGGAGGCGCACGACATGATGGTCCCTGATCGAATTATCGTCGAGTGTGGTGGCCGAATTTATTAACCCTAATTTGGAAGGATGGGTTCATGATGTCGGCCAAATACCTGTAGTAGAAGACGCGCGCGTGAAGGAAGATGCAAGGCACGGTCATGATGGAAGGATGTTGGATCTAAGGGCTGTGATGAAGCTAGGTTTAAAATTTGTAAATTTATATAAGTTAAAAATTCGTGTAACTTCATAAAATCATATCTTTTTCATACGAGGTCGAAAACGCGCGAAACCAGTTGCGTTGGAATCATATGGACGAGCACTACGCGATGGAATTTGATTAGAGTCGTTTGGAGTTAGTGAGAATTTTAGGTAAAATTAAACGTCCGTTTAATTTTATTCGAAATAAATCGCTAAAACGAAATTGAAATCAAGGTGAGAACTTCTCATTCAATCGAATCAGTTTCGATTTTATTTTAAATAGTTAGATTTAAAATATTTGAATGCATGTTTGAATGATGATTGTTATCTATTGATTGTTAAAATAGACATTATGCGCCGTTAGTAAACGGATGTTATTTATTAAAAACATATACCGCGAATATTTCATAAACAGTGAAATTGGTATTATATATAATAGCAATATATATATATTGGCATATGTATATATTGGAGTTATTGATTTCCCGCATTTGTATAGCGGATGAGACCCTATTGCGCTGTCTATTAAGCGGATAATATTTTAAATCCCATATACCGCGATAATTTCGTACTGGAGCGAAATTGGTATTGTGCTAATGTTTGTGGATGCAGGAAAACAGGTTGGAGGGATCCAACTAGATTCCTCAACAGTATTTATTTGATTATGGATATTTTGATATTCGTTGATTATCATATCGATATACGATATCGTTGTTGTCGTGATTGACTATTTGGTATGTAGCATCATTGGACCAAATTTGGAACTTTAAAATGATTTTTAAAGTGATTTTTGAAAATATACTATATGTTTGGAAATTGATTCATTTTAAATAAATAAACGATATAATTTTTAATGTTATAAAGATTATGAATTTTTGAGAAATATAGTAAAAGGCTGATTTTTGAAAATATGGGGTTAATGGTTTTATAAAATAGTCTAAATTGGGATTTTTGAAATTATTATAAAAAGTTGAAAATATAGGATTTATAAAATTTGATTATTTTATAAATCAAAATGGTGAAATTATAAAGAAGTTTAAAGATGTTTTAAAAGAATAATATAAATTGATTTATAAAGGAGATTTATAAATGGATATTTATAAATTGAAATATTGAAATTATAAAACGAGTTTTTATAAGTGTTTGAAGGAAGTGAAAATGGAATGCATAAGTGAATGGAATTTATAAAATTATAAGTGGTGAAGTTATAAATGAAATTTATAAATAGTTAGATTTATAAATTTTGTGAAGTTATTAAAGAATATATTTGGGTAAATAAATGGATCTTGTAAGTTATAAGATTTATAACTTTGGAAGTCTTAAAAAGAACGATTTTGTAAAATAATCGTTTTATAAGCATTTAACTTATAATGTGAACTTTTGGTTTATAATTGAGTTATAAATCGAATAGGTTAATAAAGGAATTTATAAAAGAAAGTTGTTATAAAATAAATAGAAATGGAATTTATAAACGTTGTTTTATAAATTCGCAAACGGCTTATTTTGATAAGTTAATTTTTATAACTTATTTATGAAGTTATATTCACGTTTTAGACAGTGAATAATCCTTTAAAATGAAATGTATAGAAATGATGAAATTGGTTAACGTAGTATATTCACGTTTTTGAATAGTGAATAATATGTTAAAGAAATTATTTTGAATGTGATGTTTTAAATAGAATTAAAACGATCTAACGATTGTTTTAAAAGCGTTATGATTCAAAACCATAGATTTCAACATTTATTGTTGAAATAGACGTTTTCGAGAAATAGAAGGAAATGGTGGACTGTAACACTGTTGTTATAGTAAATGATTTCTGAAAGGAAATGTTTTGTATAGTATTGGGATTTATATATCTATTTTAATTTCGAATCCCTTTACTAGTGATTTTGGGACGTCGTAACGATGTTTTACGCAACATTCGTTTTGGCCCAAATAAATATGTTTAAGAGAATGATTTCCTTAAAGAATGAAATATATACTTAATTTCGATTTGAGTATATTGAATATTTACCAAAGGTTGAAAATAAAAGATTTGTGAATTACTTATTAAATAAGTATGGAAATGTTTTCCAATATAAAGTGAATATTTTGAGATTTATCTTTTTGAAGATAAATTGAAAATGAATAATTGAAATCGTATATGCATGGATATTTTGGAATGAAAATTCACTATGGAATTTATAAAAGAATGGGGAAATTTGTTTAAAAATAAATATTGATTTATTTTTGAAGTGTGAAAATTATATATCTAGTAAGGATATTTTTGGGAAAATAAATAATTTGGAAAATTATTTGGAATCTGGTGATGTTGTGCAAATCCATTGATAGTTCAATAACTGACTATCAATATTTACCTTTGAAAGGTATTTGTTGTGATTTGTTGAATTTGAATGCTACACTTATTTTTAAATTATTGCGCTCGTTATTCGGATTACCCATTCCGAATAGTGATACGACGTAATGGATAGCATTGAAGATCGGTGTTGAAGACCCGGTATTTGCGAGAGCGATAGGATGACCTGTCGATTGACTCTGCACCGAGCTGCTCCGGTATAGAGTTCTCCATATGTGATGGGAAATCCGATCAGGATTGTGGATATCCGGATTGCAAGGACTTCTTTGTAAGTGCCTTCGGTTCTGTTCGAGCCCGGAACAGACTTGTATGGATTGTATATCTGACATTACAAATTGAGATATAAAGCCGATTTCTTTCAAATATATTTCTGTTGGTGGCGGAGAATTTATTCTTTTAGCTTAACACCCTTCTCTGAGACGTACGATCTCAGAGGTTATGTAGTTGAAGGTTATCAGCGATATATTCCCAATTTGGTAATGTGACATGCTGAGTGTTGATGTGAAATGATCATTGTGTTGATTATTTGTGATAGGATCATTTATTTGATCGTCTATCCTGGTGATCATTTCTATGATCATTTGTTGACCCAAAGCATGGCTTTTGTATAAAGTATGTTTTTGTGGACGTGACTTCGTCGAGCCTCACACCTCGGGAATGGTCAAAACAGGAAAGATGCGGCAAGGTTATGAGGGGTAGCGCCCTTTAGGGTATGTGCATTTCCTTCTGGAAAAGGGTGGTATCATGGTATGGAGCCCAGGTACTTACTCATGTTGAAAACACTTTATGATTGTGTGAATTGATTATGAGCGCTCGGTGAAAGGTCCCAAAGGACCGAGAGATATTCGGTCAATTGTTACTCAGTTAGGGGTAACCCGGCCTTGTGTTGGCAGAGATCCGGTTTGGTTCTCGGGGATGTCCTTCCAGAGGCATTCTCATGTGGCAATGGGAAGTTCCTTGGCCTGATCATTCGTTGGAAATCCAATTCCCAATACGAAACTTTGTACGGTATTAGTTGTAGAACCTGCCATTTACTTATGGTGGTCACCACTGTTTAGATGGTAGCTATAGTAGGCATAGTTCGAAATGTCTATGCTGGCTAAGATTTATATCTTTATTTTCGAAATGATTTTCTCTACACTATGCACTAGTAATAATATCAAATGTTCTTTTAAATGCGTATCAAGCATCTTTGACTATCATAAGGAGAAATCTCCTCCGATTCTGCGTTTGCATTACGTGTGTGTGTGCGGGAGGCCTTATGGTAGTCTCATTTTTAAAAGCATTGCGAATTGACTTTAAAAATATTCCGCTATTTTGATTTAAAAGATAAATAAACTGTTTTGAGTTCCCACACCAGTCACATGACTGACTCGGAGTTTATTGTTTTCCTTCCTAAACTCTGGGTGCCCACCAATTTCGACACGGGCAGTCAAGAGTTAGGGTTTATCAGGATATTCTGGATATTCAGGAGTTTGCTGGAGGCAAGCTGGATGGCATGGCGTATTACTAGTATATAGTATTTCTTTTCCGTTGTTGATGTTGTTGTTGTACACTCTGATGATATGGTGTAATGAAATGAAATGTATGAAATGTAATAACTGATATAGTTCTTTGTTTAAAGATTATTCATTTATCTATTATATGTTGTTCCGCTGCGATTGTGAGATTCTGTTGTTGTTCTGCTGTTTTCTTTCCGTTCTATTTTCTATTTTCTTTTCGCTCTATTTTCTACCTTCTTCTCTCTTCTTCTCTCTTTTTCTTTTTCTTAAACCATAACATTTCGGGTTTCCGGCCTTCGATTTCTCGGCAGTCGATAAAGTGAGTATCGATGTTGAATTTTCGAAAGTCGAAAATTTTCGGGACGTTACACTCTGAGCTTGTACGTCTCAAAGAAGGGTGTTAAGCTAAGAGAATAAATCCTCCACCACCAACAGAAATATATTTGATAGAAACCAGTTTACATCTCAAATTGTAACGTCAGACACACATCGATACAAGTCCGTTCCGGGATCGAACGGAACCGAAGGCACTTCCAAAGAAGCCCTTGCAATCCGGATATTCACTAATCACGACCGGACTTCCCATCACAAAGGGTGATAAAATCTCTATATTGGAGATCAGCCGATGCAGAGACATTCGACGGTAATCCTTCCGTTTTCGAAAATATCCGGTCTTCATCACCGGTCTTCAAATGCTATCCATTACGACGTATCATTATTTAGAATGGGATTCATGACCCAAAGGTTCTCTCCCGACTAAACCGAATAACGAGGGCTTATTTTAAAATAAGTGTAGCATTCAAATTCAAGCAAATCACAACAAATACCCATTTAAAGGTAAATATTGATAGCCGGTTATTTAACTATCAATAGATATGCACAACATCACCCGATTCCAAAAAAATTCCCAAATTATTTATTTTCCAAAAGTATCTTTACAAAATAAATTTTTCCACACTTCAACCATTTGAAAACAAATTTCAAATCATTTTTCACCTTTACAACTTTTGAAAACAAATTTTCCAATCCTTTTCCTTACGCGGAAACACTTCCAAATATTTATTCAATTTCATTGGAAATCTGCCGAGTTCAAATGCTTTAAAAAAATTTATAACACTTACCCAAAATATAACGGAAAAACACTTTGAAATAAAAGTATTTTTCTTTAAACACTTTACTTAAAATATTAGTTATAAAAATATTATACCAATATTACATATAACTTAAGTCCAAACTAATTTTCAAAATAAAATTAGTAGATAGAGTATAACTATTTAAATAACTATTTTCTAAAACAATTATTGATTAAATCTTAGAAATAATCATTTCTATATCAACTTAATAAATCTTTACTTAAAGGATTTAAAACAATTTAAGAAGTTAATTTCTCCAATGTATCCTTTTCAAAGCCAATTTTAGAATTTATATATATGTGTGTGTGTGTGTTTATATGTATATATCTTTCAAATCTATTCAGAAATTTTATTCGGCTTTCCAGGGAGAATACACTTTCATTTCAAAATGGTTCATTTAAACCAATTAAATAATTCCTTACCGATTTATTTTAAGTTTACGTTCCAAATCCGTAAATTTATTTCCACACTTCAAAAATAAATCAATGTTCATTTTTAAACAAATTTCCCTTTTCTTTATAAATTCCATGTGAATTCACATTTCAAAATATCCACTGATATACGATTTTCAAATTGGTTCAAATATTCACTTTCAATTTATCTTTAAAAGATAAAATATTAAAACATTTCACTTTATATTGGAAAACATTTACATACTTATTTAATAATAAGTAATTCACAAATCTATTTATTTTCAGCATTTGGAAAATATTCAATATACTTAAATCACAATTACGTATATATTTTATTCTTTAAGAAAAACATTCTCTCAAACACATTCATTTGAGTCAAAACGAATGTTGCATAAAACATCGTTACGACAAGCCAAAATCACTTGTATCCAATACTATATAAAACATTTCCTTTCGAAAATCATTTACTATAACAACAGTGTTATAGTCCACCATTCCCTTTTTATTTCTCGAAAATGTCTATTTCAACAATGAATGTCGAAATCTATGGTTTCGATACTTAATACATTTTAAAACACCTTTAAATCATTTTAATTCTATTTAAAATATCACTTCCCCAAAACATTTCTTTAATATATTATTCACTTTCCAAAATCGTGAATATACTTCGTTAACCAAATTCAACATTTCTACACATTTTATTTAGAGGATTATCCACTGTCCAAAATCGTGGATATATCTCCTTTAATAAGCTATAATAATTAACTTATCAAAATAAGTCGATTTCAGATTTATAAAAAAATGTTTATAAATTCTCTTTTTTATTTTATAACAACTTCAACTTATAAAATCACTTTAATAACAAATTCTATCCATATCCCATTTACACACAAAAATCCAAATTATAAGCAAATTACTTATAATTCTCTATTTACAAATTCATTCATTTTATAACTTCACAAATCGTAGATTCTATTTTTTTATAAATCCATTTATAACATCATTTTAAAACGTCTTTAAAACTCCTTTATAATTCCATCACTTTGATTTATAAAAATCCAATTTTTTTAATCTTATATATAAAGCTTTTATAATAAATTCAAAAATCACCATTTAAATTATTTTATAAAACAACCAACTTCATATTTCCAAAAATCACCTTTCAACTATATTTCTCAAAACATCATAATTTTTAATATAAACTTTCAACCTGAATTTTCAAAAATCAAATATTTACTTATTTCCGGTATCTATCGATACCAAAATATATTCGGCTAAATTTTAGCCTTCAACGATTTCAATCACACAGAGATTATAAATAATCAACACACAACATTGAAACAAATTCAATTATTTGACGAATCTAGTTGGATCCCTCCAACCTGTTTCCCTGCATCCACAGATGTTAGCACAATACCAATCCCGTTTCAAGACGGGATATCATGGTACATGGGTTTATATAAAATATTATCCGCTACTATGCGGCGCAATAGGGTCTCATCCGCTATATAATGTGGGAAAATCAACTCCAAGTACATATATAATACCAATTCCACTTCAAGGTGAAATATCGCGGTATATGTGTTTAATATAATAACCTCTGCTTAATATGCAACGTATAGGGTCTATTTCAAAACAATAGATAATAATTTATCATTCAAGCATACAATCAACACAATCGAGCAATTTCAAATCTAACTATTTAAAATTCAAATCGAAACAGATTCGATTGAGTGAGAAGTTCTCACCTTGCTTCGAATAGCGGTTTCAGCGTTTCGTTCCAAATAAAATTAAACATGCGTTTAATTTTATCCAAAATTATCACTAGCTCCAATCGATCCCAATCCAGCTCCATCGCGTAGTATTCAACAATACGAACCCAACGAAATTCGTTTCGTCAATTTTTGACCTCGTATCAAAAGGTTATACATTTTTAAAGTTCGAACGAATTAATATATATATATATATATATATATATATTTACAAATTTCATTTTAATTTTAACCTAAAATTCATTTTGGCCGTTAGTTTCTTTGCATCAACATCGGGCCGCACGTTTGCTTTCTTCTCCAGATTACAAATCGCGACCAAGAAACCCATGCCGTCGTTCCTTTGCTCGAATTTTGTGCCCTACTCCATCGCTTCGACATCGATCACCCACCGATGTTTGAAGCGCCAAGCCAAGCCTCACCATCGGCCGACGACTGACCAAGCTCGGTCGTGCCACAGCGTTGAAAAATGTGTTTGAACCGTGAATGTTTAAGCTCGAATTGACGACGATCTATCATATGAAATTCAATCTCGACCATTGGATATGTCGATTATGCCGAGCTCTACCACTTTACAGCTGACGATTTCGCCTGAAAGTTGATAGATTACTCGAAATCGTGGGAAGAGGAATGCTATTTCTTGGCCATTAAAATTGAAACTGGCGGCCTGACCCAGGTTGCTTAGGGTTTTGCAAAATAGAAGGTAACGGGTCCTTTTATAGAAAATTCTCGCGACACTATTCATCCTGAATTTTTTCCGAACTCCAAACGAAGCGTGCCGCCTGGCGTTTATAATGTTTTACCCTATTCCAAACACAATGGAATATATATCGGGAGCCAATTCGATCATATTTGAAAGATAGGTTTTCAAATCGACTATTTTAAATTCAAAATTCACTTAAACCGATTCCTACGCGTTTTAGCTTGCCCCGGACAAACCGTGAATCCGATTGACACGAAATTTGAAATTTTAGAATAATATAACATTACGGATCCAAAGAAACTGGTTTCGTCGAAATCCGAGAGTGTTTGAAAAATGTCTATTTTTACTCGTCAATTAAATATTAAAATATTCAATTTCCACAAATTAACTTTTAATTCAATTTTAAAAGTTCTATAACATCATTCTAACTCCAATATGATTTAATTCAACTTTATAAATCAATTTTTTTCACATTAAACCCAATTTTCCAGTTATTTCTGCAATCTCAAATATTAAATCAACAATTTAATTATCCAATTAAATCCAGATATTCGAAATATAATTTATTTGACTTACAAATTTTACTTGTTAATATTTAAAATCAATTAAATATAGGAATTTCAAATGGCAGAAATTCTGCGTCGTTACAAACTCCCCCACCCCCCCCCCCCCCCCGAAAGAATTTCGTCCTTGAAATTACCAAGTAAGAAAAAGTCTTGAAATCCATTAACATTACAAAACCATTTGTTCAAGTTAAATTTCAAATTCATCTAAACATTTTAACTTTTTCAAAATCCATAGTTAAACTTCTTACAATAACTTTACTAAGTTTTCAAATCATACTTAGTTATCTTTTCAAAGCCAACTATATCGTTTAACTTTTCACTCACAAAATCAAAGTTATAGTTTTCAAAAATTTCCAATTTTCTCAAAAATATTCTAACGCCTTAAATTTTTGAAAATTTCACCAGTATCTCCTTTGCGTGGCTAACTCGGTACGACTACAAAAATGGCACCATGGCCCCTAGATTTCAAAAAGAAAAGAAAAAGCCAAGTGGCTGGACAAGAAAATCATCAAATTTCATACTGAAATTTAAATACATACCTTTTGTCGAGCAATTCAAATACATACCTTTAATCCACCTGTATATCCTGCTAACCATAATATCCATTTTCATTTAATCTCACATTATCAATTTCATTTGAATTCAATTTACAATTTCAATTCTATTTGGATTCAATTTCCCTTCTGAATATTGAATTTTATCAATTATTTTTCATTCACAACTGATTCATCTTGCTATTTTAAATTAGTTTGTTTTACTAATCATTACAAGTTCTAACTCATTTCATCTCGCACAATTCAAATTGGTTTTCGATATTCAGTTTTCAATTCCAGTTTTTATTCTTTGGTTCGTCCCTAACACAATTCAATTCACTATTTCGGATTATAACCACTTATATTTACACTGGATTTCAAATTCCATATGAATTTAATTTATCCTTTATTTATAATGTTGAATTCAATTCATTTCAACCCATATTAAATTTGTCACTTCTTCAATTAGTTTTACTTACTAATTTTATTTTAATACTTAGCTTCATTTGATCCAACTTGACAAATTTTCAATTTAGTTGCAATTTCAAGATGAATTTCAACATTTAGTTTCCAATTTCATTTACTCGCAATTGTAAATTCGTTCATTCATAAATTTATTTCCATAATTCAAACTCAATTTCAATTCATTTGTTTCTACCCAAAATTTATTTTCGACTTAATAAATTTTATTCCATAACTATTTTTATCAGATTCTAGAGTCTTTCCAACATTTCAAAACCATTTTTTTTTGAAACCAATTTAAATTATCCTTTGAATTTCCAAAACCAAACTCAATTTCACAAACAACTTCCATTTAATTATAATTCGGCAGCAATACCTCTCATGGAAACTCGAAAATGAACACCGATGTTATCGCGATTATCATCGGAATTATTTTCCAGCGATCGAAAAGAGTTTAGTGCATTCTTCCCCTCAAAACAATTTTTCCAAAACCCTTGAAAACCATTTTCAAACTCAAAAATTAATTTAATCTTTTCCAAATTGCAAACCCTTTCAAAACATTTCCAAATATTCCTCTGGAATTTTACTTCAAATTACAAATCACATTTACATATTATATTCTCCAATTCTATTTGTATCCGAATTTATTTCTTAAATTTGGAGCTACGATTTCAATTTCTTTTTTCAACTTTAATGATAATAATTCAATATCATCACTTTCTAGCAACCAAGCAATCATATATTATAATAATTCACAGAAAAATTTTCTCTTTTATATACGAAAATAATTTAGGTAAAATTATTTCATTTACCCTATTTTAAAGCGATATCATGTCGAATTTGTTCTGTACAAGTGTTAGAGATTCCAATCAATAACGTTAATTACTCGTATTGACCAAATCCATATACCACTCAACAAACAAATCAACAAAATATGAAAAAAAAATTATATTCACTAACAAATATGCACTCATATCTATTATTACACTCACACTCATTCTAGAGTACTACTGACTCTATATCTAATGAGTAACATCCAAAAGAGCCAAGGTTGTCGCTTAACCAAATGCTTTGATACTACATTGTAACGAACGGGATTTTCGACTTCCGAAAATTGACATCAATACGTCCAATGTATCAACCGCCAAGCAATCGAAGGCCGAAAAACCGTACCGTTAGGGTTAAAGAAGAGGTAGAAGACAGAAGAAGAAAGAAAGAAGAAGCAACAGAAACAAAATTATAATCTCACAATCGCTGCGGAATAACATATAATAGATGAATGAATAATCTTTAAATCAAAAGAACTGTATCAATTTATTACATTACATCACATTACATTATCAGAGTTTACAACAACAAACAGCGGAAAAGAAATACTATATACTAGTTGATACGCCACGCCATCCAGCTCGCCTCCAGATCTCTACAGCAACTCCTGAATTCCAGAATGACCTGATAACCTTACTCTAGGTTGCCCGTGTGGAAAATGATAGGCACCTAGAGTTTAGAAAGGGAACAATAAACTCCAGGTCAGTCATGTGACTGGTGTGAGAACTTAAAAATAGTTTATATTTTAATAACAAACAAGAAATATTTTAAATATAGATCCGCAATGCTTTTAGAAAATGAAACTACCATAAGGCCTCCCGCACACGCACACAATGCAAACGCAGAATCGGAGGAGATTTCTCCTTATGATAGTCAAACATGCTTGATACGCAAATTTCTTTGATATAATTATTATAAGTGCAAAGTGTAGGAAAATATTTTGAAAGTATAATATAAATCTTAGCCAACATACGACCATTATCGTATGCCTACTATAGCTACCATCTAAACAGTGGGACGCCACCATAAGTAAATGGCAGGTTATACAACTAAAACTGTACAGGGCTCGTATTGTTTCTTTGGATTTTCCAACAAATGGTCAGGCTAAGGAACTTCCTATTGCCACATAGAATGCCTCTGGCGAGACGCCTCGAGAACCTAACCGGATCTCTGCCAACACAAGGCCGAGTTATCCCTGCAAAAGTAGGTAACTACTGACACGAGTATGCCATCCCCCGGTCGTTAACAACCTTTATCCGAGGATCCTCAACCAATATCAATCACAAATTCATATATATTTGCGACATCCACATAAGTTAAGTATCTGGGCTCAATACCATGATACCACTTCTATCCAGAAGGAAATGCACATACCCTAACGGGCGCTACTCCCTAAAACCTTGCTACATCTTTCCTGTTTTGACCATTCCGGGGTGTGAGGTCCGACGAAGTCTCATCCACAAAGCTACGCTTTTCACAAAAGCTATGCTTTGATTAACAAATGATCGGCAGCCCTTCGTATGCTACATTACCAAATTGGGAATGTATCACTAGTAACCATCAACTACATAACCTCTGAGCTCGTACGTCTCAGAGAAGGGTGTTAAGCTAAGGGAGTCCGTTCCGAGATCGAACGGAATCGAAGGAACTTCCAAAGAAGCCCTTGCAATCCGGATATTCACTAATCACGACCGGACTTTCCATCACAAAGGGTGAAAAAATCTCTATATCGGAGATCAGTCGATGCAGACATTCGACGGTAATCCTTCAGTTTCCAAAAATATCCGGTCTTCATCACCGGTCTTTAAATGCTATCCATTACGACGTTTCATTATTCGGAATGGATTCATGACCGAAAGGTCCTCTCCCGGCTAAACCGAATAACAAGCGCTTATTTTATAATAAGTATAGCATTCAAATTCAAGCAGATCACAACAAATACCCATTTAAAGGTAAATAATGATAGTCGGTTATTTAACTATCAATAGATATGCACAACATCACCATATTCCAAAAAAAATCCCAAATTATTTATTTTCCAAAAATATTTTTATAAGATAAATTTTTCCACACTTCAACCATTTGAAAACAAATTTCAAATCTTTTTTCACCTTTACAACTTTTGAAAACAAATTTTCCAATCCTTTTCCTTACGCGGAAAAACTTCCAAATATTTATTCATTTTCACTGGAAATCTGCCCTATTCAAATACTTAAAAATAATTTATAACACTTATCCAAAATATAACGGAAAAACACTTTGAAATAAAACTATTTTTCTTTAAACACTTTACTTAAAATATTACTTATAAATATATTATACCAATATTACATATAACTTAAGTCCAAACTAATTTTCAAAATAAAATTAGTAGATGGAGTATAACAATTTAAATAACTATTTTCTAAAACAATTATTGATTAAATCTTAGAAATAATCATTTCTATATCAACTTAATAAATCTTTACTTAAAGGTTTTAAAACAATTTAAGAAGTTAATTTCTCCAAAGTATCCTTTTCAAAGCATATTTTTGAATTATATATATATATATGTATATATATATATACGTATGTATATGTATATATCTTTCAAAACTACTTAGAAATTTTATTCGTCTTTCCAGGGAGAATACACTTTTATTTCAAATTGGTTCATTTAAACAAATTAAATAAATCCTTACTGATTTATTTTAAGTTTACTTCTAAATTCGTAAATTTATTTCCACGCTTCAAAAATAAATCAATGTTTATTTTTAAAAAAATTCCTTTTCTTTATAAATTCCATGTGATTCACATTTCCAAAATATCCACTGATATGTGATCTTCAAATCGATTTCAAATATTCACTTTCAATTTATCTTTAAAAGATAAAATCTCAAAACATTTCACTTCATATTGGAAAACATTTCCATACTTATTTAATAATAAGTAATTCACAAATCTATTTATTTTCAACATTTGGAAAATATTCAATATACTTAAATCACAATTAAGTATATATTTTATTCTTTAAGGAAAACATTCTCTTAAACACATTCATTTGAGTCAAAACGAATGTTGCTTAAAACATCGTTAGGACAACCCAAAATCACTATTATAGGGTTTCGTAATTAAGATAGATATATAAATTCCAATACTATATAAAACATTTCCTTTCAAAAATCATTTACTATAACAACAGTTTTATAGTCCACCATTCCCTTTTTATTTCTCGAAAATGTCTATTTCAACAATGAATGTCGAAATCTATGGTTTCGATACTTAATACATTTTAATACACCTTTAAATCGTTTTAATACTATTTAAAATATCACTTCCCCAAAACATTTCTTTAATATATTTTCACTGTCCCAAATCATGAATATACTTCGTTAACCAAATTTAACATTTCTACATATTTTATTTTAAAGGATTATCCAATGTCCAAAATCGTGGATATATCTCCTTTAATAAGCTATGATAATTAACTTATCAAAATAAGTCAATTTCGGATTTATAAAACAATGTTTATAAATTTCTTTTTTTATTTTATAACAACTTCAACTTATAAAATCACTTTAATAACAAATTTTATCCATATCCCATTTACACGCTAAAATCCGAATTATAAGCAAATTGCTTATAATTCTCTATTTACAAATTCATTCATTTTATAACTTCACAAATCGTAGATTCTATACTTTTATAAAATCCATTTACAACATCATTTTAAAACGTCTTTAAAACTCCTTTATAATTCCATCACTTGATTTATAAAAATCCAATTTTTTTTTAATCTTATATATAAAGCTTTTATAATAAATTCAAAAATCACCATTTAAATTATTTTATAAAATGATCAACTTTATATTTCCAAAAATACCTTTCAACTATATTTCTCAAAACATCATAATTTTTAATATAAACTTTCAACCTGAATTTTCAAAAATCAAATATTTATTTATTTTCGATATCTAACGATCCCAAAATTATATTTGGTTAAATTTTAGCCTTCAATGATTTCAATCACAAAAATAATCACATAGAGATTATAAATAATCAGCACACCACATTGAAACAAATTCAATTATTTGAAGAATCCAGTTGGATCCCTCCAACCTGTTTTCTTGCATCCACAGATGTAAGCATAATACCAATCCCATTTCAAGACGGGATATCGCGGGACATGGGTTTGTATAAAAAAAATTCCGCTATTATGCGGCGCAATAGGGTCTCATCCGCTATATAATGCGGGAAAATCAACTACAAGTACATGTATAATACCAATTCCACTTCAAGTTGATATATCGCGGTATATGTGTTTAATATAATAACCTCTGCTTAATATGCGGCGTATAGGGTCTATTTCAAAACAATAGACAATAATTTATCATCCAAGCATACAATCAACACAATCAAGCAATTTTAAATCTAACTATTTAAAATTTAAATCAAAACAGATTCGATTGAGTGAGAAGTTCTCACCTTGCTTCCAATAGCGGTTTCAGCGTTTCGTTTCGAATAAAATTAAACACGCGTTAAATTTTACCCAAAATAATCACTAGCTCCAATCGATCACAATCCAGCTCCATCGCGTAGTATTCAATAATACGAACCCAACGAAATTTGTTTCGTCAATTTTCGACCTCGTATCAAAAAGTTATACATTTTTAAAGTTCGAACGAATTAATATATATACACACACACACACACACACACACATATATATATATATATATTTACAATTTTCATTTTAATTTTAACCTAAAATTCATCTTGGCCGTTAGTTTCTTTGCATCAACATCAGGCCGCACGTTTTCTTTTTTCTCCAGGTTACAAATCGCGACCAAGAAACCCATGCTGCCATTCCTTTGTTCGAATTTTGTGCCCTACTCCATCGCTTCGACATCGATCACCCACCGGCGTTTAAAGCGCCAAGCCAAGCCTCACCATCGGGCAGCGACCAGCCAAGCTCGGTCATTTCAGGGCATTGAAAAACATGTTTGAACCATGAATGTTTAAGCTCGAATTGACGATGATCTACCATATGAAATCCAATCTCGACCGTTGGATTTGTCGATTGTGCCGAGCTCTACCACTTTGCAGTTGACGATTTCGCCTGAAAGTTGATGGATTGCTCGGAATCGTGGGAAGAGGAACGCTATTTCTCGGCCATTAAAATTGAAAGTGGCAGCCTGACCTAGGTTGCTTAGGGTTTTGCAAAATAGAAGATAATGGGTCCTTTTATAGAAAATTCTCGCGACACTATTCATCCAGAATTTTTTCCGAACTCCAAACGAAGCGTGCCGCTTGGCATTTATATTGTTTTACCCCTATTCCGAACGCAATGGAATATATATCGGGAGCCAATTCGATCTTATTTGAAAGATAGGTTTTCAAATCGACTATTTTAAATTTAAAATTCACTAAAACCGATTCCTACGCGTTTTAGCTTGCCCGGGCAAACCGTAAATCCGATTGACACGAAATTTGAAATCTTATAATAATATAACATTACAGATCCGATGAAACTAGTTTCATCGAAATCCGAGACTGTTTGAAAAATGACTATTTTTACTCGTCAATTAAATATTAAAATATTCAATTTCCACAAATTAACTTTTAATTCAATTTTAAAAGTTCTATGACATCATAACTCCTATATTATTTAATTTAACTTTATAAACCAATTTTTTTCACATTAAACCCAATTTTCCAATTATTTCTGCAATCTCAAATATTAAATCAACAATTAATTATCCAGTTAAATCCAGATATTCGAAATATAATTTATTCGACTTACAAATTTTACTTGTTAATATTTAAAATCAACTAAATATAAGAATTTCAAATGATGGAAATTTTGGGTCGTTACAAGCCTAGCTCTCTCACTTTTACTACAAATTATTTTAGGAACCAAATGAAGCTCTGTCAGTCTCTCTCCCTAAGATATAGAAAATATTTTGGGGTTTCATTTAATAAATTCACTACAAGAAATTTGATTTTTAGTGGCGCTCAAAAAACTCTACAAAAAGTTTTGGTGGCGTTTTGATAAACGCCGCTAGAAAACATGCGACTAAAAATCCTTGATTTTTTGTTGCATTTATTTTAACGCCACTATAAATGAATTTTTGGCAGCATTTTTTAAACGTTACTAAAGATCTTTTTTACAGCGTTTAAGAAACGCCACCGAAAAGGTGCCGTTTACTATCTTATTTTTTTGTTGCACTTATTATTATTTTTTGCAGCGTTTTTTGAACGCCACGGAGATTATCTGAGTTTCTATAATTGCTGATTCTGTAGCGCTTTTTAAACGCTACAAAAAATAATTTTGGTGGCCTTTTTTCTCCGTCACCGTATGTTTCGATTTTATTGCCTGCTGTTCCACGACTACATCTGATTTCACCTCCAATTCAAGAACTTCAAAACTTATACAATAACGTAATATATAAACACGTACACATTCAAAAATAACACATTTAATGAACCACAATAACACAAACAAAAGCAATTACATAATCACCACTATATCATAACATTAGTGTCAAGACAAAAGGTTAACCATACATTTACACAACCAAACTACCATAAACAGTTTCATAATAGTACATGCAGCTAAAGTAGTGCTGCTACCATCTAGTCGCACAACAACATTCACTTACATCTCCGCCTATTACACCTTAAGACCATCACTGTACAAGACCACAAACTACCCTCCATTGCTCTATACACAACAACAGCAGCATTCAACTCTCTATCATACCATATACACATCACCATCAACCGAAACAACAACTCCCCGTTCTTTTATCAACACTTCTTTTATGACCCGAAACTGCTAACTTACCCACCATCAATTGCCTTCCCCTTCATCACCAACATCACTTCACCATACAAACTACAACACCATCTCATATACAACCTCCTCTTTGTCAACATCAAATACTTCACATATAAACTACTGCACACTTCCAAAAACTTGCTTTCCATCTGCCATCAACCTTACTGCTGAAACAAACCACATCAATACATACTTCTAACTTCATTACCAAACTTGCATAACTGGTGCAACCATCATTTATAACCACACGTTTCCCCCTCCCTGTTACCCATCAGTTCAATGCAACCGGTCTTGCTTCACCACAAAACTGCCCCATCAATATTTCCAGCAGCATTACCATACTACCCTCAACAGAGAAGAACAGGGGAAACTTTTATTTGCTAAGTGAGACGTGTAACAAACTTCAAGTAAACATATAATAAAGAATTGAAAATTAGGTATACTTGCCTTTTTTGTGACCAAGGCTATGATGCTGAAGAATATGTTACTTAGCACACTGCATGAAATCAATGTGTTCTTCTCCAGAGTGCAAACCTTTTCCAACATTGTTTGCAGCAATTGATTGTCATATTTTTCAATATCTCTGCATTTAAGACGAGATGAGTAAATAAGAAAATAACAGAAGCATTTTAAACTAGATTCAAATGTTAAATCATTACCTGTAGGTAAAAATAGCATAGAAAATTTGAATAAAAGAACCACCTAAAAAAGTATATCTTCCAACCCATATTTTATTGATGATGTAACATCCAGTCTTTTCGCACACTTTAAACCGACACACGTGCCAATTCAAAACATACGCAAGGGCGGATTGTTATGGGGTAAATAAGAAAAAAACAGAGAAGAAATAAAACAAAACAGAATCTCACAGCGGAAGGATAAAATATAATAATCAATATACAGTTCATGATAACTGTTTACAAAATATTTATTTTACTTATACAATGAATATCAGAGTTACACATACCAATACAATCAATGCAGCGGAATTTAGAGTGTGGTGCAATACTATAAATAATATAATACGGATTCTTCGTCTTCGTCCTCCAAAGCTAAAATCTTCGATCCTGAAACGCTCGGACTGACCCGAGCGAATTTGAAAAGACAAAAACACTCGAGTCAGACTAAAAGATCTTATGTGAGTTAAATTAACAGAAATAATTATGAGTACAGTAACTCAAGAGATGTTCGGGATTTACATCTCCTAAGGATCCGTTAAACTATTTACTATGTAGTATATTGCGCTATTATAATAGTGTCTAATTATAAAATAAACTTACTTTTAAATAGCGTTAAGGCTTTACATTTTCCACCTTAACACAAATAATGCCAATAGTCTATACAGTACCGTAATACCTCCTAATCGGGAAGCTACCAGAGGGTACTCCATAGGTACGACACAAATAGAAACTCGTAGGAGGCTCGCTATGGTAGGTGACACGGCACAACTAGGCAATGCCAGGGTAGATATACCAATTGCTATCCAGGCTGGTGGAAACGCGTAGCCGCAGTTACTGCCCACCTCGGACTAACTCCCCAAAATCAAAATATAGAAGTGGCCACTGAATCAATCCAAAATCAAAGTATAATATCGAAGAGGAGGGTCCGATCAGAGGAATGACCTCATTGGCCTGAGAATCGCTCCTGTTTTAGCCACCTTATGCCAACTCACGGGAGTCGGGTCCACGTATTTACCTTACAGGAAACGTCGCCACCACCTACTTCATTCTGGAATCTCCACCGCGTACACGGTTAGTCAAAGTGGTTTTCGGTATCGACAGAGAGCATGTCCATATCCGATCCCGGTCTCTTTGCCAACCCATCGTTATTATAACACCGCGGTCATTTAAAAATAGCTCATACTTTAAAACCAGAATAAACATTTCCATTTTAAAATTATGAATACGATATCATTTTAAAACCCAAAACAATATGATATCCTTTATCCCAAATATAAACCTTTTCAAAAATCCAAATGCTTTAAAATTTATAACGTCTGAAAGCCAAATATCCTTTCAAAGCATAATATTTCAAAATTCATAATTTAAAACCATAACTTTTAAAACTTGAATGGTTTGGATATTCAACGGTATATGAATTAAAAGGTTTAACTTAAATGTTACTTTTTAAAGAAAATAGTTCTCATGGCTTTACAAATACATTTCTTTATTAAAGTCTAACCCAAAATTTGTATTATCTCTCTCAAGTTCCAAAACCACTTCAATTTATATATATATACGTATATCCATTTGGAGTATTAATATTTCAAACTAAAGTTGGATTTTATTCTTTCAACAAATCGAATGTTCTATTAATTAGTCTTGAATATTCACATAAAATCCATAAATAATAAGACTTCAATTTCTAGTAATAAAATATATATATTTTCCCAATTCAAATTATACTAGAATATTCATTTCAATTTATTTTGGGAAAAATCCAATTATAAATATCATATCTTAAAATTTCCAAACTTAACATTTAAACATATGATATAAATTGTTAAACTCCATTTTCTTAATTTTCTTCCATTTTTAATAAAGATTTTTATACACCTTTTAATTTCAAAATTTTCAACTTCATATGTATATATATATGGAAGAAAAATATTTATACAATATAAAATTTAAGATTATTATAAACCGTATTCCATCCAAACCATAGAAATCACATTAAAAATAGTTATATATAGACCGCGGTGCCTGTATAAAATTTTCTATCCTATGGTCAAGTGATACGGATATTTATCATTTCAATCCGCAATTTAAAAGATATAAAATTTTGCGGTTGTATATCATTTCAAACCACAATCCCGAATGAAAGGAAATATGCATGAAAATTTGCAATTTAATGATATACAATAAAACATCCATCAACATCACCCATCATCCAATCACAATCATCAAGCAATATCAATCAATAACAATTTATATTTGATAATATATATAACAGGTAATAACTGGCAATTTTATTCAGATTAAATTTAACAACTATTAATCTAACAGTTTATATTCAGTAATAATCTATATAACTGTTAACTAGCAGTTTATAGGCAAATAAATAAATTCTAACTATCAATTAATACGCAATAAATAAATTAAATTAACAGTTAAATTTAATAAATGCAATTCAACAAATATGAGTGAAATAAACATACCAAATACTCCTAAATAAATTTCTATTCATTTCTAAAATTAATTTAACAAACATAAAAGCTTCTAGTAGTTGTGAGTGGGTTTAAACACTCACCTTTTGAATTTAAATCGAATTAAAATTCGATTTAAACCCAAAAATTCGCCCGTCTCGGAATTCATCCAAACTAGCGTCATCAAGTCCGGAATTAAATTACGATCCTAACAAAAGAAATTTCGTGTGAATCCGACTTCGTATGAGAAAGTTATGGCAAAAAATGATGATTGAATTCAAAATTGAAAATAAATAAAACGACACACAATCATCACTTACAAATATATGTGCCACGTCACCCTAAGGAGAAACGCACAGCAACAGGAACCCTTCATCTCTTCACGCGTACGAACGCACGTACTTGCCATTAGAACCCATCAAACAAACCCTTGACCGAGCTTTGACCAAAGATTGCTTCCACCACCGGCCTCCATACGCCGCGCCATCATCACCATCGAGCTCCTCATGCCTAGCCGCACCCCCCCCCATACAGTCCGGTCCTCCCTGGTGCTCGCCGCCGCCGCCTACCTCCCCTAGGGCCGAAACCCTAATCGAAAATCTCCAACGATCTGACCGTCGAATCACCAGATAAACTGCATAGATGCAGTCCCCTCGGTCCCCTCTACAATACCCAGAAACCGTTTGACGATCTGACGAAGTTTGTTACGGCGCTGATGAATGGCCACGAACTGTTTGAATTTATTCTGAGCAAACGATGACTCCATTTGAAAAACGAATTACACCATGAGATTACGTGTTTCGAGAACATTAACATATATTTTTGTGGAATTTTTCTTGAGAGTTTGAATTTTCATTGAAATTTGGATTGAAGTAGATCTAGGTTTTGCAACCATTTGAGGAGGAGAAGGAGATGAAGAAATGAATATACAGCAAATGACAATAGGATGGAGCTAGGGTTTATAACTGTATATATATATAGGTAGGGTTGGGTTAGAGTAGATAGACTAGATAGATGAACGTACGAAACAAACTAAGGCCCAAAAAGCCCGTTCAGACCCCGGAACGAAATTTGTCAAACCCATATATCCAAATAGGTATTTTAAAATATTCTGAATGCGATGGAAAAAGTTTAACGTCCAAATTTGATCGTATGAAGAAGTTATGCTGAAAACAAGATTTCCAAATTGATTTCAAATTGATTTTAATAAAATTGATTTTCAAGGCGTTTCGCGTCCGTACGATCAAATGACAGGTCCGATCGATACGAAACTTGAAACCCTATAATAATTCACCGATACGGATCCGATGAAACTAGTTTCGTCGAAATCCGAGTCCGTGGCCAAAATGGCTATTTTTATATTCATTAAATAAATCAAAATTTAGTCAATTAAATCCAATTTCCCATTTCTCTTTGATAATTGATGATTCTTATTATTATAAAATTTTCAATCACCTATACTAATTTAAACAAAATTTAACTTGTCGAATTAAATTTAGAAATCCTCAAATTTCATTAATTTCACCAAAATATATATATATATATATATATATATTAAATTTCCAAAATTTAATTAAATTTACTTTCCATTATTTATTGTCAATTAGATTGATTTATCATTGGATTCATATTTCAATATGTAAATATCCCCAATTTCATGTGCACTTATATTTACATAGTTTCTAAATATTAAAATTCAAATATTACTTCATTTAACGTTACGTATTTATTATTTATTACTTGCTGCAGTTGATTATCAATTATACTTAATATACTAAATAGATGGTAAATTTTGAATACTTGTTATCATTAACGTTTTATTTCCACTTACAAAATAAATGAAATTATTACATAAACTCCCTTAATTAAGTCAACCATTATCTTATATAACTTAACTGGTAATATATATATCCGATTGCCCTAATTGGTTTATAGTTATCAGCTAAATACATACTAACTTGTAAATAAATTCGTTTAATTGCAAATGGATCTGATCAAATTTAATAGATTGAATAGATGGGTAAGCAAATAATAAATTTTCCTTTTTGTCAAATTCAAACCCATTCCTACTTAATTATCAATTACAATTTATTACGAAACATTGATTTTATGCAGTTACCTTTTATTTGCGTAGTATTACATCAATTCCTATAACCTTGGATTCATTCCCAATTCACCAAATTCAATTAATTACACTTTACAAATGTGTTTCCAATATATAGGTATTGCCCAAATTAAATTTTATTAGCTAACTCATATTAATAAACAAATGACTTATATGAATGATTAAAATTTTCAATTATCTCACTTTACTCCTAAACTTCTGTTATTGTAAACGTTAAATAATTCCATCAAAATTTAATAAAAATCCCAAACTAAATCACCCATTGCAACATGCCACTGAAATAGGAATTTTATACTAATTGTTATCATACCCATAATTACACGCTTATCACTAAGTCCCACATTTGCATAAATTTATTAAATTGGAATGTTTATTAAGGTTTATGCATTTCCAACTTGTACTGATTTTACACAATCGTCATTTACCTTACATTTCATTTCTATTCAATATATATTCATTTTATTCCATTCATTTGGGTACTGCATTGAAATATATTTATTAACTAATACTAACGTTATTATCATTAATTATAATTGGGTTTCCAATTTTTATTCAATACCTTGAACAATAACTTACATATTAATCAAATCCTTCTTCTACTTAATTCAAATTGGATTATATTCCAATTCCTATAACTAGGTCTTAAGTCACCATTTACATAATTAAATTTAGCGTTTATTTCAATCTTCGTTTATAATTTAAAGTTTCTACTAAATTAAATTACAAAACTTATGAACTTTAACAAATTTAATCCACCAAATAAATTTTTCTAATGTTTATATATTTGCAATTCAATTCAGTTATTATTTCATTAATACCATTTTAATCAACTAATAATGACTTATAACCACAAACACAAATTTTCGTTATTTCAATCTATGTCATATAAACATTTTAAATTATTTACCTTTAATTACAGTTACTAGCTAACCCCTACATTTACTCCATTAAAAATCCTAAGACTTCTATTTCAATTTAAATTAGATTAGAAAACATATCAAATTGACTCATTTAATATCATTGAATTTAACGGGTCGTTACACTCTCCCCCACTCAAAACTTTTCGTCCCCGAAAAGGAAAAAGAAGGGAGAAGGAAGAATTAAAACAGTACATCTATTTCAAATATTAACTTATAATCAATAATTTACTAAATTAATTACCTTAAATGAGCTATGCCCATATTATAGTCATTATAGCCTTTATACTTAAATTATTAAAGTTGGAAAACATTTTCACAAAATTTCTAAGTCCAAAATTTACGGAAAATTTTGGCAGAGTCTCCTTTGTACGCAGAGACTCTGGAGAAAATATAATATCAAAATATAACAAATATATTACAAATATTATCCAAATATTATATCCCAACACGGGAAATTATATAAAATAGCGCTTCAAAACGAAATCCGAAAACGTACCTATTTGTCGGGTAATATACGCTTATTATTATGGAACCAAAAGTAGTAGCAGTTGCTTCCATCACCTGTATTCACTTATATAATCTAAAAGGTTAAATATTTATATTAAAGTGAAAAGTTTAGGTGGTTTCAACCATTAATCAACCAAATCAATACAACAACCATCAATCTTACAAACAACATACATACACAAACGAAGCAACCATTTAATCCATCAAACAGATAGTTTTTTGGGTTCAAACTTGAAATTTGTATGAAACGAAATTAACTATCAAGTGCATCCTTTACTCAACAGTCTTAAATGGAACAAAGATAGATACTTATTCATTTAACCACTTCAAATTTCTTACCCAACAACATAAATCAAACAACACAATTCAAACCAACACCCAAATTTATTTATTATACATTTATCTCATGCTTCAATGGTTTGATTTTCTTTCTTTCATTTATGGAGTGATTTCTTTATTTCTTACAAATTTTCATTTTCCATTTATCACAAAATTCATTATATTTGTATTCCAATTTATTTACTAAAGTTTCTATCATCTATTTATACTACTTACCTTTACTTATAGTAAAATTTCCAATTTAACTTAAGTCTATACAATTAATTCTCATTAATAATAGCAAATTAATAGAATACCTTTATTACCTTACTCTTCACTTGTAAGATTTCCCCTTACATTTTCTTACTAACATTGCAACTTTTTATTATATGGTAAGTTATGTATGTTTTAAGAATGTAAGTGAAAATTTACAAGTTTCTTCTCCATTCCTTTAATTAATATATATTTGTTTCATAAATTACAATTTCAACTTACCTTTAATCCCATTCATTTATTTAATGTTGAAGTTTCCATTATATTTAATTACAGTAACCCTCTACTTACACTTAATTTATTAACCTTATAACTTGCATTCCTATAAGTGAAAGATTTTACTCATTCATTAACTATGGATTGCAGTCATTTATATTTTTCCTACTTTCCACTATATTAGAATAGGGGAAATTAAGGCGTACTTAAGTTAATAACCCTACAATCAAACTTTATAAATTAAGGAATTTCATTTTTTTACTTTCTTAAGGTTAAAATCACCTATTAATAATACAACCTTTCATTTTAGTAAAATTCCAATCATCACTTAAGTTAATACCATTAAATTCTTATTTATAACAGTAATTTATTGAATACTTCATTATTTCCAAAAATTCTACTTGCATAATATTCTATTCCACTCTTAATTTACATTTCAACTTTTTATACTTGGTAAGTTATTTATGTTAAAGAAAAAGCAAAAGAACTTATACAAGTTTAATCTCAACCCTTTTAATTCATTGATTACTTGACCTTTATTTCACTAACCTAAATTTTTTTTTTTTACAACTAGTTAATGGAAATTCAAGAATTAATACCGGGTCGAATTCCAAAATTACTTTAAAATAATAGATAATTAATTTCTTACAACTTTTATATCTCTAATTACCTTTAAACAATTAAAATTTTAAATAATTTCAAACAAATCAGCAGTAGAGTTTACTACAGTGGCCTTTCCCTTCGAAACTCGAAAATGAAAGTCGATGATGCGGCCATCATCACCGAAATTATTTTCCAGCGACAGAGAGGAAAGTACAAACTTATTTTCTTCAAAATCCTCTTTAAACCAATTCTTTCGAATTATACTAAATATTTATATAAGAAAATATTTATAAACCAAATCATTATATTTCATAAATCCTTTGAAAGAAGATTTCAAAAATCCCGGACTTAAGTTCTAAAATCTCCAATTTGATTTATTAAAATTCAACTTAGCTTTAATTCATTACAAATATTTTTATTACCTAACACCCAACTATAGCAACCAAAATATATCTTTATAAAAATATTTTTATATATAGAAAATATAATAGGCAAAGTTATTTCATTCACCTATATTAAAAACAAATATTATGTCGGTCTGTCCTATTAAGTGTTTAGAAATCCCTATTGATGACATAGCGTCCCATGCATCAACCAGAATTTATAAATACAAAGCGGAACAGATTAACACAATATCAAAATCCTTTATTAATACTAACAAATACGCTCTCTCATATATATATACACTCAGCGACTCCCATAGGGCATTACTACCCTATTAACAAAGAGTCGAACCCCACAAAGCCAAGGTTTATCGCTAAACCAAAGCTCCGATACCAACTGTAACATCCAGCCTTTTCGCACACTTTAAACCGACACACGTGCCAATTCAAAGCATACGCAAGGGCGGACTGTTATGGGGTAAATAAGAAAAAAAACAGAGAAGAAATAAAACAAAATAGAATCTCACAGCGGAAGGATAAAATATAATAATCAATATACAGTTCATGATAACTGTTTACAAAATATTTATTTTACTTATACAATGAATATCAGAGTTACACATACCAATACAATCAATGCAGCGGAAATTTAGAGTGTGGTGCAATACTATAAATAATATAATACGAATTCTTCGTCTTCATCCTCCAAAGCTAAAATCTTCGATCCTGAAACGCTCGGACTGACCCGAGCAAATTTGAAAAGACAAAAACACTCGAGTCAGACTAAAAGATCTTATGTGAGTTAAATTAACAGAAATAAATATGAGTACAGTAACTCAAGAGATGTTCGGGATTTACATCTCCTAAGGATCCGTTAAACTATTTACTATGTAGTATATTGCGCTATTATAATAGTGTCTATTTATAAAATAAACTTACTTTTAAATAGCGTTAAGGCTTTACATTTTCCACCTTAACACAAATAATGCCAATAGTCTATACAGTACCGTAATACCTCCTGATCGAGAAGCTACCAGAGGGTACTCCATAGGTACGACACAAATAGAAACTCGTAGGAGGCTCGCTATAGTAGGTGACACGGCACAACTAGGCAATGCCAGGGTAGATATACCAATTGCTATCCAAGCTGGTGGAAACGCGTAGCCGCAGTTACCGCCCACCTCGGACTAACTCCCCAAAATCAAAATATAGAAGTGGCCACTGAATCAATCCAAAATCAAAGTATAATATCGAAGAGGAGGGTCCGATCAGAGGAATGACCTCATTGGCCTGAGAATCGTTCCTGTTTTAGCCACCTTATGCCAACTCACGGGAGTCGGGTCCACGTATTTACCTTACAGGAAACCTCGCCGCCACCTACTTCATTCTGGAATCTCCACCGCGTACACGGTTAGTCAAAGTGGTTTTCGGTATCGACAGAGAGTATGTCCATATCCGATCCCGGTCTCTTTGCCAACCCATCGTTATTATAACACCGCGGTCATTTAAAAATAGCTCATACTTTAAAACCAGAATAAACATTTCCATTTTAAAATTATGAATACGATATCATTTTAAAACCCAAAACAATATGATATCCTTTATCCCAAATATAAACCTTTTCAAAAATCCAAATGCTTTAAAATTTATAACGTCTGAAAGCCAAATATCCTTTCAAAGCATAATATTTCGAAATTCATAATTTAAAACCATAACTTTTAAAACTTGAATGGTTTGGATATTCAACGGTATATGAATTAAAAGGTTTAACTTAAATGTTACTTTGTATAGAAAATAATTCTCATGGCTTTACAAATACATTTCTTTATTAAAGTCTAACCCAAAATTTGTATTATCTCTCTCAAGTTCCAAAACCACTTCAATTTATATATATATATATATATATATATATATATATATACACGTATATCCATTTGGAGTATTAATATTTCAAACTAAAGTTGGATTTTATTCTTTCAACAAATCGAATGTTCTATTAATTAGTCTTGAATATTCACATAAAATCCATAAATAATAAGACTTCAATTTCTAGTAATAAAATATATATATTTTCCCAATTCAAATTATACTAGAATATTCATTTCAATTTATTTTGGGAAAAATCCAATTATAAATATCATATCTTAAAATTTCCAAACTTAACATTTAAACATATGATATAAATTATTAAACTCCATTTTCTTAATTTTCTTCCATTTTTAATAAAGATTTTTATACACCTTTTAATTTCAAAATTTTCAACTTCATATGTATATATATATGGAAGAAAAATATTTATACAATATAAAATTTAAGATTATTATAAACCGTATTCCATCCAAACCATAGAAATCACATTAAAATAGTTATATATAGACCGCGGTGCCTGTATAAAATTTTCTATCCTATGGTCAAGTGATACGGATATTTATCATTTCAATCCGCAATTTAAAAGATATAAAATTTTGGGGTTGTATATCATTTCAAACCACAATCCCGAATGAAAGGAAATATGCATGAAAATTTGCAATTTAATGATATACAATAAAACATCCATCAACATCACCCATCATCCAATCACAATCATCAAGCAATATCAATCAATAACAATTTAATTTGATAATATATATAACAGGTAATAACTGGCAATTTTATTCAGATTAAATTTAACAACTATTAATCTAACAGTTTATATTCAGTAATAATCTATATAACTGTTAACTAGCAGTTTATAGGCAAACAAATAAATTCTAACTATCAATTAATACGCAATAAATAAATTAAATTAACAGTTAAATTTAATAAATGCAATTCAACAAATATGAGTGAAATAAACATAACAAATACTCCTAAATAAAATTTCTATTCATTTCTAAAATTAATTTAACAAACATAAAAGCTTCTAGTAGTTGTGAGTGGGTTTAAACACCCACCTTTTGAATTTAAATCGAATTTAAATTCGATTTAAGCCCAAAAATTCGCCCGTCTCGGAATTCGTCCAAACCAGCGTCATCAAGTCCGGAATTAAATTACGATCCTAACAAAAGAAATTTCGTGTGAATCCGACTTCGTATGAGAAAGTTATGGCGAAAAATGATGATTGAATTCAAAATTGAAAATAAATAAAACGACACACAATCATCACTTACAAATATATGTGCCACGTCACCCTAAGGAGAAATGCACACCCTAAGGAGAAATGCACAGCAACAGGAACCCTTCATCTCTTCACGCGTACGAACGCACGTACTTGCCGTTGGAACCCATCAAACAAACCCTTGACCGAGCTTTGACCAAAGATTGCTTCCACCACTGGCCTCCATACGCCGCGCCATCATCACCATCGAGCTCCTCATGCCTAGCCGCACCCCCCCATACAGTCCGGTCCTCCCTGGTGCTCGCCGCCGCCGCCTATCTCCCCTAGGGCCGAAACCCTAATCGAAAATCTCCAACGATCTGACCGTCGAATCACCAGATAAACTGCATAGATGCAGTCCCCTCGGTCCCCTCTACAATACCCAGAAACCGTTTGACGATCTGACGAAGTTTGTTACGGCGCTGATGAATGGCCACGAACTGTTTGAATTTATTCTGAGCAAACGATGACTCCATTCGAAAAACGAATTACACCATGAGATTACGTGTTTCGAGAACATTAACATATATTTTTGTGGAATTTTTCTTGAGAGTTTGAATTTTCATTGAAATTTGGATTGAAGTAGATCTAGGTTTTGCAACCATTTGAGGAGGAGAAGGAGATGAAGAAATGAATATACAGCAAATGACAATAGGATGGAGCTAGGGTTTATAACTGTATATATATAGGTAGGGTTGGGTTAGAGTAGATAGACTAGATAGATGAACGTACGAAACAAACTAAGGCCCAAAAAGCCCGTTCTGACCCCGGAACGAAATTTGTCAAACCCATATATCCAGATAGGTATTTTAAAATATTCTGAATGCGATGGAAAAAGTTTCACGTCCAAATTTGATCGTATGAAGAAGTTATGCTGAAAACAAGATTTCCAAATTGATTTCAAATTGATTTTAATAAAATTGATTTTCAAGGCGTTTCGCGTCCGTACGATCAAACGACATGTCCGATCGATACGAAACTTGAAACCCTATAATAATTCACCGATACGGATCCGATGAAACTAGTTTCGTCGAAATCCGAGTCCGTGGCCAAAATGGCTATTTTTATATTCATTAAATAAATCAAAATTTAGTCAATTAAATCCAATTTCCCATTTCTCTTTGATAATTGATGATTCTTATTATTATAAAATTTTCAATCACCTATACTAATTTAAACAAAATTTGACTTGTCGAATTAAATTTAGAAATCCTCAAATTTCATTAATTTCACCAAAATATATATATATATATTAAATTTCCAAAATTTAATTAAATTTACTTTCCATTATTTATTGTCAATTAGATTGATTTATCATTGGATTCATATTTCAATATGTAAACATCCCCAATTTCATCTACACTTATATTTACATAGTTTCTAAATATTAAATTTCAAATATTACTTCATTTAACGTTACGTATTTATTATTTATTACTTGCTGCAGTTGATTATCAATTATACTTAATATACTAAATAGATGGTAAATTTTGAATACTTGTTATCATTAACGTTTTATTTCCACTTACAAAATAAATGAAATTATTACATAAACTCCCTTAATTAAGTCAACCATTATCTTATATAACTTAACTGGTAATATATATATCCGATTGCCCTAATTGGTTTATAGTTATCAGCTAAATACATACTAACTTGTAAATAAATTCGTTTAATTGCAAATGGATCTGATCAAATTTAATAGATTGAATAGATGGGTAAACAAATAATAAATTTTCCTTTTTGTCAAATTCAAACCCATTCCTACTTAATTATCAATTACAATTTATTACGAAACATTGATTTTATGCAGTTACCTTTTATTTGCGTAGTATTACATCAATTCCTATAACCTTGGATTCATTCCCAATTCACCAAATTCAATTAATTACACTTTACAAATGTGTTTCCAATATATAGGTATTGCCCAAATTAAATTTTATTAGCTAACTCATATTAATAAACAAATGACTTATATGAATGATTAAAATTTTCAATTATCTCACTTTACTCCTAAACTTCTGTTATTGTAAATGTTAAATAATTCCATCAAAATTTAATAAAAATCCCAAACTAAATCACCCATTGCAACATGCCACTGAAATAGGAATTTTATACTAATTGTTATCATACCCATAATTACACGCTTATCACTAAGTCCCACATTTGCATAAATTTATTAAATTGGAATGTTTATTAAGGTTTATGCATTTCCAACTTGTACTGATTTTACACAATCGTCATTTACCTTACATTTCATTTCTATTCAATATATATTCATTTTATTCCATTCATTTGGGTACTGCGTTGAAATATATTTATTAACTAATACTAACGTTATTATCATTAATTATAATTGGGTTTCCAATTTTTATTCAATACCTTGAACAATAACTTACATATTAATCAAATCCTTCTTCTACTTAATTCAAATTGGATTATATTCCAATTCCTATAACTAGGTCTTAAGTCACCATTTACATAATTAAATTTAGCGTTTATTTCAATCTTCGTTTATAATTTAAAGTTTCTACTAAATTAAATTACAAAACTTATGAACCTTAACAAATTTAATCCACCAAATAAATTTTTCTAATGTTTATATATTTGCAATTCAATTCAGTTATTATTTCATTAATACCATTTTAATCAACTAATTATGACTTATAACCACAAACACAAATTTTCATTATTTCAATCTATGTCATATAAACATTTTAAATTATTTACCTTTAATTACAGTTACTAGCTAACCCCTACATTTACTCCATTAAAAATCCTAAGACTTCTATTTCAATTTAAATTAGATTAGAAAACATATCAAATTGACTCATTTAATATCATTGAATTTAACGGGTCGTTACAGATGATGTCATCCTCCTTCCTTAGTTTAATAATTGCCACTTCAATCAACAAAAATTTTATAAGACCTGTCAAATACAGAAACATGTATTAATATAAAAAGAATTAATGTCTATTATAGCATACAAGACAGATTCCTTTTAATCACACATAACTCACGCATGGGTTTCTTCCCTTTCACGTTCCAAAACCAAGCTCCCCTACTATTCTTCACACAACACAGTAATAATATTTGTATACTTATAAGTTTATAATAGTGTGTGTGTATAGTTTGCTTATTATATTTATATTTATGACTATGGATTCCAGTTAGCTTGTATTTTTTTTGATTGAGTGATGGCTATTGATATATGAATTATATATCATATGTTCACCTGAACATATGAATATGTTCTCTACGTAGCTCACATATGGGCTGCAGGCACAGGCATCTATATTTTACCTTCAAAAATAGATTCATTTCAAATTATAAAAACATAAGTGTTTAAATATATATACATCAACTTGATTTCTTAAGATACACGTACAAGTCACAGAGAAGAACAGGGGAAATAAGCTTTTACATGTTACAGTTTTATACTCAGATGCATACTCTGCCTGCTTCCATTTGATTCGTTATTTCAAGTGTAATAATATTAGCATAAGGTTTCATATTTGTAGTAATCACTATCCATATCTTCAACTTAAAATCCTGTTTATATTTATCATACAAGCAGACCAAATTCACCATCCTCTGCCTTGAACTCAAGCCACTGACTGCAGTTCGTCTTCCACAATCAATCAACATAACCTACTCAAAACAAGTCCAATCTCCCATAATTTCCTCCGTAGGCATTTCAACAGAGCCACTTCACCAGAGCTTCCACTTTCCTCCACAACTCACTTCTGACACCATCATTGCTTGTACACAAGCTCTGCCACCTTCTACCATCCATATCAAACTGCTACCATCCTCCTAACAGTCATCAAGACCACCACCATATCACTTACAACCATATCACTTACAGTCATCTTCATAACCAATACACTTGCCATCTCCATCACCAATACATCTTGCAAACACCCACTACAACAACCTGCCCTAAAGCATCTACATCAAAACTGCTGTGCACATCCATCAAACTTCCAAACCCCTGATAATGCTTACATCGCCCTCAAATATAGCTACTCCACAGATGATAATATGACCAAACTGTGTTATACTGGAGATAACCCTATTATTCTACATCTAAAAAACTATTAATTTTGTGTTTCAGATGCAATCACAGTGGAAGAAACTAGTTGATTGCAGCTGCATCTAAAGTGCACTTTTTAAATACAAATTATGCATAGAAATTGAATAAAACTACTCAATTGAAAACAATAAAAAGATGCTGGTGAAATTGAAATCAGTGTATATGAAATGTGTAAAACTGAAATGAAAATATCTGAAGGATATTTATAATTAAATGAAATCAATATTCACTACATGTAATAATGTATAATACATGCCTATACATATAAATCAAACTTTGTGTGCTTAAGTAAACAAAACTGTGCCATTAAAACTTCAAGTTGCAAAAGTCAAAATCAAGGTGGCACGGTGGACTGTAGCATTGGTATACAAACTGCTTTTTCAGGTATGGATAAACATGAAGTAGCCTTCAATTCCTAGTACGAAGTTTCCAATTTAAAGCAATACTCACTCTATGGACTCTATTCTAACCTTAAGGGTTCTCTCAGTGACCAGTACAACAAAATATTCTAAGTTATCTCTTCTTCAAATTTTATCGTACTGTACATTGTGATGTATATTTTTTTTATTCTTTGTTGTTTTAAGTGCACGTTTTGTCCTTCAGAATACCATATTTAATCAAAGTTGATGGTGTTCATATTCTGTACATGACTAAATAATTTGGATTTCTTCAAAAAAAAGTCCAATTACTTTCGAAGGTTTGTTTTGTAATCAAAATTTTCTCTTCTCGTATGTTAACAAAAAAATTGGTCTAAAACACTTTGAGACAGCATAGAACTAATGATTTGGAATGTAATTGTGGGTTGTTTGTTGTTAGTGGATTTAGTTTCTGATTTGAATCATATATATGCGTGTGTGTCTAGATAAGAAAAACATGAAAGAGAATGCAATGGAAAGCAGTGAAGTCACACAAAGCAATGTAATAAAGTCCGAAATGATACCTTATTGGTTTACCCATGCGCAAACATATTGGCACTTGCATCCAGAATCCAATATGAAAGCTATTTAGACCATTTCGCTGACATCCAAAAAATAAAGAATGCATCCAAGTAGCCATTATGATAATTCAAATCCAGCATCCATATCTTCAATTGCCCATGCTAACCTTAGAGATACATGATTCCCACCAGTACTATACTTATATACAAACATACAACATATTCGACAACTTAATCAATTAGAAACTACAAATATAGTATAATAATGTAGATCATGTAAGGATGCGGTGCACTAGGATTTAAACAATACTATCTTAGAGAGAAATTAATTGAATCAATAAATTACTTACATTTCCAATTGCTGTTGCTTCTTCCTAATTCGTAGCAAATCTTCTGATGACATTCACATTTAGGAGAGTAAAAAATTGCATCTTCTACCAATCGCCTTCTTTATACTATAATCATATCATAAATGAAACATGATTAAACCAAAAAACTAAAAAATTATTAGATATACTTGTTCAAGCTTAAACAAAAACGCTGCAAATATGAATATCTTAGAAAGCAAAGACTGGAAACACTTATAACCCATTAGTGAAAGGGAAAAAACACAAAAAAATATCCACTCAAATTCAATCTACAATGAGTTTTGGCAGTAGGCATGTAAACAAACCTTTAACCGCCAATTGGTTGAATCTAAGAGTAATTTTTTCAATTAGCTTAATCATTTCAGAACCAATCATATCAGCGGTTTTCCAAGTACTAGTTTCAATGCAAAAAAATAAAAACACATACAAAATTAACAGTAAAATAAAATTGGTAAATAGAATCATAGGTCATGTTTATATCAGTGAGAACATCTCTTCTGCATACACACAGGTGTGATTTATATCACACCTGCTTAAGCAGGTAAGATATACTCACCTGCTTGTTCATGCAAGTACTCACCTGCATATGCAGGTGAGGTATTTTTGTGCCTTTTAGGTATTTGATGTACCTACTCTATCTTTGATTATTCTTCTTGGAGTTAAAAGCTTGCTGGCAACATTGATTTTAAAATTTATGGGTCAGAACTCAGAAGCAGCATTTGCTCTAACAACTTTGTCAAAATATTATGGAACTTTGTTAAGCCATTGTCATGTAAAATCACATCAAAAATGTAACACTCTTGAACTATAGTGTTCGTAATTAGTGTATTATAAATTTTTCTATTTTTGAAATGGCAACAAGTAACTCATATTATCTTAGTTTGTACATATATTGGAATTTTACAAATCATAAGACACTGTAAAACAATTTAATATAAGTTTCAGCAAGAGTCCATTGTGATGTTTGTAAACTGTGTATGTTGGACGGTGGAATGCCTCACACTTGGCCATGTATAGGATCTTAAAAAAAAATATAAAACTCTATTGCTCACCAGTACCAATTTGAAATAATCATATCAGTTGATCATGAAACAGATGCCTTACTTTTACATGCAAGACACTGGAACGATGTCGACTCTGCACTGCGCGATCTGAAGGAACGTCGACTGAGTTAGGTCAAAGTGCTACAAAGGTACTGAAGAATTTCTCCACAACCATCTTATTGTATGGCTTCAGTTAGATGAAAAGATTAATTATTAGCTATTCACAAGTTGTAAAATCACAATCATTTGGTTTTCATGCAATTGATGTTTTATGTAATGGTGTGGTAATTCTGTAGTCTAATTGCAAAACACTTTTAATTTTTAGATGATATGAGCGGTCTATTGTACGTGAATAATCACACACAATTATTTTACTTGTCAACAAGTACTGTACATGCTCAATCTATTGTATGCCTATTTGAATTTGTCCAAACTACATTCAGTATTATGTGCATAATCATTAATCTTAGGGCAACTTGAAAATAGATTGGAATGTGACACAAGCTAATTCAAGAAGCTGGATTTGACCTGTTGTACATCAAGAATAAATAACATATGATAAGACTAAAAGTCCTGGAGTACAGAGAAATGCTAGGTTTTAATTTTTTCAAATTAAAATGGCTTGGCAGCAGTGGTAAGGTACATCATTGTGTTTTTACTGATCGTAAGTTAGAGTCACAGGCGCTGTTACTGTAGACGAAAGGCGAGACGGGATGATAAGCCCTGTCACATAGCTTAACGAGTACAAGCACTACTGAATTGACACTTAGTTTTCCAGTAAATATAAAAATTAAATTATTTAATTCTATATGTACAGGAGTTTTAACTTGTAGCCTTTCAATCCTGCAAATTATGGTTGTAGAACAACCTTACAAACAATCTGATGAACTGTAGAAAATTGACCATCAACATATATGCATCATCATACTCTACTGCTGTATGTTAATTGTATAATAATAATTTGAAATTTGAATTTTAAAGGAAACCACGCATCATAATCTTACAGTTGAGTATGAATTTTGTTTTCACATTCTTCTTATTAATTTTTACATTGGCACGAGTATTTGCTAATTCAAGCGTGAAGCAAATGAGATGCAATTAAATATGTTTAAGCACCATTAAACAATTTTTTTAATAAAAAAAATTAAAATAAAGCAGAACGTTGATGATGTCATTATCGCTTGCATGACTGAGTGCCTTGAGTGCATTTTAATAACTTCGTCATGGACAGTAACTCAAAATAATTTTTTATCAAGGAATATCATTTACATCTGAACAAAAGTTTCAGAGTGACCCCTCTTTGCCCTTGCATAACGAGAAACCAAGTACGTGTCCTTGCTCCTTAGCAGGTGGTGGTAACACAACTCTTACGTCTTGACATTCCCACAAATCAAGTGAGACTGAATTCACATCTTTTCTTTAAGTACATGTCTTAGTTTATGAAAAGTTTGTGATGTGGCATAAAAAATAGGTGCATCCAAAATACCAAAATAGGTGTTTCAGTGTTTTTTGTCACTCATCTCAGTAATGAATAGAGTTTTAAATGGCCTACAGACTTTGTAAAAAGAGGTAACAAAGTAACTGTAATTTTGAGTTACCTCCATAAGCTTTTCGTGACTTGAATACTGGATGCACACAAATGCCACTATTATACTGGTATTATAATGTACTCAGTTCCTTAATGTGACATGTTAGGCTGTTAGCTGCTCTAATCTATCAAAATTATTTAACTTTGACCATTCAACTATGTATCTGCAGACCGTAGTTCAGAGTAATTTTTTGGTGTTAACAGGCTAAAAGCTGTATATGTTGTGAAATGGTAATATTAAGTTTTCCCCCTTCTTCTTCAAAAATGTTTTAGGTCAATGTTAACCTTAGAAAATTAGAAACTATAACATTCAATAACATTCAATGTGAAAAATCCTTTTAAAAATACATGTGCAGACTTAAAACGGTTATTATTGATTTCACATCCCCCCAAACTAACCCCACCACCACCCCCTCCCCTGAATATTCAGCTCAAACTAAAGAATATACCACCGAATCTTCCCTGACTCCATATGAAAAGCAGGTAAAATGTAGTGGAACCAACAAATGAAATCATTCACAATTAATTACCTACTAAAGTAGAGGCAACATTTACTGAAATTTGTAAAATAATAGGCAAAATTATACGGAAATTAAATACGTCAGCTAAATCAGGGTTTTAGCAAGCCTCAATTTTCTTTTAATACCGATTCAGGGTTTGCGTGGAAACGTAGGGCGAGATAGACGGAGTGGATCGGATTTAGGGTTTGCGCAGAAAGGGAAGCAAATTAATGGAGTGCATCGATGAATTGGATAGGAGCAGCAGGATGATAGAGGAAACATAGGGCGAGCCGCATTTTTACCAAGCGAAGCGGAGATCTTACTAAGCGAAGCGGAGATGGGAATGAGACAACAAACGTAACAAGCAAATTAGTTTAGGCGGGGAAGGGCAACAAATTTTTATAGCGCTGAAAAAAGTAAAATATACGTAAAAATAATTGAAACCTTTATTAATAGTTGCATTTCAGTTGAAACGCAGCCAATAAATGCAACTAAAGACACATTTTCTTGTAGTGATTTAAATGTTTATTATTTATTTTTTAATCCTTATGTCTTTCAATCCCTAAATTCCTATATATAATTCATATACAATTCCCTTCAGGTATATTTCTAAAAGGAAATATATGTAAGCGATTAAAGAAAACGTAACAAATCTTAAAAGGGAAGAGCTAAGGACTTGTTGTGATAGGAAATCTTAGTCTTTCTTATTTTAGTAATTGTATAGTATAAATTGGATTTGATATATGCCTTCGGAGAATTTTGTTTATGAAAACATCACACTAAAACACTAAAATTCCACTGAAGTGAAATGTCAATTCTTAAGTCAGAATCACAATCATCCTACATTAAAATAATGGAATGTGTAGATATTGCATTTTAATATTTTACATTATATTCCACTTCTTTTCTTTTTCTTCAGATCTGATTAAGGGCCTTGAAAAGAATAAGTTAGGAAATTGTGTGTAGGGTACAGATTCTTTTGTTCATAGTTTGCACTACCTTTTTCACATTTTAAATAGAAATTTCCTTTTCGATTTTATATCAAAAAGTTAAATAGACAATAAAAGTAATTGAATTTTAAGTTTTATTAATGTTGATTCCGCTATTTTATTATAAAATAATTTTGATATAGGTTCTATTTTATACAAATTAGTTGATTGAATTGTGGATATTGAATATATAGTATATTTACTGATATGGAATTGAACTTTTATAAATTTGATGTTTTGACATTTAAATTTTAGTATAGAGCACAATCTTCGCATGCGTAGTAATATTTTAGGCGTGTATATATATTTATACATATAAGCTTAAATAAGGTATTATTATAACATATTAATTACGTAATTAGTAGGTTATTAATTATCGTTAAATCCCCTTAGGAAAGAAGTTAAATTGTAAAGGCAAAATAAGAGTTTTCTTACAAGGCCTTGACATGAAATGCGGTGAGATGTGTGATAATATGTTAAGAGTGTGTTATAGATTATGACTGAGTTATAGGGATGCGAGGTAAGTTAAAAGCATATAGAAGTCTGCCCCTATTAATTTGGCAACCAGCACTGTGACTTTGGGGCTGATGTGAGACATCGCTTATATAAAGTACCAACGGAGAATGCAAGGTTAGTCCCAAATTATATAAGGCGATCATGCCACATAATCTAGCTACTGGCGTCTACAAATAGCCGGACTAATGTAAGATGTCATGGGTGGGTTAGGCATCGTAATACGAAGGACCTGCTTCGAGGCGATTATATTAAGTGGCAGATTAAGGGTCGGCCTCTTCCCTATAAAAGAAGTATTAAATGGTCAGGGTTTGCTGTTGGGCATGGTAGAGCATATCTTAGGGAGTGTCTGCTTCAGATTTGTAGTATTAAGTGGCCTGAAGAGATTCCGTGCAATGTGTGCTAGATAGGACCAGAGAGGAGTCCATCTTGGTATTGGTATTAAATGAAGTGAGCCAACCTTGAATGAGGTATTAATTGGTCAGTGTCTGCCTAGTTTCCACTAAAAAGATATTAAGTGGCTTGGATGCTATCTTACATTATTATTACTTTATTGACGATAGGTATAGTTTATTGGGTTTAAAGAGTAATGGTTATGGAATTGGACTGGGAAAGAATTAGGGCATATAGTTAAAAGACTTACAATATTATTAGGATACGTAAGACACATTCTTTTTTAAATTGTACAACCCAAATACAACTATAGAAAGGCTCGAGATTTTATTCACTGGACATTTTGACTCCCTCATCATTACAATACAGATTAGAGATGATGATGTAGAATTTTGGAGAAGGTGCGAAGACACAGATTTATAATAGTTATTTAGCTATCTATGTTATTTCTATGTACCCATTGAAATTATTATGTAATTTAAAATACTGCACTACAATAGTGATGTTATGTGGGATTATGTTGTATGTTTCTACCATTTAATTTTTTAAGTAAAATGGGTACTGTTTGATATTATTTTTACCTTTCTGGTATGAGATTCTGAATGCATAGATAGATAGCTCTGTGTACTATTCGTTATATCAATAACAACCAGCTTTGGAATGATTTTAAGGTTCAATGGTCTTTTTTCTGGATCGAAAATAAGGCTTGTTTCAAGGTAGATTGTTACAAGGCACCTTTGTGCCTTTTGAACGAGGGTTTTGAGGTAGAGATGACCTCTTGTACACTTACTTAAACTCTATCTGTACTACCAAATCGATTTTGCTAATTTTGAAAGAAGAAAACACTTAGGCTTAATCCATTTATATCTTCATTAATCAATTTCTAATCAAAACAACTCAACATCAAACTTTGTCAAACTCAAGTATAAGGCCTAATACAACATAGCAACAAGAAAAGGCTACACGAAGCTTAAATAAAAGGAGCAAATCACCCCATCTATGGTTAGGCCATAAGTAATTAAGGAAATAAGGAGCATGGCCTAGTGCAATAGTGAGCTAAAGGTGGAAGCATTGGATGTTTGGTGATAGTTGGAATGGTTCTTGTATTTGTAGAGGCTTGTTCTTATGTTAGCTTGGTAAATGGGTGAGTGTCTCACCAATGAACATGTATATATTCTATTATATATGTTGTGTACTTAAATACAACGTTAAAGTAAAGTTAAACAATTACATTTATAACTTTTGGATCGCACTTGCTTCAAAGCAAATGACAACTGCATATTGTCAGTTCTATGACCTTTTTTAACATGTGGGATGGCCTTGCTATTGTGTATATGCGATTGTTTAGATAGTGTATAGAAACTGGAATGGATATGGAGTGGTCCGTATAGCGATAATCGTAGTGAAAGCACTTTGAATTCCCTTGTGTTTAAATTTGTTCAAATTGATTATATATGAATATATTATGAATGTATATCTATTGGTTGTGTTCTACACTTATATTAGTGTAAGATAGTGAGGAATTGGTTTGAAAAGTTATAGAAATGGTTGAACAAAGTTGCAAAAGTTATAGCGAAAATGGTTGCATATGAGCGCTTTGAAATGCCTTATGTTTGGCAATTTTTAATGTGATTATCAAAGATATTCTTCAGGGTTTCTTTGCTGCTTTAACAAGTATTTTATGTTTACCTGTTAGTATAAAAATATCAAATTTGAATCATTTCATATTTGGTTAACCAATGTTTAAACTAATAGGATAAAAATAGTTACTATAAATACAATTTGAAATAACTAGCTTTTGGTGATTTTTTATTGGACTTTGTAAAGACGTCCTTAGAGGTTTCTTTGCATGATTTTTAAGTATGTAATATTAAGAATTGGACTTTAAATCGATTGTAGCCAGTTGAAAACTGGTCGAGAAGTAAAGCGTTTAAAAAGGTTTATGGCAAATACTTGAATTTGCAACACTTTGATCTGAACAATTTCTGGTTGTTTCAAAAACCTTTGACTGCATTTCTGTAAGTGCTACTCTTGCCATTTGAAACTTTAAATGGTTTAAAATGACATTTAATTAAAGTATTTGTGATGAACCAGAATTTCTGGATATTTGGAATTGAAATATTTAATTGATTTTAAATATTTGAAAATTGATTTAACTTGAATTTCAAATATCACTGTTATTTGGCAATTAAATTATTGAATTCAATAATTAGAAATTGGTTAAAATAGCGAATCTTAGTTTTTAAGCTAGTTAAAAATATTGCACAGCCTTGGAAAATTTATATTTATTATACTGGAGATGATAGATGTTTTAAATTGGAATTGTGGAGTAAATAATATTGTTTGAAACCTATGGATGAGATGGGAAAGTTAGTAGAGTGATAATGTATCTTAAATGAAAGATTGTTTTGGTATATTGTTAAAAACTATTGGGTTTTGGGGAAGTGGACTGGTTACAAAGCATTATTCTTAACTAGTAATTTCGGGGACGAAATTCTTTTAAAGGGGGAAGAATGTGACGACCCAGAATTTCTGGATATTTAGAATTGAAATATTTAATTGACTTTAAACATTTGAAAGTTAGTTTAACATGAATTTCAAATATCACTATTTATTTGGCAATTAAATGATTGAATTTAATAATTAAAAATTGGTTAAAATAGTGAATCTTAGTTTTTAAGCTAGTTAAAAATATTGCAAAGCCTTGGAAAATTTATATTTATTATACTAGAGATAATAGAAGTTTTAAATTTGAATTTGGAAATGCTTTGCTCAGTTTTCAAAATATATTGTTTGAATTGCCATTTAAAAATGGCCTTCCGAGGCATAGTCTCGGAATTCGACGAAACCAGTTCCATTAGATCTATTGTATTATTATCGGATTTCAATTTTCTTAGTGTTTGGAGTGATCGATTGGCCGTACGGTATATAAACACGCTGAAATCTATATCAAAATTTAATATAATAACTGGGTCCAAAAAGCTATCTCCTCCATACGATCAAATTAGGACTCAAAACCTTTTCCATTGCATTCAGAATAGGGGTTTAACATTATAAACGTCTAGCGGCATGCCTCGATTAGAGATCGAGATTGTGAACTACGTTAATCGAAATAATTTGAATTTGAATTTAATATATTACATTATATATCAATATTAGAACTTTTTAGCCTTCATCTCAAAGGGACACGTGTCCTACCTTCCAACACGTGTTCGTTGGTATTGCACAAGTCATTTTCTTTTTAAAACATAGAACGACCTAGTTTAAAAAAATAGAAATAAAATCGAATTACTTTCCCTTCCTATCTTTATTTCAACTGGAGATAATAATAAAAATCATGGCTGCTCTTCATTCCCTTCTTCTTTGTCAAAATCAAGTAACGGCCTTCCTTCCAGTTGAATCCAAACAAGAATTCGCGAACCCTGTTCCTTTTCCCATTTCGAAATTATGGCCCTTCCATTAATTTGAGTTCGAGATTTGCAAATTTTACTGCGATGGAAGGAAGTGCGCAAGATGACGGCATTAGAGGTCTCGCGATCTGGCAACTCTAACAGCCCTGGCTCGACCTTCGAAAACCAGCACCGAATACTTCACCAATATTCAAATGTCGAAGATTCAAATGCCGAATCTGGTTCATCGGAGCTTATAACACATTAAGTATAACAACACAGCGGAAGAAATGAATATCAATATGTACAACATTGATACAATATGATACAACAATAACAGAGACAAATATACAACAGCGGAATAAGAAAACAACGAAAGAGATAACTCAAATATGATCTTCGATGAAGAGTGCATCCAAAATCTACAACTCTAAACCAAAAGCTCATCCCAAAAGCTACAAGGACTCCAATCCAATAATCTTAAACCACCATCATCGATGACTTAAGCAAGGTTAGGCATCCAAAGATAGAAGAAGATTCCTAAAGACTGAAAGCTACCGAATCTACACCTACTATTTGATTATCTGAAAAACCCACACCAAGACTGCCCATGTGGAAAATTATGGGTGTGCAGAGTTTAGGAAGGGAACAATAAACTCCGGGTCAGTCATAGGACTGACACGAGCAAACAAAAACAGTTTTATCTTTAAAACGAACAACAAAGAATTTAAAACATTGAAATCAACAATGCTTTTTGGAAAATGAAACTACCATAAGGCCTCCCGCCACACACACAATGCAAGCACATATTTGAAGGAGATTTCTCCTTATAATGTCAAAAATGCTTGATACGCGAAAATCATTTGATATTATTATTAGTGCATAGTACAGAAAACCTTTCGAAAGTATAATATTAATCTTAGCCAGCATAGACATTTCGAACTATGCCTACTATAGCTACCATCTAAACAGTGGGGCATCACCATAAGTAGATGGCAGATTATACAACCAAAACCGTATAAGGCACTATTGCCTGATTGGATTTCCAACAGATGGTCAGGCAAAGGCACTTCCCACACAAAATGGAATGCCTCTAGAGAGACATCCCCGAGAACCTAACCGGATCTCTGCTACACAAGGCCGGGTTACCCCTGCCCGGAAGTAACTACTGGCACGAGCATGCTATCCCCCGGTCGTTACCGACCTTTATCTGAGGGCCCTAAATCCAACAACCACACAGTAAAGTATCTGGGCTCCATACCATGATACCACTTTCAAAATCAACATAAGTAAATATCTGGGCTCCATACCATGATATCACTTTTTATCCAGAAGGAAACGGACATACCCTTGGGGGGCGCTATCCCCAAATAACCTTGCTGTAATGATTCTTGTTTCGACCATTACCGGGTGTGAGGCCCGACGAAATCAAGTCCACAAAGCTACGCTTTTCAAAAAATCCATGCTTCGATCAACAAATGATCAACAACACTTCATGTGCCACATTACCAAATTAGGAATGTATCACTAGTAACCATCAACTACATAACCTCTGAGCTCGTACGTCTCAAAGAAGGGCGTTAAGCTAAGAGAATAAATCTCCGCCATCAAACAGAAATGTATTTGATAGAAACTAGCTTTACATCTTAAAGTGTAACGTCAGACACACATCCATACAAGTCTGTTTCGGGTTCGAACAGAACCGAAGACACTTTCGAAAAAGCCCTTGCAGTCCGGGTATTCACAATCCCGATTAGACTCCCCATCACATATGGAGATCTCTATACCAGCGCGAGTCAGTGTAGAGACAATCGACGGTTTATCCTTTCGTTCTCAAAATACCCGGTTGTTAACACCGCCTTAACCATGACTCGCCGATCTAGTGCATCAGGAGGTTCCGACCTAACAGTTAGAAGCGTGCCGGCCTAAAGCTCAACAGGGGGTGCCGACCTAAGGCCTAAGGGTATGCCGACTTAACACTTCAACGAGGCTACCGACTCAACATAAATACCGACCCAACAGCCTTAGCTCATTGCCGACCTAAAATGAATGACGACTCAATAGTTACCGACTTAATGACTCAGAAGGGACAGCGACTCAATGCCCTTACAAAGTTCCCGACCTAAGGCCCTAAATGGATAACGACCTAATGCCTTAAAGGATGCCGACTTAGGAAGTCTACTGACCTAACTTAAGTACCGATCTAATTACCTAAAGGAGTTGCCGACCTAACTGATCAGGACATGGAAAGGTGCACGACCTATACTTAAGTCGCAACCGACTTAAGACTTATGCCAAGCCGTTCACGACCCAGGCAAATGAAGGCAAATCCTATACAGCTACTTGACACGCGCATGTTAACTCAGCAACGACCCAAGTCACAACTGATCCAGCTCCCCAGTTATCCCGTTCAGACCGTGATTTGCGACTTACCAAGTTAACTCGTCCACGACCTAATATAAGCCCGATGCCATGTTACTGAGAAGAGGTGGTGTTGACTCGGAGGCGACCTTAGACCGGTCACGACTCACCTTAAGTCGGCTGCGTCTTAGCTTGAGTCGGCCGCGGTTTAGGACTTGGCAAATTCCAGAATCAGAGCTCTCTATAAATAGGCACCCATCTCCAACATTCAAGGGACTTTTGGCGCATTCTCTTCACACACCGTTACCTCGCTGCATTGAGAACTTCATCAACACTTAGAGCTTCCAAGATTAGAGGAATACATCAAAGAAATTCACGAAGAAACCACACATCTTCAACATGAATCTAAGAACTTTAATCGACATTGAAGCTTAAGACTTGTTCCAAATCACTTGTAACTTGAAGTGTATTGTACTTGAGAAGAATTGTATCAGTTTGTAACGGGATTATTAATAAAAGTACTTAGAGTGGACGTAGGCTATACCCTTAAGCCGAACCACTATAAAATCGTTGTTGTTTACTGCTTTTCTGCTATTACTTGCTTGTAATTCTTTCCCGATCTATCGGGTGGTGCTTTCACAACTACACTTTACACACCGGGGTGTTAGCGTTCACATTTTAGCGTTAACATTTTTGGTGCTTTCACTGAGAATTGAACTCAGGAAAACTGTCATCATTGCTTCGCAGAGATTTGAAGAAAGAATTTCCTTAAAAACCAGAAGTCTATCTGAGATTATGGCTCCTGGAAGGAAAAGTAGATCTATCAGATCTGGAAACATTCAAGAGGGAACCTCCGCTTCCCCTGTACCTAATCAACCCACTCCGTCTGTTGGAGTTACGAAAGCGGAGTTGGATGTTGTGATTCTAGGGCTAAACCAGCAGATAAACGCCCAAAATGCACAATTAGAGGCTCAAAGTGCCCAGAATGCTCTGATTCTGAATAAATTGAACGATTTACTTGGGGCAAACAATCAACCAGCTTGTAATGAAAGGAACTATGCTGGCAACATTCATGATGTTAGTGAAAGGAATGCTCCTGAAAGGGCTACTAGTCCCTTTGAGCAGGCAGTTCCTGAGGCTGGTGGATCTAGAACTCGGCATGATGAGGAATATCTTTCTGGAATGGTCCGGCAGATCATGAAGGAAAGTATGCAAAGGGTTGAAGATGAGAAGGAATGGGGTTTCGCTCCAAGTAAGACTCCGTTTACTGAAAAAATCTTGAAGGCGGAATTTCCAAGGAAGTTTGTCCCTCCGACTATTCCAGCTTACAAAGGGACAAGTGATCCGAATGAGTTCTTGTATAAATATGATTGGCACATGACAGGTGCCAGGGCCTCTGACGAAATAAAGTGTCGATATTTCCCCGTATACCTGGAAGGTGTGGCTCTACTATGGTTCACCAAGTTGCCAGTCCGATCTATCGATCAGTTTTCAGACTTGACCAGAAAATTCAAGGAGCAGTTTAGACTATATGCTTCGAAGGCCAAGGACATTATGTCACTATCGAGTTTAGAGCAGAATCCTGGTGAGTCTATCAGATCCTTCTTGAACCGCTTTAATATAGCACTGGCTGAGGTGGACAATGCTGAACCACGAATGATATTGACTTATCTGATGAGGGCTATTGATAAGTCAAGCGAATTTGGGAAATGGTTAAATATGAAGGAGCCAACCTCTCTCGAAAAGTTCTACAAAAAAGCAGATGAATTCATTCGCTTGGAAAGCCGTCCTTTACCAGTAAAGACGGTGTTGGAGAAAGCAGAAGACAACACTGTCGCTCCACGCAAGAATGAATCGGTGGGACAAAAAAGGGAGAATAATAATGGGAAGAAACAGGGTAATCTGAAGAAGCCCCGATCCTTCAAGCCATCAGAATATACTCCATTATCACATACACCGGAGCACATCTACCTGGCCACTAAAGATTCCGTCGATTTCCCTAAACCTATCCCTTTGAGAACCGGGAAAAAAGCCATACAGAGTGGGAAATTCTGCCGCTTCCACAATCAACCCGGTCATGAGACTGATGAATGCCGCCAGTTGAAAAATCTGATTGAAGAGTTGCTAAGAGAAAACAAACTGCAGCAATTCGTGAAGAAAAATAGCAACAATCCTGCATCGTCAAGTCAGGGGCAACAGGTTCCTGTTCATCAGCCTAGGACATGTGAGAAAGCTACGGGACATGAATCTGGAAGGCCCGTTATCAATGTCATTACAGGAGGGCCTCACCCAGCTGGCAAGAGCTGGGGTGAGATGGAGAGATATTCCAGGGCTTTGAAATATGCTCCAGCCGAAGAAGACGTCTTTGTTTTAGAAGACACTACGCCCCTGAAACAACAGAAAACTTTCAGCGATGATATTGTTTTCAGAGCCAGAGATTCCACAGGTATAGAAGCTCCTACCCTAGATCCCTTGGTCATCTCGGCTGGTATTGGACCGGCCATTGTCAGAAGAGTCCTCATTGACTGCGGAGCATCATGCAATATCCTCTTCAAGAAGACATTTGACCAGATGAAAATCCCTATGATCGATGTACAAGCCTCATCACAGAAGATCGCTGGCTTCACTGGGGAGCCAAAACAACCAATTGGGACCATCGATCTGCTTGTAGAACTTGGAGAAGCAGAAAGGAAAATGGTCCGCAAGCAAACATTTGTGATTGTCGATGAGTTTTCTGCTTATAATGCTTTTCTTGGCCGTCCAACACTCGCAGCATTCAAAGCTATCCTAGCCCCGTGGTGCCTCACTATTAAATTCCCTACTGACAATGGAGTAGGAGTTATAAAAGGGGTTCAAAATGCTGCGCGAGAGTGCTATTTGACAGAGCTGCGAGAGTCAAGAAAAAGAGAAATGGGGAAGGATGCGGCAACCCCAGTCCGCATCAAAGAACCAGCCTTGTAGCAATTACGGGGCGGACCCCGCACTGGCGAGCACAGCGGGGCACGGAAAGAAATGGATCCCAGAAAAGCCAGTGCAGGGGAGAATAGAGTGGTACCGGTGGAGACGACAGTTCCGGTACCTGTTGACCCGAAGGACCCAAATAAGGTGTTAAATGTGGGTTCACAGCTTAATGTGTCAATTCAGAATATCTTGATATCTTTCCTGAAAGAAAATCTGGATGTCTTTGCATGGACTCATGCCGATATGTGTGGGATATCCCCAGAAGTGGCAGTACACGCCCTGAATATTGACCCAAAGTTTACGCCAGTTAAACAGAAAAGAAGAACCCAAGGTCCAGAAAGGTCAGCAGCATTAAAAGAAGAAGTTGATCGACTCATAGAAAATAACTTCATCAAAGAATCTACATATCCGAATTGGGTTTCAAATCCTGTGTTGGTCAAGAAAGCTAATGGAAAATGGAGAGTGTGCATTGATTTTTCTGATCTAAACAAGGCTTGCCCCAAAGATTGCTTCCCATTACCCAGGATCGATCAACTGGTAGACGGAACTGCGGGACATGAATTGTTATCTTTCATGGATGCCTACTCCGGTTATAACCAAATCATGATGCACGAGCCGGATCAGGAGGATACAAGCTTTATCACAGATGTTGGACTTTATTGCTACAGAGTTATGCCCTTCGGATTGAAAAATGCAGGGGCAACCTACCAAAGACTTGTTAATGCTATGTTCAAACCGCAATTGGGCAAAACTATGGAAGTCTACGTCGACGACATGTTAGTGAAGTCCAGGAAAGCAGCGGATCACATTGAACACTTAGCAGAAATGTTCGCAGTCCTCCGGAAATACAGAATGAAACTTAACCCTCTGAAATGTACATTTGGGGTCGAGTCCGGAAAGTTCTTAGGTTTCATCGTCAGTGCTAGGGGCATTGAGGCTAGTCCAGCTCAAATTACTGCCTTGAAAGAATTTAAAGCTCCTAGAACAAAGAAGGAATTGCAGAGTCTCAACGGAAAGGTCGCCGCCCTGAGTCGGTTCATTTCCAAAGCCACTGATAAATGCATCCCATTTTTTGACGCCCTGAAGAAAGGAAAGAAGAATTTTGAATGGACTTCCGAATGCCAAAAAGCCTTCGATGAGTTGATCCGTCATATGGAAAGGCCTCCAATACTTTCTAGGCCAGGCAATGGTGAGGATCTTCTTATATACTTGGCAGTATCATCTCATGCTCTAAGTGCAGCACTGATACGGGAAGACAAAAGGATTCAACATCCGGTTTACTATATCAGCAAAAGACTCACTGGGGCAGAGCTGAATTACTCCAAGTTGGAAAAACTCGCCTATTGCCTACTAGTTGCATCAAGGAAACTGAGGCAATATTTCCAAGCTCATCCTATCAAAGTACTCACTGATCAACCTCTAAAGCAAGTCCTATTTCGCCCTGAAACTTCGGGTCGCCTTCTAAAATGGAACATTGAACTCAGTCAATATGACATCACCTATCACCCCCGAAAAGCAATCAACGGACAAGCTTTAGCTGATTTCATTGCAGAATTCACAGAGAAAGATAATGGTGAGGAAGAAACGATCAATGATTCCCCAATCCAGTGGAAGATGTATGTTGATGGCGCAAGAAATGACTACTGTTCTGGAGCCGGAGTGGTACTTGAAACTCCTGAAGGTCGATCATTATGTTATGCATTAAGATTGGAATTTCCTTCAACAAACAATGAAGCAGAATATGAAGCTCTTATTGCAGGTCTGAAAATCGCTAAAGAGCGAAACATTCGAGCATTACAGATCTTCAGTGATTCTCAGCTTATTGTATGCCAAGTCAAGAAGGAATTTCAAGCAAAAGGTGGAAACCTGCCTTCCTACTTGTCAAAGGCTTGGGAACTCCTATGTGAACTTGATCACTATTCAATAAGCCACATTCCTCGGGAAGAGAATATGAAGGCAGATTCCCTCGCAAAGTATTCAAGTTCTGGTGAAGCTCAACTATTGGGATTGGTCCCTGTAGAAGTCCTTTCAGCACCGAGTATAGACGAGATGGATATAGACTGGATTATGAATGTATCTCAAGAACAAGAGTCATGGATGACTCCAATACTGGACTACCTACTCAGAGGTTCTCTGCCAGAAAATTCGATAGAAAGACGAAAGCTACTAAGGAAAGCCTCTCGCTATGTAATTCAGGACGGCCGATTGTACAGACGGGGATTCTCAATGCCATTGCTTCGATGTGTATCCCGGGAAGAGTCCAAAACAATCCTAGCTGAGGTGCATGGAGGAGAATGTGGTGATCATTCAGGTGGTCAAACATTAGCAAAGAAAATTCTCCGATACGGATATTTTTGGCCAGAAATTAATCGAGATGCTGCAGATTACTCCCGAAAATGTGACAAATGCCAAAGATTTGCCAAAATTCCTAGAGCACCTTCTACCGAACTCACACAGATGGTCAGTCCATGGCCATTTGCAATTTGGGGAATGGATCTCATTGGGCCGCTACCAACTGCTAAATCAGGGATTAAATATGCTATTGTTGCAGTTGATTACTTTACTAAATGGGCTGAAGCTGAACCATTGGCTACTATCACTTCTAAGAAAATGATAAGCTTTGTGACCAAGAATATCATTTGCAGATACGGTGTGCCTCAGAAAATAATCACAGACAATGGTACTCAGTTTGAAAGCGAGGAATTCCAGGATTTTTGCAAACGATTCAAAATCCAGAAAAGCTTTTCGGCAGTAGCTCATCCGCAGGCAAACGGGCAAGTGGAAGCAGTGAACAAGATCATCAAATCAACCATCAAAAAGCAACTCGAAAGAGCAAAAGGTGGTTGGGTCGATAAACTACCACTTGCACTATGGGCATACAGAACTACTCACAAAACTGCAACTGGGCATACTCCTTCTTCGTTAGCATACGGATCGGAAGCAATGATCCCGGTTGAAACAGAGGTCCCTTCTCACAGAAGAATCCATTTCAATCAAGCAGAAAATGAGAAGCTACAACTTGAAGCGCTGGATCTCCTTGATGAAAAAAGAGATGAGGCTAACCTCAGAGTTGCAGCTCATCAGCAAAGGATAGCTAGACATTTCAATTCCAAAGTTCGTCAACGCAGCTTTGAAATTGGAGATCTAGTCCTGAAAAGAATTATGACCGCGACAGGTGTGTTTGGGCCAAATTGGGAAGGACCGTATGTAATAGGTCAGAAGCTTCTTGACGGCACATTCAAGCTCACCACTGTTGATGGAGATCAAATTCCAAGGGCATGGAACAGCAACCATTTGCGTCCATACTTTACTTGAAAATTTTGTTGAAACATTGTAAAAAGAATTATGAATGTATGATTCTTGTAATTGAAAGCAATTGTGAAACTGATGCAAGTAAATAATGAAAGAATATAAAGTGGATGTAGGCCCAATTTCATGGCCGAACCACTATAAATCTTGTGTTCCTTATTATTATTATATGTTTGCTTTGTTTTCGATATAAAAATACATAAAATGTATTGCTGAAATGTCGATTTAAATTTTTGCAGACAATGGAAATAAAACTTGCGCATAATAAGACCGAGTGATTCTCACCATCATTCAACAAACAAATTTCAAGTCATAAAGGCCCCGAATTCAAATCCTAGATAGGAAATACTTCAATTGAACGGCTTATGATTTCGATAGAAACGAGCCCTTGCTAATAAATTGAGATTGTTTGAACGAACAAACATCCAATTAGGAAGCTAGTGCCCGTTCTCACGAACTTGCCTGACAATGAAGTACGCTTCCTTGGATTAAACAAGCCACTTGTGAGAAAAGGGGAATGAAAACTTGAAAAAAAAAAAAAAGAGGATTGCTGAAAAGGCATAAGCAAGTGAACAGAGGAACAACCAAAGCTACCATCAGCAGCACAAGTCCTCTTCGGAGGCGCAACTCTTCGGAGGATAAAAGACCTCTAATGGGTCATACGCCACAAAAAAGAAAGTTCTCTACTCGACAAAAAAGATTGGAGGAGTCATGACCCTCCAACCATGAGAGAGTAACTTCCAGGCGATGAAAACCCTCTCTGAGGCACATTTCACCAGGAGTTGAAGTGTTATGACTGCTCTTCGGGATTTCACTTCACCAGAGTCGAAATGCAAAAAAAAAAAAAAAAAGCCCTCTTCGGAGGCCCATTTCACCAGGAGTTGAAGTGTTATGACCGCTCTTCGGGATTTCACTTCACCAGAGTTGAAATGTAAACAAAATAAAAGCCCTCTTCGGAGGCACATTTCGCCAGGAGTTAAAGTGTAACAACCGCTCTTCGGAATTTCACTTCACCAAAGTTGAAATGCAAAAACAAAATAAAGACCTTCCTGAAAGCCCATGTTTCACCAAGATTGAAATAAAACTTCCAAGTGTTGAAACGTGAAAAGGCTTTCTTCGAAAGCACAACTCTTTGGAGGTACACGTTTCACCAAGATTGAAATAAAACTTCCAAGCGTTGAAACGTGAAAAATCCCTCCTTAGAGGTACAACCCCCTCCCGGGGACACAATCAAGAAGAAAGACCTCTTCGGAAGCCCACGTTTCACCAAGATTGAAATAAAACTTCCAAGTGTTGAAACGTGAAAAGGCTTTCTTCAAAGGCACAACTCTTTGGAGGTACACGTTTCACCGAGATTGAAATAAAACTTCCAAGTGTTGAAACGTGAAAAATCCCTCCTCAGAGGTACAACTTTGTATAAAAAAAAAATCCTCATCAAAAGCGTACTTTAACTTTCAAAGGAAGAGTAATTTACCTACTATGGAAAATGATCATTAAAAGGAAAAAAAAGAGAAAAAGAAAAGAAGTTAAAGTACCCTTCAGAGGTCCGCTTTACCACATAGAGGAATTCACTTGGTAAAATATGCACATAAGCAAAAGGAAAAAGTGATTTCTTCGAACGACAAAGCGTAGAAACTTATACGAAGGGAGTTGTACTCTACAAAAATTTTCTTTAAAGAATAAAATAATTATTCTTTAGCAAAGAAGAGTGCGAGTCCCCTCGAAGTATAAAATATTGCAGCAAGCTTAAAGTATGGGGGCAACATGGTATAATAGTATAGCTGCATCAGTAAAGTAATACTCAAACAACATACCATAAGCCCGCTGCAATATCATATAAATAAACTTGTGCAAAAATGAATAATAAATGCATACTCAAATTCAAACAGAAGTATGTACAAATAAAGAATCATTTTATTCAATTGCAGATATTGCAGATACAGGTTTCAAAATAAGAAGCAGGGGCCGGTGCCTGCACAACATCCGACCATTACACAAAAAAGGAATCAAAAAGCTCAACTCTTCATTTCTTCTTGCCGCCTTTAGACCCTTTACCCAGCCGAGTGGTTAGCTTTTCGGGTCTTCCAGGTTGGTCTGAAGGCATGAGGGAAGAAGGGGAGGGAGGTGCAACTGGCGCAATTTCCGGTTCCTCTTCAGTGGTGATAATTTTCTTCCCCCTCCTCTTCGATGTCCCAAGCTTCTTTCTTCTCTGCGAAGAAGACTCACTCCCCGGAGTAACGAGAGCGGACAAAACTACGTCGTCAGAAGGAGTCCGCTCCGGAGAGATCTCGCCTCCTTCGAGTCCCTCATCTTTTTGCTCCTGCGAGGCAACAGGGTCATCCAAACCATGAAGAGCCTCAATTTTCTCCTCTTGTGACCCAGGTTGTGAAGCAGAAGGAGGAGTCACCTAAAGAGATGGAGGAGGAATAACCAGAGAAGGCGAAGTCTGCACGGCACTTGTTGTTTCAACTGCAGAAGAAGAAAAATTGAAAATGTTAGTATCTTCCCGAAAGAAGGGAGATATGGGTTCATCGAGATTCAGGAGGTAATCGAGAAGTTCATCAAATTTTTGAGGAATAAGCAGGCAATCCACCTGAATCGGACCAATGTCGAAATTACCTGAAGATATTGGCTTTGTCAGTTCAATCTCATAATTCTGAGCCCTAATGTCCTCCAAAGCCTCTTCATCAGTAGGGGTGATTACCCCAGTTCTTGTAGAAGGCGACAAATGAGCACTAGGGCATGTAATGTCCACCTCGGGAGAAACTAGAGGACGTTCGGAGATGGCAGGCGGTACTTCTTCTTCAGAACGCTCTTCTTCCGCCATCCCGGCCCGCGCTCTGGCAAGCTGCTCCTTACCCTTGGCAAGAGCGGCACGGGCTTCGTCATCAAGATAATGCTCTTCAAGGGCTGACTCAGCATATCCAGCACCTTTACCACCGAGCATATCAAGTGCTGTCTCCCAAACTTCAGCCAGTGTGATTTCATACTTGGGGCCTAGAAAGGCAAGGCTTCCACGCCCCAAGACGCTGTGCAAGTAGAAGTCGAATAATGTTGAGCTGATGCTGTTTTTAGTCGCCTCATGAGATTCTTCAGCTGCGATTCTGCCGGCGACAGCCTCATCACGCTCCCTTTCAGTTTTGGCAAGCTGAAGCTTAAGCATTTGTATCTCCGCCTCCTGGGAGTTGTTTTTCTTTCGGAGCTCATCAATATCAGTAGCATAGCCTTCACTGATTCTTTTTTGTACTTCTAGCCAGTCTTCGGCATCCCTTTGGCTAGCGTGAGCGTCTCTCACTTGTTTCAGGAGCACTTCTTCTTTTTGAGAATAGGAAGTAGAGGAAGCAGCAAGCTCATGTTTCAATTCCTCGACTTTTGCTTCAAGCTCCTCATTGTAAGAAGCAATGTTCCTCATCTCGGTGTCGTGTTGCTCAACGACCTTTTGCCATTCGGCCTTATCGTTTTCCATAGTAAGCATGGCCTCTATGTTGGCACGGTTAACTCTTTGAAGCTCATCGACAAGCTTCTGCCAGTTTGACATCCTCTCGATATCGAGCTTGACTGCATCAAGATTGCGCAACATAGCAGACTTGTCGATGGGGACCAAGTCTAGGTCGAACCTCACCCCCTTAAGGCACCATTGAGGAAATCGGCTCTGCAGAGTGGCAGGACCCGGTCCAACTTGAAATTTGGGCCTGCTAATTATCGTTTGAATATCTGATTTCCCAAGAGCGGGAGAGTCAGAAGGAATGTCGAGTGAGGCAGGAATAGTAACTTTCTCAGGAGTAGTAGAGGCCTGCTTTTCACTGTGACGGGCTCGTTTGCTTAAGTCTTCACTCATGTGACCTTTTCCTCGATCGTCATGAGATTTTCTCTTGTGAGAGTCATCGCCTTTTTGCCAAGAATCATGGCGCTCTTCTCTCTCCCTTCTTTCACGATGTTCTTCTTCAGTCCTCCTTTCATGAGCCTTTCGGGCAGCCCTCTCTTCATCCGACTCTCTGTAGGAAGGAAGGTAACGCCTGTAATCATACTGGCTACGCCTCCCGTAGCGCTGGAAATCGTCATAGTACGAGCCGCTGCGCCCCATAGGAGAATCTGGAATTAAAATAATAAGCTTTAGAAATCTTTAAAGCGCAAGAAGATAAGTGCATAGAAGTGATGAGAAATTCTAAGTGTGTGTGTTGTGCAAACTACGCGCATTAATCTACGAACCACTCTTTATTTGGGGAGTGGTTGTGGGTGTAATAGTTAACGTCAACTCTTGAGTCGACGACGGCTGTTGCAAAATAGAAGTAGCTTCAACTACTGAAGAAGAAATCCCGGCAGTAGTAGGGTCATCTTTGAAGATCTCTTGTGAAGTAGCGAAGAGGTCGCTCAATCCTTCGAAGGTATCGTCCCTGCTTTGCTTGACAGGACTGGATTTCTTAGCCTTTTCACCAGATTCTTGTGAATGGTGAGAGGATCCCTGAGGCTCTTCTTCCTCGATAACCGGGGCAAGTTTACCAGATGGCCCCGCAACATCGACAGAAGTGGAGCACTTCACCAGCGAAGATTCAGGAGTCTTTATCGGAGAATCGGGGACTTCCGTTGGAACTTCATGAGCATGCATAGAGCGAGAAGTGTGTAGAAGCCCATGTTGATGTAAAAATTCATCCCTCAACAGAAATTTTATGCTCCTCTCTTCTGTGGCCACGGCGCTCAACCTCTCAAAAACTTGCTTGTGAATTGGGTCTCTAGAGGGGAGAGGAAGTGCTGAAAGGAACAAAGAATGAAATTAGCAACTGAAAGTTCGGATCTCGAAAAAGTTTCAAAACGGAGAAAATAGAAATACTAATCTTACTTCCTACTCTCCAGATGGCATAAAAGCCTGAGGGACAGCGGGCAAAGAAAAACTGGTTCAAGAATCCATGAACGCTTTCAGTAAGATCGGAAATGAGCTTGCGGTTTCTGGCACTTCTCACAATAATAAGGGAAGGATGATCTTTACTCTTTGCAAACGAGCACAGATAACGAATTTCTTCAAAACTCGGTAGGCGATCAAGGGTTCTTCTAAACAAAACACATAACCCCGTCAAGATGGCATAGCCATTGGGATGAAGTTGAAACGGAGAGATTGTCAACCGAAGTAGAAGAGTTCTAAGGAAGTCGTTAAAAGGAGGAATCGCCCCGCTTAAGCACATTTGGCGATTGACTGCAACAAAGCTATAGGGAGGATTGTCAGCAGTATCACTTGGCCCAGGGAGAAGAACATCACTTTCAGCAAAGCCAAATTGAGTGCGCAGCTGGACAAACGCTCTCGAAGTTAGAATAGTCGGGGTTCTCTCCAGAGGATTCTCTATGGGAACAGCTATCGGAAAAGTTTCTTCCTCTTGAGTTACCACTTCTTCTTCTCGGTGGGAAGTCATTCTACATAAACAACTGGGTATTCAAACATGAAGGTGCACGTTTCCTAAAGTGTGTGAAGTGTTGTGTAAAATCAATCAAGCAGTGAACAAATATAACTGGAATGAAAACTAGCAAGCATTTGTTAGTTATGAAATTCAGGGACTATTGTTTTAGGCCTAAATATGCAAGTAAGATGTTGATGCAGATAAATCAGTTCAGATTATTGATACTTTGCATTAATGTTTAACTTTAATTGATTGATTCACAAACATTTCATGCAGTGTAATTGAGTTGCTTGTCCTGTCTTGACTAATCTGTCATCTGACATGGGCAGTCAATGGCAGTATTTTCGCCTTGGTTTTCTTTGTTTGTTATTTTCAGCAGGTTAGCAGCCTATAAGTTAATGCGATCTGTGAAATAATACACTGAGATTCAAGCAAATTTAAAGTTGGGGCAGTTCAAAATTTAGGCAACTTAGTTTGGCAGTTCAAGTTAGAAACTCAAAGTGGATCTATGCTCTCAACAAGTCAGCATGCCCAAAGCTTAAGTGTTAACTCGGCAGCGGTTTAAGAGCCAACTCGGTCACGGTTTAAGGGCTTAGCTCGGTCACGACTTAGGGGTTAACTTGGCTGCGGTTCAAGGTTAAATCAATAGAAGGTTAAATCGGCAGATTTCCCCAAGTATTAAGTCGGCTACGGTTCAAAAGTTTTTCGCGAGATAAGGCTAGGTCGGTAGCGGGTCAGAGTCTAAGCATTTTAATTTGGCAGCTCAGTCCTCTAGGTCGCAAGGGAGAGATAAGAATGTAAGCTCCGGTCCGAAAGACAGGAACTTTTCCAAGTATTAACTCGGTCACGATTCAGGCCTTAAAGTTTAAATCGGCAAGTGTTCTTCAAGCACTATCTCAGCCACGACTTAAGGTTGCTAAGAGCCAGGTCGGCTAAAGGATAAGCCACCCAAAATCACTGACTCGCTCCCGAACCAACATCACACTCCATCTACCCATTAACCCGATAACCATTCCATCAACAACAGCCTTCATTCATGCTATCGAATCACCCAATACAACAGTTCGAAGTTGTCACAAATCCAATACCCTGCCATCAGAGATCATCGAGCCTAAGGTGATAAATCACCTTCGTTGTATCAGCGATCATCTGAAGCCGGATTGAGTAACCTAGGCTCCATCAGCTATAAACGTGATGAGATTCGTGATGGAGCGTCATATAGGGAGGCGATTCGAGTTTAGGCAACAGAATTCACGAATCAATGGTAATCTATGGTCGAAAAAAGAATGAAATCGCTTACGCAATGAATAGCAGATGTTTTCAGTAGTTGATTGGAATTAAATCGTCTTTTTTGAGCCCGGAAGAATTTTAATGGCAGAATTGAGCAAGGTAGTAAGTAATGAAAAGGAAGAAGAAGATGGATGTTTTATACCTTACAGTAGGGAGAACTGAAGCGGCAGATGCGGTCTAACTGTTGGGTCGCGTACGACCTACCGACCTAAGAGGGGACGGGTTAAGGACTATCGAAGCACACGACCTAACATTTAGGCGTATACTTCGAGGGGCAAATGTTAACACCGCCTTAACCATGACTCGCCGATCTAGTGCATCAGGAGGTTCCGACCTAACAGTTAGAAGCGTGCCGGCCTAAAGCTCAACAGGGGGTGCCGACCTAAGGCCTAAGGGTATGCCGACTTAACACTTCAACGAGGCTACCGACTCAACATAAATACCGACCCAACAGCCTTAGCTCATTGCCGACCTAAAATGAATGACGACTCAATAGTTACCGACTTAATGACTCAGAAGGGACAGCGACTCAATGCCCTTACAAAGTTCCCGACCTAAGGCCCTAAATGGATAACGACCTAATGCCTTAAAGGATGCCGACTTAGGAAGTCTACTGACCTAACTTAAGTACCGATCTAATTACCTAAAGGAGTTGCCGACCTAACTGATCAGGACATGGAAAGGTGCACGACCTATACTTAAGTCGCAACCGACTTAAGACTTATGCCAAGCCGTTCACGACCCAGGCAAATGAAGGCAAATCCTATACAGCTACTTGACACGCGCATGTTAACTCAGCAACGACCCAAGTCACAACTGATCCAGCTCCCCAGTTATCCCGTTCAGACCGTGATTTGCGACTTACCAAGTTAACTCGTCCACGACCTAATATAAGCCCGATGCCATGTTACTGAGAAGAGGTGGTGTTGACTCGGAGGCGACCTTAGACCGGTCACGACTCACCTTAAGTCGGCTGCGTCTTAGCTTGAGTCGGCCGCGGTTTAGGACTTGGCAAATTCCAGAATCAGAGCTCTCTATAAATAGGCACCCATCTCCAACATTCGAGGGACTTTTGGCGCATTCTCTTCACACACCGTTACCTCGCTGCATTGAGAACTTCATCAACACTTAGAGCTTCCAAGATTAGAGGAATACATCAAAGAAATTCACGAAGAAACCACACATCTTCAACATGAATCTAAGAACTTTAATCGACATTGAAGCTTAAGACTTGTTCCAAATCACTTGTAACTTGAAGTGTATTGTACTTGAGAAGAATTGTATCAGTTTGTAACGGGATTATTAATAAAAGTACTTAGAGTGGACGTAGGCTATACCCTTAAGCCGAACCACTATAAAATCGTTGTTGTTTACTGCTTTTCTGCTATTACTTGCTTGTAATTCTTTCCCGATCTATCGGGTGGTGCTTTCACAACTACACTTTACACACCGGGGTGTTAGCGTTCACATTTTAGCGTTAACACCGGTCTTCACCACCGGTCTTCAAATGTTATCCATAACGTCGTATCGTTATTAGAAATGAATTATATGACATAAGGTCCTCTCCTAGCTAAACCAAATAATGAGCGCAATATTTTAAAACCATATGGATAATGCATTTTAGTTAAGTCACACTTTTAAATTCTCAAACCTTTTCTTCAAATGGTTTAACAAATTACTGTTTTTAAATCTTTAAACTAGAAAGATTCATTTCATAAAGTTCACCAATTTCTCACAAAGATTCATTCACATCTTTTCAAAACAATTTCCTTTCCAAATTGGATTAACTCATCCAATTTCTAAATCAAAGATTCAATTTATAGCTTTCAAAATCATTTCCCTTCCAAATCTTTTATACAAAAGATATACCATTTAAAATTCACTTCAATTTCAAACAAAGTTCAACCATTTCTCACAAAGATTTATTCATAGCTTTCAAAACAATTTCGATTCTATTTCAACTTGAAAGCTTTCTATACAAATTTGAAATCCTTTCTTTATTTGAAAGCTGTTATTATTAGAAAAAAAATGGTTTTAATTTTGGAAAAATACGATTCCATTTGCACAAGTTAAAGCCCATTAGATTAAATTCAAATTCCCAAAACAATACTTTTAGATTGGTTTAAAACCCATATAAACCCATTTATAACTTGTATAACATTTTTAAACGATAATTTCTAAAAATTGAATTCAATTTCAAATTTTGAATTCAAATTCAAATCAAATTATTTAAATTTCAAAATTTTATCAAGTTATCCAAAATAACTTTTATTCTTAAAACTCCTTTTCAAAAGCTTTTCATATTTAACCTAATTCTATTTTCAAAACTATTTTGGATTCAAAATTCAATTTTAAAATCATTTCAAAAAATCTATGACTTAACCAATTTCCTCGTGCAATCCATATTTGTATGTGTAAGGTGTGGTCTAGGGGTTTTACACAATAGTGCAACATCATCAATCATCATAGATCCAATCACATTAACTATAGATAAGCAGTATATCTCTATAACGCTTATCTTCCAAATACAGATTCACAGATAAATAATATACATTCATCGCAGATAAAACAAATTACATTCGTCGCAGCTTGGACTAAGACAATTCATATCACAAAGTACCACACAGTAGAGATATCAAACAATTCACAGCATTCAATAGAATACGGTCATCCATAAGAAAGATTAATTGATCATTTGATTAATTGAAACCAGATTAATCACTAATCCAGGTTAATTAACATTAATAACAAATTATTTTAATTAATTAACCTTAAATAATTAATTATCTTTAAATTATTAATTAATTAACCTTAATTAATAAATGAATAAATCTCTAATCATTACATAATTAACCCTTCATTATTCTTTAATTAATTATCCTTAATTAATTACATTAATTAATTAGCCCTTAATTAATTATCCTTTAATTACTTATCCTTAATTAATTAATCTTAATTAATCTTAATAATTAATCAACTCTTAATTAATTATCTTTTAATTAATTACCCAAAACTAAATAACCTTTGATTAATTACATTAATTAATTATCATTACAAATTAATTACCCTTCAATTACAATTTAATTAACCTTTAAATCATTACTTAATTAACCTTTAATTATCCATCTTAATTAATTACATTGATTAATTAATTATAAATTAGTCACATTAACAAATTATTCTATAAGTAATTAAGTAAGTAAACCTTTAATTAATTACTTTATTTAATTAATCAATTAATTATACCTTTAATTATCTACCTTAATTAATTAAAGATAAACCTTTTTATCTAAATTCATTACTTAATTACATCGTTTAAATTATATGCTTGAAATCATTTTATACCAAAATATTGATTAACTAAAGTTTATTACACTTACAATAATCACTTTCTAAATTACATTATTTTGTTTTAGAAAACAAAATAGAGATTTAATGAGATAATTCACCTTATCATTTTTTCCAAAACAATTTAAATTCAAATTTTATTTGTTTTAAAATTTTAAAACCCTGTAAACGCATCATTGTGCTGACCGAGACGACTCGAGTCCTTACCCGAGTCCTGAACAGTTTTTCCCGAGCAATCACTCGAGTTACCCATATTTTTACTTTCTTTGAGTCGAACTCACATTTTCTCGAGCTTGAACTCGAGTCCTCCTCTTCTTCCCAATCCACAACATTCCCAGATGCGCCAAATTCCATGCGTACACGTGCACGATCATCAGACCATTTCCGATCATCGCCAATGTCATCAGCAAGTCGGTGATCCTCTCTACGTATGCTCCTACCCCCCAGAACCCCCAAATTCGCCATATATCAAAATTGAGCTTTTTGATTCAAAACTAGGACCCGATCTGCTCAACAGTAACCATTCGCAACCATGATTCCGACCACCTGGACACGAGCCACCAAGCCCAAACCTTCGCGACATCGCGATGCATTGTCCATCATCTCGCAATCGATTCCAGTGCAATGTTGATGATGATTCGACCATGAATTCAACAGCCACCCAAACCAGTCCTTAAGCCCTAACTCGACTTCGCACCACCTCCCCGATGGTCAGAAACCCCCGCGACTATTTTTCATGTGACCACCAGCTCCAACCCCAATGATTCTAGACCATGCAATCATCGGAATTTGCCAGGAATGTCATCTCAGTTCAACTCAACATTTCGCACAATTTCCCAATTTAAAAATCAAAATTTTAATGTTAAAATTCATTATTTCCAGTTACAAATCTGTTCTAACATTAAAATTTGACAATCATACATTCGAAATTTGAACGCATATCAGATTTTTACTGTAAATTCAATTTTTTTGAATTAATTGCTTCATAAATCCTTTTGAATTTATTTTTAAAAATAATTTTATTTTGTTACAAACATTTTTCTTTTAGAAATCAGAACCTAAATTTTATTTTTGGGTGATACGAATTTTTTGAACAATTTTATCAACCATGTCATATATAACAGAGGCATGTCTTGCCTGAGAACAGTCATGCACACATTGATTCACCCATATACATGCATATACACTTGCTAATATGTACACATTCACACAATATTTTCAATCATTATCATCACAGACCTAAAAGATCAAAAGAAACTGGTTTAAGATTAGAGTTTTCTCACCTTGAAAAATGAACAAAGAACCATATTTAGACCTGGAAATGCTGGTGATGATCTGGAACCTTGATTTTTGATTCAACTTGTATTGTTTTGTTTCTCTGATCTTTATATTGCTTTAGTTTGATTTTTGAACATGATTGATGTCAAGCTGCAATTTTGAATCTGCATGCTTGATTTTCTTTCTGCTTTCCAGGCTATAGATTGAATTCAGCTTGAATTTATGGTTGCATTTTGATTCTTAATTCCTTCGATCTATGTTGCATTCTTAATTTCAAAACTAAAGCTTGCTTTTGTTTAACCATATTTGAGCTTTATGTATATTGAATCAAAACTGCATTTTCAGGTTTTGAATTTAATCTGCAATCCCAATTTTGATTTCTAACTTGTTTTCTTTGATCTGATCTGTTATTTGAACTTTTGATTTCTTATTTTCATCAAATTTGAGTTGTTTGAGATTTTATTCACAGATTTGAAAATGAAAATAAAAAAATCTGATTTCTTTCTTTTCATATTTTTTGTATGTTTTTAATTCTTTTTGTTTTCCACTTGTTTATTTCATAACACAATCACCTAACAAGTGTTATTCATGCCAAAATTTTATGTACAATTGTTACAAGTTTATAATTTTATGTTTAAATCCCTAATGTAAATTATTTTGTAAATTTTTTTTAAACCTTCTTAGCTTTATATTTATAAAACATTTCTTTTCATATTAACATATGTTTTACTAATTCAAAACATACATATGTATATATTTAAATTATACTTATTATGGTTTAAATGTTACATACTTTTTTACATACATTTTTCAATCACTTCTATGTTAGTCCGTGAGATGATGGTTTTGATGACAACAACCTTAGAATGGATTATAAAATATAAATACTAACAGTATAAGTTTAGATATACATGTATATGCAGGATTTAACCATGCAAGTATCAAGAATGAAGACTGTACAGTGTAGAGATTCAAGTTATCAAAGATTGAAGACCAATGAGTACCAAGATTATCAAGAGATCAAGAGTTCAAGTAATTTATCTTTTAATTAGAAATTTTGTTAAAACTCCTAAAAAAGCACTGGCATCTTAAAATCCAATTTATTCGTGGAATGGAATCAACTTCGAGCCGGTTAAAGGGATGGAACCATAAGTAGGATGAAACCTACGAAAAATCTAGTGGAACATTGTTTTGTATCCGCTAACTTTTTATTCAAAATGATTTTTTAGAATTATATCATGTTTTCAAAATGATTTCAGAACCATCCTTTTAAAAGCATCAAAAACATACTTTTGGCCTCAAAACAATCTTTAATTTCAAAATCAAATTATCCTTGTTTTTAAACTACATTTTAAATATAATATATTTAACTTTTAAATATCTATACTTAGATTTTAAATATAAAATTATAGTAAAATTTTGTATATATTATTCTTTATATTTACTTATGTATTATAAATATAGTCAAGTATATTTATAAAGTTTTAAATAGTTTTAATATAAAATAAAGGTTATTTTCAAGAAAATCAAAACACCAAAAATCCCTTTGGGATGTCGACGTACTCAAGTAACCCATATCGACATGGTGTCAGTTGAGTTCAAAATTTAAATTTCAAAAGAAGTGTTTATTCGTCATAACTCTTTACGAATGTACATAGTTGTTGTTCTTCTATAAATAGGGGTTAGTTTCAACGAATTTTAATTCAGTTTTTCTGTTTTTCACTCCTATTCTTCCATATTTCTATATACATATTCTTACCATTACTCTGCCGAAATCAACATTGAATCTAACTAGATTATCTCTGGTTTGGTTATCTATCACTATCTCAACAAGATCCTGAGTTCTATTAAGAGTTATAGGCTTTTTGTAATCAACTTAATGAGAAAAGGTGTGATTGTAGCCTTGGGAATCAATCAAGTGAGATAAGGTGTGATTGTAGCCTTGGGAAATCAATTGGGTGAACTTGTTACCCGGGAAATCAAGTATCTCTACCCAGAGGATTGTGATTTTGGAGGGTGTACCTCGTTGCCTTGAAATCGAGGGTGTAATTGTAAAGATTGTTTTTGAAAGTATATCCATACTTGTGTGCGGGACTGGATGTAGGGTAACTTCGAACCAGTATAAAATCTGGTATGTTCTTTCCTTTACTGCTTTTACTTTATATTTGCATTTGTGTTTGATTCTGTGGTCGTATCTATGTCTGAGTATTGCATTCATTTGTGTTTAAATTAACAAAAACTCAAAAAGATTTAACATTTCTCTAAAACACTATTCACCCCCATCCAGTGTTCATTCTAGCCTTAAGATCCTTAATCTGCATATCTCACATTTGGTATCGGAGCAAGGTTTTCAAAGTTTCATAATCTGATTTTTGAAAAAGCTTTTAAAATGGCTACCAATACTGGTATTGTTACTAACACTAGTATCCCTATCGCTAGTTCATTCGTAGAAGGTCAGTCTACTGTCATACCACCACTTTTAATGGCGGTAACTATGCATATTGGGCATGTAGGATGAAAATATATACAATCTATAGGATTGGACACTTGGAATGTCACACAAACTGAATATTCTGAACCCATAACTGATTTTTCACAGTGGACCGCTGAGCAAAAGACTGTTGCACAAAATAATTTTAAAGCAACGAATATTCTGTTTTGTTCACTATATAGAAATGAATTTAATAGAGTGTCAGTTTGTAAGTCTGCATATGAAATCTGGAAAACTTTGCAAGTAACTCACGAAGGAACATGCAAAGTTAAACAGACCAAAATTTCCATGCTCAAAAATTAGTTTCAATTATTTAAAATGAATCCTAATGAGTCTATTTCGGATATGTATAGCAGATTTCAGGATATTGTGCATTCTTTAATATCCTTGGGAAAGGAATTTTCTGAAATAGATCAAGTCAGAAATTTTTTAAATTCTCTTACTCCAGAATGGGATCAAAAGACATTTGCGATCGAAGAGGCAAATGACGTCAGTACCTTAAAGATAGAAGAATTAATTGGATATCTAATATCATTTGAAGTCCAGATGATCGTGAGAAGAGAAAGCAAAGCATCTGAAAAGAAATCAATGGCATTCAATGCATTTTCTGATGGATCAGACTCAAACAGTGATAATGATGAAGAGATAGCCTTTATGATCAGAAATTTTAGGAAATTTCTGAAATACAGAAAGATGAATAATCTCAAGAGAAACAACTATAAGAACTCTGCAAATCAGAATGTAATGCCAAACAATGTCAAATATTTCAACTGTAATGAACCAGGGGATATCAAAAGAGACTGTCCGTATCCAGATAGGCAAAATCTTCCTATGAATAATGATTCAGTAAAGAAACAGAAGCGTGCATTTACTGATACTCTAGATGACTCAGACTCGTCTTCAAGCGATGAGGATCAGAAGACAGATTATTCAAATTTATGTTTCACGGCTTTTCATGATTCCGACGAAATCAGAGAAATGGACTCAGAAAAAGGTACACATTTACAATATAATTGGTTGAAATTGCATGCTTAGAATTAGATGCTTGATTGATTGATTTTAATTGGTGTGTTATTTGAATTTTAAAATTTCTATTATTATTTTATTATTTTTATTATTATTTTATTTTTATTATTATTTTCATAGAATAATAATATATTGAAAATACTATAATTCTAATAATATTCCAGATATATATACACATTAAATATAATAAGTGTGTGTGTGTATATATATATTAGAGTACTTAGGAAAAATAAATCACAAAAATTCATAGGCACATGTCGACATGGTCCCCACCACGATGTCGACATGGGTACCAGAATTTGAAATTCAAAATTTGAATTTAAATGGTTGAATTTCCCTCCACCTTTTCACTTCATTCAACTCTCTGAAAAGGCATCTTTTGACCAGAGGACATGGCCTTTGAGAATCTATTTATTCACTATCTTTTATCATATCTTTTCACTCTCATTTTCAAATTCAAACTCTCTCGTCAAAACTTCAAGCTCTCTACTCTCTACTTTAATGGTTTTTTCAAGCAACCCCTCCACCATGAGAATTTCCAAAAAATAAAAGAGCAACTCTTCAATGATCCGGAGGCAATAAAAGCATACATCAATTATGCTAATTATGCCAAAGTCCATCCTGGAAAGTTTGCTAATTTTCAAGATTTTTTCTTCTTATGAAATAGATTCTCATTTTGCAAACAATCAAATTCTTAGTCTTGTTGATGCTTCTTAAAATGATTTTGTTTGCTATCCAAACCTTGTCAAAATTTTCTATGCAAATTTAAACCGTGGATTTTATAATGAAAATGAGGATGAAATTTGGAGTAGTGACAAATGCACTAGAATTATTTTGAATTGTGATCTTTTGGTACCATTCTCAATTGCAATAGTACGGGAATGGATCTTCCTAATTTTAAAACGATGAAAATGATCGTGAGACATTTCATCACATTTTCGAAGGGAATGATAATTTTGAATTCAAAAATCGAAATTTTCGACCAAAAAAAAAATTGTCAATCTTCTTTTGCAACATACTTTGAAACCAAGATTGGGGAATTTTAAAAACCCTACTTTAAAAGTTTGCAAAGCACTTTTTTCTATTTTTGGAAATTATGACATTAATTGGGCGCAAGTTATTTTGGATGAACTTCGTCCTAAAAATCTTGAAATGGGTGAGAACACTTTGTATCATGGAATTTATCTCACTTGGATTTTTATCTTTTTGGAGTGCATTTCAAAGGCGAAGAATTTGTTTCTAGAAAAGTTTTCAATCATTCCAACATTTCGCTTATGAAAATTCCGTTTGTTTTTCAACCTTATGAGACTCTTGCCGAAAAGGAAGAGCGTTTGGCTCATCAGGATATGGAGGAAGAGGAAGAGAAAGAAGAAGAAGAAGGCGATGAAATGGAAATTGAAGAATAAGAAGAAGAAGGTGAAACCTCTTTGGAAAGCATCAACTATCCTCCTAATCCATCCAACAAAACCCTTCTCAAAAACCAAAAGACGATTGTTGAGAATCAATGGATTCTTAAACGATTCTTTAGTAAGAAGTTGGACAAAATTTCTTCCAAGATGAATAAGTTCATTTCCAAAGTCAGCAAGAAACTTGGACTTTCTTCATCATCATCATCCTTTAATTAGTTCTATCTTTTCATATCTTGTTGTATTTGTTCTAGTTTATTTTGATTTGAATGTTCGTGTAGTTCTTTATGATTAATCGTTGTATCATCTTAGTATGAAATGAAATGGAATTTCTTTCTGTTATCTAGCTTATCTTATCTCTAGAATAAATGTTAGTATATTATATAAATATATATACACACACACACAATTATTCACAAAATCAAAATATATCATCAAATTTCACTACACCATGTCGACGTACCCCCTATGACCATGTCGACATGTACTGGTCAGAAATGACAATTCGTTTTGAATCTGAAATTTGAATATCTACCATATGTTTATTCATTTCAAATGAATTTCTACACCTATAAATACCTATTTCTTCCAGAATTCATCACTGAAAACTATTTCTTATCTACTCTATCTCTCCTTCTTCTCACAAATCCAAATATGGCTAATCCAATTCATAACTTATCCGAAAATCTTGAAGAAACTCTTAATTTGTTCATGAATATTCTCTCTTCATTCTTCGTACCCAGTGACACTTAGAATTGAGTCAAATGCAGATGATCAAGAAGCAAGAAAGGCATTTCGATGCAATATGATTGATGATTTCCTCCCTACACAAGGATGATAACGAAGCACATCCTCCAGTCTCTTTCACCAACGACAATGAAAATTGGGATTCTATTAAGGCCGACCCTATCTTTGGAGAAGAAGGATGGGTGGATGTTCCTCGTAACGTTTAATTTTATTTGGTTGCTTTGTTTGAATTGTTTGCTTTGATTGATTTTATTTCATTTGCTTTGGCTTGGTTTGAATTTGATTGATATTTAGTATGGATTGATGTTTGTTGTACAAAACATGTATAATTATAAATTGGCATGTATATAATCTTTGATTCATTATTGTGACTATCAATATAATTATTTCTTAATTCTATATTCCATTGTATATGTTTATTAATGCAGGTACTTTAGTCCAGGAACGAGGGGGAGTTATATAGTTTGGTGTTATATAGTTTAGAGTTAGTTTTTGTTGATGACAAAGGGGGAGAAGTATAAAATAGGGTAGTTAGGCATAGATTAAGGGGGAGTTATTAGGTAATATTTTATAAACAAAGGTTGTCATCATCAAAAAGGGGGAGATTGTTAGTTCGTGAGATGATGATTTTGATGACAACAACCTTAGAATGGATTAAAAATATAAATACTAACAGTATAAGTTTAGATATATATGTATATGCAGGATTTAACCATGCAGGTATCAAGAATGAAGAGTGTACAGTATAGAGATTCATGTTATCAAAGATTGAAGACTCATGAGTATCAAGATTATCAAGAGTTCAAGTAATTTATCTTTTAGTTACAAATTTTGTTAAAACTCCTAGAAAAGTACTAGCATCTTAAAATCCAATTTATTCGTGGGATGGAATCCACTTCGAGCCTATTAAAGGGATGGAACCCTAAGTAGGATGGAACCTACGAAAAATCTAGTGGAACACTGTTTTGTATCCGCTAACTTTTTATTCAAAATTATTTTTCAAAATTATATCTTGTTTTCAAAATGATTTCAAAACCTTCCTTTTAAAAGCATCAAAAACATCTATCCTGATTTCAAATACTTTTAGCCTCAAAATAATCTTTAATTCAAAATCAAATTATCCTTGTTTTTAAACTATATTTTAAATATAATATATTTAATTTTTAAACATTTATACTTAGGTTTTAAATATAAAATTATAGTAAAATTTTGTATATATTATTCTTTATATTTACTTATGTATTTTAATTATAGGTAAGTATATTTATAAAGTTTAAAATAGTTTTAATATAAAATAAAGGTTATTTTCAAAGAAAATCAAAACACAAAAAATCCCTTTGGGATGTTTACACACTCAAGCACCCCATGTCGACATGGTGTCAGTTGAGTTCGAAATTTAAATTTCAAAAGAAGTGTCTATTCGTCATAACTCTTCACGAATGGACATGGCTATTGTTCTTCTATAAATAGGGGTTAGTTCCAACGAATTTTAATTCAGTTTTTTTTTTGTTTTTCACTCCTCTTCTTCTTCTTCCATATTTCTGTATACATATTCTTACCATTACTTTGCCGAAATCAACATTGAATCTAACTAGATTATCTCTGGTTTGATTCTCTGTCACTATCTCAACCAGATACTCAGTGCTATTCAAAGTTATAGGCTTTTTGTAATCAACTTAGCGAGAAAATATGTGATTGTACCCTTGGAAATCAATCGAGCGAGATAAGGTGTGATTGTAGCCTTCGGAAATCAATTGGATGAACTTGTTGCCTGGGAAATCAAGTATCTCTACCCAGAGGATTGTGATTCTGGAGGGTGCACCTCGTTGCCTTGAAATCGAGGGTGTAATTGTAAAGATTGTTTTTGAAAGGAAATCTGTACTTATGTGTGGGACTGGATGTAGGGTAACTCTGAACCAGTATAAAATCCAGTGTGTTCTTTCCTTTACTATTTTTGCTTTATATTTGCATTTGTGTTTGATTCTGTAATCATATCTGTGTCTGAATATTGCATTCAGTTGTGTTTAAATTAACAAAATCTCAAAAATATTTAACAATTCTCTAAAATACTATTTACCCCACTTCTAGTGTTTACTCTAGCCTTAAGATCCTTAATCCGCATTTCTCACATTGTACTTATACAATTTATAAAGAAAATGAATTGAAAACAATTAATAATTAATCATACATATATAATCCTTAATTTATAAAGCTTTTTCTAAATCTAATTTATTTATTAAATCAAATTTTATTTCCAATATATTTATTAAATTTCAAAACCATATTTCAAATTAAAATCCATTATATAAATAGATAAACATTCATCTTATTAAATTTGAAAAATTCAAAAACAATATATATTTTATTTCCAAAATTTTATATTAATTACAAAATATTCCAAAGTTCAATTCCAAAGGTTAAATTAATTATCAAATTATTTTTAGCTAAAATCCAGGAATGTTACAGATTACCCTCCTTAAGAAAATTTCGTTCTCGAAATTTTCCAAGGAGACAACAAAGAATGGATAGATACACAAAGATAGAGAAACAGTTTCCAGATCAAACTAAAAATCTATTCTGCATTTGGCTTTACCAAATCAGAATGTTAACAATAAATATGAGAACAAACTCATACAATATTACACAGGATACTCGGGTCATCAAATCTACGAAAATATACAGAGCATTGGTTAGTTTGAAGCAATAACTAACCATTCGTAGAATATATCTGGACCCAAACAATAGGTAAATGGATTTAATCTTCCATAACTCTCAAACACAAGATATGGATATCAAACTCAAGCTGGAATACCCCAAATTATATATGTTAATTTGTCCCTCTTCGGACTTGGATCCACACAAGAAATCACAACAAAATTTCAAATTTGGTTTTGACCGAAATTATTTTATCAATATAATCACATTTTAATTCATCAATTCATTTTAAATAGAATTTCAAATTCATTAAAGTTTATAACGAAAAGTGATAGGGAACCGATGAAGAAAATATGGAATATAAACTTATCTACATGATTCCCAAGGCCACCATCACATCAAAACTTCTCCCTCGAGTTGCCATGAAGACATCAAAGAATTTGAAATCGGATCAAAGGAGATTGATAAGAAAGTTGTTTCCACTTTTGCAGGGTATTGACCATTTGTAGTGGTACTCCCCTGTACCCTATCTCGTCCTCTTCTTACACTCATACTTACTATCAGTGGATAATAAGAGAATTTACTGTGGCACATAGACGGATATCTTAGGGATACTCATTCTAGGGTATACTTCACCCTATCTCTAATGAGTTACCTAATGTGTTATACTCCTGAGCTAAAATTCAAACCTTCAGCTCTGATACCAATTCTAACGACCCTGACTCGGCCTTCGACAATCGACACCAAATACTTCACCAGTATTCAAATGCCGCAGATTCAAACGCCGAATTTGGTCCGCCTGAGCTTATAACACATCAAGTACAACAACACAGTGGAAGAAATGAATATCAATATATACAACATTGGTGCAATATGATACAACAATATCAGAGACAAATATACAACAGCGGAATATGATAACAGCGGAAGAGATAACTCAAATATGATCTTCGATGAAGAGTGCATCCAAAATCTGCAACTCCAAACCAAAAGCTCATCCGAAAAGCTACAAGGACTCCAATCTAATAAGCTTGAACCACCATCATCAATGACTTAAGCAAGGTCAGGCATCTAAAGATTGAAGAAGATTCCCAAAGACTGAAAGCTACCGAATCTACACCTACTATTTAATTGTCTGAAAAACCCAACTCTAGACTGCCCGTGTAGAAATTGTGGCCACCTAGAGTTTCGGAAGGGAACAATAAACTCCGAGTCAGTCATGGGACTGGTATGAGCAAGCAAAAACAATTTTATCTTTAAAACGAACAACAAAGAATTTAAAACATTGATATCCGCAATGCTTTTTGGAAAATGAAACTACCATAAGGCCTCTCACCACACACACAATGCAAGCGCACACTTGGAGGAGATTTCTCCTTATGATAATCAAAAATGCATGATACGTGAAAATTATTTGATATTATTATTAGTGCATAGTGCAGAAAACCTTTTGAAAGTATAATATTAATCCTAGCCAGCATAGACATTTCGAACTATGTCTACTATAGCTACCATCTAAACAGTGGGGCGCCACCAGAAGTAGATGGCAGGTTATACAACTAAAACCGTAAGGCGCGTATTGGATGATTGGATTTTCAACAAATGGCCAAGTAAAGAAACTTTCCATACAAAATGGAATGCCTCTGGAGGGACATCCCCGAGAACCTAACTAGATCTCTGCTACACAAGGCTGGATTACCCCTGCCCGAAAGTTATTACGGACACGAGCATGCCAGCCCCCGGCCGTTACCAACCTTTATCCGAGGGCCTTCAATCCAACAACCACACAGCAAAGCATCTGGGCTCCATACCATGATACCACTTTCAAAATCAACATAAGTAAATATCTCGGCTCCATATCATGATATCACTTTTTATCCAGAAGGAAATGGCATACCCTCAGGGGGCGCTACCCTCAAATAACCTTGCTGCAATGATTCTTGTTTCGATCATTATCGGGCTGTGACGCTCGACGAATTCACATCGACAAAGCTACGCTTTTCACAAAATCCATGCTTCGATCAACAAATGATCAGCAAGACTTCGTATGCCACATTACCAAATTGGCAATGTATCACTAGTAACCATCAACTACATAACCTATGAGCTCGTACGTCACAGAGAAGGGGGTTAAGCTAAGAGAATAAATCTCCGCCACCGAACAGAAATGTATTTGATAGAAACCAGCTTTACATCTCAAAGTGTAACGTCAGACACACATCCATACAAGTCTGTTCCAGGTTTGAACAGAACCAAAGGCACTTCCTAAGAAGCCTTGCAATCTGGGTATTCACAATCCCGATCGGACTCCCCATCACATATGAAGATCTCTATACCGGCGCGACTCAGTGCAAAGACAATTGACGGGTTGTCCTTTCGTTCTCGAAAATACCCGGTCTTCACCATCGGTCTTCAAATACTATCCATAACGTCGTATCATTATTCGAAATGGGTTATATGACACATGATCCTCTCCCGGCTAAACCGAATAATGAGCGCAATATTTTAAAACCATATGGATAATAGATTTGAGTTAAGTCACAATTATAAATTCCTAAACCTTTTCTTCAAATGGTTTAACAAATTACCGTTTTCAAATCTTTAAACCAAAAAGATTCATTTCACAAAGTTCACCAATTTCTCACAAAGATTCATTCACATCTTTTCAAAATAATTTCCTTTCCAAATTGGATTAACTCATCCAATCTTTAAGTCAATGATTCAATTTATAGCTTTCAAAATCATTTCCCTTCCAAATCTTTTATATAAAAGGTACACCATTTAAAATTCACTTCAATTTCAAACAAAGTTCAACCATTTCTCATAAAGATTTATTCATAGCTTTCAAAAAAATTTCAATTCTATTTCAACTTGATATATTTCTATAAAAATTTGAAATCCTTTCTTTATATGAAAGCTATTATTAATAGAAAAAAAATAGTTTTTATTTCGGAAAAATCCGATTTCATTTGTACAAGTTAAAGCCCTTTAGGTTAAATTCAAATTCTCAAAACAATACTTTTGGATTGGTTTAAAACCCATATAAACCCATTTATAACTTACATAACATTTTTAAACGATAATTTATAAACATTGAATTCAATTTCAAAATTTTGAATTCAAATTCAAATCAAATTATTTAAATTCAAAATTTTATCAAGTTATCCAAAATAGCTTTTATTGTTAAAACTCCTTTTCAAAAACTTTTCATATTTAACCCAATTCTATTTTCAAAACTATTTTGGATTCAAAATTCAATTTTAAAATCATTTCAAAAAATCTATGACTTAACCAATTTCCTCTTGCAATCCATATTTGTGTGTGTAAGGTGTGGTCCAGGGTTTTACACAATATTGCAACACATCAATCATCACAGATTCAATCATATTAACTATAGATAAGCGGTATATCTCTATAACGCTTATCTTCCATACATAGATTTATAGATAAATAATATACATTCATCACAGATAAAATAAAGTACATTCGGCACGGCTTTAATTAAAACAATTCATATCACAAAGCACCCCACAGTAGAGATATCAAACAATTCACAGCATTCAATAGAATACAGTCATCCATAAGAAAGATTAATTGATCATCTGATTAATTGAAACCAGATTAATCACTAATCAAGTTAATTAACATTAATAATAAATTATTTTAATTAATTAACCTTAAATAATTAATTATCTTTAAATTATTAATTAATTAACCTTAATTAATAAATGAATAAATCTCTAATCATTAAATAATTAACCCTTAATTATTCTTTAATTAATTATCCTTAATTAATTCCATTAATTAATTATCCCTTAATTTATTATCTTTTAATTAATTATCCTTAATTAATTAATCTTAATTAATCTTATAATTAACTCTTAATTAATTATCTTCTAATTAATTACTCAAAACTAATTAACCTTTGATTAATTACATTAATTAATTTTCACTACAAATTAATTACCCTTCAATTACAATTTAATTAACCTTTAAATCATTACTTAATTAACCTTTAGTTATCCATCATAATTAATTAATTAATTAATTAATTGTAAATTAATCACATTAACAAATTATTCTTTAAGTAATTAAGTAAGTAAACCTTTAATTAATTACTTTAATTAATTAATCAATTAATTATACCTTTAATTATCTACCTTAATTAATTAAAGATAAACCTTTTTATCTAAATTCATTACTTAATTACATCATTTAAATTAAATGCTTGAAATCATTTTATACCAAAATACTGATTGATTAAAGTTTATTACACTTACAATAATCACTCTCTATATTACATTATTTTGTTTTAGAAAACAAAATAGAGATTTAATAAGATAATTTACCTTTTCATTATTTCAAAAACAATTTGAATTCAAATTTGATTTGTTTTAAATTTTTAAAACCCTATATACTCCTCATTGTGCTGACCCGAGATGACTCGAGTCCTTACCCGAGTCCCAAATAGTTTTCCCCGAACAATCACTCGAGTTACCCATATTTTTACTTGCTTCGAGCCGAACTCACATTTTCTCGAGCTTGAACTCGAGTCCTCATCTTCTTCCCAATCCACAACATTCCCAGATGCACCAAATTCCACGCGTACACGTGCATGATCATCAAAGCCATTTTCAATTATTGCCAATGTCATCAGCAAGTCAACGATCCTTTCTACGTATGGTCCTACCCTCAGAATCTCCAAATTCGCCATATATCAAAATCGAGCTTCTCGATTCAAAACTGGGACCTGATCTGCTCAACAGAAACCATTCGCCACTACAATCCGGCCACTTGGACATGAGCCACCAAGCCCAAACCTTCGCCACAACGCGATGCATCGTCCATCATCTCACGATTAATTCCGATGCAATGTTGATGATTATTCGACCACGAATTCAACAGCCACCCAAACCAGTCCTTAAGCCCTAAATTGACTTCGCACCACCTCTCCGATGGTCAGAAACCCCCGCGACTATTTTTCCTGTGTCCACCGTACCTCCAGTCTTCTTCAGCTCCAACCTCGATGATTCTAGACCATGCAATCATCGGAATTTTTCAGGAATGTCATCTCAGTTCAACTCAACATTTCGCACAATTTCCCAATTTAAAAACCAAAATTTAATGTTAAAATTCATTATTTCCACTTACAAATCTATTCCTAACATTAAAATTTGACTATCATACATTCAAAATTTGAGCTCATATCAGATTTTTACTGTAAATCCAATTTTTTTGAATTAATTTCCTCATAAATACTTCTGAATTTATTGTTAAAAATAACGTTAACTTGTTACAAACATTTTTCTTTTAGAAATCAGAACCTAAATTTTATTTTTTTGGGTCATACGAATTTTTTGAACAATTTTATCAACCCTACCATATATAACAGAGGCATGTCTTGCCTGAGAACTGTCATGCACACATTGATTCTCTTATATACATGTATATACACTTACTAATATGTACACATTCACAAAATATTTTCAATCATTATCATCACAGACCTAAAAGATCAAAAGAAACTGGTTTAAGAATTAGAGTTTGCTCACCTTGAATAATGAACAGAGAACTAGACTTTAGACCTGGAAATGCTGGTGATGATCTGGAGCCTGGATATTTGATTCAACTTGTGTTTGTTTTGTTTCTCTGATCTTTATATTGCTTTAGTTTGATTTCAGAACTTGATTGATGTCAAGCTGCAATTTTGAATCTCCATGCTTGATTTTCTTTCTGCTTTCTAGGCTTTAGATTGAATTTAGCTTGAATTTGTGGCTGCATTTTGATTCTTAATTCCTTTGATCCGAGTTGCATTCTTAATTTCAAAACAGAAGCTTGCTTTTGTTTAACCATATTTGAGCTTGATGTATATTGAATCAAAACTGCATTTCCAGGTTTTGAATTTAGTCTGCAATTCCAGTTTTGATTTCTAACTTATTTTCTTTGATCTGATCTGTTATTTGAACTTTTGATTTCTTCTTTTGATCAAGTCTGAGTTGTTTGTGATTTTATTCTTAGATTTGGAAATGAAAATGAAAAATCTGATTTCATTCTTTCATTTCATATATTTTGTATGTTTTTAATTCTTTTTGTTTGCCACTTGTTTATTTCATAACACAATCACTTAACAAGTGTTATTCATGCTATAATTTTATGTACAAGTGTTGTAAGTTTATAATTTTATGTTTAAATCCCTAATGTAAATTATTTTGTAAATTTTAGTTTTAAACCTTCTTAGCTTTATATTTATAAAACATTTCTTTTCATATTAACATATGTTTTATTAATTCAAAAGATACATATGTATATATTTAAATTATACTTATTATGGTTTAAATCTTATACACTTTTTACATACCTTTTTCAATCACTTGTACTTATACAGTTGATAAAGAAAATGAATTGAAAAATATTAATAAATAACATACATATATAATCCTTAATTTATAAAGCTTTTTTAAGTCTAATTTATTTATTAAATCAAATTTTATTTCCAATATATTTATTAAATTTCAAAACTATATTTCAAATTATAATCCATTTATATAAATAGATAAACATTTATATTATTAAATTTGGAAAATTCAAAAACAATATATATTTTATTTTGAAAATTTTATATTAATTATAAAATATTCCAAAGTTTAATTCCAAGGTTAAATTAATTATCAAATTATTTTCAGCTAAAATCCAGGAATGTTACAGCGACACTCGCTCGAAGGGGGAAGGGATGTGGGTAGTCGCGTTCGAGGATCGCGTGGTCGATTTCGGCAGTAGTGGAGCTTGCGAGCCTAGTGGCTGTGAAGTTGAGCTCGATGCGATGGAAGTCGCTGGTGGATGGCCATGGGTCTTCACGGTTTGTAGGTCGAGGTGAGGTTTACGCTTTTCTTCTTCGATTAAGAATTTGATATATATATATATACATATACATACATATATATATATCTGTGTGTGTGTACAGATATATGAACAGAAAACAATATTCTCAAACTTATATACATCTGCATATATAAAATATGTATTAGGTATAAAATATTAATAGTAAGGCACATTTACTTTTTATTTAAGAATTTCTGTACAGATGTATACATAAACAGTTTTTTTTAAATTTACAGTAAACCAAAAATCAGTATAGGAATTTATATAAAGATTAGATTTTTAATCTACATAGATTATTTCTTATAAGTATATATAAAGTTTCAAAAATAAAATAAATTTAAATTTACATATTTTAATTTGCTAGTTTCTTTTAAAAATAATGGTTTTGGTGAGCTATTTGTTTTATTAACCTATTTAATTTATCTAGTTACTAAAAATAATTTATTAAAGGAAATTTAGTTTTAAATTTAATTATTAGTTAAATAAATTTATTAAAAAGGAAACTAATTGGTCGATGAATATTAATAAATAATATAATGTCATACAGGTCTAAAAATCTTGGAGAAGTAAGTCAAGGTTGGAATGGACTGCAAACATCAAAAATCAAAGGTGGGTTAATCTCACTCATTTGGATACTATTTAATTTTAATAGTTAAATTTAAATGATTGGATGAATGATTGAAATTGACTGGATGTGATAATATATATATATATATTGGAATGATTGATTTCCTGCATTATATAGTGGATGAGACTCTATGCACCCCGCGTAATAGCGGATGACCCCATATACCGCGATGTCTTATCCTGAAGTGGGATTGTTAATTTTATATTGTGCTAACCTCTGTGGATGCAGCGAAATAGGTTGGAGGGATCCAATTGGATTCCTCAAAATATTTAGATTGTTTTAATATTATGTGATATGATTTATTTAATAATTTGAGATAGATTATATTGGTGATTAGAAATATTGAATGCTACGGTTTGATTGAATATATTTGAATGCACTGAGTTATCAAAGATAAAGATTGAATTTTTAAAGGAAAATAAAATAGGGAATTTTTAAGTAAAATAATCATAGAGAATTTGGATAAATTAAAGAATGTGTTGGAAAAGGATAAAAGTTGATTTTTAAATTCTAATAAATAAAATCCAAGTGTGGGAAAGGAGATTTTTGAAAAAATAGGAATGAATGAATTCTTAAACTTAATTTATAATATTTGAAGGAATAAAAGAATTATTTTTAAATTCAGAATTTAAATGGTTAGGAAGGAATAAAAGAAGAATTTTGAAATAAATATGAAATTGGTATTTTCAGTTTAAATAAGATTTTAAATCGTAATAAAGAAGTTAAATCTGAAAATAATGGGTTTTGAAATAAAATCGAATAAGTAAAGGAATTTATTTTAAAATGGAGTAAAATCTGAAAATCGATTTGGAAATTGATTTAGAGTTTGAAATGGTGTTTTAAAAGAAGACGAGACTACAGAATTTAGAAACTAGGTTTATAAAGTGAAATAAGATATCAGTGGATATTTGGAAGCATAAATTCACGATGGAAATTTATAAAGGAATGGGTAATTTGTTTTAAAAAAAATAGTGGTTTATTTTTAAAAGTTGTGAAAGAAAAGTGTATTTTCCTAAAAAGCCAAGTATGTTTTCAAAGAAGATTTTTAAATATAAGTTAAAAGTTTTAAAGTTGTTTAAAGGGATGTTTTTAGGAAATTATTATTTAAGTTCTTAAAATTTTAAGGTAAATATTTATTAGATTAGTTATAGTGGTAATTATATTAAAAGGTTAATTGGTATTATGTTTTAAAAAGATAATTATTAATATATATATTTTATAAAGTAGTTTTATTTTAAAGATGGTTTGGTTAAAGTTTTATTTAAAAACTTGTATAGAATTTCGTAACTCTTATTTTAAAATTTAGTTTGGCTTAACTTTTATTTAAAAATTAGTTTTATATTTCATAGATAGTTTTATTTTAAATATTTTTAAGGTATATATTTTTGAATAAAGTGTTTAAGTAGTTTCAACTTAAATCTTTTAAAGTATATTTTAGAATAAAGTGATTTAAATTATTTTTAAAATCTAAAGTATTTGGACTTGGTGATTTTCAGTGGAAACAAGCAATATTGGGAAATTTATTCTGTGAGAGAAAGGTGGTTTGAAACTGTTTTTAAAGGGTTGAAGTATGGTAAATAGCTTGCGAAGTTATTTTGAAATAAATAATTTGGAAAATTTATTAAAGTCTGATGGTTGTTTGTGAATGCTATTTGATAGATAAATAACCGACTATCAATATTGGCCAATGCGCTGATCGTTTCAAAGAGTCCGGGATCGGAATTAAATTCTCGAAAACCACTTCAATTCGGTTTGAACGTTTCATGAGGAAGACAAGAGCTGAGAATCGAAGATTGTAACGACCCTGATTTTTATTAATTAAAAATTTGAACATTTAATTAATTTTAAATATTAATAAGTGAAATTTATTAGTTGAATAAATTTTATTTTGAATAATTAGATTTAATTGAATAATTAAATCGATAATTTAATATGTTAAGTTATGGAAATAATAGAAAATTGGGTTAAATATGATTGAAAATGATTTGTAAAATTTTATTATATCATATTGAAGTTAGAATGATATTTCAGAACTTTTAAAATCGAATTAAAAGTTTATTTGTGAAAACTGAATATTTTAATGTTTAATCGACTAGTGAAAATAGCCAATTTTCGAACAGTCTCAGAATTGGACGAGACTAGTTTCATTGGATCCGTATTAGTTAGTTATTATTGGATTTCAATTTTTGTAGCAATCGGAGTTATCGTTTGATCGTAGCAGCTCGAAACGCATCGAATTGTTTTAAATATTAAATTGGCGAGTTAAAATAGCCATTTTTCAAAAAGTCTCGGATTTCGACGAAACCAGTTTCATCGGATCCGTAATGTGATATTATTGTATGCTTTCAAATTTCATGTCAATCGGATTTACCGTTTGTCCGGTGTAAGCTAAAGCGCCTAGAAAATCGTTTAAATCGGTTTAATTTAAATTGAACGTTTATTGCCATAACTCGCACAGATGACCGAATTAGCTTCCGAAACACGTTCCATTGTGTCCGAAACGCGGGATAAACCTTAGGAACGCCAACCGGCATGCTTCGTTTGGAGTTCGGAAAATCCGGGATGAATAGTGTCGCGCGAATTTTCTATAAAAGCCCCCCTAACTTCATTATTTTCACAAAATTTAAACCCTAGGGTTATAGGCCGCCTCCATTATCATGTATGGCCAGAAAATTCCCATCTTCCTCCTCCAATTTCTTCAAATTCGTGAAGTATTACCACAAACTTTCAACTAGAAACTCGTAGAGCACGTCGCGAACTATCTATCCAACGGTCATGATCGTTTCTAGTGCTTTGGATTGATGGCAATTGGAGCTCGAATGGTCGTGGTTCACGCACGAATTCCCAGGCCATAGGGAGGCCGAGTTCTCCAAGCTTGCAGCCGAGGGTTGCTCGTGAGATGCTCTTCAATATGGCGTTACCTGATCGAATTTTAATCAAGCGAGGATGTTGCAAAAATCAACCCTAGTATTTGAGCAAATGGGTTCTTGCGTCGTGTTTACCTGTACGTGCGTGGAGATGGGGAAGAAAGCAGGGACGGGTTGGATTGAAGGGGGCAAGGATCCTATGGCTATGATTTAGTTAGGTTGAAAATAGTTAATTTATGTTGTAAATTAGTTTATATAAAAATCGTGTAACTTCATAAAATCATAACTTTTTCATACGAGGTCGAAAACGCGCGAAACCAGTTGCGTTGGAATCGTATGGACGAGCACTATGCTATGGAATTAGATTGGAGTCATTTGGGGTTAGCGAGAATTTTGGGTAAAATTAAACGTCCGTTTAATTTTATTCGAAATAAATCGCTAAAACGAAATTGAAATCAAGGTGAGAACTTCTCACTCAATCGAATCGGTTTAGATTTTATTTTAAATAGTTATATATAAAATTCTTGAATGTATGTTTGAATGATGATTGTTATCTATTGATTGTTAAAATAGACATTATACGTCGTTAGTAAGCGGATGTTATTTATTAAAAACATATACCGCGAATATTTCATAAACAGTGAAATTGGTATTATATATAATAGCAATATATATATATTGGCATATGTATATATTGCAGTTATTAATTTCCCGCATTGTATAGCGGATGAGACCCTATTGCGCCGTCTATTAAGCGGATAATATTTTAAATCCCATATACCGCGATAATTTCGTACCGGAACGGAATTGGTATTGTGCTAACATCTTTGGATGCAGGAAAACAGGTTGGAGGGATCCAACTGGATTCCTCAACAGTATTTATTTGATTTCAGATATTTTGATATTTGATGGACTATCATATTGATATATGATGTCGTTGTAGTCGTGATTGACTATTTGGTATGTAGCATCATTGGACCAAATTTTGGAATTTTAAAGTGATTTTTGAAGGTATACGTTTAGAAAATATTTTTGGAATTGATCCATTATAAATAAATAAACGTATAAATTTTAATGTTATAAAATTATGATTTTTGAGAAATATGGTTAAAAGTTGATTTTTGAAAATATGGGGTTAATGATTTTGTAAAATAGTTTAAATCGGGATTAATTGAATTTATTATAAAAAGTAAAAATAGGATTTATAAAATTTAATTATTTTATAAATAAAAACGGTGAAATTATAAAGGAGATTAAAGATGTTTTAAAATAATAATATAAATTGATTTATATAAAGGATTTATAAATTGATATTTATAAATTGAAATATTGAAATTATAAAACGAGTTTTTATAAGTGTTAGAATGAATTGTCAATGAATTTCACAAATGAATGAAATTTATAGAATTATAAACGGTGTAGTTATAAATGAAATTTTATAAGCAGTAGGTTTATAAAATTTGTGAAGTTATTTGAAGAATAAATTTGGTTAAATAAATGAATCTTATAAGTTATAAGATTTATAATTTGGGAAGTTTAAAAGAACGATTTTGTAAAATAATCGTTTTATAAGCATTTAACTTATAATATGAACTTTTGTTATATAATTGAGTTATAAATTGAATAGGTTAATAAAGGAGGTTTATAAAAAGGAAGTAGTTATAAAATAAATAGAAATGGAATTTATAAATGTTGTTTTATACATTCGCAAACGACTTTTTTTGATAAGTAAATTGTTGAAACCTATTAATGGAGTTATATTCACGTTTTTGACTGTGAATAATCCTTTGAAATAAAATGAATAAAAGGATGAAATTTGTTAACAAAGTATATTCACGTTTTTGAATAGTGAATAATATGTTAAAGAAAATGTTTAGAATGTGATATTTTAAATAGAATTAAAACAATCTAATGATGTTTTAAAATGTGTTGAGATTCGAAATCATAGATTTCAACATTTATTGTTGAAATAGACGTTTTCGAGAAATAGAAGGAAATGGTGGACAATAACACTGCTGTTATAGTAAATGATTTCCGAAAGGAAATGTTTTGTATAGTATTGGGATTTATATATCTATTTTAATTTCGAATCCCTATACTAATGATTTTGGGACGTCGTAACGATGTTTTACGTAACATTCGTTTTGACCCAAATAAATATGTTTAAGAGAATGATTTCCTTAAAGAATGAAATATATACTTAATCTCGATTTAAGTATATTGAATATTTTCCAAGTGTAGAAAACAAAAAGATTGTGAATTACTTATTAAATAAGTATGGAAATTTTTTCCAATATAAAGTAAATATTTTGAGAATTTATCTTTTTGAAGATAAATTGAAAATGAATAATTGAAATAGTATATTCGTAGATATTTGGAATATAAATTCACTATGGAATTTATAAAAGAAAAGGGAATTTGTTTAAAAATAAATATTGATTTATTTCTAACATATTGAAATTATATATCTTGTAAAGATATTTTTTGGGAAATAAATAATTTGGAAAATTATTTGGAATCTGGTGATGTGTGCATATCCATTGATAGTTCAATAACCGACTATCAATATTTACCTTTGAAAGGTATTTGTTGTGATTTGCTTGGATTTGAATGCCACACTTATTTTTAAATTATTGCGCTCGTTATTCGGATTACCCATTCCGAATAGTGATACGACGTAATGGATAGCATTGATGACCGGTGTTGAAGACCGCGTATTTGCGAGAGCGATAGGATGACCTGTCGATTGACTCTGCACCGAGTTGCTCCGGTATAGAGTTCTCCATATGTGATGGGGAATCCGATCAGGATTGTGGATATCCGGATTGCAAGGACTTCTTTGTAAGTGCCTTCGGTTCTGTTCGATCCCGGAACAGACTTGTATGGATTGTATGTCTGACATTACAAATTGAGATATAAAGCCGATTTCTTTCAAATATATTTCTGTTGGTGGCGGAGAATTTATTCTCTTAGCTTAACACCCTTCTCTGAGACGTACGAGCTCAGAGGTTATGTAGTTGAAGGTTATCAGCAATATATTCCCAGTTTGGTAATGTGACATGCTGAGTGTTGCTGTGAAATGATCATTGTGTTGATCATTTGTGATAGGATCATTTGTTTGATCGTTTATCTTTGTGATCATCACTATGATCATTTTTTGACCCAAAGCATGGCTTTTGTATAAAGTATGTTTTTGTGGACGTGACTTCGTCGAGCCTCACACCCCGAAATGGTCAAAACAGGAAAGATGCGGCAAGGTTATGAGGGGTAGCTCGCTTTAGGGTATGTGCATTTCCTTCTGGAAAGGGTGGTATCATGGTATAGAGCACAGATACTTACTCATGTTGAAACACTTTATTTATGATTGTGTGATGTTGATGACGAGCGCTCGGTTAAAGGTCCCAAAGGACCGGGGGATGGCATACTCGTGTCAGTTGTTACCCAGTTAGGGGTAACCCGGCCTTGTGTTGGCAGAGATCCGGTTTGGTTCTCGGGAACGTCCTTCCAGAGGCGTTCTCATGTGACAATGGGAAATTCCTTGGCCTGACCATTCGTTGTAAATCCAATTCCCAATACGAAACCCTGTACGGTTTTAGTTGTAGAACCTGCCATTTACTTATGGTGGTCACCACTGTTTAGATGGTAGATATAGTAGGCATAGTTCGAAATGTCTATGCTGGCTAAGATTTATATTCTACTTTCGAAATGATTTTTTCCTACACTGTGCACTAGTAATAATACCAAATGTTCTTTCTAATGCGTATCAAGCATCTTTGACTATCATAAGGAGAAATCTCCTCCGATTCTGCGTTTGCATTGTGTGTGTGTGCGGGAGGCCTTATGGTGGTCTCATTTTTAAAAGCATTGCAAATTGACTTTAAAAATATTCCTCTATTTTGATTTAAAAGATAAATAAACTGTTTTGAGTTCTCACACCAGTCACATGACTGACTCGGAGTTTATTGTTTTCCTTCCTAAACTCTGGGTATCCACCAATTTCCACACGGGCAGTCAAGAGTTAAGGTTTATCAGGATATTTCTGGAGTTGCTGGAGGCAAGCTGGATGGCATGGCGTATTATTAGTATATAGTATTCTTTTTCCGCTATTTGTTGTTGTTGATGTTGTACACTCTGATAATGTAATGAAATGAAAATGTAATGTAATGTAATAACTGATATAGTTCTTTGTTTAAAGATTATTCATTTATGTATTATATGTTGTTCCGCTGCGATTGTGAGATTCTGTATTGTTGTGTTGTGTTCTGTTCCGTTCTATTTTCTTTTCTCACTATTTTCTATCTTACTCTCTCTTCTTCTCCCTTTTTCTTTTTCTTAAACATTGAGCATTCGTATTTCTGTTCATCTTGAGTTAATCTATGGAGATTAGTGTATATTAAAGGAGTACGGATTTGCGGGTCCTCACAAAGATGGTGCTGTAAAGTGTAAGGGTAATCGCCACTAATCGTGAGGGTGATTTCAAAATGGAAGTAGTAGGAGTAGTGCTCTTGGTTCTGTTCGAGCCCAAAACATACTTGCATGGACGATTGCTTTTAGAACATTGTCAGGAGGACGATGAGCATTCTAAGTGAATGTGAGGCAAAAAGTAATGCATAGCCTCGAGCCTCATCATCCGGGAATGGCTAAAACAGCGGAGGTGCACACAAGGCTAAATGGCTAGCAACAAATTAGGGTAAGGTCACCCCTGTCTAGATGTACCTTTATTTCGGCTGTGTGGATAGTTGCTGATCTCAACCATGGGGTGAACTTGTTTGAACAATCCAGCAAGGGGTAGCTCCGGTCTTGTGATGCATAGGATCAGGGTGGATCCTCGGTACAGTGATCTAGACCATATACTGTGACGGGTGGTATCCAGTAGCCCTGCTATTGAAGGAAATCCATTCTCCCTACGTGCCTTGACAGTTTTGTTTGTATACCATTTAGCTGGAATTTAATAATGTAACAATTTCGGCTATTTGAATAAGTATTTGTATATAGACACTACTATAATATCAGAGGATTTTATAAGAAATGTTTTTGTTATCGTAAGGTAAAAACTCAGCATGTTTATTTGTGGCGTGGTCTTACGAGGTACCATTGTTTTAAAAGGATTTTGAAAACTTTAATAATCCAATTGAGTATGTTTTCTCAAACTGACTCAGGTGTTATTTAACTATAATGCTTGGGTCAGACCGAGTATTATAGAATATAGATTCTGGATGGACTGCTATGGAGCTTAGGTGATGAGCTGGATGACGAGGCGTATTTTCCGTAGATTTATATTTCCATTGTGCAGTGTAAGCTGTATATTCCGCTTTGGAAGGATGAGATATTATAATCGTCCTGAATTGTGATGTTGATTATATTGTACTCTGATAATGTAATATATAAAACAGATATAATTCTTTTGTTTTAAAAGATTATTCGTTTACCTGTTATATATTGTTCCGCTGCGTTTGTGAGATTCTGATGTTGTTTTCTATTTCTTCTACCTCCTTCTTATTTAATCCTAATGGTTCGGTTTTTCGGCATTCGATTGTTCGGCATTTAAAATAAACTAGCAAATTAAAAATGTAAATGTAAATTTATTTTATTTCTGAAACTTTATATATACTTATAAGAAATAATCTACATAGATTAAAAATCTAATCTTTATATAAATTCCTATACCAATTTTTGGTTTACTGTAAATTTTAAAAAAATTGTTTATGTATACATCTACACATAAATTCTTAAATAAAAAGTAAATATGCCTTATTGTTAATATTTTCTTCCTAATATATATTTTATATACGCATATGTATATAAGTTTGAGAATATTGTTTTCTGTTCATACATACATACATACATACATACATACATACATATATATATAATTCTTAATTGAAGAAGAAAAGCATAAACCTCACCTCAACCCACAAAGCGTGAAGACCCACGGCCATCCACCAGCGACTGCCATCGCATCGAGCTCGACTACACCGGTCGCTAGGATCGCAAGCTCCACTACTGTCGAAATCGACCATGCGATCCTCGAACGCGACCTCCCACATCCCTTCCGCCCTTCGAGAGATCATTTCCACATCGCGAGAACTTTGACGCTGCCATTTCGTGCACTTCCTTCGGTCGTAGTAAAATTTGCATATCTCGAACTCAAATCAAAGGAAGGACCACGATTTTGAAATGGGAAAAGAAACAGTGTAACGTTAGCGATTTTTCGTTGCCGATAAACCGAAATGTTATGTTGAAGAAGAAGAAAGAGGTAGAAGAAGAGAGAGAAAGAAAGAAAAACAGAAAAACAAATACCAGAACAGGAAAGAACAACAGACAATATCAGAATCTCACAATTCGCAGCGGAACAACATATAATAGATAAATGAATATTCATTAAAACAAAAGAACTATACATTTTATACATTACATCACATTACATTCATTATCAGAGTTTACAACAACAAACAGCGAAAAAGAAATACTATATACCATAGATACAATAAATAATAGACTACGCCATCCTGCTCGCCTCCTGAGTTCCATAGCACTCCTAAATCCAGGATGACCTGATAACCAAACTCTAGACTGCCCGTGTGGAAATTGGTGGGCACCCAGAGTTTAGGAAGGGAACAATAAACTCCAGGTCAGTCATGTGACTGGTGTGAGAACTAAAAACAGTTATTTATCTTTAAAACAAAGAATAGGAGAAATTTTAAATAAATTCGCAATGCTTTTTAGAAAATGAGACTACCATAAGGTCTCCCGCCACACACATAATGCAAACGCAGACTTGGAGGAGGTTTCTCTTTATGATAGTCAAAGATGCTTACTGCGCAAAATCAAATCATTTTTGATATTATTATTAGTGCATAGTGTAGAAAACATTTTCGAAAGTAGAATATAAATCTTAGCCAGCATAGGCATTTCGTACTTATGCCTACTATAGCTACCAGCCAAACAGTGGGGTGCCACCATAAGTGAATGATAGGTTCTACAACTAAAACCGTAAAGGCTCGTATTGTTTCTTTGGATTCCAACAAATGGTCAGGCCAAGGAACTTCCCATTGCCACATGGAAACGCCTCTGGAATGACGTCCCGAGAACCTAACCGGATCTCTGCCAACACAAGGCCGGGTTACCCCTAACTGGGTAACAACTGACACGAATATGTCATTCCCCGATCGTAACCGATCTATATCCGAGGATCCCCGATTTCCAACAACCACAAAGTAATAAATTTGCAGTAACCACATAGGTTAAGTATCTGGGCTTCATACCATGATACCACCTCTATCCAGAAGGAATGACATACACTAAAGGGGCGCTACCCCCTAATAACCTTGCTGCATCTTTCCTGTTTTGACCATTTCCGGGGTGTGAGGCTCGATGAAGTCTCGTCCACAAAGCCACGCTTTACAAAAGCAGTGCTTTGGGTCAACAAATGATCAAGGCAATGATCATCAAGATAGACGATCAAACAAATGATCCTATCACAAGCGATCATCCAATGATCATTTCACAGCATCACTCAGTATGCCACATTACCAATTCGGGAATGTATCACTTGTAACCATCAACTATATAACCTCTGAGCTCGTACGTCTCAGAGAAGGGTGTTAAGCTAAGAGAATAAATTCTCCGCCACCAACAGAAATATATTTGATAGAAACCAGCTTTACATCTCAAATTGTAACGTCAGACATACAATCCATACAAGTCCGTTCCGGGATCGAACGGAACCGAAGGCACTTCCAAAGAAGCCCTTACAATCCGGATATTCACTAATCACGTCCGAGCATCCCGTCACTAAGGGTGATAAAACCTCTGTACCGGAGATCAGCCGATGCAGAGTAACTCGACGGTAATCCTTCCATTTTCACAATTATCCGGTCTTCAACACCGGTCTTCAAATGCAATTCATAACGACGTATCACTATTCAGAATGGGTTATACGACCCCATGGTCCTTTCCCGGTTAACCCGAATAGTGAGCGCTTATTTAAAAATAAGTGTGGCATCCAATTCAAACAATCACAACAAATACCTATTTAAAGGTAAATATTGATAGTCGGTTATTTAACTATCAATAGAGATGCGCGACATCACCAGATTCCAAATAATTTCTCAAATTATTTAATTTCCCAAAATATCTTTACAAGATATATAATTTTCCACACTTCAAAAATAAACAACGTTTATTTTGAAACCAATTTTCCCTTTTCATTTATAATTTCCATAGCGAATTTATATTTCAAATTATCCATTGATCTACAGTTTTCAATAGATTTCAAATATTCAATTCCAATTTGTCTTCAAAAAGATAAATTCTCAAAAACGTCTCGTTTCATATTGGAAAAGCATTTCCATACTTATTTAATAATAAGTATTTCATAAATCTTATTTATTTTCAACAATTTGAAAATATTTAATATACTTAAACTATAGTTAAGTATATATTTCATTCTCTAAGGAAATCATTCTTTTATTCACATTTATTTGGGTCAAAACGAATGTTGCGTAAAACATCGTTACGACAACCCAAAATCACTAGTATAGGGATTCGAAATTTAAAATAGATATATAAATCCCAATACTATACAAAACATTTCCTTTTGGAAATCATTTACTATAACAACAGTGTTATAGTCCATCATTTCCTTCTATTTCTCGAAAACGTCTATTTCAACAATAAATGTTGAAATCTATGTTTTCATTCCCTTTTATTTCTCGAAAATGTCTATTTCAACAATAAATGTTGAAATCTATATATTCGATACTTAATGCATTTTAAAACACCTTTAATCGTTTTTAAATTCCATTTAAAAAATTCCTTCCCCAAAATGTATCCATTTTCTTTAATAATATATTTACTGTTTCAAAATCGTGAATATATTTCCTTTAATAAACTTCTATATTCTATTTATCAAATTCAATTGATTTTCGAATTTATAAACAATGTTTATGAATTCCATTCCTATTTATAAAACTTCGATTTATAAATCCCCTTTATTAACCAATTTGATTTATATAACTCAATTATAAACCAACAGTCCATATTATAAGTTGAATACTTACAATATCATTTATTTACAAAGTCGTTCTTTTTAAAACTTCACAAATTAGAAATCTTGTTACATATAAGATTTCGTTTATATTTTATAACACTTCAACTTATAAAATCTCCTTTAGTAACAATTTCTATTAATCCTATTTAAAAGTCAAAATTCAGTTTATAAGTTAATTACTTATAAATCCTTTATTCTACAGCATCTATTCATTTTAAAATTTCACCATTTATACAACTATGAATTTCATTCACTTATGAAATCCTTCAATACTTCATTTTCAACATTTATAAAGCCTCGTTTTATTATTCCAATATTTTTTGATTTACAAATATCAATTCTAAAAGTCTTCTATATACATCCTTTATAATAATTCAAAAATCCCCATTTAAATAAACCAAACCTTTTAATAATTTACAAAACGTTATTTAAAGCTCATATAACTCCAAAATCATACTTAAGCACTATTTTCCAAAAACATAACTTTTATAATAATAAAATTTTAATATTTATTTATTTTAAAGATTCAAATTTTAATAAAACGTATAATTTCAAAAATCACTTTAAAAATCTTTAAAAATCAAAATCGTTACTTTAAAACTTCAAAATTGGATTCGATGATGCCACAACATCCAAATAACAAATCAATGCATCCAAACATCATATATCAATATGATAAACAATCAAATATCACAATATCTGAAATAAAATAAATATTTGTGAGGAATCCAGTTGGATCCCTCCAACATGTTTCCCTGCATCCACAGATGTTAGCACAATACCCATTCCACTTCGAGGTGGAATATCGCGGTATATGGGATTTATAAAATATATATCCGCTTAGTAACGGCGCAATAGGGTCTCATCCGCTATACAATGCGGGAAATCAATCAATTGCAATATATACATATGCCAATATATATATATATTGTTATATATAGATATATATCCTACTATATCTAATATCACAATCAAACAACAATCCATCAATCAACAAATTTTAAATATAACTATTTAAAATTTAAAATAACCCTTTTGAGTGAGAAGTTCTCACCTTAGCTTTCATTTGCAATCCATTTCCTTTCTGACTTGATTTTCTTGATTTATACCTTGTATAAATATTTTTATACGACTGATTAGTATTCGAAATAAATCGAATAATATATTCCCATTTAATAGGTTTATTTAATTTGGCTAACCGTTTTGGGTTTATACTAATAATTTTATTTAAGCTAATTTCTTTTAGTCAAATAAACTTTATTTAACCAAAAATTTATTTTTAACAAATCTTCCCTTAATAAATCACTTCACCTAGCAAATTAAATTTCTAACAAATTTCCTTTTATAATTTATTTTTTCAGCTTATCTATATTTATTCTTCTTTTCACAAATATCTTTTCTGTTTTACAACTTACTGTCACTATTTTAAATACTTCTAAAAATTATTACAATAACATTTTTAATAAAATAGAATTCAAATTTTATGTGAACTCCTCAACATTTTTGAAATCACTGTCTTTCCAAAGTTTTATACTAACTAAACAGTATTTCATTTTTAGCCTTTACTGTGAAGAAAAATTTTCATAAATTAGATAGAGAAGATAGGAAATACCCTTTACTGCTCGACTCATCCGAACCCCAAACCAGACGAGCTTCATCCACGAACGCCACCTCCGAGGCGACACCGCCATCTGCTGTGAAGCCCTAGCCATGCCGCGAATCCCAATTGCGACACCCTCGTTCCAAACAGAACACATCCCCACGCGCGGCTGCCCCAAAACCTCAAGACCGAGTGCATCCTAATCGAAGCTGCCGCACCTCCCAAATCGCGGCTACAGGCGCCGCCCCCCTCTCCTCGCGTTCGCGCGTCGCCGCCATCAACACTGAGTCGATCGAGTTTGATCGCCTCATCTCCACTTCGATAGAGAATAAATCTCGAGCTCGCCATTTTTTTTATTATACGAGATTGATTCGAACAAATGAAGACGCGGCCATTAAAATTTTGAAATTGCTGTATAATTTTTTTTCTTTTGTTACTGAGACTTCGGCCATTTTTTTTCCTTCTGCGTTTTGATTTTGAATGAGCAAAGGGCTGAGGAAGTTGCGTGATGATTTTGAAAAGAGATGGGGGAACAAAAGTACGCGAGGCATCAGGGAATAGGTCTACTATATAAAAAAATAATAGGGTGGCTGAGTTGACAATTTACAATTTTAAATTCAAATTGAATTTGATTCAAATTTCAACGTGTTTACTCAACGTACGCTCACATAACAACTCCGAAAAATACGAAATTTGAAATCCGGTAATAATACAATATTACGGACCCAATGGAACTGGTTTCGTCGAATTCCGAGACTGTGTCTCGGAAGGCTATTTTTCAAATTCAATTTAAACGATATAAATTCAAAACTGAACAATTCACTTTCAAATTCAATTCTGAAGCTTCTATTATCTTCAATATTATCAATATGAATTTTACAAGCCTTTGAAATATTTTTAATCAGCTTAAAATTGAAGATTCAAATTTTCACTCAACTTTCAATAGATTAAATTTTATAATTTAATCGTCAAATTCAAAGCTATATTGAAAATTCAATCCAAACTATTATTCAAATATTTAAAATTAATTAAATATTTTCAATTTAAATTGTTCAAAATTCAGGGTCGTTACAAACAGGTTTGCGAATTCTTGTTTGGATTCGACTGGAAGGAAGGCCATTACTCGATTTTGATACAGAAGAAGGGTATGAAGAGCGACCATGACTTTTATTATTATCTCCAGCTGAAATAAAGATGGGAAGGGAAAGTAATTCGATTTATTTCTATTTATTTTAAAAAAAAACTAGGCCGTTCAATATTTTAAAAAGAAAATGACGTGTACAATACTAACGAACACGTGTTGGAATGCAGGACACGTGTCCCTTTGAGATGAAGGCCAAAAAGTTCTGATATTGTCATATAGTATAATATATTAAATTCAAATTCAAATTATTTTGATTAACGTAGCTCACAATCTCGATTTCCAATCGAGGCATGCCGCTAGGCGTTTATAATGTTAAACCCCTATTTTGAACGCAATGGAAAAGGTTTCGAGTCCTAATTTGATTCTATGGAGGAGATAGCTTTTTGGACCCAGTTATCATATTAAAATTTCGATATAGATTTCAGCGCGTTTTTCTACCGTACGGCCAAACGATCATTCCAACTACTATGAAAATTGAATTCCAATAATGAAACAATATTATGGATCTAATGAAACTAGTTTCGTCGATTTTCGAGACTGTGCCTCGGAAGGCCATTTTTAGATGTTGAAATCAAAACTGAGAAAAGCATTTCCAAATTCAAATTTAAAACTTCTATTATCTTTAGTATAATAAATATAAATTTTCCAAGGCTTTGCAATATTTTTAACTAGCTTAAAAACCAAGATTCACTATTTTAACCAATTTCTAATTATTAAATTCAATAATTTAATTGCCAAATAAGCAGTGATATTTGAAATTCAAGTTAAACTAACTTTCAAATATTTAAATTCAACTAATATTTCAATTCAAAATATCTAGAAATTTCGGGTCGTCGCATTCCTCTCCCTTTAAAAGAATTTCGTACTCGAAATTACTAGTTAAGAAGAATGGTTCATAACCCGCCCACTTTCCCAAAACCCGATAGTTTTTAACAATACCCAAAACAATCTTTCATTTAAGATACATTATCACTCTACTAACTTTCCCATCTCATCAATAGATTTCAAACAATATTATTTACCCCAAAATTCAAATTTAACTTTAAATCCAAATTGTTAATTATCCAAACTTCTCAAAAAAATTCAAACTCCCTAAATTTTCGAAAAATTTCGCCAACGTCTCTTTTACGTGGCTGGTTTGCCTCCCCGGGCTCCCAAATTTCAAAGGAAAATAAAATGACAAGTGGCTAGACTAGAAAATCATCAAATTTCATACAGATATTTAAATACATACCTTGTAGGTTAATTCACATTTATCTTCTGAAATCAAAAATCCCAAATTTCCATTTGCTTTTTAATACCTGTATATCCTACTTAGCCATAATATCCAATCACAGACTCCAAAATCATTTTCATTTGTATACATAATTTCAGTATTTACTTTACTCAACCCATACGATATGCACATACCATCCGTACGTAATGTCGAATCCGATCGCTCACTCGATCACACAATTTCAATTTTGAGCTAGTATAGTTCACCCAAATCCCTAGTGCGGATTCTGATTGGTTTCTTGATCAGAAACCGTCATTCTCCTTGCATATCCATAAACTATGATAGAGAATCTCAGAACTAAATCAAAAATCCATGTCCCGGGTTCGCCGTTGAAAATTGAGTGAAAAATCCCAACTCGGAACGATATAAATATCTCGAAATTCTATGCTCGAATCTTGATCAAATCGCTATGCGAACAAAATAATAAACTTATATCCTATATATTTGCCCCTATTGAATATTAGGAATAGCAATTCTCTTTCATTCACACTTATTTTGGATTTCCATTCACCTATTCACAATTGTCCCATTTCACACTTTACATAATCTTATTCAAATGTTAACTTGGAACATTTTTCTCAATATTAAATTTTACTTAAGAATTTCACCACCTCTTCTTAAGTTCAATATAAATATTTTATATACTTCTTATATTCATTTTCACTTTATCACTTAAACCTTTATATCTATTTTTATTCAATTTTTATTTCAATTCCTTATGAATTTAATTAACCATTTCTTATATCATTTGCACTTACTAATTTATTCATATCTCAACACTTTCATTTCCAAACCTTTATTATTATGTTAAATTAGTTCCATTTATTTCAAATTTCAATTCATTTTATCTCAAACCATTTTTATTCAACCATCTCTTTAATTAGTTCTACTTGCCGATTAATTTTACCACTTTACTTTACTCAATTTAATTTAAATTTTAATATTCAGTTTTCAATTTCATTTAGTTACAACCAAATAAATTTTCAAATCTCAATACTTTAATTCAAATTTTCATTTTCAATTCCACTTGAATTTAATTTTTCCTTTGCTAATTTCTTTTAATTCACTTTAATTAATTAGCTTACCTCTCAGCTTATTTTGTTTTCACACTTACTTTTATTTACTTTACTAGCTCATTTTGTTTCATTCTCATTTAAATTTAACTCTTCTTAAGTTAAATTTTATTCTAAAAAATTTTATAATTTTTATAAGTTTCCAAGCTTATTTATTATTCCATAAACATTTTAAATAAGATTTCACAGTCCTTTAAACAATTACTCAACATATCAAAATCATCTTTGAAATCAATTATATCCAAAATCCTTTGGTAAATTCACTTATCTCTTTGAATTTCAAATCCAAGCCTAGTTTTGCAAACAACGCCCAATTTTAAAATAATTTGGCAACAATTCTTCTCCTGAAAACTCGAAAATGAATCTCGTTGATACTGCAGTCATTATCGAAATTATTTTCCAGCGACCGAAGAGAGTTCAGTGCTTTTACTCTTTTCAAAACATTTCAAATATTTTTTAACTCCAAATTTTATTAGATTTCAAATTCAATTAAAAATATTTCTCAAATACTATCACCAATATTCCTCCAAAACCTTTGAAAATCATTTTCAAATTCAAAAGGAATTTAAATTTCCCAAATCTAAAAATTTCTATTCCTTTTAATCCCTATTTAACAATTACTCTAGAATCTTATTTAAATCTATAAATCACATTTATAATTCACATTTACAAATCCCATTTGTATATGAATTTATTTCTTAACTTTAGTTATGATTTCAAGTTTCTTATTCAATTTTTGCATAACTATGATAATAATTTAATAATATCACTTCCTAACAACCAAGCAACCGTATATAACTATAATAATTTATGAATATTATTTTTTTTATGTAAAAGAATAGTTTAGGTAAAATTATTTCAATTACCCTATTTTAAAACAATACTGTGTCGTTCTATCTTGTTTAGGAGTTTAGAAACCCCTATCGATGACATGACGTCCCAAATATCGACCAGAATTCATAAACACTCAATCGATATGTCAACACAATATACAAACAATTTTTATATTCACTAACAAATACGTGCTCATATCTATTATTACACTCAAACTCATTCTATTGTACTTACAGACTCTATTCCTAATGAGTAATCCCCACTGGAGCCATAAATTAAAACGGAGAATCTTGAATAAAGAATGAAATGGATATTTTCAGTTTAAAATAATATTTTGAATCATAAATAAAGAAGTAAGTTTAGAATTAATAGATTTTGAAATAAATTTGGATAAGTAAAGGAGTAATTTTTAAATGGAGTAAATTTTGGAAATCAATTTGGGAATTTATTTAGTGTTCGAAACTGTTTTTAATAGGAAGTCTTTTAAGTGGTTTTATTTTAAAAATATGTATATATATACACACACTTATAAATATTAAAATAAAACCACTTAAAAGACTTTATTTAAAACTACTAGTTATGAAATTTAATAATAACTGATCATGTAAAACTTAAGCCAAAACCAATTTTAAAATAAAAGGTACGAAATTTTATACAAGTTTTTTTTAAAATAAAAACTTTAACCAAATTATCTTAAATAAAACTACTTTATAAAATATAAATATCAATAATTATCTTTTTAAACTATAATACCAATTAACCTTATAAAATAATTACTACTATAACTAATTTATAAAAAATATTTACCTTTAAAATTAAAACAACTTAAATAATAATTTCCTCAAAACATTCTTTTTTAAAAAGTATCTTATACTTGAAAATCTGCATGAAAACGTACTTGGCTTTCAGGGAAATACACCTTTCTTCACTCTTTAAAAATAACCCACTATTTATTTTTAAAACAAATTACCCATTCCTTTATAAATTCCCATTCTAAATTTATATTTCTAAATTATTATTTTCAAAATATCTTCGCTCTGATACCAACTGTAACGGCCCGATTTTTCGAAGCCCGAAAATCGACTTTAATACGTCCACTGTACCAGATGTGGAACAATCGAATGCTGAAAAAACCAAACCATTAGGATTAAAGAACAAGGAGGTAGAAGAAGAAATAGAAATAATAACAGAATCCCACAAATGCAGCGGAACAATATATAATGGATAAATCACTAATCTTTAAACAAAAGAAGTATATCTGTTTATACATTACATCATAAGGTTCAACATAATTCATAGCACATAATTAGATAGTTATCGTAACTTGTCCTCACAAAACTGACTATGCAGTTAGTCATACACAGCGGATAATACATCAAATACGTATGATGCGTCTTGCCATCCAGCTCGCCTCTTGAACTCCGTAGCTATTCCTCCAGAATCTGTACTCTACAATTCTTGATCTGACCCGAGCATTATAGTTAAATAACACCCGAGTCAGTCTGGAAAACGAGAGTGAGAAAACACACTAAATTTCTTTTTGTAACTTAACAATTTATTTATTATAGGAAAAATACGTTCAAATTAAATTATGGGTTAATTAAATTTATTTAAGGGAAATTGATTGTTCGATTTGTTCGAATATTAATAAAATCATCTATTATACAAGGTCTAAAATCATGAAGAAAACAAGTTGAGATGGAAATGGGTTGTAAATCAAAAATCAAAGGTGAGTTAATCTCACACATTTGAATTATCGGTAAATTTAAATAGTTAAAATTTAAATCATTGGTTGATTACTTCAATGGAATGATTTATTATCAGTCTGGGTGAATGTTATATAGTATTATATATAATATATATTGGAGTGATTGATTTCCCGCATTATATAGCGGATGAGACCCTATGCGCCCCGCATAATAGTCGATTACCCCATATACGGGATATTCCACCTCAAAGTGGAATTGGTATTTTATATCGTGCAAACAACTGTGGATGGAAGGAAACAGGTTGGAGGGATCCAACTGGATTCTTTAAAATTATTTAGATTATTTAATATTCTGTGGTATGGTTTATTTGATAATTTGTGATAAACTATATTGGTAATTGGAAATATTGGATGTTTTGTTTTGATTGAGTATATTTGGGTATAATGAGTTATCAAAAATATATAGATTGGATTTTTGAAGGGAAATGAAAAGGAGAATTCTTAAGTAAATAATCATAGAGGTTTAGATAAATGAATTGGAAAATGATAAAAGTTGGTTTTTTTTTTAAATTTCAATAAATAAATTCCAAGTATAGGAAAGAAGATTTTTGAATAAATGAGAATAAATGAATTTTTAAACTTAAGTAATATTATTTAAAGGAATAAAGGATTTATATTTTTTAAATTCAGGATTTAAAATGGTGGGAGAAATAAAGGTAGAATTTTAAAATTTAGTATGAAATTAATATTTCAGATTTTAAATAAGATTTTAAATCTAAGTAAAGGAGTGAATATGGAATTAATGGGTTTTGGAATAAATTTGCATAAGTAAAGGATTTTTTTTTAAATGGTGTAAATTTTGGAAATCGATTTGGAAATCGATTTAGTATTTGAAACTGTGTTTTAAAAGGAGAATGAGACTATGGAATTTATAAACTAGGTTTATAAAGTGAAATAAGGTATCAGTGGATATTTAGAAGTATAAATTCATAGTGGTAATTTATAAAGGAATGGGTAATTGGTTTTAAAAATAAATAGTGGTTTATTTTTAAAAGGTGAAAAGGGAAGTGTATTTCCCTGAAAGGCCTAGCACGTTATCGAAGCAAATTTTTAAGTATAAGTTAAAGGTTTTAAAGTTGTTTTAAAAGAATGTTACTTGAGAAATTATTATTTAAGTTGTTTAGGTTTTTAAAGATAAATATGTATAAAATTAGTTATAGTAGTAATTATTTTTAAAGTTTTCAAAATCCTTTGAAATCGAAGGTATCTCGTAAGAGCGTGCCACAAATAAACCTGCCGGGTTTTTACCTTACGATAACCAAAATATTTCTTATCAAATCCTCTGATATTATAGTAGTGTCTATATACAAATACTTACTGAAATAGCCAAAATTGTTACATTATCGAATTCCAGTAATACTAGGTTCTACAAACAAAACCGTAAAGGCATGTAGAGAAAATGGATTTCCATCAATGGCAGGGTTACTGGGGCACCGCCCGTCACAATGCATGGTCTAGATCACCGTACCGAGGATCTACCCTGATCCCCTGTATCACAAGACCAGAGCTACCCCTTACTGGATAGTCCTTATAAGTTCACCCCACGGTTGCGATCAGCAACCGCCCACACAGCTGAAATAAAGGGACATCTGGATAGGGGTGACCTTACCCTAATTGGTTGCTAGCCACTTAGCCTTGTGTGCACCTCCCCTGTTTTAGCCATTCCCAATTGATGAGGCTCGGGGCTACGCATTACCGTTTTAGCACACATTTACTTGGAGTGCTAACCGTCCTTCTGACGATGTTCTAAAAGAATTGATCCATACAAGTCTGTTTCGGGCTCGAAAGGAACCGAAGACACTACTCCTACTACATCCATAATCCAATTGAGTGTGTTTTCTCACGTGGTTTTTCAGACTGACTTGGGTATTATTTCGCTATAATGCTCGGGTGAGACCGAGTATAACTCATTAGGTGACTCATTAGAGACAGGGTTATAAATGCCCTAGAAAGAGTATATTCCCTATGATATCTTGTCTGTATGCCTAAGTTAATTTAGTGCAAGAAGAGGACGTGGTTGGGGACAGAGGAGTATCACTGCAAATGGTCGATACCCTGCAACAATGGCAACAACATTTTCCATCAACCTTCTTTGTTCATCATTTAATTTCAATTCTTTGATGGTTTCCTGGAAGCTAAGGGAAGATGCTTTGGTGTGGCGATCGCCCTACGAATCTTTGTTTACGTTATTGAAGAGGTTCCTATTTCGTATTCTCATCTTCAGTTCCTATTAACCATTTCGTTTTTGACTTTAATAAATTTTAAGTTTTAATTAAAATGAATTGGTTAATGAAATATGAAGCTAAATTAGATTGTATTCATTTTTCTGTTTTTAGGGATCCTGATTCATTCTACGAATGGTTAGTTGTACCCTTCGGACTAACCAATGCCCTTGCATATTTCGTAGACCTAATTACTCGAGTATTCCATGGAGTGTTGAGTAAGTTCATTCTCGTATCTATTGTTGATATTCTGATTTGGTAAGCCAAATGTAGGGTAGATATTCAGTGTGATTTAGTAGTCCATTTCTCTATCTTTTGTGTATTCGTATGTTCTTTGTTAGTCTCCCTGTCTAGCAAATTTCGAGGACGAAATTTTCTTAAGGGGGGAATCTGTAACGATCCCTTTTTTTTAGCCAAATATAAATTAGTAATTAATATAATATTTAGGATTAATTTGTGAATAAATTCGATTTGAAATTCAAAAATAAATGTATTAAAAATAAATTGGAATTGAATACTCTATATTTTGAAACTAATAAAAATTTATTTAATGTTTATAATATATCTAGTATTGGGATTTATAAATTTTATTTTAAATTTAATATAACAATTATCAAAAGCTATTTAAAGGGTTAAATTCTAATATAGATTATATATTTCTTTATTAGTGTATGATTAGATTTTAAAATCATTTTTCTCTAAAAGTTATATAAGTGTAAGTAATAGAAAATGAATTAATAAAAATATAAAACATATATATATATATATATCTGTGTGTGTGTAAAATATAATATAAAAATTTATATAAACAATTTAAAAACATTTAATGACATCAAATTACACGTGTAACTATTTTATACTTGGAATTAGACAAGTGTTAAGTAATTCAACATGAAAATACAAGTGTTTACTTAATTTTATCATATAATAAACAAGTGTACAACATTCAGCATAAAATTTAACAAGTGTCGTGTTTAATAATTTTTCTCTCTATTTTTAAAAGTAATTAAACATTCTTATATATAATATATCCCTACCTCACACTTCATTTTCTTTGGTACATTTCAAAACTTAAAAATCTGAAAAAAAAAAGCAAACTAGGAAAGAAAAGAAAATCAAAACAAAGTTCAACCTGGATCATCTCAAACTAAATCAAGGAGAAGATCAAAAAAGCTTCTTTTCCACTGAGCTAAAGATCAGCAAGCAAAATCAAAATCTGAAACAAAACCAAAAATAAAAGAATTAAAGCAAACAATCTCCTACAAACTTCAAAACCTGAAAGCAAATCAGATCAAGCAAAGATTCAACTCAAACGTTAGGATCAAATCAAAGTTGCAATTCATATTCAACTCATTTTAAATTCAGATCATCTCAAGCATCAAGTTTCAAAATTGCAAACTCAAACACATTCCAGGTTTTGTTCTCTACTCTTTTTCCCAGGTGAGTAAACTTCTGTTTTAAAGGCTTAAATCTGTTTAAATACATGATGCATGTGATAAACTTGTATAGTAATGTGGTAAATAAGATTTGCACGGATGTTTTTAATCTAGAAAATAGTTGAAACTCTCTGTATATTGTGTGCATATCTGTGTATATGAATATATATCATCCTCTGTTAAACTACAGGCACAAATCACCTAAATTAATTCATTTCTCTTCATAGATTAAATGTTGGGCTTAAATCACTAAAGATAAAATGATCGTATGAATGTAACATTATTTTTAAAAATAAATTCAAGTAGAAATATTTAGTAAATATTCTTGAAATAGGAAATTACAGTGAAAACTTTTTTATCAGAAAAATCGATGATCATAACTTCATAATTTGATTTCACAATTTGATTCATGCTAGAAAATGAGGAATTTTGATATAAATATCTCGACTTTTAAGATTGGGGTTGTTAAGATTTGTCAAGATGAACGGTTTTGGGTTATTCGTCGAATTTCGATGAACGGTGAACTGATGATCGACGTGATCGATGCTGGAGGAGGCTGGGGTGTTGAGGATCACGGGAAAAATGGCGAATGAATTTATAGTTCTCCATAGTGGTGTATCGACGATGAAGTAGGGTTTAAGGACCGGGTTTTTTCGATTATGGTTCTCAAGCTCGTGCGATGTAAATGGTGGATCGGGATCGATCGGACCAGGGGAAATCGATGCATGAGGGTATGATGCAGCTCTGGGTTGACTGGCATAGTTCTAGGTGGTCGGGGGTGATGGCACAGCGGAAGCGTGGTGGGACCATAACCCATAGGTCCTAGGATCGAAACATGGCTCTGATACTACATGTGACTACCCGGATTCCGACGCTCGAAAATCGACATCCAATACATCACCCGTATTCGAATGCCGGAGATTCAAACGTTGGTGTTCGTTTCGCCGGAGCTTATAACACATTAGGTGAAAACAACACAGCGGAAACAAAATGAATGATTTTATTGATATACAACATTGATACAAAATCTGATAACAATGCCTAGCAATATCAGAGCCAAAATAGATACAACAACGGAAAGAAATAACAGAACTGGGAACAAGAGCAACAACAGTGGAAATATATCTTCAACAGGGACTCCAAGAGAGAGAGAGAGAGAAATCGACAATACTACATCTCCATAGCAAATCTCTAAAGATTTTCAAACCAAAAGCTATCATGTTGCGATATAGCGAATGCGATCCCAAATCCATAGACTTCCATAAGAGATATCTACTATTTGAACTACTGATAACCTGACTCTAGGCTGCCCGTGTGCAAAATTATGGGCACCTAGAGTTTAGAAAGGGAACAATAAACTCCAGGTCAGTCATGGGACTAGTGTGAGCAAACAAAAAACAGTTATTTGTACAAAAACAAATAAAAAGAAATAAAAAGAAATCCTCTATGCTTTTTGAAAAATGAAACTACCATAAGGCCTCTCGCCACACACACAATGCAATCGCACACTTCGGGGAAATTTCTCCTTATAGCAGTCAAACATGCTTGATACGTGAAAATCCTTTTTATATTATTATTAATGCATAGTATGGAAAACATTTCGAAAATATAATATTAATCTTAGCCAACGTGCGTACCATTATATTATGCCTACTATAGCTACCATGTTAAATGGCTAGTTCTACAACTAAAACCATACAGGGATAGCATTGAGTGATTGGATTTCCAACAAATGGTCAAGGCGAAGGAACTTCCTTTTCGAATGGGTACGCCTCTGGAGGGATACCCCGAGAACCTAACCGGATCTCTACCAATATAAGACCGGGTTACCTCTACAACTAGGTAACTAACTGTCAAGAGTATGCAATCCCCTCGGTTGTGACCGACCATTATCCCGGGATTCCAACAAATTCCAACAACCACGTAAGTAAAATATCTGGGCTCCATACCAGAATACCACTTTTTATCCAGAAGGAAATGCACATACCCTAAGGGGCATGACCCTGTAACCTTGCTGCATCCTTCCTGTTTCGATCATTTTCAGGGTGTGAGGTTCGATGAAGTCTCGTTCCATAAAGCTACGCTTTTCACAAAAGTCATGCTTCGATCAACCAATGATCAACACTTACCATGCCACATTACCAAATTGGGAATATATCACTAGTAACCATCAACAACATAACCTCTGAGCTCATATATCTCAGAGAAGGGTGTTAAGCAAAGAGAATAAATTCTCTACCACCAAACAGAAATGTATTTGATAGGAACCAGCTTCACATCTCAAAGTGTAACATTAGACATGCATCCATACAAGTCCATCCTGAGTCTAAATGGAACCGAAGGCACTTCATCCAATTAAGGAAAAAGTCCTTGCAAATCCGAATATCCACAAACCCGACTAGACTCCCCATCACATAGGGAAATCTCTACCTGAGCAACTCAGCGCAAAGACAACCGTCAGGTAATCTTTTCGTTCTCGAAAATACCCGGTCTTTAACCACCGTCTTCAATTGCTGTCCATTTCGTTGTATCATTTATTCGGAATAGGTTTTATGACATAGTGTCCTCTCCTGGCTTAACCGAATAATGAGCGCTTATTATAAAAACATATGGATACATTCGGATCTTAGTTAAGTAATAAATTTTTATTCCCCAAACCTTTCCTTTTGAATGGTTTAAACAAATTTCCACATTTTTAATCTTTTAAACAAAAAGATTCACCTTTAAGATTCACTTCAATTTGAAACAAGGTTTACTAAATCTTTAAAAATATTCATTCATAGCTTTCAAAACTATTTCCATTTTCAAATTTGATTTACCCAATTCAAAATCCTTTCAACAAAAACTGGATTCAAAGTTGTTATCATTTGAAAACAAAGGTATTTTGTTTCGGAAAAATCCGATTAAATTTGCTTAATTTATAGCCTTTTAAAGTATACATCAGAAAATCAACGAACTGCCGTACATTCGGCAAGCTCTATTTGAGTTAAATTCAAATTTCAAAAATAATTTTAAATTTTAAAACTTCCTTTCAAAAGTTTTCATATTCAACTGAATTCCACTTCCAAACCATTTTGGATTCAAAATTCAACTTTTAAATTCTTTTCTCAATTTTGAATAAAGTAATATTAAATTCAAAACACCCATGACTTAACCAATTTCCTATGAAATCCATATTTGCGTGTGTGTGTTCGTTTTGTCTAGGGGTTTTACAGGCAACAATAAAATATCACAACCATTATAAATCCAAGCACAACAATATCAATAAGCAGTATAATCCTATTACGCTTATCTTCCATTCATTGATAAATATGTAAATTCATCACAGATAAATAAATCACAGTTCAATCCAAAGCAATTCATATCACAGAACATTACATGTCTGAGATATCAAACAATTCAAGGCATTCAATATAATCCAATCATACATAAGCAAGATTAATCAATTGCATAATTTTATAATTAATTTAAACCAAATAAATTAACTACTTAGGAATAAATTACTTATCCCTGCTTAATTAACATTAATTTCAAACCATTGGTTATTATATAAATTAATTAATGAAATTAATTAATTAACCTTAATTATCCATCTTAAATAATTATCCTCAATTACTTACATTGATTAATTATCCATTAATTAATCACATAAAATTAATTAACCTTAAATTATTAATTAATTAACCTTTAATTACTATTAATCTTTTAATTGCTTACATTAAGTAATTAACCATTAATTAACCTTTAATTAATCTTCATTAATTAATTTAACCCTTAATTAGTTAACTAACAAATTAGCCCCTTTAATTACTTACGTTAAGTAATTAACCTTTAATCACTTGATTAATAAACCTTTAATCATTGATTAATTATCCTTGATTACTTTCATTAAGTAATTTAGTAATTAATTGCCCTTAATTGCTTACATTAATTAACCTTCAATTAATTATCCTTTAATGTAATTACATTAAGTAATTATCCCTTAATTATATTAAGTAATAAATTATTATTAATTACATTAATTAATTAACCCTTAATCATAAATTAATTGACCTTTTATTAATTAACTAATCTTTAATTAGTAATCAATTAACCTTTAAATAAATTAATTATCCTTTAATTATTAAATAAATAACCTTTAATTAATCACATTAAGCAATTATCCATTAATTAATCACCTTGATTAATGACATTAATCCTTAAATGTGATGACCCAGAATTTTCGGATATTTGGAATTGAAATATTTAATTGACTTTAAATATTTGAAAGTTAGTTTAACCGATCTCGAAAGGCCATTTTTAAATGTCAATTCAAACGATATATTTTCACAACTGAGCAAAGCATTTCTAAATTCAAATTTAAAACTTCTATTATCTCTAGTATAATAAATATAAATTTTCCAAGGCTTTGCAATATTTTTAACTAGCTTAAAAACCAAGATTCACTATTTTAACTAGTTTCTAATTATTAAATTCAATAATTTAATTACCAAATAAACAGTGATATTTGAAATTCAAGTTAAACCAACTTTCAAATATTTAAAGTCAATTAAACATTTCAATTCCAAATATCCAGAAATTCCGAGTCGTCACATTCCTCCCCCTTAAAAGAATTTCGTCTCTGAAATTATTAGTTAAGAAGAATGGTCCATAACCCGTCCACTTTCCCAAAACCCAATAGCTTTGAACAATACCCAAAACAATCTTTTATTTAAGATACATTATCACTCTACTAACTTTCCCATCTCATCCATCGGTTTCAAACAATATTATTTACTCCAAAATTCAAATTCAAAACTTCTATTATCTCCAGTATAATAAATATAAATTTTCCAAGGCTTTCCAATATTTTTAACTAGCTTAAAAACCAAGATTCACTATTTTAACCAATTTCTATTTATTAAATTCAAAAATTTAATTGTCAAATAAACTATGATATTTGAAATTCAAGTTAAACTAACTTTCAAATATTTAAAGTCAATTAAATATTTCAATTCTAAATATCCTGAAATTCTGGGTCGTCATAGTATTTTTCCACAATCTTTTAAAGCATGTTTAATAACATACCTTAGATTATTGTACATGTGGTTTCAAGTTTATATATTTTTAATAATTATTTATGAATTTTTAGAGTGAAGGGTTTTTTTAATGAAAAACGGGCTATTTTATTGATTTTTATTAAAATTCTAATTTAGTTATTTATAAGTAATATTTTATAAAGATATTTAAAACCTATTTATATTTCATAGTATTTTATATATACATAAGTTTGCAAAAGTAAGTTAACTAATTTTTAAAATGATAAAAGTGGTTTTGGTATAACCATAAGTTATAGTGAAGAGTTTTTGAGAAGTTAATTAAAAGTACAATACCTTCTTAAATAAGTGTAGATGTAATTAGATCTTTGATAAGAATGTTAAAAAGGATATAAATGTGAGATGTTTTTGGTTTATAGTAACAATATTTTAGTATCATTTGTTTTTAACCCTTAAATACACTTGTTCTTTGAAAGCAGTATTTTAAAGATAACATCAATTATAGAATGGTTTTGGGTTTATAGAAACAATATTTAATAACTTTTGTTTTAATAATTTTTGTTTCTAACCTATTTAAATATACTTTTTAAATTGTGAAATTTTGTTAAGAGATGCATGAATATTCTTATACATTGGGATAAGAATATGAATACATTTCTAAGTATTGAAAAGAGTAGAAATGAATAGTGAAATAGCAGTATAAATATATATCTTTTGTGAAGTTATTTCAATATATATATGTAATGGCCCGAGATTTTCAACCCTCGAAAATCGACATCATTATGTTCACTGTATAGCATGCCAAATATTCTAGTGCCAGAAATACCAAATCATTAAGGGTGAAGAAGAAAAGGGATAGAACAAAATAGAAAAACAACAATACGTAGAATCTCACAATCGCAGCTGAATAATATATAATAGATAAATACAAATCTTTATACAAAAAGGAACGACAAATACATATCTTTATAAGAAAAGGAATTGGAACTATTAATATACATACAATTATCAAAGTACAATATTACATCAATATGGACAGTTAACATAACTTTTCCTCGCAAATGTTGGATATATAGCTTACACAGTTACACACACAGAAGAATATAATCAGATACATAGAATACACCTTAGACTCCTCTAGCACATCTCCTGCGCTCCATAGCAACCTAACATGAATCTGTATTACTCATTCTGACCCAAGCATTATAATAAAATAACTTCCGAGTCAGTCTAGAAAACAATTGTGGGAAAACACGCTCAATTTGAATTATTACTGTTATCAAATCCTTTGAAAAACAAAGATATCTCGTAAGACCACGTAACACATAAATATGATGGGTCTTTACCTTACGATAAGAAAAACATTTTATATCAAAGTCATTTGATATTATAATAGTGTTTATAGAAAGTAAATTAAAAAATAGCTAAAATGTTTGCATCTCACATTTCAGCATAGTTGTATACAACTACAACCATACAAGCTTGTAATGGATATCGAATTCCATACAATGTTTGGGCTACCAAGGTACCATCCATCAGACTACACCTCTATAAAAATGTACCGAGATCGTACCTAACGATCCCTGCCAACACAGGACCGGCCTACTCCTTATCTGATAGTACCACATATGTTATCACCTCGGGTATTCCCATCCAATCTTGCGCTCTCTTTGCCATGCACAACTATATCCATAATTTATAATATAATATATCCGAGGGTATCTGAAAAGAGATAACATACCCTACATTGGTGCGACCCACTTGTCCCCGCTGCATCTTCCCTATTTTATTCATTCCCGGTTGATGAGGCTTGAGGCTACATTTTACCTTTAAAATAGCATTCATACTTGGAATGCAAATATTTCCTTCTAGGAATCGATACAATGATAGCACTCATCCATACAAGTTGTTCTGGGTCTAAACCAACCAATCTCTTCATAGATCTCCATCTCTACTATCTTAAGATATTCTTTTTTGAGAGAAATTTATGATCCTCTAATAATAGAGTAGAGCACACACATAACTATATATATATATATATATATATAACTCTAAATAAGGTGCTGCCAACATGCCTGGCAGGTAACAAGTCAAAACTAAAGTACCCCTATGATGAGCTCCGGCAAAGCCATCGCCCATCACACCCTATTATCAAGCACCGGCATGGCCACCGCCCAATAATAAGGTGTTAGGAGTAACAAAAATAAAATGAAAACAAGAAGCCAACACCCTCTAATATGAAAGCTCCATGCTACTGGCTCAGAGAGAGCAAGGATGTGACAATACTGAGGAGGAATTGCTGGTGATCCGAAAAGGCAGACTTCACTCTGAAGACATTGTAAAAGAAGAGCCTAGATGAAAAACGAATCTCCCTAAAAATATGCCGCCATGATGATGCTGAAGATGAGATGAGAAAAGCACTATATAACAATCTGGAATACTGCAAGCTGTAGTCCTAAGAACCTGCAAATAAATCCTATCATCCTATCTATCATCCTACCACCCATATCTGATTCTGGAAAAAATTGAAAAGAATAGTCAGAGTGATACACGTAAATGTAAATAATTAAAATTATGTACATTTATGTGCATTAATAAAATAGGAGTAACAATACTTAAGGAAGATAAAATAAATAACATATATAAAAACAAGAGACGAAATAATAAAAGTCCAATATAAGAACTAGCTAAGGAAAGCCAAAAGATCAAGAAAACTAATACGGACAATGACAAATTTAGAGGTTGAAACAAAATTTAGAATTATGTTATGGACCTTTGATTAAAAGAAAATTGTGATGCAATGTATAATCATCATAAAAGTTTGTGTGAATATCAATACTATAATTATTAATGATAAAGTTATTATTATTGTGCTTAAACAGATTCATATTATAGCTAGCTTTGTTAGGATACTCTTTAAATAGGGTATTTTTAGCATATTTATATTTAGGATTCGAGATCCAATGAAAACAAAATGAAGAAATTATAAAAATCAATTTATTAAGGTGATTATTATTGTTATTGAAAATTCTCTAGTTTCTTTCGAACCAAATATACCAACAAACAGTGATGAATAAAGCGTCTAATACGAATCTAATATTTCTTTTATACCTAAGTCTAAAGGTATTCCAATATAATTCACAATCTGAAATTTTTGTGTTTATTTTAAAGTTAAAATTTTTAAGAATATTGTTCAGAATGAAATAAGTTTCCTTACAATCATAGTATAAATGCTTAATATCTTCAAAATACTGATTACAAAATAGCAATTATTATTATTCTGATAATTTTTTCTCTTTAATAATTTTATTTCCATGTAGTATTAACCATATGTGAAATTTAGATTTAGGAGGAGCAACTGATTTCCAAATAAATTTGAAGGAATTGTTGATTATACCCGAAAAGCTAACAAATCTATAAAATGAATTAGAAGAATGTTTCTTACTCTTGTCCCGTTCCCAACTAAAATACTTTTAAAAGTAAAATTCCAAGGAGGATCATCTTCTGGAGAAAAAACTTCAGATATTAGGTCATACTTAAAATTATAGATTTCATAAAGTTCTTTGAGCTCTATCCTAAGAGGTAAAGCGGAAATCCAACGATCATGCCAGAAGGAAGTACAATTACCAAGATGAACTACTATATTAGTACCTAGATTAAAAATCTCTTGTCATTTTAAAATGGATTTCCAAAAATAAGAAATTTTACGATTGGCTGAAGAGGTAATATGATACAAATTGCTATTACCATTATAGTAATATTTAGAAATGACCTCTTTCCAAGTAGATTTTTTGTTAATATCCTTAAACTTCCATAACTATTTACCTAGTAAGGATTTATTCATGCGCAAGTTTATGACACCTAGATCACCTTCCATTTTAGATTTACACACCATTTCCTAATTAACTAAACATTCAATGCAGTTATTAGAGTTATCCCCACTCTATAAGGAATCCCTTCTAATTTCATCTATTTTACCAATCACCTATCAGGAAATAAATATGTAGACGTCCAATAGATCGGGAGCTCAGACAAAACCGAATTTATTAAAACTAATCTACCTGCTCCTAATAAGAATCTCCTATTCCAATTAGACATTCTATTTTTAATTTTATCTATGATTATAAACCAACCCTCATGTTTTGGTTTAGTAGGTCTAATCATAAAACCAAGATAGCCAAATGGAAAGTTCATAATTTTACAATTAAGGGTATTAGCAACTAAATTTTCAACTTTTTTAAAATCATTTAAAACTAAAACAAAACTTTTATGAAAATTAATTATTAAACCTGATAGTAATTCAAAACTATATAAAATAAATTTAAGAGTGATAATATGCCTAGGTAAATGGGAGGAAAAAAGTATGGTATCATCAGCGAATTGAAGGACTGATATTCCATTACTTGAAATGTCATTACCTACATTGCCCAACGAACCACTAACAACAGTTTTTTAATAAATTTTGCAAAAACATTTATAGCAAGATTAAATAGAAGTTGCGATAAAGGATCCCCTTGCCTTAAACCACGCTTAGATTGTATTTTATTACCTAATATACCATTAACAATAATACAAAAGTCTCTAGTTTTAAGTAAATTCACAATCCAGCTAATCCATCTATTATTGAAACCCCTAGCATGAAAAATATCTACAATGAAATCCCAGTCAACCGAATAAAAAGATTTAGCAAAATCCAATTTTAAAATAGCACCAGTTATATTATTTTTACAACGGTGATTAATGTATTCTTGAACAACGGCCACTCCATTCGTAATATTTCTCCTTTTAATAAAAGCAGATTGTGAGCAGTCAATTAAATCACTCATTCTAGTATAAAGTCTGCTAGCTAAATCTTTAGAAATAATTTTAACTGAATAGTTAATCAGAGAAATGGGTCTAAAATCTTTAAGATTATTAGCACCTACTTTTTTTTGCATTAAAATAACATTTGCAAAGTTAGATCTTCCTAGCTACGAACTTCCATTATAAAAATCGTTAAACATATCCATTAAATCTAATTTTAAAACATCCCAAAACTTTTTATAAAAGGAAATTAAGAACCCATCTAGCCCTGGGGATTTATCCCCTGGCAAATCATTAATAGCTTGTCAAATTTCCTCCTCAGTAAAAGGAATATCTAACTCAGAAAGGTCAATAATAGAGCCAGACGGATAAAGGTCATTCCAACCAGCATTAGTCCTATGAGTAATTTTATTACAAAATATCTCTATAGTAGTCAGTAAAATCCTTATTAAGATCTCTTTGATCAACTAACTCTTCATTATTTACAAAAATGGAATTAATCGTATTAATACGTTTTCTGTCATTAGCCATATTACATAAAAAATTGTATTATTATCTCCTTCATTAATCCATTGAATTTTGGATCTCCGTTTCCACATTACCTATTCTTTTTCTAAAATAAAACTAAGTTTCTCTTTAAGATTGGCTTAAACATTATGCTCACCTAAATTTAAATGTCTAGTTTCTTCTATCATATTTAATTTAAGTAGCTCAGAAAGAATATTTTCTTTTTTAATTTTAATACTACCAAAAACATTTTTATTCGAATTTTTAAGATAAATTCTAAGGTTCCGAAGTTTTAGAACAAAATTTTTAGCAGAATTTTCCTTATTTCTAATATTATAATAGCTCATAGAAGTCCACTTTTTTAATTAAATTTAAAAAGTTGGTTCTAATAACCACATTTTTTTCAAATTTAAAAGATTTATTGATAAACCTATGTTGATCATGAGTAAGAATAATAGGACAATGGTCAGAATAAGTGTAAGGCAAACCCGAAACTCTACGTATTGGATATTTATCCTCAATTTCATCACTAACAAAAAACCTATCGAGCAAAGCCTACTATCTTCAAGTTATTCATAATTTGTAACGCATAAATCGAATCGAAGAGGTTTTCAGATAATTAAAACCGATCTCGGTCTCTACAAAATGATCAACGAATTTGGCCAAACTTGATGGTCGTTTATTTCACTATCAAACTACACATATTAGCAGTCACTAGGCCCATATTTATATCTTTCAAATATTTATTCAAAATATCTTTACAAAGACATATATATTTAATTCTCTTCCAGCATTGATTAAAAAAAAATTTCAAATCCCTATATCCTTAACATGATAAATTTCCAACCGTAAAAACACTTAGAAATATTTCCATATAACCTTCCCATAGTCAAACATTCCCAATTTGTTTATTTCAATACTTAGGAAAATATTTATAAATATATTTTCCCAAATATACTTACTTCTCAACACTTAGGAAATATCTATATCTTATCGATTTTATAGGTATAATCACAAACGAGGAAATATCCCATTTATTCCAACTTCATAAATTATTATCATTTTGTAAAGTCACAACTCACTATAACTCATCCTAAATCTCCAGAATTATTAAAATTCCTTCTACAATTTCCAAAAATTGATTTTTCTTATTTAAAACCTCCTTCATCAATTTATAACTTCTTTTACGAATTCGGACTCATTTTTCGAAGTTCACTTATCTAACCATTTCAGAAATTCCTTAAGTTCTAAATTTTTTTATAAGATTTCTCCTATAAAAGTTCTATCCATTAAATAAACTCCGTTTACAAATTTGAGAGAATTTATAATTAATTTCCAATTACATCCAAAATTCCACACATACACACTAACACACACACACACATATATATAATATGTATTCTTTTAAATAATAGAATTTTATTTTTAAAACACATTTTAAGTAGTTATTTAAAATATCTAAAAATTTAAAATAAACATCGATGACTCATTTCTAGTTCATTTTTTCATAAAACCAATCGATTTATAAATCTTGTAAAAAAATTATAATTTTATTTCAATTAATATTATACATTTGAAAAATCCACTTCTGAAGTATTTCATACTAACCAGCTTTAAATTATATAGTTTAATAAATAATAATTTCTTTTTAAATAACAAAACCTAACCAATTAATAAAAATGAATTTTTAAAATCCCAGTAACCAATTTCTATTTATAACTTCCTCTCAATTCTTAACACATTGATTTCATTCCGATTCACTAACCATTCTTACTTTTCGAAATAGAATCCACTAATTTTTCCAAAAACCTATCTTCATATCTCGATATAAATTCACCCCGTGAAATTTTATTCCCAATTTATTAATTGATATCATTTCCCTTATTTATATACATCGTTTACAAATTTACAAACGCATTTGGCTTTTACTTATTTATAAAAATAATCTCATTTATAAAATTCCATTTTATAAATTCATTTCTTTATAAATTTCATTTATTTTCCAAATCTATTCGAAATATTGATTTTTAACTTCTTTTCCCTATTTTTTAGAAATATATTTTAAAATCCATTGTTTAAAAGTCCTCTATATAAATTATTTTAAAATCTCTTTTTAAAATATTTAAGTGCGACCCAAAATCAATTATTGTTTTATACAAATTAGTTTCCTTTAAATAATCCATATTTTGATATAAATATTTTTATATTCAAAACCTCCTTTAAATTCTTTCAAATTCCAGAATAATATTTATGGCATTTAAAATACTAAAATCTAAGGCTAGTGCTACTATAGCATCTAATAAACAAACCACAAAACAATCCATAACAGATTCATCCAATCACGTCATATATTGCTATATATGAAAACAATCAATATATTTGTAAGGAATCTAGTTGGATCCCTCCAACCTATTTCCCTGCATCTACAGGTGTTAGATGTTAGTAACATAAAATACCAATCCAGCTTCAAGGCAGAATATCGCGGTAATACAGGGTCATCCACTATTATGCGGAGTGCATTGTGTCTCATCCGCTCCAATCGGTAGAAAATATACGACTGCTAATATATATACTATTATATACACACACACACATACACACAACATTCAGATGATAAAAATATATCAATTCAACCAATCATCCAATAATATTTTTTATTATTATAAATGAACTAGTCAACCAAATTAGTGAGATTTACTCACCTTGACTTTTAATTTGTTAATTATTCCAATTTAACTTCTTTCGCTCAGGTTCCATAACTCTGAACCCTACACAACTGATTCCGTTCAATCTAAGCCTCGTACAAACAATTTACGAATTTTATACGATCAAATAAATCAAAAAAATTAATTTACTAATTAATTAACTTAATCATATAATTAAAAAAGCTAATTACCTTTACACTGCTCGACCTCGTCATCGCCACTGTCGCTTCTCAACCGTAGCATACGCAACACCAAATCACCATCGACTTAAGCTCGAATCCACCATCGTAGACCTTCCACCCTTGAGTTCGAATAACCCAGGAAAAACGTGAATGAAACACGCAACTCGATCAATTTCCAGCACTCACCATCGCCTGCCAAGCACTGACCACATCCCATTGCCATCATACGCTTCAGGAACCAAACCAACATAGCCTCCTTCCATGCGAACTTGCCTCCAATCATTCCACTCATGCGCGAAAACCCCAACATCGCCCACGTCGCTCCTCCACGCCACTGTCAAATATCGCCGCCTTCGACCACAGGCGAACTCGACTCATCAAGCTCGCACGAGCGCATGCAATTTGAGCTAAGCCCTAAATCTTACTGTGCTCGAATGCCCTCGCCTTCATTATCGATTAGCCGTGACCTTCCCCTATTCGATTGCCATCTGATTTGATCGAGATTTCATTCTTTTTTTCAATTCGAACTAAAGATGTTTAAAAATATATAAAGGGGAACATGATATATGGAATATATGGGAGGAATGGGAAACATAGGGTAGGTCGGCTGACAAGAATGGATGTGTTAAGTTGAACATAATATATTATTTAAAATTCAAAATATCTAGATATTTTATTACAAACCCTAATCGAGGCATGCTGCTTGACGTTTCTAATGTTATAATCCTATTTCGAACGCAATGGACAAGTTTCGAGACCTAGTTCGATTGTACGGAAAAGATAGCTTTTTGAACCCAATTATTATATTAAATTTTCAATATTAATTTCAACGCGTTCCTATCCCGTATAACCAAACAGTAAATCCTAACGCTGCGAAATTTGAAATAAGGTAATAAAACACTATTACAGATCCAATGGAACTAATTTCGTCGAATTCCAAGACTATGCGTCGAAAGGCAATTTTAACGCGTCAATAAAATCGACTATTTCAAAAATTTAGAAAATCAATTGAAATTTCAGTTTTAAAAACTTATTAACTCAATAATAGAATTTGTATCAACATTAGAAATCTTTTCAGTTCATATTCAACTCAAATTCCAATTATTCACTATTCCTGTATTTCGATAAATCGCTATATTTGAAATTCAAATTACTATAATTTCAACCAAAATCTTCATATTCGAAAGTAAAATTATATTCCAACTTCAGTTTTTAAAATCATTCAACTATTCAAAATTAAATAACAAAAAAATCCAGGTCGTTACATTCCTCCCCACTTAAAAGAATTTCATCCTCGAAATTGCAAAGGGAGGAAAAATGCTGCAAACCCATTACTTTTCGAAAACTCTCTTAGTGAAAATATGATATTCCACTTTCGTAACCTTTTAGTTCCAACCAAAATAATTAGCTTTAATTTCCTTTATTTCCAAATACAATTCAAAAACACCTTAAATTTTAGAATTTTTTGGCAGAGTCTACCTTGTATGGAGAGCCTTTTGCAATATGACAAATATGATAAAAAAATATACATTGGCTCTCATGACCGGAAAACACAGTATTTTAAATATTTATTTCATTTCATCTTTTAATACATATGCGTACCTTATATTAGCATTACTAAGCGAGTGGGCTTACTATATATGCAATTTCGCAACCTAAATCCAGTACATTAGCCTCCCTGTACCTGTACTTACTTAAATAAAATCCGTAAATACTAAAAACATGAAATTTTGAAACATTCCATTTATTTAAATATCTAAACACGCCATTTTCCTAAACCCAACATCTTATACATGTGTTATAAACACTTACCAAGTTCCAACATTAATTCAATTATTTTCGATCGATTTATATACTCTTCCATTCAATTCGAATGATTCACCAACTAATTTACATCAAATTCATATCCATTTCCATAATATTCATACCATATCCATTATAAATGGACTTAAACCAATTTATTCACTTACCACATATTTTATACAATTTTATTTACTTCTGTCTTCGCCAAACGACAAAAATTTTCATGCAAATTCGTGATATTCGTCTAATAAAATAACCACACCATCTTATAAACCATTTAAATTGATTCTAAATCAATTTATCAACTTCTACTAATTCATATTCAATTTATTCACAAAAATCTTATTCGCTCAATTTTATGTTCAACAACAATCCAATCCGTGCCAATTTATTTATGAACCATTTCATAAATTTATTTGAGCTAAGCTTCCATCCAAAAATATTAACTTTAGTTAATTCATTTATTTCCAATAATTTCCACTATATAACTTGTGACGACCCAAGATTTTGGCAATATTATTTTAACAAGTATTTAATCTAATTTAAATAAAATACAAGCCTATTATTTTAAAAACAAATAAGACTTTGAACATTTTCTAGTTATTTATTTATATATATTTATTGTGAAGGAAACTTTGATTTGAAAATTCAAAACAAAATCTTTCAAAAATATTTCAAATAAAATCTACCTTATTCAATTTAATTAATTCTCTACATTATTAACATTTAATCTGAATTTATGCATATGAATGAGTTATAGATAATAATGTTTAAAATAAAATCAATATTATCAGTATTAAATATAAGTACAAAATAAAATATATGTTATAAATTAAATGTTTGATAGTTAAACTTTAAATAGAAATAAAACTAAGGATTTAGGTTAGTAATAAATTATATGGCTATATGGAAACATAAGATAAATACATACTAATAACTATAACAATTTTAAATTAAGCACAAGGGTATAAAATAAAACCAGACAAGGATGAAAGTATGCTTGCTGTGAGTTTGTATGTGCAAGGCAAGAAGATAATAAAACAAAAACATATGCATATACATATCAAATAGAATAAGTATGTAAACAGGATGGGAAAAAATTGCATTTAATACTATCATCTCAGCACAAAACAAGGTCATTCGAAATGTTAAAAATCATTTCAATTTTCGGAAAAAATCTGACCAAAGAAATAAAACTTGTACCAGAAGACACCTATCCTGTAAAACCTGTTTTCTTTATATATACATCTAGGCTAGTTCCTGCTCGTTCAAAAACATAGCAAACCAGAGAAAAAAAATAAAAGCATCATCATTTTACAAAACTCAAATATAATCCAGTTAAATAAAGTAAGCAAGAAGATTTTCCAGGAAATCAAGTTAGCAGTTTTGCTTTTCAACACAGTAGTGGTTCTCTGTTCAAAACAATTTTCAGGTGAGTAAACATACTATTTTAAAATTTTAAATCTGTGTATTTGATTCATGGATATTTTGTGCTTTTTTGTATATTTTAAATAAGTAGTTCTGTATATATCTATTGTACTGTGAATTTTTGTATGGCCCGTTCTTTATTTCTGGTTACAGAGCAAAGTAAACTAGAAAAAAATTTAATACATCTTCATACAAACATTATTAAGCTTAGGGTTTCAAACAAAACACATTTGTTTAAACTTAACATTTGGTCCAAAATTTGTCTTAAGCTTGATAATGAAGAATTTGACTCTGTAAATTCAGTTTTACAGTAAAAAGACAATTATAGGATAAGTTCGAATATTGTAAAATATTAATTCGATTATATAGCTTGAATCAACATACGAAAGTAGGATTTTTAAAACTAAAATGGTGATTTTTAGTTAAGAATACTAGGAGCAGTTTATAGATGAACTGGAAATGCATTTTGATCAATTTCTGGTGACCGGAGAATTTTTGGATGTTGAAATTTTGCACGAAGCAAGCTTGGCCATCGACGAAGTTAGGAAAATTGTCAAGAAAAATTTCTATTGCAAGAATGGATGGGACGAGGCCAGATTAGGGTTTATGCTCGAGTTTTGACGTGGTCGGGAAACAAGGTGATTTCGTCACCACGGATTGATCGATTGCGTGGGGTTCAAGGGGATGGTAGAATGGGGTATCGACGAGGTGAGGCCGGAGTTGTATTGCTTCTGATGGTCAGCGTGAGTGGGACGAGGCGTTTTTGTTTGGTGAGTTCGAGTTACAGTTTTGGAACGAAAGGCAAAATCGCGATCTGGAAATTTTTGCATCGAGTTGATCCTTGTTTTCGATCGTAGTGATAGTTCGTGACTCGCTGGAGGTAACGTGGTTCGCCAGAACACCAGCCAGGTATCGTGCACGTGCACGACCGTGAGATGGTGTCAGGGAGTTTGGTTGTGAGCAAATCGAGTTGATGCTCGAGTAAATGAAGAGCTTGCTTCGGGTTGGAACCCGAGTACATGAGCATGCTTACCTGTTATTATAATTTGAACTTAAATTTTTAACTTAAACTTAACTAGAAAAAAAGGGGAGAAGAAAAGTATAAGAAGAAGAGGGGACTCGGGAAATGGTGGGAAAAACTCGAGTTTCAACTCGAGTGAACCGGGAATTCTCTTAGGTTTTGATTTCAACTGTCAGCCTATTAAAAGTTTGAAGTTAATTATCTTAATCAAATTTTAAGTATTGATGATTTAATAAAGGTTTGACAAATTATGCTACGAAATTATTACAAGTTTTAATTATTTAAGTAAGTACTTAAGAATGTTTTTAAAATTCAATTAATACTTTAATTAGGTAGTTAATGTGAGATAAGCTTTAAATTTAATTAACCTTAAAGCCTTTTAAGTTAGTAATAATTTGATTTCAAAGTTATTAAAGAAGATTTTAAAATGTTAAATAGGATGAATTATTACTAAGTAATTGTTTGAAAAGGTAATTAAGAATGATTAATTAATTTATAATTGTAATTAACTAAGTGATTAGAGACTAATCAATTTGTAATTAAAGATTATTTAATTAATAATTAAGTGTTTAATTAATTTGTAGTTGAGAATTGTAAATTAGCTAATCAAAGTCAATTAATAATAATTAGTAGTTAATTAATTAAGTAATTAATTAAGGATTAATGATTAATTAATTAGTAATTAATGTTTAATTAATTAATAATCAAGGAGTAATGAATTAAGCAGTTAAGGTTTAATAAATTGATTAAAAAGTGATTAATTTATTAAACAGTTTGAAATAATTGATGATTAATTAAGCAGGATTAAGTGATTAATTTAAATTGAATTAATTACAATAAGGATAAAAGATGTTTTCTTATGGATGATTGTATAAGTAGAATATCTGATTTTGTGATATCTAATTGGTGATATTCTATGATACTCTGTGATATGCTTCGGATATATCTATGATGTTTGAGTATGATTTATCTATGATAAATGCCATGTGAATTCAAAATGTTGAATTAAATTGTTTAAACTATTAAACAACTTGACCTTTAAAATGGCATTTGGATTTCGATGAGACCGGGATCGGGTGTCAATTATGATTATTCGAAAACCACATCGACCCAAATTAAACATTAAGTCGTGACATCTCAAGTAAAGATCGAGATGGTGTTTCAAAATGCGAGGGTTATCGTCGTTAATTCTGAGGGTGATTCCAAAACGAGTGTAACGAGATAATGCCTTCGGTTTCGTTCGAACCCGGAACGAACTTCTACGGATTGAACGCTTTCAGAACATCGTCAAGTGGACGATGAACATTCTAAGAGATGTGCTCTCTAAAGGTAATCGCAGCCTCAAGCCTCATCACCCGGGAATGGCTAAAACAAGTGAGGTGTAGTAAGGTTAGGTGGGTAGCACCCAAGCAGGACGAGATATATCCCTGTCAAGATGTCCCTTTATTTCGGCTGTGTGGGCAGTTGTTTGCTACAATTGCAGGGTTATCTTGTTCGGGACTGTTCAGTAAGGAATGTATCCGGCCTTGTGTTGTAGAGGGTCGGGAGTGATCCTCGGTACGGTGATCTAGGCCCCGTACTGTGATCGGCGGTACCCCAGTAGCCCTGCCATTGATGGAAACCCATTCTTCCTACGAGACCCTACGGTTTTGATTGTATTACCCACTTTTATGGCTAGTAACTGGAATTTAATAAATGTAACAATTTCGGCTATTTTATATTTACTTGAAAACCCTACATACTATTATAATATCATTGGATTTCCTATAACATGTTTTGGTTAGTGTAAGGGAAAAACTTACCCGTGTTTATGTATGGGAATTCTTACGTGATACCTTTGTTTTCAAATGGGATTAAAAGTTAAATAACTTTAACCCGTTTACTCACACCAGACCCATGTCCGACCGGAGCTTATTTTTGTTTTTCATAAACTCTTGGGTACTCAAATTTTTATGAGTAGCCAAGTGATAGGTTTTGGATTGTTGAGTTTTGAAGGAGCTTGGAGCAGGAGTCCAGACGTATCTATCTATCTAGTTCCGCTGTGTTAGTTGATGTATGTTGTATTTTGGAATGTATGTAATAGCAGAGATATATATGACTGTCTTGTTGTATGATGTTGTGTAATTTGATATATGTAAAACAATGTAATAGTTATGTGATGAGTTATATTTTGTTCCGTTTCCGCTGTGAGATTCTGATGTGGTTATTCTTTCTTTCTATCTTTTCTATTTCTATCTCTTTCTTTTCTTATTGATGATACGTCTTTCTGTCGTTTAAAAGGCGGGTCGTCACAGTTGGTATCAGAGCATAAGTTGAGATAATACCTAGGCTTTGAAATAGTGTCCATCTTGAGAGTGTGTATTTGTATTTCTATATAACTATATACCTATCTAAACTTGTTGGGTTACCTTTCCAGGTTGCCAACATGAGTTCTGGAAGGAGAGGCAGAGGTAGGGGCAGTATCTCGACCAATAATGGAAGAAGTCAAACTGCTAGTGAGGCTGTGGATCCAGTACCGCCTCAGATTAGTTTTGTGCTTTATGAAAAGACTTCACCAACCTTAGAGGCAAACCATTTAAAGGGTCAGAGTCTATAATTGAGGTTCATGCTTGGCTACGCTCTTGTGAGCGGATCTTTAAGAGTATGAAGTTGTCTGATGAGCGGAAAAGGGAAATGGCGTCAGGGCAATTGCAGGAAGGCGCTACAGCCTGGTGGGATGCAGCGATAGCAAATATCTCTGAGGACGAAATTTCTTGGGAAAGATTTAAAGAGTTATTTGAGGAGAAATTCGTGCCAACAGCAGGGAAAACTCATTTGTACCGGGATTTTCTAAATTTGAAGCAAGGAAGCTGACTATAGCGGAGTATGAGACCAAATTCAATGAACTTTCTTGCTATGGACCAGGGCTTATTGATACTCCCCTCAAAACGAATGAAATGTTTGTGCAAGGCTTGAGGCCAGAATTTCATGAAAAGATGACAGCGCGTTTGAAAGGATCTTTTATTGAGTTAATTGACATGGCTCTGAGATATGAGGACTTGATGAACAAAAAATCAGTAGCAGCATCGGGAGAGAATTTTGTTAACCCAAATAAGAGGAAGTTCAATCCCAATTGGAGGAAGCAGAACAAGAAGAAGCCTGGAAGAAATAATGTACCTCGCAAATGCTATATATGTCAACAAGAAGGTCACTTGGCTAATAAGTGTCCCACGAAAGGATTTCAGCAACAGCAGCAGCAGTCACACCAAAGTGGACCAGGTTCGGCTTTGGATCAGAGATCTCTATGCTTCAATTGTCACCAACCAGGTCATATGATCAAGGATTGCCCGCTACTTCATAAAGCTCAATAGAATGAGGTATTTGCTTTGGAATGTGCACCATCTACTTCATCTAAAGGCAAGGGAGTATTGGAAGGTACATTACATTTAAATGGAAAGTATATTAAATTTTTGTTTGATTCGGTGCTTCTTTGAGTTTTATTTCTCTGGCATCTATAAAGAAGTTCTTTCTTGCCCCTAGTACTGTAGACTGTCCCATCTTTGTATCTAATCCTATAGGAGGGGTAACCAAATTAGACATGATCTGTAAGGATTTGAGGATTTCCTATCTATCCCATAGTTTTTCTTATGACCCTTATGTGTTGAATTTTATGGTATTTGACCTTATATTGGGGATGGATTGGCTTGATAAGTATAAGGCTGTTCTGAATTGTGATGAGGGAACAGTTTCATTGGAAACTGATCTGGGTAGAATTGCTAGAGTGACGTGTGATAACTCTGGAATTCACCTGAGTAGTCTTTTACATGGGGTTGAGACTTCTCAAGAGAAGGTTGAAGATATCGATGTGGTCCAAGATTTCCCATATGTATTCGAGGAATTCAAGTGTTTACCTCCACACCGAGAGATAGAGTTTCGCATTGATTTGGTTCCAGGAGAAGTACCAGTGATTCAGCCTAGTAGGAGGATGGCTCCTAGGGAGAGGGAGGAGTTAGTTAAGCAGACTCAGCATCTTTTGGAGAAGGGATAGATTAGGCCCTATTTTCTTTTTGGGGCTCTACTGCGGTGTTTGTCACGAAGTCGGATGGTTTGCTAAGGTTCTGTGTGGATTATCGAGAATTGAACAAAGTGACCATTCGAAACAAATATCCTCTTCCTCGTATTAATGATCTATTTGACCACTTGCATGGAGCTTCTGTCTTTTCTCAACTGGATTTAGCATCAGGTTTCCATCAGTTAAGGGTAGCTGCGGACAGTATTCCCTTGACTGCATTTAAGGGACCAAATTGTTTCTATAAGTGGTTGGTTATGCCTTTCGGGTTAACCAACGCTCATGCTTACTTTGTTGACCTGATAAACCAAGTCTTTCGAGATGTATTGAATAAGTTCGTTCTAGTATTCATCGATGATATTTTGGTCTACTCTAAGACTGAAGAAGAGCACAAGCAGCATTTGGGAATTGTACTGGAGACTCTGAGGAGGCATGTTTTGAAGGTGAAATTCTCTAAGTGCCATTTTTGGAAATCGAAAGTCAAATTTTTAGGGCATATTGTTTCTGGGGAAGGTATCTCTATAGATCCAGCGAAGGTTGAGACTATTCTGGAGTGGAAGCAACCGTAGACACCGACTGAAGTTCGTAGTTTTCTGGGATTAGCTGGCTACTAAAGAAATTTTATCAAGGATTATTCCAAGATTTCTTCACATCTGACTAATTTGACAAGGAAAGGAGCTAAGTTTAAGTGGAAACCCCAGTGTGAAGAGGCTTTCCAGGAGTTGAAGACCAGGCTAAACAGTGCACTTGTGCTAGCTATTCCGGATGAGAAGAGCAAATTTGAGGTTTATATAGATATGCTTGTATAGTTGGACTAGGAGCAGGTTCGATGCAGAATGGAAGAGTAATTGCATATGCTAGTCGGCAATTGAAGCCACATGGAAGAAACTATGCTACGCACGATCTTGAGTTGTTAGCCATTGTTTTTGCTTTAAAGATCTGAAGGCACTATCTTTTGGGACAGAAGTTCGAGTTATTCACGGATCACAAACCATTGAAATATCTTTTCTTTGAAAAGGATTTTAATTTGAGGCATCAGTGATGGGTCGAGTTTCTGGCATCATATGATTTGGATATTCTGTATACCCCAGGAAAGGCGAATGTTGTAGCTGATGCTCTTAGCAGGAATGCAGTTCGGTCTCTTTTGGAAGTTGTTCCATCCCTTCTGGAGAGAATCGCGAGTAAGCAAGGATCAGATGGAAAATTAAAAAGAATCATTAGAAGAGTTAGGAAAGGTCAGTGTTCAAGTTTTGAGGTTGATGACTAAGGAACATCGAGGACTAACGGGAGGATTTGTGTCCCGAATGATAGGGATCTGAGATAGGAGGTGTTGTTAGAGAGTCATCACTCCAGATTAAATATCCACCCAGGAATCTCAAAGATGTATAAGGATATCAAGATAGTCTTTTGGCAGAAGGGCATGAAGGAGGATGTAGCTGCTTTCGTTAATAGATGTGCGATCTGCCAACAAGTTAAAGGAGATCAACAGAAGTCGGTAGGTTTATTGCAGCCTTTCAAAATCCCGATGTGAAAGTGGGAGATGATTTCGATGGATTCCATCGATGGTTTGCCTAGAACCAAGAAAGGAAACGAAGGAATATAGGTGATTGTGGATCAGTTAACTAAAAGCGTTCATTTTATACTGGTTAAGGCAACTCGTACTGCAGCTTCTCTAGCAGAGATTTTCTTGAGGGAGATAGTCAGATTGCATGGAGTTCCAGTTAGTATAGTAAGTGATCAAGATCCTATCTTCACCAGCAAATTCTGGGAGGCTCTGCAATCACCTATGGAAAAAAGTTTGAGATTGAGTACAGCCTATCATCCTCAGACAGATAGGCAGACGGAGAGGCTGAACCGAATTCTTGAGGATATGCTGAGGGCTTGTGTTTTGGATTTTGGTGGATCATGGGAAGGCCATCTTCATCTAGTAGAATTCTCATATAATAACAGTTACCAAGCGAGTATTAAGATGGCTCCTTATGAAGCTCTGTATGTGTAACAACCCGCAAATCCGTACCCCTTGAATCAACACTATTCTACAACAATCAACTCAAGTTGTACAGAAATACGAATCATTTGGGTTAAAGAAGAAGGGGTAGAAGAAGAAAATATAAAATAACAACAGAATCTAACCATCGCAGTGGAATAAAATATAATAGGCAATGAATAATTTTACTCAAAAATCAAATATCTCTGTTTATATATAACATCATCAGAATACATCAATCACAGCTCAACATCAATATCATACAATGGATACACAACAACTCAAAATACACAACAACTCAAACACAGCGGAATAAATATGTGTATATATATATATGTAAACAATTACGGAAGTAATATCGTCATCTTGCTCGTCTCCTGAGCTCCAGGCATCATATCCTGTCCTATAATACTCGGTCTGATCCGAGCATTACAGTTAAATAACACCCGAGTCAGTTTGGAATACCAGCGTGAGAAAATCACACTCAATTGATTATTAAAGTTTCAAAAATCCTTTTGAAAACAAAAGAATCTCGTAAGACCACGCCACAAATAAACATGTCGGGTTTTTACCTTACGATAACTAAGACAATTTTTATAGAAATCCTCTGATATTACAATAGGGTCTATATACAAATACTTATAAAATAGCTGAAATTGTTACATCTATTAAATTCCAGCTACTAGCCATGGAGTGGGTAATACAAACAAACTCGTACAAGGCTCGTAGGGAGAATGGATTTCCAACTAATGACTAGGCACTGGGGTATGACCTATCACAGTACGGGGCCTAGATCACCGTACTGAGGAGTACGCCCGCTCCCTTGCAACACAAGACCGAGACCACCCCTTACTGGATAATCTCGAGTGAGATCACCCGTGGTTGGGATCAACAACCGTCCACTAAGCCGAAATAAAAAGGGACATCTAGACAGGGATGACCTCACCCTGCTTGGTTGCTACCCACCTAGCCTTGCTGCATAACCCCTGATTTTCAGTCATTCCCATTTGATGAGGCTTGAGGCTAAGCGTTACCTTTTTAGAACGTATCCCTTAGAATGCCCATCGTCCACCTGACGATGTTTCGCAAGCATTCATCCATACAAGTCCGTCCTGGGTTCGAACGGAACCGAAGGCACTGTTCCTACTACATCCATTTAGTAAATATCCTCAGGGTTAGTAGCGACTAGCCCTTGCACTTCACTGCTCCATCTTCGAATCCAAAATCGTTTTCCCCGAAACGTACAAACCGGATCGAAGTGGTTTTCGAGAAATAAATCTCGATCCCGGTATCTTCGAAACGATCCACGTATTTGTCCAATATTGATAGTCAGTTATTTAACTATCAATTAATATTCACAAACATCCATCAAACAATAAATAATCTTCCCAAATTATTTATTAATCCAAAAATATCTCCATAAGATATATTTTCCATTTTCAAAAACCCTTTGAAAAACAGTTTCTAACCATTCTTCCTTTCTCCCAAAACAGACTTTCCCAAATATTTTCTATCTCCACTGAAATCACCAAGCACAAAATTAGATTATTAAAATAATTTAAAACACTTTACTTTGAAATAAACTTTAAAACATTCAAGTTAAAATTACTTTAATATTTTGTTAATAATATATACTACAAGAATATTTGAAAATAAGCTTACTTAATAAAATATAAAACTAGGTTTCTACTTTTTAAAACAAAATACAAAGTTACTTCTTAATAATTACTGCTGAAATAGAATAAAAGAAAATACTTACTTTAGACTTTAAATATTAGAAATAATAAATTTTACAAAACTTGCTTTCTTTAAAACAACTTCAAAACATTTAATTTATATTTAAAATTTTACTTTTAAAAACATGTACTTGGCTATCCAGAGAAAAATCCAACTTCAATCACTTAAATCAATTTCCCCAAATTGATTTCCAATTTATTTTATTTGAAATAAATTATTTTACTTATCATTTCATTTCCAAATTCAGTATTCATGCATTTTATTATTATCTTTTCCCATTTCTTCTTTACTCTTGCAATAATTCAAATCCTAAATTCTAAATAAATGTTTGTTCTTTTAATTGATAATACTACATTTTAAAATTCATTAACTTCCTGTTTATTCAAATTTTCCTTTCCATACTCAGGATTCATTAATTGGAATTTTAAAGTCACTTTATTTCTTTTCCAAGTCATTCTTAAATTTATTCTATAATTACCAAAATCAAATTTATATTTTTGGTAATTCATTATACCCAATTATATCAACCAAGCCATAACATTCAATACTTCCACATAATTCATTATAGAATTCCAAATAATCAGAACAGAGAATATTAAATAATTTAAATAAAAGTCGAGGGGTCCAGTTGGATCCCTCCAACCTGTTTTCCCTGCATCCACAGACGTTAGCATCACAAAATATGCCAATTTCAAATTATATCATACTATATCACATCAATCAATTCGAGCATTCAAAAAATTATTTAAATTTAATCATTTAAATTTAAATTTAAACTGAATGAGATTAACTCACCTTTTGCCCTTTTAAATTTGCCATCCTATCCATCTCGACTTGTTTTCATGACCTTTAACCTTGAATAAACATTGGATTCATTTTGTTAATACCCGAATAAATCGAACCAATAATTTCCATTTGCTAACTTTAATTTAATTAACAAATAATTTCATTTAAACTAAATCTCGTTTAATAATTTAGTTTTAGAAAATAAAATAAATTAAATATGTTAATAGAACAAACTAATCGCCTTACTAATTTATTTTTAACATAGACCAGTAAATTTAAAAATTTTAAACTAATAAATTTTCTTCAACAAATTGTCTTTAGTAGCCCAATAATTATATGAGTTAATTAAATAATTTAGTCACCAATTCTATTATTTTTAAAATAAGCTGGTAATATTAAAAAAATTAAGAGATGTATATTTATTTTATTTCTCCTTCTTCGAAACTGCTTATCAATTATCTGTATAGGTTTAAAATACCAATTTTATAAAGATTTACAACATCCTAAAATTCCTATATTTCAAACCTGTCTATATGTAAATTCTTCAACATTTAAAGTTTCAATTTTCAAACCTTATCCATTTTGTTTTCTGTTTTACTATTTATCAATTTAAATTAAAACAAAACCTATATCTTGTTGTAAAAATAACATTTTTCGTTTCCTGTATACATTAAAATTAAATTGAGGACAACTTAAAATTCAAAAAATTACTTGACAATTAAGATTTCCTTTTTACTGTAAGTACAATTTGTATGTAATATATACAGATAAATTCAAGAAAAATAATAATACCTCACACCGAACTCGAACAAGATCCCCCCCTTCACCGCAACCTGCTGATGTTCCCAACCCAAGCGAGTTTCCCCTAAGTCGACCATCGCGACTTCCAAACTGCCGAACTCCAGATCAACGTCGCTAGCTCGTCTTCGGCCTCTACAAGTCGCGACCCCAACCACTAGCTTCTCCAATTGACTCGCCCATGCCCACACGCCGTCGCGATAAACTGCAGAGAACTCGTGGCCTCCCTCCATGCCGCTCAAGAGAGAAGGTACTTCGACTTGATGTCTATCGGCTTCGATTTGAATTGAATCTCGAACGATCGAGGTCGAACTCGATCACGTGAACAATACGTGATGCTCCCTCACTCGTGCCTCCACTCTCCTTTATCAAAATCGAATTCAAGGAGGACGAATGAAAATATTTCCGATTTCGAATTGGGATGTAAACGAGCAGCCATTATCCTATCCTTCTTTTCTTTTCTTTTTTAAAGCTTCGGCCAATTCGATTTGGGGAAACTGAAATTTTTGAGGAAGACAAAATGGGTTTCTACCTGATTTTGAAGAATAAAGGCTTCAGCCGTTTTTATAATTTTTTTAGTTTAGGGATTGAGTTGATTTGTTTGATAGAGATGAATCTTTAAGGGTCGAATTGCTTCCAAAGGAAGACAAGATAGCATGCCAAGGAAAGAACTGGAAAGGTTCTGATGTAAATTAAGTTTGACTAATCAAGTACAGTGTTTACTTATCTTAAATTCAAATTCGAACCGATTATTATCAATTAAATTTTCAACGCGTTTATATATCGTACACACACACACACTAACTCCGATCAATACGAAATTTGAAATCCGATAATAATTTAATATTACGGATCCAATGGAACTGGTTTCGTCGAATTCCGAGACTGTGCCCCGGAAGGCTATTTTTAAATTCAATTTAAACGATATATTTTTAAAACTGAACAGACCACTGCTAATTTCAATTTTACAACTTCTATTATCCTCAGTACTATTAATATAAATTTTTCATGCCTTCAAATTATTTTCAATAGGCTTAAAACTCCAGATTCAACAATTTACCCAACTTCTAATTATTAAATTATATTATTTAATTATCAAATAAATAGAGATATTTGTAATTTAAGTTAAAATTATTATCTTGAATATTTAAAATCAATTAAATATTCTGATTTTAAATGCTCGAAAATTTCGGGTCGTTACATTCCTCCCCCCTTAAAAGAATTTCATCCCCGAAATTACTAGTTAGGAAGAATGTTCCAATACCCGTTTTACTTTTTCCCAAAATCAAACAGTTTTATCCACTTTCCATAACATATCTTTTATTAAAGACCCACTATTACTTCAACCAACTTCCCTAAACCTTCTACAGTCTTCAAATAACTTACTTGTTCAACTATTCAAATTATAATTCAAACTAAATTTTGAATTATCAAAATTTCTTCAAAATTTTTCTAACTCTCTAAATTTCCGAAATTTTTTGCCAATGTCTCCTTTGCGCGGCTAGCTCGGTACAACTACAAAATGGCTCTATGGCCTTCCAAATCCAAAAAGAAAACAAAAGGCCAAGTGGCTCAATCCAAAATCCCAATCAAATTTCACACCAAATTTAAATTCATACCTTTTTGTCGAGCATTTCAAACTTTTATCTTTTGAAATCAATCCAATTCTCTTTTCCCATTATATTACCTGCATATCCTGCTTAGCACTATTATCCAATCGCAATATTCCCAAAACATCATACCAACTTTCTTACAAACTGTCGGTATTTATTCATTCAAATATTAACTTAGATTATATTTGTAGTATCAATTCCCAATCAAGAATTCACCATTCCCATCTTAAGTTAGTATAAGCATTTTATATGTTTCTTATATTTATTTTCATCTTACCACTTTAGTTTATATCTATTTCTATTCAAATTGATTCTTTCATTTCCGTACGAATTCAATTTATTTTCAACTCTAAACTTTAAATTTCATTTTTCATTTATACTGATTCATGTCATTATTTACATTAGTTCATTTGCAAACTTATTTCAATTTCCAATTTAAAAACGTTTGTCGTTAACAAAATTTTCCAAAATTTTCAAAAAAATTCTAACTCCCAAAATTTCTGAATTTTTTTGGCAGAATCCCCTTTGTACGGAGGAGCTTTTGCAATTTGACAAAAGATATAAATATATATATATCGACCCACACGGTCGGAAAAACCAAAAACAGTTCATATTTCCTATTTTTATTGCGTAGGCGTACCTTATTTAGCATTTTAAGCAAACAGCTTATTAATTTAGCAGGTAGCGTGCCCAAAATCCAGCCACACGGCTTCCCGGTACCTGTACTTACTCAATTTAAACATGTAAGTGCCAAATGTATGCAGTTTAACTACATTTCACTTAGTTGCAATGGTTAAAACATATGAATTCTAAAAGAAATGCACATCAAACACTTTTCATAGGCAATTTAAATATTCTAACATTAAATTTAATTGCTTACAACCAATCACCCTTCGTTTCACTTAATCTGAATGGTTAACAACTCACAAGCTTACATTAATTTATTTTTAAGCAAAACAAACACATTTTTTAATTCAATTGATCTCAAAATCAATTTATTTTATTCCTATCAATTCATAGCCTCTTAATTGCGTCCATTTACGTCGAATGTCAATTTATTCTATGCAATTTGACGAGATCTATGTGAATAAATAAGTATTTATGTTTTATAACCATTTTGAATGGATTTCAACTCAATTTATACTTAACTCTATTCCATTTTAAAAATTTATTCCCAATTCATATATTCTCATTTTCATTGCATTTCAGATTTGAATCCATTCACTTGCATTTCATTCCATATTTGTTTATTCCAAACTATTTTATTTAGCTCGAAAACAATCCAGGCTATCCCATTCAATAATTATTTCTCAACACATTTAAACCACACTCCATTTTGAGTTCGGATTTTATTCAACACTTACTTAAGTAAATAACTTAAGTTCATTTCCATTTCTTTTTATAATAAGTTCTACTTCCATCTTTCATTTGGTTCTTATTTATTCGATCCATTTATTTATTCAACATAATTAGTTAATCCACTCAATCCATTATGAAATTTTCATTTCCTTAAATATTATTTACAACCCAACAAATTCTATTTCGATTCAAATTTATTTTTACTTGATTTAAATCCAACCCAATATCATTACACTTAGTTTTAAGTTGAATTTAATTCAACTCTTCCATTTGTTTAGCTTAAGTCGATTTACTTCATTTTATACTTAAGCTCATTTCCATTTTACAAGTAAATTTTTCTCTTTTCTATTCAACTTAATTCTCTCTCTCAATTATATCTCATTTTAAATTTGCAATTTCATTTGATTGGTTATTATAGAATTTAACTTCCCAGATTCAACTCATTCAATTTATTACCTGGCTATTTTCCAATTTATCTTCACTTATTTGGATTTCATTTGCACATTCAAACCATTACTATTTTAATCCAATTTCATTTTTTATTCGATACCTTTCCAATTATATTTAATTTGTTAACACTTCAAGTCAAATTTTAATTAATAACTCAAGTTCTGATTCCACCATTCACCTTTAACTTACCGTCAAATATTATTAACTCACAATTCAACTTCATCCTTTATTTATTTAATTAATTGCAAGACCACTTCCAATTATATTTTCCTCACTAGTGATTCAAGTCGAATTCAATTTATAACTTGAGTTTTATTTCCAATCTTCATCATAATTTCACAATTCAGCTTCAATTAAACAACATTACGTTCCCATTTACACATTTTATTAACTGATTTATTATAAAATTACTTCTCTTCTATTTATAGTTCAATACTAAATTTTTAATTTCAAATACCACTTCATTTTACTTTCTTAGTTCAATTTTTATTATATAATTCAAGTTTAGATTTTTCGTTTCATTATCCAAAACATCAAACAATATTTATTTTTGATTTTCTATTCCACTTTCAAAATTTATAAGTCACAACTTATTATTTACACAATTCCATTCATCATAGGCTTGAATATATTGTTTTTTTATTCTAACTCAAGCCTTATTCTTATTTATATCCCAAGCATATTTTTATTCCCTGCAATTTAATTTTGATTCTTTTATAAGTTATTCTAATTTATTTACTTTAATTCCAATCCTTATTCAATTTGTTTCCCATTCGTTCAAGTAAGAATTTAATTCCATTCATTAATTCAATTGAATTCTTATTCCAATTCAATTAAATTTTAACTCAGATTTATTTAATCTCAATTCGATTTCAACTTAATTCAAATACAACTGGATATTATTTTCAGCATACTCAATTACTTCAATCCAGTTAAATTTTATTTCCCAATCCAAGTTAATTTCATTTTTAACATTCCCTTTGAATTTAAATTCCAACATTCAAAGCTTATATTCCCTTCCTGATTTAAAAATCATCTCAATTAATAAGCTTACAACTTATCTCAACGGTATTTTTAAACACCCGACCTTTGGTTTAGGATCATCTTAAAATCTACAACATCTCAAATCTCATTTCTCAAAAATTCTAAACCAATCCTGGCTTTTATTTTCAACAAATTTCCTTTGAAATTTTCAAAAACAACTAGCTTTTCTGAATGAATAAATTTTTGGCAGCAATCTGTCACTTAGAAACTCGAAAATGAACATCGATGATGCTGAAGTCATCACCGAAGTTATTTTCTAGCTACTGAAGTGATTCAATGCTATATTTCTTCCCAAAATTTATTTGAAACAAATTCCTTTCAGAAATACCCAAAAAACAACAATGCTACTATTTATCTTTAAAATACTTCCAAAATCTCCGGGGCTTTAAATTTTCCAAACCTACTTGAATAAATTTTTACTATAATTCATTTGCACAGCTTATGCTCATTCAATTCTCATGTGATTATATTTCAATTTGTAATTTACATTTATAATTCATATTTATAAATTTCATTTTATAATGAATTTATTCTCTTAAACTTTGGTTATATTTTCAATTTCTAGTTAAATTTTCACTTAACAATGATAATACTTTAATATTATCGTTTCTAACATCCAAGCAACCATATATTATCTAAGTAGTTTACAAAAACTTTCTTTATATCAAAATATATTTTTGGGTAAAATTATTCCATTTACCAACATTTAAAACAATACCGTGTCAATTTTTCTATTCAAGTGTTTAGAAACCCCTTAAATACAGTTGCGCAGACTGTGTCGACGAAGGTTCATATGCCACTCAATAAATCAATCAACACAATATTAAAACAATTTACATTCACTAACAAATACGCGCTCATATTTATTAATACGCTCAAACTAATTATAGAGTACTACGGACTCTATTTTAAATGAGTAATTCCCACCAGAGCCAAGGTTATCTCCAACCTATGCTCTGATACCAAATGTAACAGCCCGCAAATCCGTACCCTTTGAATCTACACTATTCTACAACAATCAACTCAAGTTGTACAGAAATACGAACCATTTGGGATAAAGAAGAAGCGGTAGAAGAAGAAAATAGAAGACAACAACAGAATCTAACCATCGCAGCGGAATAAAATATAATAGGTAATGAATAATTTTACTCAAAAATCAAATATCTCTGTTTATATATAACATCATCAGAATACATCAATCACAGCTCAACATCAATATCATACAGTGGATACACAACAACTCAAACACAGCGGAATATATATATATATATATATATATATATATATATATATATATATATATGTAAACAAGTACGGAAGTACTATCGTCATCTTGCTCGTCTACTGAGCTCCAAGCATCATATCCTGTATCCTATAATACTCGGTCTGACCCGAGCATTACAGTTAAATAACACACGAGTCAGTCTGGAATACCAGCGCGAGAAAATCACACTCAAATGATTATTAAAGTTTCAAAAATCCTTTTGAAAACAAAAGCATCTCGTAAGACCACGCCACAAATAAACATGTCGGGTTTTTACCTTACGATAACTAAGACAATTTTTATAGAAATCCTCTGATATTACAATAGGGTCTATATACAAATACTTATAAAATAGCCGAAGTTGTTACATCTATTAAATTCCAGCTACTAGCTATGGAGTGGGTAATACAAACAAACTCGTACAAGGCTCGTAGGGAGAATGGATTTCCAACTAATGACTAGGCACTGGGGTATGACCTATCACAGTACGGGGCCTAGATCACCGTACGGAGGAGTACGCCCGCTCCCTTGCAACACAAGACCGGGACCACCCTTTACTGGATAATCTCGAGTGAGAACACCCGTGGTTGGGATCAGCAACCGTCCACTAAGCTGAAATAAAAAGGGACATCTAGACAGGGATGACCTCACCTTGCTTGGTTGCTACCCACCTAGCCTTGCTGCATAACCCTTGATTTTCAGTCATTCCCATTTGATGAGGCTTCAGGCTAAGCGTTACCTTTTTAGAACGTATCCCTTAGAATGCCCATCGTCCACCAGATGATGTTTCGCAAGCATTCATCCATACAAGTCCGTCCCAGGTTCGAACGGAACCGAAGGCGCTGTTCCTACTACATCCATTTAGGAAATATCCTCAGGATTAGTAGCGACTAGCCCTTGCACTTCACTGCTCCATCTTCGAATCCAAAATCGTTTTCCCCGAAACGTACAAACCGGATCGAAGTGGTTTTCGAGAAATAAATCTCGATCCCGGTATCTTCGAAACGATCCACGTATTTTTCCAATATTGATAGTCAGTTATTTAACTATCAATTAATATTCACAAACATCCTTCAAACAATAAATAATCTTCCCAAATTATTTATTAATCCCAAAATATCTGCACAAGATATATTTTCCATTTTCAAAAACCCTTTGAAAAACAGTTCCTAACCATTCTTTCTTTCTCCCAAAACAGACTTTCCCAAATATTTTCTATCTCCACTGAAATCACCAAGCACAAAAATAGATTATTAAAATAATTTAAAACACTTTACTTTGAAATATACTTTAAAACATTCAAGTTAAAATTACTTTAATATTTTGTTAATAATATATACTACAAGAATATTTGAAAATAAGCTTACTTAATAAAATATAAAACTAGGTTTCTACTTTTTAAAACAAAATACAAAGTTACTTCTTAATAATTACTGCTGAAATAGAATAAAAGAAAATACTTACTTTAGACTTTAAATATTAGAAATAATAAATTTTACAAAACTTGCTTTCTTTAAAACAACTTCAAAACATTTAATTTATATTTAAAAATTTACTTTTAAAAACATGTACTTGGCTATCCAGAGAATATTCCAACTTCAATCGCTTAAATCAATTTCCCCAAATTGATTTCCAATTTATTTTATTTGAAATAAATTATTTACTTATCATTTCATTTCCAAATTCAGTAGTTATGGATTTTATTATTATCTTTTCCCATTTCTTCTTTACTCTTTCAATAATTCAAATCTTAAATTCTAAATAAATGTTTGTTCTTTTAATTGATAATACTACATTTTAAAATTCATTAACTTCCTGTTTATTAAAATTTTCCTTTCCATACTCAGGATTCATTAATTGGAATTTTAAAGTCACTTTATTTCTTTTCCAAGTCATTTTTAAATTGATTCTATAATTACCAAAATCAAATTTATATTTTTGGTAATTCATTATACCCAATTATATTAACCAAGCCATAGCATTCAATACTTCCACATAATTCATTATAGAATTCCAAATAATCAGAACAGATAATATTAAATAATTTAAATAAAAGTGGAGGGGTCTAGTTGGATCCCTCCAACCTGTATTCCCTGCATCCACAGACGTTAGCATCACAAAAAATGCCAATTTCAAATTATATCATACTATATCATCAATCAATTCGAGCATTCAAACAATTATTTAAATTTAATCATTTAAATTTAAATTTAAACTGAGTGAGATTAACTCACCTTTTGCCCTTTTAAATTTGCCATCCTATCCATCTCGACTTGTTTCCATGACCTTTAACCTTGAATAAACATTGGATTCATTTTGTTAATACTCGAATAAATCGAACAAATAATTTCCATTTGCTAACTTTAATTTAATTAACAAATAATTTCATTTAAACTAAATCTCGTTTAATAATTTAGTTTTAGAAACTAAAATAAATTAAATATGTTAATAGAACAAACTAATCGCCTGACTAATTTATTTTTAACATAGACCAATAAATTTAAAAATTTTAAACTAATAAATTTTCTTCAACAAATTGTCTTTAGTTGCCCAATAATTATATGAGTTAAGTAAATAATTAGTCACCAATTCTATTATTTTTAAAATAAACAGGTAATATTAAAAAAATTAAGAGATGTATAGTTATTTTATTTCTTCTTCTTTGAAACTACTTATCAAATATCTGTATAGGTTTAAAATCCCAATTTTATAAAGATTTTACAACATCCTAAAATTCCTATATTTCAAACCTGTCTATATATAAATTCTTCAAAATTTAAAATTTCAATTTTCAAACCTTATCCATTTTGTTTTCTGTTTTACTGTTTATCAATTTAAATTAAAACAGAACCTATATCTTATTGTAAAAATAATGTTTTCCATTTCCTGTATACATTAAAATTAATTTGAGGACAACTTAATATTCAAAAAATTACTTGACAATTAATATTTCATTTTTACTGTAAGTAAATTTTGTATGTAATATATACAGATAAATTCAAGAAAAATAATAATACCTCACACCGAACTCGAACAAGATCCCCCTTTCACCGCAACCTGCTGATGTTCCCAACCCAAACCTACGCGATTTTCCCCTAAGTCGACCATCGCGACTTCCAAACTGCCGAACTCCAGATCAACGTCGCTGGCTCGTCTTCGGCCTCTACATGTCGCGACCCCAACCACTAGCTTCTCTGATTGACTCGCCCATGCCCATACGCCGCCGGATAAACTGCAGAGAAATCGCGACCTCCCTCCATGCCGCACAAGAGAGAAGGTACTTCGACTTGATATCTATCGAATTGAATCTCGAACGATCGAGGTCGAACTCGATCACGCGAACAAGACACGATGCTCCCTCACTCGCGCCTCCACTCTCCTTTATCAAAATCGAATTCAAGGAGGATGAACGAAAATATTTCCGATTTCGAATTGGGATGTAAACGAGCAGCCATTATCTTATCCTTCTTTTCTTTTTCTTTTTTAAAGCTTCGGTCAATTCGATTTGAGGAAACTGAAATTTTTGAGGAAGACAAAATGGGTTTCTACCTGATTTTGAAGAATAAAGGCTTCAGCCATTTTTATATTTTTTTTTAGTTTAGGGTTCGAGCTGATTTGTTTAATAGAGATGAATCTTTAAGGGTCGAATTTCTTCCAAAGGAAGACAAGATGGCGTGCCAAGGAAAGAACTGGAAAAGTTCTGATGTAAATTAAGTTTGACTAATCAAGTACAGTGTTCACTTATTCTAAATTCAAATTCGAATCGATTATTATCAATTAAATTTTCAGCGCGTTTATATATCGTACACGCACACACACACTAACTCCGATCGATACGAAATTTGAAATTCGATAATAATTCAATATTACGGATCCAATGGAACTTGTTTCGTCGAATTCCGAGACTGTGCCCCGGAAGGCTATTTTTAAATTCAATTTAAACGATATATTTTTAAAACTAAACAAACCACTGTTAATTTCAATTTTACAACTTCTATTATCCTCAATACTATTAATATAAATTTTTCAAGCCTTTAAATTATTTTTAATAGGCTTAAAACTCCAGATTCAACAATTTACCCAACTTCTAATTACTAAATTCTATTATTTAATTATCAAATAAATAGCAATATTTGTAATTCAAGTTAAAATTATTATCTTGAATATTTAAAATCAATTAAATATTCCGATTTTAAATACTCGAAAATTTCTGGTCGTCACAGTATGGAAGACCGTGTAGATCCCCATCCTGTTGGGTAGAGTCATAAGATCGTCTTGTGCTTGGACCAGATTTGATTCGTGAAGCTTCTGCGAAAGTTGAGCTTATCAAGAAGAGAATGAAAGCTGCTCAGAACCGTCAAAAGAAATATGCAGATAAAAGGCGAAGACAATTGGAATTTGAGATCGGGGATTTAGCCTTTGGCAATGATTCCCCTATCAATGGAGCTATTAGATTTGGAAAGACAGGAAAACTTGCCCTGAGATATATTGGACCATTCCGAGTGCTGGAAAGGATTGGTGTTGTAGCTTACAGAATTGGATTGCCAGAATGGATGTCTGGAATTCTTAATGTATTTCATGTATCCCATCTAAGGAAGTTTGTCCATGACCCATCATTGGTTGTAGAACCAGTATTCCAGGAAGATTTGGAGGTCGAGCCAAACTTGACTGTGGTCAGGAACCCTGTTCAGATCATTGATCAAGACGAGAGGCAACTCAGGAGTAAAGTAGTGAAGGTCGTCAAAGTGCAGTGGAGCGAAGATCCCAGAGATTGTACCTGGGAAACTCTAGATAGTTTTAGAAAAGCCTATCTGGATTTGTGTCCGGATAGCTAGTGATGTTTGTTAGGATAGACTATTTAATTGTTTGTTAATGTATGGTAATATGTATGCTTGAGTTGTTGATATAAAAGCTTTTGAATTATATTTTTCTTTAAATTTCGAGGACGAAATTCTTTTAAGGGGGGAAGAATATGACGACTCGAGATTTTGGCAATATTATTTTAATAAATATTTAATCTAATTTAAATAAAATACAAGCCTATCATTTTAAAAACAAACAAGACTTTGAATATTTTCTAGTTATTTATTTATATATATGTATTGTGAATGAAGCTTTAATTTGAAAATTCAAAATAAAATCTACCTTATTCAATTTAATTAATGCTTTATATTATTAACATTTAATCTAAATATATGCATATGAATGAGATATAGATAATAATTTTTAAAATAAAATCAATATTAAACATAAGTATAAAATAAAATATATGTTATAAATTAAATGTTTGATAGTTAACTTTAAATAGAAATAAAACTAAGGATTTATGTCTGTAATAAATTATATGGTTATATGGCATCATAAGATAAATACATACCAATAACTATAACAATTTTAAATTAAGCACAAGGGTATAAAATAAAACCAAACAAGGATGAAAGTATGTTTGTTGTGAGTTTGTATGTGCAAGGCAAGAAGATAATAAAATAAAAACAAATGCATATACATATCAAATAGAATAACTATGTAAACAGGATGGTAAACAATTGCATTTAATACTATCATCTCAGCACAAAACAAGGTCATTCGAAATGTTAAAAATCATTTCAATTTTCAGAAAAAATCTGACCAAAGAAATAAAACTTGTACCAGAAGACACCTATCATGTAAAACCTGTTTTCTTTATATATACATCTGGGCTAGTTCCTGCTTATTTAGAAACATAGTAAACCAGAGAAAAAAAAATATAAGCATGATCATTTTACAGAACTAAAATATAATCCAGTTAAATAAAGTAACCAAGAAGATTTTCCAAGAAATCAAGTTAGCAGTTTTGCATTTAAACAAGTAGTGGTTCTCTGTTCAAAACACTTTCCATGTGAGTAAACATAATATGCTGAAATTTTAAATCTCTGTATTTGATTCATGGATAATTTGTGCTTTGCTATATATTTTAAATAAGTAGTTCTATATATATCTGTTGTACTGTGGATTTTTGTATGGCATGTTCTTCTTTATTTATGGTTGCAGAGCAAAGTAAACTAAAAAAATTTAACACATCTTCATACAAACATTATTAAGCTTAGGGTTTCAAACAAAACACGTTTGTTTAAACTTAAATTTTGGTCTAAAATTTGTTTTAAGCTTGATAATGAATAATTTTACTCTGTAAATTCAGTTTTACAGTAAAAGGACAATTATAGGATAAATTCGAATATTTAAAAATATTAATTCGATTATATAGCTTGAATCTATATACGAAAGAAGGATTTTTAAAACTAAAATGGTGTTTTTAGTTAAGAATACTTGGAGCAGTTCATAAATGAACTGGAAATGCATTTTGATCAATTTCTGTTGACTGAAGAATTTTTGGATGTTGAAATTTTGCATGAAGCTAGCTTGGCCGTCGATGAAGTTAGGAAAATTGTTAATAAAAATTCTATTGCAAGAATTGGTGGGATGAGGCCAAATTAAGGTATATGCTCAAGTTTGGACGTGGTTGGAAAACAAGGTGATTTCGTCACCACGGGTTGATCGAGTTGTGTGGGCTTCAAGGGGATGGTAGAATGGGGTATCGGCGAGGTGAGGTCGGAGTTGTATTGCCTCTGATGGTCGGCGTGAGTGGAATGAGGCGTTTTTGTTTGGTGAGTTCGAGTTACAGTATTCGAACGAAAGGCAAAATCGTGATGTAGAAATTTTTGCATCGAGTTGATCCTTATTTTCGATTGTAGTGATTGTTCGTGACTCGTTGGAGGTACCGTGGTTCTCCAGAACGCCGATGAGGTTTTGTGCACGTGCACGACCATGATATGGTGTCAGGGAGTTTGGTCGTGAGCAACTCGAGTTGATGCTCGAGTAAATGAAGAGCTTGCTTTGGGTTGGAACTCGAGTACATGAGCGTGCTTACCTGTTATTATAGTTTGAACTTATATTTTAACTTAAACTTAACTGGAAAAAAAGGGGAGAAGAAAAGTATGCGAAGAAGAGGGTACTTGAGAAATGGTGGGAAAAACTCGAGTTTCAACTCGAGTGAACCAGGAATTCTCTTGGGTTTTGATTTCAACTGTCAGCCTACTAAAAGTTTGAAGTTAATTATCTTAATCAAATTTTAAGTATTGATGATTTAATAAAGGTTTGACAAATTAAGCTAAGAAATTATTACAAGGTTTAATTATTTAAGTAAATACTTAAGAATGTTTTTAAAATTCAATTAATACTTTAATTTGGTAGTTAATGTGAGATAAGCTTTAAATTTAATTAACCTTAAAGCCTTTTATGTTAGTAATAATTTGATTTCAAAGTTATTAAGGAAGATTTTTAAATGTTAAATAAGATGACTTATTATTAAGTAATTTTTTGAAAAGGTAACTAAAAATGATTAATTAATTTATAATTGTAATTAACTAAGTGATTAGAGATTAATCAATTTGTAATTAAAGATTGGTTAATTAATAATTAAGTGTTTAATTAATTTGTAATTGAGAATTGTAAATTAGCTAATTAAAGTCAATTAATAAATAATTAGTAGTCAATTAATTAAGTAATTAAGGAGCCATGAATTAAGTAGTTAAGGTTTAATAAATTGATAATTAAACAGTTTGAAATGGAATAATGAATTAATTGATGATTAATTAAGCAGGATTAAGTGATTAATTCTCAAGTGAATAATTTAAATTGAATTAATTGCAATAAGGATTAAAGATGTTTGCTTATGGATGATTATATAAGTAGAATATCTGATTTTGTGATATCTAATTGGTGATGTTCTGTGATACTCTGTGATATGCTTCAGATATATCTGTGATATTTGAGTATGATTTATCTATGATAAATGCCATATGAATTCAAAGTGTTGAATTAAATTGTTTAAACTATTAAACAACTTGATCTTTAAAATGGCGTTTGGATTTCGATGAGACTGGGATCGGGTCAGTTACGATTATCCGAAAACCACATCGACCCAAATTAAACGTTAGGTCATGACATCTCAAGTAAAGATCGAGATGGTGTTTCAAAATGCAAGGGTCATCATCGTTAACTCTGAGTGTGATTCTAAAACGAGTGTAACGAGATAATTCCATTGGTTTCGTTCGAACCCAGAACGAACTTGTATGGATTGAATGCTTTCAGAACATCGTCAGGTGGATGATGAGCATTCTAAGAGATGTGTTCTCTAAAGTAATCGCAGCCTCAAGCCTCATCAACCGGGAATGGCTAAAAAAGGGGAGGTGCAGCAAGGTTAGGTGGGTAGCACCCAAGAAGGACGAGATATATTCTTGTCCAGATGTCCCTTTATTTCAGCTGTGTGGGCAGTTGTTGGCCACAACTGCGGGTTATCTTGTTCGGGACTGTTTAATAAGGAATGGTTCTGGCCTTGTGTTGTAGAGGATCGGGAGTAATCCTCGTTACGGTGATCTATACCCCGTACTGTGACGGGCGATATCCCATTAGCCGTGCCATTGATGGAAACCCATTCTTCCTATGGGACCCTACCGTTTTGATTGTATTGCCCACTTTTGTGGCTAGTGGCTGGAATTTAATGAATGTAACAATTTCAGCTATTTTCTTTTTACTTGAAAACCCTAGACACTATTATAATATCACTGGATTTCCTATAATATGTTTTGGTTAGCGTAAGGGAAAAACTTACCCGTGTTTATGTGTGGGAAGTCTTATGTGATACCATTGTTTTCAAATGGTTTTCAAAGTTAAACAACTTTAACCCGTTTACTCACGGTAGACCCATGTCTGACCCAGAGTTTATTTTTGTTTTTCATAACTCTTGGGTACTCAAATTTTTATGAGTAGCCAAGTGATAGGTTTTGGATTGTTGAGTTTTGAAGGAGCTTGGGCAGGAGTCGATGCGTATCTATCTAACTAGTTCCGCTGTGTTAGTTGATGTATGTTGTATTTTGGAATGTATGTAATAGTAGAGATATATATAACTGTCTTGTTGTATGATGTTGTGTAACTCTGATATATGTAAAACTATGTAATAGCTATGTGATGTATTTTATTCTCTTCCGTTTCCGCTATGAGATTTTAATGTTGTTATTCTTTCTTTCTATCTTTTCTATTTCTATCTCTTTCTTTTCTTATTGATGGTACGGCTTTCTGTGGTTTGAAAGGCGGGTCGTCACATAACTTAATTTCATTTCCATTGCAATCAAATTTCATTTCATTTAAATTGATTCTTATTCAATTTATTTATCTTCGATCGATTTGCATTTCTATTTACTTGGTATATCTTAATTTATACTATATTGCTTAAGAATCTTTTCATAAAATTAATACACTAAGGTTCATTATAACCTTTTATACAACACATATATTCATTTCCACTTCAAACTCAAGTTCACACTCGAATTCATTTAAATAATATCCCAAAGCCATATTAAATTTATTTACACTTAAACTGAATTTATCTATAATTCAAGTTATCAGCATTTCAATTGATTTCTATTTTATTCGACGACATTTCAAAATATATTTAGTTCGCTTATATTTAAGCCAAATTTCATTTATAACTCAATTTCCACATTCAATTTCAATTTCAACCCGCAATCCTATAGTTCAAGTTTAGGTTTTATTCCAAATATTTAACCAATACGTTTTGGTTCTACCGTTTTATTTCTCCATTCGATAAGTTGTAAAACTTTGTTTTTATTTCACCAAACGCTTGGTAAATTTTAACACCCATTCAGCGATTTTTTTTTCAAATCGTCAAAATTCCATTTTACCTCCAAATTTACAAGTTAGACCAACTTACCCGTTCACCATTGAATAAAATTTTCCCTTTACCTTTATTGCAGTCAATAGTTTAAAACTCATAGTTATATAACCCCTTCGTAATTCTTACTTATATCCACTTCAATTTATTCACAATTTCATAATTTTCCCCTTAAATTTAATCCCATTAAAAATTTATAACCTATAGTTATATAGTCGCTTTACAATTTAAGTATTATACAATTCGAATCCATATCGTTTTTAATCCAATCCAATTTTATTTTAACTCAGCTTAAGTTAATTCAAATCCCTACAATTTCCATTTTCAAAATTAATTTATTTAATTGTATAAGTCAAATTTAAATTTCATACTGAAATTCACATTTCTCAATTTTTATTTCAGAAACTTATTCTCTTTTGATTTCACATCTCATTTAATTTGAAATTTCATAATTCAGCCACCATGGTTCTATTTCAAATCATTTTAAAATCCCATATATGAACTTATAGCTCATTTTTATTAACAAACCATCTCTTTGGAATTTCAAAAATCAACTTGTTTTCATTCAAACAAGTTTTCATCTGAATTTCTAAAACAACACTTATTTTTTCAATAAACAATCTCTATATCAAATTACTATGGTAGCAATCTGCGACGCCCCACGCTGAGACCCACCATGGTAAAGAGAGTTAACAAGTGATTGCATCTGCCAAAGCGGGGAATATGGCTTGTTAGGAGCGACCATCTATAGCCTTGTCTTAAATATCTACTGAATACATCGACAAATGCTATATATATATATATATATACATATATGTATATTATATATTATCCAATAAATACTCAATCCAATGCCATAGGTGGTTGTAGGATCTAATAGAGCAAAACATAATAACTCAAATGTAAATACATCACATAAGAGTCAATCTATCACATATCCATACATACCCATGCACAGGTACAACATCAGCGTTACAAAAAATAATACAAGTACAGTGATATGACGACCACATATACATATATATGTCAAAATGAATCAGCATATAGATATATATTAGAGTAGCAGCAAAAAGTACTCTCAGAGCTAAACCCAAAAATCATAGCAATAGGGATCCAAACGAAAGAAAAATAGGCTAAGTCCATATGTACCAAACCTGAAACATCTTGGCCTGACCCGAGTAATGAATACACGGGTCAAACTAGCTAAACATATCAGTAAAAGATGATAGCAGAATAATAGAACATAAGAGCATAGAGATATTCTTCTTAAACAAGAAGAAATAACAAGAAAGCTAACCATAGACATATGGAGGATACGCATCATGTATGACATATATGGTTACACTAGGTGATAGAACACTGTTGCTTCAATAAGCATAAAACACAAAGGAGACAAAAATCTCATGAATCGCTAAAATGTAGCATGCCTCATATCATCAGCAATCATAAATCAAATAAGAATGATTTAGGGAATTGTATAATGTAAACTCCTAAATGAGTAATCCCCAAACCCGCCATATCGACAACTCTAAGGAAAACATAAGCAAAAGCCATCTTGACATAAGCCATAAGGCAAATGTCAACAAAGAGATAAAAATCTCATTCAATGCCAAAAGGCAAATCGCATAATTAGCGCCAATATGCAATCGCAATATATATATATATATATATATATATATATATATATATATATATATATATATATGCCAAAAGGCAAACCTCAGCACGCCAGTGTAGGAAATGAAAATCTCAGAAGAACTCCCAAGAGTCCAAAATCCCAAAGGAATCATCATTGAATGGTTCAAAGGACCAATTCCAAAATTGTCGATATACTAAGAAAGAACTCCCAAGAGTTCAAAAATCCCAAGGTAATCGCCACCGAATGGTTCAAAGGACCGATTCCAAAATGACGACACATAAGGGTAAAAATCATCCAAAAAAGGTTTTACACGTGCTATTTTTGCCGAGTACTATTTCACATAATAGGTACCTCGCCCAAAGGAAAATGTCAAAAGACAAATACGCTGCAATGGCAAATACGCCGCAATGGCAAATGCGCCGTAATGGCAAACGTCAGAGACAAATACGCCGCAATGGAAAACATCTGAAGACAAATACGCCACAATGGAAAATGAACCAAAGGTCCAGTAGTGGCACGCCAACAGGCAAATGTGTCACAAACTCTCGGAAAGAAACTAAAAAGTGTTAATGTGTATCCCATATTACCCGTTCGTACTAAACAGTTTACTAACCACTAGTAAATTTCACACTAAAGCATTAAAAGGTTCACCTCATATCAACGGTAAACTTGACCCATAGGCCAAAACAATCAAACGGACAAGTTAGGAATTAATCGAAAGGATAAATGCATGTATCCCATACTACGCATTTTACCCAATCGTTTAACTCTCCTTCTCATTCGTTCGGCAGTGCAAAAACATCTAATTTTTATAGAAAATAATTTATCTTGAAAGTAAGCTTTGAAAATCGATTTCGAAAACCATTTGGAAACCATATTTGAAAATTTACCTTGTTATGGAGAATAAATAGGTTTTATACTTGAAAATACTATATAATAATTATTTTTAAATCCCCTAAATTTTAAAAATCATTCCAAAAAGATTTGGAGAAAAACCTGCTCGAAAACGACCAAAAACAAGCTAAATCCACTCAAACCGAAATTCAAATTGAATTCATGATTCAAAATTTGAATTATGAATTCATCAAAACTGGGCTAACCTATTGATAGGCATCATAGCCCTTAAAGTACTTTAGAAATATCACAAAAATTGAATTAAATGTCAAAAGTCAGGCCAACAACTAAACATAGAAATGCCAAGGAAAAATAATACCCAGGTCTGAAATCTTCTTTGCATTCAAATTTCGGATACGAAATAGGTGACATAACCATCTCTAATTGAACTACAAATTAAGGTGCATATAGTAGAACACTTCAGCTTTCAAACAAAATAAGAATCGATGAATTCTGACTGAAAATGAAAAAGTTACACTGTCTCAAACATGGACTCAAGCCATGTATGCAATAGTTCAAAAAAAAAACAAATGTACAGGCCTGAAAACCCTCTTGGGTTAAAGTTTCAGGCATGAAAAAGAAGATCAAACGACCTCCGATTGAGCTGAAAGTTAGTAGGGCTATAACATAAGATTTTATCTTTTAAACAAAAAAAGAATCATGCAATTTAGATAAAGTATGAGGAAGATATGATGTCTCAAAGTTGAACCCAAGCAGTGTTTTCATTATAAAAATCTGGCCAAAAACATACTCAGAATCAAAGTTCGGCAGCATATTTATATAAGCTATATAGGTCAAAATCACTTGAAATTTGGTAGCTTATAGTACAAATCTTTATCTTTCAAAAAAAGGATCACACAATATATGTAAATTAAAGAGTTATGCTATCTTAAATATGGACTCAGGCTATGTTTGCAGCAACTCAGAAAACCGAATTTTTACAGGCAATAAAGCCGAGTCTTATTATTTTGAAGCAACAGTTGAACACTCAAATGACAATATTTTTCAACCAAATTTTGCAGAAATAAAGTTCAACATGTGAACTTGACTCATAAAAAGATCTGACAGCATTTCGTTGCCGTGGATGAAAGTTATGGACAACCAAAGTTGGCATTTGAGGCCGGAAATGAAGACAAGAACAATGGACAAAAACTTGTATAACCAACGAATTTTGCTACTGATTCAGTATTTTTGGCCGAAAGATGTGAGATTTTAGGCCTGGAAGGACTTGTTGAAACCATAGAAGAAACATTCAAACAAGAATATAAAGTAAAAGTGAGAAGGGAGTTTACTGTAATTAGATTTTTGTGATAAAATAGTGAGATTTGGAGTTGATTACCTTCTTTTTCTTTAATCTTGCAAAAAAAATTTAATTTTGGTGAATTAATTTGCAATTTGGAGGGGGTTTGTGCTATTTTCTATTTACTAGCAACCATTGTCAAACTTCTGCTAAGTTGAGAAGATGGAGTTGAAAATTGTACGTACAGGTAAAGTTTCTCATTTCTTTTTCTCTCCTAACCAGGCTTTGGGCCCAAATGATAAAAAATAAAAGAGTTAAATTAGCCTAAGTTAATATAAACCATACTCAACACCTATTTACACACTTATGTACATACATATATTCTCATGTAATTTTACATTTTCTATCATATTAAATGATAATTTACAATTTAAAAGCCTTTTTATTGTTAATCTCCTTTATTTTGAGTAAAATATACTATATATTCATTTATATGTAATAAACCTTATTTATTACATTTTAAAATTCAATAAATTTCAGTTTCTTATTTAGAAAAATTTTATAACTCATTTACAAATATTATTTACATTCAAAACTTATTTTAATTGCATTTCTCCTCATTTTATTTCATTAATCACCTGTTAATTCTTTTAAAAATTATTAAAAAAATCACAAAGAAATAATTAACAAAATTATTGCATTTTTACTCAAATAAAATTATCTTCGCATTTTTAATCACCCAAACAATTAAAATAAAGCTTTTTTACTTTATTTTCAACAATTACTTCGCAAATTCATTGTTTCTAATAAATAAACAATTTATTTTCACCCATTTTAATTCAATTAACAATATTTAATCATAATTAACATTATAATTTAGTATCTAAAGATAATTTCCAAATCCGGGTTGTTACAGACTTCCCCTTTACAAATTTGCGTCCCCGTAATTCCTAGGGAAGAGTATTTATGCAACTATATACTTCATCACTTCCAATGATAAGAAAATAAGCTTGAGATAAAAATAATTTCTCATCATCGCTATAAGAAGCTAGAAAATCGAGATACGATCGCTCGATAAACTCCTCGGTTTCCCAAGTGCAATCGGTGGGGTTAGCAGACCATTGGACTTTAACGAGCGGCACGTCCTTATTCCGAAGGCGTTGCACCTCCGAAGCAAGAAAGTGAATAGGTTGCTGCACAATAGATAGGTCTGGTGAGATCTCAAGCTCATGCAAATCCGGAGTTTCGATGACAGAATCCAACTCTCGAAGACGCTTCCAAAGTTAAGAGACGTGAAACAAGTCATGAATGCCAGATAAATGAGCTAGAAGCAAAACTCGATAAGCTACAAGTCCTATGCGCTCAGTAAAAGGAAATGGTCCTATAAAGCGAGGAACCAATTTTTCAGTCGTACTGAATAGCATTACCCCCTTTAGAGGAGAAAATCGAATGAAAACCAAATCACCAACAGAGAACTCGAGAGGCTTCCTATGGTTGTCCGTGTGGGATTTCTAACGGCTATGTGCCTTTTTCATCCTCATTCAAATAAGAATAAGCTGCTTAGAAGAATCGCGAATATAGTCTGGACCAAGAACATGCTTCTCTCCAGATTCTAACCAACATGAAGGTGACCGACATGGCCTTCTGTAAAGAGCTTCGAAAGGAGCCATAACGATACTGGACTGAAAGCTATTATTGTAGGAGAATTCCACAAGAGGTAGGTGATCCTCCCAACCACCACCAAAATCTAAGATGCAAGCACGGAACAAATCCTCAAGAATACGATTCACCCGTTCAGTCTGCCCATCAGACTGCGGATGATAAGTTGTGTTAGAGTTAAGCTTTGTCCCCGAAGCTTGCTGAAGGCTGGACTAGAGATGACTTGTGAATAAAGGATCACGGTCGCAGACAATAGAAGTAGGAACACCATGAACTCGCACGATTTCCTTATTATATAGCTTAGCTACATGAGAAGCAGTCATATTATATTTAATAGGAATGAAATGAGCAGACTTGGTGGGGTGATCGACAATAACCCAAATGCTACAACGGCCCGATCTCGAATGAGGTAGGCCATCAATAAAATCCATCGAAATCTGATCCAATTTCCATAACGTGACCTCTAAGGGCTGAAGAAAACCAGAAGCCCGTCGATGCTCGGTCATGATAAGCTGACAAGTCATGTGATTACTCACATAACTTGTAGTGTCACACTTCATGCCTTCCCAATCATAAAGGCGATGCATATCGGCATACATCTTACTACTACCGGGATAAATGGTATATTTAGAATGATGACAGTCATTGAGAATGTATGCCTAATTGCAGAATCAGCTGGCATGAAAAGACGGTTCTTCTTGCGAAGACACCCATGAGAATCAATGCTGAAATCCTAAAACTCCTCATCACGAGACTCGGACTCACAAAGCTGAATGAGGTGCAATAAATCAGGATCATGCCGTTGAGCATCGGCAGTACGATCAAACAGAGAAGGATGAGCTTCCAAACTGAATAATAATATCGAAGAATCAGAAGATGGAGCTCGACCATGAATATCAAAAAAAGATAGAGTCTCAAGAATATCCCATTCGGCATGCATCGTAGAAACGACAGCCGAATGTTTGCGACTAAGCGCATCAGCACACGATTACCCTTACCAGGGGTACACTTGATATCAAAGTCATAGGAAGCAAGAAACTCAAGCCACTGTTGTTGCCTCATGTTGAGTTCCTTCTAAGAAAATAGATAGTTCAAGGACTTGTGATCGGTATATAGAATGAAGTGCTCACCTAATAGATAATGATGCCAAAACTTCAAGGCGAAGACGATGGTGGGTAACTCAAGGTCATGAATGGCATAGCGTACTTCATTCGGTCGCAGTTGCCTAAAAGCATAAGTAACTACCCTATCCTTTTGCATAAGCATGGCGCCGAGGCCACATCTACTAGCGACGGTGTAGACAACAATATCTTGATTCTCTACTGGAACCACTAGAATAGGAGCATTAGTGAGAAGCTCCTTCAACTGCTAAAAAGAAGCTTCACACTTGTCGGACCAAATAAATAGAATGCCTTTTCGAGTCAGGCTAGTGAGATGAAGCATACGAGAGAAATCCTTAATGAACCGACGGTAATAACCTACCAATCCAAAGAAGCTAAGAATCTCATAAACATTCTCAGGCCTCTTCCAATTCTGGATGGATTCGATCTTCGAAGGATCGACCGAAAAGCCTTTGGAAGTAACAACATAGCCTAAGAAATTAACCTTATTCTCCAAGAAATGGCACCTGGAGAATTTGGCTTTAAGCTGATGGTGACGAAGTGTACTCAAGACAATTCTCAAGTGATTAGCATGCTCGGCTTCAGTCTTCGAATAAACGAGAATATCGTCGATGAACACAAGGATGAACTTATCGAGATATTCCCGAAATACTCGATTCATAAGATCGACAAAGAACGTAGTAGCGTTCGTCAAACCAAACGGTACAACGAGCCACTCGTAAGATCCATATCGAGTATGGAAAGGTGTAAGATATATGCTATCTTCCATAACTCAGAGCTGATGAAAACCAGTGGAAAGGTTGAGTTGAGAGAAGACCTTAGTGCCACTCAATTGATCGAACATATTGTCGATCCTATGTAATGGATACCTACTCTTGATGGTCAACTCATTAAGCTTGCGATAGTCGATGTAATGGATACCTACTCTTGATCGAACATATTGTCGAACATATTGTCGATCCATATTGAGTTGAGTTGAGAGAAGACCTTAGTTCCATCGGACTTCTTCAAGTAGAGGACTACGACACCCCATGGTGAAAAACTAGACTGAATCAACTGCTTGGACTCAAGCTCTAAAAGTTGTTTCTTGAGTTCCTCATTTTTCCTTATAGACATCCTCGTAGGAGGACGACTAACTGTCTGAGCGTCTGGAATAAGATCAATATGTAACTCTACAACCCGCTTTGGTGCAAACTCGAAATAGGCTCAAAAATATCAAAAAAGTCACAAACCATTGGAATATGGGTTATATCATCATCATCATCATCTCCTGAATCAAGAGAATATAATGACACTTCAGAATTATTCGCATCTTGAAGCATTAGAGATGGCTGAGATGGAGGATCGGGATGTCGAAGATATAACATCCGCTGAGCACAAACTGTACTGGCATCATATCGCACTAGCCAGTCCATACCAAAAATCATGTTGAAACACAAATAAGAAATCATGTGCAGATTCGCACGAAAAGAAAATCCACATAGCATAACATCAACATCATCGCAAAGCATGCTAAGGGTCATAGATTCCCCAATAGGATTCGCAATCCTCAATGACATGATATGTCCAAAGACAAATCCTCCATGAGCTTCTTCGATACGAACGAATGTGAATCACTCATAGCGAAAAGAACTCGAATACTGCGGTCATGAAATAAAATAAAACCTTCCAAAATAGATGGAGATATACCTATGCGCTGAGAAGACCTTAAAGAAGCATCCATAACATGAAGCTTGCTAGACTTGGCATTAGATGGAGTAATAGGACAAGTAGCAATACGATGGCCCTCTTTCATGCAATATCAACAAAAGAGAGGCTTAGGAAACTCTCAAATCATATGGTCGGGCGAACCGCAATTGAAACACCCCTTTGCGAAAGGGAGGTGCTCCAATAGAGTGAGGCTGAGACTAAGGCCGAGACTGAGGCTAAGAAGTAGAACCAACTAGCATCTTCTTCTTGGACGGAAAGAACTTGGATTTCTGAAAAGACAACACTTCTTATTGGGGTTCTTGCGAACCCCAACATTATCACCACTATCGATCTCCTTCTCAGGGCTTCAAGATGAAGCGCCGAGTCAACTAGCTCCTCAAAAGAAAGCTTAAGTTGCAACATCAAAAATTTCTTCAAATACTTCTTAAGGCCAAAAATGAATTTCAGGTTCTTCTTGTATGGAGTGCTAATATACTCAAGGCCATACTTAGAAAGAGCCTCGAAAGAAGACACATAATTAGAAACAAAAGATTTCCCTTACTTTAGATCGAGGAAGCGATGGGAAAGAGATGCTTTCTCAGACTCAGGAACGAACTTAAGCTCGAATCGTTCTCGAAACAGAGTCCATGTAAGAGTAGACTCGTCGAGCTTGGCAGTGAATAGCTCGTACCAAGCAAGAGCATGCTCTTGTAAGCTGGATGCTACAAAACCATGTGATAATTCGAAAGATCCATGCGAGAAAATATTCGCTCGTAAGAATGAATCCAAACCTGAACCTCCAAAACAAACTCGGAGCCTTTAAATGGCTTGCCTTCGAGATGTGAAAAGTCACTGCACATGCGTGTGAAAAGAGACTTGCACGAAGGAGAAGCTGGAGTAGGAGCTAGAGGATGTGTGCTCCTGAATAACACCATAAACAGATTGGTAGGCATATAAGCGCCAGATGGATGCAAGCCACTATATTGCCCAATATTCGAGCATCGTCCTCTACCTCTTCCCCCCATTAGCTGAAAGTTAAGATAAGACAAAGATTATTCACATGGTAGATATCACTAATTCAGATATGGAATACTATGGAATTAAAATTGCATTCCTAGACGCATTCCCAAACTACTATCTACTCTAAAAAAGACAATGACAAGGTCAAGAACAAAGTCAAAAACACAATGAGATAAGGGATTCATATTACTTGTATTACACATAGGTGCACCGTACATGTATCGCTATTCTGCGTTTATTGTATTTTATTCTGAATTCAGCTCTGATACCAAGCTCTGACGCCCCACCCCAAGAACCACCTTTGTAAAGATAATTAACTAGTGATTCCGTTTACGAAAGCGAAGAATAGGGCTTGTTAGGAGCGACCACCAATAGCATTGTCTTAAATATCTATTTAATACCTTGACAAATGCTACATATATATACATAAATTTTTCCTCAACTCAAGTGGGTCGACATATCAAAATAAATACTTAATCCAATGCCATAGGTGGCTGTAGGATCTAACAGAACAAAACACAAAAATCAAATATAAATACATCGTAGAATAGTTAATCTATCACATATCCATATACCCATGCACAGTTACAACATTAGCGTTACATAAAATAATACAAGTCAAGTGGCATGACGACACACTATATGCATATACGTGTCAAAATACAATCAGCATATAGATATGTGTGTGTGTGTGTGTGTGTGTGTATCAGAGTAGCAGCGAAATGGACTCTCAAAGCTAAACCCAAAAACCATAGCAATAGGGATCCAAGCGGAAGCAAAATAGGCTAAGTCCATAAGTAAATAACCTGAAACATCTCAGCTTGACCCGAGTAATGAATACACGGGTCAGTCAAGCTAAACATATCAGTAAAAGGTAATAGTAGAATAATAGAGCATAAGAGGATAATGATATTCTTCTTAAACAAGTAGAAACAATAAGAAAGCTAACCATAGATATATGGAGGATACGCAGCATGTATGACATATGTTTACACTAAGTGATATAACACTATTGCTTCAATAAGCATAAAACACAAAGTGGAAAAAAATCTCATGAATCACTAAAATGTAGCATGCCTCATATCATCGGCGATCATAAATCAAATACGAATGGTTTAGGGAATAGTATAATGTAAACTCCTAAAAGAGTAATTCCCAAACCCGCCATATTAGCAACTCCATGAAAAACATAAGCAAAAGCCATCTCGACATAAGCCATGAGGAAAATTCAACAAAGAGATAAAAATCTCATACAATGCCAAAAGGAAAATCCCATAAATAACGCCAATAGGCAATCCCTATATATATATATATATATATATATATATATATATATATATATATATATATATATATATATATATATATATATATATATATATGCCAAAAGGCAAATCTCAACACGCCAGCGTAGGCAATGAAAATCCTAAAAGAACTCCCATGAGCCCAAAACCCGAAGGAATCTTCATTGAATAGTTCAAAGGACCAATTCTAAAATGGTCAATATACTAAGAAAGTACTCCCAAGAGTCCAAAAATCCTAAGGTAATCGCTACCGAATGGTTCAAAGGACCGATTCCAAAATGACAACACACAAGGGTCAAAATCATCTCATTAAGGTTTTGCACGTACTAATTTTGCCGAGTAGTGTTTCACATAATAGGTTCCTCGCCCAAAGGCAAATGTAAAAAGACAAATAAGCCGCAATGGCAAATACGCCGCAATGGCAAATATGCGACAATGGTAAACGTCCGAAGACAAATACGCCGCAATGGAGAACGTCCGAAGACAAATATGCCGCAATGACAAATGGCCCGATGGTTCAGTACTGGCACGTCAATAGGCAAATATGTCACAAACTCACAGAAAGGAACCCGAAAAGTGTTAATGTGTGTCCCATACCGCCCCTTCGCACTAAAAGTTTTACCAACCACTAGGAAATTTCACACTACTCAAAGCAGTAAAAATTTCACCTTATATCATCGGTAAAGTAGACCCGTAGGCAAAAACGATCAAATGGACAATTAGGAATTAACCGAAAGGATAAACGCACGTATCCGTACTATGCGTTTTAGCCAATCGTTTAACTCTCATTCTCATTTGCTCGACAGGAAAAAACGTGTAATTTTTATAGAAAATAATTTACCTTGAAAATAAGCTTTGAAAACTGATTTCGAAAACCATTTGGAAACCGTATTCGAAAATTATAAATAATAAATAGGATTTATACTTGAAATTACTTGAAAATATTATATAATAATTATTTTTAAATCTCCTAAATTTTAAAAATCATTTCAAAACGATTTGGAGAAAACCGTGCTCGAAAACGAAAAAACAAGAAAAATTCCACTCAAACCGAAATTCAAATTTAAATTCAAAATTGAATTGAAAATTTTAATTTTGAATTCATCAAAAATGGGCTAACATACTGATAGGCATCATAGCCCTCAAAATACTTTGGAAATATGACAAAAAATGAAGTAAATATCAAAAGTCCGTCCAAAAAAATACTTAGAAATGCTAAGGCAAAATAATACCCAGGTCTGAAATCTTCTTTGCGTTCAAATTTCAGACACGAAATAGGTGGCCTAACCATCTTTGATTGAGCTAAAAATGAAGTTTCATATAGTATAAAACTTCAGTGTTCAAAAAAACAAGAATCGATGAATTCTGACGGAACACGAAAAAGTTACACAGTCTCGGTTCGTCGATGGCGGAAATTCAATCGGTTTAGAAAACCGTCGAACGAATTTAAATTAAAAATAACCGCAAGCACACGGTGTACGAATGTAGCACATGGCGAATACAGGTCGATACGTAGGGAATTGATGATTTTAAAATCTACTCAATCAAACTAACCAAAGTTGAAAGAGTGATTAAATAAAAAAAAAAAGAAAAATGACAAAATAAAATAGATAAAAATATGAGAGTGTTAAGACAATTTAGAGATAAATCCACTCTCTAGATCATATAAGTCAAAAATTAATGAAATTATGATATCTTTTTTAGTCATAAGTGAGTTTAAATGATGTGTTTATCATAAGTATGGCTCATTTGTGCTATTAATTAGCTCAACATAAGCCATCAAACTATAATACAACCTTTTAACCACTTACTAACTCTCCTGAAAATGACAAAAAAGTTGCAAATGAAATCTATTTCAAGTATGGTCTATTAACTATTAATTAGAAATATAGACCATCAAATTTTAATTTCAAATCACTTTCTTTTGCCATAATCATATTTCGATGAAGAGGCATTTGTGTTAGTGATTGTTTAAGCATATCCTATTTGGTGTCAACAATATGGCCTATCAAATTCAAAACAAAAACAAAAATTAAACAACTTCAAGCATTGCCATTAAGCACAAAAAGGGAGCTATAATTATCAAAATATTGAAGCTACATGATTAGAGGCTTCATTACCCCTAAATGAAGGGATTAACCTCTTATATTTGTTGTCAACACAACAAATATAGCTTGCAACATGAAAGAGAGAAAAGGAAAAGAGAGCAAAGTGAAATGAAAAACTAATCTACTTGCATGAAATAAGAGAGATCTACACTTCTTACATAAAAGGAAATGAACATGTAATTAGAAAGAAACAATAATTAACACTGCATAAAATGAAAAGAAAATTACATAAAATAAAAAATGGCTAAGTAGACATGAAAAGAGAAAGGGAAGCTTTCTTTTAATTTGAGCCTACAACAAATTAAGAGGAAGACTAAGTAAGAGAGTGGGTTACATGAAACATAAGGGGTTATTCATACATGCATGAAACCCTAATCCATAATTTGGGGAATGACCAAACTACCCTTAAGAAAGTGTGGAGGCCAAGTAATCATTAGCTTCTAATAATCATTATTTAAGTGTACATGAAGTAATTAATTCCATAAGCATGTGTATTAGCCTCTAATTTGTACATTAAGGTGGTGGCTAGGTGGGGTCCTCCATGATCTTCACTTTGAATTATTTCCATCTTCATTCCTTTATATTCTTTGTGCATGCATATTCCTTCATGAAACCACTCCTATTTGAGACCAAATTCCTACAAAAATATATATAAATTTCCAACTAATTTTTTTCAAAGAAATATATGCACACAAATGACCGTTTTGGCCCTATATGAAGATGGATATGTGACAATTTGGAATTAATATGGTTATTGGTTAAAACAAGTTAAAATACCCAATATGATCATTTATTTAATTTAAAAATATTAAATATGCTGGTAAAAATATGCACATTTTCGTGCACATCAAATACCCCCACACTTATCTTTTCATTCGTCCTAGAATAAAGGGAACTAAGAAGCACGATTGCATTGAGCGTATGCAACAAGCCGTTAAAACCTTTGGGTGTCCCCAGTAGGACGAGTGTTGTCTCGTGAGGGTTTTCAGTGGATACTACCCACAAAATCCAAATGCATGATGAAAATATTTACAAAATTCAAGATTTATTTACAAAGAGATGAATGCAAGTTTTTAAAAATATTTACAAATGAAGGATTTATTTTTAAATTGACACGAATAAGTTAAATATAGGTTTTGGCTATTATCTTGAAAACTTATGTTACTTACTCATCAAATTTCCAACAAAAATCAAGTTATCATAACAAATAGATTATAGTTTAGCTCGTTATTTCGGTTGATAACAAAGTGTAATTATGAAAAGGATCCTTAGTTGATTATCAAAATTTATCAAAGTGGTATTTTCATTTCTTTTCAATAACAGATCAAATCAACTACGTAAAAATAGTGCTAGGATTTCAATTGCTTTCTCTCTCATTATTTGCAAGAAAAATTACACACCTAGCTCAGGTAAACTAAGGCCAGATATACCACCCATGCACTGCCTTTCGGGCTTATGTAAGGGGTGTACAGAGTATGGCGAGTGCATACACTTTAATGCATACACCTATCGACCATAGGTGGCTTTTATTAAGTTGGTTTTGTTACATGTGTTCCATACATGCATAACTGTGAGGTCTTTTAAATGAGTATGAAAGCACATAATCAAAGATTCCAAGTAATTCACCCATGCATAACCATGAGGACCTTTAAATAATAGTGAATACTTGGATGTTATTATTTTTTATATATTTTTTTTAAGAGAGAGAGAGTTTTGCAAAATCATTTTAGCACCATTTAACTTAGAAGACAAAAAAATGTTATGCCCTTTACTTTAAATCAACCACTTTTTAAAACAAAGATTTTCAATTAGGATATACTTCATAATTAACATATATGAATCTTTCTATACACTATTTAAACCATTATTATTTGTAATCAAACTTCACTTTTATTTTTGTTAAGACAAATAAATTTTCAAAAATTTCAGTTTAATAAACCAAAACTATATATTTATCCTATAATGTTTCTTTAAAAATAAATCAAAAGAAAATATGTTTTTGGGATTTTTTTTTAATTTTTTTTGAGTTTTTTAGAAGAAAAAGAAAAAATAAACCATGAAAATAAAATAAAAATTGAACATGAGTCAACCCCCACACTTGATTTTGACTATGTCACCACAATCAACCAAGTGGAAGGAGAAAAATAAAAACATAACATTTATTTAAATGAAAATGAAAAGATGATTATTTACACGACATCAGAAAGTATGCCGTTAAAGAGTAAATGAACTGGTCTTCCAAGAACCGGTTCATTTGTCTCACTAAGTATGTAAGACACAGCTCAAGCGTAGAAAACCAAACCGTAAAAGATTTCGAAGTTGAACGTTGATTTGAAAAAATGAATGTTGTTTTATTGAAAATTATACAAGTTGTTTTGTTTTCGATGATTTTTGGGGTCGATAAAACAATTGATTGAAGTTCAAGTTTATTTTCACCAATTTGAAATTCAAGCTTATCATTGAAAACATTTTCAGATTTATTGATTTCAAAATCAAAATGGTGATTTTCATCTTCTCCATCAGAATTTAACAACTTGTCATCCAAAAGTCCAAAAAATTCATGTTCATTAAATTCGTCTTCCTTTGTTTGATTATCAACAAATTTATTACATGTCACGAGTTCAAAATCCAAAGTTGATGTATTCAAATTTTCGAGATCGAGAAAAGGAAGATCGAATTTTAAATTTGGTTCCACACCCTCAAAAGAATTGAAATCCAACTCAATTGCCATGTTTTCAACAACTTCATTAAGATTGTTATTTTCAATTTCATAAGTTGTTATTTGAAAATCGTCAATTTGGGCAAAAGATAGATTATCAATTGACTCGTCACACATTGAAATTTGATTTTGTTTCTCACGATTCCAATGTTTTAATCAACAAATTCGTGTGATCATCGTAAATTTCATTCATTTGCTCAACAAAGTCAAATTTGTAATTATTAACTTGAAATTTTTCGATTTGGACTTGTTGAGAACAAGAATCGTCGATTTCGATAAACGGTGGATTATTATTTGATTCTTCATAAGTTGAGATTTGATTATGATTTTCACGAAATTTTTTGTATTTTTCAAGTAATAAATCCCCGTAATCTTTTTACATTTGGTCAACAAAATCAAATTCATAATTATTTGTTTGAAACTTTCATTTCGAATTTGTTGATAACCAAAGTTTTCAATCATATCATTATTGAAACTATTCCCATTGCCAAAATTATTTGAAAATTGATTCACATTTTCGTCTTGATTTTGAAATTCATCTTGAAACTCGAAACTGAATTGGCATGGGTTACACTCAAAATCATTTGAATTTTGAATTGAATTCAAATTTTGAAATCCTTGACTCGAGTTATTACACAAATATGAATTACACAAATCATTTATCATTTGACTTTGCTGTGTAAAGATTTCAAGTAGAGATGAAATGCTATTTTCGAGATTCGAGGGTTGGTCATCGTTTTGAAAACTTTGTTGTTCAAATTTCAAATTGTTTAAAGAATAGTTGTCGTTAAAATATCCATATGAATTTGGAGTGAAATCATGTGGATTATATTGATTTTCACAACTATTGTAAGATTCAAATGTACAGGGAAATTCGGACATTTTCAAGAATGTTTTTGTTTTGTTTTTTTATAAAGGAAAAATATTTACAAATAGAATTTATTTTTCAAAATGGAAAATTGATTTTTGTATTTTTTTGGATTTTCAAAAAAAAAGTTGGTATTTTTTAAAAAAAAAGGTTTTATATTTTTTTTTGGATTTTTGTTTTTTATAAATTTTTTTTGGATTTTTGAAATCTCGAAGGAAAAGGATTTAAAAATTTCAAAGAAAAAATAAAAGGAATATTTACAATTTTTTTAGTTTTTGATTTTTGAATTTTTTTTTAAAATATGCATGAACTAATGCAACTAAATGAATGCAAGGGTTAATTACAAATAATTTATCCTAAGTTAACCCAAAATTGTATAATCACAAATTGTCTTAGATAAACAAGATAGTTCTCAGCCAGGTAACGGGGCAGGATTTATCGGTGCACCACGAATCACTGTAGCAATGCAGTCAAAGGTTTAAGTACCTTTAGAGAGACAATTCAGTATAATAATTACGAATCACCGTAATATTCATAGCTAATTATTGCTCTGCCGTAGCCTAGACACTAAGAAAGTAAATTGTTTAAAGAAGACAATTTGTCAATATAAATTAAGTGTTATCAATGTCTAACAGTTATTATTAACCAAAATTCTATAATGAAATGCAAAGCAGAAATTAAATGTGTATCAACAATGCAACTACGAATGGATTTTTGTTTTGTTTTTCAATTTTCAATTTTTTTTAAAATATATGCAAACAAACAACAATGCAAGGCAAATAAAAACAATAGATATAGCAAGCAAGCAGTTTATTTTATTTTGGCAAGCGAAGCGAAGCAATTATTTTTTGCAGCAGATTTTCTCCTTCTGAATTCTGGTTTGGCAACCTGAAATGAAAAAAAAAGATATATACAATCTTTTTTTTAGTATGAAAGAAGCACTAAAACAAAGGATGGTCAAAACAGTTGAAATCAAAAGAAATAAAACAAAAACAACGAAGGAAAGAACTTGTTTTTTTTGTTTCTTTGGGAACAAAACTATTCAAAAGCTCAAAACAATTCAAAAGCAAAGGGGGTTTTTTTTAGAAAAGGAAGAAAATCAAAATTAAAACTAAAAACAAACTAATTACCCTAAAAAGAATATTGAATTTTACCACTTAAACAAACCCGCAACTTCTTTTACCCGACCCAAATAAACATGGTCTCTTCGTTTTAAAGAAAAACTGCTGTAACCAAATCGACTAGGTTATCTTGTCAAACAAAAAAAATTATTCCTAGTTCAAATCTTTTTCAATATCTCAGAACTTGTAGTCGAATGCACTAATATCTCGAATTCTTGAATCGTAACTTAAGCTTTGATTTCTGGTGATTGCGCAAGTGGTTGTTTGTGGGAGGTCGCGAATTCGGCGTTGTTTGATTTGTGGTTGAAAGTGAAGATGTTCGAATTGGGTAGCTGCGAGTTCTGGTCAATTGCAGAGGTGAATGTTGATGCCAGATAGAGTTGATTGCAGAGGATTTTTCTAGAGTTGATGTTTGGGGATGGTGATGTGAATTTGGAAGAAGGGTTATGGGCCGAGTTTGCTAGTCACGGCACTGGGTGTCTTTGTGGATGAACTTGAAGGCATGGTGATGTTAGGGGCAGTGGGAATGTTGAGAAGGTGATGGTGGAGGGCTGCTGGAGAGCAGGCAAATGTGTAATGAAGATTGTTTGGGTGAATGGAAGTGGATTAATGGCGTAAGACGGAGGGGACGCGTTGCAGGCTGAGGAGGAGGCTGCAGAATTGGGGGTCGTGCGTGATGCAGAGGAGGTTGGTCAGGGAAGTGTTGAATTGAGAAAGTGGAGAGTTTGAAGGTCTTCTGGGGATCGCGAGTGTGGTTAAGGATTGTAACATCCCAGTATTTTGTTAAATTAAATTCATTGAATTGTTAGAACTTTTAAATTTAATTACAGAATTTCAAAAGAAATAAAATATTGTAATAAAATCACATAGCTATTAAATGTTAATAACTAAAACAACTTTTCTTTTTTAACAAAGTAAAATAGGAAATTGTCTTAAACCAGTAAATGAAAATATGGGTTTTAAATTTAAATGTTGTTAGTTGAGCTTTTAATAGAAATAAAACTGTTAATGTAAGTTATGATAAAATTATAAAATTTAAATCACATAATTATAATCTAACATTTGGCCAAATAAACAAATAAACAAGAAAACAAAGTAAACAAAAGGGAGGAACAAGAATAAACAAATGAGTAGAAAGTATAAAACAAACAAAGAAAATTAAAAAAACCAAAACAACATGCTGTAAATACAAGTATCAAAGAAGCATTGCATTACATGCTTCCATTTAATGCTCTCATTTAATGCATTTACTCCTCAGCCATAAACAAGATCACATCAACCATACACTATCATTTATTAGCAAAGTATGGGTTTAGTCAACTGCCTATGCCTCAGCCTGCACAACCTTTTATATATACAAACATCTCTCTGCTTTAATTCGTTCAGCAAAAATCTAACAAAGAATAGAAAATAAAATAAAAAGAAGAAAAGAAATCACTTTGTATTCAAATGGAAAGACAATTTGCTGAAGAAACAAAACAAAGAAAAGATTAACTGCAGATTTCAAAAACAAGAAAAAAGAAAAAAGTGTTCTCTTTTTTCAGATATTTCCATGTGAGTAAACTTTTGTTTCTTCCAATCTCTTTGTTGCTATGTGGATGTTAGAATGATATAGTGAAGTTAAACTTTGGTCTGCATCTTGAATATATGAATGAATGTTGACTATTCATGTTGATTTCACAAAATGCTAATCACTGTTTTGGCTCAGGGAAACAAACCCCTTCCTTTCCCTCTGTTTCTATTTGATCTGTGTAATGAACACTGGTTGGTTATGCATGATGTTTCAGTTAACAAGTTGGGGTCTTTTTGTTTGAACTTACATCATGTCCCAGTAATAGATTAAAACAAGTTTTGTAATTGTCTTTACTGGAAACAGAATCATTTTAAAGTATCAGTTTTTACAAAGTAAACTATACCAAAGTTTTGATTCTCTCTCTCCCTTTCTACTTCTGGAAATGATTTTAAACAAGCTAAAATAAAATAAAATAAAATTATGGTTTAACTCTATACTGTGTGTCAGCAATGAATTAAAAACAAGTATGTATAACTCTTTCTTCCTGGAAAGTTGAAACACAGTGACAATTTAAAATCTCAAGGAAACTCGAATTTCACGAATTGTAACTTCCATAACTTTAAGTCAATCCATAATTAAAATGATGATTTTTAAAACAAAAAGGGAAGTTTTTAGTTGCCTATGTTATGTGCAGTTCGAGATTGATCGAAATTGCATTTTGATTGATTCCCGATCATCAAATAAAATTCAGATGCTAAGATTTTTCTTGAAGTTAGTTTGGCCATAGACGATTTTAGAAAAATTGTCGAAAAAATTTCCATTGTGTAGATTGATGAATCAAGGCCATTTTAGGGTTTTGGGGTTGGATGGGTTCGATGTTGTTCACGAGGGGGTTTCGTTGTCGTCGTGGCAACCTGGTCGATCGCACAGGGCGGGGGGGGATAGGGCCGTGGTGATGTGTTGAAGTTAAGGTCGGGGATCCATGGCCACCGGTGGCTCCACGTGGCGGGGCGAGGCGTTTTGTTCAGGAAAGTTCGATTCACAGTTTCGAATGAAATGGCTACATTTTGATTTCGAGCCGATGATTTCAGATTGATGGTTGATTTCGCGTGTTTGAGGGTTTTCTGACTTGCCGAGGGTTGTAACGTTCGCCAGAACGTCGGCATGGTGGCGCGCACGTGCACGACATGTATGGGTGTAAGGGGATTCTGCAGTGAAACTTGAGTTTAAAATTTAAACTTACTAGAAATAAAAGAAACGGGAAGAAGGGTTGCGTTAATTTTTGGGGTGTGTCTCGAGTGAAACTGGAAATGCTAAGTTATGGGGAGTCTCGGGTTTGTTTTTGTGTTGGGTTAATCCCAAACCAAATTTATTTCAAGTTAACAAATGTTAAGTAAATCTTTGGCATATACAAGGTAACCGAAGTTGGATTTTGTTAAGTTAAAACTTATTTTAAGTTGAATTAGTTAACAATGTTTTTAGAATTTTATTTATCCTTTGATAAAGTAATGAAAAATTAAAATAAGAATTTAAGTTAGTTTACATTAAAATTTTCAATGTAACAATAAATTGATTTTTAAAGTGTTAAGCACATTTTCAAATGATAAAGAAAGTAAGTAAATTTTATAAATTAATAAGTTTTGAAAAGAAATCAAGAATGATATACAATTTGAAATTAAAATTGATTGATAAACAATTATGTGTTCAAATTGATTTGTAAATTGAAAATTTGTTATCCAGATAAATTAAAGTCAACAAATCAAATTTAGCGGTTAATTAAAATAACTAATTTTCAAATAATAAATCGAGCTAATTAAGATTTAATTTATTTATTCAAATTTTAAATCACTGATTTAAACATCACTACAAATAATTGAATGGTTAATTTATTTAAATCAGATTGAAAAGTAATTAACTATTGTTGTGCACTATATTGATATTTCTGTTCTGTTTGTGATGCTGTGTGATGTATATTGCCATGTACTAAACTGTAATTGTAATTTGTTCTGTATTGATGTGAAAGCCCTGTTGCCCGTAAAACGGCAGTTAAACTTCGATGCGACAGGGAATCGGATCTCAGTTGGTTATCCGAAACCCACATCGAATTGTGAATTTTTGAGAATGATATTGTAACATTCCGGAATTTTTAACACGGGATTTGTGAACATTTGATGCATTTTAAATGTTTACTATGGGTTTAAGATTTATTTTGAACTAAAGGAATTAGTTTAAATTATAATAACAAGTTATAATTGCTAAGGCCGAAATATAATTTGAAATGGAATAATAATAATTGAATATTGGACTGAGAGAATTTGAGGAATTGGATGTGAATGGGTATAAAAATGATGTTTAAATGTATTTTTAAGTTCAATTGGTCATAAACGATACTATTGGATTTTTGGATAAATTAAAAAGTTAATAAGTTATTAACTGAAATTTTATAATAATTTAAAAATGAATTTAATATTATTAAAATGCAAATAATCTGATTTTGGTCTGGAATGAGCCAAAATGATTTTTAATGTGCTTATGAATGTTATATGAATTATTGTTAAGTTAATAAAATTTTAAAAGTGGAAATTTTGAGTGATTTCGATAATTTCGAAAATCGCTGGATTTAATAAACGAGTTGAAATAGCCTTCCGAGGCACAGTCTCGGAATTCGACGAAACCAGTTTCATTGCATCCGTAATAGTTAGTTATTACCGGATTTCAATTTTCGTAGCAATCGGAGTTGTCGTTTGACCCCGACAGCTCGAAACGCATCGAAAATCGTTTTAATCGGTTTAAATTAAAATGGATCGTTTAATTCCGTAACTCGCTCATACGATCAAATTAGCTTACGAAACCTGTTTAATTGTGTCCGGAACGTTGAAAAACCCTAGGAACGCCTGTCGGAACGTGTAGTTGGAGATCGTTTGCATATGTGGTTAAATTGAGAATTTTGTTGATTTAAAATATTATTAAATGACATATATATATTCACTTTATTCTCAAAACCCTAGTTTATATCAGGCCGCCGCTCTTTTACTATCTATGGCCGATATTGTCGATTCTTCTCCCCCATTTTTCTCTTTATCCTTCAACTTTCTGAAAATGTTATCAACTAGAAACTCGGAGAGGGTGTAGAGGGCTTGACATCCGTACGGGTGTGATCGAGTTTAGTGAAGCAGTGAGGTTCTGGTATGGTCGCGTTCGTTACGCGTTCGAGCGCGAGAATCGAGAAGGTGGAAGTGCCGAGCATGGCCGCCGTCTGGGCGTGGGTGCGGGGCGTTGTGCTCTTCGTTTTGGTAGAGGCCGATCGTCCTCTAGCTCACCGAGATGGGTTGCGTTATTGGGTTTGGACGAGGGAGTTGGGTTCTTACGTCTTCCTGAAGCTTGCGTAGAGTTGAGAGGGAAGAGAGGAAGTCGGCCGTTTATTGGTATATAAAAAAAAAAAGAAAGAAATTTGTTTTAAATTATCATTCAAACTTTATTAAATCATAATCCCTTCATACGTATTCAGAATTCGACGAATTTGGTGGCACTGGAATCGCAGAGGTGAGCTCTACGCGGTGGTGCAGAGCCGGATCCATTCCGGGAAAGTAGAAATTTGGGTTAAATCGGACACCGTCCGGTTTAATTTAAATTTCGTACGCTCGCCGAAACTCAAGGTGAGTTATTCTCACTCAAATCTGGATACTAGTAAAGTTAGACAGTTAGTATTGATTGTTTATTTGGATGTTTAGCTGTTTATGTTGATTATTATCAAATTGAATTGATATATATAGTTGGGCTAATATTTGTGGATGCAGGGAAAACAGGTTGGAGGGATCCAACTGGATTCCTCACAATATATTGTTTATTTTTATAATTGATGTTGATGCTTGTTTATATATTGTGATGGGTAAATTTGGAATTAAATTGTATTGTGATATTGTGGGATAAACTACAAACCCAGAATGTTAATTATAGAGAAATTTAGAGTTTTAATTATAAAGAAATTAAATTGGGTTTCAAAAGAAATTAAGAAATTAATAAATAAGGAATTTAAGGGAATACAACATTGGAATCTGTTTGGATGGAAAACTGAAATAAAATTGTATTGGAATGTTGCTGAATAAATTATAAATCCAAAATCTAATTTAAATGGATAAATTGAATTTTAGAGAAATAAGTGATATTGTTAAATAATGAATTTAAAAGAATTAAAATTTGAAATCTATTTAGAATGGAATTGAAAAATTATAAAATCTGGAATGATTAATAAAGAGAAAGGTTATTAGTCGATAAATGGGAAAATAAAATTTATGTTATTAAAATATAAAACTAAATTAAAATAGTTTGACAGAAATCGTGAGAAGGATTTCTGTGATGTTTATGTGGAAATGAGATTTCCTGGGAAAAACCAAGTTCGAGTTTAAACCGATTTTATAAAAAGAAAGTTTTAAAAATTTAAAACTTGTTTAAATAAGAGTGTTTTGGAAATTATTATTTTATAGTGATAATTTATGAATTAGCAATAGAAAATTTTATAAATACCTTAATAATTATTTTTATAAATGGATTTGTCTAAAAGACTAGCTTTGAACTTAAGTCATTTGAAATTAGTATTTATCTTATTAAAACACCACTTTTAAATTTAGTTAAATCAAAGTTGATATCTTAATAAATGGTTTTATTGTACATATTTTGAATCTTATTTTGAGTAAGTAACTAGAAGTGAATTTACGTATTTTGAAGTATATTTTAATATAAAATGTTTTTAACTGTTTTCAAACTAAGTTGTTTTGAACTTGGTTATTTCCAATGGGAATATATGGTAAAGGATTTACCTTGTAAAGGAAGAATTTTGGGGAATTGTTTTCAAATGAGTTTTGGAAATTTGGAAAATATATCTTTTAAAGTTATTTGAGGCAAATAAATAATATGGGAATTATTTATTGTGTGATGGATGCTTATGGATGTTTATGAATATAAATTGATAGTTAAATCACCGACTATCAATATTGGACAATGCGTTGATCGTTTCGAAGAGACCGGGATCGAGATTTATTTCTCGAAAACCACTTCGATCCGATTTGTACGTTTCGTGCGAAAAACGTGTTCGGAGTCGAAGATGGAGCAGTGAAGTGCAAGGGCTAATCGCTACTAATCCTGAGGATATTTCCAAAATGGATGCAGTAGGAATAGTGCCTTCGGTTCCGTTCGAACCCGGGACGGACTTGTATGGACGAATGCTTGCGAAACATCGTCAGGTGGACGATGGGCATTCTAAGTGAAAACGTTCTAAAGGTAACGCTTAGCCTCAAGCCTCATCAACCGGGAATGATTGAAAATCAGGGGATATGCAGCAAGGTTAGGTGGGTCATGCCCAAGCAGGACAAGATATTTCCCCTGTCTAGATGTCCCTTATTTATCTTTCGGCTTAGTGGGTGGTTGGTCGCGCCAACCACGGGGTTTATCTTGTTCGGGACTGTTCAGTAAGGAATGGTTCCGGCCTTGTGTTGCAGAGGATGAAGGGAGTAGTCCTCGGTACGGTGATCTAGGCCCCGTACTGTGACAGGTGGTACCCCAGTGCCTAGTCATTGTTGGAAATCCATTTTCCCTATGAGCCTTGTACGAGTTTTGTTTGTATTACCCACTTTTGTGGCTAGTAGCTGGAATTTAATCATGTAACAATTTCGGCTATTTTATAAGTATTTGTAAATAGACCCTATTATAATATCAGAGGATTTCTATAAAAAGTGTTTTAGCTATCGTAAGGTAAAAACCCGACATGTTTATTTGTGGCGTGGTCTTACGAGATGCTTTTGTTTTTCAAAGGATTTTTGAAACTATAATAATCAATTTGGATGCATATTTATTATCAGATGGTATTCCAGACTGACTCGGGTGTTATTTCATTATAATGCTCGGGTCAGACCGAGTATTATATGTTCAGGTCAGGATGCTATGGAATAAGAGAGGAGCTGGAGTCCGAGACGTATTATATGTACCTATATACATACCGCTGCTGTGATTGTTGGAAGGTCTGATTTGTGATTATTGATGTATGAGATACTCTGATGATACGATGTATAAAACAGTAATAGATTTCATTTTGTGTAAAGTTCTATATTTACTATTATATTTTATTCCGCTGCGACTGTGAGATTCTGGTATTGTTTAGTTTCTTCTTCTTCTATCTCTTCTTCTTTAACCCTAATGGTTCGTAATTCTGTGCCACTTGAGTTAATAGAGGTAGAATAGTGTTGATTCAAGGGGTACGGATTTGCGGGCTATTACACTTGGTATCAGAGCGTAGGTTGGCGACAACCTAGGCTTTGGTGGGGAAGTTACTCATTAAATAGAGTCAATAGTACTCTATAATGAGTTGAGTGTAATAATAGCTATGAGAGCGTACTTGTTAGTGTATATAAAAAAAAATTTCTATTGTGTTGACTTATCGGTTGAGTGTTTATGAATTTTGGTCGGTGCGGGAAGTACAACCGTATCGATAGGGGTTTCTAAACTCTTAAACAAGATAAACCAACATAGTATTGTTTTTTTAAAAGTGGGTAAATGAAATAATTTTACCCAAAATTATATTTTGATATAAAAGAAATAATTTTCTAGCTTATTATATATTGGGTGTTTGTTGGATTGTTAATACCATAATTAAGTAAGGATCTAAGATTAATCCAAAATTTGAAATGATAAGTTAATAAGAATATAAAATATTAAAATGGTCTATAACCCAATAAAATTAATTAAATATGTTGTGAATAGGAAGTGAAATTAAAATTTGAATTGAACCAGACTTTAAATCCCGGAAGTTTTGGAAAGGATTTTAAAGGTAATGGAAATAAAAGGGTTTGGGAAATTTAAAATCCTGGGAAGGTTTGAAATGTTTTCCAATGTATCGAAGGTAATGATGGAATATTATTTTGAGTAATATGTTTGAATGGGAAACTGTTTTGAAAAGAATTTGGGAAAGTAAGAAGCATTGAACTCACTTCAGTCGCTGGAAAATAATCCTGATGATGCTGGCCACATCATTAGAATTCATTTTCGAGTTTCTAAAGTGATGGATTGCTTCCCTAGTATTTGGTTATGGTATTGTTTGGATTTTGGGTATGCTAGTTGTTTGGGAAATCTCAAAGAAGGAATTTTTTTTTGGTATAAACAAATTGTTTTGGAAATCTGGTAATTTGATTGATATACCAAATAGGAATATATATTGATTATTATTTCCAAATGGTTTTGAAATAAATCCGGGTAAAATGAATTCTAGAAAATTCTATTTAAATGAAGAGTAAAGTTAAAATGCATCAACTAACGAACTTATTTTGGTGAAGCTGATGTTAATAAGAAAGAAATGAAAATTTTAATCTTGAAATTAAAATTCAACTTAAGTAAATGGAAGTAAATAAAATATATTGAAGTAGACAGAAATTTGAATTTAACTTGGATAAGATAAATAAATTGAACTTAAATAAAGTTTATTTGGATTAAATTAAAAGGTAAGCTGACTTTGAAATTGTGGTTCATTGTGAAATGGATGGTACCCATGACCTATTACTAAGTGGTGTGCTTAAATTTTGAAATTGTGATTATATGATGTGAATGGATTAAAAGAGAGCTATATAGGCTTTTAAGTAAATAAGTTGGTGAACTTATAAATAAGAAGTGGAAATTTTAATCGCAATGGGAAATAGTGGAATGGTATGGTGAGTCCAAACATAATCTCAAATGAAATATGAATTGAGATAAGGTAAAGTGGGATATAAAGAAGTGAATGAACTTCAGTTAGTAAACAAGTTTTGAACTTGTATTTGGAGAATTAAAATTGTGAATTTGAAATATAATTAAATCTAAAAGAATTAGCATTAAAGTAAATGGATATAAAGGTGAAATATAAATTGTTTATAATTGCATAAAGAAATTCACATACTTAAGTTATTAAGTGTTATAATTTAAAATTGTGAATATAAAATGGAAGTGAACTTAAATAAGAAATCTAAACTCTTAAATAAAAGTGAAACCGAAAATTTATTAAATGAAAGGGTTGAAGGGTGTGGCAAATTTAAAATTTGACCATAAATGAAATGCAAAGTCTAATGAAGCAAAGTGAGCACATAAATGTGGATGTTCTTAAGTTAGCAAATAAGTCTTGGACTTATGAATGGGGAACTGGAATTTGTTTTGGTACTGGAATTGAAATTTAAATTTCAGTTGAGTAACAAATAATATTGAAAGGAATTTAGATTCTATTTAAAGAGGTATAAGGAAAGGTAGGAATTTAAATTGTTAAATGAAATAATGGGAAAATGGTGATATTATAAATGGATTCAGAGTAAATTGGGAAAGTGAATTAAAAACCTAATATGGATTAGGTTATTGACTGAATTAAATCACAAATTAATGGAATTTGTATTGTAATGGATAGAATTTGATAGTCAGTCAAAATTTGATAGTCAGTCAAAATTTGAAGGGAAATAAAAATCCAATTGTGGCATGGGATTTAAATTAGTGGTAACACATATTAATGTGTGGATGAAAATGGAATTAGATTATATTGGGATAGTTGGATTGTAAATAAAATTCAAATGAGTAAAATAACTGGACGTGGTCTCTTTGTGAACAAAATAAATCTAAAATGGATTGAATAAATAAGCAAAGTGTATTAAAATTTGTAAATGGATTAGAATTGATTTGGATGAGAATCAAATGACAATATAATTTGCTTAATAAGAAGATAATGAAAATATTGTGAAAGAACTTAAGCATGCTGAATGTTAATTGTTATTAAGCTTTATAATTTTGTTTGGGATAAATTTTGTTTGGGTAATAAATTTGAATTGCAAGTAAAATGGTATTAATTAATTTCTGAGATAAATTAAAGATGTATGGGTTGTAAATAAATCCAGAATGGAATGATAAAAGGAAACTTAACTTGAATAATGGATTTGAAATATGAAATTCAAGACTTGGTTTTAAAATAATAATAAAAATAAAAATAATGATAAGAAGAATAATAATAAATGATAAAAACAAACTTAAGATACGTAATAAATTTGAAAGGTGAGAATAAGGAGTTGATTTAAAAATTGTAAGGAAATAAGAATATTGGGTTGTGAATCATTGAAAAGGAATAAGAATGCTTGGATTGTGAACCATGCAGAATTTGATAAATTAATATGAATCTAAGTGGAAGTTAATTCTAAAACGACTATAAGCTTAAGTGATGAGTTATTACATGAATAACTTGTAAATTTGTCGATTTGTAGTAAATGAAGGTAAATAATTTAAAGTGAGCAAGTAATTGGTTTTGAATAAATCAATATGGATTGGAATCTAATTTAAGAGTTGTATATAAATGCAATCTAATTAAGTGATTTTGCATATGAATGGACATAGGAATAAAAGAAATGTGAGTGCTTCAAATTGGAAATAAAAAAAATTTGATTGTAAATCAAATTAAATAGTGTTGCATATAAATGGATAGATTCACAAAGGAAATGGAGATATATCAAACTGATAAGAAAATTTGATTGTGAATCAACTAGAAATTTAAATTAAGCAAATCGATGGAAGTAATGCATACCCTACTCATTTGGGAATGAATATGAGTTGAAATAGCAAAATTTGTAGTAATTATGGATTGAAATGGCCGAACTTGTATATAAACCCTTTGTGTGAAGTAAAATGGAGCTTGGAATCAGAAAAGAAACTTTGTGCATGTTATAAAAATATGGATTTACTTATGAAATTATACAAAGTGTTGTTTGGAATGAAAATGGATATGTTGGCTTATATTTTATTGGTAATGTTGTTAAAAATGCTCATATCTTTAGAAACTAATGTGTTTGTTGAGTATAGCACAGGTGCGGGAGGCGGTTGAGAGAGTTGGAGTGAGTGTATGCATTATATTAGCTGCTTGCTATTAAAATTTGCTAAAAAGGTACGCCTACGCAAATATAATTGGGAAAATGATGTATATATTGTGTTATATTTTGGTTTTCGGCCGTGTGGGCCGATGTATATATATTTGTGTGTCCTGCGATGTCGCAGAAGCTCCTTCGTACAGGGGAGACTCTGCCAAAATTTTCCGTAAATTTTGGGAGTTAGAAATTTTTTTGGGTTTTGGGAAGAGTTAATTAACTTGGGAAGTATAAGTTAAAAATTTAAGCTTTAGTGTTAATAAAGAAAATGGGTTTGAAATTGAGCTAAAGAGTTTGGGATGTGTATATAAGTTGTAACTAGAGAAGTTGGGTTAAGGTAATGAGTATAGGAACATTCTTCTACCTTAACAAATTTCGGGGACGAAATTTTTATAAGGGGGGAGGAATGTAACATCCCGGAATTTTTAACACGGGATTTGTGAACATTTGATGCATTTTAAATGTTTACTATGGGTTTAAGATTTATTTTAAACTAAAGGAATTAGTTTAAATTATAATAACAAGTTATAATTGCTAAGGCCGGAATATAATTTGAAATGGAATAATAATAATTGAATATTGGACTGAGAGAATTTGAGGAATTGGATGTGAATGGGTATAAAAATGATGTTTAAATGTATTTTTAAGTTCAATTGGTCATAAACAATACTATTGGATTTTTGGATAAATTAAAAAGTTAATAAGTTATTAACTGAAATTTTATAATAATTTAAAAATGAATTTAATATTATTAAAAAATGCAAATAATCTGATTTTGGTCCGGAATGAGCCAAAATGATTTTTAATGTGCTTATAAATGTTATATGAACTATTGTTAAGTTAATAAAATTTTAAAAGTGGAAATTTTGAGTGATTTCGATAATTTCGAAAATCGCTGGATTTAATAAACGAGTTAAAATAGCCTTCCGGGGCACAGTCTCGGAATTCGACGAAACCAGTTTCATTGGATCCGTAATAGTTATTTATTACCGGATTTCAATTTTCGTAGCAATCAGAGTTGTCGTTTGACCCCGGCAGCTCGAAACGCATCGAAAATCGTTTTAATCGGTTTAAATTAAAATTGATCGTTTAATTCCGTAACTCGCTCATACGATCAAATTAGCTTACGAAACATGTTCCATTGTGTCCGGAACGTTGAAAAACCCTAGGAACGCCTGTCGGAACGCGTAGTTGGAGATCGTTTGCATATGTGGTTAAATTGAGAATTTTGTTGATTTAAAATATTATTAAATGACATATATATATTCACTTTATTCTCAAAACCCTAGTTTATATCAGGCCGCCGCTCTTTTACTATCTATGGCCGATATTGTCGATTCTTCTCCCCCATTTTTCTCTTTATCCTTCAATTTTCTGAAAATGTTATCAACTAGAAACTCGAAGAGGATGTAGAGGGCTTCACATCCGTGCGGGTGTGATCGAGTTTAGTGAAGCAGGGAGGTTCTGGTATGGCCGTGTTCGTTACGCGTTCGAGCGCGAGAATTGAGAAGGTGGAAGTGCCGAGCATGGCCGACGACTGGGCGTGGGTGCGGGGCGTTGTGCTCTTCGTTTTGGTAGAGGTCGATCGTCCTCTAGCTCGCCGAGATGGGTTGCGTTATTGGGTTTGGACGAGGGAGTTGGGTTCTTACGTCTTCCTGAAGCTTGCGTAGAGTTGAGAGGGAAGAGAGGAAGTCGGCCGTGTATTGGTATATAAAAAAAAATGAAATTTGTTTTAAATTATCATTCAAACTTTATTAAATCATAATTCCTTCATACGTATTCAGAATTCGACGAATTTGGTGGCATTGGAATCGCAGAGGTGAGCTCTACGCGGTGGTGCAGAGCCGGATCCATTCCGGGCAAGTAGAAATTTGGGTTAAATCGGACACCGTCCGGTTTAATTTAAATTTCGAACGCTCGCCGAAACTCAAGGTGAGTTATTCTCACTCACATCTGGATACTAGTAAAGTTAGACAGTTAGTATTGATTGTTTATTTGGATGTTTAGCTGTTTATGTTGATTATTATCAAATTGAATTGATATATATAGTTGTGCTAATATTTGTGGATGCAGGGAAAACAGGTTGGAGGGATCCAACTGGATTCCGCACAATATAGTGTTTATTTTTATAGTTGATGTTGATGCCTGTTTATATATTGTGATGGATAAATTTGGAATTAAATTGTATTGTGATATTGTGGGATAAACTACAAACCTAGAATGTTAATTATAGAGAAATTTAGAGTTTTAATTATAAAGAAATTAAATTGGGTTTCAAAAGAAATTAAGAAATTAATAAATAAGGAATTTAAGGGAATACAACATTGGAATCTGTTTGGATGGAAAACTGAAATAAAATTGTATTGGAATGTTGCTGAATAAATTATAAATCCAAAATCTAATTTAAATGGATAAATTGAATTTTAGAGAAATAAGTGATATTGTTAAATAATGAATTTAAAAGAATTAAAATTTGAAATCTATTTAGAATGGAATTGAAAAATTATAAAATCTGGAATGATTAATAAAGAGAAAGGTTATTAGTCGATAAATGGGAAAATAAAATTTATGTTATTAAAATATAAAACTAAATTAAAATAGGTTGACAGAAATCGTGAGAAGGATTTCTGTGATGTTTATGTGGAAATGAGATTTCCTGGGAAAAACCAAGTTCGAGTTTTAACCGATTTTATAAAAAGAAAGTTTTAAAAATTTAAAACTTGTTTAAATATGAGTGTTTTGGAAATTATTATTTTATAGTGATAATTTATGAATTAGCAATAGAAAATTTTATAAATACCTTAATAATTATTTTTGTAAATGGATTTGTTTAAAAGACTAGCTTTGGACTTAAGTCATTTGAAATTAGTATTTATCTTATTAAAACACCACTTTTAAATTTAGTTAAATCAAAGTTGATATCTTAATAAATGGTTTTATTGTACATATTTTGAATCTTATTTTGAGTAAGTAACTAGAAGTGAATTTACGTATTTTGAAGTATATTTTAATATAAAATGTTTTTAACTGTTTTCAAACTAAGTTGTTTTGAACTTGGTTATTTCCAATGGGAATATATGGTAAAGGATTTACCTTGTAAAGGAAGAATTTTGGGGAATTGTTTTCAAATGAGTTTTGGAAATTTGGAAATATATCTTTTAAAGATATTTGAGGCAAATAAATAATGTGGGAATTATTTATTGTGTGATGGATGCTTATGGATGTTTATGAATATAAATTGATAGTTAAATCACCGACTATCAATATTGGACAATGCGTTGATCGTTTCGAAGTGATCGGGATCGAGATTTATTTCTCGAAAACCACTTCGATCCGATTTGTACGTTTCGTGCGAAAAACGTGTTCGGAGTCGAGGATGGAGCAGTGAAGTGCAAGGGCTAATCGCTACTAATCCTAAGGATATTTCCAAAATGGATGTAGTAGGAATAGTGCCTTCGGTTCCGTTCGAACCCGGGACGGACTTGTATGGACGAATTCTTGCGAAACATCGTCAGGTGGATGATGAGCATTCTAAGTGAAAACGTTCTAAAGGTAACGCTTAGTCTCAAGCCTCATCAACCGGGAATGACTGAAAATCAGGGGATATGCAGCAAGGTTAGGTGGGTCATGCCCAAGCACGACAAGATATTTCCCCTGTCTAGATGTCCCTTATTTATCTTTCGGCTTAGTGGGTGGTTGGTCGCGCCAACCACGGGGTTTATCTTGTTCGGGACTGTTCAGTAAGGAATGGTTCCGGCCTTGTGTTGCAGGGGATGAAGGGAGTAGTCCTCGGTACGGTGATCTAGGCCCCGTACTGTGACAGGTGGTACCCCAGTGCCTAGTCATTGTTGGAAATCCATTTTCCCTACGAGCCTTGTACGAGTTTTGTTTGTATTACCCACTTTTGTGGCTAGTAACTGGAATTTAATCATGTAACAATTTCGGCTATTTTATAAGTATTTGTAAATAGACCCTATTATAATATCAGAGGATTTCTATAAAAAGTGTTTTAGCTATCGTAAGGTAAAAACCCGACATGTTTATTTGTGGCGTGGTCTTACGAGATGCTTTTGTTTTTCAAAGGATTTTTGAAACTTTAATAATCAATTTGGATGCATATTTATTATCAGATGGTATTCCAGACTGACTCGGGTGTTATTTCATTATAATGCTCGGGTCAGACCGAGTATTATATGTTCAGGTCAGGATGCTATGGAATAAGAGAGGAGCTAGAGTCCGAGACGTATTATATGTACCTATATATATACCGCTGCTGTGATTGTTGGAAGGTCTGATTTGTGATTATTGATGTATGAGATACTCTGATGATACGATGTATAAAACAGTAATAGATTTCATTTTGTGTAAAGTTCTATATTTACTATTATATTTTATTCCGCTGCGACTGTGAGATTCTGGTATTGTTTAGTTTCTTCTTTTTTTATCTCTTCTTCTTTAACCCTAATGGTTCGTAATTCTGTGCCACTTGAGTTAATAGAGGTAGAATAGTGTTGATTCAAGGGGTACGGATTTGCGGGCTGTTACAGATATCCACATGTTTTTAAAAGTGACGCTCACTATTTGGTTTAGCCGGGAAAGGACCTTTGTGTCGTATAACCCATTTCGAATATATGATTCGACGTTATGGATAGCATTTGAAGACCGGTGTTGAAGGCCGGGTATTTACGAGAGCGATAGGATGACCTGTCTAATGACTCTGCACCGAGTTGCTCCGGTATAGAGTTCTCCATATGTGATGGGGAATCCGATCAAGATTGTGGATATCCAGATTGTAAGGACTTCTTTGGAAGTGCCTTCGGTTCTGTTCGAACCTAGAACAGACTTGTATGGATTGTATGTCCAACATTACAAATTGAGATATAAAGCAGATTTCTTTCAAATACATTTCCGTTGGTGGCGGAGAATTTATTCTCTTAGCTTAACACCCTTAGAGGTTATGTAGTTGAAGGTTATCAGTGATATATTCCCAATTTGGTAAAGTGGCATGCTGAGTGTTGTTGATCATTTGTTGATCGAAGCATGGCTTTGTCAAAAGCGTAGCTTTGTGGATGAGACTTCGTCGAGCCTCACACCCCGAAATGGTCGAAATAGGAAAGATGCAGCAAGGTTATTGGGGGTAGCACCCTTTAGGGTATGTGCATTTCCTTCTGGATAGAAGTGGTATCATGGTATGGAGCCCAGATACTTATCTTATGTTGATATCGCAGATATATATATGTATTACTTTGTGATTTGCTGTTGGGGTCCCGGTTAAAGGTTGGTTACAACCGGGAGATGGCATACTCGTGTCAGTAGTTACCCAGTTAGGGGTAACCCGGCATTGTGTTGGCAGAGATCAGGTTAGGTTCTCGGGTCTTCCCTCCAGAGGCATACCCATGTGGCCCAGGAAGTTCCTTAGCCTGAACATTTGTTGGAAATCCAAAGAAACAATACGAGCCCTATGATTTCAAATTGTATAACCTGTCACCTCACGTGACAGCTATAGTAGGCATAGTATAATGGTACCTATGCTGGCTAAGATTTATATTATATTTTCGAAATGATTTCCCACACTATGCACTAGTAATAATATCAAATAAATTTTCTCGTACCAAGCATGTTTGACTATCATAAGAAGAAATCTCCTCCAATTCTACGTTTGCATTGTGTGTGTGGCGGGAGGTCTTATGGTAGTCCCATTTTTAAAAGCATACCGGAAATTCTTTTATAAATCTAGTTCTTTGAAAGTAACTGTTGTTTTGTTTACTCATACCAGTCCCATGACTAATCCGGAGTTTATTGTTTTCTTTCCTAAACTCTGGGTGCCCATTATTTCCACACAGGCAGCCAAGTAGCAGGTTTCGTATTTGGAGTAAGCTGTATTTTGGAGCTCTTATGTTGGAGATATCTTGGGAGCTTTTGGAGATTTCAGGTGTTTAGCTTTTGGGAGTTCGTTATCACATCTCTCATTTGAGGACTTTTGGATATATGATCACCGTTGTATTATCATGATGTTGTATTTGGAGTTGTGGTGTATGTATTATATACTCTGTTGTAGTATGGATGTTATGTTGATGTTATAACTATGACGATATTTATGATATTGATTCTGTTCCACTGTTTTATATTCATCTAATTGTTTTTATAAGCTCCGGCGATGCGAATTTGATGTCGTTTGTCGGACATCGAGTTCGGGTCATCACAAGAATGGTTTAACTGTTGGTGGAGTAGCACGGTTGCAATGGTGAAGGAGACGGGAAATGAAGTGGTGTTTATGTGAGGACTATTAATGTTTGGAACTGCAGTTGAATGGTGAAGTGGTAGGGTGATCGAGGTGAGTAATGGTGGTCAGTTGAAATGGTAGTAGGGGTGAGTTGTGAAGATGATGGTTTTGTGAATGGCAATTTTGAATATGGTGGCAGAGGTAAGAATAAATGGTGGCAGAAGTTTGTTGTTGTGGGAATTCGTTGATGACGATGAAGGTACGAGAGGTTGGTCTGAGAGGTTGGTTGAGGAAAATTGTAGTGGAGGATATGCAGGCTGTTAGAAGTGATATACAGTAGTGGTGGTCATCAATGATTGAAATGATGGCAAGTTGAATTATGGTAGTAATGGTTTGGTCGAGCAGCCAAATGAGGTAGTGGATGATTTGTTATATGTGATGGAGATGACAGTGAAGGTGGAGTTGTTGTATAAGAGGAGGAGCAGGGAAGTTTGAATGTGGATGTTGGTTGTGTATAAGCAAATGGCAGAGGTTAATAATGAGTTGTTTGTGAGATGGAAGTGGGAAGCTGTGAAGTTCATATGAAGGATGGTACAGGGAAGGATATTGAATGGGTTGAGGAGTGTGTGTAGGGGCAAGAAGCAAGTAGATTTTCACTGTATATTCACAGTAAACAGTGCACAGGAATGTGCAATGTAAAGTTTTTTTTCTTAAAAACAATGTAAATAAAAATGTAAAACGTAAATGAAATAGAAATTTTTTAAGAATTTTTGTATGCTTCTTTTTTTTAATAAAATGCAAACAAACGCACAAAACAACCACACAAGAAAACCAAATGAAAATAATCCGAAGAATAGAAAATCAAAATCGAAACAACTCCCCAGCAACAGCGCCAAAAACTTGTTTGTCGACAGCGGAAATTCTATCGGTTTAGAAAACCGTCGAACGAATTTAAATTAAAAATAACCGCAAGCGCACGGTGTACGAATGTAGCATGTGGCGAATACGGGTCGATCCACAGGGAATTGATGATTCTAAAATTCTACTCAATCAAATTAACCAAAGTTTAAAGAGTGATTAAATAAATAAATAAAATGACAAAAGAAAATAGATAAAAATATGAGAGTGTTAAGACAATTTAGAGATAAATCCACTCTCTAGATCATATAATTCAACAATTAATGAAATTATGATCTCTTGTTTGGTCATAAGTGAGTTTAAATGATGTGTTTATAATAAGTATGGCTCATTTGTGCTATTAATTAGCTCAACATAGGCCATCAAACTATAACACAACCTTTTAACCACTTACTAACTCTCATGAAAATGACAACAAAGTTGCAAATGGAATCTATTTTAATTATGGTCTATTAACTATTAATTAGAAATATAGACCATCAAATTTTAATTTCAAATCACTTTCTTTTGCCATAATCATATTTTGATGAAGAGGCATTTGTGTTAGTGATTATTTAAGCATAGCCTATTTGGTGTCAACAATATAGGCTATCAAATTCAAAACAAAAACAACAAATTAAACCACTTCAAGCATTGTCATTAAGCACAAAAAGAGAGCTATAATTATCAAAATGTTGAAGCTACATGATTAGAGGCTTCATTACCCCTAAATTGAAGGGATTAGCCTATCATATTTGTTATCAAAACAACAAATATAGCTTGCAACATGAAAGAAAAAGAAAAGGAAAAGAGAGCAAAGTGAAATGAAAAACTAATCTACTTGCATGAAATAAGAGAGATCTACACTTCTTGCATAAAAGGAAATGAAGACGTAATTAAAAAGAAACAATGATTAACATTGCATAAAATAAAAATAAAATTACATAAAATAAAAAATGGCTAAGTAGCCATGAAAAGAGAAAGAGAAGCTTTCTTTTGTTTTGAGCCTACAACTAATGAAGAGGAAGACTAAGTAAGAGAGTGGGTTACATGAAACATAAGGGGTTATTTATACATGCATGAAATCCTAATCCATAATTTGGGGAATGACCAAACTACCCTTGAGAAAGTATGGAGGCCAAGTAATCATTAGCTTCTAATAATCATTATTTAAGTGTACATGAAGCCATTAATTTCATAAGCATGTGCATTAGCCTCTAATTTGTGCATTAAGGTGGTGGGTAGGTGGGGTCCTCCATGATCTTCACTTTGAATTATTTCCATCTTCATTCCTTTATATTCTTTGTGCATGCATATTCCTTCATGAAACCACTCCTATTTGAGACCAAATTCCTACAAAAATATATATAAATTTCCAACTAATTTTTTCTCAAAGAAATATATGCACAACCGTTTTGCCCCTATATGAAGATGGATATGTGACAATTTGGAATTAATTTGGATATTGGTTAAAACAAGTTAAAATACCCAATATGATCATTTATTTAATTTAAAAAGAATAAATATGCTGGTAAAAATATGCACATTTTCGTGCACATCAGTGTTAACGCTGAAAATCGAACGCTAACACCCCGGTGTAGATTGAGTTTGAGTGAAAGCACCAACCGTGAACACGAGAGCTAAAACAAGTAGAAAATTCACAGAGAAAGCAGAAAAGACAACAGTTTTTATAGTGGTTCGGCTTCAGGTAAGCCTACGTCCACTTCAATCCTCTTTATTACTGAATCAATTACAACTTTACAACAATCTTCAATTACAATTCTGATGAGACAAACAACTAGAACTTTGATGCAGAAGAATTCTTTAAATCCATGTTGATTGCATTAGATTTCCTCTCGAAGTTAGTTGAGATGCCTTTCGTATTTGAAGTGTTGAGTGAGTCGAGAATTCAGCAGAGTATCGGTGCTTAAAGAGATCAGCCAAAAAAGTCCCCTTCATGTTTGAGGTAGGTTGGTATTTATAGGAAAATTTTCCCCTTGGGTCGTAAGTCGCGACCGACCTATGGCAGATCGTGGCCGACTTATCTGGCCATCCCCATGGTTTCACATAGGTCCGTTTGTATAAGTCCCAGGTCGCCCCCGAGTCAACACAACCTTGTATCAGTAGTACGGCATCGGGCTTACATTTAGTAGCTTTAGGTCGTGGACGACTCAAGCTAGGCCGTGAGTCGTGAACGAGTTAACTGGAAAGTCGCAAGTCACGGCTTAACTGGTAAGTCCTGGATTGTGTACGAGTTAAGAGGCCACTGTGCCAAGTAGCTGCATTGAACTTGTCTTCCTTTGCTTGGGTCGTGAACGACTTAACATAAGTCATAGGTCGGTTGCGACTTTGGTATAGTTCATGATCTTGTCCCTGTCCTGGGCAGTTAGAGCGGCAAACTCTCTGGATAGTTAGGTCGGCTTACATCTTAGGTCGGTAGCTATCTTAGTTCGGCATCCTATTTTAGGCAGTTGGGTCGGCGTTCTTGTTAAGCATTAGGTCGGTATCCCTCTTAGGCCTTAGGTCGGTATCCCTTTGAGGCCTTAGGTCGGTAACTCCATGAGTCGCTTACTAGTTAAGTCGCTGCTCCCCTTAAGTCGCTCAAATCTCTTAAACTGTTAAGTCGTTAAGCCCTTAAGTCGTCCAACTCTCTGATTCGCTGAGAATCTTAAGCCGTTAGGTCGTCCCGCTTCTCTAGGTCGTAAACCTTTATGTCATTAGATCGTTCCATGAACCTAAGCTGTTAGGTCGTCCATCTTTAGGTCGCTGGAAAAGAGGAATTAACACTTGCCCCTCGAAGTACACGCCTAGGTCGTAGGTCGTGTGCTTCGACCAAACTTAACTAAGTCACGGGCGACCTAAGAGATGGCTTAATCTGCACATCTATTTGCTTCTGCCCTATATAAGCGTTAGCTCGTTTTTTCCTCCTCATCAACTGCTCCCATATCCTTTTCTGCCACTAGAGACTTTTCGAGTTCCCAAAGGCGAATCTAAGTTAATCTATCAACAATCCATCTTACTATTATACCACGTAAGTGAATTTGGTCCCTTATTCAATCGCGACTATTACTGAAACATGAACCTTTACCTTCTGACCCCAAATCACCTTTGCACGCCTTGCCTGGCTCTCGAGTTAAGTTGCGATTGATTTTAATCGTTATTGGCAATGTCTTCATTGCGATTCATAGGATTATAGCATTGTGCTAGGTTTATGGTAGCTCTGTGGTGATTTGGATCAGTTTTTGGGTTTTTCTTGAGAAGATGGTGGATTCTGTTGTCAATGGAAGATAACGGGTTATCGGGTTGGAGAGGAATTAGTGGATTAAGAAGATAACCTGAGATCGCTGGAAAATGCCAGAGACGACCTAAGGATTCTGAAAGTGGACGACCTAAAAATTCTTGCAACCCAACAGATACTGAACGACCTTCAGATTCATGACCTAAACTCCTACAGCACCACTCTTGCGACCTAACTTTTAGGTCATGTGAGCGACCTAGCCTTTAGGTCATTAACATGGCTTTCCCTTTAGGTCGCGAACGACTTAACCTTTGGGTCGTGAACGGCCTAGCACTTGGATGATTTTTCACTGCCGAACTGTTTCCCTCAGTCTAAGCCAATTTCATCTCATCCTGTTAGGTTGTGCACGACTTAGGACTTACAGAACTTTTGGACTGTGACTTCATGGCTTGAACAAAACTTGAAAACTTTGAGATGTTGATAGAACTTGATTGTACTTCCAACTCGAACTTTGAACTGCCGAAATAACTTGCACGACTTTGCTATGCTTTCCTAACAGATTATGCCAAATTTGATGCTAATAACCTGTTAAATACAACATTTGCAGAAAACTAGGGCGAATACACTGCCATTGATTGCCCATATCAAATGACAGATTAGTCGATAAAGGATAATTAACTTAAAGAAATTGTATGAAATGCTGTGAATCAACAAACTCAAGTGAAGTATTAAAACAATGTCAACCGACTAAAGTCGATTTGTTTGTGCTAATATTACACTTTTATTTGGACTTAATGCGACAAGTCTTTAAATTTTTCCATTGACATATGTTTAATTTCAATTACATTCGCTTGTTACTTTGTCAGCTTTACACAGCACTTCACACATTTAGGAAACGTGCACCTTCATGTTTGAATATCCAGTTTTTTGTGTAGAATGACTTCCCACCAAGAAGAAGAAGTGGAAGCTCAAGCGGAAGAGACCTTTCAGATAGCTGTTCCTATAGAGAATCCTCCAGATAGGACTTCGACTATCCTTACTCCGAGAGCGTTTATTCAGCTACGTACTCAATTTGGTTTTTCTGAAAATGATGCCCTACTTCCCGGGCCAAATGATACTGCCGACAGTCCTCCCCATGGTTTTGTCGCAATCAATCGTCAAATGTGCCTAAGCGGGGCGATTCCTCCTTTTAACGACTTCCTTCGAACCCTTCTCCTTCGGTGTACAATTTCTCCGTTCCAACTTCATCCTAATGGCTATGCCATCTTGATGGGGTTGTGTGTCTTGTTCAGGAGAACTTTTGATCGCTTGCCAAGTTTTGAAGAAATTCGCTACTTATGCTCGTTTGCAAAGAGTAAAGACCATCCTTCCCTTATTATTGTGAGAAGTGCTAGAAACCGCAAGCTTATTTCTAATCTTACCGAAAGTGTTCATGGATTTTTGAACCAGTTTTTCTTTGCTCGCTGCCCCCCAGGGTTTTATACCATCTGGAGAGTAGGAAGTAAGATTACCTGTATCTATTTTCTCCATTTTCAAACTCTTTCGAGATCCGAACTACCAATTGCTAATTTCATTCTTTGCTCTTTTCAGCACTTCCTCTCCCCTCTAGAGATCCAAGCCATAAGCAAATTTTTGAAAGATTGAGTGCCGTGGCCGCAGAAGAGAGAAGTATAAAATTTTTGTTGAGGGATGAACTTTTGCATCAGTATGGGCTTTTACACGTTTCTCGTTCTACACATCCCCGTGAGGTCGCAGACTCCCCGGCTAAAGCATTAGATGCCCCAATCTCTTCTGACGCACCCATACCAAAAGAACTTGCCCCTGAGGCTTCTCTAGTGAAGTGCTCTACTACTGTCGATGTTGCGTGGTCGTCTGGCAAATCTGCACTTGCCCCAGTCATTGAGGAAGAAGAGCCTCAGGGATCTCCCCAACGTCCACAGAAGTCTGGCGAAGAAGCCGGGAAAACAAGCCCTGTCAGGCAGAGCGGGGACGACACTTTCGAAGGGTTGAGAGACCTCTTTGCCACCTCACAGGAGATCTTTAAAGACGACCCTGTCACTACTAGGGTTTCTTCTTCAGTAGTGGAAGCAACTTCTTCTTTGCAACAAGCTCCGTCGACCCAAGAGTTGACGTTAACTACTACCCCCACGATTACTCCGCAATCAAAGAGTGGTTCGTAGTTTGATGCGCGTAGCTTGCACATCACGCACACTTAGAGTCTTTCGGCACTTTTATACTCCTAACTCTTTGTTCTTTGAAGATTCTAAAGTTATGCTTCTTTTCTCTAAAAACTTTTAAGGCTTATTTTTTTCTATTTCAGATTCTCCGATGGGACGCAGCGGCTCTTACTATGACGACTTTCAGCGCTACGGGAGGCGTAGTCAATATGATTATAGGCGCTACCTTCCCGTACACAGAGAAACTGATGAAGAGAGAGCCGCCCGAAAGGATCAGGAGAGGAGGGCTCAAGAAGAGCGTTATGAGAGAAAAGAAAGGGAGGAGCATCATGATTCTTCCCAGAGAGGTGACGACTCTCACAAGAGAAAGTCGCATGATGATCGGGAAAAAAGCCATACGGTTGAGGACCCAAGCAAGCGTGCCCGGCACGGTGAGAAGCATGCATCTACAACTCCTGAAAAGGCCACTACCCCTGTCTCACTTGACATTCCTTCTGGCTCTCCTGCTCTTGGGAAGACAGACATTCAAGCAATAGTTAACAGGCCTAAATTTCAAATTGGACCAGGCCCAGCCACTCTGCAAAGCCGGTTTCCACAGTGGTGCCTAAAGGGAGTGCGGTTCGATTTTGACTTGGTCCCTATTGATAAGCCCGCCATGCTGCGAAATCTCGATGCCGTCAGACTTGATATTGAAAGAATGTCGAACTGGCAAAAGCTTGTTGACGAGCTTCAAAGGGTAAACCGTGCGAATCTCGAGGCCATGCTTACTATGGAAAATGAAAAAGCTGAATGGCAGAAGGTTCTTGAGCAGCATGATACCGAGATGAGGAGCATTACTACTTATAATGAAGAGCTTGAAGCGAAGGTCGAGAAGCTTAAAGAAGAACTCGCCACTTCTTCTACTTCCTACACTCAAAAAGAAGAAGTGCTTCAGAAACAAGTGAGAGATGCTCATGCCGGCCAAAGAGACGCCGAAGACAGGCTCGAAGTGCAAAAAAGAATCAATGAGGGCTATATTGCTGATATTGCAGAGCTTCGGAAGAAAACCGACTCTCAAGAGGCGGAGATCGAAATGCTTAATATTCAACTCTCCAAAGCTGAAAGAGAGCGTGATGAGGCCGTTGCCGGTAAAATTGCAGCTGAAGAATCTCATGAGGCAACGAAGACCAGCATCAGCTCGACATTATTTGACTTCTACCTGCATAGCGTCTTGGGGCGCGGTAACCTCGCCTTCCTAGGTCCCAAATATGAAATTACTCTGGCTGAAGTGTGGGAGGCCGCACTTGACATGCTTGGTGGTAAAGGTTGTGGCTATGCCGAATCAGCTCTTGAGGAGCATTACTTAGATGACGACGCTCGCGCCGCTCTCGCCAAGGGAAAAGAACAACTTGCAAAATTAAGAGCCGAGATAGCCGAAGGGGAACGTTTAGGAAAAACTACTGCAACTATTCCAGTCCAGCCTTCACCTTCAGCCGAAATCGACATTGTCGGCTCCAGTTCTCATTCTCCATCCCTGGTCAAAGTTACAACTGAGATTACAAGTACACACGGTGGAGATGAAGGCGAAGAGAGCGCCGAAGCACAGGCTTATGAGGTTGACATCAGGAAGCCGACTTCTCCAGGTAACTCTACTGTTAATCTTGCCCAAGTAGACTGCTCATTTGCTTCTCATGAGTTCGATGAGCTTCTCGACTATTTCCTGAACCTCAATGAGCCTTTATCTCCTCTCTTTACTGACTTTAACTTCTTTTCTTCCGTAGAGAAAGTGTCAAGCATCGTTCAGACTCCCCCTCCTCCAATTATTCCTCCTCCGCTTCTCCAGGTCACTCCTCCATCCGCCTCTCAACCCGGGTCGCAAGAGGAGCAAATAGAGGCTCTTCATGGCTTAGATGATCCTGTTGCTTCTCAAGAACACGGGGGAGAAGGGCTTGGAGAAGGCAATGAGTCTCCGGAGCGAACCACTTCTAATAACATAAAATTATCTGCTCTTGTTACTCCGGAAAGTGAGTCTTCTTCAAGGAGAAGATGGAAGCGTGTCACTTCCAAGAAGAGAAGGAAAGACATTCTTGTTTCTGAAGAGGAAACGAAAGTTGATCCGGCAGTAACCCTCTCTCCTTCATCCCCGACTCTCCCAAGCCGTCCTGAAAAGCTGCCTATTAGGTCAGGTGAAGGCTCTAAGGGTGGTGGCAGGAAGAAGTAAGGGGTCCTGCCTCGATTTATTTTTACTTTTTGCTTTTTGCATGTACTGGCCGGAGATTGTGCGGGTACCGGCCTCCGCTTTTCTTTTTTCTTTTTATTTTGAAACCTGTACCTGTACAAAATTTTGACAGTATTGAATGAATAAAATGATTCTTTTTGTTTGTACAAACTTCTGTCTGTATTTGAGAATGCATTTACTATTCATTTTTGTACAAGTTTCTTTATATGATATTGCAGTGAGCTTGTGGTATGTTGTTCGAGCATAATTTTTACCAATGTAGTTATGTAGTTATACCATGTTGCCCCTATACCATAAGCTCGTTGCAATATTTTATACTTTGAGGGGACTTGTACTCTTATTTTCTGGAGAATAATTATTCCATATTTGAAGGAATATTATTCTGCTAAAAATAGAGTACAACTCGCTCCATATGAGTTTCTACGCTTCAACCTTCGAAGATATCACTTTTCCTTTTGTGCATACACACATTTTTACCAAGTGAATTCTCCTATGCGGTAAAGCGGGCCTCTGAAGGGCACTTTAACTTCTTTTTTGAGGAAGAGTATTTTCAAGAATAAATGAACCAGTCTTCCTTTGAAAGCTAAAGTGTGCCTTTGAAGAGGGTTTCTTTTTTTTTATATTGCACCTCGGTGGAGGGCTTTCTGATCTTTGCTTTGCGTTTCTGATGAAATGCTTCTTTGAACAGTTATACCTCTGAGGAGAGCTTTTTCACGTTTCAACACTTGGAAGTTTTATTTCAATCTCGGTGAAACGTGTGCCTCCGAAGAGTTGTGCCTCCAAGGAGGGCTTTCCACGTTTCAACACTTGGAAGTTTTATTTCAATCTCGGTGAAACGTGTGCCTCCGAAGAGGTCTTTCTGTTTGATTGCGCCTCTGGGAAGAGGTTTTTTTTTTATTGTGCCCCTGGGAAGGGGTCTTTTTGTTTGATTGTGCCCCTGGGATGGGGTCTTTTTGTTTGATTGTGCCTCTGGGAAGGGGTCTTTTTGTTTCTGACCCTTGGGAGAGGCTTTTATTTTTCCCTGTTCACTGGGAAGCGGGCCTCCGAAGATGGCTTTTCACATTTCGACTCACGGGAGTGTATCGCCGATCACGGTGAAATGTGTGCCTCTGAGTAGGGTTTTTGCCTGGAAGTTTGGAGTTTCTTTCTCTCGGTTGGACGGATTCACGGGAGTGTATCGACCGATCAGTCCGCAACTTTGTATCGAGAAAGATCTCTCTTTTTCTGGTTTAGCCCGCTCGAGGTCTTTTAGCATTTCAACTGTGGTGAAATGGGCCTCCGAAGAGGGCTTTTCACGTTTCAACACTTGGAAGTTTTATTCAATCTTGGTGAAACGTGTGCCTCTGAGTAGGGCTTTTGCCTGTAAGTTTGGAGTTTCTTTCTCTCGGTTGGACGGATTCACGGGAGTGTATCGACCGATCAATCCGCAACTTTGTATTGAGAAAGATCTCTCTTTTTCTTGTTAAGCCCGCTCGAGGTCTTTATCCTCCGAAAAGTTGTGCCTCTGAAGAGGGCTTGTGCCTCCGAAGAGTTGTGCCTCTGAAGAGGGCTTATGCCTCCGAAGAGGTCTTTTGCTGTTTGATGCTTGCTCGCCCATGTCTCTTTGCCATCTATTCATGTTGGCAATCCCCGTTGTCTTTTGCAAGTGTCATCCCTTTTTAGTTGCCAATAATTTCCCTAATCCAAAGAAATATACTTCATAGTTAAGCGAGTTGGTGGTGGTAGACACAGGCTATTTAACTGGTTGTTTGTTTGTACAAACATTTGCAGTTAGTTAGAAATGGTCCACCTTCATCCACATCGCTAACTTTTGTTCGAAGCACTTCTTTTGTAGGATTTGAGTATGGAAATTTTGAATGGTTTAGCATTGCTTGCTGAGCGATGTCGGAGATCGCTTGGTCTTGCGATGGGTAAGCTTTGTTTTTATGGCCTGCATTATTAAATTGACATTTTAGTAACACAGTTAACGTTATATGTCGAAATAAAACAAAGCAGTTTATAATAGTAGAGAACACAAGATTTATAGTGGTTCAGCCAAAAACTGGGCCTACATCCACTTTATAGCTTTTCATTATTCACTTGCTTTACAATTGCTTTCAATACAAGAATCATATATTCATAGTTCTTTTAAAACATTTCAGCAAAGCTTTCAAGTAAAATAGGGACGCACATGATTGCTGTTCCAAGCTCTTGGGATTGGTTCTCCTTCGACAGTTGTGAGTTTGAATGTGCCATTAAGAAGTTTCGCGCTTATAACATATGGCCCTTCCCAGTTTGGCCCAAACACACCTATGGCTGTCATAATTCTCTTCAGGACTAGGTCCCCAACTTCAAAGCTGCGCTGACGAACTTTGGAATTGAAGTGCCTGGCTATTCTTTGCTGGTGAGCTGCAATTCTAAGCCTAGCCTCTTCTCTTCTTTCATCAAGGAGGTCAAGTGCTTCCAATTGCAATTTTTCATTTTCATCTTGATCAAAATGGATTCTTCTATGTGAGGGAACTTCAATTTCCACTGGAATCATCGCTTCTGATCCGTATGCCAATGAAAATGGAGTATGCCCAGTCGTAGTTTTGTGGGTGGTTCTGTATGCCCATAGTGCAAGCGGTAACTTATCGACCCAAACACCTTTTGCTTTTTCCAGCTGCTTTTTGATGGTTGATTTGATGATTTTGTTTACTGCTTCCACTTGCCCGTTTGCCTGCGGATGAGCCACTGCTGAGAAGCTTTTTCGGATCTTGAATCGTTTGCAGAAATCTTGGAACTCCTCACTTTCAAACTGAGTACCATTGTCTGTGATTATCTTCTGAGGCACACCATACCTGCAAATGATATTTTTAGTCATAAAACTTATCATTTTCTTAGAGGTAATAATAGCCAATGGTTCGGCTTCAGCCCATTTAGTGAAGTAATCAACAGCAACGATAGCATATTTAATCCCCGATTTGGCAGTCGGCAAAGGCCCAATGAGATCTATTCCCCAGATAGCAAACGGCCATGGACTGACCATTTGTGTTAGCTCAGTGGAAGGCGCTCTAGGAATTTTAGCGAATCTCGGGCATTTATCACACTTTCGGGAATAGTCGGCAACATCCTGATTAATTTCTGGCCAAAAGTATCCATAACGGAGGATTTTCTTTGCTAAAGTTTGACCACCTGTATAATCCTCACATTCCCCTCCGTGTACTTCAGTCAGAATTGTCTTAGCTTCTTCCTTTGTCACACATCGGAGTAATGGCATTGAAAATCCTCTTCTGTACAAACGACCATCTTGAGCTATATATCTGGAGGCTTTCCTCATCAGCTTCTGTCGTTCCTTTGAACTTTCTGGCAAAGAACCATTGAGTAAATATCCAAGTATCGGAGTCATCCCTGATTCTTGTTCTTGGGATACATTCATAATCCAATCAACATCCATTTCATCTGTGCTTGGAGCTGACAAGACTTCGACGGGAACTAATCCCAATAGTTGAGCTTCACCAGTACTCGAATACTTTGCGAGAGAACCCGCCTTCATGTTCTCTTCTCGGGGTATATGGTTTATTGAATAACGGTCAAAATCTTGAAGGAGCTCCCAGGCTTTTGATAAATAGGCGGGTAGATTCCCTCCTTTAGCTTGAAATTCCTTCCTGACTTGGCAAACAATAAGTTGAGAATCACTAAAGATCTGCAATGCCTTGATATTTAGTTCTTTAGCGATCCTTAAACCAGCGATGAGAGCTTCATATTCGGCTTCATTGTTTGTCGAAGGGAATTCTAGTCTCAGTGCATAACATAGCGATCGCCCTTCTGGGGTTTCAAGGACAACCCCTGCTCCGGAACAGTAATCATTCCTTGCGCCATCGACATACAATTTCCATTGGATTGGGACGCTATCAGTGACTTCTTCCTCACTATCACCCTTATCCGTACATTCTGCGATGAAATCTGCCAAAGCTTGACCATTGATTGCTTTTCAGGGATGGTAAGTGATGTCATATTGGCTGAGTTCAATATTCCATTTCAAAAGACGGCCCGAAGTCTCAGGACGGAATAGGAATAGCTTTAGAGGTTGATCAGTGAGGACTTTGATGGGATGAGCTTGGAAATACGGCCTCAATTTTCTTGATGCGATCAACAAACAATAGGCGAGCTTTTCCAACCTTGAATAGTTCAACTTTGCCCCAGTGAATCTAATAGACTGGGCGCTGAATCCTTGCGTCTTCCCATACCAACACTGCACTGAGAGCATGAGACGAAATTGCCAAATATATGAAGAGATCTTCACCACTGTCAGGCTTTGAAAGTATTGGAGGCACTTTCATATGACGAACCAACTCATCAAATGCTTTCTGACATTCAGGGGTCCACTCGAAGTTTTTTCTTCCTTTCTTCAGAGCATCAAAGAATGGAATGCATTTGTCAGTATCTTTGGAAATGAACCGACTCAAGGCAGCAACCTTTCCATTGAGACTTTGCAATTCCTTCTTCGTTCTAGGAGCCTTGACCTCTCTCAGGGCAGTGATCTGAGCTGGATTAGCTTCAATGCCCCTAGCGCTCACAATGAAACCCAAAAACTTTCCGGACTCCACACCAAATGAACATTTAAAGGGATTAAGCTTCATTCTGTACTTTTGGAGTACTGCGAACATCTCTGCTAAGTGATCCATGTGGTCCACTACTTTCTTAGACTTTACTAGCATGTCATCAACATAAACTTCCATTGTCTTGCCAATCTGTGGTTTAAACATGGCATTAACAAGCCTTTGGTAAGTTGCCCCTGCATTCTTGAGTCCGAAAGGCATGACCTTGTAGCAGTATAGTCCAACGTCGGTGATGAAGCTTATATCCTCTTGATCTGGCTCATGCATCATAATCTGGTTATATCCGGAGTATGCGTCCATAAAAGATAACAATTCATGCCCTGCCGTCCCATCCACCAACTGATCGATCCTGAGCAGCGGGAAACAGTCTTTGGGGTTGGCTTTGTTCAAATCTGAAAAGTCAATGCATACTCTCCACTTTCCGTTAGCCTTTTTCACCAGCACTGGATTTGATACCCAATTTGGATAAGTAGATTCTCTGATGAAACCGTTCTCCATGAGCCGATCCACTTCTTCCTTTAACGCTGCCGTTCTCTCAGGACCCTAGGTTCTTCTCTTCTATTTCACAGGTGTAAACTTTGGATCAATGTTCAGAGTGTGTACTGCAATCTCTGGGGATATTCCACACATGTCAGCATGAGTCCAAGCGAATACATCCAAATTAGCCTTCAAAAATGAAATCATAACATCCTGAACTGTTGTGTTGAGTTGTGAACCCACATTAAGCACTTTTTTTGGGTCCTTTGGGTCAACGGGAACCGGCAGTGTTACCTCTACCGGTACTACCCTATTCTCCCCTGCACTGGCTTTCCTTGGATCCATCTCTCTTCGTGCGCCACTACATTCGCCAGTGCAGGGTCCACCCTGTAATTGCTACAAGGTTGGTTCTTTGATGTGGACTGGAGCCGCCGCACCTTTTCCCATTTCTCTTTTCCTTGATTCTCGCAACTCTGCAAAGTAACATTCTCGCCCCGCATCTTGGTCTCCCTTAATCACACCAACTCCGTTATCTGTGGGGAATTTTAGAGCCAGACACCATGGGGCAAGAACAGCTTTGAACGCAGCAAGAGTTGGTCGGCCTAAAAAGGCATTATAGGCAGAGAATTCTTCAACAATTATAAAGGTTTGCTTTCGAGCCACCTTCCTCAATCCCTTTCCAAGTTCTACAAACAAATCTATGGTCCCAATCGGCTGTTTGGGTTCTCCAGCAAACCCAGCAATCTTAAGTGATGAAGCTTGAACATCAGCCATTGGAATTTTCATTTGATCAAAGGTCTTCTTGAAGAGGATGTTGCATGAAGCTCCGCAATCAACAAGAACTCTTCTCACAGTAGCCGGCCCAATACCAGCGGATATGACCAGAGGATCTATGGTAGGAGCCTCGATACCCAAAGAATCTCTGGCACTGAATACAATATCATATGTGGAAGTCTTTTGTTGCTTTAAAGGCGCATCATTCTCTAAAACAAAAACATTCTCTTCAGCCGGTACATGCCTCAAGGCCCGGGCATACCTTCCCATCTCGCCCCAGCTTTTGCCTGCTGGGTGAGGTCCTCCAGTAATTATATTGATAACAGGTCTTTCTGATTCATGTTCTACGGCCTTCTCACTCGAGCCAGGACGGTGAGCGGGAACTTGTTGTCCTGGAGTTGACGAGGTTGGGGCATTTCTATTTCTTTTCACATACTGCTAGAGTTTGTTTTCCTTCAAGAGTTGTTCAATTACCTCTTTCAACTGGCGGCATTCGTTGGTGTCATGGCCGGGCTGGTGGTGGAACCGGCAGAACCTTTCACTTTTTTCCATCTTAATCCCAACTCTCATTTTAGGTGATGTCGGATAATTGACATCATCTTTGGTCGCAAAGAAGATGTTTTCAGGGGTATCGGTCAAGGGCGTGAAATTGAAAGAACGGCCTTTCTTAGCGTCTCCCTGTTTCTTTCCACCATCATTTCCCCTTTTTTGAGTGTTAGGTTCTTTCTTGTTCGAAGGAGCACCATTGTTCCCAGCTTCTACTGATACCACCTTAGTCGGTGTTTGGAGGCTCTCCAAGCGCATGAATTCATCCGCTTTCTTGTAGAATTTGTCAAGCGAGTTTGGTTCTTTCATTTTCAACCATTTTCCAAACTCACTCGATTTGTCAATCGCCCTCATCAAGTATGTTAGGACCATGCGTGGCTCAGCATTATCTACCTCGGCCAATGCTATGTTAAAACGATTTAAAAATGATCTGATTAATTCTCCCGGATTTTGCTCTAGACTTGACAGTGACATTATATCCTTCGCTTTAGAAGCGTACAATCAAAATTGCTCCTTGAATTTCCTGGTCAAATCGGAGAATTGATCAATGGACCTGACTGGCAGCTTTGTAAACCACAATAGAGCCACACCTTCGAGATATACCGGGAAATATCGACATTTAATTTCATCAGACGCCCTGGCACTAGTCATATGCCAGTCGTACTTATACAGAAACTCGTTAGGATCACCCGTCCCCTTGTAAGCCGGAATAGTAGGGGGAACGAATTTCCTTGGGAACTCTGCCTTCAAGATCTTTTCAGTAAATGGAGTTTTGCTTGGAGCAAAACCCCACTCTTTCTCATCTTCATCTCTTCGCATATTTTCCTTCATGGTTTGACGAACCATACCCGAAAAATACTCTTCATCGTTTAGAGGCTCTGGAGGGCACACATCAGCCACTCTCTCTGAATTCTGTCTTGACAATCGTTCACGGAGGGTCGGTTGTGGCCCTGATCCTCCAGCTTGAGGAGGAGTCCTTTCTACAGGGTCTGTGGCCCTTTGAGAAATGTTCCCTTCAACATCCTGAACTCCCACACTAGGGTTCCCATCATTATTACCCGGTTGACGATTTGCCCCTAGTAGATCATTCAATTTACTCAAGATCAGGGCATTCTGGGCATTCTGGGCATTCTGGGCTTCCAACTGCGCATTCTGAGCATTCAATTGCTGATTCAATCCCAAAACTACGGCGTCCAATTCTGCTCGCGTAACTCCAACATTTGGAGCTGCTTGACTTGAAGGAGGAGAGGTAGCAGTATTCTCTTGAACATTATCGGAACTTACAGAACTTCGTTTTCTCCCAGGAGCCATTATTTCCAATAAACTTCTGGTTTTAAAAGAAATCCTTTCAACAATCCTTCGCGGAGCAATAGTGGAAGTTTCCTGAGTCGGCTTCTCAGTGAAAGCACCAAAAATGTTAACGCTGAAAATCGAACGCTAACACCCCGGTGTAGATTGAGTTTGATTGAAAGCACCACCCGTGAACACGGGAGCTAAAACAAGTAGAGAATTCACAGAGAAAGCAGAAAAGACAACAGTTTTTATAGTGGTTCGGCTTCAGGTAAGCCTACATCCACTTCAGTCCTCTTTATTACTGAATCAATTACAACTTTACAACAATCTTCAATTACAATTCTGATGAGACAAACAACTAGAACTTTGATGCAGAAGAATTCTTTAAATCCATGTTGATTGCGTTAGATTTCCTCTCGAAGTTAGTTGAGATGCCTTTCGTATTTGAAGTGTTGAGTGAGTCGAGAATTCAGCAGAGTATCGGTGCTTAAAGAGATCAGCCAAAAAAGTCCCCTTCATGTTTGAGGTAGGTTGGTATTTATAGGAAAATTTTCCCCTTGGGTCGTAAGTCGCGACCGACCTATGGCAGATCGTGGCCGACTTATCTGGCCATCCCCATGGTTTCACATAGGTCCGTTTGTATAAGTCCCAGGTCACCCCCGAGTCAACACAACCTTGTATCAGTAGTACGGCATCGGGCTTACATTTAGTAGCTTTAGCTCGTGGACGACTCAAGCTAGGCCATGAGTCATGAACGATTTAACTGGCAAGTCGCAAGTCACGGCTTAACTGGTAAGTCCTGGATCGTGTACGAGTTAAGAGGCCACTGTGCCAAGTAGCTGCATTGAACTTGTCTTCCTTTGCTTGGGTCATGAACGACTTAACATAGGTCATAGGTCGGTTGCGACTTTGGTATAGTTCATGATCTTGTCCCTATCCTGGGCAGTTAGAGCGGCAAACTCTCTGGATAGTTAGGTCGGCTTCCATCTTAGGTCGGTAGCTATCTTAGGTCGGCATCCTATTTTAGGCAGTTGGGTCGGCGTTCTTGTTAAGCATTAGGTCGGTATCCCTCTTAGGCCTTAGGTCGGTATCCCTCTTAGGCCTTAGGTCGGTATCCCTCTGAGGCCTTAGGTCGGTAACTCCATGAGTCGCTTACTAGTTAAGTCGCTGCTCCCCTTAAGTCGCTCAAATCTCTTAAACTGTTAAGTCGTTAAGCCCTTAAGTCGTCCAACTCTCTAATTCGTTGAGAATCTTAAGCCATTAGGTCGTCCATCTTTAGGTCGTCCCGCTTCTCTAGGTCGTAAACCTTTATGTCATTAGATCTTTCCATGAACCTAAGCTGTTATGTCGTCCATCTTTAGGTCGCTGGAAAAGAGGAATTAACAATCAGCTTCAAACATGGACTCAGGCCATGTTTGCAATAGTTCAAAAAAAGATAAATGTACAGGCCTAAAAACCCTCTCGTGTTAAACTTTCAGGCATGAAACAGAGAAACAAATTACCTTCGATTGAGCTGAAAGTTAGTATACGTATATTAGAAGCTTTTATCTTTAAGCAAAAAGAGAATCATGCAATTTGGATAAAGTATGAGGAAGTTATGATGCCTCAAAGTTGAACCCAAGCAGTGTTTTCACTGTAAAATTCTGCGAAAAAACGTGCTCCGAATCCAAGTTCGGCAGCATATTTACATAAGCTATATAAGTCAAAATCACTTGAAAGTTGGTGTTCATATAGTACAAACTTTCAAATAAAAAGAATCACGCAATTTCTATAAGAAACGAAAGAGTTTGTTATCTCAAACATGGACTCAGGCCTTGTTTGCGGCAACTCAGAAAACACAATTTCTACGGGCAAAAAATCTTAGTTTTATTGATTTTGCAATAACGGTTTGAACAATCAAATGACAATATTTTTCAACCAAATTTTGCAGAAACAAAGTTCAACATATAAAATTGACTTAGAAAATGATCTGGAAGCATTTCGTTGCTGGATATGAAAGTTATGGACAGCCAAAGTTGGCACTTGAGGCCAGAAACAAAAACAAGAACAGCAATGAACAAAAACTTGTACAATCAACGAATTTAGCTACTGATTCAATATTTTGGGCAAGTGCATGTGATATTTTAGTCTCACCTTAGCTACTTACTAAGATACCAAGGTTCAAGCTAGCAAGATTGCGACTTTAGCTCGATTAAGGCATGGAAGTACCTGCTGAAACCATAGAAGAAACATGCAAACAAGAATATACAGTAAAAGTGAGAAGGGAATTTACTGTAATCAGATTTTTGTGATAAAATAGTGAGATTTGGAGTTGATTACCTTCTCTTTTCTTTAATCTTGGAAAAAGATTTAATTTTGGCGATTTAATTTGCAATTTGGAGGGGGTTTGTGCTATTTTCTATTTACTGGCTGCCATTTTTAAACTTCTGCGAAGTTGAGAAGATGGAGTTGAAAATTGTACATACAGGTAAAGTTTTTCATTTCTTTTTTTCAGCTAACCAGGCTTTGGTCCCAAGTGTTAACAAATAAAAGAGTTAAATTAGCCTAAGCTAATATAAACCATACTTAAAACCTATGTACTTACTTATGTACATACATATATGTAAATTTCTATTTTCATTAACTTTTTAACACAATAAATAATGTAACTTTATAATCTCATGTAATTTTACATTTTCTATCTTATTAAATGATAATTTACTCTTTGAAAGCATTTTTATTGTTAATCCCATTTATTTTGAATAAAATATACTATTTATTCATTTATATGTAAAAAACCATGTTTATTACTTTTTAAAATTCAACAAATTACATTTTGTTACTTAGAAAAATGTTATAATTCATTTACAAATATTATTTACGTCCAAAACTTATTTTTATCGTATTTATCCTCTTTTTATTTCATTAATAACCAGTTAAAAAGGCATATTTCTTTTGAAAATTATTAAAAGAATCCACAAAGAAATAATTAATAAAATTATTGCATTTATAATAAAATTATCTTCACATTGTTAATCACCCAAATAATTAAAATAAAGCTTATTATTTTATTTTCAATAATTACTTCGCAAATTCATTGCTTATAATAAATAAACAAATTATATTCACCAATTTTAATTCAATTAACAACATTAAAATAAAATTAACATTATAATTTTATATTGAAAGGCAGTCTCCAAATCCGGGTTATTACACAATCGATCACTTAGAAACTCGAAAATAAACACCGATGATGTCGCGATCATCATCAGAATTATTTTCCAGCAATAGAACTGAGTTGAGTGCTTTATCGCCTCAAAAATCCATTAAACATTTTCTACTTCAAAAACAATATTGTTTTAATTTTGACAATACTTTGGAAAAATATTTTCCAAACTTTTCACGATTTTAATTCTCTGAACTCTGGTTCGAATCCATTTTTATTTATAATTCATTTGCAAAATTATTCTTAGAAAATCCCTAATTGGTTATATATAACAATTCCAATTTTTATAATCGTTTTTTTTATTATGCTCATCAACTAAACACTTCAATTTACTATAATAATTTTCGAAAAATTATTTCTTTTGTATCAAAATATAATTTTGGTAAAATTATTTTATTTACCCATTTCAAAATAATACCGTGTCGAATTACTCTATTCAAGTGTTTAGAAACCCTTATCTATACATTTGTATGGACTGTGCCGACCAGAATTCATAAGCCACTCAATTAAATCAACCAACATAATACAAAATAATTTATATCACTAACAAATACGAAGTCATATCTATTAATACACTCAGACTCATTCTAGAGTACTACTGACTCTAACTCTAATGAGTAATGTAGCAACCCTGGTTTTGGAGCTGTAAATATTGAATTATAATGGTAATTACGATTTAATATTGTGAATTAAGAAAAAGTTGGAGATTTTAAATTTCTTATTTGGAATAAACAATGAATTTTGGGAAATAAAGTGTTAAAATAAAATTTAAAAGCCTTATTTTATCTGTTTGGGTTAATAATGAGTGGAAAATAATTTTTATTTAGTGAAAATGCAATATTTCTTGTAATTATTGCCAAATGCTTCTATTATTAATTTTAAAAGAAGTATTTATTTTAATATGTGTATGTTATAAAAAGATAGAATTTTGTTTTAAAATAAGTTTTAGTCATAAAATTGATGGTAAAATGATTTATTGCATTTTATTATGTAGGAAAATAATTTTTGTAAAATTCTTGGTATTAAAAATAGTGTTTTGTGGAAGTATTTGTGTAAACTGGATATTTATTTAAAAATGAGAGTTTTTGATAATAAAAATAATTTATATAACAAAAATTTCTTTTCATTAGTTGTATAATGTTTTATTAAACATGAAAATATATTATTTTGTAATTTTTTTGTGTTGAAACTTTGTAAAAACATGATGTTTTGATTTATTAACATAGTGTGTATGTGTTTTAGAGCTAATTTATTTTACTTAGGCTAATTATTTGGTTTTGGGTCCAAGCCCACTTAACAAAACAAATCAGAAATGAGAAGGAGTTTCTCTTCTCCTTCATTGTACGTTCTCTTGTCCACAGTAAAAGAAAACAGAAGAAAGAAACTAAAAAAAACCCATTCCTCTGTCAACCCTAGCTCACAAAAAGGAAAAAAAGAAAGGGTTCAATAAATTAATCGAGTTATTATTGTTTTCAATCAAATTGAAAATATTTTTCTCAGGTTTCTAACTCCAAATCAAGGCCAAAGTTTCCTACTTTGCTTGCTAAATCCGCTAATTTGCTGCAAATAAATCTTAAGGTGGGTTTAAACACTCACTTTTCTAGTTTACTCAAGTTTTCATGTTTTTTTTGGTTGTATTAGATGAATCTTTGGTTGAATTTGTGAATTAGAAAGATGTTTTTTGGGTTTCTATGCTTGCTGAAAATGAATTAGAAAAATGCACAGAAGTAAAATAGTGATATCATGTACATTTCTAATCCTTTTGAGCTCATTCTTTATGGGTTAGAAACTAGACTCAAGGAGAAACAATTTCTCTTTTGGTTGCATTTCGATTTATGAAAGTTTGATAGACCTGAAATAGAATTGAAAGTAAAAGTGCAACACTGTCCTTAAAGAAAATTTCCTAAGTTTATACCTATAATATATTTTATCATATCTTTTACACTGCTTACCCAAATTGGATAATTTTTTATGTTCTGAAAAGATTATAAATTTTTCTACAAGTTTCATGTTTTGAGTTTTTTGAAAATCTAAAGTTAAGTTAGTCAAAATTGCACTTCTTTCTTACTATCCCGAGAGCAAAGTGACAGTTTTGTAATTTTGGACCTGAGAAATAAAATCATCATTACTTTTGACTCGATTGTCCAAATTAGGTAATTATTTTTCTTCCTTTTAACTTTTGCAATTCTCTTTAACTTTTGTGTTTTATGATTTATCAAATTCTGGGCTCTATGGGGTCAAAATGGCTCTTTAAGCCGCAGCCCGGTTGTTATGCACATTGTTCACAGTTTTGTAATTTTAGACCAGAGAAATAAAGTCATCATAACTTTTGACTCGATTGTCCAAATAAGGTGAATCTTCATGTCTTTTAGCTTTTTCAATTATCTTCAACTTTTACGTTTTATGATTTATCAAATTATGGGCTCTACAGGGTCAAAATGGCTCTTTAAGCCGCAGCCCTATTGTCATGCACATTGTTCACAGTTTTGTAATTTTATACCATAGAATTAGAACTGCCATTACTTTTGACTCGAATGTCCGAATTAGTTGATTCTTTTTCTAACTTCAAGCTATAGAAATTATCTTCAACTTTTATGTTTTATGGTTTAAAGGGGAAAACTGGCAATACAAGCGACAGGCCTGAGTTCTTTTGCAATGTTTGAACATTTTCCGTTGAATTTGTTTTTTTTTTTTTGAATTCGATGATTTCGAGCATTTTTTTTCAAGATGCTTATAAAAGGATAACTCCTACTAATATAAAAGCCAACATTGACGTCGATTCGCACTATGAATGAAGGTTTCATTTGGGTTTTATCGTATGTTAATTTTATTAAATTTACATCGATTTTTGCTGTTTCTATGCACGTGTTTTCTAAACCGTTTTCGAAATGATTTTCAAATGGAAAAGCTTTCAAATTAAATATTTTACAAAAAATTATAATTATTTTATATATATAATACACACTTTTGTACTATTCGAACGTATGAGAAAGAGAATTAAACGATTTAGTAAGTGGTATGGGACATGTGCGTTTACTATTTCGGTTAATTTCGGACTTGTACGATCGAAGCTATTCGAGATTATTGATTCTGAGATGTTTTGCCATTTTATGAAGCATTTTGAGTTTTATAATTCCTATTTATTGGAATTATTTAAGATGGCCAAAATTTGGCAAGTATTATGGTTTGAGATCTCCTATGTAGGAGTATGGTTGATGAGAACCATCATGATGTTTTATTCATGATGTTTTATTTACTTGCCAATGATATAGGGCAAGCCTTGAGTATATGATTTCATATTTTGAGGTTTATGGTTTATGAGGAACCATCGATGTTTTCACTTGTCGAGGAGATGAGACAAGTTACGATGCAATTTAATACTTGTAGATGAGATGAGCCGAGTATGATGTCTTTTTATCACTTGCCAATGAGATGAGGCAAGATATGATTTTATGAGTATTATATTGTTCCTAGTGTGGCATCGACTAGCGGCTAGTAAACTGCTAAGTGCGAACGTGTGGTATGGGACACTCGTTAACACTTTTTGGGTTCCTATCCGTGAGTTTGTGACACATTCACGAGGTTTACCTAGCAGAACTGCTTTGAGAGGTGTTAACGACCTTGTCATGAGGACGAACTGCTTTAGGAGGTGTTAGCGACCTTGTTAGGGCTGAGAAAATAGCTTGGAAAGGTGTTAGTGACATTGTCATAAGGACGAACTGCTTTGGGATGTATTAGCGACCTTGTTAGGGCAGACAAAACGGCTTGGAAAGGTGTGAGCGACCTTGTCACGAGGACGAACTGCTTTGGAAGGTGTTAGCGACCTTCTCTAAGGCTTCGGCCGTCTGAGTTTAGCACGTGCAACATTGCTTCGGCATTACAATCGGGGATTTGGCCAATCCGTATTTTCTGAGTTTTCGGTTTTATTGTGATTTCACCTTTTTAAGATGCTTTATTACATCGATAGCTAGTGCTATATGAGATGTTATATATATGGTGATTTCAATTATAATGTTTTGAACTCTTATTGAGTTCCTTGAGTTATGAGTTTGGATATTTTTAGGATTTTATAGGATATCCTGGGTTTTTCCGTTTTGGTAAGTTGAAATTGAGATTTATATACATTTATACCGATGAGATGAGGTATAATTGAATTTGGAGATTCATCTTTAATTTAGTTTTGGATCATCCTATTTGAAAATGTTTTGTGTTTGCTATTTTGGTGATAGTTTGTACTGATGTTTCTCCTTTTGAGGAGATATGGTTCATGGAACCATGCCGACATTTTGGGATCGACGATGATATGGGGCACTTGTGTTTGATTTGAGTATTGAGTTTGAGTTACCTCCTTCGAGGTATTTGTTCACTTAAGTAGCGTTTGTTACTTAAGTGTTGAGCTTATGAGTTTATCGATTCATTCTTCTCTTTCAAGAAGAAGTATCTTCATGTCTATTCTACTTCATATTATCGATATTGACTGATTTGTGTAGCTAGACTGACCCGTGTATTTATACTTGGGTCAGACCGAGTTGTTTCAGGTATCATCTATTGGACTTAGCTTGAAGTTGATATTGGATATCAGCTCTCCTTTCCCTTGAGCAATTTCTGTTCTTCCGCATACTCTGATGTATTTGATTCAATGTATATGGTGCAGTCGAGTACCACCTTTATTGTATTCATATTGTATTGTACTAAACATGTATCAATGCATATGTATATATATGATTATGATTACTGTTCTGTGATGTGCTTTACATTTAGTTATTGTATTTTGTTCTAATAGATTCATTAGCCACCTATAGTTTTGGATAGCATTTACTGTGCATGTCGATCCATTGAGATAGAAAAGAAATCATATTGCATTTATCGACGTATTCAGTAGATGTTTGAGACTAAGTTATAGATAGTCGCCCTTAACTAGCCCTATTCTCTACTTTAGTAGACGGAATTACTCGTTAATTCTCTTTACTAAGGTGGGTCTCGGGGTGGGGCGTTACAGCATGGTATAAGAGCTGTGGTTAGAACAAAGTAGAATAAACGTAGAACAGTACGTATATCACGATACGTCGAAGTACAATACAAGTAAATCATTATCCTTTATTCGAGCTTGTTTTCTAATCGTGCTTTAATTCTTTTTCGTGTATTGGGATATGTTGAGATGGAATATGTCTAGGAATATATATATTGTATTCCATAGTATTCCATAACTGAGTTTGATGTTATCTTATATTATGAATAATCTTATTTGGGATTATTCTATTCTTATTTTGTCGATGCGAGTAAGTTCGTATCGATGAAGCTTATTAATTCCTTAGAGTATCCTTGTTATGTTCCTTTGAGAGTAGTGAATCATATTGAGGGGATCCACAACGATTGGCTCGTTGTGAGCATTCTGAGATTTCTATTTGATGTTGCTTTTGTGAGTATTTGTTTGCTACTTACAATCTTGAGATGGATTGACTTATTTGATATTAAGTCCAATCCTTTGCTTTATAAGATCCTATTGTATTTAGGTTTCCTATTTTGAATTGTTTATTATTTCTACCACTTTGGAACGTTAATGATGATTCCGAAGTTTCTGAATTCACTCTTGAGTATCGAGATGTTGATGATATAACTCGAATTCCAGTTAAGGTGACTTTGTTGAGTTTTGATGAGTCTGTTTGGGTTTGATATCCAATCAGGCAATCGAGTGTTGAATTAACCTTATTCCTGGCTTTTAGCCTTCGGCTATCCTTCCACGAAGACATTCACTAAGGACTGAGGGAGTTAATAGATTGTTCGAGTTTGATTGAGTTTATCATTCAATTTCCTTGAGTTATCCTTTTCAGATACTCAATCGATGTTATTCTTTGTAGCATTACTTCGTTTGAAGTAATAATTTCCTGTTTGTGTGCTTCATCTCCTTCGAGAAGAATATCTTTCTTATCATGTATCTTGATGATTTTTGGGAGTGCCTCATGACATCGTAAGATAGACGAATGCTCTATCTCCTTCTGTTGATTTTGAGAATCAAATATTCTAGAAATATCTTGATGCATTCTCTTAATGTTCTTTGGCTTGAGTTTTGAAGCTATATGTGTGTGTGTGTGTGTGAGTTTTAGAAAGAGAAATTGGAGTTTTGAGATATTTTAAAAAAAAGTCAATCAAAGAATTTTTTTGAGAACAAGTTTTATATGAGTAGTATTTTTTATAGAAATAATTTGAGAGTGTTGGGTTATCCATCGAGTAGTTAAGAGTTCTGGTCGATACGCCTGATCAACGTTATCGATAGGAATCTCCTCAATGCTATGATGAGATAATCAAACACGATGGTTTGTGTTTTAAAGATTGACATTTTCAAAATAATATTTTTAAGAATAAATATTAAATTTATTTTTGAATGGTAATTGCAGCCATTAATTTTAGAGACGAGCATCAGAGTGGCGAGGCAGTTTTGATCGTTCGATTGACTCTACAGCTAACGGATATATCTATTATTAGAGATTCAATGGCGAGGCAGTGCCATTTATTTATTTATTTATTTTGAAGTTAAAAAGATGAAGTTATAAAGATGAGAATTATGAGAATATTCTTAAGTTATACTTTATTGGAAGTATATTTTGAGATTTTGAATCTATATTATATACATTGGATGTTTTCAAAGAAGAGTTATAAGAGGATTTGAAGATTGTTTTTAAACTATTTAAGTGGTTTAATAAAAGAGTAAAGAGAATTAAAACCCTTAATTTATTTTGGGGAATATTATTATGAATTTACAAAATTCTTTGAAAATTAATTTTTATGTAAGAGAAGAAATTTGGAGTTTTAATTTGAGTTTTACATTACTTACTAAGTAATATAGTAAGGAGTTTGAAAATTTTCAAATGTTGAAAATTGAAATTCAAAATTTAAAAGGAAAAAAAATCAATATATCTTGGATTGAAAAGTGAGTTTATATTCTTGTTCTAGATCTAGAATATGATGTACATTTTTCAATTCAATGATCTAGTATTTGAGTTTATATTCTTGTTCTAGATTGAAAAGTATTTGAGTTTATATTCTTGTTCTAGATATGAAGACGGCGTGCATTTTTCAATTCAATGGTTTCAATAAAATCCCTACAGTAGTTTTTCTTGGCTAGATCTAGAACTACCCTCAACGGTTTGTGTAGCCATAAATCCTATTTAATCATTGGTTGAGATCGGTTGACTTTGTATACTATTCCGTTGTAATTGTAAATAAATAAACGATCTTATCATAGATCCATTGTGATCTTGAAATTTTCTACAAATGGAAACAGCAACCTTAGTCGCCATCTTCATATCAGGTTTACTTGTAAGCTTTACGGGGTACGCTTATATACCGCTTTTGGGCAACCGGTCGTTCGAGTTGGTGGCCTTGTGAGAAACCATCTTGTGATTTATCCGTCTTGTCTATTGTGTCCACCCTGTTGTGAGGATGTTCTTTCTGTATATTTATGCGGAAAATATTATTGATGATCTTCTTTATTGCTTATAGTTCAGGTTTGAGAGAGTTTGATCCTGACTCTATTCGTAGAGTTATTTGAAATCAATCATCTTCCATTGATTAATTATTGAGCAACTTATTAAGTTTTGATTGAAAAATGGGTTATCTTCAAAATTCATTCGAGTTACTTGGAAAATTCGATGGTTAGCTAATCATGATATTAGCATTTGATGGGCCATTAGATTAACCAAGTGAGTTTTTTCTTGTTTCTCTCTATCATTCTATGTTGAGAGTATGAATGGTTTGAGTTTCAAGCTTGTCTTTTATCCTTTGTCAATTGAATTTTTGTGTTGTTTATGGCTCTTTTTCTAGAAAATTGCGGGGACACAATTTTTGTACGGGGGGAGTCTGTAGCAACCTTGGTTTTGGAGATTGCCTGTAAATATTAAATTATAACGGTAGTTATGATTTAATATTATGAACTAAGATCAAGTTGGAGATTTTAAATTGCTTATTTGGAATAAATAATAAATTTTGGGAAATAAAATGTTAAAATAAAATTTAAAAGCCTTATTTTATCTGTTTGGGTTAATAATGAGTGGCAAATAATTTTTATTTAGTGAAAATGCAATAATTCTTGTAATTATTGCCAAATGCTTCTTTTATTAATTTTAAAAGAAGTATTTGTTTTAATATGTGTATGTTATAAAAAGATAGAATTTTGTTTTAAAATAAGTTTTAGTCATAAAATTGATGTTAGAATGATTTATTGCATTTTATCATGCAGGAAAATAATTTTTGTACAATTCTTGGTATTAAAAATAGTGTTTTCTTGAAGTATTTGTGTAAACTGGATATTTATTTAAAAATGAGAGTTTTTGATAATAAAAATAATTTATATAACAAAATTTTCTATTTATTAGTTGTATAATGTTTTATTAAACATGAAAATATATTATTTTGTAATTTTTTTGTGTTGAAACTTTGTAAAAACATGATGTTTTGATTTATTAATATAGTCTATATGTGTTTTAGAGCTAATTTATTTTACTTAGGCTAATTATTTGGTTTTGGGTCCAAGCCCACTTAACAAAACAAACCACAAATGAGAAGGAGTTTCTCTTCTCCTTCACTGTACGTTCTCTTGTTCACAGTAAAAGAAAACAGAAGAAAGAAACTAAAAAAACCCATTCCTCTTTCAAACCTAGCTCAAAAAAAGAAAAGAAAACGAAAGGGTTCTACAAATTAATCGAGTTATTATTGTTTTCAATCAAATTGAAAATATTTTTCTCAGGTTTCTAACTCCAAATCAAAGCCAAAGTTTCATGCTTTGCTTGCTAAATCCGCTAATTTGCTGCAAATAAATCTTAAGGTGAGTTTAACCACTCACTTTTCTAGTTTACTCAAGTTTTCATGTTTGTTTTTGGTTGTATTAGATGAATCTTTGGTTGAATTTGTGAATTCGAAAGATGATTTTTGGGTTTCTATGCTTGCTGAAAATGAATTAGAAAAATGCACAGAAGTAAAATAATGATATGATGTACGTTTCTAATCCTTTTGAGCTCATTCTTTTTGGGTTAGAAACTAGAATCAACGAGAAACAATTTCTCTTTTGTTTGCATTTCGATTTATGGACGTTTGATAGACCTGAAATAGAATTGAAAGTAAAAGCGCAACACTGTCCTTAAAAAAAAATTCCTGAGTTTATACCTGTAATATATTTTGTCATATCTTTTACACTGCTTATCCAAATTGGATAATGTAATATGTTCTGGAAATCTTATAAATTTTTTTATAATTTTTATGTTTCGAGTTTTATGAAATTTTAAAGTTAAGTTAGTCAAAATTGCATTTCTTTCTTACTATCCCGAGAGCAAAGTGACAGTTTTGTAATTTTGGACCTGAGAAATAAAATCATCATAACTTTTGACTCGTTTTTCCAAATAAGGTGATTATTTTTCTGCCTTTTAACTTTTGCAATTCTCTTCAACTTTTATGTTTTATGATTTATCAAATTCTGGGCTCTATGGGATCAAAATGGCTCTTTAAGCCGCAGCCCTGTTGTTATGCACATTGTTCGCAGTTTTGTAATTTTAGACCTGAGAAATAAAATCATCATAACTTTTGACTCAATTTTCTAAGTAAGGTGAATATTTTTCTGCCTTTTAGAATTTGTAATTATCTTCAACTTTTACATTTTATGATTTATCAAATTCTGGGCTCTACAGGGTCAAAATGGCTCTTTAAGTCGCAGCCCTGTTGTTATGCACATTGTCATAGTTTTGTAATTTTATACCTGAGAATTAGAACTGCCATAACTTTTGACTCGAATGTCCGAATTAATTGATTATTTTTCTAACTTCAAGCTATAGCAATTATCTTCAACTTTTATGTTTCATGGTTTCTCAAATTTTGAGTTATAAAGGGAAAAAATGGAAAAAGAAGCCACAGGCCTGAGTTCTTTTGCAATGTTTGAACATTTTCCGTTGAATTGTTTTTTTTTTTTGAATTCGATGATTTCGAGCATTTTTTTTTCAAGATGGTTCTAAAAGGATAACTCCTACTAATAGAAAAGACAACATTAACGTTGATTCGCACTACAAATGACGGTTTCATTTGGGTTTTATTGTATGTTAATTTTATTAAATTTTAATCGATTTTTGCTGTTTCTGTGCACGTGTTTTATAAACCGTTTTCGAAATGATTTTCAAAATGGAAAAGCTTTCAAATTATATGTTTTACAAAAATTTATAATTATTTTATATATATAATACATATTTTTATACTATTCGAACGTATGAGAAAGAGAATTAAACGATTTAATAAAACACGTGGCATGGAACATGTGCGTTTACTATTTCGGTTAATTTCGGACTTATACGATCGAAGCTATTCGAGATTATTGATTCTGAAATGTTTTGCCATTTTATGAAGCATTTTGAGTTTTATAATTCCTATTTATTGGAATTATTTAAGATGGCCAATATTTGGCAAGTATTATGGTTTGAGATCTCCTATGTAGGAGTATGGTCGATGAGAACCATCATGATGTTTTATTCATGATGTTTTATGTACTTGCCAATGATATAGGGCAAGCCTTGAGTATATGATTTCATATTTTGAGGTTTATGGTTTATAAGGAACCATCACGATGTTTTCTCTTGTCGAGGAGATGAGACAAGTTAAGATGCCATTTAATACTTGTAGATGAGATGAGACGAGTATGATGTCTTTTTATCACTTGCCAATGAGACGAGGCAAGATATGATTTTCTGAGGTTTTATGTTGTTCCTAGTGTGGCATCAACTAGCGGCTAGTAAACTGCTAAGTGCGAACGTGTGGTATGGGACACTCGTTAACACTTTTTGGATTTCTATCCGTGAGTTTGTGACACATTCACGAGATTTACCTAGCAGAACTGCTTTGGGAGGTGTTAGCGACCTTGTCATGAGGACGAACTGCTTTGGAAGGTGTTAGCGACCTTGTTAGGGCTGACAAAACAGCTTGGAAAGGTGTCAGCGACTCATGAGGACGAACTGCTTTGGGAGGTATTGGCGACCTTGTTAGGCATGACAAAACGACTTGGAAAGGTGTCGGCGACCTTGTCACGGGGACGAACTGCTTTGGAAGGTGTTAGCGACCTTTCTAAGGCTTCGGCCGTCTGAGTTTAGCACGTGCAACATTGCTTCGGCATTACAATCGGGGATTTGGCCAATCCGCATTTTTTGAGTTTTCGGTTTTATTGTGATTTCACCTTTTTAAGATGTTTTATTACATCGATAGCTAGTGTTATATGAGATGTTATATATATGATGATTTCAATTATAATGTTTTGAACTCTTATCGAGTTCCTTGAGTTATGAGTTTGGATATTTTCAGGATTTTATAGGATATCCTGGGTTTTTCCATTTTGGCGAGTTGAAATTGAGATTTATATACATTTATGCCGATGAGATGAGGTATAATTGAATTTGGAGATTCATCTTTAATTTAGTTTTGGATCATCCTATTTGAAAATGTTTTGTGTTTGCCATTTTGGCGAGAGTTTGTACTGATATTTCTCCTTTTGAGGAGATACGGTTCATGGAACCATGCCGACATTTTGGGATCGACGATGATTTGGGGCACTTGTGTTTGATTTGAGTATTGAGTTTGAGTTACCTCCTTCGAGGTATTTGTTCACTTAAGTAGCGTTTGTTACTTAAGTGTTGAGCTTGTGAGTTTATCGATTCATTCTTCTCTTTCGAGAAGAAGTATATTTATGTCTATTCTGCTTCATATTATCGATATTGACTGATTTGTGTAGCTAGACTGACCCATGTATTTATACTTAGGTCAGACCGAGTTGTTTCAGGTATCATCTATTGGACTTAGCTTGAAGTTGATGTTGGATATCAGCTCTCCTTTCTCTTGAGCAATTTTTGTTCTTCTGCATACTCTGATGTATTTCATTCAATGTATGTGGTGCAGTCGAGTACCACCTTTATTGTATTCATATTGTATTGTACTAAACATGTATCAGTGTGTATGTATATATATGATTTTTATTACTATTCTGCGATGTGCTTTACATTTAGTTTTTTTTTTGTTCTGATAGATCCATTAGCCACCTATAGTTTTGGATTAAGCATTTACTGCGTATGTCGATCCATTGAGATAGAAGAAAAAATCATATTGCGTTTATCGACGTATTCAGTAGATGTTTGAGACAAAGTTATAGATGGTCGCCCTTAACCAGCCCTATTCTCTACTTTAGTAGACGGAATTACTCGTTAATTCTCTTTACTAAGGTGGGTCTTGGGGTGGGGTGTTACAAGTAATTCCACCAAAGACTAGGTTCTCGCTTAACCTTCATCTCCAATACTAACTGTAATTGCCTGGGATTTTGACCAACGAAAATCGACATCAATACATTCACTATATGGGATGCCGAGCGATCGAATGCCGTAAACATTTATCATTAGGGGTGAAGAAGAAAAGGGATAGAAGAAAATAGAAAAAAACAATGCATAGAATCTCACAATCGCAGCGGAATAATATACTATAGATAAATACATTTAATTATACCAAAACAAACTGTAACTGTTAATACAAATACAATCAACAGAGTACAACAATCAATACATCAATGTGGACATTTAATATAATATGCACGCACAAGTGCTGGACATACAACATGCACACACAGTGGAGTATAGTCAGATAAGTACAATACACCTAAGACTCATCTAGCACGTCACCTATGCTTCATAGCATCCTAACATGAATATGTAATAATCGGTCTGACCCAAGCATTATAATAAAATAACACCTAAGTCAGTCTGGAAGACAAGCATTAAAAAACACAATCAATTTGAATTATTACTGTTATCAAATCCATTGGAAAACAAAGATATCTTGTAGGACCACGCCATGCATAAATATGATGGGTTTTTACCTTACGACTACCAAAATGTTTTATATCAAAATCATCCAATATTATAATACTGTCTATAGAAAGTAAATTAAAAAAATAGCTGAAATGCTTGCATCTAATGTTTCAGCATAGTTGGTATACAACTAAACTGTACAGGCTCGTAGTGTATATTGGATTCCATACAATGACTGGGCTACTGGGGTACCGTCCATCATAGTACACCTCTAGAAAAATGTACTGAGATCGTACCTAACAATCCCTGCCAATATAGGACCGGCCTACCCCTTACTGGATGGTACCGAATATTTTTCACCCAGGGTGTTCCCACCGTAATCGAGTGTTCTCTTATCCATGCAAAATCATATTAATTTATAACATGTCCGAGGGTATCTTGAGAAGTGTTAACATACCCTACTTTGGGTGCGACCTACTTAGCCCTGCCGTATCTCCCATGTTTTAGTCATTCTCGGGTGATGAGGCTTGAGGCTACGTTTTACCTTTAGATCACATTCATACTTGGAATGCTAATGTTCCCTTCCAGGCAACGATGCAATGATAGCACTCATCTATACAAGTTATTCTGGGTCTGACCAAACCAATCTCCTCACAGATCTCCATCTCCATTATATTCAAGATATTCACAATTCGTAATACACAAATCGGATTGAAGTGGTTTTTGGATAATTAAATCTGATCCCGGTCTCTTTAAAAGGAGCAACGATTTTGGCCAAATTTGATAGTTAGTTATTTAACTATCAAAACACACACATAAGCAGTCCCTAGGCCCATATTTAAAATTTTCAAATATTTGTTACAAATATCTTTACAAAGACAAATATATTCAATTCTCTTCTCGCATTCCAACGTTTGAAAACAAATTCAAATCCTTATATCCTCAACGAGAAAAATTAAAAACAGTAATAACACTTAAAAATATTTACGTATAACCTTCCCATAGTCAAAAATTCCCAACTCATTTCTTTCAATACTTAGAAAAATATTTATAAATATATTTTCCCAAAAGTACTTACTTTTAAACACTTAGGAAATATTTATATTTTATCGATTTCATAGATATAATCACAAAAGCGGAAATCTCCCTTTTATTCCAACTTCATATACCAATTACAAAGCTTCTGTAAAGTCACAACTCGCTATAATTCATTTCCTAAATATCCATGATTTTTGAAATCCCTTCTACAATTTCCAAAAATCGATTTTTCTTATTTAAAATCTCCTTCACCAATTTATAACTTCTTTTACGAATTCAAATTCATTTTTCGATTTTCACTTATCTAACCTATTCAGAATACCTTAAGTTCCTAAATTTCATTATAAGATTCCTCTTATAAAAATACTATCCGTTAAATAAACTCCATTTACAAATCTCAAAAGAATTTATAATTAATTTCTTATACTTCATATATATATATATATGTATGCATGTATAAAATAAGTATTTTTTAATAGAATTTTATTTTCAAAAAATGTTTTAAGTAGTTATTTTAAATGTCCAAAAACTTAAAATGAACATTGATGACTCAATTCCAATTCATTTTTTAATAAAACCAATCAATTTACAAATCTTATTATAAAAATTATAATTTTATTCTAATTATTATTAGACATTTGAAAAATTCACTTTCGAAGTATTTCAATACTAACTAGGTTTAAATTATATAGTTTAATAAATAATTTTTTCTTTTTTAAAAAAATTAACTTCTTAATAAAATTTTATTTTTACAATTCCATTAACCAGTTTAAATTTATGAATTACTATCGATTCACAACATATCGAATTCATTTCGATTCCCTAACTATTCTCACTTTTTAAAATAGAATCCACTATTTTTCCAAAAATCTATTTCTATATCGCGATATAAATTCATACTGTTAAATTTTAATCCCAATTTATCAACTGATATCATTTCCCTTGTCTATAAACATCGTTTATAAATTTACAAAATCATTTGGGTATTACTTATTTATAAAGTTAATCTCATTTACAAAATTCCATTTTATAAATCAATTTCCTTATAAATTCCATTTATTTTCCAAATCTATTTTGAATACCGATTTTTAACTTTCTTTCCCTATTTTTTAGAAATATCATTTAAAAATCGATTGTTTAAAAATCCTCCATACAAATTATTTTGAAATCTCTATTTAAAATATTTTTACAAATATTTAATTACAACCAAAAATCAATTATTGTTTTATCAAAATCAATTTATTTCAAAATAATCCGAATTTCGCTATAAATATTTTTATACTCAAAACCTCCTTTAAATTCTTTCAAATTCCAAAATAATATTTATGGTATTTAATATACTGAAATCTAAGACCAATGATACTATAGCATCCAATAAACAAACCACACAACAATCCATAACAGATTCATCCAATAACATCATATATTGCTATATATGAATACAATCAATGCATTTTTGAGGAATCCAGTTGGATCCCTCCAATCTGTTTCCCTGAATCTATAGATATAAGTAACATAAAATATCAATCCAGCTTCGAGGTAGAATATCATGGTAATATAGGGACGTCCGCTATTATGCGGAGCATATAATGTCTTATCCGCTCCAATCGGTGGGAAATATATCCAACTACTAATATATATGCTAATACACACACACACACAACATTCAACTGATAATAATATATCAATTCAGCCGATCATCCAATAAAAATTTTAATTATTGTAAATAAACTAGTCAACCAAATTGAGTGAGATTTACTCACCTTGACTAAATTGGCTAATCGTTCCAAATTAGCTTCTTTCGCTCAGGTTCCATAGCCCGGAACCCCACACAAATGATTCCATTCGATTTAAACCTCGTACAAGCAATTTATTAATTTTATATGATTCAAATAAATCATAAAAAATTAATTTACTAATTAATTAACATAATTATCTAATATAAAACAATAATTACCTCCTCACTGCTCGATCTCGCCATCACCGCTGTCGCTGCTCAACACTAGCATATGCTACACCAAATCATGCTCGACTCAAGCTCGAACCCACCGTCGTAGACCTTCCACCCTTGCGTTCGAACAACCTAGGCAAAATGTGAATGAAACATGTAACTCGATCGACTTCCAACGCTCACCATTGCCTGCCTCGCACTGATCACCACCCATTGCCAAAATACGCTACAGGAACCAAACACACATAGCATCCTTCCACCCGTACGCGCCTCCTATCATTCCACTCATGCACGAAAACCCCAACATCTCCCACACCGTGCCTCCATGCCACAGCCGAACATCGCCGCCTTCGACCAGAGGCAACCTCGACTTTTCAAGCTCGCGCGCGTGCATGCTATTGGAGGTAAGCCCTAAATACTACTATGCTCGAATGCCCTCGCCTCCCTCGACGATTAGCCACGGCCTTCCCATATTTGATTGTTGTCTGATTCGATCGAAATTTCTTTTTTTTCCAGTTCGAATTGGAGATGTTTTAAAATATATGATGGGGAATAGGATATAAGAAAGTATCATACAAAGAAGGCGTAAGAAATATAAGGTAGGTCGGCTGATAAGAATGAACATGTTAAATCGAAGATAATATATTATTTAAAATTCAAAATGTCTAGATATTTTATTACGAACCCCGATTGAGGCATGTCGCCTGGCATTCCTAATGTTTACCCCTATTTTGAACGCAATGGAACAAGTTCGAGACCTAATTCGATTGAAGATAGATTTTTGAACCCGATTATTATATTAAATTTTCAATATTAATTTCAACTTGTTCCTATCCCGTACGTCTAAATGGTAAATCCAAACGTTATGACATTAGAAATCCAAAAATAATACACTATTGTGGATCCAATGGAACTAGTTTTATCAAATTTCTAGATTATGCCTTGGAAGGTTATTTTAATGCGTCAATAAAATCGACGATTTTCAAAAATTTACGAAATCACTTGAAATTTCATTTTCTAAATAATTGTTAACTCAATTCTAATTCAAGTAGAACATATATCAACATTAGAAATTATTTCGATTCATATTCAACTCGAATTATAATTAGTCACCATTCCCGTATTACGATAAATCGCTATATTTGAAATTTAAATTCATTCTATGATTTCAACCAAAATCTTCATATTCAAAAATCAAATTTTATTCAAACTTTAATATTTAAAATCGTTTAAATATTCAAAATTAAATGACAAAAAAATCCGGATCGTTACAATATATTAATATAAGAATTTACAAAGAAGTTTTAATTAATAAAAGAATTAATTAAATAAAAAAAGATTAAAGTCGCTATTGTGACTTAACCGTTTTTATGTGACTTAATCATGCTTTGTGTGTATACTTATCTATGTGATGTATTTAATCATGTACTTCGCATTAAAACCTAACAATGTAGATTTATTCTATTTGTGAGAGTTTAGAATGATGTTTGAGTAGTGCTTTGAAGCAAACAATGTTCAAACCTCTCGCCTTCACTCTTGATTGAGAAATAACATAAGTTGAGAAGGTCGGTAACGTGATAAGTATGTGAAAATTGGTTTCCATATGCAATTGTTTTTATTGTTATTGGATTGACCAAATTAACATAGGAAGTATATGTAAGATTCATGTATTGATATGGTTTGATATCCTCTTGGGAGGATTATATGAATTGTCCCTTGCTTTAAGAATGTATACATACAAGATCCCCTGGGGAAGACTCCTTTAGATTGTTCATTTAGTTCTGAAAGAATCGAAATTAAGATAACTAGAAATTCATCAACTTAGTTTTGAAGAATCCGAGATCAGATAACTATATTACTTTTCGAAACTAATTCAAACTGATGTACGAGTTCTATATTTTGAAAGCAATTATGGAGTAAAATGTTATAGGGTTGAATAGTCTATTCTATGGCTACGTTGAAGAAAGAGGTCATCATTAACAATTCAAATGATTCTAGCAGGGTACTGTCATTCAAGGTTGATTCCAAGAAAGAGAGCAAAGTTAGCATTCGTTGAATGACTTGTGCTAGAATACATAGAGAGATTCTTGAACAGTTCTAGATGTTGGAATCCCTAGAGAGATTTGAGATGCGTTTGGGTTATGAAGACTCATGTGTTGAGATGTCGAATGTGACTTCACAATTAATAATGATAAAAGATAGAATAAGATGCACAGATAGAGGATTAGCTAACTCAAAGAGGTGCATCAACTCCATATCTAGAGATGCTTATCGATGTTGCTAGCAAGATTTGATGATATTCTATATCACATGTTGAGGCATGGGCCAGCTGTATTTACCTTATGATATATATTTTATCTAGAGTTATACGATGCTTGGTAGGTAGTTTTCGATCCTTGTCATTGGAGCAGACCTCAGTGTACTGAGTAAACATACATGGAAATCCGTATGCAAATGTACCTTAGCAGTTTTAGTTGTACTTCTACTATTATTATGTTGTGAGAGCAAGCAACATAGCTATTTTTATTTATATTTTACACCATAGATATTATCTAGTATATCGCCATATGTAGTTACTAGATAGTTTGGTTCTTTTGAGGGAAAACCATTACGATGATACGAACGGTCTCGTAAGTTACCATTATATGGTGACCTCATATTTCTTGCCAGACATACATCTGCCTCGTGACTTTATGTTTCCAGTAATTCCTCGAATGCTATTTGGAGCTGTCTGAGAAAGGCAGGTTTTTGTTAATATTCTTTGAAGCTTTAAGAGACGAGTTGTATGCTTTCATTTGCCTATTGTTGTATTCTTATATCTGCTGCTCTGCTATTATTATTTACCAGCATTTGTGAGGACAGATTGTTATAAGTATCCAGACTGATGATAGTACTTAAGACTATAACTCTAAAATGCTATTTAAATTAGAGTGACAGTTTAACTTTCTTTCGATATAATATGTTATTGTTTTGCTGAGAGATTATGATGTTATGTTCTCTACTTTCTTGTTCTTTTTCTTCTTCCATTTTCTTTTCATCCTAACAATCTTTTTTCTGGCACTTGAATGCTTGACACATGAATACCGTGGATGTATTAGTGTCAACATTTGAGGGTTCAAAAAGCAGATCATTATAGTTGGTATTAGAGATGAAGGTTAAGCGAGAACCTTGGCTTTGGTTGGGTATAACTCATTAGAGATAGGGTAAGCAATGCCCTAGAATGAGTTGAGTGCATCTTACATATAAGAGCATATTTGTATTTTTTATAAACATATGCCTTAAAGCTAATTCTAACTACAAAAATCAAAAGGTCTTATGTATAGGCAATTTAAATAAGTTTGGTTTGTAAATGTAGTTTAACTAATGTAGGGATTGATGATGTTCATTCATTATCCCTCATTGATTAGTTTAGTCATGCTTGACCAGTTTATGAGCATTGTTATCATTTGTAGATTGATTAGTCGTACTTAGCCAGTTTATGAGCATTGTTATCTTTTATTAAATTGATTAGCCTTACTTCATTAGTTTACGAGTATTGTTATCATTTATTGGTTGATTAGTTATGCTTAGCCAGTTTATGAGAATTTAGTATTATTTATTGATTGTTGACTTACATTAGGCCAGTAAATGAATATTTAATATTGTTTATTGATTGTTGAATTATGCTCGACCAATTCATGAGCAATTTACCTTTTAGTGCACGCGTTAGGTAGACAATTTTTCTAAATACATTGAAAAGAACATCATGTAAATTAAGTTTAACGGTTTGACTGTAAGGCATTAAGTAATAATGTTGGGTTAGAAGTTTATTCTGATTAAAGAAGTTTAATATAAATTTTCAAAGTAAGGTTTGCAAAAATATTTTTTTTAAATGAAAGATGACTTAAAATGATATTTTGAGAACTTAAATCCAGATGTCTTTGAAATTATTTTTCAAGATTTGGAAGAAAGTAGTAACAGTATTATTTGAAAGTTTTTGTGAATACTAATATTTTGAAAATAGTTTAAGATTTGTTTAAGTTCGAGTTTATTCTTGGAATCGACAAGTCAATTCAAGAATAAAATATTTTTCTGTTAACATGTTCATGTGGCTCGAAAGAGATAAAAATGGGCCAAAGAAGTCCTCTATTGGTAAGCACTTCTCGTGAATATTACCGTTTGTTGCAAAGGATATACTATATGACTTGGTAGGACCTGTTCCCATGGTATATTTTTCTTGTTACTCGATCTATATGTATATTTTCTATGGATTTTAGAGTAAATATTTGAACAATTGGTTTATAAATTAAGATCATAATACTTAGTTATATTTATGAAGTATTTGATGTGATTTTTAAAATGATTTTGATTTTAATCCCAAAAATATGATTGGATATACAAAAAGGGTGTGCATGTGTGTGTGTGTGTGTTATGTCTAATGATATGAAATACAACCTAGTTTTTGTTGCTTAAGTTTTCTTTAATAGAAGTTTGATATAAATAAGGAGTAGTTCAATAAAGGGTAGTTTGGTATTACAGATTTTGACATGAATTTTCTGTAGAAAAGATTTGTTTGTATGCTACGTAGGTTGCCCGTATAGTAGCGGCATAGCCCAAATTATTGTGAAACCTTTTCTTATTTTCCGATTCTAGTAAAGGGGCGTCTAATAAATAAGTGAAACTCTGATTAGTTATTTTACTGACACATGTATCCTAAACATTAGGACAATGTGGTATCTTCATCTTGTTTTGATGTGTTTGTTTGGTAGTTTTAATTTGTTAAAATGGAACATATCATTGCTAATTTTGAACAGTTTGAATCTTCTGGATTGTTATGGAACTTAAAGCTTAATGTTTTTGAAGATACGAAGATAAGTTAATATGGCTCTTGAATGGAGAAAGTAGTAAGTTAAAACATGTTTTAAATTGGTTTAAACCTCCTTGTGAATTAAATCATTCGATGTTATAGGGCCAACTAATAAACATCTTTATCTTAGGGGCGTCTAAGGAAAGTAGGCTCTAGGCGTAAGTTTGGATACTAGTGTCATGCTCTTCCTAGCCATTTGCCTAACCCGAAGGGTAAAGAAATCAGAAAGGTTGACTTAGTTATAATGCCAAGATTTATTCTAGGTCATCATCTGAATTTCAAAAAGTAAAATGAATTTTATGTTTTGTATATACTCTTAGGTTGTAGTAGAGTATTAACTAGTAGTAACGTGAAGTAAATTTTAATGAAATGTTTTATAACTAAAGTCGTGCCTTTACAAAATGTTTATAAACTTGAGTAATATTTTTGTAAAATGATTCATAAATAATCTAGTATTGAATGACATACTATTTGGGCAAATTAATGTGATGTAAAAGGTAATTGGTGTAGTTAAAGAACTATTAGGATACATATGTAAGTTGTATGTAGATCATTTTATCCACATGACTTTTCTTGATACAAGATTCGAGTACACGGTATCTAGATGATTCACACTAGTCCAAACAAGGATTTTTGACCCGACTCTCAATGTCGAACATCGAAATGGATTCTTGATATGATCCCAAGATTTTCTATTATAATATATGGTTATTGTAACGACCCAAAATTTAAGCTATAATAATTAATTAATGTAATTAAACAATAAAACAAGTTTGTGAAATTGTCTGAATTGAGCCACGGAAGTTGCACAATTGGGTCCATCGTGATTTCTTGATGAATTTCCATATATAGTTGTCGAAATCCAAGCTGATATGGAGAGTTATGAAAAAAATAAGAAATTATAATTTTATAAGAAAAAACGAAAAAACATTAAATAATACAAGGGCATGGGTCGACCCTTGTTTTGGTCAGGTTGACCTCTATGGTTGTTAGGTTGACCTGCACTTCTTCCTGGATATGAAAACGTCTGGGTACAACCTAAACTCCATATAATTCAATTTTTGTCCAATCCTGTGCGTTCATGCTTGCATCCGATTGTTCCTTATGAGCCTATTACGTGGTTGCACCAGATTTAATCTTCAAAATCCGACAGTCAAAGATCCCTAAGCCACATTATAAATAGAACCCTAGGCCTAACTATTTTTCTCATTTTGATTTTTTTCCAATTCGGTTCATTGCCTGAGGCTAAACCCTAAATAGAAAATTTTACTAGGGAGGAAATCTTTTTGATAAAAATATTCTACACCCTAGAAGTGGATCGAGGAAGGCCCAGGACTAGAGCTAAGGACTACAGGTGAGTGTTTTGTAATTATTTTGGATTTGTAAGCAATTAAAATAATAGGCTTCTCAGTATTTGTAGTTTTTCTACAATTTTGAGACAGTTTTTACGTAAGTTTAGTTATAGTCGGTTTTTAGTTAAAATTTAGTTCATTTTTAGTCTATTATTATTAAGCTATTTTATTCGGTTATTTACAGTTATTTGCATCTGTTTTAAGTTGGAATTTAGCATGTAAATAGTAGTTTCTTTTTATAGAGATTTAATCCTTTTGACGGGAATAAAATATGAAAAAGAAAAGAATTTGGAAATATTGATTAGAAATGGAAAAAACTAAATTTACCGAAATCAGATATAAAATGGGAAAAATTGAAATAAAAATAGAGATGGACTGAAATAGCCAGATTTAAGATATTTGCGAGCATGATTATAACAAGTGGTTATAACTAAAAAGAGATTAAAAAGTAACAGTTGCAAGAACAATTATAACATAGATTATAATTAGAAAGAAATAACAGAAGATGCTTATTTTTAAACTTAGATCTTGGATTAATTTAATAAGCAAATATAGCAGAAATAACAGAAGAGGCTTATTTTAAAACTTAGATCTTGGCATAATTTAATAACAAAATGTAGCAGTAGGGCCCATATCGGCGGCATTCCCTTTCAGGTCTAGGACTGATGGTCTCACACGTAGGTGTGGCTGGGACACGCTTATGCTGATTAGGGTAAATAAGTGGCCAATAGACAAAGGCTCAAATTTGGGGATTTGGGCAAGGGGTGCAAAGCTTGAGGATTTGTTTATTAGGACCAGTACCGGCAGCATTTCCTTTCAGGTCGAGGACTGATGGTCTCACTCTATGTAAGGATGGGGATGCTTATGCTATTAGGGAAAGTAAAGGGTCAATTAGGGAGCAATAGTTAGTGTGTACCAGCAATGACCGAGCGTGTGGCATCCATTAGGGTAAATAATTCGCTACTACGTCCTAAGCGCTAAGTGGTGTCTTTTGCAGTGACTAATAGGATGGTTCACAGTGGCACAACAGAGATGGCAAATGCCTATCAATAGGTAGGATTAGGATTTCAGCCTAATCAGGTTAGCAGTTGAGACAAGATTAGGATTTCAGCCTAATCAAAATAAGCAGTTGAGGTAGGATCAGGGCTTCATCCCAATCACAGTAGTTTAAGACAAGTGCAAACAGTGGAAACAAATATCAAAGAAAAAAAATCAAATCAAACAATCAAAGTAAATAGTCAAATAGAATTGGAAACAATATTTTATCCAAGTTCTATCTTTTCTGTATTTTCCTTTCATGCTAGAACTATTGCTAAGTTTATTATCCTTATCTTGCTTAGAAATGTTAGTAATTACTTCCACTCACTAGACTTATTATCTGACCCACTCCTCTGCCTTTCCTTTTTCCCCCAATAAGCTAGCAGAGTTGAGGATAGTTGATTTGGGTCACTTGGAGATTCATTTTTGGAGTTTTTCCATTTTAGATATATTCTTCTGCTTTTCATCTTTTTCATTTGGCTTATGATGGATTGGCACTTGTGATAAGGATTATGATTATTATTGTTACTTTTGTACTCTAATTATGTGAGGCTGAGATGTATTTTCATCAAACATGAGAGATTTTGAGTTTTTGAGACATGTTATGTATTTATGACTTATTTTGAGATGAAGTTTAATTATGAATGATAAGTTATTATGTAAATGTTTTCTGCTGCTTTTACTTATTTGTCTTCTGAATCTTAGTCTCTATGATGCTCTAGCTTTACCTATAATGCACCACATCCTTTGGTTTGCCCTTTTTTGGAATACTAAGGGGTGTGGGGCATTTCATTTGGTATCAGAGTCTAAGATTATAGGATACTTAAAAACTTGTTTTAAAAGTAAAGTATTTTTCAGAGGTAACATATCTTCAAACCTAAAGTATTTTTCAAAAGGAAACTCTTATTGTAGAAATAGTTTTCAAGTACAAGAGAGTTTTTATAAAAATCCCCTTAAAGTCTAGTTCAACATTCTTTCGATTCTTTCAGTTCTAAATTTTCCTTTTATTGCATAGAATGGTAGATGTCCCAAATATTCTTAAGGGTGTCCAAGTCCCAGGCTGGCTCCGTAGATACTTCTAGGATATGACACTATAGGTGCAAGGGCATGCGCCCAATGCAGAACCGATGGTTTGAGGTCCCATTAATCCACCTGAAATAGCCAATTTTTCTATGCTATGCAAGGACTTCGCTAATCTAGGAGGCAAGATGTTTTCTGGTACAGAGGATTTCGTAGAGGCATGAACTTAGTTGAGGAATACGGAGCAGATATTTGGGCTGTTAGGACTGGAGGACCGATAAAGAGTTCAGCTTGCATCTTAGCAGCTGAAGGGAGAGGCTTCTTACTGTTGGGAGATTGTAGAAATGGAGGGTAGATACATTGGTTGGGTTAGATTTCGAGAAAGGTTTGAAAGAAAGTTCTTGTCGCAAACCGAGGAAAGCATGCAGTTGGATAACTTCATTAGTCAGAAGTAGGGGAGTCATTCGGTGAAAGAGTGTATAAATTAGTTTAATGAGTTATCACGGTTCGGGATGGAGCTTGTTAATAGACCGCACAAGAAGGCCACCAAGTTTGCTAAGGGTTTGAACCAGCCCCTTCAAGGTGTACCATTGACACATGTAATTATAGGAGCGACGTATGAGTCACTTATGGAAATGTCTCTCATATCAGATGTTGCTAAGAAAGAAGAGGTTAAGGAGGTTCATAAATCAAAAAACTCTAAGAAGCAGTGGTGAAAGAATAAAAAGGATAAGGACAAGAAGAATGGAGGAGGAATTCAAAAGGGACAGATCAAGAAGGGCGAGAAATTTCATAATTGTGGATTTGTTGGGCAATACTCAAAGGTCTGCAAGAAGGACATGATGAAGGGGAGGTGTTACAACTATGGACAGCCTGGACACCTTAATAGAGCTTGTCCTCAGAGGACGAGGTAAAGAGCAGGAGCCTACGGACGCAGCACCTTCTAGTAGCGGACCGGACCGACGTAGGAAAGTCTTTGTAGAAGGTTTGATCTCTATTTCAAATTTTCCTATTTGGACTCTTTTTGACTCTGGTGCATCACATTTCTTTCATTTCTATTTCCTTGGTTGATGTTTGACTTAGATATTTCTCTAATAGTGGACCCTATAGTTGTTTCAAACCCCTTAGGAGGATCAACACATTTATCCATGAATTTTTGTAGGGTTTGAAAATTTTATACTAGGTGTAGAGTTTGATTGTAACGCCTATGTACTAGGATTTTTGGGATATGGGATGATTTTGGGGATGGGCTGATTATCCACTTATGGTGCGATATTAGACTGCGAGAGGAGAGTCGTCGGACTAGAGACATGTAGTGGAAGGACTCTCGAGGTTTCTTGTGACCCATAGGGGTCAATTATGTTGAGCTTCCTTTATTCCTCTGATTCATCACTAGGAGAGTTAAATTCAGTTCTTGTTGTGATTTACCAGACGTTTTTGATGAGGTTAGGGGACTACCCCCTAAGAGAGAGATTGACTTTAGGATCTATCTAAATGACAATGCTAAGCCAGTGGCATTTCACATGAGACATATGGATCCTAGGGAGAGGAAGGAGTTAAATAAGAAGATTGGTGAGCTATTGGAGAAAGGCTTCATCAAACAGAGCATATTCAAGTGGGGGGGCAGTCGTCTTTGCTGTAAAGGAAGATGGTTTCCTTCAACTTTGCGTAGACTATAGAGAGTTGCATAAGCTCACATAGAAGAACCGTTATCCACTTCCTAGGATAGATGATCTTTTTGATCAGTTGGTTGGCCCTTTAGTATTTTATCAGCTTGACCTAGCCACTGAATTTCATCAGCTTAGGGTCGTTGACGATAGCGTCGATAGGATAGCATTTAGGACACCTAATGGATTTTTTGAGTGGTTGGTTATGCCGTTTGGGTTGGCCAATGCCCCAACCTATTTTGTTGATTTGATGAGCCATGTTTTTCGAGATGTCCTAGATAAGTTTGCTGTAATGTTTGTAGACCACATTCTGGTGTTTTCGAAGAGTATGAAAAAGCATGCTATTCATCTTAAGCAGGTTCTTCGTACACTTCGTGTTCATCAACTGAAAGCAAAATTTTCAAAATGTAACTCCTGATGTGAGGAGGTGCATTTCTTGGGGTATGTAGTCTCAAGAGATGGTTTAACTGTGGATCCTGTAAGGATGGTAGTAGTATAAGATTGAAAGGCCCCCAAGAACGTTAATGAAATTCGAAGCTTCCTAGGATTGGAAGGCCCCCAAGAACTTTAGGTTAAGCCTACCCTCATAAATCAGATTGGCTCAAGACTGTGAAAGGATTTAGAGCTTGTGGATATTCTGGATTGGATTAGCAGAGGAGAAGTCTCTGGACATCTCCAACGCTATTCCATTTGATAGTAAAGGGTGGCTAAGGAGAGACTGAAGATTTTATATCCCATGCACTTGTGATTTGATGAGAGCAGTTCTAGCAGAGGCCCACCATTCTCGGATGACTATTCATCCGGACGGTGATAAAATTTATAGGGACATGAAGAGAGTGTTTTGTTGGTGAGGCGTGAAGAAGGATGTAGCAGGTTTTATGGCTAAGTGTCTTGCGTACCAAAGAGTTAAGAGGGAGTAGCACAGGCCTGGCAGACTGCTTCAACCATTGAATGTACCCAAATAGGAGTTGGATAGAGTTTCGATGAACTTCATAGATGGTTTACCTCAATCTAGGAAGGGGAATACTAGTATTTGGGTGATTGTAGATTGTTGGACTAAGAGTGCCCACTTCATTCCAGTCAAGAGTAAAAGGGCGGTACCTTATTTGGCATGCATATACATTCGTGTGATAGTCCGACATCATGGAGTTCCCTCTAGCATAGCGAGCAACATAAATCCAATCTTTACTAGCAAGTTTTGAAGGAGCTTGCAAGAGGCTTTAGGGACACAACTTAGATTGGGTACGAGCTATCACCCTCAAACGGATGGCCAAATGGAGAGAGTTAATAGAGCTCTTGAAGATTTGTTGAGGATGTGCATTCTCGAATTTGGAGGGACTTGGGAGGAGCACCTTCCTTTAGTGGAATTCGCATATAACAATAGCTTTTAGGCTGGTATTGGGATTGCACCTTCTAAAGCCCTTTATGACAGACCTTGCAAGTCGCCTTCCTATTGGTTGGAGTCTGTAGAAAGATTGCTACTTGGTCCCGACATGGTTAGAGAGACTTTGGAAAAGATTGATTTGATTGAAGAAGAATGAAGACGACCCAAGATAGACAGAAATCCTATGCAGGTAAGAGGAGAAGGGATATTGAGTTCGAGGTAAGATATTTGGTTTTTATTAAGTTGTCTCCGCTAAGAAAAGTAGTAAGGTTTGGATCAAGTGGGAAACTTGCTCCAAGGTTCATAAGACCGTTTCTCATTGTGAAAAGGGTGGGGAAGATGGCATATCGAACAAAGCTACCAAAGAGGATCGTGGGAGTTCATGATGTTTTTCATGTTTCGCACTTGAGGAAGCGCTTACATGATTTAGCAGAGGTAGTGGAACCTAGCCAACTTGAGGTATTCGAAGTGGAGAGAGAAGCATCGGTTCATCGCATCCCTACCAAGATCATTGGGCATGATATCAAGAAGCTTATGAATTCTCTTTGGATTAGGTGCAGTGGGGAGATAGTATTGAGGACTTTATGTGGGAGGCTATGGAGAAAATAGGTATCTCTTGTATACTTCTCTTCGATAGTACGTCTTGAATTTCCTATTGCCATCTTTAGTTTTGAATAGTTTCCTTCCTTTAGTATCCTTGGGGAGGGTAGATCTTAGGATTTAATCTATGAATGGCAGGACTAAATGTAAACATGTTGTGTATGTTGGATGCAAGTGGTTGCAAGTGTTTTCTAGTGGATGCTAATGAATGCATATACACATACTAGGCACTACTATCTCTTAGAGATCGGCCTGACTAGGTGACTAAAGTATATTCATATAGATGTGTGTGCACTTGCATTTTTATTTCATGGTTGCTACGAATGAGTGGCTATCATATGATTTTCACGTTTGAGTGATGATTGTAGAAAGCATATAGAACTATCAGTTGTCAATAGGGAATCTGCATTCATTTGGATACAAGGCACGGACTTGAGCACATAAAATGGAGTTCGACTGAATTAATAGACTACCTAATCTTCTGCATTAGTTGGGGACATTGACACCACACTATTGCATGTCACATAAATTGCATTACAAAGCTTAAGGACAATGGATGTAATGGATGATGGTTGAATATATGGTTGTGGAATTGGGATAAAAATATTTATTTCATTCCTCTGTCCTTGGAGATTTCTAGGATAAAATTCTTTAAGGAGGGGAGAATGTAACAACCCAAAATTTGAGCTATAATAATTAATTAATAAATAATTAAACAATGAAATAACTTTGTGAAATTTTCATAATCGAGCCACGAAAGTTGCACCATTGGGTCTGTGGCGATTTTCTGATCAATTTCATATATAACTTGTCGAAGTCTGAGCTAATTGGAGATGTTATGAGAGAAACATTAAATCAGAATTTTATAAGCAAAAACGAAAAAATAAATACGAGGGCTTGGGTCGACCCAAAAGGTGCTTAGGTCGACCCATACTTCTTCCTAGACGTGAAAACGTCCAAGTATGAGCCGAACTCCATATAATTCAATTTTTGTTCAATCCTATGTGTTCATACTTGCATCTGACGGTTCCTAGTGAGCCTATGACGTTGTTGCACCAAATTTAATCATTAAATTCGACAGAGTGAGATCCCTAGGCCACAATATAAATAGAATCCTAGGTCTAGCTATTTTTTCGATTCAAATTTTTTTCGATTGGATTTATTGCCTGAGGCTGAACCATAAATAGAATTTTTTTAGGAAGGAAATCTTTTTGATAATAATATTCTACGCCCTAGAAGTGGATCTAGGAAGGCCCAGGACTAGAGCTAAGGACCACATGTGAATGTTTTGTAACATTTTATATTTGTAAGCAATTTAAAATAATAGGGTTCTCAATAGTTGTAGGATTTCTACAATTTTGAGATAGTTTTTATGCAAGTTTACAGTTTTTAAATAAAATTTAGAATTTCTTTTTCAGTCTATTTTTTTGGGCTATTTTATTCGGATATTTACGGTTATTTATGACTATTTATAGTTACTTACATCTGTTTTAAGTTGGAATTTAGCCAGTAAATGTTAGTTTTTAGAGATTTAATCCTTTTAACGGGAATAAAATATTAAAAAGAAACGAATTTGCACATATGGATTAGAAATAGAAAAATAATTAAATTTACAGAAATCAGATGTAAAATGAGAAAAACTGAAATAAAAATAGAGATGGACTGGAATAGGAAAATTTAAGATATTTGCGAGCATGATTATAACAAGTGGTTATAACTAAAAAGAGAAATTAGAAGAGTAAAAGTTATAAGAACAATTGTAACATATGTTATAATTAGAAAGAAAGAAATAACAGAAGAGGCTTATTTTTAAACATAGATCTTGGATTAAGTTAATAAGCAAATATAGCAGAAATAACAGAAGAGGCTTATTTTAAATCTTAGATCTTGGATTAAGTTAATAAGAAAATATAGCAGTAGGGCCCATACCAGCAGCATTCCCTTTTAAGTCTAGGGCCGATGGTCTCACACGTAGGTGAGGCAGGGACACACTTATGCTGATTAGGATAAATAAGTAGCCAATAGATAGAGGCTCAAATCTGGGGATTTTGAAAAAGGGAGCAAAGCTTGAAGATTTGTTTGTTAGGACCAGTACCTGCAGCATTCCCTTTCAGGTCGAGGACTGAGGATCACATGTGGGTGAGTTTGGGCACGCCTATGTTGATTAGGGTAAATGAAAGGTCAAATAGTGGACGACAATTAGTGTGTACCAGCGATGAATAAGCATGCGGCATCGATTAGGGTCAATAATTCGCCATTACGTCCTAATCGCTAAGAGATGTCTTTTACTATAACCAACAGGATTGGTTCACAGTGGCACAACAGAGATAGGAAAGGCCTATCAATGGGTAAGATTAGGATTTCAGCCTGATCAAGTTAAAAGTTGAGAAAGGATTAGGACTTCAGCTAACCAAGATTAGCAGTTGAGATAGGTTAGGGTTTCAGCCTAATCATAGCATTTTAAAACAAGTGCAAACAACCTAAGAAAATAATCAAATCAAAGAATCAAAGCAAACAGTCAAACAGAATCACAAATAGTATTTTATCCGAGTTCTATATTTTTGTATTTTCCTCTCATACTAGAACTATTGCTAAGTCCATTATCTTTATCTTGCTTTGAGATGCTAGTAATTACTTCCATTCACCAAACTTATTGTCTGACCCACTCCTCTACCTTTCCTTTTCCCTCCAATAGGCTAGCTAAGTTGAGGATAGTTGATTCAGGTCGCTTGGAGATTCATTTTCGGAGTTTTCCCATTTTTGATGTATTCTTATGCTTTTCATTTGTTTCATTTAGCTTATGATGGATTGGCACTTGTGAGAGGGATTATGATTATTATTGTTATTTTTGTACTCTGATTATGTGAGATTGAGACGTATTTCATGAGATGGGAGATTTTGAATTTTTGAGACATGTTATGTTTTTTTGACTTATTTTGAGATGAAGTTTAATTCTAAATGATAAGTTATTATGTAAATGTTTTCTGCTGCTTTTATTTATTTGTCTTCTGAATCTTAGTCTCTATGATGCTCTAGCTTTACCTATAATGCACCACATCCTTTGGTGTGCCCTTTTTGGGAATACTAAGGGGTATGGGGTGTTTCTGTCATGTAAGGGAAATAGAAGTTTCTAATTAAGGAACCTGATTGGAGCCCGCACTAGAGAGGTAAAGTGATCTATAATAGTTTTCGATGCGATCGAGCAAGTGATTAAATCAGATATTGCATAGGAATGATCCATGCACATCGTACAAACTTAAGTATATGCATACTATATTTTGTTGGCTTATGGGGAATTCAGGGAATTACACTTCGATTTGTTATAGGGTAGCTTAAATGATCGACTATAATAAACTGAGGCTGTTGAGCGTAAGGTACGCTTAGTAGACTTTTATCATCCTTGTAAGATGAGGGGGTTATTGAACCTAAGCAAACCGTGAGCTTTGTTTGCTAGTAAATTCTAAATACTATTAGTACTATTTTATACTTTTTTCTTTTGTGTGGTGGTCGTATTGGAATTTCGGTTGAGAAATGTGTGGGATGAATATAAAGATCCAGAATTTTGAACATTTCGTATTTAAATATCTGGATTATTTAAATATTTGAATCTTGGATTTAATGTGATTAAATGGATTTTATGTCTCTGTTAGAACTCTTTTAATTAATAGCTAATGATTGTAAACTTGTTTTTGAAAAATCTTTACAAAAATAACTAGTTCAAAGAAATATCGATAATGTGATCGAAAATCTTTTTATTGATAAATGGCTTTTTACTCGATAAAAGTTATTCGAACTTGTTCTGCACCTAATATATTAATTTGTAGTTAATTAGCAACTAAAAATATTTTATGCAACACGGCTAATTAAATTTTGATAGTAAAAGATTAGAAAATGGATCAAGGAAAATATATTTTGGTGAATATTATTTAGATATTTGTTTTGGTTAAAGTGAGGTGTAAAGTAGCATGTGAGGTAGGGCTCCTTTATGGCATTCTAAAACAATCTGGAATTTTGAGAAGATAAATTTAATTATTTTGGATGTGTAATCAATTGATAATTAGACTTAAGTAATAATAAATATGGTGAAGTAATTCCCAAAAATATTTTTATGATGTTAGAAAGAAGTAAGTGAGCAGTAAAATAAATCAATGAAGTATAATAAGTTTTGAAAGTGGTTAATGTGAAGAAAATATGGTTAGTAAAGTGATTATATAAAAAGGAAATAAATTGAAATGAAATGAGTGATGTAAAGTAGAGGAGGCCTAGCCTATTTGCGCCTACTCTTTCATAATGAAGATATTTCTGGAGCTTTGCATCATCTTGTATCATCCATGAACTCTTCTTCTCTCTTAGTCTCGTTTTCAATTTTAACCCAAAAAAGACCTCTCTTCAATAATTCATTAAAAATCATATAAATATCCAAAAATAATGGAACCTTACACAAAGCTTCTCAATACTTATTTACACCCCTACAAGTTGTCAATGTCCAATTTTGATCAAGTTTGGATGACCAAAGAATTATTAGATTTGAGTTTATTTTCTGTTTTATGAACAATGGAAAATATGCTTGTTCAAAGTGTGATTTTGGTTATCAAACCAAATTATTTTGGATTTAAAATTTTCAAGCGAGTTCCATAGGCTCTTGAATTTGTTTATTATGAATATCTTTTATTTATATGATTGCAAACATGATTTGTGGTGATATTTGTTGAAATCGTTGTGTTTTGATAAATTCTATGAATTTAAACCCTCTTCGTTACAAAATGTATATTTAATTCGTACGAAGTGTGAAAATTCCTAAATTTGGATATGTTGTTTCTAACATATTCCAACACCCCTATTAAAAATTTATTGAATTTTCATTTTGTTTTTATGTGTTTGATGTTGTGATTTCCACAAGGTTTTCCTATGAAATTTGAACTGAAAACGTCTGTTAGTTTATAATTCATATTAAATTGTAAAAAAATATAAAATTTTGAAATTTGGATATGTCATTTCCAACTCAATTTCTATCTACTGGTAAAAAATTATTTAAAAAATATTATGATTTGATTCCTAAATAGTTTATTTACGAAGGTGGAAATAATATTCTATTGCTGGAAATTATTTACAGAAGTTCAGCGGCTATAATTAGTTTCTATGTTGAATGATCCTACTCTATACCCATGATAAAATCTGTCTAATCTCTGCAATATAGGTTTTGATTTACTTTAAGACTTTTTGTGTTAGAATTTGAAAGACGGATGACTTTGAAAGAAAATATATAAATGGAACAGTTTTGAAGATTTTGTGAATTAAAATTGTTTGATAAATGATGAATTTTTAAATTTTACTAAGCAAGTGAAGTTTGAATATTTATATTTATTTAGCGTTGATTATAAAATTATACATTGATCTATAAACTCATAGCTAGAAGCAGCTTTACTTGGGGTTTTTTTTATTGATAATCCTCGGGTCACACAGAGGATTTTTTACAACTTTAGCTGATATACTTTTGGGTACAAGGTAATGGATGGATTGAGCCAAAGGATTTATGTATTCATTTGTATAAGAAATGATATGGTTGTATATTTTAATTAAATGGCTTGAAATGTATAAAATAAATTCGAAAACTGTATAAAATATTAAATGTGTAATATGGAATATTTGCGTATGTTAGAGTATGATGTGATCTATTTATATGTGATGCTGTTATTATTTCATTGTTCTATCATGGAAATGCCCACTGCACCTCATTCTTAGTATGACTTAACAGCATTACATAGTAACAAGAGGCGGGGTGTTACACCTTCCAAGGAAGGTTTGGAGGTAAAGATGACCTCTTGTATACTTACATAAACTTCTTCTATACCCATATTTACATTTTGCTAATTTTAAAAGATAGAAACACTTAGCCTTAAACCATTTCTTTCTTCACTAATCAATCTCTAATCAAAACAAATCAACACCTAAATTCTCCAAACTCAAATAAGGCTAAGCACAATATAGAACAAGGAAAAGAAACATGAACTTGAAGAAAAGGAGCAAACCACCCTACCTATGGTTAGGCCGTGAGCAAATAAGGAGAGGAGGTGATGGCCTACTACAAAGGTGAGCTAAATGTGGAAGCTTTGGATGTTTGGTGATGGTAGGAAGGGTTCTTATGTTTGTAGAGGCCTGTTCTTGTGATAGCTTGGTTATGGGCTGAGTTTACTCACCACTAAACAAATATATATTGTGTTATATATGTTGAATGCCTAAATATAATGTTAAAGTAAAGTTAACTAATTAAAGTTATAAATTTTGGACCACACTGGCTTTTGAAAGCAAACGACAACTCTATATTGTATATTATCAATTCTATGACCTTTTATAACATGTGGCTTGGCCTTGACATTGTGTGTATATGGCTGTTTAGATATTGTGTTGAAATTGAAATGCATATGGAATGATCCATATAGAGATAATCGCTACGAAAGCACTTTTAATGCCTATGTTTTTAAACTTACTCAAATTAGTTATATGTGAATATATTATGAATGCATATTTTTTGGTTTTGCTTTGCACTTGTTGTAGTGTACGGAATAGGGAGGAAGTGTTTGAAATGTTACAGAATTGGTTGAACAAAGTTGCACAAGTTATAGCAAAAATGGTCGCTATATGAGCACTTTGAAATTGTCATGTGTTTGGTAGTTTTTTAATGATTTTCAAAGACATCCTTAGGGGTTTCTTTGCTATTTTGACAAGTACTTTATGTTTACTCTTGCCGTAGAAAAATAAAAGTTCAAATCTTTTCATAACCGATTGAACGAAATTGATAAAGATAGAAACGAAATAGTTGCTACAAATGCACTATGAAATAGCTAGTATTAGGTTATTCTTTTATAGAATTTGGTAAAGATATCCTTAGTGGTTTCTCTATATGGTTATTAAGTACCATAAGTAAAGTACTTATTGCAAAAAATTGGACTTTAAATCTATTTGTAACTAGTTAAAAATTGGTCAAAAAGCAAAGGGGTTTAAAACCAGTTTCATGGAAAACACCCGATTCTACAACAGCTTGATCTGAAACACTTTCTGGATGTTAATTTTTTTTTGATAATGTTTCTATAAATACTTTTATTTGCTGTTTGAAACTTTTAATCATTTAAAATGACATTTAATTAAAGTATTTTTCTATAATCTTTTTAGGGATGTTTAATAACATATATTAGAGTATTTTAAAAGTTGTTTTAATTTTAAAAATATTTTTGGTAATTATTGATGAATTTTTAAAGTGAAGGGTTTTTAGATGTAAAACATACCTTTTTCATTGATTTGTCTTAAAATTATAGTTTTGTCATTTTTAAGTAATATTTTACATAGATATTTAAAACCTATTTATAAGTATTTTTAAAATAATTTTATATATAAATAACTCTAGAAAGTAAGTTAAGTAATTTATAAAATGATAAAAGTGGTTTTGTTATAACTTTAATTATAATGATGGGTTTTTGAAAAGTTAATTAAAATTATATTGCCTTGTTAAATAGATGTAATTTTATTTTTGAAAAGGGTGTTTTAAAGATAACGTTAAGCATGAAATGTTTGGGTTTACCATAAATAATATTTTAGTGACATTTGTTTTTAACCCTTTTTAAAAACTCACCCACAGCCCTAATGATATCAAAAGGGATGGAAGGAGCCCCCTTCTGCCTTGTCCGACCATAGATAGGAGGGAGGTAAGCAAGCCCAACACAAAGGTTTGATGCCCCCAACCAGTTTTTTGGATTTATGGAGACCCACATCTACACCTTGAAATTAGGAGTAGGGCAAACGAGAATCGAATCCACGACCTACTTACCAAGTAGCGGGTATCTTACCGCTGTACCTTGACATTTGTTTTTAACCCTTAAATATACTTGTCCTTTTAAAGGTTGTTTTAAAGATAATGTTCAGTATAAAATGGTTTTTGGGTTTTTAATAATAGTGTTTTAATAACATTTATTTTTAACCCATTTAAATATAATTTTGAAAATGTGAAATCTTGTTAGGAGACTTGTGAATATTCTTATACCTTGGAATAAGAAAATGAATACATTTTTTAGTATTGAAAAGAGTAGATTTGAAAAGTAAAATAATATTATAAATGTATTTAACTTTTGTAGTAGTATTTTAAATATAAACACAAGTGTTTACGAAGAATATATTTGACTTAATTTTGTTTTGTTTGACTTAATCATGCTTTGTGTATTTACTTTTCTAGGGAAGTATTTAATCCTATACTTAGCTCTAAAAGCTAAAAAGGTAGATTTATTCTATTTGTAAGGGTTAAGAATGATGTTCGAGTTAGGCTTAAAAGCAAATAGTGTTCTAGCCTACAGGCTTCACTCTGGATCAACGGATAACATAAGTTAAGAAGGTCAAAAATGTTATAAGTGAATGAAACTTGGTTCCCATATGTGATAGATTTCATTATTATTGAATTGACAAAATTAACTTGGGAAGTATATTTAAGCATCACGTATTGATACGGTTTGACATCCCCCAGGGAGAAGTCACCCGTATGTATCTTCTCTTGCTTTAAGAACGTATATATACGAGATCCTCCAAGAGGCCTCTTTTATATCATTAACTTAAAAAGAAATGAAATTAAGCTAAATTAAAATTCATTGATCTAGTTTTGAAGAGTCTAGGATCAAATAAGTATGCTTATCGAAACCACTTGAAAACTGATGAATGAGTTCTATGTTTAGAAAGCGATTATGGAGTCGAATGTTATAGAGTTGACCTCTCTATCTTAAGGTTAAGTCTGAGGGAGAGGTCATCATTAACATTTCAAATGATGCTAGTGAGGGTACTATAAATCTTAAGGTTAATTCCAAGAGAGAGGATAGATTTAGAACTCATCAGACAACTTGTGCTGGAATCCATGGAGAGATTTGTAAACTGTTGGAGATGCTGAAATCCATGCGGAAATTCAAGATATGTTTGAGTTATGAAGACTCGTGTGTTGAGATGCGAAATGCGACTTCACTATCGGTACTGCCAAAAGATAGAGTAGGATGCATTGCTAAAGGGTTTAGCTAACCTAAAAGTTTATATCAACTCCATATCCATAGATGCATGCCGATGTTGCTAGCAGGGGTTGATGATATTTGGCATCACCTTTTGTGCATGTGCCAGTTGTGTTTACCTTATGGTATATTTTATCTAGAGATATACAACGCTCAGATGATGGTTTCTAATCCTTGTCATGGGAGTCGACCTTGTTGTACTGAGGAGACCTTCGTGAAAATCCATATGAAAACATATCTTAGCAGTTTTATTTGTACTTCTAATATTGTTTCATTATGAGATGCAGGCAGCACAGCAATTTTTTATGTATATTTTACAGCCTAGACACTATCTATTATATTGCCATATGTATTTATTAGATGGTTTAGTTATTTTGAGGGGAAATGTGTATATAATGATTCAAAAGATCTCAAAAGTCACTGTTATATGGTTGCCAAGTATTTCTCGAGTTTCTCATACTAGACTTATGTTTAACTCATGATTTTATCTTTCCCTTAATTCCTCGAGTTCTCTTTTGGGTAGCTTGAGAAAAGTAGGTTTCGTTGATATTGTTTGGAGTATTAGGAGACAAGTTGGATGCTTCCATTTGCCTACTGCAGTATTCTTATTTCTTCTGCACTATATTATGTTTTTTCCAGCATTTGTGAGAATATGCTGTTATAACTATCCATGATGATTATTGTACTTAGAACTGTAACTTTGAAATGATATATATCTTAGTATGATAGTTTGTACTGTCTTTTGATTATATGTTATCGTTCTGCTATGAGATTCTGACGTTGTGTTCTCTTCTTTCTTGTTCATTTTCTTTTTTCTTTTTTTTCACCCTAACAATCTATCTTTTCAGCACTTGAGTGCTAGGCATGTGAATACCATGGATGTATTAGTGTCAACATTTGAAGGCCAAAATGGCAGGTCGTTACACACACACACACACACACACACACACATATATATATATATATCTGAACATACACATAGATATATATATATATATGTGTGTGTGTGTGTATGTGTGTGTACGTATTCGACTATAACATAAAAGGATTTTTTAAATCAAATCTATACGAATTTACTAATTTTTTTAAATAAATAAATATATATACTAATATATTTAAAAGTATTTAGAATACATTAGTAATTAATATTATGGAATATTTTATAACAATTTCTTTAAGACAAAAATATATCAGCTTTTTAAATGATTTTTAAATAATTATAATACATGTAATATGTATATTTGTGTATTTATATATTATAAAAGAGTATTGCATATTTAAAATTAGTTTTTTAATCTAAAAGTATTATATATATATATATATATTATGATCGAATTATATTAATATATGAATGAAGTTGTATGTCTTTTATTTAAACAATATTGGATATACATATCAAATCAAACAACAAAAGGTATGTATAAATTCATTGTAATTTTTTAGGATCTGATCAACTTGAGCATAATGATAGAAACATATAATTATAATTAACATTAATATTGAAAGATTACCAAATAATGTTGCTATTGATTTGAACCTTGAATGAATGAAATAGCTCCAAATCTGATCGAACCACCCCTAGAATTGCAGCAGACTAGAAATGAATGCCAAGCTTTTGTTTAATTGATTTTGTTTTGAATTTATTTTTGAAAATGAAAAGCTATTTTGCTTAGGAGCTTATGGCTAGAATGGGTAGAGGAGGGATCATTAAATAAATGGGAACGAAATTTTTAAATAGGTATCTAGATGGTGGAAAAAGTGAAGATCTTTTCTCCTCATCTTACTCGTTCTTTATTTTCCATTCGAAGTCAATATTTAAAAACTTATAAACCCCTCCCCTCTTTCTTAAGAATGGCCATAGTAGGGGCTCTTTATGTCTTCAGTAATTTCCAAACCTACTAATTAGTAATTTATTTAAATCAAATTTAATATTTACTGATACGTACCTATACAACTTTTACATGCGCACTCAATTAATTACTCACAGCACCCAAGAATCAAATAAATTTAATAGATTATATTTTATTGCTATTAATTAATTAAATTATATAATAATTAAAAATAAATTAAATTATTTGGTATTTCGGAGTATTCAACATTATGGTTGTGCGGCTCAAAGGAATAAATTCAGCTAGCGGCTAAAATCAAACAATTTAAATACTAACGTTCATACACCACCTTAGCTAGTTCTATGACTGATTGACCAAATTTATCACTTAAACATTTTTTGATGAAATCTAATTTTACTATTTTAAGCGGTATCCGATAATAATAATTATTTACACCAATTTTCTTCATTAAAAATACATCACTTTAGAACTTATGAAATTTAGTTTTGATCAAAATTCCAACCTTCCATATCCGGATTGGTTAATCCAAATACAAAGTCCTTCATGCAATAATAATAATCATATTAATATACCCATTTGGCCAAAGACTTTGGCTTTGAGTTGACTACACCTGAACATGATACTTACCTCATATAACTAAGGAGACGATTACCCTATTAAATGGTGTTTCTGTTGCAATGTTTCAACTCAAATCCAACTATAGTTGTTTTATGGAACCACTCCATGCTGTAACTATAATTAAAATGGAGGTCCACGTTAAAGTTTTATAATATTTTCAAGTGGAAAGGACCATGTAATATCATCACTTTGAGATTCTCTATTTAACCTCGGTTATATTAATCAAGATAAAACAATCGAGTATGTAACAAGTTGTTGCCCCCCAACTGCCATGATTAATACACTAGCCAATACTTAGAGAGCGTTACATACCCTAGTCTCAATGAATATACCGATCCTTTGTCAAAACATGTTGGCTAATAATATTTGAAATAATGTACTATTTTTTAACGTGATAAATTTTCCATGATTACAGCAGATTGTAATTACTATCCATAATATATCGTTTAAGGATTTTCTATTTAATATACTTAAATTATATAATTAATTAACATATCACAATATGGCAAGCATATAACGGAAAGAAAAATACCTTTTATTTTGAATGAGATTTCATTACAAAGTTAATAGTTTCCAATAAATTATAGAACTCCCCCCAGAACATACTTCTACTTTATCAAAAAAGAGGTGCGAAATGTGCTACTCGTAGGGAGAAGTGATTGTATGGCTATGTAGTTTAATGTAGTGCTTTATTTTGTACTATTTTGGTGTGTTTAACTATGTGGTGGTATCGCATGTTGTTTTGTGATATATGATTGTTAATTGGTTGAACTTATATCACTACAACAAAATTTATTATTAATTGCAGCAAAAGACAGCTGCGTAACGGTAGTTGCTGTCATTTTATTAAGCCGTGCATTGCTATAGCGTACTATAGTCAAATATTTGGCGGTCTTAATTTTCATGCTCCCACTTTCTTCGTTTCTTGATTTCATTTTCTTCCCCCTTTGCTCTATCCCATAACACGGCAGCCATTTTCTTTCTTAAAATCTATTTCTTCTTCCTCAAATCCTGTAATCTCGAAATAAAACCCTAAATTTTCCTCCACACTGCTCTTGGTCCGATGTACACGAGCTTCATTATCTATTTGCACACCGAAATTTCTCCAAAAATGCAATCGTTGAATTTGGTGAATGGGTTAGTTTGGCTGCGATTTGACATGTGATTAACTGCTCCAGTTCAGTGGGAGATCACTCACAATTATTTAGGTACTTATCTCTTCTCATCCTAATTCCTAAGGAAATAGTATGTTAAGTTGATAAATTATGTGAAACACCTGATCAATTCTTCCAGTAGCTGCACAAGCACTGTGGAGTTTGATGAATTAAATAAGCCGCATTTGGCAAGTAGTTTGATGAAATGCTCAACCAAAGTTATCAGATGAGGTTCGAGCTGGAGCAGGGAAGAGATATATTACCGTCTATAATGTAGTCACAATCTTTAGAATTAAAAAGTATTATAGTTAACGACTTGAGAATATGATCTGCGAGTTTATCTAGTATTACGCCAGGTTTAGCACAAGGCGATGTCACCCACAGATTAGAGAGAGGGTTGTACTAAATTAGGGGTAGGAAGGTCTCACGGAGTTTGAGTAAGTTCCTCCAACTCCAGATGGCCATTTTTAATTATGTGATTTTTAACCCAATTGGCCTAAAGATTGAAGTTATTAGAGAAAAACAAGTTCTACTGTTGTAGTATGATGATATAGCAGCTTGATTCCATTTTTTACCATTTATTATCCCTAGCCCCCATTTGCTTTTATGTACTTAAGTTTTATGGAAAGCCACTGGGACTTGTATTTTTAGAGTAAGGATCCCTATGCCATCGAAACTTATTAAGGGCCCTATTTATCATAGCTACTAGCTTGTGTCTTGCCCAATATGTAATCATGGCGGTGGCAATTGATTGAACTATTGCAAGTCTCTCAGCTTGTGTTAATTTTGTATTGGGTCATGCAATAAGCTTCTTAGTTATTTTTCTAAAAAGTGGCATGCATTTGGTAGTAGTAACCCAAGCTGTAATGAGCCGTATTCCAAGATAATAGGAGTCGTAGGGATTTCTTGCAAGGTAGAGTGTTGTGTACATTACTTGCAAGGTAGAGTGTTGTGTAATCGACTGCTTCCTTTGATAGTCAAGACTTACGATAAGAATATTGAATTTGTGCATATTGATTCTTAGTTCAGCCATAATGTAGAATATGGTTTTGGTCTAGAGAATGTAGTCTATATTGGAAGCAGCTAGTTTTGTGAAGCACATAAGATAGTCAGCAAATAGGTGAGTTATTTATGGTTTGGTAGATAGAGAGAGGATTCGCTTGCTTAATGCCTTGCATACCCATGAAGAAAATCGTCGGGGCTGAATTATTGTTGTATGTGTACCTAATTATATTATATGTATTGTATATTTAAAAAAATCAAATTCTTTGTGGATGTTTTTATCAAGCTTTACTTATAATGCTTCATGTATACAAAAGCCTGAAACAAATATGCAAGCAACCGTATAAATTTCCATCCTTAAAATTTCAAATAAATCTAAAACAAATTAAGAAAAGTTTATTTATCAGTGTTGCGTGAGTACACAATTGTTCGTTCAAGAGTTATGAGTATTGGTAGTTGATATTCACTGTCAGTAGAAGTTTGAATACCAACTGTATGTGCTTGGAATATCACACATAATTTATAGGACAGGATTATGGGCATGACAAGAACTTACCCATCAACAATTTGATGCTTACACAATATTTTACAGAATAGTTGGTAAGTATGAATCAAAAAGTTTTAACCCGACAATTAAAATTGTAGTCCCGTAAGAGCAATGCAATGTTTCAACTTTGTAGTAGTGTAGATCAATAACTTTCTTTATTAGATGTAAATATGTAAATATAATGATCGATTTACTGTTAGAGGGGATTTATATTGATTTTATATTGTATTTTGGATTTTATTTTGATCGAATGAAGAGAGGATTTGTATTGGATAAAAAGAGAGGGTAGAGTATAATCTCATATTGTGTATAGTTATAAGATAAATCCATGTAAACAGAAGTTAAAATTATGTCCTCTCGGTATCAAAAATCTTCTTAGTTCTGCAAGTTCATCAAGCAAAAACACTTTTTAACTGAGTATTTTTCTACGCACTATTTAGTTGAGCCTTGAAACCATTGTAAGCATAAAGGTTGTGTTTTCTTCATGTATGATTCTTTTTTTATAGTGACTATGTTGTTGAAACCATCCATTCATATATATGTATTTTTTGGTATATGTATAGCATATACACACATATTATTGATAGAGATTATTAATGTATAGTGCTATGCTTTTTGTTATATAACGATGATTATGTTTTCACATGCTTGCATTCTAAAGCTTTCATCGTTTTGCTATTTTGAATGATGGGGCTGTGTGCAATTATAGTAAAACCAAAAGTAAACCAGCATTATTTGTAATAGAATCCTTAGAAATTTGGGTGTATGGTCACTAACCCGAGTTAAAATAACTATCTTGTTGAATTATAAGCGAGTTGAATATCCATTATAAATTAAATAACAAATTTTATGTATAGGCCTAAGAAAAAAGCTTATTACTATCACAAATGTTTTGATGCCAATTTTATATATTTGCATTATTTCGTTACATGAGTTCAGAGTCATTGGTATTGTTTTAATTGTTGTCCCTCTGTAAATTTGCTTCAGCTTGTTCTCTATTATAGCAGGCACCACAAGAAAATTCAGCGGTGGATTTCAAAGATTGGCAAAGTGCACTTGGAAGACTTTCAAGTTATTAACTGAATCTCTATTTTGAACAGTCAATTAAAAATCCTCTTAGTTTTTGTACATTTTATTATCATTTACTTTATCAAACCTCAACATTTAAGGACAAATGCATATTCTGGATGGTTATATAAGGAAAATTATTTGTAAAAGTGGTTAACGGTTGGTGAGAAGATTGGTACAAAGTATAAACAATAAACTATTATGATGAGTAAAATGCAGTCTTTGAATTGAATGAACATTCATAGTGCTATTGAACCAGTGCTATATTATCAAAAGTTGTGTTTTAGCATTCATTGCTCTTGATTTGATTAAATTTAATGACATTACTTAGGCTTGCATGTTGGGGCTATGTGAAATAAGATTGTGACGGTAAGTGCTATGTTGAGAGGACCGTGACTCTAGGTTATAGATGTATTATGAGGCTTGTTGTGTTGGACCTAAATTTGCTAGAGCCATCAAGCTATGCTAACAAATTCTGTTGTTTTAGCAATGATTTGTTGGGCTTATGATTAAACTGGTGCTGAAATTTGGGTTGCTGGTTCCTTTTTTGTGGGGGATACTTGATTGATCTTAGGTTGTGGTTTCAATCAGGTATTTGAAGAAACAATAGTAAGATTTTTGGTTGGGATTCTGCCCGAAAACTGAAAAATTCAATAATTACTAATATAAGACCCATGCTTCGCATTCAAATAGATTGGAGAACAAACCTGAATGTTTGGTAGAAAACTATATTTTAGAAGGTTTCAGGTGTTGTATAGTTGAACACCACAATTTTGTTTCACGTGCCATGAGTTGGATTATAAGAAAAAATGCAATAATTTAGAATGGCTATGCAAAAATTATGTGGTTAATAAGTAGCTAAAAAACTTAATGTCGGTTTATCCACAAACTTGCATTAGAAGGCAAAATTGAACTTCCTAGTTCAAATAGAGAACTGGGACCTGAATATACAGAAATTGTGTCATTGAAAATTTGGATAGACATAATATATCTATCATATATCAAAGCCTAAACTTGAATAAATCACTTTATTTATTAAATACTACAACAACAACAATAATTAATCACCATAATAAGAAGTATATTTATTGAATACTTCAACAACAACAACAATAGTAATCAATGCTCTTTTTTTCATTTCGTTTGAGATGTATAATATCCCTAAGGCCCGACCACAAACTTATCTGCTAAAAAAGTGTCCCAAAGAAATCAAATTTCATGGATTATGTAAAAGACTATTTTATATTTTAATTTGGTTGGATTTAGTAAGTAGAATATACCTGATCAGTTCTAACATTTACAGAATAGTAAACTACTGAATATTAAATTAAACTGAAACTTAAATCGTGCCTGCAATGCTATTGACGATAGACGCAAAAAAAAGACATATGACTGTTCATGTTTTATGGTATAGGTTATATGTCTTAACTATTTAATACTATCTGTGTTTAAATATACATATTAATAGCCCGTCCTTTTGTTTAGAAAAATAGCTACGCAGTCTGTTCTATTCGCTGTTTAGTTTGCTCTCATTATGTATAAAAAAAGGTAGTTAAAATGATATATTGTATTATGCATTATTAATATATTGAGTATTGCTAGAGCAATATGCATTATTAATATATTGAGTGTGAAATCAATGTATTTTGCAGTTTGATCTTGCAGCCGAGTAACCTTATGATTTTAAACTATATGAAGAATGGTTGTCAAATTTCTGAATGTCAAACTACGGAATGTAATTTATGTCTTGAATGATTAATTAACTACGTATTATGTATCGGTGTTTTCATCATAGATGCTAGCTGCAAATGAAAGATTAAGCAAGTACTGTTTTGTTAAACTTCTGATCAAATAAAATTTAAAAATGCAGTTTTTGTTTTTTTAAATGTAATTTAAAACAAAATTAAAATGCAGTTTTTCTTTTAAATACAGTTTCTATTTTTTTTTAAATGCAGTTTTTTAGTGCAGTTTCTGTTTTTTTTTAAATGCAGTTTTTTAAAGTGATCAAAAGTTTATGGAATTTCAAAAATTTATTTAAGACTAAGTACTGATGTTGCAGTTTCTTTATTTTAAGTATGTTTTTTTTGTTTGTAGACGTGAATTGAACGCCTTGTTGCCTTCTTAATTGAGTTTATGATGATCGTATGTTAATTTATTCTCAATATTCCAAAAAAGCCTCAGGCGTCAAAAAGCGTGAATATGCAATTTATTTAACATGAAAACAACTCAGTTTACAATTCAGTCGAATCATTGCCAAAATAGCAACTTAGTAGACAACTAAACCCTGCTGCAGAATGCTATTTTATTATGAATTTGAAGTAAAGTCAGTTGACATAGTATGCTAAACTCAGTTGACATAAGAAATAATATTGATAACAACTCAATTTTGATTCTTCCAGTTGATTTTTTTGAAACCCTAGCAGCCGCCTCTTCTTCTTCGTGGAGATTTAGATTTCGCCGTCGCTCCTCCCCTTTTTCCTCGCTTTTTCAATCTGTTTCAATCTCCGGTCATCGATTCCTATGTCTCCTGTCAACTCGCCTAATCTTCCATCAGCTTCATCATCTGGTGTGTCACCATCTTCCTTAGATCACCCCCCAGGATTTGCGCTATGTGAAACAGCCTCGGATTCGCCCACCTTCGATGATGGTTTCACCCCTGTTATGTCGCGAAAATGGAAGAGGCAAAATAAACCTAGTTCTTCTAGTCGTATGGCCAAAGATGAGAATCTGACTAACCGCAATTCCCTCCCCACAAGTAATGTTGGTCGGTCCCCTAATCACAATATTAATCCACTTCATAATGGTTCTGATTTCCACCGCAGTTGTCATTTTGATTCTAAGCAAAACTCCCCCATATTGAATTTCGCAACCCAAAAGAGTAAAGCGTGGAACGAAATTGTCAAAGGTAATAATATTCAACTTCCTATTCCACTGAAATTTTATCAGCCTCGAGAAGTCAACTCTATAAAATGCGCTAAAATATCCACTGAAGTTATCCTGGATGCTAGAAAACAATGGAACAATGCCATTGTAGTCTATGTAGCAGGCCCTAAACCATACTATCCATATTTCAAAGAGTATATCATCGAAGTTTGGAAACCAGTCGAGGAATTTTCGATCTTTTCTATTGAAAATGGTTTTTACGTGATTAAGCTCAACAAAGAGCAAGATTGTCTAAATGTGTTGGAAGGAGGACCATACTATTATAATAAGAAACTGTTGATGATGAAGAGGTGGCATCCTGGAATGCAACTTAATAAAGAATTACTGAATTCTATTCCAATTTGGATCCGCCTCCCCAATCTGCCACTTGACTATTGGACAGAAGAAGGGATTAGTCGTATTGCTTCTGTGCTCGGAACTCCTGTCAAACTTGACAAATATACGGAAGGAATCATAAAGATTGCATTCGCTAGAGTTCTTATTGAAATTGACAATAATTTTAATTACCCTAGTAAACTTCCTATTTTAAATGAGAAAGATGAAATAACTTGGCAAGAAGTAGTTTATGAATGGAATCCTGTCGCGTGCTCCAATTGTTCGAATTTTGGTCACACAGATATTCAATGTCAATTTACTAAAGTACGGGTGCCAAAAAAGAATCATACCACAGAATTGGGAAATTCAGAAATGATAATTGATCCCATTGAAACCATTCCAAATAATAGTGACATTATCGTAGACACTAACGGACAGTTCTCTGGATTGGGAAACAAGAATCAGAAACAGCAATTGGTCGACAATGCAACAGATAAGAACAGACAAAACAATCCAAAGTTAAATATAGACAAACCAAAATCTAATCAAATCACACAGAACAACATGCATACAGTTCTTTCAAACAAGGATTACATGACCAACATCTCTTCCGAAGATCACAACATGTCTGATGACTTGGATATCTCGTCTAAAGATAAGGACGCAAGCAACCTCAATATGAATCCAGAAAGTTTCCCTGTTGAATCCATCGCCATTGAAAATGCTGCTATCTTAGATGATAACCCTCCTACCAATCAGCGGACTGGTTGCTATAATTCGGATTTATCATCCATAGGTAGATCAAAACCAACTCGCAAATTGAGACCAGAGGAGGCTCCTTTTAATTCAAAGCTTCTTCGAACTTTGATGTTGTGGATAATCCTGCATGGTCAAATCTAGTTATAAAGCTAAAAAATAAAGGAAAAAAAAATAAAAAAAGCTAAGACCACGGGGAAAGCTACTCCTCTAGAAGAAAGTAGCACTCCTAATAATGATTGTTAATGAAGTTCCTAATTTGGAACATAAGGGGGATGAATGCCCCCTGCAAACAACTAGAAATTTTAAAAATCATTAATTCGAATAAGTTTTCCTTTATAGGAATTCTGGAGAATAAACTTTCTCTAAATTCTATTGAACGCTTCATGGACAAAATTGATAATAAGTGGAAAATGTCTCATAAGATTTCTGATTGGAAAAGTCATATTATTATACTTTGGGATTCTTTGGTTTGGACTAATATCATTCTTCACACCACAGAACAACACATAACCAGTATCATGTATAATGCTAATGATATTAGTGTGGTGTGCACCATTGTGTATGCTCATAACGAAGAAGAAAATCGCAATGTTTTATGGGAAGATATCATTTCGCTATCTAAAATAGTTAATCTACCGTGGATTGTGGCAGGTGACTTCAACTCTATTCTTCATTACAATGAAATAATGAATAACGGTAGTTTTAATTCTAGTGGTGATCCCTATTTTATGGACTGTATCAATTTATCAAATCTGGTTGAACCTGACTCTACTGGCAATTTATTTACTTGGCCAGGAGGTAACTCTTTTTCCATACATAGCAAGATAGACAGAATTTTTGTTAATTCTTTATGGTTAGACAAATTTGATAATTCTGGCATTAATTTTGGCAACCATTCGCTGAGCGATCATACCCCTATCTCAGTTATGCTACAAATTCAGAATTTTAGAAAGAGGAAAATACCTTTTAAATATAACTCTTGGCATACATACCCTAATTATAACACAATCATCACTGAAGCGATGGATATTAATCTCTCTGGTAGCCCTTTGTATAAGCTGCTCTGCAAGATGAAAAAGGTGAAAAGAAATCTGAAGAATTGGTTAAGTACCAAACCTAATATGCAACTAATGATTGATAATTTGAAAGATCATAATAACAACATATATAATCAATTAGTTAGCAACCCACTGGATGTCAATCTCCTGCAAATCTATACTACTGGTTATGATGCATTGCATGAAATGATGAGAAGAATTGCCATTGATAATGATCAAAAAATGAAAATCAATTGGCTACTCAAAGGGGACAGGCCTACACACTTTTTCTACAGTAAAATTTCAGTGTTCAAATCATGTAGAAGAAATAATATTTCTATCAATAGTCAAGGAATATGGACATCAGCATCAGAAAATTTAGCCCAAGAAGCTGTTACTTATTTCTCTGATCTGTTTCAATTGCCACAAGTCTCAAACCAATTTCCAACCATTACTTGCAAGAAAGTTCTGTCAGACAATGCAAAATCCAATTTGTGTAAACCTTTTTCGATGGAAGAAATCAAAGAGGCGATTTTTTAGATTAATGATAATAGCTCCCCTGGTCCAGATGGATTTAATTCTAAGTTTTATGAAATCCATTGGGACAGCATCAAAATTGATATTTGGGAAGCTATGAATGGCATTCTTCAAACTGGAAAAATCATTGGAGAAATTAATCGTACTTTTAACTGCCTTATACCAAAAATTCCAGAAGCTAAGAATATAGCTGACTTTCGACCTATCTCTCTTTGTAATGTCACATACAAAATCCTAGCCAATTTGTTATGCAACAAAATGAAAGCATATATGAATGATTTAATCTCAATTAATCAGAATGCTTTCATCCCTAATAGAGCTATCTCTGAAAATTCACTACCGGCCTATGAAATGTTCAGAAGCTTTAATAGGAAAAACTCAAGCAATTTTTGTTTGAAAATTGATTTACACAAGGCTTATGACAAGATCAATAGAGAATTTATCCATCATATGCTGATATCCATAGGTTTTCCTGTCCCCTTTGCTAATATCATATATGAATGTATATCTACCCCCTCGTTTTCTATTTTAATTGATGGTTCCCCACATGGTTTCATTAATAGCACGAGAGGAATAAGACAAGGGGACCCTCTCTCCCCTTACTTATTTGCTATGGTAATGGAATTCCTCACTCTAAATTTGGACACAGCTTTTATTAAAGGCAATATCAGCCCAATATATCAAGTTGAGCCGATGATTACTCACCTTCTATATGCTGATGACATTTTAATTATGGCCAAAGCTACCATAAAAATGCAGAAACGATTCATCATATTCTACAAGATATGAAAATTTTCTCAGGCCTTGAATTAAACACTGGAAAATCCAAAATTTTCTTCAGTAAAGGTGCCAAATTTAAACAGGAGATAGCTGATCTCATTAAGTTCAAAATTGATAATCTGCCAATCATTTATTTAGGGATTCCTCTCTCTAATAATTCTTTGAAATCTAGAGACTTTGGATGGCTTATTGACAAAATTAACAAAAAGTTTAATCATTGGCAAACTAGATTTCTCAATATAGATGGTAGGGAACTTATCAAACCTGTTATCCAACCATTGTTAGTTTTAGGGCTTCAAGTCTCCCAGTTCCCTGCATTAATTATTCAAAGGATAAATTCAGTTTGCTCAAACTTTTTGTGGAAATCCAAGTCACATAATATGAATTGGAATGATGTATGCAAAATCAAGGGTGAAGGTGGATTGGGTATCAGGAAAATTGAGGACTTAAATGTAGCTGCTGCAACTAAGTTATTATGGAACTACATTAATGGAAATTCTTTGTGGGCAAAATGGATGCATAATAGATATTGCAAAAAGAATAACTTTTGGACTATCAGCATAGATAACAATGCTTCCCATACTCGGAAAACCATTCTACGTGCAAGACAATGGTGTAAATGACATATAGGCAGGAAAATTGTGGATGGTGTTAATACTGACATTTGGTTTGACCCTTGGCTACAAGGCTAATCTCTAATTGACACTTACGGCTGGAACTGCATGAGAATTCTCAATGGTTGTCATAAACAAGTTTCACAGCTCATTTCAAATAATAACTGGAAACAAAATCTTAATTTCATTCCCATGCAAACACATAATGATGTAAGGAAAACTCCCATTCATCACCACATGAATCAGGACTATTGGTGGTGGATTCCTAGCAAACAAGGGCAATTCTCTTTGAAATCAGCATGGAATACTTTTAGAAACAAATATGTTGAACTTGACTGGACCAATTTTATTTGGGAAAAAGGCCGTGCACCTAAAATGTCTATATGCTCACTTCTTTCCATTAAAAACAAATTGAATACTAAAGACGGAATTAGCAAATGGTCCCCGAATATAGATCAAAAATGTGTTTTATGTGATAACCACAATGAGGACAGAGATCATCTCTTCTTTCAATGCACATATTCGAAGAGTATTCTAATGGATATTCTACCCAAGCTTAATATAACAGGTCATTCCTATTTCGAAATCAATTCTACTCTGACTGTTTTTGAAAAAGCTCAGGAACAAATGAAATCTTCCAATGCTAATATCCTTAGCATCATTTTTACTAATATATTATGGAACATCTGGTGGGAACGGAATAACCGAGTTTTCAATGGAATTGAACAACCATTTGAACTAAGAATTAAACATGTTCTTCTAGACAGCAAACACCTTATTCAACAAAGGGTTCAATTTGGTGAATTAAACGCAGAAGAGAGACTTATCTTGGTGAATCTCAACATGGTGTTGGATCCCCACGTTCGCTTCCGACCCCCTTGAACTGCTGTAGATTGGTGTGTGGCGAGAGTTTGTAGAATTCGCTCTTTTTCCTTACAAATGATTTCGTCAGTTGCTTCTTTTTCAATGGCGAATTTTGACTTCGATCTGTGATTTTGGGGCTTAGGTTTCCTCTCTCCTCCATGATGGGGTAGCAGCAGAAGTTATTTCGATTTTTTGACTTGTCTTTTGTTTTTCTTATAGTAGTGTTGTAGTTTAGTGAGTGTTTGTTTCTGGTGCCAGCTGCTCGTACGGATGGTTTTGAGAGTGTTTCGTCTGTTTTGTCTCTCCTCCATCTGTTTGACAGCTTGGTCCAGTAATTGGATTGTTGTATTGTTAATATATGAAATTGATATGTACTCTTTTTCCTTACAAGGTACCCATATAGGTTAGGGGGGTTGTAAGGTTTTAATGAGGCATATCAAGAAAATATATGCTCTTTTGTTTTTCAATATAAAGTACCTTTTATCCAAAAAAAGAAATAATATTTAACTTTTGTTTTTTTAGAAAATTTTCCCTCTAATTTGACAGATTGTGCATCGGTAATAAAGTCTTCCTCACATATTGTGCTTCTAATTTTTTAGAAATTTGCTTGTTGCAATATTATATATGGCGATGGAAAAAGATTGGGTGCATTTGCATAGGTAAGAATACAGTATTTGGATTAATATTTAACTTGGAAATTAATATTAAAATTTGATTTTTTATGTCAATAACTTTTTTTTTAATTTTAATTTTAATTTTAATTTAGATCTAGTAGGGAGTACGAGCATGGAGCATGTAATTTTGTGCATGCCGCTAAGAGAAATTTAGGAAATATGAAAAAAAAATTGTGTCCTTGCTTAGATTGTCGAAATCTTACTCATCAATATGATAACATTGTTGTTGAGCATTTGATTATTAGAGGAATGGATCCTTTATACAAGTGCGGTAAGTGGTATAGTCACGGCGAGCAAGTAAATGTAACTAAAAAGGTGAAATTGGATGACACATATGAGTTACTTCAAGCCATTCAATTTGAAGATGAAGAGTTTGTCAACCATACTTTTTCTCCGAGAATAAAAACGATGATGATGCACAAAAGCGAACAGATGATTTCCTTAAAAATTTGGAAGATGCAGAAACTCCACTGTATCTTGATTGCGTAGATCAAACAAAATTATTTGCTATCACTGTGTTGTATAATTTGAAATGTGAAACCGGATTATCTGATACTGGTTTTGATAAGCTTCTAAGCGTGCAGCAATTGTTATTACCCAAAAATAATGCCCTTTCAAAGACTTTATATGAACTAAAGAAGTTCCTCAAAGTATTCGATATGGGATTTGAGAAGATTCATGCTTGCAAAAATGATTGTTGTCTTTTCAGAAAAGAATACAAAGATTTGACTAGTTGTCCCAAATGCGGTTCTTTGAGATGGAAGATAAATAAGCGGACATAAGAGGTAATGAAAGGTATTCCAGTCAAAGTGTTGAGATATTTTCCAATTATTCCAAGATTTAAAAGAATGTTTAGATCTGAGCAGATGGCAGAAGATCTAAGGTGGCATTTAGTAATAAAAGTAATGATGATAAAATGCGTCATCCTGTGGAGTCTTTGACATGGAGCATGGTGGATGATAAATGGAAATCATTTTCAAGTGATCCACGCAACCTTCGACTTGGTCTTGCTACTGATGGTTTCAACCCATTTGACATTAAGTGTTCCAAGTATAGTTGCTGGCCAGTGATGCTTGTGACATATAATCTCTCACCTGTACTATGTATGAAAAATGAGAATATTATGTTAACATTATTAATTCCCGGCCCTAAGCAACCTGAAAATGATATTGATGTATATTTAGCTCCTTTGGTAGATGATTTGAAGTACTTATGGGGTAACGGAGTGGAGATTTATGATGCATTTAGCAAGACATTGTTTAACTTAAAAGCAATCTTGTTATGGACCATAAACGATTTTCCAGCTTATGGAAATCTCACTGGATGTTGGGTGAAAGGCAAACAAGGTTGTCCATTATGTTGTATTAATACTCACCATCGATGGCTAAATCATAGTCGAAAAAATGTCTATATGGGACACAGAAGATTTCTACCTTCATCCGATCCAATAAGAAAACAAAAGGCTTGGTTTGATAATATTGTGGAGAAAGGTAACAAGCCTAGAATTCTTACAGGTAGAGATATTTCTGTTATTTTGAAAGATTTTCCAAATGATTTTGGAAAATTTAAAAATGAAGAAATAGAAAAAGACAAGAAGAGAAAGAATAAGAAGAAGCTAAATAAGGAGCAAATTATAACGATTACGAGTAAGAAAAGAAAATATACTGACAATAAAGAAGGTGAAAACGATCCTACAAAAAGAGAGCTATCACGGTGGGGAAAAAAATCTATTTTCTTTGAATTACCATACTGGGAGGTTAGTATTCAAAATTTATCTTATTCATAAAAATATAATTATAAATTTTATAACGTTTAATTGTCATATTATGTATGTTTATAGGAACTTCCACTCCGCCACAATTTAGATGTGATGCATGTTGAGAAAAATGTTGGTGAAAGTTTACTCAGCACAATGTTGCATGATAGCAAATCAAAAGATAGCATTAATTCTAGAAAAGACTTAGAGGATTGGGGAATTCATTTGATTAATTGTAGAACAATTATGATAAAAAATATGGCATATGTGATTTATTGGATTGGAGTGAGACAGACGAAATTGTTGTGGAAGGAAGAGTTGTGTCAAGTGATCCAAAGGAGCTTGTGCAACAAATCCCTTTAGGGTCTGATGCCAAGAAAATTATAATAGACACTGTGAGAAAACCGGATGCTTTCTTGTGGAGACCTTCACTATATTTGACACGTATTGGAGAAGTTGAAGGTGATAGAGTAGCGTGGCCAGCTACTAGAGTTGTTTTGCATAACTTAGATAACTTTGACAAAGAATATCATACGGTAATCTTTCATCTTTATATTATTTAAGTTTTAGTTTGAATGTATAAAAATAATAACCAATATGTTTTTTTAATAGAGTAAAAGTAGCAGCACACATCATAAATGCAAATTAAGCGATTGGAGTGAGAGCGAAAAATTAGTTGCAGAAGGACAAATACTTTCGAGTGATCCAAAACAACTTGTGAATGATCTTCCTCTTGGACCGGATGTCGTTGCAGTTTGGATAAATAATTCAAAAGTGGAAGATGCTTTTCTATGGAGGTTCACTGAAGGTTTGACACGAGTTGGGGAAGCCATTGGTATCAAAGTCGCATGGCCTGAGTCAAAAGTAGTTATCGAGACTGTTAACGGTGCATCATCGGATGATCATAGGAGTAATACCGGAGTTGTCGAGAAGGTAAACTTATTTATAATCAATTCACTTTTTTTCATCTTACAAATTTTTGAAGCACATAATAAAATAGCCTTTTTATTTATTGATAGAGTACAAATTTTATGGTAAATGGTAAATGCAAGCTGATCGATTGGTCGGGAAAGAGAGAAATAGTTGCATTAGGACGCGTGTCTTCAACCGATCCAACTTCAACGGTTCATTGTGTTCCTTTGGGAAAAATGCAATTAAAGTTTGGGTAGAAATTGTAAAAATTCCAAAAGCACGTCTATGGAGAACAACATCCGAATTAGAAGTCATTGAAGATGCTCTTGGCACTATGATAGCTTGGCATATTGCGAACGTTATAATGGAGTCAAATTCTAGTAAGTATAACTTCTTTAATTTATTTTTATTTTATTTTTCATTTCATGTGTCAAAATTTGAAACATAAAAAGGCATCAATGTCAGTTTAATGATACCTTAAGAGGGTTAAGTTCGAGTTTGGCATATGGCATTTGCGACAGTGAGAGAAGGTTGGTGATTGGGTTTTGCTGTTTAAATCATATTTATAACTGATAATGCAATTTTTGTTCTTCTGCATTGTATAATGCCTGGTATTGTTGTGGCGTGACAATGGTTTGCATTGTGGTGGTTGTATATAGGGGATGGTTGTTGTGTACAGGGAAGCAACAGTTTTATAGCGTTCTGGTGGTTGTTGGCCTGAATATCTTTTTTGTTGATAAGATTCATGTAGTAGTTGGCAATCCACTCAGGTTTCTTAATCTCTTCCTCGACATTCACCACAGCTTTTCCTTTCTCCTCTTCTGCCTTCATCATTTTATTAGTCTTGCACTCCTCTTTCTTACCCTTCACTTCATTTATCTTCATCTCCAAGGCCCAACCTAAACTCGACAGCTCCTTTGATTCATCAACATCATCCAAAGTCTTTCTTCCCATCAAACAGTCGTTCATAAGAATCCTTGTTTGCATATCTCTATTCCCCCTTTCCAATTTCCTCAGCTTCAACAAAAAAATAGAAAAATATTAACATTTTTAATTAAATTTGGATAGTACAAAAATATAAGTAGGATTGTGTACCTGATCTTCCAGTTTGCTTATGCGATTCCTAGTGAAAGCTTCTTGATCTATCATCTTCTTTCTTTGCTCCATATGAGGCATTCTCTTCAGCTTCGCCAACACATCTACTGCTTCTGGAATGGAGGGCTAGACTTCAGGTTCATGAGGCTCATTATGTCCGTACAAAATGAGACATCCTTTGACATCACATAGTGTGGTTAACTCGTGGGCTTTTTTGAGAGGACCTCTTCTTCTCTTTTTAAAAGTAGCTTTTCTTCATGAGTCATTGGCTATGTATTGCATTGTTATTTTCTTCCTAGCCATGGAATATAGTGATGGTGTTACAAGATAATGGGGGGTGGTGTTATTTATAACTGGAGTGAAGGATACAATGGTAATTTTATTGGTTTTAAGGGATTTATTGTACTTGGGCTTTATTTGGAAAGGTAATACATATTTTCATTTCTGGAAATTAATGATATTGTAGTTATGTCATGGTTAATGCAGACAAGATTCTGAATTTAAGGTGTTATATTTTCCAACTAAAAATGTAAATAAAAGTTTTATATTGTTTTTTGATGTTCTGTGGCCAGTAGTGTGTAGACGGGAGTAGTTTGGCGTGTGCACTGCAGCAGCGCAGTTATGGCAGCAGTTTGTAGTGAATGAAGATGAAAGGGGCAGTGCTGGCAGGATGATGCAGGGGATATTTGGGATAGTTTGTTTGTTTATGTAGTTGTAATATGGGATGTTAGTCAGAGGGTGGTGGAAGATGTTGTTGTGAGGCAGATGGATTGTTGCACTATGTAGGTTGATGAAGTATATGGGATGTCTGGGTTTTGGAAAGAGGCAGGCTCGGTGAAATACTTGTTGTAGGATGCAGCAGTGTGTTGTAGGAGTTGATGAATGTATTGATAGTTCAGTTGTATGCAAGGTCGATGTTGTAATAGCAGGCAATTTTTGAATGATGTACTAAAATGATGTACTAACAGTCTTTATCATTTTTGTTATGAAAAATTATATAACTTGCGGATGATGTTTGAATTTGAAAAATAACTTATGTGCTTCGTTTTGACAGGTGTTGTATGATGATACTGGGGTTACTACAAGCTGGAAGAAAGGAAAAATTATTTTGCTGCATTCATTCTCTTTCAAATCGGTCATGCTTGGGTTAACGTATTTTGTATTGACGTTCATATATCTTTGCTTTTAGTATGTATCGTTTTGGTCAGCTATGGTTGTATGTATTGCTTTTTTTTAAGATCGCAAATATTTGAAACTTCGTGTACGAAATATTATGGATATATATTTAAATATATATTGAGGTTTGGCTTATGTCTTCATTTGATTACGTACATCATTATGTGATAATTGTGTTTTTTGAAATTTTATAATATATTAGTAGAATTGTAAGCTTGGATGTACCTAGTAAAAAAACCGCAGAGATAAAAATTTATAGCGTTTTAACTGTGCTATGGAAAGGTTGTTTTTTCCAGTTTTATATACTACAACATTATGATAGTGCTATAAACAATTTTCATAACAAAAAAACAACGCAATAAAAGACAGCAAACTGCTATAGAAAGTAGCTGTACTTATACATACAATGTACTATTGCAGCAGATAATGCTGTAAAATATTGTGATCTATAGCGTCTATAAACGCTGTTGTATGTTTCATATGTGTATCAACCTGTTTTTACATAGCAGTCATGAAAACGTTATAGTTTCACTTCATAGCGACTTTCCAAGGCTATTAAAAGTCATGTTTACAGCACTAATAAAACGCTATGGAATGTCCTTGTCCATAGCGTCTCTTATAGCGTTTTGTATGTTGCTGTTATAGGTCACTGACCTATTACAACATGTTAATATACAGCGTAAGAAAAAACGCTATAATAGCTTCTAATAGCGTTTTTTAAACGCTATTAAAGGGCATTTTTGTTGTAGTGTATTTTGATGTGTGTAGAATATTTTTTTGTGGTGGAAGACTATTTATTACGTGATGTATGACTATGCGTTAATTGAACTTATATTTGCAATATTAACTCAATATATCTGTCATGTTATGTCAAGCAATGTGAATGTGTCGAACCGTTTTAATACGGTAAGGTTCTGCCAAATTTTTTCCTATATTACAATAGAGTAATGCCAAAAAACACAAAAGTTGTAATATTCGATGTGCCTGTAGTGAAAACTAATCGAAATTGAAATATAAATTCGAATGCCCCAAGCCTAAAAGTCTTTAACCTTTTGGGTTCGAAGGCTTTCTGCCATTTTTATTCATATAGTCAACATTCTATTGTTAAATATGCGGAGTCCCGTTAACTTGAGTATCGCCTTAGCATCTATAAAATATTAAACAGAATTCGATATGCCTAGACCAAGAAGTCTTAAATCTTTTTGTTTTAACGACCCAATTCCATTTTTTATCCAAGCAGTCGATATGCTTTTATCAAATTTGTGGAGTCAACTTGAGTACCCCTTTAGTATTTTCTTTTATAAAATGATAAATTTAATTCGATATGCTTGGGCTAAAAAGTCTTAAAACTTTCAAGTTCGACAACCCTATGTTGTTTCTTATCCAAGTAGTCGATATGTCTCTACTGAATTTGTGGAGTCCCTTTTATTGGTGTACACCCATAGCAATTGAATCAATAAAATGGTGAATTTAATTCGTAGGACCGAGTCAGAAATTCTACAAACTTTCGGGTTCGACAGCCTTTTGCCTTTTTGTATCAAAGTAGTCGATATCCTTCTATCGAATTTGTAGAGTCCTCATAACTTGATACCCCTTTAGCGATATGTTAGATTAAATTTGAAAAGTTTGTGTCGACAAGTCTTCAAAACATTCGATTTCAGCAACATAGTATGTATTTTTACTAGATAGTCGGCTGCACCTCAATAAATATGTAGATACGATAGCTTAACTAGTTGTTTAGCTAATTTCATGCAACAACATAACACAATACCAGAATTATCGTTTTGTAACGGTTATAACCGTTGGTAATCAAATTATCAATGGTTATAACCGTTGGTAGCAGGTATGTTATAATTTTTTTTACATATTTTGTAACGGTTCCCAACGATTATAACCGTTGGGAATAAGAATATTCCCATAACCGTTGGGATAGTTCTGAATCCCAATGGTTATAACCGTTGTGAATTACGAGTATAACCTCCGACTATTTTCATATACCTAATGGTTATAATCGTTGGGAATTTTTAAATTTCCAACGGTTATAACCGTTGAAAATTCCTCTCACACATAGAGAAATAACAAAATTACCAACAATTATAACTGTTACAAATTTGGTATAGTTGAACAATATATTATTCAACATATAATAGTATTCAACTATATCTATACGATTTTATAATAATAGAAAATATGAAACTAACATATCATGTGATTATTAAAAAAACATCAAACGTACGAAATAGTGCATACCAAATTCTATAAGTTCATTGTGAAAATTTTAAATTTCATTACTACATATCTAGACGCTTACAAACAATGAATACGACACTCCGGCCAAACTACAAAACCACCATCAACCAACTCGGACAATGTATAGCAACCATTTTGAGGTGCATCAAAAAGTGGCTCGTCCGGATTAAGAACATCCTCCACCTAAACAACATTTTCAACACCTCCAACCTTTCTACCATGATAAATCTTTTGCACTCCAAGATGTCATTTAGCTACCACTTGCAGTTTTCGTGACAATAATTGCACCGCTTGTCTTTCAACCGTAGATGATCCAATAATAGAATTAGATGGAGTAGGGTCAGGATGGTGCTCGGCATGTGAACCAGTTTCTGTTCTTGGTGTTGGCGAATTCGTTCTAATCTGACTAACAAGTTGCCTTATACATTGTTGTATTTCTGCTAGAGCTGAATCCGTTATTCTACTTTCTTCATGCATTTGATCAATCTTTTGTTACATCTCCATTTTTCATCCCTTATCTTCATTAACTTTGTAATTGATAATGGCTTTTAAAGCTTGAGTGAGTTTTACATGCTTCGCATTAGATGTAGAAATAATTGCACGGCAATAGCTTCTTTTTTATCATTTTCAAAAACTTCAGCAACGACATCTCTTTCAAAGTCTTTCAAACGAATTGCTCCTTCATTACCATTAACACTAGCTTCTGATTTTTGTCTCTCTTCTGCTACTTCTACTAATGCCTGAATATTAAAAAAATTGATATAAAAATTCATGATAATGATATGGGTTCTAATATGATACAAGTAATGATTTCGCAAACGGTTGATATAAAAATTTGTATGATAGAATTTGCTGCCATACAAGAAATACCAGGTACCAGCTAGACAAGAACTGAAAATAAGGCCTTAGGCGTAAATGCATGCATAAATGAATTGCTAGAAAAACTACAGGTCAAATAGAATATAAATGGAAAATTTAACAAAAGTAACCTATCTCTGTAAATTATGTAGATTTATATTTACCATCTTGAACTTGCTTTATGTTTGTCATCGTAGGTCACAAAAAGTTGGTAGATCTTAACTGGAGAAAACTGAACAGTGCATCAATACCAGTAGATAAATACGAGTACATTAAAGTGATTAATGCTTTAATAACTAAATAAATAAAACTCTACCAATCTACGCTTCAACCCAATCCACCAATTATATGGGAAATCAACCTGTATTGAACAAATATTGGCCATATTTCTAAAGCTAAAAAATACATTTAAAGAAGGAGCTCCGCTTCACACCTTAGAGAAAGCTTCGTTACATGAAAGCTAAGTGGTTCTCTCTATATAAAAAGGTAACAGAAGGAAAATTTACCATTAATTCCAAAAACTAGGGTAAAATCAGTGGCATGCAAGATTGTCAACAGACATTCTTCATTTACGTTACTAACTCCATTCAAGTCTTGACTTTTATTTCACACTTTTTACTCACTAGTGGGTTTCAGTTTCAGTTTTCTAATTTTCTATATGATGTAGAGTAAGGTATGATAGAGCAAAGGTACATATAGATCGGTTGTCAATTATTTCTTGCCTATTTGGGACAAAGGCATGTAAATAGAGAGAACCATTACTACAAAAAAATATTGCTAATTATATAATATAGCTTAAGTGTAAATTATAATGGTAAACGGATTTTTTCTTACACTCAAGATGCATATAGGCTGAATTATATGTATCCTTCTAATTCTCCTTACTTTTCTTCTTCTTTTTATTCAAAAATAGGATAATACATATAATTTTGTCTTAAGATGCATTTTTTTTAAACCATTTATTCAACCACTTCAATTTTATTAAGTTACCAATAGGGTTCTGAATTCGCATTGAACTTGCATGCAAATGGTTAATTTATTTCAATACTACTATGGCCCGTGCTTCGCACATGGCATATTTGTTGTTATTGTATATATTGATATTTGTTTGAGCGAAAATATGTGAATGAAAAGCAAGGGCATTTTTTGACTTTCAAAACGACATCAAGTAAATGAGCTCAACAATTTTTTTTATTAGTAGTAGATATACAGAATCCATGCTAATCATGGATAATCTCTGGTGGGACATGTATAAGTGTATGTATTAAGCAGGACAAGTATATTATGAGCTTTTGCATTACTTTTATTTGAAGACATCTTTGATTTAATAGAAACTAACCTTCTTTCATTTTATTTTAATTTTTGAATGTTTACTTCCTTCACTATGACTTCTGTAATCTTTTTCTTGGAAAATGTGCAAATTTATAGTTCAGCTTCTTTTTTCTGGTAAAATGTATAAGTTTGATAATTCAGCTTCTTACGTCTTATATTTTTTTTATTACAGCTAATTTGATACAATCGTTCACATTTTCTCATAGTACAGTATGAGCTTTTTTGTCAACAATTAAATAAGCTACTTATTTATTTCTTTTTTTATTTCTAAAAGACATCTGCAAAAGATTGATGGTGAGAAATAAAACTCAAAATAAGTTGCTAAGGCGTAAATTGGAAAACTTAAGTTCTTTCATGTATGCATATAGTTCCTTATTTCATGTTTAATTGTATGAAATAAGTAAGAACCTATAAAATATATAACTTATGCATTTCAAATTGTTTATCCAAGTTAAATCTTCTTAATTGTGTATATATATTTTAATGTTATTCATTTTCATCAAAAAATGTTAATTCTTTTATTGTTATATAATCATTGGGTTTTTTATCCTTTGTATTTTCCCAGTTTTTTTATTAGTCAACTAATTATTTGAAAAGCAATTTATATGCAAAAGGTTTTTGATTCATGTGATGTAAACCACTTATTTTTCTACCATCCTTGCTCAATCGATCATTCACGATTATCACTCAAAGAAAAATGAATATACCTATTATCATCAAGTGAAATGTAACAGCGAAAGTTTGAAATAGGGGAATGAAATTCATGGAAATTGTGTACAAAGAACTATGTAAAACTATTTTTTGTACAAAGATCAGTGCAAAGGTTGGTGAAAATTGCGAAAATATGAACAAAGAACAAGTGAAAATATGTACAAAGAGTCTGTGGTGGTTGAATTTGATGTGCGGGTTGTTTTCTTTTCTTTTTTTTTTATCAGAGAAGAAAATGTGTGGTGTGGCACAACTACTATTCCTAAAGTAACAACAGGAGTTAAATTTAAATCGGTATTTCTGTCTAAAATGCAATAGCGTAGAAGAACAAAACCAGACATATGCACAAGTTTAGTAAAAAAAATAATCACAAAAATATATTCAAAGATTGCAAACATATGGCTGCAAGGACACTAAAAAGCTGCTACAGCAACAAAATTAAAACTATTCTAGACGAACTAGTACCCAAGTGGGAAAACATGGTTATCCGCTCAAAATCATTAAACAAACGCAAAGAAAAAACAAAACACACACACGATAAAATCATGTTAGCAGTTGTCTAATCAACTAGTTCTATAATCATTTTACAAAGAATTGCAACAAAGCTTTCCTATGAAGTAGTATTTGTTTTTAACTTGTAAATGCTTAATAACTTATGTTTGATGTATTATTAGGAAATTCACAGTTCATGTTATGGATCTAAGGTATGCCGGATACTCTACTTGTTTCAGTAACAAGATCAGATCCCATAAATGTGATACAAATGCTTGGTATTAGTAACAGCTAGTATACGATATTTAGTAAACTTTAGTTGAGATTTTTCTATTTTAGTTTCAGTATACGATATTCAGCAATATTTTGGTTATGAATTTAATGCATAAATATTTCTCTACTTACATATTTTTCTGCGGCACACGGAAGCACCTCTCCGATTTTCCTACTTGTGTGCACTACTTTCCAAGCTTGTGCCCGTGTAAGCTTGCATTCCTGATTCTCCGCTTCGTACATGAACATATATGGATTCATTTGTAAATTATGCATTACCATTAAGATTACATGTGCAATAGTGACCACATACCAATTCTTTATAAAGTCGAGTATATGATTTTCTTTCCAAAGTATGAGTTATGATATGTTTTCCTTTATTTCAGCATTTGTTTTGCATTGTTTTCTTTTCTTATCAAAGTACTCAATATCAACGAATTTCTCCCACTAGACTTTATCAATATCATTCGGACTGTTATCAATCGCAATGCATTTAGGTAAAAACTCTTCATCTTTCTTCAAATATTTGTCTCGTAGCTTTGATTTTTTCGATCTAAAATATTGTGAAAAACCTCTCTCCAAAATAGATCGAGCAATAGTTGGATCAAGATTCATGTCAAACTCTTTCTAAAAAAACAAAACAAAAAAAAAATCAAAAGAGTCGTTGATCCTGATTCATGTCAAAGTTAAATAAATGGTATGTTAGCAATCTCGGATCCTACAATGTCAGGATGCGTTTTATAATGACATTAATTTAGTGGTTGCATGCATTTAAATGTTGAATTCTTACTAACAATTTTGATTTGTTTAATTTCAACTGATTTTGCATTTACTTCCTTTATTTGTGTAATACATTTAAATTGCTAATATATATACTTGACAATAAACTTTGAAGGATGTAAATACTTGAAGTAAAATACTTGGAAGTAGTCCGCAGGTGCGGCGTAGTGGAAAGAAGGCTTGAGATCTGATAGAAAAACGCAGATTCGATTCCTACATGAACTTCCCTATCCTATATAAATTTACCCGAGGGTATGGGGGATTGGATCAGCGGATAACTTTACTGTACCATCCTCAAGAGTTTACCGGCTCGTCGGGTTCTCTTGGGTTTTCAAAAAAAAAATACTTGGAAGTAAGATACCATAAGTAATTTCCACATATTATCCTTATAAAAGCTATGTACTTTCCTCCAATCATCGTAACTAATCGGGATGAGCGCACGAATCAAAACCCCAAAACGAGAACTCCATTTTTTCGCATCTTTACCTTTAGCACCATCCATTTCAACAATTATTGAGTATTTTTATTTGTTGGTAGAGGAGCAATGTGTTCTTCAGTGCTTTCTTGACATTGTGATGCATGGTTGTAACTAGTTGACATTCAGCAATATACATGCTAACTTGCGAATAAGTTGATAAATCGAGTAATCATAGCATAAAAGGATGGGTAGTGTTTAATATATAACTATAAACAAGTAGATTACCTTTAGTGGTAACCAATTTAAAAATGACTAAGCATTAAATGGATTCAATACATCAAACAAAAATAACATGTTTTACTACTGTAGAATTCAGATGTCAACATAGATTCAATACCTCAAACAAAACAAAAACAAAACATCACTAGTTACAATCACATTTTTCTATCAAGATTCCATGCATTTCAAAAAAATTAAGTTGTGTTTTTCATTCAAATTGGAGTGGAAGTTTGTTGGCATCTCATAATCATCTGTGTCATCAGTGAATGCTTAGGCAAACGTCGTACAATGGACCAATCGGGATTTTGTATATCTTTTATGTAAAAGATTTGGATTTCTTCAGATGCAAGAATAATGGGCTCACCATATTCTCCATTGCTACTTTTAAGCTTCTTTAGATTTACCATCGTTAAACTAGAGTCCGGAAAAATCTTACACTCGTGTGTTTTGTCGGTGATATTTACCTAGTCACAGTAGAATACTACATGTTGAAAATCATAATAATCAACTTCAATGATCTCCTTGATAAAACCATACCAAGTAGTACCATCAATGGGATTTAAATCTTTTGCGCTTGCGATAAACGTTGTAATTGCACCCATGCAAACACCACTATCTTGTGTTGAATGAGTGTTGTCGTAGTGCTGGGGAGAAAATACATAACCATTGATCCTTCATTTGAGGTGAGTTTTGGCTTCCCATGTTGGACCACTAACATAATACCATAACAATGAACTCATGCATTTTTATTCCATTAACTATTAAAACCACTGAAATGAATTAAATAAAGTCGTAATTGCGTAATAAAACTATTGTTTAAACTTGCACAAGAAGCCTAACAAACCTTGATGTGTAAGCAATCAATGAATTCAGATTGTACAATAACTTTTGCCTTTGTTTGAAGTCTTTTTTTATTACGGTGAGCATCTTCTAATGATAATCGATACTCGCTACAAAGCAAATATGTTATATATTAAGTAAATAGAAAGTTAATTTACAATTTGTAAAAATTTACAAACCTATAATAATTGTCTCGATCTAGTATATCTATTCTAAAAAGTATCCATCTTCGAATTTGTATGCATTGTACGCCACTTAGCTTGATAGTTCTACCCTCAATAATGGAGCGTTCATATGTATCATTGCCATTCTCATCCAAGAATGATGCTTGTTTAGAGCTATGATTTCCAGCACATGGATCTGGCATATACTCCATTGCGTACCTAACAGATTCTGAAACAAGATATGCTGCGGCAATTGATCCTTCCACATATAGTTTATTGCTTGGTATATTTTACACTCCTTCATAGCTCTAAGAAAACATAAAATAATGCATGTTTTTAAATTATCATTGAATAATAATTCAGATTATAATTATTAAAAAGAATCTCTCACCTTTCAATTGGATACATCCATGTATAATTAACTGGTCCATAAAGTAGTGCTTGATCAGCTAAATGCACCATTAGACGTATATTTATATCAAAAAATGAGCGGGAATATAATGGACCAACACATATAACGCCTCCGCAATCATATCTTTGGCAGCTTGGACGCACTTTGGAATCAAAACCTTTGAACAAATAATATTAAAGTACAAGCATACTTGCAAAATCGCACGCCTCAAGTCATGAAACTTTGGAAATGCATGTTGAACCATGACGGGCAAAAAATGTTAGATAATAATATGATAGTCGTATGACTTTCTAATATTCAAACTAGGTGGTTGAATGCTTACAAAGTTTCCTAATTTAGTTCAAATCATGATGGAAGTTTTATGTATTTTTGAACTTGACAACATTGGATCTTGTAAGATTTATCAAATGCAAATTTAGAGCAATGTTTGGTTCTGTCGAATAACAAATTAATAAAATGCTCTGCTACATTCTTCTCAGTATGCATCACGTCTATTGTATGTCGCACTTTATGGCCACTCGAATACTCTAAGGAAAAAAGTATCGACTTTTTATACCATGCTGGTATTACACCGTCGTCATTCTCGTTTACAAGGTGTTCATCATAATCAAAATCATCTCCTCTACACTTCTTTTTCAATTCAATTTACCGGGTGTGTATTTGATATGAGCAATTTTCTCCAAAAGAGATGATCCTATCAGTCGTGTTGGAGGTTCCTTATACTCTATATCTTTATACCATCCATGTTTTGGTGCTCTATATGGATGACCATTCTTAAGAAATCTTCTGTACTTCGTATACACAATCTTATTACCAATGTGTTCTGCCTCGGTCTCCGTAGCACAAAAAGGAGATGCTTTAAAAACATGAGTCACACAACCCGATAGATTTCAAAATGCAGGTAGATCATGAATTCCCCACAATAGCATTGCTTTCAATGTGAAATACTCTTTCTTGTCCATGTCAAATGCAACCACTCCTATTGTCCAAAGTTCCTTCAACTCATCCACAAGGGGTTCTAAATATAGATCAATATCTTGGCTTGGTGCTTTTGGTCAAGGAATTACTAAACACAACATTTGAAATTCTGATTTCATGCACAATGAAGGAGGTAAATTATAAGAAACCATATACACCGGCCAACAACTATAATTGTTAGACTGGATTGTATTAGGATTGAATCCATCGGTAGCAATTCCAAGCAAAACATTTCGAGCATTGTTAGTGAACTCTGGCCACTTATTCTTAAGCGATCTCCATTCAGTTGAGTCAATAGGTTGAGGCATGGAATTCCAATAAGTTTTTGCTTCACTATGCCATAACATTTTTCGAGCTATCCATGGTATAGTGTGATATCTAGTTAATCTAGGAATTAATGGAAAATATTTTAGAACTTTTCTTGGTTGCTTTGTGACTTTTACAATTTCACCTTTATCTTTTAGGATAAATCTCGAAGTAAGACAGTGAGGACATTCAATGGAATCTTTATTCTCCTTTCAAAATAATATGCAATCATTTTCGCAAGCATGTATGCACTCTACATTCATTCCCAAATTTTTCAATATTTTTTTCATTGTGGGGTATTTATTCGGTAGTGTATTTTCGTTTGGAAGCCACTTTTTCGATCTCTGCAACAACTCGGTCACACTGTTTCCTGACCAACTGATTTCTTTTTTCAAATTATGTAGCTCTATAAGGACACTTAACTTTGCAAGACCGTCTTCACAAGAAGAATATAGTTTTTCATTTTCTGTTCTTTTGTACATGTTGTACTTCATTCCCTGATAACCATCACCGATACCGTGAATGCTATCGTACACACCATATGCATTGTCAACAAGGTTTCCAAGAGCACCTTCTACATGGTTTTCCACTCGAATTTGATGAGTGATGCAAGCCTCATTAGTGGTAACATTTGGTGTCGGATTGATTACTACATCTGTGTCGTTCCTCTCTCCATGTAAAAACCACTCATCATATGTTGGATCCATACCGTAAATGATTAAGTGTTTCTCGACTGTTTTGCATGATAGTTTTTTTGAATTTCTGCACTTTTTGCAAGGATAACTGCACATTTCAAAGTTAGGTGGTGCATGATGTTTTGCGAAGTTTATAAAATGTCGAACTCCCTGTATGTACTCATCGGTGTTCCTACGTCGACATTTAATCCACTCTCTTGAAGTAGATAACGACATTAGCAAGAACTTTTATCTCTTCCTGTCATTTCATATAAACATAAAAAAATTATTTAGGTTTCTCGTTAGAAAGTTCAAGTAAACAATTCAACTCATTTAATAATCGTTCAAATAAATGCTTTGCGAAGTAAACAATTATTTAGGTTGCTTGTTAGAAAGTTCATATAAATACAACTTTTATTAAAAGGTTCAAATATGTTAAAAGTTCAACTCCTAAAATAATCGTTTTCATTGATAAAAAATAAGTAAAAAAATCCTATAAGCTACACCCAACAATGTTTCTTTTTATACAGAGAAATTACGATAAATTAACTGACATATAAGAATCATTCAAATATATTGCAATTTGAATGCCAAAATAGAATATACCTGAACAAAGTGGTAGAACACTAAGACAATAGTTTTGGATTTCAGAAATGAAAAAATTAAGTAATTTTAGACCTGCATTCATTTAAGTATATTTTTATGAACACCAAATGTATATTATACACTAACAATATATATCTACAAATATCAAGCATTATATGTGTGTGTCTATATGTTGCATTTACAAATATCAAGCAGTGCAAACTATATAATAAAAAAACCCAAGGATCAGTAGAATTTGAAACACCATTAAACAAATGTTGTTCTTTCAAAAATAGTCTGCATGGCAATATGCTAGAAATTTAATGAGTTCAAGCATTTGGTTGCCATGTAGCATAGACCTACATTTCAATAGATATATCAGGCTTAGGGTTCGATTACTAGTTCTAGAGCAAAGTGAATCATTGCGTACAGAAGGTACTTCACAGACTCATTTTAAGAATGGGTGACATGTGCTGGACTAAATTGGTGTTGGACATGAACACAGAAACAAATTCCTTGAACTTAAATGGGCATTAGGAAAACATTAACACATATCTTCTTATATATTGCCCTACATTATATTAAGACAGAGTAAACTTGGAATGTAGGGCAGCATGTAAACTAGAAAATCACACATATGGAAAAAAAATGTGCAGCTTAGTTTCGTGCGCAATAGAGCCCCTGAAATCATGCCTTAAGTGAAACTAATGCACTGACAGAATCGTATAGTATTCCTTTAATGCGAGTATCATTTGAATTGAAACGCATTGAAAAATAAAAGTAATCATGTTAATAACACTGTTGCATAAAATTGAAAATTTAAAAGTTATACTCAGACTCAACAAACTAGTTCAACAGTTGTAGTGTAGGGAAATATAAGCTCATATATACAATAAGCGAATATATATGATAGAGTATTCGAAAATAAAACAATGAGTGAAATAGTGAGTGAATCAGCGAATGAATATGGGTCATTAAATTTTGTGAATGAAGTTACAAGCATACAGAATACAACAAGGCATTCAACATTTCTTAATCAATCAAAATAATCTCAGTGATACTCGTAAATTCTAACAAAATGAATACAATGAGGCATTTATTTTTGTTACATAATTTGAACTACTGGTTTCCAAAATTCTAACAAAAGGTACACGTATAATTAGAGTTGCATCTCTAATTGCAGGTCACCTATTTCATTTGATAGAAAAATGATTCAACATTAAAAGGTGGAAACTAGTCACCTATTTTAGTTTTAAATTTTTATTACCTTTTCTAAAACAGAAAGGAACTTTCCTCTACCTTAAAATACCATAACAGTAATAGATCCACTTGTTAAATTATAGGCTGGAAAATATTTTTTGATAAAAATCAAGTTTATTAAAATGCTGATCTTTTTAACATTTAGTTTTAAAAAATGCTGAAATATTTTTGGTTCATTTTATTAATCTATACAAAAGTGTAATCATAATATCTCGAATAATGTTGCTTTAATATTATAGCCATGTATTGTTTTCCAAATATGCATTTTCATGACATAAGTTACCTTTTAAATTCATTAACTTTCTTTTAAATATGGCTTGCTCATTTCTAATGTATTGCCATAACCTTACATAAGTTATCATTTAAATCTATTATCTTTCCATGTAACGCTTATTGCCTTGTCTTAACATTCATAATATTTATAGAGAAAATTAAATAATAAATAGGTAGTTATAAATGGGCAATTTGATGTTAGATTCAATCTAGATGGGATTTTATAACATAGTAATTTGGCAAGATTTTTCATGTATGGAAATATGCTTTGTATTACTAAAATTCCATAATAATAAACCGCAAACAATAAATGAAGTTCAATGTTTATCAAAATTCATTTCTATAAAATCTTGCATAAAGTAAGCATACAAAATAGTTGTGGCATAACTATCATGCATGACAAATAACATTTCATATTTTTTTATTCTGTCTATAAAAAATAATAATGGAATAGACTCAACATCGAATGTTTCTTAACTCATTGGTGGGTGAAAATTTCTTAACTTCATTGCAAAATTGATCGAACTTTCATCAACATCGAATGTTTCACATTTTTTCCTAATATTCATGCTAATATTATGAACCACTCTATAAGTGACCACATACCAGTTTTAATAAAATTGGTCTATTGTACTAAATCAAATAAGCATGCTCTAATCAGATTCAATAACTCTTGGATTTCCTACAACAAATACAATAACATGATTTTGTTTGCTTATAAAAATGAGGCATCAGGCAATCCTCTATTTATATTTCTCAATAAATTGGAAAATGTCAAAAGGAGTTTTAAAGGAAATGAATAAGGGTCGGACTAGCCTAAAATTTTTACTGGATAACATGAGAAATCAAAACAACAGCCTTTACAACAACATTCTTCAAAATCTTAACAATATTAATGTTGTTTGGGCATATAAAGATAGTTCACTTCACCTTGAGCTAATGTTTGGTGTTGTGTCAATGAACTAAAGGAGAATGAAAAAATCACAGTAATCATAAAATAATCTTGTAACTAGAAAAACATGTCCACCGGTTGCAAGACAATGACAAATCAGTTGACTAGAATACAACATGCAAATGCATGTTATTAGTAACTAATATAATAAAAAGTATGCAAATTGATTGGCTAGAGGACAAAATGATGTATAAAGAAATGAAATTGATTGACTAAACATCTTCGTTAATCATAAACTTACCTTAATATGAGTTGGCCACTAAATCGTATTGGCACCCGTGGCCAACACCCTAACACTATCTTTATATATTTCCCTATTGCACATATGTCATATTAGCAAAGATGAAATTGATTAAAGTTGGTGCACTGTAAGCCAAAATTTTGTAGATTAATGATTGGTGTTCTTTGAGTAAAGAATACCTTGAGAGTTTTCGTTGTTATAAGCACTATTGAGTCAATATTATCTGCATTTATGAGGCTTGCAATCTTCCCAAGCTTGATAGTCTATTTCCATAAAAGAGAAAAACCAGATCAACATCTTACATGATTTTATATTACAATTTTGTCGGTTGTTGCATATGCAACATGTACCTTGTTTCAGCAAGACGTGATAATGCACCAACTGTAACGATAAATTAAAATGTCCAAATTATGGAAATGAAAAATGAAAAGTATTGTATAGCCAGTAGTTTGTTGGAAGTCCTTACTAATGGGGAAGGTATAATACATGTTTTAATCTTTTAGTACAGATAATTCATAAAGGATAAAGGATGAAAATAAATTTGATTTACCAATTATATGTCTTCTTTTATTAATTTTTTCAAGAAAACGGATTTATTTTAGGAACATGCACCTACTTTACAAATCTTATGGTCAAAAGTTAGTTCTTTGTATTTTAGTAAAACTTTGAAGGTGGGTTCTCCTGGGTATTCAAAAAAAAGTCCTTTGAAGGTGAGTTCTCACTCTAAAGTTTCTCAAAGCTCTGATTTTAGAAGACATTTACATTTAAACCCAAGGCATCTTTGGTGTAGATGGATATTGTATATGAAGCCATTAATAACATATATATTAGATAAACATTATTTGATATACAATAGATCCTCCCTACTAAATTGCACTGATCCAAATTTTGATAAAGGTTAAAAGCTGCATGAACTTTGAAATAGGTAAATAGAAGGAAAAAAATGAAATATGTTATAAACAAGTAAGAATATGTTTTAAAGAAATAAGAGAAGAAGCCATTAGAGTAAAAGAATGGAGATATTTTATTCATTCAGAGATTGGTTATATCAGATTGATTCATATAATTACATTACACAGGCTCCTTTATATATAGGCATTGGAGCATGAGATGGAACATATCCCATGATGTGGGACTAATAGAAAAACGCAAAAGCATATTCACTTATATATTTACATATATTATAACACTCCCCCTTGAATATGCGTCTTCAAAATCTTGGATGCTCATATGGTTGCTAGAAATTGTTTCTTTTAAAACGTCCATAATAATTGCTCTCCATCATTATTATCTTGCTTTCATACATCCATTCAGTTGATATAGATATTGTCTGTTGCCTCATTAAAAACCTCTATTAGAAAAACCCAGTGGGAAAAAACCTTGAACGAGGAAAAGAGTGCAACTTGTGAAATCGTAAATATCATACTAAAAATGATATTCCTTATAAGAGTTTGATACTTCAGGATCAAAATAATGCCTCATTAAAACCTTACTAAGGAAAACCCAATGGGAGAAATCTTAGTGAAGGAAAAAGAGTACAATGACATATTTTATTTTCTTATTTCTTTAAATAAAGCTTGATACTTCTGGATCAAACTAATGCCTCATTAAAACCTTACTAAGTAAAACCCTATGGGAAAAATCTTAGTGAAGGAAAAAGAGTACAATATAGTATGTCATATTTCAATAATTTACTGCATCAGATAGAGTTTGATACTTCTGGATTAATTTAACACTTCAGTAAAAACCTTACAAAGGAAAACCTGATGGGAAAAACCTTAGTCAATGATAAAAATATAATTTAACTTAAATAACATATTTGAGATGTTATTTCTTGAAAAGACGTTTGATTCTTCTAGATCAAGATAATGCCTCATCAAAACCTTAATAAGAAAAACCCAGTGGGAAAAATCTTAAATAAGGAAAAAGAGTACATTATAGCTTATCTCAAATGTTACAGGGAGTTGATACTTCTGGATCAAGATAATGCCTCGTTAAAACCTTACTAATAAAAACCCAGTGGGAAAAATCTTAGTTAAGGAAAAAGAGTGCATTATAAAATACTTATGAATTCTCCCCCTGATTTTAATTTTTTTTTCTCTGAATTCATATTCGTCTTTCGAAAACTTAAATTGGTTATAGATACTTCTGGATCCATAAATATGCATCTCATTCATAATACAATTTATTAATAGTTTTCTTTGATACAATCAAATTTTCTAAGATTGTTTCTTCCAAATATGGTTTGCATTTTATGCATTTGTATGCTACTTTTATGAAAAACACTTCATGTGCTTTCATTTTTATGCTTCAAATTAGTTTTGCGCATTGCAACTATACATCTTTCATGAATATTACAAATTTCATTACAACATTACTAGAAAGCAGGAAGTAATCTACTCACTTGATGTATCAAGATTTTCATTACAACAATACTTAGAAGAAATTTGTAATCTACACTTCATGTCTTTTGCATTCTTTATAACTACAAAGGTTATATATATTCTTCAGAAATTTGTATACTTTAATAAGTATTTGCATATCGCAACTATCACTTCAATGAATATTAAGAGTTTCATTACAACGATACTTAAAAATAGGAAGTAATCTACTCATCATGAATTATATCAAGATTTTCATTACAACAATACTTAAAAGTAGGTTGAAATCTACTCTCCTTGTTCTTTGCATGCTTGATAACAATGAAAGTTATTTATATTCTTCAGGAATTTATATACTTTCATTATTTAATATGATTTAAACCATATTTATACCTTCAGGGTATATTAAGCATTTCAAGTACATTTGGTACTTTGCGGACTACATGTCCATATTTCTCTACTATTAAAGGATTCATGATGGCCAGTCATGTTTTCCCCTAATTCAAGATTCTTAATCTATTTATAAATATAAGCGCTTTATTATTTGCAAATTTATCATCGATGATTATTTCTTGTCAGTTCTATACATGATTTATTGAGATCTCTTTAATTATGTTTTAGGTACCTAACCCACTTCTAGGGTTATTTGTGAATCATGTCATGGATCTCTTTCAGAGCATCCTTAAGTGTTTCTTCAAGAACACCCACCTCCTTTATTTGGCATCTTTATTACTTACTCCAAAAATATTTTGAACTGACTTTTGGACCATATTTCAGATATGGTTTACAAATTTTGATCCTTCAAGGATTCAAATTTATATTGAAGAAAGTCTACTAGGGATAATATTGATAATATTTTGCATCGTTGTATATTTTAATAAATATTTAACCCTGATGATCAAAATGAACTTGTATCCCTTTATCCTCCCCCTCAATGTTGACAAACATTGTCACATTAAATAATAATCATTTTTGGACTCTCATTTTGATCCATTATGGTATTGCTACTAGCAAATATATCCTACATATTAATAATAGGAGAATAATTCTTTTATTCGTTGATAAGATGCATTCAATTGGTATTGATTATTAGAGTTTGTTCTCATTCATTGATCTAAGCTATTGGAGGAATTTACTTATTGTGTAGATCATTTGAATACATACATGACTTCAGGTCATTCAACATTTATGTTGATTGAATTTTAAATCACTAAATAATATCTTATAACAAACTTCAGGTTGTTAGCTAAATATTTACATATATGGATGTATACGTGCGTCCACGTATCACATATATATAGTATAAAATTTTCATATTCTTTCTCATATGAATTAGTGATTTTTAGAACAAACTATTACAAGGATCAAAACTATTAATTTCTATTTATAAATCAATGTCAACGCACACCTGTCAAAACCGCATGATAATGTTCAAAACATTTGGTTTGAAACCATATCGAACTTCTGGTTCGAACAAAATATACACACAACTTCAAGTTGTTAAGTTTTATTCCTCAATTATATCTCAAATATCAGTTTTGAACACTAATTATGATTACTTATCAAGGAGTAATTTTTAATTGCATATAGACATTTCTACATATCTCTATTGAGAGTTTTGTAAAAAGATTACAGCAAAAATAATAATAGTATCTTCTAGATACTTGGAATGTTACAGATACAGATTTCCTCTTAGCTCTCAAACTTTTAGGATCTAATCTAAGCTAAATTAGGATCCTTTATAATCAAATTTATGTACACTTATTTGGTTTAATAAAATTACCAAATATATAAATAAATCTCTTCTAGAGATATGTTATCATTTTCAAATTTATAAATCTCTTCTAGAGATATATTAGTATCACCACTTCTGGAGTGAACTTTCTCTTCTAGATATATATATATATATATATATATATATATATATGCACTATTTGAATGCCATATCAATATATACTGTTTATTTTATGCATATTACATAATTACTACTTTTACAGTAACATAAAATATCCATGTTGGAGATTTTTGTTGTAATTGCTTTTAAAATGGCATATCAAACTTTAAATACAGTGACAAAATTAGATTCACCAACTGAAAGTAAGATGCAAGAGATAAAACCACTACTTCTGGAGTGTAACATTGGTATACAATATCATTATTCTTTTTTTTGAATAAATTATTGTTATTACTAAAAAAAAATTATATCATTATTCCTTGATTATATCTCTAATATTACTATTGAACATTAATTATGATTGTTTATTAGAAAATATATACTAACTTATAATTATATATAAACATCTCCTCTAGAGAGTTCAGTAAAATAGATATATTTACAACATAAATAAGAGTATCTTCTGGACCTTTGAAATGTTATAAAAATAAGAAATTATAATGGTTGCACATAACGATTTGTTCAAGACCGTATTTATATAGCTTTAGTGAAAATTATGATACGACATATAGATTATCTCTTCAGGAGCATATATAAAGATATTTCTTCAAGAATAGTTGTGCATATAATATTTGATTCATCGTAAGTTCTGAAAAGTAAAAGGTTACATATCACTATTTGTCTAATGGAGCTACGGGTCCATGACAATAGACGATTGAATTTTGGATAATTTATTATCACATTTGACAATATTTTATAGGCAATTCTTTTATAGTGCTATACGATGATATAATATCACTTCTGGGGATATTTCATAAACACCGCTTCTAGAGTGGTACATATCACTTCTAAAGATACTTTATATGCATTGTTTTTGGCATGTCATCAATAATCAATATCTTTTTCTACATAATTGACATAATTCTACAACATCTCTTCTAGGATGTTTGGATTTTGAAATATAAAAATCATAAAACATCTCTTCAAGAGTATGTCATATGGATTATCTCTTCTGGAGAATATTAAAATGTACTTCTTCAAATATATAGTTTGGCAAACACACCCAAAGATTATCAAAACTTGGGTTTTACCAACTTCAAATTGATTTATTGAACTGAAATAAAATAAAATCCACATAGCAGACTTCAGGCTGCTATTATTGGTCAATTTGACCATATCATTTATTACCGCACTTAGATTTTCATCATTAATGAAGTTTCCTTCATCTTCGAAGAAATGTTCTAACTTCAGGTTAGTATTACTAGACAATCCTTTCACATAATTTTAAAATAAAATTCCTATAACATCTCTTCTGGGATGTTAGATTTTGCAATATAAATATAAATAAATCTCTAAAACATTGTCAGAAAATCTTTTCATAATTCAAGACTTCAGGTCTTGGACTTTGAGTTATACAACTTCTGGTTGGAAAAAAAAATCTTTGCACAACTTCAGGTTGTTCAAACTTATTTCTTTTTTTTTTATGATTAAATTTTCTGATCCTCTTTTTTTTTTTAGTTAGAACTTATGGTTCTTTATTTTGAGGAAACTTGTAATTCATTGATTTATGGAAACTCAACCTTTTATCTACAGGTTCTCAAATTTTATTTTTCTTTTCCCTTTTTTTTAAAAGGAAATATCGAAAGATATTAAGCTTATCATGTAAGCTTTTATTAATGTTTCCATTCACTTCAGATGTGCTAAATCAAAATCAATGTTAGATCTAAACTTAGATCTTCTAGATACGTATTATATATATTTGTTTCTCTAAAAAACAATAAAATATTTCTTCCGTAAATATAAATCATATATCAAAATAATTTTCAAAGCCTTCAATCAAATCTAAATCAAATCAAAATGTTTTCAAAATGAAAACTTCATTTACCAACCATGATTGATTTCTCAAATCCATATCCAAACTAAATGCAATCAAATTCAATAAATTTGTTGAAGCAACAATATCAAATTTTGTCAAGTTCAAACTTGCATTCCAAAATAAATGAACTATACAACATACAAATAAGCATGATATTGAGATCAACAATATAATATGATCAGAAAAATAGCAACAACAAACAAATTAGATCTGAAATATAATAACCAACAAAAGAAGAATTAGATCTCAAAGTTTAGATCTATATAAGATATAAAATTATAAGACTAGTATAATAAAATCTAAAAAATAATACAATAGATTTAGATCTGAATAAGTAGATCTAGAATGGAATGAGATATATAAAAAATAATAATTTGGAAGATTAGATCAATCATAATAGAAAAATAACTTACCGTTTTGAGATCTATAATTAGATATGGAGAAGAATAGATCTGATTTCATAATAAATTATCACAATTGTAGATCGTGCTGATAACGTGTTATAAACAAGTTAGAATATGTTTTAAAGAAATAAGAGAAGAAGCCATTAGAGTAAAAGAATGGAGATATTTTATTCATTCAGAGATTGGTTATATCAGATTGATTCATATAATTACATTACACAGGCTCCTTTATATATAGGCATTGGAGCATGAGATGGAATATATCCCATGATGTGGGACTAATAGAAAAACGCAAAAGCATATTCACTTATATATTTACATATATTATAACAAAATACAATAAAGTGTATTTTTATACTTGCCTATGCCACTCATTTCATATGGAATCTCGTCAATGTTGAGAAAAACTTTTAAATCAATGTTATGATTCAAAAGTTATGGTTATTTGATGAGTTTTAAGGTAAAGTGGACTAAAATGATATGGTGGGTTTGTTAGCATAACATTCAAAAGTACATCGAGTGTTAACAGGAGAGTATATTGGTGGTTTTAAAAGTAAAGTTGGTTTTTTTGGCTGAAATAAATATTCAAACTTAATTAAATTTTTGTAGGCTTATAAATACATATTTTCCTCTAGTTCTATCTTCTTTTATCATTTGTAAATTAGCAATTATTATGAGATACACAACACACACACACTCTCTCTACTCGCATCTAATCGTAAATGCTTATAAGTGTAATGTATGATGTTGATATGTTTTTCTAGAGTGTGGCATTGTACGCTTCAATGTATTTTAGAGTGCAAACAACAAACTCTACGCAGTCCAAAGAACTCATACTGAAGCAATTCATTGTCACAAATATGAATTATACCCATAAGTGACAATATAAAGGGACAAATAATTTAACATAAAAGAATTATTCAAAAAAATATAGAAGCATTTAGTTTTTAATTCCTGCTAACTCTATTCATGCATCAAAAATCAGTGTATGGAACAAATTTGGGTAAAATATACATTCACATTATAATTATACTAGAACTGGTATGACTGTGACGACCTAGAATTTCTGGATATATGGAATTGAAATATTTAGTTGATTTTAAATATTTGAAAGCTAGTTTAATTTGAATTTCAAATATCACTATTTATTTGGCAATTGAATTATTGAATTTAATTATTGAAAATTGGGTAAATGGTTGAATCTGGAATTTTAAGCTTGTTAAACATGGTTTAAAAGCTTGTAGAATTTATATTGATAATACTGAAGATACTAAAAAAATGTTAAATTTGAATTTGGGAATGTTTTGTTCTATTTTTTAAATATATAGTTTAAATTGAAATTAAAAATGGCCTTTCGAGGCACAGTCTCAGAATTCGACAAAACCAGTTCCGTTGGATCCATAATAGTGTTTTATTATCGTATTTCAACTTTCATAGTGCTTGGAGTGATCGCTTGGCTGTACGGTAAGTAAATGCTCTGGAATTAAATCGAAAATTAATTTAATAACCGAGTTCAAAAAGCTATCTTCTCCATACGATCGAATTTGGATTCGAGACCTTTTCCATTGTGTTTGGGATAGGGGTTTAACATTATAAACGCCTAGTGGTACGTCTCAATAGGAGGTCAATTTTTTGGGTTGCCTTTATCGAGATAATTTAAAGTTTGAATTTAAAATTTAAACATATACATATTTTTTTAATGCACATAACACATCCAACTGTCCACCCTTGAGACACGTGCTCTTTCTTTTCTGTTTATTATCACATGCTCTCTTTTCTTTAAGATCTTAGCCGTGCTTTTTTTTTTAATAAAGATAAAATTCATTTACGAACGAAATTCATTTTCGTTCAAAAAAATCAAGAATAATGGCTGGCAAAATCATCTTCATTGTCTTTATTCCCTTTCAAATCCTTGTTCCAGCTCAAAAATCAGGAATGGTCGAAAAGAAAATGAGGACATTCAAATTCAAATCTTCCTCCTTTCGTTCGAATCAGAGTCCAAAGCCTCAGGCGAGCGACGCGACTTAGTTAGGGGTCGCGCGGGTTTGACTTGGCGTACAGCTGCGGTGTCGCGATTTCATAGGGTGAGGTTCGAGTTACGATGTGGTGGCGACATAGGGGTTCTGGGTTGTCGTGAGTGAAGGGGTGAAAGCGGCATCTGTAGGTGCGTCGTAGCGAAGGGGAGGGTCGAACTGCGATAAGGTGGCATTTTCTTTCGTTGACGTGAAGGCATTGTGCTTAGGGCAGCACGCGAGTCTAAGTAGAGGAACTCGCGGCGTCGTGGATGTCCACAGCTTTTAAGGTGACCAGCTTCTTGTTTTTTCTTTCTTTTTTTCTTCTTGGATTTGAAATTTAAAATGTTTAACTATGGAAATAATCTTCGGTTATAAACTATTCAAACAGAGAATATGTAAATGATTAGAAGATCCTTGTGTTCCTTACTGAAGTAAGAAAAAGAAATATATGTTTAAAAACTTTCTTTTACATTTTATAATAATTCATTATTGATAAACGGTTTAATTAACTCATTTAATTATTTTAGTTACTACGAATTTAGTTACCATAGGGAAATTTATTTAAAATTTAAGTTACTGGTTTAAATTTAATTATTTATTTAGATTAAATCATTTGTTAAAATGAGAACTATTAAAATAAAATCACTAGTTAATTAAATTATCAAATGGAAATTTAATTATTCGATTGGTTCGAATATTAATGAAATCATTTAATATTTATACAAGGTCGAAAAAAGCGTGAAACTAAGGCAAAGTTGAAGGGGATTGCAAATAATAGCAAAGGTGAGTTAATCTCACTCATCTGAATTATTATTTAAATAGTTAAATTTAATTACTTGGTTGAACAATTGAATTGATTGGATGTGGTATATTATATAGTAGTGTAAAGTATATATTAGAGTGATTGATTTCCTGCATTATATAGCGGATGAGACCCTATGCGCCGCATAATAGCGGAGGACATTATATAAACCCATATATCGCGATATTCCACCTTGAAGTGGAATTGGTATTTTATATTATGCTAAGATATGTGAATGCATGGAAACAGGTTGGAGGGATCCAACTGGATTCCTCAAAATATTTAGATTTGTTTAAATATTCTGTGTTATGATTTATTGGATAATCTGTGATAGATTACATTGATAATTAGAAATAATGGATGCTATGGATTGATTGAATATATTTGGGTATATTGAGTTACCAAAAATATATAGATTGGATTTTTGAAAAGAAAATAAAATGAGAATTTGTAAGATAAATAATTATAATGAATTTGGATAAATGAATTAGAAAAAGAATAAAAGTGGATTGTTAAATTCTAATAAATAAATTCCGAGTATGGGAAGGAGATTCTGAAAAAAGGGAAATAGTGAATTTTAAAGCTTAAGTGAAATTATTTAAAGGGATAAAGAATTCATTTTAAAATTCAAGGTTTAAATTTATTGAAAAGGATAAAGAAGGATTTTGGAAAAAGATACGAAATTGGTATTTTTTGATAAAAAGATTTTAAATCATAATTAAGAGGTAAAATCTAAAATTTATGGGTTTTAAAATAAATTAAGAAGCAAAGGAATTTATTTCAAAATGAAGTAATTTTGAAAATCAATTTGGAAATTGATTTAGTATTTGAAACTGTGTTACGAAAGAAAGGTGAGATTATGGAATTTATAAACTGGGTTTATAAAGTAAAGAGGATATCAGTGGATATTTGGAAGTATGAATTCACAGTAGGAATTTATAAAGGAACGGGAATTTGTTTTAAAAATAAATAGTGGTTTATTTTTAAAAGCATGTGGGAAAAGTGTATTTCCCTGAAAAGCCAAGTACGTTTTTCAAAGAAAATTTTTAATATAAGTAAAAGTTTTTTCAAAGTTTGTTTAAAGTAATGTTTTTAAGTTGTTTAAATTTTAAAAGTAAACATTTATTTAAATTAGTTATAGTAGTAATTATTTGAAGGTCTGACTAGTATTATGATTTTAAATATAATTATTAATATTTTATAAATAGTTTTATTTAAAGATAGTTTGGTTAAAGTTTTATTAGAAACTTGTATAGAATTTCATAACTCTTATTTTAAATTTAGTTTGGCTTAACTTTTATGTTTTAAAAAAATTAGTTTTATAATTTTAAAAAAAAGTAGTTTTATTTTAGATATTTTTAAAGCATATATTTTGAAATAAAGTGTTTAAGTAATTTTAAATTCAAATATTTTAAAGTATATTTTATTATAAAGTATTTTAAATTATTTTAAAATTTAAAGTATTTGTACTTGGTGATTATAGTGGAAATAGAAAATATTTAGGTAATTTAATCCGTGAGAGGAAGATGATTTGAAACTATTTTCAAAGGGTTGAAAAGTGGAAATATATCTTGCGAAGATATTTTAAGGTTAATAAATAATTTAGGAGAAATTATTATGGCTTTATGATTGTTTGTGAATGTTATTTGATAGTTAAATAACCGACTATCAATATTGGCCAATGCACTGATCGTTTCGACGAGACCGGGATAGGAATTTAATTTCGAAAACCACTTCGATCTGGTTTGAACGTTTTCGTGAGGAAGACAAGAGCTGGGAGTCGAAGATGGAGCAGTGAAGTGCAAGGGCTAATCGCTACTAATCCTGAGGGTGATTCCAAAATGGATGTAGTAGGAGTAATGCCTTCGGTTCCATTCGAATCGGGAACGGACTTGTATGGGTGAATGCTTTCATAACATCGTTAGGAGGACGATGAGCATTCTAAGTGAAATTTTCTAAAAGGTAACGCTTAGCCTCGAGCCTCATCAACCGGGAATGACTGAAAATCAGAGGTTATGCAGCAAGGCTAAGTGGATCATGCCCATTAGGGTAAGGTCATCCCTGTCTAGATGTCCCTTTTTATTTCGGTTGTGTGGTGCGGTTGTTGATCCCAACCACGTGGTGATCTTACACAAGATTATCCACTAAGGGGTAGTTCCGGTCTTGTGTTGCAGGGGATTTAGGGTGGATCCTCGGTACGCTGATCCAGACCAGGTATTGTGACAAGTGGTACCTCAGTGCCTAGTCATTAGTTGGAAATCCATTCTCCCTACGTGCCTTTATGGTTTTGTTTGTATACCTATTAGCTGGAATTTAATAAATGTAACAATTTCGGCTATTTTGAATAAGCATTTGTATTTAGACACTATTATGATATCAGAGGATTTTGATAAGAAATGTTTTAGCTATCGTAAGGTAAAAACCCGACATGTTTATTTATGGCGTGGTCTTACGAGATGCTTTTGATTGTAACAACCCTAGATTTTTTGCATATAATTTAAATTTGATATTATTTTATTTTGAAATTATTTTTAAAAAAAATTATTTCGAACATTTCATTTTTAAATATAAATTTTGATTATTATATGAATTATAATTTCAAACTGGTATAAATTGAATATTTTCCTGAAAAATGGATTTGTGGTCAAAACTGGTCAAACTTTGACTTTTAAATTTTAAATTTAAATATTTGAATTCTTGAATTTTATCTTTTATTATGAAAATAGATTTAATATCATGTATGCTGCTTTTCATTTCGTTGAAATTAGATTTAAAATGTGAAGGTTATACCCTTTACAATATTGTGTGTATATAGGGTTCTTTAACAATATCCTTTGTTTTAATTTATATAAATCATATTTTTACTTGATATATCTTATTCTAATTTGTATATTTATGTTATATTATGTATATTTAGACTTTTAAATATTTTTAAAGTGATTATAAAATTTTTCTGAAGCTTATTGAATTTATTCCAAATTTTTAAAGCCTAGTTTGCAATTTTAAGCCATTTTCTTAATTTAAATTCTATTTAATTAAAATTTAATTATTTATTTTATATATTTATTTTCATTTCTGAGTTTTTATTTTTATTTATCAGTTTTTATATGTATTTATAAATTTCAAAATGAATAAAAGAAATTTGAAAGGTTTTGTGACTCTTTAGTTGCTTAAGTCTCTTTGTTTTTCCACCTTTTCATTTCCAAACTCTTGCATTCATTTTCTTAGCCGACCTTATCCTATCTTAAGCCGATTTCTTTTTCTTTCTCACACAAAAACAAAACCTTCCCATCCCTCAAAAAGTCATGGCCACCATCATCTCGCAAAAGTTTGGTAAAATTCTTTTCTTTTTCATGTTTTATCTTGATTCACATAGTTTTGCACTTGCTTTCTTCATCTCTTTTTGGATTGACCTCTCTCCTTCAACCCCTTGGCCGTCTCCACCATCACCACCTCTAGACAACACGTCCTCCATCCCATCCTCATGCCATAGTCGTGCCCCTTGATGATCTAGATCCACCTAAAAATGCATAAACACCACTTATATCCAACATAGCCTAGCTACAATTGTTCCATCACCTCACACACCCCTTGGCCACCATCTACACCACCACCAGCAGCAAATTCCTGATCTAAACCCACTGCCACGCCATCCTCTAGCCCTCTGCAGACCTGGTCGTGCCCATGATGCATTTGTCGAGCCCTTATGTTGCTTAGAAATCATGTTGTTTTACCTTGTAGTGTTAGTTCATGCTTATATATTTTGTACACCATTTTTGCTATGCTAGGCCAACCCACTTCAATCCCGAACTAGATCCAAATACATGTTTTGGTCGTACATTTCAGATCTATGGTTGAAGCATAAGTGGTAGGAAGCAAGTGCAAAAGTTTGGTTTTGTTTTATGCATTCATTCCTAGCATTGTTTATGTATATTTGAGTTTGAAACTTATGTTATATACATTTGTTTTGTTTGAATGTATCCAAGGCTATTAATCTTTGGCTCTCCACTCTCAAATCATATTCATGCTTTTGTGCCTTCGAAGATCTTTGTTGTGTGCAGTTGTTTATCATCTCCAGCTAATACAAGTGATTTAATCTCACCAGATAATTTTGTACTTATATGACTTGTGAACTGATTTCATTTGAATCTGTAAAATGCATCACCATATTATATCTGCTATATTATGATCATATGGTGTTCACCCATGCTTAAACAACTGTTATATCATATGTTACTGTTATATTATGTTGTTTTGTTAATTTTATCAGTTTATCACAAGTTCCCTTTAGATTAGAATCACTATGGGTTGAAATGATACATACCCGAACAGACTTTAGAATAAGGAAAAATCATTATGGGCTGAAATGATAGGCCTGAATGATTTTCAATTATTTTCATTTACTTGGGGCTACGGGTTTGAAATGATAAAATCCAGTTTTCTTTGTAAATTACGGGTTGAAATGATATATTACCCGCATCACTTTACTTAGGCTAGAAAACTATATACAGACCCGTAGTTAATTATATTTTTGTAAAATTTTTAAAATATGTTTGAAATGTAAATATTGTAATATTTTGATTTAAAACTTTTTTAAAAATGATTTTTGTAGAGTATTATTGATTTTCTAAGAATTTATAAGTGAAATAAATTAACGGTAAAGTAGAAATTTGAAATATGAATTATTTTGGGAATTATGATTTAATTATAAATGGAATTTAAATTAAATATAGAAATATGATAAATTTATGATATTTTTAATTAAAATGAATTTTAAATGATTTTATAATATATTAATGATTTTTGAATAAAGTTAAAATGTTAAATGAATGAATATTGAGTTGAATTTTTTTGAAATATAACTTAAATTGGAAATTTGTGAATTCTATTTGAAAGTGCAATTTTAAGTTAAGTAAATAAAATGAAAATGGGTTACATATTTGAAATTGTAAACTTAATTGTTAAGTTAAAATTTAATTTAATAAATTTGAATTTGAATGTTGGAATTTAATATGTGAATTGTTATTAATTATTGATTTTTGAATGGAAATTTAACCTTATAAAATCATGAATATAAGGTTATTTAAATGATTATTTTAGAAGTGAAATTATATGATTTTATAAGTTTAAAATGATTAAAATAATTAAAAAAAAGATTAATTGTTTGTGAAATTATATTGAATATTGGAAATATAATTAACAGTATTTTGAAATGCTATTATTTCTAACGTAAATGATATTACAGCGCTTTGTAAGTGCTGTGGTTGATGCAAATGAACTATGTATAAATTATAACTAAGTGGTATTACAGCACTTGGTAAGTGGCGCGATAGCAGAAAAATAGTTAAAAGCTGAAACTAAATAAAGGGCTATAGTAACACTTGGTAAGTGTTACGGTAGGCTGAAATGAATGTTTGAGGTTTTGATTTAAATAAATGAGCTCAGAATTTGTCTAAAGTTTAGGGACTGAATATTTGATTTTAAATATAATGATTTCACTTTTAAATGGTTTAAATAAATTGTTTTGATTTAAATATAAACCATTTAAAAGGTGATTTGAAATGATAATTAATGAATGATATATTTGGATTAAAAATGATAATAAATGAATGATATCTTTGAATTAAAAATGATAATAAATGAATGATATCTTTGAATTAAAAATGATATTAAATGAATGATATCTTTGAATTAAAAAGGATAATGAATGAATGATATCTTTAAATTAAAAAAGGATATTTAAATGTGTATATTTGGATTTGAATTCAAAAAATAATTTGATATGAATTTTGAAAAATATGATATTTTGATATATTGAAATGGTTTGGAAATGATTAGACCTTTATATTGATAAGGATTTGAAGTTGAAATAATACTTTGTTTTGAAGTATAAACTATGATTTTTAAATTATAACTACGGGTTATAATAATGATTGGTTTTTAAAGAGATTGGGATCGGATATGGACATACTCTCTGTCGATACCAAAAACCACTTTAACAATTGTGTACGCGGTGGAGTTTCCAGAATGAAGTAGGATGGTGGCGACGTTCTTGAGGTATATTACGTGGACCTGACTCCCGTGAGTTGGTTTAAGGTGGCTAAAATAGGAGCGATCTTGGGCCAAAAGGGGTAGCTCCTCTGGTCGAACACATTCCTTCGATACTATACCCTTACTTGTGATTGATTAGATGGCCATCCTTCGATTTTGATATGGGTGTGTGTTCCGAGGTCGGCATATGTGGCTGCTGCATTACCATCAGCCCGTGTGCGTAATTGAAGCCTTGTGTGTCGTGTCACCTCCCATACCGAGCCTTTACTACGAGTTTGTTTTTCTCCTGTAGCCCATGGAGTATTTAGGGCAGTCTCCCGATCTGGAGATATGCTGATACTAGATGGACTACTTTGACTATTATGTGTGAAGGGTGATATGGGTAGCCTGGTATGCTATTTAAAAGTAAGTTTATTTTACTGTAGACATTATTATAATAGCGCATTATTACTATATAGTAAATAGTTTGACGGATCCTTAGAGGATGGGCGGTCCCAGGCATCATTTAAGTTACTCGTATCTTATTACAGTTCACTTAAGTTGGTTTACATTATATAAGTATATATTGTCCTGACTCGAGTGTTTTGTGTTTTGATTTACGCTCGGGTCAGCCTGAGTTATTCATAGTTTTGGATTCCACTTTCTGGAGATTCGAATCGCTGGAGATTATCTGCTTATCTATTTTTATCTATTTAAGTTCTGTTGTTCTATTCAGCTTGTACTTGGTTATCATCTTGAGACTTCTATTGTACTTTATTTATTCTATTGTATTTTATTTAACTCTGATATATTTATAAAGTAGCTTCATGAACTACTATCTCTTTTACTTCCACTGCATTTCTTACTCTGTGTTTGTGTTCTGTGATTATTATTTACTGTATGTTTTGAGATTTGCCAAATTTTATTTACAATACGGTATTTTGAGCAATTCAAGTCCGACATGTGTGTCTGCCTTTGCACTTGGAGGGTGCATCATGATAGGGGGTTCTTGCATTTGATTTGGTAGCGAGCGGATGACTCTTACTCCTACATATCCCCACGGGGGTTGGTGGTGCAGTCGAGAGGCTGACCGTAAAGGCAGACCACAGGTACCACTGTATGCTACGGTGGACGTTACCCCATTGGCGTGGCCCATTACATTTGGTATCACAACTTTGGCTTTGAGGCAAAACATAGAATGTATGGTAAATTTAGTTACAGAATCACTTTCATCCAAACTTGAATCTCTTCCTCTTTGATTCAAATTTCATTTGAATTTTGGAACGTTCCCTGCGGTTCTAAAATTCATTCGTGTCCCTCACTATTCATCTCCTTTTTGATTCTACAGTATCACATAACTCCACTTAGAATGAGCTTTATAATGAATTGGAGGTCACGTCAATCTCAAAAACTCATTTGTAAAAGGGGAAACTCCTTTACAATTAGCATCGATTCACCAGAGATTTATATCTATCCTTGCTTTAGATGCTAATATCTTTTGTTATTCCAAACTTTATCTATTGAGATCGAATGTAGATTTACCCTAGAAAATCCACATCGATCTTATTCTTTAAGTCACGATTGACCTGGTTAAGGTAGCCCGCAATTTATTTAAGCTTATCTACCTCCCTATTTTGTTATTCAATCATCTTGTCTTTTGTTTCCAATCTATCTTTCGAACATTTTGAATTGTACTTGTAAATCAATATTAATGTTTTGTTTTATATTGTGTTGTTTGAGTTGTTGATGTTGATTTGGGTTTCCGATTGATTCGTCTGATCAACGCTATTGATAGGATTTCTAAACACTTTGACAGAACAAACTGACACAATATTATTTTAAATTTGGTTAATGAAATAAATTTTGATATAAGTAAATTTATGGAACTTAATAAATTGATTTAAATTAATCATTTGAAATGATAATCCTTGATTTATCATTTATTGTTCTATAAATGAATTTATAAAAAGTTGTTTATAAATTGATTTGGGAACTGAATTGAGTTTAAAACAAGAAATTTGAGAATTTAATTTCCGATGGTTCCAAACCTTGTGTTTAAAGTTTTAAAAGGGGTATATTATTTAAAGTATTTTCCAATAGAAATTTGTTTCCAAGAAATTTTAAATTTTAAAAATAGTGCTCTTCTCTTTGTCGTTGGAAAATAAATTCGATGATGACCATGGCATCATCGACGTTCGTTTTCGAGTTTCGAAGTGAAGAGACCGTTTTGTAGTCTTGCTACTGCTCTGTTTTGGAGAATTTAATTGATTTGAATTTCTAAAATAAGACTGGATTTACAATATATATAGATATATGATTTAAATTTGATTTGACATATTATGTATATATATTTATTTATCTCTAAATGGTTTGAAGGAATCGGAAATTTTATTCTTAAACTTTATCTTAAAGAATCAATTCAATTATAAAAAGAAAATCAAAGTTTTCTTGAGATGAGGGAATTAGAAAGTTTTATTTGTATAATACTCAATTGCATTTAAATATAACTTAACCAAATTATACAAAAGTTAACACTGTAATTGGATAATATACAACATAAAAAGATTTTATAAATAAAATTTGAATGGTTAAAATAAATGTTACACACTTAAATTTTAGTTATAAAATGATTAACGGAGTAAATAGAATAAAAGGTTAATTGAATAATTTACAATATAAAATGATGTTAATGGAACTAACAATAAATTAAAGCAGTTATAATAAGAGTAAGTATAATGGGCATAGATGATAAAATATATTGAGAGAAATAAATTTAACTTTAAGTAGGAATAATGAAGAATTAAATTTATTAAGTACATTATGAGTATAATGAATGATTATTTTTCAAATCCATGATCTTAGAAATTGTTGATATAAGATGATTAGAAGATAAGATAATAAAATTTGAGATAGTTAAGATTTATTTAACTTGTGTAAAAATTAATTATCTATTTAGGTTGAAATTCCATGGTTTCCAACTTATTATCTTATTTTTTTTTTCGAACTATCTTTTGGTTGTCCTTATTTTCCTTATCTTGCTTCAGGCCGGTGTAGGCATTTTTCTATAATTTTTCTGTTTAGAAATCTTTCTATAATATTTGATAATCACCACCTTGTTAAACTTACCTATAACAATAGTTATAAGGTATAATTTCAATCTTCTTGTCATCTTCTCTTAATCTTATTTCACTTTATCTTTTTCTGTGCTTTTCCGTACCTCATTCCTTTTCGGGGACGAAAAGTTTTGAGTGGAGGAGAGTGTAATAACCCTAGATTTTTTGCAAATAATTTAAATTTGACTTTATTTTATTTTGAAATTATTTTAAACTTTTTTTATTTCAAACATTTCATTTTTAAATATAAATTTTGATTATTATATGAATTACAATTTCAAACTGGTATAAATTGAATATTTTCTTGAAAAATGGATTTGTGGTCAAAACCGGTCAAACTTTGACTTTTAAATTTTAAATTTAAATATTAGAATTCTTGAATTTTATATTTTATTATGATAATATATTTAATATCATGAATACTGCTTTTCGTTTCGTTGAAATTGGATTTAAATTGTGAAAGTTATACCCTTTACAATATTGTATGTATATAGGGTAATTTAACAATATTCTTTGATTTAATTTATATAAATGATATTTACTTGATATATCTTATTCTAATTTTTATACTTATATTATATTATGTATATTTTGACTTTTAAATATTTTTAAAGTGATTATAAAAATTTTCTAAAGCTTATTGAGTTTTTTTCAAATTTTAAAAGCCTAGTTTGCAATTTTAAGCCATTTTCTTAATTTAAATTCTACTTAATTAAAATTTAAGTATTTATTTTATATATTTATTTTCATTTCTGAGTTTTTATCTTTATTTATCAGTTATTATATGTATTTATAAATTTCAAAATGAATAAATTAAATTTGAAAGGTTTTCTGACTCTTTAGTTGCTTAAGTCTCTTTGTTTTCCCACCTTTTCATTTCCTAACTTTTGCATTCATTTTCTGAGCCGACCTTATACTATCTTCAGCCGATTTCTTTTTCTTTCTCACGCATAAACAAAACCTTCTCGTCCCTCAAAAAGTCACGGCCACCATCGTCTTGCAAAAGTTTGGTAAAATTCTTTTCGTTTTCGTGTTTTATCTTGATTCACATAGTTTTGCACTTGCTTTCTTCATCTCTTTTTGGCTTGACCTCTCTCCTCCAACCCCTTGGACGCCTCCACCATCACCACCTCTGGACAACACCTGCTCCAGCCCATCCCCATGCCATAGCCGTGCCCCTTCATGATGTAGATCCCCCTAAAAATGCACAAACACCACCTATATCCAACATAGCCTAGCTACAATTGTTCCATCAACTCACACACCCCTTGGCCGCCACCTAAACCACCACCAACAGAAAAATCCTGACCTGAACCCACTATCACGCCATCCTCCAGGCCTCTGCAGACCTGGCCATGCCCATGATGCCTTGGCCGAGCCCTTATGTTGCTTAGAAATCATGTTGTTTTACCTTGTAGTGTTAGTTCATGCTTGTATATTTTGTACACCATTCTTGCTATGCTAGGCCAACCCATTTCAAACCCAAACCAGATCCAAATACATGTTTTGGTCGTGCATTTTAGATCTATGGGTGAAGCATAAGCGGTAGGAAGCAAGTGCAAAAGCTTTGGTTTTGTTTTATGCATTCATTCCTAGCATTGTTTATGTATATTTGAGTTTGAAACTTATGTTATATATATTTGTTTTGTTTGAATGTATCCAAGGCTATTAATCTTTGGCTCTCCACTCTCAAATCATATTCATGCTTTTGTGCCTTCGAAGATCTTTGTTGTGTGTATTTGTTTGTCATCTCCAGCTAATACAGGTGAGTTATTCTCACCAGACAATTTTGTACTTATATGACTTGTGAACTGATTTCATTTGAATCTGTAAAATGCATCACCAAATTATATCTGCTATATTATGATCATATGATGTTCACCCATGTTTAAACAGCTGTTATATCATCTGTTACTGTTATATTATGTTGTTCTGTTAATTTTATCAGTTTATCACACTACAAGTTCCTTTTAAATTAGAATCATTATGGGTTGAAATGATACATACCCGAACGGACATTAGAATAAGGGAAAATCTTTATGGGCCGAAATGATAGGCCTGAATGATTTTCAATTATTTTCATTTACTTGGTACTGCGGGTTTGAAATGATAGAACCAGGTTTTCTTTGTAAATTACGGGTTGAAATGATATATTATCTGTATCGATTTACTTAGGCTAGAAAACTATATACAAACCTGTAGTTAAATTATATTTTTCTAAAATTTTTAAAATATGTTTGAAATGTAAATATTGTAATATTTTTATTTAAAACTTTATTAAAAATAATTTTTTTAAAGTATTATTGATTTTCTAAGAATTTAAAAGTGAAATAAAGTAACAGTAAAGTAGAAATTTGAAATATGAATTATTTTTGGAATTTTGATTTAATTATAAATGGAATTTAAATTAAATATAGAAATATGATAAATTTATGATATTTTGAATTAAAATGAATTTAAAATGATTTTATAATATATTAATGATTTTTGAATAAAGTAAAATGTTAAATGAATGAATATTAAGTTGTATTTTTTTGAAATATAACTTTAATTGGAAATTTGTGAATTCTGTTTGAAAGAGAAATTTAAGTTAAGTAAATAAAATGAAAATGGGTCATGTATTTAAAATTGTAAACTTAAATGTTAAGTTAAAATTTAATTTAATAAATTTAAATTTGAATGTTAGAATTTAATATGTGAATTGTTATTAAATGTTGATTTTTGAATGGAAATTTAACCTTATAAAATCATGAATATAAGGATATTTAAATGATTATTTCAAAAGTGAAATTATATGATTTTATAAGTTTAAAATGATTAAAATAAAAAAAGATTAATTGTTGTGAAATTAATAATTAAAAGTATTTTGAAATGCTATTATTTCTAACGTAAATGATATTACAGCGCTTTGTAAGTGCTGTGGTTGATACATATGAACTATGTATAAATTATAACTAAGTGGTACTACAGCACTTGGTAAGTGCTGCGATAGCAGAAAGATAATTAAAATCTGAAGCTTAATAAAGGGCTATAGTAGCACTTGATAAGTGTTACGGTAGGCTGAAATGAACGTTTGAGGTTTTGATTTAAATAAATGGGCTCAGAATTTGTCTAAAGTTTGGGAACTGAATATTTGATTTTAAATATAATGATTTTGCTTTTAAATGGTTTAAATGAATTTTTTTGATTTAAATATAAACCATTTAAAAGGTGATTTGAAATGATAATAAATGAATGATATCTTTGAATTAAAAATGATAATAAATGAATGATATCTTTGAATTAAAAGTGATAATAAATGAATGATATCTTTGAATTAAAAATGATGATAAATGAATGATATCTTTGAATTAAAAATGATAATAAATGAATGATATCTTTGAATTAAAAAGGATAATGAATGAATGATATCTTTGAATTAAAAAGGATAATGAATGAATGATATCTTTGAATTAAAAAGGATATTTAAATGTGTGTATTTGGATTTGAATTCAAATAATGATTTGAAATGAATTTTGAAAAATATGATATTTTGATATATTGAAATGGTTTGGAAATGATTAGACCTTTATTTTGATAAAGATTTGAAGTTGAAATAATACTTTGTTTTGAAGTATAAACTATGATTTTTAAATTATAACTACGGGTTATAATAACGATTAGCTGTTAAAGAGACCAGGTGTTAACGCTAAAATTTGAACGCTAACACCCCGGTGTGTAAAGTGTAGTTGTGAAAGCACCACCCGATGATTCGGGAACAGATTATAAGAAGAAAACTACAGAAAAAGCAGTAAACAACAGCGATTTTATAGTGGTTCGGCTTAATAGTTTGCCTACGTCCACTTTGAATATCTTTATTGATGATTTCGTTACAGGTCGATACAATTCTTCCCAAGTGCAATACACTTTGAATTACTAAACACTTTGAACGAGTAGATTAAACTTGAATGTAAGTGAAAGTCTTCAAATCCATGTCGAATGTATGAGATTCCTTCTTGAAGTTGTTGGTAGCGCTCTACGTGTCTTGAAAGCTTTGAGTGTCGAGTCGGTTTGGAATGTAGCAGAGTATCGGTGCTTGGAAAGAATGAGCAAAAAAAAGTCCCTTTCTAGTTGGAGCTAGGGTCGTATTTATAGACATTTCTCGAAGTTAGGTCGTAACTCATACACGACTTATGATAAGTCGTAACTCGTAGATGACTCGTGGTAGGTCGCGGCCGACCTACTGGGTTTAGCTCATGGCTTGGTCCAAAGTTATGCACTCATTTGAATGAATGATACAAGTTCTAAGTCGTTCACGAGTTAACCAAATGCAACATCCTTTATGCTAGCATGAGTCGTACACGACTCATCATCGGTCGTAAGTCGTCAACGAGTCATCTTATTACAGCATGGTATTGAACTTGTCTCCAAGTCTTAGGTCGTGAACGACTTATCTGCAGTTATAAGTCAGCAGCGACTTAAGTGTTTGTTGACTCTTCCTTTTAGTGCTTTGAGTCGTCACTCCTTTAGGTCGCTAGGTCGTAACGTCTTTAAGTCATGGACTTTCTTAAGTCGTGACATTCCCTAAGTCGTTTAGGTCTTAACCTGTTAGGTCGTTAGCTCCTTAACTCGTAAGCTTTTAACTCGCAGGCTCTTTAACTCGTAAGCTTCTTAACTCGTAAGCTTTTAACTCGCAGATTCCTCAACTCGTAAGCTTTTAACTCGCAGGCTCTTTAACTCGTAGACTCTTTAACTCGTGGGTGAAACGGGGTTAACATTTGCCCCTCGAAGCACACGCTTAAGTCGTAAGTCGTGTGCTTCGACTCATCATAACCCGGGCGCGTCGATTCGAGTTCCAGCGCCTCCAGATATAAAATGCTTGAGTCGTTCCTCCTATCTCACTCTTCTCATTACTTATCCCCTGAGCCATTCCTGCCATTATCACGTCATCAAGCTTTCAAAGGCGATTTCGACCCAATTTTACTTCCAACCATCTCTAGCTTCACACCACGTAAGCAACTTTCTCTTTTTCCCAATAGCCGATCACCATCATCGATCTCCGCCCATGATTTACATCCTTGAGCCATGCAAATACTGCTGCATGGATCATCGGTGGACTTAAGGCTATTTGATTTGATTCAGGATAACTCGCGATTTATAACGATTTCATAGTGTGATAAGATTAAGGTTGAGGACTGTGAAGTTACTGGATTAATGGGTCAGGAGAAAAAAGCTTGTGGGTTAGGAGAAAAGACTAACAGGTTAGGAGAAGAAGTTAACGGGTTAGGAGTGAATCGTTGTTTTGAGTATGATTCAGCAGTCTTATGCGACCAAGTATTCTCTGCGACATAGCAACCTTTACGACTCAAGCCCTGAGTCGTAACCGAGTTAAAACTTGAAATCTTGAGTCGTGGCCGTGTTAGTACTTAGGAAATTTCCCACTGCTTTTCCACTGGAGTCCTTCCTCTGTTTCATGACCTTTGACCCAAAGCACTGCCGACTTATAACATCATTGACTTAAAATTGAAGCAACCCAAACTGACTCGCCCCTTAATCCTTAAGTCGTGGGCAAGTTAGCCAGAAAACCAATGGCCTGACTTAACCCATAAGAAATTAAAAGGAAAATCTTTGAGTCGTTGGCGAGTTATGACTTGTATGAATTTTGTTCGTACTTTGAACCGTTGCATGGACTTTGAACTGTTGAACTTTATTGCATTCATTCTCAGGTCACTTTAACTTGCAAGCTAACAATCTGTCCAATACAACATTTACAGAAAATTGGGACGAATATACTGCCATTGACTGCCCACATCAAATGATAGATTAGTTAATAACAGATAATTAACTTAAATAAATTGTGTGAACGAAGTGCTTTCAACTCATCAATTTCAAGTAAAATATTAAAGCAACACTGAAATAGTCAATTGAAACTGACCAGCCTGCACTAATATTATGCTTGAACTTTAGATTGACAAGTTCTGAAATTTTGTAGTCGATCAATCATCGACTAGTTTAATTCCAGTTATATTTATTTGTTATTTTTATTAGTTCTTCACGACACTTCACACTTTTAGGAAACGTGCACCTTCACATTTGAATGTCCGGTTGCTTGTGTAGAATGACTTCCCAGGAAGAAGATACAACGGTTCAGACTGGAGAGGCAACTGTTATTCCGGCTCCACTAGTCAATCCTCCCGAAAGAGCCCCTACTACGCTATCATACAAAGTTTTTCGCTAGTTGTGTGCTCAGTTTGGCATTGCTGAATCAGATGCCATTCTTCCCGAGAGAAGTAACACTGCTGACATAGCACCCCCTGGCTTTGTAACGGTCAATCGACAAATGTGCCTGAGTGGGGGCGTTCCTCCTTTCAATGACTTTTTTCAACAACTTCTTCGTCGATTGGCCATCGCCCCATCCCAATTACACCCCAATGGCTATGCCATTTTAATGGGTTGTGTGTACTGTTTAGGAGAACGCTTGATCGATTCCCAAGCTTTGACGAGATTTTCATCCTATGCTCTTTCACCAGGACTAAAGATCACCCCTCTATTACTGTCGTGAGAAGTGCTCGAAATCGTAAATTGATCATCGGTCTTCCTAACAGCGCTCATGGGTTTTTGACTCAATTTTTCTATGTTCGCTGTCCCCCGGGGTTTTACGCTGTATGGAGGGAAGGAAGTAAGATTAACCATTCTTACTACGTTTGTCATCCGACTTTTGCGAGACTGAATTGTTAAGTGTTAACTCCGCTTCTTTTTTATTTTCAGCGCTCCCTCCTACTTCTAGGGATCCCAGTCACAAACCAACTTTCGAGAGGTTTAAGGCCGTGCCAGATGTGGAGAGAAGCATTCAGTTTCTGTTGAAAGATGAATTTTTACATCAGTATGGGCTTTTGCATACTTCTCGTTCTACACATCCTCATGAAATCCCAGACTCCCCGGCTAGAGCGTTGGATGCCTCAGTTTCTACCGACACATCCATACCAAAAGGACCCGCTTCCGAGGCTTCGCTAGTGAAGTGCTCCACTTTTATTGATATTGCGGGGCCATCTGACAAACTTGCCCCGGTTATTGAGGAAGAAGAGCCTCAGGGATCTCCCCAACGTTCACAGAAATCTGGTGAAAAAGCTGAGAAAACCAGTCCTGTCAAGCAGAGCAGGGACGACACTTTCGAAGGACTGAGCGACCTCTTTGCCACCTCACAAGAGATCTTTAAAGATGATCCTATCACTACCGGGATTTCTTCTTCAGTGGTCGAGGCTACTTCTACTCTGCAACAGACTCCGTCGACTCAAGAGTTGACGCTAATTACTACACCCTTAACTACGCCACAATTAAAGAGTGGTTCGTAGTTTGCCGCGCGTAGCTTGCACATCACACACTTAGAATCTTTCGGCATTTTTATGCTTCTGACTCTTTGTACTTTGACGAATTCTAAAGTTGTGTTTTTTCCAATTTCAGGTTCTTCAATGAAGCGAGGTGGCTCGTATTATGATGACTTCCAGCGATATGGGAGACGCGGCCAGTATGACTATAAGCATTATCTTCCTGTTCACAGAGAGACTGATGAAGAGAGGGCCGCCCGGAAGGCTCGGGAGAGACGTGCCCATGAAGAACGTTATGGAAGACCGGATGACCGATACGATTCTTCCCACAAAAAGGGTGACTCCCACAAACGCAAATCTCATGATGACAGAGGGAAGAGTCACATAACTGATGACCCAAGTAAACGGGCTAAAGTCAGTAAGGAGCCAACGCTTGCAACTTCTGAAAAGATTACCGCTCCTATTCCTTCTCAGTCTCCTGCCCCTTCCCGTACTGATATTCCGGCAATCATTAACAGGCCTTCTTACCAAGTTGGACCAGGTCCAGCCACTCTCCAAAGTCGATTTCCAAATTGGTGCTTAAAAGGAGTTCGCTTTGACCTTGACCTGGTTCCCATAGATAAAATGCCATGTTACGGAACCTTGATGCCGTTAGAACTGACATTGAGAGGATGTCAAATTGGCAAAAACTTGTTGATGAGCTCCAAAGGGTGAACCGGGCCAATCTCGAAGCTATGCTGACCATGGAGAATGACAAAACCGAATGGCAAAAGACCCTTAAGCAGCACGATGCAGAAATGAGGAGCATTGCCGATTATAATGAAAAACTTGAAGCGGAAGTTGGGAAACCCAAAGAGGAGCTTACCGCTTCTTATTCTCAAAGGGAGAGTGTGCTCCAGCAGCAGGTGCGGGACGCTCATACTGCGCAAAGGGATGCCGAGGCCAAGGCTGATGGGCTGGAGCAAATTGTAAAGGGCTACCGTACTGATATTACTCAGTTACGAGAGCAAACCAGATTTTAGGTTGCGGAAATTGAAAAATTGAAAGCTCAACTATCTAAAGCCGAAAGAGAACGAGATGAGGCCATTGCTGGTTGAATTGCGGCTGAAGAAGCTCATGAAGCTACCAAGGCTGACATCGGCTCGACATTATTTGAATTCTATTTGCAAAGTGTGTTAGGGCGTGGCAGTCTTGCATTTCTGGGTCCCAAATATGAAGTTACCCTAGCTGAAGTATGGGAAGCCGCGCTTGATATGTTTAAAGGCACTGGGTACACTGAAGAGGAGCTAGAGGCGCACTACTTAGACTTCGAAGCCTGCGCAGCTCTTGCTAGAGGGAAGGAGCAACTTGCTAGATCGCGAGTTGAAATGATGGAGGAGGAGCATCAAGAAAAAGAAACAACTTTGACTGCCCCTGTCCCTCCTTCAATTTCAGTCGATGTTGACATTGTTGGTTCCAGCTCTCATACACCGATTCCTACTAAAGCTAATACCGGAGCTGCAATTACACAAGCTGTAGATGAGCGACAAGAGAGTGCTGAAGCTGTAGACTATGAAATTGATGTGATACCACCAACTTCTCCAGGTAACCTTAAAAATGCTCAGGTGGACAACTTGCCAGTTTCTTACAGATTTGACGAGCTTCTTGATTATTTCTTGAATCTCAACGAGCCGTTGTCTCCTCTTTTTGCACGAAATACTGACACTTTTATCTTTTCCTTTGTAGAGAAAGCGCCGAGCATCATTCAAACTTTTCCACCTCCAGTTACTGTTCCTCTGCCTTCCCCAATCACTCCTACTCCTCATTTGGGATCACAGGAAGAAATAATAGGTGTTCTTCGGGGCTTGGATGACCCAACTACTTCGCAAGAGCAAAAGGACGAAGGACTTGAGGGAGGTGAGATATCTCCGGAGCGGACTCCTTCTGATGACATAATTTTGTCTAAACTTGTTACTCCAGGAAGTGAATCTTCTTCAAAGAGGAGAAAGAAGCGCGGAACATCAAAGAGGAGGAGGAAGAGCATCATTGCTACTGAAGAGGAACCGGAAGTTGAACCAGTTGTACCTCCCTCTCCTTCTTCCCTCATGCCTATAGATCGACCCGAAAAGCTAACCATCCGGCCGGGTGAAGGGTCCAAAGGTGGAAAGAAGAAATGAAGATTCCAGTTTTTAGTTTTTAGTTTTTTGCATGTACTGGTCGAGGATTGTGCGGGTACCGGCCCCCGCTTTCTTTATTTCGAAACTTGTATCTGTAATACAATTGAATAAAATGATTCTTTTGTTTGTACAAACTCCTGTTAGAATTTGAGAATGTATCTATTATTCATTTTTGTACAAGTTTATTTATATGATATTGCAGTGAGCTTGTGGTATGTTGTTCGAGCGTAATTTTACCAATGTAGCTATACCATGTTGTATGTAACTATACCATGCTGCCCCCATACCATAAGCTCGCTGCAATATTTTATACTTCGAGGGGACTTGTACTCTTATTTTCTGGAGAATAATTATTTCATACTTTATCTCGTTAAAAAACAGAGTACAACTCCCTCCATATAAGTTTTTACGCTTCATCCTTCGAAGAAATCACTTTTTCTTTTGTGTATATACACATTTTACCAAGTGAATTCGTCTATGTGGTAAAGCGGGCCTCTGAAGGGTACTTTAACTTTTTTTTTGGAGGAAGATTATTTTTCAGAATAGGTAAATCATTCTTCCTTTGAAAGTTAAAGTGTGCCTTTGATGAGGATTTTTTTTTTATATATACCACAGTAAAGGGCTTTTTGATTTTTGTTTCTTTGAAAAGTTGCACCTCTGAGGAAGGCTTTTTCACGTTTCAACACCTGGAAGTTTTATTTCAATCTTGGTGAAACGTGTGCCTTCGAAGAGGTCTTTCTGCTTGATTATGCCTCCGGGAGGAGGTCTTTTCATTTCTGCCTCTGGGAAGAGGTCTTTTATTTATATATTTTTTTTGTTTTGTATTTCAACTTTGGTGAAGTGAAACTCCGAAGAGCGGCTGTTGCACTTCAACCCTTGGTGAAATGTGCCTCCGAAGAGGGCTTTACTTTGTTTTGCATTTCAACTCTGGTGAAGTGGACCTCCGAAGAGCGGCTCTTACACTTCAACTCCTGGTGAAATGTGCCTCCGAAGAGGGCTTTATTTTGTTTGGCATTTCAACTCTGGTGAAGTGGGCCTCCGAAGAGGGGCTCTTACACTTCAACTCCTGGTGAAATGTGCCTCCAAAGAGGGCTTTGATTGCCTGGAAGTTACTCTCTCATGGTTGGAGGGTCATGACTCCTCCAATCTTTTTTGTTGAGTAGAGAACTTTCTTTTTTGCGGCATATGCCTCGTTAGAGGTCTTTATCCTCCGAAGAGTTGTGCCTCCGAAGAGGGCTTGTGCCTCCGAAGAGGGCTTTACCAAAAATGTTAACGCTAAAATTTGAACGCTAACACCCCGGTGTGTAAAGTGTAGTTGTGAAAGCACCACCCGATGATTCGGGAACAGAGTATAAGCAGAAAACTAAAGAAACAGCAGTAAACAACAGCGATTTTATAGTGGTTCGGCTTAATAGTTTGCCTACGTCCACTTTGAATATCTTTATTGATGATTTCGTTACAGGTCGATACAATTCTTCCCAAGTACAATACACTTTGAATTACTAAACACTTTGAACGAGTAGCTTAAACTTGAATGTAAGTGAAAGTCTTCAAATCCATGTCGAATGTATGAGATTCCTTCTTGAAGTTGTTGGTAGCGCTCTACGTGTCTTGAAAGCTTTGAGTGTCGAGTCGGTTTGGAATGCAGCAGAGTATCGGTGCTTGGAAAGAATGAGCAAAAAAGTCCCTTTCTAGTTGGAGCTAGGGTCGTATTTATAGACATTTCTCGGAGTTAGGTCGTAACTCATACACTACTTATGATAAGTCGTAACTCGTGTACGACTCATGCTAGCATAAAGGAAGTTGCATTAGATATGGACATACTTTCTGTCGATACCGAAAACCACTTTAACAACTGTGTACGCGGTGGAGTTTTCAGAATGAAGTAGGATGGTGGCGACGTTCTTGAGGTATATAACGTGGACCCGATTCCCATGAGTTGGCTTAAGGTGGCTAAAACAGGAGCGGTCTCGGGCCAAAAGGGGTAGCTCCTCTGGTCGGACACATTCCTTCGATACTATACTCTTACTTGTGATTGATTAGACGACCATCCTCCGATTTTGATATAGGAGTGTGTTTCGAGGTGGGCGTATGTGGCTGCTGCGTTACTACCAGCCCGTGTGCGTAATTGGTATATCTACCCTAGCATTGCCTTGTGTGCCGTGTCACCTACCATACCGAGCCTTTACTACGAGTTTGTTTTTCTCCCGTAGCCCATGGAGTATTTAAGGTAGTCTCCTAGATCAGGAGATATGCTGATACTAGATGGACTACTGGGACTATTATGTGTGAAGGGTGATATGGGTAGCCTGGAACGCTATTTAAACATAAGTTTATTTTACTGTAGACATTATTATAATAGCGCATTATTACTATATAGTAAATAGTTTGATGGATCCTTAATGGATGGGCGGTCCCAAGCATCCTTTAAGTTACTTGTATCTTATTACAGTTCACTTGAGTTGGTTTACATTGTATAAGTATATATTATTCTGACTCGAGTGTTTTGTGTTTTGTGTTTTGCTTTACGCTCGGGTCAGCCTGAGTTATTCACAGATTTGGATTCCACTTTCTGGACATTGGAATCGCTGGAGATTATCTGCTTATCTAGTTTTATCTATTTCAGTTCTACTGTTCTATTCAGCTTGTACTTGGTTATCATCTTGAGACTTCTGTTGTACTTTATTTACTCTATTGTATTTTATTTTGGGTACTTTTGGCACATGTCCTTATTAAGTTTAAAAATTCACGAAAATTCCTTCACTAAATTTTAGTGTAAATTAGGTCCCTGTTTTTCTATTCACGATTATTGCAGAGCATGATGCAACATTTTAGAAAAGTTGCTGACATTTCCGTAACTTTTCTGTACACTGTGAATATAATGTATGAAAGTTGCTTAAATATTAGCACTTATTTATAAATGTTGCTGACGTTTCAGCAATAATTTTTCTTTGTTTTTATAATGAAACTTTGACAGGGAAAGTTGCTGAAATATCAGCATTTATTGATAAAAGTTGCTAACATTTCAGCAATAATTTTTCTTTATTTTTACAATGAAACTTTGACAGGGAAAGTTGCTAAAATATCAGCATTTATTTATAAAAGTTGCTGACATTTCAGCAATAATTTTTCTTCGTTTCCAAAAAATAGGGACTCGCTTTACAATGAAACTTTTACAGGACCCGCTTTGCAATATGAAAGTACGATAGGGATGCCTCCCTAATTTCTACTTTTATTTAACTCTGATATATTTACATAGTAGCTTCATGAACTACTATCTCTTTTACTTCCGATGCATTTCTTACTGTGTCTGTGTTCTGTGTTTATTATTTACTGTATGTTTTGAGATTTGCCAAATTTTATTTACAACGCGGATTTTGACCAATTCAAGTCCGACGTGTGCGGATGCAAATGGTTGAAAATATCGGGTCATTCCATTGATTTTCAAAGGATTTTGAAACTTCAATAATCCAATTGAGTGTGTTTTCTCACGCTGGTTTTCCAAATTGACTTGGGTATTATTTAACTATAATGCTCGGGTCAGACCGAGTATTATAGAGTACAGATTCTGGATGGACTGCTATAGAGTTCAAGAGACGAGCTAGATGGCGAGAACGTATCAGACGTATTTGTTGTATCTTCTGCTGTGTATTCAGCTTTGGAAGGACAAGATATTATTACCGTCCTGAATTGTGTTGTTGATTGTATTGAACTCTGATGTTGTATTCTAATAATGTATGTACAAAACCGATATAATTTCTTTTTGTATAAAGATCTGTTATCAAGTATTATATTTTATTCCGCTGCGTTGGTAAGATTCTGATATTGTTTCTATTTCTTCTTCTGCCTTCTTCTTATTTTAACTCTAATGGTTTGATTTTCGGGCATCGAAAAATCGGGTCATTACTATGACAGCTCATTGATAAACGATTGTACATTGATTTTGAAGATGGAAATTATGTATTAAGAAAGATGCAAAGTTTAGATAGAAAATGAACAATCGATTCGATGGAAAATACAACGGAGTCTTAAATTCTACGTGGTTGAGTGATTTTTAAAAAAAATTTAATGAAATTCCAAAAAATTAATTTACCAATTCATGTAAATTCACTACCGTAACTTAAAACTTGTCAGCTGTTTGAAACTTGTCTACAATTTAAAACAACAATTAAAAGCAATAGTTGAACACGTTTATCATTAACGTTCAAAAGCTAAAACGAAGAAGACTGAAATGAATTTACCTAAATCGAAATTCAAATAGCAACCATAAATGCTAGACTTTTATTGGATATGGCAAAAGATGACAAACAAGGAGGAGGCGGTGACAAAATCAAGCAGAGGCGATGACAACATCAGGCGGTGTCAAAACGAGGTGGAAGCTGCTCCTGAACGATGCGGAAGCAGTGATAAAACCAAGTAGTTGCAAAACAAGGAAAAAGCGGTGGTTGAACGATGCAGAGGCTGTAACCCTAGACTAAAACAGGGGAGGAACAGTGAAATGGGAAAACGTAACCATTGTAAGTGGGATTAGGAAAAATAAAAGGGAAATTACTATTCTGTCCTCTTAAGTTTCGTAAATTTACGAAATTACCATATTTCATAACCGTAATAACCGTTGCAACACGTCCCAATGGAAATAACCGTTAGCAATTAATTACAGTAATAACTGTTGCAAATTAACAACGAAAAAGAATTGAAAAATACCTCTTTGGTGCTGTGTAAAATTATAGAATAATATTAAGCATTTCATTCAAAAAATTTAAACAAGCACTAATATGCCTTTCATTCATCACGATTAAAACAAAATATGCAAAGATCCATTTCTTCGACTCCCAGAAATACACATTAATGCATCCTCGGTATTCATATGCCGTAAATCCAAGTGTCGGAGAAGAGGATTCTTAAGGGTACAAAAGAAAATAAGACAGAACAGAATCTCACATATGTTATTTTAAAATAAAATCTTTATAGCAGAAATTAAAATACATTTATCAGAGTTAAAAACATGGATAGTTATAAATCTTATCCTTACAAACGTAGAATACTATAGTACAACAGCATGGTTGAAATGGACAAAAATATTTAGTAAAATCTTCTGACTCCATGCTTTGAGCTCCATCCAGCTTTCTTCTAAATTAAACCTAACTACTAGGCTGTCCGAGGAAAAATAGGGCACCCAGAGTTTAAGGAAAGGGAAAATAAATTCCGGGTGCCCTAGTTTTCCCGCAGCAGCCTAACAGGCAGCTTTCGTTTAGAAGAAAGCTAAATGGAACTTGAAGCATGGAGTCAGAAGATATTACAGATTTTTTTTTCTATTTCCACCACGCTCCTGTACTATAGTATTCCGAATTTGTAAGGATAGGATTTATAACTATCCATGTTTTTAACAATAATAAATTTATTTTAATTTCTGCTGTAAAGATTTTATGTTGAAATAACATATGTGAGATTCTGTTGTGTCTTATTTTCTTTCTTACCTTTAAGAATCAGCTTCTCTGACACTTGGATTTACGACATATGAATACCGAGGATGTATTATTGACGATTTATAGGAGTCGAAGAAACGGATCCTTACAACATGGTATCAGAGCTTAGTTTGAGCGAACACCTGAGCCTAATAAGGGTAAAAGACTCATCAGAGATAGGGATAGTATTGCCCTAGCATGAGCAACTCACTAGAGATGGGGTTAGTAAGGTCCAAGAATGAGTTTGAGAGTATTATATATGAGCGCGTATTTGCTAATAAAATATACAAAAGAATTTGGTTGTATATGAAATCATTTTTACCTAAATATATATGTGTTTGAAAAGAAAAGAATATTTTTGTAAAATTTCCGAAGAATTTTCAAAATAATGAAACCATTTATACAGTGAATTTTAAAAATCCATCTTTTAAATCAACCTCGAAACAATTTCTGAAGTTTGACCAAACCTCTCTATGCTAGTAATTACCTACTGCTTAAGCCTAAAAGAATGATTGTTTGTCTTATATAAACCATATGGGTAAAGTTGCATGAACGAGATCCTCTAGAGCAAATTGGGGCAAGAAGGATAGCCTCATATTTCTATCTAGCGATGTAGAGGAATAGCCAGAATATCCACTTAGAAATGGTGGGTTTCCAATCGAGGAAGATTATCCCCATAAGATCCATGTGATTCTGGTTTTGAAAATTGGTCGATAAAATAATTTTATCAACAATTATATTTTGAATATAAAGTATATTTTCAAGTAATATAGCTATTTTACTAAGGAAAGGATAATACTCAGATATTATCATAAATTGATTGGTTGTTTAATTTAAAAGTTTAAGCACAAATACCTCATGAATTTAGTTTCACAATTTGACTATGGGGTATTCGATAATCATGGTTAAGACTAAAGGAATTTATTTACGATAAATAAATCTTATAAATGCGTTTTATATATATAATTCTATAAACTGGATTTATAAAACGTGCTTCATAAAGAAATTTGTGAGAATTTAAATTTTTAATGTTTTCAAAAATAATTTCAAATGATTTTTGGAAAAGGAATACTAATAGTATTATTTCTACAAAAAGGAGCTTTTAAAAATGAAAAACGATCTTATGATTAATTAATTCAAGTGGCTCGAAAGTAACTAAAAATGGGCAGGAGATGTGTTTGGGTGGTAAACGCTTCTCGTAAGTATTCTCCTTCTTATTAAGGAAATATGCGATACTATTGGTAGTACCTAGTACCTTGGTATCATTTTTGAGTTACTCGATTAATATAATTTTCTAAAGTTAAGAAGGATAATGTGAATTAGTAGTTGATAAATTAATGGTTGTCAATTCTTATCAAAGTGTATTATCTTAATTGATAAGTATGGGTATGCTTTGATATTTAAAGCTAACAATGAATGGTTTTAGGTTTGTAGTAAACGATGTTTTAGCGACATTTGTTTTTATATCCTTAAACGACACTGTGGAAGAAATCTTATGGGTATATGTGGATCTTTAATATGGGATTTTAGTGATAATAACAAGTACTAGAGTCTTTTATAAAAAGACGGAAAAGTTATAATTAACTTTTTATGAAAAAAGAAGTTCGCTTTAACAATGTTTTGGTGGTATTTGTTTTAATCTCTTCGATTATATTCTAAAGTAAGTAAAACATGTTAAGTAAATTATGAATCTACTTATAGCAACTGAATAAATATATGAATACTTTTATATATTGAAACTGCAAAGGTAAAGAGAATATATATCTATATAAAGGAAGTTCTAATTAATAAAGAAGTGTTAAATTGATTAATTAAGTTTTAACTAAATAAAAAATGTTTTCACATTTGATATTAGTTAAAGGAAGTTTAGGTAGTTTATCAATTTAATGAATTATTTTGAAAATGAGTTTTTTAGAAACCATTAAGATATGTTTAGAGATTTATTATAATAAAAAGATTTTGCGATATAAAGAAATATCTTTATAAAAAGTGTTTAGATTAAGAAATTATTTGAATAATATATTTTATAAAGTACGTTTTATAAAAGAAATTGTGACTAGCAAAAATAAAATGATGTTTGAAAAAGATGGATATCTTAATGTTTTGAAAAAGTATAAATGGGAAAGTTATGTAATATAAAGTAAGTTTGGAATTAAATTTATAAGGACATTTACTAACAAAGAAATTTCAAAGGAATTTTGAAATAAGAATTATAGCGGTATTACTCTAAATAAAGGATAATCAATTTCTTTCGGAAAAAAGGATAGAAATATTTTGTAAATAAATATTTGAAAAATATAATAATAAAAAGGTAAAATGGTTATTTGTAAAGGAAAGTATTTATAAAAGTTTGAATAAAAGATGAAAGTTCTATGAAATATTTTCATAAGAATTTTGAGAAAGGTTAATAAATACATATGATGTATATGGATTATTTTGTCGCACGATTTAGTTTAAGATTCGAGTGCAGAACTTTGATATGTTTGACACTTATCGGAAAGAGGATTTATCATTCAACTCTTGATGATGAATAGTGATGAAAATTTAGGGTTTGGTACTTGATCTTTCTATCATATTTGAGAGCTATGCATGAAGAACTAAAGTTCTAATCAGAAAACTTGGTTAGAGTCCACACTAAAGGATCGGGGGATCAATACTAGTTTGGAAGTAAAGTGTTGGACTCAAACAGAAGATCGAATCCGACATTGCGTACTGGTGATCTATGAACATCGTACATGTAAAAGTTTTAAAAAATATTTTGGGCAAACCTTTGGGTTTTTGTTCGGGTAATTCCGAGGAGGAAGTTCTTTTAAGCACGTGAGAATGTAACGACCCAGAATTTGAGCACCTCCAAATATAACATTTAAAGTGATTTTAAATATAAAATATATAAGATTTTATGATTCTAATAATATTATATAGGATTTGCAAATATAAATATATATAAAATCGAAACATTTGCCTATTTCGACACAAGTGACAAAATGTTGATTTTAGAAAAGTAAGTTTTAATAGTTAAATAAATTTTTTAATTAATTTATAAGTGTTTATAATTTTAAATAGCATTATATAAATTTATTTTTAAATTTGTATTACATAAATAAATAGTTTGACTAGAACGTCAAAATGTAACCATAAAATATTATGTCAAAAAACAATGTTTTGTTAATTTAAAGTTGTCGCAACATTGTTACGGAAATGTCGCGAGGTCCTTCATGTCTCTTATGTCGCTCTGGTTCTTAGGTCGCTCAAGTTCTTTCTTATGTCGCTCCAGATGTTCTTCCTTATTCCGTTTCTTCTTAAGACGTTCAAGTGGTTAACTCACAAGTTCCTTATGTCGCGAGGTCCGTCATGAAGCTTATGCCGTTGAAGCTTAGCTGAAGTTTAGGTCGCTACAGCTAGATCGCAAACGAGCAAGATCCTTATGTGGCTCAAGCTGTTGTGTTGTAAAGACGTATGTTGTTTTGTTAGGTCGTAGTGTTGGTAGGTCGTAGTGTATCGTAACCCGTATGTTGTTGATTGTTTCTTAAGTCGTATGTATGTTGTCTTGTATAGGTCATGTATGTTGTAAATGTTGTTGAGTCGTGTATGCTATGTTGTAAACTCCTATAAATATGGGTGTTGGGTCATTTGTAAAGGTTGGTTGATTTTGAATAAACTTTGTTTGAGTGCTTTGTGCCTCTTTAAAATTGAAAGTTGAGCGTTGTCTCCTTTCTCCATTTTCGGTTATTCGAGTGCGCTCGAATCAACGGATTTGAAACCGATTCACGGAATCTCGTGTGCGAGATCAACGTAAAAGAATCGTAGATCTTTTAACACGATATCGTGCGCGATCAACATGTTGGAGATAGCTAGAATCCGGCATCTCTTGAGATCAACGGATTTGGGCACTTGGGTATTTTCAATCCATCGATTCAACTTATCACCATTTCATCCATTTTTGGTGTTTCCGCTGCGTCAATTTGGTATCAGAGCTAGACTTAGCCAATCATAGCTAAACCGAGCCTATTGGGAGCCGTTGAAGTGTTGAAGTTAGATCCGAGAGCTATAAGTTGGAGGCGTGCATCACTTTCTAGATCAAGGCCGAGAGTTACCAGCCGAGCCGAGCTAAGTGCAGGCCGAGAGTAAGTGCAGGCCGAGAGATATAGAAGTTGTGCTAGTTGAAGTGTGTGATTGGATTTGTTGAAGATTCGACAATGCCTCCAAGACGTGCTAACCGATTTCAAATGTTGAAAATGTATATCGAAGACAAGAAGCTAAGCAAATGGAACAACGTATTAATAAAATGTTCGATGAAGGTATTGGGAAGTTAGAGAAATTGATGAATGATATGAATCAAAGTCAAAGGAGAAGGTCACTAATCTCGAACCATGGAGGAAACAGAGTTTCGCCATCGGTTGCGGAAGCGAGGAGGGTGTCACCACAATCTTGTAGAGAAAGAAGAGAATCATCAGTTTCAATGAGACGAGAATACCATGAGTACAGAAATGAAGAGAGAAGAGCTCCACGTGAGTTTGGAGATGAGGCATATTGTGATACTGAAAGACATAGTAGAAGAGATATATGTGATCATGGAAATGTTGATGGTCGAGATCGATACCGAAGTACATTTGATTACGAAGAAGATGGTGATAGAGGTAGTATTCATTATCGAGATCGAGGCCAAGTGCGAAATCAATATGTGGATGTAGAAGATGATCGCTGATGGGAGTCGGGGATGAAAACAGAGATTCTAGAATTTAAAGGAGGAATGATTGCGGAAGAGTTCTTGGATTGGTTATCAAATGTTGAAGAATTTTTTGACGTCAAGGAAGTAACCGAGCATCGTAGAGTTAAGTTGGTTGCTACACGATTGAAGGGTAGAGATATGGCATGGTGGCAGCAAACTAAACTTACATGGGAGAGAATGGGAAAGTCGAAGATTGTGTCATGGGAGAAGATGAAGAAGTTGATGAAAGCTACTTTCTTACCTTATAATTATCAGTCTCTTATGTATCAGCGCTTACAGAATTTGAGACAAGGGACAAAGTCGTTAAATGATTATGCAGATGAGTTTTATCAACTGATTGCCAGAAATGATATCATGGAGACAGAGGAACAATTGATAGCTAGATTTGTTGGAGGATTGAGAATGCAGATTCAGGATATGGTGAATATGTTTGATCCAAGATCCGTGGCTGAAGCACACCAGAAGGCTCTAGCTTGAGAGAGGCAAGGTAAAAGAGGAGGTGGTGTGTTTACAAATTCCAACAATCAAGTGAAAGGGGCTAGCAGCAATACGATTGTTTCCAAGGATGTTTGAAAATCGGTTGTCAACGAAGTTGTTAAGACCAAGGTCAACAACAATTTCAAGTGTTATAACTGTCAGGAGTTTGGTCACAAGAGTAATGAATGTCCGAAGCCTAAGAAGCGAGTGATGGTTGCTGAGGTTAAGGATGAGGATGCAGAAGCAGAATGTTCAAATTCACCACAAGTTAAGGAGGAAGAAGAATTATTGGTGGGAGATGAAGGATATTCTTTAATGATGAGGTGATCTTGCTTGACGCCAAAGCAGGAAGAGGAGACTAGTTGGTTGAGGAGTAACATTTTTCAGTCAACGTGCACTATTTTGGGAAGGGTTTGCAAGTTTGTTATCGATGCAGGAAGTTGTGATAATATCATCTCTTCAGAAGCTGTAAGGAAGTCAGCATTAAAGATAGAGAAGCATCCCAAACCCTACAAATTAGCTTGGTTGAGGAAAGGTGGGGAAGTGAAGGTTAGTCGAAGAGCTTGTGTAACTTTTTCCATTGGAAAGAAGTACAAGGATGAAATTTGGTGTGACATGGTAGATATGGATGTATGTCGTTTGTTGTTGGGGAGACCGTGGCAATTCGGTAGAGCCGTGCAACACGATGGAAGGACCAACTGCTATAGTTTCATGTTCGAGGGCACCAAAATCACTTTAGTTCCTAAACAGCAACAACAAAGTGAAAGCAAGTTGGAGGAGATTGAAGAACTAAAGACTCTATTATCTTTGAAGGAATTTGTCAAGGAAGTGGAGGAAGAGCCTGAAGTATTTCTATTAATTGGACGTGAAAGTAGTGAAGCTATTGAAATTCCTGAAGAAGTTAAGCCAGTATTGAAGGAGTTTGAAGATGTATTTCCTGAAGAATTGCCAACAGAGTTACCACCGTTGAGAGACATACAACATCAGATTGATCTTGTTCTGGAAGCTGCGTTACCGCATAGACCACATTATAGAATGAGTCCAAAGGAGCACAAAGATTTGAGAAGGCAGGTGGAGGAGTTACTTGAACAAGGGCGCGTACAAGAATTTTTAAGTCCTTGTGCAGTACCAGGATTGTTAGTGCCGAAGAAGGATGGAACTTGGAGAATGTGTACAGATAGCCGAGCACTAAACAAGATTACAGTGAGGTATAGATTTCTGATGCCTAGATTGGATGACTTGTTAGACAAGTTGAATGGAGATGTTATCTTTTCAAATATTGATCTGAAGAGTGGGTATCATCAGATTTGAATTCGACCAGGTAATGAATGGAAGACAGCATTCAAGACACAGGAAGGATTGTATGAGTGGCTGGTCATGCCCTTTGGTCTTTCGAATGCACCGAGTACTTTTATGCGAGTGATGAATCAGATCTTTCAACTATTTATTGGAAAGTTCGTAGTGGTATACTTTTATGATAATTGATATACAGTGGGAGCATCGAAGAACATCTACTACATTTGCAGGAAGTGTTGATGATACTTCGTCAAGAGCAATTTTATGCGGCTACAAAGAAATGCGTGTTCATGACGCATAGTATTTTGTTTTTGGGGTATGTATTATCCAAGGAAGGTATCCAGGTGGATCAACGTAAAGTTGAAGCAATCAGAAATTGGCCACAGCCCAGGACTATAACTGAAGTGAGAAGTTTTCATGGTTTAGCATCATCATTCTACCGAAGGTTTATTCCACATTTCAGTAGCGTGATGGCACCTGTTACTGATTGTATGAAGGGAAAGCAGTTTTCATGGACGGAAGAGGCTGGATCTGCTTTTGAACAGATCAAGGAACTTTTAACGAAAACACCAATTCTAGTATTGCCAGATTTTCAGTTGTTATTTAAAGTACATACAGATGCACGTAAAGTTGGAATTGGAGAAGTGTTAAGTCAGAGGGGTTGTTCAATTGCTTATTTCAGTGAGAAGCTTTCTGGAGAAAAGATGAGATACAATACTTATGATGTGGATTTTTATGCTATTGTGCAAGCTGTGAAGTATTGGAGACATTATTTGTTCCATAAAGAATTTGTTTTGTGTACAGACCATGAAGCTTTGAAGCATTTGCATGGACAGGATAAGATTGCAGCTAGGCATGCTTCATGGATTGCGTACTTGCAATAGTTTACCTTTGTTGTAAAGCATAAGTCAGAAGTTACAAATCGAGTGGCAGATGCATTGAGTAGAAGAAATCATTTGTTGACTACAATGAGAGTTGAAGTGATGGGGTTTGATGTTTTGCCAGAATTATTTGTTGAGGACCCTTACTTTGCTAAGACTATAGATGAAGTCGAGAAAGGGAAGTCGGATGAGTATTTGTTGGTAAATGGTTTTCTATTTAAAGGAAATCGTTTATGTATACCAGAGTGCAGTTTACGAATGAAGATTGTGAAGGAATTGCATGAAGATGGTCATGTGGGAAGAGATCGTATTTTTCAGTTGATTTCTCAATCATATTTTTGGCCTTCCATAAGGAAAGAAGTTGAAAGATTTGTGCAGAGATGTCACATATGTCAAGTTTCCAAAGGAACGGCCACGAATGCAGGATTGTATATGTCATTGCCCGTGCGTACTAGACCATGGGTTGATATTAGCATGGACTTTGTTTTGGGTTTGCCAAGAACTCAACGAGGGAACGATTCTATATATGTTGTGGTGGATAGATTTTCGAAGATGGCACATTTCATAGCTTGTATGTAACGACACAGAATTTCTGTCAATTTAAATTTGTATATTTAATTGATTTTAAATATTAATAGGTGAAATTAAACAGTCGAATAAATTTTATTTCGAATAATTGGATTTAATTTGATAATTAAATCGATAATTTAATATTTGAAATTACAGAAATAATTGAAAATTGGGTTAAATATGATTGAAAATGATTTTTAAAATTTTATTATATCATATTAGAGTTAGAATGATGTTATAGAACTTTTAAAATCGAATTAAAAGTTATATTGTGAAAACTGAATATTTTAATATTTAATTGACGAATTAAAATAGTCATTTTTCAAACAGTCTCGGATTTCGACGAAACTATTTTCATCGGATCCCTAATGTGACATTATTATAAGTTTTCAAATTTCGTGTCAATCGAATTTACGGTTTGTCCGGGGCAAGCTAAAACGCATAGAAATTAGTTTAAATCGATTTAATTTAAAATCGATCGTTTATTGCCGTAACTCGCACAGATGATCGAATTGGCCTCTGAAACACGTTTCATTGTGTTCGGAATGCAGGGTAAACCTTAGAAACGCCAGCTGGCACGCTTCGTTTGGAGTTCGGAAAATTTTCGATGAATAGTGTTTTGTGAAATTTTCTATATAAGGACCTCAACATTTCATTTTGCACTCAAGCCCTAGGGTTTCAATAGCAGCCGGCCCTATATTTTAATGGCTGAGAATTTCGAAACTTCCTCCTCTATTATCTCCAAATCTACAAGCAATTAGCAAAAGTCGTCAACTACAAAGTTGTAGAGAGCATCAAGATCTAGCAATCCAACGGTGGAGATCGGAAACGGAGCAACGGATTGACGGCAAAACGAGATTGAAGCCGCTGTGTTTTTCATGCAAATCGAGGCAAGGGGGGAAGCTAAGCTTGGCCGCACTCTGGCCGATGGTGGAGCTCGTGGTGGCGAACAACGTGGCACTCTCCCATCGTCTTCAAGTTGCTCGGTTTGGTCGCGAAAATTACAAGATGATCGGCGGCTATGGGTTTCTAAACCCTAACCTGCGTACGTGAATACTGGGAAGGGGAGGAAGAAAGCATCACGCGGCCGAGATTTCCTAGTGGAAAATGAATGGCTCTGATTTGATTAGGTTAAAATAATATAAAAGTTGTAATTTGTTTATATTTAAATTCATGTAAACTTTAAACTAGCGTAACTTTTTCATACGATGTCCGTTTTGGACGAAACGAATTGCGTTGGGTTCGTATGGACGAACATTACGCTATGGAACTGGATTGGAGTCATTTGGGGCTATTTTGAATTTCGGGTAAAATTAAACGCACGTTTAATTTTATTCGAAATAAAACACTGGAACTGAATTGAAACCAAGGTGAGAACTTCTCACTCAATCGAATAGTTTCGATTTAAATTTTAAATAGTTAAATTTAAAATTTGTTGATTGTATGCCTGAATGATAAATTATTATCTGTTATTGATTGAAATAGACATTATACGCCGTTAGTAAGCGGAGGTTATTTATTAAAAACATATACCGCGATAATTCCAACTTGTATGGAATTGGTACTATATATGTACTTGGAGTTGATTTTTCCGCATTATATAGCGGATGAGACCCTATTGCGCCGCATAATAGCGGATAATATTTTATGAATCCCATATACCGCGATATTCCGTACTGGAACGGAATTGGTATTGTGCTAATGTTTGTGGATGCAGGGAAAACAGGTTGGAGGGATCCAACTGGATTCCTCACCAGTATTTATTTGATTACAAATATTGTGATGTTTGTTGATCATCATATCGATATATGATATTTGGATGTCGTGATTGACTATTTGGTGCTGTTGCATCATCGGATCCATCTTTGAAGTTTTAAAATAATGATTTTTGATTTTAAAAAGAATTTTAAAGTGATTTTTGAAAGTATACGTTTTATTAAATTTTGAATTGTTAAAATAAATAAACATTTTAATTATATATCCTGTAAAGATATTTTTTGAACATAGTACTTAAGTATGATTTTGGAGTTATATAAGTTTTAAATAACATTTTGTAAATTATTAAAAGGATTGGTTTATTTAAATTGAAATTTTTGAATTATTATAAACGGGTTATATAAAAGATTTCTAAGATTAATATTTATAAATTAAAAAATAGTAATTGTAAAACGAGTTTTTACAAGTGTTAAAATGAAGTACAAATGGATTTCACAAGTGAATAAAATTTATAGATTTATAAATTGTGAAGTTATGAAATGAATAGATTTTTGTAAAATAAAAGATTTATAAGAAATTAACTTACAAATTAGATTTTGGGTATAAAATTGAGTTATAAATAGAACTGGTGAATAAAGGAGATTTATAAATCGAAGCCTTTATAAATAGAAATGAAATTTATAAACATTGTTTATAAATCAGAAATCAATTGAATTTGATAAATTATACGTAGAAGTTTATTAAAGGTGATATATTCACGATTTTGGAGAGCAAATTATCCTTTATATAATATGAGTAAAAATAAAGAGGTTGGTTGGGAAGTATATCCACGATTTTGGACAGTGGATAATCCTTTGAATAAGATGTGTAGAAACGTTAAATTTGGTTAACGTAGTATATTCACGATTTTGGACAGTGAATAGTATATTAAAGAAATGTTTTGGGGAAGTGATGTTTCAAATAGAATTTAAAAGGATTTAAAGATGTTTTAAAATGTATTATGAATCGAAACCATAAATTTCAATATTCATTGTTGAAATAGACGTTTTCAAGAAATAGAAGGAAATGGTGGACTATAACACTGCTGTTATAGTAAATGATTTCCAAAGGGGAATGTTTTATATAGTATTGGGATTTATATATCTATCTTAATTCTGAATCCCTATACTAGTGATTTTGGGTTGTCATAATGATGTTTTACGCAACATTCGCTTTGGCCCAAATAAATGTGTTTAAGAGATTGATTTCTTAAAGAATGAAATATATACTTAATGTTGATTTAAGTATATTGAATATTTTCCAAGTGTTGAAAATAAATAGATTTGTGAATTACTTAGTATTAAACAAGAATGGAAATGTTTTCCAATATGAAATGAATGTTTTGAGATTTTATCTTTTAAAGATAAATTAAAAATGAATATTAGAAATCGATTTGGAAATCGTATATTCATAGATATTTTGGGAATTGTAAATTCACTATGGAATTGATAAAAGGAAAGGAAATTTGTTTAAAAATAAACGTTGATTTATTTTTGAAGTGTGGGAATAAATTTACGGGTTTGGAACGTAAATATAAAGTAAATCGATAAGGATTTATTTAATTGGTTTAAATGAACCATGTTGAAATGAAAGTATTTCCACGTAGGAAAATGTTTGAAATTTGTTTTCAAAAGTGGTAAAGGTGAAAAGTGATTTGAAAATTGTTTTCAAATGGTTGAAGTGTGGAAATTATATATCTAGTAAAGATATTTTGAAAAGTAAATAATTTGGGAAACTATTTGGAATCTGGTGACGTTGAGCATACCTATTGATAGTTAAAAAAACCCGACTATCAATATTTACCTTTAAATAGGTATTTGTTGTGATTGCTTGAATTTGAATTCTACACTTGTTTTTGAATAAGCGCTCACTATTCGGGTTAGCCGGGAAAGGACCTTGGGATCGTATAACCCATCCGAATATGTGATACGTCGTTATGGATTGCATTTGATGACCGGTGTTGAAGACCGGATATTATTGAAAACGGAAGGATTACCATCGAATGTTTCTCCATCGGCTGATCCTCGATATAGAAATTTATTACCCTTTGTGATGGGAAGTCCAGTCGTGATTAGTGAATATCCGGATTGTAAGGACTTCTTTGTAAGTGCCTTCGGTTTCGTTCGATCCTGGAACAGACTTGTATGGATGTGTGTCTAACGTTACAATTTGAGATGTAAAGCTGGTTTCTGTCAAATATATTTCTGTTGGTGGCGGAGAATTTATTCTCTTAGCTTAACACCCTAGAGGTTATGTAGTTGATGGTTACTAGTGATACATTCCCAAATTGGTAATGTGGCATACGAAGTGCTGTTGAGCATTTGATGATCAAAGCACAGCTTTTGTATAAAGCATGGCTTTGTGGACGAGACTTCCTTGGACCTCACACCCCGAAAATGGTTAAAACAGGAAGGATGCAGCAAGATTATTAGGGGGTAGCGCCCCTTTAGTGTATGTCATTCCTTCTGGATAAAGGTGGTATCATGGTGTGGAGCCCAGATACTTAACCTATGTTGTTGCTGCAAATTTATTGCTTTATGGTTGTTGGAAATTGAGAATCCTCGGATATAGATCGGTTACGATCGGGGAATGACATATTCGTGTCAGTAGTTACCTAGTTTGAAAGGTAACCCGGCCTTGTGTTGGCAGAGATCCGGTTAGGTTCTCGGGTCATCTTTCCAGAGGCGTACCCATGTTGTTAACGCTAAAATGTGAACGCTAACATTCTGGTGTGTAAAGTGTAGTTGTGAAAGCACCACCCGATAGATCGGGAAAGAATTACAAGCAAGTAATAGCAGAAAAGCAGTAAACAACAACGATTTTATAGTGGTTCGGCTTAAGGGTATAGCCTACGTCCACTCTAAGTACTTTTATTAATAATCCCGTTACAAACTGATACAATTCTTCTCAAGTACAATACACTTCAAGTTACAAGTGATTTGGAACAAGTCTTAAGCTTCAATGTCGATTAAAGTTCTTAGATTCATGTTGAAGATGTGTGGTTTCTTCGTGAATTTCTTTGAGGTATTCCTCTAATCTTGGAAGCTCTAAGTGTTGATGAAGTTCTCAATGCAGCAAGGTAACGGTGTGTGAAGAGAATGTGCCAAAAGTCCTTTGAATGTTGGAGATGGGTGCCTATTTATAGAGAGTTCTGATTCTGGAATTTGCCAAGTCCTAAACCGCGGCCGACTCAAGTTAAGACGCAGCCGACTTAAGGTGAGTCGTGACCGGTCTAAGGTCGCCTCCGAGTCAACACCACCTCTTCTCAGTAACATGGCATCGGGCTTATATTAGGTCGTGGACGAGTTAACTTGGTAAGTCGCAAATCACGGTCTGAACGGGATAACTGGGGAGCTGGATCGGTTGTGACTTGGGTCGTTGCTGAGTTAACATGCGCGTGTCAAGTAGCTGTATAGGATTTGCCTTCATTTGCCTGGGTCGTGAACGGCTTGGCATAAGTCTTAAGTCGGTTGCGACTTAAGTATAGGTCGTGCACCTTTCCATGTCCTGATCAGTTAGGTCGGCAACTCCTTTAGGTAATTAGATCGGTACTTAAGTTAGGTCAGTAGACTTCCTAAGTTGGCATCCTTTAAGGCATTAGGTCGTCATCCATTTAGGGCCTTAGGTCGGGAACTTTGTAAGGGCATTGAGTCGCTGTCCCTTCTGAGTCATTAAGTCGGTAACTATTGAGTCGTCATTCATTTTAGGTCGGCAATGAGCTAAGGCTGTTGGGTCGGTAGCCTCTTTGAAGTGTTAAGTCGGCATACCCTTAGGCCTTAGGTCGGCACCCCCTGTTGAGCTTTAGGCCGGCACACTTCTAACTGTTAGGTCGGAACCTCCTGATGCACTAGATCGGTGAGTCATGGTTAAGGCGGTGTTAACATTTGCCCCTCGAAGTATACGCCTAAATGTTAGGTCGTGTGCTTCGATAGTCCTTAACCCGTCCCCTCTTAGGTCGGTAGGTCGTACGCGACCCAACAGTTAGACCGCATCTGCCGCTTCAGTTCTCCCTACTGTAAGGTATAAAACATCCATCTTCTTCTTCCTTTTCATTACTTACTACCTTGCTCAATTCTGCCATTAAAATTCTTCCGGGCTCAAAAAAGACGATTTAATTCCAATCAACTACTGAAAACATCTGCTATTCATTGCGTAAGCGATTTCATTCTTTTTTCGACCATAGATTACCATTGATTCGTGAATTCTGTTGCCTAAACTCGAATCGCCTCCCTATATGACGCTCCATCACGAATCTCATCACGTTTATAGCTGATGGAGCCTAGGTTACTCAATCCGGCTTCAGATGATCGCTGATACAACGAAGGTGATTTATCACCTTAGGCTCGATGATCTCAGATGGCAGGGTATTGGATTTGTGACAACTTCGAACTGTTGTATTGGGTGATTCGATAGCATGAATGAAGGCTGTTGTTGATGGAATGGTTATCGGGTTAATGGGTAGATGGAGTGTGATGTTGGTTCTGGAGCGAGTCAGTGATTTTGGGTGGCTTATCCTTTAGCCGACCTGGCTCTTAGCAACCTTAAGTCGTGGCTGAGATAGTGCTTGAAGAACACTTGCCGATTTAAACTTTAAGGCCTGAATCGTGACCGAGTTAATACTTGGAAAAGTTCCTGTCTTTCGGACCGGAGCTTACATTCTTATCTCTCCCTTGCGACCTAGAGGACTGAGTTGCCAAATTAAAATGCTTAGACTCTGACCCGCTACCGACCTAGCCTTATCTCGCGAAAAACTTTTGAACCGTAGCCGACTTAATACTTGGGGAAATCTGCCGATTTAACCTTCTACTGATTTAACCTTGAACCGCAGCCAAGTTAACCCCTAAGTCGTGACCGAGCTAAGCCCTTAAACCGCTGCCGAGTTAACACTTAAGCTTTGGGCATGCTGACTTGTTGAGAGCATAGATCCACTTTGAGTTTCTAACTTGAACTGCCAAACTAAGTTGCCTAAATTTTGAACTGCCCCAACTTTAAATTTGCTTGAATCTCAGTGTATTATTTCACAGATCGCATTAACTTATAAGCTGCTAACCTGCTGAAAATAACAAACAAAGAAAACCAAGGCGAAAATACTGCCATTGACTGCCCATGTCAGATGACAGATTAGTCAAGACAGGACAAGCAACTCAATTACACTGCATGAAATGTTTGTGAATCAATCAATTAAAGCTAAACATTAATGCAAAGTATCAATAATCTGAACTGATTTATCTGCATCAACATCTTACTTGCATATTTAGGCCTAAAACAATAGTCCCTGAATTTCATAACTAACAAATGCTTGCTAGTTTTCATTCCAGTTATATTTGTTCACTGCTTGATTGATTTTACACAACACTTCACACACTTTAGGAAACGTGCACCTTCATGTTGAATACCCAGTTGTTTATGTAGAATGACTTCCCTCCGAGAAGAAGAAGTGGTAACTCAAGAGGAAGAAACTTTTCCGATAGCTGTTCCCATAGAGAATCCTCCGGAGAGAACCCCGACTATTCTAACTTCGAGAGCGTTTGTCCAGCTACGCACTCAATTTGGTTTTGCTGAAAGTGATGTTCTTCTCCCTGGGCCAAGTGATACTGCTGACAATCCTCCCTATGGCTTTGTTGCAGTCAATCGCCAAATGTGCTTAAGTGGGGCGATTCCTCCTTTTAACGACTTCCTTCGAACTCTTCTCCTTCGGTTGACAATCTCTCTGTTTCAACTTCATCCCAATGGCAACGCCATCTTGACGGGGTTATGTGTTTTGTTTAGAAGAACCCTTGATCGCCTACCGAGTTTTGAAGAAATTCGTTATCTGTGCTCGTTTGCAAAGAGTAAAGATCATCCTTCCCTTATTATTGTGAGAAGTGCCAGAAACCGCAAGCTCATTTCCGATCTTACTGAAAGCGTTCATGGATTTTTGAACCAGTTTTTCTTTGCCCGCTGTCCCTCAGGCTTTTATGCCATCTGGAGAGTAGGAAGTAAGATTAGTGTTTCTATTTTCTCCGTTTTGAAACTTTTTCGAGATCCGAACTTTCACTTGCTAATTTCATTCTTTGTTCCTTTCAGCACTTCCTCTCCCCTCTAGAGACCCAATTCACAAGCAAGTTTTTGAGAGGTTGAGTGCCGTGGCCACAGAAGAGAGGAGCATAAAATTTCTGTTGAGGGATGAATTTTTACATCAACATGGGCTTCTACACACTTCTCGCTCTATGCATGCTCATGAAGTTCCAACGGAAGTCCCCGATTCTCCGATAAAGACTCCTGAATCTTCGCTGGTGAAGTGCTCCACTTCTGTCGATGTTGCGGGGCCATCTGGTAAACTTGCCCCAGTTATCGAGGAAGAAGAGCCTCAGGGATCCTCTCACCATTCACAAGAATCTGGTGAAAAGGCTAAGAAATCCAGTCCTGTCAAGCAAAGCAGGGACGATACCTTCGAAGGATTGAGCGACCTCTTCGCTACTTCACAAGAGATCTTCAAAGATGACCCTACTACTGCCGGGATTTCTTCTTCAGTAGTTGAAGCTACTTCTATTTTGCAACAGCCGTCGTCGACTCAAGAGTTGACGTTAACTATTACACCCACAACCACTCCCCAAATAAAGAGTGGTTCGTAGATTAATGCGCGTAGTTTGCACAACACATACACTTAGAATTTCTCATCACTTCTATGCACTTATCTTCTTGCACTTTAAAGATTTCTAAAGCTTATTATTTTAATTCCAGATTCTCCTATGGGGCACAGCGGCTCGTACTATGACGATTTCCAGCGCTACGGGAGGCGTAGCCAGTATGATTACAGGCGTTACCTTCCTTCCTACAGAGAGTCGGATGAAGAGAGGGCTGCCCGAAAGGCTCATGAAAGGAGGACTGAAGAAGAACATCGTGAAAGAAGGGAGAGAGAAGAGCGCCATGATTCTTGGCAAAAAGGCGATGACTCTCACAAGAGAAAATCTCATGACGATCGAGGAAAAGGTCACATGAGTGAAGACTTAAGCAAACGAGCCCGTCACAGTGAAAAGCAGGCCTCTACTACTCCTGAGAAAGTTACTATTCCTGCCTCACTCGACATTCCTTCTGACTCTCCCGCTCTTGGGAAATCAGATATTCAAACGATAATTAGCAGGCCCAAATTTCAAGTTGGACCGGGTCTTGCCACTCTGCAGAGCCGATTTCCTCAATGGTGCCTTAAGGGGGTGAGGTTCGACCTAGACTTGGTCCCCATCGACAAGTCTGCTATGTTGCGCAATCTTGATGCCGTCAAGCTCGATATCGAGACGATGTCAAACTGGCAGAAGCTTGTCGATGAGCTTCAAAGAGTTAACCGTGCCAACATAGAGGCCATGCTTACTATGGAAAACGATAAGGCCGAATGGCAAAAGGTCGTTGAGCAACATGACACCGAGATGAGGAACATTGCTTCTTACAATGAGGAGCTTGAAGCAAAAGTCGAGGAATTGAAACATGAGCTTGCTGCTTCCTCCACTTCCTATTCTCAAAAAGAAGAAGTGCTCCTGAAACAAGTGAGAGACGCTCACGCTAGCCAAAGGGATGCCGAGGACAGGCTCGAAGTACAAAAAAGAATCAGTGAAGGTTATGCTACTGATATTGCTGAGCTCCGAAAGAAAAACAACTCCCAGGAGGCGGAGATACAAATGCTTAAGCTTCAGCTTGCCAAAACTGAAAGGGAGCGTGATGAGGCTGTCGCCGGCAGAATCGCAGCTGAAGAATCTCATGAGGCGACCAAAAACAGCATCAGCTCAACATTATTCGACTTCTACTTGCACAGCGTCTTGGGGCGTGGAAGCCTTGCCTTTCTAGGCCCCAAGTATGAAATCACACTGGCTGAAGTTTGGGAGACAGCACTTGATATGCTCGGTGGTAAAGGTGCTGGATATGCTGAGTCAGCCCTTGAAGAGCATTATCTTGATGACGAAGCCCGTGCCGCTCTTGCCAAGGGTAAGGAGCAGCTTGCCAGAGCGCGGGCCGGGATGGCGGAAGAAGAGCGTTCTGAAAAAGAAGTACCGCCTACCACCTCCGAACGTCTTCTAATTTCTCCCGAGGTGGACATTACAGGCCCTAGTGTTCATTTGCCGCCTCCTACAAGAACTGGGGTAATCACCCCTACTGATGAAGAGGCTTTGGAGGACATTGGGGCTCAGAATTATGAGATTGAACTGACAAAGCCAATATCTTCAGGTAATTTCGACATTGGTCCGATTCAGGTGGATTGCTTGCTTATTCCTCAAAAATTTGATGAGCTTCTCGATTACCTCCTGAATCTCGATGAACCCATATCTCCCTTCTTTCGGGAAGATACTAACATTTTCAATTTTTCTTCTTCTGCAGTTGAAACAACAAGTGCCGTGCAGACTTTGCCTTCTCTGGTTATTCCTCCTCCATCTCTTCAGGTGACTCCTCCTTCTGCTTCACAACCTGGGTCACAAAAGGAGAAAATTGAGGCTCTTCATGGTTTGGATGACCCTGTTGCCTCGCAGGAGCAAAAAGATGAGGGACTCGAAGGAGGCGAGATCTCTCCGGAGCGGACTCCTTCTGACGACGTAGTTTTGTCCGCTCTCGTTACTCCGGGGAGTGAGTCTTCTTCGCAGAGAAGAAAGAAGCTTGGGACATCGAAGAGGAGGGGGAAGAAAATTATCACCACTGAAGAGGAACCGGAAATTGCGCCAGTTGTACCTCCCTCCCCTTCTTCCCTCATGCCTTCAGACCAACCTGGAAGACCCGAAAAGCTAACCACTCGGCCGGGTAAAGGGTCTAAAGGCGGCAAGAAGAAATGAAGAGTTGAGCTTTTTGATTCCTTTTTTGTGTAATGGTCGGATGTTGTGCAGGCACCGGCCCCTGCTTCTTATTTTGAAACCTGTATCTGCAATATCTGCAATTGAATAAAATGATTCTTTATTTGTACATACTTCTGTTTGAATTTGAGTATGCATTTATTATTCATTTTTGCACAAGTTTATTTATATGATATTGCAGCGGGCTTATGGTATGTTGTTTGAGTATTACTTTACTGATGCAGCTATACTATTATACCATGTTGCCCCCATACCTTAAGCTTGCTGCAATATTTTATACTTCGAGGGGACTTGCACTCTTATTTGCTAAAGAATAATTATTTTATTCTTTAAAGAAAATTTTTGTAGAGTACAACTCCCTTCGTATAAGTTTCTACGCTTTGTCGTTCGAAGAAATCACTTTTTTTTCTTTTGCTTATGTGCATATTTTACCAAGTGAATTCCTCTATGTGGCAAAGCGGACCTCTGAAGGGTACTTTAACTTCTTTTTTTTTTTCTTTTTTTTTTTCTTTTTAACGATCATTTTCCATAGTAGGTAAATTACTCTTCCTTTGAAAGTTAAAGTACGCTTTCGATGAGGATTTTTTTATACAAAGTTGTACCTCTGAGGAGGGATTTTTCACGTTTCAACACTTGGAAGTTTTATTTCGATCTTGGTGAAACGTGTACCTCCAAAGAGTTATGCCTTCGAAGAAAGCCTTTTCACGTTTCAACACTTGGAAGTTTTATTTCAATCTCGGTGAAACGTGGGCTTTCAGGAAGGTCTTTATTTTGTTTTTGCATTTCAACTTTGGTGAAGTGAAATTCCGAAGAGAGGTTGTTACACTTCAACTCCTGGCGAAATGTGCCTCCGAAGAGGGCTTTTATTTTGTTTACATTTCAACTCTGGTGAAGTGAAATCCCGAAGAGCGGTCATACCACTTCAACTCCTGGTGAAATGGGCCTCCGAAGAGGGCTTTTATTTTGTTTACATTTCAACTCTGGTGAAGTGAAATCCCGAAGAGCGGTCATAACACTTCAACTCCTGGTGAAATGGGCCTCAGAGAGGGTTTCATCGCCTGGAAGTTACTCTCTCATGGTTGGAGGGTCATGACTCCTCCAATCTTTTTTGTTGAGTAGAGAACTTTCTTTTTTGTGGCGTATGACCCATTAGAGGTCTTTTATCCTCCGAAGAGTTGCGCCTCCGAAGAGGACTTGTGCTGCTGATGGTAGCTTTGGTTGTTCCTCTGTTCACTTGCTTATGCCTTTTCAGCGATCCTCTTTTTTTCTTTTTTTTTTCTTTTCAAGTTTTCATTCCCCTTTTCTCGCAAGTGGCTTGTTTAATCCAAGGAAGCGTACTTCATTGTCAGGCAAGTTCGTGAGAACGGGCACTAGCTTCCTAATTGGATGTTTGTTCGTTCAAACAATCTCAATTTATTAGCAAGGGCTCGTTTCTATCGAAATCATAAGCCGTTCAATTGAAGTATTTCCTATCTAGGATTTGAATTCGGGGCCTTTATGACTTGAAATTTGTTTGTTGAATGATGGTGAGAATCACTCGGTCTTATTATGCGCAAGTTTTATTTCCATTGTCTGCAAAAATTTAAATCGACATTTCAGCAATACATTTTATGTATTTTTATATCGAAAACAAAGCAAACATATAATAATAATAAGGAACACAAGATTTATAGTGGTTCGGCCCCGAAATTGGGCCTACATCCACTTTATATTCTTTCATTATTTACTTGCATCAGTTTCACAATTGCTTTCAATTACAAGAATCATACATTCATAATTCTTTTTACAATGTTTCAACAAAATTTTCAAGTAAAGTATGGACGCAAATGGTTGCTGTTCCATGCCCTTGGAATTTGATCTCCATCAACAGTGGTGAGCTTGAATGTGCCGTCAAGAAGCTTCTGACCTATTACATACGGTCCTTCCCAATTTGGCCCAAACACACCTGTCGCGGTCATAATTCTTTTCAGGACTAGATCTCCAATTTCAAAGCTGCGTTGACGAACTTTGGAATTGAAATGTCTGGCTATCCTTTGCTGATGAGCTGCAACTCTGAGGTTAGCTTCATCTCTTTTTTCATCAAGGAGATCCAGCGCTTCAAGTTGTAGCTTCTCATTTTCTGCTTGATTGAAATGGATTCTTCTGTGTGAAGGGACCTCTGTTTCAACCGGGATCATTGCTTCCGATCCGTATGCTAACGAAAAAGGAGTATGCCCAGTTGCAGTTTTGTGAGTAGTTCTGTATGCCCATAGTGCAAGTGGTAGTTTATCGACCCAACCACCTTTTGCTCTTTCGAGTTGCTTTTTGATGGTTGATTTGATGATCTTGTTCACTGCTTCCACTTGCCCGTTTGCCTGCGGATGAGCTACTGCCGAAAAGCTTTTCTGGATTTTGAATCATTTGCAAAAATCCTGGAATTCCTCGCTTTCAAACTGAGTACCATTGTCTGTGATTATTTTCTGAGGCACACCGTATCTGCAAATGATATTCTTGGTCACAAAGCTTATCATTTTCTTAGAAGTGATAGTAGCCAATGGTTCAGCTTCAGCCCATTTAGTAAAGTAATCAACTGCAACAATAGCATATTTAATCCCTGATTTAGCAGTTGGTAGCGGCCCAATGAGATCCATTCCCCAAATTGCAAATGGCCATGGACTGACCATCTGTGTGAGTTCGGTAGAAGGTGCTCTAGGAATTTTGGCAAATCTTTGGCATTTGTCACATTTTCGGGAGTAATCTGCAGCATCTCGATTAATTTCTGGCCAAAAATATCCGTATCGGAGAATTTTCTTTGCTAATGTTTGACCACCTGAATGATCACCACATTCTCCTCCATGCACCTCAGCTAGGATTGTTTTGGACTCTTCCCGGGATACACATCGAAGCAATGGCATTGAGAATCCCCGTCTGTACAATCGGCCGTCCTGAATTACATAGCGAGAGGCTTTCCTTAGTAGCTTTCGTCTTTCTATCGAATTTTCTGGCAGAGAACCTCTGAGTAGGTAGTCCAGTATTGGAGTCATCCATGACTCTTGTTCTTGAGATACATTCATAATCCAGTCTATATCCATCTCGTCTATACTCGGTGCTGAAAGGACTTCTACAGGGACCAATCCCAATAGTTGAGCTTCACCAGAACTTGAATACTTTGCGAGGGAATCTGCCTTCATATTCTCTTCCCGAGGAATGTGGCTTATTGAATAGTGATCAAGTTCACATAGGAGTTCCCAATCCTTTGACAAGTAGGAAGGCAGGTTTCCACCTTTTGCTTGAAATTCCTTCTTGACTTGGCATACAATAAGCTGAGAATCACTGAAGATCTGTAATGCTCGAATGTTTAGCTCTTTAGCGATTTTCAGACCTGCAATAAGAGCTTCATATTCTGCTTCATTGTTTGTTGAAGGAAATTCCAATCTTAATGCGTAACATAATGATCGACCTTCAGGAGTTTCAAGTACCACTCCGGCTCCAGAACAGTAGTCATTTCTTGCGCCATCAACATACATCTTCCACTGGATTGGGGAATCATTGATCGTTTCTTCCTCACCATTATCTTTCTCTGTGAATTCTGCAATGAAATCAGCTAAAGCTTGTCCGTTGATTGCTTTTCGGGGGTGATAGGTGATGTCATATTGACTGAGTTCAATGTTCCATTTTAGAAGGCGACCCGAAGTTTCAGGGCGAAATAGGACTTGCTTTAGAGGTTGATCAGTGAGTACTTTGATAGGATGAGCTTGGAAATATTGCCTCAGTTTCCTTGATGCAACTAGTAGGCAATAGGCGAGTTTTTCCAACTTGGAGTAATTCAGCTCTGCCCCAGTGAGTCTTTTGCTGATATAGTAAACCGGATGTTGAATCCTTTTGTCTTCCCGTATCAGCGCTGCACTTAGAGCATGAGATGATACTGCCAAGTATATAAGAAGATCCTCACCATTGCCTGGCCTAGAAAGTATTGGAGGCGTTTCCATATGACGGATCAACTCATCGAAGGCTTTTTGGCATTCGGAAGTCCATTCAAAATTCTTCCTTCCTTTCTTCAGGGCGTCAAAGAATGGGATGCATTTATCAGTGGCTTTGGAAATGAACCGACTCAGGGCGGCGACCTTTCCGTTGAGACTCTGCAATTCCTTCTTTGTTCTAGGAGCTTTAACTTCTTTCAAGGCAGTAATTTGAGCTGGACTAGCCTCAATGCCCCTAGCACTGACGATGAAACCTAAGAACTTTCCGGACTCGACCCCAAATGTACATTTCAGAGGGTTAAGTTTCATTCTGTATTTCCGGAGGACTGCGAACATTTCTGCTAAGTGTTCAATGTGATCCGCTGCTTTCCTGGACTTCACTAACATGTCGTCGACGTAGACTTCCATAGTTTTGCCCAATTGCGGTTTGAACATAGCATTAACAAGTCTTTGGTAGGTTGCCCCTGCACTTTTCAATCCGAAGGGCATAACTCTGTAGCAATAAAGTCCAACATCTGTGATAAAGCTTGTATCCTCCTGATCCGGCTCGTGCATCATGATTTGGTTATAACCGGAGTAGGCATCCATGAAAGATAACAATTCATGTCCCGCAGTTCCGTCTACCAGTTGATCGATCCTGGGTAATGGGAAGCAATCTTTGGGGCAAGCCTTGTTTAGATCAGAAAAATCAATGCACACTCTCCATTTTCCATTAGCTTTCTTGACCAACACAGGATTTGAAACCCAATTCGGATATGTAGATTCTTTGATGAAGTTATTTTCTATGAGTCGATCAACTTCTTCTTTTAATGCTGCTGACCTTTCTGGACCTTGGGTTCTTCTTTTCTGTTTAACTGGCGTAAACTTTGGGTCAATATTCAGGGCGTGTACTGCCACTTCTGGGGATATCCCACACATATCGGCATGAGTCCATGCAAAGACATCCAGATTTGCTTTCAGGAAAGATATCAAGATATTCTGAATTGACACATTAAGCTGTGAACCCACATTTAACACCTTATTTGGGTCCTTCGGGTCAACAGGTACCGGAACTGTCGTCTCCACCGGTACCACTCTATTCTCCCCTGCACTGGCTTTTCTGGGATCCATTTCTTTCCGTGCCCCGCTGTGCTCGCCAGTGCAGGGTCCGCTCCGTAATTGCTACAAGGCTGGTTCTTTGATGCGGACTGGGGTTGCCGCATCCTTCCCCATTTCTCTTTTTCTTGACTCTCGCAGCTCTGTCAAATAGCACTCTCGCGCAGCATTTTGATCCCCTTTTATAACTCCTACTCCATTGTCAGTAGGGAATTTAATAGTGAGGCACCACGGGGCTAGGATAGCTTTGAATGCTGCGAGTGTTGGACGGCCAAGAAAAGCATTATAAGCAGAAAACTCATCGACAATCACAAATGTTTGCTTGCGAACCATTTTCCTTTCTGCTTCTCCAAGTTCTACAAGTAGATCGATGGTCCCAATTGGTTGTTTTGGCTCCCCAGTGAAGCCAGCGATCTTCTGTGATGAGGCTTGTACATCAATCATAGGGATTTTCATCTGGTCAAATGTCTTCTTGAAGAGGATATTGCATGATGCTCCGCAGTCAATGAGGACTCTTCTGACAATGGCCAGTCCAATACCAGTCGAGATGACCAAGGGATCTAGGGTAGGAGCTTCTATACCTGTGGAATCTCTGGCTCTAAAAACAATATCATCGCTGAAAGTTTTCTGTTGTTTCAGGGGCGTAGTGTCTTCTAAAACAAAGACGTCTTCTTCGGCTGGAGCATATTTCAAAGCCCTGGAATATCTCTCCATCTCACCCCAGCTCTTGCCAGCTGGGTGAGGCCCTCCTGTAATGACATTGATTACGGGCCTTCCAGATTCATGTCCCGTAGCTTTCTCACCTGTCCTAGGCTGATGAACAGGAACCTGTTGCCCCTGACTTGACGATGCAGGATTGTTGCTATTTTTCTTCACGAATTGCTGCAGTTTGTTTTCTCTTAGCAACTCTTCAATCAGATTTTTCAACTGGCGGCATTCATCAGTCTCATGACCGGGTTGATTGTGGAAGCGGCAGAATTTCCCACTCTGTATGGCTTTTTTCCCGGTTCTCAAAGGGATAGGTTTAGGGAAATCGACGGAATCTTTAGTGGCCAGGTAGATGTGCTCCGGTGTATGTGATAATGGAGTATATTCTGATGGCTTGAAGGATCGGGGCTTCTTCAGATTACCCTGTTTCTTCCCATTATTATTCTCCCTTTTTTGCCCCACCGATTCATTCTTGCGTGGAGCGACAGTGTTGTCTTCTGCTTTCTCCAACACCGTCTTTACTGGTAAAGGACGGCTTTCCAAGCGAATGAATTCATCTGCTTTTTTGTAGAACTTTTCGAGAGAGGTTGGCTCCTTCATATTTAACCATTTCCCAAATTCGCTTGACTTATCAATAGCCCTCATTAGATAAGTCAATATCATTCGTGGTTCAGCATTGTCCACCTCAGCCAGTGCTATATTAAAGCGGTTCAAGAAGGATCTGATAGACTCACCAGGATTCTGCTCTAAACTCGATAGTGACATAATGTCCTTGGCCTTCGAAGCATATAGTCTAAACTGCTCCTTGAATTTTCTGGTCAAGTCTGAAAACTGATCGATAGATCGGTCTGGCAACTTGGTGAACCATAGTAGAGCTACACCTTCCAGGTATACGGGGAAATATCGACATTTTATTTCGTCAGAGGCCCTGGCACCTGTCATGTGCCAATCATATTTATACAAGAACTCATTCGGATCACTTGTCCCTTTGTAAGCTGGAATAGTCGGAGGGACAAACTTCCTTGGAAATTCCGCCTTCAAGATTTTTTCAGTGAACGGAGTTTTACTTGGAGCGAAACCCCATTCCTTCTCATCTTCAACCCTTTGCATACTTTCTTTCATGATCTGCCGGACCATTCCAGAAAGATATTCCTCATCATGCCGAGTTTTAGATCCACCAGCCTCAGGAACTGCCTGCTCAAAGGGACTAGTAGCCCTTTCAGGAGCATTCCTTTCACTAACATCATGAATGTTGCCAGCACAGTTCCTTTCATTACAAGCTGGTTGATTGTTTGCCCCAAGTAAATCGTTTAATTTATTCAGAATCAGAGCATTCTGGGCACTTTGAGCCTCTAATTGTGCATTTTGGGCGTTTATCTGCTGGTTTAGCCCTAGAATCACAGCATCCAACTCCGCTTTCGTAACTCCAACAGACGGAGTGGGTTGATTAGGTACAGGGGAAGCGGAGGTTCCCTCTTGAATGTTTCCAGATCTGATAGATCTACTTTTCCTTCCAGGAGCCATAATCTCAGATAGACTTCTGGTTTTTAAGGAAATTCTTTCTTCAAATCTCTGTGAAGCAATGATGACAGTTTTCCTGAGTTCAGTTCTCAGTGAAAGCACCAAAAATGTTAACGCTAAAATGTGAACGCTAACATTCCGGTGTGTAAAGTGTAGTTGTGAAAGCACCACCCGATAGATCGGGAAAGAATTACAAGCAAGTAATAGCAGAAAAGCAGTAAACAACAACGATTTTATAGTGGTTCGGCTTAAGGGTATAGCCTACGTCCACTCTAAGTACTTTTATTAATAATCCCGTTACAAACTGATACAATTCTTCTCAAGTACAATACACTTCAAGTTACAAGTGATTTGGAACAAGTCTTAAGCTTCAATGTCGATTAAAGTTCTTAGATTCATGTTGAAGATGTGTGGTTTCTTCGTGAATTTCTTTGAGGTATTCCTCTAATCTTGGAAGCTCTAAGTGTTGATGAAGTTCTCAATGCAGCAAGGTAACGGTGTGTGAAGAGAATGTGCCAAAAGTCCTTTGAATGTTGGAGATGGGTGCCTATTTATAGAGAGTTCTGATTCTGGAATTTGCCAAGTCCTAAACCGCGGCCGACTCAAGTTAAGACGCAGCCGACTTAAGGTGAGTCGTGACCGGTCTAAGGTCGCCTCCGAGTCAACACCACCTCTTCTCAGTAACATGGCATCGGGCTTATATTAGGTCGTGGACGAGTTAACTTGGTAAGTCGCAAATCACGGTCTGAACGGGATAACTGGGGAGCTGGATCGGTTGTGACTTGGGTCGTTGCTGAGTTAACATGCGCGTGTCAAGTAGCTGTATAGGATTTGCCTTCATTTGCCTGGGTCGTGAACGGCTTGGCATAAGTCTTAAGTCGGTTGCGACTTAAGTATAGGTCGTGCACCTTTCCATGTCCTGATCAGTTAGGTCGGCAACTCCTTTAGGTAATTAGATCGGTACTTAAGTTAGGTCAGTAGACTTCCTAAGTCGGCATCCTTTAAGGCATTAGGTCGTCATCCATTTAGGGCCTTAGGTCGGGAACTTTGTAAGGGCATTGAGTCGCTGTCCCTTCTGAGTCATTAAGTCGGTAACTATTGAGTCGTCATTCATTTTAGGTCGGCAATGAGCTAAGGCTGTTGGGTCGGTAGCCTCGTTGAAGTGTTAAGTCGGCATACCCTTAGGCCTTAGGTCGGCACCCCCTGTTGAGCTTTAGGCCGGCACACTTCTAACTGTTAGGTCGGAACCTCCTGATGCACTAGATCGGTGAGTCATGGTTAAGGCGGTGTTAACACATGTGGCAATGGGAAGTTCCTTGGCCTGACCATTTGTTGGAAAATCCAAAGAAACAATACGATCTTGTACGGTTTTAGTTGTAGAACCTATCATTCACTTATGGTGGTCATCACTGCTTGGATGGTTGTTATAGTAGGCATAAGTGCGGATTGCCTATGCTGGCTAAGATTTATATCTTTACTTTCGAAATGATTTTTCCTGCACTATGCACTAGTAATAATATCAAATGTTTCTTTTTAATGCGTATCAAGTATCTTTGACTATCATAAGAAGAAATCTCCTCCGATTCGCGTTTGCATTGTGTGTGTGTGCAGGGGGCCTTATGGTAGTCTCATTTTCTAAAAAGCGTTGCGAATCTATTTTAAAATTATCCTGTTCTTTGTTTTAAAAGATAAATAAACTGTTTTAGTTCTCACACCATTCACATGACTGACTCAGAGTTTATTGTTTTACTTCCTAAACTCTGGGTGCCCACCAATTTCCACACGGGAAGTCTAGAGTTAGGTTATCAGGATATTCTGGAATTCAGAAGTTGCAGGAGGCAAGCTGAATGGCATGGCGTATTCACTAGTATATAGTATTTCTTTTCCGCTGTTTGTTGTTGTTTGTTGTTGTAAACTCTGATAATGTAATGTAATGTGATGTAAGTAATAACTGATATAGTTCTTTGTTTAAAGATTATTCATTTATCTATTATATGTTGTTCCGCTGCGATTATGAGATTCTGTTATTGTTCTGTTATTTCTTTCTGTTCTGTTCTATCTTTTTCTCTCTTCTTCTACCTTTTTCTTCTTTTTTAACCTTAACATTTCGGTTTTCCTGCATTCGATTGCTCGGCAGTTGATACAGTGGACGTATTGATGTCGGTTTTCGAGCGTCGAAAAATCGTACTCATTACATTTGGTATTGGAGCATATGGTTAAGCGACAACCATGGCTCTGTTTGGAATTACTCATTAGAGATAGAGTCAGTAGTACTCTAGAATGAGTGTGAGTGTAATAATAGCTATTAGCGCGTATTTGTTAGTGAATATAAATTGTTTTGTATTGTGTTGACTTATCGGTTGATTGTTTATGAATTCTGGTCGGTGCGGGAAGTACAACCTTGATCGATAGGGGTTTCTAAACTCTTAAACAAGATAAACTGACACAGTATTGTTTTAAATTGGGTAAATGAAATAATTTTACCTTGATTATATTTTGTATATAAAGGAATAATTTTTCAGAATTATTAAAGTGTATATGAATTGATTGCTTGGTTGTTCAAAATATAAATATATATATAAGTCAATAAATGTTGTTTGAATAAGTTAAATAAAAAAATAGCCGTAAAAGAGTGAATTGTATAAGCAAATGAATTATAAGTATAAATTTATAATTAAAATGATTTACAATTGTGAAATAATCTTATATATAAGAGGTGAAATTATATAAGTAAAAGATTTATAAATGTGATATATAATCTGAAGTAAAAATTCCAAAGAAGTGTTTTGAAAGGATTTGATATTTTGGAAAATTGTTTTGGAGGGATTAAAGCTCTAAACTCTTTTCGGTCGTTCGAAAATAATTCCGATGATGATCGCGACATCATTGGTGTTCATTTTCGGGTTTCTAAAAGAGGAATTGCTGTCAGATTATTTTAAATGAAAGTTGTTTGGAAAAATATGGATTTGGTTTTGGAAATTCAGAAGATAATTTGAATTGATTTCAAAAAATGATTTTGAAAGATTGAAAAGACTCTGAAATCCTATTTAAAATATTATGGGAATGATAAATGAGTTGATAACTTATACAATTTGAATTTTGATAGAATAAATTTAACTTAAAGGATGGAGTTAAATTAAAGGAAGTATAAGTGAATCAATAAAAAAATCCATGTGGTAATTGTTGAATATAAGTTGTACAACTTATGAAATGAGAAAATGAAAGTGAAACAAATTGTTAAAAGTGGTTAAACAATCCTGTTAAGTAAGATAAATCTGGATTTGATAATGATATGAAATTTGACTTTGGTAAAAGTTAAATAGAATTTACTTTAGAATTGGAATTTGAATTGAATTTATAAATGGAAAATTTAAGTTAAGTAAAATAAATTGAAATAGAATATAACTTAAGTGAAGTTGAATAAAGTTGATTTTGGTGTCAAAGTAAATTAATAAGTGAATTAATAAAGTGAAGTCATTAAGAACTTGAGTTATATAAATGAAATTCGACTTTATATTGTTAAAGGAATTAGCAAATGAATAAATAAATGGATTGAATGTTAGTCAATTGAATGTAAATTATATTGATATGGAATAATGGATGAAAGTATTAATTCACTAGAAGTTAATGAAGTTGAAAAAAATTGAATAAATTGAATGGAAGTCAATTTAATATAAACCAATTGAAATTAAATGTGTTGAACCGAATTGAATGTAAATTTAATAATTTGGTTATGTTGAATCTACATTGGTTGTTATATGATTATAAATTGATTATATGTATATTTTATTAAGTGTTAATGAAGTTGAATTGATAAATGGAAAGCTATGAAATTGAATTTGATTGAATGTAAAGTAAACTAACTTGAATATGAATTAGTGAATGTAAACAAATTGAATATGAATGAATGTTAGTGAATTCAATGTTAATGAATCAAATGTGATTTAAATTGGAAAACCAATTCATTGAATATTAATGAGAAATGAAAGAATATTGATTTGGTTATGAATTGATTTGGATAGACATTGATTTGTTGGATGTTAATTGGATGATAGTTGTTGCATTTGTTGTTATGTTGCAATTTCTATGTTCGCACATGTAGTTGTTATGTTGCTATATGATGTATATTGATATTATTCTCATATATGCATGTTCTCATGGTTTGTTGAGTGTTTAGTAGGTGCGGATTGCACTTGCTTTGCATTTGGAGCTGGCTTTCGCGCTATATTAGCCGTATATGCTCGCTAATAATAAATAAGGTACATATCTCGGATTAAATATTGTACTTTTACACTTTTTTCCCTGCGGGATGCCTCATCACTTGATGAGATGTATATTTGTGATATATATACTGTCATTTTTTTTCGGATCAAGCCGCGCAAAGGAGACTCTGGCGAATTTTTCCGAAAATTTAAGGCGTTAGAATATTTTTGAGAAAATTGGGAAGTTTTTGAAAACTAAGTTTGGATTTGGAAACTTAGTAAAGATTTTGTAAGAAGTTTAACTATGAATTTTTAGAAGTAAACACTTAAGAGATTTGAAAAATCCAATTTGAGTGGTTTATTTTGGAAAGTTAATGGATTTTGTAACTTTTTCTTACTTGGTAATTTCGAGGACGAAATTCTTTTAAGGGGGGAAGTTTGTAACGACCCAGAATTTCTATCAATTTAAATTTGTATATTTAATTGATTTTAAATATTGATAAGTGAAATTAAACAGTCGAATAAATTTTATTTCGAATAACCGGATTTAATTTGATAATTAAATCGATAATTTAATATTTGAAATTACAGAAATAATTGAAAATTGGGTTAAATATGATTGAAAATGATTTGTAAAATTTTATTATATCATATTGGAGTTAGAATGATGTTATAGAACTTTTAAAATCGAATTAAAAGTTATATTGTGAAAATTGAATATTTTAATATTTAATTGACGAATTAAAATAGCCATTTTTCAAACAGTCTCGGATTTCAATGAAACCAGATTCATCGGATCCATAATGTGATATTATTGTAAGGTTTCAAATTTCGTGTCAATCGGATTTACGGTATGTCCGGGGCAAGCTAAAACGCATAGAAATTAGTTTAAATCGATTTAATTTAAAATCGATCGTTTATTGCCGTAACTCGCACAGATGATCGAATTGGCCTCCGAAACACATTCCATTGTGTTCGGAACGTGGGGTAAACCTTAGAAACGGCAGCCGGCACGCTTCGTTTGGAGTTTGGAAAATTTTCGATGAATAGTGTTTTATGAAATTTTCTATATAAGGACCTCAACATTTCATTTTGCACTCAAGCCCTAGGGTTTCAACAGCAGCCGGCCCTAGATTTTAATGGCTGAGAATTTCGAAACTTCCGCCTTTATTATCTCCAAATCTACAAACAATTAGCAAAAGTCATCAACTACAAAGTTGTAGAGAGCATCAAGATCTAGCTATCCAACGGTGGAGATCGGAAACGGAGCCACGGATTGACGGCAAAACGAGATTGAAGCCACTGCATTTTTCATGCAAATCGAGGCAAGGGGGAGGCGAGCTGGGCCGCACTCTGGCCGATGGTGGAGCTCGTGGTGGCGAACAACGTGGCACTCTCCGATCGTCTTCAAGTTGCTCGGTTTGGTCGCAAAAATTGCAAGATGATCGGCGGCTATGGGTTTCCAAACCCTAACCTGCGTACGTGAATACTGGGAAGGGGAGGAAGAAAGCATCACGCGGCCGAGATTTCCTAGTGGAAATGTCGGTTGGCTCTGATTTGACTAGGTTAAAAATATCATATAAAAGTTGTAATTTGTTTATATTTAAATTCGTGTAAACTTTAAACTACCGTAACTTTTTCATACGAGATCCGTTTTGGACGAAACGAATTGCATTGGGTTCGTATGGACGAACATTACACTATGGAACTGGATTGGAGTCATTTGGAGCTAGTTTGAATTTCGGGTAAAATTAAACGCACGTTTAATTTTATTCGAAATAAAACGCTGCAACTCAATTGAAACCAAGGTGAGAACTCCTCACTCAATCGAATAGTTTCGATTTAAATTTTAAATAGTTAAATTTAAAATTTGTTGATTGTATGCCTGAATGATAGATTATTATCTGTTATTGATTGAAATAGACATTATATGCCGTTAGTAAGCGGAGGTTATTTATTAAAAACATATACCGCGATAATTCCAACTTGTATGGAATTGGTATTATATATGTACTTGGAGTTGATTTTCCCGCATTATATAGCGGATGAGACCCTATTGCGCCGCATAATAGCGGATAATATTTTATGAATCCCATATACCACGATATTCCGTACTGAACGGAATTGGTATTGTGCTAATGTTTGTGGGTGCAGGGAGACAGGTTGGAGGGATCCAACTGGATTCCTCACCAGTATTTATTTGATTACATATATTATGATGTTTGTTGATCATCATATCGGTATATGATATTTGGATGTCGTGATTGACTATTTGGTGTTGTTGCATCATCGGATCCATCTTTGAAGTTTTAAAATAACGATTTTTGATTTTAAAAAGAATTTTAAAGTGATTTTTGAAAGTATACGTTTTATTAAATTTTGCATTGTTAAAATAAATAAACATTTTAATTATATATCTTGTAAAGATATTTTTGGAAAATAGTACTTAAGTATGATTTTGGAGTTATATAAGTTTTAAATAACGTTTTGTAAATTATTAAAAGGATTGGTTTATTTAAATTGAGATTTTTGAATTATTATAAACGGGTTATATAAAAGATTTCTAAGATTAATATTTATAAATTAAAAATATAGTAATTGTAAAACAAGTTTTTACAAGTGTTAAAATGAAGTAGAAATGGATTTCACAAGTGAATAAAATTTATAGATTTATAAATTGTGAAGTTATGAAATGGATAGATTTTTGTAAAATAAAAGATTTATCAGAAATTAACTTATAAATTAGATTTTGGGTATAAAATTGAGTTACAAATAGAACTGGTGAATAAAGTAGATTTATAAATCGAAGCCTTTATAAATAGAAGTGAAATTAATAAACATTGTTTATAAATTAGAAATCAATTGAATTTGATAAATTAAACGTAGAAGTTTATTAAAGGTGATATATTCACGATTTTGGATAGTGAATTATCCTTCATATAATATGGGTAAAAATAAAGAGGTTGGTTGGGAAGTATATCCACGATTTTGGACAGTGGATAATCCTTTGAATAAGATGTGTAGAAACGTTAAATTTGGTTAACGTAGTATATTCACGATTTTGGACAGTGAATAGTATATTAAAGAAATGTTTTGGGGAAGTGATGTTTCAAATAGAATTTAAAAGGATTTAAAGATGTTTTAAAATGTATTATGAATCGAAATCATAGATTTCAATACTCATTGTTGAAACAGACGCTTTCGAGAAATAGAAGGAAATTGTGGACTATAACACTGTTGTTATAGTAAATGATTTCCGAAGGGAAATGTTTTATATAGTATTGGGATTTATATATCTATCCTAAATCTGAATCCCTATACTAGTGATTTTGGGTTGTCGTAACGATGTTTTACGCAACATTCGTTTTGGCCCAAATAAATGTGTTTAAGAGATTGATTTCTTAAAGAATGAAATATATACTTAATGTCGATTTAAGTATATTGAATATTTTCCAAGTGTTGAAAATAAATGGATTTGTGAATTACTTAGTATTAAATAAGAATGGAAATGTTTTCCAATATGAAGTGAATGTTTTGAGATTTTATCTTTTAAAGATAAATTAAAAATGAATATTAGAAATCGATTTGGAAATCGTATATTCATAGATATTTTAGGAATTGTAAATTCACTATGGAATTCATAAAAGGAAAGGAAATTTGTTTAAAAATAAACGTTGATTTATTTTTGAAGTGTGGGAATAAATTTACGGGTTTGGAACGCAAATGTAAAGTAAATCGATAAGGATTTATTTAATTGGTTTAAATGAACCATGTTGAAATGAAAGTATTTCCACGTAGGAAAATGTTTGAAATTTGTTTTCAAAAGTGGTAAAGGTGAAAAGTGATTTGAAAATTGTTTTCAAATGGTTGAAGTGTGGAAATTATATATCTAGTAAAGATATTTTGAAAAGTAAATAATTTGGGAAACTATTTGGAATCTAGTGACGTTGAGCATACCTATTGATAGTTAAAAAAAACCCGACTATCAATATTTACCTTTAAATAGGTATTTGTGGTGATTGCTTGAATTTGAATTCTACACTTATTTTTGAATAAGCGCTCACTATTCGGGTTAGCCGGGAAAGGACCTTGGGGTCGTATAACCCATCCGAATATGTGATACGTCGTTATGGATTGCATTTGATGACCGGTGTTGAAGACCGGATATTATTGAAAACGGAAGGATTACCGTCGAATGTTTCTCCATCGGCTGATCCCCGATATAGAAATTTATTACCCTTTGTGATGGGAAGTCCTGTCGTGATTAGTGAATATCCGGATTGCAAGGACTTCTTTGTAAGTGCCTTCAGCTCCGTTCGATCCCAGAACGGACTTGTATGGATGTGTGTCTGACGTTACAATTTGAGATGTAAAGCTGGTTTCTATCAAATATATTTCCGTTGGTGGCGGAGAATTTATTCTCTTAGCTTAACACCCAAGAGGTTATGTAGTTGATGGTTACTAGTGATACATTCCCAAATTGGTAATGTGGTATACGAAGTGTTGTTGAGCATTTGATGATCCAAGCACAGCTTTTGTATAAAGCGTGGCTTTGCGGACGAGACTTCGTCGGACCTCACACACCGAAAATGGTCAAAATAGGAAGGATGCAGCAAGGTTATTAAGGGGTAGCGCCCCTTTAGTGTATGTCATTCCTTCTTGATAGAGGTGGTACCATGGTATGGAGCCCAGATACTTAACCTATGTTGTTGATGCAAATTTATTGCTTTGTGGTTGTTGGAAATTGAGGATCCTCGGATATAGATTGGTTACGATCGGGGAATGACATATTCTGTCAGTAGTTACCTAGTTTGAAAGGTAACTCGGCCTTGTGTTGGCAGAGATCCCGTTAGGTTCTCTGGTCTTCTTTCCAGAGGCGTACCCATGTGGCAATGGGAAGTTCCTTGGCCTGACCATTTGTTGGAAAATCCAAAGAAACAATACGATCTTGTGCGGTTTTAGTTGTAGAACCTATCATTCATTTATGGTGGTCACCACTGTTTGGATGGTAGCTATAGTAGGCATAAGTGCGGAATGCCTATGCTGGCTAAGATTTATATCTTTACTTTCGAAATGATTTTTCCTACACTATGCACTAGTAATAATATCAAATGTTTCTTTTTAATGCGTATCAAGCATCTTTGACTATCATAAGGAGAAATCTCCTCCGATTCTGCGTTTGCATTGTGTGTGTATGGGAGGCCTTATGGTAGTCTCATTTTCTAAAAAGCATTGCGAATCTATTTTAAAATTATTCTGTTCTTTGTTTTAAAAGATAAATAAACTGTTTTAGTTCTCACACCAGTCACATGACTGACTCGAAGTTTATTGTTTTCCTTCCTAAACTCTGGGTGCCCACCAATTTCCACACGGGCAGTCTAGAGTTAGGTTATCAGGATATTCTAGAATTCAGAAGTTGCAGGAGGCAAGCTGGATGGCATGGCGTATTCACTAGTATATAGTATTTCTTTTCCGCTGTTTGTTGTTGTTTGTTGTTGTAAACTCTGATAATGTAATGTAATGTGATGTAAGTAATAACTAATATAGTTCTTTGTTTAAAGATTATTCATTTATCTATTTTATGCTGTTCCGCTGCGATTGTGAGATTCTGTTATTGTTCTGTTATTTCTTTCTGTTCTGTTCTATCTTTTTCTCTCTTCTTCTACCTTTATCTTCTTTTTTAACCATAACATTTCGGTTTTCCGGCATGCGATTGCTCGGCAGTTGATACAGTGGACGTATTGATGTCGGTTTTCGAGCGTCGAAAAATCGTAATCGTTACATCGTACGAAGGCATCTGATGCAGTCCGTGTTGCTCAATTATTCTTTAAAGAGGTTTATCGACTACATGTGCTACCGAGAAACCTTAGTTTCTGACCGGGATACTCGTTTTCTAAGTCATTTTTGGTTGAGTCTATGGAAGATGGTTGGGACTAAGCTGAATTTTAGTAGCGCCTATCATCCACAAACTGATGGGAAAACGGAAGTGGTGAATAGATCTTTGGGAAATTTGTTGAGGTGTCTTATGAAGGATAATTTGAAGAGCTAGGATGTGAAGTTATGTCAATCTGAATTCGCACACAATCATGTTGTTAATCGAAGTACTGGATTCAGTCCATTTCAAGTAGTATATTCAGCAATTCCGAAAGGACCATTGGATTTGTCGATAGATCCACGTCAGAAAGGGGTTGTTAAACGAGCTTCGGATTTCGTGAATGAGCTGCAGGAATGTCACAGGGTTGTTCATGAACGATTGCTTAAGTCATATGAGAAGTATAAGCAACTGGCAGATAAGAAGCGAAGGAGTGTGGGCTACAGAGAGGGTGATTTTGTGTACGCGGTATTGACAAAAGATCGTTTTCCAGTTGGCACTTATAACAAATTGAAAGCTCGAAAGATTGGTCCAATAGAAATTTTGAAGAAGATCAATGATAATGCTTATCAGTTGGGACTGCCGGAGCATATCCACACCTCCGACGTTTTCAACGTCAAACATTTGATTCCATATCACGGGGATGAGCGTGTCGAAGAAGAGGAAAGTGTAAATTCGGGGACTAATTTCTTTCAACCAGGAGAGGATGATGCAGCGCGTGCTTTAAGTCGCCAGCGACCTAGTGGCCTACGACCTAGCAAGATATGTCTGTCTGTTACAGTGCAGCAACCTAGCAAGTTAAAGCGCAGCGACCTAATTAGCTTCACCAGCAAGTTAAGCGAGCTATGCGGAAGGTCACTCACTAACGAGTCACAGCCTAGTGAGACGCGATCCAACTCACAGCGCACCATGATAACGATTATGCCCTAAGTCTTAGGTAGTCCCAGTTTAGGTCGCGAACGAAAAGAATTCTTATGATGCTGAAGATGTTCTTCCTTATGCCGCTTCTTCTCATGACGTTCGAGCGGTTAGGTCGCAGCTCCGTATGTCGCGAGGTCCTTCATGTCTCTTGTGTCACTCTGGTTCTTAGGTCACTCAAGTTCTTTCTTATGTCGCTCCAAATGTTCTTTCTTATGCCGTTTCTTCTTAAGACGTTCAAGTGGTTAACTCACAAGTTCCTTATGTCGCGAGGTCCGTCATGAAGCTTATGCTGCTGAAGCTTACCTGAAGTTTAGGTCGCTACAGCTAGATCGCAAACGAGCAAGATTCTTATGTCGCTCAAGCTGTCGTGTTGTAAAGGCATATGTTGTTTTGTTAGGTCGCGGTGTTGGTAGGTCGTGATGTATCGTAACCCGTATGTTGTTGATTGTTTCTTAAGTCGTATGTATGTTGTCTTGTATAGGTCATGTATGTTGTAAACGTTGCTGAGTCGTGTATGTTATGTTGTAAATGTTGTTGAGTCGTGTTTGTTATGTTGTAAACTCCTATAAATAGGGGTGTTGGGTCATTTGTAAAGGTTTGTTGATTTTGAATAAACTTTGTTTGAGTGCTTTGTGCCTCTTTAAAATTGGAAGTTGAGCGTTGTCTCCTTTCTCCATTTTCGGTTATTCGAGTCCGCTCGAATCAACGGATTTGAAGCCAATTCACGGAATCTCATGTGCGAGATCAACGTAGAAGAATCGTAGTTCTTTCAACACGATATCGTGCGCGATCAATGTGTTGGAGATAGCTAGAATCCGGTATCTCTTGAGATCAATGGATTTGGGCACTTGGGCATTTTCAATCCATCGATTCAACTTATCACCGTTTCATCCATTTTTGTTATTTCCGCTGCGTCATCCAGTGTCTCTGGACGTTGAGTAATGCCATGGCTTAAGTCCTAAGCTGAATCCTGGTCACTCCGGACCCTATCAAGTATAGTCTGTACCCGACGACCTGAAATAATAACAAATAATACAGGGCCTAAGTCCAAGGCCGAATCCTGGTCTCTCCAGACCCTTGCCGAGCATAGTCCATACTCGATGACCTGAAATAGTAACCGATAATATAGGTCCTAAGTCGTAGGCTGAATCCTGGTCTCTCCAGACCCTTACCGAGCATAGTCCATACGCGACGACCTGAAATAATAACCGATAATATGGGGCTTATGTCCTAGACCGAATCCTAGTCTCTCCGGTCCCTTGTCGAGCATAGTCCATACTCGACGACCTGAAATAGTAACCGATAATATGAGGCATAAGTCCTAGGCCGAATCCTGGTCTCTCCGGACCCTTGCCAAGCATAGTCCATACTCGACGACCTGAAATAGTAACCGATAATATGATAATATGAGGCCTAAGTGCTAGGCCGAATCCTGGCCTCTCCAGACCCTTGCCAAGTATAGTCCATACTCGACGACCTGAAATAATAACCGATAATATGGGGCTTAAGTCCTAGGCCGAATCCTAGTCTCTCTGGACCCTTGCCGAGCATAATCCATACTCGACGACCTGAAATAGTAAACGATAATATGGGGCCTAAGTCCTAGGCCGAATCCTGGTCTCTCCGAACCCTTGCCGAGCATAGTCCATACTCGACGACCTGAAATAGTAACCGATAATATGAGGCCTAAGTGCTAGGCCGAATCCTGGTCTCTCCGGACCCTTACCGAGCATAGTCCATACTCGACGACCTGAATAAGTCGATTTGCCGTGCTTGGACAAAGCGACCTACCCCTTGCCAGGTATAATCCATACCTGACGACCATTTATCAAAAACCAGATAAAGAATCCAATCGAAAGCCAATCCAAAATCCAGATCAAATTAGAAAACAAAAAATCCATATCGAAAATCCATACCAATGTCCAAAACAGAAAACAATCATCCAAATAAAAGTCCAAGCCAAGAAACAAACATAACTGGAAGTTCAAACCAAATTAGAAAAAAGCAAATGTCCAAGCCAAAAAAGGGAAAGCAGATTTCACTAGAGCGTCGCGGTTTATCATCATCTCAGAGCATGCCTAGGGGCTATCTCCGTCCCCATACATGAGTAAGTGACTTGGCCGTTTGCCCATAGTTTGCTACTTATTTCATAATATCCCAGTCAATTGATGACCAATCGACCATCATTCCTGTGCTCGCACCATCACTGTGTGAGGTAGACGGTGGTTGCTCCTGCCCCATCGCTACATTCCAAGCTTCGACGTATTGTCGCGACTATCCATTCCTTACATTCCTGCCAGCATCTTGTTGTGTAGTGCTAACTGGAATCCCTCCATGAATTAGTGTGCCCCGAGCCCAGGTCCTTCCAGATTGATAGTTGCCTGCCGATTGGGGGCTGCCCCCTGTTGAGTCACTCCATCAACCTACTGATTGGGTTCCTCTGGCCCAGCCCCAAGACCTTGAGTACCTACAGTTCCTGATTTTCCAAATTGTCTGAGAAGAGTCTGCATCATCTTCTCCTGTCTTTTCATCATCGCTTCCATTTCCTCTCTAGTGATGTAGATGGATGCTCCACCTGCTCCATCTCCAGAGGAAGCCTCTTGACTTCCCTCTCGATTGCTTCTTTCTATCACTTGTTTTTTTGCTGATGGTCTAGCCATTACTCCTTAGAGTCCAAGTTTCTAATTCCAAAATTCCTGAGTGCTTCAATTATCAGTGAAAGCACCAAAATGTTAGCGCCAAAATTGGTCACTAACACCCAAATCCAGATGAAAGCACCAAATCCCAATCACAGCTCACAGATAGGATGTATGTAGAGAGTAGTAATATGAAGAACAATCAAAATTAAAATGAAAGCGGTAAAGAACGACAGATTTTATAGTGGTTCGGCTAACTCCGGCCTACGTCCACTTTAGAAGTTTTCTTTTTATTGATGTAAGAATCAATTACAGTTACAAGGTGAGAGACTAGCCTTAGTCTTAGGAAAAAAGTCAGAGAACAGAAGAGAAGAGAAGAAGAAGAAGAAGAAGAAGAAGAAGAAGATCCCCCATTAGAGACCCACATGCTGTATTTATAGGCAAAACTAGGTTGTTAGGCCTCCTGAGTAGTTTGGGCCCATCAAGGGTACCAAGGTATCGAGGTGTCGAGGTATGGAGCTACCGGGGTGTCGAGGTATGGATCTACTGAGGCATGGAGGTATGGATCTACCGAGGCATGGAGGTATGGATCTACCGAGGCATGGAGGTATGGAACTATCGAGGCATGGAGATATGGATCTACCGAGGTATGGAAGTATGGATCTACCGAGGAATGGAGGAATGGATCTACTGAGGCATGGAGGTGCGAGGTGCAATGCCGAGCGCTACTGAATGTCGAGTGCTCCTGGAATTCCGAACCACTCAAGTATGCCGGAAGCTCTGTGTATGCCGTGTACTCTTGAATTCTATTCGGACGTGAATGCCAGACGAACCATTTGTGTCGAACCTCCACCATGCCGAACCATGTTTAATGTCGAACCATGTTTCCTAGACCTAAATTATAGTTGATTCATCTTTATCCAATCATATTTCCATCTCCCAAGCACATTGTGTCATCCATCATCCAGTCGACCGAATCCATCGTACACCAGCCTCGATGAACGTGCAGTCGATTAAGTTAAACCCACCTGTCCACGGCCTGGTAAAAAGGCGGGTTAACAGTAAATTATATACATATGTACATAATATCAATCCACTTCAAAAACAAGTCAAAACACCTCCATTCCACCACTCAAACCCATGGCCACCCTTAGATCCACCCTAGGCCGAGCCCTTCCACCTAATTCAAGTCATAGCCATGAGTACCAAGCAAGGCCGAGCACTCCAAAGGAAATAATGCTAGCGATCGTGAGCATAGATTTCGAGATAGCAGAGCTATATCCGATTTTTTATTAGCTCGAAGGGAAAAATGGTGAAAACTCTTAAATAACTATATTTTATTTTGAATGATGACATGATTGCAAATGGATGTTTAATATTTTTTGATCATCAGGTTTGGTTGTTTTCATATGAATTTTGAAAATATATGCAAGTCATGAATATACACGTCGATAAACACGAAAGAAAATCACTTTCCTTGAATTAATGAAATGGTGTACATGTAAGTGTTAAACCTTTTAAGAATTGTTTAAAATGTATTTTAAATGTTTTGTAAACATTTAAAAGTGTTTTGGTGAAGTTTGAAAAGAAATATAAAATTTGGTTAAAAATAAGCATGTCGCGTAATGGTAGTTCAAGATTTCGTGCTACAAAAGTCAAGCATGTGTAAAAGTTAGAAAATAGCTCAAAATTTTTCAAGATATGAATTTTCTGAACTATTATATCTGTATTTTTCCAACGAAGAAAGAAAATTGGGATTTCGAGAAGTAGATTTTGAAAAATGAGTAAAACAAGTTTTGGAAAAATCTCGAATTTGCAGTTCGAAATCAAAAACTTTATTTCTTAGAAAATGATGTTTTAAAATGTTTAAAAATGTGAGATAAATCTTATAAATCCTTTAAAATGTTTTAAACTTATTGATTCTTATCCAAATCTTTTACAAATATTTTTGAATGATTAATAAAGTTTTTAAAGGTAATTTTAAGGATTTATGAAATGGTTAAAATGTTTTAATGATTTAGAGTCAATCAAATAATTTGACCGCCTTATGGGTGTCAAAGGGATAGTGTCTAGGCTTGAGTTTGAAAAACAAGTTTCTTGCTCTCTCTAGCTATCCAGACTTACTCGATGGATGAGAGAGTGAATTTGATTTACTTGGATCGAAATTTTCTAAATAATAAAGGATAAGGTTTTTCAAGATTTAGACAACATGGATTTTATGGAGATGATCTTCTTGTACTCGGTGTTAAAGCCCGAAGAGGGAACTCGTACAATTCATGGAATTTAAAAGGTGATTTCACCATTATTGTGCTCATAGTATTTTTTGAATACGTGGATTGACATTGAGTAGAATTAGATGATTTCTATAGATTCTGCTCACTTAATATTTACTAGTTTTGGATTAATATCCTAGATAACATGTTTCTAAGAAAATCAAAATTAAGAGTTCTAAATTAAGAATTTTTTGTTAAGATTTAAGTAAAATGGTTCGGAATTAATTTAAATTCCTATACTTAAAATTTATTGGTTTGGATTTATAGTAAATGATGTCTTAAATAACATTATTTTTGATCCATGTTAAAAGTTGTGATTTGGAAATCTTTGTTAAGATTTTAATAAAGGATTTGTAATATTTTCCAAAGAAAAGATGAAATGATTTGGAATAGAAGAAGGGTTTTATGTAATCAAAGGGTTTAATAAGAGAGGTCTAAAGATTTTGTATATACTGGAAGGAATGTTTTAGAAATATATGTAGCAACCCTGTATTTTGTGATTTTTTTTATATTTTAATTATTTTAATTGAATTTTGATCTAAAAACTTATTTTATTTATTTTGAATGATTAATTTTGTTACTTTAAATATTAACTTTAGTTTTGATATGAATTATCATTCCAAAGCATGACTAAAAAGAATATTTTTCAAAAAGTGAATTTTGGTCAAAACAATCAAACTTTGACTTTTAATTTAAATTTTTAAAAGTTTGAAAATTTAAATTTTATCTTTTATTATGAAATTACATAAAATTTTAAGAACACTGCTTTTCGTTTCGTTGAAAACGGATTTAAATTGCAAAAGTTATACTGTTTTCAATATTGTGTGTATATTGGGTTATTCAGCAATAGTCTTTATTTTAAATTATATAAATGACATTTTTATTTGATATATCTTATTCTAACTTGTATATTTGTGTTATATTATGTATATTTTGACTTTTAATTATTTTTAAAATGATAATAGAATTTTTCCGAAATTTACTGTATTTATTTCCTATTCTTAAAGGCTATTTCTATTTTTCTGCTATTTTCTTCATCTAAACTATATTTAAATAAAAAAATTTATTTATTTTGTGAATGTATTATTTTTTTATTATCTTTATTTATAAATATTTTTCAAGTATATAAATTTTTTCCAAAGTCCATTGCATTTATTTTCAAATTTTCTAACCTAGTTTCTGTTTTCTTTGCTATTTCCTTAATTTAATTTTATATAATTAAAATTTAGTAATTTATTTTATACATTCACTTTTATTTGCTGTGTTTTACTTCATTAATATTCATTTTTCATGTATTTAAATTTGAATAGATTTTTCCAAAGATTATTTGAGTTGTTTTTCAATTTTAAAGCCTAGTTTGCAATTTTAAGTCGTTTTCTTAATTTAAATTCTATTTAATTAAAATTTAATTTTTTTTATTTTAGATATTTATTCTTATTTCTGATTTGTTATCTTTATTTATCAGTTTATATGTATTTATAAAATTACAAATTATATATATGAAATTTGAAAGGTTTAAAGGCTAAGAAACGTAATGTCGTTTCACGTTTCTTTTACAGTTTCTTTTGTCATCAATACATCCGTTATTTTAGCCACTCCTTACTCTATCTCCAGTCGACTTCCCTTTATTATTTTTCACGAAATTTTCACTTTCTCAAACCCTAAAAAAAAATCATGGCCTCCATCTTGCAAGTTTGGGTAATGGCTTCCGTTTCTTTTTCTTATTTTTCTTCTTATTTTTCTATGAATTATGCCTTGTTTTCTCATGTTTTCTGCTAGGCTTCTCCTCCATAGCCGCTGCCACAAACTCCTACACCTCTTCCCTGCCATCACCACCACCTATTCTTCCAGCCATGGCCAAGGCCGAGCCATCCATTGTGGTTAAACCCTTCAAAATTGCAACCTACATGCCAAAAACAATGTTTGTTGACCATTTTGGCCTCATCCCCTTCAACCACGACCCTAACCACCATCATAGCACCTACCACCACCTCTGACCTGATCACCACACACCCCTCCAACCTCTTTCCAGTCATGGTGCACCCACAAGCCGAGCACACTTCCGTGGTCGAGCCCTCTAGCCAACCAAAACTCTATTTGTTTGCCTAAGACCCTTCACCTCTTCATGTATGAAACTCCACCTTGCTCATGACATGAACCCGACCCATGCTAGCCTAGACCTGAGTCAAAACTTAACCAAATCTTAACCAAACTATACCCTAGGCCGTGACAAAGGTTTGAGGAAGCAAGGAAAAAGGTTTGGCGATTCGTTTCTCTTTTATATCAAAGTTATTGCATTTTAAAGTCGTATTGAATTGTGTTGTTTTGATTGTTTGTTTTGGGCTGTACACAAGAGTTGTAGCTTGGATTCGCTCCCTACTCATGTCCGTAATTGTGTCATCGTGCTTTGTTTTCTGTTGTGCCTTTGGTTTTGACATCTTCAGCAATTAGAGGTGAGTAAAGCTCACACGACCTTTATACTTATGCAGTTGTGAAACAACAACAGCTGAATGTGTAGAATTAAATATGATGTTATAACTGCCACGTGATTTTTTTTTATGTGTTGTTAAACCTGTTAAATTTCATGTCGTATCATCTGTTATCGTATGTACGTTGTTACTGTTCATTTATATATGTTTATCACACTACAAGTTCCCTGTAAATTAGAAATCACTATGGGTTGAAATAATACATACCCGAACGGATCTTAGAATAAGGGAAAATTGTTATGGGCTGAAATGATAGGCCTGAATGATTTTCAATTTATTTCATTTACTTGGGACTGTGGGTTTGAAATGATAAAACCTGGATTTTCTTTGTAAATTTCGGGTTGAAATGGTATATTACCCGTATCACTTTTCCTAGTGTAGAAAATTATATACAGACCCGTAGTTAATATATGTTTTCTAAAAATTTTAAAATTATTTTAGAAATGTAAATATTAAAACATTTTGATTTAAATCTAATTAAAAAGGATTTTTGTAAAATATTATTGATTTCTGAATAATTGTAAGTAAAATGAATTAATGAAAAGTTAGAAAATTTTGAACGTAAGTTTTTTGGAAAATTTGATTTAATTATAATTCGAAATTAAATTGAATGTGAAATTATGATAAATTTATGAAAATTTGAATTTAAATGAATTCAAAGTGATTTTATATCATATTAATGATTTTTAATAAAGTTAAAATGTGAAATGAATGAATACTTTAAGTTGAAATTTTGAAATATAACTAAATTGGAAGCTTATGAAATTGACTTAAAAGTGAACTTTTAGTTAAGCAAATAAAAATAAAACTAAGTTATATTTGAGAATTTGAACTTAAGTGTTAAGTAGAAATTTAATGCAAGGAATTTAAAATTGAACATTGCAATTTAATAAGTGAATTATTATTAAATCTTGATTTTTGAATGGGAATTTAACTTTATAAAATCATGAACTTGAGGAAAATTAAATGATGTTTATAAATGTGAGATGTATGATTTTATGAGTTAAAAATGTTTTAAATAAAAATATAATTGGTTGAGAAATTATATTGAATATTTGAAGTTAATTGACTGCATTTTTGAAATGCTATTAATTACAATGTAAATGATATTACAGCATTTGTAAATGCTGTAGTTGATGATAATGAACTAAAAAGCTAAATTGAATTAAAAGCTATTATAGAAATTTTGTAAGTGCTATAATTTTTGAATTTAACTAAGTTTATTTGAAATTTAAGTAAACCCTATTACAACATTTTAAAATGTTGTCTTTTGTTAAAATGAACTGTTTTGAATGTATCTTTCCGTAGCGTTTTCTAAATGCCACGAAAAGTGAATTTTCACTGTTTTGATAAACTTAAGTGAATAAATGAACTTTGGAAGTTGAAAATTTTGGAAATTTAATAATTTAATTATTGAACATAATAACTTCATTTTAATGATTAAAAATGATTTTTTTTGAATATAAACTGTTTTGAAATGGTATTTTAAATTGAATAAAATGAATAATGATTTGAAATGAATGTGGTTTTGATATTTTGATATATTAAATGATTGAAATGTGGTTTGAAAAGATATGATATTTCGATATATTAAAATGATTTGAAACAAAGTTTTGAAAGATATGACATTTTGATATTAAAATGATTTGAAAAGAAGTTCTGAATGATATGATATGTTGGAAATGAAGCTTTGAAAGGTTATGATCTTTTGATATATTAAAATGATTTGAAAGGAAGTTTTGAAAGGATATGACAATTTAATATATTGAAATGGTTAGAAATGACTTGATATTTATTTTGATAAATATTTGAATTGAAAGATATGGTATGATGATATATTGAAATGGTTTGGAAATGAATTAATCTTTATTTTGATAAAAATTTGGGTTGAAATGATATTTTATTTTGAAGTATAAAATATTGTTTTAAAGTTATAACTACGGGTTATAATAACGATTGGTTGTTAAAGAGACCAGGATCGGATATTGTCTTATAGCCGGCCAATACCGAAAACCACTTTAACAACTGTGTACGCGATGGAGATTCTAGAATGAAGTAGGATGGTGGCGACGTTCTCGAGGTACATTACGTGGACCCAACTCCCGTGAGTTGGCATAAATGACTAAAACAGGAGCTATACCGGGCTACACAAAGGGTCGCACCCTTTCATCGAGCATGCTCCATCGAAAACCATTCTATTACTGTTGTGATTCGATTCGGTGGCGCCACTTTTGATTCGGGGGTATTGTTCGAGGTGGGCGGAAGCTGATGGCTTGCCGTCACCACCGATCTGGGAGTGCAAACGGTGTATCCACCCTGGCATTGCCTCGCGTGCCGTGTCATCTCCTTATATCGAGCCCACTACAATTTTGGTTTTAAAGATCCGACCGCGTTAAGGTTCACCATCCCCTTAACGCTATTTTCTATATGATTATACTTTACTGATTAGACACTACTGTATATAGCGCAATATACTACATAGTAAATAGTTTAACGGATCCTTAGAGGATGGGCGGTCCCAAGCATCTTCTAAGTTACTTGTATCTTTGCTACAGTTCACTTGAGTTGGTTTACATTGTATAAGTATGTATGTCCTGACTCGAGTGTTTGTATTTTTATTTACGCTCGGGTCAGCCTGAGTTATTCACAGATTTGGATTTCCACTTTCTGGAGATTTGAATCGCTGGAGATTATCTACTTGTCAAGTTTCATCTTTTCAGTTCGGTTGTTATATTCAGCTTGTACTTGGTTATCATATTTAAACTTCTGTTGTACTTTATTTCTTCTATTGTATCTTATGTAACTCTGATATATTTATATAGTAGCTTCATGAACTACTATCACTTTTACTTCCGCTGCATTATTATTACTCTGTGTCCGTGATATGTGATTTTTATTTACTGCATATTCTGAGATTTGCCAAATTTTTATTTACAACGCGGTATTTTGAGCAATTCAATTCCGGCATGAGTGTTTACCTATACACTTATAATGGATGCGAATGATTGAAAATATCAGGTCGTTACAGTTGGTATCAGAGCTTTGGTAGCTCTAGGCAAAACTCAGCATATGGAGTGAATGTAATTACATAATCACTTTCATTCGAGTTTGAATCTCTTCCTTTTTGACTCGATTTCTTTGAATTTTGGAACGTTCCCTGCGGTTCCAAAATCCATTCATGTCCCTCACTATTCATCTTCTTTTGGTTCTGGAGTATCCCATAACTCCACTTCAAAATGATCTTTTTAGTGAGTCGGCGGTCGCGCCATTTTCAAATTGAATTGAAAACGGAGGGAAAACTCCTTTACAATTAGCATCGATTCACCAGAGATTTATATCTATCCTTGGTTTAAATGCTAATATCTTTTGTTATCCCAAACTCTAACTCTTGAGATCGAATGTAGATTTACCCCAGAAAAATCCACATTGATCTTATTCTTTAAGTCACGGTTGATCCAGTTAAGGTTGTCCGTGATTTATTTAAGCTTATCCACCTCCCTACTCTGTTATTTAATCATATTGTCTTTTATTTCCAATCTATTCTTCCAAGCATTTTGAATTGCAATTGTGTTGTTTGAGTTGTTGATGTTGATTTGGTTTCTGATCGATTCGTTTGATCAATGCTATTGATAGGATTTCTAAAAAACATTGACAGAACAAACTGACACGATATATTTTAAAATTTTGGTTAATGAAATAAATTTTGATATATAAGTAAATTTATGAAACTTAATAAACTGATTTAAATTGATTATTTGAAGTGATAATACTTGATTTGGGAACTGAAATGAATTTAGAACAAGAAATTTGAGAATTTAATTTCCAATGGTTTCAAACCTTGTGTTTAAGTTTTCAAGTATATTATTTAAAGTATTTTCGAGTAAGAATTTGTTTCCAAAGAATTTTAAAGTTTAAAATTAGTTCTCTTCTCTTTGTCGCTGGGAAATAACTTCGGTGATGACTGCAGCATCATCGACGTTCATTTTCGAGTTTCGAAGTGAAGAGACCGCTCTGTAATCTTGCTACAGCTTTGTTTTGGAAATCAATTTGATTTGAATTTCTAAAATATGACTTGATTTATAATATATATAGATATATGATTTAAATTTGATTTGATAAACTATGTACATACATTTAGTTATCTCTAAATGGTTTGAAGAAATCGGAAATTTAATTCTTAAATTCAACTATAAAAAGAAAATCAAAATTTTGGATGAATATTTAAGGATGAAATGATTTAATTGGAAAGTTTTATTTGTATAATGCAATTGCGTTCAAATATAACTTACCTTAATTTCAAAAGTTAACAATGTAATTGGATAATATACAATATAAAAAGATTTTATGAATAAAATTTGAGTGGTTACAATAAATATTATACACTTAAATTTTAATTATAAAATGATTAACAGAGGTAAATATAATAAAGGGTAATTGAATAACTTACAATAAATTAATGTTAGAAGAACTAAGAATAAAATAAAGCAGTTATAATAAGTGTAAGTATGTTTAACATACGTGATAAATATATTGAGAGGAAAAAATTTAATTTTAATTAGGAATAAAGAAGAATTAAACTTATTAAGTACATTGTGAGTGTAATAAATGATTATTTTTCAAACCCTTTGGTTTTAAAAATTGTTAATTTAAGATGATTGGATAATAAGATAATGAAATTTGAGATAGTTAAGATTTATTTAACTTGTGTAAAGATTTATTCTCTATTTAAGACGAAATTTCCATGCTTTCAAATTTATGTCCTTATTTTGGTTTTCAAACTATTTTTTTTTGTTGTCCTCATCATCCTTACCTTGCTATAGACTGGTGTAGGCATCTTTCTATATTCTTTTTATTAGAAATCTTTCTATTATCTTTGATAAATCTCCACCTTGCGAAACTTACCTATAACAATAGTTATCATGTATAATTTCATTCTCCTTGTCATCTTGTCCTAATCTTGTTTCACTCTATCTTTTTCTGTGCTTTTCCGTACCTCATTCCTTTTCGGGAACGAAAAGGTTTGAGTGGGGAGAGTGTAACAACCCTGTATTTTGTGATTTTTTTTTATATTTTAATTATTTTAATTGAATTTCGATCTAAAAACTTATTTTATTTATTTTGAATGATTAATTTTGTTACTTTAAATATTAACTTTACTTTTGATATGAATTATCATTCCAAAGCATGACTAAAAAGAATATTTTCCAAAAAGTGAATTTTGGTCAAAATAATCAAACTTTGACTTTTAATTTAAATTTTTAAAAGTTTGAAAATTTAAATTTTATCTTTTATTATGAACGTACATAAAATTTTAAGAACACTGCTTTTCGTTTCGTTGAAAACGGATTTAAATTGCAAAAGTTATACTGCTTTCAATATTGTGTGTATATTGGGTTATTCAGCAATAGTCTTTATTTTAAATTATATAAATGACATTTTTATTTGATATATCTTATTATAACTTGTATATTTATGTTATATTATGTATATTTTGACTTTTAATTATTTTTAAAATGATAATAGAATTTTTCCGAAATTTACTGTATTTATTTCCTATTCTTAAAGGCTGTTTCTATTTTTCTGCTATTTTCTTCATCTAAACTATATTTAAATAAAAAGATTTATTTATTTTTTGAATGTATTTTTTTTTTTTATCTTTATTTATAAATATTTTTCAAGTATATAAATTTTTTCCAAAGTCCATTGCATTTATTTTCAAATTTTCTAACCTAGTTTCTGTTTTCTTTGCTATTTCCTTAATTTAATTTTATATAATTAAAATTTAGTAATTTATTTTATACATTCACTATTATTTGCTGTGTGTTACTTCATTAATATTCATTTTTCATGTATTTAAATTTGAATAGATTTTTCCAAAGATTATTTGAGTTGTTTTTCAATTTTAAAGCCTAGTTTGCAATTTTAAGCCGTTTTCTTAATTTAAATTCTATTTAATTAAAATTTAATTTTTTTTATTTTAGATATTTATTCTTATTTCTGATTTGTTATCTTTATTTTTCAGTTTATATGTATTTATAAAATTACAAATTATATATATGAAATTTGAAAGGTTTAAAGGCTAAGAAACATAATGTCGTTTCACGTTTCTTTTACAGTTTCTTTTGTCATCAATACATCCGTTATTTTAGCCGCTCCTTACTCTATCTCCAGTCGACTTCCCTTTCTTATTTTTCATGAAATTTTCACTTTCTCAAACCCTAAAAAAATCATGGCCTCCATCTTGCAAGTTTGGCTAATGGCTTCCCTTTCTTTTTCTTATTTTTCTTCTTATTTTTCTATGAATTATGCCTTGCTTTCTTGTGTTTTCTGCTAGGCTTCTCCTCCATAGCCACAGCCACAAACTTCTACACCTCTTCCCTTCCATCACCACCACCTATTCTTCCTGCCATGGCCAAGGCCGAGCCATGGTGGTCAAACCCTTCAAAATTGCAACCTACATGCCAAAAACAATGTTTGTTGTCCATTTTGGCCTCATCCCCTTCAACCACGACCCTAACCACCATCATAGCAGCAACCACCACCTCTGACCTGATCACCACACACCCCTCCAACCTCTGTCCAATCATGGTGCACCCACAGGACGAGCAGACTTCCATGGCCGAGCCCTCTAGCCAACCAAAACTCCATTTGTTTGCCTAAGACCCTTCACCTCTTCATGTATGAAACTCCACATTGCTCATGACATGAACCCGACCCATGCTAGCCTAGACCTGAGCCAAAACTTAACCAATTCTGAAACAAACTATATCCTAGGCCGTGACAAAGGTTTGAGAAGCAAGGCAAAAAGTTTGGCAATTCGTTTCTCTTTTATATCAAAGTTATTGCATTTTAAAGTCGTATTGAATTGTGTTGTTTTGATTGTTTGTTTTGGGTTGTACACAAGAGTTGTAGCTTGGATTCACTCTCTACTCAAGTCCGTAATTGTGTCATCGTGCTTTGTTTTCAGTTGTGCCTTTGGTTTTGACATCTTCAGCAATTAGAGGTGAGTAAAGCTCACACGACCTTTATACTTATGCAGTTGTGAAACAACAACAACTGAATGTGTGGAATTAAATATGATGTTATAACTGCCATGTGATTTTTTTTATATATGATGTTAAACCTATTAAATTTCATGTCGTATCATCCGTTATCATATATATGTTGTTACTGTTCATTCATATATGTTTATCACACTGCAAGTTCCCTGTAAATTAGAAATCACTATGGGTTGAAAAGATACATACCCGAACAGACTTTAGAATAAGGGAAAATTGTTATGGGCTGAAATTATAGGCTGAATGATTTTCAATTTATTTCATTTACTTGGGACTGCGGGTTTGAAATGATAAAACCCGGATTTTCTTTGTAAATTTCGGTTTGAAATAATATATTACCCGTATCACTTTTCCTACTGTAGAAAATTATATACAGACCCGTAGTTAATATATGTTTCTAAAAATTTTAAAATTATTTTAGAAATGTAAATATTAAAACATTTTGATTTAAATCTAATTAAAAAGGATTTTTGTAAAATATTATTGATTTCTGAATAATTGTAAGTAAAATGAATTAATGAAAAGTTAGAAAATTTTGAACGCAAGTTTTTTGGAAAATTTGATTTAATTATAATTGGAAATTAAATTGAATGTGAAATTATGATAAATTTATGATAATTTGAATTTAAATGAATTCAAAGTGATTTTATATCATATTAATGATTTTTAATAAAGTTGAAATGTGAAATGAATGAATACTTTAAGTTGAAATTTTGAAATATAACTAAATTGGAAATTTATGAAATTGACTTAAAAGTGAACTTTTAGTCAAGCAAATAAAAATAAAACTAATTTATATTTGAGAATTTGAACTTAAGTGTTAAGTTGAAATTTAATGTAAGGAATTTAAAATTGAACATTGCAATTTAATAAGTGAATTATTATTAAATCTTGATTTTTGAAAGGGAATTTAACTTTATAAAATCATGAAGTTGAGGAAAATTAAATGATGTTTATAAATGTGAGATGTATTATTTTATGAGTTAAAAATGTTTTAAATAAAAATATAATTGGTTGAGAAATTATATTGAATATTTGAAGTTAATTGACTGCATTTTTGAAATGCTATTAATTACAATGTAAATGATATTACAGCATTTGTAAATGATGTAGTTGATGATAATGAACTAAAAAACTAAATTGAATTAAAAGCTATTATAGAAATTTTGTAAGTGCTATAATTTTTGAATTTAACTAAGTTTATTTGAAATTTAAGTAAACCCTATTACAACATTTTAAAATGTTGTCTTTTGTTAAATTGAACTGTTTTGAATGTATCTTTCCGTAGCGTTTTCTAAATGCCACGAAAAGTGAATATTCACTGTTTTGACAAACTTAAGTGAATAAATGAACTTTGGAAGTTGAAAATTTTGAAAATTTAATAATTTAATTATTGAACATAATAACTTCGTTTTAATGATTAAAAATGATTTTTTTTTTTGAATATAAACTGTTTTGAAATGGTATTTTAAATTGAATAAAATGAATAATGATCTGAAATGAATGTGGTTTTGATATTTTGATATATTAAATGATTGAAATGTGGTTTGAAAAGATATGATATTTTGATATATTAAAATGATTTGAAACGAAGTTTTGAAAGATATGACATTTTGATATTAAAATGATTTGAAAAGAAGTTCTGAATGATATGATATGTTGGAAATGAAGCTTTGAAAGGTTATGATCTTTTGATATATTAAAATGATTTGAAAGGAAGTTTTGAAAGGATATGACAATTTAATATATTGAAATGGTTAGAAATGACTTGATATTTATTTTGATAAATATTTGAATTGAAAGATATGGTATAATGATATATTGAAATGGTTTGGAAATAAATTAATCTTTATTTTGATAAAGATTTGGGTTGAAATGATATTTTATTTTGAAGTATCAAATATTGTTTTAAAGTTATAACTACGGGTTATAATAACGATTGGTTGTTAAAGAGACCGGGATCGGATATTGTCTTATAGCCGGCCAATACCGAAAACCACTTTAACAACTGTGTACACGGTGGAGATTCCAGAATGAAGTAGGATGGTGGCGACGTTCTCGAGGTACATTACGTGGACCCAACTCCCGTGAGTTGGCATAAATGACTAAAACAGGAGCTATACCGGGCTACACAAAGGGTCACACCCTTTCATCGAGCATGCTCCATCGAAAACCATTCTATTACTGTTGTGATTCGATTCGGTGGCGCCACTTTTGATTCGGGGGTATTGTTCGAGGTGGGCGGAAGCTGCTGGCTTGCCGTCACCACCGGTCCGGGAGTGCAAACGGTGTATCCACCCTGGCATTGCCTCGCGTTCCGTGTCATCTCCTTATATCGAGCCCACTACGATTTTGGTTTTAAAGATCCGACCGCTTAAGGTTCACCATCCGCTTAACGCTATTTTCTATATGATTATACTTTACTGATTAGATACTACTGTATATAGCGCAATATACTACATAGTAAATAGTTTAACGGATCCTTAGGGGATGGGCGGTCGCAAGCATCTTCTAAGTTACTTGTATCTTTGCTACAATTCACTTGAGTTGGTTTACATTGTATAAGTATGTATGTCCTGACTTGAGTGTTTGTATTTTTATTTATGCTCGGGTCAGCCTGAGTTATTCACAGATTTGGATTTCCACTTTCTGGAGATTTGAATCGCTGGAGATTATCTACTTGTCAAGTTTCATCTTTTCAGTTCGGTTGTTCTATTCAGCTTGTACTTGGTTATCATATTTAAACTTCTGTTGTACTTTATTTCTTCTATTGTATCTTATGTAACTCTGATATATTTATATAGTAGCTTCATGAACTACTATCACTTTTACTTCCGCTGCATTATTATTACTCTGTGTCTGTGATATGTGATTTTTATTTACTGCATATTCTGAGATTTGCCAAATTTTTATTTACAACGCGGTATTTTGAGCAATTCAATTCCGGCATGAGTGTTTACCTATACACTTATAATGGATGCGAATGATTGAAAATATAGGGTCGTTACATATATATATGCAATAGAGATTTTGATAAAAAGAACTTAATCAATTAAAGAATAATTCCCTATTCACGAACCTCTTTTATCGATGATGGTTTTGAAGGAGCCGAGGTCGAATGTGGGTGATTCTTATCTAAAGACCACTTCAAACCAATCTACATATTCGAAGTAAAAGATCAGAAGTTGAAGATATTGAGACAAATAATAACAAAGGATAGCTTGTTGATTTGATTAGGGATGATTCCCAAAATACTATAGTAGCGGTGGTCTCTTTTTTATGAAAAATCTCAGAAACACAATTCACTACTAATCTTATGATGTGGTAGGAGAGTGCCTTCAGTTTGTCCTGTTCTTAGACAACTTGTATGGATGAGTGTCCGACCTTGTGTTCTAAATCACAATGAATGGTCTTTATATAATGTATATCAATTGGTGGTGGAGAAGACATATTATCTGACTTTAACACCCTTTCCCAAGACATTCGAGCCCAGAAAGTTATACATTTGTAGAAATCAGTCATGTGACTATAGAATGGCAATGTGGCATTCAAATAGGAAATATGATGTGCCATGTGAAGGTAATCGTTACCTCAAGCCTCACATGCGGAAATGACCAAAACATGGTTAGATGTTGCAAGGCTAAGTGCTTCACAATCATTAGAGTATGATCATCCGCTTCTAGATATATTTCTTCCCGCTATGACGTTCAGGATGTAAATTATTGTGGATGTATGCTATGAGGGCTCTCGAATAGGTCAGTAACGACCAGGGGATGGTATATTCGGTACTATCTAGTTACAGAAATATGTCGGTCTTGTGTTGGAAGAGGATCCTTTGTGTTGGTCCTCGGTACATTCCTCTATAGATGTACCGTCGTAAGGTAATCCCTTCACCTCGTCATATGAATGGAAATCCATTTCCTAATAAGTACATTTACGAGTTTGATTGTAGAACACTCATTGTTCTAGTATGTTGGAATTTAATCGATGTAACAATTTTAGCTAAGATTAATAAGTTTACTTGCAAATGTTTTCAAATCTACATCATTAAAAATAATATCAAGTATTTTGGCGTAAAATGATTTGGTCATCATAAGGTAAAAACCCGTTCCATATTTATGTGTGGCGTGGTCTTATGAGATACCTTTTTGTTTTAAAAATGTGTATTTTGAGTTCTCACACCAGTCCATGACTGATCAGAAGTTTATTTTCCCTTTCCTTAAACTCTAGGTGCCCTAATTTTCCCCGGATAGCCTAGTACTTAGGTTTAGTTTAAAAGATTGCTGGATGGAGCTTGAAGCATGGAGTCGAAAGATTTTAATGAAGATTTTTGTCCATTTCCACCACACTCTTGTACTATAGTATTCCGCATTTGTAAGGACAAGATTTATAGTTGTCCATGTTTTTAACTCTGATAAATGTATTTTAATTTCTAGTGTAAAGATTTTATGTTGAAATAACATATATGAGTTTCTGTTCTGTGTTATTTTCTTTCTTACCCTTAAGAATTCGCTTCTCCAGCACTTGGATTTACGACACGTGAATAACGAGAATGTATTAGTATCGATATCTGAGAGTCAAAAAAATAGGCCCTTACAACGATCTCATTTTTTTCAACACTTACCATCACCATTTCACGTCACTCTTTAAGCCTTAATCACTTAAGAATTAAGTAAAATAAAGTAAGATTTTATTTAGATTTGATTTTGACACTTTTGTCATTTTGTGCTTACTTATTATTAATGACATTCTAGAATTTTCTAATCATAATTAGTAAAAGTAAACTTGTTTAGAAAATTTGTTATTACTTACCTAATCTAAATATGTGTTTATGTATATGAAAATAAAAGTGCAACAACGTTGCGACAATTTTAAACCGATAAAATGTTGTTTTTCGACAAAATGTTTTACGGTCATATTTTGACGTTTTAGTTAAACTATTTATTTGTGTAATTCAAATTTAAAATAATTTTGTATAATTCTATTTAAAATTATAAAATCTTATAAATTAATTAAAATAATTTATTTAACCATTAAAACTTACTTTTCTGAAATCAGCATTTTGTCACTTTTGTCGATATAAGCAATTGTTTTGATTTTTATGCATATTTCTATTTCCAAATCCTATCTAATATTATTTGAATCATAAAATTTTATATATTTTATATTTAAAATCACTTTAAATGTTATATTTGGAGGTGGTCAAATTCTGGGTCTTTACATTATACTAACGTCTCAATCAATCATGTAACATCCCGCCTTTTCGCACGCTTTAAATCGACACACGTGCCAATTCAAACTATTCGGAAGGGTGGATTGTTATGAGGTAAATAAGAAAAACGAGAAAGAAATAAAACAAACAGAATCTCACAGCGGAAGGATAAAATATAATAATCAAATATGCAGTTTATAAAGCTGTTTTAAAGTATTCGATTATACTTATACAACATACATCAGAGTTACACATACCATATAATAATGCAGCGGAACAATATGAGTGTAGTGGAATATAATAAATAATAACAATAGAAATCTCCGTCTTCATCCTCCAGAGCTAAAGTCTTCGATCCTGAAACGCTCGGACTGACCCGAGCGAATTGAAAAGACAAAACACTCGAGTCAGAACTAAAAGATCTTATGTAAGTTAAATCAATAGAAATAAACATGAGTGCAGTAACTCAAAAGATGCTTGGGATTCACATCTCTTAAGGATCCGTTAAACTATTTACTATGTAGCATATTTCGCTATTATAATAGTGTCTAATTGTAAAATAAACTTACATTTTTCTTAGCATTAAGGGGTTACCTATGTAGCCCTTAACACATAATAGTCCCAGTAGTCCATCCAATATCAGCGCATCTCCAGATCGGGAGACTACCCTAAATATTCCATGGGCTACAGGAGAAAACCAAACTCGTACAAGGCGCAATAGGGTAGGTGACACGGCATTACTAGGCAATGCCAGGGTAGATATACCAATTACGCTTCCAGGTCGGTGGTAACGCGTAGCTGCTATTACCGCACACCTCGAACAACACCCTCAAATCAAAGAAATCAAAAGTGGCCACCGAATCAATCCAAAAGTCGAAGTATAATATCGAAGGGATGTGTCCGATCAAAGGTGCTACCTCAATTACCCCGTCAATCGCTACTGTTTTAGCCGCCTTATGCCAACTCACGGGAGTTGGGTCCACGTATTTACCTTAAAGGAAACGCCGCCACCATCCTACTTCATTCTGAAATCTCCACCGCGTATGAGGTTGTTAAAGTGGTTTTCGGAGTTGGCGGAGAGTATGACAACTTCCGATCCCGGACTCTTCAACAACCAACCGTTATTTTAACACCACGGTTATTTTAAAATAATTTATACTTTAAAACCAGGATATAATATTCATTTCAAAACCATAAAATTTCGATATCATTTCCCTTTTTAAAAACCAAATCAATATGATATCTTTTCAAATATATCCTTTTTTAAACCTTAACAATTTCAAAGTTATAATATTTCTAAGACAACGCTTGAAATATAGTCTTTCTTAAACATAAAACTTGAATTTCAAAACTTGGAAATATAACCACACTACTTAAAAGGTTTAAATATAATTTATTTTTATAAAATAAAATAGTTTCTTCACCTTCACAAATAATTTCCAGATATAGATTTAAATTCCCAATAAACCATTACAATCTCCATATATTTCAAAGTTTTAGATATTCCATCATTTCAAGAACGAATTCTTTGACAATTTTATAAATATCAAATTCAATTACCATTATTTAGATTTGAAAACGTTTACTTAATGAATCCAATATAATTTAAGTAAACTTTTACTTCAAACAACTGGGTGTTTTTTAATTTTATTTAACTTGATAAAATTCAGTTATTTCAACTTTACATTCATTTAAATTCTTTTAAACTAAATCAAGTTATAAGAATCATATCCTTTAAAATCATCGCTTTTATTTAAACTTCAAATCAAAGTTATTCAAGTACAATTCTTAAATAATTCATTTTAAACCAATTCCATATTTATCTTTCAACTTAACTTCATTTAAGTCATTTAAAACCCTATATATACACAATGTCTTAAATAGATACTAAACCATGTAATATAATACAAGCAAACTCCATTTTTAAACTCATTTTTATTAATCAATTTTATACATATTTAAATTCAAGAATTCAACTTATATATATAATAGTACTTACATAACACCAAAAATTAATACTTATTAAACCGTATTTCCTTTCCAAAACCATAGAAAAATCATTTCAAAATATTTTTTTATATATAGACCGCGGTGCCTGTATATAATTTTCTATCCTATGGTCAAGTGATACGGATATTTATCATTTCAATCCGCAATTTAAAATAAAATTACGGTTATATATCATTTCAAATCGCAATCCCAAATGCAATAAAATGCATAATAACTTGCAGTTTACAACAATATAAAATACAGCATTTATTCATCCAATCAAATATCAACCATTTATCACAATCATTATCCAAATTCAAACAATACATCAATATATAACAGGTGATAATAACAGGTATCAACTATCAGTTTATATTCAATAAAAATTAATAACTGTTTAACTGGCAGTTTATATGCAACAATAAATAAATTTAACTAGCAATTTATATGAAATACTAAATAAATTTAACTGTCAATTTATATGCAAGAATAAAATTAAACAACAATTTAATTTGAATACATGCAATTTAACTGAGATGATGATTAAAATATGCCAAACAACCATAAATAAATTCAAAATCACATCATATATCAATTTAACAAACATAAGAAATTTAGAAGTTATGAGTGGGTTAAAACACTCACCTTGGGGATTTAAATTGAATTCAAATCCAATTTAAATCCAAAATTTCAACAGCCTCAGAATCTGCCCAGACCGGAGTCAAAATCTTCGGAATTCAAATACGATCCTAAAGCAAGAAACCGCGCGTAAATTTGAGTCTATATGAGAAAGTTATCATCGTTAAACGATTGGAAATTGAAATTAAAAATAAATAAAAATAAATAAAGAAAACAAATAACGCACCGTTACTTCACGTCACCGTCACCTTCGTCCTTGAATAGGAACCCTAATCTCGCGTACACGAGTTTGCAGCCGCCACCCACCATAAATATCGCACGTCGCCTCGAGGCCATCCACGTCGATCGGAGAACGTCGTTGAAATCCCCATGTCGAGGCGTGCCTATCACTGGTTGCGCGGCCATCTCACGTCCCCTCATGGTGATGCACCGCCGCCGCTTTCTGTTGCTGAGCACGGCGAATCCCGGTGCCTACAACCCAAACTAACCGCATAGATCTCCTCTATTCGTCGATCTCCACGATACTACACTCCCCAATCGAGCTATCGATGAGAATCCACCGTTGAATGCGACACTATACCATGTAAGGTCGAGAATCAATTGCAATTTCCAGAACGAACGATGACTCTAATCGAAAAACGAATTACACCATTGAATTACGCTCGTCGAGAGCTTCAACATACAATTTTTCCATATTTTTCTGAAGACTTTGAAATTTATGCTTTGGATTTGATTTGAAATTGGAACTGTAAATATAGAGCTTTGTCTGCCATTGAGGAGGAGGAATAGAATAAATTTACGTATAGACAAATGAGAATTAGGGAGGCTGGGATTTATAATGATATATTTATAGACGGATTTGAAATAGAATGGATCGAATAAGGTAGATGTACGTGCTAACGACACAATGGCCCAAAAAGCCCATTTCGACTCCGAAACGAAACTGGGTCAACCCATATATCAAAATAGGTGTTTTAAAATATTCTAAACGTAATGGAAAAGGTTTCACGTCCAAATTCCATCGTATGAAGAAGTTATGCTAAAAACAAAATTTTCAAATCGATTTCAAATTGATTCCAATTAATCGATTTTAAGACGTTTCGGGTCCATACGATCAAACGACAAGCCTGATCGCTACGACACTTCAAATCCTACAATAATTCAATGTTACAGATCCGATGAAACTGGTTTAGTCGAAATCCGAGTCAGTGACCAAAATGGCTATTTTTCCATTAATTAAATGAATAAAATTTAGTCAATTTTTCAATTTAAATTCGATAATTACCAAATTTTATCATTTTAAATTCTCCAGTCAATGATTTAAACCAAATTTAAATGTCAATTTTAGAGAAGATTAATTTATAAATTTCAATATAAATCCTCAATTTCAGTAAATTTAAAAGTAAAATTTCCAATAATTCTATTAAATTCCCTTTTCATTTTATTATTAAATTCATTGTTATTAAAAGGGTGCAATTTACATTGGTTCATGATTATTTACATTTATTTTCTTAGATTTCATCTACATTGCCTTTTAGGAAATATTTTAAATATCAAAATTTTCATTTAATTGCAATAAATCATACTATCGTAATTAGATCCAATAGATAAATAAAAGTCGATTCCCATTCTTATTATTCAAAAATCATTATCCTATATACCTATTTAACATCTGTTTACGTTCCCTTACCTTGATACTTCTATATACATCTTAGGCTTGTATAAATGTCTTTATTTCAAAATGTGAAATCTTGTTCATTACCCATATTAATTAAGGTTTTAAAACAAATAAATAAAATTCCCTTACAAGTAATCATATATTCATTCATACACCATTAGAGATACATTATTACCCATTTCTACCCTAATTTATACTAACATAACCTTTAGTTAGATTAATTTCTATTGATTTTCCATTTTAATTTATTAACCTCCATTAACTTTAAATTACCTTTAAGCTTATTTCAATTATTCTCATTTATTCCTTACCAATATTCGTTATCATTTATAAATGTCATGTCAGTTTCTCCTTCTATTGCAATATATTTATTCATTCATTCATTTGCATAACTTCATTTATTTTCATTTATTTATTTATAGTATTCGTGTTTAATCCAATTTCTTAGCATCTCAATTGTTTACTTAAGTTTATACCCAGTTATTTATACTTTCCTTTATTTTGTTTTATTGGAAACAATCTCAATTATGCCTAAGTTTATAATACTAGAACAACATGTTCTCATTTATTAAAGAATTTCATCAAATACCTCCCATTACTTCAAGTTCATTCCTGTATAACACCCATCATATTTCTTATTAACATTAATTTTATCAAATCAGTTTATCCCTTATTATTACATCAATTAATATAACTTTGAAGTTTATTACCCAACTTACTATTTCATACCTTAATCCAATAATTTTATTTGTTTTCTCAAATTCCATTTAAAAATCAAATCATAATATTTAAATTATTTTACTGAATTAGAATTTCATTCAAGTCATTAATTATTAACTTGCATTAACCCGTTTTCTAATTTTACAATCAAATTATTGTAACAACGTGTTCTTACATTTACTAATTCAATGCCTACCCTATACTCTTCATATTCAATTATATCCAGATATAATACTTGTGCTATTTCATTAAATTGAAATTTTATTCAATTTACTAATAAATAAGTTTTAATTACCCTTGCTATATTTTAATTTAGCGTTCATTCCAATACTAATTTATCACCTTTATTATTTCTTCAAAAATTTAATTACAAAATCCTATTTAATTAACAAATTTAATTGTCGAAATTTACGGGTCGTTACACTCTCCCCCACTCAAAACTTTTCGTCCCCGAAAAGGAAAAGAAGGGAAAAGAAGAATTAAGAAATCGATATATCTTATTTTAAAATATTAAATTTTTATAAACAATAAGTTTACAAAATTAATTAATTTAGATAAAATATATCAATTTATAACCATTAAATCTTTTTATACTTAAATTATTAAAGTTTGGAAATCATTTCAAAAAAATTCTAAGTCTAAAATTTTTTTACTGACATTTTGGACTTAGTCTTCTTTGTACGGAGAGGCTCGGGAGAAAATATAATATCAGAAATAACAATATATAACATATTTTCAAAAATAATATATATTCCAACACGGGAAAACAATATAATAGCGCTACAAAACGTAATCCAAAAATGTACCTATTGGTCCGGCAATTTACGCTTATATTATGGAACCAACTGCAGTTACAATTGCTTCTATAACCTGCACTTCACTTATATAATCCAATTAAAGTTACGATTATATAAAATAAAATATTAAAAATGATTTCAACCACAAACATCCAATTCAATAAAAAAACCATCAATAAACAAAAATTAATACAACATCAAACACTTGCAACAAGGCATATGACCGTAAAAACAATCATTCATTCATATCAAACACATCAAATAGTTGTTCAGGTTTAGACACTTTAAATTATACAGAATGAAAAATAAACTACCAAGTGCATCCTTTACTCAACAATCTTAGATGAAACAAGAATAGATTATTTATTCATCCAAACAATTTTACAATGTCCTTACCTAAACAACCAAAAACCCAAAACACACAACAACAATTTCACACAAATTTAGTTTATCCTTATTGATTCATTCATACATTAGTTGTTTGATTTCTCTTATTCATTCATTATTTATTTTTATCTATTTCCATTCATTACTTACCAATTTATTTTCTATTTATCTATAAAATGCCAAATTCTATTCATGTTTATTTATTGCCTACAATTATTCATTTTCATTTATTCAGGTCATGTAAGTTTCTTTTTATTGCATTACATTTATGCATTTCTCAATTTCATTCAGTTATTTAATGCTTACATTTCTATTATATTTAATTATAGTAACATTTTTACTACACTTACATTTATAACTTATAACAACAATTCTTATAAATAAAGAATTTCGTTAATTACTTTCATTACCTCAAGTTAATTACTTGTATAATATCTATTACATTTTCTTATTAACATTTTCAACTTTTATATCTTTGGTAAGTTATATATATGCCTTTAAGAATGTAATTTGAAAATCATACAAGTTTAACTTATTTCCTTCTATAAATTAAATGTTCAATAATTATTTCTTTCCTTTTATAAGATTATAATTTCAACTTTCTTTAAATTTTATTTATAACTTAGCATTAAATTTATTATTTTAATTAAAGGTTTTAATTTTAAATTAGTTTCATTCAATTTCCCTACAATAACTGAAACTATTAATCAATGGAAACTTAAGAATTAAATACCGGGTTTAATTTAAATTATTTTGAAATAATAGATAAATATATACTTACAATTTATATATCCAATTATATTTAAAACAATTTTAATATTTATATTTGTCTATCAAAACAAATCTGCAGCAAACTACTACAGTGGCCTTCCCACTTCGAAACTCGAAAATGAATGTCGATGATGCGTGCACTCATCACAGAAATTATCTTCCAGCGACAGAGAGGGAAGTATGAAACTTATTTTTCCAAAAATCTTCTTTAAAACAATTCTTCCAATTATATTGAAATATTTATATCCGAAAATACTTCTAAATAATATCATTATTATATTCTAAATCATTTGAAAGAAATTTTCAAAACCCCGGAAATTAAGTTCTAAAATTTCCAATTTTCATTTATTTCATTTCCAATCTTATTTTAACTATTATTTATAAATTTCATTACCTAACAACCAATATATAGAAACTAAATATATATCTTATTTATAAAAATTTATTTTATATGCAGAAAATATAATAGGCAAAATTATTTTATTCACCTATATTAAAACAAATATTACGACGGTCTGTCCTATTAAGTGTTTAGAAATCTCTATTGATGTCACAGCATCTCATGCACCAACCAGAATTTATAAATATAAAACGGAACAGATTAACACAATATTAAAACCTTTTTATAACACTAACAGATATGCTCTCTTATATATATACACTCAGCGACTCCCATAGGGTATTACCACCCTGTTAATAAAGAGTCAGACCCCACAAAGCTAAGGTTTATCGCTAAACCAAAGCTCTGATACCACATTGTAACATCCCGCATTTTCGCACGATTTAAATCGACACACGTGCCAATTCAAACCATTCGGAAGGGTGGATTGTTATGGGGAAAATAAGAAAAACTAGAAAGAAATAAAACAAACAGTATCTCACATTGGAAGGATAAAATATAATAATCAAATATACAGTTTATAAAGCTGTTTTAAAATATTCGATTATACTTATACAACATACATCAGAGTTACACATACCATATAACAATGCAGCGGAACAATATGAGTGTAGTGGAATATAATAAATAATAACAACAGAAATCTCCGTCTTCGTCCTCCAGAGCTAAAGTCTTCGATCCTGAAATGCTCGGACTGGCCCGAGCGAATTGAAAAGACAAAGCACTCGAGTCGGAACTAAAAGATCTTATGTAAGTTAAATCAACAGAAATAAACATGAATGTAGTAACTCAAAAGATGCTCGGGATTCACATTTCTTAAGGATCCGTTAAACTATTTACTATGTAGTATATTTCGCTATTATAATAGTGTCTAATTGTAAAATAAACTTACATTTTTCTTAGCACTAAGGGGTTACCCATATAGCCCTTAACACCTAATAGTCCCAGTAGTCCATCCATTATCAGCGTATCTCCAAATCGGGAGACTACGCTAAATATTCCACAGGCACGGGAGAAAACCAAACTCGTACAAGGCGCGATAGGGTAGGTGACACAGCACAACTAGGCAATGCCAGGGTAGATATACCAATTACGCTTCCGGGTCGGTGGTAACGCGTAGCTGCTACTACCGCCCACCTCGAACAACACCCCCAAATCAAAGAAATCAAAAGTGGCCACTTCAATCCAAAAGTCGAAGTATAATATCGAAGGGATGTGTCCGATCAAAGTTGCTACCTCAATTAACCCGTCAATCGCTCCTGTTTTAGCCACCTTATGCCAACTCACGGGAGTTGGGTCCACGTATTTACCTTAAAGGAAACGCCGCCGCCATCCTACTTCATTCTGGAATCTCCACCGCGTAAACGGTTGTTAAAGTGGTTTTCGGAGTTGACAGAGAGTATGACAACTTCTGATCCCGGACTCTTCAACAGCCAACCGTTATTATAACACCGCAGTTATTTTAAAATAATTTATACTTTAAAACCTGGATATGATATTCATTTCAAAACCATAAAATTTCGATATCATTTCCCTTTTTAAAAACCAAATTAATATGATATCTTTTCAAATATATCCTTTTCTAAACCTTAACAATTTCAAAGTTATAATATTTCTAAGATAACGCTTGAAATATAGTCTTTCTTAAACATAAAACTTGAATTCATAACTTGGAAATATAACCACAACACTTAAATAGTTTAAATATAATTTATTTTATAAAATAAAATTGTTTCTTCACCTTCACAAATAATTTCCAAATATAGATTTAAATTCCCGATAAACCATTACAATCTCCGTATATTTCAAAGTTTTAGATATTCCATCATTTGAAGAATGAATTCTTTGACAATTTTATAAATATCAAATTCAATTACCATTATTTAGATTTGAAAACGTTTACTTAATGAATCCAATATAATTTAAGTAAACTTTTACTTCAAACAACTGGGTGTTTTTCAATTTTATTTAACTTGATAAAATTCAGTTATTTCAACTTTACATTCATTTAAATTCTTTTAAACTAAATCAAGTTATAAGAATCATATCCTTTAAAATCATCGCTTTTATTTAAACTTCAAATCAAAGTTATTCAAGTACAATTCTTAAATAATTCATTTTAAACCAATTCCATATTTATCTTTCAACTTAACTTCATTTAAGTCATTTAAAACTCTCTATATATATACAATATCTTAAATAGATACTAAACCATATAATATAATACAAGCAAACTCCATTTTTAAACTCATTTTTATTAATCAATTTTATACATATTTAAATTCAAGAATTCAACTTATATATATATATATAATAGTACTTACATAACACCAAAAACTAATATTTATTAAACTGTATTTCCTTTCCAAAACCATAGAAAAATCACTTCAAAATATTTAATTATATATAGACCGCGGTGCCTGTATATAATTTTCTATCCTATGGTCAAGTGATACGTATATTTACCATTTCAATCTGCAATTAAAAATAAAATTACGGTTATATATCATTTCAAACCGCAATTCCGCATGCAATAAAATGCATAATAACTTGCGGTTTATAACAATATAAAATACAGCATTCATTCACACAATATCAACTATCAACCATTTATCACAATCATCATCCAAATTCAAAAAATACATCAATATATAACAGGTGATAATAACATGTATCAATTATCAGTTTATATTGAATAAAAATTAGTAACTGTTTAGCTGGCAGTTTATATGCAATAGTAAATAAATTGAACTAGTAATTTGTATGAAATACTAAATAAATTTAACTGTCAATTTATATGCAAGAATAAAATTAAACAACAATTTAATTTGAATAAATGCAATTTAACCGAAATGATGATTAAAATATGCCAAACAATCATAAATAAATTCAAAATCACATCATATATCAATTTAACAAACATAAGAAATTTAGAAGTTGTGAGTGGGTTAAAACACTCACCTTTGGGATTTAAATTGAATTCAAATCCAATTTAAACCCAAAATTTCAACAGCCTCAGAATCTGCCCAAACCAGCGTCAAAATCTCCGGAATTTAAATACGATCCTAACGCAAGAAACCGCGCGTAAATATGAGTCCTTATGAGAAAGTTATCATCGTTAAACGAGTGGAAATTGAAATTAAAAATAAATAAAACAAAATAAAGAAAACAAATAACGCACCGTTACTTCACGTGACTGTCACCTTCATCCTTGAACAAGAACCCTAATCTCACGTATGCGAGTTTGCAGCCGCCACCCACCATAAATATCGCACGCCGCCTCGAGGCCATCCACGTCGATCGAAGAACGTCATTGAAATCCCCATGTCGAGGCGCACCTATCACTGGTTGCGCGGCCATCTCGTGGCCCCTCATTGTGATGCACCGCCACCGCCTTCTGTTGCCGAGCACGGCGAACCCGGTGCCTACAACCCAAACTAACCGCATAGATCTCTTCTATTCGTCGATCTCCACAATGCTGCACTCCCTGATCGAGCTATCGATGAGAATCCACCGTTGAACGCGACGCTATACCATGTACGGCCGAGAATCAATTGCAATTTCCAAAACGAACGATGACTCCAATCGAAAAACGAATTACACCATTGAATTACGCTCGTCGAGAGCTTCAACATATAATTTTTCTAGATTTTTCTGAAGACTTTGAAATTTATGCTTTGGATTTGATTTGAAATTGGATTTGTAAGTATAGAGCTTTGTCTGCCATTAAGGAGGAGGAATAGAATGAATTTACGTACAGAAAAATGAGAATTAGGGAGTTTAGGGTTTATAACGATATATTTATAGACAGATTTGAAATATAATGGATCGGATAAGGTAGATGTACGTGCTAACGACACAGTGGCCCAAAAAGCCCGTTTCGACTCCGGAACGAAATTGGGTCAACCCATGTATCAAAATAGGTGTTTTAAAATATTCTAAACGCATTGGAAAAGGTTTCGCGTCCAAATTCCATCGTATGAAGAAGTTATGCTATAAAAAATTCAAATCAATTGCAAATTGATTCCAATTAATCGATTTCAAGGCGTTTCGAGTCCGTACGATCAAACGACATGCCCGATCGCTATGAAACTTGAAATCCTACAATAATTCACCGCTACGGATCCGATGAAACTGGTTTCGTCGAAATCCGAGTCAGTGGCCAAAATGACTATTTTTCCATTAATTAAATAAATAAAATTTAGTCAATCTAATCAATTTTTCAATTTAAATTCGATAATTACCAAATTTTATCATTTTAAATTCTCCAGTCATTTACAATGATTTAAACCAAATTTAAATGTCGATTTTAGAGAATATTAATTTATAAATTTCAATATAGATCCTCAATTTCAATAAATTCAAAATTAAAAGTAAAATTTCCAATAATTCTATTAAATTCCCTTTTCATTTTATTATTAAATTCATTGCTATTAAAAGGGTGCAATTTACATTGGTTCACGATTGTTTACATTTATTTTCTTAGATTTCATCTCCATTCCCTTTTAGGAAATATTTTAAATATTAAAATTTTCATTTAATTGCAATAAATCATACTATCGTAATTAGATCCAATAAATAAATAAATGTTGATTCTCATTCTTATTATTCAACATTCATTATCCTATAAACCTATTTAACATCTGTTTACGTTCCCTTACCTTGATACTTCTATATACATCTTTGGCTTGTATAAATGTCTTTATCTCAAAATGTGATATCTTGTTTATTACCATATTAATTAAGGTTTTAAAACTAATAAATAAAATTCCCTTACATGTAATCATATATTCATTCATACACCATTAGAGATACATTATTACCCATTTGTACCCTAATTTGTACTAATATAACCTTTAATTAGATTAATTTCTATTGATTTCCCATTTTAATTTATTAGCCTCCATTAACGTTAAATTACCTTTAAGCTTATTTCAATTATTCTCATTTATTCCTTACCAATATTCGTTATCATTTATAAATGTCATGTCAGTTTCTCTTTCTATTGCAATATATTTATTCATTCATTCATTCATTTGCATAACTTCATTTATTTTCATTTATTTATTTATAGTATTCGTGTTTAATCCAATTTCTTAGCATCTCAATTGTTTACTTAAGTTTATACCCAGTTATTTATACTTTCCTTTATTTTATTTTATTGGAAATAATCTCAATTATACCTAAGTTTATAATGCTAGAACAACTAGTTCTCATTTATTAAAGAATTTCATCAAATACCTCCCATTACTTCAAGTTCATTCCTGTATAACACCCATCATATTTCTTATTAACATTAATTTTATCAAATCAGTTTATCCCATATTATTACATCAATTAATGTAACTTTGAAGTTTATTACCCAACTTACTATTTCATACCTTAATCCAATAATTTCATTTGTTTTCTCAAATTCCATTTAAAAATCAAATCATAATATTTAAATTATTTTATTGAATTAGAATTTCATTCAAGTCATTAATTATTAACTTGCATTAATCCGTTTTCTAATTTTACAATCAAATTACTGTAACAACGTGTTCTTACATTTACTAATTCAATGCCTACCCTATACTCTTCATATTCAATTATATCCAGATATAATACTTACGCTATTTCATTAAATTGAAATTTTATTCAATTTACTAATAAATAAGTTTTAATTACCCTTGCTGTATTTTAATTTAGCGTTCATTCCAATACTAATTTATCACCTTTATTATTTCTACAAAAATTTAATTACAAAATCCTATTTAATTAACAAATTAAATTGTCAAAATTCACGGGTCATTACAAATCACCAAAGTACATCTTTATATGTTTGTGCTAACAAAATATAAACATGCCATTTAATCCCTAAAATACGACTTCGTTATGTATTTGTGCTTAAAAAACACTAACATGTCATTCAATCATTAGGATATGAATACAAGTTCATTCAATCGACATATTTCATAAATCTATCTTTATATTATCGAGTCCGATCAATGTATATGTTATACGGTCGTTCATAGTAGCTAAAAGAAGAAGTTGGAGGTAACAAAAATTCTGTAGCTATGTTAATACTTACAAATGTTAGTCGTCTACATAATCAAGTGTTGCCATCCTATGATGGTGTGATGTATCAATTGTTGTTGGAATGAAGGTATAATTTCCATACTTAGTTAATAAATTAACACCAAATGTCTCCATGATAAAACATGCTTCCAAAATACTTTTATATCTTGCTTTATTTACATGAGTTTTAGGTATATCCATGAAATCAAGAGTGTTGTGAATTTATATCATAGGAGCACCCTAAAGTTGCTTTCAAAAAAATCAATTAACTCAAGAGATATACGACCAGTAATTGTTTCCAACTCCGTCAACATATGCGCATAAGGGAAATTAACTTGCCATGATATACATCTACAAGACTCGATGTTATACCCAGCGTTTTTAGCTCTAGTAACAGTAAGTCTCCTGCTTTATGAGTGACTAATCCCAAAAGATCTTGAAACATAGGTTCTTGTCTGAAATGATGCATAGATCTAAATGAACTTGGTTCAAATGCATGCATTATATCAACAACCTCATTTTCAGCACTTATTTGAACATTTATTCGACAGTGCACAAAAACTTTCCGCCAATGAAATAAAATATGGTTTCAAGTGGTTATGAGCACTTTCCATAATACCAGTGGAGACATTATCATATTGTCTAATTTTGTTGTCCACGCTAAAACAAACATTCTTGTACTTGGACAACCAATTCTTCTTTACATATGTCATCGATTTTTTCTTTTAGAAATTTAAGTATCATGAAAAGCATTCAGATTACCATAATATTCTACTTTAGTCAAAGAGTTAATAACCGCGGACCAATCATCAAAAAAGTTTACATTGTTTCTTTCCTTCTTCATCTTACAAAAAAAAATTCTTTTTCATCAACAATAGCTTCTCTCTTTTTTACAAAATTAGGTTTGCAGTTTGTTTAAACATCTTCAAAGATGTGTTATACGCATAGTAGATGAGAAGTCACTAGAAAGTCATTTTCCATGATTTTGATAACTACAAGTTCAGTATTGACGACGATAAACTTAAGGAACTCATTTTCTTTATAAAGTTTTCTAAGATAAGTAAGAGTCCAAATATACGATTCTTTTGTTTCCTAGTCATAAATGCAAGAGCAACCGTGAATGAAACTCCCATCGAAGTTTGTGAACATATGTAAGCAAGGAATTTTAATGATAAGTTTTAAAGGTGTGATCCAAGAATAAATTTTATTGGAAACATTATGCAATATCAACACACCTTTAATGAGTAAAACAAGATCGGATAATTGATTAGTCAAAGGATCATACCTATGCCGAAATGAGTAATGAGCATCCATTGAAAGTTTCAATAACTACCGCATAATTGATCTTCCCTTGGTATTCTACTATTTAAGTTTAATTCTAGCATTATAAACATCTCTAATCATTGAAAATTTGTATGGGCTATCAACTTTTAAAGAAAATAAAGTATGTCATGGTCTCGCTCCACTCCTAGTCACTGTTTCAACCGTTTTTGGCTCATTATTATTGATTCACGCCACATACGCATGATGTGATGACCAACGTTTTCGACCCTCAAAACTTGATACAAATTCATCCACGGTATTCGTGAGTCAAGCATCCAAATGCTGAAAAGATGGATTGCTGGGATGAAAGAAAGAAAAGACAGAATAGAATCTCACATCATGATAAGTAATATATAATATACAACCGATCTTTATAAAAGAAAAGGTTATATACATACATCAATCAGAGTAAACTAACATAGCATTAGCCTGGATAGTTATACTAGCATGTCCTCATAAATGCTAATAAATACAAAATAAGAAATGCTGTAGAAATAAGAGATACATGAATACATCTTAGGGGCATTCAGATTGTCTCCTGAAGCTACAAAGCATTCGAAACCAAATCTGAAAATATACCCGGACTGACCAGAGCCTTATAAGAAAATAACGCCCGTATCAGTCTGATAAATCAACATGAGGAAAAAAATTATATGGACTTTTATATGTCATAACCTTTCAAAAACAAAGGTACCTCGTAAGACCACATCGCACATAAACATAGACGGGTTCTAACCTTACAATAACCAAACCATTTTAATTAGAATATGAGTAATATTATAATAATATCGAGGGTTTAAACTAAATATATAATAAGCTGGGATGATTGTATGTCACGTTCAAGATTTTTTAGGCACAGCTAATCTGTAAAGCATGTAATGGAAAATGGATTCTATACAAAGGTTATTAGGTTATTGCTTGCATAATACACCTCAAGAAAATTGTATCGACGACCTCACATGGATCCCATGCAACTCTAAACCTGTCTACAACCATTGCTGATTCATGTACGAGATGTCTAGAGGTATGTTTTATTGATTCATTATATATGTGATAATCATGTAATTTTAGATCTTAGGGTTTATGTTATTCGCAAGATATAGATTACATTTGGTATCAGAGCATGGTTTTGGAATTCATGATTATCCATCAATATATAAAACGAAACTAGCATAGATCTATGATGTGAAGTTTGTAATTTTACTTTGATGGTGTTAATGATTATTAGTGTTAATATGATTCAAGTTTAATATTCATATTATTTAAGTTGCTATAGTAATCATGATTATCAATATTGTTCTATTTACTGTATGCTTAGATCTGGATCTGGAAAGTTTATATTTCCGCAAAAGTTAAATGTTTCTACTTTTAATGTTTGACCTACTGTATAATATGGAACAACTTATTGTATGTGAATACTTTTCAGAAAGTATACATATTGAAAACAATTGTTTCCTAGTTTGACATTAAATTCATGATTTGGAACTTGCAAGATAATTGTTTATATGTTAAATTCATGTATGGAATTTACTTGGATTGCTTGAAAGAACGGAAAATGTTTAAGCAAAAAAAATACAAAAGGAGGTGAACACCTGGTTCGATCCAGTTTCCCTCTTTTCTCTCTTGTTTTAGTTTTCGCTTCCGCGCTTAATTTCCTTGTTTCCTCTGGTCTGATGCATGCAGTCCCGTCCACAGGCGGCTGCTGCTTGCATAATAATGCATGAAACATTAATGTTTATCATTCTTCCATGAGTATATTTCTACGGCCTACCCAAAGAAGGCGCTAAACCTAACCTCTTATTATGACATGTGTTTTATTCTAATAAAAAAGCCTACATTTCTTTTATATCTGTAGTTGCAATGCCCTCAAAACTTAATTCGTACGCTACATCTATTGTCAGACTCAATAGAACCAACTACTCAGAATGGAAAGAGCAAGTTGAGTTTTCTTTGGGCGTACTTGAACTGGACATGGCTCTCCTTAAGGAAAAGCAAGCCCTACTTACTGACACAAGTACGCCTGAGGAAAACAAACTCCATGATGATTGAGAACAATCTAATAGGCTCATCATGATGTTTATGCGAATGGTGATTGATACCAATATCAAAACCTCCCTACCCAAAACTGAAAGCGCAAAAGAATATTGCAATCCATTGAAAATCGATTCAAGACCGCAGACAAATCCCTTGTTGGGAAACTTCTGACAGATCTTGTAACCATGAAGTTTGATGGTTCTCGCTCAATGAGCGCTCATGTAATCGAAATGATTAGCCTTGCTGCCAAACTTAAGAACTTGGGATTGATTGTGGATGATGCTTTTATCATCCAATTCATTCTCACTAGCTTACCTCCTCAGTATGAACCATTCAAAATTCATTACAACACTATTACGGAAAAGCAGAGTCTAAATGAATTGACTAACAAACTGGTTCAAGATGAGTTTAGGCAAGGCTCGGAAGGCATTAAAGTTGCTTATTTCACTCAAGGGATTGGAAAACAAGCTGGCAAAAAGAACAACTCACAGCATAAAAGAGAACCACCCAAATTTGATGACGCCACTCAACCATCCAAGAAGAAAAAGAAGAATGATGTCTGCAAATTCTACAAGAAACCTGGGCACTTCTAGGCAGATTGCATTAAGCGCAAAGCACGGTTCGAAAAGAAAGGTAACCCAATGGGTTTCGTAAGTCATTTTGAATCAAATCTTACTAATATACCTTCTTCTACTTGGTGGCTTAATACTGCTGCTAATGTTCATGTTTTGACTTCTATGCAGGGATTCATTACGATCCAAACAACAAACCCAAGTAAGAATTTCATTTTCATGGGGAATAAAGATAAAGCTCCAGTTGAAGCTATTGGAACTTTTCGTCTTATTTTAGATAGCGGTTATCAGTTAGATTTATGTCAAACTCTTTATGTTCCGTCTATTTCCCGTAATTTGATTTCTGTAAGTGTACTTGATAAATTTGGATGTTGGAAATGGAAATTTTTGTTTATTTAAAAATTCTAGTCTTATTGGTTTTGGAATATTAATTGATGGACTATATAAACTTCATCTTAAACAAAATGCTGAAATCCAACTCACCCTGCATGGAAAAGAAACTAAAGGAAAGTCATCCAAGAATGATTCTTACTTCTTGTGGCATAAAAAACTGGGTCATATATCCAGTGAAAGAATCAAGAGGTTAGTGAAAGATGGTGTCCTGCCGGACCTAGACTTCGCTAACATTATAACATGTGTTGATTGTATTAAAGGAAAAACAAAAAAAAACACAAAGAAAGGAGCCACAAGAAGTACACAACTTCTTGAAATAATACATACAGATATTTGTGGACCTTTTGGTGTTCCAACTTTTGGAGGAGAGAAATATTTCATCACTTTTAACGTTATTGCTATCTTTATCTGTTGCATGAAAAATCTCAGTCGGTGGATGCTGTACAAGTGTTCATTACTGAAGTCGAATGGCAATTAGAAAGAAAAGTGAAAATCATTAGGTCGGATAGGGGTGGTGAATTCAATGGAAGGTATGATAAAACGGGACAACATCCTGGACCTTTTGCTAGACTTCTTCAAAAACTTGGAATTGTTGCACAATACACAACCCTGAATCTCTGTGGCAGAATGGTGTAGCTGAAAAGCGAAATCGTACATATATGGAAATGGTTAGATCCATGATGAGTCATGAAAATTTACCTATATCATTATGGATGGATGCAATACGAACGCTGTCTACATCTTAAATAGAGTTCCAAGTAAGACCGTTCCAAAGACTCCTTTTGAACTTTGGAAAGGATGGAAACCTAGTTTAAGACATCTCTAAATTTGGTGTTGCCCAACAGAAGCTAGACTGTACAATTCAAACGAAAATAAATTGGATTTTAAGACAGTCAGTGGTTACTTTATAGATTACCTAGAAAAATCTAAAGGATATAGATTTTATTGTCCTAACAATAGTAATTGTTGAAACCGGTAATGCCAAATTCTATGAGAATGGTGAAATCAGTGGGAGTAAAAAACAACAAGAAATGGTCATTCATGAAATAAGGGTACCCATTATCTTACCCCCTATTTCGAAAGATATTGGGAATCATCCCATTGTTGAACCTGTTCACAATGGGAAAAACCCAATAAATGATCAACAACTCCATAATGAAATTATCACCAATCATAATGTCGATGAAGTACCACAGGAACTAGCATCAAGAAGATCTCAAAGAGAAAGAAGATCAGCTATTCCTGATGATTATATGCTTTATCTAATAGAATCTAAAGGAACTACAGACCCAATTTCTTATTCACAAGCCATTAAGGATGTTAATTCTACTAAATGGATTGATGCCATGAAAGATGAGATGAAATCTATGTATAATAATCAAGTTTGGGAAATCGTTCAATTGCCGCAAGGACATAAAGCAGTCGGTTGTAAGTGGGTCTTCAAGACCAAACGTGACTACAATGGTAAAATTGAACGATATAAAGCCAGACTTGTTTTCAAAGGTTTTAATCAAAAAGAAGGCATTGACTATAATGAAACTTTTGCTCTTGTTTCCAGGAAAGATTCTCTTAGAATTATCATGGCATTAGTAGCTCATTGTGATCTCGAGTTACATCAAATGGATGTGAAAACAGCCTTTCTAAATGGAGACTTGGAAGAAGAAGTCTACATGCATCAACCTGAAGGCTTCATAATTGAAGGACATGAAGACATGGTCTACAAACTTAAGAAATCAATATATGGACTGAAACAAGCTCCTAGACAATGGTATCTAAAGTTTCATGAAATCATTACCGCTTTCGATTTCACAGAAAACATAGTTGACCCTTGTATATACCTCAAGTTCAATGGAAGCAAGTTCATATTTTTGATTCTGTATGTTGATGACATATTATTAGCTAGCGACCTTGGTTTATTACGTGAAACTAAGGATTATCTCTCAACGAACTTTGAAATGAAGGATATGGGTGAGGCTTCCTATGTGATAGGAATAGAAATATTCTGTGATAGATCACAAGGAATTTTGGGATTGTCTCAAAAAGCATATATTGACAAAATTCTTGAGAGACTTGGCATGGAAAATTGTTCCTCTAGTCCTGTCCTACTACAGAAAGGAGACAAACTTTTCCTTGAGCAGTGCCCAAAGACTCCTATGGAACGAGAAGAAATGACCAAATATCCTTATGCATCTCTTGTAGGGAGTTTGATGTATTCACAGGTCTGTACGAGATGTGATATCAGTCATGCAGTTGGTATGCTGGGTAGATTTCAAAGTAACCCAGGAATCGCTCATTGGAAAGCTGCAAAGAAGGTACTGAGATACCTAAAGGGAACAAGGAATTACATGCTCACCTATAGAAAATCAAGTTACCTACAGGTAACTGGTTATTCTGATTAAGACCTTATTGGATGTTCTGACACTAGGATCTGCACTCTTGGCTATGTGTACCTCTTATGTGGAGGTGCAATATCATGGAGAGGCTAGAAATCTGAGATGCTTTTCGGAACTGCCATGATGGCTAAATACATAGCATGCTATTAGGCTTTAATTCAGGGAACATGGCTGCGTAATTTTGTCTCACAATTTGGCACTTTGAGTTTTATCTCTAAGCCACTAACTGTCTACTGCAACAATGAAGGTGCAACCTTTTTCTCCAAGCATGATAGGATAACCAAAGGCTCCAAACACATGGACCTGAAATACCTACTACTGAAGCAAGATGTTAAACTAATGAAAATTGTTGTTGAATTGATAAGTACAGACTTATAAGTGGCAGACATATTCACGAAACGACTACCTCCAAAGACCTTTCAGAGACATACTGATAGCATGGGTCTTGCAGATAGTTCGTAATTATCCTCTTATCATGCCATTTATTTTGTACTTAGCTAGACATAACAATTATTGAGATCTTAATAATTTGGACATCTTTTATTTCTGTTTTATAATGTGTACACATTTATATTTAGATAAATGATAACAAAAACAGTCTTTTGCTTCAAGACATTATGTGACCATTAAGTTATGCTCATATACGGTCTAGTTATGAGTTGTCAATGTCATAGTACATGGAAGTAAGCATGTCGCAAAATAACATGTACACGTCATGACTTCCATTGACCACTAGATTAGCCAAGACACTTATGATAACTGACTAAAGAAAAGTTTAGCATATCATGCGCGCCTTATGACCTTAATACGAAAACATTAATGGATTTTACTATTGACCAAGTGGGAGACTGTAAGGAAATTTGACCGTTTTGTAAGAAAATTAATACGAAAACATTAATGGATTTTCCTTCCTTATTTTTAAGGAAATTTGACCGTTTCCTTCCTCAAACGTTTCCTTCCTCATTTTGTGGTCAATAGAATCTAAAGGGTTTTCATATTAATATGCTAATCAATAAAACGGTTATAAACTAGAGCGTTAATTTCTCTCATCTTGATCTTGATGGACGATCAAGACTAAGTCTACAAATCTGGAAATTTGGTCCTCTCTCTACCTATAAATATTAACCTTTACCCATCACGAAGTATATAAAAAAAACACATAAAGGAAGATATAGGAAAAGAGAGAGAAACCATTTCCTTTATCCATTGAAACAGCTTTCGACAACAACCATTTCTGATTCATATACGTGATGTCTGGAGGTATGTTTTATTGATTCATTACATATGTGATAATCATGTAATTCTAGATCTTAGGGTTTATGATATTCGTAAGATATAAATTACACCAGTCTCTGTGAACCAACAAATAATAGTTACAAAACTGGCCAAGATTTGATTGTTGGTTATTTAACTATAAAATAAACAAACAATCCAACCAGAGATTTAACTCCATACAGAAACCAATCACAGTTAAGCACATAAGCAACCACTAAAGCTCTTTAGTTAATCCTTTCATTAACTAAATTCTTCTTTCAAATATTTTATTAAAATACCTTTTACAAAAGGTATATTCACAAACCTTCTCTACTCTTTTTAAGACTTGAAAAATATTGATATGTTTATCTCAACTATATAGTATGCTCACAAAACATTTCACTTACAATATATAGAAAACTTTTCCACATACTTATATCATCCATAGAAGTATACTTACAAAATACTGCATTTCCAATACTTAGAAAATATACCCATATACTTATCTTAACAGTATAAGTATATTCACAAATTTTAAAAAGATTTTGTTTCCAAAACCATATTTAATTAGTTAAATGTCATTTAAAACATTGTTAACAATAAACCCAAAACACATTTGGTATAAGTAAATGGATCATACATAAAATAGACCAAAAATATGCTTACCACCACCTTTTAATTTCAAACTTGTACCATCCCTTGATTAACAATGTAGTCCGACAAGTTAGCATACAATCCTTGCCTCGACATATGTTCTTAACTCTCATAATAGGGACACGTTTCCCTACATCGGAGTCTGGCGTTAAGTATGAAAAGAATAACTTTCCATACAACCATAATTTAAAATGATCGTTTATAAAAATCAAATCTAATTCCTTTTACAAACTCCTTTTTACAAATCTCTTTTATATTTATAAAACCTGTTTTATAAATCTTTTTTTAGTTATAAAACTTTTTTTGATAAATCTGTTTGCTATTTATAGAACTTCTGTTATAAATCTCTTGATTTTAAATCTCATATACTTAATACAAATCTTCAGTTTTGAAAATCGAACTAAATACTTTCTATAAAATGATCATTCCATATATCACTGTAAATTAACACATGTGAATTATTTCCAATTTATCAAATGATATTAATTTATCTTTTATACAATATCAATTATAAATCTATTCTTTTATTTGTTAAATACCATTTATAAATCTATTCTTCATATACAACCCTTTACATAAGGCGTTTCACAAATATTTATTCCAAATATTCCTCTCTTCTTTTAAAACTGAATCACTAAATTATTAAAGATAAATTCCCCTTTCTTTAAAATAAACAAATGTTATTATATTAACTTTTCTGTAAATAAATACTTCCCAAAATACTTTTATGATATTTCCAAAATGGTTGGAAAAAATAGAGGAGTTCAAAAACCATTTCTAATAAAACACTACAGAAAATTCCATAATTCACATTTGAAAATCAATCTCCGAATCAAAACCAATTTCAAATCAAACATCAAATAATAGTATTTCTAAAATACTATAATAAGGCTTAGAGCTATCGTAGCAACTAATGAGTGCTGCTACTACCTTTATCGCCAAAAAGATTTAATTTTTAACATATAACAATTTCATATCCAATATGGCCAACTACCAAACTTTTTGCATTCAACAATTTATACAACAAATATATAACTGAAATTCAAAATCAACAATGATGAGGAAACTTGATTCCTCTGCAAAAGTCCTTATATTTCATTTTAAATGTCGTTCACTTTTCAAAGTGGGAATTCAACTAAACCAAACCAACAAATAATTCAAAAACAAGAACAATAATTTATATCTAACATATAACACACGGTATTAATCCAAATGTGAGATAACTCACCATAATTCCAGTTGATGCTTAAGCATTCTAGTTCGATTTTAAATCGAATAGCATTCGATTTTGGCCCAAAATTCCGCTAGTTCCAAACTCGAAGAAATTAATTTCTGTGCATATATAATACTTCTATAAGAAAAATGTAAAAGACCGCGTCTCGATTAGACCTCATATGAAGAAATTATTGCTTTTATAAGTTTTGAGATAAATTAAATTAATTAATTACACCAATTACTTCATTAATTTAATTACCCACTCTAACCTTTCTTCTTTCCCTCTCTCATCACTGTGCACCTGTGCACGTGTACACTCGTACACCCATCAGCCGATCCTTCCACCCACAATGACTCCTCCATTTCTTGATGAAATCCCTCTGTCGATTGCAACACGCTTCCCTTCGAGAGCTTTCCATAATGCACATGACCACTTAAGCTCGACAACCCTAATCAAAAAGCAACTTCGACATCTTACTTTCGACCGTATCAGGTCACGACTTCCTAAACACAACCACACTCGATAAAACTTCACCAATCGATGTTGTTCCATATAAGAAATCAAAGCTCTCCTCTTCGCCTACCATTGCCTCAAAACTTTGACCAGCGCAAACCATATCTCATGACAAAACAACTGGTCATCCCCAATCACCACCATTCACGACAACGAGACCATGGATTTGTAGCCCTTCTCGTCGTAAGTATGACAAATCCGGTGCTGTGATTTATTGTTGAGTGAATCATTTGATTTTATTTCTTAAAAGAGGAAGCTTTGATTTTCTTTTATAGGAAAATGAAAAAAGGAAAAAGAGAAGAGGGAAGATGAAAAGTAAAGAGGAAAAGTAATAAATAAAGAAACGTAAAAGAGTGGAGATTTGTTTATTTTACAATTTCCAATGCTTCGCTACACAGATCCCGTTCGCATATGAACCGTGAACGATAGAAATAAAAGTATGATTGCACATAATAATGCAATATGATCCCATAACAGCAATAAGATACACTGGTTATCTTATTCTATGAAATTTCAAAAATACAAACGCTTTCCGCAAAATACGTCAAATGACAATTTAAATATCTTCCAAATTAAAAATTACAGAAAAGTCATATAAATTCATTTAGAAATACATCATCAAAAATCAAGTTGATTTATTAAAAATGATTTTCATATTATTTATCACATTCGAATCAAATTTGAATATGTAAATAAATTAAATATCCCCATTCGAAACATTAAAAATCGTGGGTTGTAACATTCTTCCCCTTAAAAGAAATTCATCCTCGAAACTGCCAAAGGAAGAAAAATGTCTTCACACCTTTTGGTTTTTAAAATCAATTATGTTACGGAAAATTTCGACAATACCTCCTTTGCATGGCTTGATCTGGAAAAACTACTACTCATCATGGCTAGTACAAGTCAGCAAAAGAAAACAAAAGCTTTAAAGTGGCCTCCCATAATAGGGGCATAAAATCATTAACAATGGTATATTCTTATGATTTACTTTAAAGAGTGTGTATGACACATAGAAAACACACCTGCTAAGCAATAAACACATACCAATTTGCGAAAAAAGTAGTTCTACTCATGAAACCAAAAGCAACAGGCAAGCCTTTGCTTTCATGTACCTAATCATATACTCAAGAAAGGGGATCAAATAAAATTGCAATGTTAACTATAGATTAAACATGTTAAATCATAGTAGCAGTAACCTCATATAAGCAGACATATAACTTCCATTTCTAAAGAAAGAAGCACATAACTACATTATAGTCCGTACGATGTACATAAGTCATTCGTACGTAATATCAAATCCTACCACTCACTTTATCACACAAAATTTATTTTCAAACTAGTCTCACCCAATCGACTTCCCTAGTACGGACTCCGATTAGGTTCTTGATTAGAGACCTCCGTTCTCCTTACATAGCCATATACTACAACAAAAAACTTCAGAATCATATCAAGAATCCATATCGATTGTTCGTCGTCAAGAATCGAGTGAAAAATCCTTATTCGAATCGGTGTAAAACACCAAGAAATCATGTACTCGAATCTGGGTCAAGAAAAGTTATGCGAATAAAATGATCTACGTGCACTTGCGTATTTATTCCATTGGTTTCTTAACTACGCTGGTTTTTTTTTTTTTGTTTACATTTATTTACACTAATAGTTTTTCATTTAATACTAAAATCACTTATTAACCATTTCATAATGCTTTTCTTAAATTCATTAACATCTTATAAAACGCAATTTATGTTTATCAACACTTTAAAACATAAGTTCATAATTGTATAATATTCTACTACATCCTAAGAGCATATATACAATAGCATATTTTTTTAATTAATGTGCACGTAAATGTGCATATTTTACCACCATGTTTAATCTATTTAAATTAAGTAAACGATTATATTGGGTATTTTAAATTATTTAAACCAAAAATTCAAATTATTTCAAATCGTCACATAATCATCTTCATCCAAGGGTAAAATGGTCATTTTTGTGCATATATTAATTTTCTAAAATTTAGTTGAAAACTTCTATGTCGTTTTGTAGGAATTTAAATTCAAATGCAAGTGGCTTCATGAAGATATGCATGCACAAAAGGAAACAAAGCAAATGAAGATGAGAATAATTCAAACTCGTGAACATGGAGGACCCCACCAACACACTTACCTTGATTTCCAATTAGGAGTTAATGCACATGCTAAAAGACCATTAAAGCTTCATGTACATTTAAGTGGGGGATTAAGACATGCTAATGATTACTTGGTGGTCACACTACCTCAACGGCAATTTGAGCATCTTCCAAAAATATGAATTTGGGTTTCTAACTTGTATAAATACCCCTTATGTTTCATGAAACCTTCTTCCTTAGTCTATTTTAGTTTAGTTTAGGCTCAAAATAATAAATAAAAAAGCCCTCTTTCTCTTTTCATGGCTACTTAGTCGTTTTCATTTCATGTATTTTTTTCTTTTTTTATGTAATGTTAATTAGTGTACTTAAATGCTCTCTTTCTTTCATGCTAGCAGTGTAGATTTTATTTTATGCAATTAGATTAGTTTTTCTTTTCGTTTTGCTCTCCTTTTCTTCTTGTTTATTTCATGTTGCAAGTTGCATTTGTTGATTTGATAACAAATATGAGAGCTTAATCCCTTCAACTTAGGGGCAATGAAGCTCTCTGGTATGTGGACGCAACATTTTGATATTATGCTCTCCTTTTGTGCTTCATGGAAAAATGATGTTTATGTAATTTTGTGTTTAGTATTGAGTTTGATAGCTTATATTATTCAAAACAAATAAGTTATGCTTAGTCATATGAATCACAAATTGCCTCTTCATCTATGTATGATTATGGCAAAAAGTGATTGTTTAAATCAAAATTTGCTGGCATATATTTCTAAACAATAGTTAATAGGCCACACACTTAAAATAGATTTTCATTTTCAATTTTGTTGTCATTTTTATGAGAATCAAAAGTGGTTTAAAGGTTGTGTTATAGTTTGATAGCTTATGTTGAGCTAATTAATAGCACAAATGAACCATACTTATAATAAACACATCATTTAAATTTACTAATGACCAAAAAAGAGAGATCATAATTTCATATGTGTTGAACTATGTGATTTAGAGAGTTGATTTATCTCTAAATTGTTTTTCTACTCTCATATTTTTATCATTTTCTTTTTGTCATTTTTCTTACATTTTCTAGTTAATCACCTTCAACTTTGTTTAAATCGATTGAATAGATTTTTAAAAATCTAATAATTCCCTGAGTATGGACCCGTACTCGCATACGTGCTACAATCATACGTCATGCGCTTGCGGTATAAATTTTATTATAAATTTTTCGACGGTTTTCTAAACAGATATAATTTCCGTCGTTAAAAAGGTTTTTGGCGCCGTTGCCCGGGAGTTGGTTCGATTTGTATTTTATGTTCTTCGAATTGTTTTCTTTTTATTTTATTGTGTGTTTGTTTTCTGTGTGTATTGCCTTAAAAAAAAATTGTGTGTATTTGTCGCTTGCATTTGTTTGTGTACTTGTTTGCATTTGTTGCTTTTTTATTTGCATTTGCATGCTAAAATAAAAAAATAAAAAAGCAAACAAATTTTTCTTTTAAAACAAATATCATTCACTTCACCATTCTTTGTTTACATTTTTATTTACATTTTACTGTTCTCTGTTTACCCCAGTACAAACATCAGCAATTTGCATTTCTTCTTTGTCTACATCTTCAGTGACTTGCATTTCAAATTTGCCTAGTGCATATCATTCTACTACATTGTTCACATTACTCCAGCACCTTGTTCCCTGCCTGTTCTACACCCACTTTGCAATATATCATCATTCTTTCTTACACTGTTCACATTTCTTGCATTTACAATTGTCCTGGGCACTGTGCACATTTCTTGCTTCTGCCAATTTCTTGCCAATTACTCATCTTACCAATTTCTTGCATCTGCCACTCTTCTTACCAATTTCTTGCATCCCCATTACCCCGTTCTATACATACATCCACTTACAATCACACTTCTATCATCCATACAAAACATCAAATATTCTGCCACTACCACCTCATCAAATATTAGCAGCCCTATCCACTACAACTTCTTCTGCCAAGCAACAACTTCCACTTGACAGCATCATTCACATCACTTACTTTACAATTTCAACAAAACACCCAAACCATCTCCGCCATCCTCTGACTGTTGAACCACTTTAATTCTTCCCATGTCAACATACATACCTAACAACTACAGTCAACAACACTTCTGCCTAATCAAACTGCACTTCTTCACATAACAACCCAAACTGTACCCCAATTCATAAATCCACAACTTCAAAGTTCAAACTGCTTGCCTACCACTACCATTCATGCCTCTCTACCATTCCCTAAAACTTGATTCACTTCCACGATACCCTGTGCATCTACCAATTAGTATTTCTTGCCTCTGCTGCAAACATTTGCTACACTACTTGCAACCCAAAACTACAACACAAAAATGTGCCTTTCAACCTGCAACTGACAGCCTTTCCAACATAGGCAACAACTACCCTGTGCCATAAATCTCACTTGCTCACAAACAGACACTCTCCACCACAGTATTCCACCACAACTTACTCACCTCATCAAAATCTCCTCATTCAAATATCAACTTCTACATCAGCCACTTCAGTTTCCCTTCACTACCGTGAACTTCCACCTCCTCGGTCAAACTGCTGCAACCATTCAACCTCTTCATCCCACTGTCTTGACTAGCTACTACTGCCTGCAATATCACAAAGCAACCACCCTACAACCAAACATTCATCACTGATCATACCATCTCCAGTTTAATCTCCTACATTCTTCCTTCACATTCACAACTACCACTTCTCATTACATCTGCCACTGCCTCTCAAAACATTGACCAAACATACACTAGCTACATTGACAAACAAAACCAATCTCTGACCTAACAAAGATGAGACTCCACTCGCTTTTTCAAAATACACTCATCTCCACCTTGCATGCCTGACCAAACACACCTCATTCAAATCTGCCTTCATCAATCAAACAAGTGCCAAAAAAAAAGACTGCTTTACAATACCATTTCAAACTTGCATCTGACAGTCCTTCCAAACTCCTCCACATACTTGCTGTCAACTGCACTCCTCTGGCAACAATTCCAAACCTACTGCAAAACAGTAGCCGCCACTTCAAAGCTACATCAGACAACCCTCCACTTCTTCCTATACAAACTTCAGTCAATCCGCATATCAACACAACACCACCTTACATCTGCTGCATCTCCACCGGTAAATAACTACAAGCCTCTGCCATTCCCACTGCTAATAACTATATTCACAATTACTTCCCCATGGACCACCTCCAGTACCACTTCAGTCACCATCATTTCTAACATCCATTCCTATACCACTCCGATACCACTGCTATCTCTCCACACTGCTACACAGTTCAACCAACCACATCATTCACCGTCCACAATTCACACAATCTCTATTAAAACTGCTACGTCCACCATTACAATTGCCATACCAAACCAAACTCGCCTGCAATCGCCTCACCGCTACATCAAACCAACCCCAAAATCTAATTGACGCCAACCAACTGCCACAACACAAACAAATAATCTACTAAAGACTTGTCTCAACCACATACAACTGACAGACTTCAAACGACCACATACAACTTACAGACTTCGAACGACCACAAACATTGACAGACATCGAACAACCACAAACACTGACAGACTACCATAGCCAAGCTTCCTCTAACCTACAACGTTCATCAATCCATTTCCTATAATCACGCAACCAAACTGGAAGCAACAAATCGCCTTCCTCCTCCAGGAACTACTGCAGACCATCCCCACTTCCAAACAATCCATTGCAACTCACGAGCTCGAACAACCCCATAGTCCACCTCCGCTCCTCGCCAAACAAATAAATCCCCTGTCGAAGTCCATTCTAATCCCCTCGAACCCAAAACTCATTCGAATTGCACAACCCACTACCAATCGAATACCGCATCCTCGCTGACCACCACCGCAACTCGTGAACCAAGCGAGCGCATCCACCACCCAAACCCTATTCACTCAAACTCGAACGGGAGTGAAATCGAGTTTCGATTTGATCTTGAAAAGAAAAAAAGAGGAGATTTGCAGCTCAAATTAATGAAGGGAGAAGTTGATTCTATAGTTAAATTTAAAAGTCGCGGTTTTGATTTGGGTCGGACCCATGTGTAGTTAATAAAAAAATATTTGGTTAAGTATTTATTTATTTGAAAAAAAACAACTTTCGCCTTGTTTAAAGGGGTTTTTAGGCTCAAGGAAAAAGTTACAGAAAAATTTAGTTTCAAGGACAAGAAGTTTGTTTTTTAGCCTGAAAGACACTTTTTAGTGTAAATCACACAATGATAGTTGTAACTATCATTTTCAGTTTACACTAAAAAGTGTCCTTCAAACTAAAAACCAAACTTGTTGTCCCTGAGACTAATTTTTTTTGCAACTTCTTCCTTGTGCCTATTTACCTGTTGTTTTAAATTGTCCTTTTTCATTTTTTTAAGAAAAATATGTGATCCTCTACGATTACAGGAGAGCACACATGCAAATATGTATATAACACGAATACATGGTGCTGCCAACATGTCTGGCAGGTAACAAAAACCAAAAACGCATGCAACAAATCTTAGCTACTCCTAAGATGAGTTCCGGCAAGGCCACCACCCATCACACCCCAATATCGAGCTCCGACGTGGCCATCGTCCGATATTAAGGTGTTAGAAACTCCAATATCGAGCTCCGACGTAGTCACCGTCCGATATTAAAGTGTTAGAAGTACCTAGGAAACTAGAGGAAAAACAAAAGCTACAAGACAAAGACCCAGACTAGAGAGGAAACTCCAACCAACTGAATGGAAGAGGTGGATAAGCAGCTGCACTGAAGTGGATCTGCTGAAAAGAGAAACCACTCTGAAGTCTATGATCAATAGAAAGGGGGTACCAAACTGAAGAATGTATCCTCCAGGATGTGGATACTCTGCTCTGGTGAGTAAGCATCTGCACTGAAGTGGATCTGCTGAAAAGAGAAACCGCTATTAAGCCTCTGAACAGTAGAAAAGGGTACCAAACTGAGGAATATATCTTCCTGGATGAAAATACCCTGCTTTGGTAACCTCTCTACCCTTTGATGTTCAGCAATTTGAAGAAAGGAAACCTGCTTAATGAACATGATATTCTATCACCCATACTTGTAACTGGAAGATGACAAAAGAAAAAATTAGAACTATACATATATATGTATATATTTACATAATAAATATACATATATATATATATATATATTTAAAAGGAAGGATTTAAAAACCTAAATAAGACCAACTGGACAATAACAGAACAAATGAAATACCTAGAAACCAATATCAAACAAAGACTAGAACAAATTACTAAGATGGATCTATCTTATCAATCTTTAATCATAATTAAGTTATAATTAGAAGTGACATCATCGTCTAAATTAGAGAAAATATTAATAATACTATTATTGATGTTAAAGAAATTGTTGTTGAGTTTAAAAAAATTGATATTATGATTAACTTTATTAAGGTACATTTTGAAAAGGATATTTTTAGCTAATTTATATTTGCGGTTAGAGATCCAATTAAAACAAAATGAAGAAATTGTAAAAATAAATTTGTTTAAATGACAATTATTGTTATTGAAATTCTTTGATTTCTTTCAAACCATATAAACCAACTAATAATAATGAATAAAGTGTCTAATAAAAATCTAATATTCTTTTTAAACTTGAATCTATAATTATTTCAATAGAATTCACAATCCGAAATCTTAGTTGTTATATTAAAGTTAAAAATTTTAAGAGTATTAATTAGAATGTAATTAGAATCCATACAATTAAAGTAAAATGATTAATGTCCTTAAGATACACATTACAGTAATAACATTTTTTATAATTTTGAATATTTTTTCTCTTTAAAAATTCAATTGTATTAAGTTCTCCATAAAGAATTAACCACATATGAATTTTAGATTTGGAAGGAGCATTAGATTTCCACACATATTTAAATGGGTTATTTATTGTACCCGAAAAGTTAGTGAATCTGTAAAAAGAATTAGAAGTATATTTCTTACTCTTATCTCATTCCCAACTAATAGAATCATTATCGTTATCAATATTATAGAGATTTAATCTGGCGTAAAGCAAAGAAAGTTGTCTAAGAGTTGAATCAACTAAAATTCCGTTAAAATTGAAATTCCAAGGAGGATCATTATCAGGAGAATAAACTTCATTGATTAAAGCATATTTAAAGTTACAAATTTCATACAGATCCTTAAATACAGTCTTAAAAGGCAATATCGAAATCTAATGGTCATGCCAAAATGAAGTACGATTACTAGAATGAACAATTGTGTTTAATCCTAAGTTAAAAATCTCATTACATTTTAAAATGTTTTCCAAAAATTAGATATGTTATGAGTGACAGGAGAATCAATTTGATATAAATTGCTATTTTCATAATAGTAATATTTAGAAATGATCTCTTTCCAAATAACGTTATCATTAAAAAATTTAAATTTCCAAAGTCATTTACCTAACAGAGACAAATTCATATTACGTAAATTAATAACACCTAAACCACCTTCCTCTTTGGCCTTACAGACGATGTCCCAATTTACTAGACATTTAGTATTATTATTAGAGTTTTCGCCGCCCCATAAGAAATCCCTTCTAATCTTATCGATTTTATCAATAACCTAATCCGGGAACAAATGTAAGGACATCCAATACATCGGAAGAGCTGGTAAAACTGAATTTATTAAGACTAGTCTACCTGCTCTTGATAGGAATCTCCCATTCCAGTTAGAAATCTTATTTTCAATTTTATCAATGATAATAAACCAATCGTCATGTTTAAGTTTGGTGGGTCTAATCACAAAACCAAGGTAATCAAAAGGAAAGTTCATAATTTTGCAATTAAGAGTATTAGCAACTAAGTTTACAACTTTATCAAAATCATTTAAAACTAACACGGAACTTTTGTCAAATTAATTTTAAGACCTGATAAAAGTTCAAAACTGTAAAGGATAAACTTAAGGGTAATGATGTGACTAGGAAGATGAGAAGAAAAAAGTAAAGTATCATCCGCAAATTGAAGAACCGATAAACCATTACGCGAAATTTCATTGCCTACACTACCAAGAGAACCATTATCCACTGTTCTTTTAATAATTTTAGCAAAAACATCAGCAGCTACGTTAAACAATAAAGATGATAAGGCATCCACTGTCCTTTTTCATTTGTTTTCACTTGTTTTAGTTTAACTTGCTTTAGCTTTCATTTATTTTATTTTCATTTGTTTTGTTTTTCACTTGTTTTGTTTTCTTCTTTGATAAACATATATAAAAAACAAAGAAAAATTGTATATATCTTGTTTCTAAATTTTAGGTTGCCAAAGCAGAATTGCAGAAGGAGCAAAAATGCTTGCTAAAATAAATAGCTTGCTTTGCTGAGCTGCCAAAAAAATAACTGCTTACTGATTTATAATTTTCTTTTTATTTGCTTTGCATTGTATATATCTATTGTGTTTGTTTGTCTTGCATTGTTGTTTACTTGCATTTGAAAAATATATTCAGAAAACCAAAAAAACCAAATCCATTCGTAGTTGCATGTTAATACACGTTTAATTTCTGCTTTGCACTTCATTCTAGAATTTAGTTTGGTAATAATGGTTAGACATCGATAACACTTAATCGTATATTGACAATTTGTCTTCTTTGAACAATTTAATTTCTTGGTGTCTAGGATACGGTGGACTAATAGCCGTTTATAAATATTACGATAGTTTGTAAATATTATAGTGGTTGTTCCTCTGAAGGTACTTAAACCTTCGGCTACATTGCTACAGTGATTTGTGGTGCACCAATAAATCATGCCCATTACCTGGCCGAGAACTATCTTGTTGATTTAAGATAGAGTGTGATTGTACAATTTTGGGTTAACTTAGGATAAATCTTTGTAATAACCCCTACATTAATTTAGTTGCATTAGTTCTTGCACATTAAAAAAAAAAATTAAAATCCAAAACTAAAAAAATTGTATATATTCCCTTTCCTTTCCCTTTGAAATTTTTAACTCCTTTTCCTTTGAAATCTCAAAAATCCAAAAAAATTTGGAAAAACCAAAATCCAAAAAAATATTATAAAACCTTTTCAAAAACAAAGAAAAAAATTTTAAAAAACAAAAAACAAAACAAAAATCAATTTCCCTTATGAAAATTAAATTTTATTTGTAAGTATTTTTCCTTTAAAAAAACATTCTTGAAAATGTCCGAGTTTCTCCACTTACGTGAATTTTACAATAGTTGTGAAAATCAATATAATCTATAGACTTCATTCCAAATTCTTATGGATATTGTAACGACAACTATTCTATAATAATTGAATTTCGAACAACAATGTTTTCAAAACGATGACCAACCCTCGACTCTTGAAAAAACATTTCGTCTTTACTTGAAATCTCTACACAATAAAATCAAATGATAAATGATTTGAGTAACTCTTATTTGTGTGATAACGCAAATCAAAGTTTTCAAAATAATCAAAATTTGAATTCACTTCAAAATACAAACAATTTCAAATATAACCTGTGCTAATTCAATTTTGAACTCCAAAATGAATTTCAAAATCAAAACGAAAATGTCATCCACTTTTCAAATAATTTTGGCAATGGTAATAGTCTGGACTATGATACGAGTGAAATTTTTTGTTCTCAACAAATTCAAAGTGAAAATTTTCAAGTTAATAATTAAAATTTTGATTTTGTTGAACAAATGAATGAAATTTACGATGATCACATGGATTTGTTGATTGAGACATACAAAAAATTACATGAACAGCAAAATCATATCCCACCATGTGATGAGTCAAATAGTAATCCATCTTTTACCACAATTGACGATTTTCAAACTACAACTTTTGAAACCAAAAATGATGATCTTAACGAAGTTATTGAAAATTTGGTAATTGAGTTGGATTTCAATTCTTTTGAGGGTATCAGATTCGATTTAGAATTCGATCTTCCTTTCTTCGATTTCGAAAATTTGAAGACAACAACTTTGGATTTTAGAGTTGACACATGTAATAAAGTTGTTGACAATCCAACAAAGGAAGACAAATTTAATTAAAGCGATATTTTTGGACTTTTGGATGATGAGTTATCAAAATTCTAATGGGGAAGCGTTACATCACCATTTTGCTTTTGAAATCAATAACTTAGAAAAAGTTTTCAATAAAGAGCGTGAATTTCAATTTGGTGAAAACAAACTTGAACTTCAACCAATTGTTTTATAAATTTTAGGTTGACAAAGAAGAATTACAGAAGGAGCAGAAGTGTTTGCTAAAATAAATTGCTTGCTTTGCTGAGCTTGCCAAAAAAGTAACTGCTTGCTAATTTATAATTTTCTTTTTATTTGCTTTGCATTGTATATATCTATTGTGTTTTTTTGTCTTGCATTGTTGTTTACTTGCATTTGGAAAAAAAATTAGAAAACCAAAACATAAAACAAAATCCATTCTTAGTTGCATTGTTAATACACGTTTAATTTCTGCTTTGTATTTCATTCTAGAATTTTGTTTAGCAATAACGGTAAGACATCGATAACACTTAATTGTATATTGAAAATTTGCCTTTTTTGAACAATTTAATTTCTTGGTGTCTAGGCTACGGTGAAGTAATAACCATCTATAAATATTACGGTGATTCGTAAATATTATAGTGGTTGTTCCTATGAAGGTACTTAAACCTTCAGTTGCATTGCTACAGTGATTCATGGTGCACCGAAAAATCATGCCCATTAACTGGTCGAGAACTATCTTGTTGATTTAAGACATAGCGTGATTGTATAATTTTGGGTTAACTTAGGATAAATCATTTGTAATTAACTCCTACATTAATTTAGTTGCATTAGTTCATGCATATTTTAAAAAATAAGTTAAAATCCAAAACTAAAAAAAATGTATATATTCCCTTTCCTTTCCCTTTGAAATTTTTAAATCCTTTTCCTTTATAATTAAAAAAAATCCAAAAAAATTTAGAAAAACCAAAATCCAAAAAAGTAATATAAAACCTTTTCAAAAACAAAGAGAAAAAACTTAAAAAAAAAAATTACCTTTTGAAAAATAATTTTATTTGTAAGTACTTTTCCTTTATAAAAAAACATTCCAAAATGTTTGAGTTTCCCCACTTAAGTGAATTTTACAATAGTTGTGAAAATCGGTATAATCAATATGAGTTCACTCCAAATTCGTATGGATATTGTAACGACAACTATTCTATAAACAATTTGAATTTTGAACAACAAAGTTTTCAAAACGATGACCAACCCTTGACTCTAGAAAATAACATTTCTTCTTTACTTGAAATCTCTACACAACAAAATCAAGTGATAAATGGTTTGAGTAACTCTTATTTGTGTGATAACTCAAGTCAAAGTTTTCAAAATAATCAAAATTTGAATTCACTTCAAAATACAAACGATTTTGAGTATAACTTATACCAATTAAATTTTGAACTCCAAAATGAATTTCAAAATCAAAACGAAAATGTGATCCACTTTTCAAATAATTTTGGCAATGGTAATAGTTTGGACTATGGTACGAGTGAAAATTTTTGTTCTCAACAAATTCAAAGTGAAAAATTTCAAGTTAATAATTATAAATTTGATTTTGGTGAACAAATGAATGAAATTTACGATGATCACATGGCTTTGTTGATTGAAACATACAAAAAATTATATGAAGAACAAAATCAAATCCCGCCATGTGATGAGTGAAATAGTAATCCATCTTTTACCACAACTGACGATTTTTAAACAACAACTTTTGAAATTAAAAATGATGATCTTAACGAAGTTGTTGAAAATTTGGTAATTGAGTTGGATTTCACTTCTTTTGAGGGTGTCAGATTCGATTTAGAACTCGATCTTCCTTTCTTCGATTTTGGAAATTTGAATATAACAACTTTGGATTTTGGACTTGACAAATGTAATAAAGTTGTTGATAATCCAACAAAGGAAGACGAATTTAATGAATGCGAATTTTTTAGACTTTTGGATGATGAGTTATCAAATTATAATGGGGAAGCGTTACATCACCATTTTACCATTTTGCTTTTGAAATCAATAATTTTGAAAAAGTTTTCAATGAAGAGCTTGAATTTCAATTTGGTGAAAATAAACTTGAACTTCAACCAATTGTTTTATCGACCCTAAAAATCATCAAAAATAAAACAACTCGTACGATTTTTAACAAAATGACATTCATTTTTCAAATCAACGTTCAACTTCGAAATCTTGTATGGTTTGGTTTTTTGCACTTGAGCTGTGTCTCGCATACTTGACGAGACAAATGAATCGGTCGTTGGAAGATCGTTTCGTTTAATCTTTGACGATTTATTTTATGATATCCTGTAAATACAGTTCATTTTCATGTAAATTTAGGTCATCTTTTTATTTTTGTTTTATTTTTCTTCTTCCACTTGGGTTGACTGTGGGGACACAGTCAAAATCAAGCGTGAGGGGGAGACTCATCATCATTTTTGATTTTTCATGGTTTATTTTTAATTTTTCTTTCCAAAATTTTAAAAAAAATCTCAAAAAAAAATTGAACATTTTTTATTTATTTTTAAAGAAACACTATAGGATAAATATATGGTTTTGGTTAAATTTTCGAAAATTTATTTGTCTTAACAAAAATAAAAATGAAATTTGATTATAAATAATAATAGTTTAACTAGTATATAGGAAGATTCATACGTGTTAATTGTGAAATTCATCCTAATTGAAAATCTTTGTTTTAAAAAGTGGTTGATTTAAAGTAAAGATATAATATTTTTTGTCTTCTAAGTTAAATGGTGCTAAGATGATAGTGCGAAACTCTCTCTTCTGAAAGTAAACAAAAACAAAAAAACAAAAAATATTTCTTGTATATATGTATTTTTTTTAATAAACACCTAGAGTCATGTGTTCACACTCGTATGTTCACTCGCCATGCGTTGTACCCTTCTCACGTAAGCCAGAAAGGCGGTGCACGATCGATATATCTAGTCGTCTATCTGAGTTAGGTGTATATATATATAAATTCTTTTTAATAATGCCTACGATCGATAGGTATTCACATTCGTGTGTTCACTCGCCACATTTTGTATTCCCCTCACATAAGCCCAAAAGGCAGTGCATAGGTAATATATCCGGCCTCGGTTTTCTGAGTTAAACTATATAAATATTGTTAATATCAATAAAATTTTCAAAAGAAAAAATGGAGAGAGTAAGCAAATGAAATCCAAGCACCATTTTAACTTATTTGATTTGACTTGTTATTGAAAAGAAATGAAAATACCACTTTGATAATTTTGATAATCAACTAAGGATTTATTTCACAGTTACACTTTGTTATCAACCAAAACAATGAGTTAAACTATTGTCTATTTGTTATGCTAACTTGATTTTTGTTGGAAATTATGACGAGCAAATGACTTAAATTTCAAGATAATGACCTAAACCTATATTTAACTTATTTGTGTTGGTTTAAAAGTAAATCCTTCATTTGTAAATATTTTCAAAAACTCGAATTCATCTCTTCGTAAATATATATTGCATTTAGCGAATATTTTCATCATACATTTGGATTTTGTGGGTAGTATCCGCTGAAAACCCTCACGAGACAACACTCGTCCTACCGGGGACACCCAAAGGTTTAACGGCTTGTTGCATAAGCTCAATGCAATGGTGCTCCCTATGAAAACAGATTTATCTTAGTTTTTCTTTATTCAAAGACAAATAAAAAGAAGTGTGGGGGTATTTGATGGGCACGTAAATGTGCATATTTTTACCACCATATTTAATCTATTTAAATTAAATAAATGATCATATTGGATATTTAAACTTGTTTAAACTAAAAATTCAAATTATTTCAAATCGTCACATATTCATCTTCATCCAAGGGCAAAATGATCATTTTTGTGCATATATTAATTTTCTAAAATTTAATTGAATTTTTTTTTTTGTAGGAATTTAAATTCAAATGCAAGTGGCTTCATGAAGATATGCATGCTCGAAAGGAAACAAAGCAAACCAAGATGAAAATAATTCAAACTCATGAACATGGATGACCCCACCTACCCACTTACCTTGATTTTCAATTAGAAGCTAATGCACATACTAAAAAGCCATTAAAGCTTCATGTACATTAAGTGAGGGATTAAGACATGCTAATGATTACTTGGTGGCCACACTACCTCAAGGGCAATTTGGGCATTCCCTAAAAATATGAATTAGGGTTTCTAACTTGTATAAATACCCCTTGTGTTTCATGTAACCTTCTTCTTTAGTCTCTTTTAGTTTACTTTAGGCTCAAAATAAAAAGACAAGCTCTCTTTCTCTTTTTATGGCTACCTAGCCATTTTCATTTCATGTACTTTTCCTTTTTTCTATGCAGTGTTAGTTAATGCTTTATTTTAGTTAAATGCTCTCTTTCTTTCGTGCTAATAGTGTAGATTTTATTTTATGCAATTAGATTAGTATTTCTTTTCGTTTTGCTCTCTTTTTCTTCTTGTTTATTCCATGTTGCAATTTGTTGATTTGATAACAAAGATGAGAGCCTAATTCCTTCAATTTAGGTGTAATGAAGCTCTCTAGTATGTAGATACAACATTTTGATGTTATGCTCTCCTTTTGTGCTTCCTGGAAAATGATGTTTATGTAATTTGTGTTTAGTAATTAGTTTGATAGCTTATGTAGTTCAAAACAAATAGGCTATGCTTAGTCATATGAATCACAAATTGTCTCTTCATCTATATATGATTATGGAAAGAAGTGAATGTTTAAATCAAAATTTGATGGCCTACATTTCTAAACAATAGTTAATAGGCCATGCTTAAAATAGATTTTCATTTTCAACTTTGTTGTCATTTTCATGAGAATTAAAAGTGATTTAAAGGTTGTGTTACAGTTTGATGGCTTAGTTTTAACTAACTAATAGCACAAATGAGCCATACTTATGATAGACACATCATTTAAATTCACTAATGACCAAAAAAAGAGATCAAAATTTCGTGTGTGTTGAACTATGTGATCTAGAGAGTGGATTTATCTCTAAACTATTTTTCTACTCTCATATTTTTATCATTTTCTTTTTGTCATTTTTCTTATATTTTATTGCTAATCACCTTCAACTTTGGTTAATTTGATTGAATAGATTTTTAAAAAATCTGGCAATTTGCTAAGGATTGACCTGTACTCGTATATGTGCTATAATCGTACGACATGCACTTGTGGTATAAATTTTTCGATGGCTCTCTAAACCGATAGAATTTTCGTCGTTAGACATTTACTTAACCAAGATGTTCAAATTTAATACTTAATTTAACTTACTATCTTTCCACTCTAGAGTTACATAACTCTACTTTTATATTTTCACTAACACTTAGCTTCAAGTTCTCAACTAATTTGAAAGTTCTCAGCTATTCAAAACCATCAAAAATTCCATTTCATTTCAACAAATGAAAACTGCCAAATAACATATCAAATGAGTACCCTAACCAAATTACCCTAATGCACAGGATACATGCATCTAGTTTTTAAGGAAAACTTTAGAACCAAATTCCAAGTTTTATTTCAAATCATATTGAAATAATAATATACATATCTCCTTTTGTATATTAAATCATACTTTTGGAATTTAAAGCAAAAGTTGTTTTATCAAAAAAAATATGAAGCAAAACTATTTCGTAGCATTCCCCACTTAGAAACTCGAAAACAAATGCCAATTATGCTATCGTCATCACCATAATTATTTTCTAAAGATAGGGGTAAGTTCAGCGGTTTCTATCTCTTTTAAAATATTCCTATTTATAAACACTTTCAAATAATTCTACTATTATTTTCTCAAAGTTTCAAAATAATTTTTCATAAACATAGAAATTTAATTTATCTAATTCTGGTCTTTAAATTTTCTTTATTTATAAAGCATATTTGTATAATTTCACTTTCTTATATAAGATCATTTCACAAATGTATATCTTTTTTAAGATTATAACAAATGACTTTTATTCAAATTAAATTTGAACCCAACATTATCACCGAATGCCTTAGTCAGACTGTGAAACTTAATTCATAATGTGTTCGCTTCAACATTCCCACAATTACTATCTACCCAACCTATATTGTAAGTAGGTAAATTATTTATAAATTGGTCGAGCATGATTCAAATATCAACAAAAAATAGTGTGTGCTTACAAACTGGCTGAGCACAACTAATCAAACAATAAATTATAATAATCGAATATTATCATTTCGTAACAAACAAATACATCATAAAAAACATATAAATTTTTGAAAATTATTTTTTATATAAGGAATCTAATATTTAGGTAAAAGTATGTCATTTATGAAATTTTAAAAACAATACTATGTCGGTGTGCCTTGTTCAAGTGTTTAGAAACCCTACCAATACAGTTGTACCTTATGTATCCATGCGAATTTGTATACCACCCAGTAGACCAATTAATACAATATAAAAATTTTTAGAGCACTAACAAATATGTGCTTTTATATATAATAAAGTCAAACTCAATCTAAGATGTCACTTACCTTATCATTAATGAGTCCACCCCACCAAAGTTTAGGTGCTCGCTCAACCTAAGCTGTGGTAGCACGGGTGGTGACCAGCCTTTCGACTCCCAAAAGTCAGCGTTAATACATCCACAGTATTCATATGCCGAGTATCCAAGTGCCACAAATACAAATTGTTGGAGTGAAAGAAATAAAAGATAGAACAGAATCTCACATCATGACGAGTAATATATTAGATACAATACATCTTTACAAAAGAAAAGTTTTATATACATACATCAATCAGAGTAAATTAAAAGATCATCGGTCTGGACAGTAACAACAGCATGTCCTCACAGATGCTGATAAATAAAGAACAAGAAGTGCGACAAAATAAAAGATATGTGAATATGCCTTGGAGGGATCCAGCTCGTCTCTGAAGCTCCAAAGCATCCAAAACTAAATTTAGAAATATACTCAAGCAAAACTGGGCATTATAAGAAAATAACATTCGGATCAGCTTGTTAAACCAGGATGAGAAACACATCGTATGGATTTTTATATGTCATAAAACGTTTCAAAAATAAAGGTATCTTGTAAGGCCACGCTGCACATAAACACAGACGTGTTTTATCTTATAATAACCAAACCATTTTTATTTGTATCCCATTGATATTATAATAATGTCTAGAGTTTAAAATAAATATATAACATGATGAACTGTGTGACGCCCCACCCCGATACCTTCATCAACAAAGAGTACTAATAGGTAATACTTTCTGCTAGTGTGGAGAATAAGGCTGGTTAGGAGCGACTATCTACAGTTTTGTCTTAAACATCTATTGAATACGTCGATAAATGCTCTAAATTTTTTCCTCTATCTCAAGTGGATCGACATATCCAATAAACGCTTAATACAAAACTATAGTTGGCTATGGATCTAACATAACAAAACACAACAACTAAATGCATATCACATCACAGAACAGCAAACAACAAATACACACACATACACACACAGAGATCCAACCCCAACGTAATACAAAATGATACACATAAGTGGTATGACTACCACACAATATACAACGAGTCAAAAATATACATATATCAGAGTCGACACAAAAGACTATAAGACAAAGGTGCTAGCAAATATATCCAAGCGGAAGCAGAAAGGCTAAGCCCAAAAGGGTACTTAAACTGAAACATCTCGGTCTGACCCGAGTATAAAATACACGAGTCAGTCTAGCTAAAACAATCGGTTGAAAAGGATAAATGATAATAAGAGTATAAGGACAAAGATGATATTCTTCTCAAACGAGAAGAAATAATTCGAAGTATAAGTGGTTACTCCAAGTGACATATCTAAGTATAAGTGGTTACTTCAAGTGATATAGTGTACCACTAAACAAGTGAAAGCCTCAAAAGAGATAAATAATATTCAACAAAAGTGCTAAATATAACAAGCCTCATATCATCGGCAAATCACAAAATCAACAAATATGGTTTAGGGAAAATCATAACTCCAAAAAGAAGAAATCTCAAATCCATCATATCGGCAATCTCAAAAGCCATCCCAAGAGAAATTTTGATCAAAAATAAGCCGTAAAGGCAAATACACCTATCTCAAAATAGAAGAATATAAATCATAAATGAACGTCCTAACGACAATCTCAATAAATGCCAAATGTAGGCAACTCAAATCTCAGTATAGAACTCAAAGGAGTTCAAATTCCCAAAAGGTAATCACCATATATTTATATATCAAACGGCTCAAATGGCCAACCATAAAAATGGTGATACACTTGGCAAATCACAGTAATCAATGAAAACATCTCAAAGAATTTTGCACGTGGATATGGCCGAAGCCTACCAAGTACTGCTCTTTCAAATAAGGCGCCATGCCCAAAGTAAAATACGTCGCAGTGACAAACATCCCGTAGGAAAAATACGCCGCAATGACAAGCGTCTCAAGGACAAATACGCCACATTGGCAAATACGCCGCAATGGCAATGACCCAAAGGTCTAGTACTGACAATACTTCACAATGACAAATGTACCACAACTCCCAGATAGAAACCCGAAAAGTGTTAATCTGCATCCTATACCATGCATTCGCACTCAATTGGTTTGCTAACTACTAGTAAATGCCATACTAGAAAACAGTAAAAAGTTTAACTTACCCCATCAGTAAACTCGACGAAGGTCAAAATGATCAAACGGATGAGTCAGGAGTTAACCGATAAAATTAACACACGTGTCCCATACCATGTGTTTTACTAAACCATTTAATTCCCCATCTCATTAGCTCGAATAGTGTAAAAACTTATATTTTATATATACAATAATTTATTTGAGAAAACAAGCTTTTAAAATTGTTTTTCGAAATTGATTTTGGAAACAATGTTTGAAAATTCCCTTATTATAGAGAATATATAGATATTATATCTTGAAAATAATTTAAAAATATGATATAATATTAATTTCAAAAGCTAATTTATTTTAAAAATTATTTCAAATTCGTTTGGAAAAACCCGTGCTTGAAATCAAAGAAAAACATCAAGAAATACTCAAAATCGACGCTCGAATTCATTTCAAAAACGATTCAGTTTGAATCTCAAATTCTCCAAAATCTTGGCAAGCCAATTGATAGGCATCATAGCCCTCAAAACAGTTTAGAAATATCACAAAAACATGAAGTAGAAGTTAAAAGTCGGACGGAAAAAGAAGGCAGAACACAAAAAGCATAGGCAAAAACAGTACCCATGTCTGAAATCTTCTTCGGGTTCAGTTTATAGACATAATTTAAATGGCCTAATGACTACGGAATGGTCTGAAATGTGACATACGTAAAGCAAAATTTTTTATCTATGAACAGCAAAAATATTCACCGAGTTACGACATGAAATGTTAAAGATATGGAATTCCAAACATGGACTTAGGCCATGTTGAATTCTGCCCAGGTCTGAAATCCCTCTTGGGTTCAAATTTCGGACATGATACAGGTTGGTTCACCTATGTAGAAAACATAAACTTTCAAATCAAAAAAGAATCAATGAATTTCGACGAGAAATGAAAAAGATACGCTGTCCCAAACATGGACTCGACCATGTTTACAACGACCCAGAAAAAGGAAATGCCCAGGTCTGAAAACCTTACATGCATGAAACAAAGGACCATATGACCTCAGATTGAACTGAAAATCGGTATGCACATAGTAGAAATCTTCGTATTTCAAATAAAAAGGAACCAATGAATTTCGACAGTAAATGAAAAAGATATGCTGTCTCAAACATGGACTCAGACCATGTTTGCAATAGTTCAAAAAACAAAATTGTGCCCAAGCCTTAAAACCATCTTGGGTTCAAATTATAGGACAAAAAATAAGGACCAAACGACCTCAAATTGAGCTGAAAATTGGTGTGCGCATACTAGAAATCTTCAGCTTTCAAACAAAAAAAGAATCAATGAATTCCAACAAGAATAAAAAGCTATAAGTTGTCTCAAACATGGACTCGGGCCATGTTTGCAACAGTTTAAAAAACAAAAATGTGCCCAGGCCTGAAAACCATCTTGGGTTCAAATTATCGGACTGAAATAAAGGACCAGACGATCTCAAATTGAGCTGAAAATTGGTATATTCATACTAGAAAAATTCAGCTTTCAAATAAAAAAAAGAATTATTGAATTCTAGCAAGAAACAAAAGTGGGATGCTATCTCAAACATGGACTCAGGTCATATTTGCAGCAACTTCGAAAATAATGTGCATAGACAAAAATCAGTGTTTGTATTGATTTTGCCGCAAAGTTTTCAATTACCAAACAAAAGATTTTTCCATAACATTTTGCACAATTATACTACAATACAGGAGCTGTCAATAGAAGAAAATTTGGTATCATTTCATTGCCGGAATTGAGAGAAAAAGATATGCAAAACAGCACCCAGACTCAGTGTCATAGAAAACTAAAACATCAACAAAAAATGATATTTTTCAATGATTTTTGATAATTTGAAGCTTTTGCTTCAGCTAGCATTATGTGAGAAACAACTCACCTTGTTTACGAAGTGCAAAAATCGGATTTTGAGCTGAAAGGAGTGAACTTTGAGTTATTTTAGGCCTCTAAAACCTGTAAGAGAGAAACAGTGCATGCAAAAGTAAGAAAAGTCATTAACAGACAATTCGTTTCACAAATTAAGATTTGTGATGAAAGACTCTATGTTGGAGCGATTACTTGTTATATTCTTCTTTAGATTGATTAAACTAGCAACTTGTTGAAGAAAATTGGAGATAAAAAGCTTTGGATTTGTAATATTTGTGGAGTTTGTTTCTTTTTCACCGTTTTTGGTTTTCTGGAGAAGATGAACTCAAATGTATGTATAGGGGAAAGTTCCTTATCTCTGACTTAAACTGATTAATGGGCTCTGAACCCAACAAGGGAAAATTAATTTAGCTTATGTGAATTTAATTCAACACTTAAACAAATATGCACTTGAATACACTATGTAACAAATAAAACAACACTTTCCTTTAAGTTCCTAACACTAATAATTAATATAAGCATACTTACATGCAAAATAAAATATTTTGCACTTAATATAAAGATAATTTTTGTTCTAAAAATAATTTTATTATTAAAAACCCTTATTCTTACATAAATACACATTTACACAAATAAATGCATAAAACATCACTTTTAACTTAAAAAAATTTATAAAAATTATTTTCTTATGTAGAAAAATGTGACAAACCATTTTAAACTCAATTTTATAACCAAAACTTATTTTTAAACTAAATTTCACTTTTTTATTTAAATAAACAACATTTAAAAACCAAACACTTCTTTTAAAAATTATTAAAAGAAGCAATTGACAATAATTACTAGAATTATTGCATTTCACTAAATAAATATCATTTTCTTTTCATTATTAACTCAAGCATCCAAAATGTTAAAGTTTTTAAAACTTTATTTCACATTTTATTTTCAAAATCTATTTTCTTCCAAATAAACAATTTAAATCTCCAATTTATTTGTAGTTCACAATAGGTAATCCTCAAAAACCGGGGTAGTTACTGAATCCCCTCTTATAAAAATTGCATCCTCGTAATTTCTAGGGAAGAACTGTATTTAACAAAGTAGAAGAAAGATAGACAATCTCAAGATTTAAAATTTCTCACTCCTAACTCAAGATGATAGAAAACCAATATAAGATTACTCGATTAATCCTACGGTTTCCCAGTTGTTACCATTGGGATTCTCGGACCACTGAATACCTTCAAGCAATACCTCATGATTTCGATGGCATCTGACCTTCGAAATAAGAGTATAGAAAAAATGCTACACAAAAGATCAACCAAGTGAGATTGATTTCTCAGAAGCTTCTCGAATAGAGTCGGGATTTAGTCACAACTTTATCCCGGACTCTAGCTCGCAAGATGGCAATCGATACAACTTTCTGTATAACACTGTGAATGGAGTCATACCGACATTCAATAGATAACTATTGTGGTAAGAAACTCAACAAGCGGTAGGTGGTTTCTTCAATACCACCAACCCAAACGACCGTGTAATTACAAGTCATTAGATAATTGCATAAAGGCAAGACAAACTCAAGGAATGGATTTTTATACTCGTATTTTACTAAACAAAATATTCTTAAAGTTCACAAACCCATTATCTTCAAAATATTTAAATTCTTAATTTTCAACATTTGAAAATTTCTAAAGATTCTTACTTAGATTTTTAATTTAAACTCATTGCTCTTCATTTAGAGTAAATAAAAATTTCGAGTTATCTATCCTCTAATTCTTCCATAAATTTTAATTGGTGGCATATATTTTCACATATGTTTCCAAAATTTTCTAAGCGTTAGAAATTTCCAAAAAAATCGATTGTGACGCCCTACCTCTATACCCACACTAGCCAAGGACACTACGGGGTAATGCCGTCAACTAGCGCGGAGGATAAGGCTGTTGAGGAGCGACCATCCGCGTAATTGCTTTGTGCGAGCAACGATATGTCAGACAATGCAACATGCGTTTGGTTTAAGGAGGAAATCCGACATACCGATACAAACTCAAAGCTACTACACAGTGGCTATATATAGTCTTCGGAAACAAATATAGAAATAAACATAACACAAATCAGTCATAGACATCCATATCACAAAGGCGGAAAAAGATATGAATATATAGCACATGAAAGTGTACATCAGAGTAGTGGTCAAACAAGATCTACAATGTCACAAAAGAATAGCTACAAGTACTAGACAAAAGAATATGGATACATCTATGAGTCCATATCTCAAATGTATACAACAATATCTACTAATCTAAGTATTTAGCCAAAAGTCAGGGTGATAATCCCATATGTGAAGTCAAGCAGAAGCACCTGTAATATCTCCGTCTAACCCGAGTATTATTTAATAAGAAAATAATAAACGGATCAGTCTAGCTATAGATATCAGATAAAATGATATAGAATAAGAGATATGACATAAATATATAATAACCATAAAGCCATACTGTGATAAGTATCAATTGAAAATCAACTAGGGATTAGTCAATATCATGAGAATCTTCTCAAAGATCAAAAAGAATGTCACTCTCCATTTATATTCACCAAACCATAAATATTGACAATAATATCAATGCCAATCACCAAAAAGTTAATGACACACAAATTCACCAGTGCACAAATATTGATAAAACTTATCAATGTAAATCACGATAATTGGTGAAACACAAAATTCTAGAAATCATCAATGGAAATCTAGAAATCACAAAAAGGGGGAGGACTATCGCAAAACGGGAGCATGAAATCTCACCGACACGTGTATCACAAAATGGAACGCTATTCCATGGTAGCTAACCATTAATTTTGAGCCAAAGCTCCACAAAACGGCCCGAAGACCATGGTCGCTACCCCACTAATTTGAGCCGAAGCTCCACAGAAACGGGGTTTAGTCTCCCTCGTAGACAAAAAGACATCGCACAATTGCTAGTCTAAATCACAAAAATGATCATCAATGATCATCAAGAAGTGTCAATTACAGTAAGCTAGTAAATATATGAGCTTAGCTTCATGTCCCATAACCACTAGCTTAACTTAAATATTTACGAACAAATTGTAAGTTTTCACTAGAAAATTGTCATAAGAGATTCAATCGAACAAGTCCAAGAATTAACCGGCGAAGTAAATGCAAGCGTTTCATACCATTTGTTTTATTAAGCCGTTTAATTAGATTTCCCTTACGAATGAGATGGAGTGACAAATCACAAAAATGATTGTAGAAACAATAAATCACAAAAATTCACATTCGAAGACGTGAATACAATCCAAAGATTTTAATTCCAAATTCATCAAAGTGGAAATACCCTTGCTACTCGACACGGTGCGACCTAGCAGTTGAGCGACCTAAGTTGTAGCGGCATAAGTGCAGGCCGAGCGACTTAAGGAAGTGGTGCGATCTAACTGCCGAGCGACCTAAGTTGGTAGCGGCATAAAACAGGCGAGCGACCTAACATGGTACGACCCCAAAGTATGGCGCGGCCTAACACATGGGCGAGCGACATAGTGCAGGTCGAAAACGACCAAACTTAGAGAATAAGCCGTGCGACCTAGTGAAGCGACCTAAGCAATGCCGAGCGATCTAACATGGCGGAGGCTAACGACCTAAGATACATACGACCTAAGGAGCTAACGATATAGGAGTATCATACGACCTAAGGAGTGCGACCTAAGGCGCAAGCGACCTAAGAACATGGCACGATTTAATGGGTCGAGCGACCTAACTATGCAAGCAAGCCGAGCGACCTATGGATCGCGACCTAACTATGAGGCGACTTAAAGCATGGCGCGTCTTAACAGGACAACCGACCTAAGTTGGAGCGACCTAAGCAAGACGACCTAGCCGAGCGACCTAAATGAGGGAAGCGGCATATCATGGCCGAGCGATCAAAGGCAGGCCGACCTATGACCAACGGCCTATGGTGGTAAGGATAGGCCGAGCGACCTAGCGACGAAACAAATTAAGGAGTAAAGAAGGCCGAGCGACCTAGCGACCTATGGGTTACGACCTATGGCCGAGCGACCTAAATTGACGCGACCTAAGCAAGGTGCGACCTAACTGCAGGCCGAGCACTTCAAATTGTGCAGGCCGATCGACCTAAGGGTTTTGGAGTGCAAAACTCACTCAATTTGCAACCGATCGAGCACGAACGCTAGGGCATTACGCCTATCAGCTACCTGGTCCTATTGGCTCCTCGATTCATCACCAAAAACGTGTTCAAACATCAAAGATTGGATTTTTAAAGATTTGAACCCAAAACACCAAAAATTAGGATTTTCACCAATTCAATCCAAACCACAAGCAAATGCACATGAATAAGTGTTAGGAATTCATACCCAACAATCAAAGATAGTTATAGACAAAGATGTGAGTTAAAAATCTCACCTTTACACAAAATCTATAAAGGAGAAGCCTGAAAGCAAAGGAAGAATCAATGGCTTCTCTTTGAATTTGGAGTTGGATGTTGAATTTGCAAATGAACTTGAGTTTGGAGTTTTAATTTCCCATTCCTTCCTCCATTTTTTATGAAGCTTGAGTGTCAGGAAATGAAAGTGAAATTATGAAGGGAAGGGGGTTGAGCTGGAGTAAATAGTTTAGGCTAATGGGCTAAACCAAACCCAAAGCCCAAGGTGAAAAAGTGACAAAATTCCGCTAACTCCAAACATATCAAAGTTTATACTCAAAAAAATCGCAAACGGTGTTTTGAACTCAATGGAAGCGGTTCCGAGTCCTAATTTTACTGTATGCAAAAAGTAACTTTTCGGACTAAAATCCGACTAACGATAAAATATTAAAATAAAATGTTTAAATATTCAATCGTAAAATATGCGGGTTGTTACATCGATGGAGTCTCCTTTGTATGGAGGGCCGTATACTATATTAGAAAAATGATTTATATGATATACATCGACCATTAGGTTGGAAACACAATATCTATCACCACTTAACACTTTAAAAGAAATAATAGCATACCTTCCTTTTTAGCATGTTAAAGCAAGTTTGCACAAAATTATATATATTCTTTTTGTCCAAAATATATCCCAACTGTCCTCTTTCACATGCATTTAACTCAAATTGATGATATTAGTTCATGTTCATAAATAAGAAGTGTTGCACTTAACTAGTTAGGGAAAAAGATCAATTTCATTTCAGATTTGATATAAAGAAGATGAGTTTTGGCATAGCAAACAACAAAATAAAAAACCTTTTAATAAACGAATGTTGTTCTACTAAGTCTAAGCTTTCTAACAATATAAATATCATTAAAATAGAATTTAAGGTTTGAATGTTGTGTTAAATTTACTTTCGGCTTAAATCATAGAGAATCTTTTAACATGGCAGAAATGCCTCTCCACTTTCTGACCTACTTTAAACTAAATAAAATGCAAAACTTCCAAAGTGGTTAAAATAAAATTTATAGCTTATTGAAAGCTCTTTCATTTACAAAATATTGAACGCGTTTGGAGTTATAAATCTCAAATTGTTGTTGTTTTAGTAGAGCACTTTTCCAAACAAAATTTCAGCTTTTAAATCAATTTAAAATTTGAAACTTTCCCAGACCATTTTAATCTCAAACTACATTTTCAAACAAGCTTTCTCCAAAATCATTTATTAAATGATTTTCTTTTTCCCTAGAAAGCTAAGACATAGAAAATAATGATCAACTTTATGTAATCATCAAAAAACATTTGATTAAGTGGAAATATTTTCATTACTTTCCAAAATCCAACTTTAAAACAATTAAGTTAAAAACTAATTTTGGAAGAGATAACTAACCTCTTCCATTACCAAGAGATGATTATTGATTATCCCACAAAATAAATTTTGGGATATATATGTAAAGTTTTAAAAAAACTTTCATAATTTAAAATGATTATACTACATGAATTGTTCATTTATAAAAGACAAATCAAATTCACATTTTCACTTGTCACAATATTAAATTTCCTTCTAACTATCAACATAAAACTACTGAAAGTTGATAATTAATTCAAACTTGTTTTCAAAAGAATTTCATTAATGCACACCAATCAATTTTTAATACAATCAAAATTTAGAACAAAACTTGCTCATAACTTCATGCTAAAAGTTTAAAATTAGCATTTTTTTAAGAAGATTTTTATGTCTATCCACTGATATTACTCAATTAACTAAGCGTCAAAACAAATTTTATAGTCATCATTAATAACTTATACTGAAATATTCAATTACTATTTTAATTTTTCAAACCAAAGTATTCTTTTTCTTAAATACATCGTTTCATTAATCACAGCACCAAATGATATTTTCTTCTAATTAAGACATCCCCTTAATTAGAATTATTCGCTTTTGCTTACCCAAATTACCATATTCAATTTATCAAACTTCAAAGAATATATGGGTATTGCCTTGCCATTGATTTGTAGTGAATGACCCCATCGATTGGCTGTAGAATTGATCAAATGATCAAAACTGCCTCCCCACTCCTCCAACACTCACGATGGTTCGATGTTTTCATTAAATATTTAAAATAAAAATTAATACTCCACCATATCAATTATTTTCAAACTTTATTTATTAAAACTCAATTTACTGTGTCTAACTGTCTCGTCATAAAATTTAAGAAATTCCTATCGATAATGTTGATCAGGCACATCGATAAGAATTCTTAAAGCACATGATGGACAACCCAATAAAAAAATCATTTTCCTTAAAAAGAAATGCCTCATATATGCTTTACAAAATATTCTTTGTTTATCACAATAAATAAATGCAATTTATCTTTAAAATATATCTTTTATTGAAAGATTTGAGAATTTAATAGTTGCTTACACTCAGAATAAAGAAACTCGAGAAGAACTCATCAAGATATTCCCAGAATACTCGATTCACAAGATTGACGAAAAAGCTGGAGTGTCCCCCAAATTGGACGGTATAATGCGCCACTAAAAAGAACGTTACAAGTGTGAAATACAATAAGAGGAACACTATCCTCCGCAACTCGTAGTTGATGAAAATCAGTGTAAGGTCAATCTGAGGAATGACCCTATCACCACCCAATGGATTAAAAAGAGATCAAAGAGATATAAAAGTAAGGGTAAGATATCTTCTCGAATAAGGAGAAGTAATACTTATGACACACCATTACTTTGATTAAAGTAATATCACAAAATATATCAACAAATGAATATCCGAAGAGGATATATCGAAAGGGGTAAGAATGACAATGTCAATTAAATTCAATTAATCGCCTCGTTTCCTTAGTGGACATCCTCATGGGAGGATAACTGAAAGGCTAAGAATTAGAAAGGAGGTCAATATAATACTCGATTGCCTGATAGAGTGACAAACCCAATGGACTGACATAAGTCGACAAAGTCACAACGACTGAAATTTGAGATATATCATCATCATGTCGAAACTCAAGATTTAATATAGATACTTCAGCATCATATCAACATTCCGAAGAACAAGAGACAACAAATCAGCCAAATTAGGGTACCTAAATATTGGATCCTTCAAATCAAAGAATCCGGCTTGATAATATGCAAGTCACTCCATCCAAATCATTCCAAACTCTAAATAGAAACTCTATATAGAAAATATCATGCTAATCTGCACGAAAAGATAAACTACAGGGAACAATCCAAAAATTATCGTACATTATGTCAAATATTGCAGATCCTCGAAGGATTCGCAATCCTCAAAGAAATCACAAGATAGGAACATCAAAAGCATCAACAAATTCCTCCAATGCGGATGAGTGTCAAGCACCTGTATTGAAGAGGACTCAAGTAGAATAACCATAATAGATTACTTCTAAGATAAGATGTCATCAATATTTATGTAATACTGTGGAATAAATATATTCCTGGACATATCACAAACTTATATCTACTCCAAAGAATCGAAGGAAGGCTAAGGACACAAAGATTAAGGGATTTGTAACACTTGTATTATACTTGGATGTATCATAATATATGTTTCTTTTCTGTGTTTATCATATTTTGTTCTGAACTCAGCTTTGATACCAAGCTGTGACGCCCCACCCAAAGACCCACATTAACAAACATTATTACTAGGCAATATTGTCTACTAATGCGGAGAACAGGGCTGGTTAGGAGCGATCATCTATAGCTTGGTCTTAAACATCTATTGAATACGTCGATAAATGCTCTAAAAAAATTTCCTGTGTCTCAAGTAGATCGACATATCCAATGAATGCTTAATACAACACTATAGGTGGCTATGGATCTATCAAAACACAATAACTAAATGCATATCACATCATAAAACAGCAAACAGTGGATATATACATATATATACAGATACATCCCTAGTGTAATACAAAATGATACACATAAGTGGTATGACGACCACGCAATATACAACAAGTCAAAAATATACATATATCAGAGTCAACACAAAAGATTATAACAAAAAGCGTAGTAGATATATCCAACCGAAAGTAGAAAGGCTAAGTCCAAAAGGGTACCTAACCTGAAACATCTCGGTCTGACCCGAGTATAAATACATGGGTCAGTCTAGCTAAAATAATTAGTTTAAAAGGATAAACGGTATTAATAATATAAGGACAAGGGTGATATTCTTCTCGAATGAGAGGAAACAGTTCCAAGTATAAGTGGTTACTCCAATTGACATATCTAAGTATGAGTGGTAACTTCAAGTGATATAGTGTACCACTAAACAAGTGAATAATCTCAAAAGAGAAAAACAATATTCAATAAAAGCCCTAAATATAACAAGCCTCTTATGATAGGCATATCATAAAATCAACAAATATGGTTTAGGGAAAACCATTACACCAAAAAGGAGAAATCCCAACCTGCCATATCGGCGATCTCAAAAGCATTCTCAAAGAGATATCTTAATCAACAATATGCCATAAAGGCAAATATATATATCTCCAAATAAGAGATATAAATCCCAAATAAACGCCATAATGACAATCAATAAATGGCAAGTGTAGGCAACTCAAATCTTATATAGAACTCAAAAGAGTACAAATTCCCGAAAGGTAATCGCCATATATCTATAATATCAAACGACTTGAATGGCCAACCATGAAAAAGGCGACACACTTAGGAAATAACAATAATCAATGAAAACATCTCAAAATTTTTTGCAAGTGTTGATGCCTGCCAAGTACCGCTCTCTCAAATAAGGTGCCATGCCCAAAGGCATATACGTCGCAATGACAAACATCCCGAAGGACAAATACATCGCAATGGAAAATGTCTCAAGGACAAATACTCCAATGGAAAATACGCTGCAATAGAAAATACACCACAATGGAAAATAAGCCGCAATGGCAATGACCCGAAGGTCCAGTACTGGCAATACGTCACAATGACAAATGTGTCACACTCCTAGATAGGAAACCAAAAAGTGTTAACATGCATCCCATACCACATGTTCGCACTCAACGGTTTACTAACTGCTAGTAAATGCCACACTTGAAAATAGTAAAAAGTTTACCTTATCTCATCGGTAAACTTAACCCGAAGGTCAAAACGATCAAATGGACGAATCAGGAATTAACCGATAAGATAAACACACATGTCACATACTATGTGTTTTATCAAACCGTTTAGTTCTCCTTCTCATTCGCACAATAGTGCAAAAACGTGTATTTTATATATAAAATAATTTATTTGAGAAAACAAGCTTTCAAAACTATTTTTCAAAATCGATTTTGAAAATAATCTTTGAATAGTCCATTATTATAAAGAATATATAGATCTTATATCTTGAAAATAATTTAAAAGTTTTGTATAATATTAATTTCAAAAGCCAATTTATTTTAAACATTATTTCAAATTCATTTGAAAAAACATGTGCTTGAAATCAAAGAAAACATCGAAAAATACTCAAAATCGACACTCGACCTCATTCAAAAAACGATTCAGTTTGAATCTCAAATTCTCTAAAATCTTAACTAAATTATTGGTAGGCATCATAGTCCTCAATTCAGTTTAGAAAAATCACAAAAATATGTAATAGAAGTCAAAAGTCGGACGGAAGAAGAAGGCAGAACACAAAATGCATAGGCAAAAACAACACACAGATCTGAAATCTTCTCCGAGTTCAACTTTCGAACACAATTTGAATGGCTTAATGACCTCTGAATGGTCTAAAATTTAACATATACAAAATAGAATAATTTATCTGTGAATTGGAAATAGATTCACAGAATAACGACATGAAATTTTAAAGATATGGAATTACAGACAAGGACTCGAGCCATGTTGATTTCTGCCTAGGTCTGAAAACCCTCTCATGATCAACTTTTAGACTTGAAATAGGTGACCAAACTACCTCTGGTTGAATTGAAAATTAGTATGCACATAGTAGAAAACATCAACTTTCAAATAAAAAAGAATAAATGAATTTCGGTCGAAAATGAAAAAGATACGCTGTCTCAAACATAGACTCAGCCTATGATTGCAACGGCTCAGAAAACGAAAATATGCCTAGGTCTAAAGACCATCTCGGACTTAACTTACAGGCATGAACACAAAGGACCAAATAATCTCAGATTGAACTGAAAATTGGTAGGCACATGGTACAAAACTTAAAATTTCAAATAAAAAAGAATCAATGAATTCCGACAGGAAGTGAAAATGATATGTTGTCTCAAAAAACAAAAATGTTTCCAGGCCTGAAATACATTTTGAGCTCAACCTACAGACCTGAGATAGAGGACCAAACGACCTCATATTGAGCTGAAAATTAGTTTGCACATACTAGAAAACTTCAGCTTTCAAACAAAAAATAATCAATGAATTCCAGCAAGAAATGAATGAGATATGCTATCTCAAACATGGGAGACCATGTTTGCAGCAACTCAGAAAACAATGTTTACACGCAAAAATCTGTGTTTGTATTGATTTTGCAACAAATTTTTCAGGTATCAAATGAAAGACTTTTGGTATGAAATTTTACACACTAAAACACATGAAATATCAATAGAAGAAAATCCGGTAGCTTTTGATTGTCGTAGTTGAGAGAAAAAGACATACAAAATAGCACCTAGACTCAGTTTCATAGAAAAATAAAACATTAAAAAAAATACTATTTTTCAATGATTTTTGGCAACTTGAAGCTTTTGCTTCAGCTAGTGTTATGAGCAACAAATCACCTTGTTTATAAAGTGCAAAACCGGATTTTGAGCTGAAAGGAATGAGTTTTGAGTTAGTTTTGGCCTTCGAAACCTGTTAGAGAAAGAAAAGGATGCTGCAAAAGGAAAAAAGCTATTAATAGACAATTCGTTTCACAAATTAAGATTTTTGATGAAAGATTGTGTTTTGGAAGCTATTACATGTTGTATTGTTCTTTAGATTGAATAAGGTAGAACCTTGTTGAAGAAAATTGAAGATTAAAAGCTTTGGATTTGAGAAATTGGTGAGTTTGTTTCTTTTTCACCGTTTTTGGCTTTCTGGAAAAGGTGAACTCAAATGTACGTACGGGAGAAAGTTTCTCATTTCTGACTTAAACTAATTAATGGTCTTTGAACCCAACAAGAGAAAATCAATTTAGCCTATGTGAATTTAATCCAACACGTAAACAAATATGCACATGGATACACTACGTAATAAATAAAGCAACACTTTCCTTTAAGTTCCTAACAAAAATAATTCATTTAAACATACATTAAAATAAAATATTTTACACTTAATATAAAGATAATTTTAGTTTTAAATTTTTTATTATTAAAAACCCTTATTCTTACATAAATACACAATTTACATAAATAAATGCATAAAACATCACTTTTAATTTCTAAAATTTTACAAAATTATTTTCTTATGCAGAAAAATGTGATAAACCATTTTAAACTCAATTTTATAACCAAAACTTATTTGTGTTGAGTCAAGATTTTTATAGAGTTTTGATTTCTGACAAAGGAATAAGCCGTGATCGACAAAAAGAAGTTATTCATTTAAGAAACACAAAGAGCTCCATATATTAGAGGTTGATTATTTGGTATGTTAGTAATTTATGTTAAAATCTATCCTCAAATAATCATATAACTTCAATCTTTCAATATATATACATATGCACATTAACTGTGCAAATTGGACTAAACCGGTCGACCGGTTGAAAATAAGGTGGTCGACCGTTTTTGCCCAGAATGCACAGATAACATGCACACATGCACATAACGTATATATATTTGAATTCCTGTCTACCGGTCCATTTTTGACCTGTCGACCGTTTTTAAACAGAAAGCAACTTTTCCAAAAGTCACTTCTCTTCTCCAAAGGTTGCATCTCCTATCTTTCATCAATGATCATAACTCTTAATGGCAACTGTTCACAAAGAGTTACAACTATTTTTCTCTATATATACTCATCTAAATCATTGATTCAAAAACAAGTTTTTACACGATCATATATGCTCTCTAATCTAATCTCTAACACTCCTGCATTCTAAAAATTAATTTAGCTTATTGAATCATTGAAATTATTTCATATCTTTTGATTCAATAAGTAAATACCTTCTTTAATCTTTACAAAACATCATTCATATTCTTTGAGGATAAGATTATAGGAAGGGTGTACTGCTAGTGACAAATCCGTGTTTTCAAGAACACAAGTTGTCAACAACAATTGTATTTGTTCTTTTGTTGAAGTCCTCTGTGTTGTAAGAGGCAAGTGTTGAAGTCCTCAGTATATTAGAGGCGTGAAATCCCGTTCGGTTGTTCGGGTGTTGTAAACCTGTTCCTCCGGGTGAAGCGAGGTAGTTAATAGTGAAAATCCAGATAGAAGTCTGGGACTGGACGTAGGACGGTGCTCCGAACCAGTATAAAAATCTCTGGTGTGATTTTTCTATTTTCTATTTACAATGCTATTATCATCCATTTCCGCATTTGTATTGTAATCCATATTACACGATCCGTGTGTACTATATTAGCACATATAATTGTATACACACCGCACTTTCATTTGGTATCGGAGCACGGTCATCATATAACCGTAACACAGTTATTTGATATATTCTTGTAATATGGCAAATAACGCAAGTACTAGCACTCAAAACACCACTTACACAGAAGGGCAATCGACACAAAGACCTCCATTTTTCAATGGTCTTAACTATAGTTATTGGGCAACACGTATGTCATTCTTTATGCAATCAAGTAGCTATGATGCTTGGAATGCTACTCAAAGAGAAATAGTGAATCCAACAACTGATTATTCAGAATGGACTGTGGCTGAGAAAACGGCAGCAGCCGTAAATGCAAGAGCAATAAATATGTTGTTCTGTGCATTAGACCAAAATGAATATAACCGTGTTAGTATCTGCACTACTGCATATCAAATTTGGCAAACGCTAAAAATCACTCATGAAGGTACTAACAAGGTTAAACAAGCCAAAATAGCCATGCTGAAAAGTCAATTTCAAAATTTCAAAATGAAACCAAATGAAACAATCAATGACATGTATTCACGGTTTCAAACTATTCACCATGCACTTATTGGGTTAGGACAAAAGTATTCTGATTTTGATGTTGTTTCAACAGTCCTACATTCTCTGACTAATGAATGGGAAGGAAAAGTATTAGCAATTGAAGAAGCTAATGACCTTTCCGTCATGAAGCCAGATGAATTGATAGGAAATTTAATGTCATATGAAGCAAATGTGCAGGCTAGAAAAGAACAGAAAGAAGAAAAGAAAAATGTAGCATTTCATGTTGAGAAAGATGAAAATGAATCGGATTCTGAAGACGAAGATTTGGCATTCATTGCAAAAGGATTCAAAAAAATCCTAAAATATCGAAAAGCCAGTCGCTACAATAAAAGGAAACCTGGATCAAATAAACCATCTTCATCTGCTATAGAATGTTTCAACTGCCATAAAAAGGGACACATGCAGAAGGATTGTCCAGAACAAAAGAAAAAGTCAGAAAATGACAAATTCAAATATAAGAAGGACAAATCAAAGAAACGAGCCTTCTCAGTAACATGGGATGATTCAGAGTCATCTTCATCAGAAAGTGAAAGTGATTCGGAGAATGAACAAGCTAATGTTTGCTTTATGGCAACAGAAGATGAGGTACAAATTTCTACATTTGATGAATTACTTGATATTAATGCTGAATTGATAGTCAAATATAAAGACATAAAACGTCAATTAAAAGTAGTCAAAGCAGATTTAAGTAGAGCAGAGTTTGAACGAGATATGTTAAAAGATGAGAAGAAAATATTAGAAGAAGAACTTGAAAATATTCAAGAATCATCATCTAATGTTGACTCTCAAATATCTCTTTTGAGTCAAGAAATAGAAGCTCAAAAAGAGAAAAATAATGCTCTCACTACTGAAAATCATGAACTTAAAGCAAAAGTCAAAATTCTAGACCTAGAAAAAGCTAGTTTACAAACAAAGTTTGATGACATTACTCAAAATGTTTCTAACTTTAACAAAGGTCGAGAAAATTTGACTAAAATCATTGAAAGTTCACAATCTATTTCAGATAAACAAGGTTTGGGATATAACAAACATGAAACTAAGAAACATCTTAGAAATAAAAGGAAGAAGAAAGTACAAAAAACTGAAGCTAAGAAAAATCTTAGTTTATTATATTTCAAACCAAAACCAATAGTGAAATTTCAAAAGAAAGATGTCAAGACTATCAAAATATGGGTTCCTAAAACAAATAACAATTTGATTAGGAACAAATACATTCAGCAATTCATGAATACTGTGCATCTTAATAATAATTATATATATAAAGGGGATACCGGACCCATATGGGTTTGGACTCCTAAGACCTAACTCTTAGGACCCTATAAAAAGTGGGTACCATGGACTTAATTCTATTTTTTGCAGGTCCTACTTCAAAAAAGAGGAAAATGGATATTCTGGCTGATATACTCCTATATTATTCCATTATCTATTATTCCTTTTTGTCGATGACAAAGGGGGAGAAAGTGCTAACAATTATTTGCAGGAATATATATATATATATATATAAGACAAAATCTCAGGGGGAGATCACATATTCAGGGTAAAAGTGCTAACAATTATTTGCAGGAATATATATATATATATAAGACAAAATCTCAGGGGGAGATCACATATTCAGGGGGAGATTCAGAACTTCAGATATATGTTGTCATCAATCAAAAAGGGGGAGAATGTTGAGTCAAGATTTTTATAGAGTTTTGATTTCTGACAAAGGAATAAGCCGTGATCGACAAAAAGAAGTTATTCATTTAAGAAACACAAAGAGCTCCATATATTAGAGGTTGATTATTTGGTATGTTAGTAATTTATGTTAAAATCTATCCTCAAATAATCATATAACTTCAATCTTTCAATATATATACATATGCACATTAACTGTGCAAATTGGACTAAACCGGTCGACCGGTTGAAAATAAGGTGGTCGACCGTTTTTGCCCAGAATGCACAGATAACATGCACACATGCACATAACGTATATATATTTGAATTCCTGTCTACCGGTCCATTTTTGACCTGTCGACCGTTTTTAAACAGAAAGCAACTTTTCCAAAAGTCACTTCTCTTCTCCAAAGGTTGCATCTCCTATCTTTCATCAATGATCATAACTCTTAATGGCAACTGTTCACAAAGAGTTACAACTATTTTTCTCTATATATACTCATCTAAATCATTGATTCAAAAACAAGTTTTTACACGATCATATATGCTCTCTAATCTAATCTCTAACACTCCTGCATTCTAAAAATTAATTTAGCTTATTGAATCATTGAAATTATTTCATATCTTTTGATTCAATAAGTAAATACCTTCTTTAATCTTTACAAAACATCATTCATATTCTTTGAGGATAAGATTATAGGAAGGGTGTACTGCTAGTGACAAATCCGTGTTTTCAAGAACACAAGTTGTCAACAACAATTGTATTTGTTCTTTTGTTGAAGTCCTCTGTGTTGTAAGAGGCAAGTGTTGAAGTCCTCAGTATATTAGAGGCGTGAAATCCCGTTCGGTTGTTCGGGTGTTGTAAACCTGTTCCTCCGGGTGAAGCGAGGTAGTTAATAGTGAAAATCCAGATAGAAGTCTGGGACTGGACGTAGGACGGTGCTCCGAACCAGTATAAAAATCTCTGGTGTGATTTTTCTATTTTCTATTTACAATGCTATTATCATCTATTTCCGCATTTGTATTGTAATCCATATTACACGATCCGTGTGTACTATATTAGCACATATAATTGTATACACACCGCACTTTCAATTTGTAAACCAAATTTCACCTTTTAATTTAAATAAACAACATTTAAAAATCAAATACGTCTTTTAAAAATTATTAAAGGAAGCAATTGGCAATAATTACTGGAACTATTGCATTTACACTAGATAAAAATCATTTTCCATTCATTATTAACCCAAATATCCAAAAAAGTAAAGTTTTTAAAACTTTATTCCACATTTTATTTTCAAAATCTATTGTTTATTCCAAATAAACAATTTAAATCTCCAATTTATTTGTAGTTCACAATATTAAATTATAACTATTACAGGTAATCACCAAAAGCAGGGTTGTTACAGAATGCTTGCATCTCACGTTCCATCATATTAGGGCACAACTAAATCCATAAGCATGTAGTGGAAAATGGATTTCATATAATGACATAGCTATTGGTGTAACATTTGTCGCAGTACAATTCTAGAAAAAAGTATTGAGGGCCTCACATGGACCTTATGCAAATTAGGACCGGCCTATCCCTACAGGATAGTACCGAGTATGCCATCACCTGGTTGCCGGCAAACCATCGTACCAAGTCACTAACATACATAAATGGGTCAATTCGATCAAGATCGGGTGATGACCATACATTAATGGTTGCAAACCACATGGCCCTGAAGCATATCCACTATTTTAGTCGTTACAGAGTGTGAGGCTTCGGGCAACATTTTACCTTTTTAGAAAACCCACTTGGAATGCTAGCACCACCCTCCAGGAAACAATGCAATATCAGCATTCATCCATATAAGTTGTTCTAGGACTGAACAAACTGAAGGCACTACTTCTACTACCGCCTTAGGATTAGTAGTAAGTAGCCCTTACACTTCAAGGAACTCCATCTTCGATTCCATCATCTTCGGCATGTCTTCAATTCCCTTTTTTTTGCTGGTTCGAAGTGATTTTTGGATAATTCATGATGATCCAATCCTGGTCTCTCCAATCCAACAATTGATAGTTTCAAAACTGGCCAAGATTTGATAGTTGGTAATTTAACTATTAAATAAACAAACAATCCAACCGAAGATTTAATTCATATAGAAACCAACCACGTTTAAGCATATAAGTAACCACTAAGCCTCTTTAATGAACCCTTTCATTAATTAAAATCACCTTTAAAATATTTGAATTAAAAAACTTTTACAAAATATATATCCACAAACGCTCTCTACTCTTTTTAATACTTGAAAATATTTATGTACTTATATCTACTATATAAGTATACTCACAAGACATTTCATTTTCAATACTTTGAAAACTTTTTCATTTACTTATATCATCCGTAGAAGTATATTCACAAAACATTGCATTTCAAATACTTAGAAATGTACCCATATACTTATCTTAACGGTATAAATATGTCCACAAATTTTAAGAAAGATTTCATTTTCTAAACCATACTTAATTGGGTTAAAAAAATATCGATTAAAACATTGGTAACAATAAACTCAAAACACTTTTGGTGAAAGTAAGTGGATCTTATAGAAATTAGACCAAATATACTTCCACTTTTCAATTTCAAACTTGTACTATCTCTTGATTAACAATGTAGTTAGACAAGTTGGCATACTATCCTTGCCTCGAAATACGTTCTTAACTCTCCATATAGGGATAAGTTTCCCTATCTCGGAGTCTGGTGTTAAGTATGAAAAGAATAATTTTCCGTACCACCATGATCTAAAATGATCATTTACAAATCAAATCTAATTCTTTTTACAACTCCCTCTTGCAAATCTCTTTTATATTTATAGAACTACTTTTATAAATCTCCTTTCTATTTATAAAAATTAATTTTTATAAATCTCTATTCCATTTATAAAACTTCCTTTCATATCTCTACTTTTAAATCTCATATAGTTATTACAAATTTTAGTTTTGAAAAATAGATTAAATCTTTCTATAAAGCAATCATTTCATATATCACTATAAATTCATACATATGATTTATTTCCAATTTATAAAAATGATATTGATTTCCCTTTTCTATGATATCACTTATAAATATATTCTTTTATTTATAAAATACCATTTATAAATCTTTTATTTATATACAGCATTTTATATAAGGCATTTCACAAATATTTTTTCCAAAATATTTCTATCTTCTTTTAAAACGGAATCACCAAATTATAAAACATAAAATCCCTTTTTTCTTTAAAATAGATATCTATTATTATATCAACTCTTTTGTAAATAAATATGTCCTAAAATACTTCTGAGATAATTTCAAAAAGGTTGGAGTAAAATAGGGGAGTTCGAAAACCATTTCTAACAAAATACTATAGAAAATTCCAAAATTCACATATAAAAAATTATTCTCCAAATCCAAACAAATTTCAAATCAAATAGCAAAGAATAGTAATTCCAAAATACTATAATGAGGGTTGAAGCTACCGTAGCACTTAACGAGTGCTACTGCTACCTTTATCACCAAAAAGGTTCGATTTTGACATATATTAATGCCATGTCCAATACGACCAACTACCAAACCTTTAGCATTCAAAAATTTATACAATAAATACATAACTAAAATTTAAAATCAAGAATGGTGAGGAATCTGGATTCCTCTGCAAAATTTCATGTATTTCATTTTACATGTCATTCACTTTTCAAAGCAAAAATTCAACCAGACCAAACAAATAAATCATTCAAGCACAAAAACAATATTTTTATTTACCTATATCATATATATTCATCCAAAGGTGAAATAACTCACCAAAATTCGAATTAACTATTAAGCATTATCCTTCAAAATTCCACTCACTACAAACTCCGTGAAAATAATTCCATTATGTATATAACGCTCTTGCAAACGCAACGCAAAAGAGCACGCCTCGATTGGACCTCGTATAAAGAAGTTATTGATTTTATAAGTTTGAGATAAATTAAATTAATAAATTACACTAATTACTTCATTAATTTAAACTACCCAATCTAACATTTCTTCCCTACCTCTCTCATTACTTTACACTCGTGCACATGTACACATTTACACCCGTCAACCGATCCTTCCACCTCCAACTACTCCTCTATTTCTTAACAAAATCGACCCTCATCGATTGCAACATGCTTTCTTTCGAGAGCTCTCCACAATGCACACTACCACTATAAGCTCGATAGCCCCAATCAATAAGCAACTTCTACACGACTTCCCGAAACACCACCGCACTCAGCAAAACTTCACCAATCGATGCTCCTCCATGTAAGGAACCCAACTATGCTCTCCTCTTCTCTTACCATCACCACGAACACTGACCAACCCAAACCCTAGATTAAGACAAACCAATCATCCATCCCCAGTCACCACCATTTACGACAACAAGCCCATGGATTTAAAGCCCTTCTTGCTATGAGTACAACGGATCCACTGTTATGATTTACCATTGGGTGAATCATTTGATTTTATTTTTCAAAAGAGGAGGCTTTGATTTTCTCTTACGTGAAAAAGAAAAAAGAAAAAGAGAAGAGGGAAACTAAAAAAGAAAGTGGGAAAGTGGAAAAGTGGAAAATGAAGAAAAGAAAAAGGGTGAAGGTTTGTTTATTTTACAATTTTCGACACTTCGCTACACAACATCTCGTTCGCGTACGAACTATGAAGGACGGAAATAAAAATATAATCATACACAACAATGCATTATGATCCCAAAATAACAATAATACCAGTTATCTTATTCTGTGAAATTTCAAAAATACCAACTTTTGCCACAAAATACGTTAAACGATAATTTAAATATCTTCCAAATGAAAAATTATAGTAAAATCCTACAAACTCATTTAAAAATACATCATCTAAAATCAACTCATTCTATTAAAAATTCATTTTTTATTATTTATCACATTAGAATCAAATTTGAATATTTAAATAGAATAAATAGTACCATTCGAAACGTTAAAAATCACGAGTTGTTATACATGACCAACAAGCAATCGGGAAAAGGGATGATTGTGCACTCCACTTTCCACTCTTAGTTCACACTTTTCATCAGAATGACAAGTTGAACTTAAAATAAACATTAAAACATACAACCACACTTCCTACTTCCACTTTGTCTCCTTTTTACTTTGTTTTAGGAACATGACTTTTGCTTTATGACTACAATATTCACCACTCGTTTACACGTTAGTAGTGTCCATGATCCCTTTCCATCCATGTTCATATTCTGAAGTCATATCTTCTAATAATTGCGCATTAGCGGTCTTCCCACACCTAATGTACAAATCTCATAATTGTTCTTTTGAATCGAATTGCCGCAACAAGCAAATCTTTTACCAGTACAAATGATATAATAACACCATAGTTAAACGCAACTCGAATAAAAAAATGTACCTCATTGGTTATAAGCAGTGGAATTAAATCTGAAAATTCTATAAAATCATTATTTGATATATCGACTTCTTCCTCAACATTTTTATCTTTTTTATTATCCAAGACATGAAATTTTTTCCTCCACTTCAGGTATGGATTGTTCTTTTCCTTGAAAAGGATAAAAAATGAGTCGCAACTACATCACAATCTAACTTTTTCTCTAATATTCAACAAAGTAATTCGATAAAGTGACATCAAAATAATGATAAACTTTCGATGTCCCACAGTTGAAAATACTTTAAATAACTATTGTCAGAAATCCTAATAAAATTTAATAATATTCATCGTAATGTCGTTTAAAGTTTTTTCGACAAATTATTTTGGTACAAGAAAACTGAAATAATTTAACATTTAAATCTTCCATTGTCAAAAAAAATTTAAATGACTTGAAATTTCTATGAAACCTAGTAAACGTCTACAACATTTCTACAAATATCACTTTGACCATGCACTCCTAATATTCAATGACATCCTGCCAATGTTGAACAATTAGTTCAACATTAGACAATCGCAAACCCGATGGTTACAAAAGTTAAACAAAGTATAAATTTGACATACATGAACCATTATCTACATGACTCAAGACTCACCTACATCAACATATACGACATTTTCATATCGATTAACACTAAATAATGATCGAATAAGCTATATCGACTAACCTATGCCTTCCACAAAACAAAATCAGTAACGATACTTGGTCGTCTTTGTGGAGTATACATCTTGTTTGATGATAAAAAATACGTTTTATATTTGTTTTTTCTTTCAGAGTGTGTTACAGTTTAAAAATCATCAAAGCATAATTTTGTTTCTAAGTATATTGTCATCGATTATATCTTATATGTCGGATTTACATGTATTACATTTCAGACACATCTATTTTTATTTGTAAAATAATATATATTTATTATTATTATCAAAAAGGAAATATTGTCTGATATTGCAATTAATTTTCTTTTAATAATAATAATAAGTAAATGTTATATGTAATGTGTCTGTCTAGATTCATATATTTACTGGTTTATGTTATAAAATATTATTTGTAGAGAAGTTCCCTTCTAGTACAATAAAAGACTGCAGTATATATGAAGAAAGGAAAATAAATAGAGACTAGAAGCGAAGAATTGTATACACAATCAAACGCTATATTTTGAAAGATATAGGAGAATTTATTTTCCATTATATACAGATTTTATTTTCTATACAACAAACAAACTATCTCACAAAACATATCTTTCCTCATGTATCCTCACTCATATATCTTTTTATTCTTATACATCTCCACTAGCCTATACAAACTCTCATCGCACAAAAGGAAAAATCATCACATTAAAATATCATTTCCATACAACATATCTTCTTATATCTCATCGGTTCAAATAATCTGATCAATATAGTGAAGCATTTCATCTCATTGCACCAAGAATTTATGTTTCATCATTAAGCAATCATATCTCGCAAGTGCATTATCATCAAACAATATTACTTCAGCAATACATACGTCTCTGTTTTAAAGTTATGCATGCCTATAAACATTTTTACAACAAATGGCAGTAAGGATCTCAGGGCAGTAGATCTCAACTACTTCATCCTCATCATCTCATATAACAAACAAAGCCTAAGATTTTGAATGACAACGAGGCAACGCTAACCCTTCAACAATCCATCATATAAAACTTCCAATGCTAGTTCTCAAATCCATGAAAGTGAAAAAGGCAAAACACTTCTCAAATACAAGACACAAACTCAGGTCGGAGACATTTTAAGGTTCTAGGTGTCGCGATAGTCAATTTCAGGCTTTGAGCAGTTTCTGATCACGGCTGCACTTCGACATCAGGTAACTAAGACTTCACCTCCAATCAAAGACACGACACTATTTAGATCAAAGGCACGACATAGATTTTGGCAACGATGTCGAATCTAGTTTTTGAGCGAAGCATGTCTCAATCATTGGCGACTTAAGGCAAGAGGGATAATAAGCGAAGATCTGCAACGTGAAGCCCAAGCAATTCAAGGGAAGGCGACATGCAGGTGACATGATTACAAGGGTAGTAGTGGCACTTTCTTGTTTTGCTTGCAAAGCTTTTTGGGAAAAACGAATTTGAAGGGGAAATAAAAGGCCTTTGATTTGTGAAGTGGAGTAGGTCATGTGAGAATGAGATAGGGAAGTTTTTTTTAAGTTTTTTGTTTTGTTTTTTCTTGTATTTCCTTTTTAACTCTAATTTTTTATCTATGTTTTTGTCGTTCAATGATTTTTATCTCAGAGGTTTGAGTTTAGGTAGAGTTATTAAGCATAGTGGTAGAATATTTATTAGTAGTATATGTGAGTTTATTGTTTATAAGTGTTTGAATGTTTAACCTAGTAATAGCTTTGGGGCAAAAGTAGCATTAGGTCGAGCTGAGTATATCCTGTATTATTTATTTTCTACATTTATGTTTCTATACTCTATTTTATATATTATTAGCGTCCCTGTGAAATATTGTTAAATTGCCTATTCACCCCCCTTTATGGTATATCACCCGATCCTACAAGTGGTATAAGAGCATAGGTGTTTGGTTTACTCTAGAGTCATGTCTATTTCAAATAATACATTTTTTGAGGGTCAATCAATAGCTAGGCCACCTATATTCAATGCAATTGTGCTTACTAAAAGGTTGGGACGAAATTATATTTGATCTCAGTTGACTATGATGTTTGTGATACAACAGAGATAGGGCATACTCCACCCACAATGACAATCAACGATGACGAATTCCCTAAATCTAAAGACAAATGGGATGTGGTTGAAAAGAAATTGCTTTCATTAAATACTAAAGCTACTGAAGGCACTTATTTGAGCTCTTGATAAGATAGAATTTAATCGAGTTTCTCATTATTCGACTGCGTAGGAAATTTGGCACACTCTGGATGTTACATAAAAAGGTATGTCTTAAGTAAAGGAATCATGTCCCACCCGGCTCGGCAATGAATATGAGAATTTTTTGATGTTAAAGGACGAATGCATAAAAGAGATCTATGGATGTTTTTCAGTGTTGGTATACAATTCTAGAGCTTTGGGTAAGATGTACACTGAAGTTGAGTTGGTTCAGAAAATTCTTCTCCTAAAGAATTTTGAGGTAAGGGTGATTACTATATATGAATCCAAAGATTTGAACAAACAAAGCATGGAGAAATTGATTGGAAATTTGATAACCTATAAAATGGAACTAAAGGCTAGGGAATACCATGACAATTCAAATTTCAAGAAGAAATCAATTGCACATGGCAGCACTCTTGACAACGAGGATGAGAATAATCCTATCATTGAGCTGACAAGGTTGATAAGCAGTCTTAAAAATTAGACCATAAGAAATTCCAAGTTCACATCAAAGAAGAAAGGTGTTAAGTCGCAGCAGTCTGAAAGCTCGGAAAGTTTGGATGAAGAAATGATGTTCTATAAATGCAGAAAGTCGGGCCATATCAAAACCAACTATCCGTCGATTCAAAGTGAGAAAGAAAAGGAAAAAAGAAAAGGAGGGCATTCGCTGCAATTGGAATGATGAAGAAGGAGAAGAGTGCATTGTTGGTGATGAAGTAGAAGAAAATCCACGTTTGATGGGGAACTCAACTCGTGATGATGACTCTAGTGAGGTATCAATTATACTTATTAAGGTTTTCTCATAATGTGCCATAAACTTACTGGAACAGTTGATAGTCTTAATCTCAACAATAAAAAGTTAAATCTGAAAAAGTCCAGCTACTTTGCATAAATTATATGCTCGAAACCAACCTTTAAAAAAATTAAGGAAGCTCGAAACCTTGAGTGTGAAAGTTGACCGTTTTTTAAAAGGGAGTTGGATGAATGTAAAACAAACCTTGAAACACTCAAAGATGAGATATTGATTTTAAAGAAAAATGATGATGTAAAGAGGGAAATTTCATTAACAGATGTACCTTGCTAGTAGAAGAGAATACATCACTTAAATCTAAAGTCCAAACTCTTGAATCAACTGTTAATGAATTTTGTAAAGGTGAAAGGTCATTGAAAATGCTTTTAGGAAATCAACTATATGCGACTAATAGAATAGGACTTGGTTTGGTAAATTGCAGCACTATAAGGAAAACATGACTAACAATGCACGAGGTAGAAGCATACTTCCTAAATGCTTATGCTATTATAAAATTGGACACAGTTTCAACATATTTTAGTATAGGAACAAGTGCAATATTGTTAGATACATTTGGGTTTCTAAAGGCCCTCTTGATAATTTTAGTTGGAACAAATGCAAAGATGTTATACAAATTTGGGTTCCTAATTACTTCCTTAATAATTTTGAAAAAAATTTGACAACTAAAATTTGATTTTCTAGGTTATATCATAGAATAAATGAATATAAGAGAATTAGATGATGTGAGTGAATGAATTTAAAATACTTAGAAATTTTTGGAATCTATTCGAACAAATGTTTTTAAAAATAAGTTTAATATCTCATTTTAGTTAATAGTTTTAAACTTAAGGTGTTTGGGGACATTTTCTTTCTTGGGAATTTCGAGGACGAAATTCATTTAGTGGGAAGGAGAATGTAGCATCCTAAAATTTTAGTTATTTAATTTTAAATATTTAATTAATTTTGAATAATTAAAATAATAGAATTTGGAATTTAATAATTTATGATTCAAATACAAGCGATAATTAATATTATAATTATGAATTAATTGTTAATTAAATGGATTTAATAATTTTATTTAACTCCATTTAACCAATAAATAATATTAGTAAGTTCAATTTGTAAATTTATATACAAATATAAATATATCGGATTTAGATATTAATAAATAAATATTTAAATCGGTGAAATTAGCCTTCTGGGGCACAGTCTTGGATTCCGATGATACCCATTTCATCGGATCCGTAATAGTGAATTTTATTACGTCGTCGAATTTCATAGCGACCAGACATATCGTTTGGTCGTGCGGGATCGAAATGTGTTGAATTTATATCAAAAATTTAATATAATAACTAGGTCCAAAAACCTATCTTTTACATACGATCGAATTTGGTCTTGAAACATGATCCGTTATATTCGGAATAGGGGTAAAACTTAAGGAACGCTAGGAGACACGCCTCGTTTGGAGTTTGAGATTTTTTGGGTATGCTTTGTGGAATATTTTAAAATTAAAATAATAATTATATTTATTAGCACTAGACATCGAAGAAGTAAGCTTGTCGCTATTTCAAAAGTTAAGATGATTGTTGGACATAACTTTGAGCTAACACTATCTTGACTTGTCCGGTATTTCTGTTAACCAAGAAATGGTGCAAGTTTGAATTCAATGAGTGGTGATAGGTGTACAAGATTTAATTCCCATATACAATCGTTTTATGTCCTTGATAGTTGGTATCTCAACTACTGGTATACAATGAGTGATTATTTTCCTAGATTTCCATTGATGTTATGGATATCATGAAGAGGAGCTTATGATTCACCTATTGTAGTATTTTATTTTCCATTGTATTAAATAGTATACCTATCGGCAATTGTAAGGTTAGGATTTTATAACTGTCCAGCTGATAAGGTTTGTTTTAACTCTGATATACTTTATATTTTTAAAGAGATAGTTTCAACTGTCTTTGTTATATTGTATGTTGTCGATTCCATTATGAGATTCTGTTTCTCTCTGTTCTCTGTTCTTTTCTTTTTACTTACCTTAACAATCTTCTTTTTTGTCAATTGAATGCTCAACCTTGGAACACAGTGGTAATGTTCGGTGTCGACTTTCGATGGTCAAAATGGCGAGTGGTTACATTTGGTATCAACGCGCATGGTTAAGCGAGATCCTAGGCTTTAGTAGGGTTTGGCTCATTAGAGATGGGTAAGCGACATCCTAGAATGAGTTTTGGAGTATTATATATTCGAAAGCGTATTTGTTAATGTAAAAAAAGCATATTATGTTAATTGGTTTATTGAGTTTTTATGAAATCTGGTCGAGATGTGGGATGCCACGATATCGATAGGGGCTTCTAAACACTTGACCAAGGCTAACGGACATGGTATTGAATTTTTTGAAAATTTGACAAATTAAATATTTTGCCTAGGATTATATTTTGTGTATATATATAGCAGAATAATTTTCAAAACTCTGTATAGTTATATAGTGAGTTGGTTTAAATGTGATAATATTTATTTATTATCACTATTGTATGTTCGATTATGTTTAACTTCAATGAAAAGCGCAGACTGTTGTGTGTTGATTGCCAAAATAATACTCGATTTATTTAGGGGCATTTATCGCTTGATTTAATCTGAACCCTCTATGAATTAACTTTCACAATTTGACCATAAGGTTTTCGAAGAATATGATTAAATTAAAAATTAGTTGTTTAATTGTGATGAGTTAAGAATTAAACTTTATAAAATTTGTAATATAATCTAAATAATGGACTAAGATATTTAGAGAATAAATGTTGAAGATAATTCTATTGTAATAAGGAAGGATTATTATAATATGAAATAATTTTTATATAAAGAAATTTATATAGATTTTGTTTGTAAAATGTGTTTGAAAATGATATTGAATTTCAACCCCTTTATTTTTGGAAATAATTGCTGAAAGGTTTTTAAGGAAAAAGATGAAATAGTTTTTACATTTGAAAGTAATTGAAAATGAAATTATTTTGGGTCGATTAGTTTTATGATAATCTGAATAATCTTCTAGGTGACGATCAAATGTTTCATTAGGCAAACTTGTGGAATACTAAGTAAATTATTCTTGTTATCATTGTGCAATAAGTTCAAATTTGAATAAACCCTAAGTGAGTTTTAATAAGAAATTGTTTGAAGGTATTATATATAAAAATATATGAAGTATGCTTTTGAAGGAAAGTTTTAAAATTAAAACCGGTATCAAACTCTTAAGTTCGCATAAACGGGAATTTTTTCCAAAACAAATGGTATTAGTAATAAGAGATTGGTTTGATAAATAGGATTTTTCCCTTAGAAAAGTTATGGGATAATTTAACACAGGTTTAAATTGGGTTAAATTAAAAAGGAATGTCTGGATAAACATTGTTTTATTAAACCATATAATTTTTAAAAGATCTAAGTAGTATGAACTACTTGTTGATTGGGTCAACCCGCAAATAGTATTTATTTCAACACTCTAAGTAAAAGAGGTTAATAGTTGAGTCGGTTTTAAGAAATCACAAATTGATTTGATCTCCATTTGGTTCTTTGAAAAGGTTAAAACAAAAAATCTACATGCACTCTCGGGATATAAAAGAATATTATAAATGTAAATAAAGGGAATAAGTTAGGATTTGATGTTTTATAAAGAAATAACTTTATAAGATACTTTAAAACTTGGGTGAAAAATTATGAGATAACTCATAAATAATTTTACCATTGAATAAAATATTAAGTGAAAATATAAGTGAATTAAAAAGAAGTATAATTAAGAAATTAATAAAATATAGAGCATGACTTCCCTTTTTGTCTAAGTTAGTTTGGATAACCTTCTAAGCGATTAGAATAAGCTAATGAGGTATGCTTAGATAGTTATCTATATTTTTGGACAATCAAGAAAATTTTGAGCTTAAGTTAAGATTTGTTTGATAGTCATCTGCCATTTTAAAACAATGTTAAGTGAAAAAAATTCCTTACAGAATTTGATAGTTGTGTGATTGCATATACCGCTATTATTGGGACCTAAATCCCACTGATTTTGAAAAGGTAATTTTTAATGATTTTTGGAAAGGAATGGTATTTATTCACTCTAGTTGATGTTTTTGAAGGAATCGGAATTCCACTGCACGCTCCATGTTGTTTTGATTCTAGAGTTCACCATCATTGATTTCGAGGGATCCCCTCCAAGTCATTTTGATTTTTGGGCTTTGATTTTTCTCGTCGGAGAAATTCGAAATTAAAATTTTGAATTCAAAAAACCCAGGTATCTAGATCTAAATTTATTGTCTGAAAATAATTGGATACATAGCATCTATTATACGATATCCCCTTGTTGGTTACATACGTTTGAGATATGATTGTTACCTTGTTTATGTTGTTTAAGTTAGGATAGAGATAGCTAGTACATTTGTCTTGTATCAGTATGACTCTTTTAGATTTTGTAAGCATAGGTATGCAGGGGATTGCTATTTGATTCTTGTGCACCTCCGTTCACAGGGAGATATAAATCAAATGGAAAAAGGTACGTAATAAATTTAGAAAAGTTAAATTGATTGATGATTTTATGAACCAAATATGGGAGGTCACTTGTCTTTTGTTTTCTTTTGATTGGTTTGGAACCCATGGAGGTAATTTGCAGTTATTCCGATCGAACCATGAAAAGGAGACACTAGTGAAATTTTTCGTAAATTAATTGTTAGAAATTTCTAAGAATTTTAGAAAATTTTTGACAACTAAAATTTGATCTAGGTTATATTTTAGAATGAATGAATATAAGAGAATTAGTTGGTAAAAGTGAATGAATTTAAATGGCTCAGAAATTTTGGAATCAATTCCAGCTAATGGGTTTGGAAAATAAGTTTAACAACTCATTTTAATTAATAGTTTTAAATTTAAGGTGTTTGGGAACATTTTCATTCTTATGAATTTCGAGGACGAAATTCATTTAGAGGGGGGAGGGAGAATGTAACATTCTAAAATTTTCATTATTTAATTTTAGATGTTTAATTAATTTTAAATAATTAAAATATAGAATTTTGGAATTTAATAATTTATAATTCAAATATAGATGATACAAAATATTTGAATTATGAATTAAATGTTAATTAAATAGGTTTAATAATTTATATTAACTCCATTTAACCAATAAATAATATTGGTAAGTTCAATTTGTAAATTTATATACAAATATAAATAACTCGTATTTAAATATTAAATATTTAAATCAATGAAATTAGCCTTTTGGGGGCACAGTCTCGGATTTCGATGAAACCCAATATCATTGGATCCGTAATAGTGAATTTTTTACATCTTTGAATTTCGTAGCGATCAGACGTATCGTTTGGTCGTGCGGAATTGAAACTCGTTGAAATTAATACCGAAAATTTAGTATAATAATTAGGTCCAAAAACCTATCTTCTACACACGATCGAATTAGGTCTTGACACAAATTACACTGCGTTTGGAATAGGGGTAAAATATTAGGAATGCCAGGCGGCACATCTCGTTTGGAGTTTAAGATTTTCGGGTATGCTTTGTTTAAAATTTAAAATTAGAATAATATTTATATGCACATACCCACCATACTAGCCCACACACCCATCATCTCATAGCTCATACACCCATACACTCACATACTCAATCATGCTCCTTCCCCTATAATCAATTTCTGTAACATATATTAAAAAGCTACTACTTCTTTATGTACTAAAACTAGTAAACAAAATTATATTCTAAACTATGAAAATCAAAATCTAATCCTAGGAGAACCTAAAAATCATGTTGTTGGATCCGATGAGCTGATATGCTTAAGGACTTCGATCGTATACCCTTGGTATAGCCTGCATCCACGACTGGCCGAGGGTGATTTAGGTGTAGGCGAGCTAGGGTTAGTTTTTTTCGAGTTTGTTGTCGTCGATTAATGAAGGCAAGTTTGGAATTGGCTTCGGCATGCCGGAAAGCAGGTTGTAGCAAAATTTAGTGGAGTTTGGTCGCCTGGAGAAAATCGCATCAAAGGGGCGTGGCTGGAGCTATCGTCAGGTCGCGTTCACCGTGGGTTGATCGAGTGGTAGGTGGAAGGTATGGTCGAGTCAAGCTTGGCGAGAACAGTTCGTAGCCGAAGATGGAATCGAATTTCGTTAAATAATGCTTCATGTCAGTGGGAGGTCGTGCGCGCATGAACGGGTTGGCTACTATGCGTGTATAGGAGGAAAACGTTTGGCAGAGAAAAAAGAGGCTGGGGCATTTTGGTAAATATGTTTAATTTCATTTATAATTTTAAAGAAATTATCGTTAACTTATAAAATCTGTATCTCGCTCATATGAGGTCAAATTCGAACGTCGTTTATTGCGTTTGACTCATGTCATCAAGAGCTTCATGATATAATTGGTTTGGTTGGATTTGGAGCAAGTGGAAATTCAGGCTAAAATCGGACGGCTGTTCGGTTTTAGTCCGAAATCGGGGCGATTCGGCGGAAACGGCAATCAATGTGAATTTTACTCACATTTAATTTTATTATATCATATTAATAATGTTAAAATCATTTATTGCTTGTTTGGATGTTGGTTAAATTGTTTGATTTCTTGGTTTGTTGAATTTCCGTTTGGAAAATGGATGACATATAAATTTGATCGTAACAAACCCATATGATCCTCTATTTATTATCTATAACCATTGTTTTGCAGGAAAAATCTATAGAGAGGCCCAAAGGGGTTTCTCGGCAATAAATTATTTTATTTACATCCATATGCTGTTATTGATGTTATTTTGAACTTAATTACTGATATTCCCTTTTATAGTTTAAATGTCGTTATTGCGATTTTTGCTATATCGTCATTTATTAAATTTCAACCCAAAACCCTATCATATGAACTTGAGCTTGTTTCTATAACCATTGTGTAACAATCCGCATATTTATCGATTTTATATTTAAATATTTTATTTAAATATTTTATCGTTAGTCGGATTTTAGTCCGAAAAGCTACGTTTTGCATACAGTCGAATTAGGACTCGGGACCACTCCCATTGAGTTTAAAATGCCATTTGCGACCTTTTTGAGTATAAGCTTCGATATGTTTGGAGAAAGTTGATTTTTGCTACTTTTCACTTTGGGTTTGGGTTTGGGCTCAGCCCTATGTTTAACTTATGCTCAAATCTGAGCCACTCTTCCCCATTCACCCTCATTCTCTTCTCTTTTCAGTTTTTAAAGTATTAATGGTGGGAGAGATTGGAAATTAAAACTCCAAAACCCTAGTTCCTTTTACAACTTCAAATTCCTAGCTCCAAATTCAAGAGAACCCATTGGAAAGCATCTCCTTCATCTTCTCCAACTCTTTCTCCATTCAATTTCAGAAAATTCCTAAACCTAATTTAGGAAATGTTTCTCTTTTAAGCTTAGATTCAAGCTTCTTGTGTTGAGATTGAAGTGTGGTTGATCTTCCTTCGTCTTCAAGCTTCTCATTCATTGTTTTTGGATTCAAAGGTGAGATTTTTATCTCACATCTTAGTCTATAACTATCTTCGATTGTTAGGTATGAATTCCTAACACTTATTCTTGTGCAATTGCTTTTGGTTTGGATTGATTTGGTGAATATTCCAATTTTTAGTGTTTTGGGTTCAAATCTTTAAAAATCCTAACTTTGATGTTTGAATGTGTTTTTGATTATGCATCGAAGAGCTTTTAGGGCCGGGTAGTCGATAGGCATAAACCCTTAGCGCCGTTGCTCGAGCGAATGCAATTTGATCGAGTTTGTACCTCCTTTGAATTAGGGCAGGGGAGTGCTGGCAAAAGGTTCGGCCGACCGAGCCCCTGGGCCGGTCGACCGACCTGTTATCCAGGCACTTCCTGCCTCTATTTGGAAGTGCCGTTTATAGGCCTCGGCCGACCGAGCCCCTGGGCCGGTCAACCGACCTGGTGCCCCGGGCACTTCCAACCCTTGGTTCGGTCAACCGACTCAGGGAGTCCGGTCGACCGACCTGCTGCTATTTGCCAACTATGCCTATTTTGCCTAGTTGTCTGAAATTCCAACTTTAATCGACTTGTGTTATTTCCCTATATGTTGTTATCATTTGTTATTGACTTTGATGACTTATTTTCTTCGGGAATTCTTGGAATATCCATTTCGATGGATTCGGTATCGATTTCTTTGGATTTTATTCACATTTTCGAATGTGAATCTTAGTGATTGGTTGTACCTTTCTAGGTGCATCGATGTTTATTTACTTCGTGGACCAATCGGCTCAATAAGTCGGGACATGAGGCGTATCTTTCTAGGTGCGTCGATGTTCGTCTATGCATGGGGCGTGTCTTTCTAGGTGCGTCGATGTTCGACTTAGCATGGGGTGTATCTTTCTAGGTGCATCGATGTTAGACATTACATGGGATGTATCTTTCTAGATGCATCGATGTTTATTTATGCATGGGATGTATCTTTCTAGGTGCATCGATGTTTATTTATGCATGGGGCGTATCTTTCTAGGTGCGTCGATGCTAGAGCATGGGGCGTATCTTTCTAGGTGAGTCGATGTTCGACTGTGCATGGGGCGTGTCTTTCTAGGTGCGTCGATGTCCAGTTTGTGGGATTGGCCATCCTTTTATTTTGATTTCTGGATTTCTTGTGTTGATTTCTGGAATTTATGTTTCACCAACTTTTACGATTGGCATTGATATATATGTCATTTATTGTGGCTTGGTGAATAAAATTAGGAGTATGACATTCCTTTTTATCTTTGAGAAGATCTTTGTGGTATTGATTAATCTCTTGATGATTTTTCAGTTACTTATTTATCACAGCTTGGCATTGTGATTATTATATGTTTATGTCATATCTCTTATTCTATATCATGTTATCTGATATTTATAGCTAGACTGATCCGTTTATTATTTTCTTCTTAAATAATACTCGGGTCAGACTGTGATTTTACAGGTGCTTCTGCTTGACTCCTTATCGGATCATCATCTGACTTCAGGCTAACTACTTTAGTTTAGTAGTTTTTGTTGTATACATTTGAGATACAGACTCTATGATGTATACTTATTCTTTTGTCTAGCACTTGTATCTATTCTTTTTGATATTGTGGATCTTGTTTGACCACTACTCTGATGTACACTTTCATGTGTTATATTCATATCTATTTCCGCCTTTGTGATATGAATTGTCTGTGACTGATTTGTGTTATGTTTATTTCTATATTTGTTTCCGAAGACCTTTATAGCCACTGTGTAGTAGCTTTGAGTTTGTGTCGGTATGTCGGATTTCCTCTTGAGATGAAAAGTTATATTTTTATCCGGCATATCGGTACTCGCACAAAGCAATTATACAGATGGTCGCTCCTCAACAGCCTTATTCTCCTTGCTAGTCGACAGCATTACACCGTAGTGTTCTTGGCTAGCGTGGGTATAGAGGTGGGGCGTCACAGCTTGGTATCGAAGCCAAACTTCGGAACAATATGGAATATTATAACAAGGATCATCGTCCTAAGTCTTTCTTAGGAGTCGTGCTTTAGGATTTTATTCGGATCTACGTACCGTTCTATCCTATTTTCTTTTATGATTCCTTGTTTTGTCTATCAAGATTGCTTGATATTCATTAGTGAATAATCTTCTTCTTGCTCTTCTTTCTTTCTAAGGAAGAGGAATGTCTAGAACAGGCCGTCCCAGAGCTGGACCATCTAGTGTTCCACCCCAAGATGGAGTTTTTATGACTGCTCAACAGCTTCTTGATTTAGTGACAAATGCTCAAGCAGCTGGAGCTAACCCGGAAACTACTCACCCGAAGTCGGGATTTGCACGCTTGTGTAGCGATTACACTAATTTGGGTGGGGAGCCATTCAAAGGTTCCAAAACTATTATTGAAGTACAGGCTTGGCTAAGGTCATGCGATCGAATCTTTTCTCGCATGAATCTTATTGACCTTCACCGAGTTCAGGTGGCCTCTAGTATGCTCCGAGAAAGAGCATTGGACTGGTACGAGCTTCTTATTTCTGAGATTAATGAAGCGGATCTCACCTGGGAGCAATTCCGGGAACGCTTCGAGTTGAAATTCATACCAGAAGCTGAGAAGGTGACTTTGGCTCGTCGTTTTATAGACCTTGTTCAAGGTGAATCTTCCGTGGCAAATTATGTCGCGTCTTTTGAATCTCTCTCCAAATATGGGGTTGAATACATCAACACCCCATTGAAGAAAAATCAGAGTTTCGTCTATGGCTTAAACAAGAATCTCAAGAAGCCATTACTTCTAAATTAGAAGTTTCTTTCGACCAACTCGTTGATATTGCTCTTCGTCTTGAAGCGGCGGATAGGGAGAACGATGTTGAAGTGGTGGGTTCCAAACCAAACTTCAACAACAAGAAGAGGCCAAACAAATTCAAAGGCCCATATCCTAATAAGAAAGGGAAGAAAGCAACCTCCGTGGCAAAGACTTCTTCCTTTGGCCGTGGGGAATGCTATAATTGTGGTTCGAAGGACCATTATGCGAACAAGTGCCCAAGGTCTCTCTCTTGTCGCTACTGCAAAGTTCCCGGTCATGTTATATCTTCATGCCCCAAGCTTCAGGGAAAGAAGGAGGGAAAACTTAATGTTGCTCAAGCCCCTGGCAACACATCTCGTAGCCAAGGTATTTCTCATTCTATTCTGGATGGAATTATTTTATTTCGTGATCATCCTATTCGAGTTCTTTTTGATACGGGTGCGTCCCATTCTTTCATATCAAAAGAACTTGTTGATACTTTTTCTTTGGATGTTTTGTGTTTAATGACTTCTTTGAGAATTGCGAATCCGGATGGTGGATCCGCAAAAATTAGTTTATTGTGTAAAGATGTCGAGATTATTTTGTGTGATTTTTCTTTCCGAGCCGATTTGCATGTCATGCATTATTTAGGCTTTGGAATGATTTTGGGAATGGATTGGCTTAACCGTTATGAAGCTCAAATCCTATGTCCTGAGCGGACTATTCATCTTCGACATCCTCAATCTGTTATGCAGATTTCTATTAATCTTAAAGACTCAGATTCCTGCTTGGTTGCATCTTTGTATTCTTTAAATCCTCGTGATGACGATGATGATGATGAGGGTGATATTATTTCTCTTATTCACGTCGTTCGTGAATTTTCCGACATATTTGAGCCCGTTTTAGGATTACCACCTAAGCGAGCAATTGAGTTCAGAATTAATCTTATTCCTGGAGCTCAACCTATCACTCGCCCTCCGTATCGTATGTCCAATAAAGAAAACGAGGAGATGCGTAAACAATTATCTGAATTGGAGACGAAACAATTTATTCGCTCTAGTTCCTCGCCTTGGGGAGCTTCAGCTATTTTTGTGAAGAAATCCGATGGAACACTTAGGCTTTGCGTTGACTACCGCAAGCTTAATGATCTAACTATCAAAAATAAATATCCTTTACCTCGGATTGATGATCTATTCGATCAACTTTGTGGTGCTAGAGTCTTTTCACTATTAGACTTAGCTACTGGATTTCATCAGCTTCGTATTGCAGAGGATAGTATTCCTTTGTCATCGTTCCGTACTCGGTATGGATCTTATGAATGGCTTGTTATGCCATTTGGGTTAACGAATGCCCCGGCTTATTTCGTTGACTTAATGAATCGAGTTTTTAAAGAATTCCTCGATCGATTTGTTCTCATCTTTATTGATGATATTCTTGTGTATTCTAAAACCGAGGAGGAGCATGAAAAACATCTTCGGATTGTGTTGGAAACTCTTAGGAGTAATCAATTAAAGGCAAAATTTTCTAAATGCCACTTTTGGCAATCTCGTGTGAAGTTTCTCGGTCACATTATTTCCAAATCCGGAATTTCCGTGGATCCTTCAAAGATTGAAGCGATTCAAGATTGGAAGAGACCGGAGAGTGTGACGGAGATTCGTAGTTTTCTTGGATTGGCAGGTTATTACCGCCGTTTTATCAAAGACTTTTCTAAGATTGCCGTGCCTCTCACTAGCTTAACGAAGAAAGGTATTAAATACATTTGGTTGGACAAATGTGAAACTTCTTTTCAGAAACTAAAGGAACTTCTTTCTGATGCTCCTATTCTTGTTATTCCCGAGGGGAATCAAGATTTCGTTGTTTATACCGATGCTAGTCGCATTGGTTTGGGTGCCGTTCTTATGCAAAGAGAACGTGTTATTACTTCTGCTTCTAGGCAATTGAAGCCTGCTGAGACTAGATATGCCACTCATGATTTAGAACTCGCGGCTATTGTTTTTGCTCTTCGGATTTGGCGTCATTATCTTTTAGGAGAGAAATTTGTTCTTTATACCGATCATAAATCCTTGAAGTATTTATTCTCTCAAAAGGAACTTAATTTGCATCAACAGCGTTGGCTCGAATTTCTTACTCCTTATGATCTTGATGTTCTTTATACCCCCAGTAAGGGTAATCGTGTCGCTGATGCTCTTAGCCGTAAACAACAAGCTGTTGTTTCTATGATGATATCCGAATGGAACGATCTCGAGATCTTGTCCACTTGTGAGATTAGAGACCGCGTATCCGATTTATGTTCATCATTTTTTTTATGTAGCCTTGAGGCTCATCCTTCTCTTCTAGACCGCATTCTTGAAGCTCAAAGGCTAGATCTTGAATTGGCTCTTCTTGGCCAAAATATTAGGGATAAAATTGATATTGAAGGATTGAAAGAATTTGATATCGATTCTCGTGGCGGCATTCAAAAATTTGGTAGACTTATTGTGCCAAATATTAGTGATCTTCGTAAAGATATTTTAGAAGATTCACATCGTTCTAAATTTACCATTCATCCCGGTAGTAGTAAAATGTACGCGGATATGAAGCGACTATATTATTGGGAGGGAATGAAATTTGTTATTGCTAACTTTGTTAAGTGTTGCATGACTTGCCAGCTTGTTAAAGCCGAACATCAAAAGCCCGGTGGGTTATTGCAACCTTTAGAAATTCCAATTTGGAAGTGGGACCAAATTTCCATGGATTTTATAGATGGCCTTCCCCGTTCTCGACCGGGTCATGATAGCTTATGGGTGATCGTTGATAGACTTACTAAATCCGCCCATTTTATTCCTGTTCGGTCTAACCGAACCGTTCCTCTTTTGGCCAAGCTCTTTATCAAAGAGATTGTTAAATTGCATGGAGTTCCTACTTCTATTGTTAGTGATCGTGATCCATTGTTTACTAGTGGATTTTGGAAGAGTCTTCAAAAAGCTTTAGGAACGAAGCTCAATTTTAGCACCGCTTATCATCCTTAGTCCGATGGACAAACTGAGCGTGTGAATCAAACTCTTGAAGATCTTCTTCGTGCATGTGTGCTTGATTTTGGGGGAAGTTGGGAAGATCATATTTCACTTGTTGAATTTTCCTATAATAACAGCTTCCAATCTAGTATTGGTATGGCACCTTTCGAGGCACTCTATGGAAGGCCATGCCGATCTCCTTCTTGTTGGCTTGAGGCCGGTGAGAAGCTGGTTTTAGATCCAGATTTTATTCGTGATTCCACAGAAAAGATTGATCGTATTCGTCATAGGATGAAAGAAGCCCAGAGTAGACAAAAATCCTATGCCGATAACCGGAGAAGGAAGTTAGAATTTTCTGTGGAAGATCTTGTGTTCATTCGTGTTTCACCTATGAAAGGTGTTGTACGTTTCAGTCGATCGGGAAAATTGGCGCCTCGATATATTGGGCCATTTCCTATCACTGAACGTATTGGTTCCATGGCTTATCGCCTTTTATTACCGGCTCAATTTTCTGCTATTCATGACGTGTTTCACGTTTCTCAATTACGGAAATGCCTTCGAGATTCCGATTCTATTCTTGAGCCCGGTGTTGTGGAAGAGATTGAAGTTTCGCCTAATTTAACTTATGAGCAACATCCTATTCGTATCATTGCTTCGAAAGTCAAACGACTTCGAAATAAAGATGTTCCGCTTGTTAAAGTTCAATGGTCTTCAAATCCTAAGGATTGTTCTTGGGAGTCTAGGGAATTCATCGAGCGATCACATCCGGACTTGCTTTCCCGTGCTCTTTAAGGTGAACCTTCTATTTCAAATTTCTTGTGTTGAATATGCTTTTATGGTTGTTACTTTATGTTCTCTTCTTAAATATTGCGAGGACGCAATTTCTTTAAGGAGGGGAGTCTGTAACAACCCGCATATTTATCGATTTTATATTTAAATATTTTATTTAAATATTTTATCGTTAGTCGGATTTTAGTCCGAAAAGCTACTTTTTGCATACGGTCGAATTAGGACTCGGGACCACTCCCATTGAGTTTAAAATGCCGTTTGCGACCTTTTTGAGTATAAGCTTCGATATGTTTGGAGAAAGTTGATATGTTTAACTTATGCTCAAATCTGAGCCACTCTTCCCCATTCACCCTCATTCTCTTCTCTTTTCAGTTTTTAAAGTATTAATGGTGGGAGAGATTGGAAATTAAAACTCCAAAACCCTAGTTCCTTTTGCAACTTCAAATTCCTAGCTCCAAATTCAAGAGAACCCATTGGTAAGCATCTCCTTCATCTTCTCCAACTCTTTCTCCATTCAATTTCAGAAAATTCCTAAACCTAATTTAGGAAATGTTTCTCTTTTAAGCTTAGATTCAAGCTTCTTGTGTTGAGATTGAAGTGTGGTTGATCTTCCTTCGTCTTCAAGCTTCTCATTCATTGTTTTTGGATTCAAAGGTGAGATTTTTATCTCACATCTTAGTCTATAACTATCTTCGATTGTTAGGTATGAATTCCTAACACTTATTCTTGTGCAACTGCTTTTGGTTTGGATTGATTTGGTGAATATTCCAATTTTTAGTGTTTTGGGTTCAAATCTTGAAAAATCCTAACTTTGATGTTTGAATGTGTTTTTGATTGTGCATCGAAGAGCTTTTAGGGCCGGGTAGTCGATAGGCATAAACCCTTAGCGCCGTTGCTCGAGCGAATGCAATTTGATCGAGTTTGCACCTCCTTTGAATTAGGGCAGGGGAGTGCTGGCAACAGGTTCGGCCGATCGAGCCCCTGGGCCGGTCGACCGACCTGCTATCCAGGCACTTCCTGCCTCTGTTTGGAAGTGCCGTTTACAGGCCTCGGCCGACCGAGCCCCTGGGTCGGTCGACCGATCTGGTGCCCCGGGCACTTCCAACCCTTGGTTCGGTCAACCGACTCAGGGAGTCCGGTCGACCGACCTGCTGCTATTTGCCAACTATGCCTATTTTTCCTAGTTGTCTGAAATTCCAACTTTAATCGACTTGTGTTATTTCCATTATGTTGTTATCATTTGTTATTGACTTTGATGACTTATTTTCTTAGGGAATTCTTGGAATATCCATTTCGATGGATTCGGTATCGATTTCTTTAGATTTTATTCACATTTTCGAATGTGAATCTTAGTGATTGGTTGTACCTTTCTAGGTGCATCGATGTTTATTTACTTCGTGGAGCAATCGGCTCAATAAGTCGGGACATGGGGCGTATCTTTCTAGGTGCGTCGATGTTCGTCTATGCATGGGGCGTGTCTTTCTAGGTGCGTCGATGTTCGACTTAGCATGGGGTGTATCTTTCTAGGTGCATCGATGTTAGACATTACATGGGATGTATCTTTCTAGATGCATCGATGTTTATTTATGCATGGGATGTATCTTTCTAGGTGCATCGATGTTTATTTATGCATGGGGCGTATCTTTCTAGGTGCGTCGATGCTAGAGCATGTGGCGTATCTTTCTAGGTGCGTCGATGTTCGACTGTGCATGGGGCGTGTCTTTCTAGGTGCGTCGATGTCCAGTTTGTGGGATTGGCCATCCTTTTATTGTGATTTCTGGATTTCTTGTGTTGATTTCTGGAATTTATGTTTCACCAACTTTTACGATTGGCATTGATATATATGTCATTTATTGTGGCTTGGTGAATAAAATTAGGAGTATGACATTCCTTTTTATCTTTGAGAAGATCTTTGTGGTATTGATTAATCTCTTGAAGATTTTTCAGTTACTTATTTATCACAGCTTGGCATTGTGATTATTATATGTTTATGTCATATCTCTTATTCTATATCATGTTATCTGACATTTATAGCTAGACTGATCCGTTTATTATTTTCTTCTTAAATAATACTCGGGTCAGACTGAGATTTTACAGGTGCTTCTGCTTGACTCCTTATCGGATCATCATCTGACTTCAGGCTAACTACTTTAGTTTATTAGTTTTTGTTGTATACATTTGAGATACAGACTCTATGATGTATGCTTATTCTTTTGTCTAGCACTTGTATCTATTCTTTTTGATATTGTGGATCTTGTTTGACCACTACTTTGATGTACACTTTCATGTGTTATATTCATATCTATTTCCGCCTTTGTGATATGAATTGTCTGTGACTGATTTGTGTTATGTTTATTTCTATATTTGTTTCCGAAGACCTTTATAGCCACTGTGTAGTAGCTTTGAGTTTGTATCGGTATGTCGGATTTCCTCTTGAGATGAAAAGTTATATTTTTATCCGGCATATCGGTACTCGCACAAAGCAATTATACAGATGGTCGCTCCTCAACAGCCTTATTCTTCGTGCTAGTCGACAGCATTACACCGTAGTGTTCTTGGCTAGCGTGGGTATAGAGGTGGGGCGTCACACATTGTTTTGTAGGAAAAATCTATAGAGAGACCCAAAGGGGTTTCTCATCAATAAATTATTTTATTTACATCCATATGCTGTTATTGATGTTATATTGAACTTAATTACTGATATTCCCTTTTATAGTTTAAATGTCGTTATTGCGATTTTCGCTATATCGTCATTTATTAAATTTCAACCCAAAACCCTATCGTATGAACTTAAACTTGTATTTTGTATTAAAAAGAATATTGAAAATTAATTGATCATTTTGGTTAATGATGGTTTAAATTAATTAATCTTTCAAATTAATTAGTTTTAGATTAATTAACCAATTTAATAAACGATGATTAAAAATTGGTTTATCTTTAGATTTATTCACCATTTTTGCTAATGATGTTTTATACTTAATTAATCATTTAAACTAATGGTTATTTGAGTTTAATTAATTCTTTTAATTAAAGATATTGTTTTTTATTTAATTTATTTAACCTAATTATTTATTTGAATTAATGATGACGGAATTAAATTAATTATTTCAATTTATGATAATTGACATTAATAATCATTTGAATTAATGATATTTAAAATAATTAATCTTTTGAATTGATATTTGAATTTAATTAATCATGTTAACTAATTATTTTTTTAAATTTAATTGATTGTTTTAACTGATGATCTTAGGAATTTAGTTAAATCATTTTAATTAATGATGTTTTATAATCAAATAAATCCCTCTTGACAAATGATGTTTTAATTAATATTTTTAGCTAATGGAGTTTGAATTTAATTAAACCAATGAATTTATGATTATTTGAATTTAATAAATCTTTTTAATTAATGATATTTAAAGCCAATTAATTGATTTAGTAAAGGTAATTAAGTAAATTAACAAATATAATAAAAATTGCTTTAAAAAACTGATTTAAAGTTAATAAACTGATTTAATGAAGATTTTAAAGTTTATTTGCCAATGTTATAAAAGTATTTGGAAATAATTATTTATTTTATTATGGATAATGGATTTGTTTATTCATAAGAGATTTTAAACATGATCTATTATCTTTTAGGATAATCGATATCATTTTAAAGTTATAAAAAGGAATTGTAACTCGATTATTGAGATGTTACGTTGGATAACCTGCTGGGTGTTCAGCCTGATGTTGATTTAGGCCTTCAAGATTGCGCATTTGGAAAAAATTATTCTCTTAACGGTTTAACAATTCTAGAACTAATTCTAAAGATTTTTACCAAGATGAAAATTAAGCATAAGTTTAGTTCGTTTTTAAAAGTAGAAGTTTGATTCGTTTATGGAAATAAATTATTTTTGTAATACGAATCACTTATACAGAAATGATTTACTTGTATAATTAACACTAGACATCGAAGAAGTAAACTTGTCGCTATTTCAAAAGTTGAGAGTAATCGTTGGAGATGACTTTGAGGTAACACTACCTTGACCTGTTTGGTATTTCTGTTAACTAAGAAAAGGTATAAGTTTGAATTCAATGAGTGGTGATAGGTATACAAGATTTAGTTTCCATATACGATCATTTTATATCCTTGATATTTGGTGTAACGACCCACCTTTTTGAACAGTTTAATTCGATGTTAAACCAAACACGTCTCTCAGACCATACAAAAGGGCAGATTGTTATGGGGTAAATAAGAAAAAGCAGAGGAAAAAAACAAATACAGAATCTCGCAGCAGAATGAAAAAATATAATAATCAAATAAACAGTTCATGAAGTTGTTTACAAATAACATTGATTAAACTTTTACAACACAAAATCAGAGTGACATAAAACAGGAATAAATAAATAAAAGCAATGGAACAACAAGATGCAATGGAATACATATAATAAGTAATAATAATACAAAATCTTCGTCTTCATCCTCTAGAAAGCAGTCTTCAATAACTGTAAAGCTCAGACTGACCTGAGTGAATTAAAAATACAAAACACTCGAGTCAGAACTAAAAGATCTAATGTAAGTTAAATCGACAAAATAAATATGAGTGTAACAGCGTCGTAGCTGTTTACGGGGTTTGACATCTTCTATCCAGTGTCGAACGTGAGTGCAATAACTTAAGAGATGTTCGGGATTACCATCTCCTAAGGATCCGTTAAACTATCTACTATGTAGTACAATACATTATTATAATATGTTTATAGTAAAATAAAGTATTAAAATAGCGTTAAGGCGTTACTCATATTCCCCATAACACATTTTATATGATGCCGTAGTCTATACAGATATTGTAAACTCCACCCGCAGGTGGGCTATCAGGGAGCTCTCCATAGGTACGACACAAAACAAATGCGTAGAAGGCACGATAGGTCATGTTACATGGCACTCGAGGCAATGCCAGGGATGATATACCAATTGCACTCCCGGACTAGTGGTAGTAGCAGCTACTACCGCTCACCTTGGATCACACTCCTAGAATCAAAATCAAGGGTGGCCACCAAATCAATCACAAAGTCAGAACATAGTATTGAATGTGCCCGATATGAGAAATGACCTCACTTGGCTCGGTATAGCTCCTATTTTAGCCACATCAAGCTGACTCATGGGAGTCAGGGTCACGTAAATACCTCATAAAGAATCATTCGCCAAACTATCCTACTTAGTTTCAAGAATCTCCACTACGTACATAGTTGTTAAAGTTGTTTTCGGTATTGGCAGAGATTATGACAATATCTGATCCAGGTCTCTTTAACAACCAAACGGTTATTTCACACCGGATGGTTCTTTAACCATTTCATAATTAATATCAAAATACCGTATTCAATTTCAAACAATATTTCTTTCGAAATCATATTCACTTCCAAAACTACATTCACTTTCAAAAATCATATTCATTTTCAAAATCATATTCACTTTTTGAATCTATCGATAAGATAGGTTAATTAAATCCTCGTCCAAAATCATCATATTTACTCAAATATGCCATTTCACAAAAAGGGTATCAATTCCACATTTCAACTTAGGTTGTATCATCATCAAGGATTCAAATATAAATCTTCAACTTTACATAGTTTGAAAGTTTAGAAAATAGTTTAAGTAGTCACAAATAGTTTTAATAATTTTTAGAAGTAGTTTAAAATAGATTTAAATAGATTTAAATTTTCTTTAATTCGATTTTAAATGATTTATAGGGATTTAAAATAGATTAAATAAATTTAATATATCTTAAATACATTTTAAATAAATTAAACGAAATTAAAATAGATTAAATAGATTTAAATTATATTGAATAGATTTAAAATAGATTAAATAAATTTAAATAGTTTAAATTGGTAAAATTGCTTAAATTGGACTACATAGGTTATAATAGATTAAAATAAATTAAGATAGTTTTAAATTGATTAAAATAGTTAATTTAGTTAAAATAGTTTAAACTAGTTTAAAATAGATTTCAAAGTTATATCCAAACATTTCCATAACTCAATTTCGATATATTCATTTACATTTGACACTTCACTAAGAAATTCCAATTTGATTCTTTTGAAAAATTCGTATTTCACCATTAACGCTTGGATTATTGAAAATAATTCAGTTTATATAAATCAATTTCTATTTCAAAATGCCGGTTAACTGAATTAAAATTTAAAGAACTAAAAATCATTAAATTTAACCAATCCGGTGCTCGTATGTAATTTTCTACCCCATGGTCAAGTGATACGGATATCTATCATTTCAATCCACAATTTAAAATTTTATAGTTATATATCATTTCAAACTGCAATCCCGAATTGATTCAAATCCATAAAATCGCTCAACGCTATCATTTCAACCCATAACGATTTTTCCTTAATCTATAGATCGTTTGGGTATGTATCATTTCAACCTATAGGGAAATGCAGTGTTATAACAATATAGAAATACAACATCCTGTCATCCAATATCTATGATCAAACATCCATCACAATCATCATCCAAATCAACCAATAAACATCAATACATAACTGATTATCATTAATAGGTATTAAATTGGCAATTAAATTCAGTATTAAATTAAATGATGATTAAATGCAATATAAGTCAAATTTAACTAGAATGACCATTTAAACATACCAAACGCCAACCAATCAGTCAATTTCTAATCATATCATAAATTTAATTTAACTAATATAAGATAATTTAGTAGTTGTGAGTGGGTTAAAGCACTCTTATTTGATTTTAGTCCATAAAAATCCAAACAGAAGCATAAAGACCAACAGTCTTCAAATTCAACTAAATCAATTTCTTATTGTTCGGAATTTAAATATGAATCCAACAGAAAAAAATCAAACGTGAATCAATATTTACATGCAAAGGATATTCATGTTATAAGAAATATTATTAAATTAAAAATTAGTATGCATAATAAATAAAAAATAAATTAATACTTACGTCTTTCTCAAGATGACGCTTAAGGAAAAGATTGAAGAACAACTAAGATGATGACAGGATGTGTATGAAAAAAAATCATGTTTCATAAAAGAAAGCTTTTGGATTTGCAAGAATAAGAGTTTTGAATATGATGTGTCTAGAGAAACAAAACGCATATGAAGGAATAAGCTGCAGGTTATTTATAATTGGGAAATGAAGGTGGAGGGACAAAAATAAATGTCACATTTTATTTTAAAGGCTCTAGGCATTAATAATGCATAAGAAAACGTATGTAGGAATGGAAAAGTTTTCAAATCAAAGAAAAGTAAAATTTTGTATACGTAAAAATGAGGTTGTAAGAATTAAATACAACCTAAAAGTCAAGGCTCGGGTATTGAATAGAAGAAGAAATGAACGGATCAAGTATTAATAATAAGGTAACTAGTTTAAAACATTCATGCAATAATTAATGACAAAAGAAATGAAGGGACCATGCGCATCGCACAACCTTTTGAATTTCAATTTTTTTGAAATGTAACCAAATTAACTTAATTAACTCAAATAATATTCAAATTTGTACACATTTAGGTTTTTATCTACGCATAACAAAATTTTATACTTACCTTAAAAATGAAAACGTTCAATTTGGTTCCCAAAATGATCTTTGTTTCCATTAAAACACCATTTTTGTTTAACACAAAACGTGCATTTCTTTTATTAAATCTATTAATTGCAATCAACATTTTCTTTCCTTTTAATTGAAATATTTGAATTACATTAATTGCAATTACTTACAAAGTTAAATTTCAAAACAGACAACTAAAATGGACGAAAAATGAAACAATTGTTTATTTAAACATATTTATAAATTTGTTGTTTATACGTAAGAGTAATAAATAACTCTAAAATAGATTATTTTCCTATTCTTGTAATCAATTTGTAAGCTAAAACACAGTTTAAATATGCATATGTTTCTTTCTTTAAAATCAATGATTCTATTCTTTATTTTAATGAAATTAAACCTACATTCACAAATGAAATATTCATTTTATTTGATGTAAATGTTCTTTTCATTAAATCAAACTTTCCTTATATTTTCACAAAACATAAGTTACTTTCAATTACACCTATTAATTTATAAAGTATTTTCTCTCCTATTAATTGAAAATTTTCAATTACATTAATTTTAGTTGATTAAGTTTTAAAATGAACTAAATGAATGTAATGAGAAGTAGAATAATTATTTCCTATCTAATAATAATTTAAACATATTTATACACTATTGGATACAACGAGTAATTACACATTTCTTACTGAATAATAGTTTCTCATCTCTACGATCAATCTTTCAGGCACCAAACATTTCAAATAAATAAACATATATTTACTACTTTACTAAGCTTATTCATTTTTATTCTTTTATTTTGATTTATACTCCTATTATTAAATGAACCAATACCTTATAAAACTTTTAACATAGGTTTCTTTCCTGTTATCCTCATTTTCTATAATTGACGTCATTTCTTACATTTACCACAATATTTAATTACATTAAATTCTAACTGATCATATTATAATTCCAACAAATCGATTTAATTAGATTTCAAACTTTTATTCAATCAATCATTACTCTATAGACATAGTTTACATTTGTTTATATTTTATTACATTAGTATTCTCCAATTTCATCTTAATTTCCACTAACGTTATATTTAATTACATTATTGCAATTTATTTTCGATTTGATTTCAATAAGTTAAACAAATAGGTAACAAATAACAATTGTCACCTTTAGCTTAATTTAATCACATTTATAAGTTGATTGTTTACAACAAATGTTATAATTATTTATACAACACTAGTATTATTCAATTACAATTTATTACATACTGTTTCATTTGTTAATAAAACATTTAAATTATTAATTACTTTTTTAATCCAATTACCAATTAATACACATATTATTATAATTAATTTACAATCTATAACCAATTATATCTTTTTAATCATTTTAATTAATTAGAATTACATTTAAAGCAGTTATCAATTACCTTAGATTAATACTATTATATTTTATTCCAGTTATATTCTTATTATTAAATCACAAATTTTTATTTCTCCTCACGTAAAATCTCAAAACCTTATTTAATTAAATATTTTTAATTATCGAATATTACGGATCGTTACATTTGGTATCTCAGCTATCGGTTACATCAGCTACTTTATGAACTTCACTCTAAGATGATTTGTTGCTCAATCAAGCTTTGCTATCCTTGGGCGAAAAATGACTAAACAAAAAGCGAGAGAGGGGCCAAGCTATGTGGGGTAGCTCCCATTAGGGTATTTTCACATCTCATCTAGTTTGGATTCGGTTGTGCACACGTATTGGAAATATTTGGATTCTCGGTAAGGTATGGCTGGGTCCGGCTTAGAGTGTCCCGAGAAGTATCACAAAGTAAATGAGCTTCTCATGAGTATATTACTTAAGGTATATTCCAAAGGGGTGCACCTTCCTAGTCATTTGTTGGTAAATTTCCTTACCTTTTTGATTCATATCCCTGAATCTGTTTTAGCTTCAAATTGCCATGAGTAGAGCCAAATCCTCATCTGGCATTTAAATGTTTATTTAGTCCATTCTATCGAGTTTGGACTGTTACTTTATTTAGTCCACTCTATCGAGTTTGGACCGTTACTTTATTCAGCTCATTCTGTCTAGTTTGGACTGTTACCTTATTAAGTCCATGCTTTCAAGTTGGACATTTTCCTTGTTATATCCATTCTGTCCAGCTTGTATTTTACTTAGTTCGTCTCCGTTCTTTCATGCCTGGTTGATATTATTTATGCTCAATCATATTTGGTTTTGCTTCCTGATATTCATTTCTACTCTTTCTTCTAAGGATGTTATTCTTGTGAGGTAAAAACCCGATCCGCGAGCAGCGTGGTCTCACATAATTTTTGTATATGTTTCTTCTTATTCGACTTATCTCACGCTGTTATTTCCAGACTGATCTGGGTGTTATTTATTTATAATGCTCGAGCCAGACTTAGTATTTTCCTAGGTTTCCTTTGGTGTTATGTAATCATGGAGGGGAGCTAAAGATTAACCTATCGTAGTATTTTATTTTCCATTGTATTATATAGTTTACCTATCGGCATTTGTAAGGTCGAGATTTTGTAACTATCCAACTGATAAGGTTTTTTTTAACTCTGATATACTTTGTATTTTTAAAGAGACGGTTTCTACTGTCTTTGTTATATTATATGTTGTCGATTCCACTATACGATTCTTTTTCTCTCTGTTCTCTACTTTTTTCTTTTTATTTACCCTAAAAGTTTGCATTTTTGTTAATTGGATGCTCTGTGGTAGTGTTCGTTGTCGACTTTCGATGGTCAAAATGGCGAGTCGTTACATTTGATTTTAGAGCACAAGTTTAAGCGAAAACCTAGGCTTTGATTAGTTTTGGCTCATTAGGGATAGTGTAAGACGCCCTAGAATGAGTTTGAGAATATTATATATTCGAAAGCATATTTATTTATATAAAAAACGTATTATGTTAATTGGTCTATTGAGTTTTTATGAATTCTGGTCGAGACGTAGGATGCCACGGTATCTATAGGGGTTTCTCAATAATTGACCAAGGCTAACAGACATGGTATTGAGTTTTTTGAAAATTTGGCAAATCAAATATTTTGCCTAGGATTATATATATAAAGGAATAATTTTCAAAACTCTATATAGTTATATAGTGAGTTGGCTTAAATGTGATAATATTTATTTATTATCAGTATTGTTTGTTCGATTATGCTTAACTTAAATGAAAAACATAGACTGTTATGTGTTGATTGCTAAAATATGCTCGATTTATTTAGAAGCATTTATCGCATGATTTAAAATGAACCAAATTAGTTGTCAAAATTTGACCATAAGGTGTTCGAAGAATATGATTAAATTAAAAATTGGCCTTCTAATAATGGTGAGTTAAGAATTAAACTTTATAAAAAGTTGAATATAATCTAAATAGTTGAATAAGGTATTTAGAGATTAAATATTGAAGATAATTCTACTGTAATAAGGAAGGATTATTATAATACGAAATAATTTTTAAATAAAGGAAATTTATATAGATTAAGTTTGTGAAATGTATTTAAAAAGGATTTTGAATTTTAACCCCTTTATTTTGAAAATAATTTCAGGAAGGTTTCTGAGAAAAAAGATGAAATAGTAGGACTTTTGAAAGTAACCGAAAGTGAAATTATTTTAGGAAGTAAAATTTTAAAGGAATACATTTTTTGGGATAATTAGGAGAAAATTGTTCCAATCATTTTTGTGATAATTTGAATAATCTTCTAAGTCACGATCAAATGTTTGCTTAGGCATACTTGTGGAATACTTTGTAAATTATTCTCGTTATCATTTTGCTATCGAAATGAGTTCAAATTCGAATAAACCCAAAATGAGTTTTAATAAATAAATTGTTTGAAGCTATTACATATAAAAATAAATGAAGTATGCTTTCAGAGGTAAGTTTTAAAATTAAAATCGGCATCTTATTCTTAAGTTCCCTTAAATGGGAATCGTTTTCCAAAACAAAAAGGTTTTAGTAATAAGTGATTGGTTAGATAAATAGGAATTTCCCTCAGAAAAGTTATGGGATAATTTAAAATAGGTTTAAATTGGGTTAAATTAAGTAGGAATGTTTTGATGAACATTGTTTTATTAAAACCATATAAATGTTTAAAACATCTAAGTAGTATGAACTACAAGGTGATTGGGTCAATCCATGAATAATATTCATTTTAACACTCAAAGTTAAAGAGGCTAATAGGCCGACTTGGTTTTAAGAAATCATAAATTAATTTGATCTCCATCTGGTTCTTTGAAAAGGTTAAAATAAAAAATTTACACGTACTCTCAGGATATAAAAGAATATTATATAAGTAAATAAAGGGAGTAAGTTATGACTTGATGTTTTATAAAGAAATAACTTTATATGTTATTTTAAAATTTTGTTCAAAAATTATGAGATAATTCATAAAAAAATTAGTATTGAATAAAATACTAAGTGAAAATATAAGTGAATTAGAAATAAATATAATTAAGAAATTAATAAAATATAGAGTATGGCTTTCTTTTTTGTCTGAGTTAGTTTGGATAATCTTTTGAGCAATAACCAAAGGATAATGAGCAAAATGGTATGCTTATATAGTTATCTATATTCTTTGACGGTTAAGAGAGTTTTAAACTTAAGTTAAGTTTGTTTGATAGTCATTTTCCATTTTAAAACAATGTTAAGTGAAAATATTCCTTACAGAATTTGATTGATTTAATTGGATTAAATTGATTAGTTGTGTGACTGCATATACCACTGTTATTGGGACCTAAAACCCAGTGATTTTGAAAAAGGTATTTTTTTAATGATTTTTGGAAAGGAATGGTATTTATTCACTCTAATTGATATTTTTGGAGGAACCGGAATACCACATGATGCTCCATATTGAGTTGATTCTAGAGTTTCACCATTATTTGTTTGGAGGGATCCCCTTCTTATCATTTTAGTTTTTGGATATGATTTTTCTCGTCTGAGAAATTCAAAAATAAAATTTTGAATTGAAAAACACAGGTATTTAGATCCAAATTTTTCGCTTGAAAATAATAGGATACATAGCATCTATAATATGATATCCCCTTATTAGTTGCATATGTTTGAGATATGATTGTCACCTTGTTTATGTTGTTTGAGTTATGGTGGAGATGGCTAGCATATTTCTCTTGTATCAAAATGACTCTTTTAGATTTTGTAAGCATAGGTACGAAGGGACTTGCTATTTGATTATTGCGCACCTGCATTCGTAGAGAGATAATAAATTACTTGCCAAAATATAAATCAAAAGCAAAAAGGTATGTAATATATTTAGATAAGTTAAATTGATTGGTGATTTTATACCCAGATATGGCAGACTACTTTGCTTTTGTTTTTATTGATTGGTTTGGAGCCCGTGGAGGTAATTTGTAATTGTTCCAATCGAGCCATGCAAAGGAGACACTGGTGAAATTTTTCGTAAATTAAGTGTTTATGAATTTTAGAAAATTTTTGACAACTAAAATTTGTTTTTCTAGGTTATATTTTAGAATGAATATAAGAGAATTAGTTGGTAGAAGCGAATGAATTTAAAAGACTTAGAAATTTTGGAATCTATTCCAGCTAATGGGTTTGGAAAAGAAGTTTATCAACTCATTTTATGTAATACATTTAAACTTAAGGTGTTTGGGGATATTTTCTTCCTTATGAATTTCGGGTAAAAAATTCATTTAGAGGGGGAAGGGAGAATGTGACATCCCAAAATTTTAGTACTTTAATTTTAAATGTTTAATTAATTTTAAATAATTAAAATAATAGAATTTTGGAATTTAATAGTTTATAATTCAAATGTAGGGGATAATTAATATTTGACTTGTGAATTGAATGTTAATTAAATGGATTTAATAATTTTATTTAATTTCATTTAAACAATAAATAATATTAGAAAGTTAAAATTTTAAATTTATGTACAAATATAAATAAATCAGATTTAAATATTAATAATTAAATATTTAAATCAGTGAATTAAACTTTCGAGGCACTGTCTCGGATTCTGATGAACCAGTTTCATTAGATCCGTAATAGTGAATTATATTACGCCGTCGAATTTCATAACGATAGGACGTATCTTTTGATCGTACAGGTTCGAAACGCGTTGAAATTAATATCGAAAATTTAATATAATAACTAGGTCCAAAAACTTATCTTCTGCATACAATCGAATTAGGTTTCGAAACAAATTCCATTATGTTCGGAATAAGGGTAAAACATTAGGAATGCCTAGTGACATGCATCATTTGGAGTTTGAGATTTTTGCATATGCTTTATTGAATATTTTAAAATTAAAATAATATTTATATGCACATACCCACCATATCAACCCATCATTTCAGAGCCAACACACCCACCATCTCATAGCCCACAAACACATCATCGCATAGCCCACACACCCATACCCTTTGCATACTCAATCATAATCCTTCCCCTATAAAGCAATGCCTGTAACATATATTAAAAAGCTACTTCTTCTTTATGTGCCAAAACTAGCAAACGAAATTATATTCCAAACTTTGAAAATCAAATTTTAATCCTAGGAGAAAGTAAAAGTTATGTTGTTGGATACGGTGAGCTTGTATGCTTGAGGACTTCGATTTTATACCCACGATATAGCCTGCATTTATGACTAGCCGAGGGTGATTTAAGGGTAGGTGAGCTAGGTTTTTTTTTTGAGTTTAGTGTCATCGATTGCTGAAAGCAACCTTGGAATTGGCTTTGGCATGTCGGAGACCAGCTCGTAGCAAAATTTGGCGGAGTTTGGTCGCTTGGAGCAAATCGCATCGAAGGTGGGTGGTTAGGGCTATCGTCAGGTCGCGATCACCATGGGTTAATCGAGTGGTAGATGGAAGGTATGACCGAGTCGTGCTTGGCGAGAGCAGTTCATCGGTGAAGACGGAAGCAAATTTTCTCAAGTAATTCTCCATGTTAGTGGGTGGTCATGCATGCGTGATTGGGTTGGCTGCTATGCGTGTACATGAGGAAAATGTTTAGGGGAAAAGAAAGAGGTAGTTGCATTTTGGCAAATATGTTTAAGTTATTTTATAATTTTAAAGAAATTATCGTTAACTTATAAAATCTATATCTCGCTCAAACAAGGTCGGATTCGAACATCATTTATTACATTGGACTCATGTCGTCAAGAGCTTCGCGATGGAGTTGGTTTGGGTGGATTTGAAGAAAGTGGAATTTTTGGCTAAAATCGGACAACCGTTCGGTTTTAGTCCGAAATCGGGGAGATTCGGCAGAAGCAGCAACCAATGTGAGTTTAACTCACATTTAATTTTATTATATCATATTAATGATGTTAAAATCGTTTATTGCTTGTTTAGATATTAGCTAAATTGTTTGATTGCTTGATTTTTTGAATTTCCATTTGAAAAATGGATGAAATATAAATTTGATCGTTATAAACCCATATGATCCTATATTGATTATCCATAACCATTATTTTACAGGGAAAATATGTAGAGAGACCCAAATGGGGTTTCTTCGCCAGAATTTTTTTATTTACATCTGTGTGCTGTTATTGATGGTTTATTGAAGTTAATTATTGATATTCCCTTTTATAGTTTAAATGTCCAATAGCGATTTTCACTATATCGTCATTTATTAAATTTCAACCCAAAACCATATCATATGAACTTGAGCTTGTATTTCCACTAAAAAAGTATATTGTAAATTTATTAGTCATTTTGGTTAATGATAGTTTAAATTAATTAATCTTTTAAATTAATTAATTTCAGAATAATCAACCAATTTAATAAACGATGATTAAAAATTGGTTTATCTATAGATTATATTCATCATTTTTGCTAATCTTGTTTTATACCTAATTAATCATTTAAACTAATGATTATTTTAGTTTAATTAATTCTTTCAATTAAGGATAATGGTTTTTAATTAATTTACTTTACTTAATTAATTATTTGAATTAATGATGATGGAATTAAATTAATTATTTCAATTTATGATAATGGAAATTAATAATCATTTTAATTAATGGTATTTAACAATAATTAATCACTCGATTAATGATATTTGAATTTAATGAATCATGTTAATTAATGACCGTTTTCAAATTTAAATTGATCGTTTTAACTGATGATTTTTGGAATTTAGTTAGATCATTTTAATTAATGATGTTTTATAATTAAATAAATCCTTTTTGAAAAATGATTTTTTTAATTAATTATTTTAGCTAATGGAGTTTGAATTTAGTTAAACCAATGAATTTATGATTATCTGAATTTAATAAATATTTTTAATTAACGATATTTAAAGTCAATTAATTCATTTAATAAAGGTGACTAAGTAAATTAACTAATATAATAAAAATTTCTTTAATAAACCGATTTAAAGTTAATAAACTTATTCAATGAAGATTTTAAAGTCGGTTACCAATGTAATAAAAGTATTTGAAAGTAATTAACTATTTTATTATGGGTAATGGATTTGTTTATTTAAAAGAGATTTTAAATATGATCTATTATCTTTCAGGATAATTGATATCGTTTTAAAGTTATAAAAAGGAATTGGAGCTCGATTATTAAGATGTTAAGTTGGATAACCTTCCGGGTGTTCCTTCTGATGTTGGTTTAGGCTTTCGGGACCGTGCACTTGGAAAAATTCTTCCCTTAACATTTTAACAATTAGGTTCTAACTCTAAAAGTGTTTTTCCAAAATGGAAATCAAGCGAAAGTTCATTTCGTTTTTAGAAGTAAAAGTTTGATTCGTTTATGGAAATAAATTATTTTCGTAAAATGAATCACTTATATGGAATCGATTTACTTGTATAATTAGCACTAAATATCGAAGAAGTAAACTAGTCACTATTTCAAAAGTTAATAGTGATTGTTGGACATGACTATGAGTTAACACTACCTTGACTTGTCCAATATTTCTTTTAATCAAGAAAAAGTACAAGTTTGAATTCAATGAGTGGTGATAGGTATACAAGACTTCATTTCCATATATAATTGTTTTATATCCTTGGTAGTTGGTATCTCAACTATCGGTTACTTTAGCTACTTTATGAACGACATTCTAAGATGATTTGTTGCTCAATTGAGCTTTTCTATCCTTTGTTGGAAATGATTAAACCAAAATTGTAAGAGGGGTCCAAGCTATGTAGGGTTGCTCCCATTAGGGTATTTTCACATCACATCTAGTTTGGATTCAGCTGTGCACATAGATTTGAAAATATTCGAATTCTCGATAACATATGGCGGGGTCCGGTTTGGAGGGTCCCGAGAAGTGTCACAGAGTAAATGAGTTTCTCAGGGGTATACTACTAGATGTATATTCCCAAGGGGGTGCACCTTCCTAATCGTTTGTTGGAAAATTTCCTTTTCTTATTTGATTCGTATCCTGAATTTGTTTTAGCTTTAAATTGCCACGAGCATGGTTTTAAATCTTCTATATCTCGCCCGAGATCTCATTTTCACACTTAAACGAGACGAGACATCAAATCTCCTCCATATCTCCCTCGACACTCTTCTCGTCCGAGATATTCAAATCTCACCCGATATATGGATCAAAATCTCAATCCGAGATCTCACCCGAAGTTATACATTTTTCTTATTTTCCATAATAATTTTTATTTTCATATTGATTCAAAAGAAACTACTCAATTCAATTATAATTTACCAATTTCTTGAACATATTCTTTACTTTTTATCTTAATGAGTCATAGCGAAAGGCTTCACTTCTTTATTACGTTCAAATAAAAGGATATTATTCAATCATTACCAAATCAATTAAGCTAATCAAGCTACTACTCTTCTAAAAATATTTCTTTTTCCATGTAAATCAAGTATGTTACCATTTTTATTTTTACTAAAAAGGTTATAATCGTTAAATAAATTTTTGACACATCAATTTTAAACACATAAGTACATCTGATATATTCCCGAGATGCATTATAAGACCCGAGATGTCAATCCGAGATGTACACCCGATACATACTCATCTCGTCCGAGATCTCTCCTGATACGAGATAACTTGTGTTAAAATTCCGAGACGAAACGTGACCGAAATCCGATATTTAAAACCTTGGCCACGAGTAGTGCCAACTCCTCATCACAACATTTAAATATTTATTTATATCATTCTATCGAGTTTGGACTGTTACTTTATTTAGCTCATTCTATCGAGTTTGTACTGTTACCTTATTTTTTCCATTCTATCTGGTATGATTTGTTTTCCCTTATTTTATCCATACTATCCAGTTTGGATTTTGTTCTGTTTGTTTCTATTCTTTCATGTCTGGTTGATATTATATATACTCAATCATATTTGGTTTCGTTTACTAAGGTTCATTTCTGCTCTTGCCTGTATGGATGTTATGCTCGTGAGGTAAAAACCCAATTCCCTTTAGCGCCATGGTCTCACAAATTATTTATATATGTTTCCCCTTGTTTGAGTAATCTCACGCTGGTATTTCTAGACAAATCCGAGTGTTATTTATTTATAATGTTCAAGTTAGACTGAGTATTTTCCCAGATTGCCATTGGTGTTATGGAAATCATGGAGCGAAGCTGAAGATTCACCTATCGTAGTATTTTATTTTCCATTATATTATATTGTATACCTATTGGCATTTGTAAGGTCAGGATTTAATAACTGTCCAACTGGTAAGATTTGTTTGAACTCTGATATACTTTTTATTTTTGAAGAGACAATTTCTACTGTCATTGTTATACTATATGTTGTCGATTCCATTGTGAGATTTTGTTTCTCTTTGTTCTCTATTCTTTTCTTTTTATTTACCCTAACAATCTGTCCCTTTATCGATTAGATGCTCGACATTGGAATACAGAGGTAATATTCGATGTCGACTACCAATGGTCAAAGTGGTGGGTCTATAATGCCTCTGAATTTTAATTAACATTATTCGAGATATTTAATTGGATAAATTAAATAGAATAATGTAAATAATTAGGGATATGAGATTAATAAATCCCATGGCCGTGTCTTAATGAAGGAACTAAAATAAGACTTGACTAAATTAAGAAGAAGGAATTTCCTAAGGGATCAACTTGGAAATGGGGATACATTTCTTAATATAAATCTCTTCCTTCACTTTAATAAATTTTAACTATCTCATTCATAACTCCTCACCAACTTTCGTCCGGCCATTAAAAGCTCCAAAAAGAGCAATAAATTGAATAAAAGCTAAGGAATTAAAGCTAGGAAATCATCTCATTCTCCAATTAACTAATCAAGATGAATAATCATGTTCATCATCTTATTTTTCTATGTTTGGATCGGCTATGGGTTATACCCGATTCATATTTGTGATTTTGGTTAGGATATAACCATTTAAACCTTTGTTGGGATAAGACAGAGGTGTTTTAAATGGGCTAATTAACACATTTTTATTCGGTTTTGGTTAAATTTCGAGTTGTTTTGATCTTCACTAAAAATTTAACATGTTGAAGTATATGATTTATCAGATTTTCAGTGATTTTTGGAGGTTTTCCTTAGTGATTTACTAGGGTAATTAAATTATTTAAGCCTAAAGGCTAAGCTGTAAAATTCATTTAAGTCGGTCAGTTTCGAAGGGAAGGCTGCAATTCGAAAATTTAATTGGGGAAGAAGAATAGTGTTTTAAGAAAAAGGTTGACTTTTGTATACATTTTACTATTTAGAAGTATAGGAGAAGGATCCTCAGCCAATCAAAATTAAACAAGCAAGATAAAACATCACTTCTGTAGGCCCAGTTCTGCCTTCGACTCCAACAAGCCCGCTATTACCCTTTTGATGAAGTCGAAAGGTGCCTTTTGTCTAAGACGGAAGGTAAACAGTTACCCTCTGCCTAAGTTGAAAAGTAGGCATGGTGTCGAAGGGAAGAGGGGTGAAGGGATGGGAAGGATGCTTCCTTTGCTTTTGAATAGAAATAGAATTGCTTACGACTAAGTTTAAAGGGGATCCTTCGACTCTATTATTTTATAAAAGATTAAAAAAATTATATATTCAAGAAGGGTTTCGAAGGGAATCTTCGGAAGTTTAAACTTTCAAGAGAATTGTTTCAAAATGTTTCTAAAAGCGTGCTTTAATCCTTTCAACTAAGTCGAAGGGATGCCTTTGACAAAGCTGAAAGGAAAGAAGGGGTTACTTCTGAACCTCCTAGTGTTCTTAAAATTAAAAGTTTGAACGAAAGGTAAACCTTCCAACAAGGTCGGAAGTATATTTTTGAAATGTTGGTTCCAACACAAACATTTCATTGTTTTTGAATGGTTTCGAAAGGTTTGATTTCGAAAGGTTTTGGTTTCAAAAGGTTTGATTTCGAAGGTTTTTGGTTTCGAAAGGTTTGATTTGAAAAGGTTTTGAAGGGGTTACCTTCAATGATTGCAAATGGTTCTGAATTTCCATAATTTCGAAAGATTTTGAGTTTCATCGCATTCGAAAGATTTATAAATAGTTTTATAACAAAGGATACCCTAGGCTTTCAACAAAGTCGAAAGGTAGATCCTTTCGACCAGGTCGAAAAGAAACCTTCCGATAAGGTCGAAAGGTAGAACCTTTCGGCAAGGTCGAAAGGTATGATTTTGTGATGCTTTCTAAAGAAAGGTTTCCAAAGGGGCTAAATTTGGATGCTTATTTTCTTTTGAATGGGACTTCATTCGAAAGGTTTTGAAGGGCTATTTTTATCCCTTTTTTAAGTAAAATTTTGCTAAGTCGGAGGGGTTACTTCAAAGGGTTATAGCACAAAATACTTATCTTTGTTTAAATATGTAAGGGGGATCCTTATATATGATGACTGTTAATAAATCTTGGGGATACCGTGGTGGTTTTAATGTTTTCGACATATAGTTTGGGGTTACAAACAGAAATATGCTTTCGAAAATACATAATTGGGGCTATCATTGTGTTTTTATTTAATTTAACCTAATTGGGGCTATCAATGGGAATAGGTTAAACAGGTGGTATACATAGAAATATAAGTAGTCATGGGGATCATGAATTTTTATAAATAATCATGGGGATCATGATGTTTTAATTAGCCAAGTGTTGCATCCTCAGCTAAACTAGGAAAATCATAGAACGTGCGGTGGATAGCCCACATCAAGTTTCTATAGAAAAGAATGTTTTGCCAGAGGTGGTTAGCCTTGGGATTTGGCACCTAAGGGTTCATAGTCAACCTAGGAAAACTATGTAGTTTGCGGTGGATAGCCCACACCATCTTTTATAAAAACAATGTACGATGGATAATCTGCATTAAATAGATTTGGGACAGATAGTCCTATTGAATTATGATGGATAGTCATTTTAAAGATTTTGGAGGGAAACTCTAATAAATTGATTTTAGATGGGAAATCTAATAAATTGCTTTTAGATGGGATATATAATAAATGGGTGGATTGGATATCCAATACATGTTATTTATGGTTTTATTTTATATAATGTTAAGACTAATCACTTTGGGTGCAAGGGCATAGCAAATGATTTGCATGTTTTATTTTGGATACTAGTAAGGGGAAAACCTATTCCACTAAGCGGCGTGGTCTCACTAGATATCTATTTATGATAAGAGATGATAGGGGATTATTCGTACCAGACTTATTGTCTGACTCGTAGTATATTTTTCACCACAAACTCTCAGGTACTTAAAATTAATTTGAGTAGTCTAAGAGTGAGAGACTTTCAGATTTTTGGATGAATAAGCTTTCGAAGATGTCCAGGACGTAGTGCTAGCTATATAGGAGCTATTTAGTATTTTCCGCAGTGATGTACTAAGAACTGTAAAGTTCATATTATTAGTTCTTGGAGCATCATAAGAGGATATCTTCATATGTTGCTCTTATCGTATTTTGTACATGCATATGTGATTTGAATGTGGTTAACGTCTCGGATTATGTAATTAAAATGAAAATTGTAATTTGCATGGATTGAGAAATTCTACGATTGGAAGTTTAAATTTTTTCATATTTATGTATTCCTGTGTATAATATTAACTATCTCGCATTCGATCATCAAGAAATAACAACTATGGATGACTGTAGCATTAGTAGCGGTTAGTTTTGGGCCTCATAATGTAGGATGTCACAGGGTTGTTACATCTTCCTTTCTTCCTATGTGTAGATATGTTGACAGGCTAAGGAGCAACTACAATGGAGGTAGATTTTGAGTTGTTCTACACATTTGATAAGTGTAAATTATAATGTTCCTTAGCCTAGGAAAATATAAGGGAGATCCACTAACTTTGGATAAAAATAGTGAATACAAATGCAACATCAAAGATGATTTTAGTGAGAAATTGAAACGTTGGAGCCAATTTGTTTGATATTGTGGGGTATGTAGTGCGCTTGTTTGATGATTCTTGATTTTCACACTTGCCATTGGTGATGAGAGCTCATAGTTAAACACCATTAACGAACTAGATGACAAGTGGTATTGTGAAATCATAATTTTTTCATTTTTGTAAGAACATCTAGCACGACTTCTAACCTTTGTGATTCCTCTAGCTTGATATTTTTGATAGCTCATATGTCAAATGGATTGACCAATATTCTATATAATTTTTCATGCGCAGTTGAAGAGGTTGCATTTTGTTTTCTTTTTTTATTTTACTCTCAAAAATCCATAAACATGCTTTGTTTTTTCCTTCTCGGAATATTTTTTGTTTTTAAAAAAACAATTAAAAAAGTTCAAATTTTTTTCTGCTTTCTTAGGATTTTTCTTGATTTTGCTCTCTATATTTATTCATTATGTGGATATTTTGAAATGAGACTTTTTGGCTAAATTTTTGACACTACTTTTTAATGAAAACTTGTTTTGATGTGAGAGTTTTGACTAGAGAATTTTTGACTTATAAGTGTTGATATGAAACTTCTTGTGAGATGAGCTTCAAGATTCTACATTTGACATGACTTTCTGCAAATGATTACGTTAAATGAAAGTTTTAAACTTTGTGATTAATTCTTGAGATGGGTTGTGTTCAAAACTTGAAATAATTATTGGAGATTTTTTTAGCCTTGTGATAAAATTTTCTGAGATTGAGCATTTGATTTTTATACCCTTAGACTATGTGCTCCTCTTTACACAAATAGGTCAACAACATATTCATGTTGCATGTTCATAGATAAAATTTAAAAGTGGAAATATTTTTGAGATATTTATAGAGAATTTACTTTTGAAATCATATAATTATCAATTGAACTTTCTTATGAGATTTTAAAAAGTTTTTATATTGATTACATAGATGATTGAGGAAATTGCATCTTGTACTTGAATAAATAATAATGTTACAATATTTTTTGATAGTCAAACTACGTTATAGTTATTTTTGACAATTGCATATCCCATATCATCCCCGAATCTACCATTGTATTCTATCGATTCACCTTACTTTCTTTATTTTCACTATGATTTTTGTTCTTACATGAGTTAGCTAAATTGACATTCCTAATATTTGTTGTTAAAAGCCTATGGAAAATTTAAAAAAATTACACATATGATATAATAAACTCCCTAAACCCTAACATTCCTATAAAGTAGGTGTGTTAGTGCTCGTCAAGTAATACCTATCCTCATCTAAGCGACCCTGCGGCAACGTATGGATGGAAGGATCTTGATCTCATCTACGATGAGTAAGGATAATTTATTCTAACTTAAAAAATATCTAATAGTCGCATTCATTCTCATCTAAGAAACCTCCCGATAATGCATGGATAAAGGTGAATTGATTTCATAATGAATAAACTATTTTAATTATAACATATTTTTGCGGACTACGTCATTTGAATTCTTTTACATATAACTACAATTATTTTATCATGCTCTTTCATCTTATGGGATATGACTGCGATCAATATAGTTAGTACGATTTATGGTTAATTTATTTGTTATATATTTATTGTTATATTTTCATCAAGTTACATTATTGAGTATCTCTTTCTCATCATGTTAATTTGATATTTATACTTTTGATGAAAGAAAAAGGGGGAGAGAACAGTTAAGATTTAGTGACATATACATTCATTGTTAATATTGAAAGAAATATTGCTGGTTTAATATTTTTTTTCTTAAATATATATGCTACATATGTAAGGGGAGCGTATCAATAGGGGGAGCATGTTATACACATTAAAATAATTATGCTATGTTTTGATCTTATGATATTGAGTACACACTCAAGACACATTACACTAGTCAAATATTAATATATTGTTTGTTATCATCAAAAGGGGGATATTGTGACTCTTGTTTGATGATAATAAATATGTTTTTAGATCTGGTTTTGCTGTCAGAGTGTGTTAGATTTAAAAATCATCAAAGAACAATTTCGCTTCTCATTAAATTATCATCCACTACATCTTATATACCTGATTTACACGTATTACATTTCAAATACATCTATTATTATTTGTAAAATAATATATATTGTTAGCACCTGAATTTGTCACTAACACCCTTGAGAAAGATTATGTAGAGAGATTAATGAAGAAAGTAAATTAAAATAGAGAATTGTATGCTAAATAAAATGCAAAAACTAGAACACCGGATTTATAGTGGTTCAGCTTAACTGCCCATGTCCACTTTCAGTCTTGATCTTTATTGCTTTCACAAATGATTGAATATATAGACAATCCGTACTATATTGACTTGAATACAAATGCTATGTAAAATAGAATAAGTCTTGAATGCAGCAGAGTCTCCCCAGTGTTCTCAAAAAAAGGTCCTTTTCACTGTGCCGCCGCCCTTCTATTTATAGATGAAGATGGGTCAGACTTCCCTCATGGGCCTACAAAATACCTCGGCCTGTGTTAACTTCTGTGCACCGAGCCATAGATGCCAAATGGCAATTGCCGAGCGAGGTTGGTCGAACCTGTAAACGCCAAGCGAGGTCTCCGTGCCAAACGACACTCGTATGTCGAGCCACATATCCAGGCCGAACGACATTTGTATGCCGAGCGAGGGATGCGTGTTGACCTCCGCTCGTATGTCGAACGAGGCAAGATGCCGATCGACCCCTTAATGCCGAGTGAGGCTTTATACCGAGCGAGGCATCATGCCGAACAAGGCTCTATGCCGAATAAGGCTCAATGCCGAACGACCCTTCCATGCCGAACGAGGCTCTATGCTGAACGAGGCTCTGTGCCGAATGACCCTCCCTTGCCGAAGAAGGCTCTATGCCAATCGACCCTTCCATGCCGAATGAGGCTCTATGCCGAACGACCCTTCTATGCCGAACGAGGCTCTACGCCGAACGACCCTTCCATGCGGAACAAGGCTCTATGCCGAGCAACCCTTCCATGCCGAACGAGCCTCTATGCAGAACGACCCTTCCATGCGGAACGAGGCTCTATGCCGAACGAGGGAAGGTGTGCCAAATGAGGACTGTGCCGATTGGTGTATCTAGGCCGAGCCTCTTGTTACATGATCAAATACCCGGGTAATACTTGCCTCCCAAAGTGTACCATGTAGATGAACATGATGCGCTTTGATCCAAGAGCACTCCGCATATTTATTTAAGCCCTCGTTCTGTTTTCTCGGTAGTGATCTCTTAAATGCCAAACAAGGCATTGAATGCCAAGCGACATATTGATGTCGAACGACATATTGATGTCGAACGACACTGATGCCGAACGAGGGTGGTGCCTTGACCGGTTCTGCCGGTCACTGTCTATTCGTCTTCCCTCTTTCCCATGTAACTCAACACTCCTCTTCTTTCCCCCTTTTACTTTCACCTCCACTCTAACACCCCAGCAAACTCGTCTTCTTCCAGAATTCTACCAACATCTCAACCTCCCTTTCGACTTCCCTGTCCTGCACGTTACCTCTCGACTGCCCTTAGTAACAAATCCGAGTGGTTCCCACTTCTAAATCGAGCACCACACTAGACTTCGACCTCCTTTTCCAGGTATGAACCTTTCACTTACTCGACTCTCTCCGATTAGAGATTTTGGACAAGACTTGAATTTACGACCTTCCTCTAACCCATGAATAACGGAAGTTGCATAGATAAGTAAGGTGGATCCGAGGTTTAAACGAGCCTTAGGATTAAATGAAGAGGGGGATGGAAGAAGGTGTTGGCTCAGTAGGAACCGATGAGGGTTGAGATGGTCGGTCGAAGGTGGCATGCGAGTTGAAGCGGTGATCGACTGGCCACCTTGGAAGGTATCTAGTTTGTCCGAAGAAATGAGTTGGAGGAGGATAGTTGGCTGTGGATTGGCATGAATTCCACATGCCGAACGATGTGAGGGAGTGTAGGAGTGAAGTTGAGGTTGGGTTTTGCATGCCAAGCAATGCGGCTCGGTATGACCACGGCTCCGCATGACTCCCTTATGCCGAACGAGGTAAGAGGGAGTGCAGCAGAAAAGTAGGAGATTGGTAAAGTGTCGAACAATGAGGCTCGGCATGACTTGCCGGATGACTCATCTGTGTCCAGCGGTAGAGAGGAAGTATAGGAAGGAAGTTGGCACTGAGGGCAAAGTGCCGAGCGATGCGGCTCGGCATGGCTATAGTTTGGAATGACTTGCCGCATGCCGAGCGGTGGAGAGGGAATATACGAGAGTGAAGTTGGCAATAAATAGTCGAGTCTTTCCTATGCCTAAACATATGCAGCAAACAGGGACAAGGACTTAAACAATCAGGCATATCAAACAATCCAAATTGATACCTCCTCTGTCTTGACAACCATAAACATGAATCTAAATTGATTAATACAGATAATATCCTTCCATATACAGTGTCGATGTCAAGCTTAAAACAGAAACCATCATACGACAAGATCTCGGAGACGGTCAGCGATGACGGTCTTCGAAGATGAAAGTCCAAAGCTTAACTTTATTTCATCAACTTTACGACTTCTAACTCTTTGACACTTATACTTGAACGCTTTGGTTGCACTAGTTCACACACCACATGGGGGAAGTATTTTTTGTTATGCCTAATGTCGATCGTTTTTCAGGTATAGTTTTAAGAAGATGTTTCATCAGATTCTACACTCATTAGAGATGTCTAGGAAATCCAGTTCTGCCACGATCTCGGGTAGACCCGAGACATCTTCCCAATAAGAAGTAATTGGAACTTATAATCCATCGACTACTCCTATACAAGACATTCCTAGCTCCATGATCGCATCCGTCGACTTGGCTCCTTATGCCCTGGATGCAGCGATTTTTTTAGATGATTCAATTAATTCTCAAGCCTCGAGAATTAACGAAAGTGCTCTTCGTCGCATATGCTCGGTACACAGGATTCCTTTCGATGATGTGTTGGTTCCATCAAGACAAGATCGTCCTCACCTGCCCTTAGTCGGATATACGGCATGCAACAAATTTATGTGTTGGGTTAGTAAAGTGCCACCATACAACTCCTTCCTCCACGACTTGTTACAGTACATCGAGATCGCTCCATCATAGTTGCATCCTAACAGTCACACGTTTGTATATGGCACATGCATCCTTTCCATGAGCGTCCTTTCAGGCTCCTGACTCCTGGCGATATCCGCTATATTTATCGTTTCAAGAGACGATCGGACAGCCCATCTTTTGTATTTCTTGAGCCACACAACAAGTATCAAATTCTGACTGGGGTGTGGAGCAAATTTTTCCAGTACAAGCATGAATGGTTCTACATGCGCTGTCCCTTTGGCTTCTCAAGGAGATGGGTGGAAGGAAGTAAGTTTCTTTTCTGGATTAATACTTTCATTCAGCTGAAATTGCTCCTTTTCTAACTCTATTTTTACAGGTATCAGCCCACATCCCAAAGGCTTTGGGTATTCTGAAGCTGTTGAGGCTATTCGAGTTATCCCCACAGGAGACCGGGACATTAGATCTCTTATTTCGAACGAATCGCTCTCGAAGTTTGGGCTACTGGCGGCAGGCTGCCGAATAAGCCTTCCTCATGGAATCACTATAACCGGGACTGCCTTGGGCAAAGGAAAAAAACAAGCTGGGCCTTTAGCATGCGATGCCCCTAACATATTTGAGGAGGGGGAGATTAAAGAAGCTAAAACTCCAAAAGTACATGGCGAGAATGTTTGCCCCGCTCGGGAGCCGGTAGTCGAGGTGCACGATATCGAAGTAACCCTCCCCTACGAAGGGAAAGGAAAAATTGACTTACAAACTGAAGAAGAAGAAGACAATGGGTTGAACATCTAAAGTCACAATCACCCCGGTGGAGAGAGAGCCTTTTCCTCAATGCTTATAGAGTTCATTGAAAGGTCTGTCGGACCTTACTATTCTCGACGTTTTGCTTAACTATGGCTTCAATGATCCAAAAGCCCTTAAACTTCACTCGCCCACAAGTGGCGATGCAGGCGCTAAAGCCCATGTTCAGGGAGAATAAACTCCTATAAGTAGAGATAAAGAAACTGGTCTATTGGGAGGAAACATTAGAACACACACGCACTTCACCTTGCACTTAAATTTTAGCCGTTGCTTTTCTCTTTTGCTAATTTGTCGTTATCGAACTTTTGCGCAGGTGACATGGGAAGTACTCACGGACTCGATCGTCTTCGCGGGTCATCTATTTTTCATCATCATGGCTGAGATTCGGGTTTCGGCAAACGTCAAGACAGAGATTTCACCGGCGATCGAGACTACTGCCACCAAGAATCATCCTTCCAAAGATAAACCTATATCTAGTCCTCCTACTCTCACGATCCTCCTTCTCAATCGGAGCAAAGCAAGGAGAAGTCTGTGCATAAGGGGTCCCAGCCTGAGGCCCATCGAGATCCACACTCCAGTTCATCTAGTAACAGGCAACCCCGGGATCCCCACAAAACTCATGTAGTCTCCAGGCGGACTCCTCCTGCTCACGTATCTAATCCATCGGTAGCAGAATGATTTGCTGAGATTAAAGCCACATTCCCAAAAATATGCTTTGATGGCTTGAAATTTCTCCCGGTGATTTATCACATTCGGGACATGTCAAACAAAGCGCTATTGCTTGTACTAACGATGTCTACGTTCAGCATGATGCGTTTGTCCACTTAGCTGAAAAAGTCTTGAAAGTCTCTATTGAGCGTCAACATGAAATTGATCGCCTAAAGCTCGAGGCTATTTATGATAAAGACATTATTAAAGCTCAGGATGTAGAGCTCTCTTCATACAAGTCTCAGCTCAAAGCTGCCCAAAAAAGCGCCGAAGACACAGCGAAGGCCGTTAATCGTCTGGAGTCCTCACATAAGAAAGAAATTGACGAGGCGGTCCAATGCTGTGGGCCTTAGCTTTAGAGAAAGATTCCATTCATAAGGTGAGGGATGCATTCGCCCTGCAAGTAAAAGAGTTGGAAGATCTACTCCACAAAGAGAGAGAGGAAAAAACAACTGCTCAGGAAGAGTCGCAACGATATTGCGATGAGATCGTTGCTACGTGACTCCTGAAGGAAAAGCTCGACGACGAGCTCTCTAAGGTTGAGATGCTGAAAGATGAAGCCCGTGAAGAGGGCAAAAGAATAGCATCTATGGAGATTGACTCTTGCCATGAGGTAGCTACGGAGGCTGGCAGGGAGGAGATCAAGTGCTTGTTCTACCCGCTTATAGCAGAATACAACGCTCATGTCTATGCATCGGGACATAACTTTTCTTGGCGAGGGCTACCTCGAATCTCTAGTCGAGGCATGAAAAACTTTGATAATGATTAGAAAAGTCGAGCTGTGCACCGAGGAGGTTGACGAGGAGGCTTTGGTAAAAGAATTCCTCAGGGGGAACGAGCCTTCAGACTGGTCTGCAGCGAAGGCCCTCTACAACAAAGGTTCCTCCCCAACAAAAGGAAAAGATGAGATCGCCGGTCCGCCTGGAACCGAGTCGCCAGCTCCTCCCCTTACTCAATCGACCGGTCGATCGGTACTTGATCCGTTCGAACAACGCGTTAGTTATGACCCGGAAGCCCTTGGCCTTGACATTCATGTACTCTCTCCCACTCTAGAGGGTGAGACTCCGAGGACGGTTGAGAGCCAGCAAGAAACTGGTAAATAACTCTTCTTCTTAAAGTTCAAGGTGCCATTATTTTCGTCGTGAGTTCATTATACTCTAATGTTTTTCCCTTATAGTTTTGCGTAGGCCGCTCTGACCCCGAGCCCACTACGAGGAGCGATGACGCCAAGGAGAAGAAGGAGAAGACGAGTGAGGCAATTCTAGCGAGAGAGACTCTCGGCCCTGAAGCTTAAGTGATGGAGGTGCTTGATGAGGACAAGTCTGAGACTTCGTCTCCCGTCGAAGAAAGTTACATAACTGAGATTAGAGGCGCCTCTGAAGACACTTCAAAAATGAGCATGAAGGAGCAACTCGCGGAGGAGAAGAAAAAGAAAGCCGAAATCAAAGTTGAGCCTCGAGTTGTGGATCGAGATGATCCTTTACACAGGCCTTTGAAGGTCATCCTTCCTGGTGGGTCCAGGCCACTTGAAGTCCTTCGTTCCTCCTCAGATGTTACTTCCCAATCAAGCAAAGCATCCAAGTGAAAATGCGTGGAGGAGGAGTCGTCTAAGAAAATGAAGGAGGAAAAGAAACCAAAGAAATCGAAGAAGTAGCTATTACATTCGTTCAACGAGAGTTAGTGATATGCACGTAAATGTATATATTTTTACCACCATATTTAATGTAACGACCCGACTTTTTCAACAGTTAATTTGTAATATTTAAAATGAATTTAAATATTTAATTTGGATTATAATTTGATTTTGAATATGAAAAGCTGTTTTATTTAATAAAAATAATTCAAAATTTAAAATATAATGACCTGTTGAATAAATTATTAAAGTGGTAGTTAGATATTGGATAAAATATAAAATTTGGAGTTGTAAGCTTGTTAAAAATATTTCAACGGCTTATAAAATTTATATTGTTAATACTGGAAGTAATAGATGGATTAAAATTGAATTTAGTTATCATTGGTTCAATTTTAAATTTACATTGTTTAAATTGACAATTGAAAATAGTCTTTCGAGGCATAGTCTCGGAATTCGACGAAACCGATTCCGTTGGATCCACAATATTAAATTATTGTCGGATTTCAAATTTCGTAATTTTTGGAGTGACCGTGTGATTGTACGATAAGCATGCGCGCTATAATTTATATTGAATTCGAGAAGATTTTAAATTATAACGTTTAAAAGAAAATAATTAACGTAGCTTTCTCAATACACTATCGTTCGCTTCTCCAATACGCTTCACTCTCTATCGATAAAACTCTTGTTTCTCCGTTCCCATCTCCTTCTCATATCTCTTTTTTTTGTTTGAAGCTCTCTGCCCTCTTCGTTTCCCCTCTTTCTTATCATGCTCGAATCTGTTATTCTTATAAATAAAAAAAGAAAGCCGCTACCTCCTTCTATTCTTTTCCCCCTTTTCATTTTTGCTTCAAATCAAAATCGCGTTCATAAAAAAATATAGGGGGCGTACGGAATCCATGTCGAATCGAGCTCGAGTTGCTCGCTAGGGTGGTCGCGATTCGACTTCGATGGCATCAGATTGGATCGCAAGCATATCAGGTGGCCGTGAGCTGAAGTAGGGCACGAGGCGATGAGACTCGCGATGGTCGCGATGGGTTTAGCGACGTAGTGAAGGCTGTAGTTGCTGGATGTCTCGAAATTGTTAGTCGCGATGGTGAGGGGGTTCATCAAAGCTGGGTCAGCGTCGGGGCAAGCGTGATGCAGGGATTCGTGAGATGACGTTGAACGCGAGTGGGGGCGGCTTCGCGTGGAGTGGAGATGTCGTGCGCAACTCGGGTACTCGCGACAGTGGGTCGAACGACATCTCGGAGGCGGCTGATGAGGGTTTGGTGCCGCGTTTCAGTAAGGTATAATTTTATATTATTGCATTTAGTCGGTTAATTTAAATTTTTAATTTTGTGTATTAAATTTAAATGTACAGTAAATTAGGGTTTCTCGCGTTGAGAGGTATAATATTTATCTGCTTTTTAATTTAAACCAATATACATATTTTAAAAATCGTTAGGTCTGTTTTTAATAAAATGGACTGGGAAAAATAATAATAATAATAATAAATATACATCTCTACATTATAAGTATTGCTAGTTCGTTTAAAATAATCTACTTAGGTGATTAAATTGTTAATTTACTTATTTAATTATTTGTTGAAATAAATCGTGAGTTAAATTAAATTATTAAAGTTAAAGAATAAATTTATTTAATCGGGAAATAAATAGTTTAAATAAATTACAAGTTAAGTAAAATATTAAACGGTAAATTTATCGTAGATTAGTTCTAATATTAATAAATTCATATAATTTGTTATACAAGGTCAAACGTATGGAAACAAGCCAGGTTGGAACAAATTTGCAAATTTAAAAGGGGCAAAAGGTGAGTTAATCTCACTCAGTTGATTTTTAAATTTAAATTGTTGAATTTAAATTTATTTGTTGAATTTCTTGAATGATGGTTGAAATTAGGGAATAAGTAAATAGACTCTATATACCGCATAATAGCGACTGATAATATATGAATCCATATACTGCAATATTCCACCATTGAAGTGGAATTGATATTTTAGTTTGTGCTAACATCTGTGGATGCAGGGAAAACAGGTTGGAGGGATCCAACAGGATTCCTCAAATATATTTATTTGTTATATTTATTGTTGTTGCCATATGACAGGATGAATGACAGTGATATGGATTTGCATGCGAGTTAAATTTATATGGAAATTGGAATTTACTAATTTTCAAAATGCTATAAATAATTTAATTGAAGGAAGTTAAATGAAATTTAAATTAAAAGAATATTTCTTTAAGATTTGAATTTACATCTATTGAGACTAAAGTAAAATTAAAAGGATATCTATTACTTTGGTTAAACTTAACCTTAGTTAAAGTTGAGTTTGGGAAAAATTAAATTATGTACAAAGACTTAAAGAAAATATTGTAATCGATGAATGGATTTGAAGTAAAGTATAACTATATTAATAAAAATAAAATAAGAGAACTATATTAAGAAATAAAATAAGGAAATTTTATGTGGAAAATGAAATGGAATTTTAATAAGGAACAATATGGAATTGAATTTGAAGAATAAAATTATAAAATAGGATTTTTGAATAAATTGTTTTCATAAATAAATAAAAGGGGAAAACTCAGGGAGTTATAAATTTATAAACGGAGTTTATAAATGAGATAGAAAGTATTAGCGAATATGTAAAGAGATAAGTCATGATAAGGACTTGATATGAGTTATGGAAATTGGTTTGGAGGGATATAGTTGAATATTTCCGGAAGTAAGAAGTGTGAATTTGGACAAGAGGCATTATAGATGGATATTGGATTTTCTAAAATTTATAAACTTATTTATTAAAAGGAGTATTTTAAATTACTACACTATATAAATTTCTTGTAAACTATTACTTGAATTTAAAATGTTTTGAATTAGTTATTTTTTAATGGATAGGCAAATATTTATAATAAACTTCAATTTTTTAAAACCAGCTTTACAATTTATCATTAAATGGATATGAACTCTAATTTTTATGTTAAATATTTCCTTTAAACCGTAAATTGTATAAAACTATACTTCTTATTTTATAAATCTAAATATTTTCAAATGCTTTTAAAATCAAATTAATAATCCTCTTGTGATGATAAGTGAGTATTTAAATGAGATAAGATTTAGGAGAAATCTTATAAAGTGGAGAAATTGAGTATGAAAATTTATAAGCAAAAGTATAAATTGATTTTTGAGAAGGGATGAGAAAATAAGAAATATTCTCAAAGGTAAAATCAAATCGAGTGTGTATAAGAATCAGTTAAGTGATTTCATGGAAATAAAGGACTTTGAATCTATTTCAAATGGGTTAAAATGGAAATTATATCTGAATGATATTTGAGATAAATAATTTGTGGAAATTATTTAATGGTTGCTTGTGTATGATTATTTGATAGTTAAATAACCGACTATCAATATTGGACAATGCGCTGATCGTTTCGAAGAGTCCGGGATCAGATTTAATTATCCGAAAACCACTTCGATCCGGTTTGAACGATTACGAATGAAGACCGTGAAGAGTTGAAGACGGTGATTCGGTTTGTCCAAACCCAGGGCAACTTGTATGGATTGAATGCTTTCAGAACATCGTCAGGTGGACGATGAGCATTCTAAGTAATGCGTTCTTGAAAGGTAACGCTTAACCTCAAGCCTCATCAACCGGGAATGGCTAAAACAGGGGAGGTGCAGCAAGGTTTGGTGGGTCATGCCCAAGCAGGACAAGATTTTCCCCTATCTAGATGTCCCTTTTTATTCGGCTTAGTGGGTGGTTGGTCGCGCCAACCACGGGGTTATCTTGTTCGGGACTGTTCAGTAAGGAATGGTTCCGGCCTTGTGTTGCAGGGGAGCGGGCGTACTCCTCGGTACTGTGATCTAGGCCAGGTACTGTGAAGGGCGGTACCCCAGTAGCCCAGCCATTGATGGAAATCCATTCTCCCTACGAGCCTTGTACGAGTTTTGTTTGTATTACCCACTCTGTGGCTAGTAGCTGGAATTTAATCATGTAACAATTTCGGCTATTTTATAAGTATTTGTAAATAGACCCTATTATAATATCAGAGGATTTCTATAAAATTGTTTTAGCTATCGTAAGGTAAAAACCCGACATGTTTATTTGTGGCGTGGTCTTACGAGATGCTTTTGTTTTCAAAAGATTTTCAAAACTTTAATAATCCAATTGAGTGTGATTTTCTCACGCTGGTATTCCAGACTGACTCGGGTGTTGTTTTATATGATGCTCGGGTCAGACCGAGTTAAACAGGATTCAGGTTATATGCTGGAGCTCAGGAGACCAGCTGGTGACAGAGCGTATTTTCCGTATTTGTCTATTATCTCCGCTGTGTATGGATATGTATGATTGATTGATGTACTCTGATGATGATATGTATGTGTATGTATACAGAGCAGATTTCTTGTATTTAAACTGTATTCCATATATTATATTTTATTCCGCTGCGATGTGAGATTCTGATGTGGTTTTTGTTCTTCTTCTTCTACCTCTTTCTTCTTTAACCCGAAGACTCGTATTTTTATGCCACTTTGAACTGAAGTGTGGTGGAATTTGTCAGTTTCAAAGGGGTACGGAATTGCGGGACGTCACACTTAGTATCAGAGCTGAAAGGTTAAGCGAGAACCTTGGCTCTGGTGGGGAATTACTCATTAGAAATGGAGTCATGGTATTCTAGAATGAGTTGAGCATATTAATAGATATGAGCGCGTATTTGTTAGTGAATATAAAATGATTTTGTATTGCGTTGATTGATTTATTGAGTGGTATATGAACCTTCGTCGGCACATCCTCGAAAACTGTATCGAAGGGGTTTCTAAACACTTAAATAGAGCAATTCGACACAATATTGATTTGCTAAAGTGGGTGAATGAAATAATTTCATCCAAAATATATTTTGATATAAAAGGAATATGTTCTGAAATTATTATAACTTGGATGTTTGGATACTATATTTTAGCCAAATGAGATGATTAAATTTAAAATAGTTATCTAATCAAGGAAAACATTAAATGTTGAATTTTGGAATTAAAATTTAAAACAAAAAGTTAAAGGTGGAATTTAACTTGGATTAAAATGTAAAACTTGAAATTTAATTAATGATTTGGAAGGAATAAATTAGTAGATTTTAAATGAAGTTGAAATGAGAAATAAAACTTAAACTAGATTGAAATTAATTCAAGTTATGTGAATGGAAGTAAATTGATTAAACTGAAAAGAAAATTCAGTTGTATTTAAATTAAATTGAAATTTGAATTTAAAATGGAATTCAGTGATGGAACCCGAGTTATAAATAGAAATTCCATTGAAATGGTAAGTCAAATTAAATATGAATCACAATTATTATGAATTGGATTAAAGTAAAGATAGTTTGAATTTACAAATAAATCCAAATCAAGTATGGATGGAATAAATTGGCCTTGGATGTTATCTTAACAAATTTAGGATGGCTAATTAAATTACATGGGATTTGATCTAGATGAGTATCAAATCAATTGCAATAAATTTAAGGAAGATGTTGCAATAATTAAATTAACTTAAGATTTAAAATTTATGGAAAGGGGATTTCGATGAAAGTGGAAACTCATTAAATAAAATAGATTGGTAAAGTACCTTAAACTTTGGATGTGATTGGATGGTAAATAGCCAATTTAATTGGATTGAGAACTTTGATTTAACTGGAATTAACTTAAGCTAAGTTAATGTTTGAATTTGAATGAAGATGAATTAAATTGAAATGTAGATGGTATTGTAATAAAACACTCACTTGAGTAAAAATTCATAATAATGAAGTTGAATTTAATATAAGCCGAGTTAAATGAAATTTGAATTTGAAGTAATAAGACTTCGATAGCTTATAAAAGAAGTGAGTGGCATTGAAATAAAATATACTTGGCTGAGTAAAAATGTATAAACCTAAATTAAAATAAAATGGGAATATGGTTAACTGTTAATAAATAAGAAGTGGACTTATAAAATTAAGATGGAATAAATAAGTCAAATAGAATTGTTTGAATCTGGAAAATGAATAGAAATCCAAACCTGAATTTCAAAATAGGATTGAACCAAGGAAATTTAAATGGAGAGATTTTTGAAGCTAAAAGTCAAATATTGAATTATAAATTGGGAATAAACTAATTTGGAATAAATTAGTAACCTGAATATGTGAATAAACTTTGAATTGGTTAAATAAAGGTTGAATGGTAAATTAATAAAATTGGGTTGTGAATTTAAGTGAATGGTAGAAAGAGAACTTGAGCTATATATCTAAAATTCAATTTGGATTGGTTGGTAAATAAAATGAAATTGGATTAATATGATGGTTAGAAGTGCAAACAAAAATTCAATTGTGTGTAAATAAAGTGAAAACGGTCTTGAATTTAATTAAATAAGTCCGAGAATGAATCGAACATGGGAATTGAATTTTTAATGAAATAATTAATTGAGTTAAGAAGTAAATGAAAGAGATTTGATTTAAATAAAATCAAATTAAATTGGGAAAATAATTTATGGGCAAAAGAAATAAAATTAAGTTATGAAATTAAATAATTTGAAGTAACTTAACTTAAGTCTAAGAATTCAATAAAGCATGACTTAAATAAATTTGGGACATGAGTATTAAATTTTAAGCATTGAAGTTGTCGAGCTTAATAAAAATGGTTTGGAATAAAATAAATGTAAAAATGCAATCAATGCGAAGATATGGTTTAAAAATAAATTTGAATGGAATGACATTTCATATAACTGAAACAGTTGTAAAATTAAAGAAATTGTTTGTTGAATAAATATTGTCGAATTTGCATAGAAATAATTGTTGTTGTCGTAAACATGATTAAATAAAATTCTATGGAATAATAAAAGTAATTAAACTTGATTTTTGGATCAAAATTGCCATGAATACCAAATGTTTCGGATTAAGAATAAATTGAATAAAAGAATGATGTGAAAATCATTCCGAATTGGATAGGGGATTTAAATCAAGTAAGAGCAACTGAATTAATATGGAAACCTTATTACTTGCTTATAGAACTTGATTCGCGTATAATTGTTTATAAAATATGGTTTTGAATTGATAAGAAGCAGAAATTGATTTTTGAAATCAATTAAATGGAGAATAGGTTTGTTTGTGCATAGTTATGAATTGGACTTAAGTAAATGAGTAGTAACTCACTTAAAGTTGAATGCAAACGGTGTTTGTGTCAGTTATAAACAAATGGAACTAGTTTGGAAACTATATAAATTTGTTATGAAGTTATTTGTATTGCATTGCTTATGATATTTATTGTTGTAGCTGTTTAAATGAATGCAATGTTATAAATTTTCATAAATATGTTACTTTGTTTATAAATTGAGTAAGTACAGGTACCAGAAGACTGTATAGCGAGATTTTGGACGCACATATGCTAAATTAAATAAGCCGCTTGCTTAAAATGCTAAATAAGGTACGCCTACGCAATACAAACTAGGAAATATGAACTGTTTTTTTGTTTTTCCGACCGTGTGGGTCGATGTATATATATTTATATCTTTTGTCAAATTGCAAAAGCTCCTCCGTACAAAGGGGACTCTGCCAAAAAATTTCAGAAATTTTGGGAGTTAGAAATTTTTTGAAGTTTGTGAAAATTTTGTTAACGATGAACGTTTTCAAATTTGAAATGAATAAATTAGTGAATGAAACTAATTTAAAATAATGACATGAATTTGTTGTAAATGAAAAATAAAATTTAAATATTCGAAATTAAAGATAAATTGAATTCATATAGAAATGAAAGAATCAATTGAATAGGAATGAATACATAATAAAATGGTAAGCTGGAAATAAATATAAGAGACACATAAAATGCATTCTTAATTGGGAATTGGTATTTCAAGTATAATCTAAAATAATATTTGAATGAATAGATATTGACATTTGTACGGATGTCGATAAAATGTTTTGTATATTGTGATTGGATATATTGTTGTGTAAGATATGCAGGTAATATATAAACAAAGAGAATTGAGTTTGGTTTCAAAAGGTAAAATTGAAATGCTCGATAAAAAGGTATGTGTTCAAATTTATATATGGAAATTGATTGGGTTTTTGATTGAGCCACTTGGCCTTTTGTTTTCTTTTGAGATTTGGGAGGCCATAGAGCCATTTTGTAGTCGTACCGAGCTAGCCGCGTAAAGGAGACGCTGGCAAAAATTTTCAGGAATTTAGGGTGTTAGAAAAATTTTGAGAAATTTTGATAAGTTAAAATTTGGTTTTAAATTGAAACTTGAATGGTTAAACTAATAGTATAGTTTGGAACTAGGGAAAGGTTTAGAAAGTTAATAAGAAGGGTAATGCGTCTTTTATTTAAAAGATAGTTGGTAGGATGTTGAATTGTTGGTTGTGAAGAAATAGTATCGGGTATTGGACCATTCTTCCTAACTAGTAATTTCGGGGACGAAATTCTTTTAAGGGGGGAGGAATGTAACGACCCAACTTTTTCAACAGTTAATTTGTAATATTTAAAATGAATTTAAATATTTAATTTGGATTTAAATATTTAATTTGGATTATAATTTGATTTTGAATATGAAAAGCTGTTTTATTTAATAAAAAGAATTCAAAATTTAAAATATAATGACCTATTGAATAAATTATTAAAGTAGCATTTAGATATTGGGTAAAATATAAAATTTGGAGTTGTAAGCTTGTTAAAAATATTTCAACGGCTTATAAAATTTATATTGTTAATACTGGAAGTAATAGATGGATTAAAATTGAATTTAGTTTTCATTGGTTCAATTTTAAATTTACATTGTTTAAATTGACAATTGAAAATAGCCTTTCGAGGCATAGTCTCGGAATTCGACGAAACCGATTCCGTTGGATCCGTAATATTAAACTATTGCCGGATTTCAAATTTCGTAATTTTTGGAGTGACCGTGTGATTGCACGATAAGCATGCGCGCTATAATTTATATTGAATTCGAGAAGATTTTAAATTATAACGTTTAAAAGAAAATAATTAACGTAGCTTTCTCAATACACTATCGTTCGCTTCTCCAATACGCTTCACTCTCTATCGATAAAACTCTTGTTTCTCCGTTCCCATCTCCTTCTCATATCTCTTTTTTTTTTGAAGCTCTCTGCCCTCTTCGTTTTCCCCTTTCTTATCATGCTCGAATCTGTTATTCTTAAAAAAAAAGAAGAAGAGAAGAAGAGAAAGCCGCTACCTCCTTCTATTCTTTTCCCCCTTTTCATTTTTGCTTCAAATCAAAATCGCGTTCATAAAAAAATATAGGGGGCGCACGGAATCCATGTCGAATCGAGCTCGAGTTGCTCGCTAGGGTGGCCGCAATTCGACTTCGATGGCATCAAATTGGAACGCAAGCATCATCAGGTGGCCGCGAGCTGAAGTAGGGCACGAGGCGATGAGACCCGCGATGGTCACGATGGGTTTGGCGACGTGGTTAAGGCTGTAGTTGTTGGATGTCTCGAAATTGTTAATCGCGATGGTGAGGGGGTTCATCAAAGCTGGGTCAGCGTCGGGGCAAGCGTGATGCAGGGATTCGTGAGATGATGTTGAACGCGAGTGGGGGCGGCTTCGCGCGGAGTGGAGACGTCGTGCGCAACTCGGGTACTTGCGACAGTGGGTCGAACGACATCTCGGAGGCGGCTGATGAGGGTTTGGTGCCGCGTTTCAGTAAGGTATAATTTTATATTATTGCATTTAGTCGGTTAATTTAAATTTTTAAATTTGAGTATTAAATTTAAATGTACAGTAAATTAGGGTTTCTCGCGTTGAGAGGTATAATATTTATCTGCTTTTTAATTTAAACCAATATACATATTTTAAAAATTGTTAGGTCTGTTTTTAATAAAATGGTCTGGGAAAAATAATAATAATAATAATAATAAATATACATCTCTACATTATAAGTATTGCTACTTCGTTTAAAAATAATCTACTTAGGTGATTAAATTGTTAATTTACTTATTTAATTATTTGTTGAAATAAATCGTGAGTTAAATTAAATTATTAAAGTTAAAGAATAAATTTATTTAATCGGGAAATAAATAGTTTAAATAAATTACAAGTCAAGTAAAATATTAAACGATAAATTTATCGTTGATTAGTTCTAATATTAATAAATTCATATAATTTGTTATACAAGGTCAAACGTATGGAAACAAGCCAGGTTGGAACAAATTTGCAAATTTAAAAGGGGAAAAAGGTGAGTTAATCTCACTCAGTTGATTTTTAAATTTAAATTGTTGAATTTAAATTTATTTGTTGAATTTCTTGAATGATGGTTGAAATTAGGGAATAAGTAAATAGACTCTATATACCGCATAATAGCGGCTGATAATATATGAATCCATATACTGCAATATTCCACCATTGAAGTGGAATTGATATTTTAGTGCTAACATCTGTGGATGCAGGGAAAACAGGTTGGAGGGATCCAACAGGATTCCTCAAATATATTTATTTGTTATATTTATTGTTGTTGCCATATGACAGGATGAATGATAGTGATATGGATTTGCATGCGAGTTAAATTTATGTGGAAATTGGAATTTACTAATTTTTAAAATGCTATAAATAATTTAATTGAAGGAAGTTAAATGAAATTTAAATTAAAAGAATATTTCTTTAAGATTTGAATTTACATCTATTGAGACTAAAGTAAAATTAAAAGGATATCTATTACTTTGGTTAAATTTAACCTTAGTTAAAGTTGAGTTTGGGAAAAATTAAATTATGTACAAAGACTTAAAGAAAATATTGTAATCGATGAATGGAGTAGAAGTAAAGTATAACTATATTAATAAAAATAAAATAAGAGAACTATATTAAGAAATAAAATAAGGAAATTTTATTAGGAAAATGAAATGGAAATTTAATAAGGAACAATATGGAATTGAATTTGAAGAATAAAATTATAAAATAGGATTTTTGAATAAATTGTTTTCATAAATAAATAAAAGGGGAAAACTCAGGGAGTTATAAATTTATAAACGGGGTTTATAAATGAGATAGAAAGTATTAGCGAATATGTAAAGAGATAAGTCATGATAAGGACTTGATATGAGTTATGGAAATTGGTTTGGAGGGATATAGTTGAATATTTCTGGAAGTAAGAAGTGTGAATTTGGACAAGAGGCATTATAGATGGATATTGGATTTTCTAAAATTTATAAACTTATTTACTAAAAGGAGTATTTTAAATTACTACACTATATAAATTTCTTGTAAACTATTACTCGAATTTAAATTGTTTTGAATTAGTTATTTTTTAAAGGATAGGCAAATATTTATAATAAACTTCAATTTTCTAAAACCAGCTTTACAATTTATCATTAACTGGATATGAACTCTAATTTTTATGTTAAATATTTCCTTTAAACCGTAAATTGTATAAAACTATACTTCTTATTTTATAAATCTAAATATTTTCAAATGCTTTTAAAATCAAATTAATAATCCTCTTGTGATGATAAGTGAGTATTTAAATGAGATAAGATTTAGGAGAAATCTTATAAAGTGGAGAAATTGAGTATGAAAATTTATAAGCAAAAGTATAAATTGATTTTTGAGAAAGGGATGAGAAAATAAGAAATATTCTCAAAGGTAAAATCAAATCGAGTGTGTATAAGAATCAGTTAAGTGATTTCATGGAAATAAAGGACTTTGAATCTATTTCAAATGGGTTAAAATGGAAATTATATCTGAATGATATTTGAGATAAATAATTTGTGGAAATTATTTGATGGTTGCTTGTGTATGATTATTTGATAGTTAAATAACCGACTATCAATATTGGACAATGCGTTGACAGTTTCGAAGAGTCCGGGATCGGATTTAATTATCCAAAAACCACTTCGATCCGGTTTGAACGATTACAAATGAAGACCGTGAAGAGTTGAAGACGGTGATTCGGTTTGTCCAAACCCAGGGCAACTTGTATGGATTGAATGCTTTCAGAACATCGTCAGGTGGACGATGAGCATTCTAAGTAATGCGTTCTGGAAAGGTAACGCTTAACCTCAAGCCTCATCAACCGGGAATGGCTAAAACAGGGGGGGTGCAGCAAGGTTAGGTGGGTCATGCCCAAGCAGGGCAAGATTTTTCCCTGTCTAGATGTCCCTTTTTATTCGGCTTAGTGGGTGGTTGGTCGCGCCAACCACAGGGTTATCTTGTTCGGGACTGTTCAGTAAGGAATGGTTCCGACCTTGTGTTGCAGGGGAGCGGGCGTACTCCTCGGTACTCTGATCTAGGCCAGGTACTATGACGGGTGGTACCCCAGTAGCCCAGCCATTGATGGAAATCCATTCTCCCTACGAGCCTTGTACGAGTTTTGTTTGTATTACCCACTCTATGGCTAGTAGCTGGAATTTAATCATGTAACAATTTCGGCTATTTTATAAGTATTTGTAAATAGACCCTATTATAATATCAGAGGATTTCTATAAAATTGTCTTAGCTATCGTAAGGTAAAAACCCGACATGTTTATTTGTGGCGTGGTCTTACGAGATGCTTTTGTTTTCAAAAGATTTTCAAAACTTTAATAATCCAATTGAGTGTGATTTTCTCACGCTGGTATTCCAGACTGGCTCAGGTGTTGTTTTATATGATGATTGGGTCAGTCCGAGTTAAACAGGATTCAGGTTATATGCTGGAGCTCAGAAGACAAGCTGGTGACAGAGCGTATTTTCCGTATTTGTCTATTATCACCGCTGTGTATGGATATGCATGATTGATTGATGTACTCTGATGATGATATGTATGTATATGTATACAGAGCAGATTTCTTGTATTTAAACTGTATTCTATATATTATATTTTATTCCGCTGCGATGTGAGATTTTGATGTGGTTTTTGTTCTTCTTCTTCTACCTCTTTCTTCTTTAACCCGAAGACTCGTATTTTTGTGCCACTTTGAACTGAACTATGGTGGAATTTGTTAGTTTCAAAGGGGTACGGAATTGCGGGTCGTCACATTTAATCTATTTAAATTGAATAAATGATCATATTGGGTATTTTCACTTGTTTAAACCAAAATTCAAATTATTTTCAAATTGTCACATATTCATCTTCATACAGGGGCAAAATGGTCATTTTTGTGCATATATTAATTTTCTAAAATTTAATTAAAAATTTATATGTTGTTTTATAGGAATTTAAATTCAAATACAAATAGCTTCACGAAGATATGCATGCATAAAAGAAAATAAAGCAAATGGAGATGAAAATAATTCAAACTCATGAACATGGAGGACCCCACCTACCCAGTTGCCTTGATTTTCAATTAGAAGCTAATGCACATGCTAAAGGCCATTAAAGGTTTATGCACATTTAAGTGGGGATTATGACATGCTAATGATTACTTGGTGGCCACACTACTTTAAGGGCATTTTGGGCATTCCCCAAAAATATGAATTAGGGTTTCATACATGTATAAATACCCATATGTTTCATGTAATCTCTTCTCTTAATTAGTTAGTTTTAGCTTAGAAAATAAATCAAATCTCTCTTTCTTTCCATGGCTACTTAGCCATTTCTTCTCTTATGTAATTTTTTTTATGCAATTTAATACATGTTCATTTTCTTTTCTTATCTATTTCTTTTCATGTTGTAGTGTAGATTTAGTTTTCATGCAAGTAGAATAGTTTTTTTATTTACTTTACTCTCTTTTTTCATTTCTTTTTCTTTCATGTTGCAAGCTATATTTGTTGTTTTGATGACAAATATGAGAGGCTAATCCCTTCAATTTAGAGGTAATGAAACCTCTAATCATATAGCTTCAACATTTTGATAATTATAGCTCTCTTTTTGTGCTTAATAACAATGCTTGAAGGGGTTTAATTTGTTGTTTTTGTTTTGAATTTGATAGCCTATATTGTTGACACCAAATAGGCGATTCTTAAACAATCACTAACACAAATGCCTCTTGATCAAAATATGATTATGGCATAAAAAAGTGATTTGAAATTCAAATTTGATGGTCTATATTTCTAATTAATAGGTAACAGGCCATACTTAAAATAGATTTCATTTTCAACTTTGTTGCCATTTTCATGAGACTTGGTAAGTGGTTTAAAGGTTGTGTTATAGTTTGATGGCTTATGTTGAGCTAATTAATAGCACAAATGAGCCATACTTATGATAAAACATCATTTAAACTCACTTATGATCAAAAAAAAGATCATAATTTCATTAATCGTTGAATTATATGATCTAGAGAGTGGATTTATCTCAAAATTGCTATTTAACTCTCATATTTTTTATCTATTTTTCTTTTACTAGTTTTTGTTAGTTTCTTACATTTTTAGTTAAACACACTTTCAACTTTGTTTAATTTGATTGGATAGAATTTTAAAATCATCAATTCCCTGCGGATCGACCCGTATTCGCCATGTACTACAAGTGTATGTCGTGCGCTTGTGGTTATTTTTATTTCGAAATTTTTCGACGGTTTTCTAACTCTATAGAAATTCTGTCGATTAACAAGTTTTTGGCGCCGTTGCCGGGGAACTTTCTTTGATTTTGATTTTCTATTATTCAAATTATTGTTGTTTGATTTTTTTTGTTTATTTTGTGTGTTTGTTTGCATATTAAAAAAAATTGTTATGTGTTTTTATTTGATGTTTGCATCTTGTGTTTGTTTTTGTTGTTTTCTAGTTTCATTCACTTTAGCATTTCTACTTTAAAAAAAATACACAAGTTCAAAAACAAAAAAAATTATTCAATTGCATTTACAATATCATTTTTACAGTTTCATTTTTTATATAAAGCTTTGAATTTACAATTTCTCCTCTCTGCCTCTCTCTCTCTCTGTTTTCATAAATCCATAGATACAAATAGTGCCTGTGCACTTAACAATACAACTTTTGTGTAAAACTCTCCTCTCTGTTACATTTTGTACAAGCACCTTCAACCACAATTCAATACTTCAACCACTTCTGTGCTACTTCCTGACCATCAACAGCCACAACACTAAATATCTCCACCCTGCTCATCAACTGCCTACATTCACAACAACCTGTCTAACTGTCCTCTGCCAAAAAAAACTTCTACTTCACTAAACCTCATCACTGCCACAAACATTCACTTCAATCTTCAAAACAGTCCATCCACTTCAACTCACAGCAAACAACTCCATTGTGCTCTCCTCAAGTTCAACAACCACTAATCACCCCATGCGACATAAGACTCCAACAGCCTACAACATCCAATCCCAAAACTTCCATCAATACCCATCATCCATTCAAAAATAAAAGAAAACGAAAAGAAAATACATACCAAAGCATCTCTGCACGAATTCCACACTATAACTCCTTGACCACCCACTTCCTCAACATATCACGAACAGCAACCGCCTTCGAACACCAATCGAACTCGCTACCTCCAGCATCGCAAGCACCATCTACTTTCGACGGCGACCACAAACCCAAATCGAACTGCCCTCAACCATCACAACGAAGTTGCAAACCATCGTAACCACCATCATCCGTTTAATCACTGTCAATCGTCAACCAAATTGCCTACTCTAACTCTGTTGCTAGACTAATCGCGGTTCAGCACCTTCCATTCCTCCCCATGCCGCCTTTGAACCAATTCGGCAACTCGAAACCCAATTCCACGAGAAATCCCCAACCACAGCGACTTTGATTCCCCTTCAGCAATCACCTAACCCTTTAACTTGTCACATTTTCTTTCTCGTCTAATGTCGTTCTTTCTTTTTCTTTTTTTCTCCTCTTTCTCTCCTCTCTGATTTTGGTTGTATACAAGTAGCATTTTGTTTAGAATATTTTTTTTAACATAGATAATTAAGAACTGGAGAGGTTTTCGGGGATTGGGTTTGTTATTGGGCCCGTGTTGGATTTGTGGTTAGTTATTTTGTGTAATTTGCTTTGTTTAGTTGTTTAGGTTATTTTATATATTTTGTTTTGTTTTGCTTATTCAGTTCTTGTCTAAAAAAACAAGCTTCAATTGTTGTGTTTTGACTTGTTTTGATTTCCTTGAAAAAAAAGTTTGAATTCATTTTCATTTGTCTTGTTTTCATTTATTTTGTTTCCACTTATTTTGTTTTCATATGTTTTAAATTTCATCCTTAAATATGAAAATAGACTTGTGTATATCTTGTTTTTGATTTTCAGGTTGTAGGAAATAAAAGAAAGAATTGGTTGCTTTGCTCTGCTGCCAAAAATAAATTGCTGGCTTGCTTATAAAACAATTTGTTGTGTTCATCTCAACTTTTATTTGAATTGCATTGTTATTTGCTTGCATTTTATAAACAAAAAAAATCCATTCATAGTTACATTGTTAATACACGTTTAGTTTCTGCTTTGCATTTCATTTAGATCTTGATTAATAATAACAGTTAGACATCAATAACACTTAATTGTATATTGACAATTTGTCTTCTTTGAACAATTTAATTTCTTGACGTCTAGGATACGGCAGAGTAATAACCATTTATAAATATTACGGTCATTCGTAAATATTATATTGGTTGTTCCTCTAAAGGTGCTTAAACCTTCGGCTGCATTTCTACGGTGATTCGTGATGCACCGATAACCCATGTCCGTTATCTGGCTGAGAACTATCTTGTTTATCTAAGACAATGTGTGATTATACAATTTTGGGTTATCTTAGAATAAATAATTTGTAATTAGGCTCTTGCATTCATTTAGTTGCATTAGTCATGCATATTTAAAAAAATCAAAATCCAAAACTAAAAAAATTATAAATATTCCTTTTCCTTTTCCTTCGAAATTTCAAAAATCCAAAAAAATTAACTATAAAACCTTTTCAAAAACAAAGAAATATTTTTTGGAAAAACCAAGAAAAACAAAAATCAATTTCCCTTTTGAAAAATAAATTTTATTTGTAAATATTTTTCCTTTATAAAAAAATCCAAAAACATTCTTGAAAATGTCCGAATTTTCATATTCACTTGAATTTTACAACAGTTGTGAAAATCAATGTAATCCATATAATTTCACTCCAAATTCGTATGGATATTTTAATTCCAACTATTGTTTAAACGATTCAAATTTTGAACCACAAAATTTTCAAAATAATGTTCAACCCTCAACTCTTGCAAATAGCAATTCGTCGTTACTTGAACTCTCTACGCAACAAAATCAAATGATAAATGATTTGTGTAATTCGTATTTCTACGACTACTCGAGTCAAAGTTTTCAAGGATTTCAAAATTAGAAATCAATTCAAAATTCAAACGATTTCGATGATAACCCATGCTAATTTAATTTTAAACTCCAAAATGAATTTCAAAATCAAAACGAAAATGTGATCCACTTTTCAAATAATTTTGGCAATGGGAATAATCTCGACTACGATGCAATTGAGAATTTTGTCCTCAACAAATCCAATTGAAAATTCTCAGGTCAATAATTATAAATTTGATTTTGTTGAGCAAACGAATGAAATTTACGATGATCACATGGATTCGTTGTTCGAAACATATATGAAACAACGTGAAAAACAAAATCAAATCTCAACGTGTGACGAGTCAAGTGATAATCCATCTTTTACCCAATTCAATGATTTTCAAATAACAAATTTTGAAATTGAAAACGAAAATCTTAAGGAAGTTGTTGAAAATTTGGTAATTGAGTTGGGTTTCAATTCTTTCGAGGGTGTGGAGCCAAATTTAAAATTCGATCTTCCTTTTCTCGATTTCGAAAATTTCGATACAATAACTTTGGATTTTGAACTTAAGACATGTAATAAAGTTGTTGATAATCCAACAAAGGAAGACGAATTTAACAAACACGAATTTTTTGAAATTTTGGATGACAAATTGTTAATTTCCAACGGGGAAGATGAAAATCACCTTTTTGATTTTGAAATCGATAACTTTGAAAATGATTTCAATAATAAGCTTGAATTTCAAATTGGTGAAAATAAACTTGAACTTCGATCAATGATTTCACCAACCCCAAAAATCATCGAAAACAAAACAACTCGTACAATTTTCAATAAAACAAAATTCGTTTTTCCAAATCAACATTCAACTTAAAAATCTTTTATGTTTTGGTTTTCCAAGCTTAAATTATGTATCGTATACTTGACGAGACAAATGAATCGGTTTTTCGAAGACTGTTTCTGTAACGACCCGGAATTTTCGATCCAGAAAATTCTAGATAGTTAGTGAAAAGAAGGAAAGAGATAGAAGAAAGGAAGAATAGAAATACCAGCATCTCACAATCGCAGCGGATAAAATATAATATTAAATAATAATAACAGCTGTACAAGGCAAACTGTATTTGTAAATTACACTTTAAAATATCAAAGTTACATCATACACACAACACTAGACAGTCTAAGCGACAAAACCCAACTTATTCAAATGGACCACAGTTCAATCTTCAAATACAGGGTGTCATCTATACATATTAAATCATCATCGACGATAACCACATTAGCTCAATTTATCCCTACATATTATGTTACAAAACATTCTTTTTCACACACATCACAATTACATATCAGTGATAACAAATAACCCAAGGCATCAAATATCTATTAATTATTCATAAGCATGATAAATTTGTCTTACCATCCCCATTAATCTAATTAACTACCAACGAATTAATCTAATTAACTACCAATGAATTTATCTAATTAACTACCAATGAATTAGATTAACTACTAATTATTTAAACATCTTGCTTATTTATCATTAATTAATTATATTCATCAATTACTTACCTTAAGTAATTAGCCTTACCAAAACTTATTAAGTAAGCATACTTAATCATTTATCAAGTGACTTCTTTAATTAATTCACAAATTAATTAACTTACTTGATCAAACTCATCTCATAAAACAAAATTGAGTAATTCATTCCTTAATTACTCTTTAACCAAATTAATCTTAAATTAACAGATTAATTAACCTTCAATTATTAATTAATAAACCTTAATTATTAATCAATTCTTTAATACAAAGTAATCAATCCCTTATTACTTTTATAATTTATTAATTAACCTTGATTAACTAATTAATCATCTCTTAATCATTAATTAATAAACTTAATTATTAATTAACAATCTTAATTACAAATAAATTAATCCATAATTATAATTAATTAAACCTTAATTACAATTAATTAACCTTTAATAATAGTTAATTAATTCTTAATTAACTCGCATCTTAGATTAATAATCTTTTATTATTAATTAAGAAAAACCCAATTAAAACTTAATTACTGGTTTAATCACTTAATTAATTAATAATTAAAATTTAATTAATCATTAGTCATTAATCTAATCATCATAATTATTAGTTAATTAAATTAATAATTATCCTTAATTAATTTCTTAACTAACCCTTTTATATTTAATAAATTAAGTTAATTAATTACACATAAACCTCTTAACTAACTTAATTAATCTCAAATCATTTATCCATAATTATCTTAAGATAAAATCTTATCTTAATTATGCTTAATAAAACAATTAGCTTTAAAAATTAACCTTGCTTAATTAAATTATTAATTAAGTTTTAAATTACTTATCCGACAAAATAATTTAAAGTTTGCAAGTCACAACTTCCTTTAAATACTTCAAAATATCATCAAGTAATGGTTAAAATCAATTTTAAATTCAAATCAATATACCTGCTTTTTAATAAAATCTTTATAATTCCATTTATATTAAAGTTTAAAATATTAACTTGATTTAACATATTTTAAAATAAAGTTCATCTTCATAAACAATGTTAAAGAAACATTTATTTTATCAAAATAAATTTAAACAAGATTCATATCCAAAAATTCAAAAGATACTTTATTTAAAATTTAAACATGTTTTATAAATAAATCTTTTAAATATTTTTTTTTTAATCAACTTCGGGTCTAACCCGATCAAAACCAGAGGAACACCCATGTTCCTCTTTCCCCCTTCTTCCATTACAAAACCTAAGTTAAGTTTCAGTTAAATTTTAGATTAGAAAACCTGTAAACAAAGAAGATTGCTTCAGGCTTAAATATTACTCAGCATTACTCGAGTTTAAACTCGAGCGTTCTTGCCAAAATCTCGAGTTACAACCCGAGACAAACAACATCCCAAATTAACTCACAACTCACTGACACGCACCTGCCTGTGCAAGTGCACCGGCGATCAACGCCGCCGCGACCAACTCCACCCTCTCTCACATGTCAGCGACACCCACTACAATCGTTCCCGATCACCTCTTCATCGCTACAGAACCCATATCAAAATCGAGTTTCTCAGTTGAACTCGAACCTACAACCACTACCTAAAAACTCCCACATCCACGTCGCCGATCAACAGATCGCCCCTAGATTCCGGCCACACCATTCCCAAGCTTCCACGATCAAACTCCCAAAATCTCTTCAAGATCGACGCAAAAAAATGAAGATGCAGAAGCCAATTTCCAAAGTTCAAACAGAACAAGGTTTAAAACAAATCTCGAGCAAAATCAAACTTCACAGTGGATTACAAATCCTTCAACCATTTTACTTCACTCTCCATTCCAAACCATAACTCCATGATGAATCCCGAGCACCCCAGATTCATATTTCAACTGAATTTGACAAAAGCCCAATTTCCAGTTGAACCCCATTTCTAGCCTAATACAAATTTAAAAATTGTGATATTTACTTTAAAAACCATAACTTTAAAGGATGATTCAAATTATAGTTTTAAAACTGTAAGTTAAAATCATTGATTTTACACGTTAAGAATCACCACTGTAATTTTTTTTCCAAATTTATCATAGTTTAAATCTTATAATCCTTGAATCTGTATATATATATATATATATTATTATTATTTTAATACACTTGGATTAAGATTAAACCAAACAATATTGTTCAAATTTCACGTACTAACAGAAACCGATTCAAAGATTTTGAACTTGATCAAAATCCTATATTTTGAACTAAGAACAGAGAGGTTAGAAATCAACAGATAAGTATACCATACGTACACAGGAACCTACTTACATGCATGCTTATAGTTCTTACATATCCAGTTTATATTTTCAGTTCCTATTTATACTAAAACTTAGTTATTTTATTTTTAAATCCAAGTGTTAATAATGAATAATTAAAAAGATATGAAATTTTATTCATCTGTAAACATTTAAACCTGTAAAAAGAACAGGGAGATATGCACAGTTCACAACTGTCATATAAAAATGTTCATTTCCAAATTATTCATATGCAAAAATCAATTCATCTCAGAAATCATCTGAAAGTAGCTTAAAGTTACTCAATATTTGAACTAAAATGTTTACTCACCTATCAAGGAGATGCAGAGTTTTGAAAAAGAACAGAATTGAAATCTGCATGCATTTGTATCTTGATTCCAGAAACTGAATACTTGATTTGCTTTAAACAGAAATGCTTCAGGATTTCCCTTTTGAACACTTGCAAATGCATGAAATTTTTGAAATGGCTATGATTTAAAAACTGGAGTACTTGCATGCATTTGAAAACATACTACATGCATGCAGTTTTGAAGGATGTTTTCATACTGATTTGTTAACAGGAATTGATGTTTTGAGGAGATTACAAGCTTCTGACAAATACTTACAGGTTTCTGGTTTTTATCATTACAGGGTTTGCAGATTTACAGAGGAATGATTTGGTTTCTAGCTAGGAGTTTTGATATGGAAATGAAATTGCAGGCTTATGAGAATGTAGATGGTTTGCATGCTTGAAGATGTGCAGGTTGATATTGGAAGTGGATTACAGGTTTAAAATGAAGATGAAATTTTCAAGCTTTACTCTTGTTTCAAGTTTTATGAAGTATTGATTCATACTGGCTTTTGAAAATGAGAATAGAAAAAGAAAAAGAAAAGAAAGAGAAAAGAAAACATAAGTATTATGAAGGCTGAAAATAAAATAAAATAATTGACACTTGTAAAGAAACTAACATTTGTCACTTACCCTTATATTATCTTAACACATGTTAAATTAAGTTCACAAATGTTTACATTTGTCTTTTAAGGTTAATTATTTATAGTTAAATGTTAATTAGTTATAATTATGTTAACTAGTTATATTTAAATGTTAACTAGTTATCTAGTTAATATGTTATTATGAGATAAAAGTGAATCTTTATTTTAATTAATTAGTTAATGTCTACTTACTTGCATGTAGAAAATTTTAAAATGAATAAATCCAATTTCTTTTATAAATTATTTTAAATTATCAAATTTTGTTATTATTCCTTTTTTTTAAAATAATAATAATACATTGTTTTTAACAAATAGATTTTTAATAAAAATAGTTGTTTTCAAAATTAAATCGTGTAGTTATATATTTATATATATAATTTAATTTGAATTTGAATTCAAATCTTTGAAATTTTAAAGTATAAATATTTTTAATTTGTTTTGATTTTAGAATATTAACATCCATCAAATTTATTTGCTTAATCGATAAATCAGTATTTTCAATAGCTAATTTAGAATATTACCCAATTATCTGATGCCTAAAATTCGGTTTATCACATTCCTCTCCCCTTTGAATCTTTTCGTCCTCGAAAAGGAACGAAAGCTAAATTTATTAAATATTTAAAATCCAGTTAAAATATTCTTTGATCATTTTTCAAACACCTTTAAAATCTATATAATATTGCCAAAATAGTTATTATACAAATACTTTTATAACTCGATGTCTCAACCAGTCTATCCTTGTTCTCCTAGAAATTCGGTCATACGTTGATCAGGCGTATGACTGAAAATCTACAAGTGCTTGGCAGACTCGTTTTCAACACCCTGTGAAAATATTTTGAAAAATAATTTTATTGAAAATATTGAAAATAGTTTTTGAAAATAGAGGATATATCTTTGGTGAGAATGCTCTGGAAATCATCACCCCCATCCATGGTCACAGTTACATTCAGGGTTACGTTACCGTCGCAGCAAAAGTCCATGTAACTGCAGGCTCTCAGCGGCCTCCCGATTACGCCATGGATCCCCACACAACAGATCACAGTTACACCCAGGGTTACGTTGCTGTCGCAGCAAAAGTCCATGTAACTGCAGGCTCTCAGCGGCCCTCTGATTTTCATTGTCGAAATGAAACTTCTCCACTCCAACATAGGTCGCAGTCTACCGATGTAAAATCAAACGTAGACTGTTGGCTCTCAGCGACGCACACGACCTTCACTCTGTTACCATAGATCGCGGTCTACCGATATAAAATCGAACGTAGACCTTGGCTCTCAGCGACACACACGACTTTCGCTATGGTAACCTCTACTCCAGATCCCCAGGAACTAGTTTAGTCCGGACTCCTCATAGGATTAACTTTAGAACCCCCCCCCCCCCCTTGGCGCTCAAGGCAGCACCACCCGGTGGTACTCCTGAGAAGTCCATTCCAAGGGAGCGCCTTTTTCCCCAGAGCATCATCAAAACATTTTATACTATACATACATAGTATCAAGTCCATTCCAAGGGAGCGCCTTTTTCCCTAGAGCATCATCAAAACATTTTATACAATACATACATAGTATCTTTAAATCATACACCTAGTATGATCTCATACAAAGCTCCTTTACACAAAATCGATTATCCCAAAATCAATAATTCTCAAACTAGGCTTTCCAAATTAAATATTGATTTTACCCAAAAATCAAAAGCCTTTCCAAATCCATAGGTTCCCAAAACCTTTTCCAAAATCCTCATAAGATCCTTTATATATATACAGATATATATAATTTTTAAAACTTAGGATCATTTCAAACTTGTATAAAACTCCTTTTTATACTTCAAAACACCTTCAAAAACCCTTTTCTTCTGGCAAAAGATTCATCAGGGGAAGTTTTATCTTATATAACAAAGATATATAACTTCATTTATCCAAAATCAAATATTCAAATTTGATTACTCTTTTCAATATCAATTTCATTCAAATCTGTACGATGTACACATACCATCCGTACGCTATACCAATCTGATTGCTCACTCGATCATACAATTTCACTTCCGAACCAGTATCGTCCACCCGACTTCATAGTGCGGACACAGATCTGGTTTCTTGATCAGATACCGTCATTCTCGTTGCATAGTCATAACTATGATAGAAAATATCCAGAACCAATCAACAATCCATATCCAGGTTCGCCTTCAAAATCGAGTGGAAAATTCCGACTCGGATCGATATAACTATCTCGAAATTCTGTGCTCGAATCAGGATCACATTACTATGTGAACAGAATAACATACGTACACCCTACGCATTTATCTTTATTGGTTATTAGCCAAATTAATCTCTTTCTATTCACATTTACTTTAATTTTCATTCATTTATTCACAACCGCTTCAATCCCATTTGGATTATCACCTCTATTTTATCTCGATTGAGTATTTAACCAATAACAGTTTAAACTCCAACCAGTTTATTTAGAAAATAACTTGAAAGTTTTGAAAATAGATAAGTAGTTGGAAAATAATTACTAGTTTGTAAAATAGGTGTAAAATAGTTAGAAAATAGTTAAATAATTATAGAAATTTTAGGTAATTGCAAAATAATAGTAAGATAGTAATTAGTTTTGTAAAATAGTTGAAATATAATAATTAGTTTATAAAACAGTTGGAAAATTGTTAAACAGTTTCAAAAATGATTGTAAACAAATATAAGATAGTTTGGCTTTTAAAAGAAAAGTTGTATATATAATAAATAGCTTTGAAAAATAGGTTTATATTAAAACAATTTATATTAAAAATAGTCCAGAGTCAAACTGCTCACTTCCCAATCTCCATTCTCATTAATTCAATTTAAATTTCCTCTTGCATTTAAACTGACCCAATTCCAATTCAAATAATTTCAATTTCCATTGAAATTTATTCAACCTTGATCTCAAATTCTACTAATTCAAATAAAATTCAACTGAACTTGTTCCAATTCCAATTCATTTCAACTCTAGTTTGAATTAATCCCAATATCAAACCCCAAATTCCAGATCTCAAACCCATTTGAGATCACACAAACTCCCCGTTCAAATTAACCATTTAACTTCCCAAGTTAAATTTCAATTTCATCTTGAAATTTTCAATTCAGGTTGATTATTCAAAATTATTTAACTTCTTCCGAGTTAAGTTCAATCAATCCCATTTAACCTTACTCAAATTTGAATTCTCCATTTCAAATTTCAAAATTCTTTCCCATCTATAAGTTCAAAAACTTATCACTTTGAGTTTTCACATCTCATTCCAAATTTAAAACTCAACCTTAGAGTTTATTTCAAATCACCATTTATATTATGTATATCCACATGTATACATATTAATTTGTTTTACATACCAAGTTATATTTTAAAATTTTAAACCACCTTTGATATTAATTCAAAACAAATTTCCTTCAAATTTTCAAACAACTCTTGTTTGAAATAGGACCATTTCATTCAATTGCATTAAATAATATTATTTATTATTTCTTTAAATTATTTACATCATTAATTAATCCTAATTAATCACATTCGGTAATTAACTTATTTCTTAATTACCTTCATTAAGTAATTGTCCTTTAAATTACTTACCTCTAGTTAACTTCATTAAGTAACTCCCTCTTTGTTTATCATTTCTAATTATTATCCACTAATTAATCTCATAAAGTTTAATTAATTACATAAATTGATTGATTATCCTTATCCTGAAACCTTTCCCAATTTCAATATTTAATTTTAGTTTGAATCCATTTCAAACTTGTCTTTAATTTAATTTTGAATTTGGTTGTAATTCTATTACCACTTAATTCTTACTATTACTTTTATTTAATTAATATTACAACCAATTTCCTTAATATAATAGATAATCTATTTCTTATAAGATTCATTTACTTTTGAAATCATTTAAAAACCTTTATATAAGAAAATAACAAGTACGCTCTCTCATATTTATACACTCAACCCATTCTAGGGTACCATTGACCCTTTCCTTAATGAGTATTCCCCACCAGAGCCAAGGTTCTCGCTTAACCTTCGGCTCTGATACCAAATGTAACGACCCGGAATTTTCGATCCAGAAAATTCCAGATAGTTAGTGAAAAGAAGAAAAGAGATAGAAGAAAAGAAGAATAGAAATACCAGCATCTCACAATCGCAGCAGATAAAATATAATATTAAATAATAATAACAGTTGTACAAGGCAAACTGTATTTGTAAATTACACTTTAAAATATCAGAGTTACTTCATACACACAACACTAGACAATCTAAGCGACAAGACCCAACTTATTCAAATGGATCACAGTTCAATCTTCAAATACAGGGTGTCATCTATACATATTAAATCATCATCGATGATAACCACATTACCTCAATTTATCCCTACATATTATGTTACAAAACATTCTTTTTCACACACATCACAATTACATATCAGTGATAACAAATAACCCAAGGCATCAAATATCTATTAATTATTCATAAGCATGATAAATTTGTCTTACCATCCCCATTAATCTAATTAACTACCAACGAATTAATCTAATTAACTACCAATGAATTTATCTAATTAACTACCAATGAATTAGATTAATTACTAATTATTTAAACATCTTGCTTATTTATCATTAATTAATTATATTCATCAATTACTTACCTTAAGTAATTAGCCTTACCAAAACTTATTAAGTAAGCATACTTAATCATTTATCAAGTGACTTCTTTAATTAATTCACAAATTAATTAACTTACTTGATCAAACACATCTCATAAAACAAAATTGAGTAATTCATTCCTTAATTACTCTTTAACCAAATTAATCTTAAATTAACAGATTAATTAACCTTCAATTATTAATTAATAAACCTTAATTATTAATCAATTCTTTAATACAAAGTAATCAATCCCTTATTACTTTTATAATTTATTAATTAACCTTGATTAACTAATTAATCATCTCTTAATCATTAATTAATAAACTTAATTATTAATTAACAATCTTAATTACAAATAAATTAATCCATAATTATAATTAATTAAACCTTAATTACAATTAATTAACCTTTAATAATAGTTAATTAATTCTTAATTAACTCGCATCTTAGATTAATAATCTTTTATTATTAATTAAGAAAAACCCAATTAAAACTTAATTACTGGTTTAATCACTTAATTAATTAATAATTAAAATTTAATTAATCATTAGTCATTAATCTAATCATCATAATTATTAGTTAATTAAATTAATAATTATCCTTAATTAATTTCTTAACTAACCCTTTTTATATTTAATAAATTAAGTTAATTAATTACACATAAACCTCTTAACTAACTTAATTAATCTCAAATTATTTATCCATAATTATCTTAAGATAAAATCTTATCTTAATTATGCTTAATAAAACAATTAGCTTTAAAAATTAACCTTGCTTAATTAAATTATTAATTAAGTTTTAAGTTACTTATCCGACAAAATAATTTAAAGTTTACAAGTCACAACTTCCTTTAAATACTTCAAAATATCATCAAGTAATGGTTAAAATCAATTTTAAATTCAAATCAATATACCTGCTTTTTAATAAAATCTTTATAATTCCATTTATATTAAAGTTTAAAATATTAACTTGATTTAACATATTTTAAAATAAAGTTCATCTTCATAAACAATGTTAAAGAAACATTTGTTTTATCAAAATAAATTTAAACAAGATTCATATCCAAAAATTCAAAAGATACTTTATTTAAAATTTAAACATGTTTTATAAATAAATCTTTTAAATATTTTTTTTAATCAACTTCGGGTCTAACCCGATCAAAACTAGAGGAACACCCATGTTCCTCTTTCCCCCTTCTTCCATTACAAAACTTAAGTTAAGTTTCAGTTAAATTTTAGATTAGAAAACCTGTAAACAAAGAAGATTGCTTCAGGCTTAAATATTACTCAGCATTACTCGAGTTAAAACTCGAGCGTTCTTGCCAAAATCTCGAGTTACAACCCGAGACAAACAACATCCCAAATTAACTCACAACTCACTGACACACACCTGCCTATGCAAGTGCACCGGCGATCAACGCCGCCGCGACCAACTCCACCCTCTCTCACATGTCAGCGACACCCACTACAATCGTTCCCGACCACTCTTCATCGCTACAGAACCCATATCAAAATCGAGCTTCTCAGTTGAACTCGAACCTACAACCACTACCTGAAAACTCCCACATCCACGCCGCTGATCAACAGATCACCCCCAGATTCCGGCCACACCATTCCCAAGCTTCCACGATCAAACTCCCAAAATCTCTTCAAGCTCGACGCAAAAAAATGAAGATGCAGAAGCCAATTTCCAAAGTTCAAACAGAACAAGGTTTAAAACAAATCTCGAGCAAAATCAAACTTCACAGTGGATTACAAATCCTTCAACCATTTTTACTTCACTCTCCATTCCAAACCCTAACTCCATGATGAATCCCGAGCACCCCAGATTCATATTTCAACTGAATTTGACAAAAGCCCAATTTCCAGTTGAACCCCATTTCTAGCTTAATACAAATTTAAAAATTGTGATATTTATTTTAAAAACCATAACTTTAAAGGATGATTCAAATTATAGTTTTAAAACTGTAAGTTAAAATCATTGATTTTACACGTTAAGAATCACCACTGTAAATTTTTTTCCAAATTTATCATAGTTTAAATCTTATAATCCTTGAATCTGTATATATATATGTATATATATATATATATATATTATTATTTTAATACACTTGGATTAAGATTAAACCAAACAATATTGTTCAAATTTCACGTACTAACAGAAACTGATTCAAAGATTTTGAACTTGATCAAAATCCTATATTTTGAACTAAGAACAGAGAGGTTAGAAATCAACAGATAAGTATACCATACATACACAGGAACCTACTTACATGCATGCTTATAGTTCTTACATATCCAGTTTATATTTTCAATTCCTATTTATACTAAAACTTAGTTATTTTATTTTTAAATCCAAGTGTTAATAATGAATAATTAAAAAGATATGAAATTTTATTCATCTGTAAACATTTAAACCTGTAAAAAGAACAGGGAGATATGCACAGTTCACAACTGTCATATAAAAATGTTCATTTCCAAATTATTCATATGCAAAAATCAATTCATCTCAGAAATCATCTGAAAGTAGCTTAAAATTACTCAATATTTGAACTAAAATATTTACTCACCTATCAAGGAGATGCAGAGTTTTGAAAAAGAACAGAATTGAAATCTGCATGCATTTGTATCTTGATTCCAGAAACTGAATACTTGATTTGCTTTAAACAGAAATGCTTCAGGATTTCCCTTTTGAACACTTGCAAATGCATGAAATTTTTGAAATGGCTGTGATTTAAAAACTGGAGTACTTGCATGCATTTGAAAACATACTGCATGCATGCAGTTTTGAAGGATGTTTTCATACTGGATTTGTTAACAGGAATTGATGTTTTGAGGATATTACAAGCTTCTAACAAATACTTACAGGTTTCTGGTTTTTATCATTACAGGGTTTTGCAGATTTACAGAGGAATGATTTGGTTTCTAGCTAGGAGTTTTGATATGGAAATGAAATTGCAGGCTTATGAGAATGTAGATGGTTTGCATGCTTGAAGATGTGCAGGTTGATATTGGAAGTGGATTACAGGTTTCAAATGAAGATGAAATTTTCAAGCTTTACTCTTGTTTCAAGTTTTATGAAGTATTGATTCATACTAGCTTTTGAAAATGAGAATAGAAAAAGAAAAAGAAAAGAAAGAGAAAAGAAAACATAAGTATTATGAAGGCTGGAAATAAAATAAAATAATTGACACTTGTAAAGAAACTAACATTTGTCACTTACCCTTGTATTATCTTAACACATGTTAAATTAAGTTCACAAATGTTTACATTTGTCTTTTAAGGTTAATTATTTATAGTTAAATGTTAATTAGTTATAATTATGTTAACTAGTTATATTTAAATGTTAACTAGTTATCTAGTTAATATGTTATTATGAGATAAAAGTGAATCTTTGTTTTAATTAATTAGTTAATGTCTACTTACTTGCATGTAGAAAATTTTAAAATGAATAAATCCAAGTTCTTTTATAAATTATTTTAAATCATCAAATTTTGTTATTATTCTTTTTTTTTTAAATAATAATAATACATTGTTTTTAACAAATAGATTTTTAATAAAAATAGTTGTTTTCAAAATTAAATCGTGTAGTTATATATTTATATATATAATTTAATTTGAATTTGAATTCAAATCTTTGAAATTTTAAAGTATAAATATTTTTAATTTGTTTTGATTTTAGAATATTAACATCCATCAAATTTATTTGCTTGATCGATAAATCAGTATTTTCAATAGCTAATTTAGAAAATTACCCAATTATCTGATGCCTAAAATTCGGGTTATCACAGTTTCATTTACTTTTTGATGATATACTTTCTGATCTTGTGTAAATACCATTAATTTTCATTTAAATAAAGGTCATGTTTTTATTTTTATTTTCTCCTTCAACTTGGGTTGACTATGGGGACACAGTCAAAATTAAGTGTTGGGGAACCTCATCTTCGTTTTTATTTTTTCATGGTTTATTTCTGCGTTTTCTTTTAAAAACTCTAAAAAAAATCCTAAAAACAAATTTTCTTTTGGTTATTTTTAAATAAACACTATATGATAAATATATGGTTTTGGTTTACTAAATTAAAATTTTTGAAAATTTATTCGTCTTAACAAAAATAAAAATGAAGTTTTATTACAAATAACAATGGTTTAACTAGTATATAGGAAGATTCATACGTGTTAATTATGAAATACATCCTAGTTGAAAATCTTTGTTTTAAAAAGTGGTTGATTTAAAGTAAAGATATAACTTTTTTTTGTCTTCTAAGTTAAATGGTGCTAAGATGATATTGCAAAACTCTCCCTCTCTTAAAAAAATATAAAAAAACATAATAACGTCCAAAATATTCACTCTCATTTAAAAGTCCTCACGGCTATGCATGGGTGAATTACTTGGAATCTTTAATTATGTGCTTTCATACTCATTTAAAAGTCCTCATGGTTATGCATGTATGGAGCACATGTAAAAAAAATAGACTTAATAAAAACCACCTAAGGGCGATACGTGTATGCACGAAAGTGTGTGCACTCGCCATGCTCTATACTCCCCTTACATAAGCCCGAAAGGCAGTGCATGGATGGTATATCTGGCCTCAGTTTACCTGAGCTAGGTGTGTAATTTTTCTTGCAAATAATGAGAGGGCAAGCAATTGAAATCATAACACTATTTTTACTTATTTGATTTGATTAGTTATTGAAGAGAAATGAAAATACCACTTTGATAAACTTTGATAATCAACTAAGGATCCATTTCATAGTTGCACTGTGTTATTAACCAAAACAACGAGTTAGACTATAGTCTATTTGTTACGATAACTTGATTTTTGTTAGAAATTTTGACGAATAAATGACATAAATTTTCTAGATAATAACCAAAACCTATATTTAACTTATTTGTGTCGATTTAAAAATAAATCCTTCATTTGTAAATATTTCAAAAACTTGCATTCATCTCTTTGTAAATAAATCTTACATTTTGTAAATATTTTCATCCTGCCTATGGATTTTGTGGGTAGTATCCACTAAAAACCCTCACGAGACAACACTCGTCCCATGGAGTACACCCAGAGGTTTAACAGCTTGTTGCATACGCTCAATGCATTCGTGCTCCATACGAAAACGGAATTATTTTAGTTTTTCTTTATTCGAGGACGAATAAAAAGATAAGTGTGGGGGTATTTGATGTGCACGTAAATGTGCATATTTTTACCACCATATTTAATCTATTTAAATTGAATAAATGATCGTATTGGGTATTTTAACATGTTTAAACCAAAATTCAATTTACTTTCAAATTGTCACATATTCATCTTCATACATGGGCAAAATGGTCATTTTTGTGCATACATTAATTTTCTAAAATTTAATTGAAAATTTCTATGTTGTTTTGTAGGAATTTAAATTCAAATACAAATGGCTTCATGAAGATATGCATGCACAAAAGAAAACAAAGTAAATGGAGATGAAAATAATTCAAACTCATGAACATGGAGGACCTCACCTACCCACTTACCTTTATTGTCAAATAGGAGCTAATGCACATGCTAAAGGCCATTAAAGCTTCGTGCACATTTAAGTGGCGGATTATGACAAGCTAATGATTACTTGGTGGCCACACTATCTCAAGGGCATTTTGGGGATTCCCCAAAAATATGAATTAGGGTTACATACATGTATAAATACTCATATGTTTCATGTAATCTGTTCTCTTAGTTAGTTAGTTTTATCTTACATATAAATCAAAGCTCTCATTCTTTTCATGGCTACTTAGCCATTTCTTCTCTTATGTAATTCTTTTTTTTATGAAATTTAATACATGTTCATTTTCTTTTCTTGTTTATTTCTTTTCATGTTGTAGTGTAGATTTATTTTTCATGCAAGTAGAATAGTTTTTTCTTTACTTTGCTCTCTTTTTCCTTTTCTTTTTCTTTCATGTTGCAAGCTATATTTGTTGTTTTGATAACAAATATGGGAGGCTAGTCCCTTCAATTTAGGGGTAATGAAGCCTCTAATCATATAGCTTCAACATTTTGATAATTATAGCTCTCTTTTTGTGCTTAATGACAATGCTTGAAGTGGTTTAATTTGTTGTTTTTGTTTTGAATTTGATAGCCTATATTGTTGACACCAAATAGACTATTCTTAAACAATCGTTAACACAAATGCCTCTTGATTAAAATATGATTATGGCATAAAAAGTGATTTGGAATTCAAATTTGATGGTCTATATTTCTAATTAATGGTTAATAGGCCATACTTAAAATAGATTTCATTTTCAGCTTTGTTGTCATTTTCATGAGATATAGTAAGTGGTTTAAAGGTTGTGTTATAGTTTGATGGCTTATGTTGAGCTAATTAATAGCACCAATGAGCCATACTTATGATAAACACATCGTTTAAACTTACTTATGACCAAAAATGAGATCATAATTTCATTAATCGTTGAATTATATGATCTAGAGAGTGAATTTATCTCTAAATTGTCATTTAACTCTCATATTTTTTTATCTATTTTTCTTTTGCTAGTTTTTGTTAGTTTCTTACATTTTTAGTTGAACACACTTTCAACTTTTGTTAATTTGATTGAAAAGAATTTTAAAATCATCAATTCCCTATGGATCGACCCGTATTCGCCATGTACTACAAGTGCACGCCGTGCGCTTGCGGTTATTTTTATTTCGAAATTTCGACGGTTTTCTAACTCGATAGAAATTCCGTCGATTAACAGTTTGCTTAGACTATGTTATTATTTTCATTTATTTTCGTAGTCAATGTAAATAGACTTTTGACTCCAAGTTTTGGAGGAGTTGTGGTAGAACCTCATTTTGGATTATAAGTAAACTTAGTTCTTTTGTCTTTCAAACGACTTCTATCGTTCAGCTTTATGTATAATTTTTGTCGAAACCCGAGCTATTGTGAGTTACATAAACCCTTAATTCATCTTCATATAACTTGGAAATTCTTTGTAATTGTACATCCTTTATTCCACGCTTCGGGTACTTAGAATATTTTTCAGTCAGCACGCTGGGGACTTGATGACTTCAAGTCATTTGTACTCTGGTCCGCACTCTGGGGACTTAGAGATTTTTAAGTCGTTTATACTCTAGGCCGCGTTCTGGGGACTCAGAGTACTCTAGTCCACACTCTAGGGACTTGGAGATTTTAAGTCTTTTATACTCTAGTCCGCACTCCGGTGACTCGAAGTACTCCAGTCCGCACTTTAAGGACTTGGAGATTTTGGGTCATTTACACTCTAGTCCACATTTTGGGGACTCAGAGTACTCCAGTCCGCACTCTAGGGACTTGGATATTTTGAGTTGTTTATACTCCAGTCCGCACTCTGGGGACTTGGAGATTTTGAGTTGTTTAGTCCGCACTCTAGGGACTCAGAGTACTCCAGTCCGCACTCCGTGGACTTGGAGATTTTGAGTCGTTTATAATCCAGTCCGTACTCTGGAGACTCGGAGTACTCTAGTCTGCACTTTGGGGACTTAGAGGTTTTGAATCATTTATACTCTAGTCCGCACTTTGAGGACTCAGAGTACTCCAGTCTGCACTCCGGGGACTTTGGAGATTTTGAGTCGTTTGTACTCCGGTCCGCACTCTAGGGACTCAGAGTACTCCAGACCGTACTCTGGAAACTTGGATATTTTGAGTCGTTTATACTCTAGTCCACACTCTGGGGACTTAGAGTACTCCAGTCCGCACTCTAGGGACATGGAGATTTTGAGTCGTTTATATTCTAGTCCGCACTCTAGGGACTCAGAGTACTCCAGTCCGCACTCTGGGGACTTGGAGATTTTGAGTTGTTTATGTGCGTTCGTACGTCAGACAGAATAATGTAACTCTAGTTTTTTTCCATAGAATTAACATACACGGAAATATCAATAATTCATGGAAAAAATGGCTTCAAGCCTTTATTAATGAGAAAGAGCTAAATTGTCTTATTACATGCTGTAACTAAGAATCGATGAAATGAAAACATACTGAAAATAATTGCAACAAAGATAGAAAATGAATAGACTAAGTATAATAATGTCGTAGATGCTCGCTATTTCATGCTCGGGGGAGTGTCGCGCCATCAACAGTCGCTAGCTTGAAAGTTCCTTCAAGCCTCCATTCAATAACATATGGATCTTCCCATGTGGGATTCAGATATAACTGGACCGGAAAAACTCATTTAAAAACGAGGTCACCCACATCAAAGACTCTTAGCCGGACTTTTTCTTTATAATATCAAGCGACTCGGTGTCTATATGCGACCACTCTTAAATCAGCTTCTTCACGTTTTTCATCAATGAAGTCTAGTGAATCCAGCAAAAGTTCCTGATTCGTCTTGGGGTCGTAATGAGTTAACCGATGTCACCGAACTTTAAGTTATGCGGGTATAACAACTTCCGTGCCATATGCCAATGCGAATGGAGTGTGGCTAGTCGTGAACTTGTGGGTGGTTCTATAAGCCCAAAGTGCTGTTGAAAGTTCATCCACCCACTTGCCTTTAGCCTTTTCCAAACGCTTTTTCAATATGGACTTGATTATTCTGTTCATGGCATCCACTTGTCCACTAGCTTTTAGATGAGCAACTGCTGCAAACCTTTTTTCAATGCCATGCTTTTGACAAAATTCTTTGAACTCTTTGCTTCAAATTGAGTTCCGTTGTCTGTAATGTTAGTCCGTAGAAGGCCAAAATGACATATAATATTTCGTACAACGAAATTAACGACCTTCTTGGTAGTGATCATGGCTAAGGGCTTTGCTTCTGCCTACTTGGCAAGATAATCGACTGCAACTATCGCGTATTTCGTACCACCTTTAGATATGGGCAAGGAACCAATAATGTCGATCCCCCACATTACAAATGGCCAGGGACTAACCATTTGCATGAGTTCCGTTGGCAGAGATCTCGGGATTTTTGCATACTCTGGCATTTGTCCCATCTCTTTACATAGTCTGTAGTATCCCGATTTACAGTTGGCCAATATTATCCATAGTGGAGGATTTTCTTTGCTAATATCTGCCTCTTAGTATGGTCACTACATTATCCTTCATGGACTTCCTTCATGACTCGTTTTAAATCATCGTGGGCAATGCACCGGAATAAGGGCCGATACATTATTCTATCCTGCATTACATATCATGAAGCCTTACAAATGACTTGTCATCTTTCGCTCCTTCTTTCGGGCAAGATCCCGTGTAGCAAGTATTGTTTGAATGGGGTCATCCATGACTCCTCGATTTCTGTTTCTGACATGAGATTTTTTTCCATCACATTTATACTCGAAGCATGTAAGGTTTCGATGGGAACCAATCCCATTTGCTTTGCATCGCCGGTGCTTGCAAATTTTGCCAATGAATCGGCTTCTTTGTTTTGTTCACGCGGGACATGCGAAATATCGTAATATTCTAGATTTGCTAGCAGCTCTTGAACCCGTGCAAGGTATGGGGCAAGTCTTTGTCCCTTCGCTTGTTAGTCCCCCCGCACCTGATATACCACCAATTGTGAGTCATAAAAGATCTCAACCGATTTTACTCCTAGTTCTCTGATAAGTTTCAAGCCAGCGATCAATGCTTCATATTCGGCCTCGTTATTTGTTGTTGGGAATTCGAGCTTCAAAGTGTAACAAATTGATTGGTTTTAGAGAGGCACAGGAACTATGCCAGCTCCCGAGCAACGGTTGTTAAATGCCCCGTCGGTATACATCTTCCATCGAACGGGAGGTATGACATTGTGATCGTTTGATTCGTCTGACACGGTGAATTCAGCAATGAAGTCTGCTAGCGCTTGCCCTTGTATGGTCCTTCGTGGCAGGTAGGTAATATCGAACTTACTCAACTCGATATTCCATTTTAACATCCTTCCAGAGGTTTCTGGTTGTTGAAGTACCTGCCGTAAGGGTTGATCGGTATAAAGACTGATTGAATGTGCCTGAAAGCACGGTCAGAGCTTGTGTGATGTGATCACCAAGCTATAGGCTAGTTTCTCAATCTTAGGATAATTTCTTTCTACCTTCGTTAAATGTTTACTGACATGGTACAGTGGCTTTTGAACTCGGTCCTCCTCGCGAACCAAAGCCGTACTGATAGCATGCTGGGATACAGCCAAGTACACGTACAACATCTCATGGTCTATCGGTTTTGATAGCACCAGGGGACTTTCCAAATGCCTTACCAGAGCTCGGAACGCTTCCTCACAATCGGTTGCCCATTCGAAATTCCTCTTTCCTTTCTTTATTATGTCGAAGAAAGGAATACACTTGTCTGTGGCTTTGGATATGAATCGACTCAGCGCAGCCATCTTTCCATTCAAGCTTTGTACCTGCTTTATAGTTCTGGGCACTTTTATGTCTCGAATAGCTTGTATCTTCTTCGGGTTAGCTTCGAATCCCCGCGCATTTACAATGAAACCCAAAAACTTCCTTGCCGCAATGCCGAAGGAATACTTCAAAGGATTGATTTTCATTCCATAATGTCTGAGTATATCAAACATCTCCACTAAGTCTCGAATGTGGTCATTTGATTGCCGTGACTTCACGAGCATGTCATCCACATAGACTTCCATTGTTCTACCAATCTGGTCTTTAAGCATTCGATTCACCAAAGGCTGATAATTCGCTCTCGCGTTTTTCAATCCGAAAGGCAACGCTACATAGCAATATAACCCAATGTCTTTTACAAAACTGGTATGTTCTTCGTCTGGAATATGCATCGGGATCTGATTATATCCCGAGTACTCATCCATAAATGACAGTAACTCGTGTCCGGCCGTTGAGCCGACTAGCTGGTCGATTCTGGGTAAAAGGAAACTATCCTTCAGGCATGCTTTGTTCAAATCAAAGCAATCAACGCAAGTTCTCCACTTCCTATTTTCTTTCCTTACCAGCACAGAGTTAGATACCCATTCAGGGTAGAGGGCGTCGCGGACGAACCCACTGGCTTTGAGTTTGTCCAGCTCCTTTCTGAGAGTAGCGGACCTCTCCGGGTCCATGCCTCTCCTTTTCTATTTTACAGGAACGTACTTCAGGTCTATGTTTAACATATGACTTGCGATAGTGAGAGAAATTCTGCACATATCAGAATGTGTCCAAGCGAAAACATCTAGATTTGCTCGTAGGAAATAAGTGAGATCCTTGGCCACTGACGGGTCGAGTTGTGATCCAATCTTAAGTACGCGTGATGGGTCATCTCGGCTGACTGGAATGCCAATCGTCAGTTCGGCCGGTGCTGCTTTTGCTTCCCTGGGTTCCCCATCACCATCCCTCAGATCTGTGTCTCTATAGATTCGAGAATGTTGCTCGAGCCAGGGCTCGAGCACCACTTGTCAATTGTCAGTATTTCGGATGCGGACGGAGTTGTCCACTACCTTTCCTTTCTCTCTCCGTTGGGCCTCTCTCAGCTCAACCACATAGCATGCACGACAGGTCGCCTGATTACCATGCACCACACCAACTCCTCTGTCTCTCGGAAATTTCAAAGTCAAACACCACGGGGCCAAAGCTGCCTTAAACTCTGCCAGGGCTGGTCGACGCAGAAACACATTATATGGGGAATCAATATCCAAAACTCTGAAAGGTAGGATTCGCACCCTCCCACGCTCACCTTGGCCCAGTTCAACTGGCAATTCAACATATCCTACTGCATTAGTTGCTGCACCATTAAATCCATGGATACGGGCTTTAGATGGTTTCAAATCCTTTGTCTCCATCTTCAATTGGTCGTATGTCTTTTTGAAGATGATGTCAACAGAACTTCCACAATCAATTAAAATTCTTTTCACATATGCTAGCCCAACTGTCGCGGATATGACCGTCGGGTCAACGGTAGGAGCCTTTACCCGGTCAGTGTCTCGGCTCCTGAAAACTATATTGTCTGCCATTGTCCGCTGCTGCTTAGCTGGGGACCCGTCCTTATTATTTGAACAACATGCAAAATATGCATGTCTTAAGGAGTTAGCATACCGCTCCATTTCCTGCCAGTTCTTATCTGCAGGATGAGGTCCACCGACTATAGTGTTTATGACCAATCTACCTACAGTTTGGGTAGGTTCCTCCGAATGGCGTAGGGCCGGCCTACGTTTGGGGTTCGATGTTCCTTGCCCACCTTCCTGTGGGTTCTTGACAAACTCTTGTAATTTTTTCTATCTAATCAGCTTTCCTATGGCATCGTGGAGGTGTCTACACTCCTCTGTATTGTGCCCGTAAGTCTCATGGATGTGGGTCCCAGTCTATTTTTGTTCCTCTGTTGACTCCTTTGGGCGCGGCTTTCTGTATTGGAAAGTATTACAAGTTGACAAGTAAATATTCTCCAGAGATGCATTCAAAGGAGTATACTAGTTGTAAGTGGGAATTCTTGACTTCCATTTCCCTGTCTCCCTTTTCTTTCTGGGATTTCCTCCTTCGAACCCTTTAGATTGCACGGGTTTATTCTGGACATTGACTTGAACCTTCCCTGAATTGTCAGCGTACTGTTTTACAGTGATGTTGCTTTTCACAGTCTCCTGAATAGGACCTGGTGCTTTATCTTTCCTCGTCCATCTAGCTTCCTCTCTCCTTATGAATTGATGAGCCTTTGAATAGAAACGCTCCAGCGTAGTTGGAGGCTTTCCTGTCAACTAATCTCCAAATTCTGAATCTGGATCCACTCCTCGCATTACCGCCATCATAATTGCATGGTCGTTAGGGTTGCTAACTTCAGTAGCCGCAACGTGAAATCTCCGTAAGTACTCTTTCAATGACTGTCCCAGAGCCTGTATTACACTGGATAGGGACATCACATCCTTGGGACGAGTGGCATGTATCCTAAACTGTTCCACAAATTTCGTCGCCAATTCGTCAAAGCTGGATATAGACCGTGGGGGAAGTCAAATGAACCACATGGTGCGATTTCAGATACAGTGATTGGAAAGCATCTACACTTGGTCGCGACATTTTCTCTAGCCGAATCCATCATCCATTCATACCTCATCACATGTTTTCTGGGATCAGTCTTTCCTTCGTAGGTTGGGATAGTTGGCATGCTAAACTTCCTGTGGTACTCGGCCTGTAGAATAGTATCTATGAATGGAGTATGACTCCTGGATATCCCCAAATCTTCATTGGTCAAACCTTGATTTTCTCTCATCAACTGTCTGACCATAGCCAATAAGTCCGGAGTTTGTATGGAGGATGGAAGGTTGGATTCTGTTCTACGGGACCGCTCAGGTTGCTGTCTCCTCTGTTGGCGATCTGCCAAACGTGTTTCTTGGGGACCAGCTTCGTTAGGGTCTTGGTGAGCCTGGCGTCCAATTTTCCACATGTGCTCCTGCTCCTAAGTTTCTTGCTCCAGCTTGGGTGTGGTCTCCAAGATGCAAGTGATCCTTAATTGATCGATCGATAGCACCTTCTTGTGTAGTTTCTGTTTTGCGGCGTCTACGCTTGGGCCGGACGAGGTCGAACTACCAGATGAAGAATAAGGAATGGAGCTACCTCCAGCATACTGATGTTGTTGCTGAGTAAGCTGAGTCATGAGGTTAGCGTAGCTGGAATCTTCTTAGCAAGTTGTCTCCTACTTTCCATGAGTTCTCTCATCAGATCATTGAACTTCGTCCTAGTAACAACTTCCATCTGGATATGGGCTAGGGCAGTCCCTATGCCAGGATCAACTTGTTAATTGCTAGGTCCTATCTGTTGATTGCTAGCAGTCTCGTTGACATCCGCGTTATGAGAGGCTAATATGGTACGCGTTCTTCCCATAGTAGAGTTGTTGATAGAAACTCTGAGTAGATTCAACGAACATCCTGTGAATGACTTGGATCTCCTACGGGGATATATTCAATCCAGTAGCTACAAAGCAGATTCTAGTAGCCTGAGAATTCGGTTCTCAGTGAAAGAACCAAAATGTTAGCACCAGAATTGGTCACTAACACCCTTGAGACAGATTATGTAGAGAGATTAATGAAGAAAATAAATTAAAACAGAGAATTGTATGCTAAATTAAATGCAAAAACTAGAACACTGGATTTATAGTGGTTCAGTGTAACTGTCCACATCCATTTTGAGTCTTGATCTTTATTGCTTTCATAAATGATTGAATACAGAGACAATCCGTACTATATTGACTTGAATACAAATGCTAAGTAAAATAGAATAAGTCTTGAATGAAGCAGAGTCTCCTCAGTGTTCTCAAAAAAAGGTCATTTTTACTATGCCACTACCCTTCTATTTATAGATGAAGATGGGTCAGACTCCCTCATGGGCTTACAAAGTACCTCGGCCTGTGTTAACTTCTACGCACCGAGCTATAAATGTCGAACGGAAATTGCCGAGCGAGGTTGGTCGAACCTGTAAACGCCAAGCGAGGTATCCGTGTCGAACGACACTCGTATGCCGAGCCACATATCCAGGTCGAATGACATTCGTATGTCGAGCGATGGATGCGTGTTGATCTTCCCACATATGTCGAACGGGGTAAGATGTTGATCGACACCTTAATGCCAAGTGAGGCTTTATACTGAGCATAGGATCATGCCGAACGAGGCTCCATGCCAAACGACCCTTCCATGCCGAACGAGGCTCCATGCCAAACGACCCTTCCATGCCTAACAAGGCTCTATGCCGAATGACCCTTCCATGCCGAACGAGCCTCTATGCCGATCGACCCTTCCACGCCGAACAAGGCTCTATGCCGAATGAGGGCTGTGCCGACCGGTGTATCTAGGCCGAACCTCTTGTTACATGGTCAAACAACCGGGTAACACTTGCCCCCCAAAGTGTATCACGTGGATGAACATGATGCGCTTTGATCCAAGAGCACTCCGCATTTTTCTTTAAGCCCTCGTTCGGAACACTTTCCCTCGTTCGGCATAGAGCCTCGTTCGGAACGGAAGGGTCGTTCGGCATAGAGCCTCGTTCGGCATGGAAGGGTCGCTCCGCGTAGAGCCTCGTTCGGGATGGAAGGTTTGTTCGGCATGGAAGGGTCATTAGGCATTGAGCCTTGTTTGGCGTAGAGTCTCGTTCGGCATGGAAGGGTCATTCGGCATAGAGCCTCGTTCGACATGATGCCTCGCTCGGTATAAAGCCTCGCTCGGCATTAAGGGGTCGATCGGAATCTTGCCCCGTTCGGCATACGAGCGAAGATCAACACACATCCCTCACTCGGCATACGAATACCGTTCGGTCTGGATATGTGGCTCGACATACGAGTGTCGTTCGGCATGGAGACCTCACTCGGTGTTTACAGGTTCGACCAACCTCACTCGGCAATTGCCGTTTGGCATCTATGGCTCGGTGCATAGAAGTTAACACAGGCCGAGGTACTTTGTAGGCCTATGAGGGAAGTTCGACCCATCTTCATCCGTAAATAGAAGGCAGTGGCTCAGTGAAAAGGACTTTTTTTCGAGAACACTAGAGAGACTCTACTGCATTCAAGACGTATTCTATTTTACTTAGCATTTGTATTCAAGTCAATATAGTACGGATTGTCTCTATATTCAATCATTTGTGAAAACAATAAAGATCAAAACTCAAAGTGGACGTGGGCAGTTACACTGAACCACTATAAATCCGGTGTTCTAGTTTTTGCATTTAATTTAGCATAACAGTTCTCTGTTTTAATTTACCTTCTTTATTAATTTCTCTACATAATCTTTCTCAAGTATGTTAGTGATCAATTATGGTGCTAACATATATTTATTATTATTATTATCAAAAATTAAATATTGTCAGATATTGCAGTTAATTTTCTTTTAATAATAATAATAAAATATGTCATATCCGATGTGCTTGTCTAGAGTTATATATTTATAGGTTTTTGTTATAAAATATTTTTTGTGAAGAAGTTTTCTTTCGATGCAATAAAATTTGCATTATATATAAAGAAAGGGAAATAAATAGAGATTAGAAGCAGAGAATTGTATGCAAAATATGACGATATATTTTGGAAGAGTTTATTTCCCATTATATGCAGACATTATTTTCTATACTGAGAAATAAATATCTCACAAATCATATCTTTCCTCATGTATCCTCACCCATATGTCTCTGTGTTCTTTTATATCTCCACTAGCCTATATAAACTCTCATCGCATCAAAAGGAAAAATCATCATATTACAATATCACTTCCATACAACATATCTTCTTATATCTCGTCTGTTGGGCGAATTCTCACCCAGAAGATCTCGAGACCAAGGAATCACAGTTTCACCCGGGCTCACAACCCCCACTACGTTCGACAAACACAAGGCTCAATGCAAGCATAGAAGTCCATCCGGTATTCGCAATATACAAGCTCATTCGGCATTCCCATTCGGCCACCGGACCAAACACATCTCTATCAAGGCCGAACCAAATCCATTCCCATCATGGCCGAACCAATCATACTACCGATCCACACATCCCCCACTACTACCGGACGAGGCCATTGCCGGTCCAAAGCCCACACCATCTAACACCGAACCACACTCACTACCGGTCCACACCTACCACCGGTCCACACCTACCACCGGTCCAAGCTCCATGCCGAATGAGGCCTCTCCGAACCAGACAACTGCCAGTCCAGATTGCTTCAGCCCGGGCCCACCAGCAGCTATATACATCCAAGACCCCTGCCCTCTACCTCACTCTATAAATAGAGGGGCAGGGGTACAACAATGGCAGACAAGTTTGAGAGCTCAAGCACGGAAGGAACTTTCAAACTACTTTCATATACTTGTACACAAAGCATTGTACTTGTAATCTGAAAGAAAGAAGATAATAACATATAAAGTGGACGTAGGCACGTTCTGCCTGAACCACTATAAATCTGTGTGTCTTTTACATTTCAGCCCCTGCTTTTTTCATATTTACATAACTCATCTAAATCATTCAGAATCACATAAAATCAACTAAATTACACGACTTGGAGGTGTTTGCCCATTTTTTGTGCAAACATTTTTGGTGCTTTCACTGAGAAATTCGAACTCGAAGCTTCAGCTTCCCTCATTCAACCTTCTTTCCCAATAGCACCCTTCATTGCCTAGGAAACATGACTTTCAGGCCAAGAAAAGACACCAACAAGGGAAAGAACGTTGCAACCAGCAGCGCTCCAAATCCAGTGGATTCAGATCAAGAGAACCATCCCACTACAGCAGCAGTGCCGCATGTAGATCAGGCAATTCCAACAGCCCCTGCCGCGGAACAACCGGCAGTAATCACTAGAGCAGACCTAGACAGAGTTCTGGTGGAAGTGACTAACCGCTTCGCATCCCAACAAGAAGCTTTGGTGAACCAACTCATGTCACGCTTGAGGGATGTCGAAGAATCCAACCGCAACACTGAATCATGGAATGAATCTCAATCTGGAGGATCTCGGAGACAGCAAAGGTCTTCCCTCTTCGAGGAAGCCATCAACAGGAACAACAATGATAGGGGTCGCGCCCGGACTCATCCCGAACTCCGACTCGAGGAAGCGCTTGGAACCGAATCCAGTGGGGGAGGCGCCAGGCGAGGGTCGGATGTAGCTGAGCCAGTCATGCCACCTAATCATATAAACCCCGCTGAACGGAGCCGAGCTAGAACCCAGCCCGAAGTTGACCCCATGTAAATGCTCGAAACAGAACCCCACAGGGGAAGATCAAGGCATGGGGCAACTGTAGCTGGTCCTAGCATGCATCCGAGCAGCCAGAGGCAACCACTGGATAACGTCAGAAATGATAGACTATACCATCCCTACAGGTCATCTGGACGAGATCGATCCCGCAGGGAAGAGCCAAGTTCATTTCTATCCGCTCCAAATTCTGACGAAAGAATGGCACGATTATTTAGAGAATGCGTCCAACGGGAGCAAAGGGACCGAGGAATAGGCGCTAGGGTCACCAACCCCTTCACCCGCAATATCGAAACTGCCATCACCCCCCGGGAATGGAAAATGCCAATCATGGAACCTTACAAGGGAACTTCCGACCCCATCGTACACTTACAAAGATACACCCAGCATATGCTCATGAGCGGAGCAATAGAAGGGGTGTTGTGTAAATGCTTTCCGCTATTCCTAGCAGATCTAGCTACCTCCTGGTTCTGCCATCTACCCCAAGGATCTATCAGCTCATGGGAGATGTTGAAAGAAAGGTTCATTAGCCAGTTCCGCATCCATGTAGAACAACCCAAGGATGCTTATTCTCTTTCCAATGTCAAACAGAAATCCGGAGAGACACTGCAACAATATCTAACCCGGTTCAACGCCGCAGCGGCCGCAGTCCAAGATGCCGATGAGAAGCTCACCCTAATGGCCCTCTGTAGTGGTGTACACCCAGATACCAAGTTCGCTAGAAGACTAACTAAGGAAAAACCAGCTACTTTACCCGATTTCTTCCATGAAGCTGGAAAGTATATGAGACTTGAAGACGCCGCCACTGAGAGGCAGTCAGGGCAACAAGGTAAGACAACTTCGGACAAGGTTCCCGCTGCAGCTAAGGACACTCGAAGAAATGAATCTAGAGACAATGCTGAGGGCAGGAAGGTTGAAAAACGCCAATATCGACCAGGACCAAGATTTGACTCATACACTCCTTTGAATGAAACAATCGAAAACATCTTTCTAGCCACTCAGGGCGAACTCGGATACAAGCGTCCCCCCGCACAAGAAAGAATCTAATAACGCACTCAAGTCTGGAAAGTTCTGCCGCTTCCACGAATCCCACGGACATGACACCAATGAATGCCACCATCTCCGGGACTTGATCGAAGAACACATCAGAAGAAGAAGGCTGGAACGCTATGTGAAAGGTCAGAACAGGCCTCCAACTCCTGCCAATGAGAACTCAAAGCGACCCCTCCCAGAAGTAGGCGGAGGGAATCGCAACACCAGTGGCTCTAGTCAAGAGAAGATAGTGGTCCATATCATCTCGGGAGGACCACACATCGCCGACAGAAGCTGGGCAGAGATGGAAAGATACGGCAAGTCACTTAGAAATGCTGAAGGCTATGTTAACTCCATTATGGAAGAACGCCACCCGAAACGGAAAGAGAGTGACGACATCGTATTCAGTAGACGTGATTTAGAAGGAAGACAATATCCACATATGGATCCCATGGTCATCTCTGCCTGGTTCGGTCCAGCTAAAGTTTTCCGAATTCTAACAGACACAGGAAGTTCCGTAAATATCCTATTCAAACATGCTTTTGACAAAATGAAGCTGTCAATGAAGGATGTGTCTCCCTGCAACAAACCCCTGCACGGTTTCACTGGAGATACGAAAATGCCACTCGGGCAACTTGACCTCTTCGTCGAAATAGGAAGTCATCCCCGCTCCGTTGTGCGAAAACAAACGTTCGTACTAATAGAAAACCACTCGGCCTACAACGCCTTCTTGGGAAGACCAGCCTTGTCTGACTTCCAAATTGTCCTAGCCCCGTGGTGCCTAAAAATGAAATTCCCAATGGATAACGGAGTAGGAGAAGTTGAAGGAGATCAAGACGCCGCTCGAGATTGCTATGTAACTGAACTTCGCAATAACCATAGAAAGAATAAAGGGAAGGATGCAGAGACTACTCTCTGCATGAAAAGCTTGGAAGCATAGCAACTAAAGAAAGCCCCTCTTCTTCGATACACCAGCGATCCTTTCAATGAACTAGACCCCAGGGATAAGGAGGAGGAGGCTACCGCTGAGCCTGCAGAGGCCATGGAATTCGTATCGGTAGACAAACATGATTCAAGTAGACTATTAAAAATAGGATTTCAGCTAAAAACAGAATTGAAGGATCAACTCATTGACTTTCTCCGCCACAACTTAGATGTATTTGCGTGGACACATGCCGATATGACAGGAATCTCCCCAGACATAGCATGCCACATGCTGAACGTCGATCCCACCAAGGTACCGATAAAGCAGAAAAAGAGAAGCATGCGAGCAGAACGATCAGTAGCCCTCGATGAGGAAGTAAAGAACCTACTTGCTAATGACTTCATACGAGAAGCCATCTACCCAGAATGGATCGCTAACCCAGTACTAGTAAAGAAAGCTAATGGGAAGTGGCGAACATGCATTGATTTCTCCAACTTAAATGACGCTTGCCCGAAACACTGCTTCCCGCTCCCCCGAATCGATCAGCTTATGGACAGCACTACCGGCCACGAACTTTTACCTTTTATGGATGCATACTCCGGATACAACCAGATTCCCATGCACGCTCTCGATCAAGACCACACTAGCTTCATCACTGACCGGGGATTATATTGTTACAAAGTCATGCCTTTTGGACTCAAAAATGCCGGAGCTACCTATCAGTGCCTCGTCAACAAGATGTTCGCGGAATTAATAGGACGAACTATGGAAGTATATGTGGATGACGTGTTGGTAAAGTCCAGGAGAGCCGACGATCATGTAAGCCACCTGAGCGAGATGTTTCAGGTACTTCGCCGATATGGAATGAAGCTGAATCCTCTAAAGTGCTCCTTCGGAGTGTCATCGGGAAAATTCTTAGGATTCATTGTCCATGCCAGAGGAATTGAAGCAAACCCTGAACAAATCCGGGCTCTAAAAGAAATAAGGATACCTTCCACTCGAAAAAAAATGCAGAGCCTAAACGGAAAGGTGGCCGCCCTAAGCAGATTCATTTCCAAAGCAACTGACAAGTGCGTCCCTTTCTTCGAAGCTCTCAAGAAAGACAAAGGAAAGTTCGAATGAACCGAAGAATGCTTAAAAGCCTTCCTTAACCTGATCGAACACCTTCAGAAACCACCAGTACTCTCAACTCCAAACGAAGGCGAAGAGCTATACCTATACCTCGCTGTATCATCTCATGCTCTAAGCGCTGCCCTGGTAAGAGAAGAAGATCGCACACAACGCCCGGTGTACTTTATAAGTAAGAGATTTACAGGGGCAGAAGCCAGATATCCTAAACTTGAGAAATTGGCATATTGTTTATTGATCGCGTCACGAAAACTGCGACACTACTTCCAATCTCACTCCATCAGAGTTCTAACCGATCAACCACTAAGACAGGTGCTCCATCGTCCCGACACTTCTGGACGACTCCTCAAATGGTGCATTGAACTAAGTCAGTATGACGTCACCTACCATCCTCGCACCGCTATCAAGGGACAAGCCATGGCCGATTTCATTACCGAATTCACTACCAACGAAGGCAAAGATCAGTTTGAAATAGCAAAAGACATCAAGTGGAACCTCTTTGTAGATGGAGCATCGAACGAACAAGGCTCAGGGGCAGGTATTGTGATAATCACCCCCAGGGGAAGAAAGATGTACTATGCATTAAGGTTAGAATTCGCGGCCACTAACAACGATGCGGAGTATGAGGCAGTAATAGCGGGATTGGAGCTTGCCTTAGAAATTGGAGTCAATTCTTTATGTCTTCATAGTGATTCTCAACTTATCGTAAACCAAGTACTAGGAGAATTCCAGACACGAGGAGAACGACTCACAGCATATCTAAAGAAAACCAAACTGCTGCTCGATCAATTGGACCATTATCTAATCAAACACATTCCTCGAGAAGATAACCAAGAGGTCGATGAACTAGCAAAGCAAGCTAGTATGAAGAATAGCACCATTTCCGGAGCACTAGCCATCTCAAGGCAGCTAGCCCCAAGTTTCGAACAAGTGAATCTGATAACTGCAATCGAAGAAGGAACTTGGATGACCCCTATCCGGAAATATTTGCAGGACGGCACACTACCAGACAAACGTGATGAAGTAAGGAGAATTTTGAGAAAAGCTCCCCACTACACTATACAAGAGGGCATCCTCTATCGGCGTGGCTTCTCTAGCCCCTTATTCAGATGCGTCGCTGGAAGGGAAACCAAGGAAATCTTATTCAACATCCATCAAGGAAGTTGCGGAGATCACACTGGAGGGCAGACTCTGGCGAAAAAGATACTCCGATATGGATATTACTGGCCCACGCTAAACAAGGACGCCTTAGACTTCGTCAAGAGATGCGACCGATGTCAGAAATTTGCCAAGATTCCTCGACTACCCACAAACGAGATTACTCAAATGACCAGCCCTTGGCCCTTTGCTGTATGGGGAATTGATTTAATTAGCGAACTACCAACGGGCCGAGGCGGAGCCAAATATGCTATAGTGGCAGTCGATTATTTCACCAAATGGGTGGAAGCGGAACCCCTAAATAAAATATCTTCAGGAAAAGTTATCAACTTCTTGATCAAAAATATTCTGTGCAGGTACGGAGTACCACTCAAGATCATATCAGACAACGGACTCCAATTTGACAGCGAAGAATTCGCCGACTGGTGCCAAGAGCATGGAATTCATAAAAGATTCTCATCAGTAGCTTATCCTCAGGCAAACGGACAAGTCGAAGCTGTCAACAAAATTCTCAAAACCCTAATTAAGAAGAAACTTGAAAAGTCAAAAGGCGCTTGGGTGGACGAACTTCCTACGGCACTTTGGGCCTACCGCACATCTTTCAGAACATCAACGGGACATACTCCTTTCTCTTTGGCATACGGATCAGAGGCAATGCTCCCTGTTGAGACTATTGTTCCTTCCCACCGTAGGATCCACTACAATCCAGAAGAAAACGAAGAACTCCTCCTCATGTCTTTGGATCTGATTGAGGAAAGGAGAAACGATGCAGCACTCAAAGCAGCAGCTCACAAACAAAAAGTGGTAGCACTATACAACTCCAAAGTCAAACATCGCATCTTACAAGAAGGAGATCTTGTCCTCAGGCGAATCTTTCCGCGCCCCGGGGCACTGGACCCCATCTGGGACGGACCATATGTAATTCATAAAGATCTTCACAACGGAGCTTATATTTTGTCAACAGTGGACGGAGAGGTGTTCCAGAGGGCATGGAACATCCGACATCTCCGTCGATACTTTTCTTAACTTGTACTGCCCATATGAAGTGAATTAACAAAGAGAATCAGTGGACGTAGGCGTTTTCATGCCGAACCACTTTAAAAATCTTGTCTTTTTTTAACTTGTTCCTTTATATCTTGGTTGATTGTTAAGCTTTATCCTTTTCCGTTGAACAAAATCTTATGGCTTCTCCACTCAAGACGCACCACGGCCTCATCTGGACAAGGCCTAACAGGTACGCTACGATTCTATGCACTCGCCAATGAGACTCTTTTGCTCCAGCATCCCTCTGTTGCGGGTTAACTCATTGCTCGCGCCTGCCCTCAAAGCCAACTGTAATGAGCCGATTATAAGTCATCATAAAGGCCGACTATAGCCGATGGCAGCTCATTACGGCGTTCGGCTCGCCGGCAACTGTGAACCTACTTTAAACCCCAACATAAGGTGTGGCCAGCCAGGGGTAGTTCACAGCCAACGGCACCCACGCTAGCCGGCCACGGTAAATCGAATAATACCCACGATTACGGACCATAATGGTTCAGGTAGTTACCGTGCGCGATCTCGGCTCCGATGTGTCTTAAGTGCGGCTGTGGTAAAAAAGAAAACTCCCCGCGGAGGCGTAAGATGGGTGACAAATGTCTCCAAGACCCACAGCTAGGGAAAGTGACTACAAAACCCGTTTGCCACGAACTTAAGCACATCGACGGCCTTCTGTGACTGGAAGTTTTACTTTTTCTATATTTCCATTTCATTTATATACTTTTCTTCTATCCTGTATAACAAACTCTAAAGTACAGGAAATCAAATAGGGAGCATTCACTCATGAGAATCTAAGCCTGCGTACTGGGTGGCAAGGTACTCAGATATATCCATGATCAGTTACACAAGAAGCTCGAAGCTACCGCCTGCAAATAAAACATGAAGGGCGGTAACCAGCTGCATTCACACTCCATCACCAACTTCCCAAGCCTACTTGGCCGCAGGGCCGGAACCCCAAGCATGTTGATCGGAAGTTCCACCTGTCCAATTCAGAAGAGGAATCCATTAAACAAACGATAAACGATCAAGTTATGGAAACCCAGAAAGAAAAGGTAAAGAGAAGAATAACTCACCAGCGTCCGCCGCTTGATCCTCATCCTCCAGTTGCACACCCGCTTCCTCCGCAGCAAGCAACCGCATCCCCTCCTTCACCGTCGCTTGCTCCTCTTTCGAGAACTGAGCAGTGACCACATCCAGGCTAAAAGCCACTCCACCTTCCTTACCCGCATTGACCCTGGCCTCCTCTAAAGCCCGAAGATATATCTTGGCCATGACCCGGGGATAGTCATCCATCCAAGACAAGCTGCCCTCCTTCCAAGTGCGGAAGTACATGTCCTGCAGCATCTCGTCCATCATCCCCTCATTCTCCTCGAACTCCCTCACCCGGGCCTCGGAAGCCTGCAACTTGGCGACAGCGACATCCCTCTCTGATCGGTATCTCAAGCAGTCAGCCTGGAGAGACCACCTCATCTCCTCCATCTCCTCCTTTAGCTTGACTTGAGCCATCTCCACGGCCTCAAGCCTTCCAGACAACTCCTCTACCTGCTCGAGATCCGCATTCCGAACCTCATCCACTGTCGCAATGGTCATGTCGATCCGCTCCTTACAGGCGGCCTCCATCTTCCGTAATTCTGCCCTACTAGCCTTTTCCATGGTCTCTTTCAGCCGCTTGGAGGCTTCGTCGTGTTGAGAAATCTGAACGGCTTGACCGGCAAGCTGTTCAGCCTGATCGGCAACCTTCAGCCTCAACCGAATATTAGCACTCCCAATCTCCTCCCCGGCCTTGACCAATTGAGCATGATACTTCATTAACTTCTTGGTCTCTTCAGCCACCCGATCGATATTAGCTTTGACTTCGTCTCCCATGGTAACTACCCGAGTGGTAAGCAGATCAAGATCTAGGGACTTAGCCTCGTCTAACACTCGTACCATGGGGTTGCGGGGAAGGAGGTGCTCACCCGTGGCCTCATCAAATGAAATATCCCGAGTGGTTGAATCTAAATCAGGATGACCGGCAAAGGGGTCACGAGGCACGTCAGGGCGCCTTATGCGGATAACAGTGGGATTCTTAGAAGGAGGTGGAGGGGGGATAAACTCCGTGCTCTCCTCCGTGGTATCACGAGGAGGCTGAACAGGAAGCTGCGGAACAGGGGAAGGCTCAAATAAGGAACGACTCCTCTTCTTTTTCTGAAGGCTCTCTTCAATGACCCCAAGAAGAGGACAGTATTTGGCCACGTCCCCAAGACGACCAGTAAGAGGCTTCGGCTTATCAGAAGCTCTCATCAACTTGAATTGTTCAAGGCGGTGTCGAACGTCTGACGTTTTAACCACCTGGCCTGCCCCTGGAATAAAAGATAAGTGTTACGAACATACAATGGTCCACAATTCAAGAAACATGTTAAGTTAAAAAGAAAGAAAAGTGAGAAGGCACGTCTATTATACAAACCCAGCGGAGGAGTGGGGTACTGCAATAAGTCCTGAATCTCATTCCAGGACGGAAGTGAACCGTAAAATATTCCTAAGTCCTTATCGAAAATGGAATCGGCGGAAGTCAAAAGTTCACCTTGCACCGCCGAAGTTACCCTAGCTGAAGAGCCTTTAGGGGATGGATCGGCACCAGCCACAGCCTTGCCCCCCTCCTTTGCCTTTTCCGCTTCCGATTCTTCCTCCGATTCCCCGAAGGCCTGACGGAGAGCCTCATCCAGTTCAGGGTTTTGCCCAGAGGTTAAGGCACCAGCATCACCATTACCATCTCCATCGCCATCTCCTCCGCCTTCTGACTCTCCTCCCATACCGCCTCCCTCGCCCTCTTCCACGCCTTCCTCCTCCGGGATAATCGGGCGAGTACTAGGAGAGGGGCCATCAGACTCCTTAAGCTTCTTACCTCACACGACTGGGTGTTGTGCAAAGGGCTTCCTCTTGCCACTCTTCACCGTGGCCCCCTCCTTAGCTTTAGCGGCCTTCTCCTCAACCGTGTCCCTCTGCTTAACCACGGACTGGTGCGGCTGGATCAAGTTGTACTCCAGGAGGGTAGCGTTCCTGATCAGGAACGAAGCCGACCTGTCCCATGCGGGAATGACCTTTATTTCAGCAGCCATCCGCGTCAAAGAATCATCTTCCACGATTGCAATGCCACCTGTCGCTAGCAAGAAATAGAAGCGTGTCAGAAGAAGCACTACAGTCAGAACGTGGAAAATATAAATGAAATTTATCTTACAGCCGGAAGTGAAAAGGCGGAAAGAAACAGAATCGTCCTTGATAAAAAACCATTCTTTCTTGAACATGGTAAACTTTGAATATAAGTCCAAGACCGGTTTGAAGGGCACGACCGCTTCTAGACTAATATACGGAGACCCCTTCTTGTAGCCTCTCAGGTTGTACAAATATTGAATTTTCCGGTTAGAAGGAGGGCGTCCGTACCTCCTCTGGAAGATAACGAAGAGGCTCACCAGAATGGCATAAGAGTTCGGCTGAAGCTGGAATGGAGCCACCTTCAAGTATGTGGTAAAGCTAACTATCCAGGCATTGATAGGAGGGATAGCACCACACATGCAATGATATCTGCTGTAAGCAAAGTAGCCTTCGGGGGGATTATACGGCAACACTCCATCTCCCGGCAACAGCATGCGAGCCCTGTCTATCCCGAAGGAACGGGATATAACATCAAGTTGCTCCTCCTTGAGGGAGCTAGGAAAGCAATCGGGAGGGGAGACCAGAAGTTCCTGTGTACCATATCCGTCCACTAACGACCTCGGAACAGGTCGATGCTGCCCGAATCCTGGTTGGGCTGGGGGCACGGAAGAAGACTCTCCTCCATCCTTGGATTTCCGTCTGTCTGATCGTGTTTCCGCCTTGCGAGACATTTATCTGCATACGCAGAAGTGAAAAAACATGATGTTAGAACAAAAGTATAAGCAAGCAAGCATGCATAAGTCTGGAGTTCCACTCAAAGTCCGAATACAAAAGTCATTCGGCACTGGGATTCAAGGCCATTCGGTACTAGGGTCCTATGTTCATTCGGCGATGATGTCTAAAGTTCATTCGGCACTGATGTCTCAAGTTCATTCGGCATTTGAAATCTTTCATATGTATTCGGCAATCAAACCCATTCGGCAAAAAAGGATGTACCTAATTCGGAAGAAGCTTGGTTCGGCAGAAGATTTGGTTCGGTGGTCAGTTGATTCGGCTCTCTGGTTCGGTAAGGAAAAAACTAAGGGGGCGTAGCTCTATATATAGGCGCGCTCAGATCTGCCGAACCAACTGGTCCGGCCCACCGGACCAACATATACCGGACCAACAAAATACCGAATGAAATTATCCATACCATACCAACCAAAAACCGAATGAAGCTGTCTCCACCAGCGAAAACCAGGAATAGGGGGCATGTAAAGCACCTCACTCAGATAAGTACCAAACTCTAGGATCTACTAATAAAGTAGAGAATATGATAACAATGAATGAGTCATAAATCTCTCACCAACGTGGGTTAATCATTTACACGTGTACGCAACCACGAACGGTCCATAGGCACGCTCTGAATGGCTATTAACCCTATCGTCGTGAGAATTTGCACTTTGACATCCTTTTTAAGCTCATCGGTTAAACGGATATTTGATTCTGATAATTATGAATGGCTAAGCTACTTACACATGTACGGGGTCGCGAACGATCCCTAGGCATGCTCTGAGCTGGCGATAAACCACCTTGACAAACGATCCAGGGACCCACTCTAACGTGAACCTGGCATCGATAATGCTAAACCCCCTCGGGGCACACCCTCTCGCCCCGAACGGCACGATTCGCTCTATCTCAAAAATTTCGATCCCGAGCGATCGTTATTTGAAATCATACTAAAACTGTAAATTCCTTTGCAGGACATCAACAGAATACGAACATCCAGCCCATGGCATTACAAAACAAGCCTTCCTACCGCAGGGAAACAAAGCGCGACACATGCAAGCACGTGTCCCACTTTGGGGGGCAAATGTTGGGCGAATTCTCACCCAGAAGATCTCGAGACCAAGGAATCACAGTTTCACCCGGGCTCACAACCCCCACTACGTTCGACAAACACAAGGCTCAATGCAAGCATAGAAGTCCATCCGGCATTCGCAATATACAAGCTCATTCGGCATTCCCATTCGGCCACCGGACCAAACACATCTCCATCAAGGCCGAACCAAATCCATTCCCATCATGGCCGAACCAATCATACTACCGATCCACACATCCCCCCTACTACCGGACGAGGCCATTGCCGGTCCAAAGCCCACACCATCTAACACCGAACCACACTCACTACCGGACCACACCTACCACCGGTCCACACCTACCACCGGTCCAAGCTCCATGCCGAATGAGGCCTCGCCGAACCAGACAACTGCCAGTCCAGATTGCTTCAGGCCGGGCCCACCAGCAGCTATATACATCCAAGACCCCTGCCCTCTACCTCACTCTATAAATAGAGGGGCAGGGGTACAACAATGGCAGACAAGTTTGAGAGCTCAAGCACGGAAGGAACTTTCAAACTACTTTCATATACTTGTACACAAAGCATTGTACTTGTAATCTGAAAGAAAGAAGATAATAACATATAAAGTGGACATAGGCACGTTCTGGCCGAACCACTATAAATCTGTGTGTCTTTTACATTTCAGCCCCTGCTTTTTTCATATTTACATAACTTATCTAAATCATTCAGAATCACATAAAATCAACTAAATTACACGACTTGGAGGTGTTTGCCCATTTTTTGCGCAAACATCGTCAGTACAAACAATCCGATCAATATAGTGAAGCATTTCATCTCATTGCACCAATAATTTCAGTTTCATCCTCAAGCAATCATATCTCGCAAGTGCAACATCTCTATTTTAAAGCTATGCATGCCTATAGACATTGTTGCAGCAACTAGTACCAAGGATCTCAGGTTAGTAGATCTCAGCTACTTCATCCTCACCATATACAGCATACAATGCTTCAGATTTTGAACGACGATGAGGCAACACTAAACTCTTCAACAATCCATCATAGCAAACTTCCAGTGCAAGTTCTCAAATCCACGACAGTGAGAAAGGAAAAAACGCTTCTGAAATACAAGACACAAACTCAGGTAGGAAACGTTCGAGGTTCCACATGTCATGATAGTCAATTTCAGGCTTCGAGTTCAGATCACGGCTGCACTTCGACTTCAGGCGGCTATGACTTCGCCTCCAATTTAAGACAAGGCACTATTCAAATCAAAGGCATGGCATAGATTTTGGCAACGACGTCGGATCTAGTTTTTGAGCAAAGCATAACTTAGTCATTGGCGACTTAAGGCACGAGGGATAATGAGTGAAGATCTGCAACATGAAGCATAAGCGATTCAAGGGAAAGACGACCTGCGGTGACATGATTACGAAGGTGGCAGTGGCGATTTCTTTTTTTTGCTTGCAAAGATTTTTGCGAGAAACGGATTTGAAGAGGAAATAAAAGGGCGTTGATTTGTGAAGTGGAGTAGGTCACGTGAGATTGAGATAGGGAAGGTGTTTTTAAGCGTTTTGTTTTTAGTTTTTTAGCTACGTGTTTGTAGTTGATCTTAGAGGTTTGAGTTTAGACACAGTTAATAGGCACAAGGATAGAATATCTGTTAGCAGTATATGCGAGTTTACTATTTATAAGCGTTTAAATATTTAACCCTAACAAAAGCTTTGAGGGTAAAAATAGGCATTAGATCGAAGCTGGGTATATCTTATATTATTTATTTTCTGCATTTATGTTTCTATACTCTATTTTATATTTATTAACGTCTTTGCGAAATATTGTTAAAGAGCATATTCACTCCCCCTTTGAGGTATATCACTCGATCCTACAAGTGGTATCAAAGCCTAGGTGCTTGGTTTACTCTAGAGGCATGTCTATTCCTAATAATGTTTTTTTTGGGGTCAGCCAATAGTTATGCTACCTATATTCAATGGAACCAATTATGCTTACTGGAAGGCTGAGACGAAAAAATATTTGATCTCTGTTGACTATAATGTTTGGGATGCAGAAGAGATAGGCATACTCCACCCATATTGACAATCAATGACGAAGAATTCCCTAAGCCCAAAGACAAATGAGATGTAGCTGAAAATAAATAGTTTTTAAATGCTAAAGCTATTAATGCTCTTATTTGCGCTCTTAATAAAACTGAATTTAATTGAATTTCTCATTTTTTGACTGCGTAGAAAATTTGGTACACTCTGAAGGTTATACAAAAAGGTACGTCTCAAGTCAAGGAATCACGCCCTGCCCTGCTCGGCAAAGAATATGACAATTTTTTTATGTTAATGGACGAATTCATAAAAGAGATGTATGGACATTTTTTAGTGTTGGTATACAATTCAGAGCTTTGGGTAAGATGTACACTGAAGTTGAGTTGGTTTGAAAGATTCTAAGAATTCTTCGAAAGAATTTTGAGGCAGAGGTGATTGCTATATATAAATCCAAAGATTTGAACAATCAAAGCATGGAAAAACTGATTGGAAATTTGATAACCTATGAAATGGAACCGAAAGCTCGGGAAGACCATGACAATTCAAATTCCAAGAAGAAATCAATTGCACTTAACACCACTATTGACAACACTGATGGGAATAATCCTGTTATTGAGCTAACAAGGTTGATAAGAAGACTTAAAAATTGTTCCATAAGAAACTCCAAGTGTGATATCCCAGAAATTTGGGACAATATCAATTTAATAATCTACAATAAAAATTAAATTGATTTGATAATATTTGTTAATAATATATGAATTGATTTAATAATCTTCCTTTAAATAAATATTTAACTGATAATTTATCTTTTAAAAGTTAATCAAATTGCCTTCTATTTATAATGTATATATCTGTATATATTGTAAATGGATAATCTTTGTTTTAAATTTAATAAATAGACATGTTTCTAATTCTAATATTTTTGATAATCTAGAAATTTGATATTAAGCTATTTAATAAATGATCATATGATTTTAAATTACTCAAGATTTAAGTTTAGTTTGTTTAAAATAATTTTAGCCTACATTTAAATTTAGCTAAAGGGTTGTTTAATTTGTTTTAAATTTAGCTTGATAAAAATAAGTAGTTTATTAATAAAGAGATAAATTCTTTTATAAATCATTTTGACTTAACAATGAGCTCTATTAATAATGTAAATCTTTACAAATGAACTTTTAATAAAATTGTTATTTCAACTTTAATTATATATATGTGTGTGTTTGAATGAAAGTTATGATTTGGAAATTAAAAATAAAGGTTTCAAAATGTTCAAATTAAAATAAACATTTATTAATATTAATATAAGTATAAAATAAAATAATAATAAGTAATCAAATATTTGTTAGTCTATGTTTAAAAATAAAAGAAAAATAAAAGTAAACACACATGTTAGAAAATAGAACTAAATACTTAGACTAAATTCATAACAAATAACTAAAGCAACTTTATATATATGTAATAAAGTATAACCAGACTAAAGAAAGAAAAACATCTACATACCCAAATAAGAAAAAGTATAAAACAAGACAAAATAATAGAAGTATGCAGGCAAGAATAGAAAAGGAAAAAAAAAGACAAGTAGGCAAAGCAAAATAAAAATATCTTCATTCAAGTCAAATGGAATTAGTCAAAGTATAGAAATAACACCTCACAAAAGATGTACATTATAGTTCACACTAGAGACAATAAAACAAATATCTATGCATGAAGTATAAAAATAAAACAGGCAAGAATCTTATATAAGAAGTTACATATGCTATCTGTAGAGACAAAAAAAAGAGATAAGTGAAACATAAAGTACTAATTCATTAAATGCTTCCATTTCTCAGCATACAAACAAAGTCTTTTCGAATTGCATGAAGATCATTTCAGCCTCCATTTGGAAATATCTCTGATCAAAGACAAAACCTAAACCAGTAAACACCTTCTTAATGCAAACCTATTTGCTTATTTATATGCAATGCTTTTTGTTTAGTTCATTCAACTCAGCTAAACCAGAAAACATAAGTAAGCTTTTCTTTTTGCAAAATTTAAACAACAATCAAACATGCAAAGCATTTTCAATTCAAGGCCTGCCTGCCAATCTTAACAACAAGCAATTCAGTTTTATAGCAAAGGGAAATTCAGGTTTTTCTGAGTTAAAAGCAATTTCAAATTGGTGCTCTGCCTCTTTTTCCAAAAGAAAGGTGAGTAACATCATCTTTAAGGTTTAAATTTTAGCTATGGTTGCTTGGTTGATGTCTGTAATATGTATATATTGTTTGTTATATCTCTGTATAGCTATTTCTGTAACATTCTGTTCTTTACTTCAAGTATCAGTGTGATTTAAAAATCATCATTTTTTTTACTTCCTGACTGTTTGGATTAGGACTTAATCTAAAGTTTTTGAATTAGCATAGATGGATGGTTAAAATTTATAAGAAAGTTAAATACAAACTTGAGTAAGCCTGGAAAAAATAAGATAACAGAGCAAATCATAAAATAAGTCAAAATTCAGTTGTCATGATCCATCAATTCGAGCTTATGAACTGATTACTAAATCAAATTTAGGATTTTTGAAACTAAAATTTTATTTTTTAGTTAAGGGTTGGTGGTGTAGTCATAAGTTGTTCTGTTTTTGGTTTCTGGGCCATTACTGGTGATCTAGGCGGCTGGAGGAGTCGGGGTTCTTCATGTCGGTGGAGAAGTGATTGTTGATGCTAGGAAAAATAGGTGGCGGTGATGAAGTCCATCAGGGGAGATGCGGCAGTGGGTTTTTCCCTAGAACCCTAACTTAGCTGTGTTTTGAAGAATCGATCGCCACGGCCCATGTAGGTGATCGAGTGCAGAGATATTTGGGGTGGTGATAGTTGGGTTGGAGTCGAAGAAGAGGCCGGAGTTGTAGACCCTCATATGGTCGGAGGGTGGAGAACTCGAGGATGACAGGTTTTGAGGTGGAAGGTGTTGGTGTTTCCAGGTTGCAGAGGGGGAGGTTTGTTTTTGTTTTCGAGCAAATGGCTAGCTTCTGGTGGTCGTGATAGGATCTGGAGGTGACTGGCGTCGTGTGGGGGTGCTAGGTGATGGCCGGAGGTGGCTGGGGCCACGGTGCACGTGCACCGTGCCAGTGAAGTATGGTGGTGTTGTTTTTTTTTGGTGTGCAGAGTTTGGCCTCAGGGAATTCTCGAGTCACTCGAGTAGATGACTCGAAGCAAGGTGATGGATAACTCGAAGCAGTGAATAGGGTTGAAAATTGAGATGGTTCAAAATTTTGAATTGTCACAGTTTTTTTAGTGTGCAGGGTTTTGAACTCGGGGAAAGTCTCAGGTTATTTGCCTTTTTACTCGAAGCAGGAAGGTAATTGACCCGAAGCATTTTGCTTTGGTCTCAGATGTGTGTTGAATTGCTACAGGTTATACAAACTACCTGTACATTTAAATTTAAACCAAATTTAAAGCAAAATTAATTGTAAGTTAGTGTAATCATGATGTATTTGAATTTAAGTTGTCAACTAAGATTTAACAAAGTCTAAATCTAATTAGAAGTATGAATTCAAATTTATATTTTGAATCAAAAATGCAGTTTTGAGATATTTAAATGAGTTTCAGATTTAAAACTTGATAATTTCCAGAATTTAAAAATTTGACCTGAAACAAAAGTGTTGCTGCAGTTAAATTCGATTTTTGTTAAAGGTTTTGATTCAAATGGATATTTGAATTTTAAAGTTTAGAATGGATTTGGATTTAAAAATCGAGTTGCTAATTCTAGTTGTTAAAAGAGGGTTTAAATCGAAGTTTTTAAATCAAAATAAATTGAGGGAATTCAAGTTTACTTAGAATTCAAAATCTGAAAGCTTAACTCAGTTTTAATTATGAATAAGTTCAAATAAAATAGTTTTGAAAAGTAAATTTGTTTCAATAAAACTAACTTGATTTTTAAGAATTCTTTGATTAAAGATTTCTAAATGAAAAATAAATAAATTGTTTAACTTGAGATTTGCAAGTTAAACATTGATGTATTTTGGAAATTTAAATTCAAATTACGATTCAAGTAGTTTAATTTAAAAGATTTTCTTATATATGTTCACATGTAAATAATAAATGTTATTTACATTGAATCTAAATTATAATCATTGGATCTTCAATTCAAATGATATTTGAATTTAAATTTAAAATGTAATGTTAATGAAGTCATTAATTAAGAAATAAATTATCTTAAGGATAATAGGGTAATTAAGGAATGACTTATGAATTTAAGTTAATAATTTAAATTGATTTATAACTAAAGCTCAATTAAGAAGTAAATTAAGAAATGTTATTAGTAATGTAGATAATTAACTAAGGATTATTAATTAATTCATATATAGGATTAATTTTGAATAATTAATCAGATTAATTGGATAATCTATTGTAAATTGTTAATGTAATTACTTGACAAAAGTAATTAAGAGATTAATTACTTATTAAATTTGATAGGATGATTAATTTAAGTTAATTAATTTATTTTAATTAATTTAAGGATATCAATTGATAAATTGATAAGTGTAAATGACTTAGTGTATTCAATGAAGCATAATTACTTAAGGATGTAATTCATGATAATTACTGAATGTAATTAATGAAAGATGATGTGTTAATAAGTAATTTGGATAATTACTATTGAAATTAATCAAGAGATTAATTAATGGAGATAATTAATTATGGAATAGTTAATTTATTAATATGTAATTAAGGGTAGTTAATTACTGGTTGATATAAATCAAGGATGATTAATAATTGTTTTTTAATTAAGAATTGATTGCTTAATGTAATTGATTTAAATAAAGTAATTTAATTTATATCTAAATTAAAGATCATTAATTAATAATTAATGATGCAATTAAGAATTGGTTAATTAAGAATAATTAATAATGTGGTGATTACTTTATGAAATTAATTAAGAATAAATGTAATTATTTATATTTAATTAATAAATTAAGAAATTAAATGTTTATTACTATAAATGATGTAGTATAATTAATTTGTGAAATTAATTAAAGACTAATTACTTCTTGTAATTAGAAATGATAAATCAAAGGTGTTTAAATCAAGATGGATATCTAGAGAGTAATCAATTAATTTAATTTATAATTGATTAATGGTTGTATAAGCAGGATTTATAGATGAAGTAATTAATTTAATTTACTTTAAATTAGTTAGATATAGAAGTAGTTTATTTAATTCATTTTAAATTAATTACAAATGGTATGATTATAAATCATTGCTTATGGATGAATGATATTGATATTTCATTTGATGGTGAACTCAGATATGAGATGGATAATATCTATGTGACTTGGATGTTCGTTTAAGTATGATAGTGTATTATTATCTGATTAGGTTGATAATTTTGATTATCTGTTTATGATGATGATATAATTATATACTGTGATATTATGAATTATCTATTGATGATTTTGAATTAAACTGTTAAGGCTAAATAGACAACTTAGCCCTAAAAGACACGTTTTGGATTTCGATGAGACCGGGATCGGTTTTCCTTATTTGGAACATCCGAAAACCACATCGATTCCAAATTAACGATAGGTCGTGAATCTGAAGTGAAGATGAAGATTCAGAGTGCAAGGGTTGTCATCGTTAACTCTGAGGGTGACTCCAAAATAAGTGTAACGAGATAATGCCTTCGGTTTCATTCGAACCCGGAACGAACTTGTATGGATTGAATGCTTTCAACACATCGTCGGGTGGGCGATGAGCATTCTAAGAAATGTTTTCTATAAAGGTAATCGCAGCCTCAAGCCTCATCAACCGGGAATGTCTAAAACAAGGGAGGTGCAACAAGGTTAGGTGGGTTATGCCCAAGCAGGACAAGATTTTCTCCTGTCTAGATGTCCCTTTTTATTCGGCTGTGTGGGCGGTTGGATGTACACCAACTGCGGGTTATCTTGTTCGGGACTGTTCAGTAAGGAATGGTTCCGGCCTTGTGTTGCAGGGGGACGGGAGTGATCCTCGGTACGTTGATCTAGGCCATGTACTGTGACGGGCGGTACCCCAGTAGCCCTGCCATTGTATGGAATCCACAATCCAATTAGTGCCAACAGTTTTGATTGTATTACCCACATTTGTGGCTAGTAGCTGGAATTTAATCATGTAACAATTTCGGCTATTTTCTATTTACTTGAAAACCCTAGACCTATTATAATATCACAGAATTTCCTATCAAATGTTTTGGTTAGCGTAAGGTAAAAACTTTTCCATGTTTATGTGTGGGAAGTCTTACGTGATACCCTTTATTTTCAAAAGATTTTCAAAGTTAAGCAACTTTAACCTATTACTCATACCAGACCCATGTCTGACCCGGAGTTTATTTTTGTTTTTCATAAACTCTCGGGTACCCAAATTTTTACGGGTAGCCAAGGGATTCAGGTTAGCTTTGACGAATTCTGGAGGAGCAATGGAGCAGGTGGCTTCAGCGTTGTAGATATATATATATATATATATATATATATATATATATATATATATATTGTTAACGCTAAAATTTGAACGCTAACACCCCGGTGTATGAAGTGTAATTGTGAAAGCACCACCCGATAGCTCGGGAACAGATTATAAGCAGATAATAGCGGGAAAGCAGTAAACAACAGCAATTTTATAGTGGTTCGGCTTAAGAGAGAGCCTACGTCCACTTTGAATATCTTTATTGACGATTTGATTACAAGTCGATGCAATTACACTTTGATTACAACACACTTCGAATTACAAGTGACTTAGAACAAGTAGATTAAACTTCAATGTCGATCAAAATCTTCGAACTCATGTTGGACATGTATGATTTCTTTCTGAAGTTCCTTGAGGCGTTCTTTGTATCTCAAAAGCTTTAAGTGTTGAAGTAGTTCAGAATGCAGCAGAGTAACGGCGCTTGGAATGAATGAGCAAAAGTCCTTTGAATGTTGGAGGTGGCCATGTAGTTATAGGCAAATTTCTGGGCTGGAATTGTTGATCAAGTCATGAGTCGTGACCGACTCAGGATGAACCGTGACCGACTCACATATCACGAGTCAGCAAGCAGTGGCATAGATGAAATGGCATTGAGCTTGTTCCTCGTATGCTTAGGTCGCCAGCGACTTATGATAGGTCGTTAGTCACCTTGAGTCGTTGGAAACCCTGAGTCGTTGGAAACCCTGAGTCGGTCTGCCCCATAAACCACTAACTAGTTAAACCACTCTGCTCCTCTAAGGCATTAACTCGTTGAGTCGTTGATCCACTGAGTCGTTACGAACCTTGTGCAGATGAGTCGGTCCAGTCCTTGAGTAGATGAGTCGGTCCAGTCCTTGAATCGTCTCATATGAGCCGTGAACTTCGCTGAGTCGGTAACTCACTGAGTCGTCCTGTCTCATGAACCGTTAACCTCCATGAGTCGTTCCATTCCTCTAAGTTGCCTTGAGCCTTAGCTCGTCAGCCAATTGAGTCGCTACCAGTTGAGTCGGTCCTTTCCTTAAGTTGCTGAAGCCCCTTGAGTCGTAAATCCAATGAGTCGTTAAAGACCTTAAGTGGATGAGTCGGCCCAAGTTTCAACTCGTTGGCAGAACAGGGTTAACATTCGCCCCTCGAAGTACACGCCTAAGTCGTAGGTCGTGTGCTTCGACTTATCTTAACTCGTGTGCCGACTCAAACTCTACTGCCCAAAGTTATAAAAACCTGAGTCGTTCCCCTTTTCTTCTCATTCCCCAACCTTTAAACCGTGTCTGCCATTAACGCACATTCAAGCTCTCAAAGGCGATTTCGACCAGATTCTCCATCGATCATCTCTATCATCATATTGCGTAAGCGATCTCGCTCTCCTTGTGATTTTCGATCATCCCTAGCTTATGCGCCCCATCTCCATCTTCGATTTTCCCCTTTGAGCCCTGCGAATTTTGTTGCTTTGGTCATCAATGGACTTAGGGTTATCTGTTCTGATGGTTTACGATTCGAGGTGGTTTAGTGGTGCGATAGATCTAGGATTGTTGATTGAGAGCTTATTGGATTAATGGGTTAGGAATTAGAAGGTTCACGGGATAGGAGGGAGACGGTTCATGGGTTAAGAGCTAGAAGGTAGACGGGTTTAGGAATTGTATGGTAAGTTGGCCAATCAGAGTGGAGCATTGCCTCAGATGCGACTCAATAATTCTGGACGACCTAATATCCTTTGCGACTCAACTCTGGACCGGCTTACCAGTCCTCACGACACAAGTCTTGAGTCGGGGCCGAGATAGGACTTGGAGAATTTTCTCATAACTTTGAACTGAAATCTATTCCCTCTTCTATGCCTTACGACTTAAACGCTGCCGACTCAAAGTGTTGATAACTTAAAGCATAAATGACCTAAGCCGCCTTATAACTTTTAAATCGTGGGCGAGTTAACACGTTGAACTGTCTCGGGGCATAATTCTGACTTGAACTTTAACTTGGATTGCTGAAATATACTGCCTGAATATTGATTTGTTTGGACTCTAACCTGTCAAACTTTGTTGCATATTTTAGTTTTACAGATTGCTTCAATTTGCAAGTATACAACCTGCTTAATACAATAATCACAGAAAATCGGGACGAATATACTGCCATTGATTGCCCACATCCAATGACAGATTAGTCAATAGAAGATAATTAACTTAAATAGATTGCGTGAATGAAGTGCTTTAAATCAACGAATTCAAGTAGAGTGCTAAAGCAACATTGAACTAGTCAACTGAAATTGACCGGTTTGCACCAACACTATACCTGAATTTTTAAATTAACAAGTCCTGAAATTTGGTAATCGGTCAATTGTCAACTAGCTTAACTTCAGTTATATTTACTTGTTTATTTTCATTAGTTCTGCAGAACACTCCACACTTTTAGGAAACGTGCACCTTCACATTTGAACATCCAGTTGCTTATGTAGAATGGCTTCTCAACAAGAAGAATCAATGGGCCAGGCTGAAGAAGTCTTCCAAATAGCTAACCCATTAGATAACCCTCCGGAGAGAACTCCCACTACTCTGAATCAGCGGGTGTTTAACCAATTGCGCATCCAGTTTGGCATTGCCGAAGCTGATGCCTTACTGCCGGGGCCAAATGATACTGCAGATAGGCCCCCTCTTGGCTTTGTTGCTGTCAATCGCCAAATGTGCTTGAGCGGTTCCATCCCACCTTTTAATGACTTCCTTCAGCAGTTCCTGCTTCGGTTATCTATCTCTCCATTCCAATTGCACCCCAACGGCCATGCCATTCTGATGGGGTTATGTGTGCTATTTAGGAGAGTTTTGGACCGATTACCGAGCTTTGGGGAAATCTGCTACCTCTGCTCATTCACAAAAATTAAAGATCATCCCTCTATCGTAGTTATAAGGAGTGCTCGAAACCGCAAACTCATCACTGATCTTCCTGATAGCGCTCATGGATTTCTAAATCAGTATTTCTTCGTTCGCTGTCCTCCAGGGTTTTATGCCATCTGGAGAGTAGGAAGTAAGATTTCCTGTTTTAATTTCTCCATTCTTGAGCTTTTCGAAATCTGAGTTGCTAAATGCTAACTTCGCTTCTTCTTTTTTTGTTTCAGCACTTCCTCCTCCCTCTAGAGATCCATGCTATAAGCAAATTTTTGAAAGACTGAATGCCGTGGCGGCAGAAGAGAGGAGTGTAAAGTTTTTGTTAAATGATGAACTTTTACATCAATTTGGACTCCTTCACCCTTCTCGTTCGACTCAGCTTTGTGAAGTTCCCGATTCTCCAACGAAGGCTGAAAAGCTTATGCCAAAAGATCCCTCCACTGAAACTTTACTGGTGAAGTGCCCCACTCTCACTGATGTTGCGGGGCCGTCTAGCAATTTGACACTTGCCCCAGTTATCGAAAAAGAAGAACCTCCACGATCTTCCGGGAGATCTGCTGACGAAGGAGTTGAGAAAGCAAGTCCCAAAAAGCATGATGGTGATGATGTTTTTGAGGGGTTGAGCGACCTAATTGTGACTTCACAAGAACTTTTTAAAGATGATGTTTCCAAAACTATATCTTCTGTAATCGAGGCGACATCTTCTCTACAACAAATGTCAACTCCTTCTACTCAAGTTATCACCACCTCTACTCCACAGAGTGGTCTGTAGCTTGATGCGTGTAGTTTACACATTACACAACACTTAGGATTTTTCAGCACTTGTTTGTGTTTGACTTCTTTTCTCTAAAGGCTTTTAAGACTTGTCTTTTTGCCTTTCAGATCCTTCAATGGGGCATAGCGGCAGCGGCTCTTACTATAAAGACTTTCAGCGCTATGGAGGGCGTGGCAACTATGATTACAGACGCTACCTTACTGGTCCCAGAGAAACCGATGAGCAGAGAGCTGCTCGAAAAGCTAGAGAGAGGAGAGAATATGAAGAACGTCATGAGAGGGTAGATGTGCGACATGAGTCTTCTTCAAGAGGCGATGACTCCCACAAACGTAAAACACATGATGGTCGGGGGAAGAGCCACATTGTTGAGGACCCGAGCAAGCGGGCCAAACCTAGTGAGAAGCACGCCTCTGCAATATCTGAAAAATTTGACGCTCCCATCTCTATCGACATTCCTTCCAAATCCCCTGCTCTTAAAGGAAGCTCTATTCAAACACTTCTTAATAGGCCTTCATATCGTGTTGAAAGGGGCCCACCGACCTTACAGAGCTGATTCCCAAATTGGTGCTTAAAGGGGGTTCGCTTCGATCTTGATTTAGTTCCCATCGACAAAGAAGCCATGTACCAGAATCTTGATGCCGTCAGACTCGATATTGAAAGAATGTCTAGATGGCAAAAGCTTGTTGATGAACTTCAAAGGGTCAATCGGGCCAATATTGAGGCGATGCTAACTATGGAGAACGATAAGTCGGAATGGCAGAAGATTCTTGACCAGCACAACATCGAGATGAAAAACATAACCGAGTATAACGAGAAACTTGAAGCTGAAGTCAAGCAGCTTAAAGACGATCTTACCACCTCTTCTAACACTTACACTCAAAGAGAGGAGGTGCTACAAAAACAAGTGCGGGATGCACATGCTGGCCAAAGAGATGCCGAAGCTAAAGTTGAGAGGCTAGAAGAGGTCTTAGAGAATTACCGCACTGATGCCGCCCAGTTGCGGAGTAAAATGAGCGCCCAAGACATGGAGATTGAAGCATTAAAAGCTCAACTTGCTAAAACCGAAAAAGAACGAGATGAGGCCATGGCTGGTAAAATCGCAGCTGAAGAATCTATTCAAGCCATGGAAGCCAACGTTAGTTCAACTCTATTCGACTTTTATTTGCACAGCGTCTTGGGGCATGGCAGTCTCCCCTTTCACGGTCCTAAATACGAAATCACCTTGGCTGAAGTGTGGGAAGCTGCTCTCGACATGTTCAGAGGCGCCGGGTATACCGAGGAAGAGCTTGAGGTGCGTTACCTAGATGAGGAAACTCGCGCTGCTCTTGCGAAGGGAAAAGAGCAACTCGCCAGAGTGCGGACTGGGATGGCGGAAGAGGAACATTCTGTAAAAGAATTACCACCTACTACCTATGAACGTCCTTTAGTTTCTCCTGGGGTTGACATCACAGGTTCCAGTGCTCATTCCCCGCCTCCTACAAGAACCGGGGTAATTACCCCTACTGATGATGAGGCTTTGGAGGATATTGGAGCTCAAAATTATGAGATTGAACTAACGAAGCAAATATCTTCAGGTAATTTTGACATTGGTCCGATTCAGGTGGATTGCCTGCTTGCTCCTCAAAAGTTTGATGAGCTTCTCGATTACTTCCTGAATCTCGACGAACCCATATCTCCCTTCTTTTGGGGAGATACTAATATTTTTAATTTCTCTTCTTCTGCAGTTGAAACACCAAGTGCTGTGCAAACTTCGCCGCCTCCGGTTATCCCTCCTCCGTCTCTTCAGGTGGCTCCTCCTTCTGCTTCACAGCCCAAGTCACAAGAGGAGCAAATTGAGGCTCTTCATGGCTTAGATGACCCTATCGCTTCGCAAGAGCAGAAAGACGAGGGACTTGAAGGAGGCGAGATCTCTCCGGAGCGGACTCCTTCTGATGACGTAATTTTGTCTGCTCTTGTTACTCCAGGGAGTGAGTCTTCTTCGAAGAGGAGAAAGAAGCACGGAACATCGAAGAGGAGGGGGAAGAAAATCATTGCTACTGAAAAGGAACCGGAAATTGCACCAGTTGCACCTCCCTCTCCTTCTTCCCTTATGCCTTCAGACCGACCTGAAAAGCTAACCATTCGGCCGGGTAAAGGGTCTAAAGGTGGCAAGAAGAAATGAAGATTCCAGCTTCTAGCTTCTTGTCTTTTGCATGTACTGGTCGAGAATTGTGCGGGTATCGGCCCCTTCTTTTTATTTTGAAACTTGTATCTGCAATATAATTGAATAAAATGATCCTTTATTTGTACAGACTCCTGTTTGAATTTGAGAATACATTTATTATTCATTTTTGCACAAGTTTATTCATATGATATTGCAGCGGGCTTATGGCATGTTGTTTGAGCATTACTTTCGCCGATGTTGGCTATACCATATTGTATATAACTATACCATGTTGCCCCCATACCATAAGCTTGCTGCAATATTTTTATATTTCGAAGGGACTTGCACTCTTATTTTCTGAAGAATAATTATTTCATTCTTGAAGAAATTTTTCGTAGAGTACAACTCCCTTCATATAACTTTTTACGCTTTGTCCTTCGAAGAAATCACTTTTTTTTTCTTTTACTTATGTACACACTTTACCAAGTGAGTTCTTCTATGAGGTAAAGCGGGCCTCTGAAGGATACTTTAACTTTTTTTTTTTTTGAGGAAGATTATTTTCCAGAATAGGTAAATCACTCTTCCTTTGAAGGTTAAAGTGTGCTTTAAATGAGGATTTTTTTTTTGAAACATAGAAAGTTGTACCTCTGAGGAGGGATTTTTCACGTTTCAACACTTGGAAGTTTTATTTCAATCTTGGTGAAACGTGTACCTCCAAAGAGTTGTGCCTTTGAAGAAAGCCTTTTCACGTTTCAACACTTGGAAGTTTTATTTCAATCTTGGTGAAACGTGGGCTTCCGAAGAGGTCTTTCTTTTTGATTGTGTCTCCGGGAGGAGATCTTTATTTTGTTTTGCATTTCAACTTCGGTGAAGTGAAATTCCGAAGAGTGGTTGTAACACTTCAACTCCTGGTGAAATGGGCCTCCGAAGAGGGCTTTTATTTTGTTTTACATTTCCACTCTGGTGAAGTGAAATTCCGAAGAGCGGTTGTAACACTTCAACTCCTGGTGAAATGGGCCTCCGAAGAGGGCTTTTATTTTGTTTTACATTTAACCTCTGGTGAAGTGAAATTCCGAAGAGCGGTTGTAACACTTCAACTCCTGGTGAAATGGGCCTCCGAAGAGGGCTTTTATTTTGTTTTACATTTCAACTCTGGTGAAGCGAAATTCCGAAGAGCGGTTATAACACTTCAACTCCTGGTGAAATGGGCCTCCGAAGATTGCCTGGAAGTTACTCTCTCATGGTTGGAGGGTCATGACTCCTCCAATCTTTTTTGGTTGAGTAGAGAACTTTCTTTTTTACGGCATATGCTTCGTTAGAGGTCTTTATCTTCCGAAGAGTTGTGCCTCCGAAGAGGACTTTAGTTGTTCCTTGTCCACTTGCTTATGCCTTCTCAATGATCCTCTCTTACAAGTAGCTTGTTTAATCCAAAGAAGTGTACTTCATTGCTAGGCCAGTTCATGAGTACGGGCATAAGCTTCTTAATTGGATGTTTGTTTATTCAAACTCCTCAATTTATTAGCTAAAGCCCGTTTTCGGCGAAATCATTGACCGTTCAATTAAAGCACTTCTTATATAGGATTTAATGCTCGGGAATTTTGCAACTTGGAATTTGTTTGTTGAATGATAACAAGAATCACTTGGTCTTGTAATGTGCAAGTTTTGTTTTCGTTGCCTGCAAAAATTTAAATCGACATTTCAGTAATACATTTAATGTACTTTTCATATCGAAAATAAAGCAAACATGTAATAATAATAAGGAACACAAGATTTATAGTGGTTCGGCCAAGAATTTGGGTCTACATCCACTTTATAGTCTTTCATTATTCACTTGCATCAGTTTTACAATCGCTTTCAATTACAGGAATCATACATTCATGATTCTTTTTACAACATTTCAACAAAGCTATCAAGTAAAGTATGGACGCAAGTGATTGCTGTTCCAAGCTCTTGGAATTTGATCTCCTTCGACAGTAGTGAGTTTGAATGTGCCGCCCAGAAGCTTTTGACCTATTGACATATGGTCCTTCCCAATTTGGCCCAAACACACCTGTCGCTGTCATAATTCTCTTTAGGACTAGATCTCCAATTTCAAAGCTGCGTTGGCGAACTTTGGAATTGAAATGTCTGGCTATCCTTTGCTGATGAGATGCGATTCTGAGCTCAGCCTCTTCGCTTTTTTCATCAAGGAGATCTAGTGCCTCAAGCTGTAGTTTCTCATTCTCCGCTTGATTGAAATGGATTCTTCTATGTGAAGGGACCTCTGTTTCTACCGGAATCATTGCCTCTGATCCGTATGCCAATGAAAACGGAGTATGCCCAGTCGCAGTTTTGTGGGTAGTTCTGTAGGCCCATAGTGCCAGCGGTAGCTTATTGACCCAACCACCTTTTGCTCTTTCAAGTTGCTTCTTGATGGTTGACTTGATAATTTTATTTACGGCTTCCACTTGCCCGTTTGCCTACGGATGGGCTACTGCTGAGAAGCTCTTTCGGATTTTGAATCGTTTGCAAAAATCTTGGAATTCTTCACTTTCGAACTGAGTACCATTGTCTGTAATTATTTTTTGAGGCACACCATATCTGCAAATGATACTTTTAGTCACAAAACTTATCATCTTTTTTGAGGTGATAGTAGCCAGTGGTTCAGCTTCTGCCCACTTAGTAAAATAATCTACAGCAACAATGGCATATTTAATTCCAGATTTGGCAGATGGTAACGGTCCTACAAGGTCTATCCCCCATATTGCAAACGGCCACGGACTGACCATCTGTGTGAGTTCAGTGGAAGGAGCTCTAGGGATTTTGGCGAATCTTTGGCATCTGTCACATTTTCGGGAATAGTCTACCGCATCTCGATTAATTTCTGGCCAAAAATATCTGTATCGGAGAATCTTTTTCGCTAAAGTTTGACCACCTGAATGATCACCACATTCTCCCCCATGCACCTCAGCTAGGATTGTTTTGGACTCTTCCCTGGATACACATCGAAGTAACAGCATTGAGAATCCCCGTCTGTATAACTGGCCATCCTGGACTATATAGCGAGAGGCTTTCCTCAGTAGCTTCTTTCGTTCTTTTGAGTTTTCCGGTAAAGAGCCATTGAGAAAATATTCTGTTATTGGAGTCATCCATGATTCTTGCTCTTGAGACACGCTCATGATCCAATCAATATCCATCTCATCAATGCTCGGAGTCGACAGGACCTCCACTGGAGTTAACCCCAGAAATTGAGCTTCGCCTGTGCTAGAATACTTTGCGAGAGGATCTGCTTTCATGTTTTCCTCTCGAGGAATGTGACTTATCATGTAATGATCGAAATCACCCAGGAGTTCCCATGCCTTTGACAAGTAGGCGGGCAGATTCCCCCTTTTTGCTTGGAATTCGTTTTTGACTTGGCATACAATAAGCTGAGAATCACTGAAGATCTGTAACGCTCGGATGTTTAGTTCTTTAGCAATCCTTAAGCCAGCGATAAGGGCTTCGTATTCTGCTTCATTGTTTGTTGAAAGAAATTCCAATCTTAGTGCGTAGCATAATGATCGACCTTCAGGGGTCTCAAGTACAATTCCGGCTCCAGAACAGTAGTCGTTTCTCGCGCCATCGACATATAACTTCCACTGGATTGGGGAATCGTCAATCATTTCCTCCTCACTGTTACCCTTATCTGTGAATTCTGCGATGAAGTCCACTAAAGCTTGTTCGTTGATTGCTTTTCGGGGATGATAAGTGATGTCATATTGACTGAGTTCAATATTCCACTTTCGAAGACGGCCCGAAGTCTCAGGGCGAAACAGGACTTGCTTTAAAGGTTGATCAGTGAGGACTCTGATAGGATGAGCTTGGAAATATTGCCTCAACTTCCTAGATGCAATTAGCAGGCAATAGGCGAGTTTTTCCAACTTAGAGTAATTCATCTCTGCCCCAGTGAGTCTTTTGCTGATATAGTAAACTGGATGTTGAATCCTCTTGTCTTCTCGTATCAGCGCTGCACTTAAAGCATGTGATGATACTGCCAAGTATATAAGAAGATCCTCGCCATCGCCAGGCCTAGAAAGTATTGGAGGCGTTTCCATATGGCGAATCAATTCATCAAAGGCTTTTTGGCATTCGGGAGTCCAATCGAAGTTTTTCTTTCCTTTCTTTAGGGCGTCAAAGAATGGGATGCATTTATCTGTGGCTCTGGAAATGAACCGACTCAAGACGGCGACTTTTCCATTGAGACTTTGCAATTCCTTCTTTGTTCTAGGAGCTTTGACTTCCTTTAAGGCAGTAATTTGAGCTGGACTAGCCTCAATGCCCCTAGCGCTCACGATGAAACCTAAAAACTTTCCGGATTCCACTCCAAATGAACATTTTAAAGGATTGAGCTTCATTCCGTATTTTCGGAAGACTGCGAACATGTCTGCTAAGTGTTCTATGTGATCCACTGCTTTCTTAGACTTTACTAACATGTCATCGACGTAGACTTCCATAGTCTTGCCCAATTGCGGTTTGAACATAGCATTAACAAGTCTTTGGTATGTTGCCCCTGCATTCTTCAGCCCGAAGGGCATAACTCTGTAGCAGTAAAGACCAACGTCGGTGATAAAGCTCGTGTCCTCCTGATCTGGCTCATGCATCATGATCTGGTTATATCCAGAGTAGGCATCCATAAAAGATAACAATTCGTGTCCCGCTGTTCCGTCTACTAGTTGATCGATCCTGGGTAATGGGAAGCAGTCTTTGGGGCAGGCCTTGTTTAGATCTGAAAAATCGATGCATACTCTCCATTTTCCGTTGGCTTTCTTAACCAGCACTGGATTTGAAACCCAATCCGGATAGGTAGACTCTTTGATAAAATTATTCTCCATGAGCCGATCAACTTCTTCTTTTAACGCTGCCGACCTTTCTGGACCTTGAGTTCTCCTTTTCTGCTTCACAGGTGTAAATTTTGGATCAATATTTAGAGTGTGTACTGCAACTTCTGGGGATATTCCGCACATATCGGCATGAGTCCAAGCAAAAACATCCAAACTTGCCTTTATAAAAAAGATATTAAGATATTCTGAATTGACACATTAAGTTGTGAACCCACATTCAACATCTTGTTTGGGTCCTTTGGGTCAACAGGTACTGGTATTGTCGTTTCCACTGGTACCACTCTATTCTCCCCTGCACTGACTTTTCTAGGATCCATCTCTTTCCTTGCTCCGCTGTGCTCGCCAGTGCAGGGTCCGCCCTGTAATTGCTACAAGGCTGGTTCTTTGATGCGGACTGGGGCTGCCGCATCCTTTCCCATTTCTCTTTTCCTCGTTTCTCGTAGCTCTGTTAGATAACATTCCCGCCCCGCATTTTGATCCCCTTTTATAACTCCTACTCCATTATCTGTGGGAAATTTAATGGTGAGGCACCATGGGGCCAGAACAACTTTGAATGCTGCGAGAGTTGGACGGCCAAGGAAAGCATTATAAGCAGAAAATTCGTCGACAATCACAAAAGTTTGCTTGCGGACCACTTTTCTCTCTCCTTTTCCAAGTTCCACAAACAAATCAACGGTTCCTATCGGCTGTTTTGGCTCCCCAGTGAAGCCAGCGATTTTCTGCGATGAGGCTTGCACATCATCCATAGGGATCTTCATTTGGTCGAATGTTTTCTTGAAGAGGATATTGCAGGATGCGCCACAATCTATGAGAACTCTTCTGACAATAGCTGGCCCGATACCAGCCGAGATGACTAAGGGATCCAAGGTAGGAGCTTCAACACCTACGGAATCCCTGGCTCTGAACACAATATCATCATTGAAAGTTCTTTGTTGCTTCAGGGGCATAGCACCTTCCAAAACAAATACATCTTCCTCAGTCGGTACATACTTCAAAGCTCGGGTATACCTTTCCATCTCACCCCAGCTCCTGCCTGCTGGGTGAGGTCCTCCCGTAATGACATTGATAACAGGCCTTCCGGATTCATGCCCTGTAGTCTTTTCACCTGTCCTGGATTGATGAGCAGGAGCTCGTTGCCCCTGACTAGTCGAAGCGGGATTGCTGCTATTCTTTTCCACAAATTGCTGCAGCTTGTTTTCCCTTATCAATTCTTCAATCAAATTTTTCAATTGGCGGCATTCGTCGGTATCATGACCAGGTTGATTATGAAAGCGACAGAACTTCCCACTTTGCACAGCTTTCCTCCCGGTTCTCAGAACAGGAGGTTTAGGATATTCAACAGAATCTTTAGTGGTAAGGTATATATGCTCCGGTGTATCTGATAAAGGAGTATATTCCGATGGTTTGAAGGAACGAGGCCTCTTCAGATTTTTCTGTTTCTTTCCATCGTTATTTTCCCGTTTCTGTCCTACAGATTCGCTCTTGCGCGGAGCAGCAATGTTATCTTCAGCTTTTTCTAACACTGCCTTTACCGGTACAGGACGGCTTTCCAGGCGTATGAACTCATCTGCTTTCTTGTAGAATTTTTCAAGGGAATTTGGTTCCTTCATATTAAGCCATTTTCCAAATTCACTCGACTTGTCGATGGCCCTCATCAGATAGGTCAAGATCATCCGTGGTTCTGCATTGTCTACCTCGGCCAGCGCTATATTAAAGCGATTCAAGAAAGATCTGATAGTTTCACCTGGATTCTGCTCTAAACTCGACAACGACATAATATCTTTGGCTTTTGAAGCGTATAGTCTGAACTGCTCCTTGAATTTCCGGGTTAAGTCAGAAAACTGATCTATAGACCGGACTGGCAGCTTGGTGAACCAAAGCAGAGCTACCCCTTCCAGGTAAATAGGAAAATATCGGCACTTTATTTCATCAGAAGCTCTGGCACCTGTCATGTGCCAATCATACTTATACAAGAATTCGTTCGGATCACTTGTTCCTTTGTAAGCTGGAATAGTTGGAGGAACGAACTTCCTTGGGAACTCAGCCTTTAAGATTCTTTCGGTAAACGGGGTTTTACTTGGAGCAAAACCCCATTCCTTCTCATCTTCATTCCTTTGCATGCTTTCCTTCATGATTTGTTGAACCATTTCAGAAAGATATCCCTCATCATTTCGAGCTCTAGATCCACCAATTTCAGGAAATGTCCGCTCAAAGGGACTAGCAGCCCTCTCAGGAATGTTTCTTTCTTCATCCTCATGAATGTTTCCAGCAAAGTTCCTTTCATTACCCTTTGGTTGACGGTTTACCCCAAGCATGTTATTCAACTTATTCAAAATTAGGGCGTTTTGGGCGTTCTGAGCTTCCAATTGTGCACTTTGGGCATTTATTTGCTGGTTCAGCCCTAAGATTACAGCATCCAACTCCGCTTTTGTAACTCCAACAGGTGGAGTGGCTTGACTAGGTACTGGGGAAGCGGAGGTTCCCTCTTGAACATTTCCAGATCTAACAGATCTACTCTTTCTCCCCAGAGCCATGATTTCAGATAAACTTCTAGTCTTCAGAGAGGTTACTTCAACAAAATTTCGTGGAGCAATGATGACGGTTTGCCTGAGTTCAATTCTCAGTGAAAGCACCAAAAATGTTAACGCCAAAATTTGAATGCTAACACCCCGGTGTATGAAGTGTAATTGTGAAAGCACCACCCGATAGCTCGGGAACAGATTATAAGCAGATAATAGCGGGAAAGCAGTAAACAACAGCAATTTTATAGTGGTTCGGCTTAAGAGAGAGCCTACGTCCACTTTGAATATCTTTATTGACGATTTGATTACAAGTCGATGCAATTACACTTTGATTACAACACACTTCGAATTACAAGTGACTTAGAACAAGTAGCTTAAACTTCAATGTCGATCAAAATCTTCGAACTCATGTTGGACATGTATGATTTCTTCGTGAAGTTCCTTGAGGCGTTCTTTGTATCTCAAAAGCTTTAAGTGTTGAAGTAGTTCAGAATGCAGCAGAGTAACGGCGCTTGGAATGAATGAGCAAAAGTCCTTTGAATGTTGGAGGTGGCCATGTATTTATAGGCAAATTTCTGGGCTGGAATTGTTGATCAAGTCATGAGTCGTGACCGACTCAGGATGAACCGTGACCGACTCACATATCACGAGTCAGCAAGCAGTGGCATAGATGAAATGGCATTGAGCTTGTTCCTCGTATGGTTAGGTCGCCAGCGACTTATGATAGGTCGTTAGTCACCTTGAGTCGTTGGAAACCCTGAGTCGTTGGAAACCCTGAGTCGGTCTGCCCCATAAACCACTAACTAGTTAAACCACTCTGCTCCTCTAAGGCATTAACTCGTTGAGTCGTTGATCCACTGAGTCGTTACGAACCTTGTGCAGATGAGTCGGTCCGGTCCTTGAGTAGATGAGTCGGTCCAGTCCTTGAGTCGTCTCATATGAGCCGTGAACTTCGCTGAGTCGGTAACTCACTGAGTCGTCCTGTCTCATGAACCGTTAACCTCCATGAGTCGTTCCATTCCTCTAAGTTGCCTTGAGCCTTAGCTCGTCAGCCAATTGAGTCGCTACCGGTTGAGTCGGTCCTTTCCTTAAGTTGCTGAAGCCCCTTGAGTCGTAAATCCAATGAGTCGTTAAAGACCTTAAGTGGATGAGTCGGCCCAAGTTTCAACTCGTTGGCAGAACAGGGTTAACATATATATATATATATATATATATAGTTCCGTTGTGTTGGTATCTCTGAATCGTTTTGTTTGAATTGTTTTGTGTATTGAATTGTATAACTAGACAGGTGATTATAACTGTCTAGTATGTGATGTATTATCTGTATAACTCTGATTGATGTTGTAGATTATGTAAATACTTATGTGATTATTATAATTTATTCGTTCCGCTGTGAGATTCTGATGTTGTTGTTCTTTCTTCTCTATCTTTTCTATTTTCTCATCCCTTTCTTTCTTTATTAACGATAGTCTTCCTGGGTGTAGGAAGTCGGGTCGTTACAGTGGTATCAGAGCGCTAGGTTAAGTGAATACCTAGGCTCTTGGGTGTTTTCTTCTTGAGAGAGCGTATTTGTAATTTTGATATATATGTATATATTTGTTTCTACCTATTTGTTGGGTTACCTGTTCAGTTTTCCAATGTGTTATAAAGGTAGATCGGTAGTGGTGTGTGTAACACAATTATCAATGATTGGAAGTGTAATTGTCGAGACTGTAGGCCTAATACTGTCTCGAGTAAGTTTTGGACAGTGTAAGGATTTCATTGATCTCTGAAGGAAACTTGTTAAGGTTCGGAGTTCATCTTTGAAGTGTTAGAGTTTGGTTGAGCTAAAGTTTGGATCTGTCGGGTGGACAGAAATAAGTCAAGATATTTTGATACATCAAGGTGTAGTAGCTGTGTGATGAGACACAGTGACTATGGATATCTCCGACGATGTTTCTTTGGAACAAGTAACGAGAAGTGACTGCTTCGGTGTTGTGGCTGTGCTCAGTTGGGTGTTTTGTTTGTTTTGAGGTCCGAGTTTCTCGAAGAGCTTTGGATAGGAAATTTTAGCATCTGTGGCAGCAATACAGCTTGGGATGTTTTCGGTGTTGGCAAGAGATCTTCTGGCTTAGCAGGTTTTCTGGAATGGAATTCAGAAGTAATTATGTAGACCCGTTTCTTCGATGGATTGGCCACATAAGTGTAAGCTGTTCTGATTTGTAAAAAAAAAAGAGCAGTATCTTTGGAATTTGGCTGTATCGATCGCAAAAGTGACTTGCGATGGTTTGGGTGTTCTTTTGGATTTCAGAGATTTTTCTAGATGTCTTCTGGAAGTTAGAGTTTTGTTAACATCTGGAAATTGAGTTTGGTGAAGCAGCTCAGAATTTTGGAGGAACTTCTGAGTTTTATTTTTAGAATGTGTTGACCAGTCTGTGCTTCAGTTCATCATCAGCACTTTCATCTGTTCAGTCAAAGTGGCGCAGTGGAAGCATGGGGGCAGATGGTTTAAAGTGGAAGCAACTGGATATTGCAGTATTTGGATTGGAGAGTTCTACAGGAAATTTCTCAGAATCTGAGGCCAGTTTGGAGTGCACATGTTCTATCTTTTCTAGATGTGAGAAGTGAGTTCTATTTTTTGATTTGGAACAGAGCTGTATTCTGAGTTTTGGTTGATCTTGCAAAGATCAATTTGTTGGATTGTCTTTGGTTCAGTTTGTTTATAAGGACATCAGCAAGAGTTGAGCTGATCAGAATAAAAGAAGGAAGCCCCGGATCGTCCGAAGAGTTTTGTAGATAAGAGACGAAGAAATTTGGAGTCCGTAATCGGAGATTTGATTTTGGTTAAGTGTTTGGTTTCAGAATTGGATTGTTAGTTTATGTTGATATATGCTTGTGTTTCAAATTTAAATTTTTAATTGGATTATTAAATTACCTTTGTTTTAAATTTCGGGGACGAAATTCTTTTAAGGGGGGAGGAATGTGATATCCCAGAAATTTGGGACAATATCAATTTAATAATCTACAATAAAAATTAAATTGATTTGATAATATTTGTTAATAATATATGAATTGATTTAATAATCTTCCTTTAAATAAATATTTAACTGATAATTTATCTTTTAAAAGTTAATCAAATTGCCTTCTATTTATAATGTATATATCTGTACATATTGTAAATGGATAATCTTTGTTTTAAATTTAATAAATAGACATGTTTCTAATTCTAATATTTTTGATAATCTAGAAATTTGATATTAAGCTATTTAATAAATGATCATATGATTTTAAATTACTCAAGATTTAAGTTTAGTTTGTTTAAAATAATTTTAGCCTACATTTAAATTTAGCTAAAGGGTTGTTTAATTTGTTTTAAATTTAGCTTGATAAAAATAAGTAGTTTATTAATAAAGAGATAAATTCTTTTATAAATCATTTTGACTTAACAATGAGCTCTATTAATAATGTAAATCTTTACAAATGAACTTTTAATAAAATTGTTATTTCAACTTTAATTATATATATGTGTGTGTTTGAATGAAAGTTATGATTTGGAAATTAAAAATAAAGGTTTCAAAATGTTCAAATTAAAATAAACATTTATTAATATTAATATAAGTATAAAATAAAATAATAATAAGTAATCAAATATTTGTTAGTCTATGTTTAAAAATAAAAGAAAAATAAAAGTAAACACACATGTTAGAAAATAGAACTAAATACTTAGACTAAATTCATAACAAATAACTAAAGCAACTTTATATATATGTAATAAAGTATAACCAGACTAAAGAAAGAAAAACATCTACATACCCAAATAAGAAAAAGTATAAAACAAGACAAAATAATAGAAGTATGCAGGCAAGAATAGAAAAGGAAAAAAAAAGACAAGTAGGCAAAGCAAAATAAAAATATCTTCATTCTAGTCAAATGGAATTAGTCAAAGTATAGAAATAACACCTCACAAAAGATGTACATTATAGTTCACACTAGAGACAATAAAACAAATATCTATGCATGAAGTATAAAAATAAAACAGGCAAGAATCTTATATAAGAAGTTACATATGCTATCTGTAGAGACAAAAAAAAGAGATAAGTGAAACATAAAGTACTAATTCATTAAATGCTTCCATTTCTCAGCATACAAACAAAGTCTTTTCGAATTGCATGAAGATCATTTCAGCCTCCATTTGGAAATATCTCTGATCAAAGACAAAACCTAAACCAGTAAACACCTTCTTAATGCAAACCTATTTGCTTATTTATATGCAATGCTTTTTGTTTAGTTCATTCAACTCAGCTAAACCAGAAAACATAAGTAAGCTTTTCTTTTTGCAAAATTTAAACAACAATCAAACATGCAAAGCATTTTCAATTCAAGGCCTGCCTGCCAATCTTAACAACAAGCAATTCAGTTTTATAGCAAAGGGAAATTCAGGTTTTTCTGAGTTAAAAGCAATTTCAAATTGGTGCTCTGCCTCTTTTTCCAAAAGAAAGGTGAGTAACATCATCTTTAAGGTTTAAATTTTAGCTATGGTTGCTTGGTTGATGTCTGTAATATGTATATATTGTTTGTTATATCTCTGTATAGCTATTTCTGTAACATTCTGTTCTTTACTTCAAGTATCAGTGTGATTTAAAAATCATCATTTTTTTTACTTCCTGACTGTTTGGATTAGGACTTAATCTAAAGTTTTTGAATTAGCATAGATGGATGGTTAAAATTTATAAGAAAGTTAAATACAAACTTGAGTAAGCCTGGAAAAAATAAGATAACAGAGCAAATCATAAAATAAGTCAAAATTCAGTTGTCATGATCCATCAATTCGAGCTTATGAACTGATTACTAAATCAAAATTAGGATTTTTGAAACTAAAATTTTATTTTTTAGTTAAGGGTTGGTGGTGTAGTCATAAGTCGTTCTGTTTTTGGTTTCTGGGCGATTACTGGTGATCTAGGCGGCTGGAGGGGTCGGGGTTCTTCAGGTCGGTGGAGAAGTGATTGTTGATGCTAGGAAAAATAGGTGGCGGTGATGAAGTCCATCAGGGGAGATGCGGCAGTGGGTTTTTCCCTAGAACCCTAACTTAGCTGTGTTTTGAAGAATCGATCGCCACGGCCCATGTAGGTGATCGAGTGCAGAGATATTTGGGGTGGTGATAGTTGGGTTGGAGTCGAAGAAGAGGCCGGAGTTGTAGACCCTCATATGGTCGGAGGGTGGAGAACTCGAGGATGACGGGTTTTGAGGTGGAAGGTGTTGGTGTTTCCAGGTTGTAGAGGGGGAGGTTTGTTTTTGTTTTCGAGCAAATGGCTAGCTTCTGGTGGTCGTGATAGGATCTGGAGGTGACTGGCATCGTGTGGGGGTGCTAGGTGATGGCCGGAGGTGGCTGGGGACACGGTGCACGTGCACCGTGCCAGTGAAGAATGGTGGTGTTGTTTTTTTTTGGTGTGCAGAGTTTGGCCTCAGGGAATTCTCGAGTCACTCGAGTAGATGACTCGAAGCAAGGTGATGGAGAACTCGAAGCAGTGAATAGGGTTGAAAATTGAGATGGTTCAAAATTTTGAATTGTCACAGTTTTTTTAGTGTGCAGGGTTTTGAACTCGGGGAAAGTCTCGGGTTATTTGCCTTTTTACTCGAAGCAGGAAGGTAATTGACCCGAAGCATTTTGCTTTGGTCTCAAGTGTGTGTTGAATTGCTACAGGTTATATAAACTACCTATAAATTTAAATTTAAAGCAAAATTTATCGTAAGTTAGTGTAATCATGATGTATTTGAATTTAAGTTGTCAACTAAGATTTAACAAAGTCTAAATCTAATTAGAAGTATGAATTCAAATTTATATTTTGAATCAAAAATGCAGTTTTTTGATATTTAAATCAGTTTCAGATTTAAAACTTGATAATTTCCAGAATTTAAAAATTTGACCTGAAACAAAAGTGTTGCTGCAGTTAAATTCGATTTTTGTTAAAGATTTTGATTCAAATGGACATTTGAATTTTAAAGTTTAGAATGGATTTGGATTTAAAAATCGAGTTCCTAATTCTAGTTGTTAAAAGAGAGTTTAAATCGAAGTTTTTAAATCAAAATAAATTGAGGGAATTCAAGTTTACTTAGAATTCAAAATCTGAAAGCTTAACTCAGTTTTATTTATGAATAAGTTCAAATAAAATAGTTTTGAAAAGTAAATTTGTTTCAATAAAAATTAACTTGATTTTTGAGAATTCTTTGATTAAAGATTTTTGAATGAAAAATAAATAAATTGTTTAACTTGAGATTTGCAAGTTAAATATTGATGTATTTTGGAAATTTAAATTCAAATTACGATTCAAGTAGTTTAATTTAAAAGATTTTCTTATATATGTTCACATGTAAATAATAAATGTTATTTACATTGAATCTAAATTATAATCATTGGATCTTCAATTCAAATGATATTTGAATTTAAATTTAAAATGTAATGTTAATGAAGTCATTAATTAAGAAATAAATTATCTTAAGGATAATAGGGTAATTAAGGAATGACTTATGTATTTAAGTTAATAATTTAAATTGATTTATAACTAAAGATCAATTAAGAAGTAAATTAAAAAATGTTATTAATAATGTAGAAAATTAACTAAGGATTATTAATTAATTCATATATAGGATTAATTTTGAATAATTAATTAGATTAATTGGATAATCTATTGTAAATTGTTAATGTAATTACTTGACAAAAGTAATTAAGAGTTAATTACTTAATAATTTTGGTAGGATGGTTAATTTAAGTTAATTAATTTATTTTAATTAATTTAAGGATATCAATTGATAAATTGATAAGTGTAAATGACGTAGTGTATTCAATGGAGCATAGTTACTTAAGGAAGTAATTCATGATAATTACTGAATTTAATTAATGAAAGATGATGTGTTAATAAGTAATTTGGATAATTACTATTGAAATTAATCGAGAGATTAATTAATGGAGATAATTAATTATGGAATAGTTAATTTATTAATATGTAATTAAGGGTAGTTAATTACTAGTTGATATAAATCAAGGATGATTAATAATTGTGTTTTAATTAAGAATTGATTGATTAATGTAATTGATTTAAATAAAGTAATTTAATTTATATCTAAATTAAAGATCATTAATTAATAATTAATGATGCAATTAAGAATTGGTTAATTAAGAATAATTAATAATGTGGTGATTACTTTATGAAATTAATTAAGAATAAATGTAATTATTTATATTTAATTAATAAATTAAGAAATTAAATGTTTATTACTATAAATAATGTAGGATAATTAATTTGTGAAATTAATTAAAGGCTAATTACTTCTTGTAATTAGAAATGATAAATCAAAGGTGTTTAAATCAAGATGCATATCTAGAGAGTAATCAATTAATTTAATTTATAATTGATTAATGGTTGTATAAGCAGGATTTATAGATGAAGTAATTAATTTAATTTACTTTAAATTAATTAGATATAAAAGTAGTTAATTTAATTCATTTTAAATTAATTACAAATGGTATGATTATAAATCATTGCTTATGGATGAATGATATTGATATTTCATTTGATGGTGAACTCAGATATGAGATGAATAATATCTATGTGACTTGGATGTTTGTTTAAGTATGATAGTGTATTATTATCTGATTGGGTTGATAATTTTGATTATCTGTTTATGATGATGATATAATTATATACTGTGATATTATGAATTATCTATTGATGATTTTGAATTAAACTGTTAAGGCTAAATAGACAACTTGGCCCTAAAAGACACGTTTTGGATTTCGATGAGACCGGGATCGGTTTTCCTTATTTGGAACATCCGAAAACCACATCGATTCCAAATTAACGATAGGTCGTGAATCTGAAGTGAAGATGAAGATTCAGAGTGCAAGGGTTGTCGTCGTTAAATCTGAGGGCGATTCCAAAATGAGTGTAACGAGATAATGCCTTCGGTTTCCTTCGAACCCGGAATGAACTTGTATGGATTGAATGCTTTCAACACATCGTCAGGTGGACGATGAGCATTCTAAGAAATGTTTTCTATAAAGGTAATCGCAGCCTCAAGCCTCATCAACCGGGAATGGCTAAAACAGGGGAGGTGCAGCAAGGTTAGGTGGGTCATGCCCAAGCAGGACAAGATTTTCCCCTGTCTAGATGTCCCTTTTTATTCGGTTGTGTGGGCGGTTGGATGTACACCAACTGCGGGGTTATCTTGTTCGGGACTGTTCAGTAAGGAATGGTTCCGGCCTTGTGTTGCAGAGGGTCGGGAGTGATCCTCGGTACGTTGATCTAGGCCACGTACTGTGACGGGCGGTACCCAAGTAGCCCTGCCATTGTATGGAATCCACAATCCAATAAGTGCCAACGGTTTTGATTGTATTACCCACTTTTGTGGCTAGTAGCTGGAATTTAATCATGTAACAATTTCGGCTATTTTCTATTTACTTGAAAACCCTAGACCTATTATAATATCACAGAATTTCCTATCAAATGTTTTGTTAGCGTAAGGTAAAAACTTTTCCATGTTTATGTGTGGGGAGTCTTACGTGATACCCTTTATTTTCAAAAGATTTTCAAAGTTAAGAAACTTTAACCTGTTACTCATACAAGACCCATGTCTGACCCGGAGTTTATTTTTGTTTTTCATAAACTCTCGGGTACCCAAATTTTTACGGGTAGCCAAGGGATTCAGGTTAGCTTTGACGAATTCTGGAGGAGCAATGGAGCAGGTGGCTTCAGCGTTGTAGATATATATATATAGTTCCGCTGTGTTGGTATCTCTGAGTCGTTTTGTTTGAATTGTTTTGTGTATTGAATTGTATAACTAGACAGGTGATTATAACTGTCTAGTATGTGATGTATTATCTGTATAACTCTGATTGATGTTGTAGATTATGTAAATACTTATGTGATTATTATAATTTATTCGTTCCGCTGTGAGATTCTGATGTTGTTGTTCTTTTTTCTCTATCTTTTCTATTTTCTCATCCCTTTCTTTCTTTATTAACGATACGTCTTCCAGTGCGTAGGAAGTCGGGTCGTTACACCAAGGTTACATCAAATAAGAAAGATGTTAAGTCGAAGCATTCAGAAAGCTCAGAAAGTTTAGTTGAAGAAATTATTTGCTATAAATGAAGAAAGTCGGGTCATATCAAAACCAGCTATCCGCTGATTCAAAGTGAGAAAGCAAAGGAAAAAAGAAAAGCATTCGCTACAACTTGGGATGATGAAGAAGGAAAAGAGTGCACTGATGGTGATGAAGCGGAAGAAGATCCGTCTTTGATGGGAGATTCAACTCGTGATGATAAGGATGATGACACCAGCGAGGTACCAAACCTATCAAGGTTTACTCATAATATGTCACAAACTTACTGAAATAGTTAATGGTCTTAATATCAAGAATAAAAAACTAAAATCTAAAAAAGTCGAGCTACTTCGCATAACTTATATGCTTGAAACCAAACTTTAGAGAAAATTAAAGAAGCTTGAAACCTTGAGTGTGAAAATTGTCAGTTTTTTAAAGGGAGTTGGATGAATGTCGAACACACCTTGAAACTCTCAAAGATGAGATATTGATTTTAAAGAAAAATGATGATGTAAAGAGGGAAAATTTCATTAACAGACGTACCATGCTAGTAAAAGAGAATACATCACTTAAATCCAAAGTCCAAACTCTTGAATTAACTGTTAATGAATTTTCTAGAGGTGAAAGGTCATTGAATATGATTTTGGAAAATCAACTATATGCGACCAATAGAAAAGGACTAGGTTTTGGTAAATCTTAGCACAATAAGAAAAACATATGTAACATCCCGCCTTTTGTACGTTTAAGCAGACACACGTGACAACTCAAACCATACAGAAGGGTAATTGTTATTAGAGTGAATAAGAAAAACAAAGAAAGGAAGAAAAAAATAAAACAGAATCTCACAACGGAATGAAAAAATATAATAATCAAATAACAATTCATGAAGCTGTTTACAAAACATTTGATTATACTTATACAACACAGAATCAAAGTTGCATATATCAGAGATAAATAAATAACAATGCAGCGGAATAATGTGATGCAGTGGAATAATATAGTAAATAATAATAATACAATCTTTGCCTTCGTCCTCCTGTCAAATCCTCAAATGCTCAGGCTGACCCGAGCGCATTGAAAAGATAAAACACTCGAGTCGGAACTAAAAGATCTTATGTAAGTTAAATCATCGAAAAAAAATATGAGTGGAATGACGTCAATGATAATTACGGGGTTTGACGTCTCCTATCCAGTGTCTAACGTGAGTGCAATAACTCAAGAGATGTTTGGGATTCACATCTCCTAAGGATCCGTTAAACTATCAACTATGTAGTAATATACGCTATTATAATAATGTCTAAAGTAAATTGAACTATTAAAATAGCGTTAAGGCGTTACATTTTCCCCCTTTACACATTTTATAACGTCAATAGTCTATACAGTACTGCAACTCCCCGTAAACTAGGGCCGCCAGAGGATACCCCATAGGTGCGACATAAAACAAACTCATAGAAGGCGCGCTAGGGTAGGTGACATGGCACAACTAGGCAATGCCAGGATAGATATACCAATTACACTTCCGGACTATTGGTAACGCATAGCCGCAACTATCACCCAACTTATGCGCAACTATCACCCAACTCGAAACACACTCCCGAGTAAAAATCGTAGGCGGCCACCCAATAAATCAAAAGCCAGAATATAGTATTGATGGAGTATGCTCGATTGAAGGAATGACCTCACTTGGCCCATGATTACTCCTGTTTTAGTCACCTTAAGCCAACTCATAGGAGTCGGGTCCACGTATATGTTAAATATGCGCTTTGCGCTTATATGACTTTTGTTTGATGATAATAAACATATATATTCATTTAAATGTATTTGTTAATGTACTATTTTAATTTTCATAGATTAAATAAATATTTGTTGAATAAAATAAATTACACAGAATTTGAATTCAAACAGAATAAGTTACATAGAATTTGAATTCAAACAGAAATTTTATTCAAACAAATATTTATTACAAAGCTCTCACTATACATATACAATTTTGATTGTAATTACATCATAATTCAATTTACATAAATGCCTCACTACATACCACTCACACTCGTAGTTTATCTTCAATTTCATTTCAGCTATAATCCAGCATCCGAGAAATCTGCAAAAATATTCATTAACGCAATAAAATTGAAAAAGAAATATTTTTGCAATATAAAATGAAATATGATTTTTGAAAATATGATTTGCCTCAGTTATTTGGGTTGTTCGTCATCATTTACATTTGAATTCATCATACACGAACAATGTGACATGCACAGTGTATCACTGTACATGCCACAAGGCCGTGCACATCGATATACACTTGATAATGCTACTGGGACATGTGAGCACAGGTCAAACCCAAATGAAAAGCCAGGTTCAACTCACGTGCAATAAATTTAAAATCACGTCACGAGCACAAGGTCAAACCTGAGTTTTGAAACTGGATTCAACTCAAGTGAAATTTCAAAAATCAACAACTCAAGCAATGACCAGAACACAAAGGCAGTAGTGTACATGAATACAACTACAGGTACAAGGCCAGAACAACAACATGAATGCAGACCAACCAGAATGAAAAACCAGAGACAAGTGCTGCACTTAAAGACTAGTTCAATATAAACATGAACAGGTTACATAATATCAAAATTCAGGTCAAACCAAACATCAAGAGTACAATGCAACTGCAGAATGAAAATGAACTCGACCAAGTTCAAACAACAAAAGTGAATCAAGACATGGCTGAGCATTGATACAAGGCAACAGTAAATAATCAAGAGTGTGCAACTTGACTAACAAGACTCAGGCAAATGTCAAGACAACAACACAAATGAATACTGCAACAATCAAATGAAGACTGCAAGAATTTTGCAGTGATACAAAGCAGAAATGAATGCAAGCTCGAGCACAAGATATGGAAACAACAACAATGCAATAGTGTCACAATGTCACAGCAAACAAGGTGCACCAGACCAGGCTACATGATGATCAAAGTCTACAGTATCATGACCAAAGCAAAATCAGAGAGGAGTATGCAATGTTGAGAAACACAAAAGTTCAACTGAATCAAGTACACAAATGTAATCCAAGCAGCCAATACATATGAAACAATTGGAGCAACAAAACATCAACTACAAGCCCAAGTGACAGTAGACCACTGAACATATTATATTGAAGACATACTACAGTGCAGACCAAAAGCAGCGACCAAGTAGCATGTACACAATATTCTAAATCCCAAAGCATCTCAACAGCAATGCATGCAACATGGTGAACAAGACAAAGTGCAGACACAAGAAGTTATACATCAATGACAAATTGGAGCAACAGAATCAATTATGCAACAGTGAAGAATAACCAGTATTGTACAAGTTCGACACAGCATGGTACAATGCAGATACAACAAGTCTCGACCACTATGCAATGTCCAGTGATGCAAACAGTGAATAACATGTTCGAAGTCGAAAGCAATAAACAAGTTCAAGTCGAGATCATGGAAGCATACTGGAGTCAAGTCATAATAATTCATGAATGCAACAACTAGATGAAGTCGAAGCCAACTAAGTAATTCACAGTGAAAGTCGAAAGATTAAAAATGCAGACCAAGTCAAAGCCGTAATTCACAGTAAAGTCGAAGTTAACAAAAGATTAAAAGTGCAAGGATGACCAAGTAAAAAATTCAAGTGTGTGTAAATTGACAAAGTCAAAACAAATAAAAGAAGAAAGTTCTTTGCCGTATGAATCAAGGGAAAATCGAACGTTTGAAAATCAGAACCGTGTGTATCAAGTTGTAACAATATTAGGAAAGCAAATTTTAGGAAAGTATCGAATTGATTAAGATCTCGGAATTCGTATGAATACCAACCCGCAAATCATCATCAGAGGCGTGGAAAAATCAAATCCAAATATAAACCCAAGTTCATCATCGGCAATGTAGAGCTAACAAGAACAATCAGATTAAATCCTGACAAAGCAAAAGATACGAACAACGTACCAGAGGTAATCCGCAATCTCGAAGTCAATCAAGCAGCCGATCTCAAGAGACGATCAATTACAAAGCAAGGAAGTCAAGCAATTGTAATCGCCACCAACGAAACCCTATTTTCTGAAAAGAAGACCGAAGCCCTAATTTAGTTGCAAAGAGGAAGCGGCCGCCATTATAAAAAAGGATCGGGTTAAAGAAATAGAAATGGGCCGGCCTTGTTTTTACAAAAGAGGGCTTTAGTTTATTTTATTTCAAATAGGGCTTTAGTTTATTTATTTAGGGTTTATTTTTATTAAAGGGGGTTTTTGTTTATCAGTTTTATTTTTTATTTGTTCTTTTCGAATCAAGTCTTGGTAAATCACCACCTAGGTTTTAGGTAGTGTCAAATTGTCTAGTTAGAATTAGTTCAGTGAGCATGGTGTGCGAGTTTGCAAAACACTATAGGCGATAGCAGGGTGTGCGAGTCTGTTAGAGTGTTTGTAAGCGGGAGACTGTATAATTCTAATAGAAATCTAGGAATGCAGCAGTAGGCAGGGGTTGCCGAAGCTGGGTAAATTTTGTGTGTGATTTACTTTCAGCATATTTATTTCTCTACAGTTTGTTTTTGCGTTTAACTCGAGAAAATTTGCTATAACCCTATTCACCCCCCTCTAGGGTTAATCTAGATCCTACAGTATATACCTCATATAGAATTATCGCCGCCATCCTACTTCATTCTGGAATCTCCACTGCGTACACGGTTGTCAAAGTGGTTTTAGGTATTGGCAGAGAGTATGACAATAACCGATCCAGGTCTCTTTAACAACCAATCGCTTATTACACATCGGATTGTTCATTTATATTTCAAAAGTCAATTCGCAATTTGTATCAAAATATCATATTATTAAAACCGTCACTTTCGAAATTATATTCACCTTCCATCATATTCACTTTTAAAATCATATCATTTCCAAAAATCATAATTTCTTCACCGCCACAACGCTTCTGCCAAAATTAGATACATCCACTACATTGCTCGCCCCAAGCCACTTCCCCTGGTACCCATGACGAACTCCCCGGCCTCTGCTTTGCACAGCACCGCTGCCTCCTTCTCAAGAGATTTCAGGCAACCTCGACGACTTCTAGCACCACTCAACCATGCTGATGCACAACACTCGATGAACTCTACCACCTCACACCCTTTGATTGTCGCCGAGCCGACGATCCACCGTTGAAATCAAAACCCTCGAATGAACGGCCTAGGATTATTCTCCCAATTCCAGCCATACAGCAACGCAGATCGAAAAAACAAATCACATTTTTGACTAGCGTTCGTCGAGAGCTTCAAATCGATATATAATTCGATATAGTTTAAGGAGTTTGAATTTTGGATTCGGTTTTGAAATTGAAGTTGAGGTTTGGGAATTAGGTTTTTGTCCGTAAATTGGAATGAGGAAAGAAAGAATGTACGTACAAATAAATGAGAATAAGGAGTGGCTAGGGTTTATAACGGGCTATTTATAGACAAAGTTGAAAATAGAATGGATGGACAATATCGGTTTGCAAATTGAACGTTAAACAACCTGAAAAGCCCGTTCTGTCTCTGGAACGAAAATCAGTTATCCCATATGTCAAAATAATTTTTTTTGATGATTTCAGATTCAGTGGAACAGATTTCAAGTCCAATTTCATGTATGAAGAAGTTATGTAAAAAATCAGCTGATTTCAAATTGATTTCAATTGAATTCAATTAAATCGATTTCTACACGTTTCGAGTCTGTACGATCAAACCACAAGTCTGATCACTACGAAACTTGAAATCCTTCAATAATTCACCGTTACGAATCCGATGAAACTGCTTTCATCGAAATCAGAGTCAGTGGCCAAAATGACTATTTTCACATTATTAAATTAAATTAATATTAAATCAATTAATTACATTTTCAATTCAAATTTAATTATTTACCATTTCTATCATTTTATATTACCTAGAAATTTTTTATCCTTACAACAAGTTTCTATATTAATTTATTATTGAATATTCCACCAATTTCAATGTTTAATTTCAATGTAAATAAATCCAGTAATTATAAATTAAACTTCCAAAAATCCCATTTAATTGAACTTTCATCCCATTATTCAATCCATGTTGTCAAATGGATGAAATTAACATTGGTTCATGATCTATTACACTTAAGTTTAATTTCAACCAATGATTTTAATTACTTACATAATACTGATTCAATCAATTACCATAATCTTATTATTTCATTAGTTAATTCAATATTCACATTTTTTTCTTATATTAAATTCATAACCAAGCATAACATTTTCATTATTCCAATTATTTGAAATTTCATTAAAATTGTTAATAGTCAGCTTGAATTAACATTATTACCTTTAATTCTAATTATTACTTTATTCATAAACCATAAATCTTATTATTTCTTCCAATATTACATCATAAAATTTTATTAAATTAACAGTTTTAAATTATCAAAATCTACGGCTCATCACATAACTAACAATGCATGAGGTAGAAGCGTATTTCCAAATGCCTATGTTATTGTAAAATTGGACATGGTTTCAACATATGTTGGTATAAGAACAAGTGCAATAATGTTAGACACATTTGGGTTTCTAAAGGCTCTCTTGATAATTTTAGTTGGGACAAATGCAAAGATGTTAGACAAATTTGGGTTCCTAAATACTTCCTTAATAATTTTGGATTACTACGTTCTTGTGTCGCAAATGCTAATAGACCTATGAAGTTTTTTAGGTCTTTCTTTTCTTCCTATGTGTAGATATGTTGACGGGCTAAGGAGAAACTACGATGGAGGTAGGTTTCAAGTTGTTCTACACATTCGACGGGTGTTAATTATAATGTTCCTTAACCTAGGAAAATAAAAGGGAGATCCACTAAATTTGGATAAAAATGATGAATACAAATGCAACTTCAAAGATGATTTTGGTGAGAAAACATTGGAGCCAAATTTGTTTGATATTGTGGAGTATGTAGTGCGCATTTTGATGATCTTGATTTTCACGCTTTACATTGATGATGAGAGCTAATAGTTCACCACCATTAATAGCCCAAATGATAAGTTGTATTGTGAAATCGTAATTTTTTCTTTTTTGTCAGAGCATCCAGTATACCTTCTAACCTTTGTGATTCCTCTAGCTTAACATTTTTGATAGCTAATGTGTCTCACGGATTGACTGATATTCTACATAATTTTTCATGAACATATGAAGAGGTTGCATTTTGTTTTATGTTTTATTTTATTCTCAAAAATCCAAAAACATTCTTTGTTCTTAGAATATTTTTTGTTTTTTCAAAAAAAATTAATAAAGTCCAAATTTTTTCTGCTTTCTTAGGATATTTTTTTCTCATTTTTGCTCCTTATATTTATTCATGATGTGGATATTTTGAAGTAAGACCTTTTGACCAAATTTTTGACGCAAACTTTTTGATGAAAAATTTGTTTTGATGTGAGAGTTTTGACTAGAGAATTCTTTGAGTTGAAAATGTTGATGTGAAACTTCTTGTGAGATGAGCTTCGAGATTCTACGTTTGATATGACTTTCTGCAAATGATTACGTGAAATGAAAGTTTTAAAACTTTGTGATTAATTCTTGAGATGGGGTATTGGTGTTCAAAACTTGAGATAATTGTTAGAGAACTTTTTTTGAGCCTTGTGATGAAATTTTTTGAGATTGAGCATTTGATTTTTATACCCTTAGACTATATGCTCCTCTTTACACAAATAGCTCTGAAACCAATTCATATTGCATGTTAATGGATAGAATATAAAATTGAAAATATTTTTGAGATATTTATAGAGAATTTACTTTTGAATCATATAACGATCAATTGAACTTTCTTATGAGACATTCAAAAGTATTTATATTGATTACATAGATGATTGAGGATAATGCATCATGTACTTGAATAAATAATAATGTTATGATATTTTTTGATAATCAAACTACATTATAGTTTCTATGTTTGACAATTACATATCTCGCATCATCTCTGAATCTACCATTATATTCTATCGAATCACCTTGCTTTCTTTATTTTCACTATGATTTTTGTTCTTATGAGTTAGCTAAATTGGCGTACCCAAATTTTGTTGTTAAAAGCCTATAGAAAATTTAAAAAAATTACACATATGATATAATAGACTCCCTAAGACCGCAACATTCCTATAAAATAAGTGTGTTAGTACTCATCAAGTAACGTCCATGCTCATCCAAGAGACACCGCGACAAATGTATGGATGTAAGATTCTTGATCTCATCTACGATAAGCAAGGATAAGTTATTCTAACTTAAAAAAATATTTGATAGTCACATTCATTTTCATCTAGGAGACCTCCCGATAATGCATGGATAAAAGTGACTTGATTTCATAATGAATAAACTATTTTAATTATAACATTTGGGCTATGTCATTTGAACCCTATTACATATAACTACACTTATATTGTCACGCTCTTTCCGCTTATGGGATATGACTGCGATCAATATAGTTAGTATGATTTATGGTTAATTTTATTATATATTTATTGTCATATTTTCATCAAGTTTCATTATTGAGTATCTCTTTCTCATCATGTTAATTTGATATTTATACTTTTGATGGAAGATAAAGGGGGAGAGAGTAGTTAAGATTTGATTGTGAGAAATGCAGATTACGGATCTTAAAGTTAGAATTAACACTAGAGGGGATGAATAGTGTTTTAAGGAATTACTAATTCTTTTTGAGTGTATATTAATTTGAACACAAATGTATGCAATATTCAGGCACAGATATGATCACAGAATCAAACATAGATGTAGAAATAAAGTAAAAACAATAAAGGAAAGAACACACTGGATTTTATACTGGTTCGGAGTAACCCTACATTCAGTTTCGCACACGAGTACAGATTTCCTTTCAAAATCAATTTTTACAATTACACCCTCGATTTCAAGGCCAAGAGGTACACCACTCTAGATTCACAATCCTCTGGGTAGGGATACTTGATTTTACGGGCAACAAGTTCACCCAATTAATTTCACAGGCTACAATCACACCTTTTCTCGCTTGATTGATTTCACAGGCTACAATCACACCTTTTCTCGTTTAATTTATTACAAAGAAGCCTATAACTCAAGAATAGCACTGAGATCTTGTTGAAATAGTGATAGAGAATCAAACCAGAGATGATCTAGTTAGATTCAATAGTGATTTCGGCAGAGTAATGATAAAAATGTATGTAAAGAAATGTGGAAGAAGAAGAGGAGTGAAATCAGAGAAAATATGTATATAAATTCATGTAAAACTACCCATATTTATAGTAGAACAACATCCATGTTCATTCGTGAAAGGATATGACGAATAGACACTTCCTTTGAGATTCAAAATTTTGAAATCAACTGCCACCCTGTCGACAAGGGTAGATTGGGGTTGTCGACAGGCCTTTGTAATTTTTGATAATTTGTTTTTCTTTAAAAATAACTTTCATCTTGTATTAAAACTATTTTTAACTTTATAAATATACTTAACTATAGTTAAAATACATAAATAGGTATAGAGCATAATACATATAAAATTTTACTATAATTTTATATTTAAATCTAAATTTAAATATTAAAAGTTAAATATATTATTATTAAAAGATAGTTTAAAACCAAAGATAGATAAAGATTATTTTGAGGCTAAAAGCATTTTAAAACCAAGATAGATGTTTTTTATTCTTTTTAAAAGGAAGATTTTGAAATCATTTTGAAAACAAGATATAATTTTGTAAAAACATTTGATAAAAGTTGGTGGATACAAAACAATATTCTACTAGATTTTTCGTAGGTTCCATCCTACTTAGGTTCCATTCCTTTAATGGACTCGAAGTGGATTCTATTCCACAAATAAATTGGATTTTAAGACGCCAGTGATTTTCTAGGAGTTTTAACAAAATTCCTAACTAAATTACTTATTATTGAAATCTTGAACTCTTGATAGTCTTGATACTCATGAGTCTTCAATCTTGATATCTTCAGTCTTGAATCTTTATACTGTACAGTCTTCATTCTTGGTACATGGATGGTTAAATCCTGCATATACATATATATCTAAACTATAATGTTAGTATTTATATTTTACAATCTTATTCTAAGGTTGTTGTTACCAAAACCATCTTCTCAGGGACTAATAATCTCCCCCTTTTTGATGATGACAACCATTGTTTATAAAATATTACTTCTGTCCTAATAACTCCCCCCTAAAACTAATAACTCCCCCTTAATCTATGCCTAACTATCCTATTTTATACATCCCCCCTTTGTCATCAACAAAAAACCAACTCCAAACTATATAACTCCCTTTTATTCTAATACTATATGACATGTGATTATAATGATAGTGTTATCATAAATAATCATCACTTAATTTTAAAACTAAAACTTAGTTCTTAATTACTAACTATCCTAACTAAGAATCCATATATTATAATACTTATAATAGTGATTATGTGAGAAATCAAATATAAGAACACAAATTATTTATTAATTATATATTGTTATATTTATATTTGCGTAGTAGACGAAAGTAAGATCATATAACAATAAGAAAGAGAGAAAATAAACTAATATGTGTCCTTAAAAATGGAAGATCTATGAATCGAGCAATTTGGGTAGTGGAAACAGAAATTTTCATGTTGTTCGACTAGATTTCCATCCTTGTCAAAGCACACTTCGCCAAGGCATACAACTTTGTCGTCATCTTCATCGTACTCTTCTTTCATGAAGGCTTCTTCTTCCTCTTCCTCGTTGTCCTCTTACACTTGATCTCCTGAAGATTCTTCATCAATCAAGATCGGATTAGCGTGATTGTCCATTAGAAACTTTTGCAAATTTCTAAGGATTTTTCCTTGTTGTTCTTGTTCTTTGGCCATTCTGAGTTGCACTACTTGAATTTCAGTCATTATTTGCAGTGCATCCTTCAAGGAATCCTCTATTTTCATCACTCGTGCAAGCGTAGTTTGTTGAAATGGTCCAGTAGAAGGAGAAGGGAACAAAGATGCTGAATTTTTATTTGATTTGGAAGAGGAGGCCATTGTTTAATTGTTTTCAGAAGATAGATCAGAGAAAGGACAACAAGAATGAACAAATTTTCGGAATAAGAAGAATATATAACCACTTATTTGAATTTTGGTGGAAAAATTTCAAAAGTAAAAAAAATCATTACATGTCGACAGGGGTATGGGAGGGTTGTCGACAAGGTACTTGATATTTTTTCTATTTGATTTATTTTAATTTAATTTTTAATTATACTTTGTTATTTATATTATATATTTCAGTTATTGAACAAATACCTAATTCTCTTCTTAATTTAGTAAATATGGATTCATTTAAGGGTTTTGTTAAGATATCAGCAATTTGGTTCTCGGAATTGATATGATCGAGAGTAATTACTTCCTTATTTATATTATCTCAAAGAAAATGATGTCTTATATCAATATTTTTAGTTCGAGCATGATGAGTAGTATTTTTGGATAAATTTATTGCACTAGTATTATTACAATAAATTGGTGATCTTGAAATATTTAAACCAAAATCTTTTAAAGTTTGTTGCATATATATTACTTGAGAACAAGCCAAAGCGGCAGAAATATACTATGCTTCAGTTGTTGATAAAGAAAATATGTTTTGCTTTTTACTAAACCAAGAAATCAGAATATGCCCCAAAAAGTGACAAGTTCCACTTGTATCTTTTCGGTTACAACCAATATAATCAGCATCACAGTAAGATATTAATTCAAAAGAATCGCTTTTAGGATAAATAAGCCATAATCAAAGGTGTGTTTAACATATCTTTTGATACATTTTACAGCTTTTAAGTGGGTCTCTTTAGGTTGGGATTGACATCTTGCACAGAGACAAACACTATGCATGATATCAGGTCTACTAGCAGTGATATAGAGTAGTGATCCGATCATTCCTCTATATAATTTTTGATCTACATCTTTCGAGAGATTTTCTTTACTTAGGTACTCATTGGTTGCCATGGGAGTGGTTTTTCCACTTGCAGTAGTCAAACCAAATTTACTAACAAGGTCTTTAGAATATTTTTCTTGACTAATAAAGATAATCTAATTGTTTTATTTGCAATCCTAGAAAGAAGTTTAATTCACCCATGTGACTCATCTCAAACTCTTTTGTCATTATTTTAGAAAATTCTTTATTCACTTCAAAATTAGTTGATCCGAAAATGATATCATATACATAAACTTATACTAGTTTAATATCATTTTTATTTCTTTTAATAAAAAGAGTATTATCTACTTTACTAATTTCAAAGTTTGATTGTAATAAGTAAGATCTTAGTCTATAATACCGGGCTCTATGAGCTTGTTTTAGACCATATAGAGCTTTCATAAGTTTGTAAACATGATTCGGTAATTTTTCATTTTCAAAAAGTGGTGGTTGTTCAACATATGCTTCCTCTTTTACAAATCCATTTAAAAATGCATTTTTAACATCCATTTGATATAATTTGAAATTATTATGATTTGCGAAAGTAAGTAGAATCCTAATTGCTTCTAATCTTGCTGCGGGAGCAAAGGTTTCATCAAAATATATTCCTTCTTCTTGACAATAATCTTGAGCGACTAACTGGGCTTTATTTCTAACAACCTCTCCTTGTTCATTCATTTTATTTTTATTAATCCATTTAGTTCAAATTATAGTTTTATTTTCAGGTCTAGGAACAAGTTCCCAAACATCATTTCCAGTGAATTGATTTAGTTCTTCTTACATAGCCAAAATCCATGAATCATCATTTGATGCTTCTTTTAGATTTTTGGGTTCAATAGTTGATATAAAGACTACATTGCTCATTTTGCTTAGTTGATTTCTAGTTTTAACAATAGATTGCATATCTCCAATACATTTTCTAGAGGATGATCTTTTAAAAGTTTAATCTTTTTATTATGATGATTAATTTCATTATTAGTTTCAGTTGACTCTTGATTTTGAGTGATTAAATCCTCTTAATCATTTGTATCTTCAAAACTTTTGAGACTTTCATCGAATGAAACTTGCATTGTTTCTTCGATGGTGTTAGTTCTTAAATTAAACACTCTGTATGCTTTACTTCTATTAGAATATCTGATAATGATACCTTTGTCGGATTTAGGATCGAATTTATCTAAATTATCTTTTGTATTTAAAATAAATCATTTACTTCCAAAAATTCTAAAATAAGATACCTTAGTTTTCTTTGTGTGAAGAAGTTCATAAGATGTGTTATCAGTTAAAGGTCTAATTAAAATTCTATTTAAAATATAACAGGCGGTAGTGACTGCTTTTGCCAAAAAATACTTTGGTAGTTTACTATCTGAAAGCATAGTTCTCGCACACTCTTGAATCATCCTATTTTTACATTCTACTACTCCGTTTTGTTGTGGAGTTCTTGGAAATGAAAATTTGTGAGTTATTCCCTTTTTATTGTAAAATTCCTCAAACTTTTCATTTTCAAATTCACCATCGTGATCACTACGGATGTGTTATAATTTTTAGAGAAAGTTGATTTTAAATCCTTTTTGTAAAGTTCTTAAAACATTCAAAAGTATCACTTTTATATTTCAAAAATATTGCCCATGTAAATCTAGAATAATCATCTACAATTAAAAAAACATATTTACTATGATTTATTGATAGAATTTGAGATGGAGCAAATAAATCAAGATGAAGTAATTCAAGAGGTTTTGAAGTTGAAATCATATCTTTTAATTTAAATGAACTTTTTCTAAGTTTTTCTAATTGACATGCATCACATAAACTATCTACTTTAAAGTTCATTTTAGGGTGACCTCTTACTAGATCATGTTTTGACAGTCTAGATAAGAGATTGAAATTCAAATGCCCAAATCTCTTATGTCAAATCAAAGGGTCACTTGTATTTGCCAAAAGACATAGGTTATCATTTGAAACTTTCATACTAAGAATATAAATATTCTTTTTCCTAATTCCCTCAAATATTATGGTTGAATTATTATCTTCAATATGACACTTATCTTTTTCAAATTTAATTTTATATCCTTTACCGCAAAGTTGACTTATACTTAGCAGATTATGTTTCAGATTCTTAACTAGCAAAACATAGTAATAATAGGAGTTTCAAAGTTACCGTCTTTGTATTTGTATATTATATCATTCAGCATATCCGGATTACCCGTCATATGTCTAGAGCATCCACTATCGAGCATCCATTTATTCTTTTTGATCTGCACAATTTGTCTATTGTGGATTGATTCCCCAACACCCATAAAGCAAGTTTCCTGCACATCATACAATTTTGGTAGACAACTTGAATTTGAATATTGATTATATGCAGACTCAAGAGACAATGATGATTTGAATACTTCTAAACTAGTATTAACAAGTTTTTTAAACATAGCCATTTTAAAAGCTTTTTCAAAAATCATATTATGAAACTTTGAAAATCTTGCTTTGATACCAAATGTGAGAAATGCAGATTACGGATCTTAAGGCTAGAATTAACACTGGAGAGGGGGTGAATAGTGTTTTAAGGAATTACTAATTCTTTTTGAGTTTATACTAATTTGAACACAAATATATGCAATATCAGACATAGATATGATTACAGAATCAAACACAGATGCAGAAATAAAGTAAAAGCAACAAAGGAAAGAATACACCGGATTTTATACTGGTTCGGAGTTACCCTACATCCATTCCTGCACACAAGTACGGATTTCTTTTCAAAATCAATTTTTACAATTACGCCATCAATTTCAAGGCCACGAGGTATACCACTCTAGATTCACAATTCTCTAGGTAGAGATACTTGATTTTACGGGCAACAAGTTTACCCAATTGATTTCACAGGCTATAGTCACACCTTTTCTCGCTTGATTGATTTCACAGGCTACAATCACACCTTTTCTCGCTTAATTTATTACAAAGAAGCCTATAAATTTAAATAGCACTGAGATCTTGTTGAGATAGTGATAGAGATTCAAAGCAGAGATGATGTAGTTAGATTCAATGGTGATTTCGGCAGAGTAATAATAAAAATGTATGTAAAGAAATATGGAAGAAGAAGAGGAGTGAAATCAGAGAAAATATGTATATAAATTCAATTAAAACTGCCCCTATTTATAGTTGAACAACAGCCATGTCCATTCGTGAAAGGATATGACGAATAGACACTTCCTTTGAAATTCAAATTTTTGAAATCAACTGCCACCCTTTCGACAAGGGTAGATTGGGGTTGTCGACAGGCGTTGTAATTTTTGATAATTTGTTTTTCTTTAAAAATAACTTTCATTTTGTATTAAAACTATTTTTAAACTTTATAAATATACTTAACTATAGTTAAAATACATAAATAGGTATAGAGAATAATATATATATATATATATATATATATATATAATTTAACTATAATTTTATATTTAAATCTAAGTATAAATAATAAAAGTTAAATATATTATTATTAAAATATAGTTTAAAACCAAGGATAATTTGATTTGAAGACAAAAATTAATTTGAGGCTAAAAGTATTTTAAAACCATGATAGATGTTTTTGATTCTTTTTAAAAGGAAGATTTTGAAATCATTTTGAAAACAAGATATAATTTTGTAAAAACATTTGAATAAAAGATAGTGGATACAAAACAATGTTCCACTAGATTTTTCGTAGGTTCCATCCTACTTAGGGTTCCTTCCTACTTAGGGTTTCATCCCTTTAACGGGCTCTAAGTGGATTCCATTTCACGAATAAATTGGATTTTAAGATGCCAGTGCTTTTCTAGGAATTTTAACAAAATTCCTAACTAAATTACTTATTATTGAAATATTGAACTCTTGATAATCTTGATACTCATGAGTCTTCAATCTTGATACCTTCAGTCTTGAATCTCTATACTGTACAGTCTTTATTCTTCGTATCTGCATGGTTAAATCCTGCATATACATATATATCTAAACTATAATGTTAGTATTTATATTTTATAATCTTATTCTAAGGTTGTTGTCATCAAAACCATCTTCTCAGGGACTAACATTGATGACATATACATTCATTGTTAATATTGATAGAAATATTACCGGTTTAATATTTTGTCTTAAACACATTTGCTACATTAAAACAATTATGTTATGATTTTGATCTTATGATATTGAGTACACACTCAAGACACGTTATACTTGTCAAATATTAACATGTTGTTTGTTATAGTCAAAAGAAGGAGATTGTGGAGTATACGTCTTGTTTGATGATAATAATTATGTTTTTTTTTTCTTTCAGAGTGTTTTACGATTTAAAAATCATCAAAGCACAATTTTGTTTCTAATTAAATTGTCATCCACTGCATGTCATATGCGTGATTACACATATTATATTCCAAACACATCTATTTTTATGTGTAAAATAATATATATTTATTATTATTCTCGAAAAGTAAATATTGTCAGATATTGCAGTTAATTTTCTTTTAATAATAATAATAAATATATGTTATATCTGATATGTTTGTCTAGAGTTGTATATTTACAGGCTTTTGTTATAAAATATTGTTTGTGAAGAAGTTTTTTTTAATGCAATAAAAATCTGTATTATATATGAGGAAAGGGAAATAAATAAAGACTAAAGCAAGGAAATGTATACAAAATCAGACGATATATTTTGGAAGAGGCAAGAGAGTTTATTTCCCTTTACATACAAACATTATTTTCTACACAGAGAAACGACTCACAAATCATATCTTTGCTCACGTATCGTCACTCATGTATCTTTCCATTCTTATGCATCTCCACTAGCCTATATAAACTCTCATCACATCAAAAGGAAAAATCATCATATTACAATATCACTTCCATACAACATATCTTCTTATATCTCATCAGTTCAAACAGTCCGATCAATATAGTGAAGCATTTCATCTCATTGCACCAAGAATTTCAGTTTCATCATCAAGCAATCATATGTCGCAAGTGCAATATCGACTACATTAAACATTAATTCTCCTGTAATACATATAGCATCTCCATTTCAAAGCTACACACGCCTACAAACATTATTACAACAACTGGCAGCAAGGATCTCAGGGTAGCATATCTCAACTACTTCATCCTCATCATCTCATACAGCAAACAATGCTTCAGATTTTGAACGACGTTGAGGCAAACGCTAAACTCTTCAACAATCCATAACAGCAAACTTCCAATGCAAGTTCTCAAATCCACGACAGTAACACTTCAGGTAGGAAACGTTTAAGGTTACAGGCATCAAGATAGTCGATTTCATGCTTCGATCGGTTTCGAATCACGGTTGCACTTCGACTTCAGGCGACTATGACTTCACCTCCAACCGAAGATGCTACACTATTCAGAAAAAAAGCACGGCATAGATTTTGGCAACGACGTTGGATCTAGTTTTCGAGCGAAGCATATCTCAGTCCTTGGCAACTCAAGGCACGAAGGATAATAAGCGATTCAAGGGAAAGACGACATGCGGTGACATGATTATGAGGGTAGTAGAACTCAACTACTTCATCCTCACCATCTCATAACAGCATACAAAGCTTCAGATTTTGAACGACGACGAGGCAGCACTGAACTCTTCAACAATCCATCACAGCAAACTTCCAATGCAAGTTATCAAACCCACGGCGGTGAGCAAGGCAAAACACTTCTCAAATACGAGACACAAACTTAGATAGGAAACGTTCAAGGTTCCAAGCATCACGATAGTCAATTTCAGGCTTCTAGCGGTTTCAGACCACGGCTGCACTTCGACTTCAGGCGGCTACGACTTAACCTCCAATCGAAGACACGACGCTGTTCAGATCAATTGCACGGCACAGATTTTGGCAACAACGTTGGATCTAATTTTCGGGCGAAGCATATCTTAGTCCTTGGCGACTCAAGGCACGAGAGATAATAAACGAAGATCTGCAACGTGTAGCACAAGCGATTCAAGGGAAAGACGACGTGAGGCGACATGATTTCGAGGGTGGTAGCGGCGCTTTCTTTCGTTGCTTGAGAATAATTTTTGTTTGCGAAGCTTTCTGGGAGAAACGAATTCGAAGAGGAAATAAAAGGGCGTGAGACTGAGATAGGGAATTATTTTTAAGTTTTTTTTCTTTGTTTTTATATTTCCTCGGAGGTCTGATTACAGATAGAATTAGAATATTTGTTATGCTGTTCATAAGCATTCGAATATTTAACTCTAATAATATCTTTGAAGACAGCAATAAGTGTTAGACCAAAGCTGGGTATATCTTGTGTTACTTATTTTTTGTATATACGTTTCCGCACTCTATTTTATATTTTATCAGCGTCTGTGCAAAATATTTTTAAATACTCTATTCACCCTCCTCTTCGGTATATTACTCGATCGTACAACCTTCGGTGAATACGATAATGCTGCTTTCTTGAATTCCAACCAGCACCTCCTATTTCCTTCTCTTATCGGAGTTATGTTCCCCACGACGTAACTGCTCTGTACCCAACAATGATACAAAGCGCGTCTCGTAAAATTCTAGTTTTAGGGTTGAATAAAATAATGTTAAGTTCGTAATTAACCTAAAAATTTATGGAGGGCACCAGTTTTAATGTACCACCCCCTACCAAATATAGTTTAATTAAAAAAAACTCCTATAGACTCTTTTACAATACTCTATGTTACCATTGGTTATAAAAACTTAAATCATATATATTTAGGAGTTTATCATTTTTTTTCTAATTAGACATACATAAATATATTTTACAGATAAGTTTGTTAAACCTTATTGTTGAAGTTTAGAAGGTGCAAAACATTCATCTCGATCAAACTATATGAACTCGCTCCTATTGGAATTATAAGATCCAAATCACAAAATTATCCTCAAAACCCTAAAACAATATGTTGCAATATAATTTACTCTCAAATTTTTATTCAATCATCAATGATTAACAACTAAATCCAAAAATTCATTAAAAGCATTTTCTTTTTAGAATATGAGTGGGATTTTATCTAAGCAGAGTGCCTATTTTGATGTCGTAGGGTTCGAACTTATAACTTCTAGAAGTTCAATCTAAAATCGCATACTTTTAAGCACTTACGTTGGTGATCCTCAAAAAATCATTAAAAACATAAAACCAAAGAAAATATAAAGAGAGATTAGATCAAAATTAAGAAAAATTCGGTGCAAATTTTCATTCATGTGCAAATATTTGAAATAATAATAAATATTTGGAAAACCACGAAAAAGAAAAACAATATTTTCCAAATGTTTCTAAACTTCTTAAAAAATATTAGCAAAGTGTCAAATGATAAAGATTTCTTTAGAATATTCACAAAAAACCCACCATTGGACAAATATTAGCGGTCTGAACTACAAATATTTGTAGTTTGTTATGCAAATATATATAATAAAAACCATAAATATTTGTAGATGCAAGACAACAATATTTTGCACCCGGTATTTTGCAAATATTTTTAGTTTTTTCTGCAAATATTTGTAAAATAAAACTTTTTTTTAGAAGGAATTGTAAAATAAAACTTATAAACAAACTTACCATTTTGCAAATATCTACAGTTTAAAGTGTAAATACTTGCTATTTTACAAAATTGCAAATTGCAAAAACAACAATATTTTGCAAATTTTAGAATACCAAGCATGTTACAAATATTTGTGGTTTAAACTGTAAATATTTATTGTTTTATAAAACTGCAAATATTTTCGAAAATAGAAATATTTTGCAAATATTTGCAACATGAATGCAGAATTCAACAAGACCAAAATAAAATAAATAAAAAAGAATAAATGAAATTGAATGATTTGGTAAATGTTTCAAATCAAGGTTTGGGTTTGAAGGAATCAAATAATAAATAAGGATAAGGCACAATCAAAAAATTAATATAAGAAAACAATTGCAGAGGGTGGATTTACATTTACAAAGTTTTGTTGGAAGGAGTTTTGCAAGGTCAACTACTTCTTATACTGCTGTCTTGATAAGTTTATCTTCACTAGGAGTGGCAATTAGACAGGTCGGATTAGACCCAAACCCGACCGAGTCTTAGTTCTAGATGGATCGGATTTTATCGAGTCTAAACCATACATTTTGAAACCCAGATCCAAACCAAGGTTTGGGTCGAGTCAGATCAGATTAGATCGGTTCGGGTCCGATCGGATAACGCTTAAAATACACATGTTTTTATGTTTTGGTTAGGCTTTTCAGTTCAGATTAATTCAGGTGGCGTTTGATTGGGTCTAATTTCATCATCTCGTTCCAATCCGAAGCCCATCAAATTTAGATCGGGTTCGATTCTTCTTTTTTCCGTTCAGTTCTGATTTGCAGGTTTTGGTTCCGATTGTCGGCCCTTGTCCTCACTTTATGTGTTGAAAAGTGCTGGTTATGTTTGACTTTCTACTCTATAAATGAAACTTTTGGATTATACCTCCAGCGCCTGATTATGCAAAAACTTTTAATCATTGTAATAAGTTTGATTGAATCATTTTTTGTTAACCACTTCTTTTCAAGGCCGGCCCTAGTCGAACGATCGGCGTTGACCGGGAACCAATACACAAAGAACCGAGAAAAAGGAGTGGGTGGTCTAATGCAATGGCGGAAAAGCAGATAAGAGTGAAAGAACCAACATGGATTAAAGTAATGTGGCGAGTGCCATGAAGAACCGCGATCAGGTCGGAGTGATCGTCTAGGGTTAATTTAAAGGAAGGACGCCATTTCTCAAATTCTAGTACAAAAAGAGCATCATAAATTATGTTTATCAGTTCTGTGTGTACTGGACAAATTTTTAACTAAACCAAAATCTACTCGCTATGACTGTCGGAGCCTAAATTCAAATCGCACTTTACCTAAGGTCTAAATTAAGGTAAGTTGGGCCCCGATTCTTTTGAATAGTATTTTCGTTAACTAATCTGCATACAAGAATACATAAAATATATACATTCAATAAAATTATGTCACTGGGTCTTGTAAAATTTTATGATGCAGATATTGTTGAAATCGTGTGATTCAAACATCTACAGACCAATTTGGAGAAGTCATGAAACCCTAGGTCGACGATGAGGAAGAAGCAATGTCGTTCGGTGATGTGCAACGGCTTCTAGGCGAACTAGGTACTTCATTCGGTGGTGGAGATGCTGGACCAGAAATCTGGTTCAGTGATGATCTTATTCTTAAGCGGTGATGTGTAGAATGCCGGACGAGAAATCTCATCCTGTGACGATCCGGAATTTTGGATATTTGAAATTGGAATATTTAATTGATTTTAAATATTTGGAAGTTAGTTTAACTTGAATTTCAAATATCACTATTTATTTGGCAATTTAATTATTTAATTTAATGACTGAAAATTGGATAAAACGTTGAATCTAGAATTCTAAGCTTGTTAACAATTATTTCTAAGGCTTATAAAATATATATTGATAATACTGACGATAATGGAAGTTTTAAATTTGAATTTGAAAGTGGCTTGTTCAGTTTTAAAAAAAATACCGTTTAAATCGATATTTAAAATAGCCTTCTGAGGCAGTCTCGGAATTCGACGAAACCAGTTCCATTAGATCCGTAATAGTATATATTATCGGATTTCAATTTTCGTAGTATTTGGAGCTGTCGTGTGATCGTACAATAGATAAATGCACTGAAATCTATATCGATAATTTAATATAAAAACTAGGTCCAAAAAACCATCTTCTCCATAAGACCGAATTAAAACTCGAAACATTTTTCATTGTGTTCGGAATAGGGGTTTGACATTATAAACGCCTAGCCGCATGCCTTGATAGGAGATCGAGATTTTTAGCTCGATTTCAATAAGCTTGAAATTAAAATTAAAATTAAAATTTGTAAATGGTAACAAGTCAAAAATTTGTAGCTTGGGATCCAACACGTTGCTTACCTCTTCAAGCACGTGTTCAATAGGGTCTACACGCGTCATTTTTTCTTTTAAAAAAATAGAGACGGTCGAATTTGTTTTAAAAAAAGAAGAAGAAAGAAATGAAAGCGAACAAAGAACAGTTTTCTCCTTAAAAAATTCAATCAAATTCATTCGTTTATCAAAAATAAATAATGGCCGCTTCTTCCTCTTTTCTTTTCAAATCGAGTAAATGGCCGAGGTCGGCTCGATCTCGAAATCATGCAACGGTACCGAAATCAATTTTGATTCAGAGCATGAGTGGCGAAAGGCGACTTGAGAGGGGGAGGGGGTGGAGATTTGCGATGAAGTCGTGAATGAGTTTGGGCTCACGTGTGATGCTACCAGCAAGGAAGGGGGTTGGAGAAGTCGTGGATCTGACAGGGAAGTACGCGATGCTGGAGAGGGAGGAAGTCGTCGAGGCACTGGCGAGTTGGGTAGGCAGGTCGATTTGGTCATTCATGAGTTCAACAGCGGGTCGGGAGGTGGGCGCACGGGGAAGCTCGCGTCGATGGCTGAGCTTGCTAGCAGGGCTTTGGTTCACCTCAGGCAGGGGCTGCTCGTGTAGGCTTTGAGAGCGTGATGGTCGGTCAGCGTCGAGGCAGTTGTTGGTTTCGATCGTGTGAGGTAATTTATTTCTAATTAAAATAAATATGTATAGAAAATATTTACAGTAAGAGTTATAGGTTGCTTTATTTTTGAACTAAATTTAAATGTATATATGTAGGTATAGTGTAGATAAACAGAATTATTTTTACAGTAAGATATTTTTTAATATTTATACAGAAAAGAAATATAATATTTACGGACGGGTGCAATAAAATTTCTGTTTTAGTTTAATAAAATATATAAAGTTTATAGTAGAAAACTTGTTTGGTTTGAGAAAAATTTTAAATGAAGAATATACTGTTTGGGTAATCATGTATAAACAGAAATATATATGTAGATGGAATTTGAGAAGATTAGAAATTTTAGAAGGTTTGAAAGTTTGTATAAAAAAATAGATTTTTAAATCTAGACTATTTTATAAGTGTATATATGTAAATTTCAAAAGCAAAATAAATATACACATTTACATTTTAAATTTACTTGGTAATTTTAAAATAGCGTGTAAGGAGAATAACTCAATCGATTAGTTTTGTAACTTATAATTATTTATTTTTTTATGGAAAAAATTAGTTTAAATGGAATAATTAGTTAATTAATTTTGTTTAATGATAATTGATCATTTGGTTAGTTCGAATACTAATGAATCATATAAAATTGTTTATTCAAGGTCAAATCGGAAAACCAAGGCAAATATTGAAGTGGATTTCAAATAAAAGCAAAGGTGAGTTAATTCTCACTTATTTGGGTACCATTTAATTTTAATAGTTAAATTTAAATGATTGGATGGATCGTTGAATTGACTGGACATGATATTATATATAGTAGTATATATAGTATATATTAGAGTGGTTGATTTCCTACATTATATAGCTGATGAGACCTTATGCGCCGCATAATAGCGGATGAGATGATATATCCCCATATATCGTAATATTCCACCTCGAAGTGGAATTGGTATTTTTATATTGTGCTACTATCTATGGATGTAGGGAAACAGGTTGGAGGGATCCAACTGGATTCCTCAAAATATTTAGATTGTTTTAATATTCTGTGATACGGTTTATTTGATAATCTGTGATAAATTATATTGGTAATTGAAATATTAGATACTATGGTTTAATTGAATATATATGGGCATGCTGAGTTATAAAAAAATATAGATCGAATTTTTAAAGGGAAATATAAAAAGAGAATTTTTAAGTAAATAATTATAGACATTTGGATAAATAAATTGGAAAAGGATAGAGGTTGATTTTCAAATTCTAATAAATAAATTTCCAAGCATGTAAAGTAGATTTTGAATAAATGGAAATAAATGAATTTTTAAACTTAAGTGATATTATTTAAAAAAATAAAAGATTTATTTTTAAATTCAGGATTTAAATAGTTTTAGGAAGAAATAAAAGGACTTTGAAATAAAGTATGAGACCGGTATTTTCAGTTTAAATAAGATTTTAAATCATAATAAAGGAGTGGAATATAGAAACTTATGGATTTTAAAATAAAATTGAGCAAGTAAAGGAATTTATTTTTAAAAAATGGAGTTAGATTTGGAAATTGATTTGGTAACTAATTTAGTGTTGAAATGGTAGTTTAAAAGGAGCATGAGACTGTGGGATTTATAAAATGGGTTTATAAAGTAAAATAAGATAGTAGTGGATATTTTGTAGTATAAATTCATGGAGGGAATTTATAAAAGAATGGGTAATTTGTTTTAAAAATAAATAGTGGTTTATTTTTAAAAGGTGTGAAAGAGAAGTGTATTTACCTGGAAAGCCGAGTACATTTTCAAAACAAATTTTTAAGTATAAGTTAAAAGTTTTAAAGTTGTTTAAAGGAATGTTTTTAAGAAATTATTATTTAAGTTGTTAAAATTTTAAAGGTAAATATTTATTAAATTAGTTATAGTGGTAATTATTTAAAAGATGAATTGGTATTATGTTTTAAAAAGAAAATTATTAATATTTATATTTTATAAAGTAGTTTTATTTTAAAGATATTTTGGTTAAAAGTTTTATTTAAAAACCTGTACAAAATTTTGTAACTCTTATTTTAAAATTTAGTTTGGCTTAGCTTTTATTTTAAAATTTTGTTTTATATTTTATAGAGTTGTTTTATTTTAAATATTTTTAAAGTATATATATTTGAATAAAGTGTTTAAGTAGTTTTAGTTTAGAGGTTTTAAAGTATATTTTAGAATAAAGTGATTTAAATTATTTTTAAAATCTAAGTATTTGGACTGGTGACTTTCAGTGGAAATAAACAATATTTGGAAATTTTATCCCGTGAGAGAAAGGTGGGTTGAATTGTTTTTAAAGGGTTGAAGTATGGAAAATAGCTTGTGAATTTATTTTGAAAATAAATAATTTGAAAAATTATTTAAAGTCCGATGGTTGTTTGTGAATGCTGTTCGATAGTTAAATAACCGATTATCAATATTGGCCAATGCGCTGATCGTTTTGAAGAGACCGGGATCGGAATTTATTTTCGAAAACCACTTCGATCTGGTTTGAACATTTTCATGACAAGAGCCTAGAATTAAAGATGGGGCAGTGAAGTGCAAGGGCTAATCGCTACTAATCTTGAGGGTGATTCCAAAATGGACGTAGTAGGAGTAGTGCCTTCGGTTCCATTCGAACTCAGAACGGACTTGTATGAACGAATGCTTTTAGAATATCGTCAGAAGGACGATGAGCATTCTAAGTGAATGTGTGCTAAAAAGGTAACACATATTCTCGAGCCTCATCAACCGGGAATGGCTAAAACAGGGGAGGTGAACATAAGGCTAAGTGGCTAGCAACCAATTAGGGTACGGTCATCTCTGTCTAGATGTCCCTTTATTTCGGCTGTGTAGGCGGTTGCTAATCCCAACCACGCGGTGAACTTATTCGGACTATCCAGTAAGGGTTAGTTCCGGTCTTGTGATGCAGGGGATCAGGGTAGATCCTTGGTACGGTGATCTTGAGCACGTACTATAACGGCGGTACCCCAGTAGCCCTGCCATTGATGGAAATCCATTCTTCCTACGTACCTTTACGGTTTTGTTTGTATATCTATTAGCTAGAATTTAATAATGTAACAATTTTGGCTATTTGAATAAGTATTTGTATACAGACACTACAATAATATCAGAGGGTTTTATAAGAAATGTTTTGGTTATCGTAAGGTAAAAACCCAGCATGTTTATTTGTAGCATAGTCTTACGAGATACCTTTGATTTCAAATAGTTTTGAAAACTTTAATAATCCAATTGAGTGTGTTTTCTCACGCTAGTTTTCCAGACCGACTCGGGTATTATTTTACTATAATGCTTGGGTCAAACCGAGTATTATAGAGTACAGATTCTAGATGGACTACTGTGGAGCTCAGGAGACGAATTGGATGACGAGGCGTATTTCCATGGATTCATATTTCCACTGTGCAGTGTAAGTTGTATATTCAGCTTTGGAAGGATGAGATATTATAACCATCCTGAATTGTGATGTGATTGTATTGTACGTTGATGATATAATATATAAAACAAATATAATTTTTTTGTTCTAAAAGATTAGTCGTTTATCTATTATAAATTGTTCTGTTGCGGTTATGAGATTTTGATATTGTTTCTAATTCTTCTTCTACCTCATTCTTCTTTAACCCTAATGGTTCGGTTTTTGGCATTCGATTATTCGGCATTTGATACAGTGGACATATTAATGTCAATTTTCGGCTCGTCGAAAAGTCGGGTCGTTACACGTCCGGTAATGATTGGCTCGGTAGCTGACGAGAAGAAGAGATGGTTACTTGATGAAATAGCAATCTCGTTCGGCAGTCATAGTGATACTGAACCAAATATTTGGTTCGATGGAGGAGTGGATTTCGTTCGGTGCTGACAGTGTTTTTTAGTAAGGGAAGTATGGATGTCGATCAAGATTTTTGGTTCGGTAGTACCGAAACAAAGTGTTGCCGCTCCATATTTTTGTTTCGGGTATGATATGCCGATCCAAATCCAATGTGCTGATGTCAAATCAGATTCTTGTCGAACCAAATTAATGTGTTCCTTGCCGATCCAGATGCCATGTACTGATGCCGAACCAATCTTTAGCGAACCAGATGATTGTCGAACCAATCTTTGTCGAACCATATCTCAGAGTTGATATGTTACAGCTATCCTGCTCACTTTCTTATCTATAAATAACGGAGCTTCTACACTTTAATGGTCAACAATTTAGAGAGAAAAAACTCTATTAAATTTTGTGTTCTGTTTGTAACTCTTTAATTGAGTGATAGATTAGGGAGAATCTCCATATATTTTTTAACTCTCTAATCTTGAGTGGCTTGTAATCTCTTGTACTTGCTGAATAAAAGAAGTTGTTGGTCCTCCATGGACGTAGGATATTAATATCTGAACCACGTTAAATCTTCTGTGTCTCTTATTTCTGCTATTGTGTCTATGAGATTGCATAATTGATTTTTAAGTTGCACTGATATCTAAATAGACAATATTAGATCCTGATCGAATAATTCGCTTCTGCTCAAATTAAAATAAATTTCACTATAGTTTGGTGTCATAGCTAGTGTTATTGTTCCTGTTTGGATATTAATGGAAACTTCTAGTAAGTCTATTGGTAGATCTGGTGTCAATTATGGAGTAACACGTTTTCACGAAAAGAGAGATTTTGGTACTTGGAAGATGAAGATGGAGGCTGTATTAAAGAAGAAGAAGACTTATAAGGTTGTTTCTGCACCTGAGAAATTGAAAGATATTGATGCAGCTAATTTGAAAGAGACGGGAGATGAAGCTCTCACAATAATTCAATTGAGTCTTTCAGATGAAGTTCTTAAAGAATGATCTCAGAAGAAGACGGCAAAAGAACTACGCGATGCATTATCGAATGCATATCAAGAGAAGTCTTCCATTAATCAGATTATTCTTCAGCAACAACTCTATTCGTTCAAGATGTATCCTGGAGCCGATCTCATGGAGCATGTAGATGCTTTAACCACTTTGATTATGAACCTAAAGCAGCAGAAGTTAATATTACCGATGAGGCTCAAGATGTGATCCTCTTATGTTCCTTTTCTAAGGAGTATATTACTTTTGTTAATTCCATGATTTATAGCCACAGTAAAATTTTCCTGCCTGATGTAAAGGCTGGTCTTCATAATGAATTTTTAAGAGGTAGATTGGCAAGCACTAGCTTGGATAGTGATATCGAAGGCTTATACGTTCAGAGAGGTAGAACTATTGCAGGTTGAAGAAAGTTGGAGGATGGAATTATTCGCGATCTCAGTCTAGGGGGCCTAAGAAGTCGACTTGTCATTATTGTAAGAAGCCAGGGCACTTCAAGCACCATGTCCCAAGCATGAATATAAGAAAAGGTCCAAAGCAAGCCTCAGCTTCAACAATAGAGAAATTAGATACATAGAGTGACATCGATGTGTTTACAGCTTTTGGCCTTTCTGGGAAGAGCAACTTATGGCTGATTGATTCTGTCGCATCTTATCATATGACACCTGATAGGAACTGATTTTCCACTTACCGTGAAATTGATAGAGGAGAATTTCAACGGGTAATGATGCTTCTTGCCATATGGTTGGTATTGGTAGTGTGATGATTAGGATGATTGATGGTGTTATTCTTCTAAAACCTGATGTTAGACATGTACCTAATTTGAGGGCGAACTTGATTTCTATTGGGGTATTGAGTAGACTTGATTTGAAGATTGTAGTGGAAGGAGAGAAACTAAAGATATCGAAGGGTTTCATGATTGTTATGAAAGGTGTGAGGGCAGGAAATCTTTATCTATTAAAGGGCACTACTGTAGTTGGTGAATTAGCTTCTGTTACATCTGTTGATTCAGATTCTTCCAGATTACGGCACTTATAGATGGGTCACATCGGTGAGCGCAGCATGGATAAGTTGAGAAAACGAGGATTGATTAATGGAGTTCATCATTAAAAAATTGGTTTTTGTGAAGAATGTGTTTTTGGAAAGAAGACGAAGATTTATTTTGGTTTAGGAGAGCATAACGCAAAAGCTGTCCTGGAGTATGTTCATATAGGTATTTAGGGTCCCTCCCCTTGTTAGTCTTTAGGTGAAGCCAGGTATTTCGTTTCATTTATAGATGATTTCTCTCGTAAAGTATGGGTATACTTTCTTCAATCAAGAATGAAACCTTTGTCAGGTTTTGAAAGTGGAAATCTACGGTTGAAAAGCAGTCAGGAAAGAAATTGAAAGTTCTCCGTTTAGATAATGACGGTGAATTTGTATCAAAGAAATTTATCGACTATTGTGAGTCTGAATGCATTAAGAGAAATAACACCACACCAGGCGACCTCCAGTCTAATGGAGTTGTAGAAAGGATGAACGGGTCATTATTGGAGAGAACGAGATGCCTCAGACTGACTGCTAAATTGAAGAAGGGATTTTAGACTGAAACTTTATCTATGACGGCTTTCCTCATCAACCGCACATCTTCTACTACCGTAGATATGAAGATCCCTAAAGAAGTATGGAAAGAAGAGCTTGTTAGCTATTTATTTCTCAGAGTGTTTGGTTTCCCAGCTTATGTGCATGAGAGTAAAGGGAAGCTGGAATCTAGAGCTTGCATGTGTATCTTTCTAGGTTATAGGAGAGGAGTAAAGGGATATTGGCTGTGATGTCCCATTAGCAAGAAGATCGTTATGAGCAGGTATGTGATTTTTGATGAGAAGGCTATGTTGAAGGTGGAGCCTTCCTCAGAGAATGACAATGAGGGGACATGTGAAGAATACCTGACACAAAGCAAGTCATCTGTTGATTCTTTCCTTAGACATTCAGATGGTGTTTCTGATGACACCGTGGGTGATGAGGATAATACCGATATTGGTACAGAGGATTGGACTCAAGGTGGAGCTCATTCAGAACCTAGGCCTGTTAGACAAAGAAGAGAGCCAAAGTGAGTTGATAAGTTTGTTGGATTGAGCATCGAAGACATTAACTTCGATGATATGGCAACATTTGCTTTGAATGTTATCCATGATGAGCCATGTGATTATAGAGAAGCTATGGCATCAGTTAACAGTTTCAGTTAGTTAGTTTCTATGGAGGAGGAGATTGAATCATTGCAGAAAAATCGTACTTGGGATTTGGTGCCTCTTCCCACCAACAAGAGAGCTATTGAGTGCAAGTTGATCTATAGAGTGAAAGACGGTGAAAATGGTGATCTCAGATACAAGGCAAGATTAGTCTCAAAGGGGTATGTTCAGAAGTAGGTAGTAGAGTATCATGATATCTTTTCTCTAGTGGTTAGGCATACTTTTATTCATATTCTCTTGGCATTAGTTGCTCATTATGATACGGAATTAAAGCAATTAGATGTTAAAATTGCATTCTTGCATGGTAATCTGGATGAGGAGATTTTTTTTAAAGCAACCGGAAGGGTTCGTTGATAGTAGCGGACCGGATTATATTTGCAGACTCAACAAATCTCTATATGGACTAAAGTAGTCTCCTAGACTATGGTATAAGAGATTTGACAAGTTTATTCTTTCACAAGGATACTCCAGAAGTTTCAAAGACCAGTGTGTTTATTTCAAAAGATGTGATGGTGATATGATTTATTTATTGTTATATGTTGATGACATGTTGAGTACATCTTGAAGTATGGTCAGAGTTAAGGAGTTGAAAGCGGAGCTCAATAGAGAGTTTGACATGATGGATTTAGAAAAGACGCAAAGAATATTAGGTATGGAGATAAGTAGGAATAGAAAGCAGAGAGAGTTAAAGCTCACTTAGGCGCAGTACATCGAGAAGGTCCTCGCTCAATTTTGTATGGAGAAAGCCAGACCAGTTGGCACTCCATTAGGCTCTCATTTTAAGTTGTCAAAAGAAATATCTCCCTCATCGAAAGAAGACAAAAGATATATGGATGATATACCTTATTCTAGTGTTGTTGGTAGTCTTATGTATGCAATGATGTGCAAAAGACCAGATTTGGCACATGCAGTGGGTGTTGTGAATCGATACGTGTTTAACCCAGGCAAAGAGCATTGACAAGCAGTAGAGTGGATTCTTAGATATCTTTGAGGCACTTTTTTGGTGGGCTTGTTATATGGTGGAGTGGATGAGGATGCTTTAATTCTGATTATGATGCGGATAGAGATGCTAGAAAGTCAGCGTCGGGGTATGTTTTTACACTTGGCATATTTTCAGATAGTCAGAGTGCGATTCATCATGTAGAGAATCAAGCTTATAATTCACAGACGAAGCATATTGATGTTAGATGTTTTTTCTTATGCTTGAGGAAGAACGAAGCGAGATTAAATTGTTGAAGGAAAGTACTTTGGATAATCCTTCAGATATGATGACAAAGTTACTTCCCAAAGACAGGCTTGAGCGTTGCTCAAACTTGATCAGTTTGATTCATGTTTCTTGAGCGTCATGGGGGCACTAGATCCAACAACTTCTATGTTGATTGTTTGATGATGAAACATGCATATTTGAATCGAGGTAGAGTGTTGAAATTGTGCAATTCAAACATGTACATACCAAATTAGAGAAGTCATGAAACCCTAGGTCGACGAGAAGGAAGAAGTAATGTCGTCCGGTGATGTGCTAGGGATTCTAGGAAAATCAGGAATTTTGTTTGGTGGTGGAGATGTTGGACCAGAAATCTGGTCCGATGATGATCCTATTTTGAAGCGGTGATGTGTAGAATGCCAGACGAGAAATCTCATCCGGTAATGGTTAGCTCAGTAGCTGATGAGGAGAAGAGATTGCTGTTTGATGAAGTAGATATCTCGTCCGGTAGTCATAGTGATACTAAACCAAATATTTGGTTCGGTGGAGGAGTGGATTTCGTTCGGTGATAATAGTATTTTTTAGCAGAGGGAAGTATGGATGCTGGTCTAGATTTGTGGTTCGGTAGAAATACCGAACAAAAGTGTTGCCGCCCTAGGTTTTTTGGTTCGGGTATGCTATGCCGGTCCAAATTCAATGTGCTGATGCCAGATCAAATTCTTGTCGAACCAAATTAATGTGTGCTTTGCCGATCTAGATGCCAAATACTGATGCCAAACCAATCTTTGCTGAACCAGATGATTAATCTTTGTCGAACCAGATCTCAGAGCTGTTATGTTGCAGCTGCCATGCTCACTTTCTCATTCTATAGATACAAGAGCTTCTACACTTTAATGGTGAACAATTTAGAGAGCAAAATCTCTACCAATTTTTGTGCTCTGTATTGTAACTCTTCAATTGAGTGATAGATTAGGAAGAGTCTCCACATATGTTTTAACTGTCTAATCTTGAGTGGCTTGCAATCTCTTGTACTTGCTAAATAAAAGAAGTTGTTGGATCTTCGTGAATGTAGGATATTCATATCCTAAACACGTTTAATCTTCTGCGTCTCTTATTTCTGCTATTGTGTATACGATATTGCATAATTGATTTTTAAGTTACATTGATTTTAAATAAACAATACTAGATTTTGATCAAATAATTTGCTTCCGCTCAAATTAAAATATATTTCACTATAGATATAAAGTTCGATATGAACATCAATAAACAAAAAGTAACTGAAAACGAAAAGTTCAAAGCCAAGAAAAAATTAATCCCTAAATTAAGCATCGTGTGTAGATTTTACAAATTACTATATTTTAATTATCTAACAATCAGGGTGGAAAATGATTGAAAATCTTCAAGTTTGGAGCGGGGAAGTGCTGATAAATACATCTATTAAATAATAGTAAAGTAGAAGAATTTGAAGCTCTCTCGTTATTTCTAGGAATAATCTCTATTCTCCTTAATTCTCTTGAAATTTGGATATTTTATTTAAGAAAAGATCTATAGGTCCCTATGTTTTGATGTTGTTATAAAAAAGTCCCTACTGAAATGAATATGTAAATTTGGTCCCTATTTTTGAAAAATAGAAAACGCATGGTGCCTTGCACTCTTCTGACAGAAAACATAGGGCAACTTGCACTTTTCTGATTTTGAATCTTTTTTTATTTTGAAATATTTAAAACTTTTGAGATTTTTGAAAAGCACGCAAGTTAGCTTACGCTTTCTAATTTTGAATTTTTTTCGAAATTTTGATATTTTTGAAAAGTGCAAGTTAACTTGCGCTTTCTATCAGATCGTGTTTTCTGATTTTGATTTTTTTTTTGAAAATTTTGAAAAGCGCAAGTTAGCTTATGCTTTTTATTAGGAAAGCACAAGCTGATTTGCGCTTTCACATTTAGAAAAAACATGGACCTAATTTACATCCTTATTGCTACAGGGACTTTTCTTGTAACAACATCAAAAATAAGAAACTCTGTGCAAAGCCTCTATTTTATTTTCAGAATCATACGATCTATCACTTTACAATTATTTTACTAAACTTCTCACTTTATTATACGTTCAAATACCTAATTTTTTAAAAATATGTATGAACAAGTCTTTCACGGTTCCATATAAATCTTTTTACATTAAAGCCCACACATTTAAATTAATTATATAATCCAAAATTTAAACTAATTGTCAAACTTATTCAACTAATATTTATTAATAAATGAAAATAATTGACACATCTCTAAAATAAAACTTAATACACAAAACATTCTCAAAAAAAGACATAAATTACATCCATATTTTCAAATAATGCAATTTTCTTTCCTAAAATATGCCTAAGCTCATTCGTTAAATGTTCTTCATATGTGGATGCTATTCTCACATCCATAATTAAAATTTATATCCCACTAATTATCAATCTTTAAAACGCAGTATTTTTTTGTAAAAATGACGGATTAACAAACTGTTTTCACCATTAAATCACAAATTTTATTATCTTTCTAATGAATGACATCATGTATATTTAAAAACAATGTCAGACCAAGTTATTCGTGGATCTTTCAAATTTTCTGCAATTATATGGGATGATTGCAGACGATTCAATAAATATGTACAATAATTGAAGAAAAGTCTACAAGTATTTGGTATAGTTGCACTTTTCTACAATTACTTGAAATAATTGCAGACTTTTCTACAATTATTCGATATAATTGCATAAAAGTGTGAAATAATGTGCAGAAAAGTCTGCAATTATTCTATTTAACTGCATAAAGGTCTGCAATTATATGAAATAATAGTAAAAAAGTTTTATGCAATTATTCCATATAATTGCATAAAAGTCTACAATTATATGGAATAATTGCTGATATTTGAAGAAAAATGGATCATTATTTCGTATTATTGCAGAAAATGGCAAGTATGTGGAATAATTGTAGAAAAGTCTGCAATTATATGGAATAATAGCAGAGAAGTCTGGAATTATTCCATATAATTGCATAAAAGTTTGCAATTATATGGAATAATTACTGACATTTGAAGAGAAATTGATGTTTTTCAAAAATTGCAGAACTCTTAGCAAATATATGGAATAATTGCAGCCTTACTGCAAATATGATTTTTTTAGTATCAACAACGGATCTCATTTTAAAGATTGTAAAATTTATGATTTTTTGGTGAAAACGGTATGCAGATCCGATGTTTCTAAAGAAAGTTATGCGCGATTGAAATACCGAAAACTTAAAGGGTATTTAGGTTTTTTGGTGCAAGCGGATTTGAAGATGGGGACTGGAAACCTAAGTTTATTTTAGGGAGGATGTTTTCTCTATTTTTAAACTTAAAAGGGGTGTGAGCCAAACAATCCTTATTAATAAACCTAAAAGATGAAAGTTTCAACATGCATACTATGTGCACATCAACAAATTGGTTATAAAAATCATTTAAATGCAAGTATATATAAATCTCATAACATAAATTATACACGTTAATCAAAAAAATAAATTTATTTTATAATTTTTTAATAAATGAATTTATCATACATTGCATCGTAAAATTCTATTAACTTCAAATACCTAATCTTTTTACAATTACATTGAAACTCTTCTTAGTTATCTTCTAATATTTTACATTTAAGTTTATATATTTAACTAATCGTGTAATCATAAATTTGAACTATTTAAATAAACATGATTAACTAATATTCATTAATCCATGTAATTAGTCATAAAAATATGAGAATTTTAATATATACAATATTCATATATATCGGAAAAGGTGATAAAATTATTTCTTCTTTACTCACATATATAAAGATATTTAAATCACGTAATATAAAATGTATACATAAATTATTAATGAAAACTCTTTTATTTTTCAATTCATTTATGTCAAAAAATTATTGTCCAGTCATAACATAATTTCATTTTGAACAAGCTATAACAAGAACAACTACAAAGCCATTATCCCCAAACCAGTTGGGGTCGGTTAGAGATGAAGCCAAAACTAAATGACAAAGCTAATTTAAAGGTTATAATAATAACAATAACAATAATAAAATAAAGTCAAAGAGGTAAATTAATAATAATAGTAACTAAATAAAGTAGAAATAAAGATAAAAATACATATATATATATATATATATATATATGTATGTATGTATAAAAAAAATAAACAAATAAACGATGATAATAGTATAAATAGTAATAATGGTGCTGATAGTAATATTGGTCAAAGACCAAACGCTACGTCTTAGGCTTCTTTTCCCTAGTCCTATAATCTAAAACTTATAAAACTCATAGCTCATAGTTCTGGTACATGGATCGCTAACTTCCATGCGCTTCTATCCGTTACCAGCTCTTCGGATATATTATAACCATTCAAGTCCCTTTTTACTACTTCCTCTCATGTCAACCTTGGTCGACCTCTGCCTCTCTTTGAGCATACAACGCAACCTATAATTCCAATGCGAACAGGTGCCTCGAGCGACCTTCGCTGGAGATGTCCAAACTATCTTAAGCGATGTTGAATTAGCTTCTCCTCAATTGGTGCTACTCCAAGTTTTTCACATATATCACCATTTCTAATTCGGTCTCTACTTGTATGACCGCGACTCCATCGTAGTATATGCATCTCTGCTACGCTTATCTTCTGAACGTGTTTGTGAAGCCCCACTCCTAGACCCACATTAGCAAAGAGTATTAATAGATAAGATCGTCTGCTTATACGGAGAATAGAGCTGGATAGGAGCAACCATCTATAGTCTTGCTTTAACTATCAATTGAATACATCGACAATTGTCATACCAAGCAGATCGACATATCCAATGAATACTTAAAGCAAAACCATAGGTGGCTGGAGGATCTATAAGAACAGAATATAACAACTCAAATGTAATCTACATCACAGAACAGTAGATCATCATATACACATACGGATACATAACAGAGTATACAAACTGATACATGTCAAGTGGTATAGCAAACCACAATATACAGGCGAATCCAAAAGAATACATATCAGAGTTACAACTTAAAAGGACTACACAAAACTATAACAAAAAGGAGCAAGCTGAATAGCCTATGCGGAAGCAAAATAGGCTAAGTCCAAAAGTACCTAACCTAAAACATCTCGGTCGGACCCGAGTATAAAATACACGGGTCACTCTAGCTAAACAAATCAGTTAGATAAACTGAACAGCAATGAACCTGCAAGGCCATAAAGTATAACAAATATCTCTAAAAGAGATAACACAATCATCTAACAAAAGATGAATCATAACAAGACAAGCCTCATATCATTGGAAACACAATAAACAAAGGATATGAATATCCCAAAACAAGCCAAAAAGGCAAATAACAAACACCAATGAAGGTAACACAAGTTCCACAAAGTAACCGCTATACAACGTGTGGCTCAAAAAGACCAACATCGAAGGGCGATACCTAGGGAATATACATATCAATGAAACAACAGAAAATTTCACGTGCTCAGTACTGTATAAACAAGGATCCATGAGCCCGAAGACTCCAAACCCAATATCACTCGAGCGGTGATGAATGACCAACTGCAAAAGCGATACAATAGGGCAACAAACCCGAAGGCACAAACCCGAAGGCAACATACCCGAAGGCAACATACCCGAAGGCAACAAACCTGGAGGAGACAGTCCGAAGACACTATCCCAAAGGCAATAAACCGTAGTGGTGAAGGTCCGGAGGCCCAGTATTGGACACCACTAACTGGCAGAATGTGTCACAACTCTCGAAAAGGAACCCGAAAGTGGTAACGTGAGTGCCATAACCACCCGTTCGCACTAAACGGTTTACTATCCGTTAGTTAATTTCACACTCAAAGCAGTACAAAGTTTACCTCATCTCATCGGTAAACCAGACCCAAAGGTCAAAACGATCAATCGAATAGGTCGGGGATTAATCGGAAAGATAAATGCGCGGATTCATGGTCTGTGTTTTACCTAACCATTTAATCTCCTTTCCGCTTCGCTCGAAGTGCTGAAGGGTGTATATTTTACTTAGAAAATAATTGGAGAAGGCGGATTTTTAATCGTTTGAAAACCCTTTAGAAATAGCCTTTGAAATTCTCCTATTATGGAGTAATTAATTTAATGTTTAAATTAATACTAAATAATAGTTGCAAAAGCTAATTTGATGGAAAATCACTTTAAATGATTTATAAAATCTGTGCACGAGATCCAAAAAAGAAGTCATCAAGGTCAAAGATGAATGATAACAACAATCGGAACAACCAAAGCCGATAAAAATTGGAATTTCAATCCCAAAAGCAAATTGGGCAAAAGACTGCAGATTCAGACGTCTAAAGTATATGGTTCAGACGTCTGAATCTGGAAAATTAAAAGTTTTCTTGAATCCCATTCAGACGTCTGAACCATACCTTCCAAACGTTTGAAATTGGCATTTTAAGCCTATTTCCTTTCTGGTTGCAATCGAACCAATTCAGGCGTTTGGAACCCACGATTCAGACGTCTGAATACTGGGGAAAGAAAATTCCCAATATAATGTTCAGACGTCTGAAAACGACGATTCAAACGTCTGAATCCTGTTGTTCAGGCATTTCCTGAACCTAGGCCATTGATGGCCAAAACAAATCGAAAGCGATCGGATGAGCGATGATTACGGAGCTTACGTCTAACAACTACCCAACCTTAATGACTTACCGATACACTCCGAACAACACAAACATCAACCATATAAGGATTTAATAAATTTGGCTTCAAAAATCATAAATTGGCAATTTCACCGAATCAATCCAAATCGAAAGCAAACGATCATGCAAATATGTTAGGAATTCATTCCTAACAATCCAACATAGTTGTAAACATAGATGCCAGATAAAAATCTCACCTTTTAAGTCCAAAACAAGGATGAGAAGCTCAATGCAAAGAAAAGACCAACCACTCTCCACTTCAATTCTACAAGCTTCAATCTAAGATCAAAACAAGTATTTCCTAAGTTAGGTTTAGGAAACTTTCTGAAATCAAAGAGGAGAGAGACGGAGAAGATAAAGAGAGGGCTTACCAATAGCTTCTCTTGGATTATGGAGCAAGAATTTGAGTTTGCAAGAGGAAATTAGGTCTTGGAGTTTCTAATTCTTCTTTCTTTCCCCCATTTTCATTTGAGCTAGAGTTTACGAAATGAAAATGAGTGAATGGGGAGGAGAGGGGACTGAGTTAGGTATTAAGCTAAGTTAATGGGCTGAACCCAAACCCAAAACCCCAAATAGAAAAAGTAGCAAAATTCTACTTACTCCAAACGTATCAAAGCTTACACTCAAAAAGATCGCAAACGCCATTTCGAACTCAATGGAAGTAGTTTCGAGTCCCAATTTGACAGTTTTCAAAAAGCAACATTTCGGACCTAAATCCGACTAACGACGCTATATTTAAATAAAACATTTACATATATAATCATTAAAAATGCGGGTTGTTACAGTGTTGGTTTTTAGTATGCCAACATGTTGCACCATGCAACATCGCAGGCCTGATTTCCGTTCTATAGAACTTTCCTTTAAGCTTCTGTGGTACTTTCCTATCATAGAGAATGCCAAACGTTTGTCGCTATTTCACCCATCCCTCTCGAATTCTAAAACTAACATCTTCATCAATCTCACCATTACACTGCACCATTGATCCTAAATATTGAATGGATTCCTTCTTAGGAACTATTTGTCCGGCCAGAGTGACGTCTCCATCCTCTAACCTGACACCGCTAAACTCGCATTTCATATACTCTGTTTTAGTTCTGATAAGCCTAAATCCCTTTAATTCTAAAGTCTGTCTCAACGGCTTAAGTTGTCTATCAACCCCAATCATACTTCTATCAATTAGCACAACATCATCAGAAAATAACATACATCAATGAATCTCTTGTATAACCATCGTAACCTCATCCACCACTAGGGAAAAAATGTAGGGGCTTAAAGCTGACCCTTAATGTAATCATATGTTAATGGAAAAGTCACTGGTTACACCATCGCATGCTCGACACCAGTCACCAACATTATCCTTAATATGTGTAATGTACTTTGTTGGAACTCACTTCTTTTCCAGAGCCCACCACATCACCTTTCGTGGAATTTTGTCATAAGCATTCTCCAAGTCGATAAATACCATGTATAGATCCATTTTTTGCTCCTTAAACCTCTCCATAGGTCATATTATCGAGAAAATCGCCTCTGTGGTCGACCTCCCAAGAATGAAGCCAAATTGGGTTTTTAAATGTTTGTCATTCTTCTTAATCGATGTTCAATGACTCCCTTCCAAAGCTTCGTCGTATGACTTATCAGCTTAATTCCGCTGTAGTTTGTGAAACTTTGTATATCTCTTTTATTCTTAAAAAAAACTAATATGCTTCTCCTCCACTCATCTGGCATCTTGTTTGATTTGAAAATATTATCGAACAACCTAGTTAGCCACGCTATCTCTGCATCTCCAAGGCATCTCCACACCTCAATGGGGATGCCATCAGGCCTCAATGCCTTGCCTGTTTTCATCCATTTTAGCGCCTCCATTACCTTGAATTCTTAAATTCTCCGAACAAAATGCCTACTGGTGTCATCAAAAGAGTCATCTATCTCGATCATAGTGTTATCGCTTTCTTCATTAAATAGCTTGTCGAAGTAATCTCTCCATCTATTTTTTATCTCATCGTCCTTCACCAAAAGTCTATTATTGTCATCTTTGATGCATTTAACATAGTTTAAGTCATTTGTCTTCCTCTCAAGAAGCTTAGCTAGCCTATAGACTTCCTTTTCACCTCCTTCGTACTTAGCTTATGATACAAGTCTTTATATGCCCGACCTCTTGCTTCACTCACCGCTCACTTTGCGTTCTTCTTTACCACTTTGTATATTTGCATGTTGTCCTCGCTCCTGTGATGATGCAAACACTTATAGCATTCCTTCTACTCAGCCTTTTGCACATCACTGTTCCACCACCACGAATCTTTAGGTTCGCGTTTATTTCTTTTCGTCACCACAAACACCTCAGTAGCCACTTTTCTGAATGCGCATTATGTGACAACCTAGAATTTTTGAATGTTTGAAATTAGAATATTTAATTGATTTTAAATATTTTAAATTTTAATTTTTAACTTGAATCCAAATATCATTATTTATTTGATGATTAAATTATTAAATTAAATAAGTTGAAGTTGGGTAAAATGTTGAATATGGGATTCTAAGCCTGTTAAAAACATAATTTGAAGGCTTATAAATTTATATTGATAACGCTGAAGATAATTGAAGTTTTAAAATTGAATTTAACAGTGATTTGTACGGTTTTGTAATTTTATCGTTTAAATTGAATTTAAAATAACCTTCCGATGCTCAGTCTCGTAATTCGACGAAACCAGTTCCATTTGGATCCGTAATATAAAATTATTATCTGATTTCAAATTTCGTGTTGATCAGAGTTGTTGTGTGCTTATACATTAAGTAAACGCGTTGAAAATTTAATCGAGATTTTTATATAAAAAAAATTTAAATCAGTAGCCACCCTAGCATCTGATTTTCGTCGACCTAGTTGTCTCTCCTTTTCGTTTCAAGCACACCCTTGTCTTCCCTCAGAAGCCAAGATCAAAACAAATATCTGAAGACGATTTTATCTACCGAAATTCCTTTTTCCCTATTTCAAATCTCGTCCTCCTCAATCCATAAACGAAGTCACTTTCCCCTTTAATTATTTAAGCCAAACCCTTCTTACTATAATCGTGCACCCCTCTTCTATTTCAGTAAGAGCATCAAAAGAAAAAAAGGTAATGAAATCAAAATCGAGATCTTCCTAAAACCACGAATTCGTATTCGTGTAAACTTGCTTCCTTCTTCAATCGAATTTCCCACAACCAAAAATGGGAGTCGTTCGCGCGACTCCAACCTAGTTGCCCCAAGGTTGGCAGTTCATGGTCGAGGCTCGGCTTCAATCGAGGGGATTGCAGTGTGGATCGTTTATTGGGGCAAGAGGAGGGGCGACGACGTCGACTTCGAAGGCATGGCCGAAGGGGACTCGAGTGCAGTGGGGTTTGAGCTAGGGTTTTGAAGGTCGATCGAAGTCGCGAAGCGACCTAAGTTTTCGAGGAGAAGCGCGCACGTGAGAGAGGAGAGCCAGTAGATCACGCGAGCACTTGATGTCGTGGTAGTCCGAAATTAGGGCTTCAATTCGTTATGTCGGTGAGGTATTTCTTCATTTAATTATTCGTTAAATTGTATAAAAATGTATATACAGATACAAGGAATTTAAAAAAAAATAAAAAATAAATAATAAAATAAATAATGAAAATTAATTGATTTATTATCCTCGATTTAGAGATTTATATTTGTAAATGCATGTTTATACAGTGAAGTAAATTACTGCCGATATTTATTGAAACAGAAAATTAATTTATAAGGTTTGGAAATAAAGTAAATAGGAATTTTAAAAATAAAATAAAATAGTTTTAAAGGCAAATTAATAGTTTAAATAAAATCATTAGTCAATCAAAGTTATCAAATGGAAATTAATTATTAGAATTGTACAAATATTAATAAAATCATCTAATATTTATTCAAGGTCTAAAATCGAGAAACATGCTGGAATGAAAGTGAATGGGAATGGACTGCAAATTAAAGTAAAAGGTGAGTTAATCTCACTCAGTTAAATTTAAATTTAAATTTAAATGATTAAATTTAAATAATTGTTTGAATGGTTGAATTGATTGATGGGCTATAGTATGATATATTTTGGGATTGGTATTTTATGTTGTGCTAACTGTATGGATGCAGGGAAAATAGGTTGGAGGGATCCAACTGGATCCCTCAACATTTATTTAAATTAATTAATATTCTCGATTGTGATCACTTGATATTCTATGATGAATCATATTGGAATATTGAATGATATGGGATGATGGAATATATTTTGGGTATAAAGAGCTACTAAAATATATAAATTGGATTTTTGGAAGAAAATAAAGAAGTAAATTTGTATGCGAAATGATTATAGAAAAAATGGAAAAAAAATTAAGAATGAATTAAAAAGAAATGGAAGTGATATCACAATACTAATAAATAATTTCGTGTATGAAAAGATTTTGAAAAAAATCGAAAATTAATGAATTGTAAAATCAAGTGATATTATTTCAAAGAAATAAATAATTATTTAAAGATTTAAAGTTCAAATTTATTAAAAAGAATAAAGAAGTAATTTGGGGAATCTAAATTGGTATTTCAGTTAAAAATATTTTAAATCATAATTAAGGAAATAAATCTGAAATTAATGGGTTTTAGAATTAAAAAGGAAGTAAATTGGGAATCAATTTGGAAATTGATTCAAGTGTCTGGATTGGTGATTTAAAGATGAATGTGAAGAGAAGTATATTTTTCTGGATAGCCAAGTACGTTTAAAGATTTTTTTTTAAATATAAGATAAAATGTTTTTAATGTTGTTTTAAAAAGTATGATTTAGGAATTTATTATTTCTAAATATCTAAATTCCAAAGTAAATATTTTCAAATCTATTATCGAAGAAATTATTTAAAAGGTAACTTAGTGTTTTGATTTTATAAAGTAATCATATTTTCAAATATTTATATAGTATGTATTTTTAACCAATTATTGAAATAGTTTTAGCTTAAATGTTTTAAAGTAAATTCCAAAGTAAGTATTTTCTTTAAATCTATTATTATAATAATTATTTAAAGAATGATTTAGTATTTTGTTTAAAGAAGAAAAGCTAGTTATATTTATAAAGTAAACTTATTTTAATTGCTACTAAAGTATTATTTTAAATTAAGTGCTAAAGTAAAATTTTCTAAATTAAATGTTAAACATATTTTACAAATAAAGTGTTTTGGAATTATTTTTAAAATCTAAAATCTTGTGCTTGGTGATTCCAGTGGAAATAGAAATATTTGGAATTTATTCTGAGAAAGGAAGATAGTTTGGGAACTATTTTCAAAGGGTTGAAAATAGAAGTATATCTTGTAAAGATATTTTTGAGGCTAATAAATAATTTGAGAAATTATTTATTGTTTGATGGTTGTTTCTGAATATTAATTGATAGTTAAATAACCGACTGTCAATATTGGCCAAATACGTTGATCGTTTCGAAGAGACCGAGATCGAGATTTATTTCTCGAAAACCACTTCGATCCGGTTTGTACGTTTTCATGGAAAACGATTTTGGATTCGAAGATGGAGCAGTGAAGTGCAAGGGCTAGTCGCTACTAATCCTGAGGATATTTCCAAAATGGATGTAGTAGGAATAGTGTCTTCGGTTCCGTTCGAACCCGGGACGGACTTGTATGGATGAATGCTTTCGTAAACATCGTCAGGTGGATGATGGGCATTCTAAGGGATATGTTCTAAAAAGGTAACGCTTAGCCTCAAGCCTCAACAAATGGGGATGACTGAAAATCAGGGGTTATGCAGCAATGCTAGGTGGGTAGCACCCAAGCAGGGTGAGGTCATCCATGTCTAGACGTCCCTTTTATTTCGGCTTAGGGGCGGTTGCTGATCCCAACCGTGGGGTGATCTCACTCGGGATTATCCAGTAAGGGGTAGTCCCGGTCTTGTGTTGCAGGGGAGCGAGCGTACTCCTCGGTACTGTGATCTAGGCCACGTACTGTGACAGGTGGTACACCAGTGCCTAGTCATTAGTTGGAAATCTATTCTCCCTACGAGCCTTGTACGAGTTTTGTTTGTATTACCCACTCTATGTCTAGTAGCTGGAATTTAATAATGTAACAATTTCGGCTATTTTATAATTATTTGTATATAGACCCTATTATAATATCAGAGGATTTCTATAAAAAATGTTTTAGCTATCGTAAGGTAAAAACCCGACATGTATATTTGTGGCGTGGTCTTACGAGATGCTTTTGTTTTTAGAAGGATTTTTGAAACTTTAATAATCAATTGAGTGTGATTTTCTCACGCTGGTATTCCAGACTGACTCGGGTATTATTTAACTGTAATGCTCGGGTCAGACCGAGTATTATAGGATACAGGATATGATGTTATGGAGCTCAGGAGACGAACTGGATGACGATACATACTCCCGTACTTATTTATATATATATTCCGCTGTGTTGTATAGTTGTGTATCCAGTTGTATGATATTGATGTTGGGTTGTGATTGATGTACTCTGATGATGTAATATATGAATAGATATATTTGTTTTGATGTAAAGATTATTTATTATCTATTATATTTTATTCCGCTGCGATGGTTAGATTCTATAGTTGTTTTCTATTTTCTTCTTCTACCTCTTCTTCTTTAACCCAAATGGTTCGTATTTCTATACAACTTGAGTTGATTTAGATAAAATAGTGTTGACTCAAGGGATACGGATTTGCGGGTCATTACACTTGGTATCAGAGCTTGGGTTGGAGATAACCTTGGCTCTGGTAGGTGAATACTCATTTAATAGGGTTCATAGTACTCTAAAATGAGTTAGAGTGTATTAATAGATATGAGCGCGTATTTGTTAGTGAATATAAAATTGTTTTATATTGCGTTGATTTATCGATTGAGTGTTTATGGATTCTAGTCGATATATGGGACGCCGTGTCATCGATAGGGATTTCTAAACTCTTGAACAAGATAAACTGACACGGTATTGTTTTAAATAGGATAAATGAAATAATTTTACCCAAAATTATTTTTGTATATAAAAGAAATGATTTTTCATAAATTGTTATCATTATATATGGATGCTTGGTTGTTAGGAATAACAACATTAAATTATTATTAATGAGTAAAATTGAATAAGAAATTGGAATAATAACTAAAGATTAAGGAAGAAATTAATTATAAATGAAATTTGTGAATGTGATTCATAATTGAATAAGGAATTAAACTCATAATTAAAAACTAAGAAACAAATTCATAAACAAATGAAATTTGTAAAGATAAACTAAATGTGAATTATAGTGTGATTAATAATTAAAATAAGATAAAATTTCAAGGTAATGTTTGAATATAAATTTAAAGAGTTTGAAATTTGAAAATTTGGGAATTTGAGTTCCTTTGAATTTGAAAATGATTCCCAAAGGTTGGGAAAAATACTATATATTGAGAAATATTTTTGAATCGGATGTGAAATCTAGAGAGATTTGAAATTTTAAAATATTGGAAGGGTTTTAAAAGAGAGAAAAGCATTGAACTCTTTATGGTCGCTAGAAAATAATTCCGATGATGATCGCAACATCATCTGTGTTCATTTTCAAGTTTCCAAAAGAGGGATTGCTACCAAAATGTTTTGGATTAAAGTTTGTTGGAGGAATTTGGTTGATTTTGAAAATGCAAAGGAACAGTTTGGCTAGATATATATATATATATATGTATATATATATGTTTTCAAATCGAATGTTGAACTTAAGTTTGATAAAAAAATAATTAAGTTGAATTAAATAAACAAGTTTTAAGATTAAAATTTGAAAGTAACTGAATGGTTTATATGGTATGCAAATGAAATGAAATTCAATATTGGATGATGCTGATTTAAATATGTAAAATAAGGTGCAGAATAAGTTCAAATGGATTAAAAATAATTCATGTTTGAAAACAAAATTTATTGGTTGAAAACGAATTTGTGAATGAAGTAATGAATCAACTATTGTACTTATAAAGTAAAGTTGATATTAATAAGAAGGAATTGGAAATTTTAATCCGGGAATTAAAATTTAACTTAAGTGTATGAAAGTGAAGAAAATATATTTGAATTTAACATGAGATAAGTTAAATAAATTGAAATTGAATTAAATTGGATATAAAGTTAAAAGATATAATGATTATAACTGTGAAATGAAAATTTATACCTTACGCTGGTAAGTGATATATTGAATTCAGTTATAAGATGAAATGACTCAAATGGACAATATAAGCTTTTAAGTAAATAAATAAGTTTTGAACTCATGTATATTGAGAAATAAAATTTGGTTAAATTTGAATTGAATTGAATCAAAAATTTGTTTGTGTCATGAAGGATATTACATGGAATTAAGTCCTTGCTTAATAAAATTTAAAAGAATGGGGAGTACCTAAACTTAACTGGAATTAAGCTAAATTAAATTGGATTGAAATAAATTCAGCTGAGTATAGATAATATTGAATGGAATAAATTATTACTTAAATAAATAAAAAAAATAAACTAAGTAAGTATTGAATTGGAATAAATAAGCTTCGGGGGCTTATAAAAGAATTGAAGAGCATTGAATAAAAAAAAGAATATATATACCCAAACTTGGGATATAAAGTAAGATTGAACTCAAGGAAATTGGATAAAATGATTTTTAAGATAAATGAAAAATAAAATCAAGCATGGAATTATAAATTAGATGTGTTGAATGAAATTGAATTGGATTAAAATGGATATGGTGTAAGTTGTAAACAAATCCAATTCAAGCATAAATTGAATGGCCTTATTATTAATAAATCAACAATGAATTGTTAATGTAAATTAAAATTTAAAATGGATAAAAGAATAAACTATCGAATAAATTAGTTAAATGGTTGGGATTTGATAAAAGGAAAATCAAATCAAAGATTGTGAATAGATAATAGAGTTTGGAAATAAAGCTTGAGTTGTAAGGAATTGGATTAAAATAAAAATGAATTGAGATGAAAGTAAATCCAATTTATGTATGAATAAATTAAAACGGGAATGAACTTAAGTTATGAAATGGTAATGAATTGAAGTAAATTAACTTAAGTTTGAATTAATAGAAGCGTGGGATGTTGCCGAGTATAACAAAACGGCTTTGAATAAAATAAACTTAAGTTATTGGGTGGAATAGTTTGAAGAAAATAAATAACTTAAGTAAATTGTGAGATGGTTATTTAATATATGAGTTGTCGAGTATAATAAAATAGTTTGGAATCAAATCTTTTTGGATATGAAAGAAATTGCAATGAAAGTTGGTGAATAAATTAAAATGGGATGGGATTAAGTGTAAATTGAGTTGGAATCAATTTAAATGGCTATAAAGCTTATGTAATTATTTATTCACATTAATATTGTCGAATTGCATTCGAAAATTGGTCGTTCGACGTAAACTGAAGTAAACAAAATTATATGAATCAATAGCAGTTTGATAAATCGATTTTTGCATCAATCGGGATGAATATGAGTTTATTTTGCTTAGAATGAATTAAATATAAGCAAGTAAGTTGTAAATCACTTCAACCGAATGGAATGGTTTGAGAATTGAATATAAGCAATTGTAATAAGTGTTGGAATCCTATATATGCTTATGGAAATTATATAACATGCATTATATGTGAAATTTATGTGTTTATGCCAATATATCACATGCATTGTTACATAATCGATGTTTTAGCTATTTAGATTTAAGTAAAATGCTATAAACTTCCTATATATAGTACTTATATGTTTAAATTGAGTAAGTACAGGTACTGGGAAGCCATTTGGCTGGATTGTGGTCATGCTAGATGCTAAGAATATAATCTGTTTGCTTAAAAATGCTAAATAAGGTACGCCTGCGCAATAAAAATAGGAAATATGAATTGTTTTTAATTTTTCCGACCGTGTGGGTCGATGTATATATATTTATATCTTTGTCAAATTGCAAAAGCTCCTCCGTACAAAGGAGACTCTGCCAAAAAATTTCAGAAATTTTGGGAGTTAGAAAAATCTTTGAAAATTTTTGGGAAAATTTTTAGTTAACGACAAACAATTTCTAACTGGAAATTGAAATAGATTAGTGAGTGAAACTAATTTAAAATAATGACATGAATTGGTTATAAATGGAAAATAAAATTCGAATATTCAGAATTAAAGATAAATTGAATTCACATGGAAATGAAAGGATCAATTTGAATAGAAATAGATATAAACTAAAAGTGGTGAAATGAAAATAAATAAAGGAACATATAAAATGTTTATACTAAACTTAAGAAGGGAACGGTAAATTCTTAAATGGGAAATTGAAATTTGATATTACAAATATATTCTAAATTAATGTTTGGATGAATAGAGATTGACATTTGGTAAGGAAGTCAATAAATGTTTTGAATGTTGTGATTGGATATTATTGCTAAGTAGAATATGCAGGTATTATAAAAGGAAAAGAGAGTTGGTTTTGATTTCAAAAGATAAATTTGAATTGCTCGACAGAAAGGTATGTGTTTCAAAATTTTGTATGAAATTTGATTGGGTTTTAATCGAGCCACTTGGCCTTTTGTTTTCTTTTGGGATTTGGAAGCCCGTAGAGGCCTTTTGTAGTTGTACCGAGTTAGCCGCGCAAAGGAGACGCTGGCAAAAAATTTTGGAAATTTAGGGAGTTAGAAAATTTTTGAGAAAATTTTGATAATTCAAAATTTAGTTTTAAATTGAATCTTGAATGGTTAAACAAATAGTATTGCTTGAAACTATTGGGAGAATTTAGAAGTTGGTAAAAATAATAATGGGTCTTTAATAAAAGAATATGTTATGGCAAGTTAATTAAACTATTTGGTTTTGAAAAATAGTAATGGGTATGTGACCATTTCTCTTAACTAGTAATTTCGGGGACGAAATTCTTTTACGCGGGGAGGAATGTGATGACCCGGAATTTTTGAATGTTTGAAATTAGAATATTTAATTGATTTTAAATATTTAAAAGTCTAATTTTTAACTTGAATCCAAATATCATTATTTATTTGATGATTAAATTATTAAATTAAATAAGTTGAAGTTGGGTAAAATGTTGAATCTGGGATTCTAAGCCTGTTAAAAACATAATTTGAAGGCTTATAAATTTATATTGATAACACTGAAGATAATTGAAGTTTTAAAATTGAATTTAACAATGATTTGTTCGGTTTTGAAATTTTATCGTTTAAATTGAATTTAAAAATAACCTTCTGAGGCACAGTCTCGGAATTCGACGAAACCAGTTCCATTGGGTCCGTAATATGAAATTATTATCGGATTTAAAATTTCGTATTGATCAGAGTTGTTGTGTACTTATACGTTAAGTAAACGCGTTGAAAATTTAATCGAGATTTTTATATATAAAAAAAAAGTTAAATCAGTAGCCACCCTAGCATCTGATTTCCGTCGACCTAGTTGTCTCCCCTTTTCGTTTCAAGCACGCTACCCTTGTCTTCCCTCAGAAGCCACGATCAAAACAAATATCTGAAGACGATTTTATCTATCGAAATTCCTTTTTCCTTATTTCAAATCTCCCCCTCCTCAATCCATAAACGAAGTCGCTTTCCGCTTTAATTATTTCAGCCAAACCCTTCTTACTATAATCGCACACCCCTCTTCTTCTATTTCGGTAAGTGCATCAGAAGAAAAAAAAGGGTAATGAAATCAAAATCGAGATCTTCCTAAAACCACGAATTCGTATTGGTGTAAACTTGCTTCCTTCTTCAATCGAATTTCCCACAACCGAAAATGGGAGTCGCTCGCGCGACTCCAACCTCGTTGCCGCAGTGGGGGCAGTTCATGGTCGAGGCTCGGCTTCAATCGAGGGAATTGCAGTGTGGATCGTTTATTGGGGCAAGAGGAGGGGCGACGATGTCGACTTCGAAGGCACGACCGAAGGGGACTCGAGTGCAGTGGGGTTTGGGCTAGGGTTTGGAGGGTCGATCGAAGTCGCGAAGCGACCTAGGTTTTCGAGGAGAAGCGCGCACGTGAGAGAGGATAGCTAGTAGATCGCGCGAGCACTTGATGTCGTGGCAATCCGAAATCAGTGATTCAATTCGTTATATAGGTGAGGTATTTCTTCATTTAATTATTTGTTAAATTGTATAAAAATGTATATACAGATAGGTGGATTTTTTTTTAAAATATAAATAATTAATAAAATAAATAATGAAAATCAATTGATTTATTATCCTCGATTTAGAGATTTATATTTGTAAATGTATGTTTATACAGTGAAGTAAATTACTGCCGATATTTACTGAAACAGAAAATTAATTTATAAGGTTTGGAAAAAAAGTAAATAGGAATTTTAAAAATAAAATAAAATAGTTTTAAAGGCAAATTAATAGTTTAAATAAAATCATTTGCCAATCAAAGTTATCAAATGGAAATTAATTATTCGAATTGTACAAATATTAATAAAATCATCTAATATTTATTCAAGGTCTAAAATCGAGAAACATGCTGGAATGGAAGTGAATGGGAATGGACTGCAAATTAAAGTAAAAGGTGAGTTAATCTCACTCAGTTAAATTTAAATTTAAATTTAAATTTAAATTTAAACGATTAAATTTAAATAATTGTTTGAATGGTTGAATTGATTGATGGGCTATAGTATGGTATATTTTGGGATTGGTATTTTATGTTGTGCTAACGTCTGTGGATGCAGGGAAAACAGGTTGGAGGGATCCAACTGGACCCCTCAACATTTATTTAAATTAATTAATATTCTCTGTTGTGATTACTTGATATTCTATGATGAATCGTATTGGAATATTGAATGATATGCGTTGATGAAATATATTTTGGGTATAAAGAGCTACTAAAAATATATAAATTGGGTTTTTGGAAGAAAATAAAGAAGTAAATTTGTAGGCGAAATAATTATATAAAAGTTGGAAAAAAAAATTAAGAATGAATTAAAAAGAAATGGAAGTGATATCACAATACTAATAAATAACTTCGTGTATGAAAAGATTTTGAAAAAAATCGGAAATTAATGAATTGTAAAATCAAGTGATATTATTTCAAAGAAATAAAGAATTATTTAAAGATTTAAAGTTCAAATTTATTTAAAAGAATAAAGGAATAATTTGGGGAATCTAAATTGGTATTTCAGTTAAAAATATTTTGAATCATAATTAAGAAATGAATATGAAATTAATGGATTTTGGAATTAAAAAGGGAGTAAATTGGGAATCAATTTGGAAATTGATTCAAGTGTTTGGATTGGTGATTTAAAGATGAATGTGAAGAGAAGTATATTTCTCTGGATAGCCAAGTACGTTTAAAGAAATTTTTTAAATATAAGATAAAAAGTTTTAATGTTGTTTTAAAAAGTATGCTTTAGGAATTTATTATTTCTAAATATCTAAATTCTAAAGTAAATATTTTCAAATCTATTATCGAAGAAATTATTTTAAAGGTAACTTAGTGTTTTGATTTTATAAAGTAATCATATTTTCAAATATTTATATAGTATGTATTTCTAACCAATTATTGAAATAGTTTTAGCTTAAATGTTTTAAAGTAAATTCCAAAGTAAGTATTTTCTTTAAATCTATTATTATAATAATTATTTAAAGAATGATTTAGTATTCTGTTTAAAGAAGAAAACCTAGTTATATTTATAAAGTAAACTTATTTTAATTGTTTCTAAAGTATTATTTTAAATTAAGTGCTAAAGTAAAATATTCTAAATTAAATGTTAAACATATTTTACAAATAAAGTGTTTTGAAATTATTTTTAAAATCTAAAATCTTGTGCTTGGTGATTCCAGTGGAAATAGAAATATTTGGAATTTATTTTGAGAAAGGAAGATAGTTTGGAAACTGTTTTCAAAGGGTTGAAAATAGAAGTATATCTTGTAAAGGTATTTTTGACGCTAATAGATAATTTGGGAAATTATTTATTGTTTGATGGTTGTTTCTGAATATTAATTGATAGTTAAATAACCGACTATCAATATTGGCCAAATACGTTGATCGTTTCGAAAAGACCGGGATCGAGATTTATTTCTCGAAAACCACTTCGATCCGGTTTGTACGTTTTCATGGAAAATGATTTTGGATTCGAAGATGGAGCAGTGAAGTGCAAGGGCTAGTCGCTACTAATCCTGAGGATATTTCCAAAATGGATGTAGTAGAAATAGTGCCTTCGGTTCTGTTCGAACCCGGGACGGACTTGTATGGATGAATGCTTTCGTAAACATCGTCAGGTGGACGATGGGCATTCTAAGGGATATGTTCTAAAAAGGTAACGCTTAGCCTCAAGCTTTAACAAATGGGAATGACTAAAAATCAGGGGTTATGCAGCAAGGCTAGGTGGGTAGCATCCAAGCAGGGTGAGGTCATCCCTGTCTAGATGTCCCTTTTATTTCGTCTTAGTGGACGGTTGCTGATCCCAATCGCGGGGTGATCTCACTCGGGATTATCCAGTAAGAGGTAGTCCTGGTCTTGTGTTGCAGGGGAGCGGGCGTACTCCTCGGTATTGTGATCTAGGCCACGTACTGTGACAGGTGGTACCCCAGTGCCTAGTCATTAGGTGGAAATCCATTCTCCCTACGAGACTTGTACGAATTTTGTTTGTATTACCCACTCTGTGGCTAGTAGCTGGAATTTAATAATGTAACAATTTCGGCTATTTTATAAGTATTTGTATATAGACCCTATTATAATATCAGAGGATTTCTATAAAAATTGTTTTAGCTATCGTAAGGTAAAAACCCGACATGTTTATTTGTGGCGTGGTCTTACGAGTTGCTTTTGTTTTCAAAAGGATTTTTGAAACTTTAATAATCAATTGAGTGTGATTTTCTCACGCTGGTATTCCAGACTGACTCGGGTATTATTTAACTGTAATGCTCGGGTCAGACCGAGTATTATAGGATACATGATATGATGCTATGGAGCTCAGAAGACGAGCTGGATGACGATACGTACTCCCGTACTTATTTATATATATTCCACTGTGTTGTATAGTTGTGTATCCAGTTGTATGATATTGATGTTGGGTTGTGACTGATGTACTCTGATGATGTAATATATGAACAGATATATTTGTTTTGATGTAAAGATTATTTATTATCTATTATATTTTTTTCCGCTGCGATGGTTAGATTCTGTAGTTGTTTTCTACTTTCTTCTTCTTTAACCCAAATGGTTCGTATTTCTGTACAACTTGAGTTGATTTAGATAAAATAGTGTTGACTCAAGGGATACGGATTTGCAGGTTGTTACACATTATCATCTCATCTCACATATGATTTGTTTTTCCTTCCAAATTCCATGCCTCTTCTCCCATCACCCCATCCTTAAACATCTGTGAAGCGTCTCCTTTGAGCTTCCACCATTTCATCCAATTAATTTTGGCTCCTTTATCCCGTCGAGCACGTATTTGAAGACGAAACTCGTAAATCAAAAGCTGATGTTATGAGATGGCACATTCTCCACGTATGACTTTGCAATCTACACAAGCTCGTTTGTCATCTCTTCTAGTAAGGACAAAGTCAATCTGGCTAAAGTGTTAGCCACTACTAAAAGTAACTAAGTGTGACTGTCTCTTTCTAAAGAAGGTATTAGCTATCGTGAGGTCATAAGCAATAGTGAAATTCAATATTTCTTCATCTTCTTGGTTCCTATCGCCATATCCAAAACCACCATGCACTCTCTCAAACTCACCACTAGCTGTACGAATGTGCCCGTTGAAATCCCCTCCTATGAAAAGTTTTTCGCTATTAGGCACATCTCTAACCATAACATCTCTAACCACAACATTATGATGTGAACGTACATATTATACTAATATTAAGTTATATAAACATTATCACTTTCAATACGTTATCAAACCATACCCAACTCATAACTCAACTAAATGGTACATAACATCGCTTTGCAATTATCAAAGTTGAAAGCATGACCCTACTGTAACAGTATGAAATATGTAGTAAATTACAAGGATAAAATTATTTTACGATGAAAAGTAAATATGGATAAAAGTTCACATGTAAATAAGCTAACAATAAGACCAATGCTCTTCTCAATTACAAATATGTACATAGCTCTTCTCCATTTTCTCCAATTTTTTGTACATTCAACTCCTTATATTTAATTAGTTATGTTGATAATTAATTCAAATAATTTATATAAATTCAATTATTTAACGTACATTGATCCATTTGTAATCTTTTAAATAGGATGTCAATTCAATGCATACACAAAATAATCATATTAATAAAATGGTAAATTTACTTATTCACTCATACATATACAATATTAACAATTTTTATTTATATTTTTTTTTGAATTAGAACATTAATTTTTATAATAGATATGTAGTTGGCGAGGATCGAACACTCAACCTTATATCCGAGCATTGCATGTCATTTTAATTTATGATTAATATATCACGATAAATTTATCATATATTACATAATACAATATACTTTTGCGATAATTAGAGTATAAATACTATTTCTTAATAATATCACCGTATGCAATGCACGTGTTATACACTAGTTATAGTGGATTGTGGAATAACAAAGTAAACATAAGCTGTAGCACACCAAAATATGAAAATATTAGCAAAAATCATTTTTTATCATGAAAGAACTTAGAAAAATAATCAACAACTGCTTGATATTCAATTCACACTCGACCAAAGCTAATCATTGAGTTAAATGTGTCCGGTTGGAATTCCAATTTGGATGAATTTAAATAAGCTGTTTTTTGGCTTTGTTAAAACATGTTCATTTTGGCTTTCAAAAGGCCAAAATGTACTTTATTTAAATCAAACCATTTAAATCAAACCAAACAGATCATGATCAAATGACTTACATGTAAATAACAAACTGCTACTTATACTGAAATCATGAATTGTAATTTGTTTAATCCACCTATACCAATCAACCATATAGTCAATCAATTCAATAACCCATCTCCATCTCATTGCTATCAAAATTGGAGCATCAAGAAAAAAGTAACCGTTTGGATCGACTTAAATAAGCTGCTTTTTAGCTTTTTTTTGGAATAGTGTATTTCATAAAAAAAGCAATGAAAACACAGTTTATAACATTAATTGAATGAATTATTTACTTAAGCTACTAATTAGCCTACTTAGAAGAAAAAGATAAGAACAAAAATGTACCTATTTTTAACAGCGAGCATCACTTTTCCCTGTATTCTTGAAATTTGAATAGAAATTAGCATAATTCTAATCTGTCATGTTATCAGATTTCAGAAGAAAATCAATCCAATTAAAAACTAAAGCTGGGTTGGTTTACTGTTTTTAGTTTCGAATTTGCATTCATACAAAAATATGTACGATGCATATATACTGTGAAAAACGATCAATTTAGAAAACGAAGTTAATATACAAAATAGAAAATATTTTTTTTTCGTTTTTGGGAAATTACGAAAGCATAAGAAATAATTTGTCGTCCCTCCACTTCCTCCGTCCTCCCTTCCATCTTCCTTCCATCCTCTCCGTCCTCCCTTCCATCTTCCTTCTATCATCTCCGTCGTCCATCCACTTTTCTTATATTTTATAATTAATATTGAAAACTCAAAACAAAATGCAAAATAAACAAATTGGCCTTAATACTCTTAGAAATGACTATTTATTTAATGTAGTCTTGTAAAATACAATGAACAACATCACATATACTCGATTTATATATTTACTTATTTTTCCTTGCAAATTTGAAGTAAACCCAAATATGGTAGACAAACAACTGAGAAATTATGCATTAAGTATTCTGTAAGATAAAAAAGATGGACGTTATTACCGACACTCCAAAAGTGGATATAAGGGGGACAATGTAGAAGATAAAATTCGACGTAATCCCTCGATTTTTTTTTTTACATTGCATTCGGCGCACCCCTAACGAATTTCAAACCTAAATTCAACATACCCCCATCGAATTTCACTTAAATTCGGCAAACCTATATCAATTTCAATTGAAATTCCTCTCGTAACGAATTTGAAGTGTCGGTAACAATACCTAAAAAGATATGTTACCTTGGATTGGTGTGGTTCCTCTACGCCTAGGACATTAGAATGTCGAATCGTGAACAAAGAAAGGCATGAGAATGATAGAAATATTGACTAGTTATTATGAGGTCTCAATACTTGACATGAAAGAACACCATAGGCCTCCACCCTTCCCTATCTATCCAGGGGAGGAACTGGCAGCCACACCTCTGTGGATGTGATTACATTCTCTCATAAGTAAGTTGTATATGCATTCCCACTCTACTTTGCAAAGTTGAAAATGTTGAATCATTGCTGATTTTGTAGAATCATGATTAAGCATAGCATCTTTTTGTTGATTTTTTTCTTTTGGCTAAGTTCATTCCATACATAAGGGCGGCTTCATTTTCCTCCTGGTTCTCCGTGTTATTCATCAACCTTGAATCCATTTTGATTTCTCTTCTTCATTTTAACACATGCAAATGCTCCCTGTCAATGAAAATGTTGCAGCATCACAAAAAGTTAAACAATAATATTTTGGGCAATTAACCAAAAATGAGTAGAGATCTTCACAAATACACTCTTCCTTTGCACAATCAATGTGATTATTTTCTTCAAACAAAACCTATATACCTTTTGAAAAACCAAAAATAATAATTAACGAGATCTAACGGCACGTTCTCCGTGTATGCATGGAAAAATAATCAATGAGTAGAGTATGTGTTCTATGCATGTTAAACAAAATGATTAATATGATCGGTATGTGCCCTGCACACAAAGGTCAAGAATAACATAGAATTAATATCTTCTTTGCACATGAAAGGCATAATGATTAGTACAAATGTCAAATGCTCTACACATGAATGAAAGAAAACTAACAATTTGAAATTTATAAACTTATATGACAATTATTGAACATATGTAAATATGTATATAAGTTTGACTTAAACATAACATGATGGATCAAAACATATTAATTATTGTTGTTGCAACTTTTCACTTCTTATTTGTCCAATCTTGACGGTGAAGTCGATAGAAATAATAGTTTATATTGTGGAGTAAAAAATCATATTTAAATAATATTTTGATGTTACTCACAACTTTAGTCAAACCGTTAAAACTTAACAAGTATTGTTCTTTTTATTAGACTTGGTTTCAAAAATATTCATTTTTATTAGTGTAAAAACTAACTTAATTGGAAACCATTTACAAATTAAGGTGAAAGTTTTTTTAAGGTTTTCTACTAGGCAGTGAGTAGTTGTGTAAAATGATATTTTGAAAAAAAAACATATTTATTTGAAAAAACCAAACTTCACATGATGAGATACTGATCATTTTCAATTTGATAAAGATCTTGATAGAAATATATAATTAGTAGTACTTTCAAAATTTGCATTCTGTGTAAAACGATATGTGTGTACGTACACACAAATACACACAAAAAGGCTTGATTTTCAGTTGTAATGTTCTTTCAATTACTTTTAGGTACAAGAAAAAAAATTTGGTTGCTACACAAATGGTGATTTTAGTTGTGGATAGATGAAAATGCTTTTTATTTTCACATATTAAATGACTTTTTTTCACAAAAGAAGGTAAAATTATAAAAAAGAAGTGAAGATAAAATGCGTCTTTTGCACAAGTCTGAAATAAATGAAGAATGATGATGATCTAAAAAAGCATTATAAAAATGAAAAACATAAAGGGAAAGATATGTGAAAAAATTTCATCGTTTGGATTTGAGGTTTGAACACATGATTTTAACAATTTTTTAGTCTTTCCAAATTAAATTAATGAGTAATTTTTGTTATCATCGGGATTCAAACTCGCAACCTCCTATATGTATTGTAATGACATTTTGGGAAGTTTACGGTTTGACCAATAAATTGTATTTCTATTCCACCTATCAATACGAGATTTTTTGCACGTGCAACGCATGTGCATACAAAAGTTGCACGTGCAACGCATGCGCATATAAAAACCCTTTATAAAATTATTTCAAAATTTCTACGTGTTTTGATAAAATAAATTGAAACTATAAAGAAAAAAATGTATTTTATTTTCTTGGAATAAGGTTTGAATTTATAATATTATTTATATTTTAAAATTTTCAAATGAAAATAGATGTTAATTTTTGTTCACGGTAAGATTCGAACTTCCGACCTCTTGTTTGCATATAAGAGTATTTTTGGAACTTCACAGTTTGATCCAAAAATTGTTTTTCTATTCAAACAATTAATAAAAAATGAATTTCTATGGAGGTGCTATAATATGAAGGATCTACGTTTAAATATGAGTTGACAGCCATGCAACTCAAAAAATAATTTTAAATACAGTAGTTTTGTGTATAAAGGGCTAGTAACTATTCATTAAAGTCAAATTTTCTTTTGGACTCATATAAATATAAAAAGTGAAAGAATTATGTAACTGATGAAAACGTAACTTTATATAAGAACTTCCATTAAGATCATACCTCAGATTTCAGTTGAGATTTTAACATCGTAAATGAGATGAGTGTTAAATAACATATGTACAAAATTTAATGTCTCATTTCACTAAATCTCATCTCGCTCAAGTTCAAAAATGGGATCTTGAACGAGATCTCGGATGGATAAACGAGATTTGAAACAGTGGTTGACAGCCATGTAACTCACAAAATTAATTTTATTACAGTAGTTTCGCAAACTTCGATGCATACGTCCTACTGAAATTTAGCGATGCCTCGCATGAAGATTAGGTTGCATACACAATAAAATTAAATTAATTATATATAAAAAAAAGAACTAACTGAATGGAGAGTTACAACTGGAAGAGTGACAGAAATATTTGATAATAAACAAAAACTACTCTTAATGTCAGTGACATGATCTCAAGGTTGATTATCACCCAAAAAGACATGGCCAATGGTACTAATTAGTTCAATATTGTGAAATCATTTTTTGCAGTTACGTAATTGATACCCAATAACAACATTATGATATATGTCAAAAGTATGCACAAAACAGAAATTTTCAAGTATACAGCATAAACCTTTTCAAAGTTTAGCTAATACCTAACCAACTTAAGAGTTTAGACACAAACAGCACAACAGTCGGCCATTTGATCAAACGGCTGGAAAGGCCAACAGGGTTAGGCTGATAAAAATGTCGGAAATAAAATATTACGTACTCTGCCAAATGTGAACTGCTGCCATATGAAAGTGATCATTAACAATTCCCAAAGTCAGTTTAGCCTTTTATGCTGAATCAAGCCTTTTATGTTGAATCAAGTAATGCTGCCATCTTCCAGTCTGAAATATGTATCATTCTCAAACCAAGTGTTGCTAAACCTGAGTAATGAAGAAAGATGAATTATTATATTTCAATTGTAACCAGTAATGATAAGATAATTTTGAAAGCGTACATTTCCAAAGGTAAATTCTGTTAACACCATCATAGTACAACATAATAACCAGAAGTATTTTCTACAAAACCACCATCATCAGCACTTACATTATGAGGTAGTGAAATGGACTACATAACATTTTAGTTCACCAACCCCAAAATTTCTAATCTACGCCTAATATCATCATCGATCAGCTCCGAGACCTCTTTGTAATTTTTCATAACATAATTCACCAAGAAATGCTTCTCTCCTAATGTTAAATGCCTTGCTGTAAATTGTCCCCTATACAACCCTTTTCTTTGCAACATATTTAAAAATCTGTATCGCGGCAAAACTCTTTTCTCAAAACTATATGAAAGCATAGCAGCATTCCTAGACACATAAACTGAATCCCAGCTAAACTCCTCCTTATAAAACTGGAAATTCTTCACAATTTTATCTGTTGAAGCACTCATGCAATAAGGATGTTTCATGAATGCAATCATAATATCTTCTTCACTCCATCCTAACTTCTTGAAATTCTCAATTTTCACTTCCCACTCAGTCTTCCCCATTCTACCGAGCACAGAAAATGCATGTGCATACATTGAACTTTTTGTACTAATCCCTGTCTTTTTAACAAACTCAAATATCTCATCAAACCTATCACTCCTCCCAACTAAACAATCTGAACGCATTGTCAATAACTTGTTCACAACATCAGCTGTAACTCCATTCTCTTCAAGAAGCTTTAACTTGGGAAGCAGTTTCTTTTCAAGGTCCATCAGAAGCAATGCAGTGGAGCTTGTTATTGCAGACTTCACATTTTCATCTGTCTTTAGAACATTTTTCAGGATTTTGTAGTTTGGAAGGAGCTTCTTTTCTAAGTTGGGTCGGAGCAATTTTGGAACACAGGTGAGGAGGTAGACTAATGCAGGACCCGAGAACCCGATGTTGTTCAGAAAGTCGAGTTTGGGCTTCACGAATTTGTCAGGGTTCCTTAACAGGAGTTCTGGGAAACGGGTTACGACTTTTTTGATATCGGGTTTTGAAAAGTTGAATGATTTGAGAAGGGTGACGACTGCGTGAGGCGTTTTTGTTCGTTTCAAATGGATCTTTTTGGAGACGGTGAGTGCGGTTTCTTGAGAAAGGCCGCATGAGTTTTTCAGGAAATGAAGGGTAAGAGATGATGATGGATCAATTGAAGTTGAATAACATGCTTCTTTAAAGGTCTTGTTCATGGAGGAATGAAGAAGGATGCGAAGCATTTTGGATTTCTGGACTGGGAATTTCAACGCACAACTTGTGTGCATAATTGTACGTTTCTCGGTAGACAAGTTTTGCTCCTCAAGCGGAATGGTAATGGAAGGAGTATTCAAATTCGCAACGCAAAAGTACCCGCCGCCTGGTTTTGGATACTAATGAATGAACGAATTGATTTAGAATGAAGGTCCTCCTGAATTGTATTTGAAATTTATGTTTTGCTTATTATTTGAAAGGGAGAAAAGAATGTGTGAATACTAAACAATAAAAACGAGAAGAAGTTGCAAAAAATATTAGTCTAACGGACATCAAATTTGTTTTTTAGTCTGAAACAATTTTTTTAGCGTAAATAGAAAATGATAATTACAACTATCAATATGTGATTTATATTAAAAAGTATCATTCAACCTAAAAGAAAACTTATCGTCCTTCAAACTAAATTTTTCTTCAATTTTTTCCTTGAGTCTAAAAACCACAAAAACAAACAAGGGAATAAGAAGATAAAGAAAAAGAGAATTAGGAAGAGGGACAAACTTTTTAAAAAATTTAGGCAGGACAACAAGTTTCATTTTTGGATTGAAAGACAATCTTTAAAAAAAACTAAGATGAAGGACAGTGCTATTTATAAGTAGCATTATATTTAGTCTGATTTTTTTCAAAATCCGTCATTCAGTCAAAAATGAAACTTGTTGTCCTTCAGCCTAATTTTTTTCAAAGTTTGTCCCTGTGCTTATTTTCCACCAAAGAGAAAATAGTTTTAATGTTTTAATAAAGGTGATGGAGTATTACTTTAAATTTTGTATGTTAGTATAAGATTTTAAATTGATTGTTTTCCACTATCTCTTCCTCTCTTATATCTTTTGGAATGCATATTTGAAACACAAAACACGAAACTAAGATTTATCAAGTGGATATTTGAAACACAAAACATGAAACTAAGGTTTATCATGAGAATCCTTAGTTTGTGGATAATAAAGCATCTCACAATCCACTTTCCAATACTTCAAACTTTACTTTTTTTTTTTTTATTTGTACTCTCGGCCGTAGTTATGTTATCTTGAAATCCTTAAATTATCTTCAAAGCATACCCAACAGTTGCAAGGAGGCTTTAAAGAGAAAGCTAAAGTAGTGTAGTTAAACACTACTTCCGTATCCACATTTTAACGTATCAACGGATAGCAAAAATATTATTTTTATGGCTAAAGGACCTTAAAAGGACTAAAACTTAAGGAATTACCGTACTTCGATATTTTTGACTTTTAAAGCTAATTATGGACATTTTTGGCTCAAATATAGTGTAATAACTATTTTTTTATAGAAATAGAATTTGGGTCTGAAACTTGCTCCAAATACAAGATATGATGATTTTTCTTTTCACAGAGTGGTTGTAATGGTATTTTGGCCAACGGTTTAAAAGATTGGCGGTTTTAAATTAGACAGTATTTAGGCAGATTTATATACAATTAGGCCTAAGCCCAAAATAAGGCCCACTTAAAGACTTTGGGATTTGTGTTGATTACCACAGTAGAGAGATCTCCATATCACGTTCTCTTCTTCCTAAAACAAGTCTAACCTTGATTAACTTATCTCCACCTGAATCCATTAGTAAACAATTTCATTTGTAGTTAAATCAAGATATAAAGGTGTAGTTAAGAATGAGACCCATAGGAGATTAAAAAATTAGAATTTTTGGGTGGAGAGTTCGACATTTACAGCTGTTCATTTTGGATTTGCATGATCGACATTTACAGCTGTTGATTTTGGATTTGCATGATTGAGATTGAGTTTACGTGGATTGGTGAGTGATTTATGATCTCAATCTACTATACATGTTTATATGTTTAAACATATTTTGGATCAACTTTTCAAGTTAAAAATATGATTTTGAATCTGATTTGATTTTTAAATAATGATAAAAATGTATTTAAGTATTTTTAAAATGATTTAAATATGTGTTTTCATGTCATGAATGTTAGGTTAGGAATGGATGTGTATTTAATTGAATTGTCATGATATGATGCTTGTATGTTTATTTGTATGTTGTGTTAGTATGTTTGAGTGGATGAAACGCTCATGTGGAGCGAATTGGGCGTTGGGTTGTTTCTATGGACTATGATTTTTGAGTGGATGGAAGCCATATAACGGACTCTCTTATTTGAATACACGAAGGTTGGAAGATCCATAGTCGTAGAACGAGCTTCGATGGATCGACTCTAGAGAGTTTGGAGTCGGATTATTGCAAGAGAAGTTGCACATAGATCGAGAAAGTGAAAAAAAAGCTAGGATCGAATGCAGAAATTTGTTAATGCGGAGGATATAGCCATTTTTGGCTATATGATGGATCGATACAGATCAATATGGTTCAGTGTCGATCGATGCTAGTGGCAAGAGATGGCACATGGGGGTCTAAGAGCTTGGAAAATATGAAGGCAAGAAGCTTTGAAAGGTTTTAGAGGCAAATCGATGGGTTGGCACCGACCTAAATTGTAATGACCTACTTTTTCGACCCTGAAAAGTGGACACTGGTATACCTACGGTTGTCACATGCTGAGCATCCAAGTATCGAAAAGACAGATTGTTAGGTGAAGGAAAATAAAAGACAAAACAAAATTTCCCATCGTGACGAGTAAATATGATATAAAATAGATCTTTACAAAAGTGAAAAAAACTCTAATATACATATTATCATTAGAGCAAACTAACATATCATCGGCTTGGACAGTTATGATAATCTATCGTTACAAATGCTGAAAAAACAATCAAGAACAACAGCAAAAGATAAAGTTATGAATACGTCTTGAAGGATCCAGCTCGTCTTCTAATGCTCCAAAGTGTCCAGCTAAATTTGGGAATATACTTGCGCTGACCCGAGTATTATAGGAAAAAAAATGCTCGGATCAGTCTCGTAAAATCAGCATGAGAAACACAATGAAATGGATTTTTATTGTTATAAAAATCTTTTAGAAATAAATATATCTCGTAAGACCATGTTACATATACACATGGATGGGTTTTTACCTTACAATAACCAAATAATTTTATAGAAAATCCAGTGATAGTATAATAATGTCTAAGATTTAGAATAAATATTATTCATAGCCGATATGGTTACATTAATTGCATTCCAGCATAATAGGTATACACCTAAATTCGTAAAGGCACGTATTAAAAATTGGATTTCCATCAGTGACTAGGCTGCTAGAGTACTGCCTGCTATAGTACACCTCTAGACAATGAACCGTAGGCCACACATGGACCCTTTCCAACATAGAGCCGGCTGTCCCTTTAACACTGCGTATCGAATTACATCCCCTAGGTACCAAGGACAAAAATTAAAATGACCCTCCATTGCCCCACTTTTTCCATGCGCATGCATACCATATCCGTAAATAGCGATTCCATATCAAGGAATAATTGCTCCTAATGGTAGTAAACCACATAGCTCTACTGCATATCCCCAATTTTAGTCATTATTGGGTTGTGAAGCTTGTGAGGTTACGATTACCTTTTCACTTTCTTAGCAAATCCCACTTGGAATACGAACATTGCTCTTCAGGCACAATGCAATGTCAGCATTCGTTCATACAAGTTGTGTAGGTAGAACAAATAGAAGTCACAACTTCTGCTACATCCCTTTTTGAAATCACCCTCAAGATTAGTAGCAAGTAGCCCTTGCACTTCAAAATACTCCGTCTTTGATCCCACTACCTTCGAGATGCCTTCCAAAGCATCGAATACGTATATGGTTTTGGAATGGTTATGGTTTCGAGCAGTCTTATATAAGTACACTCACCCGCTTATCGTTTTCTCCAAAACCAATTCGATAGTTCCAATAAACTCAACCCCTGTTCTGTAGAAAATAATCAGACAATACATAAGAGCGGAGATCACCTCCTAACCATTTAAGCGAACGGATTTCCTTATCATTTGTCGTAGGAGAAAAAAAACGAGATTTCCACACACAGTACAACAGAATCGAAGATGAGTATGCCATATAACTCCCGTGTTTCTCCTAGATATTTTTAGAGTTATATTTTGGCCAAGATTCGATAATTGGTTATTTACCTATCAAATAAACAAGCAATCAAGATAGATTTAATTCCATATGTGATCTACTAAGACTATATTAATTTATCTTTCATTACTTAAATCTCTTTCAAATATTTGATTCAAAGTACCTTCTCAAAAGATAATATTCACAAACACCTTATACTCTGTTCAATAGTTGGAAAAAATTCATATACTTATGTTTCCGGTAAGTATATTACAAACCAATAAGGAAGATTTCCCCTTTTCCAAAATTATTTAAATAGGCCAAACAAATACCATTTAAAACATTTCTTACTATAAACCAAACCACCTTTCCTTCGATGTTAGGTATGAAAGGAATGTTTCCATACCACCATAATTAAGAAGGATTAATAATCAAAATCAAATATCATTCCTTTTATAAAAATTCCATTTTTATAAGCCCATTTCATCTTTACAATTCCTTTTATAAATCACCAAATTCATTTATAGAACTTCTTTCATAGATATCTAAGATGATACATAAAATCCCTTCCTATTTATAAAACTCTTTCTATTAATAAAACTCTTTTCTATTTATAGAACTCTTTTATAAATCTCCCTTTCGAACCCCTCTTTACAAATCTTTTATACAGTCCTTAATAAAAATTCTTTCACAAATCCGAAACTCTTTTTTAATATAGCCTACGTTATCTTTAAAATATCACACACACACACACACACACACACACACACACACACATATCCACTTTTATATATAAAATTCTATTTATAAATCTCTTTCCAAATATCACTTATAAAACTCCTTTAAGAAATATCGTTTATAATACCCTTTCCAGAATATCATTCGTAGATCTCCTTTTAAATAAATCCTTTTTATTAATTAAAATTTCTTCTACAAAACAATTTATTATTTATAAACACCTCTGTTGAATTATTTAATTACTTTATACATCATAAATAAATAAATAAAATAACCATAAAACATCAATAATAAAATAAAATAATTAACTTTAAAACATCCTTGATAAAATAATTAATTAACTTAAAACATCATTAATACAATAAATTAATTAACTAAACCATAATTAAATTAATTAACAAACCTAAAACAACATAGTTAATTTTTTAAAAACCACATTAATAATATAATTAAATATTTTAAACAATGTTAATAGTATAATTAAATAACTTTAAACATCTTTAATAATATAATTAAATAACTTAATTTAAACCATTGTTAATAAGATAAGTAATTAACTAATTTTTAAACACTATTTACAAACCCTTAACCTCAAATTGTTGTAAAATTTAAGCTAATTTAAATCCATATTTTACAAATTCGAAAAGAGGCTTAGTGACCGCAGTGGATCTTAGACAAACTACAATTTAATTCAATTAATTTTCTAAGTCATATCACCGGTATTTTACACAAGCCAACATATATTAAATAAAATACATAATTAGCTATTAGTAACCAACACATTACACTTCTAATTTTAAATAACTGGTGTATGAATCAGTCCCAGTTTATATAATAGCAGAATGGAAATTTATTCTACTTAACAGATGTTATCGATAATATAGTCGGTTCAATTATAGTAGAATGATAAATATATTCTACTTAACAGATGTCCAAAATAATTTTTCCATTTAAAATAGTAGAGCGATGTTTTATTTGGCCAAATAGATAACACCAATGAAGTAAAATTAATTTAACTATGTCATTATTTTAAAACAATGTAATTAAATTCAATTATTATCATTTAATCATAAGTTTGAACTTCATTAAAACTATCAATTATTTGTAATACAATGTTGTACTCATCAATATGAGTCAAATGCAAAAATACACGGGTTAATCAGATTTAAAACGGACGAGATATGACAATTTCAACTTCAACATACTTAAAACATTTAATTTAAACAAATAATTTAAAAAGGTTCCTCACTAAAACAATCGTTAGCCCAAGGCCTAACTACCAACACACCTGAACCGAAAACTGTGGGTTCCTCCATCTTCAAAAAAACATGCCTTCAGGAAAATGCACGAACTCGACCTTCTCCCACCACCTCTTGCCGCCCTACCACCACAGCCAGTCGTCGTCGCCCTCACCATTCGGTCCGCCACCGCCAGCCTTGCCTCCAACTAACTCGTTGACCTCCACCACCATCAAGTCCACCCTGACAAACCCAAAAATACAATCTACTTGCGCATCTCCCTGTTGAACTCATACAGCCATGCCAATTACTTCCCCTCCTATGCATGTATACACACCAAACATGCACCTACACACCCAAATCCATACATACACACGCAATTTTATATGTATTCATTTTCCATAGAACAAAAAGAATGAAAGAAAATATATGCATATTTTTTCACATAGAAGAAATGGAAATTTTGCACTTGGCAGAGAAGAAAATGAATTTGTGTTTGTGTTTCCATTTCATTCAAGTGCTCTCTGTTTGTATATATGAAGAAAATGGGTAATATTTTCATTTGAAATGGAGGTATTCATGGAAGAAGACTAGGAAGAAGAAAAGGAAATGAATATGAAGATGAGTATAATTTTTTATGTTTTTCTGTCTAGAAGCCTCTTATAAAATATGAAAATCATTATTAAATTACTCAAAGGTTACATAAACCCCAGAATTCAAGTAACCTATCAAAACAAGGCCAAATCACTATTAAGGTTTTGTTGAAAATTTTAAATTTGATTTGATCTGAAAAGTTTTAAAATGAAAGCTTTGAAGTACTCTACTACATAATATCCTGTTTGTGTTTGCATCGTGAAAGATAGAAATAAAAATACAATCGCACAACGCTACAACGTGATCTCAAAACAACAATAAAATACAATGGTATTTCTATTTTCCTTTGTTTTCAAAAATACCAACTTTTTTTGCAAAACATGACAAATGAGAATTTAATTATTTTCCAAATTAAAAATTATGGAAAAATCGTATAAATTAAATTAAAAATATATCACCAAAAATTGGACAGTTAAAACGTATATTTTATTATATTTTGACTTCAAATTCGAATATGCAAATAAATTAAATATTTAAATTCGAAGACTCAAACATTACGGATCATTATGTTCTTCCCCATTAAAAGAATTTTGTCCTCGAAATTCCATCACTATCAAACCCAAAAAAACTGTGCCCACATAAACACTTAATATTCTCTATAAGCCCATACAATGTATACAAATCATCCGTACGCAATTTCTAATTCGATCACTTTCTCGAATACGTAAACTTCTCTTTCAAACAAGTATCACTCACCCTATTCTCTAGTATGGATTCTGATCAGGCCTCTTGATTAGAAACCTCGCTTCTCCTTATGTAGCCATACGCTATGATATAAAACATCGGTAATATATCGAAAACCCTTATCAAGTGTTTTCCGTTTAGAATTGAGTGATAAGTCCTTATTTGGATCGGTGTGAATCACCTCAAAGTCATGTACTCGAATCTTGGATCAAGAACTGTGCGATGAAAAGATCTTTATACAACTAACATACTTATTTGTGGTTCTTACTTACGAACTCCTTTTTAGTTTTAGTTCCAAAATTATTTATGAAAATATTTCATAAAAACTTAAGTTTTAACTTATACACTAGCTTATTATATCTTGAGAGTATACGTACAATATCTAATTTTGCTTTGCATAATCAGGATGTTCAAAAAATTTAATACTTGTTTCAACTTACTATCTTTACAAATTTACAAGTTACTAAAACTCATTTCCTTATAATTTCTCAAAAACACTTATCTTTAATTTCTGTAGAAATTCGAAAGTTTTCGAGTTTCCAAAATTGCCAAAAATTCCATTTCATTTCAATAAATGAAAACTACCAAACAACATATCAAAATGAGGTGCACAAACTAAACTATCGTAATGGATATGATACATGTGTATATAATATCACTTAACTGAAAATTTGAGAATTAAACACCGTGTTTTTATCTCAAATCATTTTGAAATAATGTTAACGTACAAATCTCCTTGTTGTATATCTAATCATACATTTTGAATTTAATTTTTCTTCTTCAAAACAACTCCATAACAAATTACAATGGTATCATTCCTCACTTAGAAACTCAAAAATAAATATCGATGACGCTATAGTCGTCATTAGAATTATTTTCCAACGATAGTAATGAGTTCAGTGCTCTCCATCTCTTTTAAAATATCCCTTTTAAAATATCTCTACTCATCAATCCTTTCAAATAGTACTGAATTTTTTTCCCAAAACTTCGAAAACCATTTTTTAAAAATTACCCGGATTTAAGTTCTTAAATTCTCAATTTTAAATCACATATAAAACATTTATAAAACATACTTATAATTTCCTTCTTATATAAAATTATTTCACAAATTCACATCTTTGTATATATTAATATAAACAACTTTTATTAAATTTTAAATTTAACTCACCATTACCGATGAACGTCTTATAATCAAACTGTGAAACTTAATCCACAAAGTGTTTTTATTTAATTCACCCTAAATAATAAATGCTTATAAACTATCTGAGCATAAGCAACCAATCAACAAACAATAGTCAATGCTCCTAAACAAGATGAACATGACTAATCAAACGATAAATGATTGTAGCTAAATATTATCATTTCCTGACAACCAAACATAGAAAAAGTTGCTATCTCAATTTTGAAAAAAAATTTCTGTTGTATATAAAATATAATCTATGTAAAATTATTTCATTTACCCATTTTAAAAATAATACTACGTCAGTTTGTCTTCTTCAAGTGTTTAGGAACTCCTATCGATAACGTTAATCAGACGCATCAACCGAAATTCATAAGCCAGTCAACAAACCAATCAACACAATATAAAATATTTTTATAGCAATAACAAATATGAGCTCTCACGCATATATACTCAAACACATCCTAGGGTCTCACTTACTCGATCCTAAATGATTTTACCCCACCAAAGCCTAGGTGTTCACTCAATCTCATTCTGATACCATGTGTAACGACCTCCCTTTTCATTCATCAAAAGTCGACACTGATACATCCACGTATTCATGTGCTGAGCATCCAAGTGTCAAAAGGACAGATAGTTAGGGTGAATGAAAATAAAAGAAAAAACATAATCTCACATCATGATGAGTGATATATGATATAAAATAGATCTTTACAGAAGTGAAAGAACTTTAATATACATATTATCATCATAACAAACTAATATATTATCAGCCTAGACAGTTTTAACAACTTGTCCTTCCAAATGCTAATAAATACAAACAAGAACAACATCGAAAGATAATAATATGTGAATACGTCTTAAAGGGTTTAGCTCGTCTCTTGAAGCTCCAAAATGTCTAGGAAATTCTGGAAAATATGCTCGGGAAGACCCAAGCATTATAAGGAAAATAACACCCGGATCAGTCTGGTAAAACCAACGTGAGAACCAGAATCAAACGGTTTTTTATCATTATAAAAAACTTTTAGAAATAAAGATATCTTGTAAGACCATGCCGCATATAAACACGGATAGGTTTTACCTTACGGCAACCATACCTTTTTATAGGAAATCTTGTGACATTATAATAATGTATAGGTTTTAAAATAAATATTAACCATAGTCGAAATGGTTACATTGATTACATTCCAGCATAATAGGTATACAACTAAATCTACAAACGCAGGCATTGGAGATTGGATTTCCATCAATAACTGGGCTATTGGAGTACCGCGTGCCACAACACACCTCTAGACAATGTACCGACGGCTACACATGGATCCCTGCCAGCACAGAGCCGGCTGCCCCTTTAACATGCATACCGGATTACATCATTTCCCAGGTACTAAGGCTAAAAAACAGTATGCACCAGCCATAGCCCCACTTTTCCCATGCACACGTATACCAAATCCATAAATACCGATCTAGATCGAGAAATGATTGCTCCTAGTGGTAATGAACCATATAGCTCTGCTGCATATTCCATGTTTTAGTCATTACCGGGTTGTGAGGCTTATGAGGTCACAATTACCGTTTTCCTCTCTTAGCAAATCCCACTTTGCATGCTAACACTACCCTCCGAACATAAATGCAATGCCAACATTCGTCCATACAATTTGTTTAGGATAAGAACAGACCGAAGGCACTACTTCTACTACATTCATTTTGGAATCACCCTTAGGATTAGTAGAAGGTAGCCTTGCACTTCAAAGAACTCCATCTTCAATCCGACCATCTTCAAGACATCTTTCAATGCATCAAATACACATATGGTTTTGGAGTGGTTATGGTTTCGAGTCATCTCATATAAGTACACTCCTCCACTAATTGCTCCCTTGAAAACCAAATCGATAGTTTCATTAAACTCAACCCTGATTCTTTCAAAAAAAATCAAATAATATAAAAGAGTGGAGATCGCTTCCTAGCCGTTTAAGCGTATAGATTTCCTTATCATTTGTCATAGGAAAAAAATGAGATTTATATGCACAATACAACATCATTGAAGATGACCGTGCCATATAATTCCCATATTTCTCCTAGATATTTGAAGAGTTTTGTTTTGGCCAAGATTCGTTAGTTGGTTATTAAACTATCAAATAAACAAGTAGTCAACATAGATTTAGTTTCATATGGGATCCACTAAGCCTATATTAATTTGTCTTTCATTAATTAAATATCTTTCAAATATTTGATTCAAAATACCCTCTCAAAAGATAATATTCATAAACACCTTATACTCCTTTCAATACTTGGACAAATATTTATACACTTATCGCACCGGCATAAGTATCTTACAAACCATTAAGGAAAATTTCCTCTTTTCTAAAATTCATATTTAAATGGGCCAAACAAAAATCATTCAAAACATTTCTTACTATAAACCAAACCACCTATCTTTTGATGTTAGGCATGAAAAGAATGTTTCCATACCACCATATTTAAGAAGGATTAATTGTCAAGATCAAATCTCATTCCTTTTATAAAATTTCATTTTTATACTCCATTTCATATTTACAAATCCTTTTATAAATCTTCAAATTCATTTATAAACTTCTTTCATAGATATAAAAAATGATTTACAAATTTCCTTTCTATTTATAAAACTCTTTCTACTAATAAAACTCTTTTCTATTCATAAAACTCTTTTATAAATCTCCCTTTAGAGCTCTTCTTTAAAAATCTTTTATACAATCCTTAAAACAAATCTTTTTATGAATCCAAAATCCATTTTTAAACAATATACGTTATCTTTAAAATATCACTTATATATCCATTCTTTTGTTTATAAATTGCCATTTATAAATATCTTTCCAAATATAACTTATAAAACTCCATTATAAAATATCGTTTATAAATCCCTTTTGCAAAATATCATTCGTAAATCTCCTTTTAAATAAATCCTTTGTATCAAATAAAATTTCTTCTATAGAATAATATTATTTATAAACACCTTTATAAAATTATTTAATTACCTTTAAACATCATGAATAAATAAACAAAATAACTTTAAAACATTAGTACTAAAATAAACTAATTAACTTTAAAATATCCTTAATAAAATAATTAATTAACTTAAGACATCATTAATACAATCAATTAATTAACTTAGCATAATTAAATCAATTACTAAACGTAAAGCAACATAATTAATTTTTAAAAAAACCACATTAATAATATAATTCAACATTTTAATCAATATTACTAATATAATTAAATAACTTTAAATATCTTTAATAATATAATTCAATAACTTACTTTAAACCGTCATTAATAAGATAATCGATTAACTAACTTTTAAACATTATATATAAACACTTAACCTCAAATGTTATAAAACTGAAGCTAATTTAAATCCATACTTTACAAATTTGAAAAGAAGCTTAGTAACCATAATGGTACTTTGACAAGCTACCATTTGATTCAATTTAACTTTCCAAGTCATATTATTGGTACTTTACATAAACCAATACATATGTAAATAAAATCTCTAATTAGCCATCAATAGCTAACACGTTACTTTTCTAATTTTAATCAGCTAGTATACAAATTAATGATCCAATTTATAGAATAGAAGAACAGGGATTCATTCTGCTAAGATGGCGTCATCGATAATCTATTCAGATTAATTATAACAGAATGGTGATTTATTTTACTAAACAGATATCTAAAATAATCTTTTCATTTAAAATAGCTTAATAGTGTTTTATTTGGAAAAATAAATAATACTAATGAAGTAAAATTAATTTAACTACGTCATTATTTTAAAACAATTTAATTAAATTCAATAATTATTAGTTAATCATAAATTTGTACTTCATTAAAACTATTAACTATTCATACTATAGTCTTATACTCGTCAATAAAAGTCAAATTCAAAAATCCTAGGGTTAATTGGATTCCAAACAAATGTGATATGACAGTTTCAACTTCAACATACTTAAAGCATTTAATTTAAACAAATAATTTATAAAGGTTCCTTATCCAAACTATCACTAGCGGCCCAACTACTAATCTACCCGACCCGAAAGCTACAGGTTCCTCCTTAATCTTTAAAAAATTGCGCTTCCAGGCAAATATATGAACCCGACCTTCTCCCACCACCTCTTGCCGCCGTTACCACAACAACTAGTCATCGGTGCCCTCATCGTTCGACCCACCACCGCCAGCTTATCCTCTAGCCAACTCGATGGCCTCCGCCACTATCATGTCCACTACAACGAACCTCGAAACTCGAAAATACAACCTGCTCGTGCATCTCCCTACTTCACACATGTGACCATACTAGCTACTTCCCCTCTCTTGCATGTATACACACCATATATGCGCCCACACACCCAAATCCACACATTTACGTGCAACTTGCTTTGTATTCATTTTCCAAAGAAAGAAAAACAACTAAAGAAAATGTGTGCATATTTTTTTGTAGAAAAGAAAATGGGAATGTTATGCTTAGTGGAGAAGAAAATGTATTTGTGTTTGTGTGTTTCCTTTTCATTCTAGTGCTCTATATTTGTATATATGAAGAGGATGTAGAAAGCAATAGCTTGTGATTTTTGTTTGATGATAATAAACATATATATATATATATATATATATATTCGTTTAAATGTATTTGTTATTGTACTATTTTATTTTTTCCTCGTAATTAAATAAATATTTTTTTAGTAAAATAAATAACTTAGAATTCTTGATTAAAACAAATATTTTATTCAAACAAATATTTTATTACAAATTCAAATAGTACAAATTTGATCTCTCACTACATTTACACGTTTTCAATTACAATACAACTTCAATTACAGCAAAATTATCACTATACAATTCATCTCACTACATAATTCACTCATCACTCATATTTGATCTTCAACTTTGTTCCAGCCTGTATCCAGCATCTGAACTATCTACAAAATAAGCACCGACACAGTAAAATTTAGAAGGAAATATTTTGCAGTGCATAATAAAGTGCGTGTTTGAAAATATTATTTGCCACGGTTTTTTGGGTTGTTCATTGTCATTTTTTAATTCATCTTATACAAACAACTTATGACATGCATAATGTATCACTATACATGCCACAAGGTTGTGCACATTGATATACACTTGCTTGTTAAAATTGCAGGGATAGGTGAGCACAAGGTCAAACCCAAGCCAAGACTGGATTCAGTACATGTGCAAATGAGAAAACAACCAACATGACAACAACTCAACCATATGTGCAAAGGCACGAGCAAAGCTTCAGACATGTCAATGGATTAACACGAATGAGCAAATGCATCCAAATTTCTAATGGCATAAGGAAACCAACATGAAAACATGGAACCAGGCCATCCTAACCTAGGCAAACCATGGACAAAAGTGCACTAGCCTCAACCAAAAGTACTCTGGTCTGTTCAACCAACAAATAGTCCCAACCAAATACTAAAAAGCACCAGAAATGTACACAAAATACTCAACCAAACCAGGGCAGTGCACCCGACAGACTCTAGTAGAACAAGACAACCAAAAGTTAACATAAATGCTCAAAACAACAACAAGTGCAATGGTCGGTACACTGAAGTGCAAGTACACAGCAATACAAAGCAACTAGGGCCAAACCATTATGCCCTAAACCAATTTTCATGCAACCAGATATGTACAAAGGATGATACCAGAAATAACATGCGCACATGAACACAAAGAAAACAAACACTCACAGTGGACAAAGCATAATCATCACATACATACATACATACATACATATACATACATACATACATACATACATACATACATACATACATATATATATATATATATATATATATATATATATATGAATGTATGTATCTACATGGAGATGATCGGCAAACATTGGAGCATATATATGCAACAGAGGTGACACAAAAACAAGGCCCAGCATGGATGGTTAGAGCATGGCACACACGCGTACAACAAATTCAAAAAATTGTAGAAAAGTCACAGTGAGTAACTATTAGTAGTAGTTCAAACAAAGTCAAGGAGATGGTTCAAAAAGTAATGGTCAAACAAAACACAGTTGAAGTGTTCAACAAAAAATCAAAAATTATCAATAGTAGGGTGAATATTGTCGTAGAGGATTTCAAAATGAATAAGTCAAGTTTATCTCAAATTAAAATACCAAACTATATGCAACAGATGAACTAGTCATAAAAGAAAAGAATGGAACAATTAGAATGTGCTTGAGCGAATACAAATATGTTGAAAACATATTCAACCGATGATATTATGAACAAGTTAAAAATCACAGAGTTCGCTCAATCAAAATATCAACGTAAGAGCTAAAATCATGACAAATTCAAACCAAAATATCAAACGAGACTATGGGGTTTAATCCCTATAAATTAAACCTAATTCATCACTGGAAAATCATCAAGTTGAGAGTAATCAAAAATCGAAAAGGGGAAAATCACATACAATTCAAAGCAACATTCAACTTAACATTGAAGCAGCCGCAAGCTATCAATCCAGAGAATTGGTTGACAAAGTAAATCGAAGTGAAATCAATACTGCAAATCGATCAATTGAATTGGCGTCTTTAAATACAACAAAATCCTAAATTCCAGATTGCAAAAGAAAAAAGTCGGCTGCAAAACAAAGAAAAGGGAGACCTTTTTTCTTGAGTTATATTTCAAGTGGGCCGATTCAGTTTGTGTGAATTTGGGATCAGTTTATAAAATAGGGTTTTGTTTTATTTTTATTTTTATTTGTAATATTCAGTTTTATAATTGTGTAAATTTCTAGTTGTGTTACAAGTTACAAACTACGGGGCATAGTCTGAGAATTCGCAAATCAATGGTCGAGTTGTGGCAGGGTTTTGAGCTTAGAGTTAGGTTAATCAAGCTAGCGGGTATCACAAGTTTACTATGTTTGAAAGCATCTGATTACTTAATTTCTAGTCGAAACCTTGGGGGCAGCATGTACGTAAGTTTTTTTTCAAAGTTGGGTAAATTTGTGTGTGATCTCTACTGCGTTACTTTCTGTTTTTATTTCCACATTAATTTTTAGTAAATGCTATTCACACCCTAGGGTGAAATGATCCTACAAGTAGTGTCGGAGCTAGGAACAAAAACCATTTTTTTATTAATTTTTTTTGACTTTTTCTTTCAGTGGCTTCTTTTAATAATGCTTTTGCTGAGGGTCAGTCCATAGTTAGATCACCCATGTTCAATGGTGAATATGCTTATTGGAAAACTAGAATGAAATTTTTTCTAAAAACCATAAATGCATGAATATTGTTGGAACAGAATATTATACACCAACAATAATGGTAGATAATCAAGAAGTTGAAAAACTATGGATTAACGGACAGATCTTGAAATAAATTGTTGAATGCTAACGCTAAAGCTATGAATTCTATTATTTGCTCATTAGATCAAATTAAATTTAACCATGTCTCACATTGTCTATATATGCAGGAAATCTGGCCCATACTTGAACTGACTCGTGAAGGAACCTCCTAGGTTAAAGAATTTCGCCTTGCTATGCTTAGCAGCGAGCATGGGAACTTCATAATGACAAAGGATGAAAGTGTCAAAGAAATGTATGGATGACTTTCTAATCTTGTATACAAATTAAAATCCTTAGGAAGACCATACGTAGAACTGGATATAGTCCGAAAATTCCTCAGAATTCTCCATGAAATTTTGAATCAAAGGTGACTACTATTCAAGAATCAAAGATCTAAAACAAGTTAAAGTTGTAGAACTCATCAGAAACCTCACAACTTATGAGCTAGACATCAAATTCAAGGAAGAACGTGAAATAGGAGATCAACGAAAGAAATCAATAGCTCTTAAAGGAACAATGGAAAGTGAAGATGATGATGATGAAGGATCAACCGAACTAGTACTGATAATAAAGAGATTCAAAAGGTAGAACTGCAATAGCTCTCAAAGGAACAATGGAAAGTGAAGAAGATGATGATGATGAAGGAGCAACCAAACTAGCACTGATAATAAAGAGATTCAAAAGGTAGAACTGCATATATGGAAATCCAGCCCAAAATCAACAACTGAAGAGCAGAATGATCAAAATTCTAGACAACTTAGAAAAGCAGGAGATCGTTCGTCAAAAGTGCAATAAACCTGGTCATATCGAGCCAAATTGTCCTCAAAATTGATTCAGCAAAGGAAGGAAACCAAAAAGGAGAAGTTTTGCAACAACTCGGGATGAAATTAATGAAGATGATGATGAAAGCACTGATAATGAGAGTGAGAAAGCAAATATGTGTTTCTTTGGAGAAACAAGTGACAACGATGACGACGAGCCAAGCGAGGTATCAAAACTTACTCACTCACAATTACTCATATATTTGTTTTGAATGACTTAGGGAGAAGTGAGCTAAAATTGAAGCACCAAGAGATAGTTTGATAGAACTAAATAAGCAGCTTGATCAGATGATTCAAAACTATAGAAATAAGAGCCCTAAGTATAATTAGTGTCTATCATTAGAAGAGGAAATAAAACAATTAGAAACTAAATTAAATTGCTTGAAAATGAGATTCTGATTCTGAAAGAAAGTGAAAATACTAGGAGAGAAAATTCTGTTAAAAAGTTCACTTTGTTACTGAAAGAAAATGAATCTCTTAAGTCACAAGTCCGACAATTGTCTACAACTTTAGAAAAATTCTCCAAAGGAGAAAAATCACTAAATATCCTATTAGGGAAACAAACTGTTAATACTATTCGACAAGGACTTGGGTATACTCGATTAGAAAAGGGTAGAAGTGAAACTAATCATGTCAACTTCAAGTGCACGATTTATGGAAAAATTGGACACAATCGAAACAATTGGTGGTATAGACACAAACACATGAAAACCATACCAGTTTGGATTCCTAAGGACACGGATGTAATATCCCTTAAAATAAAAATCTTTTTTCGCTAACAATTATGGACCTATGAAACAAATAAGTCGCTAAACTCTTTTCTCTTGTAGGTGTGTTGCCAAGCTAAGGAACAACAAGTGTGGTACGTGGATTCTGGCTGTTCCAGGCACATGATGGATGACAAATCAAAATTCGTTAGCCTAGAAAAAATACAAAGGTGGAAGAGTCACAATAGGAAACAACAATAAATGCAAAATTTTCAGTAAAGGTAAAGTAGGTAACCATAAATTTAGCTTAAATGATTGTTTTATATGTTGAAAATCTGCACCATAATCTGATTTCAATCAACCAGTTATGTGATAAGGGAATGAATGTTTTTTCTATTCTGATATGTGCAAAATTATTGACCAATCATCAAAAGAAACATTATTTTTAGGTAAGAGGAAAGGTAAAATATACTCTCTATCTTTTGATGATCTCACAATTTCAAAACTTTTGGTAGTTAAGGATGTATAAGTAAACTTATGGCATAGACGATTAGGACATGCTAGCATGAATCTGTTAAGAAAATTAAAAATAAAAGATTTGGTAAGAGGTTTATTATCTGATGATTTTTAAACAAAAGCTCTATGTAAAGCATGTATTATGGGAAAACTTAAAAAATCATTGTTTAATGCCAAGAACATTGTAATTACTTCTAGAGTCCTTGAAATAGTTCATATGGATATATTGGGACCTAATGATATAGCACGTTTAGGTGGTGAGAAACATTGTCTTGTATTGGTTGATGATTACTCTAGATATACGTGGGGTATACTTCTTAACTAAAAAATTGGAAACTTTCTCATACTTCACTAAATTCACAAAATTAGTTCAAAATGAAGAAGGAGTTTTTATTATTTCGTAAGAAGTGATCTTGGTAGAGAATTTGAAAATTGTGAATTTGAAAATATTTGTGATGAAAATGGATTTAAACGTGAATTCTCTACCCTACATACTCCACAACAAAATGGAGTAGTCGAGGGAAAGAATCGAACCTTATAAGAGTTAGCTAGATCTATGATAAATGAGTATGTATTACCCTTGTCCTGTTGGGCAGAAGTAGTAAATACAACTTTTTATGTAATGAATAGAGTCATGATTAGGCCGATTCTAAAGAAAACAACAAATGAATTATGGTTCAACCAAAAGCCAAACATTGCATATTTCAAAAAAATTGGCTGTCCGTGTTTTACTCTCAATATAGGTGCTCAATTGGGAAAATTTGAGACAAAAGCTAATGGAGGCATGTTCATGGGATACTCTTCTAGAAGCAAACTTATATAGTATACAGCAAAAGAACGAAAAGAATCATGGAGTCAATCAATGTGAATTTTGATGAAGGAATTAATGGTTAAAGAAAGAAAACAATTAAAAGCAATGAAGAAGAGGAGAATGAAAAAGATGAAAGTGAAAATCCAAAAGAATCTGCAATTGCGGAAGAAGCCCAAAGAAATCTAGAACCAAAAAGATTGAAATTCAAAGCAGATCATCCTTCAGAATCAGAATAGGTAATCCTACCGCAGGTATTCAAACTCGTTTCTCCTTTAAAAATTAATGTGATTTGTGTCTATATAGTGGGTTTATTTCAGAAATTGAACCCAAATACTTAGATACAACTCTCAATGATGAGAGTTGGTTTATGGATATGCAAGAAGAGTTAAATCAATTTGAACGAAATGATGTTTGGATTCTAGCACCTAGACCTAATGATTATCCAGTTGCAGGAACCAAATGGATTTTTTAAAAATAAATTTGATGGATCTAGAAATGTGATTAGGAATAAAGCTAGGTTAGTTGCTAAAGGTTATAATCAAATTGAAGGAATTGATTTCGAAGAAACTTTTGCATCATTAGCAAGAATAGAATCTATTAGAATCTTGTTAGCTTTTCCTTGTTATAAGGGATTTAAACTAAGACAAATGTATATTAAAAGTGCTTTTCTTAATGGTATTTTGAAAGAGGATGTATTCCTTGAACGACCTAAAGTATTTGAAAGTCAAGAATACCCTAATCATGTATATAAACTTAAAAAAGCACTATATGGATTAAAACAATCCCTTAGGGCTTGATATGAATGTTTTAGCACTTTTCTTGAAAATGGGTTCAAAAAGGGCCGTGTAGACACCACATTATTTCTATTGCACAAAAATGATGACCTATTGATTGTTTAATTATATGTTAATGACATTATTTATGGTGCCACTAACAACCTTTTGTATGAGAAATTTGAAAAAATCATGCAATAAAAGTTTGAAATGAGCTTGATAGGAAAGTTGAAATTGTTTTTAGGATTTCAAATCAAACAAAGTGAAAATGGTACGTTCATCTATGAACAAAATATATCAAAGAGCTTGTCAACAGATTCGAATTGAAAGATGCTAAACCAGCAAAAACTCCTATGAGCACAACAATTAAACTTGACAAGGACGAAAAACGTAAGGTAGTAGATCAAAAGAAATATCGAGGTATGATTGGATCACTTCTTTATCTTACTACTTCCAGACCAGACATTATATTCTCTGTTTGTTTATGTGCACGATTTCAATCAAATCCAAAATATTCTCATTTAAAAGATGTAAAAAAGATTATAAGATATCTGCTGCACACCCAATGTTTGGTCTATGGTATCCAACTAATGATAGCTTTGAGTTAAAAGGGTATTCAACTGCAGATTATGTCGATAGTCTAGTTGATAGAAAAAGTACTAGTGGAACGTGTTTTATGTTGTGATATTCATTAGTTGCATGATTTAGTCGAAAAGAAAATTATATTGCTCTATCTATCACTGAGGCAGAGTATATTGCCCTGATCGGTTGCTTTGCTCAAATCTTATGGATGATACTAACCTTGCAAGACTATGGTCTAAATTTTAAAAGAGTCCCACTTATGTGTGATAGCAAAAGTGCAACTGATCTCACAAATAATCTTGTACATCATTCTCGCACCAAGCATATAGATGTTAGACATCATTTTATTAGAGATCAAAATTCCAAAGAAAATATGTGCATAAATTTCATTTCAATCGATTCTCAATTGGCAGACATTTTTGCAAAACCCCTTCCAGAAAAAAGTTTTTGTTGACTTCATCTCAGTTTAAGCATTTTAGAAATGTGCTTTTTTATTTTTTTGGATTTAAATGCCTATGTTAACTAATCTGACTACCTATTGATCATCGAAAAGATAAATAGTGACTAAAAAGGTGATGAGTGTTGATCTTAATCATATATTATGTCTTGAGAGAGTATATTTGGAAAATTTCTTTAAAAATTTAAACAAAATTTGTAATAATTTTGGTTGGTAAAAATTCGATGACCATCTCTATTGCTATCATATTGTTATGACTATCACTCATCAAAATCCAATATATTATGTCACAATGTGGTATTTAAACAGGAAATTATTCATTTTTTTAATTAGCAATAATATCATCCAAAAATACTCACTCTCATTCAAAAGTTCTCACGGTCATGCATGGGTGAACTACTTGGAATCTTTCATTTTGTTCTTTCAATCTCATTTAGAAATCCTCACGGTTATGCATATATGGCACACATATCAAAATTGGATGAAATATGCGAGTTAATTCTAACCCAATTTAAAAGTCCTCACGGTTATGCGTGGTTAGAAGATGCTTGAATTTCATTTTTAATAAAAATAAGGAATACTACTAATCTCATTTAGAAGTCCTAACGATTATGCATGGTTAGTAAGTATTTATATAATTCCTGCCATAAATATACCACAAATGGACACAACTATATTGTTTTTATGCCTACATCACCCCTATCACTCTAAAATGGAATATGCGCCTAACAGAGTATTTATGATTTTTGATAACATCTCGATATTTTCAAGCATTCTCATCCACATATGTCAAACTTGAAATGCTCAAAACATCAGATTGTTAATTTAAATTTGGAAAAACTCAGCATATATAGTAAATAAATAAATAAATCATAGAATCTCAAACATAGAGTAATGTAAAAATAAACAGCATAAGCAAATGAATAGTAGTTCATGAAGTGACCATATATATAACAAAGTTAAAAAAGATACAACAGATGTCTCGAATACATATAACTCTCAATACAATAGTCAAATACAAGGTCTGAATATATCACTGGAGCCAACTGAATAACTGAAAGCAAAATAGATAGCCGGATCTCCAAGCGAAGCTCCAACTCCAAAGATGAGTCTCAAATGCTATGATACTCAGTCTGACCCGAGCGTAAAGAAAAACACAAAACTCTCGAGTCAGGATTAATATTCTTATATCAATAAATCCAACTTAAGTGAGATATCAACTGAAATACAAGTCACTTAAAGGATGTTTGGGATAACCATCCTCTCAGGATTCGTGGAACTATCTACTATGCAGTAATGTACGCTATTATAATAATGTCCATAGTAAAGTAAACTATTAAAATAGCGTTAAGGCGTTACCCATATCCCCCTTAATGCATTTTATAATGCCATAATCTATACAGTATCATGATACACCTTAAACTGGAGCTATCAGAGGGCACTCCATAGGTACGATACAAAACATACTCGTAGTGGTCTCGATATGGTAGGTGACACGACACAACTAGGCAATGCCAGGGTAGATATACCAATTACACTTCCGAGCTGTTAGTAACGCAGAGCCACAGCAATCGCCCAACTCAAGCCACACTTCGAAAAAATCCAAGGGTGCACTCAATCAATCACAAAGTAATAAAATGGTAAACGATGGAGTGTGTCCGATCAAAGTAGCTACCTCACTTGGCCCATCAATTGCTCCTGTCTTAGCCATCTTATGCTAACTCACAGGAGTTAGGTCCATGTATATACCTCATATAGGATGGTCTCCACCATCCTACTTCATTCTGGAATCTCCACCGCGTATACGGTTGTTAAAGTGGTTTTCGGCATTGGCAGAGAGTATGACAATAACCGATCTCGATCACTTTAACAACCAAACGTTATTATAACAGCGCGGTCATTTCAAAATAGTTTAAACTTCAAAACCAAAATATCATTTCCATTTCAAAACCATATCAATACTATATCATTTTTCACTTCAAATATACCCATTTCCAAAATCATAGCACTTTCAAAGTTACAACACTTTCAAAATTATGAAGCGCAGAAATTATAATATTTAGAAATCGTAACACTTTGATAACATAATACTTTGAAATTCATAACTTTGAAATCATAACTTCCACCACTTAAACAGTTTAGATATTAATAATAATATATAATAAAATTGTTTATAAAATAAGATAGTTTATATAAAATTGTTATAAGTTAAAAAAGTTTATATTAAAATAATTAGTATATTAAAATAGTTTATATTAAAATAGTTTATTTTAAAAATCATTTATATTAAAATGGTTTATATTAGAATTATTTATAAAGTAAAATATATAAATAATTTTAAATATAATTTAAAATACTTATATAATAAAATAGCTTCCTCAAATTTCACAATCGATTCAAATCAACTCAAATGCCAAAATTTCAATTTAGTTCAATCGCAATTCATCGATTTCAATTCAATTCAGTTTCTCAATCAACCATTTCAAATTATATCGATTTCAAATATAGAATTGAACCACAAAATTAAACATTTCAATTTCAATATATTTCAAACTTTAAATATGCAACTTTTCAAAACTAAATTTGATAATTTCATATATATCTTAATTTAACTTCATTATTACTTAGTTTGAAATATTCACTTAATAAATCCATTATCATTTAAATAAAACCTCAAATTTCAAATAATTAAATATTTCCTTCAATTTAGTTAAACTTGAAATATTCATTTAATCACCTTAAACCAAAATCAACTTATAAAATCATATCCTTTAAAACTCTCAAATTCAATAAGTTCTAAATCGATTTAATTAAATAAAATTCCTAACTAAATACAGTTTCATATAAATTCAAATTTATCTTTCCAACCTTAACTTATAAAATCATTATAAAAATCTAATTTAAAATATAATTTTAAATAAATACTTAAACATATACTATATATTAAATAAATCAAACTTTATTAAATTAAATCTATTATTAAGCTTGTTTTATAATAAAACTATTTTATACATAATTTAAAATAGTAAAATTATAAGTAAAAACTTAAAAATTTCAGTTTCAAAACTAGCTTATAAATATAATTTTTCAAACATTTAAATTTAAAAATCTAAATTTTAAACCTTTATAAAAATAACATTTATATATGTATATATCTTAAAATCAATATTTATTAAAACCAAAATATTCATTTCAAAAGCTTGGAAATCATTTCAATATATATATATATATATATATATATATATATATACATACACATATATATGTAGACCAACGATATCTATATATAATTTTCTATCCTATGGTCAAGTGAAATGAATATTTATCATTGCAATCTGCAATTTAAATATATATATGGGTATATATCTTTTCAACCCGCAATCCCAAATTTAGTGTAATGAAAATCTCTTGGATTTATCATTTCAACCCATAACGATTTTCTCCTATTCTACAGATCGTTCGGGTATGTATCATTTCAACGCATAGAGAATTCTATACTAACATGGAACTTTCAGGTGAGGACATATATGGTAATAATATAAGAATCAACAACATGCATATATCATCTGTGATAACAGATCATTGTGTCAGATTTCACAGGTGAACAGATACTGATAATAGCATAAATATAGTAATTAAATAACTAACAACGGATTATTTCAATTGTCGTTTCAATTGAAATCAAATTTAATAAATATAAAAATGTTAATCGTGAGTGATTGCTCACCTTTCGAGGCTAGAGAGACGAGGCGATAACTGGACACAGATTCGCACACGGAACAGTGACAAGTAAGGAATTGCTGCGACAAACTGGATAATGGGAATGAAGTCAAAATGGCACGAGATCGATGAAATGAGATATATTACATATATAACTTTTAAAAAATTCAAATTTAAACATATAGATAAAATAAAATATATATTTTTAAACCCATACTTATATCTACTTGCCAATATAAATAAATATATGAACATATACAAACTCACATTCATATTATTTTTGAAATTGATATTAAACATATGATAATTATTTTACGAAGGCTACTATGTAAAAGTACACATACGTAAAACTGTTTTTGAATCCAAATAGCTCTGCAAAAAACATATACAGAAAACAAATATACTTACTAAAATTTAGAATCAAAATTTATAACACCCTCATATATATATATAAGCTAACTGACACATATATATGGCTGCTATACTAATATATATGTAACTTTTAAAACTTGTACATTAGCCCAAAATAGTGTGTGTGTATATATATATTAATAAATAAATATATGTGTATGCTAATAATATATATATGCAGATCACACACAAAACAAAATAGGTGAACAGGTTAAACAAAAATGTATGTAGAATCCTATACATAACCATAAAGAAAAATACAAGTTCTAACTATATTTATAAGATATGTATATATATTTTTTTACTTGCTAAACTGAATGGGAAAAATGCAAAACAAAGATTAAAACCCCACATAACATAACACTATATATACATGCTGTACTAAAATAAAATGTTGAAATCATATATATGTAAAATATTTTTGACATACTACTGTACATATATATAGCAACATTAGTTACAATAGCCTATATAAACATATATATGCACCGAACATATATATAATAAAAGAATCAGTAAAAACTATAAATATATACACAAACAAATATAATAAAATAATTATATAAATATACAACAGCTAAATTGTGTATAAACAGCTTTATCTATAACAAACTCCTTTAACATTCCATATAGCAAATAATAACCCAAACAAACAAATATAACTTACTTTGAAAACAATACACTTACAAGAAAATATTTTTACTATAAATAAACAATAACAATGCTCACTTATGCCTGGACCCATATATACATAACCAACAAAAATAAAAATTTCATAATTGATGTGCATAAAATTTGTAACATGCGTGTCTGTATATACAACTTACATTACTGTTAATTTCTTTTCATTTTCAATACTCAAAATAAAATATAAAAAATTTAAAAAATGAAGCAAGTAAACATGATATATATACACACGCATATGATATACGGTTGAGGAAAGAAACTCGCACGAGGGGTGCTGGGGCTCAGCAGGCAAGGAAGAGGGTTGCACATGTGGCTCGGGGGCGAAAAAACATTGGAGGGAGAGCACTTGGCTGAAGGTAGCACGAGACCGAGGGAAGGTCTTGGGTTGCTAGTGCTGGGCTCAGCTGAGGTGGCTCACGCATCAAGGTGGAGGTTCGGTGGAAGATCGAAGGCTTTGTGGAGGGGTTGCATGATGTGTCGTAGTGCATGGAGGCAGGAAGAAGCAAACAGTTTGACACGAAGGAAAGGGGACTGGAGCATGAAATCTTCACACGAATATAATTTTATTTTCTTCTTCTTTTTAGATGATAACGATAGAGAAAAATATATTGTGTAGAGAAAAGTAAAGGCCAGAAATTTGGGGAATATATAAAGGCTAGTGTCAGTTGATAGGAAGATTAATTGCTAGTGGCTACTAGCTTCAACTATTTTCCATATGAAAGGACAAAGGAAACGCTAAATGACTCAAACTTGGAACCTATATGACTGATTAGTTTATAGATTTCATCGTGTCCCGAACTTCGAAACACACGAATGAATACTTATATAATGTAAACCAACTCAAGTGAACTGTAGTAGTAATGCACAATAACTTAAAGGATGCTTGGGGTGGCCCATCCTCTAAGGATCAGTTAAACCATAAATTAAATACATCCCATAGTTTAAATTCCAAAATGGTAATTTATAATTCTAAATCAAATATCATTTCAAAATTCAATATCACTTCAAATTCATTTCAAAATATCAAAATATCATATCATTTCAAAACCACCTTCATTTTTATTTAATTTAATACCATTCCAAATCACATTTCGAAATGGTTTACATTTCAAATCAAATATTCCATTTAAAACCAATTAAAATGAAGTTATTATATTAAATAAAATATTAAATTTCCAAAATTTAATCCTTTTGTAATTCATTTATTCACTTAAATTTATTAAAACAGTAAAATTTCAACTTTCGCAGCACTTAGAAAATGCTGCGGAAAGTTATATTTGAAAACCATTCATTTCAACAAAGATAGCATTTTAAACTGCTGTAATAGGTTGTAGTTCAAGTTTAAGTTTCAACAACTACAGCACCTACAAAGTGCTGTAATAGCCCTTAGTTCATTTTTGCCTCTTAGTTCATTTGTATCAACTACAGCACTTTGAAATGGTGTAATATCCTTTACTTCTGAAATGATAGCATTTCTGAAATGCTGTTAAATTATATTTCAAATTTTCAATACAATTTCATAAACCATTAAACTTTAATTTAAACTATTTTTAACTTATAAAATCATATTTTCTCACTTTAAAATGATCATTTAAATACCCTTTAATTTATGATTTTATAAAGTGCAATTTCACAAATAATAATCAAATCTTTTGTTATAATTCACTTATAAAAATAAATGTACAATTTTATAACATGTCATTTACTTTACATTTTAATAAAGTTTACCATTTCATAAATTAAATTTAAATTACATTTATTTTTCTTAACTTAACTTTTATTTTTAAAACCTATTTCACATTTTCCAAGTTAAGTTATATTTCAAATTTCAATTTTAAACATTTATTTATTTAACTAATTTAAATTTATAGAAAATCAATAAGACTTTAAAAAATCATTTTAAATTCAAATTAAAATCAAATTATCATATTTTCTTACTTAATTTAAACTACATTTATAAACCAAATCATAAATTCCAAAATTAACTTATATTTCAAATTCTACTCTACTATTTAATTATTTTACTTATTTAACTTGTAGAAAATCACTAATATTTTATAAAATCATTTTTAATTAAATTTAAATAAAAAATATCATACTATTTACATTTTTAAAGTATTTTAATTTTTTTATAAAAGTATATATTAACCACGGGTCTGTATAACCTAAGTCAAGTGATACAGATAATATATCATTTAAATCCGTAATTTACAAGGAAAAATCGGGGTTCTATCATTTCAAACCCGCAATCCCAAGTAAATAAAAATAAATAAAAATCGTTCAGGCCTATCATTTCAGCCCATAACGATTTTTCCCTATTCTAAAGTCCGTTCGGGTATGTATCATTTCAACCCATAGTGATCTTATTCTACAGGGAACTTGCAGTGTGATAAACTGATATAAATGAACGGAATAGCATTATATAATAATAATAGATGATATAACAGGTGTATAAATTGGGGTGAGCATCATATGATCATAGCATAGGCAGTTATAACATGATGATATAATTTACAGATTCAAATGCTATCAGTTTACTAATTATATAAGTATAAAATGTTTGGTGAGAAATACTCACCTCTACAAGCTGGAGATAACCAATTTAGACACACAACAGAGATCCAAAAGGAACGAAAGCACGACTAAGATTCAAGTGAGGGAAGTGCCAAAGTAGTTGTCTTATGCGTATGAAACAAAACAATATATAGGACATGAATATACAACCCAAAATTTAACATTAAACATGCTAGAATTTATGCACAACATAAAATCAAACGACTTGCACTAGCTTCCACCAATACTATGCTCGGCCATATTGTGATAAGGTATGGCATGGTGATGTATTTGGTCAAGTATGGGACCATATATGCTCGGCCTAGCCTGGGTATGAAGGTATGAAAATTGTTATGCATGAAACAAAGGCCAAGGCAACAAAAGTGAAATTTTGCACAACTACAAGGTTCGGCCATGGCTCTAATTGGCACGGCCAGGCCTGGTGGAGGTTAGGGAATGGTGTGGAAGTGACTTAGGGTTGGTAGGTGCTAGAGAAGGTTGTAATATCCCGGAATTTTGGACAATTTAAATTTAATAATCTGAGTTTAAATTTAAATTGAATTGATGAATTTTGTTAATAAATTTGGTTTGATTTAATAATCTTCTTTATTTAAATATTTAATTTGTGAATTTATTTTTAATAAACTAATAAAATTGTTTTCTATTTAATAATGTATATGTATTTGTATATATTATAAACAGATAAGTTGTTAAATTAGTTTTAATGTTTTGAAAATAGGAATTGAGATTTATTTTTGAATTTAAGCTTTTCAAAAATATTTAATAAAATACTATATGATTTTTAAATATAAGATAAATGTTTTATTAGTTTAAAATTCATTTTAATTTAAGTTTTGATACTTAAAATAAGTTATAAAATGTTTGTGTTTTTCTTTTTAAACTAGTAATTTATAAAATTTGATTTGTTAATCTAATTTGAGATTTAAAATACAATTTTAAATATGAACATGCATTCATTAAGTATAATTTTCTTTAACACTTAATTTAAATAACAAAAACATTTAAAAGACATATGTAAGCATAGTTAAACATGTGTTAAATATTTAAGAGTGTAAATTTACATGTGTTAACATCTTAGACAAGTGTCATGTTGTCATTTTGTTTTTCTTTAATTTTAATTAAATCATAAATTTAGATTATAAAACATTACAATACTCATTCCTTCATTCTTTCTCTTTTCTTTCATTCTAAAAAGAAATCTAAAAATCTGAAACCCCTCTTCATAATTCATGCTTCTGTAATTAACTTGCATTCATTTCTCAAACTTGCATTACACAAAGCCTGTAACTCCTCTTTAAAACCCGCAAAATCATAAATCATAACCCTGTAACTTCTCCAAAACTAAATGCCAGCATTTCAATTTTTAAATCTGAAGACCTGCAAGCTACAAACTAAAGCATGCATGTAATTTCTAATCTGTATCCAAAATAAAATCTGCATACATTAAACCAAGCATGAAGCCTGCATGTATTCAAAGACAATCTGGGGTTTGTCACTGTAATTTTAAGTGCATCTGCATTTCAATTTTCATCAAGTAAAGCCTGCATGTTTTCAAGAAACAACTTGAGTTGAACTGCAGCTTCAAATGGTTCCTACATTCATTTTTTTTTGAACCTGAAGCAGTTGCAAAGGATGTTCAAAAGATTTCAAAAAGGGGGTTTCAATATTCAGGACTATGCTCTGCAATTTTAAAACTGTGAGTAACTCAACTTTTTAAGATTTTAAATAGGTAAAATTTGATTGCATACTTTGATTTAGATATGAAATTATATTATAAATATGCTGTGAATATGTAAATGGATATGTTTATGTGTGTGTGCATGATTGATTACCTGAAGCATCCCTGATTTCTCTGATTTAAGCTTCAGTCAGATTGTAATACATCCCATTGTCTTTTAATTTGATTCTTCATTTGAGTTATGACTTAAACAAATATGTTTGTTTCATTATAATATTCAGGTTAAAATTTGTACTTGAGTTATATTACAAATTTTAATGCTCTATTCAAAATGCAGTTTTGAAATTACCGTGTCTTACATATTTTCTAAGCATTGTTGAAGCTTGAATTTATTTTGGGTGAATTTGATTTAGGAGATTGTTTATCCATCGAAGATTATAGGAAAAATATTGAATTGAAGTAAAATTTAATTTTGATGTTGAATTTGGGATTTTCCAGCATAAGCCCTAGTTTTTACTATGTTTGAAAAAAATTGAGTGATCCGGCTTCCTCTTTGAATCGAGTTCAGAGATACTTTGGGTATTGATAGATAATGGGTTGATGGAGTGGTCACCGGGGTATGGAAGTCGATGATGGTCGGGAGGAGGAGAAATAGGTAATGACAGGTTTAGGTGGTGGGGGTTTGGTATGTTCCAGGTTTGGGTTGTTTGTTGGTTGTAGAATTTTGTCTCGGGATGGTCTCGGGATTTTTGAGGGAAAACTCGAAGTAAGAGGGTTACTGACCCGAAGTAAAATGGGGTTGCTCGAGTGTATTTATGTTTCAGGTCTTAGCAAACAGAACCTGTTCTGTTTTAAGAAATGTAAGAAGTCAAGTTTAAATTTTAAACCTGGAAGTTTAGCTTAGGATCAAACATGAATCTGAAGATGAATTCAAATAGCTTGAATTCCGATTTGAAATAATTTGAATTAAGAATTCAAGTTTGGTTTTAAATAAAAAAAGGAAGAACATGAAAACTGTTTCCAGTTTTATAAGAGTCAAAATAAATGCAAACTAAAGTTTTAACTTAGGATTTTGAAACTGATTTTAAATATGAATTCAAATAAGTTTGGATTTTGGTTTCTTTGAAATAATTTAAATTCAGAAATTTCAAGGTTTGGTTTTTAAATAAAACAGAAACTGTTTCTGTTTTTAAAAGTAAAGATTAAGTTTAAGTTGCAAATGGAAATTTATACTGAGTTTTAAAAATCTGAAATTTAGATATGAATTCAAATTGATTTGTCAGTAATTTAAATTTAAATTTGATTTTCAGACTTACAAGTGTAAATACATATGTGTTTTGCATTTGAATTGGAAGGTTAAATATTTAAATTAGAAATTCAAGGTGAACTCAAATCTGAGTTTTAAATCTGGAAATAAATTTAAATTTCAGTTTTGAATAAAGGTTTAAATTTAAATTGTTTTTAAATGATTAAACTGATTTGCATTTGAATTGAGTGTGAAGATTTGTAGGAAGAACTTTAAAGAATTAAAACTAAAATAAGTTTGGAAGTTGTATTTCAATTTTGAAATTTAAAAGTAATTTTAAATTGATTTGAATTTAAATTGATTTGAAATTTAAATTGTTTTAACCTATTGATAAGGTAGATGTTTTAACATATAAGATTAAGTTTTGAATTGTTTAAGATAAATTTGAGTCTTAAGTTAAAATGAAGTTAAATATTTAATAAGAAATGTTTATCTAAAAGATAAATATAATTTAATGATTGGATTCATTTAATTATTAAGGTAATTAAGATGAAAATTAATTATTTAATTAATTAATTATGTGGATGTTTAATTAAGTAATTAATAATTTTTAAGTTAATTAATTAAGATTTGAGATTAATTAATTAAGTAATTAATCTATAATTAAGGATGGTTAATTAAATTTTAATTAATGATTAAGATTTATTTAATCAAGTGATTAATGATTAATTAAGATTTTAATTAACACTTAATTAATTAATTTATAATTAGAGATTAATTAAATTGTAATTAAAAATTTATTAATTGATAATTAATAATGATTAATTTAAGTTAATTCTTAATTATGTAATTAAGGGATGTTAATGAAGGTCATTAACTTAAGATTATTTGAAAATTAATTAATGTGATTAATTTTAATAATTAATTAGTTTAATTAATTAATAATAATCAATTATTTAAGTTTAATTACTTAATGAAAGTAATTAATGAATTAATTACTTGGTGTAATTAATTTAATTAATGTGAATAGTTTAGATTAGTTAAGTTTAATTAATTTAAACAATTGTTGATTATTGATAATTACTTTATGTAATTTATGGATTGTAATTACTTAGAGAGGTAATTAAATAATAATTACTGAATGTAATCAAGATATTTATTATAGAAGTAATTTGGATTTAAATTACTTTGAAAATTTATCAAGTGATTAATGAAGATAATTAATTAAGGGTAATTAATTATGGGATGAGTAATTAAAGTAGTTAATTACTGAATGGTTATTAGTCAAGGGTGATTAATATATATGTTGTTTAAATTGAAGATTAATTACTTATGTAATTAATTTATATTGGGAGATTGATTAAATGTAATCATTAATTAATTAATGATGTAATTTGGAATTGATTAATTAAGGTATAATTAATATTAAATGCTAATTACTTATTGTAATTAGAGATGGTAAATCAGTAATGATTAAGTTGAGGTGATGATTTATAAATTGATTTGCAATCAATTGAAGATTAAGTTACGCAGGATTTTGATGATGAAGTAATTAATTTAATTCATTTTAAATTAATTAGAGTTTAGATAATTAATTTAATTCATTTTAAATTAATTATAGAAGGTGTGATCATTAGATCATTGCTTATGTTTGATGATTAGAATTGATTGTCTGGTATGGTTGGTTATCTCAGTTATGAGATGAGTAATAGATGCATTGGTTGCTTTTGGATGATAATATGGATTATCTGATTTTGATATGAATTATCTGTTGATAATGATAATGTTGAATTATCTATTGTGTTATGAATTATCTATCTGTGAATATTTAGATAATGAATTAAATTGTTTTAAACATAAAACAACTTGGACCTTAAAAGACACGCTTTGGATTTCGATGAGACCGGGATCGGGTTTCCATATTTGGATATCCGAAAACCACATCGATTCCAAATAACATTAGGTCGTTAATCTAAGTGGAGCGAGTGAAGACTCGAGGTGTAAGGGCTATACATCAGTATAACTCTGTGGGTGATTCCGTAGTGAGTTTGACAGAATAGTACTTATAGATTCGAGATGGTGGATCAGAGTGCAAGGGTTATTGTCGTTAACTCTGAGGGTGATTCCAATACGAGTGTAACGAGATAATGCCTTCGGTTTCGTTCGAACCCGGAACGAACTTGTATGGATTGAATGCTTTCAAAACATCGTCAGGTGGACGATGAGCATTCTAAGTGTTATGTCCTATAAAGGTAATCGTAGCCTCAAGCCTCATCAACCGGGAATGGCTAAAACAGGGGAGGTGCAGCAAAGCTTCGTGGGTAGCACCCACTTGAGAGCAAGATTTATCCCTGTCTAGAGGTCCCTTTATATTTTCGGCTTAGTGGTGCGGTTGCTGATCACAACTGCGGGGTTGTCTTGTTTGGAACTGTTCAGTAAGGAACGGTCCGGCTTTGTGTTGCAGGGGATGAAGGGAGTAATCCTCGGTACGGTGATCTAGGCCACGTACTGTGACGGGCGGTACCCCAGTAGCCCAGCCATTGATGGAATCCAAAATCCAATAAGTGCCAACGGTTTTGATTGTATTACCCACTTTTGTGGCTAGTAGCTGGAATTTAATAGATGTAATAATTTCGGCTATTTCTTATTTACTTGAAAACCTTAGACACTATTATAATATCATTGCATTTCCTATCAAATGTTTTGGTTAGAGTAAGGTAAAAACTTTTCCATGTTTATGTGTGGGAAGTCTTACGTGATACCTTTTCTTTTTAAAAGTTTTTTTCAAAGTTAAGCAACTTTAACTTGTTACTCACACCAGACCCATGTCTGACCCGGAATTATTTCTGTGTTTTTCTATAACTCTTGGGTACTCAAATTTTTACGAGTAGCCAAGGGAATTCAGGTTAGGATTCAGATTAGCTTGACGAATTGTGGATGAGCATATGGAGCAGGAGACTTTTGCGTATAGTTATATAGTTTTTCCGCTGTGTTGGTATCTCTGAGTGTTTTCTGTATGTATTGAGTTGTAATAACTAGACAGGTGTTTATAACTGTCTAGTATGTGTTGTATTATTTGTGTACTCTGATATTTGATGTATACTATGTAATACTTATGTTATTAATATAATTTATTCGTTCCGCTGTTGAGATTCTTGTGTTGTTTCTTCTTTCTCCTCTTTCTTTTCTCTTTTCTATCCCTTTCTTTCTTAAAGATGATGCGATTTTCCGGGAGTGGAAAGTCGGGTCGTCACAAAGGTGGTGCAAGTGGTGGCCGAGAGGCTGTTTTGAAGTGGTGAAGCATGTAGATGTTCGTCCATGCATATGTAAGGAGCGTTTGCTATTTTTTTGTGTGGAGCTTTCATCTTAAGGGTCATGGCCTGACATGTACAAGGAGATGGAGGGGTTTTGCAGCATAGTATGATGGTGGTGGAGGTGGTGGTGAAGGAGTAGGCTATGGCTGAACAATATAGTGAAAGCATGGCAAAGAAAGTGCATAAAACAAGGAAGGAAAGAGTAAGAAAATGTGAAAACCATTACCAATATTTTTGTTCCAGAAATGATGCCGAGAGTTTTGGAGATGAGAAACTTTATTTTGTGCATGAGAAATGAAGGAAGATGCGGCTAAGAAAATGATATGGTCAGCCCAAAATAAATGCAAATGTTGATTGAAATGAAAAGGCAATGGTATGTGAAAAGTCAAAGGTAAATGAAAGGTTATAAAACTCTTCATATTTCTAATTTTCTTTATTCATTTTTAAAAACATGAAAAATGTAAGTAAATAAAAAATAATATGAAAAGAAAGAAATAAATAAATTTTAGATAAATATAAATTATTTAACAAAATAGCTAAATAAGAGAAACCATGGTTTTAAAAATTGAAAATAAAATGCAATAAGCTTTGGAAAATTATAACATCACTTTAAAATGTTTTAAAAATAAAAATATATACCTAACTTGTCATATAACACATATTAGAACATGATATGACAAATAAAAATATTATTTGTATAAATTAAAATAGACAATTTTATTAAATAAATCAATTTACATACAATATTGTAAAAAACATAACTTTCACAATATAAGTCAGATTTCAATGACACGAAAAGCAGTATTCTTGAAATTAAATTTATTTTCACAATAAAAGAGAAAATTCAAGAATTAAAATATTTAAATTTAAAATTTAAAACTCAAAATTTGACCACTTGGCCAAAAATCCACTTTTCTGGAAAATATTCTATTTATTCAGGTTTGAAATTATAATTCACATAAAAATCAAAATTCGTATTTAAAATAACAAAAATTATTCATTTTAATAAATATAATAAAGCTTTTAAATCAGAAATTCAAATAAAATAATTAATGTAAACAAATAGAAATAATCATAAAATACTGGATTGTTACACTCTTCCCAACTCAAATCTTTTCGTCCTCGAAAAGAATGAATAAGGAAACAAAAGGAAAAGCAAGGTAGACAAAGCAAATAGTACCTGAATTTTTTTTCAGATTCAAAGCACGAATGCTCTCCTTCGTCTCCCAGGTACAATCTCAATCATCAGTACTCCATCGTACTTTGATCAGACTAACATATTTCCTTCTTAGCTGCTTCGTACCTTTGCTGACAATATGAAGTGGCTTACTCTCGAAAGTCAGATTAGGCTCAATATCCGAACTATCAAGAGCAGAAGGCTGAACAAAAGAGATGGGTCATGAAGATACCGGCGAAGATGAGAGACATGGAATACATCATGCATCGAGAAAGCTTCTCGGGCAAATCCAACGATAAGCCAAAGAACCAACTCTTTCCACAATGTAGAAAGGACCCTCAAAGAGGAAGAAGGTAGGAGAATACGAATAGCTATAAGGGAAAATAGATTGAAAGACAAGGATGAACCATATTTTTAAAACCATATAAATTTCAGTTTAAAATTTTATTACAACAATTTAAATATTTTATAATATGATGAATAGTCATTTGATTCAAATTTGTTAGCTCGAATTAAACAATATATAAAACATTTTTAAATTATTTAGACAAGTAAAATAAATGATCAAAATATCTTTTATATAATACTTTATCAAAATACTTTTTTATAACTTGATGTCTTAACAAGTTTACTTTCGTTCCTGCAGACTCTGCCCATGCGTTGATCAAGCGCAAAGCCAGAATTCTCTAGGTACTTAGTAGACTTGTTTCAACACCCAGTAAAAATACTGGAAAACTTTTAAAATCAGATATGGAAAGTACAATCCAAACAAACCAACCAAACTAAAATATTTTTCTAACCATGGATCGCAGGTACACTGGATCCCCCAGGAAACATCCATACCTGTAAGCTATCTCAGCCTGCGAATTACGCCATGATGACTAGTAGACCGTAGATACATGATGGTTACGCCTGGATCCCCAGGAAACATCCGCACCTTAAGCTATCTCAGCCAGCGGATTTCACTACTAATACGACCTACATAGATCGCAGGATACACAATGGTTACGCCTAAATCCTCCAAGAAACATCTGTACCCCCAGGCCATCTCAGCTAGGAAAATTACGTTATGCAGTCGCGCTCATAAGACCATGGAATTCGATGGACACTCGAGTATCATATCCGAAAAAACCAAATCAGAGAGAATAATATCGATAGAACGAATCCACAGTGTGGCCACAAAGCAGATATCAAGCAGAAGGCAGTTTCCATCTGTATTTCGAAAATATGTATCGTATAGTACCTTTCAAATCACTTTCAAATATCATACTTATATAAAGTCCATTATATATAAGATTTCATTTTGAAATCAAATAATTTCCAAAATCAATAGTATATTAAAGCACACTTATATAGACTTCAATTATATAGGATTTCTCTTTCCAAATTGAGTACCTTTTCAAATCAACAGTTTCAAGTCAACTTCATACTTATACAAATTAATTTTATATAAGTTCGATAACTCCCAAATCAAGTATTTAATAAAATAAGATTTTCAATTTCAATTCCTTTCAATAACGTTTTAGTTTCAAAATCATATATGATTTCGCCAAATCATTTATTCTAAATTACCTTTATTCAATCTTAATGTTTTCAAAAATAATAGATTTAGAAAATAATCCTGGTTCCAAGTAGACAAAAATTTAGGTCAAACAAATTCATTTCCAAAACCATCATATGAATACTGGGTTTTACTATCCAATCTAATTTCAAAACCAAATATTTTTTCAAAAATCAGTTATACCCGAAATGATTTCCAAGTTATAACTATCCTTTTAAAACCTTTAAACTATTTATTTCTTGTAACAACCCGATATTCGCGTCAATTCATAATCGACGTTAAAACGATTTATATTTTTCTCGTCAATTGCCATTTTGAAGTTTTTAAAATTTAAATTTAAATTTAAATTACAAATTGTTATAAAGTTTGAGGGGCTTTGATTTTTAAATAGTGGTCCACCTTTCTTTTATTTTGGGCCAAGACAATTGTTTAAGCAATAAACCCGTTCTCTCCCCTTACCCATTTCCATTTTTAAACCCTAACCTAAAATATTCGAGAGGAGCAAATAATGGCGGCATCTCCCTGCTCGCCCTCGCGCTCGTTCATCTTCACTTCCGTTCGTGGCAAAGGTGAGTTTGCTCACATCTAATTCTTGGCTCGAGTTATTTGTGTGTTTTGTCGCTTGAATTCTTGGATGATTATTGCTTCGAATTTTAGTGATTTCGATTTGAACTTGTGTGATTTTTACTCACATCTATTTCTACTTGGTTTTCTCGGCACTGTTTTGTTGAGATGTTGATGTATTCGATTTTGTTTTAATATTGGAGATGATTCTGACTTGATTCGATTTTGCTCGATGTTGATAAAATTTTTGTGACTTCGGCAATTACAGTAGTCGGTTGCGAATTGGGTTTGATCATGTGGATTTGACTTGTTTTGCCTTGTGCCTTAGATAGTCTGACCACTGCGTTTCATATGTAATGCTGCTCTAATTGAAAATCTGAGGCCAATTTCTTATTCTCAGGCCAATTGATTTTCTTGTTGTTTCATGTTTCCCTTACTGAAAATGCATTTGAAAGTTTGAGATCTTTCACCCCTACAGAAACAAATACATATAGTGTTGTATGTTTGGAATAGAAGCCAATCTCTGTGCCATTGTTCTGGACAAACAATTAATTATATATAAGCTTGCCTCTGTACTTGCCTGAGATAAACAACATGTTGTAAATTCCTGGCCAACTGTTCTAGTCGAAACTTGTGTAAATTGTCTTGCTTATTAGTACAACTGAAGTTATGTTGAAAGTTGAAGTTCCATTTATGAACATAAATATACCTGCTGTTATCTATAGGTATCACTGCACCTAATGCCGAGCACATATTTGTGCTGTTGTCAGGCTATATTAAATGTGGGTTAGCTTTGAGATTTGTTGTTTTCTAGATTTCAATTTATTGATTTCTAAATATTTGCTGCTTGAACTTTGATTGGTTAAAGCTCTGTTTGCCTGGTTCACCTCTGTTGATTTCATTGGTGACTGACACTGCTCAGTTGCTTGTATCAACCCCATTTCCAGGTTACATGTAATCTTGTTGAAGTTGTTGAACTAGTGTTCTTGTGGTTTGCTGTAGCAATTCATCACACTTGAATTGCATTTGAGTTTCTTTTCAAATCCATCTTCTTGCTTCTTACTACTATGTGCACTTGATTTAGTTGTACACTTACTGTGCACATTCCATATCATGCCCCTGATATTGTGCATATCATTTTTACCATTATGTCATTCAGTTTGTATTATTATTTCATCATGCTTGCTGTTTGACCTGCTGCACTATATGTTGTGTTGCCATCTTCTTGGTATTTGCAGTTCTCTACTGCCCCTTTAACTTGCTTATGCTCCCTGGAGACGTAGCATTCATTCTTTACTCCTTTGATTTGTCGCAGTCGTTATACTGCATATATTGGGGACTGTCCAATTGAGTTAGTTCACTGATGCAATCATTTGCATATCACTCGATTGCCCCTTTTATTACATGTTCTTCAAGACAGATTGCATACCGTTGCATTGTTGGTCTTGTAATTATGTCTCGGTGGTGCATTGTATTTGTTGTCGGTTCTTTACTTTTTGAACCTGTCTTTGAGATGTACTGTGACTATCTATTTCATATGTTGCAGTCTTGAGTTTCTTGTAATGGCCATGTGTGTCTGCTGCACTACATAGTAGCCATGTTGGTGCATTTTGTCGTGTTGGGCCACCATGTCAGTGCTTTATTAACCTGGTTAGCATGCAGTTCCATGTTGCCATTTCTATATCCATTTTGTTAAGGCGCTGTTCGTTATGTACATTCAAATGTGTACATATTTTTCTTTCATTTGGTGGAAGTTTTAACTGTTGCCATCATGTACAGTCTGTTGTACATTGCTCTTCATATTAGTGCATTGGGTCCTTATTCCTTTTAGTTCATACTGTATATCTTTGTGTGCTAGTTGCCATGCACATTCTCCATGTCTGCCTTCTTGACCACTGAGGCCGTGGTATTTGATATTTGAATCTTCATTGATTTCGGTTCGTTGATCATTGGGTACATCGTCACTGTAGTGGCACGGCAGTGCACGCAAGCCTGAACTGCAGCCACACGGTATTCAATGGGTACATCATCACTGTAGTGGCAAGGCAGTGCACGCAAGCGTGAACTGCAGCCACATGGTATGGTTTTATGATATCTATCTTGTTTTGATTAATTGATCTTTTGCATATTCCATATGCTGTAGTGGCGAGGCAGTGCACGCGTGCGTGTACTGCAGCCCTACTCGACTTAATATTTTAATTGATATTTAAATGTTTTGAACTGTTTTGTTTATTTCAATTCAATATTCTGAGTTGCATTCTGATTTGGTTTAATTACTGTCGTCTATTCATTATTTAATTATTATTGCTTCTGTGCACTAATAACTGAGTTTGAATTAGACTGACCCGAGTATTATTTTCTTTTGAATTTAATACTCGGGTCAGACCGAGTATTTTAGGTTGTAGATATTCTGCTTTGGGTTGCTGCTAGAGCTATGAAGTTCTTTCATATCTTTTGGAGTAGTCGTCGTCATTTGTAGTAGTCTGTAAAATTGTATAGGAAGATATGTATTCATGTATATTAAATACGTTAATGTACTTGTATATGTAACTTCCTTAGTCGACTGTTGTAGTTGTATCATATGTACCGTGTCAAATGTATTGTAACTGACATCAGTTATTGTATATATGAGACTTTCTGTTTTATTTGTGTTCCGCATTATATTATCTGTGTGATATTTTATATTTACTGTTCTAAACTATTACGAACCATCGTAGTTCGTTTTATACTGGAATTGGGGTATGTCGATGGGAGAAAATAAATCAGAGATGAAAAAATGAAAGAAAATATATTTATATACCACTCCCATTGAGATAACCAATACTAGTATAAGGCCTAACTATTGATGGTCGCTCCTCCACAGCCTTATTCTCCGTGCTAGTTTACAGCACTACTCCGTAGTGTTCTTGGCTAGCGTGGGTATAGAGGTGGGGCGTCACATTTCTATTCAAAAGGTCAATTTACCATTTTCAAAATATTTAAACTAAATTTTATTCAAAACGTACCAAAACTAAATTCCATATCTTTATAATTCAAAATAGTCTTATTTACTTACTTAACAAAACAGTTTCGACTCATTTACCTAATCGAATGATTTATATTTTTTTAAGGATTACTTAGATTTGAAAATTAAACCTTGATTTAGAAGTGCTCGAACTTTTGAAAATATTCGAAGAAATCGTATTTAAAATCCAAAAGTTGGAAATCACCAACAAATTAGTAAATCAATTCCAATAGATAAGGTTATACCAAAACAATCTGAAACTCGAGAACTGAACACCCGCTTACTTTAAATCATTTCAAATATATACACACATATATCTTTCGAAAATCAAACCATACTTTAAAATCTGAAATCAAAATTGGTTTCACAAATTCACTCGCATAGCAAAGCTACTAGAGTGGCCTCTTCCCCACTTAGAAACTCGAAAATCAATGTCGATGATGCATGCATTCATCATCGAAATTATTTTCCAATGACATAAGTGGGTTCCCGACTTTTATTTTCTTGAAATTTCTTTGAAATCTCTTCGAAATCATTGGAATTCGTTCGAATACATATGAAGCATTTCTTATTCAGAAAATCTTTAAATCATATTATTATTATTATATATATTTTCCAAAATCTTAAAAACAATTTCAAAACACTGGAATTCGATTCCTTGAAATTCAAATTCAAAACCCTTTATTTATAAATCATTTTATATAAATCAAATTTCTTATAAATTTCAAAATTTCAAATCCTTTCGAAACTTCAAATTTCTATTTTAAAAGGTATATAATCCTTATCGAAAACATTTCACTTTTATATTCAAAATAGGGTCATCCTTATCAAAATAATAATTTTAATGTATGAACAAATTTCAAAGTACAACCAAACAGAAATTTCCATAGAATGATTCAAGGTTAGATTTCAAACAAACAGAGATTCAAATTTTGAGCACTCTAATCAAATAGAATTTTGGTTCGAAGATAAGCTCGTACGAAGATGAGATAATTTAATTACCCAATAGGAGATGATAAGCCTACAAATCGCGGGCGACTTTATCCGGTCAACCGTGATTTCAAGAATATAATCAATTTAGAAATCTAAGGCAAATCGACATTCGATCGCCAGAGATTGAATCCAGGTAGAGCAGGAGATAGATAGCATCATAAACCGAGGATATAGAAATCTCTGGTGAATCAATGCCAATTGTAAAGGAGTTTCACCCCTTTACAAATCATTCAAAGATTTGCGGAATCACTGATCTTTATAGAGGTCATTCAAAGTGGAGTTATGGAATACCCCAAAATCAAAAGGATAAAAATAGAAAAGACAAGACTGGATTTCAGAACAAGTGGGAGCATTCCAAAGTTCATGGAACCCTAATCGATAAGAATCCTAACCAAGAGATTTCTAACAAGGTGGACACTGAAGGGATGAAGTTTAGAAAATCTTGATTTCAAAATAAGAAAATTTTTATACCAATATAATCTTTGAAAATCCTTTAAAAATCATATGGAAATTATTTTATACTTCGAAAATATGTTCTCTTGCAAAGAAATGATTTTGAGATTGATTTCACTCATTCTAGGGTATTTCTACCCTATCTCCAATAAGTTTTTGCTCCTCAGGCTAAGGTTTGCCTAAAACCAAAGCTCTGATACCAAATGCAACAAACCAATATTTTCAACTATTCGCATCCACGCATGTCGAACTTGAATTGACCAAAATACCACATTGTAAATAAAATTTAGAGCAAATAAAATACAATCACAGAATCACAGACACAGAAATATCAGAATAACCCGCATGGGAAATTATAATATCATAGTAGTTCATGAAGCTACTATAACTGTGATAACTCGGATTTTTCAGATATTTGTTAATTAGTAATTAACTGGATTTAAATTATTAAACAACGATCAATAGATGAGACAAATAATACTGATTGTTTGTTTAATTGTAAATATATATATGGGTTGATTTTAATTTGGATATTAAATTGAAGATGAATTTGAATGGAAAATTCAAATGATAAACATCTTAAACATTTGGATTTTTTATATGATTTTGTTTTATTATTTTCTTCAAAAAGATCATATTTATATAGATTAAGGAAAGTAATTATTAAATAGATATATGTAAGAGAGGTTTAAATATTTAGAAAATACTCAAGGTAATTATATATATATATATATATATATATATATATAAATTGACATTATAATAAATAACAATGTAAGCTAATTCTATACATTATAAAAAATGTAAATCAATTACGATGACATTTATAGGAATTCTAACAAGTGTCATGAATTTGTTTTAAATTATAAATAAAGGATATAAGAAGATATATACATTTCTATTCCTTTTCATTTTCTTTTTCACTCTCCATCTCTGTTAAGGTTGAACCAGGAAAAAATGTCATATGCAACTTCAAATTTATTTAAATCTGAGGCAATTGTAATCAAAGCTCAAGTAAGGTTAGAACAAATCAAGGTCTAACCAAAGCACTTCAATTTGAGGGATTTTTCATATCCAGAAGTAATTAAAAATCAAATGCAAAACAAAAGCTAAACCCTGTTTTCTGTCTTAGCCCGGTGAGTAAGCAATCCGTCTCTGGTTCTAAAATATCGTTTGAAGTTGAATGTATTTAATAAGTGCTGTTGCAAATGATTGCATGTATGAAATTTTGGCATGCATGTTTTTATAAATGGTACATATCTGAATATGTTTGATTTCTTATGTTCTAGGTTATAGGATTTTAAATAAAATTCAAATTCTTTCCAACTGATCTCTGATAATATTGAGTTTCAAACAAAATATGATTAGTTGAACATTAATTAAGATCTAAAATTTTGTATTTAAGTAAAACAATATTTTACATCACTGTAAATCAAGAGATTTCAGAAGAAAATTTATAACCTATTAAAACCAAGTGTCAAAATTTCATGTTTCGTTGATATAAACTTGATCGTCATCTGAATTCACGAATTTTAAGAGTCGTATCAAAATTTGTAGTTTTGAATTGGGTTTGTAATTTGGGTTTAAACGGGAAGAGGATTTTTGGCAATTGCGGGCAATCGAGGGAGAAGTGGATGTCCGGATAGAGGCCAGAGGTAAATTGTTGAACGATGATCAAGTGAAAATTGGTGAAGGATTTTTCTGATGGCTGTGGTTAGTGATCGAAGGTGATTTAGGGTTTAATAGCCTAATTGGGGTGTCTGGATAATCGTGGTGATCTCAGCGGAAAGGAAGCTTCGGAGTTGATCGCGATGGTGGCAATTGAGATGTGGTGGTGTGACGCTACTATGGAAGAAAAGTCATGGATTCCGGTCACCTAAATCGATGGCGGTGGTGGTTCTTTGTTTTCGAGTTGAGGTTCCAGTTGGGTTGAATCACTCGATTTCGATTCGAGGAAGTTCAGTAAGATCTGGTCAATGGAGAGGCTTCGCGAAGTCATCGATGACATGTGAGAGGCTTCACAGTTGGTCGGCGTCGAAGAATTCGCGGTGCAACGTGCACACGTGTACATCAGATTCTGATGGGTTGATGTTTTCGTGTATCTCGAGTTTTACTTGAGTCTTTCTCGAGATGGTCTCGAAGCAGGAGGGTAGCACGAGAGTATAAGGTTTACTCGAGAAAGTGGACGTCGGGCCTCGGGTTTATTGATTGGATGGGTGCTATTCTTTTTATTTTTAACTTTTGGTGTCGATGATGAACCAGATTTTTGTTATGTTTGAATAACCAGATTTTTGTTATGTTTGAATAACCAGATTTTGATTTTTAAAGGGAAGCTTTGTTCTAAGTTTTCAAAGTTTATATAAAAATAAATAAATTATTTTTGACAAAGGTTTGGAATTTGAGTACTTGAATGGTTTTGAATTAGGATAATTACTTAAGTAATTAAATGGTAATTAATTCAAATTAAAGGATCGTTATTTAGTGTGATTAATTAAAGAGTCTTTAATTACTTAGTATAACTATTAAAGTTTAATTAATTATTGAATGTGACTGAATAAAGTTAATTAATGAATATGGTTGATTAAAATTTAATTAATTTATGTAAATAATTAATGTAATTAATTTTGTTTAATTAATTAAAGAGAATTACTTGATGATGGGTTAAGTTTAATTACTTAATGTAGTTAATGAAGTGTAATTATTTAGTGAAGTAATGGATAATTACTGGATGTAATTAATTAAAGGAAATCACTTGATAAACAGTATTGAAGCAAATTACTTAGTGGAAGTGATTAAGTGTTAATTACTCAGTGTAATTAAAGGATAAATTAACCAAGGAGTTGGTTTATTTAATGAAGTAATTAAGGATAGTTGATTTTTGAGTGGATTTATGTTATTAATTAATACTTAAAGGATGATCAGCCTATTATTAAGGATTAATCAAATGGTAACTAAGGATTGATTAATTGATAATTATGGATAATTAGAGGTGTTTAATTAATTGATTTGTAATTAATTTATGTTAAGTAAAGGTAATCCAAGTGATTAAACATTATAAATTAATTTAATTAGAGGTAAAGTAAATTAATTTTGGAAGTGATCAATCTTGCTTAGGGATGATTGAATGACATTCAATGCCTTGAATTGGTTGATATCTATGATATGAAATGATTTGTGATATAATATGTTTGGTTCGAACTGTGATAATGTGGTTATCTGTCGGTGATGATTACTATGTAAAATTTTGCATTCTATATTCAAAATTGAATGGTATTCACTTGTTTAACTTGGGTTAAGGTGTCATGGGATTCGAAGAGACCGAGGCCAGGTATTAGTAAATACCCGAAACCACTTCGGTTTGGAATCCAGTAATTCTTTATAAATTTGATATGTGAAACCAATAGGCTGGAATAGAATAGAATGGACCTTTGAAACTAAGAATGCTTAGAATTTGATTTGAGAAAATAAGTGTTGACTATTACAAGATATGAACTCGTAGTAAGATACGCGTTGCCCCGGGTTTTCAATGAGTTCTATGCATTTGTATTTTCTTGTTAGATGGATTTATTCACGCTGGTTTCCAGCCTGACCCGGGTGTTACTTTGATGTAATGCTCGGGTCAGACCGGGTATTACAGATTTTCAGGTAAGGACGTTCTGGAGCTCACGAGACGAGCTGGATGGCAGGAACGTATGTAGAGTATTTCACTGTGTTTTATTGTAACTTATTTGGGGATGTTGAATTAAACTGCTCAGTGTTGTAACTCTGATATATTAAAGTGTAATTTGACAGCACAGTTTTCCTTTGTTTAACTGCTGTTTATTTTATATTATATTTTTATCCGCTGCGAATGTGAGAATCTGTGGTTTGGTGTTTCTGTTTTCTTCTTTTTCTTCTATCTCCTTCTTCTTTTTCATAACTATTCGGAATTTTCGGGATCGAAATTTCCGGGTCGTTACATTTGGTATCAGAGCAGAAGGTTAAGCGAGAACCTTGGCTCTGGTGGGAGTACTCATTAAGGATAGGGAAAGCGGTACCCTAGGATGAGTTGAGTATATATATATATATATATATATATATATATATATATATATATATATATCTGTGTGTGTGTGAGAGCGTACTTGTTATTTTCTTATATAAAGATTATAAATGATTTTATATAAGAATATATTTTGATATACATAGCAATATTTCTTTCTAACAAACATTAAGGTAATTGGTTGTTAAACTATTGAAATTAAATTAAGTGGTAATAGAAATACAACCAAACTGAAAATTAAATGAAGATAAGTTTGAAATGAATTCAAACTGAAATTAAATCTTGAAGTAGGGGAAGAATTTCTAAATAAGATGAATTAGAATTGGTTTCAACTCCGAGAAATAGAATGGTTATTGTGTTTAATAATGGGATGGTTGTTTTTCAATAAACAATAAAATGTTTTACGGAAACAACCATTTAAAAAGAGATTAACTTGTAAATTTGAAAGGATGTGAATTAAAGTGGGTTTCCAACTGTGAAGTTCTGAATTCTAATTCTAAACATTTGAAAATTATTTTCAAAATGTTAAAGGAAATAATATTATTCAAACTATTTTGAATGTAATCTTATTTTAGAATAAGAAGTTGTTTGTAAACTTTAAAAGAATTTGTTTTGAATTAAAACCAAGGGTGGTTTAAATTTTAAAATTTGGCATGATGGGCCAAGAAGTAAATATGTGTATATGTATGGAAATAAACTCAAATATTGAGATTTAAATCTAGAATGAGATATGATACCCAAAGTGATAAGTTTTTGAACTTAATAAGTGGGAAGATTATTTATGAGAAGTTTAAAATTTAAAATGAAAGTTCAAATTGAGTAAGGTTGACTGGATTAAGTGAATTGAGTTTAACTTGGGAAAAAGTTAAATAAGTTGGAATGATCAACCTGATTTGGAAATTTGAAGATGAAATCATGATTTAACTTGGGAAGTTAAATGGTTGATTGTAATTGAGAGTTTGAGTGATCTCAAATTGTGTTTGAGATCCGAAAATTGGAAATGGATGGATGTTTTAAAATAATTGGATGATATTACCCTATTGTTATTAATAATCTTTAAACTGTGAATTGGATTTGTTTAAAAAGATGGGGTGTGGTAATATATCCATTATTAAGGTAAAATGGAATTATTTTGGACTTAAGATTTGAATGTTTAAGATAAAACTTCAAAAAGTTTGGTTTCGAAATTTAAATTTGGTAATAAATTGAATCTCAAAGATTTAGTTGTTTAAAAGAAAATTGAATTGATTTGAACTTTGAAATAAGTTTAAAATGGAATTTGGATTTCAAATTTATTGGTTTATAGATATAAGTTGATTTAAAGGATTAAATCAACATTAAAAAAAAATTAACTCGAATTTATATAATTCGGGATGGTTTAAATTTGAAATTTAAATTAAATTAGTTCAAATTGGATTTGATTTGAATTAATTGGTATTGTGATTGAAGATGTATAAGTTTAAAAATTCAAATGGAAAATTTGATTTGGATTGATTCGAAATGAAATTGGAGTTGAATAAGTTCAAATTCACATAGGAATTGGGATTTATTCAAACAGGAATTGAGATGATTTGAAATTGAAGTGGGTTCAGTTTGAAATTAATCCAAATTGATTTGAATAATTTAGAATTGTAATTAAAGTTGAATAGTTTAAATTCAAATGGAATTTGAATTGAATTTGGGAGGAAATCAAGAATAATTCAACTTGATTTGGAAATGGAGTTTGAAATTGGGATTAATTCAAACTGGAGTTGAAATGAATTGAAATTGGAACTAGTTCAATTGAAATTTATTTGAATTAGTAGAATTTGAGATCAAGGTTGAATAAAGTTAAATTTGAAAAGAAACTGAGGTTAATTCAACTTGAATTGGGGTTGAATCAATTTCAATGGAAATTGAAGTTATTTAAATTTGGAATTGGGTCAATTTAAATGGAAGTGTAAATTCAAATTGAATTGATGAGAATGGAAATTGGGAAGTGAGCAGTTTTGACTCTGGACTATTTTTAAATAAATTGTTTTAATATAAACCTATTTTTCCAAGCTATTCATTATATATACAACCTTTCTTTTAAAAGCCAAACTATCTTATACTTGTTTTACAATTATTTTTGAAACTGTTTAACGATTTTCCAACTGTTTTATAAACTAATTACTATATTCCAACTATTTTACAAAAATAATTATTATCTTACTATTATTTTGCAATTATCTAAAATTTCTATAATTATTTTCACTATTTTCTAACTATTTTACACCTATTTTACGAACTAGTAATTATTATCCAACTACTTATCTATTTTTAAATCTTTCAAGCTATTTTCTAAATAAACTGCTCGGAGTTCAAACTGTTAATGGTTAAATACCCAATCGAGATAAGAATAGAGGTGATAATCCAAATGGATTGAAGCAATTGTGAGTAAGTGAATGAAAATTAAAGTGAATGTGAAAAGAAATGGAATTGATTTAGCTAATAACCAATGAAGATAAATACGCAGGGTGTACGTATGTTATTCTATTCGCATAATGATTTGATCCAGATTCGAGCACAGAATTTCGAGATAGTATGTCGATCCAAGTTGGGATTTTTCACTCGATTTTCGACGGCGAACCTGGATATGGATTGTTGATTAGTTCTGGATATTCTCTATCATAGTTATGACTATGCAAGGAGAATGTCGGTTTCTGATCAAGAAACCAGATCCGTGTCCGCACTAGGAAGTCGGGTGGACGATACTAATTCGAAAGTGAAATTGTGTGGTCGAGTGAGCGATCAGATTGGTATAGCGTACGGATGATATGTGTACATCGTACGAATATGAATGAAAATGATATTGAAAGGAGTAATCAAATTTGAACATTTGATTTTGAGTAAACAAAGTTAAATATCTTTGTTTTATAAAATGAAACCCCCCTTGTTGAATCTTTTGCCAAAAGAAAAGGGTTTTTAAAAATGTTTTGAAAGTATAAAAGAAGTTTTATACAAGTTTGAAATGATCCAAAATTTTAAAATTATATATATATCTGTGTCTATGTGTGTGTGTGTGTGTGTGTGTATATATATATATAAAGGATCTTATGAAGATTTTAGAAAAGGTTTTGGGAACCTTTGGATTTGGAAAGGCTTTTGATTTATTGGGTAAAATCAATATTGGAATTTGGAAATGCCTAGTTTGAGAATTATCGATTTTGGGATAATCTATTCTGTGTAAAGGAGCTTTGTATGAGATCATACTGGGTGTATGATTTGAAAAATACTATATGTGTATAGTATAAAGTGTTTTGATGATGGCTCTGGAGAAAAAGGCGCCTCCTTGAAATGAACTTCTCAGGAGTGCCACCGGGTGGTGCTACCTTGAGCCCCAAGTAGGGGTTCTAAAGTTGATCATGTGAGGAGTTCGGACAAAACTAGTTCCTGGGGATTATGAGTAGAGTATACCATAGCGAAAGTCGTGTGTGCCGCTGAGAGCCAACAGTCTGCGTTTGATTTTATATCGGTAGACGGTGACCTATGGTAACATAGCGAAAGTCGTGTGTGCCGCTGAGAGCCAACAGTCTACGTTTGATTTTATATCGGCAGACTGCGACCTATGTTGGAGTGGAGAGTTTCATTTCGATAGCGAAAATCAGAGGCCGTAGAGAGCCTGTAGTCACATGGACTTTTGCTATGATGGCAACGTAACCCTGGAGTGTAACTGCGATCTGTCGTGGGTTCCATGGAGTAATCGAGAGGCCGTGGAGAGCCTACAGTTACATGGACTTTTGTTGCGATGGCAACGTAACCCTGGAATGTAACTGCGACCGTGGATGGGGGTGATGATTTCCAGAGCATTCTCACCAAAGATATTTCCTCGATTTCAAAAAAAATGTTCTCTATATTTTCAGTAAAATATTTTCCAAGTATTTTCACTAGATGTTAGAAACGGGTTTACCGAGTACTTATAGATTTTCAGTCTTATGCCTGATCAACGTTTGACCGAATTTCTATGAGAACAAGGATGGACTGGTTGAGACATCGAGTTATAAAAGTATCTTCATAAAAACTATTTTCGTAATATTATATAGATTTTAAAAAGTGTTTTAAAAATGATCAAAGGAAATTTATCTGATTTTAAGCATTTTAATAAAATTCTGGTTTCGTTCCTTTTCGAGGACGAAAAGATTCTGAGGGGGGAGGAATGTGATAACCCGGATTTTTCAGATATTTGTTAATTAGTAATTAACTGGATTCAAATTATTAAACAATGATCAATAGATGAGACAAATAATACTGATTGTTTGTTTAAATGTAAATATATATATGGGTTGATTTTAATTTGGATATTAAATTGAAGATGAATTTGAATGGAAAATTCAAATGATAAACATCTTAAACATTTGGATTTTTTTATATGATTTTGTTTTATTATTTTCTTCAAAAAGATCATATTTATATAGATTAAGGAAAGTAATTGTTAAGTAGATATATGTAAGAGAGGTTTAAATATTTAGAAAATACTTAAGGTAATTATAAAAATATATATAAATTGACATTATAATAAATAACAATGTAAGCTAATTCTATACATTATAACATATGTAAATCAATTATGACGACATTTGTAGGAATTCTAACAAGTGTCATGAATTTTTTTTAAATTATAAATAAAGGATATAAGAAGATATATACATTACTATTCCTTCTCATTTTCTTTTTCACTCTCCATCTCTGTAAAGGTTGAACCAAAAAAAAGTCAGATGCAACTTCAAATTTATTTAAATCTGAGGCAATTGTAATCAAAGCTCAAGTAAGGTTAGAAAAAATCAAGATCTACCCAAAGCACTTCAATTTGAGGGATTTTTCATATCCAGAAGTAATTAAAAATCAAATGCAGAACAAAAGCTAAAACCCTATTCTCTGTCTTAGCCTAGTGAGTAAGCAAACTGTCTCTGGTTTTAAAATATTGTTTGAAGTTGAATGTATTTAATAAGTGCCGTGGCAATTGATTGCATGTATGAAATTTTGGCATGCATGTTTTTATAAATGGTACTATCTGAATATGTTTGATTTCTTATGTTCTAGGTTACAGGATTTTAAATAAAATTCAAATTCTTTCCAACCGATCTCTGATAATATTGAGTTTCAAAAAAAATATGATAAGTTGAACATTAATTAAGATCTAAAATTTTGTATGTAAGTAAAACAAAATTTTACATCACTGTAAATCAAGAGATTTCAGAAGAAAATTTATAACCTATTAAAACCAAGTGTCAAAATTTCATGTTTCGTTGATATAAACCTGATCGTCATCAGAATTCACGAATTTTAAGAGTCGTATCAAAATTTGTAGTTTTGAATTGGGTCTGCAATTTGGGTTTGAACGGGAAGAGGATTTTTGGCAATTGCTGGCAGTCGAGGGAGAAGTGGATGTCTGGACAGAGGCCAAAGGTAAATTGTTGAACGATGATCAAGGGAAAATTGGTGAAGGATTTTTCAGATGGCTGTGGTTGGTGATCGAATGTGATTTAGGGTTTAATAGCCTAATTGGGGTGTCTGGATAATCGTGGCGATCTCAGCGGAAAGGAAGCTTCGGAGTTGATCGCGATGGTGGCAATTGAGACGTGGTGGTGTGACGCTGCAATGAATAAAAGTCATGGATTCCGGTCACCTGGATCGACGGCGATGGTGGTTCTTTGTTTTCGAGTTGAGGTTCCAGTTGGTTTGAATCACTCAGTTTCGATTCGAGGAAGTTCAGTGACATCTGGTCAATGGAGAGGCTTCGCGAAGTCATCGATGACATGCGAGAGGCTTCGCAGTTGGTCGGCGTCGAAGAATTCGTGGTGCACTGTGCACACGTGTACATCAGATTCTGATGGGTTGATGTTTTCGTGTATCTCGAGTTTTACTCGAGTCTTTCTCGAGATGGTCTCGAAGCAGGAGGGTAGCACGAGAGTATAAGGTTTGCTCGGGAAAGTGGACGTTGGGTCTCGGGTTTATTGATTGGATGGGTGATGTTCTTTTTATTTTTAACTTTTGGTGTCGATGATGAACCAGAGTTTTGTTATGTTTGAATAACCATATTTTGATTTTTAAAGGGAAGCTTTGTTCTAAGTTTTCAAAGTTTATATAAAAATAAATAAATTGTTTTTAACAAAGGTTTGGAATTTGAGTACTTAATGGTTTTGAATTAGGATAATTACTTAAGTAATTAAGTGGTAATTAATTCAAATTAAAGGATCGTTAATTAGTGTGATTAATTAAAGAGTCTTTAATTACTTAGTATAACTTATTAAAGTTTAATTAATTATTGAATGTGATTGAATAAAGTTAATTAATGAATATGGTTGATTAAAAATTAATTAATTTATGTTAATAATTAATGTAATTAATTTTGTTTAATTAATTAAAGAGAACTACTTGATGATGGGTTAAGTATAATTACTTAATGTAGTTAATGAAGTGTAATTATTTAGTGAAGTAATGGATAATTACTGGATGTAACTAATTAAAGGAAATCACTTGATAAATAGTATTGAAGAAAATTACTTAGTGGAAGTAATTAAGTGTTAATTACTCAGTGTAATTAAAGGATAAATTAATCAAGGAGTTGGTTTATTTAATGAAGTAATTAAGGATAGTTGATTTCTAAGTGGAATTATGTTATTAATTAATACTTAAAGGATGATCAGCCTTTAATTAAGGATTAATCAAATGGTAACTAAGGATTGATTAATTGGTAATTATCGATAATTAGAGGTGTTTAATTAATTGATTTGTAATTAATTTATGTTAAGTAAAGGTAATCCAAGTGATTAAAGATTAGAAATTAATTTAATTAGAGGTAAAGTAAATTAACTTTGGAAGTGATCAATCTTGCTTAGGGATGATTGAATGACATTCAATGCCTTGAATTGGTTGATATCTCTGATATGAAATGATTTGTGATATAATATGTTTGGTTCGAACTGTGATAATGTGGTTATCTGTCGGTGATGATTACTATGTAAAATTTTGCGTTCTATATTTAAAATTGAATGGTATTCACTTGTATAACTTGGGTTAAGGTGTTATGGGATTCGAAGAGACCGGGGTCGGGTATTAGTAAATACCCGAAACCACTTCGGTTTGGAATTCAGTAATTCTTTATAAATTTGATATGTGAAACCAATAGGCTGGAATAGAATAGAATGGACCTTTGAAACTAAGTAAGAATGCTTAGAATTTGATTTGAGAAAATAAGTGTTGACTATTACAAGATATGAACTCGTAGTAAGATACGCGTTGCCCCGGGTTTTCAATGAGTTCTATGCATTTGTATTTTCTTGTTAGATGGATTTACTCACGCTGGTTTCCAGCCTGATCGGTGTTACCTTGATGTAATGCTCGGGTCAGACCGAGTATTACAGATTTTCAGGTAAGGACGTTCTGGAGCTCAAGAGACGAGCTGGATGTCAGGAACGTATGTAGAGTATTTCGCTATGTTTTATTGTAACTTATTTGGGGCATGTTGAATTAAACTGCTCAGTGTTGTAACTCTGATATATTAAAGTTTAATTTGACAGCACCGTTTTCCTTTGTATAACTGCTATTTATTTTATATTATATTTTTATCCTCTGCGAATATGAGAATCTGTGGTTTGGTGTTTCTGTTTTCTTCTTTTCCGTCTATCTCTTTCTTCTTTTTCATAACTATCTGGAATTTTCGGGATTGGAATTTCCTGGTCGTTACAATAACAAAATCTCAAAACATATTACATAATATCAGTCTGAAAACATATATAATAGAAATCTCAAATACAAAGAAGATCACTAATACAAGAGCTGAAATAGACAACTGAAACTAAAATGGATAGATAACTAGATAAGCAAAATCTCCAACAATTCCTAGCTCTAGAAAAAGAAATCCAAAGCTAAGCTGTAAATACTTAGGCTGACCCGAGCGTAAAGTAAAACACAAAACACTCGAGTTAGGACATACATACTTATATAATGTAAACCAACTCAAGTGAACTATAGTAGTAATGCACAATAACTTAAAGGATGCTTGGGGTGGCCCATTCTCTAAGGATCAGTTAAACCATAAATTAATTACATCCCATAGTTTAAATTCCAAAATGGTAATTTATACTTCTAAATCTAATATCATTTCAAAATTCAATATCACTTCAAATTCATTTCAAAATATCAAAATATCATATCATTTCAAAACCACCTTCATTTTTATTTAATTTAATACCATTCCAAATCACATTTCGAAATGGTTTACATTTGAAATCAAATATTACATTTAAAACCAATTAAAATGAAGTTAATATATTAAATAAAATATTAAATTTCCAAAATTTAATCCTTTTGGAATTCATTTATTCACTTAAATTTATTAAAACGGTAAAATTTCAACTTTCGCAGCACTTAGAAAATGCTACGGAAAGTTACATTTGAAAACCATTCATTTTAACAAAGATAGAATTTTAAACTGCTGTAATAGGTTTTAATTAATTTTACCATTTCATAAATTAAATTTAAATTCCATTTATTTTTCTTAACTTAACTTTTATTTTTAAAACCTATTTCACATTTTCCAAGTTAAGTTAAATTTTAAATTTCAATTTTAAACATTTATTTATTTAACTAATTTAAATTTATAGAAAATCAATAACACTTTAAAAAATCATTTTAGATTCAAATTAAAATCAAATTATCATATTTTCTTACTTAATTTAAACCACATTAATAAAACAAATCATAAATTCCAAAATTAACTTATATTTCAAATTCTACTCTACCATTTAATTATTTTACTTATTTAACTTGTAGAAAATCACTAATATTTTATAAAATCATTTTTAATTAAATTTAAATCAAAATATCATAATATTTACATTTTTAAAGTATTTTTAAAATTTTAGAAAAATACATATTAACCACGGGTCTGTATATAAAATTTTCTAACCTAAGTCAAGTGATACAGATAATATATCATTTAAATTCGTAATTTACAAGGAAAAATCCGGGTTCTATCATTTCAAACCCGCAATCCCAAGTAAATAAAAATAATTAAAAATCGTTCAGGCCTATCATTTCTGCCCATAATGATTTTTCCCTATTCTAAAGTCCGTTTGGGTATGTATCATTTCAACCCATAGTGATTCTATTCTACAGGGAACTTGCAGTGTGATAAACTGATATAAATTGTGACGCCCCACCTCTATACCCACGCTAGCCAAGAACACTCCGGAGAAGTGCTGTCAACTAGCACGGAGAATAAGGCTGTTGAGGAGCGACCATCCATGTAATTGCTTATCACACGGTGGCTATAAATAATCTTCGGAAACAAACATAGAAATAATCATATCACAAATCAGTCACAGATATCCATATCACAAAGGCGGAAGAAGATATGAATATATAACTAACACATGAAAGTGTACATCAGAGTAGTGGTCAATAAGATCCACGATAATACAAAAGAATAGCAACACGTGCTATACAAAAGAATACAACTATGAGTCTATATCTCAAGTGTATACAACAAAAACTGCTAATCTAAACAGTTAGCCAAAAGTCAGAGTGATGAATCCCTGGGAAGAAGTCAAGCAGAAGCACCTGTAACATCTCGGTCTGATCCGAGTATTATTTAAGAAAATAATAAACGGATCAGTCTAGCTATAAATATCAGATGACATGATATAACATAAAAGATATGGCATAAACATAAACATCCATAACGACATACCACTATAAGTATGTAAATAATGATCAACAGAAGATCAATCAATAAGAGATAATCAATATCACAAGAATCTTCTCAAAGATTCGAAGGGGGCATCATACCCTAAACTTGTACTCATAACAAGTCAATGACATAAATTCCAGAAATCAACACGAGAAATCCAGAAATCATAAAAAGGGAAAGAGGCCTATCACATGACGGTCCGAAGACCATGGGGAGCTACCCCACATGTGTGAGTGGAATCACACAGAATGAGGTCAAGACTAACCAAAAAGCAGAAAGGTATGTGTGAATGGAATCACACAAGTGGTGTCTAGTCTAACCTTGCAATGAAAGAGACATCGCGCAATTGCTAGTCTAATTCATAAAGCGATCATCAAGATCAACGAGAAGTGTCAATTACACTAAGCTAGTAAATATAGAAGTTTAGCTTCATGTCCCATAACCACTTGCTTAACTTAAATATTTACGAACAAACTGTAAATCTTCACTAATAAAATTGTCACAAGAGGTTCAATCGAACAAGTCCAAGAATTAACCGACGAAGTGAACGCAAGCGTTTCATACCACTTGTTTTACTAAGTCGTTTAATTAGATTTCTCATCCGAGTGAGGTAAAGGCTTGTATATACTAATAGATTGGAAAACGGTTTAAGAAAAGAGCTTTGTTATTAAAAATAGAGTTGAAATTGTTTGTTAAAAGAGTTTTGATATTTACTACTAGTATTGAAACCTTTATATTATAAAGTGACAAAACACATAAGCAAGTGTAGAAACAATCAGTCACAAAGATCGCATACGGAGATGCGAATAAAATCCAAGGAAATCAGCTCAATATTTTTCAGATAAGATCCCCTACGGAGGGGGGGTCCAGGGGGGGTGGCAACCCCCCAAGGTGGGGGTGCGGGGGCAACGCCACCGCTTACGGGGTTCGACCTGCCCGGTCAGGTCGCGGGGTCCAGGGGGCAGCGCCCCCGGAGGGGTGCGGGGCAGGGCCCCGACCAAAACGGCACGACCTAGTGAAGACAAAATGAGGTCTAACGACCTAAGGGGAATAGGGTCGAGCGACCTAATGGTTGCGACCTAGGGGTCTAAGGAGTCAAGCGACCTAACTGGAGCAACTCTATGGTCATGCGACCTAACTGAAATGGCCAAGCGACCTAACAATAGCACAGGTCAAGCGACCTAACGTTTTAAGGCCGAGCGACCTAATTAAACTCACGACTTAATGGTGTGAAAGGCATGCGACCTAATGTGTTACGACCTAAGGGTCGAGCGACTTAGTGGAACAAGGTCATCCGACCTAATACTTGTAGTAGGGTTGGGCGACCTAATGGAGTAAACGGTCGAGCGACCTAACAGGTTATAGGTCATGCGACCTAGTGGGTTAACGGCCTAACGACCTAACGACCTAAAAACCCGCGACCTAAGGGTCGAACGACCTAAATGGTCCAGCGACCTAGCACTAAACAAGGCCGAGCGACCTAATGGTACCCGCGACCTAGAGGTCAAGCGACCAAGGGATGAAATGGCCAGAGGATATAGGCGAGCGACCTACGACCCACCTACCCACGACCTACGACCTAAGCTCAAACGCGAGCTGCGAGCTACGAGCTAGCGACCTAGCGAAGTGAGAGAGACCGAGCGACCTACGACCTAAGGTCCATACGACCTATGGCCTAACACCGAACAAGCATTTAGATGGCCCAGCGACCTATGGTACTAACTCGCGAGCGACCTAAGTCCTAGGTCGTGAGCGACCTAACTGCGAGTGAGCAAAAATGGCCAGAGCCAAAGCAGAGCGACCTAACGGCATACGACCTATGACCTAAGGTCCTGAGCGACCTAACTCCGAAAACACGAAAATGGCCAGAACGACCTAGGGGTTAACTCGTACGCGACCTACGACCTAAGGTCCACACGACCTAACTCCGAGCGAGCTAAAAACGGCCAGAACGACCTAAATGCAGAAATTTCTCCCAAACACCAAAAATCGGAGTTTTTCGCCAATCCAATCCAAACCAAAAGCAAATATGCATGCTAAAGTGATAGGGAATCATTCCCAACAGTCCAATATAGTTATAGACTAGAATTGTGAGATAAAAATCTCACCTTTGCACTAAAATTTATGAAGATGAAGCTTGAAAGCAAGGAGAAGCAATCCAAAGCTTGAATCCAATATCTTCTACTTGAATTTGGAGTTGAATGATGGAGTTGCAATTGAATTTGAGCTTGGAGTTTTAATTTCCCATTCTCTTCACCATTAATGCTAAAGCTTGAGTTAGTTAGGAAATTTATGAAGAGTGAGGAGAAGAGGGTTGGAACTTGGGCTTAATAGGCTAAACTAACCCAAAGTCCAAAGCGGGAAAAGTTAGTGAAATTTCACTAACTCCAAACCTATCGATGTTTATACTTAAAAAGTTGTAAACGATATTTCGAACTCAATGGAAGTGGTCTCGAGTCCTAATTTGACCGTTTGCAAAAAGTAGTTTTTCGGACCAAAATCCGATTAATGATTTAATATTTAAATAAAAATATTTAAATGTAAACTCGATAAATATGCGGGTTGTTACAGACTCCCCTCCTTAAAGAAATTGCGTCCTCGCAATATATATATAAGGTGGAAATAAAAAGTAACAACCATAAAAGCATATTAACACAAGAGAAATTTGAAATAAGAAGTTCACCTCAAAGGGCAGGAGTAAGCAAGTCCGGATGTGTACGCTCGATGAATTCTCTGGATTTCCAAGAACAATCCTTAGGATTTGAGGACCATTGAACCTTTACAAGTGGAACATCTTTATTTCGAAGTCGTTTAACCTTAGAAGCTATAATTCGAATAGGATGCTGCTCATAAGTTAAATTCGGCGAAACTTCAATTTCTTCCACAACAGCAGGCTCAAGAATAGAATCGGAATCCCGAAGGCATTTCCGTAATTGAGAAACGTGAAATACATCATGTATAGCAGAAAACTGAGCCGGCAATGCAAGGCGATAAGCCATGGAACCAATACGTTCAGTGATAGGAAATGGCCCAATATATCGAGGCGCTAACTTCCCCGATCGACTGAAACGTACAACACCCTTCATAGGTGAAACACGAATAAAAACAGGATCCCCAACAGAAAATTCTAATTTCCTTCTTCGATTATCGGCATAGGATTTTTGTCTACTCTGGGCTTCTTTCATCCTATGTCGAATAAGTTCAATCTTTTCCGTGGAATCACGAATAAAGTCTGGACCTAAAACCAGCTTCTCACCGGCCTCAAGCCAACAAGAAGGAGATCGGCATGGCCTTCCGTAGAGTGCCTCGAAAGGTGCCATACCAATACTAGATTGGAAGCTATTATTATTGGAAAATTCAACAAGTGAAATTTGATCTTCCCAACTTCCACCAAAATCAAGCACACAAGCACGAAGAAGATCTTCAAGAGTTTGATTCACACGCTCGGTTTGTCCATCGGACTGGGGGTGATAAGCGGTGCTAAAATTAAGCTTCGTTCCTAAAGCTTTTTGAAGAATCTTCCAAAATCCACTAGTAAACAATGGATCACGATCGCTAGCAATAGAAGTAGGAACTCCATGCAATTTTACAATTTCCTTGACAAATAGTTTGGCCAAAAGAGGAACGGTTCGGTTAGACCGAACCGGAATAAAATGGGCGGATTTAGTAAGTCTATCAACAATCACCCATAAGCTATCATGACCCGAACGAGAACGGGGAAGGCCATCTATAAAGTCCATGGAAATTTGATCCCACTTCCAAATTGGAATTTCTAAAGGTTGCAATAACCCACCAGGCCTTTGATGTTCGGCCTTGACAAGTTGGCAAGTCATGCAACACTTAACAAAGTTAGCAATATCAGATTTCATTCCCTCCCAATAATAAAGTCGCTTCATATCAGCGTACATTTTACTACTACCGGGATGAATGGTGAATTTAGAACAATGGGAATCTTCTAAAATATCTTTACGAAGATCTCCAATATTTGGTACGATAAGTCTACCAAATTTTCGAATGCCGCCACGAGAATCAATATCATAGTCTTTCAAACCTTCAATATCAATTTTATCCTTAACATTTTTGCCAAGAAGAGCCAATTCAGAATCTAGCCCTTGAGCTTCAAGAATGCGGTCTAAAAGAGAAGGATGAGCCTCAAGGCTACATAAAACAAGCGATGAGCATAAATCGGATACGCGCTCTCGAATCTCACAAGTGGATAAGATCTCGAGATCGTTCCATTCAGATATCATCATAGAAACAACTGCTTGTTGCTTACGGCTAAGAGCATCGGCGACACGATTACCCTTACCGGGGGTATAAAGAATATCAAGATCATAAGGTGCAAGGAACTCGAGCCAACGCTGTTGACGTAAATTAAGTTCTTTTTGAGAAAATAAATATTTCAAAGACTTATGATCCGTGTAAAGAATAAATTTCTCTCCCAATAGATAATGACGCCACATTCGAAGGGCGAAAACAATAGCCGCGAGCTCTAGATCATGTGTGGCATATCTAGTCTCGGCCGGCTTCAATTGCCTAGAAGCATAAGCAACAACACATTCTTTTTGCATAAGAACGGCACCCAAACCAACGTGACTAGCATCGGTATAAACAACAAAATCTTGATTCCCCTCGGGAATAACAAGAATAGGAGCATCGGAAAGGAGTTCTTTCAATTTCTGAAAAGAGGCTTCACATTTGTCCGACCAAATGTATTTAACTCCCTTCTTAGTCAAGCCAGTAAGAGGCACGACAATCTTAGAAAAGTCTTTAATAAAACGACGGTAATAGCCCGCCAATCCGAGAAAACTACGAATCTCTGTCACACTCTCCGGTCTCTTCCAATCTTGAATCGCTTCAATCTTTGAAGGATCCACAGATATCCCGGATTCGGAAATAATATGACCGAGAAACTTCACACGAGATTGCCAAAAGTGGCATTTAGAAAATTTCGCCTTTAATTGATTACTCCTAAGTGTTTCCAATACAATCCGAAGATGTTTCTCATGTTCCTCCTCGGTTTTTGAATACACAAGAATATCATCAATGAATATGAGAACAAACCGATCGAGGAAATCTTTGAAAACTCGATTCATGAGGTCAACGAAATAAGCTGGAGCATTCGTTAACCCAAATGGCATAACAAGCCATTCATAAGATCCATATCGAGTACGGAATGATGTCAACGGAATGCTATCCTCAGCGATACGAAGCTGATGGAAACCGGTAGCCAAGTCCAATTGTGAAAAGACCTTAGCACCACTAAGCTGATCGAATAGATCATCAATCCGAGGTAAAGGATATTTATTTTTAATAGTAAGATCATTAAGCTTGCGATAATCAACGCAGAGCCTCAGAGTACCATCGGATTTCTTTACGAAAATAGTCGAAGCTCCCCAAGGCGAGGAACTAGAGCGAATAAATTGCCTCGTCTCCAACTCAGATAATTGTTTACGCATCTCCTCATTTTCCTTATTGGACATGCGATAAGGAGGACGAGTAATAGGTTGAGCTCCAGAAACAAGATCAATTCTGAACTCAATTGCTCGTTTAGGTGGTAAACCTAAAACGGGCTCGAATATGTCGGAAAATTCACGAACAACATGAATACAAGAAATAATATCATCTTCATCATCATCATCGTTATCACGAGGATTTAAAGAATATAAAGATGCCACCAACCATGATTCTGAATCTTTAAGATTAACAGAAATATGTTTAACAGATTGTGGATGTCGGAGATGAATAGTCCGCTTAGGACATAGGATATGGGCTTGATAACGGTTAAGCCAATCCATTCCCAAAATTATTCCAAAGCCTAAGTAACGATGACATGCAAATCGGCTAGGAAAGAAAAATCACATAAAATAATCTCCACATCTTTACAAAGCAAACTAAGAGTTGCGGATCCACCAACAGGATTCGCAATTTTTAAAGAAGTCATCAATGCAGTAACACTTAAGGAAAAAGTGTCTACCAGTTCCTTTGATATAAAGGAATGGGATGCACCCGTATCAAAGAGAACTCTAATAGGTTGATCATGAAATAAAATAATACCATCAAGAATGGAATGAGAAATACCTTGGCCACGAGATGTGTTGCCAGGGGCTTGAGCCACATTTAACTTTCCCTCATTCCTGCTTTTACGTTTGAGGCATTGATGTATAAAGTGATCTGGGCTCTTACAATAGCGACAAGATTTGGGCTTAGAGCACTTATTCGCATAATGATCCCCAGACCCACAGTTGAAGCAACTCGCACCACTAGGAGAAGGATACTTTGCCACAGGGGTTGCCTGCTTACCCTTTTTGTTGGGATAAGGACCCTTGAATTTGTTTGGCCTCTTCTTGTTGTTGAAGTTTGGTTTAGCGCCTTCCACTTCAACATCACTCTCTCTATCAGCCTCTTCAAGACGAAAAGCGATATCGACGAGTTGATCAAATGCGACTTCTAGTTTCAGGAGCAGTGGCTTCTTAAGACTCTTATTTAAGCCATAAACGAACCTCTGGTTCTTCTTCAATGGGGTGTTGATGTATTCAACCCCATATTTGGAAAGCGACTCGAAGGCTGCGACGTAATCAGTCACAGAGGATTGACCTTGAACAAGGTCTATAAAACGTCGAGCTAAGCTTACTTTCCCAGCTTCTGGTACAAACTTTAACTCGAAGCGTCCCTGAAATTGCTCCCAGGTGAGATCCGCTTCATTAATTTCTGAAATAAGGAGTTCGTACCAGTCCAATTCTCTCTCTTGGAGCATGCTGGAAGCCACCTGAACGCGGTGGAGATCGATAAGATTCATGCGAGAAAAGATTCGATCGCATGATTTTAACCAAGCCTGGACCTCGATGATACTTTCCGAACCTTTGAAGGGCTTCCCACCCAAGTTGGTGTAATCGCTGCACAAGCGTGCAAATCCCGACTTTGGGTGAGTAGGTTCCGGGTTAGCTCCAGCTGCTTGAGCATTAGTTACTAAATCAAGAAGCTGTTGAGCAGTCATAAAAACTCCATCCGGAGGAGCAGCACCAGATGATCCAGTTCTGGGACGGCCTGGTCTAGACATTCTCTTCCTTAAAGAAAGAAAGAAGAGAAGGAAGAAGGTTATTTACCAATGAACATCAAGCAATCTTGATAGATAAAACAAGGAATCATAAAGGAAATAGGATGAGTCGGTACGAAGATTCAAATTAATCCTATGGTATGACTCCTAAGATAGACCTAGGACGATGATCCTTGTTAAGTTATTCTACATTGTTCCGAAGTTTGGCTCTGATACCAAGCTGTGACGCCCCACCTCTATACCCACGCTAGCCAAGAACACTCCGGAGAAGTGCTGTCAACTAGCACGGAGAATAAGGCTGTTGAGGAGCGACCATCCATGTAATTACTTATCACACGGTGGCTATAAATAATCTTCGGAAACAAACATAGAAATAATCATATCACAAATCAGTCACAGATATCCATATCACAAAGGCGGAAGAAGATATGAATATATAACTAACACATGAAAGTGTACATCAGAGTAGTGGTCCATAAGATCCACGATAATACAAAAGAATAGCAACACGTGCTATACAAAAGAATACAACTATGAGTCTATATCTCAAGTGTATACAACAAAAACTGCTAATCTAAACAGTTAGCCAAAAGTCAGAGTGATGAATCCCTGGGAAGAAGTCAAGCAGAAGCACCTGTAACATCTCGGTCTGATCCGAGTATTATTTAAGAAAATAATAAACGGATCAGTCTAGCTATAAATATCAGATGACATGATATAACATAAAAGATATGGCATAAACATAAACATCCATAACGACATACCACTATAAGTATGTAAATAATGATCAACAGAAGATCAATCAATAAGAGATAATCAATATCACAAGAATCTTCTCAAAGATTCGAAGGGGGCATCATACCCTAAACTTGTACTCATAACAAGTCAATGACATAAATTCCAGAAATCAACACGAGAAATCCAGAAATCATAAAAAGGGAAAGAGGCCTATCACATGACGGTCCGAAGACCATGGGGAGCTACCCCACATGTGTGAGTGGAATCACACAGAATGAGGTCAAGACTAACCAAAAAGCAGAAAGGTATGTGTGAATGGAATCACACAAGTGGTGTCTAGTCTAACCTTGCAATGAAAGAGACATCGCGCAATTGCTAGTCTAATTCATAAAGCGATTATCAAGATCAACGAGAAGTGTCAATTACACTAAGCTAGTAAATATAGAAGTTTAGCTTCATGTCCCATAACCACTTGCTTAACTTAAATATTTACGAACAAACTGTAAATCTTCACTAATAAAATTGTCACAAGAGGTTCAATCGAACAAGTCCAAGAATTAACCGACGAAGTGAACGCAAGCGTTTCATACCACTTGTTTTACTAAGTCGTTTAATTAGATTTCTCATCCGAGTGAGGTAAAGGCTTGTATATACTAATAGATTGGAAAACGGTTTAAGAAAAGAGCTTTGTTATTAAAAATAGAGTTGAAATTGTTTGTTAAAAGAGTTTTGATATTTACTACTAGTATTGAAACCTTTATATTATAAAGTGACAAAACACATAAGCAAGTGTAGAAACAATCAGTCGCAAAGATCGCATACGGAGATGCGAATAAAATCCAAGGAAATCAGCTCAATATTTTTCAGATAAGATCCCCAACGGAGGGGGGGGTCCAGGGGGGGTGGCAACCCCCCAAGGTGGGGGTGCGGGGGCAACGCCACCGCTTACGGGGTTCGACCTGCCCGGTCAGGTCGCGGGGGTCCAGGGGGCAGCGCCCCCGGAGGGGTGCGGGGCAGCGCCCCGACCAAAACGGTACGACCTAGTGAAGACAAAATGAGGTCTAACGACCTAAGGGGAATAGGGTCGAGCGACCTAATGGTTGCGACCTAGGGTTCTAAGGAGTCAAGCGACCTAACTGGAGCAACTCTATGGTCATGCGACCTAACTGAAATGGCCAAGCGACCTAACAATAGCACAGGTCAAGCGACCTAACGTTTTAAGGCCGAGCGACCTAATTAAACTCACGACTTAATGGTGTGAAAGGCGTGCGACCTAATGTGTTACGACCTAAGGGTCGAGCGACTTAGTGGAACAAGGTCATCCGACCTAATACTTGTAGTAGGGTTGGGCGACCTAATGGAGTAAATGGTCGAGCGACCTAACAGGTTATAGGTCATGCGACCTAGTGGGTTAACGGCCTAACGACCTAACGACCTAAAAACCCGCGACCTAAGGGTCGAACGACCTAAATGGTCCAGCGACCTAGCACTAAACAAGGCCGAGCGACCTAATGGTACCCGCGACCTAGAGGTCAAGCGACCAAGGGATGAAATGGCCAGAGGATATAGGCGAGCGACCTACGACCCACTTACCCACGACCTACGACCTAAGCTCAAACGCGAGCTGCGAGCTACGAGCTAGCGACCTAGCGAAGTGAGAGAGACCGAGCGACCTACGACCTAAGGTCCATACGACCTATGGCCTAACACCGAACAAGCATTTAGATGGCCCAGCGACCTATGGTACTAACTCGCGAGCGACCTAAGTCCTAGGTCGTGAGCGACCTAACTGCGAGTGAGCAAAAATGGCCAGAGCCAAAGCAGAGCGACCTAACGGCCATACGACCTACGACCTAAGGTCCTGAGCGACCTAACTCCGAAAACACGAAAATGGCCAGAACGACCTAGGGGTTAACTCGTACGCGACCTACGACCTAAGGTCCACACGACCTAACTCCGAGCGAGCTAAAAACGGCCAGAACGACCTAAATGCAGAAATTTCTCCCAAACACCAAAAATCGGAGTTTTTCGCCAATCCAATCCAAACCAAAAGCAAATATGCATGCTAAAGTGATAGGGAATCATTCCCAACAGTCCAATATAGTTATAGACTAGAATTGTGAGATAAAAATCTCACCTTTGCACTAAAATTTATGAAGATGAAGCTTGAAAGCAAGGAGAAGCAATCCAAAGCTTGAATCCAATATCTTCTACTTGAATTTGGAGTTGAATGATGGAGTTGCAATTGAATTTGAGCTTGGAGTTTTAATTTCCCATTCTCTTCACCATTAATGCTAAAGCTTGAGTTAGTTAGGAAATTTATGAAGAGTGAGGAGAAGAGGGTTGGAACTTGGGCTTAATAGGCTAAACTAACCCAAAGTCCAAAGCGGGAAAAGTTAGTGAAATTTCACTAACTCCAAACCTATCGATGTTTATACTTAAAAAGTTGTAAACGACATTTCGAACTCAATGGAAGTGGTCTCGAGTTCTAATTTGACCGTTTGCAAAAAGTAGTTTTTCGGACCAAAATCCGATTAACGATTTAATATTTAAATAAAAATATTTAAATGTAAACTCGATAAATATGCGGGTTGTTACATAAATAAATAGAATATCATTATATAATAGTAACAGATGATATGACTGCTGTATAAATAGATGTGAACATCATATGATCATAACATATGCAGTTATAACATAATGATATAATTCATAGATTCCAATGCTATCAGTTTACTAATTATATAAGTATAAAATGTCTGGTGAGAAATACTCACCTCTACAAGCTAGAGATAACCAATTCAGACGCACAACAGAGATCCAAAAGGCATGAAAGCAGGACTACGATTCAAGTGAGGGAAGTGCCAAAGTAGTTGTCTTATGCATATGAAACAAAACAATATATAGGACATGAATATACAACCCAATATTTAACATTAAATAAGCTAGAATTTATGCACAACATAAAATCAAACGACTTGCACTTGCTTTCACCAATACTATGCTCGGCTATATGGTGATAAGGTATGGCCATGGTAATGTATTTGGTCAAGTATGGGACCATATATGCTCGGCCTAGCCTAGGCATGAAGGTATGGAAATTTTTATGCATGAAACAAAGGTCAAGGCAACAAATGTGAAATTTTGCACAACTACAAGGTTCGGCCATGGCTCCAATTGGCATGTCCAGGCCTGATGGAGGTTAAGGAATGGTGTGGTAGTGGCTTAGGGTCAGGTAGGGGCTGGAGAAGGTGGTGCAAGTGGTGGCCAAGAGGGTGTTGTGAAGTGGTGAAGCATGTATATGTTTGGCCATGCATATATAAGGAGTGTTTGCTATTTTTTTGTGTGGAGCTTGCATCTTAGGGGTTACGACCTGACACATACAAGGAGATTGAGGGGTTTTGCAGCATAGTATGATAGTGGTGGAGTTGGTGGTGAAGGAGTAGGCTATGGCCAAACAATATAGTGAAAGCATGGCAAAGAAAGTGCATAAAACAAAGAAGAAAAGAGTAAGAAAATGTGAAAACCATTACCAATATTTTTGTTGCAGAAATGATGCCAAGAGTTTTGGAGATGAGAAACTTTGTTTCGTGCGTGATAAATGAAGGAAGATGCGGTTGATAAAATGATATGGTCAGCTCAAAATAAATGCAAATGTTGGTTGAAATGAAAAGGCAATGGTATGTGAAAAGTCAAAGGTAAATGAAAGGTTATAAAACTCTTCATATTTCTAATTTTCTTTATTCATTTCTAAACACATGAAAAATGTAAGTAAATAAAATAAAAACAAAAAAATAATGTATGAAAAGAAATAAATAAATAAATTTTAGATAAATAAAACTAATTAACAAAATAGCTAAATAGTGGAAACTAGGGTTTTAAAAATTGAAAATAAAATACAATAAGTTTAGAAAATTATAGCATCACTTTAAAATGTTTTAAAAATAAAAATATATACCTAACATGTCATATAACACATATTAAAACATGATATGACAAATAAAAATATTATTTATATAAATTAAAATAGACAATTTTATTAAATAAATCAATTTACATACAATATTGTAAAAAGCATAACTTTCACAATATAAATCCAATTTCAACGAAACGAAATGCAGTATTCATGAAATTAAATTTATTTTCATAATAAAAGATAAACTTCAAGAATTCAAGTATTAAATTTCAAATTTAAAAGTCAAAGTTTGACCACTTTGACCAAAAATCCACTTTTGTTGGAAAATATTCTATTTATTCGGGTTTGAAATTCTAATTCACATAAAAATCAAAGTTCATATTTAAAATAACAAAAAATTTTCATTTTAATAAATATAATAAAGTTTTTAAATCATAAATTCAAATGAAATAATTAAAATAAACAAATAGAAATAATCACAAAATACTGGGTTGTTACAGCTCATTTGAGTAATCTTATACCCATTGGCACTTGAGTTTGAGAGAAGCAGGATTGTGTGATGGTTACTATGTTTGATATGGATGTCATGTGATGTAGTTATTATCGATTCTAATACCTAAGCACACCAGTATGTACTTGAAGTAGTGGTATACCATATGATAGTTTTGCATGTATTGTATTTGTGTGCCAAGTTGTTGGTTGTAGGAGCATGTCGGATATGATGCCTTATACCATATGCTCTTATTACGATATATCAATTTTTATATCTATTTTGATATTATAGATTGCTCATACTAGACTTTTGGATATCCTGAGATATTTACATTTCTTCTTATATCTTGGATATTCTTAAATGACTAGATTGAAAGACAAGTATGAAATAGTGCATGGAGCATGTGGAGGACCAACATGAGGCTGGTGCTTTCTTATATATGCTACTTTTATATAAATTGCTATCATCTATTTCTGTTGTGTAGTGCTGTGGGGTTATCTAGCATTTTCTGTATATAGAGACAGTTATTTAGAGTTTATTTGATGTATTAAGATGTATAAACTCTATTACTCTTATTTGTATAATTTGATGAACCTTTATTGCACTATGATGTATAAACTCTATTACTCTTATTTGCATAACTTGATGATCCAAGGTTGCACTATGATATGATTTTTACTCTGGTTCATTTGACCATGATACTATCTCGCCTAGTTTATATTTATGTTGTTACTATATTTTGTCTATGCCCTGTGGAATATATTACAAGTTATTCAATGATCGAGCACATTGTTTATCCTTAGCGGTTTCCCTCCATCGACCTTGTTCATCCGTAGTGCACTTTTTTCGTATCAGATTGGTATATTGGGCATGTATGTAGAGGGAGGTCATCACAGCTTCCCACGTGGTGTATTAACTACATAATTACCTAATTTTATGAAACTCAAGTGAGTAAATGCTCGAGTTTCAGAAATTTGTGCAACTACGTAAGTAACTACTTACCCAAGCTTTTAACTTTATCCTCCTCGTTCTTACTTGATAATTTTACTTTCATGACACAATCACCATCAATAATCCTAAATTTCAGTATGGAAAGCATCATTTAAGGAGAAAATGATGTTGTTTCATTACTATCAATAAGTGGTGCCATTCAAGATCAAGAGTAAGTTCAAGTCCTCATCCTCTTCATAGTTTGGAATCTGACAAATGCAAGTCTTAGTTGAATCTCTTCCCACCGTTCAACATTTCCACACATGTCAATTTGGCCGACCAATTGAAATTCAATAACAAGTTCAACGTTAGTACAATAGTTAACTAAAATATGAAGACAACTAGTGTATATATGTAATGGGTCAGATGGTTTTCTATCTTTCATTTTATTGTTATCATGTAGATTCACGTTCTAGGTTCTATATTTTATGTTGCTAGTTATTTTTTCATTATATTTTACTTAAAGTTTAATTTTTTTTTCTTTATGTATTTGTATCGCTACATAGATAAATCTTATAATGTTTAGATGTAAAAACGATACAACGATACATATACTAAGCAATATAATCCCATACAAACTTTTCTAAAGACTCGAAAATGAGCAATTTCATTTTATAACTTCGTGATAATCATCCTCAATGTCCATTAGCTAAATAATTGTTTCATGAGTGTATTTGTAACACCTCCTATTTCAAGATTTAAAAATGAATGCTAATGATATTGTAGTCATTCTTAATAGAATTTACGAATGACAAAGTGAGATCCCTTATTTGACATTGACATCACTGCGTATTGATTAATTTCCATTCATTCATCATTACATTTCAATGTATTACATAAACCATTGATCCAACATACAAATAAAATACTAGTTAAATACAGAGTTACTTCTCAAGGGTGATGTATGAAGATTTCCCCTTAAACATTCAAAGTCATAACTACTAGAATGTTATAATGCTCATTGTTATTACATATAAAAGAAGTTACATTGCATAATGGAAATAATAAATAGTGGCATGTAACTACATGCCTCCTATGTTAGTCCTTGAGATGATTGTTTTGATAACAACAACCTTAGGACTTGTTATAAAATATAAATACTAACATTATAGTTTAGATATATATGCATATGCAGGATATAACCATCCATGTACCAAGAATGAAGATTGTACAGTATAAAGATTCAAGATTGAAGATATTAAGATTGAAGACTCATGAGTATCAAGGCATCAAGAGTTCAAGATTTCAAAGTATAAGATAAGTATCGAGTCTAGAATTATGTTAAAACTTCTTGAAAGCACTTACATCTTTATTCAAAATTTATTCGTGGAATGGAATCCACTTCGAGCTTGTTAAAGGGATGGAACACTAGTGGGATTGAACCCACGACAATATCCAGTGGAACATATAGTGGTCCTATTTTGATATCAACTAATTTTATGAAAATGCTTTTCAAAAATATATCTCTTATTTTAAATGTTTTCAAAACCTTCTTTCCAAAAAGACATCTCTCTTGTTTGAAATATTTTAGCCTCAAAATTATCTTTATCATTTTAATATTTTGATTTCAAAATTGTCCTTGATTTTAAACTATCTCTTATTTTAAATATTTAGCTTTTAAATATTTATATACTCAGATTTTAAATCACTTTATAGATTAAGATTATGTATATATTAAAAAAATTACTTTTATATGTTTAAATTATTTTCAAATATATTTAAAAGTTTAGAAATTATTTTGAAAAATTATAGAAACCAATTTTAATAAGAAAATCAAAATCACCATTTTTGCCTAGAGCATGTTGACATACTCCTACCCCCCATGTCGACGTGGTGCCCGTTAAAATTCAAAGTTCAAATTTTCAAAAGAAGTGTCTATTGTCGTATCATTTCACAAATAGATATGGTCGTTGATCTTCTATAAATACCAGTAGTTCTAAATGAATTTTTAATCAGATTTCACTTGTTTTCTCTCCTCTTCATGCTCCTCTTTTATTCTAAGGAATCCAAAACTATATTCTTCCAAAATACCAAGTGAATCAAACTTGACTATCTCTTGTTTGTTTCTCTGCCTCTCTCTTCATAAGATCTCAGTGCTATTTAGAGTTATAGGATCTTTTGTAAATCAAACTGTCGAGTAAAAGGTGCGGTTGAGCCTTGAAATCAATTGGGTGTGATCTTGTAGCCTGGCTAAATCAGGAGAGTTTGCCCCAGACTCGAATACAGAAGGGTGTAGCCTTAAAATCGAGGGTCAATCTAGGAGATTATTTTGAAAAGAAATCCGTACAATTGTGCAGGACTGGATGTAGGGTAACTCCAAACTAGTATAAAATCCTGGTGTGTTCTTTCCTTTACTGCTTTTATTTAGTATTTGCATCAGTGTCTGGTTCTGTGATTATATCTGTGTCTATGAATTGCATTTGTTAGTGGTTAAATTACATAAGTTTCAAAAAGATTTAGAAAATCCACAAAACACTATTTACCCCCTCTAGTGTTACTCCAGCCTTAAGTTCCATAATCCACATTTCTCACATTTGGTATCAAAGCATGGTTTTCAAAATTTTCATAATCTGAATTTTGAATTTTTTTAGAAAAATGGCTTCCAACAATGGTTCTGTTAACACTATCACTAGTTCATTTGTAGAGGGTCAGCTTACTGCTAGACCACCACTTTTAATGGTAGTAACTATGCATATTTGGCATGTAGAATGAAAATATATTTACAATCAATATAATTAGACACTTGGAATATCACACAAACTAAATATTCTGAACCCCATTAGTTTTGCATAGTGGACTGCTGAGCAAAAGACCATTGCACAAAATAATTCCAAAGCCATGAATATTCTATTTTTTTATCTTGATAGGAATGAATTTAATAGACTATCTATTTGTAAGTCTGCATATGATATCTGGAAACTTTGCAAGTTAAAGGAATGAGCAAAGTTAAACAGAAAAAAATATTCACACTCACAAATCAATTCCGATTATTCAAAATGAATTCTAATGAGTCTATTTCAGATATGTATAGTAGATTTCAGGATATTGTGCATTCTCTAATATCATTGGGAAAAGGTTTTTTCGAAAAAGATCAAGTCAAAAAATTCTAAATTCTCTTACTCCGGTATGGGATCATAAAACTCTTGTAATCGAAGAAGCAAATGATATCGGTACTTTAAAGATTGAAGAATTGATTGGAAATCTAATTTCGTTTGAAGTATAAATGCAAGGAAGAAGAGATAGCAAGGCATTTGAAAAGAAGTCAATTGCGTTCAATGCATTAACAGATGGAACAGACTCGGGAAGTGATGATGATAAAGAAATAGCTTTCATGACAAGGAACATTTGGAAATTTCTGAAATATAGAAAGATGAACAACTTCAAAAAGTACGATCACAGAAAATCTAGAAATCATATTAAAACACCAAATCACGTCAATTGTTTCAACTGTGACGAACCAGGCCATCTCAAAAGAGACTATCCACATCCTGATAAGCAACAGTTTCCTATAAGCAATGATTATACAAAGAAAAGGAAAAGAGTATATACCGCTACATTTGACAACTCAGACTCAGACTCATCCTCAAGAGATGATGATCAGAAGACAGAAAATTCAAATATGTGCTTTATGGCTATTCATGATTCCGTTGATCTTGGAGATACAAATCTAGAAAAAGGTATACGTTTACAATATATTGGTTGAAATTGTTTTGCTTAAAATTGTTTGGTTGTTTGATTGTTTTTGAAATTATGTGTTGTTTATATTTTAATTTTTTATTATTATATTTATCTTTATTTTTTAAATATTATAATATTTTGTATTAAAAGAGTACTATTATATATACTAATTACTCTAAAAAATATGTAGACATTAAAAATAATATATATATATATATATATATATATATATATATATATATATGAAAGTATATAAGAATAGATAGGTCATATGAATTCTCTGACCCATGTCGACATGGCCCTACCCATGATGTCCGCATGCCTGTCATAAATTTGAAATTCAAATTTAAATTCTAATCTTTGAACTTCCCTCCACCTTTTCACCAACTCCAGTGTTTCGAAATGGTACCTCTTGACCAGAGAACATGACTATTGAACATCTATTTATTTCCCTTATCCTACCATATCTTTTCACTTTCATTTCCAAATTCAAACTCTCTTTTACTCTTTCAAACTTTCTACTCTCTTCAAAAATGGCTTCTTCTAGCACTCCATCCATAATGAGGCTGTCAAAAACCGTTAAAGAGTATCTTTATAATGATCTGGAAGCAAGGCTTATATAAGCTATGCTAATTAGGGAGAAGTTTGCTATCTTTAGAGATTTCTCCACATATGAAATCAATACTCTTCTTGAAAAGAACCATATTCTTAGTCTTTTTGACAATTCTGAAAATGATTTTGTTAATTATCCAAATCTTGTTGAAATGTTTTATGTGAATTTGACTCACGGTTTTCTTGGAAGAAATGAAAATGAAATCTGGAGTGGTGTTAAATGCAATAAAATTGTTTTAAATTATGAAATTTTGGGCAACATTTTCAATTGCAAGAATTCGAGAATGGATCTTTCTACTTTTAATATTGATGAACATGATCGTGAGACATTTCATCACATTTTTGAAGGAGATGACAACTTTGAATTTAAAAATCGTAACTTTCGTCCGAAAGAACGTATTGTCACTCTTCTTTTGCATTATACTATTACTCCTAGATCGGGAAATTTCAATAACCCGACTCTAAAAGTTTGTAAAGCTCTTTTTGCTATTTTTGGTCATTATGACATTCATTGGACACAAGTTAACTTCGTCCTAAAAATTTGGAAATGGGTGAGAATACTTCGTATCGTGGAATCTACCTCACTTGAATTTTTAATTATTTCGGTGTTGATTACAAAAAGAAAAAATTTATTTCAAGAAAAGCGTTTAATCATGCCAATATTTATCTTATGAAAATTCCTTTCATATTTCAACAATATGAATCTCTTGCCGAGAAGGATGAAAAGTTGACACATGAAGAGATGGAGGAAGAAAATGAGGAAGAAGAAGAAGAAGGGGGAGGAAATGGAAATTGAAGAAGAAAATAAAGATACCACCTTGGAAAGTATTGAATATCCTATAAATAATAACAATCCTTCCAACAAAACACTTCTCAAAAATCAAAAGATCATAGTGGAAAATCAACGGATTCTCAAAAGATCTGTTAGTAAGAAATTAGATAAAATGACCACTAATATGAACAAGTTCTTTGCTAAAGTTGGTCGAAAAATTGGTTTATCATCATCCTCCTCATCCTCTAGAACATTCTAAAAACTAGGATGTGATGTATTAGTTTATTTTGTATGAACTTGTAATGCACTTTTATCATGTTATGAAGTATCTCATGTATTAGCTCATCTATCTATAAAAAATTATCTATCTTAAGTTTTTCTACCTTATCGCGTCTCTGGAATAATTGTTAGTATATTATATAAGTTTATATATATACATACTTATTCACAAAACAAAGAAGACACATAGATTAACATACCCATGTCGACATACCCTAACCCACTATGTCGACATATAACTATCTGATTTTGTTATTTTTTAAATTTGAAATTAAAATAACTAACGCATGTCTATTCATTTTAAACAAATTCTACCTATTTAAACACCTGTTTCTTCCAGAAATTTGTAATCTCTTCATTCTACTTATCTCTATTTGCATCTTTTAACTACTTATCAAAAATGACTTCCTCTTCTAAAACTCTAAGTGATAATCTTGAAGAAACTCTCAATTCATTCAAGAATATACTTACTTTTATTCTCCACAATCAAAGGCACTTAGAACTAAGTCAAATGCAGATGTTAAAAGAATAAGAGAAGCATTTTGATGCCCTCTATTAGATGATTTCTGCCCTCAACAAAGATGATCTCGATGCAAATCCTGAAGGAACTTTGATTCAAGATATTGAAGATTGGTAAGACATTATAAAGGATCTTATCTTTGGAGAAGAAGGATGGGTTGAAGTTCCTAGAGATATTTGATCTCCTTATCATTTGAATTGCTTGATATGTTTGATATTATTTGCTTTGATTAAAATTGATTTGGTTTGAATGAAGTGTGTAACATTACATGGAACATAGTATATATTGGGTGTAAACCTTCATATTTATCATGCCTTTAACTCATGTTATTTCATATATACTCTATCATAATTTGTAACAGGTACTCTAGTATAAGACTAAGGGGTAGTTATATTAGTTTAGGATTAGTTTTTTTTGTTGATGACAAAGGGGGAGAAACATAAAATAGAGTAGTTAGAGTAGTTAGGCTTAGGTTAAGGGGGAATTATTAATTCTAGGGGGAGTTATTGTGAAGGAGAAGTATATTTTATAAACATAGGTTGTCATCATCAAAAAGGGAGGGATTGTTAGTCCTTGAGATGATTGTTTTGATGACAACAACCTTAAGACTTGTTATAAAATATAAATACTAACATTATAGTTTAGATATAAATGTATATGCATGATATAATCATGTAGGTACCAAGAATGAAGACCGTACAATATAAAGATTCAAGATTAAAGATAACAAGATTGAAGACTCATGAGTATCAATATATCAAGGGTTCAAGATTTCAGAGTACAAGATAAGTATTGAGTCTAGAATTATGTTAAAACTTCTTAAAAGCACTTACATCTTTATTCAAATTTATTCGTGGAATGGAACCACTTCGAGCCTATTAAAGGGATGGAGCCCTAGTGGGATGGAACTCATGATAATATCTAGTGGAACATATAGTGGTCCTATTTTGATATCACTAATTTTATGAAAATGCTTTTCAAAAATATATCTCTTATTTTAAATGTTTTCAAAATCTTCTTTTCAAAAAGACATCTTTTTTGTTTGAAATATTTTAGCCTTAAAATTATCTTTATCATTTTTAATATTTTGATTTCAAAATTATCCTTGATTTTAAACTATCTCTTGTTTTAAATATTGAGCTTTTAAATATTTATATACTCGGATCTTAAATCACTTTATGGATTAAGATTATATATATATTAAATTTTTTTTATATGTTTAAACTATATTCAAATATATTTACAAAGTTTAGAAATTGTTTTGAAAAATTATAGAAACCAATTTTAATAAGAAAATCAAAATCACCATTTCTGCCTAGAGCATGTCGACATACTACTACCCCCATGACGACATAGTGCCCATTAAAACTAAAAATTCAAATTTTCAAAAGAAGTGTCTATTCGTCGTATCCTTTCACGAATAAATATGGCAGTTGATCTTCTATAAATACCAGTAGTTCTAAACGAATTTTTAATCAAATTTCACGTGTTTTCGCTCCTCTTCATCTTCCTCTTTTATTCTGAAGAATCCAAAACTATATTCTGTCAAAATACCAAGTGAATCAAACTTGATTATCTCTTGTTTGATTCTCTGCCTCTCTCTTCATAAGATCTTAGTGCTATTTAGAGTTATAGGATCTTTTGTAAATCAAATTGTGGAGTAAAAGCTAAGGTTGAGCCTTGAAATCATTTGGGTGCGATTGTAGCCCCGGAAATCAATTAGGTGATCTTGTAGCTTGGTTAAATCAAGAGAGTTTGCCCCAGACTCGAATACAAAAGGGTGTACCTCGTAGCCTTGAAACTGAGGGTGTAATCTAGGAGATTATTTTGAAAAGAAATCCGTATAATTGTATAGGACTGGATGTAAGGTAATTCCGAACTAGTATAAAATCCTGGTGTGTTCTTTCCCTTACTGCTTTTATTTAGTATTTGTATCTATGTCTGATTCTTTGATTATATCTGTCAGTTAATTGCATTTGTTGTTGGTTAAATTGCATAAGTTTCAAAATGATTTAGAAAATCCACAAAATACTATTCACCCCCCTCTTGTGTTATTCCACACTTTAAGTCTGTAATCCGCATTTCTCACATCCTACATGTGTCCTTCAAGCTTTATTTGCCAAAATGATACCTAACGAGCCTTCGCTCTCATCCTACTTTATTAAGTATTTGAGAGTTTTATAGAAAAAACAAAAGTTTCAAGTCGGACATGAAGACTAATGTAAACAATATCATTCACCCATGTAGAATATCGATACGTAATGAGCCACGTCACTAAGTGGAATGGATTTTCCCTAACTATTATCTACTAAACAAACACTGTCATTTTTTGGGATATCCATATAGTGTGATGCAGGCCTAATGCACAACACTCATCTTACCCAACTGTATTCATAAGAATTAGATTATTAATTATCTGCAAGTTTCATCAAATGGGTTTGATATGAATCCTATTTGTTTATTCAGTAGGGTTCAAGTGTCGCACACTCATTAAGTCTGCCTAGTTTCATATAGTTTTCCATTTAGATGCACTTTTCATATGAAATGTGTTGCATGTCCTCTGGTTTACCTCCACATTTATCAAGCATAATTACATCGATGTATTTTCCCAGGTTAACTAAGAACCTATTTGTTCCCACCGGTGAATTAAAAACCTATAGGTTGTGTTTAACTAATTTTGGTCCAATAACCAAATTTTTTTAAATGGATATAATTTTTTATGAATTCCAAATATGCCCATAGCTAAATGAACATTGGTTAAAATATATGAAATTCAAATTCATATATAATGTCTTAATTCATAAGTCTATATGCCAATAATAAAAAGTCATCTCCTTCTCATTATTACCATTTTGCATGGATTGTCTTCCATGTCTCCTTCCCTTTTGTATTTTTGAATAAATTTGCTTAATGAGAAATCATTAATACATTTTGATAAGTATAATTTTTTATGGCATCCTCAACTTCTCCATTTCTTTAGTAGTTTTCTCTAATTTAATAGCATCTTATTTTATATCTTTGATAGTTCTTTTGTATCGTCAATAGCTCTTTATATAGACAATATCTCTTTGCATCAACCATAGTTCTTTTATAATTTTGATAGCTTTCATCTTAAACATGGGATATTTTCTTTCTTTGACTTTGGATAACTTCATCTCTTGACTTGTGATAGCTTTATCTCTTAACTCACAATAGCTCTCAACTCTTGATTCATGATAGCTTTATCTTTGGCTTACAATAGCTTTATCCCTTGACTAATGATAGTCTATCCCTCGAATCATGGTAGCTCCCATCTCTTGACTCACGTTAGCTCTATCTCTTTGTAACGACCCAGAATTTTTAACGTTCTGAATGAGAATATTTAATTTATTTAAATATTCAAATTTGATTCTTTTGAAATAAATTATAGGAAATCAAATTTAATAAACAACGAATAGATTTTTATAACGTAATTTTATTTATAGGATTTTTCCATAATTTTTAATTTAAAAAATATTTAAATTGTCTTTTGACGATTTTTCAGCAAACGATGTTATTCTTGTGACTTTATAGAATTTAATAACTAGTGTATTTTATTTTTTTTAGTAATTATGTCGCATTGTTGTGAGCATCCTATTTTATTTCTATCATTCACAGTATGAACGTGAATGGAATATTGTGCAGCGGAGTGCGACAAATATTTCTTATTAAAACTATTTTAAATTAAAAATCAAATCAAATTTCAAAGGTTTAGTCAAGTCTTAGGATATGATGGCTTTCTTGGGTGATTTGCTTTTCTTGAGAAACTTTGATTATCTTATGGCTAATGTAGTGTATTTGTTAATTATAGAAATCAAAATACGATTTAGATTTCATTTCATTTTCGACAAGTTTTACTCTTCCCTCTAACTTTCCAAATGCAATAAACCCAAAAATAATGATGGATGAAATTTTTGAAAATCAAAATCAAATATTTTAGCCAACTATTAATCATGAAATAAATTTCCTTGAGTTTGTTATAGTAAGAACTATATGTTTGGTGTTGTTCGATAATGGCTTAGGGTGTTTTGGTTTTTGCCATGAAGCTAGTTTGTGGTTTTCGGGGGCTATGGTCATCGATTTGTGATAAAGTTTTTAAGAAGAACTTTATTAAATTCAACAAAGACAGTAAAAGTTGTAAAGGAACTAGATAACAAACTTAAACGTGAACTAATTTAGTGTCTTCAATCCAACTGAGATGTGTTTGCCTAGACCCATTTAGATATGGTTGAGATAGATCCGACTGTTGTGTGTTATGCTTGAATATAAACCCAAATATCACACCTATCTGACAAAGAAATGGCCATTTGAAAAAATTCGATCCAACACTTTAAAAGAAGAAGTTAGGAGATTACTCGAGAATGGGTTCATTAAAGAAGTGCTTTATACAAAATGGTTGGCCAATCCATTACTAGTTAAGAAGTACAGCGGGAAAAGAGGACATGTGCGATTATACCGACTTGAACAAAGCATGCCCGATTAGTCGACTCAACAAGTGGACACAGACTCCTATCTTTCATGGATGCATATTCTGGATAAAATCAGATTCCAATATTTAGGCAAGATGAGGAGAAAACACAAGCTTTAACATATTAGGGAACATATTGCTACAAAGTAATGTCATTCGTATTAAAAAATGCTGGAGCCACCTATGAAAGATTAGTAAATAGAATGTTAGGGAACATATTGGTTATAACATGGAAGTATCAGTGGATGATATGCTGGTCAAATCTCAAGAAGAAAGCAACCATCTAAGTGAGGAATTTTTTAGAGTATTGCGAAAATATCATATGATGCTCAACCCATAAAATATTCTTTTGGGATCCAATCTGGAAAATTTCTAGGGCACATTGTCAGTGCTTGGGGAATAGAAGCCAATCCTGGTTAAATCTAAGCAATTAAGAACATGGCAAAGCCTAAAACAAGTAAAGATGCGATGAGCTTGAATGGAAGAGTGGCAGCATTGAATAGATTCATTTCCGAGGCCACCGATAAATACATCCCATTATTCAATGTGATTAAGAAGGAAAAAACTTTAAATGGGTAGAGAATTATCGAAAAGCTTTTAAATAGATGAAAGATCATTTGAAGAGACCATCAATTTTATCTAGCCCTATAGATTATCTTTATGTGGTAGTTTCTGAGCAAGCAATTAGTTCTATTCTAATAAGAGAAGGGAATGGGTTTTATCTCCTGATATATTATACAAGCAAAAGTCTTAAAGATGCAGAAACCATATATCCGATCATAGAAAAACTAGCATACTATTTGATGCTCACATCATGAAAATTGAGAGCTTACTTTCAAGCACATCTGATTAAGGTCTTAACCAACTTCCCACTCAAGCAGGTTTTTAGTAAAACTAAAGCTTCTAGAAGATTAGTAAAATAAGGGATAAAACGCAGCCAGTACGATATTGAATTTCTACTATGAGTGGCAATTAAAGGACATTCTCTAGTCGATTTTGTTAATGGATGCATAGGATTCATCAAAGACCAATCAGAGAAATAAGAAGACCTTAAGCCTAAATGATAACTATTTGTAGATAGAGCTTCAAATGAACAAGGGGCTAGAGAAGGATATGTATTTATTATACCCAATGGACACCAACCGCATTGTGCAATGAAATTGGGATTTTTGGCCATTAGTAATGTGTCAGAATATGAATCAATGATGGTAGGACTTACCTCGGCCCTATAATTGAAAATTCCCAAGGTTGAGATTTTGAATGACTCATAATTAATGGTGAATTAGTTAAACCAGAAGTATCAAATAAATGATGCCAAGCTAGAGCTATACGTAAAGGAGATATTGACAACGTGGACCCAATTTGAGGATTTCTCAATAAACCAAATGCCAAGAGGAAATAACTCCCAAGCTAATTCTTTGGCTACTAAAAGCCCGAATTGTGCCAATATGCTACCAATCAAATTCGAGTATAGAGGGAAAATCCCCAATATGGAAAGTGAGTCCTTAGTGTTGACCATATCTCAAGCCCTAACATACAAGAAAAATGAAAAGGAAATCGAAATCCTTAAGGAAAAATCTTCCTATATGGAGACTGATAATCAATATGAGAATAGTTGGATGACACTTATCATCGAATATATAAGGTGCACAATTCGGCACGTTATTAATGGCCCAAAATAATGTATCAGACTGATAGTTAATGGCCGGAATATTTCCAACTATTTTTTATAAGAAGGATTGTGCAAAATATATAACATGTCAGACTGATAATTAATAACGTGCTAGCAAATAAAAATAAGGCAGGAAGAATAAAAAACCAAGCCCCAAATTTCATTACGGCGGATGGAATACTTTATATAAAGGATATTCAGTCCCTTACTTAAGACATCATAGTCCAGAAACATGAGCAAAGTTATTAAGTGAAGCCCGCGATGGTTTTTATGGGTATTATTCTAATGGCATAAAGCTAACCAAAAAGGTTACGAGACAAGGCTTCTATTGGTCTCAAATGACTAACCATGCTAAAAAATATATAAGGAGATGTGATAAATGCCAAAAAATTCTCTAAGATCTCAAATCCTCCACCAAGTGAATTGACTTTGATCGCAAGCCCAAGGCCTTTTGATGTATAAGGAGTTGACTTAATTAGACCGCTACCTATATCCAAAGGAGGAGCTAAATAAGAAGTAGTGGCCGTCGATTATTTCACAAAATGGGAAGAAGTAGAACCACTTCCAAAGATCACATTAGGAAAAGTACTCAAATTCATAATAAAAAATATTGTCACCGGATTTGAAATTCCACATAAGGTAATATTCGACAACGAAACTTAGTTTGAAAGCGAGCTATTTATCTGATTCTGTGATAAAAATGGAATTATCAAGAGATTTTCGTCTATAGCGTACCCCAAGGCTAATGGTGCCGTTGAAGCTTCCATTGAAATTATTAAGGCCATTCTAAATAAACGACTAGATAAAGAAAAAGGAAGCTTAGTAAAAGAACTACCACTTGTGTTGTGGGTATACAGAACTTCTTCCATAACTGCAATGGGACATACCATATTTTCTCTAACATATGGATGCAAAGCTATTCTTCCCATCGAAGTTGAGGTGCCCTCTCATCGAAGAATTGCATGCGCATTTAATTCAAATCAAGAAGAAAAGAGAATCACTAGACTCAATCAATGATCTAAGAGAAGAAGTGTCCATACAAACGTCTGAATTTCAAAAAGGGGATTTGGTACTTTGGAAAGTATGGAAAACACCAAGAATCCAGCGGATGGGCCGCTCGGGACTTAACTGAGAAGGACCCATATCAGTCACAAAGCAATCCCACTAAGAACTTATCGATTATGCCGACATGATGGCAATATAATAGAAAGAATCTAGAATACTGAACATCTGGAACATACTTCCCAATAGTGGGTGAACAAAGAAGTTAAAAAAAGTACACGACTTAAATCATCACCTAAAGGGGTTTGATCCAATGTAAGATCATTACAATCTTTTAGAGAAAGCTCTATCAAAAATGATCCATTAGCGCTTTAAAATAATCTTCTAGAGGAAGATCTATTAAAAATAAGAAATAAGCATTCCAAAGCAATCTTCTAGAGGAAGATCTATCAAAAATTAGCCATTAGCGCACCAAAACAATCTTCTAGAGGAAGATCTATCGAAAATGAGTGATTAGTGCTCCAAAAAAATCTGTTAGAGGAAGATCTGTCAAAACTAAGCCATTAACACTTACAATTTTCTAAAGGAAGAGAATAAATCATTAGATCTCACAATCTTTTGGAGGAAGATCTGTGAAAAGAAGCCCGTATTCCTGCTTGAAAATAACCTATTTAAGGCGCGTCCTAGTGGTAGGATGAAGAAAGCCTTTGATCCCGCCTGAAAACGGCATTGCCAAAGCACTGATCCGCCTTTAGTACCGCTATATGGTCTGACCGAAGAATCTACCTAGAGGGAGGATGGAGTAAGCCATTGGTTCCCTTGAAAATGGTTTGGACAAAGCACCGAATCAGGCTTTAGTATCGCCTATAAGGCCTGACTAAGGCACCACCTAGAGGGAGGTCGGATAGTTCTTTGGTTTTGCTTAAGATAACCAACCAAGTGCAGTGGATGAAATCAGTCAAGTCAATAGCACTCCATCCAAAAGAATGGAACAAAACAATCTTCTAGAGGAAGATGTATAAAAAATGAGCCATTAGTGCTCAAAGGAAAAATAATCTTCTAGAAGAAAGTCTATTAAAAACAAACAATTGTGCTTCGAGGCAAACACATTCTTCAGTTGCTAGAAAAATTTCAAAGCCATATATTTAGATGGATTCATTGATCTTTTATTACAACCAATATGGTTTTTTGGTCTATTCTTATTCGAGATATTATTATTGCCAATAGAATTTCTGGTCCTCCCTCTTATGGTATCATCAAATAATTTACTAATTATTTAAGTTTGAGAATTACAACAATTACATGGTCTTCTGAATTTCCACCTATGGAACCTAAAAGACTTTCTAGTATTTTCGTTAAAAAGAGACGTTATTACCAAATAATATCTTGAGCTTCTATTTAGAAAATTAATAATATTCGATCATATTTTGAAAATAATCTCGACTTAAATAAAAATGTGGGGGATTCCCCTAATTAAAAAATACATGGAAATTTATAACCTAACTAAATTCGAAAAGGTTATCAATGATTTAAATACTAAGTTTATAATGAAAATCATCACTTATACTGTATTGTATAGGGAAATAGGGTTAAGAAGAAAACCTTGTAAGACATCAGCAATGCAACTAAAGTGTAAAGAGCTTCTTTTATACAAGGATAGGGGCAAATGTTATCCATATAATTTCCCAATGAATATAAGCAAAGGAATCTATGTCGAAACTGAAGAATATTGTCAAAATTAATGATATTAAAGGCTTACTAAGCTCAAAAATATATGGTTTCAAAGCTTAAAGTCATGTTGAAGTTAAAGCTAAGAACTTCATGTCGAAACTAAGGAATTCATGTTGAAAAGATGGAAGCAAAGAAGAAATGCAAGGTCATCAACTAAAGTAATGCCGAAAGTGTGGAGGAAGTATGCCATCAAAGCTAATGCCGAAGGCCTATAATGCCGCCCTACATCAACAAAGGTTAATAGACAATGCCCTATGCCATCACTAAAGAAAAATGAGTAACATCACAAGTCATCAAGGCAACTAATGATATGGTGTGCAATTAATGCCGACTCACGCATGTCACCAGTATGTGGCACTGTACAAGGCCAATACAATATTTCACCAAGACAAGAGTCGATGTCATGCACCATTGGTGTCATATACCGTAGGCCATCAATATTATAGTGGCACGATGTATTATCCATGTTGCACCTCATTGATGTCGTGTGCTATAAATAGCACACTTTATAAATGAAGACGGAATGGATGTCGCATCTGGCTGATACATCTCTTCAATGTCACTTCCTTCGAATACTGTATCTCTTCAATGCCGCTTTCATTTATTGTTTCTCCTCTTTGAAGCTGTTCATCACCAATGCCACCTCTTATTAATGCCACCTCTTATAGATGTCACCTTCTAGGCAATGTCGTGCATCTTCAAGGTCGTATGTTATCAAAGCTACCCGATTATCAATGCCGCCTAGTTATCAATTTTGCATGATTATCAATGCCGCCTGATTATCGATGCTGCCAGGTTATCAGTATCATCTAATATCAATACCGCATTTAATGATGTCATAGTCCATCAACATGTAAAGGAAGGCCGTGGTTTGTTAAAGACAATGCACACTAACAAGCACCATCAAGATGATTGATGTCGACGTGATACTACAGGTGGCATAAAGCAATGTCGAACCCCTCTAGCCTTATAAATATGGACTAGAATAAGGAGAAAAGGGCGATGGCTCTCAAAATTAGAATTATTTATCCCTAAACTTATTTAGGGAAAATTCCAATTTGATTGTAATCATGCTTAACTTATAGGAACAAGGACTTGGACATGTCTATTACCTTTATTGTGCACTTTGGACATTATAGACATGAACATCGACATAATAAAGCCCTTTGGAACCTAAGCAATTATGATTCTATTTCACATATAATCACATGAGCTTCGATCTAAACTAATGTTTATATGCATAACCTCTATATTGCCTATTACATATGAACATTGGACTATGAATCATGAGGATTGTTTATTTAGTTCATGAACATGCTTAATGGACCATTGCACATATTTTCAGCTTATTTCCTTCTTTTTTGATCTTATAACATGGAATTTAGAATATCTTATTCCAAAAGACCATACGGGCTCTCGAATATCTTATTCCAAGAAACCATATGGGCTTTCGAGTACCCTATTCCAAGCCCGTGGACATCATGGAACCATTTCCTAATGACGTTGTTTTTTTAACACCCCATATTTTTAGTAACATTCCTTAGAACATTTAATTAGGTAAATTAAATGAAATAATGTAGTTTGTTAAGAGAGAGAATCGTGATTTATAAAGTGGTAGTCGTGCCTATGTAAACTAATGAACTAAATGCAATTAAAATGAATTAAGTTTTGGTGAGTAGATAAGGGCAAAATAGGAAGAAGTAATACCCTTATAACCTAAACCCTTAACCACCATATTCCACACATTCATTCATACTCATACATTAAAACTAAAACCAACTAGAGGCCGGCCACCTTTAAGGAGTAAGAGGGAAAATCAAGCTAAATTAAGAGGAAGAAGCTAGTTAATTTAAATCAAAGATCAAATCTCATCTTCTTAACATCAAAACAAAGATGAATAATGACTATATCTCATATTTTTGATTGATTTCGGTTTTAGATTAATTCCAAAAGTACTTGCAAACTTTTGCCATGTTTTGAATGAAAATTGGATACACACACACTTGTTGATGTTTTAGGCTATTTTATATGCATTTTATAATGAGAATTGATTTAGGAAACCCAGTTTATGACATCCTAATGACTTGCCCATTTAATCTGAGGTCAGATATATTATTTTGTAAATGGGTTTCAAGTTTCATAATTTTTTGAATTATGGTGGATATAATATGAATTTTCTAGTGAAGAAAATATTATTTTAGGTTTAAAATTATTTATGGCCAAGGTATAATGGCTTTGGGTCTAAAATTTAAATCTGTTAGAAAACTTATCAAAAGAGATTTTCTAGAATTTTTGGAGAATTTTTCTAAGTGTTTTGTTTAGTATATAAAATTAATTAAGGTATGAGACTTAAATGTTTTATATGTTTAAAATAGGAGAAGGGGCATTTTGCAAATGTTTTAATTAAACAAAATCTGAATTCGGAAGCATTTTTAGAAATGCTTTTAGAAAAGAAATTAGCAACCAATTAGATTTTGAAAATAAATAAGTTACTTGAAAAGAAATTACTTTAAAAGGAAAGAAAGCAGTTTTTGTAAGTATATCCAGTTTCGTCTTAATTGATAGCCACTTTCTAGTAAGTTCCTCCGCCTCCATCTCAGTTGAAACCATGCGCCTGGTATCAATACTCGGTACATAGCGAACTGGAAAAAAGATGGAATATATGAGATCGAAACATGGGGTGCCGAAGGGGTCAAAACCATGTTTCGGCTTTGGAAAGAAATTATGCTTGCTTACTTTCAAATGAGATGGCTTTCAACTTAATTGGTTTAAAGCAGAGCATTCGACTTAGGTTGCCGCCTTGTTTTTAAATGGGCTTTTGATAGCGTCGAAACCAATGTTGCCACTATTCAACCTTCTGACCCAGTTGAGGCCTTTGCCTTTAAACATGGTTTCGATAGGATGCTTTTGTCTTTATTAAAGAAGCCACTCTCTAATGCTTTCAAAAGGGATGGTGTCAAAACCATCTACTTTCTTTACTTAGGAAAAATGTTTTTGAATTAGAGATTTCGACTTGGTTATTTATGACCTTTAGTTCTGTGGAAAGATAAAATCATAGGTTTCGACTTAAATGGTTTTGATGGTTTCGAAACTATGTTCCATAAGCTTTTACATAACCCATTTCTTTCGAAGGAGTTGTTTTAAGTAGTATACTTTAATGCTTTCGAAAGTCAAGTTTTATGTTTGAAAAGAATGTATGAAGTTTCAATACTTCTTGTAGAAAAAGGGTTTTTGATGTTTTCGAAAGAACAATGGTATATGGTTTCGAAAGGTATGTTTTGGCCTTTTGGCCTAAGTTTATAAAGTAAAAAAGTTTACTTATATCGAAAGGGGTACTTTCAATGGTTTCAAATTAGGTATTTTCAATCGTTTCGAAAGGGGCACTTTCAATGGTTTTGAAAGGGGTGCTTTCAATAATTTTAAAAGGGTTGTTTAAAGGTTTTAAACAAAGGTTTCAAATGAGTTGCTTTTGACAATATAGCCCAGGTGTTTTTAAGTTAAAATGGTTTTAACTTATTCTGGAGGGTTGGGAAATCCTTAATGATTTTATCAACATTATTTTGGGTAAAGTATATATAACATGGAAAATAGCTTAGAGTAAAGCAAAGAATGTATTTTCCTTATATAAGTATGATTTAAAGGTTTAAATCATTTTGGAAAGTTTTTCAAGGATTTTTTTTAAGGGTAGTAAACCCTAAGAAAATGACTCAGATTGGAAGACCATATAGGAATGGCGTAGGGTCACGCCCTACTCACTAGCTTTTAGTCCCTAGCTAATTTAGTCTAAAATTCTAGTGTGTAGGGCTTAGTCGTAGGTAGATTTAAATGATGGTTACACACAGAAAGGAATATATATGTACAGAAAAGAAGACTTGTTATTGGTGAACCCGCAAAACCATTAGGATCAAGAGACCCTTGGAGAAGTAAGTTAGGGACAGACCATCTAGAAGACTTATCTAACAGTTGCTAGATCATATTTATTATGTTGTCTGGTAGGTCTGAGTCAGCCAAAGGTTAGTAGTCAACCAAACAAAAATACATTTGTTTCAGACAACTGGTCCTATAAATTACTTGTTTTTAGCATAAAATATATTGCTATTTTGATATATTCAGTTTAACTAACTAGTTTAGTTGCAAGTTTATGATTTGAAAAAAGGACATGTTTTAAAAGAGATATTAGTGAGGGGAAACCCATTCTACTAAGCAGCGTGGCATCACTCAATATCATATATAACTGAGATGTGTATCATTATTCACACCAGGCTTTTTGTCGGACTCGAAGTTTATGTGTTCCCACTTAAACATCCGAATGCTCAAAAATTGATTTGAGTAGACTGGGGTTGATGGTTTTCAGGTTTTAATAGGTGGAGTAATAAAGCTTTCGAATACATGCATGAGCCAATTCTATACATCTAAAGATATTTTGTTTTAAAACTTCTATTGTGATGTATTAAGACAGTTAGTCTAGTATTATCTAATCATCCAAGGTGACATCTTCATATGTCGCTCTGCATATTTGTAATAATTATATTTGATCAATGCTTGGAAAACGTTATGGGATTATGTAAATGAATATGAGGCATCTTTTGTGAAATGTAATGAGAAAAGTTGTTTTCGGAATCTATGATTTTATTTCACATTCATGTGATTAAGATATTATGAATACCATTAACATTACCGTATTTGGTCATTGAAAGTTAATACTATGGATGACCACAACATCTATAGTGCCTAGCTTCGGGCCTCAAGATAGGGGATGATACAACTTGGTATCAAAGCGTAGTTTATGAATTTTTTTAACTTGAAAATGATTTTTTAAAAACATAATCCTTAGGAATCAGAGAAAAGGTGGGGTATAGGATAACGCTGTAGTAACGTACTTGTATTTGGTATATATAAGTATGCGCTATATCTCTAGTCTCCTTCCTTTAGTAGGCTATTTTTCTATATCTCACGAGGCTCGGATGTAGATATGGATGCTAGAGGAGCTAACATTGGTGGGGGAAGAAACACAGTAAATAGAAATACTAGACCAAGTACTAGGAGAAACCCAGTTCAGGCATAAGCAGATAATGTGGGTGTTGGAGTCCCGCAAATGGATATGGGAGAAATGTATCAGTTCTTCACAAACATGGTGCAAGAGGGAATTAATGCTAGAGTAGTTGGAGGAAATGTTGTAGGAAATGTTGTAGGAAGGAATTAGGAAGTTAAAGTGGTGACTAACAATGCTATTCTGAGTAGAGATTATAGCCGTCTAGGAGGAAAGCCATTCATCGGCATCGAAGATGCTATTGAGGTAGAGAATTGGCTACTGCATTATGGAAGGATCTTTGTAGATATAGGGATCAATGATGAGCAAAAGAGAAGGCTTGCTTCAAGACAGTTGCAAAGAGCAGCGTTGCATTGTTGGAACAGCGTTACCTTCGGTGTTAACGAAGAAGCTCAGACATGGGATGGATTTAAGAGGATATTTAAAGGAAGTTTCATATCCGAGGTTGAAAAGTCTACCTTGCTCAGGAAGTTTGTTGAGTTGGAGCAGGGAGAAATGACTATTCTTGAGTATTCTAGGAGGTTTAAGGAGCTAGCAAGGTATGGGTATGCCACGGTAAACACTATGATGAAGAGGAACAAGAAGTTCATAAGAGGTCTGAAGCCTAAGCTTGCTAGGGTGGTATTGACACACATCAGAGATCCTTGTGATGTTATGGTAGAGTTGGCTTTATGGTAGGAAGAGATATAGGCTTTGCTAGAAAAAGAATAAGGCCAAGGAAGCTCAAGGAGGGCAATGTCTGAAAAGAAAGATCTTCCATAAGAAAGGAGCTTATAATGGTGGAGCTACTAAGAAAGGGAAGTCTAATGTGGTCTGTTATAAGTGTGATTAGAAAGGCCACTATGCTCTTGAGTGCTGAAGAGGTAAAGGAAAGAAGGCTTATTGGAAGAAAAGTGTTAGATGTTTCAACTGCGATTAGGTTGGATGCTACAAGAACTAGTGCAAAGAGCCAGCTAAGGGAGAGAAAAGCCAAATGTTTGCATTGGAACCCGCTACCTCAAGACCAAAAGCTCAGAAGAAAGGGAAAGATGTGCTGCAAGGTTCACTTTTGATGCATGGTATGTCTGTTAGCGTACTGTTTGATATTGGTGCATCACACTCTTTTATATCTCGATGTTTGGTACACAAGCATAACCTAGAACCCTTATATTTAGTTACTTCATTAAGAGTTGCAAATCCAATAGGAGGGTATGCAACACTTAGATGAAGTGTGACCACTTAGAGTTTGATTTGTTAGGCTACGCCTTTGTTTTCTTTTTGAATTTGTTTGATTTCATAGGATTCAGAATTATTCTAGGATTGATTGGTTAAGTAAATACGATGTGGGATATTTTGCCACGATAGGAAAATATCAATTGGACATCCTGACTATAGAGGTCAGATAGCATATTCAATGGAAAACCCCAGTTGTAAGGATAATGCGTTTTTAGGTGTTATAGAGGTGGAAGGCGAGATAAGTTGAGTTTTCATAGTTAGAGAATTCGTAGATGTTTTTAAGGCAATAGTTGATTGCCACCTAAATGCGCCATCGAGTTTGGATATATTTAGTACCTAGAGCAGAATCTGTGAGTAGACCGCCAAGCAGAATGACACCTACTGAGACGAGAGAATTAAAGGTGCAGGTGGTGGACTTGGAAGGCAAGAATCTTATTAGACCAAGCAGCTCGCCTTGGGGTGCAATCGTAGTTTTTATGATGAAACCGAACGGATCATTAAGGCTATGCATCGATTATCGTAAATTGAATGTGACGGCAATAAAAAATCAATATCCATTGCCTAAAATTGACGATTTGTTTGGACAGTTGAGTGTAGACAAAGTATTTTCTTAGTTGGATTTGGCGACTGGATTCCATCAGCTTTGGGTAGCTGAAGAGAGTATTCCTTTGACGGTGCTTAGGACCAGATATGGATCATACGAATGGTTAGTGATGCCATTCGGACTGACTAATGCGCCAACTTTCTTCGTAGATTTGATGAATCGAGTTTTTCAAGAGCACTTGGATAGGTTTGTGTTGGTGTTCATGGATGATATTTTGGTGTACTCTAAGGATAAGAGAGAGCATGAAGTTCATCTTAGAGTAGTGCTAAAGACTTTGAGAGAACATTAGCTGAAAGCGAAGTTTTTGAAGTGTCATTTCTAGAAGAGAGAATTGAAGTTTCTTGGTCACGTGCATTGAAAGAAAGGGTTGTAAGTAGATCCAACTAAGATTAAGGCAGTAAATAGGTGGAAGAGACCCAAAATGGTGACTGAGATAAGAAGTTTTTTAGGATTAGTTGGATATTATCTGAGATTTGTTAAGGATTTTTCGCACGTAGCAACATTGATGACTAAGCTAACTCGGAAGGAAGTAAAGTTCGTATGGATAGATAAGTGTGAGAATGCTTTCCAAAAGCTAAAACACTTATTGACGAATGCACCTGTGTTAGTTGTTCCAGAAGGGTATCAAGACCTAGTGGTATATACAAATGCTTGTGGAGTAGGGTTAGGACCTGTGTTGATGCAAAGAGGTAAAGTGATTGCCTACGCTTCTAAACGGCTTAGACCACATGAAGTCAGATATCTTATGCATGACTTGGAATTAACAACAATGATTTTTGCTTTGAAGATGTGGGGATATTACCTTTTAGGAGAGAGATTCAAGTTATTTATGGATCATAAGTCACTCAAGTATTTATTCTCTCAAAAGGAGCTGAATATGAGACAACAGAGGTAGTTAGAGTTTTTAGCTGCCTATGACTTCAGTATTGAGCACACACTAGGAAAAGGTAACAAAGCTGCAGATGCATGTAGCAGGGAGAATCAGAATGCAGTGTTGGCTATAATAGCTGAGTGATAAGATTTGAAAGTGTTAACTACATGCAGAGTACAATGGAGATCTAAGGGTAGTTCAAGTACCGAAACTGCTATGCTGTCATGTTTAGAAGTTCGACCAATTATGATCGAAAGGATTTCTTCTAAGAAAGGAGAAGATCCAGTCTTGGCTGAACGAATTAGGAAGTTAAAGGATGGAACAGAGAGCAATAATTTAAACGATTTCCGTATCGATCATAATGAGTGGTTGAGGAAGTAGGGAAGATTATGTATTTTGAATGTAGGAAGCATTAGGAAAGATATTCTTAAGGAATGCCATCATTTGAAGTTCACCACTATCCATGAGGAACAAAGATGTATCAGGATATGAAAAGAAGTTTCTTCTGGGAAGGTATGAAGAGGGATGTCGGACTATAGGTCAGGCAGTGTGTAAATTGTCAATAAGTGAAGGCCGAACATCAGAAGCCGAGTGGATTGCTTCAACCTTTAGAGATTCCAGTTTGGAAGTGGGATGTTATATCTATGGATTTTATAGATGGGTTTCCAAGGTCAAATAAGGGAAGTGAAAGTTTATGGGTCGTAGTGGACCGACTGAACGTGAATACCCATTTCAACCTATTTAAGTTAACCAGGATGACACTTGTTTTACTAAGTTGTTCATGAAGAACATAGTTTGACAAGGATTCCAAGTAGTATAGCCGAAGATAGCTTTAATACTAGCGAGTTCTGAAAGAGCCTACAGGATGTGTTAGGTACGAAGCTGTAACAGCCCGCAGTTCCGTACCCCTTAAGTCTACACTATTCTTCATCAATCAACTCAATATGTACGGAAATACGAACCATTTGGGTTAAAGAAGAAGAGGTAGAAGAAAATAGAAAACAACATCAGAATCTAACCATCGCAGTGGAATAAAATAAAATAGATAATAAATGATCTTTACACAAAAGAAAGCTATATCTGTTTATTTCATACATAAATCAGAATACATCATCAGAGTTCAACAGTATCAATAACATACAACTGGATAATCATTTAAACTTGTCCTCAAAACTGAATACACAGCTAATCAACATAGCGGAATATTTAAAACAAGTACAGAAGTACGTATTGCCATCCAGCTCGTCTCTTGTGCTACATAGCATCCTTTACTGTATCCTACAATACTCGGTCTGACCCGAGTATTATAGTTAAATAACACCCGAGTCAGTCTGGAATACCAGTGTCAGAAAACCACACTCAAATTGATTATTAAAGTTTCAAAATTCTTTTGAAAACAAAAGCATCTCGTAAGACCCGCCATAAATAAACATGTTGGTTTTTACCTTACGATAGCTAAAACACTTTTTATTAAAATCCTCTGATATTATAATAGGGTCCATCTACAGATACTTATTAAAATAGCCAAAATTGTTACATTCATTAAATTCCAGCTACTAGCCACAGTCGTGGATAATACAAACAAAACCGTAAAAGGCGCGTAGGGAGAATGGATTTCCAACTAATGACTAGGCACTGGTGTTAACGCTTAAATTTGAACGCTAACACCCCGGTGTGCGAAGTGTAGTTGTGAAAGCACCACCCGTTGGTACGGGAACAAGATACAAGTAGAGAAATTGCAGAAAAGCAGTAAAAGACGACAGTTTTATAGTGGTTCGGCCTAAAATCGAGCCTACGTCCACTTTGATCTCTTTATTGCTGAACAAGTACAACTTATACAACTTTCTTCAATTACAATTCACTCTAGACTGTTAGTACAAACTTTTACGGAGAATTATCTTTCAAACTCATGATAAATGATGTGGATTCTCTCTCTTGAATTTGATGTAATGTCTTCGATGTTTGGAGTGCTTGAAGTGTTGCTTGAGTCGAGAAAATGGCAGAGTTTTGGCGCTTCGAGAATGAACCAAAAGTCCCCCCAGAGTTGGAGGTGGATGTCTATTTATAGAGAGTTCTGGGTGAAAAAAAGTTGCTAAGTCCTAACTCGTTGCCGACTTAAGGTAAGTCGTTGCTGACTTAGGATGAGTCGTGACCGACTCATTGAGCTGAGTCTCTGGTTTGTAGAGAGCTTCCTGCCTTTTTCGAACCCACGCTTCAAGTACTATGTCGTTTACGAGTTATCTGGTTGTAGTTTCTGGCTTGTTTGTATAAGTCGTATACGACTCATCATAAGTCGTAGGTCGTGGTTGACTTAACCAGCTGCCTTCGGCTTGAAGCTGAGTTCAGGCTTTGTGAAGGCGAGTCCTAACTCGTAGACGAGTTAAGAGACAGTGTCTTTAGGTCGTACACCTTTTTTAAGTCGTAACACTTGTTAACTCGGTCAAGCTTTAATCTGTTATGTCGTAGCTCCCTTAAGTCGTATAGACTCCTTAGGTCATCAGGGTCTTAAGTCGTTATCTCTTCTTAACTCGTGAGCCGCTTATCTCGTAAGCAGCCTAACTCGGGTACTCCTTAACTCGTAGAGGCTTTAACTCGTAGGAGGTTTCTAATTCGTGTATCCTTTAACTCGTAGATGCCTTGAGTCGTAGGAAGCTTAACTCGTAAGGCTTCCTATCCCGTAGAGGCCTTAAGTCGTACAAATCCTTAGGTCGTGTGTTTCTTTAAGTCGTAACATGTTCAAAGCCGCACAATCCTTTTAAGCCGTAGACCATTCATTTCCTTAAGTCGTGAAGCCTTTTGAGTCGTGAGCTGCTTAACTCATGGACCTGTTAACTCGTGAACGAGATAGGGTTAACATTTGCCCCTCGAAGCACACGCTTAGGTCGTAAGTCGTGTGCTTCGACTTATCATAACCCGGGCATGCCGATTCAAATTCCAACATTTCCAGATATAAAAGCCTGAGTCGTCCTTCCTCTTTCCTTCTTCTCATCACTTAACTTTTAAACTGTTTTCTGCCATTAACGCATCTCTGAGCTCTCCAAGGCGATTTCGATCCAAACTTCGTCCAATTCCTTTTAGCATCATACAATCGTAAGTGATCTTGTTCCCTCTTCGACCGTTAGCCGTTGTTACCTTACATGTTCAGTCCCTCGTTTTTGGCTTGTCCTTTCAAATCCTACGAGCTTTATCAAATCGGTCATTGACGAACTTAAACTCGTTTGGCTTGACATAAGGTGATTCGCGATTTGAGGCGACTTGTAGTGTGATAGGTTAAGGCTATTGCTGTTGAAGTGGCCGTGGGTGAACAGGTTGAAAGTTAGAAGGGAAGGCAGGTTGGTTGAAAAACTTGATTCGAATAGAGTGAAGAATCGTCCCATATACAACTCAGAGATTTTCCATGCGACCTAGCAATTTTCATGAGCCGTAGCCGAGTTAAGACTTAAGGGATTTCCAGTTGCTTAGAATCAGGGCCTTTCTTCTGTTCCTTGAGTTACGACTTAGGATTTAGAGCATAATCAGCTTGATGTGTTGACGACTTAAGACAGGAACGACTTAACTCTTGAGTCGGTTACGACTTAACTCTTGAGTCGGTTACGACTTAACTCGTGAGTCGGTTACGACTTAGCACATGTATTTTTTAAACTCCACTTGAACCTTGAACTGCTGCTTGAATCTTTTACAGATTGCTTTAACTTGTAAGCTAATAACCTGTTAATATAACATTCACAGAAAACTGGGACGAATATACTGTCATTGATTGCCCACATCGAACGACAGATTAGTTAATGATAGATGATTAACTTAAATAAATCGTGTGAACGAAGTGCTATCGATTTCAAGTGGAATATTAAAGCAGCACTGGATTAGTCAATTGAAACTGACCAGCCCTCATTAATATTATGCTTGAGCTTTTAAATAACAAGTTCCGAAATTACCGTAGTCAATCAATCGTCAACCAGTTTAATTCCAGTTAACTTTACTTGTTATTATTATTATTTTTTTTATTAGCTTTACACGACACTTCACACTTTTTAGGAAACGTGCACCTTCGCATTTGAACATCCAGTTGCTTGTGTAGAATGACCTCTCATCAAGAAGAGCCGATGGGCCAGGCTGAAGATGTCTTCCCAGTAGCCATCCCTATAGACAACCCTCCAGAGAGAACATCCACAACTTTGAATCAGCGGGTGTTTAACCAACTGCGCGTCCAGTTTGGCATTGATGATGCTGACATCTTATTTCCGGGGCCAAATGACACCGCGGATAGGCCCCCTCTTGGCTTTGTTGCTGTTAATCGCCAAATGTGCTTGAACGGCGCTATTCCTCCCTTTAATGACTTTCTCCAACAGTTCCTGCTTCGGTTGTCTATCTCTCCATTCCAATTACACCCCAATGGCTACGCCATTCTGATGGGGTTATGTGTTCTATTTAGGAGAGTTTTGGATCGATTACCAAGCTTCGGGGAGATCTGCTATTTTTGCTCATTCATGAAAACTAAAGACCATCCCTCCATCGTGGTTATAAGAAGCGCTCGAAACCGCAAACTTATTACTGATCTCTCCGAAAGCGCTCACGGATTTTTGAATCAGTTTTTCTTTGTTCGCTGCCCTCCAGGGTTTTATGCCATCTGGAGAGTGGGAAGTAAGATTTCCTGTCTTTACTTTTTCCGTTTTGAAACTTTCTCGAGATCTGAACTCTCAGTTGCTAATTTCATTCTTTTTCTGTTTTTAGCACTTCCACCCCCTGCTAGGGACCCAAGTCTTAAGCAAATTTTTGAAAGATTAAATGCCGTGCCGGTAGAAGAGAGGAGCATAAAGTTTCTGCTAAACGATGAATTTTTACATCAATACGGACTCCTCCATCCCTCTCGCTTTACTCGGCCTCGTGAAGCTCCAACGGAGGTTCCTGATTCTCCGGTGAAAACTCCCGATCTTCCGATCTCCACTAAAGAGCACATGCGAGGAGAAATTTCTGCAGAAACCTTATTAGTAAAGTGCTATACTCCAAGAGACGATACGGGACCCTCCGAAAAGCCCGCACTTGCTCCCATTATTGAAGAAGAAGAGGAGCCCCTTTCCCAAACCAGGAAGAGTGCTGACAAAGGAGCTGATGGAGGGAATCAGGTTGGGCATGACGGTGATGACGTCTTTGGGGATTTAAGTGACATAATTATCACTTCCCAAGAGCTCTTTAAAGAAGACCCTGCTCATGGTAAAGCTATACCTCCGACGATTGAAGCAACATCTGCCCTCCAACAGACTCTAACTCCTTTATCTCAAGAATTGTCATCAACAGTGAAATCTATCACTTCCCCCCAACAGAGGAGTGGTTCGTTAGTCCAGCGCGAGTAGCTTGCACTTCACACACAACTAAGGATTTTCCAGCACATTTATGCACTTATCTTCTTATACTTTAAAGATTTCTAAAGCTTATCTTTTCTTATTTCAGATTCTTCAATGACACGCGGCGGATCATATTATCAGGATTTCCAACGCTACGGGGGGCGTGGTCAATATGATTATCGGCGTTACTTTCCCTCCTATAGAGAGTCTGACGAAGAGAGGGCTGCTCGAAAGGCTCGTGAAAGGAGGGATGCAGAAGAGCGTTATGAAAGAAGGGATAGGGATGAGCACCATGATTCTCTGCAGAGAAGTGACGACTCTCACAAAAGGAAATCTCACGACGACCGAGGAAAGGGTCATGTAGCTGAAGATTCAGGCAAACGAGCTCGATATGGTGAGAGACAGGCTTCCACTATTCCCGAAAAGCCTACTGCCCCTGCCCCTCTTGACATTCCTTCCGACTCTCCTGCTCTCGGGAAGGAGGACATCCAGACAATAATAAGCAGGCCTAAATTTCAAGTGGGACCTGGCCCAGCCACTTTACAAAGTCGTTTTCTACAATGGTGCTTAAAGGGTGTGAGATTCGACCTTGACCTGGTTCCTATTGACAAGCCTGCTATGCTACGAAATCTTGACGCCGTCAAACTTGATATCGAGAGGATGTCAAACTGGCAGAAGCTTGTTGATGAGCTTCAAAGAGTTAACCGTGCCAACTTAGAGGCCATGCTCACCATGGAAAATGATAAGGCTGAGTGGCAAAAGGTCCTTGAGCAGCATGACACCGAAATGAGGAGCATTACTTCCTACAACGAGGAGCTCGAAGCAAAGGTTGAGAAGTTGAAAGATGAGCTTGCTGCTTCCTCTACTTCATACTTTCAAAAAGAAGAAGTGCTTCTCAGACAAGTTAGAGATGCTCATGCCAGTCAGAGGGACGCTGAGGACAGGCTTGAAGTGCAGAAAAGAATCAATGAGGGCTATGCTTCTGATATTGCTGAGCTTCAAAAGAAAAACAACTCCCAGGAGGCGGAGATACAAATGCTTAAGCTTCAGCTTGCCAAAACTGAAAGGGAGCGTGATGAGGCTGTCGCCGGCAAAATCGCAGCCGAAGAATCTCATGAGGCGACCAAAAACAGCTTCGGCTCAACATTATTCGACTTCTACTTGCATAGCGTCTTGGGGCGTGGAAGCCTCACTTTTCTTGGTCCTAAGTATGAAATCACTTTAGCTGAAGTATGGGAAGCCGCTCTTGAGATGCTTGGTGCTGAAGGTGCTGGTTATGACGAATCAGCCCTGGAAAGGCATTATTTTGATGATGACGCTCGCGCTGCCCTTGCCAAGGGAAAGGAACAACTTGCCAAATTAAGAACTGAAGTGACGGAAGGGGACCGGCTGGGGAAAACCACTTCAACTACTCTAGTCCAGCCACCTTCTTCGTCTGAAGTCGACATTATTGGTTCCAGTTCCCATCTTGCATCTCCCACCAAAGTTACCACTGATATTACAAGCATACAAGGTGGAGACGAGGGTGAGGAGAGCGCTGATGCGCAAGCTTATGAAGTCGATATCAGGAAACCAGCCTCTCCAGGTAATTTCACTGTTAATCTCGCTACTGTCAATTCTGCTCAAGCGGGTTACTCATTTATTTCGCATGAGTTTCATGAGCTCCTTGGCTATTTTCTCAACCTTGACGAGCCTTCATCTCCTCTCTTTACTGACTTCATTGGTGAACCTTCATCTCCTCTCTTTACTGACTTTAACCTCTTTTCTTCTGTAGAAAAAGTATCAAGCACTGCTCAAATCTCTACTCCTCTGGTAATCCCTCCTCCATCTCTTCAGGTGGCTCCTCCTTCTGCTTCGCAGCCTGGATCACAGGAGGAACAAATAGAGGCTCTCCATGGCCTGGATGATCCCATTGCTTCGCAAGAGCAGAAAGATGAGGGACTTGAGGGAGGTGACATATCTCCGGAGCGGACTCCTTCTGACGATATAACTCTATCTAAACTTGTCACTCCAGGAAGTGAGTCTTCCTCAAAGAGGAGAAGGAAGCAAGGAGCATCAAAGAGGAGAGGGAAGATAATCACCGCCACTGAAGAGGAGCCAGAAGTTGGGCCAGCTGCGCCTACCTCTCCTTCCTCCCTTATACCCACTGGTCGACCTGAAAAGCTGGTCGTTCGGCCAGGTAAAGGGTCCAAAGGCAGTAAAAAGAAGTGAAGACTTTAGCTTTTTGTCTTTTATATGAACTGGCCGAGAGTTGTGCGGGTATCGGCCCCCGCTTTTATTTTGAAAACCTGTATCTGCATTATAGTTGAATAAAATGATTCTTCGTTTGTACAAACTTCTGTTTGAATTTGAGAATGCATTTACTATTTTTTTTTTTTTTTTTTTTTGCACAAGTTTATTTACACGATATTGCAGCGAGCTTATGGCATGTTACTTGAGCGTTACCTTTTGTTGGTTTGGCTATACCATATTGTGTGTAATTATACTATATTGCCCCCATTCCATAAGTTTGCTGCAATATTCTATACTTCGAGGGGACTTGCACTCATATTTTCTAAAGAATAATTATTTTATTCTTTAAAGAAATTTTTTGTAGAGTACAACTCCCTTCGTATAAGTTTCTACGCTTTGTCGTTCGAAGAAATCACTTTTTTTTTTTGTGTGCATATTTTACCAAGTGAATTCCTCTATGTGGTAAAGCGGACCTCTGAAGGGTACTTTAACTTCTTTTCTTTTTTTCTTTTTTTATAGTAGGTAAATTACTCTCCCTTTGAAAGTTAAAGTACACTTTTGATGAGGATTTTTTTTTATACAAAGTTGCACCTCTGAGGAGGGATTTTTCACGTTTCAACACTTGGAAGTTTTATTTCAATCTCGGTGAAACGTGTACCCCCAAAGAGTTGTGCCTTTGAAGAAAGCCTTTTCACGTTTCAACATTTGGAAGTTTTATTTCAATCTTGGTGAAACGTGGGCTTCCGAAGAGGTCTTTCTTCTTGATTGTGTCCCCGGGAGGGGGTTGTACCTCTAAGGAGGGATTTTTCACGTTTCAACACTTGGAAGTTTTATTTCAATCTTGGTGAAACGTGTACCTCCAAAGAGTTGTGCCTTCGAAGAAAGCCTTTTCACGTTTCAACACTTGGAAGTTTTATTTCAATCTCGGTGAAACGTGGGCTTTCAGGAAGGTCTTTATTTTGTTTTTGCATTTCAACTTTGGTGAAGTGAAATTCCGAAGAGCGGTTATTACACTTCAACTCCTGGCGAAATGTGCCTCCGAAGAGGGCTTTTATTTTGTTTACATTTCAACTCTGGTGAAGTGATATCCCGAAGAGCGGTCATAACACTTCAACCCCTGGTGAAATGGGCCTCCGAAGAGGGCTTTTATTTTTTGGCATTTCAACTCTGGTGAAGTGAAATCCCGAAGAGCGGTCATAACACTTCAACTCCTGGTGAAATGTGCCTCAGAGAGGGTTTTCATCGCCTGGAAGTTACTCTCTCATGGTTGGAGGGTCATGACTCCTCCAATCTTTTTTGTTGAGTAGAGAACTTTCTTTTTTGTGGCGTATGACCCATTAGAAGTCTTTTATCCTCCGAAGAAGACTTGTGCCGCTGATGGTAGCTTTGGTTGTTCCTCTGTTCACTTGCTTATGCCTTTTCAGCGATCCTCTCTCTTTTTTTTCTTTTCAAGTTTTCTTTCCCCTTTTCTTGCAAGTGGCTTGTTTAATCCAAGGAAGTGTACTTCATTGTTAGGCAAGTTCGTGAGAACGGGCACTAGCTTCCTAATTGGATATTTGTTTGTCCAAACAATCTCAATTTATCAGCAAGGGCCCGTTTTTATCGAAATCATTAGCCGTTCAATTGAAGTATTTCCTATCTAGGATTTGAATTCGGGGTCTTTACGACTTGAAATTTGTTTGTTGGATGATGGTGAGAATCGCTCGGTCTTATTATGCGCAAGTTCTATTTCCATTGTCTGCAAAAATTTAAATCGACATTTCAGCACTACATTTTATGTACTTTTATATCGAAAATAAAGCAAACATGTAATAAAAATAAGGAACACAAGATTTATAGTGGTTCGGCCATGAAATTGGGCCTACATCCACTTTTTATTCTTTCATTATTTACTTGCATCAGTTTCACAATTGCTTTCAATTACAAGAATCATACATTCATAATTCTTTTTACAATGTTTCAACAAAATTTTCAAGTAAAGTATGGACGCAAATGGTTGCTGTTCCATGCCCTTGGAATTTGATCTCCATCAACAGTGGTGAGCTTGAATGTGCCGTCAAGAAGCTTCTGACCTATTACATATGGTCCTTCCCAATTTGGCCCAAACACACCTGTCGCAGTCATAATTCTTTTCAGGACTAGATCTCCAATTTCAAAGCTGCGTTGACGAACTTTGGAATTGAAATGTCTGGCTATCCTTTGCTGATGAGCTGCAACTCTGAGGTTAGCTTCATCTCTTTTTTCATCAAGGAGATCCAGCGCTTCAAGTTGTAGCTTCTCATTTTCTGCTTGATTGAAATGGATTCTTCTGTGTGAAGGGACCTCTGTTTCAACCGGGATCATTGCTTCCGATCCGTATGCTAACGAAAAAGGAGTATGCCCAGTTGCAGTTTTGTGAGTAGTTCTGTATGCCCATAGTGCAAGTGGTAGTTTATCGACCCAACCACCTTTTGCTCTTTCGAGTTGCCTTTTGATGGTTGATTTGATGATCTTGTTCACTGCTTCCACTTGCCCGTTTGCCTGCGGATGAGCTACTACCGAAAAGCTTTTCTGGATTTTGAATCGTTTGCAAAAATCCTGGAATTCCTCGCTTTCAAACTGAGTACCATTGTCTGTGATTATTTTCTGAGGCACACCGTATCTGCAAATGATATTCTTGGTCACAAAGCTTATCATTTTCTTTAAAGTGATAGTAGCCAATGGTTCAGCTTCAGCCCACTTAGTAAAATAATCAACTGCAACAATAGCATATTTAATCCCTGATTTAGCAGTTGGTAGCGGCCCAATGAGATCCATTCCCCAAATTGCAAATGGCCATGGACTGACCATCTGTGTGAGTTCGGTAGAAGGTGCTCTAGGAATTTTGGCATATCTTTGGCATTTGTCACATTTTCGGGAGTAATCTGCAGCATCCCGATTAATTTCTGGCCAAAAATATCCGTATCGGAGAATTTTCTTTGCTAACGTTTGACCACCTGAATGATCACCACATTCTCCTCCATGCACTTCAGCTAGGATTGTTTTGGACTCTTCCCGGGACACACATCGAAGCAATGGCATTGAGAATCCCCGTCTGTACAATCGGCCATCCAGAATTACATAGCGAGAGGCCTTCCTTAGTAGCTTTCGTCTTTCTATCGAGTTTTCTGGCAGAGAACCTCTGAGTAGGTAATCCAGTATTGGAGTCATCCATGACTCTTGTTCTTGAGATACATTCATAATCCAGTCTATATCCATCTCGTCTATACTTGGTGCTGAAAGGACTTCTACAGGGACCAATCCCAATAGTTGAGCTTCACCAGAACTTGAATACTTTGCGAGGGAATCTGCCTTCATATTCTCTGCCCGAGAAATGTGGCTTATTGAATAGTGATCGAGTTCACATAGGAGTTCCCAAGCCTTTGACAAGTAGGAAGGCAGGTTTCCACCTTTTGCTTGAAATTCCTTCTTGACTTGGCATACAATAAGCTGAGAATCACTGAAGATTTGTAATGCTCGAATGTTTAGCTCTTTAGCGATTTTCAGACCTGCAATAAGAGCTTCATATTCTGCTTCATTGTTTGTTGAAGGGAATTCCAATCTTAGTGCATAACATAATGATCGACCCTCAGGAGTTTCAAGTACCACTCCGGCTCCAGAACAGTAGTCATTTCTTGCGCCATCAACATACATCTTCCACTGGATTGGGGAATCATTGATCGCTTCTTCCTCACCATTATCTTTCTCTGTGAATTCTGCAATGAAATCAGCTAAAGCTTGTCCGTTGATTGCTTTTCGGGGGTGATAGGTGATGTCATATTGACTGAGTTCAATGTTCCATTTTAGAAGGCGACCCGAAGTTTCAGGGCGAAATAGGACTTGCTTTAGAGGTTGATCAGTGAGTACTTTGATAGGATGAGCTTGGAAATATTGCCTCAGTTTCCTTGATGCAACTAGTAGGCAATAGGCGAGTTTTTCCAACTTGGAGTAATTCAGCTCTGCCCCAGTGAGTCTTTTGCTGATATAGTAAACCGGATGTTGAATCCTTTTGTCTTCCCGTATCAGCGCTGCACTTAGAGCATGAGATGATACTGCCAAGTATATAAGAAGATCCTCACCATTGCCTGGCCTAGAAAGTATTGGAGGCGTTTCCATATGACGGATCAACTCATCGAAGGCCTTTTGGCATTCGGAAGTCCATTCAAAATTCTTCTTTCCTTTTTTCAGGGCGTCAAAGAATGGGATGCATTTATCAGTGGCTTTGGAAATGAACCGACTCAGGGCGGCGACCTTTCCGTTGAGACTCTGCAATTCCTTCTTTGTTCTAGGAGCTTTAACTTCTTTCAAGGCAGTAATTTGAGCTGGACTAGCCTCAATGCCCCTAGCACTGACGATGAAGCCTAAGAATTTTCCGGACTCGACCCCAAATGTACATTTCAGAGGGTTAAGTTTCATTCTGTATTTCCGGAGGACTGCGAACATTTCTGCTAAGTGTTCAATGTGATCCGCTGCTTTCCTGGACTTCACTAACATGTCGTCGACGTAGACTTCCATAGTTTTGCCCAATTGCGGTTTGAACATAGCATTAACAAGTCTTTGGTAGGCTGCCCCTGCGTTTTTCAATCCGAAGGGCATAACTCTGTAGCAATAAAGTCCAACATCTGTAATAAAGCTTGTATCCTCCTGATCCGGCTCATGCATCATGATTTGGTTATAACCGGAGTAGGCATCCATGAAGGATAACAATTCATGTCCCGCAGTTCCGTCTACCAGTTGATCGATCCTGGGTAATGGGAAGCAATCTTTGGGGCAAGCCTTGTTTAGATCAGAAAAATCGATGCACACTCTCCATTTTCCATTAGCTTTCTTGACCAACACAGGATTTGAAACCCAATTCGGATATGTAGATTCTTTGATGAAGTTATTTTCCATGAGTCGATCAACTTCTTCTTTTAATGCTGCTGACCTTTCTGGACCTTGGGTTCTTCTTTTCTGTTTAACTGGCGTAAACTTTGGGTCAATATTCAGAGCGTGTACTGCAACTTCTGGGGATATTCCACACATATCGGCATGAGTCCAAGCAAAGACATCCAGATTTGCCTTCAGGAAAGATATCAAGATATTCTGAATTGACACCTTAAGCTGTGAACCCACATTCAACACCTTATTTGGGTCCTTCGGGTCAACAGGTACCGGAACTGTCGTTTCCACCGGTACTACTCTATTCTCCCCTGTACTGGCTTTTCTGGGATCCATTTCTTTCCGTGCCCCGCTGTGCTCGCCAGTGCAGGGTCCGCTCTGTAATTGCTACAAGGCTGGTTCCTTGATGCGGACTGGGGTTGCCGCATCTTTTCCCATTTCTCTTTTTCTTGACTCTCGCAGCTCTGTCAAGTAACATTCTCGCGCAGCATTTTGATCCCCTTTTATAACTCCTACTCCATTGTCAGTAGGGAATTTAATAGTGAGGCACCACGGGGCTAGGATAGCTTTGAATGCTGCGAGTGTTGGACGGCCAAGAAAAGCATTATAAGCAGAATATTCATCGACGATCACAAAGGTTTGCTTTCGGACCATTTTCCTTTCTCCTTCCCCAAGTTCTACAAACAGATCGATGGTTCCTACTGGTTGCTTTGGCTCCCCAGTGAAGCCAATGATTTTCTGTGATGAGGCTTGCACATCGATCATAGGGATTTTCATCTGGTCAAATGTCTTTTTGAAGAGGATATTACATGATGCTCCGCAGTCAATGAGGACTCTTCTGACAATGGCTGGTCCAATACCAGCCGAGATGACCAAGGGATCTAAAGTAGGAGCTTCAATACCTGTAGAATCTCTGGCTCTGAAAATAATATCATCGCTGAAAGTTTTCTGTTGTTTAAGGGGCGTAGCGTCTTCTAGAACAAAGACGTCTTCTTTGGCTGGAGCATATTTCAAAGCCCTGGAATATCTCTCCATCTCACCCCAACTCTTGCCAGCTGGGTGAGGTCCTCCTGAAATGACATTGATAACGGGCCTTCCAGATTCATGCCCCGTAGCTTTCTCACCTGCCCCAGGCTGATGAACAGGAGCCCGCTGCCCCTGACTCGACGATGCAGGATTGTTGCTATTCTTTTTCACGAATTGCTGCAACTTGTTTTCTCTTAGCAACTCTTCAATCAGATTTTTCAGCTGGCGGCATTCATCAGTTTCATGACCTGGTTGATTGTGGAAGCGACAGAACTTCCCACTCTGTATGGCTTTTTTCCCGGTTCTCAAAGGGATAGGTTTAGGGAAATCGACGGAATCTTTAGTGGCCAGGTAGATGTGCTCCGGTGTATGTGATAATGGAGTATATTCTGATGGCTTGAAGGATCGGGGCTTCTTCAGACTACCCTGTTTCTTCCCATTACTATTCTCCCTTTTTTGCCCCACTGATTCATTCTTGCGTGGAGCGACAGTGTTGTCTTCTGCTTTTTCCAACACTGTCTTTACTGGTAAAGGACGGCTTTCCAAGCGAATGAATTCATCTGCTTTTTTGTAGAACTTTTCGAGAGAGGTTGGCTCCTTCATATTTAACCATTTCCCAAATTCGCTTGACTTATCAATAGCCCTCATCAGATAAGTCAATATCATTCGTGGTTCAGCATTGTCCACCTCAGCCAGTGCTATATTGAAGCGGTTCAAGAAGGATCTGATAGACTCACCAGGATTCTGCTCTAAACTCGATAGTGACATAATGTCCTTGGCCTTCGAAGCATATAGTCTAAACTGCTCCTTGAATTTTCTGTTCAAGTCTGAAAACTGATCGATAGATCGGACTGGCAACTTGGTGAACCACAGTAAAGCCACGCCTTCCAGGTATACGGGGAAATATCGGCACTTTATTTCGTCGGAGGCCCTGGCACCTGTCATGTGCCAATCATATTTATACAAGAACTCATTCGGATCAGTTGTCCCTTTGTAAGCTGGAATAGTCGGAGGGACAAACTTCCTTGGAAATTCCGCCTTCAAGATTTTTTCAGTAAACGGGGTTTTACTTGAGGCGAAACCCCATTCCTTCTCATCTTCAACCCTTTGCAAACTCTCTTTCATGATCTGCCGGACCATTTCAGAAAAATATTCCTCATCATGCCGAGTTCTAGATCCACCAGCCTCAGGGACTGCCTGCTCAAAGGGACTAGTAGCCCTTTCCGGAGCATTCCTCTCACTAACATCATGAATGTTGCCAGCATAGTTCCTTTCATTTCCAGCTGGTTGATTGTTTGCTCCAAGTAAATCGTTCAACTTATTCAGAATCAGAGCACTCTGGGCACTTTGAGCCTCTAGTTGTGCATTTTGGGCGTTTATCTGCTGGTTTAACCCTAGAATCACAGCATCCAACTCCGCTTTCGTAACTCCAACAGGCGGAGTGGGTTGATTAGGTACAAGGGAAGCGGAGGTTCCCTCTTGAATGTTTCCAGATCTGATAGATCTACTTTTCCTTCCAGGAGCCATAATCTCAGATATACTTCTGGTTTTTAAGGAAATTCTTTCTTCAAATCTCTGCGAAGCAATGATGACAGTTGTCCTGAGTTCAATTCTCAGTGAAAGCACCAAAAATGTTAACGCTTAAATTTGAACGCTAACACCCCGGTGTGCGAAGTGTAGTTGTGAAAGCACCACCCGTTGGTACGGGAACAAGATACAAGTAGAGAAATTGCAGAAAAGCAGTAAAAGACGACAGTTTTATAGTGGTTCGGCCTAAAATCGAGCCTACGTCCACTTTGATCTCTTTATTGCTGAACAAGTACAACTTATACAACTTTCTTCAATTACAATTCACTCTAGACTGTTAGTACAAACTTTTACGGAGAATTATCTTTCAAACTCATGATAAATGATGTGGATTCTCTCTCTTGAATTTGATGTAATGTCTTCGATGTTTGGAGTGCTTGAAGTGTTGCTTGAGTCGAGAAAATGGCAGAGTTTTGGCGCTTCGAGAATGAACCAAAAGTCCCCCCAGAGTTGGAGGTGGATGTCTATTTATAGAGAGTTCTGGGTGAAAAAAAGTTGCTAAGTCCTAACTCGTTGCCGACTTAAGGTAAGTCGTTGCTGACTTAGGATGAGTCGTGACCGACTCATTGAGCTGAGTCTCTGGTTTGTAGAGAGCTTCCTGCCTTTTTCGAACCCACGCTTCAAGTACTATGTCGTTTACGAGTTATCTGGTTGTAGTTTCTGGCTTGTTTGTATAAGTCGTATACGACTCATCATAAGTCGTAGGTCGTGGTTGACTTAACCAGCTGCCTTCGGCTTGAAGCTGAGTTCAGGCTTTGTGAAGGCGAGTCCTAACTCGTAGACGAGTTAAGAGACAGTGTCTTTAGGTCGTACACCTTTTTTAAGTCGTAACACTTGTTAACTCGGTCAAGCTTTAATCTGTTATGTCGTAGCTCCCTTAAGTCGTATAGACTCCTTAGGTCATCAGGGTCTTAAGTCGTTATCTCTTCTTAACTCGTGAGCCGCTTATCTCGTAAGCAGCCTAACTCGGGTACTCCTTAACTCGTAGAGGCTTTAACTCGTAGGAGGTTTCTAATTCGTGTATCCTTTAACTCGTAGATGCCTTGAGTCGTAGGAAGCTTAACTCGTAAGGCTTCCTATCCCGTAGAGGCCTTAAGTCGTACAAATCCTTAGGTCGTGTGTTTCTTTAAGTCGTAACATGTTCAAAGCCGCACAATCCTTTTAAGCCGTAGACCATTCATTTCCCTAAGTCGTGAAGCCTTTTGAGTCGTGAGCTGCTTAACTCATGGACCTGTTAACTCGTGAACGAGATAGGGTTAACAACTGGTGTACCACCTGTCACAATACGTGGCCTAGATCACCGTACCGAGGATTACTCCCAATCCTCTGCAACACAAGACTGGGACTACTCCTCACTGGACAATCCCAAGTAAGATCTCCCCACGGTTGGGATCAGCAACCGTACCACTAAGCCGAATAAAAAGGGACATTTGGACAGGGATGACCACACCCTAACGGGCGCTACCCACCTAGCCTTGCTGCATAACCCTCGATTTTCAGTCATTCCCAGTTGATGAGACTTGAGGCTAAGCGTTTCCTTTTTAGATCGTTTCACTTAGAATGCTCATCGCCCACCTGACGATGTTCTTAAAGCATTCATCCATACAAATCCGTCCCGGGTTCGAATGGAACCGAAGGCACTACTCCTACTACATCCATTTTGGAATCAACCTCAGAATTAGTAGAGATTTTCCCTTGCCCTTGCACTTCAATGCTCCACCTTCGAATCCAAACTCGTCTTCCTCACGAAAACGTTCAAACCGGATCGAAGTGGTTTTCAAGAAATTAATCCCGATCCCGGTCTCTTCGAAACGATCAGCGCATTGGCCAATATTAATAGTCGGTTATTTAACTATCAATTAACATTCACAAACAACCATCAAACAATAAATAATTTCCCAAATTATTTATTTATCTCAAAATATCATCGCAAGATATATTTCCACTTTCAACCCATTTTGAAAACAGTTTCAACCCATTTTCTCTCACGGAATAAATTCCCCCAAACATTTCGATTCCAACTGAAATCACCAAGCACAAACCCTTTGGATTTTAAAATAATTTAAAACACTTTATTATAAAACATACTTTAACATTTAAATTTAGAAAAACTACTTTAATACTTAACTAAAAATGATACTTTAGGAATATTTAAAATAAGGTTACTTTATAAAATATAACACTAGATTTCCTCCTTTAAACAAAATACCAAATCATCTTTTAAATAATTATTACGATAATAGATTTTGAAAAATACTTACTTTAGAATTTAAACATTCAGAAATAATAAATTTTCTAAAACATACTTTTTTTTAAACAACTTAAAACTTTTAACTTATACGTTTAAATTTGTTTTGAAAACGTACTTGGCTATTCAAGGAAATAAGCTTTTCTTCCATATAATTAAAAAATAAATCACTATTTATTTTGAAACAAAATTTCCTATTCCTTTAACAAATTCCCACCGTGAATTTATTTTTCAAATATCCACTGATATATTGCTCCACTTTTATAAACCCAGTTTATAAATTTCTTCTTTATCTTTTCAAATAAATCTAAACCTTGGATTTAAAGTAAGTTCTTTTATTCCTTTAATTAATATCACTTAAGTTTTACAATTCATTATTTTTTTGTTTGTTCAAAATCTTTTTTTCCATACTCGGAATTATTTTTTAGAATTTTAATTATTCTTATCCAGTTCATTCTTAAATTTATACAAATTCCCTACATTTATTTTACTTAAAATTTCACTCTTTTATTTTCTTTTCAAAAACCCAATTCTATATATTTTGATAACTCAATGTACCGAAATATATTCAAGCAAACTATTGTATTCAATATTCCAATATAATTCATCACAAAATATCAAATAATCATAAAAGAGAATATTAAATAATCTAAATAAATGTCGAGGAATCCATTTGGATCACTCCAACCTGTTTCTCTACATCCATAGATGTTAGCACAATATAAAATACCAATTCCACTTCGAGGTGGAGTATCGCGCTATATAGGAATTTAAATATAATATCACCCGCTATTATGCGACGCATAGGGTCTCATCCGCTATTACAATGCGGGAAATCAATTACTCTAGCATATATTATATACTACTATATATAATAGAGCACATCAAATCAATTCAATCATTCAACCAATTATTTAAAATTAACTATTTAAATTTTAATTAAAACCAGATGAGTGAGATTAACTTACCTTTGATTCCTGTTTTGCAACCCACTTCATTCTCGATTTGATTCCATGGTTTTCAAACCTCTATTTTCTGTTGTCACCGATACATTCCGTTTTGGAACTAAAACCGAACAACTCCGTTTTTCTCAAATTTTGATAATCTCCAAATCCATCCAAAACAGTTTCATAGCGAAGCTCTCATTATCACGATCGTAATGCAAAAAAAATTCGTCTTGATCAGACCCTCTCTGACAACTTCATCTCTCCCTATTCTTTCATTCCCTCACTGTAAATGAGGCAAATGCAGGGCATGTCACTGATACAAAGATTACTCACCGACAACAAATTCTGACTTCGCCAACGTTTCCCCCTGCCTCTCTCGACTCGAGCGTATCCATCTCGATGCTTCCGGAGCCACCCTGCAAAATGAAACCTCGGCTACGCACGAACGGCCCTATAGCGATTTCGCACACTCCATACCATCATCGAGTGCCACGAAATTTCACCAGTAGATGCGCCTTACCTCGAGAAACACTCCACCACCCTCGAAATCGCCTAACACGGCCTCAATTTCCATAAAAGTGGAACCCTAGTTGCCACGCCTTCCACTGTTGAGCGACCAACAAGCGTCGCATACGATACTATGTGTATGTAAAGAAAGCCATCATCAAAATAGGAATTTTAAAGCTTGCGTCACGACTTTTAGTCGAGTAGATTTCACGAATTTAATTTTTGAAGTTTTCATTCCTTTATTTTTTTGAAGGAAGATGGCTGTTGTTAAATGGCTTTGAATTGGGGAAAGAATATGATTAAATGACAAGAAGGTGGCATGCATAGAAAGGAAAAGTAGTTGACTAGCCTATTATAAATTAAAATATTTTAAAATATTTCGTTATAAGTTTCAGCGCGTTTACATATCGTACGCTCACACAACAACTCCAAACATTATGAAAATTGAATCCGATAATAATACAATATTACAGATCCAATGGAAATGGCTTCTCGGAAGGCTATGTTTTTAAATATCAATTTAAACGATAAACTTTCAAAACTTAACAAAACACTTCCGATTCAAATTTTAACACTTTTACTATCTTCAGTATTATCAATCTAAATTTTGCAAGCCTTTATATTATTTTAAACAGGCTTAGAATTTCAGATTCAACAATTTACCCAATTCCAATTATTAAATTCAATATTTAAATTATCCAATAAACATCGATATTTGAAATTCAAGTTAGAAACTAACTTTTAAATATTTAAAATCAATTAAATATCCCAATTTAAATTGTCCGAAATTCTGGGTCGTCACATTCCTCCCCCTTAAAAGAATTTCGTCCCCAAAATTGCTAGTTAAGAAGAATGATCCAATACCCATTACTATTTTTCAAAACCAAACAGTTTTATCAACTTGCCATAACATATCTTTTATGAAAGACCCACTATTACTTCAACCAACGTCCCAAAACCTTCCATAGTTTCCAACAACATTCTTTACTCCACTTATTCAAATTAAATTTAAATTTAATCTATCAAAACTTTCTCAAAAATTTTCTAACTCTCTAAATTTTCGAAAAATTTCACCAGCGTCTCCTTTGCGCGGCTAGCTCGGAACAACTACAAAATGCCTTTATGGGCCCCCAAATTCCAAAAGAAAACAAAAAGCCAAGTGGCTAGATCAAAAACTCAATCAAATTTTATATAGAAATTCAAACACATACCTTTTTGTCGGGCAATTCAAATTTATCTTCTGAAATCAAAACCAATTTTCCTTTTCCTTTATAATACCTGTATATCTTACTTAGCAATAATATCCAATCACAACATTCAAAAACATTTTATCGACTTTCTTACAAAAATTTCAGTATTCATTCCATTTAAGCCCGTATGATGTACATATTTCATCCGTACGCAATATCAAATCTGATCACTCGCTCGATCACACAATTTCACTTTCGAACTAGTATCGTCCACCTGACTTCCTAGTGCGGACTCAAATCTGGTTTCTTGATTAGAAACCGTCATTCTCCTTGCATAGTAATAACTATGATAGAGAATTTTCAGAATCAATTGAAATCCATATCCAGGTTTCGTTGTCGAAAATCGAGTGAAAAATCCTAACTCAGATTGATATTACTATCTTGAAATTCTGTGCGCGAATCTAGATCAAATCGCTATGCGAATATAATATACGTACATCCTACGTATTTATCTTAATTGATTATCAACTATATCAATTATCTTTTATTCACATTCTTTTTTTAGTTCAATATAAGTATTTTATACGCTTCTTATATTTATTTTCACTTCACCACTTTAGTTAATATTTACTTCTATTCAAATTGGTTCTCCCATTTCCATATGAATTCAATTTATCTTCAACGCTGAATATTGAATTTTATCTTTCATTTATAACTGATTCATATCATTATTTTAAATTAGTTTCATTCACTAATTTATTTCAATTTCCAATTTGAAATCACTTTGTCGCTAACAAAAAATTTCCAAATTTTTTTCTAACTCCTAAAATTTATGGAAAATTTTTAGCAGAGTCTCCTATATACGGAGGAGCTTTTGCAATTTGACAAGAGATAAAAATATATATACATCGACCCACACTATCGGAAAAACAAAAACAGTTCATATTTCCTATTTTTATTACGTAGGCGTACCTTTATTTAGCATTTTTAAGCAAGCGGCTTATTATTTTAGCATTTTGCGCGATCAAATCCATCCAAACGGCTTCTCGGTACCTGTACTTACTCAATTTAAACATGTAAATGCCAAAATCATGTAATTTAACAACATTTAACATATTCAACTAGCAAACATACAAGTTTCTATAAGCAATGCAGGTTAAACAATATTTATAAGCAACTTATAGGGTTCCGACGTTAATTTTAATTGTTTACAACCTATTCGTATACAACTTCATTCAGTTTAAATGGTTTGCAACTCAATTGATTACATTCAATTCATTCTTAACCCAAACAACTCACATTCACTTCAATTGATCTTAAAATCAATTTAATTAATCTCTATCAACTCATAGAAATTTAATTACCTTCGTTTACGTCAAACAGCAATTCATTCTATGCAATTTGATGATATCCATGCGAATAAATAATTAATTAAGTTCTATAACCAATTTAAATTGATTCTAACTCAATTTATAGTTATTTCCTTCCTTTTAAATTCATTCGCAACCATTTATTTAGCTCGAAAATAATCCAGGCTATTTCATTCAATAATTATTCCTCAACTTATTTAAACCACACTATAATTTGAGTTCAGCTTTCATTCAATATTTACTTAACAACTTAAGTTCATTTCCATTTTGAAATAAGTTCTATCCTCGCTTTTGTCAAATCCATTTCGGTTTGCATCAATTCATTCAATTAGTCCCTTTTAACTCTAAATTCAATATTCTGTTCATTAATTAATATCCAAGGCCATTATTCATTCATGCTCACTTGGATTTCATCTGCAACACAAACCATCACTATTTTAATCCAATTTTCATTTTTATTCGACATATTTCCAATTATATTTAATTTTTTAACACTTCAAGTCGAATTTTAATTAATAACTCAAGTTCTGATTCCACCATTCACTTTTAATTCACCATCCAATTTTATTAACTCACAATTCAATTTCTATTTAACCAATTTAAATTCCATTAACAAATTCAGTTGACTAATTTATTCCAAATTGGTTCACTTCCAACTTGCAATTCAATTTTTGATTTTTCCCTTCCAAAAATCACTTAACTTAAATTTCTTATGTCCAATCTATTTTATAATTCAAGTTTTGGATTTTTATTCATTTCCCAAAATTCAAAACAATTTTATTTTGGCTTATTTATTCTAATTCTAAGTTTTATAAGTCACAACTTGTTTATATCCATACTTTCATCCATTACAATCAATCTCATTCACATTTTACTTTTTAACTCGAGATTATACGTTTAATTTAGCCAAGTATATCTTTTTATTCAAAATTTTAACTTTTATAAGCTTTCCCACTTATTTTAATCTAATGCTTCTTAAGTTAAATTTCTATTCTAAACAAATTTCAAACTTACATAAGTTCCCAAATTTATTCTTTAAACATTTCCAACTTACTTCTAGAGTTTTAATAATCACATAAGTATTTCAAAATCCTTTTTGAAAATATTTATATCCAAAATCCTTTGGTAAATTCAATTACCTCTTTGAATTTCAAAATCAACCCAGTTTTGCAAACAATTCCAATTTAAAACAATTTGGTAGCAATTTCTCTCTTGGAAACTCGAAAATGAACACCGATTATGTCGCATCACCATCAGAATTATTTTCCAGTGACCGAAAAGAGTTCAATACTTTTATCTCTTTAAAATCCCTTCGAATATTTTTAAATCCCAAACCTCACCAGACTTTCAAATCCAATTCAAAAATATTTCTCAAATAATACCACTATTATTTCTCCAAAACCTTTGAAAACCATTTTCAAATTCAAAGGAATTTTAAACCCTTTTCCAAAAATTTCAAATTCCAAATTCTTCCAATTCATATTCAACTATTACTCCAGAATTTTACTTCATTTTATAAATAACATTTATAATTTCCATTTGTATATAAATTTATGTCTTAACCTTTGGTTAAAATTTTAATCCTTTATTCAAATTTCACTTAACAATGATAATATTTTAATATTACCATCTCCTAACAACCAAGCAACCATATATAACTATAATAATTTATGGAAAATTATTTCTGTTATATACAAAAATAATTTGGGTCAAATTATTTATTTACCCTATTTAAAATAATACTGCGTCGATTTATCTTGTTTAAGAGTTTAGAAACCCCTATCGATGACATGACATCCCATATATCGACCAGAATCCATAAATACTCAACCGATAAGTCAACACAATATAAAAAAATTATTTTCACTAACAAATATGCGCTCATATCTATTATTACACTCAAACCCATTCTAGAGTACTACGGACTCTATTCCAATGAGTAATCCCAACCAAAGCCAGGTTCTCGCTTAACCTTTAGCTTTGATACCAAATGTAACAGCCCGCAGTTTCGTACCCCATAAGTCGACACTATTCTTCATCAATAAACTCAAGATGTACGGAAATACGAACCATTTGTGTTAAAGAAGAAGAGGTAGAAGAAGAAAATAGAAAAAAAGATCAGAATTAACCATCGCAGCGTGTTAACGCTAAAATGTGAACGCTAACACCCCGGTGTGTGAAGTGTAGTTGTGAAAGCACCACCCGATAGATCGGGAAAGAATTACAAGCAGGTAATAGCGGAAAAGCAGTAAACAACAACAATTTTATAGTGGTTCGGCTTAAGGGTGTAGCCTACGTCCACTCTAAGTACTTTTATTAATAATCTCGTTACAAGCTGATACAATTCTTCTCAAGTACAATATACTTCAAGTTACAAGTGATTTGGAACAAGTCACAAGCTTCAATGTCGATTAAAGTCCTTAAATCCATGTTGAAGATGTGTGGTTTCTTCGTGGAGTTCTTTGATGAATTCCTCTAATCTTGGAAGCTCTAAGTGTTGATGAAGTTCTCAATGCAGCAAGGTAACGGTGTATGAAGAGAATGTGCCAAAAGTCCTTTGAATGTTGGAGATGGGTGCCTATTTATAGAGAGTTCTGATTCTGAAATTTTTGCCAAGTCCTAAACCGTGGCCGACTCAAGTTAAGCCGCAGCCGACTTAAGGTGAGTCATGACCGGTCTAAGGTCGCCTCCGAGTCAACACCACCTCTTCTCAGTAACATGGCATCGGGCTTATATTAGGTCGTGGACGAGTTAACTTGGTAGGTCGCAAGTCACGGTCCAAATGATAAGTCCTGGATCGTGAACGAGATAACTGGGGAGCTGGATCGGTTGTGACTTGGGTCGGCAACTATTCTAGGTCGCCAGCTTGGTAGGGCATTAGATCAGTAACTCGGTCAAGTCACTGAGTCGGTATCTTCTGAGTCTTAGGCCAGTACTCACGTTGGGTCGGCAACTGTTTTAGCCTTAACTCGGTATTTCTCAAGTCGGTATGCCTCTCAATCCTACTAGGTCGGTAACCCTTTGAATCTTAAGTCGGTCTCCCTTGAGTCGCTGTCCCTTCTGAGTCATTAAGTCGGTAACCATTGAGTCGCCATTCATTTTAGGTCGGCAATGAGCTAAGGCTGTTGGGTCGGTATTTATGTTGAGTCGGTAGCCTCGTTGAAGTGTTAAGTCGGCATAACCCTTAGGCCTTAGGTCGGCACCCCCTGTTGAGCCTTAGGTTGGCACGCTTCTAACTGTTAGGTTGGAACCTCTTGATGCACTAGATCGGTGATTCATGGTCAAGGCGGAGTTAACATTTGCCCCTCGAAGTATACGCCTAAATGTTAGGTCGTGTGCTTCGATAGCCCTTAACCCGTCCCCTCTTAGGTCGGTAGGTCGTATGCGACCTAACAGTTAGACCGTGTGTGTTGCTCCAAACTTTCCACTACAGGGTATAAGTTAACTTTCTTCCTCTTTCTTCGTCACTTACTCTCTTGCCTGATTCCGCCATTAAAGTATTCTCAAATTCCTAGAAGCAATTTCCTTCCAACTAATCACCGATAATCTCTACCATCCATTGCGTAAGTGATTCTATTTCTCTTTTGATCGTAGATTACTTGTCGATTCATGAATCCTGTCGCTCAAACACGAATCGCCTCTTTGTGTGATGCTTCATCAAGAATACCATCGTTTTCATAATTGGTGAAGTTTAGGTTGCTCGGTTCGATTTCGACTGATCGATGGGACGATGAAGATGGTTTACTGATTTAGGCTAGCTGATTTTGATTCGTGCTAGGATTGCAAGGCGCTGACTTTGCAGAGGTTTCGAATTGATGTCTTGGATGATCCGAATGCATGAAATAGGATAAATGAAGTGAGAATTTTTTGGTTGAGGGAGTAGCTAACGGGTTAACAAGTTGAGTGGGGCGAGGCATTGATTCAGATATGACCTGGTGATTTTAGGGGGCTTGGCTTTTGGCTGACCCAATCCTTAAATCGTGGCCGTGCTAGCTCTTGAGGGAGATCTACCGACCTAACCTTCTGCCGATCTAAGCCTTAAAACTGTGGCCGAGTTAATCCTTGGGGAAATCTGACGATTTAACCTTCTACCGATTTAACCTTGAACCGCAGTCAAGTTAATCCCTAAGTCGTGGCCGAGTTAAACCCTTAAACCGTGACCGAGTTGGCTCTTAAACCGCTGCCGAGTTAACACTTAAGCTTTGGGCATGCTGACCTTTTGAGAGCATAGATCCACTTTGAGTTTCTAACTTGAACTGCCAAACTAAGTTGCCTAAATTTTGAACTGCCCCAACTTTAAATTTGCTTGAATCTCATTGTATTATTTCACAGATCGCATTAACTTATAAGCTGCTAACCTGCTGAAAATAACAAACAAAGAAAACCGAGGCGAAAATACTGCCATTGACTGCCCATGTCAAATGACAGATTAGTCAAGACAAGACAAGCAACTTAATTATATTGCATGAAATGTTTGTGAATCAATCAATTAAAGTTAAACATTAATGCAAAGTATCAATAATCTGAACTGATTTATCTGCATCAACATCTTACTTGCATATTTAGGCTTAAAACAATAGTCCCTGAATTTCATAACTAACAAATGCTTGCTAGTTTTCATTCCAGTTATATTTGTTCACTGCTTGATTGATTTTACACAACACTTCACACACTTTAGGAAACGTGCACCTTCATGTTTGAATACCCAGTTGTTTATGTAGAATGACTTCCCACCGAGAAGAAGAAGTGGTAACTCAAGAGGAAGAAACTTTTCCGATAGCTGTTCCCATAGAGAATCCTCCGGAGAGAACCTCGACTATTCTAACTTCGAGAGCGTTTATCCAGCTGCGCACTCAATTTGGCTTTGCTGAAAGTGATGTTCTTCTCCCTGGGCCAAGTGATACTGCTGACAATCCTCCCTATGGTTTTGTTGCAGTCAATCGCCAAATGTGCTTAAGTGGGGCGATTCCTCCTTTTAACGACTTCCTTCGAACTCTTCTCCTTCGGTTGACAATCTCTCCGTTTCAACTTCATCCCAATGGCTATGCCATCTTGACGGGGTTATGTGTTTTGTTTAGAAGAACTCTTGATCGCCTACCGAGTTTTGAAGAAATTCGTTATCTGTGCTCGTTTGCAAAGAGTAAAGATCATCCTTCCCTCATTATTGTGAGAAGTGCCAGAAACCGCAAGCTCATTTCCGATCTTACTGAAAGTGTTCATGGATTTTTGAACCAGTTTTTCTTTGCCCGCTGTCCCTCAGGGTTTTATGCCATCTGGAGAGTAGGAAGTAAGATTAGTGTTTCTATTTTTTCCGTTTTGAAACTTTTTCGAGATCCGAACTTTCAGTTGCTAATTTCATTCTTTGTTCCTTTCAGCACTTCCTCTCCCTTCTAGAGACCCAATTCATAAGCAAGTTTTTGAGAGGTTGAGTGCCGTGGCCACAGAAGAGAGGAGCATAAAATTTCTGTTGAGGGATGAATTTTTACATCAACATGGGCTTCTACACACTTCTCGCTCTATGCATGCTCATGAAGTTCCAACGGAAGTCCCCGATTCTCCGATAAAGACTCCTGAATCTTCGCTGGTGAAGTGCTCCACTTCTGTTGATGTTGCGGGGCCATCTGGTAAACTTGCCCCGGTTATCGAGGAAGAAGAGCCTCAGGGATCCTCTCACCATTCACAAGAATCTGGTGAAAAGGCTAAGAAATCCAGTCCTGTCAAGCAAAGCAGGGACGATACCTTCGAAGGATTGAGCGACCTCTTTGCTACTTCACAAGAGATCTTCAAAGATGACCCTACTACTGTCGGGATTTCTTCTTCAGTAGTTGAAGCTACTTCTATTTTGCAACAGTCGTCGTCGACTCAAGAGTTGACGTTAACTATTACACCCACAACCACTCCCCAAATAAAGAGTGGTTCGTAGATTAATGCGCGTAGTTTGCACAACACACACACTTAGAATTTCTCATCACTTCTATGCACTTATCTTCTTGTACTTCAAAGATTTCTAAAGCTTATTATTTTAATTCCAGATTCTCCTATGGGGCACAGCGGCTCGTACTATGACGATTTCCAGCGCTACGGGAGGCGTAGCCAGTATGATTACAGGCGTTACCTTCCTTCTTACAGAGAGTCGGATGAAGAGAGGGCTGCCCGAAAGGCTCATGAAAGGAGGACTGAAGAAGAACGTCGTGAAAGAAGGGAGAGAGAAGATCACCATGATTCTTGGCAAAAAGGCGATGACTCCCACAAGAGAAAATCTCATGACGATCGAGGAAAAGGTCACATGGGTGAAGACTTAAGCAAACGAGCCCGTCACAGTGAAAAGCAGGCCTCTACTACTCCTGAGAAAGTTACTACTCCTGCCTCGCTCGACATTCCTTCTGACTCTCCCGCTCTTGGGAAATCAGATATTCAAACGATAATTAGCAGGCCCAAATTTCAAGTTGGACCGGGTCCTGCCACTCTGCAGAGCCGGTTTCCTCAATGGTGCCTTAAGGGAGTGAGGTTCGACCTAGACTTGGTCCCCATCGACAAGTCTGCCATGTTGCGCAATCTTGATGCCGTCAAGCTCGATATTGAGAGGATGTCGAACTGGCAAAAACTTGTTGACGAGCTTCAAAGGGTTAACCGTGCCAACATAGAGGCCATGCTTACTATGGAAAATGATAAGGCCGAATGGCAAAAGGTCGTTGAGAAACACGACACCGAAATGAGGAGCATTGCTTCTTACAATGAGGAGCTTGAAGCAAAAGTCGAGGAATTGAAACATGAGCTTGCTGCTTCCTCTACTTCCTATTCTCAAAAAGAAGAAGTGCTCCTGAAACAAGTGAGAGACGCTCACGCTAGCCAAAGGAATGCCGAAGACAGGCTCAAAGTACAAAAAAGAATCAGTGAAGGCTATGCTACTGATATTGCTGAGCTCCGAAAGAAAAACAACTCCCAGGAGGCGGAGATACAAATGCTTAAGCTTCAGCTTGCCAAAACTGAAAGGGAGCGTGATGAGGCTGTCGCCGGCAGAATCGCAGCTGAAGAATCTCATGAGGCGACCAAAAACAGCATCAGCTCAACATTATTCGACTTCTACTTGCACAGCGTCTTGGGGCGTGGAAGCCTTGCCTTTCTAGGCCCCAAGTATGAAATCACACTGGCTGAAGTTCGGGGGGCATCACTTGATATGCTCGGTGGTAAAGGTGCTGGATATGCTGAGTCATCCCTTGAAGAGCATTATCTTGATGACGAAGCTCGTGCCGCTCTTGCCAAGGGTAAGGAGCAGCTTGCCAGAGCGCGGGCCGGGATGGCGGAAGAGGAGCGTTCTGAAAAAGAAGTACCGCCTACCATCTCTGAACGTCCTCTAGTTTCTCCCGAGGTGGACATTACAGGCCCTAGTGCTCATTTGCCGCCTCCTACAAGAACTGGGGTAATCACCCCTACTGATGAAGAGGCTTTGGAGGACATTGGGGCTCAGAATTATGAGATTGAACTGACGAAGCCAACATCTTCAGGTAATTTCGACATTGGTCCGATTTAGGTGGATTGCCTGCTTATTCCTCAAAAATTTGATGAGCTTCTCGATTACCTCTTGAATCTCGATGAACCCATATCTCCCCTCTTTCGGGAAGACACTAACATTTTCAAATTTTCTTCTTCTGCAGTTGAAACAACAAGTGCCGTGCAGACTTCGCCTTCTCTGGTTATTCCTCCTCCATCTCTTCAGGTGACTCCTCCTTCTGCTTCACAACCTGGGTCACAAGAGGAGAAAATTGAGGCTCTTCATGGTTTGGATGACCCTGTTGCCTCGCAGGAGCAAAAAGATGAGGGACTCGAAGGAGGCGAGATCTCTCCGGAGCGGACTCCTTCTGACGACGTAGTTTTGTCCGCTCTCGTTACTCCGGGGAGTGAGTCTTCTTCGCAGAGAAGAAAGAAGCATGGGACATCGAAGAGGAGGGGGAAGTAAATTATCACCACTGAAGAGGAACCGGAAATTGCGCCAGTTGCACCTCCCTCCCCTTCTTCCCTTATGCCTTCAGACCAACCTGAAAGACCCGAAAAGCTAACCACTCGGCCGGGTAAAGGGTCTAAAGGCGGCAAGAAGAAATGAAGAGTTGAGCTTTTTGATTCCTTTTTTGTGTAATGGTCGGATGTTGTGCAGGCACCGGCCCCTGCTTTTTTATTTTGAAACCTGTATCTGCAATATCTGCAATTGAATAAAGTGATTCTTTATTTGTACAGACTTTTGTTTGAATTTGAGAATGCATTTATTATTCATTTTTGCATAAGTTCTTTTTTTGCACAAGTTTTATTTATACGATGTTGCGGTGAGCTTGTGGTATGTTGTTTGAGCGTACTTTACCGACATAGTTATACCGCTTTGTATGTAACTATACCATGTTGCCCCTATACCATGAGCTTACTGCAATATCGTATACTTTAAGGGGACTTGCACTCTCGTTTTCTAAAGAATAATTACTTCATTCTCGAGAAGAATTTTCGTAGAGTGCAACTTCCTTCATATAAGTTTCTACGCTTTGTCCTTCGAAGAAATCACTTTCTCCTTTTGCGTATGTATATTTTTTGCCAAGTGAATTCTTCTATGTGGCAAAGCGGACCTCTGAATGTACTTTAACCCCCCCTTTTTTTTGAGGAAGATCATTCTCCATAATAGGTAAATTACTCTTCCTTTGGAAGTTAAAGTATGCTCTTGATGAGGATTTTTTTTTTATATATATAGAAAGTTGTACCTCTGAGGAGGGATTTTTCACGTTTCAACACTTGGAAGTTTTATTTCAATCTCGGTGAAACGTGTACCTCCAAAGAGTTATGCCTTAGAAATCCTTTTCACGTTTCAACACTTGGAAGTTTTATTTCAATCTCGGTGAAACGTAGGTTTCCGAAGAGGTCTTTCTTCTTAATTGCGCCTCCGAAGAGGTCTTTATTTTGTTTGCATTTCAACTCTGGTGAAGTGAAATTCCGAAGAGCGGCTGTTACACTTCAACTCCTGGTGAAATGTGCCTCCGAAGAGGTCTTTCTTTTGTTTGCATTTCAACTCTGGTGAAGTGAAATTCCGAAGAGCGGCTGTTACACTTCAACTCCTGATGAAATGTGCCTCCTAAGAGGTCTTTCTTTTGTTTGCATTTCAACTCTGGTGAAGTGAAATTCCGAAGAGCGGCTGTTACACTTCAACTCCTGGTGAAATGTGCCTCCGAAGAGGTCTTTCTTTTGTTTGCATTTCAACTCTGGTGAAGTGAAATTCCGAAGAGCGGCTGTTACACTTCAACTCCTGGTGAAATGTGCCTCAAAGAGGGTTTTCATTGCCTGGAAATTACTCTCTCATGGTTGGAGGGTCATGACTCCTCCAATCTTTTTTGTTGAGTAGAGAACTTTCTTTTTTGTGGCATATGACCCATTAGAGGTCTTTATCCTCCGAAGAGTTGTGCCTCCGAAGAGGACTTGTGCCGCCAATGATGTTTTTGGTTGTATTCTTGTCTTCTTGCTTATGCCTTTTCAGCGATCCTCTTTTTTCCTTTTCAAGTTTTCATTCCCCTTTTCTCGCAAGTAGCTTGTTTAATCCAAGGAAGTGTACTTCATTGACAGGCAAGTTCGTGAGAACGGGCACTAGCTTCCTAATTGGATGTTTGTTCGTTCAAACAATCTCAATTTATTAGCAAGGGCTCGTTTCTATCGAAGTCATAAGCCGTTCAATTGAAGTATTTCCTATCTAGGATTTGAATTCGGGGCCTTTATGACTTGAAATTTGTTTGTTGAATGATGGTGAGAATCACTCGGTCTTATTATGAGCAAGTTTTATTTCCATTGTCTGCAAAAATTTAAATCGACATTTCAGCAATACATTTTATGTACTTTTATATCGAGAATAAAGCAAACATGTAATAATAATAAGGAACACAAGATTTATAGTGGTTCGGCCAGGAATTTGAGCCTACATCCACTTTATATTCATTCATTATTCACTTGCATTAGTTTTACAATTGCTCTCACTTACAAGAATCATACATCCACAACTCTTTTACATTATTTCAACAAAATTTTCAAGTAAAATATGGACGCAAGTGATTGCTGTTCCGTGCCCTTGGAATTTGAACTCCTTCAACAGTGGTGAGTTTGAATGTGCCGTCAAGAAGCTTCTGACCTATCACATATGGTCCTTCCCAATTGGGCCCAAACACACCTGTCGCGGTCATAATTCTTTTCAGGACTAGATCTCCAATTTCAAAGCTGCGTTGACGAACTTTGGAATTGAAATGTCTGGCTATCCTTTGCTGATGAGCTGCAACTCTGAGATTAGCTTCGTCTCTTTTTTCATCAAGGAGATCTAGCGCTTCAAGTTGTAGCTTTTCATTTTCTGCTTGATTGAAATGGATTCTTCTGTGTGAAGGGACCTCTGCTTCAACCGGGATCATTGCTTCCGATCCGTATGCTAACGAAAAAGGAGTATGCCCAGTCGCAGTTTTGTAAGTAGTTCTGTATGCCCATAGTGCAAGTGGTAGTTTATCGACCCAACCACCTTTTGCTCTTTCGAGTTGCTTTTTGATGGTTGATTTGATGATCTTGTTCACTGCTTCCACTTGCCCGTTTGCCTGCGGATGAGCTACTGCCGAAAAGCCTTTCTGGATTTTGAATCGTTTGCAAAAATCCTGGAATTCCTCGCTTTCAAACTGAGTACCATTGTCTGTGATTATTTTCGGAGGCACACCGTATCTGCAAATGATATTCTTGGTCACAAAGCTTATCATTTTCTTAGAAGTGATAGTAGCCAATGGTTCAGCTTCAGCCCATTTAGTAAAGTAATCAACTGCAACAATAGCATATTTAATCCCTGATTTGGCAGTTGGTAGCGGCCCAATGAGATCCATTCCCCAAATCGCAAACGGCCATGGACTGACCATCTGTGTGAGTTCGGTAGAAGGTGCTCTAGGAATTTTGGCAAATCTTTGGCATCTGTCACATTTTCGGGAGTAATCTGCAGCATCTCGATTAATTTCTGGCCAAAAATATCCGTATCGGAGAATTTTCTTTGCTAATGTTTGACCACCTGAATGATCACCACATTCTCCTCCATGCACCTCAGCTAGGATTGTTTTGGACTCTTCCCGGGATACACATCGAAGCAATGGCATTGAGAATCCCCGTCTGTACAATCGGCCATCATGAATTACATAGCGAGAGGCTTTCCTTAGTAGCTTTCGTCTTTCTATCGAATTTTCTGGCAGAGAACCTCTGAGTAGGTAGCCCAGTATTGGAGTCATCCATGACTCTTGTTCTTGAGATACATTCATAATCCAGTCAATATCCATCTCGTCTATACTTGGTGCTGAAAGGACTTCTACAGGGACCAATCCCAATAGTTGAGCTTCACCAGAACTTGAATACTTTGCGAGGGAATCTGCCTTCATATTCTCTTCCCGAGGAATGTGGCTTATTGAATAGTGATCGAGTTCACATAGGAGTTCCCAAGCCTTTGACAAGTAGGAAGGCAAGTTTCCACCTTTTGTTTGAAATTCCTTCTTGACTTGGCATACAATAAGCTGAGAATCACTGAAGATCTGTAATGCTCGAATGTTTAGCTCTTTAGCGATTTTCAGACCTGCAATAAGAGCTTCATATTCTGCTTCATTGTTTGTTGAAGGAAATTCCAATCTTAGTGCATAACATAATGATCGACCTTCAGGAGTTTCAAGTACCACTCCGGCTCCAGAACAGTAGTCATTTCTTGCGCCATCAACATACATCTTCCACTGGATTGGGGAATCATTGATCGCTTCATCCTCACCATTATCCTTCTCTGTGAATTCTGCAATGAAATCAGCTAAAGCTTGTCCGTTGATTGCTTTTCGGGGGTGATAAGTGATGTCATATTGACTGAGTTCAATGTTCCATTTTAGAAGGCGACCCGAAGTTTCAGGGCGAAATAGGACTTGCTTTAGAGGTTGATCAGTGAGTACTCTGATAGGATGAGCTTGGAAATATTGCCTCAGTTTCCTAGATGCAACTAATAGGCAATAGGCGAGTTTTTCCAACTTGGAGTAATTCAGCTCTGCCCCAGTGAGTCTTTTGCTGATATAGTAAACCAGATGTTGAATCCTTTTGTCTTCCCGTATCAGCGCTGCACTTAGAGCATGAGATGATACTGCCAAGTATATAAGAAGATCCTCACCATTGCCTGGCCTAGAAAGTATTGGAGGCGTTTCCATATGACGGATCAACTCATCGAAGGCTTTTTGGCATTCGGAAGTCCATTCAAAATTCTTCTTTCCTTTCTTCAGGGCGTCAAAGAATGGGATGCATTTATCAGTGGCTTTGGAAATGAACCGACTCAGGGCGGCGACCTTTCCGTTGAGACTCTGCAATTCCTTCTTCGTTCTAGGAGCTTTAACTTCTTTCAAGGCAGTAATTTGAGCTGGACTAGCCTCAATGCCCCTGGCACTGACGATGAAACCAAAGAACTTTCCGGACTCGACCCCAAATGTACATTTCAGAGGGTTAAGTTTCATTCTGTATTTCCGAAGGACTGCAAACATTTCTGCTAAGTGTTCAATGTGATCTGCTACTTTCCTAGACTTCACTAAGATGTCGTCGACGTAGACTTCCATAGTTTTGCCCAATTGCGGTTTGAACATAGCATTAACAAGTCTTTGGTAAGTTGCCCCTGCATTTTTCAATCCGAAGGGCATAACTCTGTAGCAATAAAGTCCAACATCTGTGATAAAGCTTGTATCCTCCTGATCCGGCTCGTGCATCATGATTTGGTTATAACCGGAGTAGGCATCCATGAAAGATAACAATTCATGTCCCGCAGTTCCGTCTACCAGTTGATCGATCCTGGGTAACGGGAAGCAATCTTTGGGGCAAGCCTTGTTTAGATCAGAAAAATCGATGCACACTCTCCATTTTCCATTAGCTTTCTTGACCAGCACAGGATTTGAAACCCAATTCGGATATGTAGATTCTTTGATGAAGTTATTTTCCATGAGTCGATCAACTTCTTCTTTTAATGCTGCTGACCTTTCTGGACCTTGGGTTCTTCTTTTCTGTTTAACTGGCGTAAACTTTGGGTCAATATTCAGAGCGTGCACTGCAACTTCTGGAGATATTCCACACATATCGGCATGAGTCCAAGCAAAGACATCCAGATTTGCTTTCAGGAAAGATATCAAGATATTCTGAATTGACACATTAAGCTGTGAACCCACATTCAACACCTTATTTGGGTCCTTCGGGTCAACAGATACCGGAACTGTCGTTTCCACCGGTACCACTCTATTCTCCCCTGCACTGGCTTTTCTGGGATCCATTTCTTTCCGTGCCCCGCTGTGCTCTCCAGTGCAGGGTCCGCCCCGTAATTGCTACAAGGCTGGTTCCTTGATGCGGACTGGGGTTGCCGCATCCTTTCCCATTTCTCTTTTTCTTGACTCTCGCAGCTCTGTCAAATAGCACTCTCGCGCAGCATTTTGATCCCCTTTTATAACTCCTACTCCATTGTCAGTAGGGAATTTAATAGTGAGGCACCACGGGGCTAGGATAGCTTTGAATGCTGCGAGCGTTGGACGGCCAAGAAAAGCATTATAAGCAGAAAACTCATCGACAATCACAAATGTTTGCTTGCGGACCACTTTCCTTTCTGCTTCCCCAAGTTCTACAAGCAGATCGATGGTCCCAATTGGTTGCTTTGGCTCCCCAGTGAAGCCAGCGATCTTCTGTGATGAGGCTTGTACATCGATCATAGGGATTTTCATCTGGTCAAATGTCTTCTTGAAGAGGATATTACATGATGCTCCGCAGTCGATGAGGACTCTTCTGACAATGGCCGGTCCAATACCAGCCGAAATGACCAAGGGATCTAGGGTAGGAGCTTCTATACCTGTGGAATCTCTGGCTCTGAAAACAATATCATCGCTGAAAGTTTTCTGTTGTTTCAGGGGCGTAGTGTCTTCTAAAACAAAGACGTCTTCTTCGGCTGGAGCATATTTCAAAGCCCTGGAATATCTCTCCATCTCACCCCAGCTCTTGCCAGCTGGGTGAGGCCCTCCTGTAATGACATTGATAACGGGCCTTCCAGATTCATGTCCCGTAGCTTTCTCACCTGTCCTAGGCTGATGAACAGGAACCTGTTGCCCCTGACTTGATGATGCAGGATTGTTGCTATTCTTCTTCACAAATTGCTGCAGTTTGTTTTCTCTTAGCAACTCTTCAATCAGATTTTTCAACTGGCGGCATTCATCAGTCTCATGACCGGGTTGATTATGGAAGCGGCAGAATTTCCCACTCTGTATGGCTTTTTTCCCGGTTCTCAAAGGGATAGGTTTAGGGAAATCGACGGAATCTTTAGTGGCAAGGTAGATGTGCTCCGGCGTATGTGATAATGGAGTATATTCTGATGGCTTGAAGGATCGGGGCTTCTTCAGATTACCCTGTTTCTTCCCGTTATTATTCTCCCTTTTTTGCCCCACCGATTCATTCTTGCGTGGAGCGACAGTGTTGTCTTCTGCTTTCTCCAACACTGTCTTTACTGGTAAAGGACGGCTTTCCAAGCGAATGAATTCATCTGCTTTTTTGTAGAACTTTTCGAGAGAGGTTGGCTCCTTCATATTTAACCATTTCCCAAATTCGCTTGACTTATCAATAGCCCTCATCAGATAAGTCAATATCATTCGTGGTTCAGCATTGTCCACCTCAGCCAGTGCTATATTAAAGCGGTTCAAGAAGGATCTGATAGACTCACCAGGATTCTGCTCTAAACTCGACAGTGACATAATGTCCTTGTCCTTCGAAGCATATAGTCTAAACTGCTCCTTGAATTTTCTGGTCAAGTCTGAAAACTGATCGATAGATCGGACTGGCAACTTGGTGAACCATAGTAGAGCCACACCTTCCAGGTATACGGGGAAATATCGACACTTTATTTCGTCAGAGGCTCTGGCACCTGTCATGTGCCAATCATATTTATACAAGAACTCATTCGGATCACTTGTCCCTTTGTAAGCTGGGATAGTCGGAGGGACAAACTTCCTTGGAAATTCCGCCTTCAAGATTTTTTCAGTAAACGGAGTTTTACTTGGGGCGAAACCCCATTCCTTCTCATCTTCAACCCTTTGCATACTTTCTTTCATGATCTGCCGGACCATTCCGGAAAGATATTCCTCATCATGCCGAGTTCTAGATCCACCAGCCTCAGGAACTGCCTGCTCAAAGGGACTAGTAGCCCTTTCAGGAGCATTCCTTTCATTAACATCATGAACGTTGCCAGCATAATTCCTTTCATTACCAGCCGGTGGATTGTTTGCCCCAAGTAAGTCGTTTAACTTAGTCAGAATCAGAGCATTCTGGGCACTTTGAACCTCTAATTATGCATTTTGGGCGTTTATCTGCTGGTTTAGCCCTAGAATCACAGCATCCAACTCCGCTTTCGTAACTCCAACAGACGGAGTGGGTTGATTAGGTACAGGGGAAGCGGAGGTTCCCTCTTGAATGTTTCCAGATCTGACAGATCTACTTTTCCTTCCAAGAGCCATAATCTCAGATAGACTTCTGGTTTTTAAGGAAATTCTTTCTTCAAATCTCTGTGAAGCAATGATGACAGTTTTCCTGAGTTCAATTCTCAGTGAAAGCACCAAAAATGTTAACGCTAAAATGTGAACGCTAACAACCCGGTGTGTGAAGTGTAGTTGTGAAAGCACCACCCGATAGATCGGGAAAGAATTACAAGCAGGTAATAGCGGAAAAGCAGTAAACAACAACAATTTTATAGTGGTTCGGCTTAAGGGTGTAGCCTACGTCCACTCTAAGTACTTTTATTAATAATCTCGTTACAAGCTGATACAATTCTTCTCAAGTACAATATACTTCAAGTTACAAGTGATTTGGAACAAGTCACAAGCTTCAATGTCGATTAAAGTCCTTAAATCCATGTTGAAGATGTGTGGTTTCTTCGTGGAGTTCTTTGATGAATTCCTCTAATCTTGGAAGCTCTAGGTGTTGATGAAGTTCTCAATGCAGCAAGGTAACGGTGTATGAAGAGAATGTGCCAAAAGTCCTTTGAATGTTGGAGATGGGTGCCTATTTATAGAGAGTTCTGATTCTAAAATTTTTGCCAAGTCCTAAACCGTGGCCGACTCAAGTTAAGCCGCAGCCGACTTAAGGTGAGTCGTGACCGGTCTAAGGTCGCCTCCGAGTCAACACCACCTCTTCTCAGTAACATGGCATCGGGCTTATATTAGGTCGTGGACGAGTTAACTTGGTAGGTCGCAAGTCATGGTCCAAATGATAAGTCCTGGATCGTGAACGAGATAACTGGGGAGCTGGATCGGTTGTGACTTGGATCGGCAACTATTCTAGGTCGCCAGCTTGGTAGGGCATTAGATCAGTAACTCGGTCAAGTCACTGAGTCGGTATCTTCTGAGTCTTAGGCCAGTACTCACGTTGGGTCGGCAACTGTTTTAGCCTTAACTCGGTATTTCTCAAGTCGGTATGCCTCTCAATCCTACTAGGTCGGTAACCCTTTGAATCTTAAGTCGGTCTCCCTTGAGTCGCTGTCCCTTCTGATTCATTAAGTCGGTAACCATTGAGTCGCCATTCATTTTAGGTCGGCAATGAGCTAAGGCTGTTGGGTCGGTATTTATGTTGAGTCGGTAGCCTCGTTGAAGTGTTAAGTCGGCATAACCCTTAGGCCTTAGGTCGGCACCCCCTGTTGAGCCTTAGGTTGGCACGCTTCTAACTGTTAGGTCGGAACCTCTTGATGCACTAGATCGGTGAGTCATGGTCAAGGCGGAGTTAACACAGCGGAATTAAATATAATAGATAATAAATGATCTTTACACAAAAGAAAGCTATATCTGTTTATTTCATACATCATCAGAATACATCATCAGAGTTCAACAACATCAATAACATACAACTGGACAATCATTTAAACTTGTCCTCAAAACAAAATACACAGCTAATCAACACAGCAGAATATTTAAAACAAGTACGGAAGTACGTATCGCCATCCAGCTCGTCTCTTGAGCTCCACAGCATCCTTTCCTATATCCTACAATACTCGGTCTGACCCGAGCATTATAGTTAAATAACACCTGAGTCAGCCTGGAATACCAACGTGAGAAAACCACACTTAAATTGATTATTAAAGTTTCAAAACTCTTTTGAAAACAAAAGCATCACGTAAGACCACGCCATAAATAAACATGTCGGGTTTTTACCTTACGATAACTAAAACACTTTTTATTAAAATCCTCTAATATTATAATAGGGTCTATCTACAAATACTTATTAAAATAGCCAAAATTGTTACATTCATTAAATTCCAGCTACTAGCCACATTCGTGGATAATAAAAACAAAACTGTAAAAGGTGTGCAGGGAGAATGGATTTTCAACTAATGACTAGACACTGGGGTACCACCTGTCACAGTACGTGACCTAAATCACCGTACTGAGGATTACTCCCAATCCCCTGCAACACAAGACCGGGACTACCCCTTACTGGATAATCCCGAGTAAGATCACCCCACGGTTGGGATCAACAACCGCACCACTAAGCCGAATAAAAAGGGACATCTAAACAGGGATGACCTCACCCTAATGTGTGCTACCCACTTAGCCTTGCTGCATAACCCATGATTTTCAGTCATTCTCGGCTGATGAGGCTTGAGACTAAGGGTTACCTTTTTAGATCGTTTCACTTAAATGCTCATCGCCCACCTGACGATGTTCTGAAAGCATTCATCCATACAAGTCCGTCCCAGGTTCGAACGGAACCAAAGGCACTACTCCTACTCATCCTTTTTGGAATCATCCTCAGAATTAGTAGCGACTAGCCCTTGCACTTCACTGTTTCATCTTCGAATCCAAACTCGTCTTCCCCATGAAAACGTTCAAACCGGATCGAAGTGGTTTTCGAGAAATTAATCCCGATCCCAGTCTCTTCGAAACGATCAGTGCATTGGCCAATATTGATAGTCGGTTATTTAAATATCAATTAACATTCACAAACAACCACCAAACAATAAATAATTTCCCAAATTATTTATTTATCTAAAATATCTTCGCAAGCTATATTTCCACTTTCAATCCCTTTTGAAAACAGTTTCAACCCATTTTCTCTCACGGAATAAATTCCCCAAACATTTCGATTCCCACTGAAATCACCAAGTACAAACCCTTTAAATTTTAAAATAATTTAAAACACTTTATTATCAAACATACTTTAACATTTAAATTTAGAAAAACTACTTTAATACTTAATTAAAAATGATACTTTAGGAATATTTAAAATAAGGTTACTTTATAAAATATAAAACTAGATTTTCTCCTTTAAACAAAATACCAAATCACCTTTTAAATAATTATTACAATAATAGATTTTGAAAATACTTAGTTTAGAATATAAACATTCAGAAATAATAAATTTTCTAAAACATACTTTTTTTTAAAACAACTTAAAACTTTTAACTTATACCTTTATATTTGTTTTGAAAACTTACTTGGCTATTCAGGGAAATAAGTTTTTCTTCCACATCCTTAAAAATAAATCACTAATTATTATTAAACAAAATTTTCCATTCCTTTAATAAATTCCCACCGTGAATTTATTTTTTCAAATATCCACTGATATATTGCTTCACTTTTATAAACCCAGTTTATAAATTTTCTTCTTTATCTTTTCAAATAAATCTAAACCTTTGATTTAAAGTAAGTTCTTTTATTCCTTTAAATAATAACACTTAAGTTTTACAATTCATTATTTTTCCGTTTATTCGAAATCTCTTTTATCCATACTCGGAATTATTTATTAGAATTTTAAAATCGCTTTTATTCTTATCCAGTTCATTCTTAAACTTATTCAAATTCTTTAAATTTATTTTACTTAAAATTTCACTCTTTCATTTTCTTTTCAAAAACCCAATTCTATATATTTTGATAACTCAGTGTGCCAAAATATGTTCAAGCAAACTATAGCATTCAATATTCCAATATAATTCATCACAAATTATCAAATAATCATAATAGAGAATATTAAATAATCTATATAAATATTGAGGAGTCCAGTTGGATCCCTCCAACCTGTTTCTCTACATCCATAGATGTTAGCACAATATAAAATACCAATTCCAATTCAAGGTGGAATATCGTGGTATATGGGATTTTAAATATAATATCACTCGCTATTATGTGGCGCATATGGTCTCATCCGCTATTATAATGTGGGAAATCAATTACTCCAATATATATTATATACTGCTATTTATAATATAGCACATCAAATCAATTCAATCATTCATCCAATTATTTAAATTTAACTATTTAAATTTTAATTAAAACCACATGAGAGAGATTAACTCACCTTTGATTCCTGCTTCGCAACCCACTTCATTCTCGATTTGATTCCATGATTTTCAAACCTTTATTTTCTGTTGTCACTGATACGTTCCATTTTGGAACTAAAATTGAACAACTCCGATTTTTTCTCAAATTTTGACAATCTCCAAATCCGTCCAAAACGGTTTCATTGCAAAGCTCTCATTATCACGATCGCAATGCAATAAAATTCGTCTTGATCAGACCCCCTCTCACAACTTCATCTCTCCCTATTCTTTCATTCCCTCACTGTAGATGAGGCAAATGCACGACATGTCACTGATACAAAGATTACTCACCGACAACAAATTCTGACTTCGCCATCGTTTCCCCCTCGCCTCTCTCGACTCGAGCGTATCCATCTCGACGCTTCCGGAGCCACCTTGCAAAATGAAACCTCGGCTACGCACGAACGGCCCTATAGCGATTTCGCACACTCCATATCGCCATCGAGTGCCACGAAATTTCACCAGTAGATGCGCCTTCCCTCGAGAAACGCTCCACCACCCTCGAAATCGCCTAACACGACCTCAATTTCCATAAAAGTGGAACCCTAGTTGCCACGCCTTCCACTGTTGAGCGACCAACAAGCGTCGCATACGATACTATGCATATGTAAAGAAAGCTGTCATCAAAATAGGAATTTTAAAGCTTGCGTCAAGACTTTTAGTTGAGTAGATTTCACGAATTTAATTTTTGAAGTTTTCATTCCTTTATTTTTTTTGAAGGAAGATGGCTATTGTTGAATGGCTTTGAATTGGGGAAAGGATATGATTAAATGACAAGAAGGTGGCGTGCATAGAAAGGAAAAGTAGTTGACTAGCTTATTATAAATTAAAAATTTCCAAAATATTTCGATATAAATTTCAGCACATTTACATATCGTACGCTCACATAACAAATCCAAACATTACGAAAATTGAAACCCGATAATAATACAATGTTACGGATCCAATGAAACTTGTTTCGTCGAAATCCGAAACTGTGTCTCGGAAGGCTATTTTTAAATATCGATTTAAATGATAAAATTTCAAAACTAAACAAAACACTTCCGAATCAAATTTTAACACTTTTACTATCTTCGGTATTATGAATATAAATTTTACAAGCCTTTAAATTATTTTAAACATGCTTAGAATTTCAGATTCCACAGTTTACCCAATTCCAATTATTAAATTCAATATTTAAATTATCCAATAAACAGCGATATTTGAAACTCAAGTTAGAAACTAACTTTTAAATATTTAAAATCAATTAAATATCCTAATTTAAATTGTCCAAAATTCTGGATCGTCACAAAGCTCAAGATGAGTATTGCATATCACCCTCAAATGGATGGGCAGACAGAAAGAGTCAATAAGGCACTCGAGGATTACAGAGAGCTTATGTAATGGAATTTTGTGGACCTTTGGAAGATCACCTACATTTGGTTGAGTTTTCCTATAATAACAGTTATTAGAATAGTATAGGAATGGTGCCTTTTGAAGCGTTGTATGGAAGGCCATGTAATCACCAGTATGTTGTTTAGAGATCGGGGATAGGTCGATTCTTGGTCTAGATTTAGCTAGAGAAGCTGCAGAGAAGATTGAGTTGATTCGAGCTAGAATGAAGGAAGCTCAATCTTGGCAGAAAAGTCATGCTGATAAGAAACGAAAAGACTTGGAGTTCTCAGTTAGAGATCATGTTTCTGTCAAAGTATTCCTAATGAAAGGTGTTATCAGTTTCGAGAAGGCGGGAAAGTTAACACCGAGATTCATTGGACCATTTCCTATTGTTGAGAGGATTGGGAAACTCGCATATTGAGTAGAGTTATCAAATAGTTTGGTAGGTGTCCATGATGTTTTTCATGTTTCTCATCTAAGGAAGTATATTCGAGATCTAGAGACTATTATTACACCTACAGTGTTAGATGATTTAGTATTGGAGCCGAATTTTTCTATAGTTAGGAAGCCTGTTTGTATAGTCACGAGGGATTAAAAGAAGTTAAGAAGAAAGACAGTCAGATTAGTCAAAGTTCAGTGGAGCGACGACGAGAGAGATTGTACTTGGAAATTAAAAGTAGGATTCGAGGTACTTATCCTGACCTATGGTATATTTTACCTTTTTGATTGACGGAGGAGTACCTTATCGTAATTTCGAGGATGAAATTCATTAAGGAGGGGAGTCTGTAACACCCATACTTTTAGTAACATTATTCAAAACATTTAATACGATAAATTAAATGAAATAATGTAATTTGTTAAGAGAGTGAGATTTGTGATGTATAAAGGTATAACCTTGCCTAGGTAAACTAATGAACTAAATGGAATCAAAATGAATTAAGTTAGGGGGAGTAGGTAAGGGCAAAATTGGAAGAGGTAATACCCTTATACGCTAAATCCTTAGCCACCATATTCCACATGTGTGTGTATCGATAATATTATAATATATCTAATTGAATGTGAATAAGTTATTTAAATATAGAAATAAATAATAATTTTTTTATTCAAAAACTAAGAAAAATATACGTGCTAACATATTTGTAATAGGAAAATAATATTTTATTTTTATTTTATTATATATATAAGTATATTTGTAGTATAATATATATATATATATATATATATATATATATTATAATAAAATAGAAAAAAACTAATTTTTTAATTCCAGGTCGTGTGTGCAACAAAAAATATTATTTTTATTTTTATTATTTTATAACATATTTTAATTGAATACTCATTGAAGTTACATAAAATACTAATAACAAATTATTTTTGAAACCTTTCTTCAAGTTTTAATTTTCTAATATATCATAAAAAATATTTGAAGTTTTCAACATTTTTCCACATTTTGTTTCTGTCAAATTTTATTTTTAATTAATTTATTAATTTTTGTCCAATTATAATAATTTTTAAAAATAGAAAATTTGATTTTTTTTATACCTTTTTTCAGCAAAGCTAGCCGACTTTAAACTAGGCCGTGCCACTATATAAATAACGGAAAAACAAGTGTTCTGCACACGCACATAAGATCTAAGTGGGAGCCAAGGTCCACCCATAATGAAAAAGTAAGAACAGGAGCTAGGCTACAAGGACCTAGACTATTAAACAACAAGACTACTCACCCTCTAAAGAGGAAGGCCCAGAACTATCGTCAGATGACGGGCCAATAACAAGCACAAACCTAGAGAATAGAGCTGCAAGATTCGGATCATAACCATCAGAAGCTGATGAGTAAATAAATTTCCTATCCCAACTGACATCATAAAACTTACTTTTATTCTCCTCACCAATATCACCAGTCCTAGCAAGAGCTAGACCCTCACCCTCGATATAATATAAAAGACTACGACTCTCCCCCAAGCATAGTAGGTGTTTGAAACTGGCGAGTAATACATATCAGAAGGAACATGAATCCAAGCTCGCTTCTCAGCATTCCAAGAAATAGTATCAGATGTAATAGTGGTGGCAGCCATAGACTGGGTATCACCAACAAGAACAACAATATCAGGAGAGTCAATAGTAGTAGTATAAACAGCAGAAACAACAACATGAGCAATGACAGTAGAAGCATCATATGCATGAGCCAAATCAGCAGGAGCAACAACAGGAGGGGGATAGATGGAGGTGGAGCAACCTTCGGGACCCACCTCTTGATAGGTGGACGAAGCAAAGGAAACCAAGCAGAAAGAGGAATGCCAGCAGAGACCATACTGGAACACGCATCCGAAAGATGCCAAAAGACTGACAAACCGTATAAATATCCGGTTTCCAACTGTATCGCACCCTGACCTCAGCAAAATGGCCTTCCTCAATTCTGACTTTTAGCACCAAAGGCAGAGGCTTGACCATGGTGATCTCAATCAAAGCTTTGGCATAAAGTAATCTATTCCTGGCTACTATGTTTGCATCATAACAAATCACCTTACCTACAAGCCTGCTAGCAAATCTATCTCGATAAGAGGCTGAAGAATAGAAGGGATATGAGAAAAATGGGCCCAAAAAGGAATTGATAAAACCTGAGACCGAGCGCTATCCACAGGTGGACTCCATGTAGTTATAATGAAAGATTTCCCTTCAATGAGTATTGGGTCGACTTCAAGAATACACTGTCTTTCATTACTTCGCATGAATTTTAAATACGACATTTCATTGTCAAAATGAACACTCAATCCCCCTCTTTGCTTCCATACTTGGTTGCACCTAGCTTTACAATATGATAGGATGGATTGGATTTGAGGAAAAAGCCCACTAGATAATCTTTCCAGTATAAAACACCGGCCTCAATCACTTTCTTTGGAGGAATCATAACACCGTCAATCTCAACATTGTCAAAGCAAATTGAAGAATGCAAACTAGCGTTATTGGTAATTTGGTGAAAAGTGACGACCACAATGGAGCTGACCTAGGTAGAGAAGGTTCCAAAGGCGCATTGTGACAATCAGAAGGCATTTGTAGACAAGATGACAAGCTAGATGAGGGGTGAATTGGTCCAGCAATTCCACAAACAGGCTAAGTGCAACCTAGTAAAACTCCACTGTCAGGGGATTTTGAAAGATCAGCTTCATTCCCAACCATACAAACACACCCATTCAGTTCGGCTAGAGGGACCGATACATTAACTACTTTGATCTTCTCAATTTTGACAACACCAATATTAGAAACATCGTTCAATCCAACCACAGGTTGACTCCAAGATGAGGTACCTGCATTGGATAGAAGCGGCAATAGGTCATGCTCTCCATCGACCAGAGGAAAGATAGAAAAATTCTTGGCGATAGTGAAAGGAGAGGACATATCCTTAAGTAGAGAGGCCAGAGAATCGGCTTCAGGCAAAATTTCCAATGTAGAATTGTTCATGACCTGGGTGGCTTTATTCCAATGATCGCTTTTGTCAGGCTCAAATAAAGAAGTCGCGGAGGGATTCGAGAGTAACATTGCTTGGAAACAGATCGAAGGTGAATGAAAGTAGCACCTGAACGTTTTGTGGAAGCAAGTCCGTCATAGGCTCTACCTTTTTCTTATGGGGCATGGCGACAGTCGAAGTGGAATCGGAGGGGAGGAGGAAGAAGACGTAGAATAAGGGAAAACAAGGTCAGGCGAAAAGATGAACGAAAGAAGAGGAAGACGCCATAAAAATCACTAGACAGTCACCATTATTAGCCATATTTTGTTTCAATTTTTTTTACCTTTTATTTTCTTATAAAATAATTTTACAAAATATACAAAATATTTTTCATAACATATTTGAATTTTCAGGTAATTAGGCAGAAGAAAGAAGTTGTAAAAAAATTTAATCTCAATGACAGCAAGTTTACTTTTTAGTCTGAAGGACACTTTTTAGTGTAAACTGAAAATGATAGTTACAACTATCATTCTGTGATTTACACAAAAAGTGTCCTTCAGCCTAAAAAAAACTTCTTGTCCCTGAAACTAAATTTTTCTTCAACTTTTTCCTTGAGCCTAAAAACCCCTTAATTTCTTGTTGTTGAAAATTACTATTGCTTAAAGTAACATATATAAAATTATAAGATCATTTTTTTTGAGAAAAATGAGTGATCCTATATTCGAGGAGAAGAGCTATAACAACTTGAAATTTCACTGCTTTGATTTGCGAATGTTTAATTAATTTCAAATATTCAAATTATAGATACTATAATGAAAATAAAACTCCTTTAAATAATAACTAATGATGGTGAAATAGTTTTCAAAATTATTTTACAAAAAAAATAGTTCAATGAAAAATAGAAATTGTGATCGGAATTAGTTTTCTGAATTTCGACTTTTCATCGGCTAAATGTTATCAAAAAAGGTTGTAAACTCTAATAAAAATTATATTCATGTAATTTACATATTTGTATATAAGTTAGAATTTATTTTGATATATATATATATATATATATATATATATATAAAGTAATAAAAAAATAATGTGACATTTTAAGAAAAGTATATATATACATATATATACATATATATATATATATGTATGTATGTATATATATTGTAACGACCCGGAAATTTCGAATTTCGAAAATTCCAGATATTTAGGAAAAGAAGAAAAGAGAGAGAAGAAGAAGAAACATTAAACCAAACACAGAATCTCACATTCACAGCGGATCAAAATATAATATCAAATAATATTCTTTACACAAAAAAAACTATATCATCAATTACATTTTAATACATCAGAGTCACAACATTTACAAATACTGGATAGATTCAATCAACCTGTCCCAAACAACTACAACATATCACAACAGAATGCACTCCATTCGTTCCTGCCATCTAGCTCGACTCCCGAGCTCAAGAACGTCCTTACCTGAAAATCTGTAATACTCGGTCTGACCTGAGCATTACATCAAAGTAACACTCATTCCTAATTAAATCAAATTAATTACTTTAATCACTTTTAATCTTTCTTACTTAACAATAATTAATTACAAACCATTAATTAATCATCCCCTAATTATCCTCTCTAATTACATTCAGTAATTAGCACTTAATTTATTTACCACATTCATTAATTAACCTTGATAAATTACATTCAATAATTAATTATTCCCAACTACTTACATTAGTTAATTAACTTCTTAATTAATTAATAAATCCTTTAATTAATTACTCTTAATAATTAACACTTAATTACTTGCACTAAGTAATTATTCTTTAATTACTTTCCATCAAGTAATTACTCAGTAATTAATTACTTCACTAAGTAATTACACTTCAATACTACCTTAAGTAATTATACTTAACCCTAACTAATTCTTAATTAACAATTAATAAACCCTTAAACCTGTAGGATCGATTTCACCCTAGAGGAGGGGGGAGGGTGAATAGGGTGATAGTGTAAATTATAAAAATTAATTGCGGAAGCTTATCAATTAATTTCAATTCAGATCACAGAATAGCAGCACAGATATTGCAGAATATAAATAACAGAATAAAACAGAACAACACAGAATTTACCCAGCTTCGGCAAATCCCTGCCTACGTGTTGCCCCCAAGGTTTCTACTAGAAATTAGATAGTCCCTCGCTTACACACGTAAACTCGCTATACCCGCTATTGACTAATCTAACTCTACGCTCAAAACCCTGCCACAACTCAGCCACTGAGTTGCGAATTCTGAAGCTACGCCACGTAGCTTGCCCCCTAGTCACACGACTAGAAATTACAACGGTTTAAAAGAGAATTTTAAAATTAAAAACAAACATAAAAAGAAAATAGCCCTTAATTTAAATATATAAAAAAAAGCCTTTTATATTATTCAAGCCGACCCCTTTTCTTTTTTTTATGTGACACGATCCACTTCTATTAGCTCAGTCTTCTTTAACTTTTGTGAGAAAATATGGCGGCTTTCTTCATTCTTTCTTCCTGATTAAAAATTAGGCTTTAGTAAAATCAAAGGTGCCGCTTGAATGTAGATCGACTACAGTAGCTACTTCTTTGTTTTGATTCGGTAATCGATCCTCTAGCTCTGTTTAGCTTTCGGCTGCCCCAATTTTTGATCGAGTTCAACTCTGATGCTTCGGTATGTAATTTCCCTTTTTGCTTTTACAATTTTGGCTTACTCGAACTCGATGGATTTGAGATTGCCGATGATGATGGTTTATATAGGGTTTGTAACCCTAGATTTGCGTTCTATAAGTTGATTTGGATTTGTCTACTGATATTGCTTTGGCCATTCGATTATTCTTGGATGCTCGTGATTTCACTGACTTTTTCAATTTCGTATTTTTGATGCTTGAGATATTCTTGACTTGTTCATAAACGTATATACTTGATTTCTTGGTTTGCACGGCTTTGTATTATTTCGTAATTGCCTAGGCTTGAATTTACTCCTCCGTGAATTTCTTGTTTTGACTTGTTCGAGTCACGGCTTCGATCATTGACTTTGTGATGAAGTTTGACTCATTCATCATTGACTGTGACGATTTTTGGTTGACTTTGGCACTGGATATTGTGTATGCAACTCCATGACTCTGTATTAACTCCGGTCATCACCATTTGTTGATTTTCTGCCTTGACTCTGTTGTTCATTGTTACCTGACATGATTTTGAAGTCTGGTTGCATATATGAACTGGTTCATGTAGCATAGCATATCGAACTGCTGTATACTTTGTATATGAGATGATTTGTATTCACTATGCTGTACACATTTGTTTTTGTTGAAAACTACATCGTTACTGTTAGATTGCATTGTAGTCACATATGTGAACTTGAAATCTTGTGCCTTATTTGGTTTATCTCTGTAGCCTGGTTGATTCCACTGTTTCATGCATGTACTTGCTGTCGTAGATTTTTGCAGTCGGTATCGCTTGATATTCATTTGCATCTATATTGTCAATATCAATATCTGCTTCATTCTGATTGCATACATGTTGATGCTTGTGTATATTACTGCTATATATGCATTGTGCTTGCCTGTTGCACTCACTTACTTGCTGTCGTAGACGTTTTGAACTGCATACTTCTTGTTGCAGTCTTGTACAATGCTCGGCCATGTTAGTTTCATATGCATATTTGTGCATATAGACCATTGGTCTCTGTTGCATTCATTGTTTGCATTAACCTGGTTCTCTTTTATTTTCTTTGTTCGTGATGGCGGCCTTGACTTGTTGTTATGTAGTTGCACTGCACTGGCCTGCTGCCATACTTGTTCACTAGTGCATGTATCACTGTATGTAGCTCATTGAAGTGTTGCTGCATTGAATTTCTTTGAGTTGCAGTTTAGAACAGTTGCTTTTAGTCTTGGACATGTTGCATTCATGTTGCTTTTTTTTGAGTTGCAGTGTTGGTCTGACTTGAACTCGATTCACTTGTTCATGTCTTCACTATGTTGATTATTGTGCATGTCACTGAGTTTGTTGTGGTTGTAGCTTGTACACCTGCCTTGTGTTGAACCCAGCTAATAGTTCGGGTTTGACCTTGTGCGTGTGTCGAGATTTTATTTATACTGCACCTGAGTTGAACCCGTCTTTTATTTGGGTTTGACCTGTGCTCACCTGTCCCTGTAAATCAATCAAGTGTATATTGGTGTGCACGGCCTTGTGGCATATACAGTGATACACTGTGTATGTCACAAGTTGTTCGTGTATGATGAATTCAAATTTAAATGATGACGAACAACCCAAATAACTTAGGCAAATATCATTTTCAAAATTCACATTTTATTTTTGAATTGCAAAAATATTTCTTTTTCAATTTTACTGCGTTAGTGTATATTTTTGCAGATTTCTCAGATGCTGGATTCAAACTGGAAGGAAGTTGAAGATAAATACGAGTGTGAGTGGTATGTAGTGAGGTGAACTGTAAATATGAAATTGTGATGTAATTGAATTTGTATCAAAGTTGTATAGTGTATAGTGAGAGCTTGAATTTGTACTATTCAAAATTGTAATAAATATTTGTTTGAATAAAATATTCGTTTGAATTCAAATTCCGTGTTATTTATTTTATTCAGCAAATATTTATTTAATCTGTGAAAATAAATAGTATATTATCAAATACATTTAAATGAATGTATATATGTTTATTATCATCAAACAAAAATCATATAAGCGCATATTCAATAATCTCCCCCTTTTGATGATAACAAACATATATTTAAGATTTTGAATATGTTAAATGTATTTGATCATTGATATATCCTAATTGCTCCCCCTATTTAAATGCTTCCTCTCTACACAAAGCTCCCCCTACATATATGCATACAAATAAAAATATGCAAATGAGTCTAGATGCAAATAGAAAATTATTCGACCTTTGCTTGATTTTATTTGACAAAATCTTAACTTTTCTCTCCCCCTTTTGTTATCAGCAAAAGAATAATAGTGTTAGAGAAAATAGAGATAAAGTTATCGATATTAATTCAACATTAAAACTCAATTGAATATAAATATTAAATTTCAATAAAAAATCAAACGAAAATCATAAATATTTTGTTAGGCGCATATTCCACTTTTAGAATGATGGAAATGATGTCATCATATAAAACCATATAGTTATGTCTAATTGTGGTATATTTATATCAGGAATTTGAATATCTACTAACCATGCATAACCGTTAGGACTTTTAAATGAGATCAGTAGTATTCCAATTTTATTTTTAAAAAAAATGAATTCAAGTATCTTCTAACCACACATAACCGTGAGGACTTTTAAATGGGATTAGAATCAACTTGTTTATTTTACAAATCAACTTTTGATATGCGTTCCATACATGCATAATCGCGAGGACTTTTAAATGAGCATGGAAGCACATAACAAATTCCAAGTAATTCACACATGCATAACCGTGAGGACTTTTAAATGAGAGTGAATACTTTGGTATTTATTATTATTATTATTACCCATTTTTTTTAAAAAAAATGTGAAAAATGAAAAAAGAATGATTCCTGTTTAAAGTACCACACATCGACAAACTATATAGAATTTTGATGAGTGATGGTCGTTAGAAATATGATAGATATGGAGATGGTCATGGAATTTTTACCAACAAACAGTTTTATAACTCTTGTTTAAATTTCTAAAGAAATTTATTAATTATACCGTCTCGAGTCATAATATTTGATCAATATTAACACTCATCACTTTTTCAATCACTATTTTTCTTTTCGATAAACATTAGGGAGTCGGATTAGTCAAAATAGTCATTTAAAATCAAATTCAAAAATAATTATGAAATTAATTTTTCAAAATGACTAATCTGAAAATATGGTCAAAAATGATTTTCTCGAGGGGGATTTAAAAGAAAATTTTCTGCTATTTGAAAATTATTTGAAATGAAGAATATGTAGATATTTTCTTTGAAAAACGATGCAGTTACTAAATGTCTAAAAAAAATCACGTTCCACTAGTAATTTTCCTATCAACTAGATTACCAGTGTAATCTGCATCTGAATTTCTTTTTCACTCAAAATTATCATTAATTGAATTCGATTGACCAAAACATGAAGTGTGCACCAAAAATTTCAAATTCAATTTTAACAACAATTTAAATGACAATCTTTTGAATTTGAAATGAAGCCGAGTTAATAATCAGAAAACCGTGAATATAGAGTCAGCCGTATTATAAGTATTATCCAACAAAACACTATTTTTTAATCCAAACTGATATGTATGAAGTAATTCAAAGAATCTAGAGATTTTTATAGTGTTTTTGGCATAAGAATATAACTGGTCAACAATTTTGAATAAGTCAGAATCATCATCTTTTCATCATCTCAATATTGGCTGATTTTAATTCAGAATACGGTGCAGATTATCACATTTAATATATCGTTTAAAACATACCATTACCTGTTTTACCTTTACGATATTTTTCGTCGTTGTCCATTGTGATTCTGTCACCTTTATACTAGGCTAAGGAACTATGCTTTGTTGCCCGTTGTGTTTCTGGAACAGCGAAAATCCAGAGAACACTATTGTTGTTCCTTAGCCTGCCACCACACCTACACGGAAAAGGATTTATGTGACCTATTTGTTTTTATAGGTCCATGGTTGTTAGTGGAAGAATAATTAGAAGAATAATTTTGTAGAGACCCAAAACTATTTATAATTGCTCCCTCCGGTACCCAAATTTGTTTAACTTTGAGAGATTTTATATTTGTGCCTTTTGGAACCCAAATCGGTATAGTTTTCACATGTTTGGGTCTATACCAACAATTATTGTGATTGTGTCCATATTTTCTACAAATTGTGCGCACTGAATTAACTTGACTAATATTGCTTTCAACAATTTTCGAACAATTATATCCAAGTCCTTGTCTAACCGTATTAACAGTTTGCTTTCCTAATAGCATATTCAACGATTTTTCACTTTTTGAAAATTTATCTAAAGTCGTTGACAATTGTTGGACTTGTGATTTGAGAGATTCATTTTCGTTTAACAACTGTGTGCACTTTTTAATAGAATTCTCTCTTCTAGTATTTTCATTCTCCTTTAAAATCAGAATTTCATTTTCAAGTGATTTTATATTGATTTTCGATTTTTTAATTTCTTCTTCGAATGTTGGACACTTATCACACTTAGGGATTCTACGTTGATAGTTCTTAACTAATTGATCAAGTTGTTCATTGCATTCTATCAAAGTATCCTTTTGAGATTCAAGTTTGGCATATTTTTCCCTAAGTCATTCATAACAGCCATTTATTTCATGAAAATAAATAAGTAATTCAGAGTGAGTAAGTTTTGATACCTCGCTTGGCTCGTCATCGTCGCTATCGGTTATATTTCCATGAAGGCACATATCTGCTTTCTCACTCTCACTGCTATCGCTTTTATTCCACGTGGCTGTAAAACATCTTCGTTTTGATTTCTTTTCTTTGTTGAGTTGAAATCGGGGATAATTGGGCTTGATATCACCGGGTTTGTTGCAAATGATCCTGTGTTCTTCAGAGTTGTCTAGTGCTTTAATTATTCTGCTTTTCAGTTGTTGATTTAGAGCTGGATTTCCATATTTGTTGTTCCATCTTTTGAATTTCTTTATTATTAACGCCAGCTCAGCTGCTCCATCATCATCATCCTCATCACAACTGCTTTTTACAAATCCTTTTAAGCACATTTCTTTAACTGAGTTGGTTGTGGAGGATTTCTCATTGCTGTTGACTTTTGCACCATATATTGTATCTAAAGTATTCCAGATTTCCTGTGCATTTTCACAATGAGAGATGAAATTAAAATTATCTTGATTAATATGAGAATATAATAAATGCATAGCAAGAGCGTTAATCGAGATAATTTTCTTATCTGTTATATCACACCCATTTTCAATAATATCCCAACATTTAATATTAAAAGATTTTAAATAAAATTCCATTTTCAATTTCCAATTCAAAAAATCTGTTCCATCGAAAATAGAAGGAATAATATTGGAACGACCCTCAAAATTATTATTAAAAGAAGCCATTTTAAAAATTCAAATTTTTAAAACAAAAACCGATTTTTTTTTGAAACACGAATTTTTAAAATTGATTTTTGAAACACGAATTTTTAAAACAAGAAATTGGTTTTTGTAAAATCAAATTTTTAAAACAAAAACGGCTTTAGGTCCAAGCTTTGATACCACTTGTAGGATCGATTTCACCCTAGAGGGGGGGTGAATAGGGTGATAGTGTAAATTATAAAAATTAATTACGGAAGCTTATAAATTAATTTCAATTCAGATCATAGAATAGCAGCACAGATATCGCAGAATATAAATAACAGAATAAAACAGAACAACACAGAATTTACCCAGCTTCGGCAAAACCCTGCCTACGTGCTGCCCCCAAGGTTTCTACTAGAAATTAGATAGTCCCTCGCTTACACACGTAAACTCGCTATACCCTCTATTGACTAATCTAACTCTACGCTCAAAACCCTGCCATAACTCAGCCACTGAGTTGCGAATTCTCAAGCTACGCCACGTAGCTTGTCCCCTAGTCACACGACTAGAAATTACAACGGTTTAAAAGAGAATTTTAAAATTAAAAAAAAACATAAAAAGAAAATAGCCCTTAATTTAAATAAAAACAAAAAGCCTTTTATATTATTCAAGCCGGCCCCTTTTCTTTGTTTTATGTGACCCGATCCACTTCTATTAGCTCAGTCTTATTTAACTTTTGTGAGAAAATATGGCGGCTTTCTTCATTCTTTCTTCCTGATTAAAAATTAGGGCTTTAGTAAAATCGAAGGCACCGCTTGAATGTAGATCGACTACAGTAGCTACTTCTTTGTTTTGATTCGGTAATCGATCCTCTAGCTCTGTTTAGCTTTTGGCTGCCCCAATTTTTGATCGAGTTCAACTCTGATGCTTGGGTATTTAATTTCCCTTTTTTCTTTTACAATTTTGGTTTACTCGAACTCGATGGATTTGAGATTGCCGATGATGATGGTTTATATAGGGTTTGTAACCCTAGATTTGCGTTCGTATAAGTTGATTTGAATTTGTCTACTGATATTGCTTTGGCCATTCGATTATTCTTGGATGCTCGTGATTTCACTGAATTTTTCAATTTCGTGTTTTTGATGCTTGAGATATTCTTGACTTGTTCATAAACGTATATACTTGATTTCTTGGTTTGCACGGCTTTGTATTATTTCGTAATTGCCTAGGCTTGAATTTACTGCTCCGTGAATTTCTTGTTTTGACTTGTTCGAGTCACGGCTTCGATCATTGACTTTGTGATGAAGTTTGACTCATTCATCATTGACTGTGACGATTTTTGGTTGACTTTGGCACTGGATATTGTGTATGCAACTCCATGATTCTGTATTAACTCCGGTCATCACCATTTGTTGATTTTCTGCCTTGACTCTGCTGTTCATTGTTACCTGACGTGATTTTGAAGTCTGGTTGCATATATGAACTGGTTCATGTAGCATAGCATATCGAACTGCTGTATACTTTGTATATGAGATGATTTGTATTCACTATGCTGTACACATTTGTTTTTGTTGAAAACTACATCGTTACTGTTAGATTGCATTGTAGTCACATATGTGAACTTGAAATCTTGTGCCTTATTTGGTTTATCTCTATAGCCTGGTTGATTCCACTGTTTCATGCATGTACTTGCTGTCGTAGATTTTTGCAGTCGGTATCGCTTGATATTCATTTGCATCTATATTGTCAATATCAATATCTGCTTCATTCTGATTGCATACATGTTGATGCTTGTGTATATTACTGCTATATATGCATTGTGCTTGCCTGTTGCACTCACTTACTTGCTGTCGTAGACGTTTTGAACTGCATACTTCTTGTTGCAGTCTTGTACAATGCTCGGCCATGTTAGTTTCATATGCATATTTGTGCATATAGACCATTGGTCTCTGTTGCATTCATTGTTTGCATTAACCTGGTTCTCTTTTATTTTCTTTGTTCGTGATGGCGGCCTTGACTTGTTGTTATGTAGTTGCACTGCACTGGCCTGCTGCCATACTTGTTCACTAGTGCATGTATCACTGTATGTAGCTCATTGAAGTGTTGCTGCATTGAATTTCTTTGAGTTGCAGTTTAGAACAGTTGCTTTTAGTCTTGGACATGTTGCATTCATGTTGCTTTTTTTTGAGTTGCAGTGTTGGTCTGACTTGAACTCGATTCACTTGTTCATGTCTTCACTATGTTGATTATTGTGCATGTCACTGAGTTTGTTGTGGTTGTAGCTTGTACACCTGCCTTGTGTTGAACCCAGCTAATAGTTCGGGTTTGACCTTGTGCGTGTGTCGAGATTTTATTTATACTGCACCTGAGTTGAACCCGTCTTTTATTTGGGTTTGACCTGTGCTCACCTGTCCCTGTAAATCAATCAAGTGTATATTGGTGTGCACGGCCTTGTGGCATATACAGTGATACACTGTGTATGTCACAAGTTGTTCGTGTATGATGAATTCAAATTTAAATGATGACGAACAACCCAAATAACTTAGGCAAATATCATTTTCAAAATTCACATTTTATTTTTGAATTGCAAAAATATTTCTTTTTCAATTTTACTGCGTTAGTGTATATTTTTGCAGATTTCTCAGATGCTGGATTCAAACTGGAAGGAAGTTGAAGATAAATACGAGTGTGAGTGGTATGTAGTGAGGTGAACTGTAAATATGAAATTGTGATGTAATTGAATTTGTATCAAAGTTGTATAGTGTATAGTGAGAGCTTGAATTTGTACTATTCAAAATTGTAATAAATATTTGTTTGAATAAAATATTCGTTTGAATTCAAATTCCGTGTTATTTATTTTATTCAGCAAATATTTATTTAATCTGTGAAAATAAATAGTATACTATCAAATACATTTAAATGAATGTTGTTAACCCCGTTCCAGCCTACGAGTTAAAGGAGTCAATGACTTAAGGCCTGGGACGAGCCACGACTTAAGGTGTTTAACGACTCAGGAAGCCTCACGACTCAGGAAGCCTCACGACTCAGGAAGCCTCACGACTCACCGAGTCACCGACTCAAGGAGTTAATGACCTAAAGCTCAAAGCGACTTAAAGGGTTACGACTCAAGGGGTTAACGGTTCACAAGGCAGGACCGACTCAATGCATTACCGACTCATCAAAGGCTTTGCCCCAGCGACTCAACAGGTCCACGACTCATCATAAGAAACGACTCAAGAGAATTGACAACCTAAGAAATGACTTGATGACTCATAACTCAGGATGACTCGTCCGCGACTTAAAGCCACTGAGTCGTACTCCGTTGCTACAATGCATGACCCAGTGAGAATTGACTCGCCAACGACTCAGGACTTGACTTAGAATCCAGCAAGAGAATGAGCTAGTGAGAAGACCAAATGTTTAATCAGATAAGCCGGCCACGACTCAACTTGACTCGGCCACGGCTTAGCCTGAGTCGGTCACGACTCAGGACTTGGGCAAAAAACTTCTATCCAGATTTGCCTATAAATACATGGCCACCCTCAACATTCAAGGGACTTTTGGCTCATTCATTTCAAGCGCCGTTACGCTGCCGCATTCTGAACTACTTCAACACCTTCAAGGAACTTCACGAAGAAATCAAACATGTCTAACATATGTTCAAAGATTTGGATCGACATTGAAGTTTAGACTACTTGTTCTAAGTCACTTGAAACTCAAAGTGTGTTGTAATCAAAGTGTAACTGCATTGACTTGTAATCAAATCATCAATAAAGATATTAAAAGTGGACGTAGGCTATCTCTTAAGCCGAACCACTATAAAATTGCTGTTGTTTACTGTTTTTTCACTACTATCTGCTTATAATCTGTTCCCGAGCTATCGGGTGGTGCTTTCACGATCTCACTTCATACACCGGGGTGTTAGCGTTCAGATTTTAGCGTTAACATTTTTGGTGCTTTCACTGAGAACTGAACTCAGGCGAGTTATCATCATTGCTTCACAGAGGTTTGTAGAGAGAGTTTCCTGGAAAACCAGAAGCCTATCCGAGATTATGGCTCCTGGAAGGAAAAGTAGATCTGTCAGATCTGGGAATATTCAAGAGGGAACCTCCGCTTCCCCCATATCGAATCAAGCCACTCCAGCTGTCGGAGTTACAAAGGCAGAGCTGGATGCTGCAATCTTAGGGCTGAACCAACAGATAAATGCCCAAAATGGACAATTCGAGGCTCAGAATGCCCAGAATGCTCTAATTCTGAATAGGTTGAACGATTTTCTTGGGGCAAACCGTCAACCAGCAGGTAATGAAAGGAATTTTGCTGGCAACATTCATGATGCCGAGGAAAGAAATGCTCCTGAAAGGGCTGCTAGCCCCTTTGAACAAACACTTCCAGAGGTTGGTGGATCTAGAGCTCGACATGATGAGGAGTATCTTTCTGGAATGGTCCGACAAATTATGAAAGAGAGTATGTAGAGGGTTGAAGACGAGAAAGAATGGGGTTTCGCCCCAAGTAAAACTCCGTTTACTGAGAAAATCTTAAAGGCTGAATTCCCAAGGAAGTTTGTCCCTCCAACCATTCCAGCTTACAAGGGGACAAGTGATCCGAACGAATTCTTATACAAGTACGATTGGCACATGACAGGTGCCAGAGCCTCTGATGAAATAAAGTGCCGATATTTTCCTGTGTATCTCGAAGGTGTAGCTCTGCTTTGGTTCACCAAACTTCCAGTCCGATCTATCGATCAGTTTTCTGACTTAACCCGAAAATTCAAGGAGCGGTTCAGACTATACGCCTCAAAAGCCAAGGATATCATGTCACTGTCAAGTTTGGAGCAGAATCCAGGAGAGACTATCAAATCTTTCTTAAACCGCTTTAATATAGCGCTAGCTGAGGTGGACAATGCAGAACCGCGAATGATATTGACTTATCTGATGAAGGGTATTGACAAGTCGAGCGAATTTGGGAAATGGCTAAACATGAAGGAACCAAATTCCCTAGAAAAGTTCTATAAAAAAGCAGATGAATTCATACGCTTAGAAAGCCGTCCCGTACCGGTAAAGGCAGTGTTGGAAAAAGCCGAAGATAACACTGTTGTTCCACGCAAGAATGAATCTGTAGGGCAAAAAAGGGAAAATAACAATGGGAAGAAGCAGAGTAATCTGAAGAAACCCCGATCCTTCAAGCCATCAGAATATACTCCTTTATCAGATACGCCGGAGCGTATCTACCTTGCCACTAAAGATTCTGTTGACTTTCCTAAACCTCCTCCTCTAAGGACCGGGAAAAAGGCTATACAGAGTGGGAAGTTCTGCCGCTTCCATAATCAACCCGGTCACGAAACCGACGAATGCCGCCAGTTGAAAAATCTGATTAAAGAGTTGCTAAGGGAAAACAAACTGCAGCAATTTGTGAAAAAGAATAGCAACAATCCTGCTTCATCTAGTCAGGGGCAACAGGCTCCTACTCATCAGCCTAGGATGAGTGAGAAGGCTGCAGGGCATGAATCTGGAAGGCCCATTATCAATGTCATTACAGGAGGACCTCACCCAGCGGGCAGAAGCTGGGGTGAGATGGAAAGGTATACCCGAGCTTTAATGTATGTACCGACCAAGGAAGATGTATTCGTTTTGGAAGGTGCTACGCCCTTGAAGCAACAAAGAACTTTTGATGATGATATTGTGTTCAAAGCTAGAGATTTCGCAGGTATTGAAGCTCCTACCTTGGATCCTCTAGTCATCTCGGCTGGTATCGGGCCAGCTATTGTCAAAAGAGTTCTCATTGATTGTGGCGCATCCTGCAATATCCTCTTCAAGAAAACATTCGACCAAATGAAGATCCCTATGGCTGATGTGCAAGCCTCATCGCAGAAAATTGCTGGTTTCACTGGGGAGCCAAAGCAGCCGGTAGGGACCATTGATTTGTTTGTGGAACTTGGAGAAGGAGAGAGAAAAGTGGTCCGCAAGCAAACTTTTGTGATTGTCGACGAATTTTCTGCTTACAATGCTTTCCTTGGTCGTCCAACTCTGGCAGCGTTCAAAGCTGTTCTTGCCACATGGTGCCTCACTATTAAATTCCCTACAGACAATGGAGTAGGAGGTATAAAAGGGGATCAAAATGCTGGGCGAGAGTGTTATCTGACAGAGCTACGAGAAACTAGAAAACGAGAAATGGGAAAGAATGCGGCAGCCCCAGTCCGCATCAAAGAACCAGCCTTGTAGCAATTACAGGGCGGACCCTGCACTGGCGAGCACAGCGGAGCAAGGAAAGAGATGGACCCTAGAAAAGTCAGTGCAGGGGAAAATAGAGTGGTAACAGTGGAAACGACAATACCAATACCTGTTGACACAAAGGACCCAAACAAGGTGTTGAATGTGGGATCACAACTGAATGTGTCAATTCAGAGTATCTTGATATCTTTCTTAAAGGCAAATCTGGATGTTTTTGCTTGGACTCATGCCGATATGTGCGGAATATCCCCAGAAGTTGCAGTGCATGCTCTAAATATTGATCCAAAATTTACACCTGTGAAACAGAAAAGGAGAACTCAAGGTCCAGAAAGGTCGGCGGCATTAAAAGAAGAAGTTGATCGGCTCATGGAGAATAATTTTATCAAAGAATCTACCTATCCGAATTGGGTTTCAAATCCAGTGCTAGTTAAGAAAGCCAACGGAAAATGGAGAGTATGCATCGATTTTTCAGATCTAAACAAGGCCTGCCCCAAAGACTGCTTCCCATTACCCAGAATCGATCAACTGGTAGACGGAACAGCGGGACACGAATTGTTATCTTTTATGGATGCTTACTCCGGATATAACCAGATTATGATGCATGAGCCAGATCAGGAGGACACGAGCTTTATCACCGACATTGGTCTTTACTGCTACAGAGTTATGCCCTTCGGGCTAAAGAATGCAGGGGCAACCTACCAAAGACTTGTTAATGCTATGTTCAAACAGCAATTAGGCAAGACTATGGAAGTCTACGTCGATGACATTTTAGTAAAGTCTAGGAAAGCAGTGGATCACATAGAACACTTAGCGGACATGTTCGCAGTCCTCCGAAAATACGGAATGAAGCTCAATCCTTTGAAATGTTCATTTGGAGTGGAATCCGGAAAGTTTTTAGGTTTCATCGTGAGCGCTAGGGGCATTGAGGCCAGTCCAGCTCAAATTACTGCATTGAAAGAAGTCAAAGCCCCTAGAACAAAGAAGGAATTGCAAAGTCTCAATGGAAAAGTAGCCGCCTTGAGTCGGCTCATTTCCAAAGCCACAGATAAATGCATCCCATTCTTTGACGCCCTAAAGAAAGGAAAGAAAAACTTCGATTGGACTCCCAAATGCCAAAAAGCCTTTGATGAATTGATTCACCATATGGAAATGCCTCCAATACTTTCTAGGCCTGGCGATGGCGAGGATCTTCTTATATACTTGGCAGTATCATCTCATGCTTTAAGTGCAGCGCTGATACGAGAAGACAAAAGGATTCAACATCCAGTTTACTATATCAGCAAAAGACTCACTGGGGCAGAGATGAATTACTCTAAGTTGGAAAAACTCGCCTATTTCCTACTAATTGCATCTAGAAAGTTGAGGCAATATTTTCAAGCTCATCCTATCAGAGTCCTCACTGATCAACCTTTAAAGCAAGTCCTGTTTCGCCCTGAGACTTCGGGTCGTCTTCTAAAGTGGAATATTGAACTCAGTCAGTATGACATCACTTATCATCCCCAAAAAGCAATCAATGCACAAGCTTTAGCGGATTTCATCGCATAATTCACAGATAAGGGTAACAGTGAGGAGAAAACGGTCGACGATTCCCCAATCCAATGGAAGTTATATGTCGATGGTGCGAGAAACGACTACTGTTCTGGAGCCGGAGTTGTACTTGAGACCCCTGAAGGCCGATCATTATGTTATGCACTAAGATTGGAATTTCCTTCAACAAACAATGAAGCAGAATACGAAGCCCTTATCGCTGGCTTAAGGATTGCTAAAGAATTAAACATCCGAGCGTTGCAGATATTCAGTGATTCTCAGCTTATTGTATGCCAAGTCAAAAAGGAATTCCAAGCAAAAGGGGGGAATCTGCCCGCCTACTTGTCAAAGGCTTGGGAACTCCTAGGTGATTTCGATCATTACATGATAAGTCACATTACTCGAGAAGAAAACGTGAAAGCAGATTCTCTCGCAAAGTATTCTATCACAGGCGAAGCTCAATTTCTGGGGTTAACTCCAGTGGAGGTCCTGTCGACTCCTAGCATTGATGAGATGGACATTGATTGGATCATGAGCATGTCTCAAGAGCAAGAATCATGGATGACTCCGATAACAGAATATCTGCTCAATGGATCCTTACCAGGGAACTCAAAAGAACGACAAAAGCTACTAAGAAAAGCCTCTCGATACATAATCCAGGATGGCCGATTATAAAGACGTGGATTCTCAATGCCATTACTTCGATGTGTATCCAGGGAAGAGTCCAAAGCAATCCTAGCAGAGGTACACGGAGGAGAGTGTGGTGATCATTCAAGTGGCCAAACATTAGCAAAGAAAATTCTCCGATACGGATATTTTTGGCCAGAAATTAATCGAGATGCAGCAGAGTATTCCCGAAAATGTGATAGATGCCAAAGATTCGCCAAAATTCCTAGAGCTCCTTCCACTGAACTCACACAGATGGTCAGTCCATGGCCATTTGCAATATGGGGGATAGACCTTGTAGGACCGTTACCAATTGCCAAATCTGGAATTAAATATGCCATTGTTGTTGTAGATTATTTTACTAAGTGGGCAGAAGCTGAACCACTGGCTACTATCACCTCAAAGAAGATGACAAGTTTTGTGACTAAAAACATCATTTGCAGATACGGTGTGCCTCAAAAAATAATTACAGACAATGGTACTCAGTTTGAAAGTGAAGAATTCCAAGGTTTTTGCAAGCAATTTAAAATCCGGAAAAGCTTCTCAGCAGTGGCTCATCCGCAGGCAAACGGGCAAGTGGAAGCCGTGAACAAAATTATTAAGTCAACCATCAAAAAGCAACTTGAAAGAGCGAAAGGTGGTTGGGTCGATAAGCTACCACTGGCACTATGGGCATACAGAACCACTCACAAAACTGCAACTGGGCACACCCCGTTTTCATTGGCATACGGGTCAGAGGCAATGATTCCGGTAGAAATAGAGGTCCCTTCACATAGAAGAATCCATTTCAATCAAGCAGAAAACGAAATGCTACAGCTTGAAGCGCTAGATCTCCTTGATGAAAAAAGAGATGAGGCTAATCTCAGAATTGCAGCTCATCAGCAAAGGATAGCAAGACATTTCAATTCCAAAGTTCGCCAACGCAACTTTGAGATTGGAGACCTAGTCCTGAAGAGAATTATGACAGCGACAGGCGTGTTTGGGCCGAATTGGGAAGGACCGTATGTCATAGGTCAGAAGCTTCTTGACGGCACATTCAAACTCACTACTGTCGAAGGAGATCAAATTCCAAGGGCATGGAACAGCAATCATTTGCGTCCATACTTTACTTGAAAATTTTGTCGAAATATTGTAAAAATAATTATGAATGTATGATTCTTGTAATTGAAGGCAATTGTAAAACTGATGCAAGTAAATAATGAAAAAATATAAAGTGGATGTAGGCCCAATTTCCTGGCCGAACCACTATAAATCTTGTGTTCCTTATTATTATTACATGTTTGCTTTATTTTCGATCTAAAAAGTACATAGAATGTATTGCTGAAATGTCGATTTAAATTTTTGCAGACAATGGAAGTGAAACTTGCACATAATAAGACCCAGTGATTCTCGCCAAATTTCAAGTCACAAAAGCTCCAAATTCAAATCCTAGATAGGAAGTACTTCAATTGAACGGCCTATGATTTCGACAGAAACGGACCTTTGCTAATAAATTGAGATCGTTTGAACAAACAAACATCCAATTAAGAAGCTGATGCTCGTTCTCACAAACTTGCCTGACAATGAAGTACATTTCCTTGGATTAAACAAGTCACTTGTAAAAAAAAAAGAGGATCACTGAAAAAGCATAAGCAAGTGGACAAGGGAACAGACAAAGCCATCATCGGCAGCACAAATCCTCTTCGGAGGCACAACTCTTCGGAGGATAAAGACCTCTAATGGGTCATATGCCACAAAAAAGAAAGTTCTCTACTCAACAAAAAAGATTGGAGGAGTCATGACCCTCCAACCATTAGAGAGTAACTTCCAGGCGATGAAAACCCTCTCTGAGGCACATTTCACCAGGAGTTGAAGTGTTACGACCGCTCTTCGGAATTTCACTTCACCAGAGTTGAAATGCAACAAAATAAAGACCTCTTATGAGGCACATTTCACCAGGAGTTGAAGTGTTACGACCGCTCTTCGGAATTTCACTTCACCAGAGTTGAAATGCAAACAAAATAAAGACCTCTTCGGAGGCACATTTCACCAGGAGTTGAAGTGTTACGACCGCTCTTCGGAATTTCACTTCACCAGAGTTGAAATGCAAACAAAATAAAGACCTCTTCGGAGGCACATTTCACCAGGAGTTGAAGTGTAACAGCCGCTCTTCGGAATTTCACTTCACCAAAGTTGAAATGCAAAACAAAATAAAGACCTTTCTGGAAGCCCACGTTTCACCGAGATTGAAATAAAACTTCCAAGTGTTGAAACGTAGAAAGGCTTTCTTCAAAGGCACAACTCTTTGGAGGTACACGTTTCGCCAAGATTGAAATAAAACTTCCAAGTGCTGAAACGTGGAAAATCCCTCCTCAGAGGTACAACCCCCTCCCAAGGACACAATCAAAAAGAAAGACTTCTTCGGAAGCCCACGTTTCACCGAGATTGAAATAAAACTTCCAAGTGTTGAAACGTGAAAAGGCTTTCTTCGAAGGCGCAATTCTTTGGAGGTACACGTTTCACCAAGATTGAAATAAAACTTCCAAGTGTTGAAACGTGAAAAATCCCTCCTCAGAAGTACAAATTTCTATTTCAAAAAAAAAAAAAAGGAAAAAATATATATCCTCATCAAGGGCATACTTTAACTTTCAAAGGAAGAGTGATTTACCTATTCTAGAAAATAACCTTCCTCAAAAAAAAAGAGAGGAAGAAAGTTAAAGTACCCTTCAGAGGCCCGCTTTACCACATAGAAGAATTCACTAGGCAAAATGCATACATAAGTAAAAAAAAGTGATTTCTTCGAAGGACAAAGCGTAAGAATTTATGTGAAGGAAGTCGTACTCTACGAAAAATTTCTTCAAGAATGAAGTAAATACTCTTCAGAAAATAAAAGTGCAAGTCCCCTCAAAGTATAAAATATTGCAGAAAGCTTATGGTATGGGGGCAACATGGTATAGTTACATACAAAATGGTATAGCTATATCGGTAAAATACGCTCAAGCAACATACCACAAGTTCACTGCAATATCATATAAATAAACTTGTGCAAAAATGAATAATAAATGCATTCTCAAATTCAAACAAGAGTCTGTACAAATAAGGGATCATTTTATTCAATTGCAGATACAGGTTTCAAAATAAAAAAAGCAGGGCCCGGTGCCTGCACAACATCCGACCATTACACAAAAAAGGAGTCAAAAAGCCCGAAGTCCAACTCTTCACTTCTTCTTACCACCTTTGGACCCTTTGCCTGGCCGAATGATTAGTTTTTCAGGTCTATCTATAGGCATAAGGGAAGAAGGAGAGGGAGGTGCAACCGGTGCAACTTCTGGTTCCTCTTCAGTAGTGATGATTTTCTTCCCCCTCCTCTTCGATGTTCCGTGCTTCTTTCTTCTCTTCGAAGAAGACTCACTCCCTGGAGTAACAAGAGCGGACAAAACTACGTCATCGGAAGGAGTCCGCTCCGGAGAGATCTCGCCTCCTTCAAGTCCCTCGTCCTTTTGCTCTTGCGAAACCATAGGGTCATCCAAGCCATGAAGAGCCTCAATCTGCTCCTCTTGTGACCCGGGCTGTGAAGCAGAAGGAGGAGTCACCTGAAGAGACGGAGGAGGGATAACCGGAGGAAGTGAAGTCTGCACAACACTTGGTGTTTCAACTGCAGAAGAAGAGAAATTAAAAATATTAGTATCTCCCCGAAAGAAGGGAGATATGGGTTCGTCGAGATTCAAGAAGTAATCGAGAAGCTCATCAAACTTTTGAGGAGTAAGCAAGCGATCCACCTGAATCGGACCAATGTCAAAATTACCTGAAGATGTTTGTTTCGTTAGTTCAATCTCATAATTCTGAGCCCCGATATCCTCCAAAGCCTCATCATCAGTAGGGGTAATTACCCCGGTTCTTGTAGGAGGCAGCGAATGAGCACTGGAACCTGTAATGTCCACTTCGGAAGAAACTAAAGGACGTTCAGAAGTGGTAGGTAGTATTTCTTTTTCAGAACGTTCCCCTTCCGCCATTCCGGCCCGTACCCTGGCGAGTTGCTCTTTTCCCTTGGCAAGAGCGGCGCGGGCATCATCATCGAGATAATGCTCTTCAAGAGCTGTCTCAGCGTAGCCAGCACCTTTACCACCTAGCATATCGAGTGCTGCCTCCCAAACTTCAGCTAATGTAATTTCATACTTAGGGCCTAGAAAGGCAAGGCTGCCACGCCCCAAAATGCTGTGCAGATAAAAATCAAATAATGTGGAGCTAATGTCAGCTTTGGTTGCTTGATGGGCCTCTTCGGCCGCGAGTTTACCAGCAACAGCCTCGTCATGCTCCTTTTCGGCCATAGCAAGTCGAGCTTTTAACATCTCTATCTCCAAGCTTTGAGAGCCGGTCTGTTCTCGCAGCTGTAAAGTTTCAGCGCGATATTCTTCTATGACCTTCTCCTGGTGTGTAAGCTTATCTTCGACTTCCCTTTGACTAGCATGCGCATCTCGTACTTGTTGCTGAAGCATGCTCTCCTTTTGAGAATGGAAAGTAGATGAAGTAGCTAACTCTTCCTTAAGCTTTTCTACTTCCGCTTCCAGCTTTTCATTATAGGAAGCAATACTTCTCATTTCGGCGTCATGCTGTTCGAGAGTCTTTTGCCACTCAGCCTTATCGTTCTCCTTTGTGAGCATAGCCTCGAGATTGGCTCGGTTAACCCTCTGAAGCTCGTCGACAAGATTTTGCCAGTTCGACATTCTTTCAATATCGGTCCTGACAGCGTCAAGATTTCATAGCATAGCCGATTTGTCAAGAGGAACCAAGTCGAGATCAAATCGAACCCCTCTCAGGCACCACTGAGGGAATCGACTTTGAAGAGTGGGAGGACCTTGCCCAACTTGGTATGCGGGCCGGTTGATGATTGTTTGAATGTCGGAAAGAACGGGGGCAGGAGATTCAGCAGGAACATTTTGAGAAACTGTCGGCATTGTTTCTTCAGTAAGTTTAGCCCGCTTGCTAGAAGAATCGTCCATGTGACCTTTACCTCTCTCATGGTGAGTCTTTCTTTTTTGGGTATCATCATCTCTGTGGGGAGGGTCATGTCTTTCTTGTTCTCTTCGGTGACGTTCTTCATATGCTCGTCTCTCGTCTGCTTTCCTGATGGCCCTCTCTTCATCCGATTCTCTGTAAGAGGGGAGGTGACGTCTGTAATCATATTGGCTACGCCTCCCGTAGCGCTGGAAATCATCATAATATGAACTGCTGCGCCCCATTGGAGAATCTGGAATAAAAATTATAAGCTTTAGAAATCTTTAAAGTATAAGAAGATGAATGCGTAGAAGTGCTGAAAAATCCTAAGTGTTGTGTAACGTGTAAACTACACGCATCAAGTTACAGACCACTCTGTGGAGTAGAGGTAGTGATAACTTGAGTGGAAGGAGTTGACATTTGTTGTAGAGAGGATGTCGCCTCAATTACAGAAGAGATAGTTTTGGAAACATCATCTTTGAAAAGTTCTTGAGAAGTCACAATTAAATCGCTCAACCCCTCGAAAACATCATCGCCATCATGATTTTTGGGACTGGCTTTCTCAACTCCTTCGTCAGCAAATCTTCCGGAAGATCGTGGAGTTTCTTCCTCTTCGATAACTGGAGCAAGTGCGGACTTGTCGGACGGCCCCGCAACGTCCTTCGGAATTGAAAACTTCACTAGTGGAGTTTCTATAGAGGTTCCTCCCTGCGTGTGCTCTTTAGTAGAGACCGGGGCATCAGGTGTTTCCGTCGGAGAATCAGGAATTTCAGTTGGGACTTCACGAAGCTGAGTGAAGCGAGAGGAATGAAGAAGCCCATATTGATGTAAAAATCCATCATTTAACAAGAACTTTATACTCCTCTCTTCTGCCGCCACGGCGTTCAATCTCTCAAAAATTTGTTTATAGCATGGATCTCTAGAGGGAGGAGGAAGTGCTAAAACAGGAAAAAAAAAGAAGCCAAGTTAGCGTTTAGCAACCCAGATTTCGAAAAGCCCAAGAATGGAGAAATAAAAGCAGGAAAATCTTACTTCCTACTCTCCAGATGGCATAAAACCCTGGAGGACAACGGACAAAGAAGTACTGATTTAGAAATCCATGAACGCTTTCAGGAAGATCGGTGATGAGCTTGCGGTTTCGAGCACTCCTTATAACTACGATAGAGGGATGATCTTTAATTTTTGTGAATGAGCAGAAGTAGCAGATTTCCTCAAAGCTCGGTAATCGGCCCAGAACTCTACTAAATAGCACACATAACCCCATCAGAATGGCATGACCATTGGGGTGCAATTGGAATGGAGAGATAGATAGTCGAAGCAGGAACTGCTGAAGGAAGTCATTGAAAGGTGGTATGGCACCGCTCAAGCACATTTGGCGGTTGACAGCAATAAAGCCAGAAGGGGGCCTATCTGCAGTATCATTTGGCCCCGGCAGTAAGGCATCAGCTTCGGCAATGCCAAACTGGATGAGCAATTGGTTAAACACCCGCTGATTCAGAGTTGTGGGAGTTCTCTCCGGAGGGTTATCCAACAAGTTGGCTACTGGGAAGACATCTTCAGCCTGGCCCATCGGTTCTTCTTGTTGAGATGTCATTCTACACAAGCAACTGGGTGTTCAAATGCGAAGGTGCACGTTTCCTAAAAGTGTGAAGTGTTGTGCAGAACTAATGAAAATAACAAGTAAATATAACTGGAATTAAACTGGTTGACGATTGATCGACTATGGTAATTTCAGAACTTGTTAATTTAAAGTTCAAGCATAATATTAATGCAGGCTGGTCAGTTTCAATTGACTGTTTCAGTGTTGCTTTAATATTCTACTTGAAATCGATAGCACTTCGTTCACACGATTTGTTTAAGTTAATTATTTGTTATTAACTAATCTGTCATTTGATATGGGCAGTCGATGACAGTATATTCGTCCCAGTTTTCTGTGAATGTTGTATTGAACAGATTGTTAGCCTGCAAGTCAAAATAACCTGTGAATGAATGCAATAAAATTCAACAGTTCAAAGTTCATGCAATGGTCCAAAGTTCGAGCAGAATTCACGCAAGTCCTAACTCGTCAACGGCTCAAAAATTTTGAGTCGGCAGTGCCCTAAGTCGTAAGTCGTATAAAAAGGGAGAAGCTCTGGTTCAACTCAAGGCTTAGGCCGTAAGTCGTAAGTCGTGAGTCGTGAGTCGTAAGCCGTGAGTCGTAAGTCGGCCACGACTCAAGGCTTAGGCCGTGGAGCATGTTGGGTCGGATCATGGTTGTTGGATCCTACAAAAATGACCGAGTCGTACCAAAAGCAGTATTCGAATCAATCTGACTAACTAATCACCTTACTCCTAACCAGGTTGCCTTCTAACCCGTAAACCATTTCACTCCTAACCCGTTAATCTTCCAACTTTTAACCCATTAACCCAATAAATCTCTCAATAAACAACCCCGGTCTTGTCACGCCGCTAAATCACCTCAAGACGAAAATCATCAGATCAAACAACCCTACATCCATTGATGGTCAGAATGACCGAACTCGCAAGACTCGAGGGAGTAAAATGAAGGTAGGGACAGAGCGCATAGGTTAACGATGATCGATAATCAGAAGGGAAGCACGATTGCTTACGTAATGTGGTGTCAAAGATGATCAGAGGAGAGTCGAGTTGGAATCTCCTGTGAGAACTTAGAGGTGCGTTAATGGCGGATGCGGTTTAGAAGATCGTTGATAAGAAGTGGGAGATAGGAGGAACGAGTCAAGCATTTTATATCTGGAAGAGCTGAAACTCGAATCGGCACGCCCGGTTTATGATAAGTCGAAGCACACGACTTACGACTTAAGCGTGTGCTTCGAGGGGCAAATGTTAACCCCGTTCCAGCCTACGAGTTAAAGGAGTCAACGACTTAAGGCCTGGGACGAGCCACGACTTAAGGTGTTTAACGACTCAGGAAGCCTCACGACTCACCGAGTCACCGACTCAAGGAGTTCATGACCTAAAGCTCAAAGCGACTTAAAGGGTTACGACTCAAGGGGTTAACGGTTCACAAGGCAGGACCGACTCAATGCATTACCGACTCATCAAAGGCTTTGCCCCAGCGACTCAACAGGTCCACGACTCATCATAAGAAACGACTCAAGAGAATTGACGACCTAAGAAATGACTTGATGACTCATAACTCAGGATGACTCGTCCGCGACTTAAAGCCACTGAGTCGTACTCCGTTGCTACAATGCATGACCCAGTGAGAATTGACTCGCCAACGACTCAGGACTTGACTTAGAATCCAGCAAGAGAATGAGCTAGTGAGAAGACCAAATGTTTAATCAGATAAGCCGGCCACGACTCAACTTGACTCGGCCACGGCTTAGCCTGAGTCGGTCACGACTCAGGACTTGGGAAAAAAACTTCTATCCAGATTTGCCTATAAATACATGGCCACCCTCAACATTCAAGGGACTTTTGGCTCATTCATTTCAAGCGTCGTTACTCTGCCGCATTCTGAACTACTTCAACACCTTCAAGGAACTTCACGAAGAAATCAAACATGTCTAACATATGTTCAAAGATTTGGATCGACATTGAAGTTTAGACTACTTGTTCTAAGTCACTTGAAACTCAAAGTGTGTTGTAATCAAAGTGTAACTGCATTGACTTGTAATCAAATCATCAATAAAGATATTCAAAGTGGACGTAGGCTATCTCTTAATCCGAACCACTATAAAATTGCTGTTGTTTACTGTTTTTTCACTACTATCTGCTTATAATCTGTTCCCGAGCTATCGGGTGGTGCTTTCACGATCTCACTTCATACACCGGGGTGTTAGCGTTCAGATTTTAGCGTTAACAAATGTATATATGTTTATTATCATCAAACAAAAATCATATAAGCGCATATTCAACAAAACCTTATAAATTAATTAATCCTAAATTATTAATTAATTTAACCTTAATTACCTTATTAATTTGAGTAATCTATAATCATGAAAACTTAACTAACTTTCAAGATAAAACAATTACATTAATTACCTAAAATTAATACATCTTTAAAAACATTTCATCTTTTTAATTTATACTTAATTACCCTTTAAAAATTTAGTTTTTAAAATACTTAAACCTTTCTCAAATTAAAGCATAAACTTTTAAATCAAATAGTTTAAACATAAAAGTTTAAATCAGTTTTAAATTTAAATTTTAAAATTAGCTTTTCAAACTTATAAAAAAACACATTTACAAGCTTGTTTCGGGTTCGACCCGCCTTTGACTCAAGACCAGACTCGAGCTTCTCTTCCATTTGCAAAAGCTTTGCTTAAATTTTAAAACTTATTTGATTTAAATTCTAAAAACTAGGCCTAGCATCTCTCTCGCAACAATCTCGAGAATAAACTCGAGCAAAACTACCCTTGAACCCGAGTAAACTCCTTCATCTTCCCAAACCCAACTAGCAAACGCCAGACCCAACGTGCACGTGCATGTGCACGGTAGCTCCGACCACCGTAGGTCGACACCGTAACCTTCGTCAAGTCGACGACCATCCTCTCGTCCCATACGATTACCCGGGTTCACTGATTTGCAAGTGAACCATAATCGAACCCATTGTTCGAAAATCAGAAACCTCCATCAACGGAAAAACGACCTTCACCGTCGATCCTAACCCTGGTCAACTTCGCCGACCCCACCAGATGACCACCTCGACCTCCACCACAATCCCCCACCTTGTAATCGCCTCTGATGCTCCACAGCCATCGCCATTTCCTCATGAACAACAACATCCCAAATCGGCCCCCAAACCCTAGTTAGGCTCCGACTCGACGCTTCTTCATCAGAAAAATCCTCTCCCATTTTTCCCGTGATCCTCACCCTATGACCACCTCCAGTCCAAGCCTTGCCGTAAACTTCGACGCCGATCATCAGCTATCGACCAAAATGTCGAAACCCATCATCCCACAATATCTCACCAAATTCCCATCTAAAAAACATGATTTCAATTTCTAAATTCATTATTTATAATAACAAAACCGTTCAAGAATTTAATTCATGCAATTAAAAAGTTTGGATTTTCTGATTAAAAGGGTTTTCACTGTAAAATTCCACATTTGAAAATAATAATTAACCATTATACTTGAAATCATTTTTGTAAATAATATTACCTTGTTTCAATAGTTTTCTCTTCAAAAATCAATGTCTAATATGGTTTTGAATTGAAGATATGAAATTTTTATTTGAGGTTTTACAGCTGTGAACATAACTGAGACCAGAACATATACACACATAGACATGCATACTTATAAACAAGCAATCCAAACTAAGTTCCAGATAAAACATTTATGTAATCCACCATATTCCAACATTTCCATATAGATTTATCAAAAAATCAAGTGTGTGTGTCTATATATATATGTATGTATGTATGTATATATAAACTTATGCTTTTTAGATCAAAGTTTACTCACCTGATACAAAAAGGCAGAGGCTTGAAAAAAAATTGGAATGAACTTTGAAATGGCTTTGATCTTTGAAAACTGAGTTACTTTGATTTCTGAAAACTTGGAAAGCTTTGCAAAATGAACTGGAATGCTAGAATTTGTTCACTGGATACTTGAATGTTTAAGACCTTTGATTTCAGGTAGCTTTGAAATTGAAAGTTTGCTACAGCTCTGAAATGTTTGATTATAGGCTTGAGCTTGTTGCTCGATTAAAATTTAGAGTTTGATTTCAACTGAATCTTAAATTTTATTTTCAGGTTGTAGTTTCTGTTTCAGGTTTAAAAAAATATTTGAAACATCTGAAAGAAAAATGGAAGTACAGGTAGAAAGATATATGTATAGCTTTACTCATCATTTAATTTATTAATTTAAAAATAAAAAGGGAATGACACTTGTAAATCCCATGATGTATATATCTTACATTTGTTTAAATGCATGTTTTAATTGTTACAAATGTTTAAAAAAGTGTTTTATCTTGTTTACACTTGAAATTTTGCATATTAATATGTCTTTAATTATCCTAAGCATCATATTAACATATGTTTTAAATGTTTTATATTTAAATTTATATATAAAATTTTAATAGAGAGAAAATATTTCTTTTTATCCAATTCCTATTTCATACTATTATACTTATAAATATTTATCTATATATATATTTCCTTAAAGAAAAATGTGTAAATATTTAATTACTTATTGATAAATAAACACATATATAGATATTATATATAAGTCTTTAAAAATATAAAATTTAACTTTTAAAATAGCTTTTGAAAAATTATTATGTTAAATTCAAATTTATTTATTAATAAATCCTTTTAATTCAAATTTAATAATCATATTAAGAGATTATTAATAATTCTTTTCCCTGATATGAATATTAATTTTTAGATTTTCTTGTTTTATTCTTAACAATTAGTATTTAAAAAGTTAAAATTAGTATTTCTATTAATCAACCCAGTTAATTATCAATTAACAGATACTCCAAAATTCGGGTTATCACATTCCTCCCCTCTTAGAACCTTTTCGTCCTCGAAAATGAACGAAGCCAGAATTTATTAAAATGCTTAATATTAGTTAAAATTTCTCTTTGCACATTTTTAAAACACTTAAATTCTATATAATATTGTCAAAATTGTTTTATAAAAATATCATTTTATAACTCAATGTTTCAACAAGTCCATCTTTGTTCTCACATAAATTCGGTCATATGTTGATCAGGCGTAAGGCCGAAAATCTATAAGTACTTAGCAGACCCATTTTCAACACCCAGCGAAAATACTTGGAAAATAATTTTACTGAAAATACAGAAAACATTTTTGAAAGTAGAGGAAATATATTTGGTGAGAATGCTTTAGAAATCATCGCCCCCATCCATGGTCGCAGTTACATCCTGGGTTACGTTGCCATCACAACAAAAGTCCATGTAATTGTAGGCACTTCGCGCCCCTCGATTACGCCATGGAACCGGCCACAGATCGCAGTTACATTCCATGGTTACGTTGCCATCACAACAAAAGTCCATGTAATTGTAGGCATCATCGCCCTCGATTTTCGCTGCCAAATGAAACTTCACCACTCCCACATAGGTTGCAGTCTACCGATATAAAATTAAACGTAGACTGTTGGCTCTCAGCAGCATACACGACTTTCACTATGTCAGTATAAGTCGCAGTCTACCGATATAAAATCAAACATAGATTGTTGGCTCTCAGCAGTACACACGACTTTCGCTATGTCGCCATTGGTCGCAGTCTACCGATATAAAATCAAACGTAGACCGTTGGCTCTCAGCAGCACACACGACTTTCGCTATGGTCTGCAGTAGATTATAGTGACATAGAGTTATACTATCGTCACAGCATAACCCAAATATCTCTGTAGGCATCAGCGCCCTCGACTTTCTCTACGTACTACACATAATCGTCAAGAACATCAATTTGTCCAGACTTCCTCACATGATCAACTTTAGAACCCCCCTTAGGGTTCAAGGCAGTACCACCCTGTGTTACTCCTGTGAAGTTCATTTTAAGGGAGCGCCTTTTTCTCTAGAGCCATTTTCAAAACACTTTATACTATACACATATAGTATCTTCCAAATCATACGCCTAGTATGAATCTCATATAAATCTCCTTTTCACAAAATCGATTATCCCAAAATCGATATAACTAGGCTTTCCATATCTCCAAAATTGATTTTTCCCAAAAATCAAAAGCCTTTCCAAATTCGTAGGTTCCAAAAACCTTTTCTCAAAATCATTCTTATAAGATCCTTTATATATATAGATATATATAACTTTAAAATCTTTGGATTGCTTTAAACTTGTACAAGTTCCCTTTTTATACTTCAAATTCTTTCAAAACCCTTTTTTTGGCAATTGATTCAACAAGGGGAGATTTATCTTATATAACAAAGATATATAACTTTGTTTATTCCAAATCAAATATTCAAATTTGATTACTCTATAAAGTCACTTACCATATTACTTACTTTCATAAAGTAAATTTCAATCATGGAAATATGCAATTTTCATTTTATTTCATCATATATTTCACAAAGTATACCATTCATTTCAAAAACCATTTTACAGTTCTTATCCACAAATTCAATATCAATTTCATTCAACCCCATACGATGTACACATATCATCCGTACACAATATTAATCTGATCGCTCACTCGATCACACAATTTCACTTCCGAACTAGTATCGTCCACCCGACTTCCTAGTGCGGACTCAGATCTGGTTTCTTGATCAGAAACCGTCATTCTTCTTAAATAGCCATAACTATGATAGAGAATATCCAGAACAAATCAACAGTCCATATCCATGTTCACCGTCGAAAATCGAGTGAAAAATCCCAACTCGGATCGATAAACTATCTTGAAATTCCATGCTTGAATCCAGATCAAATCACTATGCGAATAGAATAATATACGTACATCATATGTATTTATCTGTATTGATTATTAGCCAAATCAATTCTCTTTTCTATTTACCTCCACTTGATTTCTATTTACTTATTCACATTTGCCTCAATCCTCTTTGGATTATCACTTTAATTCTTATCTCAATGGGTATTTAATTATAAACAGTTTGCACTCTGACCAGCCTAAATTTAGAAAATAATATGAAATGTATAAGATAGACAAGTAGTTGAAAAATAATTATTAATCGTAAAATAACTGTAAAATAGTTAAGTAATGAGAAAATAGTTATAAAATAGTCAAATAGTTATAGAAATTTTAAATAATTGCAGAATAGTTGTAAAATAGTAGTTAGTTATAAAGTAGTTGAAAAACAGTAATTAGGTTAAAAACAGTTGAAAAATTGTTAAATAGTTCCAAAAATAATTGTAAAAAAATATAAGATAGTTTTAGGTTTAAAAAGAAAGTTGTAGAGTAAATAGTTTGGAAAAATAGATTTATATTAAAACAATTTATTTTGAAAATGGTCCAGAGTCAAACTGTTCAATTCCCAACCTCCATTTCCAATCAATTCAATTTAAATTTCCACTTCCATTTAAATTAACTCAATTCCAATTTAAGTAACTTCAATTTCCATTGAAATTGATTTAACCCCAATTCAAGTTGAATTAATCCTCCATTCCCATTTGAATTTGAACTCATTCAACTTCAATTACATTTCAAATTAATCCTGTTCAAAATTTCCATTTGAATTTTTAAACTTATCCATCTTCAATCATAATTCCAATTAATTCGAATCAAATTCAGTTTGAACTAATTCAATTCAAATTTCAAATTTAAACCATCCCAAATATAAATTCGAGTTAAATTTTTAAATGTTGATTTAATCCTTTAAATCAATTCAACTTATCTCTTTAAACCATTTAATTCTGAATCCAAATTCCATTTTAAACTATTTCAAAGTTCAAATAATAATTCAAATTGTAACAAACCCGGTTTGGAGATTACCGCTAATATTAAAATATAATGATGATTATGATTTAATATTGGAATTAATTAAATTAATTAGGGGAAAAATGGTAAAAATATTGTTTATTTAATATAAACAATGAAGTTGAGTAAATTGAGCTAATGAAACGAAAATAAAGTTAATCACTTTATTTGAGTCTTGGGATGGGTTGTAAATTTATTTGGGTTTAATAAAATGATATTGGTAATTTAAGACCAATAATCCATTTTTATTTTAAATAATATATGGAGAACAAAGAACGAAATAATTTTATTGAGGATGAAAATGTTGGACATGTGTGAAATAAAGTGTTACTTTATTTCATGAGTTTTTGAATGTAGTCGTATAACTATATTCGATTAAATATGTTAATTTTGGCAATACTGTATTTTTTTTGCCAATCTGCCTTTTATTGAAGAAATGCAAGAGAAATAATTAATAAGTTAATTAATCATAATAAAAATGATATATAATAGTGTATTAATGTTTTAAAAGTGTTAAAACATTTATTTACACTTTATTGGTTGGAAAATATTGTTTTATTTTGCAAAATATGTCCAAATTTGCATTATTTTGACAAAATATGCAAATTTGTATAAAATGAGAGTTTAGTGCTAAAATAACATTTAAATTGATGGAAAATAATTTTTTATTTACTCTAATAAAATTCTGGATGAAATAATGATTCCAACGCATTTAATTTTGTTGAAATCGGATTAATAATGCAAAAGTTACGAATTGTTAATGATTGAGTATGTGAGTAGTTGGGGAAACTGACATTTCCAAAATTTTCCTAAGGCATATTGGGTTTGGGTTGGACCCAATACCCAAAAGAGGCTTTTGGTAGGTGAAGGAGGCATGTACAGGCATCTCACATTTCTCCTTCCACCAGAAATTAACACAGAAGCTTCAAAACACATAAAAATGGCTTCCACTCCTTAATCTCTAGTCAAAATTCTCAATTAATTAACAAATTGGAAGGATTTCCTATCTCAAAACATAAATAAGATTATCTCCGGTCCATTAAATCCCAAATTCTAGACAGATTGCAATTTTCCATTTATCGTAATCTCATTTTGTTAATGATTTCTTTCTGCATGTTTCTGCTTAAGCTTCTACCGGTCCTGCAGGAGCTTGAATTCGCCAAAAGCTTTGCCTTTGCTACCTAAAACCATCATCTTTTGCTGCAAATTATAAGTATATAACTTACAACAACTAAATTGAAAGCCTGTGCAAAATCTGTAGCTATTTGTTGCAAATTCGTACTAGTTTCTGAAGTTTTTCTTTATATCACGTTTTGCTGAAAATGCATCATAGTAAAACGGTCATAACTTTCTCATTGTTTGTCTGTTTTATCTCAATTTTCTTTTTGTTGGAAACTAGATTCAATAAAAAACAATTTGTTTTCAGGTTGTGTCCTGAGATTTTGCAATTTTAATGATCTGAAATGAGTTGGAAGACAGAAGCTCGATTCTGTCTTTAGCAAATCAGGCTGAGTTTGAATTTGTTAGCAAAACAGCCATAACTTTTGAACCACAGATCGGATTTTGATAATCTTGGACATTGTAGAAAGCATATTTCGTATACTACAACTTTCATTTGTTGAATTTTGTATTATTTTGAGGTTAGCTATAACAAAATTGAATTTTTGTACTGCTAACCCGAGAGCAAAACCAGAATTTACCTGTTGTTGAATCTGAAACGGAATCGGCCATAACTTTTTCGTTTTTAAGCCGAATTCGATAATCTTAGATGTTTTGGAAAGCTAATTTCATAAGCTACAACTTTTTTTAGTCATATTGTCAGATTGGATGTTTACTAGCTGAAATTGTAAATATTTATCTCAGTCCTGACAATATATATACACACACTATATGCTACAGGCCTTGTTTAAGATTTATAGTAAAAATATCATAATTTTTAGACCGCTGATCGAAATTTGACGATCTTTGTCATTCCTGAATGCTTAGAAACTAAGATACAACTTTTTCTTTGATCGCATTGCCAAATTTTAGCGTTTTCTATGCTGAAATCATAGATGTTTTTAAGCATTTTTAAGGGTTTTTAAACAAGTATTCTTTATTTTCAATGCTTTTATAAATCATTAAAAAACCGTTTTCCTTGGAAAAATATTTTATAAATAATTTTATTTATTTTAATAATTTTTATGTTATTCAGGCGTATATTTGACGTTTTGATTTTGTTTGAAGCATTTTATCATATTTGTCCATTTGACTAATATTATGCAGATATGGTCCGATGCCTCCTAATTAGGAGTATATTCGATAGAGGACCATATGGATGTAGATTTACACTTGCTGAGGATATGATGCGAGATTATTTATTATTATGATACTTGTCGGTGAAAGTGGACAAGTATGGTAGTCACATTGAACTCGTCGTGGTACGAAATACGATGAGTTGGAATTTTCTACATTTTGCCAATGAAATGAGGTGATGTACATATTTTTTTAATAGGGTTTGATGCTAATTTACAATTACTTTACGATGTGGTATCGACCGACGATTAGTAAACCATTAGGTGCTGACGCGTGGTATGGGACGTGTGTTAATACCTTTTGGGTTCCTAGTCGTAAAGTCGAGACACATGGAAGTTTGGACTAGTACCACGGACCTCGAGTGGAGTGGGGTTGCAGATTAGTAGCCAACCCCGAAGCATTATGATATTATTATTACTCGGGCCTTTTGACATCACCAATTGGGATGGAGGAAATTATAGGCTACGTAGTCGTGTGCATAGGCAGGAGAGGTAGAAATGAAGGTGATCCCAATCCCTTGATGTATGGTACCGAAGTACAGTACTAGTGGAAGTAAATAGCACGCGCGAAGTACTCTTTTTATTGATGATTTTGATGCTAATCTTTTTGGGTGATGTTTATTTTTTGAATAGCCTCGAGTAAGAATGAGGTGACATTATATGATGCTCCATGATGTTTCGACCATATCATTACTACTTGTATGAGATTATGTGATTTATGAAGTTTGACGATCTTTATGATTGATTTGAAGTACTTTGAAATAATTTCCCTTCTTATGATATAAGAATGATCCTTGATGATTCTCATAGATGTATATTCATGATGAACCTTATATTCGTTCCGTTGGGAACAACGGATTGATTATCTCATTATCACTTATCATCATTGAGGCCCTTATCTACTGATGAGTTTAGTTGCCTGACCCGTGTGTTTTTCACTCGGGTCAGACCGGGTTGCAGGTTAGCATGGACATCTTCTCCTTTTGGATCAGCTTATCACCTTTTTTGGGACATATCGATTTGGCTGGCTTTTATCTTTAGACTGTTTTGTTGACTATCATGACGTATATTCTTTTTGAGGGATGATTGTATGTGATTATCAGTACCCTTTTTGTCACTCGTGTATGATGTATTATGTGGGCATGTATGGTGGTGTATGTGCATATATATATCTGATCTAGGTTTGCTGTTCTGTGACAGTTATTTACTTTCCGCATATATGTATATTACATTAGTTCTGAAATGTTTGTAAACTGCTATAGTGTGCAATAGTTATGGACTATACGTATCAAACACATATGAGGTAAATGAAAAAAAAAATGATGACACTACTTGGTATGTTTAGTTCTTAGCTTGTGTATGCTATGTTGGTCGCCCTTATCCAACCCTATTCTCTACGTTAGTAGACAAAATTACTCATTAATTCCCTTTACTAACGTGGGTCTCGGGGTGGGTCATCACAGCTTGGTATCAGAGCATTGTTTCAGAAAATAATGTTATATATACAGAATAGTACACGAGATACCATACATCAATTATGATACATCTACATGTATCATCCCATAATCATGATTCAGTTCACCTTAGTTTTAATTTTGTCCTTGCCCATGTTTTGACCCGTGTCCCTTTTCGATTCCTTTGGGGTAGATAGAAAGGAATACGTTTAGGAATGTTCAGTATATTTCATTGTATTCCTTGTTTTCTGTATTTGAATTTCTAATATATCTATTTACCCTGCGAATGATCCTTTTAGTCTTTTCTTTCAGGTATGTCTCATGGAGGTAGAGGACGCCATTCAGTGGCGGGACCGTCCAATGGTTCTCGTCCTGAGGGTGTATATATGTCCACTGATCAGATTCTTGAGTTAGTGCAGAGTGTTCAGCCTCCCACTACTGCTACTCCTGCCTCTCCTCGCCAATCAGCTTTTTCACGTATGTGTAGTGATTTCACTCATCTCGGTGGCAAGGCCTTTAAAGGCACCGAGTCTGTTCTTGATGTTGAGGCCTGGCTCAGTTCTTGTGATCGTATTTTTGGCTGTATGGAGATATCTAGCCATCACCGTGTTCTTGTAGCATTCAGTATGTTGTAAGAACAAGCTCGTCATTGGTATTACCTTCTGATTGCTGAGATTGATGAGTCCACACTTGAATGGGATCAATTTTGTGAGCGGTTTGAGCTTAATTTTATTCCTGATTCTGAGAGAGCTACTCTAGCTCGTCGCTTCCTTGAGCTCAAGCAAGGAAAGCTTTCTGTTTCTGAGTATATTGCTTCGTTTGAGGGTCTTTCTAAATATGGGCTTGAACATATTCCTACTCCATACAAGAAGAATCTTAGGTTCGTTTCTGGACTTAAGAAGTATTTGAAGAAGGCCCTTATGCTTCGGCTTGAGCTTTCTTTTGAGAAGGTTGTTGATGCGGCCCTTCAGCTTGAAGCGGTCGAGAAGGAAGAGGATAGTGATGATGATGTTAGTGTTTGGGCTAACCCGAATAGGAAGAAGTTCTTTCGCAAGTCTAAGCCCTTTCCTCCTAAGAAGAAGAAGAAGCAAGGTGGTACTTCTTCTCAGCCTCGGTCTACTCCTTCAGCAAAGCCTTTTCCATGCTTCAATTGTGGCTCCCCTGATCATCCTGTTAGAGAGTGTCCCAAACCCAAGCATTGCCTCCACTGCAAGAAAGAGGGACACTTAGTTGCTGCTTGCCCCATTAAGGGGAAAGGTTCACGTCAGGGTCAGCTTAATGTGGCTTCTACCTCTGGTGATGCTTCTCAGCCTAGAGGTACACACTGTTCCGTTTTAGAAGGCTCCTTATTATTTGATGATCGTATTATCCGAGTGCTTTTCGATACGGGTGCTTCTCACTCATTCGTATCGAAGGAACTCGTAGATGCTTTGCAGTTGGATGTTTCATGCTTGCTTACTTCGTTGCGAATTGCTAATCCTAGTGGAGGATTCGCTACTCTTAGCTTACTTTGTGGTGACGTTGAGATCTTGATTTATGGTTTTTCTTTCCATGCGAATCTGCACGTGATTCCTTTCCTTGGCTTTGACATGATTTTGGGTATGGACTGGCTAGTTCGGTATGATGTTAAGATTTTATGTTTGGAGCGAATTCTTTATCTTCGACATCTTGATTCTTTCAATCAGTTATCTCTGTCGCTTCATGATTCCGATTGTGGTTCTACAACCTCTTTATTTTCTCTTGATTCTCTCGATACTGATGATGATATGTCCCGTATTCCAGTTGTTTGTGACTTCGTCGATTTATTTGAGCCTGTTTCTGGTTTGCCTTCTAAGCGAGCCATTGAGTTCCGTATTGATCTTATCCCTGGTGCTCAGCTCGTTAGTCGTCCTCCTACGAGGATGTCTACGCGAGAGAATAGGGAACTCAAGAAGAAACTTCTCGAGCTTGAAGCCAAGCATTTTATTCGATCTAGCTCTTCACTATGGGGTTCCGCAGTGGTATTCATGAAGAAATTCGATGGATCTCTTAGGCTTTGCATCGACTATCGCAAGCTTAATGAGCTAACCATTAAGAACCGTTATCCTTTACCCAGAATTGATGATATGTTCGATCAGTTGAGTGGTGCTAAGGTCTTTTCTTAGTTAGATTTGGCCATTGGTTTTCATCAGCTTCGAGTAGCAGAAGATAGTATTCCTCTCACTGCATTTCGCACTCGCTATGGTTCTTATGAGTGGCTCGTCATGCCATTCGGTTTGACGAACGTTCCTGCTTATTTCGTCGATCTCATGTAGCGAGTATTCCGGGAATATCTTGATAAGTTTGTTCTTGTTTTCATTGATGACATTTTGGTTTATTCGAAGTACGAAGTAGATCATGATCGACATCTTAGAATCGTTTTAAGTACTCTCCGACAACATCAACTCAAAGCAAAGCTTTCTAAGTGTCATTTTTGGGAAAAGCAAGTGAAATTCTTTGGCCATGTCATATCTTCCAATGGCATCTCTATCGATCCTGCTAAGATCGAGGCTATTCAGAATTGGAAGAGGCCTGAGAATGTTCACGAGATTCGTTCCTTTCTGGGATTAGCGGTTTATTATCGTTGTTTCATCAAAGACTTTTCCCGTATTGTGCTTCCTTTGACTAGCCTTACGAGGAAAGGCATTCAATTTATTTAGTCCGATAAGTGTGAAGCTTCTTTTCAGAGATTGAAAGAGCTTCTCACTAATGCTCCCGTCCTTGTGGTTCCTCAAGGAAGCCAAGATCTTATTGTATATACTGATGCCAACCACAGTGGCCTCGGTGCAGTCCTGATGCAGAAGGATCGGGTAGTTGCTTATGCTTCGAGACAGTTGAGACCGAACGAGGTTCGGTACGCTACCCATGACCTTGAGCTTGCGGCCATTGTCTTCGCTTTGAAGATTTGGCGTCATTATCTTTTGGGAGAGAATTTTATCCTCTATACCGATCACAAATCTCTTAAGTATCTCTTTTCTCAGAAGGATTTGAATATGAGGCAACAACGATGGTTAGAGTTTCTCGCCTCGTATGATTTCGATATTGAGTATACCCCTGGTAAGGGTAATCGAGTTGCTGATGCGCTTGGTCGCAAGCATTCGGCCATGGTTCTTTGATGTTAGCCGAATGGGATGTTTTGACGACACTATCTTGTTGTGATACACGTGATAGAGTTCCATCATCCGATTCTTCTGCTTTATTGTTTAGTATGGATGCTCGACCATCTCTTCTTGATCGTATTTCTGAGACTCATAGGCATGATGTTTATACGATGCGCCTCATCCAGTCTTGTTCTACTGAGTCCCGTGACGAGGAGTTGCGGGATTATTCCATTGATTCTCATGGTTGCCTTCGTTCGAAGAACTGTATTGTTGTGCCTTCTGACCCAGCACTTAGACGTGACATACTTGATGATCGTCATCGCTCTAAGTACAAGATTCATCCGGGTAGGAGTAAGATGTATGCGGATATGCATCGACTTTATTATTGGGAAGGCATGAAGAATGACATTGCAAATTATGTAAGCAATTGCATGACTGTCAGCTTGTCAAGGCTGAGCATCAGCGGCCATCTGGTCTTCTTCATCCTCTAGAGGTTCCACTGTGGAAGTGGGACCGAGTTTCGATGGACTTCATTGATGGCCTACCTCGTTCGAGGTCAGGTCATTCGAGCATTTGGGTAATTGTTGATCGCCTCACAAAGTGAACTCCTTTCTTTCATATTAAGTCGAATAGGAATGCTCCTCTTTTGGCGAAGCTCTATATTAAGGAAATTGTACGATTGCATGGTGTTCCTTCATCGATCATTTATGACCGTGATCCTCTATTTACCAGTCATTTCTGGTCCAGCTTTCAGCAGGCTTTGGGAACAAAGCTAAATCTTTCGACTGCTTATCATCCTCAGTCTGAAGGACAGATAGAGAGTGTGAATCGTATTCTTGAGGACCTACTTCATGCACACATTCTTGATTTTGGTGGTTCTTGGGAGGATCACCTTCCATTGGTAGAATTCTCCTATAACAACAGCTTTCAGTCCAGTATCGGTATGGCACCTTTCGAGGCACTTTATGGTAGACCGTGCCGTTCTCCATCTTGTTCGTTAGAATCTGGCTAGAAGCTTATTCTTGGGCCGGATTCGATTCGTGATTCTTCGGAGATGATTTCCCTTATTAGACAGAGAATGAAAGAGGCACATAGCCGTCAGAAATCCTACGCGGACAACCGTAGGATGCCTCTTGAATTCTCCATCGGTGACCATATGTTCATTCGTATATCTACGACGAAGATAGTGATGCGCTTTAGCTCCATAGGGAAATTGGCTCCTCGTTTTATAGGACCATTTCCGATTATCGAGCGCATCGGTCCAGTTGCTTATCGAGTGTCACTTCCGCCCCATTTATCTGGTATTCATGATGTTTTCCACGTCTCTCAGCTTAAGAAGTGCATTCGAGGTTTCGATTCCGTTGTTGATCCTTCCGAGCAGCTTTAGCTTGAGATCTCACCGAGTTTATCCACCATTCAGCGGCCTATTTGCGTGCTTGATTCGGAGGTGAGGAGCCTTTGAAGCAAGAACGTTCCTCTTTTTAAGATTCAATGGTCGGAGAATCTCAATGATTGCACTTGGGAAACTAGAGAATCAATCGAGAGTTCTTTTCCGGATTTTGTATCTTCATTTAAGGACAGTGAGAACTATTATCTTAAGCTATTTCTTATTCCTTTTAGGTTAAATCGTTATATTTGTTATAGTTTCCCTAGAAATTGCGAGGATACAATTTTGTTAAAGGGGGAGTCTGTAACAAACCCGGTTTGGAGATTACCTCTAATATTAAATTATTTTTTATTTAATATAAACAATGAAGTTGAGTAAATTGAGCTAATGAAATGAAGAAAATAAAGTTAATCACTTTATTTGAATCTTGAGATGGGTTGTAAATTTATTTGGGTTTAATAAAATGATATTGGTAATTTAAGACCAATAATCCATTTTTATTTTAAAATAAAATATGGAGAATAAAGAAGAAATAATTTTATTGAGGATGAAAATGTTGGACATGTGTGAAATAAAGTGGTACTTTATTTCATGAGTTTTTGAATGTAGTTTTATAACTATAATCAATTAAAAATGTTAATTTTGGCAATATTGTATTCTATTGGCCAATCTGCCTTTTATTGATGAAATGCAAGAGAAATGGTTAATAAGTTAATTAATCATAATAAAAATGATATATAATAGTGTATTAAAGTTTAAAAAGTGTTAAAACATTTATTTACACTTTATTGGTTGGAAAATATTGTTTTATTTTGCAAAATATGTCCAAATTTGCATTATTTTGACAAAATATGCAAATTTGTAGAGAATGAGAGTTTAGTGATAAAATAACATTTAAATTGATGAAAATAATTTTTTATTTACTCAAATAAAATTCTAGAGGAAATAATGATTCCAACGCATTTAATTTTGTTGAAATCGGGTTAATAATGCAAAAGTTACGAATTGTTAATGATTGAATATGTGAGTAATTGGGAAAAATAACATTTCTAAAATTTTCCTAAGGCATATTGGGTTTGGTTTGGACCCAATACCCAAAAGAGGCTTCTGGTAGGTGAAGGAGACATTGTACAGGCATCTCACCTTTCTCCTTCCACCAGAAATTAACAAAGAAGCTTCAAAACACATAAAAATGACTTCCACTCCTTAATCTCTAGTAAAATTCTCAATTAATTAGCAATTTGGAAGGATTTCCTATCTCAAAACATAAATAAGGTAATCTCCTATCCCTTAAATCCCAAATTCTAGAGAGATTGCAATTTTCCATTTACTGTAATCTCATTTTGTTAATGATTTCTTTCTGCATGTCTCTACTTAATCATCTTTTGCTCCAAATTGTAGGTATATAACTTACAGCAACTAAATTGAAAGCCTCTGCAAAATCTGTAGCTATTTGTTGCAAATTCGTACTAGTTTCTGAAGTTTTTCTTATATCACGGTTTGCTGAAAATGCATCAAAGTAAAACGGTCATAACTTTCACTTTTTTTGTCCGTTTTATCTCAAATTTATTTGGTTGGAAACTTGATTCAATAAGAAACAATTTTTTTTCAGGTTGTATCCTGAGATTTTGCAATTTTAACGAACTTAAATGAGTTTGAATACAGAAGCCTGATTCTGTCTTTAACAAATCAGACTGAGTTTGAATTTGTTAGCAGAACAGCCATAAATTTTGAACCATAGATCACATTTTGATAATCTTGGCAATTCCGAAAAGCTTATTTCATATACGACAACTTTCATTTGTTGAGTTTTCTGTTATTTTGAGGTTAGCTATAACAAAATTGAATTTTTGTACTGCTAACCGGAGAGCGAAACCAGAATTTCCCTGTTGTTGAATCTGAGACGGAATCGGCCATAACGTTTTCGTTTTTAAGCCGAATTCGATAATTTTGGATGTTATGGAAAGATCATTTCATAAGCTACAATTTTTTTAGTCAATTGCCAGATTCAGATGTTTAGCATGCTCAAATTGTAAATATTTATCTCAGTCCTATCAATATATATATATACACACACACTATATGCTACATGCCTTGTTTAAGATTTATAGTAAAAAGATCATAATTTTTAGACCGTGATCGGAATTTGATGATCTTGTTCATTTCAAAAAGCTTAGAAACCAAGATACAAATTTTTCTTTGATCGCATTGCCAAATTTGGGTGTTTTCTATGCTGAAATCAGAAATGTTTTTAAGCATTTTTAAGGGTTTTTAAACAAGTATTCTTTATTTTCAAGGCTTTTATAAATCATTAAAAAATAAAACCGTTTTCCCTGGAAAAACATTTTATAGATAATTTTATTTATTTTAATCATTTTTATGTTATTCAGGCGTATATTTGACGTTTGATTGTGTTTGAAGCATTTTATCATTTTTGTCCATTTGACTAATATTATGCAGATATGGTACGATGACTCCTAATTAGGAGTATATTCGATAGAGGACCATGTGGATGTAGATTTACACTTGCCGAGGATATGAGGCGAGGTTATTTATTATTATGATACTTTTCGATGAAAGAAGACAAGTGTGGTAGTCACATTGAACTCGTCGTGGTACGAAATACGATGAGTTGGAATTTTATACATTTTGCCGATGAAATGAGGTGATGTATATTTTTTTAAATAGGGTTTGATGTTAATTTACAATTACTTTAAGATGTGGTATCAACCGACGATTAGTAAACCATTAGGTGCTGACGCATGGTATGGGGCGTGTGTTATCTTTTGGGTTCCTACTCGTAAAGTCGAGACACATGGAAGTTTGGACTAGTACTACGGACCTCGAGTGGAGTGGGGTTGCAGATTAGTAGTCAACCCCGAAGCATTATGATATTATTATTACTCAAGCCTTTTAACGTCACCAATTGGGATGGAGGAAATTATAGGCTACGTAGCCGTGTGCATAGGCAGGAGAGGTAGAAATGAAGGTGATCTCAATCCCATGATGTATGGTACCGAAGTACAGTACTAGTGGAAGTAAATAGCACGTGCGAAGTACTCTTTTTATTGATGATTTTGATGTTAATCTTTTTGGGTGATGTTTATGTCTTGAATAGCCTCGTGCAAGAATGGGACGACATTATATGATGGTCTATGATGTTTTGACCATATTACTACTACTTGTATGAGATTATGTGATTTATGAAGTTCGATGATCTTTATGATTGATTTGAAGTACTCCGAAATAATTTCCCTTCTTATGATATAAGAATGATCCTTGATGATTCTCATAGATGTATATTCATGATGAACCTTATATTCGTTCCGTTGGGAACAACGGAATGATTATCTCATTATCACTTATCATCATTGAGGCCCTTATCTAATGATGAGTTTAGTTGCCTGACCCATGTGTTTTTCACTCGGGTCAGACCGGGTTGCAGGTTGCAGGTTAGCATAGACCGGGTCAGACCCGTGTCCCTTTTCGATTCCTTTGGGGTAGATAGAAAGGAATACGTCTAGGAATGTTCAGTATATTTCATAGTATTCCTTATTTTCTGTATTTGAATTTCTAATATATCTATTTACCCTACGATTGATCCTTTTAATCTTTTCTTTCAGCTATGTCTCATCGAGGTAGAGGACGCCATTCAACGGCGGGACCATCCAGTGGTTCTCGTCCTGAGGGTGTATATATGTCCACTGATTAGATTCTTGAGTTAGTGCGGAGTGTTCAGCCTCCCACTACTGCTACTCCTGCCTCTCCTCGCCGATCAGCTTTTGCACGTATGTGCAGTGATTTCACTCATCTCGGTGGCAAGGCATTTAAAGGCACAGAGTCTAATCTTGATGTTTAGTCCTGGCTCAGTTCTTGTGAGCGTATTTTTAGCCGTATGGAGATATCTAGCCATCACTGTGTTCTTGTAGCATCCAGTATGTTGCAAGAACGAACTCTTCATTGGTATGACCTTCTGATTGCTGAGATTGATGAGTCCACACTTGAGTGGGATCATCAATTACATTTTAATACATCAGAGTTTCAACATTTACAAATACTGGACAGATTCAATCAACCTGTCCCGGACAACTACAATATATCACAGTGGAATGCACTCCATATGTTCCTGCCATCTAGCTCGACTCCTGAGCTCCAAAACGTCCTTACTTGAGAATCTGTAATACTCAGTCTGACCCGAGCATTACATCAAGGCAACACCCATTCCTAGTTAAATCAAATTAATTACTTTAATCACTTTTAGTCTTGCTTAATTAATAATAATTAATTACAAACCATTAATCAATCATCCCCTAATTATCCTCTCTAATTACATTCTGTAATTAGCTCTTAATTTATTTACCACATTCGTTAATTAACCTTAATCAATTACATTCAGCAATTAATTATCTTCAACTACTTACATTAATTAATTAACTTCTTAATTAATTAATAAATCCTTTAATTAATTACTTTGAATAATTAATACTTAATTACTTCCACTAAGTAATTATTCTTTAATTACTTTCAATCAAGTAATTACCCATTAATTAATTACTTCACTAAGTAATTACACTTCATTATTACCTTAAGTAATTATACTTAGCCCTAACTAATTCTTAATTAACAATTAATTAATCCTTAAACCTTATAAATTAATTAATCCTAAATTATTAATTAATTTAACTTTAATTACCTTATTAATTTCAGTAGTCTTTAATCATAAAAACTTAACTAACTTTCAAGATAAAACAATTACATTAATTACCTAAAATTAATACATGTTTAAAAACATTTCATCTTTTTATTTATACTTAATTACCCTTTAAAAATTTAGTTTTTAAAATACTTAAACCTTTCTCAAATTAAAGCATAAACTTTTAAATCAAATAGTATAAACATGGATGTTCAAATCGGTTTTAAATTTAATTTTTAAAATTAGCTTTTCAAAATTTAAAAAAAAACAAATTTACTAGCTTGTTTTAGGTTCGACCCGCCTTTGACTCGAGACTACACTCGAGTTTCTCTTCCATTTGCAAAAGCTTTGCTATAATTTTAAAAATTATTTGATTTAAATTCTAAAAACTGGGCCGAGCATCTCTCTTGCAATTAACTCGAGAATAAACTCGAGCAAAACTACCCTCGAACCCGAGCTTCAACCTGGATAAACTTCTTCGTCTTCCCAAACCCAACTATCAAACGCCAGACCTAACATGCACGGTAGCTCCGACCACCGTAGGTCGACACCGTAACCTTCACCAAGTCGACGACCATCGTCTCGTCCCATACGATCACCTAGGTTCACCGATTTGCCGGTGAACCAAAAAATAACCCATCATTCGAAAATCAGAAACCACCGTCAATGGAAAAACGACCATCACCGTCGATCCAAACCCTGGTCAACTTCGCTGACCCCACCAGATGACCTCCTCGACCTCCACCACCAATCCCCCACCTTGCGGTCGCCTCCGATGCTCCTCAGCCATCGCCATTTCCTCACGAACAACAATGTCCCAAATCAACCCCTTAACCCTACTTAGGCTCCGACTCGAGGCTTCGTTCATCAGAAAAATCCTCTCCTATTTTTCCCGTGATCCCTCACCCTATGACCACCTCCAGTCCAAGCCTTGCCATAAACTTCGATGCTTATCATCAGCTATCAACCAAAATGTCGAAACCCACCATCCCATAATATCTCACCAAATTCCCATCTAAAAAACATGATTTCAATATCTAAATTCAATATTTACAATAACAAAACTATTCAAGAATTTAATTCATGCAATTAAAATGTTTGGATTTTCCGATTAAAAGGGTTTTTTCACTGTAAAATTCCACAATTGAAATAAATACTTAACCATTATACTTGAAATCATTTTTGTAAATAGTATTACCTTGTTTAAAAAGTTTTCTCTTCAAAAAACAATGTCTAATATGGTTTTGAATTCAAGATATGAAATTTTTATTTGAGGTTTTGCAGCTTTGAACGTTACTGAGACCAGAACACATACACACATAGACATGCATACTGATAAACAAGCAATCCAAACTAAGTTCCAGATAAAACATTTATGTAATCCATGTTCCAACATTTCCATACATATTTATCAAACAAATCAAGTATATATATAAAAAGTTAAGCATTTTAGATCAAAGTTTACTCACCTGATGCAAAAAGGCAGAGGCTTGAAAAAAATATGGACTGAACTTTGAAATGGCTTTGATCTTTGAAAACTGAGTTACTTTGATTTCTGAAAACTTGGAAAGCTTTGCAAAATGAACTGGAATGCTAGAATTTGTTCACTGGATACTTGAATGTTTAAGACCTTTGGTTTCAGGTAGCTTTGAAAATGAAACTTTGCTACAACTCTGAAATGTTTGATTACAGGCTTGAGCTTGTTGCTTGATTAAATTTTGAGTTTGATTTCAACTTAATCTTAAATTTTATTTTCAGGTTGTAGTTTCTGTTTTAGGTTTAAAAAATTTGAAACGTCTGAAAGAAAAAAGGAAATAGAGGTAGAAAGGTATATGTATAACTTTACTCATCATTTAATTTATTGATTTAAAAATAAAAAGGGAATGACACTTGTAAATCCCACGATGTATATATCTTACATTTGTTTAAATGCATGTTTTAATTGTTACAAATGTTTAAAAATGTGTTTTATCTTGTTTACACTTGAAATTTCGCATATTAATATGTCTTTAATTATCCTAAGCATCATATTAACATATGTTTTAAATGTTTTATATTTAAATTTATATATAAAATTTTAAAACAGAGAAAATATTTCTTTTTATCCAATTCCTATTTCAAACTATTATACTTATAAATATTTATCTATATATATATTTCCTTAAAGAAAAATATGTAAATATTTAATTACACGTTGATAAATAAATACATATATAGATATTATGTATAAGTCTTTAAAAATATAAAATTTAACTTTTAAAATAGCTTTTGAAAAATTATTATATTAAATTCATTATTAATAAATCCCTTTAATTAAAATTTAATAATCATATTAGGAGATTATTAACAATTATTTTCCCAGATATGAATATTAATTTTCCAATTTATTTGTTTTATTCTTAACAATCAGTATTTAAATAGTTAAAATTAGTATTTCTATTAATTAACCCAGTTAATTATCAATTAGCAACTCCAAAATTCGGGTTATCACATATATAAAGATGCCTTTTGAATAATGAAGCTAAATAAATACTATTATCGTTAAACGGATGTTGGAGCATAATACAAGAATGGGGGACAAGATTGGTGAGGTGGCAAAAGGTGGTGGAGGTTAAAGGACAAGGGATGTTTAGGTAATTTTTTCTCACTTATAAATAGCCCTTTCCTCATTTAATTTTTCCCCTTCTTCTTTCCATCATTCATCCTCTTCTCCGATTCAAATGGAGAAACTATTTTTTTTATTCAGTGTAAAATTACAGTGGCTACAACTTTGATTTGTATTTCTTCATATTTTGACCTTTGCTATGTCAAAAGTGCATTCTTCCATACATATTTTTGGACTTAGATTTTCTAGTTCGAAAATATCTCTTCCTCTGTTAACCATATCTCTCTCAAAACAAATCCAAATTGAGTGATTCATTTTTTAAAATTATAGAGAAAAGGATTTCCAATTTTTTTTTATTTCGAACACTACATAAAATCCGAAAGTAACATAGCTAAAAATCTAGGAGAATATGACTATTTTTTTGGTCTTGTTTTATGAATTCAGTCTTATCCTATGTACCTCCACCTCTCCCAGTCAAGCTCACACATCCTTGTTCTTATCATGGTCGAGTCATGCATCCCCTAGGCCGAGCCTATTTCTAGTTGCAAAGATCTTAAGTTAAGTTTGCAAAGTTATTTCAGGTTATCAAAAAGTTTTCTAAATTTGACGAGTAAACTTTTAGATTTTAAATTTGAAGTTTTAAACTTTTATGTGTTGGTTAAAGTGTGGTATAATTTGTTGGTTGAAGTCTTGGTTATGATGTGATTGATTTTGTAAGCGTTGGTTGAGTCTGACTGTAAATTAGACTTGAAATTAAAGCCAAAATATAGCGTTGTAAAATTTGTTTATGTGATGTGATATTTCTTAGGTTTGTGGATGTGGCATGTATAACTATGTTGTGATATTGAAGTTTTAGGTATAAGCTAAGAAAAGTTGGCATCCTTAGTGTTAAAATGGAATGGAATTCCGCGTGTAAAACTATAGTCCTTTATTTTAGAAAACACAATTGATTTTAAGTTTTCAAACTTTATTTTGCTTTCATAAGGCTGACTTTATGTTTTGGAAAAAGGTTAAACTTCCAGAGATGATAGGTTTCAAAGTAAAGTAAGAAAAAACATTTGTATGTTGCGGGTATCCATAGCGACAGTCGCTATGGATGTAGTTTCGCCTAAAAATACGATTTTTGTAAAATTTGATTTTTACAACTAAAAGTGTTTTAAATTATTTTAGAAACTTAAAAATGATGTTTAAGGGAAGTTAATTATGAATTTAATAATTATTTACTAATTAATTAATTTGATAATTGATAATTAATTAAGTATTAACCAAGGTTTACTAATTTTAATTAATTAAAGATTAGTTACTAATTAATTATCTTTCAAAGGTAAAAATAATTCTATTAATTATTGATTAAGCAAGATTACTTTTTAATTAATTATAAGTTAAGTATATGATTTATTTTTATTTAATTTTTAATTAAATATATGGTTAATTATTAACTAATTATTGACATAATGTTTAATTATTTTTAGTTATAAATTACTTAAGGTTTTAATTTATAATAAATTATTCATTAAAGGTTTAATTTATTATTTAAGTTTAGATAAAGATTATTTTATTAATTAATTGAGATTAATTAATATTTAATTATTAATGAAGGTTTAAATTATTATTTCATAGTTGATAAAGGATTAATTGGGGTTTTATTATTTATATAGTAGTTCATTATTATTTAATTATTTATTAAAGGTTTAAATTGTTTCTTAATTTATAATTAAATTAAGTTAATAATTAATAAAGATTAATTATGATTTAATAAAGGATTTAACTTGTAATTAATTATTTTAATAAAAGCAGCTTTAAATCCTCTATGTTCGAAGAATCAAATAGTGTACTTCTTTTTAAAGACAGTTTGAACAAGAAATTCAAATGTCGATACCATTAAGTAGAAAAGCAATATGAATGAACTACAATGTGAGTGGTTGTGTTTGGACATCTATTAGCAGAATAAATCCTCATTCTGCTATAATGTAATTGATTTGATTGTTGTGGACATATATTAGCAGAATAAATTCCAATTCTGCTGTAGATTGGTTGTTTGATTGTATGGACAAATATGTTACCAAAATAAATCAACATTATGCTATAAGTTAATTATTTGATTGTTTGGACATCTATTTAGGAGGACAAATCACTATCCTACTATTATATTATTCGAACATATATCCCAATTAGTTTATATTGACAAGTTATTCTTGATTTGGATATGAAGTTTAACAACCTGAATTCGAATGGGTTCGGATTTTTCACGAAAATTATAAAACAAACTCATTAAAACCCAGTTGGGAATCTGGTATCTTGTAAATGGGCAAAGATAAATATATCGGAACTCGATTAAATATCTCATGACGGAATTGACTAAAATATAATAGTGAGTAAATACTCACCAATGTAATAACACTTTCTAAACAAGTGTCTTAAAGGTGGAAAGTCTCTGCCATCTATCTAACCTGTAGGATTTCATAAGGAGGGGGCTAGAATTAATGTTCTGGTGAATGGACAAATTATACACTTCTAAGCTTAATTCTACATATACCATTTTATTTCCAATTACTATTATATTAGGTTCATTGGGTTCATAATACTCTCACCTCTATGCGTGAATCGTGCCCACCTACTCCCTAGTAGATCAAAACCTAATAACCGATATATATATATATATATGTAGCTGTATGCCCAATGATTGCATCGGTCCTAGGTACCACCCATAGTACCTTCTGTATCCTCCTCACAAAGGACTCCATCGTCTGGCTTCAATGGCGTTCCGTGACTATGTCCATAAAGGACTATCTCGTAAGGCCTATAATACGGATGTTCCATCGTCTACTATGAAAACATAAAACTTCGTCCGCACTAGTGTGTACAAATGCTCAGGCATCCATAATGTACCACCCGGTGCGTACCTTAAGGACTATATGTAATCGTTCTGTCTACTTCCTGAATCCCGCTTAACAAGGTCTACTTGTACAGAACTCAGTCGGGGATTTTATATTTCTGTAAAGGACCTCCCTATTAGGCCTACAATATAAATATCCTATTTGGTCTGTCTCTTTCCTTATTGTGGCTATGGCCCCACGTAGCCATCCTTCAACTAATCGAAAGACCTTTAAAGAGCTATGTGGCTATGCCCTACTAAAAACTATCTAAACATCCAATTGGCTGGGCCGCTCATCCAATGTCTCAATAGTGAAAGGTTCATTGGACTGTTAGTTTAACTCTAGTCTTTCCCGAACTTGCTTTTAGGTTTTGATGTTGGCCTGGTATCCGCATGAGACTATCCTTTTGGGTCCTGCCCACTAAAACTTACTTGTAAATACAGGGACATACAAATATCCTACTCCAAACATAACCCCTTTTGACTGCCTACAATGGTCCTGCCATGCAAAAAGTAGTCAAGGCATATTCTTTTGGTGGATCACCTAGTGACCTGCCTTTAGAGGATTGCTTCACTATGCCTACCCTAGAGGGCCATCCTAGAGTATTCTCATGTCCCTTTGAAGTCTTGTACTTCCTTCTAGCCTAAAATAACTAAGTTGGATGTGCTTCTTCTGTGCTGAAATCTGTGATGAACTGCTTCATTAAGCTCTTTATACTTTGGGCTGCTCCATACGCATCTCACACTTTTATTAGACCCTAAGTATAATCTTTTCTTTTTGCATTTAGTTTACTTCTCTTATTCTATTGGCTAATTATTTACCCTAATTAGCATAATCTTGTTCCAGCCTCACCTAACTATTGTGAGACCATCAGTTCCTAACTGAAAGGGAATGTTGTTGGTATGGGCCACTCCTATTATCTTGTTTATTAACCTAATCCAAGATCTAAGTTTATTAAAATAAGCCTCTTCTATTATTTCTACTCCATTTGCTTATTAACTTAATTTAAATCTTAAACAAGCCTTTTCTGTTCTTTCTACTTAATTATAGCCTATGTTATAATTTTACTTGCAATGGTCACTGCTGCATTCTTTTATAATCTATACATTATAAATATATTTACAATCGCCTATTTTTTGTTCAAGTCTATCTTCTTTTATTATGATATTGAATTTTCTTTAATTCTCTTGTATTATACGACAGTCTTGGCTTAGGACTATGTCCGGCTGCCACGAATTTACTTATCATAATAACTGCTTTGCTTTTATTCTATTATCTGCGCAATGAATGTAGTTCTTTTACTCCAGATTATGAAGACCCGATAGGATTTGTCAAGAACGTGCTGACAACTACAAGGGAAGCGGCTTTCTAATCAACTCTTACCTTGAAACTGCCAATTTTGGAAGGCCGACTTTCGAATGAATGAAATTCAGGGAACGAAAGCGCTATTCGTGGACACGTCTGCTTCACTCCCTTAGCCTTCCCAATTAATCTAGTCACATTTCTGTCTATAGTTTCTAGTCTTGTCTAATAACTAACTTGATTCCTTCTTTAATTCCTTTAATTCTATACTTAATTTTCTTACATTCAAGGAAGTAGTTCTATTCTATTTGGTTGGTTACAAAAAGCTGTGCTAAAAGTCCATTTCCATGTTTTAATACTAAATAATGCTATAAACAATAATCCATAATTGCAAGCTATTTCTTTTATTATTTCTTTACTTATCAAATAGTGAAAATACAATAATTTCTCTATTTTGCACTAATTCCCTTTTCTTTCTTTTTATTCTTGCAATTACATTTGTCGCTATCTTTTAAATATTAAACTATAGAAATGTGATCTCTTTTCTAAACCAACCAAATTATTCTATCACTTATTTCCAAATCAAGTTGTTAGATGTTCCCATTTTATTTATTTTTCCCCGTTTTTGCATAATTTAATGCAAATTTCTATTTTTCTCTTTTTATTTCAGCTTTTATTATTTTACATCTAATTTTTGTAAATCCGGTGTTCTATTATTATTTTTCCGTATTTGCAAATCCTTCTCCTTACTATTTTTTGTGGAAAGGAAGAAAAAGAAGCTAACATTTATAGGCTAAATTTCAACTTTAAAATAGATGTAAATAACTATAAATTTATTACTTTTAGGCTTATGTCTTTCTCTAATTGCCAAGCCTATTATTAATTAAAAATAAGCTCTCTTATACAATTTACAATCTCAGCATAACTAATTAACAGAATTAATTACTGAAATAAATACTGAACAAAATTATTCAACGGGAATCTAACGATGGTATATCATAAACGTAAAAGATATATAATTAAATCCACTCAACTGTCATCCTGATATTTAAAACTCCATCTTCTACAATTATTTCGCCATTCTACAACTTATTTCCTTTAATTTGTTGCAATTTCTCCATTTTGTTCACACATATTTTATTCAGGTTTATTTGGTGAAGATCTGTGAGAAATAGGAGAAAAGAATGAAGAAAGAAGCCATTTTTTACTGTAAGAGAGGGATGAAGAAAGTAATGGCTGATGTAATGAATTACTTTACGTTCTCTCTTATATAAATGCACCCAACCAATTATCTAATTAATCCACTTCTTAACCGATCCTTTAGTTAATTTTTATGTGCAGCAATATACTGCCTATATGTACACATTCAAACTAGGACAATTATTATTTCATTTCTTTATTAGTTGACCTTTTCTACAAATTACGTTACAATCCTAATTAATAGCCCCATTAATAGATTAACATGTCAACTCTATTAATTAATTTCCTTAATTAATATTTACACATTGTAATGTTTCTTTAGTTGGCATGTCAATTAGTTCCACCATTCAATTAACATATATATATATATATAATATGCATATATATAATATGCATATATATTTTATTATCCAGATAGATATGAATTTGAACATTTATTTGTTGCATTTATACGTAAACCTCTTTAAATTGAGGGAACTGATACACACACACGTTATATATAAATCTCCAGTATTAATTCACATATTAATTAATTGCACTTTTTAGCCGATTCTGCTTGCAGTTAATTATTCTCCTTATTCTTTCTCTTATGCCTAATTCTCTTAATAATTTACATTCATTACAAGCATAATAAATTTGTTATTACTTTAATAAATATCCAATGAATTAATTTCAAATGTTTATAGTTGACAAAATTTCCATATTTGCGTATGTAATTGTTTCTGATGCTAAAACTTCAAACGGCTATAACTTCTCCATTTGAAGTCCATTCAGAAAATATTGTATATGGAAGTTTATCAAAAAATTGCCACCAACACAATGGTATAAGTTTCGTGGTCAAATTCCAACATTAGCAAAAGTTCACTTTTCAGTGTTTTCATAGTTATCAATTAAATTTATTTTAATTTAACTGTCAATAAAATATGGGGTGTTACATGAAGTGTACTTACGTATATGTTATCTTATAGAAATAAATTATTGAATTACTTGGAAGTGAAATTGAAATTAAATGGTAACTTAAATTAGTACATTGTGTTTACCAAGCCTCTTTTTGAAAAAGTGTGATTTTGAATTAACTTCAATTCTTTAATTAATTTTTGGGTTTAAGGTTTATAAATGATTTTCAAGTTACATAATTATTTTATGAAGGTATTTATAAATAATAACTTGTTTGTAAAATTGGGGTTTAATAAGAAAAAAGATTTATTTAAAGTGATCTAAGAGGATGCGTTACAAATGATATTTTATAAAGGATTTTTCTTCAAGAAGATTTATCAAAGGAATTTTAAATGGGAATTGTTTTATAAATGATTTTAAAGGTTTGTAAAGAAGTTTTGTTAATTCACTTGTGGAATTATAAATGTTTTTTATAAATTGATTTTGGAAATTTGTAAAGGTAATTTAATATGAAGGAAGCTTTTAAGAGGGAACTTTTATACAGGATAAATGGATCGGTTTATAGAAGTAATGTTTTTAAAAAGAAATTTGAAAGGAGGAATTTTCCTAATATTCTGATAATATACTTATACAGTTGAGATAAGTATATAAATGTTTTTCTAAATGTAAAGGTTTACGAATAGTGTTTTGTAAAGACCTATTGATCGAATATTTGTAAAGTGATTTTAATTAATTAAATAAGGATTAGTGGATCCCATATGCAATTAAATCAATGTTTGAATGATTGTTTATGTGATAGTTAAATAACCGACTACCAAATCTAGACCAAAATGTAACTTTGGAATTATCTAGGAGCAACACGTGAGTTATATGGATGGTCATCCCCAGTGATGTTATACCGCGCATATAAATCTCCTTTCATTCTTCTAGGATAAATGATAAGGAAATTCATCCATTAACGATTAGGAGGTGATCTCCACGCTTATATTTTCCTATTTATTTCCTAAACAACTAGGGTCGAGTTTACCAAAAAATTATCGAAAGTTGTTTCGAAGAGCCCGGGATCGAATATGTTATCCGAAAATCACTTTGGTGTAACCCAAACATTTCAGCTTGAAGGCATCTTAAAGAATATGGAATCAAAGATAAAGCTTTGAATTGTAAGAAATATTTGCTATTAATCCATGTAGGGATTCACGAAAAGGATGTAATAGAAGTAGTGCCTTCAGTTTTGTTCAGTCCTATAATGAACTTGTATGGATGAATGCTAGCATTGCATTGATACCTAGAGGGCAGTGTAGCATTCCAAGTAGGGTGATCATATTCAATTGCTAGCCAAGTGGTCGGATGGTCCTGTGTTGAAGGGGTACAAGATGTTCTTTTCAAACCTTGGCGCATTTTATCTAGAGATGTACCGTAGGAAGGTAGTACCTTATCTTGTCATAGTATGGAATCCAATCTCCAATGCAACTTTTACGGTTTTGATTGTGGAACCTAGTATGCTAATTTAATTAATGCAATAATTTCGGCAATGATTAATAAGTATTTATACTCTAGACACTATTATAATGTCAATGAATTTTCTATATAAAATGTTTTGGTTATCGTAAGACAAAAACCCATCCATGTCTTATAACGTAGTCTTACGAGACACCTTTGATTTTAAAGGAGTTTTTTTTCAAACATAATAATTCAATTTTGAATTTACTCACAATAGACCTATGTCTGACCCATAGTTTTATTTTTTCCCTAAAACTCTTGGGTGCTCAAATTTTTTATGGGCGGCCAAGTAGTGCAGGTTTTTCCCACGGACACATTTTAGAAGAGCTTAGAGTAAGAGGCTTGATCAATAGCTAGTTATTATCTAGTTTCTGTTGTATTTTATGTATCTTGTATCAGTTAGGTAGGAACAACTGTCCAAGGGTTGGATTGTATTAGTATAACTCTGATGTATCATTTTTGAAATGAATTTGTAAAGTATTATGTTGATTAATATATGTTATTCCATTGCTTCGTGAGATTCTATGATTGTCAATTTTCTTCTTCACTGTTCTATTTTTCTTTCTTTTCACCTCCAACGGCCTATATTTTTGACACTTGAATGATTGGCACATGAATATCATTGATGTATTAAGTGTCGCATTTAGGTGTTAGACAGGCAGATCGCCACATTTGGTATCTGAGTGCATGGTTAAGCAAATACCTTGGCTTTGGTGGGGCAACTCATTAAGAGATAAGGTAATGGAATGCCATATGATGAGTTTGAGTTATATATAAGAGCGCGTGTTTGTGAGTGATATAAAATGGTTTATATTTTGTTGTTTGATCTATTAAGTGGCTTATGAATTTTGGTTGACACGTCTAATCGACATTGTTGATAGGAATTCCTAAGCACTTAAACAAGACCAATAGGTATGATATTGTTTTGAAATTGGGAAAATGAAATAATTTTAGATAGAGTATATTTTATATAAAAAGAATGATTTTCAAAAACAGTATAGTACAGTATAATATTTTGAGGTATTGCTGTTAGAAGATAATAATGTTCTACTATTATTTAGGGTTTATTGAGTCATCCTCGTTCAGTTTGAGCATTTACCATTGTTAGTAAATGCAACGACCCAAATTTTTTGACATTTAATTTTGAATATTAAAATGGTTTCAAATAATTGATTTGAAAATAAATTGATTTTTGGATATGAAGATTTTGGTTGAAATTATAGAATGAATTAAAATTTCAAATATAGCGATTTATCGTAGTACGGAAGTGGTGAATAATTGAAATTTGAGTTGAATATGAATTGAAATAATTTCTAATGTCGTTATAAATTCTATTTGAATTAGAATTGAGTTAGCTTTCAAAAATAGGATTTCAAGTGATTCACCAATTTTTGAAATGGTCGATTTAATTGACGTGCAAAAATAATGATCCGAGGCACAGTCTCAGAATTTGACAAACCAGTTCCATTGGATCTCGTGTAGTATTATTGGATTTTAATTTTTGTAGTGATTGGACTTATTGTTTGGTCGTAGAAGATAGAAATGCATTGAAATTAATATCATAAATTTAATACTATAATTGGGTATAAAAAGCTATCTTCTCCATACTATCAAACTAGGACTCGAGAATTGTTCCATTGCGTTCGGAATAGGGATATAACATTAGAAATATCAGGCGGCATGCCTCGATAAGTGTTCGAGATATTAAGTTACTAAAATGAGATCTTTTGGAATTAAATAATATTTTAAAATTTTCAAAACCAACATCAGCCACCATACCCCTGAAACAAGCCACCCTATCTATTCACCACCATCCCCCTCAGTTCTTTAAATCGTGTTTCCTCCATTCTCCTCTCAATTTATGAAAAATAAAAAAAAATCCAACTTCAAAAATTAAAATATTTTGTTATGCTCATCAATAAATTACAAAACAAGCTTCTTTGGCATTGTTTTGAGTAGATCTTTAAGCTGATATGCGATATGGAGGTCATAACTTGATTTTGGGTCTGATAATAGAAGTCGAATGGGTGGTTTCAACTAAAGCTTGGGTTTTTTGCAAATAGAGGAAGAGTTGGCTCGATCAAAGCCCAGTTTTGGGTTCTCGATGGCTTAGGGCTTCGGCGTCGCGTGTTTGGAGAGGTGCGATGGTCTGAGGTTGAATGCGACCGGTGGGGTTCGTGCATAGGAGCTAGTTATCATGATTCTATGGTGAAGGTCAAGCTCGAGCTTTTGGGGATGGTCCGAGGGAGAGCGCGATGAGAAATTCAACGGAATCGATGGCATTAAATATCTTTGGCCGGAGCTCCGTATCACGGTGGTGATGCACGGCCGTGTGTTGACGTAGCGTGCATGCAAATGTATTTGGGAAGAAGAGTTATTTTGTTATTAAGGGTAATTAATTTACTAATGAAGGATTAGTGAAATTAATGTATACATCAATTCAAGAATCTTATAAATGCTATTACTAATTCATAAGAGGCCGAAAACGAACGAAATAAGTTGCATTGGGTTCGTGTCAACGAATTCTATGCGTAGGAATTGGTTTGTGGCGATTGAAGCTAGCAGGAATTTGGATTAAAATTAAATACCTGCTTAATTTTAAATTCAAAAAGGAACGTTTGGACGACAACTAAAAATCAAGATGAGTGATTCTCACTCATTTGGATTATTGGTTTTAATATAAATGTTAAAAAATTATTTATTGATTGATGTGATGGATTGGTAATTATTTATTAGTTGGATATTATATTATATATAATAGTAAATATATTAGTAGTCTGATATATTCTCACCTATTGGAGCGGATGAGACACTATGTGCTCCGCAAAATAGCGGATGACCCTATATAACCGCGATATTTCGCCTCGACATGAGATCGATATTTTATGTTATATAACATCCGTGGATGCAAGGAAAAGTTTGGATGGAGGGATACAACCGGATTCCTCAAATATATTGATTGTTTTTCATATATAGTGATATATGATGTGGTTGAATAATCTGTTATATTTTATTGTGTGATTTGATATATTGGATGCTATAGTAGCACTGTGTCCAAATTTTGGTATTTTAAACACCATCAACAATATTTTTGAATTTAAAAAAGGAATCCAAAGGTGATTCTAGTATTTATAACTTTTATATTGAACTTTGGTTTACTTAAAAAGGATTTGATTTGGATAAAATAAATGATTTGATTTTGGAATTTGCACTTGTATATTTTTTAAGATATTTTAAATAGAGATTTAAAAATAATTTACATAAGGAAATTTGAACAATGGATTTAAAGTGGTATTTTTGAAATATGGAAAAGGAGTCAAAATCAATATTTAAAATAGGTTTTAAAAATAATAAGGATTTATGAAGGGATGGGTTTTAAATAAATTTTTATAAAGATATTATTTTATAAACAAGTGAAATTGGAAATGAGTTTATAAAATATATAAACGATGGCATAAATAAAATGAAGTGATTATCACTTGATGATTTGAGAATATAAATTCACAATATGAATTTATACCGAGTTAGGAAAACCGGTTTAGAAACAGATAGAGAATCATGTTTTGGAAATTGGAAATAGTTGTGACATAGGTAATGAAAATCAATTTGTGATGAATCGAGAGATATTTATAAATGTAAAATGGTTATGATTGAATTTAAAAAAATTAATTTTATTGAGAAGTTAAGTTTTGTTTTAAAAAGTGATTTTATTTATCTAAAATCTGTTTTTAGTATTGAAATATTTTAGAAAATTGATTATTCAAATATTTAACCTTAATTAAAATGAATTCTAATTTTAATATATGCTTGTAAATTGATTAGTTTTATTTATAAATTGGATATTTGTTATCATTGTCAAGTTAAAAGTGTTTGACATCTTAAATAATCACTTAAATGGTTTGAAATTTTAGTACTATTCTTTGAAAATAATTATTTTATATTATAGAGTTTTGGAAATTGATTGAAGTTATTTATAAATACTCTCGAGATTTGTAAAATGGGTTTTATATATTGGATGTGATTTTATAAGAGAAAACCTTATAATGAAATTTTGGAAACTTAAGAAATTACCGAAATGGGTGGATAAGTGAACTTCGAAAAATGAATCTGAATTCATAAAAGAGGTAATAAATTGGTGAATAAGATTATAAATAAGTAAAATCTATTTTGGAAATTTTAGAAGGGATTATGAAAAAATTCCTAAGATTTATGAAATGAGTCTAATGAGTTGTGACTTTGCAAAAAGAGTTGTAAATGGTTTTATAAAGTTGGAATAAGGGGAGATTTCCTCGTTTGTGAATATGCCTAAAAATTTGATAAGTTATGAATATTTCCTAAGTGTTGAGAAGTAAGTGATTTTGGAAATATATTTATAAATGTTTTCCTTAGTATTGGAAATAAAATGATTTGGAAATGATTTGATTATGGGAGGGCTATACAAAAATATTTTTAAGTGTTGTTATAGGTTGAAATTCCTATTATGGATATAAGTATTTGAAATTGTTTCCAAATATTAAATTATTGAAAGAGTTTTGAATATATATATATATATATATATATATATATATATATGTACGTATATATCTTTATAAGCATATTTTGAATGAATGTTTTGAAAGATTTATAAATTGGGCATAGTGAATGTTTATGTGTATATTTTAATAGTTAAATAACCGACCATCAAAATTTGGCCAAATTCGTTGATTGTTTCGAAAAAACCGGGATCATATTTAATTATCCGAAAACCACTTCGATCCGATTTGAGCGTTATGAATTATGATATCGCGAACATAAGGAAGACGGTGATCTTGGAGATTCGGTTTGTTTAGATCCAGAGCAACTTGTATTGATGAATGCTATCGCCATAATGTTTCCTGGAAGGCAGTATTAGTATTCCAAGTGAGATTGTTATTTAAAAAGGTAAAATGCACCCTCGAACCTCATTAACCGAGAAATGACAAAAATCGGGCATACAGCATGGACAAATGGGTAGCACCCAAATAGGGTAGTCATTCCAAATCTAGATCGATCACTATCTATTCTGGTATGCTTTGGGGCGTAAGCAGGGCGATCATACTCGGTACTACTAGTCAAGTTGTAGGCCCGTCCTGTGTGGCAGGGGTACGAGATGTTCTAGTCAAACCCTATTGCATTTATCTAGAGACGTACTTTCGGAAGGTAGTTCCTTACCTTTGTCGTAGTATGGAATCAAATCTCCAATACGTGCCTTTATTGTTTCAGATGTCCCCAACTATGCTGAAACATGAGATGCAAGCATTTTAACCATTTTATAGGTTATTTTCTATAGACACTATTATAACATCAGATGATTTTGATATAAAATGTTTTGGTTATCGTAAGGTAAAAACCTGTCGTGTTTATGTGTGGCGTGATCTTATGATATACTTTTGTTTCAAGGATTTTGATAACAGTAGTAACTCAAATTTAATGCGCTTTCTCATGCTAGTTTTCTGGAGTGACTCGGATGTTATTTTATTTTAATGCTCGGGTCAAATCGATATTGCAAATCCAGGTTAGGAAGCTACGGAGCTTAGGAAACGTGCTGGAGGAGTCTCCAGCATATCCCATGTACTTGACTATATTCCACTGTGTGTGTGTTGTATATTCAGCGCATGTGAGGACAAGTTATTATTACTATCCATATTGATTATTAATTGTTGTACTCTGATGATTGTTTGTATATTACAGTTACAGCTTCTTGTATAAAGATCTATTATTATACATTATATATTGTTCCATAGTGATTGTGAGATTCTGTGTTGTTGTTTCTATTATCTTCTATCCCTTTTTGTTCTTCACCCATAATGATACGGTATTTCCAGCACTCGATTTTTCGGCATGCTATACAGTGAACATATTGATGTCTATTTTCAAAGGTCGAAAATCCTCGGTTCGTTACTGCGTTATCAGAACTTAGGTTGAGTGAACGACTAGGCTTTGGTGGGGATTACTCATTAGAGATAGGATTAGTAGTACCCTAGAGTGAGTCTGAGTGTATTATAAATATGAGCGCATATTTGTTAGTGAATATAAATTGTTTTATATTGTGTTGACTTATCGATTGAGTGTCTATAAATTCTAGTTGGTAAAGTCTGGACAATTATGTCGATAGGGATTTCTAAACCCTTAAACTAGGAAAATCGATACAATATTATTTAAAAATGGGTAAATGACATAATTTTACTCAAATTATGTTTTGATATAAAAGAAATAATTTTCTAAAATTACTATAGTATATCAATGTGTATGGTTGTTATTATTATAATCAAAACAAGATTATAGATTGGAATGGTCATATAACCAAATTAAAAGGTATAAGTATGAATTAAACAAATGAGTTAAAATTAAAATTTGATTCAAACCAGAACTTGGAAATTTAAATCCCAAAATTTTTGGAAATGTTTTCCAAGTGTTTAAATAGTGGTAATATTTTTATGCACAAATATTTTGAATAGAAAATGTTTTTAAAATGGATTTTGACAGTGATAAAGCACTGAACTCACTATAGTCGCTGGAAAATAATTGTGGTGATGACGGCCGCATCATCAGTCTTCATTTTCGAGTTTCTAAGTGACGGTTGCGATCGCGGTCATTGTTTTTGGATTATTTTGAGTGGAAAAAGTTTGTTTAGAAATTCCAAAAAGTTATAGGTAAAGCCAAGTTGATTTAAAATTCCAAAGGGAATTATTTTGGGCAAAACCAAGTTCGGTTTAAGTTTTAAAGTGAGGTTTGCTATACAAAGAGAGAGAGAGAGAGAGTGTGTATGTGTATGTGTGTGATTTCAAAGTGATTTGAAATAAATTTGGGTATTTGAATTCTGGATTTTCATCAAATGTTTATGAAAGCTTAATAGAATATGTTTTTGAAACTTATAGTTGATAATTTGATACATATAATGAATGAAAGAGTGAATTTTAATCCTTGAATTGGGATTTAACTTGAGATAAGTAAAAAAAATGAATTAAAATTGAAATGATGTCAAATTGAAGTGGATATAAATAACACTGCGAACGAGTTATATAACTGTGAGTTATAAATTATTGGATGGGACAAATGTAAGTGGAAAAATTTATTAAATGGTGAATGGGTAAATTTATGTTATAAATTTGGAAATAAAATGGAATTTTTATGGTTTCGTATAATCGAAAACCTCCTCGAATGGATGTTAAAATTTACTAAGTTTTTGGTGAAATAAAAATTAAGTTTTACAACTTATTGAATTGATAAAAAATATGCTAAAACCAAAATAAAATGTGACCAGTATATAGAAATGATTTGAAAATTTAGATGGCTCGAATTATAAATTGAAATCAAATTTAAATGCAAGTGTGAAATTTAACTTAAGTTAAGTTAAATATAGAGAACTGAATAGAATTTTCTCAAGCAAATGGATTTCGATTTAATCCGAAAATTTAACTTGGAAAAAAAGGAATTTGGACTCGGTTCATGTAAATGAAATGGTTGAATAAGGATAATTTGAATAATGACTAAGGAAGATTTATTTATTAAATGGAAATTTATTAAATATAAATTTGAATTTTGGGGAAATGAAATCCAACCAAATTGAAGATGAATTGAATATGGTCGGCATGTTGTTTGATGAGAAGGAATGTGAATTTAAGTTGAAATGGAAATGGACTAAAATGTTGCATAAAAAGACTATGATAAACCTTTGTAATAATTTTATGAAATGGTTCCTAAATAGATTGCGTGGAATGTAATGATATTTGATATGGAATAAGTAAACAACATTATATGAATTTAAAATGCATGCAAATGAATGGATATGAAGTGAATGCAAATGAATTGTTTGTAAATCACCTGGAATTTGGAGTAAATGATATATAAATTGATTTAAATAGAAAAATTGAAAGTTTAGACCTTGTATTTGTTTATCCATTCTAAATCTATGATATGACATGTTTGTTTAGTGAAAATTATATATTTAAGCTGTTAAAGGAATGAAATGTTATTAAATTTCATGTTTATGAAACTTACATGTTTTAATTGAGGAAGTACAGGTACATGAAGATGGTTTGACTTGATTTTTGTTACGCGATTGCATATAAATTGAGCGAGCTTTCTTAATAACGCTAAAATAATGTACGCCTAGAATTTAGCGCGTGAGAAATAAAAATTATTACATATTGCATTTTCTGGCCATGAGAGTAGATGTATTTCTTTATTATCGTACTTGTTATATTGCAAAAGGCTCTCCATATAAGAGAGACTCTGCAAGATAATTTCGAAAATTTAAAATGTTAGAAAAATTTTGGTTAACAAAAAAAATTTGATTTGAAACCTTAAATTGAAATAAGGAGTTTTGATTTAGAAATGAAAACTAATTGTTTTGAATGGAACTAAAAGATTTTGGAAAATGAAACATCAAATTTCAACTAAGTGGTTTCTTTTTTTAAAAGTAATGGGTTTGGATCATTTGTCACACCTTAGCAATTTTGGGGAAGAAATTCTTTTAAGGGGGAAGGAATGCAACGAATCGGATTTTCCAACATTTACTTTTGAATATTTAAATGGTTTTAAATTTTGGATTTGGAATATAAATTGACTTTTGATCATGAAGATTTTGTTTGAAATTATAGAATGAATTTAAATTTCAAATATAATGAATTATCGTACTACTGAAGTGGTGAATAATTGAAATTTAAGTTGAATATGAATCGAAATGATTTCTAGTGTTCATATAAATTCTATTTGAATTAGATTTGAGTTAATAAGTTTTTAAAACTGGGATTTCAAGTGATTTCAAGTGATTTCACCAATTTTTGAGACGGTCGGTTACGTCGATGCGTAAAATAATGATCTGTAATAGTGTATTATTATCGAATTTCAATTTTCGTAGCAATTGGATTTATCGTTTGGTCGTAAGAGATAGAACGCGTTGAAATTAATATTGAAAATTTAATATTATAATTGGGTTTAAAAAGATGTATTCTCCATACAATCAAATTAACACTCGAGACTTGTTCCATTCCGTTCAGAATATGGATATAACATTAGGAACGCCAAGCGGCACGCCTCGATAGGAGTCGGGATTTTAAGTTACTATATACGATATTTTTGGAATTAAATAATATTTTAAAATTTTCAAAGTCAACATCAGCCACCCTACCCTTGAAACAAGCCACCATATCTAATCGCCACCGTACCCCTCACTTGCTTAAATTGCGTTCCCTCCCTTCTCCTTTCAGTTTATGAAAAAGAAAAAAAACCAACAACAAAAATTAAAATATTTTATTATGCTCATCAATAAATTACACAACAAGCTTCTTTTCCATTGTTTTGAGTAGATCTTCAAGCTGATATGCGATTTGGAGATCACAACTTCATTTTTGAGTCCGACAATAGAAGTCGAATGGGTGGTTTCAACTAGGGCTTTGGTTTTTGCAAATCGAGCAAGAGTTGGCTCGATCAGAGCCTAGTTTTGGGTTCTCAATGGCTTGGGGCTATGGTGTCGTGTGTTTTGAGAGGTGCGATGGTCTGAGGTCGAATGCAACGTGGTGGGGTTCGTGCATTAGAGCTAGTGGTCGTGATTCTATGGTGAAGGTCGAGCTTGAGTTTTTGGGGATGGTCGGAGGAAGTTTGTGATGAGGATTTCAACGAAATCGATGGCATCGAATATTGTTGGTCGAAGCTCTGTGTCATGGTGGTGATACATGGTCGTGCATTGATGCAGCATGTAGGCTGTTGAATTTGGGAAGAAGAGTTATTTTATTATTAAGGGTAATTAATTTACTAATGAAGGATTAGTGAAATTAATATATAAATTAATTCATGAATCTTATAAATGCCATTGCTAATTCATATAAGGTCAAAGACGAACGAACAAGTTGCATTGGGTTCGTGTCAGCAAATTCTAAGCATAGGAATCAGTTTGGCGTGGATTGGAGCTAGTACGAATTTGGATTAAAATTAAATGCTTGTTTAATTTAGATGCAAAACGGAATGTTTGGACGACAATTAAAAATCAAGGTGAGTAAGTCTCACTCATTTGGATTACTGATTTTAATATAAAATGTAAAAAAATTATTTATTGATTGATGGGATGGATAAATAATAATTTATAAGTTGGATATTATATTATATATAGTTGTATATATATTAGTAGTTGGATATATTCCTACCATTGGAGACTATGCACCCCGTATAATAGCGGATGACCCTATATTACCGCAATATTCCGCCTCGAAACGAGATTGGTGTTTTATGTTATATAATATCTATGGGTGCAAGGAAATAGGTTGAAGTGATCTAACTGGATTCCTCAAATATATTGATTGTTTTTCATATATAGTGATATATGATGTAATTGAATAATGTGCTATGGATTACTGTGTGATTTGATATATTGGAGCTATAGTAGCACTGGCCCTAATTTTAGTATTTTAAACACCATCAATAATATTTTTGAATTTCAAAATAGGAATTTAAATGCGATTTTGGAATTGATAATTTATATATTGAATTTTGGATTATTTAAAAAGGATTTGATTTGGATAAAATAAATGATTTGATTTTGGAATTTGTACTTATCTATTTCGGAAGATATTTTAAATAGAGATTTTAAAATAATTTATATAAGGAAATTAGAAAAATAGGTTTAAAGCGTTATTTTTGAAATATGGAAAAGCAGTCGAAATAGATAATTAAAATAGGTTTGAAAAATAAAAAGGATTTATGAAGGGACGGATTTTTAAATGAAATCTTATAAATGAGATGATTTTATAAATAAGTGAAACTGGAAATGAGACTATAAAATTTATAAACGTAGGTATGAATAAAGTGAAGTGATTATCACTCAAGGAATTGAGAATATAAATTCACAATTTGAATTTATACAGATTTACGTAAATCGGTTTAGAAAGAGATATGGAATCTTGTTTTGGAAATTGAAAACAGTTATGAAATCGGTAATGAAAATCAATTTGTGATAAATCGAGAAAGATTTATAAATGTAAAATGGTTATAATTGAATTTTAAAAATAAATTTTATCGAGAAGTTAAGTTTTGTTTTAAAAATATATTTTATTTATCTATTAAACAGTGTAGTTTAAAAACTGTTTTTAGTATTGAAATATTTCGAAAAATTGATTATTCCAATATATAATCTTAGTTGAAATGAATTATAATTTTAAAATAAGCTTATAGATCGATTAGTTTTATTTATAAATTGGAAATTTTTTGTCATTGTTTATTTAAAAGTGTTTGATATTTTATATAAACACTTAAATGGTTTGAAATTTTATTACTATTCTTTAGAAATACTTATTTTATGTTATAAAGTTTTAGAAATTGATTGAAGTTATTTATAAATACTCTCAAGATTTGTACATCGGGTTTTATATAGTGGATGCGGTTTTATATGAGAAAATCTTATAAAGGAATTTTAGAAACTTAAGAAATTTCCGAAATGGTTAGATATATGAACTTCAAAAAATGAATCGAAATTCATAAAAGAGGTTATAGATTGGTGAGTGAGATTTTAAATAAGTAAAATGATTTTGGAAATTTTAGAAGGGATTATGAAAAAATTCTAGAGATTATGAAATGAGTTATAATAAGTCGCGACTTTACAAAAAGGGTTGTAAATGGTTTTATGACGTTGGAATAAGGGGAGATTTCCTCGTTTGTGAATACACCTAAAAGATTATATGTTATGAATATTTCCTAAGTGTTGAGAAGTAAGTGATTTTAGAAAATATATTTATTAATATTTTTTTAAGTATTAGAAATAAAATGATTTGGAAAAGTTTTGACTATGGGAGGGCTATATGGAAATATTTTTAAGTGTTGATATAGGTTGAAATTCCTGTTATGGATATAAGTATTTGAAATTATTTCCAAATATTGAATTATTGAAAGAGTTTTGAATATATATGTGTGTGTGATATCGTGAAGACAATGAAGAATGTGATCTTGGAGACTCTATTTGTTCAGACCTAGAACAACTTGTATGGATGAATGCTATCACCGCAATGTTGCCTGGAAGGTAGTGTTAGCATTCCAAGTGGGATTGCTATTCAAAAAGGTAAAACGCGGCCTCGAACCTCATCAACCGAGAAATGACAACAATTGGGCATGCAGCAGGTCCATGTGCGTAGTACCCAAGTAGGGTATGGTCATCCCAAATCTAGATCGGTTAGTATCTATTCAGGTATGCTTCAAGGCCCAAGGGGTAATCATATTCGGTACTACCAGTCAAGTGGCAGGCCAGTCCTATGTGATAGGGGTACAAGATGTTTTTGTCAGCCCCGGTGCATTTATCTTGAGATGTACCTTCGAAAGGTAGTTCCTTACCTTGTCAATGTATGGAATCTAATCTCCAATACAAGCCTTTACGGTTTTAAATGTTCCCAACTATGCTCAAACATGGGATGCAAGTGTTTCAGTGATTTTATAGTTTGTTTTCTATAGACACTATTAATTATAATATCAGATGATTTTGATATAAAATGATTTGGTTATCATAAAGTAAAAACCCATCATATTTATGTATGGCATGGTCTTACGAGATATCCTTGTTTCAAAGGATTTTGATAACAATAATTATTCAAATGGAGTGTGTTTTATCATGTTGGTTTTCCAGGCTAACTCGGGTGTTACTTTATTATAATGCTCGAGTCAGACTGAGTATTGCAGATCCAGGTTAGGATGCTATAGAGTTCAGGAGACATGCTAGAGGAGTTTAGGCGTGTCCCACATACTTGACCATATTTCGTTGTGTGTGTATGCTGTATATTTAGCACATGTGAGGACAAGTTATTATAACTATCCAGATTGATTGCTGACTGTTGTACTATGATCATTGTTTGTATATTATAGTTATAGTTTCTTGTATAATGATCTGTTATTATATATTATATATTATTTCACCGCGATTATGAGATTCTGTTTTGTTGTTTCTGTTTTCTTCTATCCTTTTTTCTTCTCCTCCCATAATGATCCGATATTTCCGGCACTCGATTTTCTGGCATGCTATACAAATACCGTACTGATGTCGCTTTTTGAGGGTCGAAAATCTATGGTTCATTACAGTTAGTACAGATAGCTTCCCTTTTTAAGAATCGGGTTAGGTAAATAGAAATAGGGAAAACATTGAATGAACACCTTATGAATTAAGTTTCACCATTTGACTACAAGGCGTACAATATTAATATTAAATTAAAATCTGATTCACTAAAAGATATTTATTAAAATGTTGGAATGTTATGAAATAAATATTTGAGAAAATAGTTTTATAAAAGTTGATTTTATAAAATGAATATTATTTTAAGTGACAATTAGATGTTTGCTTAGTGAACATTATAGTGCACTTAGTAAATTATTCTCTTTATCATTGTACAATCGAAACAATTTCAAACCGAAATGAACCCAAAGTAAGTAGGAGATAAATATTTTGCTGGAAATATGAGAAGTATTGTTTTAAAAATGGGATTTTGAAATAAAAGTAATACTTTTGAGTTAACTAGTTCGTGTCCCTCGAAAATAACTTAGAAGTGGGGAAGATATGTGTTCGGATGTTAAATAATTCTCTTGAATATTACCCTTATTAGTAAGGGAGTGTATGATACTGTTCGGTATTACCCAGTTCCTTAGTACCGTTTTGGAGTTACTCGGGATTTATATATTTTAGATTAAAATATAGAGTTTCATTTCCAAAAGTTTTTGAAATAAAAACGAGTATTTGGATCTTGAGTTGTCTTAGGAAAATAAATGCAAAATGGAATTATTGAATCAAATAATTGTATATACCCATAGGATGTAGTGGAGTATTATACAAGTTCAATCTAAGTTTAGAATTTATGAAATGTTTTCATAAATAGTTTAGTGGAAATAGAATTGGTATTAGTGGGAATCAATTAAATAAGTGTGTAGGTTAGGCGTAGATCATCGCTTTTTACCATAGTTTGATCTAACATTCGAATACACGACTTTGAGGTGTTACATCATTCCGGATAAGGATTTATTACTCGATTTTTAATGTCCAGTACTTGATGAGAGATTTTGGTATGGGACAAATGTTTCCTACCATAGTTACATCTATGTAAGAAGAAGAGAGATTCCAAAACAAGGAGCCTGACCAGAGTCTGCCCTAGAAATCGGGTGAGCAATACTAGTTCGGAAGTGAAGATATGTATTCGAGTGGTGATCGAATCATATTTTTGTATAAGAATAAACTACGTACATTATACGAACTGATGTATAGTGTTAAGTGTTTTATAGGATAGATTGAGGTGTAATTTCAGGGATGAAATTCTTTTAAGGTTGGAAAGAGTGTCGTGATTCAGAATTCGCTATTTGATTTGCGAGTATTTAATTAATTTTAAAAATTCAAATAATAGATATTATAATGAAAATAAAACTCTTTAAAATAATGATTAATGAAGGTGAAATGTTTTACAATTATTTAAAAAAAAAAATATAGTTCGATGAAAAACAGAAAATGTGACCAGAATTCATTTTCCAAATTTTCGACTTTTCATCGGCTAAAAGTTATCGACAACGTTGTAAACTATAGTGAAAATATATTCATATACATTTACACATTTAAATGTAAGTTAGAATATATTTTGACACACACACACACACACAGATATATATGTATGTATGTATATATAAAGTTATAAAAGAAATGTTGTGACATTTTAAGAAAAGTAAATATATATATATATATATGTGTGTGTCTGTGTGTATTTGTGTGTCTATATAAATACATACATATATACATATAAATGCCTTTTGAATATGAAGGGACATAAGTGCTATTATCATTAAATGGATGTTGGAGCAAAATACAAGAAGTGGGGGCAAGCTTGATGAGGTGGTACAAGGTGGTGGAGGGTAAAGGAGAGGAGATGTTTAGGTGATTTACCTTTTTTCTTGCATATAAATTGCCTTTTCCTCCTTCAATTTTCTTCCATTTCTTTCTATCATATCTTGCTATCCTCTAATTCAAATGGAGAAACTATTTAAACCTTGTAAAGTTATAGTGGCTACAACTTCCATTTGTACCACTTCTTCAAATTTTAAATTTTGCTATGTCAAAAATGCATTTCTTTTAGACCTATTTTTGGACTCAGATTTTCTAGTCTAAAAATACATCTTCTCCTTTTGACCATATATCCATCAAAATAGATCAAAATTAGATGATTCTTTTTGTTGAAATTGTAGAGAAAATAATTTCCAAAAAGTTTTCTTTTGAACACTTCTCAAAATTCTAGGAGTAACATAGCCAAAAATCTAAGAGAATTTGACTAATTCTTTTTTATCCGGTTCAGTGAGTTCAACATTATCTGAAGTACCTCCCCCTCTCTAAGTCAATCCCACACATCCTTCGTCTTTTCATGGTCGAGCCATGCATTCCCTAGGCCAAGCCTATTTTAAGATGCAAGGGTCTAAAGTCAAGTTTGCAAAGTTATTTCAAGTTTTCAAAAAGTTTTCTAAACTTTGGTGAGTAAACTTTTGGTTTTTTATTTCAAAACTTTAAACTTTTATATGTTGGTTAAAGTGTGATATAATTTCTTGGGTAAATCTTGGTTCATGATGTGATTCATTTTATAAGCATTGTTTGAGTGTGATTGTAAATTAAACTTGAAATTGAAGTCTAAATATAGCGCTGTTTGAAAAGTTGTAAACTTTGTTTACTGATGTGATCTTGCTTAGTTTTGCGGATGTGGCATGTATGATTATGTTATGATCTTGAAGTTTTGGGTATGTGCTAGGAAAAGTTACCATCTTTAATGTTAAAATGGAATGGAATTCTATGTGTAAAACTATTGTCCTTTTATTGGAACTCAAAATCAATTTTAAGTTTTCAAATTTAATTTTACTTTTATAGGGCTTTCTGTATCTTTTGGAAAAATTAAGCAAACTTCCAAAGATGATAAGTTTTAAAATAAAGTAAGAAAAACATTTCCGAGTTATAGGTATGCTGGCGATAGTCGTTACGAATGCATTTCGCCTAAAATTTTGATTATTGCAAAATTTGGTTGTTACGTTTAAATGTGTTTTAAACTGTATTACAAAATGAACAATGATGTTTAAAGAAAGTTAATTAAGAATTCAATAATTAGTTATTAATTAGTTAGTTTAATAATTGATAAGTAACAAAGTATTAACAAGGTTTATTAATTTTAATAACTGAAGATTAGTTACTAATTAATTATCATTTAGAGGTAAAATTAATTTTAATTAATTACTAATTAAGAAAGATTAATTTTTATTTAATTATGAGTTAAGCTTATGATTTATTTTAATTAATTATTAATTAAATACAGGGTTAATTATTAATTAATTATTAAGATAATGTTTAATTATTTTAATGATAAATTAATTAAGTTTTTAATTCATAATAAGTTATTTATTAAAGGTTTAATTTATTATTTAATTTTTAACTAAAATTATTTTATTAATTAATCAGGATTAATTAATAATTAATTATTAATGAATGTTTAAATTATTATTTCATAATTAATAAAGTATTAATTGATGTTTTATTATTTATATAATATTTAATTATTATTTAGTTGTTTATTAAAGGTTTAAACTATTTCTTAATTTATAATTAAATTAGGTTAAGAATTAATAAAGATCAATTATGATTTAATAAAGGGTTTAACTTGTTGTGACAACCCAGAATTTTTGAGCATTTGAAATGGGGTTATTTAATTGATTTTAAATATTTGAAAGGTTAATTTTAACTTGAATTTCAAATATCACTATTTATTTGTTAATTAAAATATTGAATTTAATAATTGGAAGTTGGGTGAAATATTGAATCTTCAGTTTTAAGCTTGTTAAAAATAATTTGAAGGCTTGTAAAATTTATATTCATAGAACTAAAGATAGTAAAAGTGTTAAAATTTAATCTGGAAGTGTTTTGTTAAGTTTTGAAATTATATCTTTTAAATTGAATTTAAAAATAGCCTTCCGAGGCACAGTCTCGAAATTCGATGAAACCAGTTCCATTGAATCCGTAATATTGTATTATTATCGGATTTTAATTTTCGTAGTGTTTGGACTGATCGTTTGGCCGTACGGTAGATAAACGCGCTAAAATTTATATCGAAAATTTAATATAATAACTTGGTTCAAAAAGCTATCATCTCCATACGATCGAATTAGGACTCGAAACCTTCTCCATTTGGTTTGGAATAGGGGTATAACATTACAGACACCTGGCGGCATGCCTTGATAGGAGGTCAAGATTTCAAGTTGCGATATCGAGACGATTTGAAATTTAAATATTAAATAATATAATTATATTTGTCCCCAGTGAAAAACAAAGTCACATCAGCCGTTCTTCCATCAATTCATATCATTGTTCATTTCCCCTTCAAACATGCTTTCCTCTTTTCAAAACATCACATTCCTTTCATTTCAAACAGCCGAACATTTCACAAAAAAATGGAAATCCCTCTCTGACTCAATTCAAAGAAAACAAAACTCCTCATTGATTCAATTCAAGGCAAAATAGATAAAAATATAATGGCAATTTAAAGAAAAAGATGGCGGAAGCCCTTTTCTCAAATTCAATGGCAAGCCTCCGTTTTCTTTTTGGATTCGAAAATCTCGAATACAATCATGGCCGAACTCAATTAGAAATTAAATACCCTCTCCCCTTTCGTTTTCCAATCACGAACCCTTGGGCTTTCGAGCGTACAAGTGGTAGTAGGGTTTCGCGAGTGCGATTGAGTGGGGCTCGTGCTCGAGTTCAGCAAGGAAGGAGGGAAGTTACGCCTTCGCGTGCACAAGTGGGAGGAGATCGAGATGGTGAGGCTGGGTTCGAGATGGCGACTTCGACAGCAGGGCAGGCACACGCATTGGTTTGGGAGTCGAGTGTTTGTTTGAGGCTATGACTGTGGTATATAGAGTGAGGTATATCTTCTGATTTATCTTTATCAATTTAAATTTTTATGTAAAGTATATATACAGAATATAAGGAAAAATTATATACGTATGAGCAGGAAAGAAAAAAAGAGAAAAAAAAAGAATATAACAGTAAGCTATAAAAGTGGATTTTCATTTACAGTTAGCATATGTATAGTAAGTAAACAGAAAATAAATCTTGATGGTAAGATAGAAGTTTTCAATTTTAAGTCAGCATATATATGTGTGTGTGTGTATTTACAAAAGGAAATATAAATATATATTTGTAAATATACAATTTTTCTTATAGATAAGCTTGAAAAGGAAAAAATATAGGAACTTAAAAAAATGGTTTAACTAACTCATTGATTATCTTAGTTACTAAACGACCTTTAAAAAGGGAAATTAGTTTACAAATTTAATCATTTATTAAATTAAATCATGAAATCATGAGTAAAAAACTAAAATTGTTAAACAGAAAATTGATTGCTCGATTTGTTCGAATACTAACAAAATAATCTAATGTTTGTACAAGGTGAAAAAATCGAGAAATCAGGGTGAGATTGAAGTGGATTTGCAAATTTAAGGGGCAAAGGTGAGTTAATCTCACTCTTCTGGATTGCTGTTTAAATTTAAATGGTTAAATTTAAATAATAGGTTGAATGATTGGATTGATTTGATGTGCTATGTTATATATAGTAGTATATAGTATATATTGGGGTGACTGATTTCCCGCATTATATAGTGGATGAGACCCTATGCGCCGCATTACAGCGGATGGTATTATATTAATCCTATATACCGCGATATTCCACCTTGAAGTGGAATTGGTATTGTGTTAACATCTATGGATGTAGGGAAACAGGTTGGAGGGATCCAACTGGATTCCTCAACATTTATTTAGATTATTTAATATTCTCTGTTATAATTATTAGATATCCTAGGATGAATTATATTGATAATCGGAAATGTTGGATGCTACAGGTTGATCGAATATATTTTGGTATACTGAGTTACCATAAGGAAAAAAAGAATTTTTGAAAAGAAAATAGAGAGTGGATTCTTAAGTAAAATAATTTTAGAGTATATGAATGAATCTAAGAATGAATTAGAAAAAAATAAAAGCGAATTTAAAATTTTAATAAATTAATTCCGAGTATAAAAAGGGGATTTTGAATGAACAGGGAAATAATAAATTTTAAACTTAACTGTTATTATTTAAAGAAATAAGGAATTTATTTTAAAATTAAGATTTAAATTATTGGAAAAGATAACAAGGAATTTGGGGAAAATCTGGAATTGGTATTTTTAGTTAAAAGGATTTTAAATCATAATTAAGAAATAAAATATGAAGTCTGTGGGTTTTGAAGTAAATAAGTAAGTAAAGGAATTTATTCCAAATAGAGTAATTGGAAATCAATTTGAAAATTGATTTACGTGTTTGAATTTGGAATTTTAAGAAGGATGGGACTAAGAAATTTATTAACTGGATTTATAAAAGTGAAGTAATATATCAGTGGCTATTTGGAAGAATAAATTCACAGCGGGGATTTATTAAAGGAATGGGTAAATTTGTTTAAAAATAAATAGTGATTTATTTTAAAAAAAAAGATGTGGAAGGGAAGCGTATTTCCCTGAATAACCAAGTACGTTTCAAACAAATTTTAAGTATAAGTAAAAAGTTTTAAGTTGTTTAAAAGGTATGTTTAGAAAACTTATTATTTCTAAGTGTTTAAATTCTAAAGTAAGTATTTTCTTTTATCTATTATAGCAGTAATTATTTATAGGTGGCTTGCACTACGCCATAAATGGCCTTCTGCAACACAAAAAAATGTTGGGTCAGGCCCAAAAAATGTTGCCATAGGTCTATAGCAACACTTTTCTGGTGATGCAATTTTTGTCGTTGCCTTAGACCTCAAAGGAAACATTTTGACTATCTAAGGCAACATAAGTAATATTGTTGCAATAGAACCCTATTTGGTTCTATAGCAACATCCATATGTGTCTGTAGCAACATTCCAAAATGTTGCTATAGATATTAACTTTCTGAATTTGTGGGGCCCACAATGTAGAGCATATTTGATTTTTTAATAGAAATAAATATTTATTTAATAAAATGCTATTGCACAGAATTTGATATTCAAAAAGTAATTTATTTAAATAAATATTTTATTTCAACATTTGAAATAGTACAAATTCCTGACTCCACTATTTTACAATTCAATGATATATAACACTGATATTCACATATACAGATATTCCTCACTACATCGCTCAGTTCACTCATTACATATGCAGTTTCAATTTATACAGACACCGACACTAACAAATATATGACGAGCCGAGTGCCGAGCCGAAGGCGAGCCGAGTAGCGGGTCCAGTCTTCAAGCTCAAGCACATTTGATTTGACTTTGTCTTCAAGCTTGTATCCAGCTGTCCAGTCTTCAATACCTGTCACATATAATTCAAAAGCAGTAATCTGGAAAATAATATTTAACTCGAACAGAAAATGAAAATATTTTTGTTATATTATTTGCCTCAGGTATATGGGTTGTTTCTTTTCATATTTTTTTCTGACAGGGACCAAATATTTGCACGGACAACCTGTGAATGCACAAGTCAGCTGTTCACAAGTGCATAAGCCAAACATGAATGCAACACATGGATACAAGACAGTATGGAAGACAGCAAGCAACAGTTCAGGCAAAAATGCACAAAGGAGAAGCATTTATGTACTGGAGTTTTAGAAATGTACTGGAGTTGAAGCATTTATAAATTATAGATGTTATTTCTAATTCTGTATTTAAAACCCAAGTTGAAGCATTTATTAATTAAAAAAATTCTATGAAGTATAATACTTCAAAGACCAAATTGGATTGCTCACTGAAATAATCATGTATATAACATAAACGAAATTACTTGCTGAAAATAAATAAATAATATTATTAGTTACCTTTGCGTGATGAGAATTTAGGCTTCCGTTTGCGCCATCACAGCATGAGCCGGAGTCCCACACATACGGTGAAGCAACACATCCAGCCCAGTAAAGACGCTTAACCAAAGTCCACAATCTTCAGATTACCTATGATATTGATAAGGCAAGAGCTAAATAGCATAAAATTTAGGAATCTTCCCAATTTTTATGTTATTCAACTATGCCTCATCAATATCATTTAGACCTTATACCATAGTGACAACATCTATGATTGATGTAAACGCACCAGTGTTAAAACTTATAATTCAGATTTTACCAAATTGGGATTATTTGTCGTAAACGCACCTACGTTAACATCTATATTCATTCACCAAAAATATCATAGGTTCAGTCTCCACAGTCCAAGCCACTTGAGCACAGCAAACACACAATAGAAAAAAACATATTTTTTATTACTCAACTGTATGGTGAACTGAATAGCAATGTAAAGATTTTTGATGTTAGTATACATATTTTTTAACAATAGCACAATTGTACAATAGTGATATAATAAAAAACAAAATGGGTTTTATAACAAGTTTTCAAACAAAATGGTGCGTTAGAACTATTTTTTATCATCTTAACAAGTGTTTTGAGAAATAAATCAAATAACAGTAGATAAAAATTTATCATTCAATTCATCAGTTATCTTTACTTTTAGTGGAAATATTTGACAGAAAACAACAGAGTATTCATACTTGTAAACTAGTCCTTCATTTTTGACAATGTTACACATGCAACCTTCTTTTGTAACTGTATCAGCTGCAGTGGACAAATGATTCATGGCCAAAGATATGGGTTTCAAAAACACAGCCGGCCTACAAAAGCACCAAGCAGTAGCACATGGTAATCCCAGATTTAAAACCATGATAGTAATCAACAAATTTGATTTTCATAAACATTAAAATAAGCTTACATCAAATCCTCGTAGGACATAGTTGCTGTAATACCATGATAGTAATCACAATGAAATCATTAAATAACATTTAAATTCTTTCTTTTGAGATAATATCCGAATTACTTAATCACTAACTCACAATTCAGCACCTTATAGCAAATAAAATTAAAAGGAGAAATAGGAACAGCAAAAGTAGGGAATGAAAATACCTTAGAGAAGTTAGTACGATTTCTAGGCAAAATCGAATCACGATTCTTCGTTCCCAGTTCGAGCTTCAAGACATCACGTTTCTGTTCGAAATTCCTTCCAGGAAAAATCGATTTCGTGCTTTGAATTCGTGAAACCCAGCTTGCAATCGAATCAGTTGAGGAGGAGACTACATCGAGCGGTGGAGGGTGATTTGCGAAGGAGGATGACTTGCGATGGAGCACTGGAGCGAGCCGGAGCCTGGATCGAAGCGAAATCGGGAACCCCTAAATCGAAGCCCTAACCAAAATCGACAGAGAAGAAAGAAAATAAAAAGTTACTTGCGGAGACATTTTTTCTTCGCGGCTCTAAAAGATCAAGGAGTGGTGTTCGGATTGATGAGGTGTCACGTTCTCCAACGTAGGATTTGCCTTGGTAGATTGATACGGATCGGTGCGAAAGATATGCAAAGGTCTGCTATAGCAACACTATAATTTTTTTTTGCATCAATTACACTTGTTTAGCTAGAGCAACACATTTTTATGGCTAAGGCAACATCAAAAATTCAACGTTGCATTAGGACCAAAATTGTATAGCTATCGCAACATTTTACCTGGCAACACCTTACAAAAATGTTGCAGAAGGCCATCTATGGCGTAGTGTTGGTATTATGTTTTGAAAGTAAGAAATTCAGTTTTATATTATACAAAGTAGTTTTATTTTAAATATTCTTAAAGTATATATTTTGAGTAAGTATTAAAGTAATTTTTAATTTAAATGTTTTAAAGGATATTTTATAATAAAGTGTTTTAAATTATTTTAAAAATCTAAAGTTTTTGTGCTTGGTGTTTTCAGTGGAAATAAATATTTGGAAATTTATTTCATGAGAAAAGTGTGGTTTGAAAACTGTTTTAAAAAAGGGTTGAAAATGGAAATATATCTTGCAAAGATATTTTAAGGATAATAAATAATTTGGAGAAATTATTTATGTTGATGGTTGTATGTGAATGTTAATTGATAGTTAAATACCGACTATCAATATTGGCCAATGCGCTGATCGTTTCGAAGAGACCGGGATTTATTTCTGTTAACCCCACTGAAACTTAGGCCGACTCAACAGATAAGGCAGTCAGCGACTCATAGGAATCAGCGACTCAACTGATGATGCGACTCAGAGATTGCCGACTCAATGGGTCAACGACTCATTGATAGCAACGACTCAGTGAGTTAGCGCCTTAAAGGTACAGTATGGATCAATGACTCAGCGGGTCTGCGACTCAAGGCCTATACCGATCCAACGACTCATTCGAGCTCCGACTCATCAAAGACCGACTCATCTGATCACGACTCATCCATTCAAGGTCCTTAAGTATCTCATTAGGTTTACGACTCAAGAGATGAACGACTCAAGAGGCCGCTACGACTTGAGGAACCTGACGGGTTAAGGAGATTCGATGGGTTAAGGATGGCACGACTCAGGAAAGCCTACGACTCAAAAGATAGGTCGACGCACGACACAAGACTCAGAGGCAAGTTCAAAATCATGCTGCAAAGAGGTGACTCGCAGACGACTCGCGACTCATCATGAGTCGGTCACGACTCATGACTTGGCAATTCCAGCCTAAAAGTTTGCCTATAAATACATAGCCATCTTCAACATGGGGGGGACTTTTGGCGCATTCTCTTCACACACCGTTACCTTGCTGCATTGAGAACTTCATCAACACTTAGAGCTTCCAGGATTAGAGGAATACATCAAAGAAATTCACGAAGAAATCACACATCTTCAACATGAATCTAAGAACTTTAATCGACATTGAAGCTTAAGATTTGTTCCAAATCACTTGTAACTTGAAGTGTATTGTACTTGGGAAGAATTGTATCAGTTTGTAACGGGATTATTAATAAAAGCACTTAGAGTGGACGTAGGCTATACCCTTAAGCCGAACCACTATAAAATCGTTGTTGTTTACTGCTTTTCTACTATTACTTGCTTGTAATTCTTTCCCGATCTATCGGGTGGTGCTTTCACAACTACACTTTACACACCGGGGTGTTAGCGTTCACATTTTAGCGTTAACATTTTTGGTGCTTTCACTGAGAATTGAACTCAGGAAAACTGTCATCATTGCTTCACAGAGATTTGAAGAAAGAATTTCCTTAAAAACCAGAAGTCTATCTGAAATTATGGCTCCCGGAAGGAAAAGTAGATCTATCAGATCTGGAAACATTCAAGAGGGAACCTCCGCTTCCCCTGTACCTAATCAACCCACTCCGTCTGTTGGAGTTACAAAAGCGGAATTGGATGCTGTGATTCTAGGGCTAAACCAGCAGATAAACGCCCAAAATGCACAACTAGAGGCTCAAAGTGCCCAGAATGCTCTGATTCTGAATAAGTTGAACGATTTACTTGGGGCAAACAATCAACCAGCTGGTAATGAAAGGAACTATGCTGGCAACATTCATGATGTTAGTGAGAGGAATGCTCCTGAAAGGGCTACTAGTCCCTTTGAGCAGGCAGTTCCTGAGGCTGGTGGATCTAGAACTCGGCATGATGAGGAATATCTTTCTGGAATGGTCCGGCAGATCATGAAAGAAAGTTTGCAAAGGGTTGAAGATGAGAAGGAATGGGGTTTCGCCCCAAGTAAAACTCCGTTTACTGAAAAAATCCTGAAGGCGGAATTTCCAAGGAAGTTTGTCCCTCCGACTATTCCAGCTTACAAAGGGACAAGTGATCCGAATGAGTTCTTGTATAAATATGATTGGCACATGACGGGTGCCAGGGCCTCTGACGAAATAAAGTGCCGATATTTCCCCGTATACCTGGAAGGGGTGGCTCTACTATGGTTCACCAAGTTGCCAGTCCGATCTATCGATCAGTTTTCAGACTTGACCAGAAAATTCAAGGAGCAGTTTAGACTATATGCTTCGAAGGCCAAGGACATTATGTCACTATCGAGTTTAGAGCAGAATCCTAGTGAGTCTATCAGATCTTTCTTGAACCGCTTTAATATAGCGCTGGCGGAAGTGGACAATGCTGAACCACGAATGATCTTGACTTATCTAATGAGGGCTATTGATAAGTCAAGCGAATTTGGAAAATGGTTAAATATGAAAGAGCCAACCTCTCTCGAAAAGTTCTACAAAAAAGCAGACGAATTCACTCGCTTGGAAAGTCGTCCTTTGCCAATAAAGGCAGTGTTGGAAAAAGCTGAAGACAACACTGTCGCTCCACGCAAGAATGAATCGGCGGGGCAGAAAAGGGAGAATAATAATGGAAAGAAACAGGGTAATCTGAAGAAGCCCCGGTCCTTCAAGCCATCAGAATATACTCCATTATCACATACGCCAGAGCACATCTACCTTGCCACTAAAGATTCCGTCGATTTCCCTAAACCTATCCCTTTGAGGACCGGGAAAAAAGCCATACAGAGTGGGAAGTTCTGTCGTTTCCACAATCAACCCGGTCATGAAACTGATGAATGCCGTCAGTTGAAAAATCTGATTGAAGAGTTGCTAAGAGAGAACAAACTGCAACAATTTGTGAAGAAGAATAGCAACAATCCTGCATCGTCAAGTCAGGGGCAACAGGTTCCTGTTCATCAGCCCAGGACAGGTGAGAAAGCTACGGGACATGAATCTGGAAGGCCCGTTATCAATGTCATTACAGGAGGGCCTCACCCAGCTGGCAAAAGCTGGGGTGAGATGGAGAGATATTCCAGGGCTTTGAAATATGCTCCAGCCGAAGAAGACGTCTTTGTTTTAGAAGACACTACGCCCCTGAAACAACAGAAAACTTTCAGCGATGATATTGTTTTCAGAGCCAGAGATTCCACAGGTATAGAAGCTCCTACCCTAGATCCCTTGGTCATCTCGGCTGGTATCGGACCGGCCATTGTCAGAAGAGTCCTCATTGACTGCGGAGCATCATGCAATATCCTCTTCAAGAAGACATTTGACCAGATGAAAATCCCTATGATTGATGTACAAGCCTCATCACAGAAGATCGCTGGCTTCACTGGGGAGCCAAAACAACCAATTGGGACCATCGATCTGCTTGTAGAACTTGGAGAAGCAGAAAGGAAAGTGGTCCGCAAGCAAACATTTGTGATTGTCGATGAATTTTCTGCTTATAATGCTTTTCTTGGCCGTCCAACACTCGCAGCATTCAAAGCTATCCTAGCCCCGTGGTGCCTCACTATTAAATTCCCTACTGACAATGGAGTAGGAGTTATAAAAGGGGATCAAAATGCTGCGCGAGAGTGCTATTTGACAGAGCTGCGAGAGTCAAGAAAAAGAGAAATGGGGAAGGATGCGGCAACCCCGGTCCGCATCAAAGAACCAGCCTTGTAGCAATTACGGGGCGGACCCTGCACTGGCGAGCACAGCGGGGCACGAAAAGAAATGGATCCCAGAAAAGCCAGCGCAGGGGAGAATAGAGTGGTACCGGTGGAAACGACAGTTCCGGTACCTGTTGACCCGAAGGACCCAAATAAGGTGTTAAATGTGGGTTCACAGCTTAATGTGTCAATTCAGAATATCTTGATATCTTTCCTGAAAGCAAATCTGGATGTCTTTGCTTGGACTCATGCCAATATGTGTGGAATATCCCCAGAAGTTGCAGTACACGCTCTGAATATTGACCCAAAGTTTACGCCAGTTAAACAGAAAAGAAGAACCCAAGGTCCAGAAAGGTCAGCAGCATTGAAAGAAGAAGTTGATCGACTCATGGAAAATAACTTCATCAAAGAATTTACATATCCGAATTGGGTTTCAAATCCTGTGTTGGTCAAGAAAGCTAATGGAAAATGGAGAGTGTGCATTGATTTTTCTGATCTAAACAAAGCTTGCCCCAAAGATTGCTTCCCATTACCCAGGATCGATCAACTGGTAGACGGAACTGCGGGACATGAATTGTTATCTTTCATGGATGCCTACTCCGGTTATAACCAAATCATGATGCACGAGCCGGATCAGGAGGATACAAGCTTTATCACAGATGTTGGACTTTATTGCTACAGAGTTATGCCCTTCGGATTGAAAAATGCAGGGGCAACCTACCAAAGACTTGTTAATGCTATGTTCAAACCGCAATTGGGCAAAACTATGGAAGTCTACGTCGACGACATGTTAGTGAAGTCCAGGAAAGCAGCGGATCACATTGAACACTTAGCAGAAATGTTCGCAGTCCTCCGGAAATACAGAATGAAACTTAACCCTCTGAAATGTACATTTGGGGTCGAGTCCGGAAAGTTCTTAGGTTTCATCGTCAGTGCTAGGGGCATTGAGGCTAGTCCAGCTCAAATTACTGCCTTGAAAGAAGTTAAAGCTCCTAGAACAAAGAAGGAATTGCAGAGTCTCAACGGAAAGGTCACCGCCCTGAGTCGGTTCATTTCCAAAGCCATTGATAAATGCATCCCATTCTTTGACGCCCTGAAGAAAGGAAAGAAGAATTTTGAATGGACTTCCGAATGCCAAAAAGCCTTCGACGAGTTGATCCGTCATATGGAAACGCCTCCAATACTTTCTAGGCCAGGCAATGGTGAGGTTCTTCTTATATACTTGGCAGTATCATCTCATGCTCTAAGTGTAGCGCTGATACGGGAAGACAAAAGGATTCAACATCCGGTTTACTATATCAGCAAAAGACTCACTGGGGCAGAGCTGAATTACTCCAAGTTGGAAAAACTCGCCTATTGCCTACTAGTTGCATTAAGGAAACTGAGGCAATATTTCCAAGCTCATCCTATCAAAGTACTCACTGATCAGCCTCTAAAGCAAGTCCTATTTCGCCCTGAAACGTCGGGTCGCCTTCTAAAATGGAACGTTGAACTCAGTCAATATGACATCACCTATCACCCCCGAAAAGCAATCAACGGACAAGCTTTAGCTGATTTCATTGCAGAATTCACAGAGAAAGATAATGGTGAGGAAGAAACGATCAACGATTCCCCAGTCCAGTGGAAGATGTATGTTGATGGCGCAAGAAATGACTACTGTTCTGGAGCCGGAGTGGTACTTGAAACTCCTGAGGGTCGATCATTATGTTATGCACTAAGATTGGAATTTCCTTCAACAAACAATGAAGCAGAATATGAAGCTCTTATTGCAGGTCTGAAAAATCGCTAAAGAGCTAAACATTCGAGCATTACAAATCTTCAGTGATTCTCAGCTTATTGTATGCCAAGTCAAGAAGGAATTTCAAGCAAAAGGTGGAAACCTGCCTTCCTACTTGTCAAAGGCTTGGGAACTCCTATGTGAACTCGATCACTATTCAATAAGCCACATTCCTCGGGAAGAGAATATGAAGGCAGATTCCCTCGCAAAGTATTCAAGTTCTGGTGAAGCTCAACTATTAGGATTGGTCCCTGTAGAAGACCTTTCAGCACCAAGTATAGACGAGATGGATGACTCCAATACTGGACTACCTACTCAGAGGTTCTCTGCCAGAAAATTCGATAGAAAGACGAAAGCTACTAAGGAAAGCCTCTCGTTATGTAATCCAGGATGGCCGATTGTACAGACGGGGATTCTCAATGCCTTTACTTCGATGTGTATCCAGGGAAGAGTCCAAAACAATCCTAGCTGAGGTTCATGGAGGAGAATGTGGTGATCATTTAGGTGGCCAAACATTAGCAAAGAAAATTCTCCGATACGGATATTTTTGGCCAGAAATTAATCGAGATGCCGCAGATTACTCCCGAAAATGTGACAGATGCCAAAGATTTGCCAAAATTCCTAGAGCACCTTCTACCGAACTCACACAGATGGTCAGTCCATGGCCGTTTGCAATTTGGGGAATGGATCTCATTGGGCCGCTACCAACTGCCAAGTCAGGGATTAAATATGCTATTGTTGCGGTTGACTACTTTACTAAATGGGCTGAAGCTGAACCATTGGCTACTATCACTTCTAAGAAGATGATAAGATTTGTAACCAAGAATATCATTTGCAGATACGGTGTGCCTCAGAAAATAATCACAGACAATGGTACTCAGTTTGAAAGCGAGGAATTCCAGGATTTTTGCAAACGGTTCAAAATCCAGAAAAGCTTTTCGGCAGTAGCTCATCCGCAGGCAAACGGGCAAGTGGAAGCAGTGAACAAGATCATCAAATCAACCATCAAAAAGCAACTCGAAAGAGCAAAAGGTGGTTGGGTCGATAAACTACCACTTGCACTATGGGCATACAGAACTACTCACAAAACTGCGACTGGGCATACTCCTTTTTCGTTAGCATACGGATCGGAAGCAATGATCCCGATTGAAACAGAGGTCCCTTCACACAGAAGAATCCATTTCAATCAAGCAGAAAATGAAAAGCTACAACTTGAAGCGCTGGATCTCCTTGATGAAAAAAGAGATGAAGCTAATCTCAGAGTTGCAGCTCATCAGCAAAGGATAGCCAGACATTTCAATTCCAAAGTTCGACAACGCAGCTTTGAAATTGGAGATCTAGTCCTGAAAAGAATTATGACCGCGACAGGTGTGTTTGGGCCCAATTGGGAAGGACCGTATGTAATAGGTCAGAAACTTCTTGACGGCACATTCAAGCTCACCACTGTTGATGGAGATCAAATTCCAAGGGCATGGAACAGCAACCATTTGCGTCCATACTTTACTTGAAAATTTTGTTGAAACATTGTAAAAAGAATTATGAATGTATGATTCTTGTAATTGAAAGCAATTGTGAAACTGATGCGAGTAAATAATGAAAGAATATAAAGTGGATGTAGGCCCAATTTCATGGCCGAACCACTATAAATCTTGTGTTCCTTATTATTATTATATGTTTGCTTTGTTTTCGATATAAAAATACATAAAATGTATTGCTGAAATGTCGATTTAAATTTTTGCAGACAATGGAAATAAAACTTGCGCATAATAAGACCAAGTGATTCTCACCATCGTTCAACAAACAAATTTCAAGTCATAAAGGCCCCGAATTCAAATCCTAGATAGGAAATACTTCAATTGAACGGCTTATGATTTCGATAGAAACGAGCCCTTGCTAATAAATTGAGATTGTTTGAACGAACAAACATCCAATTAGGAAGCTAGTGCCCGTTCTCACGAACTTGCCTGACAATGAAGTACGCTTCCTTGGATTAAACGAGCCACTTGCGAGAAAAGGGGAATGAAAACTTGAAAAGAAAAAAAAAGAGAGGATCGCTGAAAAGGCATAAGCAAGTGGACAGAGGAACAACCAAAGCTACCATCAGCAGCACAAGTCCTCTTCGGAGGATAAAAGACCTCTAATGGGTCATACGCCACAAAAAAGAAAGTTCTCTACTCAACAAAAAAGATTGGAGGAGTCATGACCCTCCAACCATGAGAGAGTAACTTCCAGGCGATGAAAACCCTCTCTGAGGCACATTTCACCAGGAGTTGAAGTGTTATGACCGCTCTTCGGGATTTCACTTCACCAGAGTTGAAATGCCAAAAAATAAAAGCCCTCTTCGGAGGCCCATTTCACTAGGAGTTGAAGTATTATGACCGCTCTTCGGAATTTCACTTCACCAGAGTTGAAATGTAAACAAAATAAAAGCCCTCCTCGGAGGCACATTTCGCCAGGAGTTGAAGTGTAACAACCGCTCTTCGGAATTTCACTTCACCGAAGTTGAAATGCAAAAACAAAATAAAGACCTTCCTGAAAGTACACGTTTCACCGAGATTGAAATAAAACTTCCAAGTGTTGAAACGTGAAAAGGCTTTCTTCGAAGGCACAACTCTTTGGAGGTACACGTTTCACCAAGATTGAAATAGAACTTCCAAGTGTTGAAACGTGAAAAATCCCTCCTTAGAGGTACAACCCCCTCCCGGGGACACAATCAAGAAGAAAGACCTCTTCGGAAGCCCACGTTTCACCAAGATTGAAATAAAACTTCCAAATGTTGAAACGTGAAAAGGCTTTCTTCAAAGGCACAACTCGTTGGAGGTACACGTTTCACCGAGATCGAAATAAAACTTCCAAGTGTTGAAACGTGAGAAATCCCTCCTCAGAGGTACAACTTTGTATAAAAAAAAAATCCTCATCAAAAGCGTACTTTAACTTTCAAAGGAAGAGTAATTTACCTACTATGGAAAATGATCGTCAAAAAAAAAAAAAAAAAAAAGAAAAGGAAAAAGAAAAGAAGTTAAAGTACCCTTCAGAGGTCCGCTTTACCACATAGAGGAATTCACTTGGTAAAATATGCACATAAGCAAAAGAAAAAAGTGATTTCTTCGAACGACAAAGCGTAGAAACTTATACGAAGGGAGTTGTACTCTACAAAAATTTTCTTTAAAGAATAAAATAATTATTCTTTAGCAAATAAGAGTGCAAGTCCCCTCAAAGTATAAAATATTGCAGCAAGCTTAAGTTATGGGGGCAACATGGTATAATAGTATAGTTGCATCAGTAAAGTAATACTCAAACAACATACCATAAGCCCGCTGCAATATCGTGTAAATAAACTTGTGCAAAAAAAAAAAAAATAGTAAATGCATTCTCAAATTCAAACAGAAGTTTGTACAAACGAAGAATCATTTTATTCAATTATAATGCAGATACAGGTTTCAAAATAAAAGCGGGGGCCGGTACCCGCACAACTCTCGGCCAGTTCATACAAAAGACAAAAAGCTAAAGTCTTCACTTCTTTTTACTGCCTTTGGACCCTTTACCCGGCCGAATGACCAGCTTTTCAGGTCGACCAGTGGGTATAAGGGAGGAAGGAGAGGTAGGCGCAGCTGGCCCAACTTCTGGCTCCTCTTCAGTGGCAGTGATTATCTTCCCTCTCCTCTTTGATGCTCCTTGCTTCCTTCTCCTCTTTGAGGAAGACTCACTTCCTGGAGTGACAAGTTTAGATAGAGTTATATCGTCAGAAGGAGTCCGCTCCGGAGATATGTCACCTCCTCAAGTCCCTCATCTTTTTGCTCTTGCGAAGCAATGGGATCATCCAGGCCATGGAGAGCCTCTATTTGTTCCTCCTGTGATCCAGGCTGCGAAGCAGAAGGAGGAGCCACCTGAAGAGATGGAGGAGGGATTACCGGAGAAGTAGAGATTTGAGCAGTGCTTGATACTTTTTCTACAGAAGAAAAGAGGTTAAAGTCAGTAAAGAGAGGAGACGAAGGTTCACCAATGAAGTCGGTAAAGAAAGGAGATGAAGGCTCGTCAAGGTTGAGAAAATAGCCAAGGAGCTCATGAAACTCATGCGAAATAAATGAGTAACCCGCTTGAGCAGAATTGACAGTAGCGAGATTAACAGTGAAATTACCTGGAGAAGCTGGTTTCCTGATATCGACTTCATAAGCTTGCGCATCAGCGCTCTCATCACCCTCGTCTCCACCTTGTATGCTTGTAATCTCAGTGGTAACTTTGGTGGGAGATGCAAGATGGGAACTGGAACCAATAATGTCGACTTCAGACGAAGAAGGTGGCTGGACTAGAGTAGTTGAAGTGGTTTTCCCCAGCCAGTCCCCTTCCGTCACTTCAGTTCTTAATTTGGCAAGTTGTTCCTTTCCCTTGGCAAGGGCAGCGCGAGCGTCATCATCAAAATAATGCCTTTCCAAAGCTGATTCGTCGTAACCGGCACCTTCAGCACCAAGCATCTCAAGAGCGGCCTCCCATACTTCAGCTAAAGTGATTTCATACTTAGGACCAAGAAAAGCGAGGCTTCCACGCCCCAAGACGCTATGCAAGTAGAAGTCGAATAATGTTGAGCCGAAGCTGTTTTTGGTCGCCTCATGAGATTCTTCGGCTGCGATTTTGCCGGCGACAGCCTCATCACGTTCCCTTTCAGTTTTGGCAAGCTGAAGCTTAAGCATTTGTATCTCCGCCTCCTGGGAGTTTTTTTTCTTTCGAAGCTCAGCAATATCAGAGACATAGCCTTCACTGATTCTTTTTTGTGCTTCGAGCCTGTCTTCGGCATCCCTTTGGCTAGCGTGAGCGTCTCTCACTTGTTTCAGGAGCACTTCTTCTTTTTGAGAGTAGGAAGTAGAGGAAGCAGCAAGTTCATGTTTCAATTCCTCGACTTTTGCTTCAAGCTCCTCATTGTAAGAAGCAATGTTCCTCATCTCGGTGTCGTGTTGCTCAACGACCTTTTGCCATTCGGCCTTATCGTTTTCCATAGTAAGCATGGCCTCTATGTTGGCACGGTTAACTCTTTGAAGCTCATCGACAAGCTTCTGCCAGTTTGACATCCTCTCGATATCGAGTTTGACTGCATCAAGATTGCGCAACATAGCAGACTTGTCGATGGGAACCAAGTCTAGGTCGAACCTCACCCCTTTAAGGCACCATTGAGGAAATCGGCTCTGCAGAGTGGCAGGACCCGGTCCAACTTGAAATTTGGGCCTGTTAATTATCGTTTGAATATCTGATTTCCCAAGAGCGGGAGAGTCAGAAGGAATGTCGAGTGAGGCAGGAATAGTAACTTTCTCAGGAGTAGTAGAGGCCTGCTTTTCACTGTGACGGGCTCGTTTGCTTAAGTCTTCACTCATGTGACCTTTTCCTCGATCGTCATGAGTTTTTCTCTTGTGGGAGTCATCGCCTTTTTGCCAAGAATCATGGCGCTCTTATCTCTCCCTTCTTTCGCGACGTTCTTCTTCAGTCCTCCTTTCATTAGCCTTTCGGGCAGCCCTTTCTTCGTCAGATTCTCTGTAGGAGGGAAAGTAACGCCTATAATCGTATTGACCACGCCCCCCGTAGCGTTGGAAATCCTGATAATATGATCCGCCGCGTGTCATTGAAGGATCTGAAATAAGAAAAGATAAGCTTTAGAAATCTTTAAAGTATGAGAAGATAAGTGCATAAATGTGCTGGAAAATCCTTAGTTGTGTGTGAAGTGCAAACTACTCGCGTTGGACTAACGAACCACTCCTCAGTTGGGGGGAAGTAATAGGTCCCACTGTCGGTGACAATTCATGGGATAAAGGAGTTGGAGTCTGTTGGAGAGCAGATGTCGCTTCAATCATCGGGGGTACAGTTTTACCACAGGCAGGGTCATCTTTAAAGAGCTCTTGGGAAGTGACGATTATGTCACTTAAATCCCCAAAAACGTCATCACCGTCATGCCCAACCTGATTCCCTCCATCAGCTCCTTTGTCAGCACTCTTCCTGGTTTGGGAAAGGGGCTCCTCTTCTTCTTCAATTATGGGAGCAAGTGCAGGCTTTTCGGAGGGTCCCGTATCGTCTCTTGGAGTAGAGCACTTTACTAGTAAGGTTTCTGCAGAAATTTCTCCTCGCATGTGCTCTTTAGTGGAGATCGGAAGATCAGGAGTTTTCACCGGAGAATCAGGAACCTCCGTTGGAGCTTCACGAGGCCGAGTAAAGCGAGAGGGATGGAGGAGTCCGTATTGATGTAAAAATTCATCGTTTAGCAGAAACTTTATGCTCCTCTCTTCTACCGGCACGGCATTTAATCTTTCAAAAATTTGCTTAAGACTTGGGTCCCTAGCGATCTCGAGAAAGTTTCAAAACGGAAAAAGTAAAGACAGGAAATCTTACTTCCCACTCTCCAGATGGCATAAAACCCTGGAGGGCAGCGAACAAAGAAAAACTGATTCAAAAATCCGTGAGCGCTTTCGGAGAGATCAGTAATAAGTTTGCGGTTTCGAGCGCTTCTTATAACCACGATGGAGGGATGGTCTTTAGTTTTCGTGAATGAGCAAAAATAGCAGATCTCCCCGAAGCTTGGTAATCGATCCAAAACTCTCCTAAATAGAACACATAACCCCATCAGAATGGCGTAGCCATTGGGGTGTAATTGGAATGGAGAGATAGACAACCGAAGCAGGAACTGTTGGAGAAAGTCATTAAAGGGAGGAATAGCGCCGTTCAAGCACATTTGGCGATTAACAGCAACAAAGCCAAGAGGGGGCCTATCCGCGGTGTCATTTGGCCCCGGAAATAAGATGTCAGCATCATTAATACCAAACTGGACGCGCAGTTGATTAAACACCCGCTGATTCAAAGTTGTGGATGTTCTCTTCGGAGGGTTGTCTATAGGGATGGCTACTGGGAAGACATCTTCAGCCTGGCCCATCGGCTCTTCTTGATGAGAGGTCATTCTACACAAGCAACTGGATGTTCAAATGCGAAGGTGCACGTTTCCTAAAAAGTGTGAAGTGTCGTGCAAAGCTAATAAAAAAAAAATAACAAGTAAAGATAACTGGAATTAAACTGGTTGACGATTGATTGACTACGGTAATTTCGGAACTTGTTATTTAAAGCTCAAGCATAATATTAATGCGGGCTGGTCAGTTTCAATTGACTAATCTAGTGCTGCTTTAATATTCCACTTGAAATCGATAGCACTTCGTTCACACGATTTATTTAAGTTAATCATCTATCATTAACTAATCTGTCGTTCGATGTGGGCAATCAATGACAGTATATTCGTCCCAGTTTTCTGTGAATGTTATATTAACAGGTTATTAGCTTACAAGTTAAAGCAATCTGTAAAAGATTCAAGCAGCAGTTCAAGGTTCAAGTGGAGTTTAAAAGTGCAAGCGCTAAGTCGTAGACGACTCAAGGACTAAGTCGAAGACGACTCAGCAATACTTAGGTCACGAGTCATAAAAGAGAATAGATGTCAGCTCATAATTATGAAAAATTCATCAAGACATGTCTCGGCCCCGACTCAAGCATTGTGTCGTGATGTCTCGGCCCCGACTCAAGCATTGTGTCGTGATGTCTCGGCCCCGACTCAAGTCTTGTGTCGTGAAGGTTGGTGAGCCGGTCCAGAGTTGAATCGCAAAGGGTTTTAGGTCGTTCAAGATTATTAAGTCGCATCAGGGGTAGTGTTTTACTCTGATTGGCCTATCTACCATACAACTCCAAAACTCGTTTCCCTCCTACCCCATGATAACCCAATGACCTATCTCCAAGTCCTATCTTCGGATCCTAACCCATAACCCGTTAACCTAACGGTATCTCCAAAAATAGTAGCTTTAATCCTATCACAATACAGAATCGCCTCGAATGATGGATCGCCGCGAGTAAAATCAAGCAGACCTAAGTTCATCAACAATCAAATCCAACAAAACTCGTAAGACACGAAGAGGCAAATCGGAGGCGAAGGATTAAGCGTGTAAGACAATAATGATCAACGATCGAAGAAAGGGAAGAAATCGCTTACGATTGTATGTTGACTAGAGAGGATTGGGTGGTAATTCGAGTTGAAATTATTTTTGGGAGCTTGGAGATGTGTTAATGGCGGAACACGACTCAAGAGATTGGTAAAGGAAGAAGAAGATAGAAGTGACGGTTCATCCATTTTATACCAAGGAAGTAGGGCATGAGTCGGCACAAGCGAGTTAAGATAAGTCGAAGCGCGCGACCTACGACTCAGGCGCGTGCTTCGAGGGGCAAATGTTAACCCCACTGAAACTTAGGCCGACTCAACAGATAAGGCAGTCAGCGACTCATAGGAATCAGCGACTCAACTGATGATGCGACTCAGAGATTGCCGACTCAATGGGTCAACGACTCATTGATAGCAACGACTCAGTGAGTTAGCGCCTTAAAGGTACAGTATGGATCAACGACTCAGCGGGTCTGCGACTCAAGGCCTATACCGATCCAACGACTCATTCGAGCTCCGACTCATCAAAGACCGACTCATCTGATCACGACTCATCCATTCAAGGTCCTTAAGTATCTCATTAGGTTTACGACTCAAGAGATGAACGACTCAAGAGGCCGCTACGACTTGAGGAACCTGACGGGTTAAGGAGATTCGATGGGTTAAGGATGGCACGACTCAGGAAAGCCTACGACTCAAAAGATAGGTCGACGCACGACACAAGACTCAGAGGCAAGTTCAAAATCATGCTGCAAAGAGGTGACTCGCAGACGACTCGCGACTCATCATGAGTCGGTCACGACTCATCATGAGTCGGTCACGACTCATGACTTGGCAATTCCAGCCTAAAAGTTTGCCTATAAATACATAGCCATCTTCAACATGGGGGGGACTTTTGGCGCATTCTCTTCACACACCGTTACCTTGCTGCATTGAGAACTTCATCAACACTTAGAGCTTCCAGGATTAGAGGAATACATCAAAGAAATTCACGAAGAAATCACACATCTTCAACATGAATCTAAGAACTTTAATCGACATTGAAGCTTAAGATTTGTTCCAAATCACTTGTAACTTGAAGTGTATTGTACTTGGGAAGAATTGTATCAGTTTGTAACGGGATTATTAATAAAACCACTTAGAGTGGACGTAGGCTATACCCTTAAGCCGAACCACTATAAAATCGTTGTTGTTTACTGCTTTTCTACTATTACTTGCTTGTAATTCTTTCCCGATCTATCGGGTGGTGCTTTCACAACTACACTTTACACACCGGGGTGTTAGCGTTCACATTTTAGCGTTAACAATTTCCTAAAAACCACTTCGATCCAGTTTGAACGTTTTCGTGTGGAAAACAAGACTTTGGATTCGAAGATGGAGTAGTGAAGTGCAAGGGCTAGTCGCTACTAATCCTGAGGGTAAGCCCAAAATGGATGTGGTAGGAGTAGTGCCTTCGGTTTCGTTCGAACCCGGGACAGACTTGTATGGATGAATGCTTTCAGAACATCGTCAGGAGGACGATGAGCACTCTAAGTATTATATTCTAAAAAGATAACGCTTAGCCTCGAGCCTCATCAACCAAGAATGACTTAAAATCAGGGGTTATGCAGCAAGGCTAAGTGGGTAGCACCCATTAGGGTGAGGTCATCCCTGTCTAGATGTCCTTTTTTTCCGGCTTAGTGGTGCGGTTGCTGATCTCAACCGTAGGGTGATCTTACTCAGGATTATCTTGTAAGGGTTAGTCTCGGTCTTGTGTTGCAGGGGATTGGGAGTAATCCTCGATATGGTAATCTAGGCCACGTACTGTGACAGATGGTACCCTAGTGCCTAGTCATTAGTTGGAAATCCATTCTCCCTACGTGCCTTTTACGGTTTTGTTTGTATTACCCACGATCGTGGCTAATTGCTGGAATTTAACGAATGTAACAATTTTGGCTATTTTAATAAGTATTTGTAAATAGACCCTATTATAATATCAGAGAATTTTATAAGAAATGTTTTAGCTATCGTAAGGTAAAAACTCGACATGTTTATTTATGGCGTGGTCTTACGAGATGCTTTTGATTTTCAAAGGATTTTTGGATTTTTAATAATCAATTTGACTATTATTTCTCATGCTGGTTTTCCATATTGACTCGGGTGTTATTTAACTATAATGCTCGGTCAGACCGAGTATTATAGAATACAGGATATGTTGCTGTGGAGTTCAGGAGATGAGCTGGATGGCGATACGTACTTCCGTACTTAATTATTATTCCGCTGTGTATTCAGTTTTGAGGACAAGTTTATATGACAGTCCAGTGTATGTTATTGATGATGTTGAACTCTGATGATGTATTCTGTTGATGTATGTATAAAACAGATATAGTTTTCTTTTGTGTAAAGATCTGTTATTATCTATTATATTTTATTTCGCTGCGACGGTTAGATTTTGATGTTGTTTTGTTTTCTCTTCTTCTATCTCCTTCTTCTTTTTACCCTAATGATTTCGATTTTTCGGGCGTCGAAAAATCTGGTCGTTACATTTGGTATCAGAGCGAGGATAAGCGAGAACCTTGCCTCTGGTGGGGATTACTCAATAGAAATAGAGTTCGTAAGTTCTCTATAATGAGTTTGAGTGTATTAATAAATATGAGCGCATATTTGTTAGTGAATATAAATTGTTTTTATATTGTGTTGACTTATCGGTTGGGTGTTTATGGATTCTAGTCGATGTGTGGGACGCCAGGTCATTGATAGGGGTTTCTAAACTCTTAAACAAGATAAACCGACACAGTATTGTTTTAAATAGGGTAAATGAAATAATTTTACCCAAATTATTTTTGTATATAAAGAAAATAATTTTTCGTAAATTATTATAGTTATATATGGATGCTTGGTTGTTAGGAATGATAATGTTAGATTATTATCATTGTTGTGTAAAATTGAATAAGACATTGAAATTATAATTAAAGCTAAGGAATGAATTCATATACAAAGAAAATTTGTAAATGTAAACTATAAATGTGATTTATAAATTGAAATAAGATTTCTGAATAACATTCGAATACGATTTGAAAGAATTTAGAACTTGAAATTTTGGGAAAGTTTAATTCCTTTGGGTTGAAAATGATTTTCAATGGTTTTGGGGAGGAATAATAGGGATATTATTCGAAAATATTTTGAATTGTATTTGAAGTCTGGTGAGACTTGAAATTAAGAATATTTGAAAATGCTTTTAAAGGGATAAAAGCATTGAACTCTTTCGGTCCCTAGAAAATAAATTCGGTGATGACTGCAGCATCATCGATGTTTATTTTTGAGTTTCAAAGAGAGAAATTGCTACTAAATTGTTTTGAATTGAAATTGTTTGCAAAAGTTGGGTAGAAATGCAAAGAATTTTGGATATAATTGATTTCAAATATTTTTGAAATACTTAAGCGATTATTGAAGGTTTTGGAATTGGTTTAAAACGTTTCGAGTGTCTAAGTAATGGCTTAAACTCTGGAGGGTTTAACTAAAAATGTTATGGATTATAAGCAGGTTTGGAAATTTACAAAGTTTGAAAACTTCCTGGAATGAAATTAACTTGTAAAAGGTTAATAAATTTGAAGAGTAAGTCGAATTAAATGAACTTAAGCTAAGTTTAATAATATTGTGATTGGATTTGAATTAAAGTTGAAATATAATTGAAATGGAACTGTATCACGTGGTGGATACATTAAGTGAAACTAAGTTCTTACTTAATAAAATTTAAATGGATTGTGGGGTCAAAAGAATAGTAGGAAGTTAGATTTAACTGGAGTTTAGTTAAATAAGATTGAATGGGAATAAATAGATTTTGACTACTCATGAAAATATATATTTCAAAACTCATTGAATAAAAATATATACTTAGCTAAACTAAATGTATAATCCTGAGTTAAAAAGTGAAATGTGAACGGGATTGATTGTAATGGATGAAAGTATGGATATAAATAAACTGCGACTTATAAAACTTAGAAGTGGAATAAATAAGCCAAAATAAAATTGTTTGTATTTTGAGAAATGAATAAAAATCGAGAAACTTGAATTATAAAATAGGTTGAACTCAAGTAATGCAAGTGAATGGTTTGTAAATAAGTTAGAATGGAATAAAATTTAATATAATTGTATTGAAATCAATTTAAAATGGTTATAAGCTTAAGTAATTGTTTATTCACATAAATATCGCCGAATTTGCATAGAAATAATTGTCGTTTGACGAAAATGGGATGAAATAAAATTCTATGAATTAATAGAAGTAAATAAAATTGATTTTTGAATCAACTGAAATGAATATAAGTTCGTTTGGTTTAAAAATGAATCGTATGCAAGCAAGCGAGTTGTAAATCACTTAAATTGAATAGTATGGATTGAGAGTTGATTGAAAGCAATTGAAATAAGTGTCGAAACCTTACGTTTCTTATGAAAGTATATAACATGCATTGTTATAGAATACATGTTTTAGCTATTTAAATATAAGTGAAATTCTATAAACTTCTTATATATAGTGCTTATATGTTTAAATTGAGTAAGTACAGGTACCTGAAGGCCGTTTGGCAGGATTTTGGTCGCGCTAATTGCTAAATAATAAGCCGCTTGCCTAAAAATGCTAAATAAAGGTATGCCTACGCAATAAAAATAGGAAATATGAATTGTTTTGTTTTTCCGACAGGGTGGGTTGATGTATATATATTTATATCTCTTGTCAAATTGCAAAAGCTCCTCCGTACAAAGGAGACTCTGCCAAAATTTTGGGAGTTAGAATTTTTTTTGGAAATTTTATGTTAGCGACAAAATGAATTCAAATCGGAAATGGGATTAAACTAGTGGATGAAACTAATTTAAATTAATGATATGAATCAGCTATAAATGGAAGATAAAATTTAATATTCAGAGTTGAAGATAAATTGAATTCATATGTAAATGGAAGAACCAATTTGAATAGAAGTAGATATTTACTAAAGAGGTGAAGTTGAAATAAATATAAGAAGCGTACAAAATACTTATATTGAACTTAAGAAGAAATGGTGGAATTCTTAAGTAATATGGGTGTCGAGAAAATATATTGAATAAGCATTTGAGTGAAGATTTAATAAAAATATGTTAAATGATAAGCGTTAATAAGTGAATAGAAATTAAAATGAAAGTGAATAAAAGAGAATGGATATAAATACGTAAGATGTATATATATTATTTTTATTCGCATAACAATTTAATCTAGATGCGAGCACAGAATTTTGAGATAGTTATATCGATCCGAGTTAGGATTTTTCACTCGATTTTCGACAACGAACCCTGGATATGGATTTTGATTGATTCTGGAAATTTTCTATCATAGTTATGACTATGCAAGGAGAATGACGGTTTCTGATCAAGAAAACAGATCTGAGTCCGCACTAGGAAGTCGGGTAGACGATAATAGTTCGGAAGTGAAATGGTATGATCGAGTAAGCGGTCGGATTCGGTATTGCGTATGAATGATATAGGTACATCGTACGAGCTTAAATGGAATGAATATTGAAATTTTTATAAAGAAGTGTATAAAATGACTTTGGAATCTACAGTTGGATATGGTTAAATTGGATATACATGTATTAGAAATCAAGTGGGAAAATTGGGACTTTTGATTTCAGCAGATAAATTTGAATTGCTCGACAAGAAGGTATGTGTTTAAATTTCTGTATGAGATTTGATTGAGTTTTTGATCAAGCCACTTGTCGTTTTGTTTTCTTTTGGAATTTGAGAGCCCTGTATAGGCATTTTGTAGTTGTACCGAGCTAACCGCGTAAAGGAGACGCTGGCGAAATTTTTTAGAAATTTATAGAGTTAGAAAATTTTTGAGAAAATTTTGATAATTCAAAATTTGGTTTTAAATTGAAATTTGAATGATTGGGGAAATAGTATTGTTTGAAAACTATGGGAGAGTTTGGGAAGTTAGTGATAATGATAATGAGTCTTTTATAAAAAGATAGTTGGTAGAATGTTGAATTGTTGGTTTGGGGAAAAGTAAACGGATATTGGACAATTCTTCCTAACCAACAATTTTAGAGACGAAATTCTTTTAAGGGGGGAGGAATGCGATGACTCGAAATTTTTGAGCATTTGAAATGGGAATATTTAATTGATTATAAATATTTGAAAGGTTAATTTTAACTTGAATTTCAAATATCACTATTTGTTTGTTAATTAAATTATTGAATTTAATAATTGGAAGTTGGGTGAAATATTAAATCTTCAGATTTAAGCTTGTTAAAAATTATTGAAGGCTTGTAAAATTTATATTGATAGAACCGAAGATAGTACAAGTGTTAAAATTTAATTTGGAAGTGTTTTGTTAAGTTTTGAAATTATATTGTTTAAATTGAATTTAAAAATAGCCTTCCGAGGCATAGTTCAGATTCAACGAAACCAGTTCTATTGAATCCGTAATATCGTATTATTATCGGATTTTAATTTTCGCAGTTTTTGGAGTGATCGTTTGGCCGTACGGTAGATAAATGCGCTAAAATTTATATCAAAAATTTAATATAATAACTGGGTTCAAAAAGCTATCTTCTCCATACGATCGAATTAGGACTCGAAAACTTTTCCATTTCGTTCGGAATAGGGGTATAACATTATGGACGCCTGGCGGCACGCCTCGATAGGAGGTCAAGATTTCAAGTTGCGATATCGAGATGATTTGAAATTTAAATTTAAATAATATAATTATATTTGTCCCTAGCCAAAAACAAAGTCACATCAGCCGTTCTTCCCTCAATTCATATCACTGTTAATTTCCCCTTCAAACACGCTTCCCTCTTTTCAAAACATCACGTTCCTTTCATTTCGAATAGCCGAACATTTCACAAAAAAATGGAAACCCCTCTTTGACTCAATTCAAAGAAAACAGAACTCCTCTCTAATTCATTTCAAGACAAAACAGATAAAAATATAATGGCAATCTAGAGAAAAAGATGGCCGAAGCCCTTCTTCTCAAACTCAATGGCAAGCCTCCATTTTCTATCGGGATTCGAAAATCTCGAGTTCGATCATGGCCGAACTCAACTAGAAATTAAATCCCCTCTCCTCTTTCATTTTCCAATCACGAACCCTTGGGATTTTGAGCGTATGAGTGGCAGTAGGGTTTCGCGAGTGCAATTGAGTGGGGCTCGTGCTCGAGTTCAGCAAGGAAGGAAGGGAGTTACGCCTTCGCGTGCGCAAGTGGGAGGAGATCGATATGCTGAGGTTGGTTTCAAGATGGCACCTTCGGCAGGAGGGCAGGCACTCGCTTTGGTTTGGGACTCGAGTGTTTGTTTGAGGCTGTGCCTATGGCCTGCAGTGAAGTATATCTTCTGATTTATCCTTATCAATTTAAATTTTTATGTAAAGTATATATACAGAATAGAAGGAAAAATTATATACGTATGAGCAGGAAAGAAAAAAAAAAGAAAGAAAAAAAAGAATATAACAGTAAGATATAAAAGTGGAATTTCATTTACATTTAGCATATATATAGTAAGTAAACAGAAAATAAATCTTGACGGTAAGATAGAAGTTTTTAATTTTAAGTCAGCATATACATTTATATGTATATTTACAGAAGGAAATATAAATATATATATGTAAATATACAAAAAAAAATTATAGATAAGCTTGAAAAGGAAGGAAAAAATAGGGACTTAAAAAAATGGTTTAACTAACTTATTAATTATCTTAGTTACAAAACGATCTTTAAAAGGGAAATTAGTTTAAAAATTTAATCATTTGTTAAATTAAATCATGAAATCAGAAGTTAAAAACTGTTAAACGAAAAATTGATTGCTCGATTTGTTCGAATATCAACAAAATAATCTAATGTTTGTACAAGATTGTAAAATCGGGAAATCGAGATGAAATTGAAGTGGATTTGCAAATTTAAGGGGCAAAGGTGTGTTAATCTCACTCTTTAGGATTGCTATTTAAATTTAAATGGTTAAATTCAAATAATTGGATGAATGATTGGATTGATTTGATGTGCTATATTATATATAGTAGTATATAGTATATATTGGAGTGATTGATTTCCCGCATTATATAGCAGATGAGATTCTATGCACCGCATAATAGCGGATGGTACTATATCAATACCATATACCGCGATATTCCGCCTTGAAGTGGAATTGGTATTATGCTAACATCTGTGGATGCAGGGAAACAGGCTGGAGGGATCCAACTGGATTCCTCAACATTTATTTAGATTATTTAATATTCTCTGTTATGGTTATTAGATATCCTGGGATGAATTATATTGATAATTGGTAATGTTGGATGCTATAGGTTGATCGAATATATTTGGGTATACTGAGTTACCAAAAGAAAAAAAAAGGATTTTTGAAAAGAAAATAAAGGAGTGGATATTAAGTAAAATAATTTTAGAGTCTCTGAATAAATCTAAGAATGAATTAGAAAATAATAAAAGGGATTTTAAAATTTTAATATATAAATTCCGAGTATAAAATGGGGATTTTGAATAAACAGGAAAATAATAAATCTTAAACTTAAGTGTTATTATTTAAAGAAATAAAGAATTTATTTTAAATTTAAGATTAAAATTATTGGAAGAGATAAAGAAGGAATTTGGGGAAAATCTGGAATTGGTATTTTCAATTAAAAGGATTTAAATTATAATTAAGAAATAAAATCTGAGGTCTATGTGTTTTGAATTAAATGAGTAAGTAAAGGAATTTATTCCAAATAGAGTAACTGGAAATCAATTTGAAAATTGATTTAAGTGTTTGAATTTGGAATATTAAGAAGGATGGGACTAAGAAATTTATTAACTGGATTTATAAAAGTGAAGTAATATATTAGTGGATATTTGGAAGAATAAATTCACGGTGGGAATTTATTAAAGGAATGGGTAAATTTTTTTAAAAATAAATAGTGATTTATTTTTAAAAAAAGATATGGAATGGAAGCGCATTTCCCTGAATAGCCAAGTACGTTTCAAACAAATTTTAAGTATAAGTAAAAAGTTTTAAGTTGTTTAAAAGGTATGTTTAGAAAACTTATTATTTCTAAATGTTTAAATTCTAAAGTAAGTATTTTCTTTTATCTATTATAGCAGTAATTATTTAAAGGTGGCTTGGTATTATGTTTTAAAAGTTAGAAATTGAGTTTTATATTATACAAAGTACTTTTATTTTAAATATTCTTAAAGTATATATTTTGAGTAAGTATTAAAGTAATCTTTAATTTAAATGTTTTAAAGGATATTTTATAATAAAGTGTTTAAATTATTTTAAAAATCTAAAGTTTTTTGTGCTTGGTGTTTTCAATGGAAATAAATATTTGGAAATTTATTTCATGAGAAAAGTGTGGTTTGAAATTTGTTTTCAAAAAGGGTTGAAAATGGAAATATATCTTGCGAAGATATTTTAAGGATAATAAATAATTTGGATAAATTATTTATGTTTATGGTTGTTTGTGAATGTTAATTGATAGTTAAATAATTGACTATCAATATTGGCCAATGCGCTGATCGTTTCGAAGAGACCGGGATCATGATTTATTTCCTGAAAACCACTTCGATCCGGTTTGAACATTTTCGTGTGGAAAACAAGAGTTTGGATTCGAAGATGGAGCAGTGAAGTGCAAGGGCTAGTCGCTACTGATCCTGAGGGTAAGTCCAAAATGGATGTAGTAGGAGTAGTGCCTTCGGTTCCGTTTGAACCCGGGACGAACTTGTATGGATGAATGCTTTCGGAACATCGTCAAGAGGACGATGAGCATTCTAAGTGTTATGTTCTAAAAAAGGTAACACTTAGCCTCGGGCCTCATCAACCGGGCATGACTGAAAATCAGGGGTTATGCAGCAAGGCTAAGTGGGTAGCACCCATTAGGGTGAGGTGATCCCTGTCTAGATGTTCCTTTTTTCGGCTTAGTGGTGCGATTGCTGATCCCAACCGTGGGGTGATTTTACTCGGAATTATCCAGTAAGGCGTAGTCCTGGTCTTGTGTTGCAGGGGATTAGGAGTAATCCTTGGTACGGTGATCTAGGCCACGTACTATGACAGGTGGTACCCCAGTGCCTAGTTATTTGTTGGAAATCCATTCTCCCTACGTGCCTTTTACGGTTTTGTTTGTATTACCCACAACTGTGGCTAGTAGCTGGAATTTAATGAATGTAACAATTTCGGCTATTTTAATAAGTATTTGTAAATAGACCTTACTATAATATCATAGGATTTTATAAGAAATGTTTTAGCTATCCCAACATGTTTATTTGTGGCGTGGTCTTACGAGATGCCTTTGATTTTCAAAGGATTTTTGGAACTTTAATAATCAATTTGAGTGTGCTTTCTTACACTGATTTTCCAGACCGACTCGGGTGTTATTTAACTAAAATGCTCGGGTCAGAACGAGAATTATAGAATACATGATATGATGCTGTGGAGCTCAGTAGACTAGCTGGATGGCGATACGTACTTTCGTACTTGATTATTATTCCGCCGTGTATTCAGTTTTGAGGACAAGTTTATATGATTGTCCAGTGTATGTTATTGATGATGTTGAACTCTGATGATGTATTCTGCTGATGTATGTATAAAACAGATATAATTTTCTTTTATGTAAAGATCTATTATTATCTATTATATTTTATTTCACTGCGATGGTTAGATTCTGATGTTGTTTTGTTTTCTCTTCTTCTATCTCCTCCTCCTTTTTACCCTAATGATTCGGTTTTTCGGGCGTCGAAAAATCTGGTCGTTACACTTGTAATTAATTGTTTTAAAAAAAGAAGTTTTAAGCTTTAAATCCTTTGTTTTCCAGGAATCAAATGGTTTTTAAGGTACTTCTTTTCAAAGTTGGTTTGAACAAAAGAAATTCAAATTTTGATACCACTAAGTGGAAAAACAACTGTGGATGAACTACAATGAAAGTGGTTGTGTTTATGTAGACATCTATTAGTAGAATAAATCCTAGTTCTAAAATAATGTAATTGATTTGATTGTTGTGGACATATATTAACAGAATAAATCCCCATTCTCTTGCAGATTGGTTGTTTGATTGTAAGTACATACATAATCATAGAATAAATCCCCATTCCGCTATGAGTTAATTGTCTGGACATCTATTTTGGAGGACAAGTCACCTCTTACTATTAAATTATTCGAACATGCATGCCAGTCAGATTATATTGACAAGTTATTCCTAGTTTGGATATGAAGTGTATTTACATATATGTTGACTTTTGTAAATATATTTTTGAATGACTTGGAAGTGAAATTGAAATAAAATGGCAATAAAATAAGTACCATTGGGTTTACTAAGCCTCTTTTTGAATTTATAAAGTATAATTTTGAATTAAATTCAATTTTTTAATTAATTTTGGGGGTTAAGATTTATAAATGATTCTCAAGTTATATAATTATTTTATAAAGGTATTTATAAATAATAACTTGTTTATAAAAATGGGTTTCACTAAGTAAAAAGTTCATTTAAAGTGATTAAAAAGAAAGAGTTGCAAAAGATATTATGCAAGGATTTTTCTTAAAGAATATTTATCAAAGAATTTTAAATGGGAAATGTTTTATAAATGATTTTAGAGGTTTGTAAAGAGGTTTTGTAAATTGACTTATAGACTTATAAAAGTGTTTTATAAGTTGATTTTGGAAATTTATAAAGTTATTTAAATGTATAAGGAGTGTTTAAGAGGGACCATTTATTGTTTGCACCAAAATTGGGCAACACTCTTCGGAAGTTTTTGAAGAGATAATAAATGAAGAAATCAAATTTAAAATGAGGATTATCTAACAAAAACTCCAAAACACAGAAAAGTAAATTGCACGGAAGACAGTAATTTAGAGTGGTTCGGTGTATCGCCTACGTCCACTATGAAGTTTTGTCCTTTATTGCTCGTTACTTCAAGATTACAAGTTTTTTACAGCGAAGTATAGCAGATAGTAAGTCAAAATTCGAAAGCAATGGCAGTGATGATGATACGGAGTGATTCTGGCGGCGTCCAGGCGTGCTTTGTCTCTAAAAATTCTCCGATCCCCTTTCTGAATGACCAGGGGCTCTATTTATAAGTGCTGGAGGCTGATATTTCACTGAAAATTCGGGAGACCACTTCTGGCACGTGAGGGGGCCCACAAGCCCAACCTCAGGAAATTTGGGCCCACTTTGGGATCGATTCGAAGTACGTTTGAATCAATCGGAAAATCATCCAATCGAGGTGAAACTTGGTTTGGACATTCTTCAACATGCATGCAAGCTTCTATTAAAATTTCGAGGCATTTGGACTTATGGATCTCGAGATATGGTCGATTCGAATTGCTATTCTTTGGCAGGCTACTTACTTCGACTCGATCTAGTTCCAATTGATTGGTTCGACTCGATGGCCGCTCGTGCTTTCGCGATGATGTGGTGCGCACTTCCTGGGTCAATCCACTTTTCACTCCGAGTCGACTGGGTCAACTCCATGATTTTTGCCACTTTGACTTAGTGGATTCGAGGGCCGCATCCACAAAGCGTTTCGAACAGAAGCTCGTTCGTATCGTTCGTGATATGCTATAGTCGATCGATACGAAGTCGTCGTAGGAGGATGGATTCGAAGATGATGTCATCTATGGATCCGAGGCGGGGTATCTGGATGGGTATGAAGTGGAGTGACTTCTTGGATTCGAAGTAGGAGGAACTCGATGGATTTGAACACATGCTCCTCCGATGCATGCGAACCTAGGGTTATTTGATGGTGAATGACCGATACGAAGCATACGACCTGCCGATGGATGCGAAACCAATCCAATATGAACGAAATCTTCATGAAGACGATGTAGATCGATGCGGGCTATGGCGTGACGATGGATACGAACCATTGGTTTGAAGCGTGGTTCTGATGGATACGAACAGCACATATCATCAAAATTGTATCGTTCATATCTCACTCATATGAATTCCGTTTGACCTATAATTTGAACCGCTGGCTTCTACAACTTTGTTTGTCATGTCTTGTCAATTGTGGCCCGATTCGGACTCGGACAAAATTCAGCGATATCCATAGTGAAGCAAAGTATGACCAATCTCTATGACGAACCGTCCTTTGCTCTTCGATTGATCTTTTGGTATCACGGCTTTGATAAAAAGAGGGATAACATTTGCCCCCCAAAATACGTCTTGTGGAAACATGACGTGCTTTGAAAGGTTGCAATTTCTCTCTGAACAATCATTGCTCTTTTGTCGAAGGTTGTATCCTTGCGTTGATATGATTGATTGCTGTAGGATATTGCTTAGCTGTTGATTGTTGTAATTGTAATATGATGAATATTCGATCCCTGCAAATGTTTAAAATCGAGTATTAGTCTGACATATATGCAAATATGTTAATTTGACTCTCCTTAATGTTGTGTGTTCACGAGTCTTTGTCGGTTTTGTTTGTTATTGAACTTGGTATCGATTCTCTCCTGAACCGATTTTGGAAATTTGAGTTGGAACAACACTTGATGGCTGTTTTGGATTATCCGCTTGTATCGATCATCTCCTGAATCGATGTAAAAGGTTGAAAAGTAGTTTTTTATATCGATGCGGGTCGAATCGATAGATACGAAATGGTCGTTCGTACCGATGGGTTTATTGGATACGAAAATAACGTTCGCATCGATAGACCGGTATTGTTGCGAGTCGACGGTTATACAATAGACACTTCGAATCGATCGGTACCGCATTGTCTCGTATCGATGGACCCTGTGTTGTTGGATGCGAAATGCTCATTCATATCGATGCTCATGTATAGGCCATGATGGATACGAAATTGTTTTTCGTATCGATGTGAAGTGGATGGAGTAATGGGTTTGTTGATGCAAACAGAGGCTTCGAGTCGAGGTTCACTCTTCCTCCAGTTGTCTTCGTTATGCACTTCGTATCGATGGATTTCGTTGTCCATTTCGTGTCGATGAAGGCAGGGTCCGATGGATTCGAACAGAGCATTCGAGTCGATCCATGGTTTGACTTGCTGTGACCGGTCATATGGACCGGAAGGCGAATCGGCCCAGTTGCCTTCTGAGTTGCATATAAATATTCTGGACTCGGTCATTTTTTGCTTTTTTCACTTTTTACTACTGTCTTCTATCTTCGTGTCGATCCACCAGCTTATTAAAAGAAGTACTGCACTTCGCCTTCGAATCGATCAAATATAGTTTTTTCATTCTTCGAAATCCAATTTTCATTTAGGTAATTATCAACCTTGACCAAATCGAGGCGACGAAGATCGAAACTCAGATCCATCCAGTTCTTGTTGGCTATCGATTCGTTCTGGCCATTGGTAAACTAGATCCAGTTTGGAGAAGAAGGAGTGTTGAGGGGAAAGAATCCAATCTTTCGAGTCGATCTGGGGCGCTTGCGTCGAATCGATATAGGAGATAGTGTTTTATTTCGAAGTTCGTATCGATTCCATGAATCTAAAGGGAAAATGAGGTAGTTCGTATCGACCAATATGGTGAGAAAACGCATCGATCTGAAATGATCGATGCGATCGATACAAAAATCTCGGTTTTAGATCGATTTGAAGCATATTACTTCGATCGATACGAAGAAGTATCGAGTCGAGCGCGATCGATGTGAAGCCGAGTTTCTCTTGACCGATACGAACCAGCACACCCAGGATCGATGCGAAGCTACTGATGTTAATCGATACGAACTCAAGCGTAGATGATCGATTCGAAGTATGTTCCCAGAGATTGATACGAACTTGGATCCTGATGAATTCGAACAAGCTCCCTGTGATCGATTCGAATCCTTGCTTTGATGGATTCGACCAAACTTTCTATGATCGATTCGAACCCTTCCTTTGATGGATAAGAAATTTTTAGCAATCGATAGCATGATTCCGACGAGCTTCCTCCTTGCATATTTGGATTTAACTATTAAATTGTCCACTTGATTATCCTCTCGAAGCTCGTCTATGGAACTATAACTTAACGTCGTGATAATAAACTTTAACTCGAATCGATTACCAACATCTCGATGGTGCGGTTGTGACGGTCAGCGATGACGGTCACTACCACTGAGCTTCGACTATCTTTGTCGCTTGCAAGTTCCCTTTAATTCTGCAAAAAATCTTTTCAAGTAATGCACAGCACTGCACAACACAACATATTCATACACTTTACACTAGGGAATGCACGGGTTTTTTAGCATCTAATGATGATTTCTGATGAGTTAACCAGTTATGGAATCTCCGAGCTCCCAACAACAAGAGGTATAGAGTTCACCCCCTCCTGCGCTTGAAATTCCTGATATTCCTGCCGAAGTAGTTGATCCGGCTCCGGATGAATTGCCGGATGCTTTATTTATTGAGAACCCTATTGACTCCGTCCAGTCCAATATCTCCGAATCTTTGCTGGGCCGGATATGTCTGAAACATAATCTATCTCCGGATGATGTGTTGTTGCCGGGTGCTGATGACAAACCTTATAATCCGCCCGAAGGGTATACTGCCTTCTACCGCCATGCTTGTGCGGCTAGAACTCTTCCTCCGTTTAATCAGTACATTAGAGAGATGCTGTCAATTTTAGGAATTGCTCCCTCACAACTTCATCCTAACGGACACACTTTGCTGAATAGTGCCTTCATCATATTTATGGATTGTTCTTTCGCCCGCCACGACCGTTTGAGATTAGATACATATTTAACTTTAAAAATAGGGTTGATAGTCCATCTTCTACTTTTCTGGAAGCAGTCAGAAACTGCCAGGTTGTGACCGGGGCTTGGACTAGACTTAGCTATTTTAAAGCCGAATGGTTTTTTGTTCGGTGCCCCCCAGGGTTTGCTAGGCGATGGCTGTCTAGACGTAAGTGTCGTAAATCTTTCTTGAATGGCTATTCTTAACACTTGTACTAATACTTTGTCCTTCTTATAGCCATCATTTCGAGGCTCGACGGTGGATATTATAAAGGCATTGTTCGGAGCTTGTAAGAGGTCCCGGGAGACTTAAGGCATATCGAATCAGTGTTTAATTGAGTTGTTTCTCTTTTGTAGGTGCTATGTCTGGCCGTCCATCTACACTGGATAAACTTCGAAGAGTGCACCATCCTTCGTCCTACTATGAATCTCGACGTGGGCATTCCGATCGCAATCGCGAACGGAGGTATTATGGTCAAGAATATTATGAAAGGGACTATCCTCAAAGCTATTCTAGTCAGGAGCGCTCAGACAGAGATCGGAGATACCGTTCTCCTTCTCGCCCTCCTCCGCCACTCAGAAGCCATACTCATGTATCTGAGCCTTTGCGACAGCAGCCGTCTTCACAGGTTTCAAGGCCTGAGTCGCATCGTTATAGGACCGAGGTTGTTACGACCACAGCTGTGGAGGAGGCTACTATTGAACCATCCGGTGAAGAGGCTATCAGACTTGCTCAACTGAAGAAAGACTTCCCAGAAATATGCTTTGACGCTTGCATTTTCCCTCCTAACCTTAAAAGAATTCCCAAAGACGCTGTGACCACAGCACTTAGTTATACCCGCGACTTCTGTGCTCAGTACAAGGAATGGTATAAGGCGGCTGTTAAAGCTTCAAAAGCAGCCTTTGACCGGGCCAAAATTATTGAGAAACTGGAAGCTGACTTGGCCCAGAAGAATTGTATCATTGATATACTTCAATGTGAGGTGGAGTCCTCCCCCAGGGCCGAAGTTGAATCACTAAAAACGGTCGATGAGACATTTGTAGAGATGGTAAAAATGTAGCAGGCGCATTGTATCTTAGTAGAAGACTTGGGCCATCGATACAAAAATGTTGAGGCCGAGCGTGATGCGGCAGTTAGAGAACTGAAGGAGTTAAAGGCCAAGTTTGCCGACATAAGCAAGGAAAAGGATGATGCCAATACGGCCGCTCAAGAAGCGTGTGAGCAAGCAGTGTCTTTTCGAGCTGAGCGCGATGCAGCAGTCGCAAAGGTTAAGGAGATGGGAACGGAAGTGGAGGCGAAAATCCAGGCGGAGCGGTTTAAGATGGAGGCTGAGTTTGACGAACTCCTGGACACGTATAATGCTAATATGTTAGAGCACAGAAATCTCGCCTGGCTAGGAGATTACTCTATGCTTCTCTACAGTGCTTGGAAAAAACTAGTGAAGAACAAGAAGATATCTTGTCCATATGAAACACTAGACGAGTTTGAACTTGAGTCACGTCTGCTCAGCGAGGAAGAGAGAAGAATTCTTCATGAAGCGATAATCTTTGTCGAGAAAGAAAAACTTGGTATTCAGAAGACGGAGGTCGGCGAGGGTTCGGGTGTTGTGCATCACAGCGAGAGCATTGAAATTTCTGTCCCGACTTCGTCCGAAGTTACTGCCGCGATTGATCCATAAATCGTTCCTGCCTACAATCCGGATCAACCGGGATTATCTCCCGCTAAGATTGTTGTCTCTGAACCTGTTCAAGCTCTGAGGCAAGGCAAAGAAGGTACTTCGAATATTTCCCTCGTGTCTTAAAACTTGGAGTGAATTTATTGGACCGACTATTTTTGCTCTTCTTTGCTCAGTGACTGAAAGTGCTGCGTCCGCGCCCCCAGTACTTCTGGTCCTATATCCAACGCAGGAGGCTAATGTCACCGAAGCAATTACAACTGCTGCCATGACCGGCGACATTGGAGAGGGGAGCTCGATGTCATTCGATGCACAAATGATTGAGGAGCTTCTTGGTCATTCTCTTGAACCTCTTCCTGATCCTTCGTTCGTAATGAGCGGAGTTGCTCCAGTTTTTAGTTCTGTCATGACGACCACCAGCGTATCCAGCGCAGCTCAGTTGTCTCGAGAAGAAGAGATTTTTGCTGAGATAAGCGCTGAGATGGCCACAGTGACAATGGTCGGTGGTACTGGAAGCGGCGCTGCCCCATCAAGCTTATCTTCTCTAACGGTAATTTCTCCTGGCGGCACGGTGACTGTCTCAAGCGTTGCTTCCCAAACACCTGTCACAGCTCCTATGCCTTCAGTTTGCCCTTCCAAAAGAATCTCTGTCCCTTCCAGCTCCGAGGAAGATATCGATATCATACCAGATCCGGAGGATGAACCGAAGAAGGGCAAGAAATCTCGAAGGAAATCTGGTAGTGGGTCCAGTGGCTCGACTCCAAAGAAGAAGCCTCGGAAGAAGAAGGATTGAGCTTCTTGACTTGTAATGTAGTTGTTAATAGCAGTTCTTTTACTACTTCTTTCGTTCTTTTAGAGCCGTGTATAAGTATGGATTCGGCCTCCACTTAGTCGAGATTTTTTGATTTGCCATGTAATCAAACTTCTTTTTGTTAGTTGATGGAATGGGAAATTGTTCTTTTCTTTTGCTTAAGTATTGTATTGACTGACTCATGATCAACTATGTCATAAGTCTTGAACACGCGTCCGTACTTCGGGGACTTAGAGTTATTGGCTGCACTTTAGTTCGCGCTCTGGGAACTTAGAGTTGATATTTATACTTAAATTCGCACTCTGGGAATTTGAAGTTAGTGTGAATGTTTCGGTTCGCACTCCGGGAACCCAGGATTGATACTTATACTCCAATTCCCGCTCTGGGAATGTGGAGTTAGTGTTTGGACTCCGGTTCGCACTATGGGAACTTACAGACCGTTCTCGCTCTGGGGACGATTTATTTGACGTTTATACTCCAATTCGCACTATGGGAATTCGGAGCCCGTTCGCGCTCCGGGAACGAGTTATTTGATGTTTCTACTCCAATTCGCACTTTGGGAATTTGGAGTCCGTTCGCACTCCGGGAACGAGTTATTTGATGTTTATACTCCAATTCGCACTCCGGGAATTTGGAGTCCGTTCGCACTCCAGGAACGAGTTATTTGATGTTTATACTCCAATTCGCACTCTGGGAATTTGGAGTCCGTTCGCACTCCGGGAACGAGTTATTTGATGTTTATATTCCAATTCGCACTCTGGGAATTTGGAGTCCGTTCGCACTTCGGGAACGAGTTATTTGATGTTTATACTCCAATTCGCACCTCTAGGAATTTGGAGTCCGTTCGCACTCCGGGAATGAGTTATTTGATGTTTATACTCCAATTCGCACTCTGGAAATTTAGAGTCCATTCACACTCCGAGAATGAGTTATTTGATGTTTATACTCCAATTCGCACTCTGGGAATTTGGAGTCCGTTCGCACTCCGGGAACAAGTTATTTGATGTTTATACTCCAATTCGCACTCTGGGAATTTGGAGTCCGTTCGCACTCCGGGAACGAGTTATTGGATGTTTATACTCAATTTGCACTCTGGGAATTTGGAGTCCGAGGAAGGATTGTCGTGTGTCAATCCCTGTAAATGCTGATGTAGTGTTCTGCCCCCGAGCTCGGGTTTCACTTAGTGAGTGACCGGTCGTATCACTGTCACTCCCTATTTGAATAAATCCCACCGCATGATGGAACTTAGCTCTTCGTTCATCGTGATATTGTACATCACATTCAATGAATCATAGCTCTGGCTCGAAGAGATGGCATTATATTGCTGAAATGAAAGAAGCATGGCAAAATCAGTTGCCTTATTACAAATTCAAACTTTGAAATGCAAAAATAAAATGCAAAGGAAGAAATTGACTAAAATAAATAAATAAGGCCTGTCATGTGTAGTAGCGACGGAGACTTTCGCTATTCCAGGCTCTCGGCAAAGTAAGACCGTCAACGGTCGACAACTTGAATGTGCCATCTCTGAGCTTTTGTGAATCACATACGACCCTTTCCAATTTGGTTTCATGTGTGAAGGGACCGGATAAATTCTCTTGAGTACGAGATCGCCGAGTTCAAAGGTTCACGGTCGGACCTTGGCATTGTATATTCGGGCGATTCGTCCCTGATATGCGGCTGCCCTCAAGTCAGCCTCTTCACGCTTCTCATCAAGTAGATCCAAAGATTCAGCAAGTAGTATGGCAATTGTTTTCGGATCATAATATGTCACACGATGAGAGTGAACTTCCATTTCGACTGGAATAACGGCTTCAGAGCCATAAGATAGAGAAAATGGCGTGTGTCCGGTTGCAGTTTTGTGAGTCGTCCGGTAAGCCCATAAAGCCAAAGGAAGTTCATCAACCCACTTGCCCCCAGCCTTTTCCAGTCGTTTCTTCAAAATAGATTTGATAACCTTATTAACAGCTTCAACTTGACCATTCTCTTGAGGGTGCGCTACTGCAGAGAATTTCTTATGGATGTGGAATCGTTGACAGAAATTCTTAAATTCAATAATGTCGAATTGGGTTCCATTATCGGTGATAATAGTATGCAGGAGACCAAACTGGCAGATGATGTTGCGTACTATGAAGTTGATTACTTTCTTTGTCGTAATTTTAGCAAGAGGTTCAGCTTTAGCCCATTTGGTGAAGTAATCAACTGCGACGATGGCGTACTTCGTGCCACCTTTAGCTAAAGGCAATGCACCAATTATATCAACTCCCTATATTGCAAATGTCCAAGGACTGACCATTTGGGTTATCTCAGTAGGTGGTGCTTTAGGGATCCGAGCGTTGTTTGGCATTTATCACATTTTTTTAGCATAGTCCGCACCATCGCGATTAACAGTAGGCCAATAATATCCGTATCGGAGTATTTTCTTGGCAAATGCTTGCCCCCCAGTGTGATCGCCACATTCCCCTTCGTGCACATCGTGTAGCACTCGTTTGACTTTGCGATACACCAGAGAAGAGGAATAGAATACCCCCTTCGATACATAACTCCATTCTGAATGACAAATCGTGTAGTTTTTCGGAGAACTTGTCTTTTCTCGCTTCGACGCTCAGGTAATATAACATGCTCAATGTAATCTCGATAGGGGGTCATCCACGACTCCTTACTGGAAGTAGCTTCAAATGTGAAATCATTCTCCATTTGATCAATGCTCGGAGAGGATAGAGTTTCAACAGGAACGAGTCCCAAGTGTTGAGCTTCGCCCATACTTGCCAACTTTGCCAACGAATCGGCTTTCTGATTGTGCTCTCGGGGTATGTAGAAAATGGTATAATAATCAAATCGATCAAGCATCTCCCAGACTTGGGTTAGATAAGCAGCTAGTCTTCGATCTTTGGCTGATATTCACCCCGAACCTGGCATACTACCAACTGGGAATCGTAGTAAATTTCCACAGCGATAATTCTTAGGTCACGGGCTAACTTCAACCCAGTAAGCAAAGCCTCATATTCAGCTTCATTGTTGGTTTCACGGAAATCAAACTTTAAAGCGTAGCATATGGATCAGCCCTCGGGGGATTCAAGCACTACCCCTGCACCCGAGCACCGATCGTTGGACGCACCATCAGTGTACAACTTCCATATGTATTCGGGAGATTTGCTTGTCTCTGGTAAGTCTTCAGGAACAGTGAATTCGGCAATGAAATCTGCCAGGATTTGACCGTGAATGGCCCTTCTCGGAGTATATGTGATGTCGAATTGACTCAATTCAATGTTCCATTTCAGTAACCTGTCAGACTTCTCAGGCCGCGTGAGGACCTGTCGTAACGACTGATCGGTGTACACAATGATGGGATGAGCCTAAAAATACGGATGGAGCTTCCTCGATGCGATGACTAGGCAATATGCCAACTTTTCTAGCCTTGGATAATTTCTCTTGGCTCCGGTTAATCGTTTACTAACATAGTAGACCGGTTTCTGCATTCGGTCCTCCTCTCGAATTAACGCAGTACTGATTGCGTTTTCAGATACCGCCGAGTAGAGATATAATTGTTCATGGTCAACAGGTTTTGAAAGAATCGGGGGTGTGGATGGATGTTGAACTAGTGATTGAAATGCACCCTCGCATTCCGTAGTCCATTCGAAGTTTCGTTTCCCTTTCCGGATCAGATCGAAGAAGGGTATGCATTTGTCAGTTGATTTCAAGATGAACCTGCTCAGTGCTGCAACCTTCCCATTAAGACTCTGAACATGCTTTATGGTCCTTGGAGTTTGAAGATTCCTGATAGCCCAGATACTTTTAGGGTTGGCCTCTATTCCTCGGGCGTTGACGATGAACCCAAGGAATTTTTTGGATGCGACTCCAAAATGACACTTTAGCGGATTAAGCTTCATCCCGTATCTCCGGAGGATATTGAACATTGATTCTAAGTCTTTGACGTGATCAGTGGAGTACCGTGATTTTACCAACATGTCATCTACATAAACTTCCATAGTCTTTCCGATCTGGTCGGCAAACATCCGGTTGACTAAGCGTTGGTAAGTTTCTCCGGCATTCTTTAATCCAAAAAGGCATGACCTTGTAGCAGTACAGTCCCAGATCAATTACAAAGCTCGTATGTTCTTTGTCGGGCACATGCATGGTATCTTATTATAACCAGAGTAAGCAACCATGAACGATAGTGATTCGTGTCCGGCCGTTGAATCCACAAGTTGATCAATTCAGGGAAGTGGAAAGCTGTCTTTCGGACAAGCCTTATTTAAGTCAGAGTAATCAATGCACGTTCTCCATTTCCCATTTGGTTTTAGAACAAGTACAGGGTTGGATACCCATTCCGAGTACAGAGCATCCCGGATAAACCCATTCGCCTTGAGCTTATCAACTTCTTCTTTGAGGGCGGCAGATCTCTCTGGATCCATACCGCGTCGCTTTTATTTGACCGGGATATACCGTGGGTCAATATTCAAGCTGTGCCTCGCGATGTCCAGCGAGATTCCACCCATATCACAGTGCGTCCAAGCGAATTGGTCGTGGTGCCCGGGCCTAGGCCCAGGCACTAATTGTCAATTGTCGGCGAAAAAGACACAGAGAGATTCCTCCACGCCCTTTCCTTTTTCCTTTCGCTGCGCTTCTCGCAGCTCGGCAACATAGCAGGTTCTCCCAGCAGCCTGATCTCCCTGAATGACTCCAATCCCACGATTAGTGGGGAATTTCAAAGTTAACACCATGGGGCAATCGCTGCCCTGAATTCGGCAAGGGCCGGTCGGCCCGAAAAGGCATTGTACGGAGAGTGGATATCTAGAACAACAAACTGTAACATTCGAACTCTTCGGCGTTCTCTGACCCCTAACTCCACTGGAAACTCCACCACTCCGGTGGGTATATTAGCACTTCCGTCGAAGCCATGGATTCTAGATTGACAAGGCTTTAAATCTTTGGCTTCTATCTTCATTTGACCATACGCTCTCTTAAACAAAATGTTTACCGAGCTCCCACTATCCACCAGGATCCTCTTCATCCAAGCAGGACCAACCTGGGCAGATATGTCTAGTGGATCTATAGTTGGGGTTTCGACCCTATCAGCGTCTCGGTTTCTAAATACGATGTCGTCTGCCATCATTCTCTGTTGTTTGGCCGAGACCCCTTCATCAAGCGTACTGCAACTCTCGAAATCCACATGCCTGATCGAATTGGCATATGATTCCATTTCCCTCCAGCTTCGATCCGCTGGATGGGAGCCACCGCTAACTGTATCAATAACCAATCTCCCGCTTGTACGAGTGGGCTCCTCCTGCCTCTCTTGGTTTCGCGCACGGTTTTGGTTTGACGGGCCCTCACCACCAGCCTGTGGCGCCTGCACGAATTGATCTAACTTCCTCTCGCTGATCAATTTTTCAATAAGCTCTTGCAAATGTCTGCAATCATTAGTATTATGTCCGTAACTTTCGTGGAATCTACAGAACTTTCCTGTTTGAATCTGTCGCTCCGACGATGGCTTCGGAGCAGGCTTTTTATACTGCATCGCATTACAAGTCTGTAGATACACGTTCTCCAGTGACGTGTTTAGTAGTGTATAGCTTTCGAACATTTGTGCTCTACGCCCGGGCCACGATTCTGATCTTGCTTTTTATTTTTATTATCACCGTTCCTCGGCTGGGTTTGTTTGTTTTGAATATTCAGTTGGACTGTTCCAGAGCTCTCCCCTGACTGTTTAACTGCCACATTACTTTGGATTCCTTCATTGCTGGGTCTCGCATCGTCCTGTTTCCTAGATTGTTTCGCATCCTCACGCCTTAAGAATTGAGCGGCTTTGGAGTAGAAACGATCCAACGATACGGGAGGCTTCCCAGCTAGCTAATTTCCAAATTTGGAATCGGGGTCAATCCCCTTAGTCAAGGCCATCAAGATTGAATTATAATTGGGGTTAGTGATCTCCGCACAAGCGGCATTAAACCTTTCCAAATATCGCCTGAGTGTCTCTCCAGGAGCTTGAGTGACACTAGACAGAGTATTAACTTCTTTAGGCCTGGAAATGTGCATACGAAATTGTTCAACAAATTTAGTAGCTAACTGATCAAATGAAGAGATGGATCGTGGTGGTAATCGTGTAAACCATATCGTCGCAATTCCCCTTAAAGAAATGGGAAAACTACGGCACTTTACTGCATCATCGGATCTTGCAGCAGTCATCGACCATTCATATTTTAGAATATGCTGATTAGGGTCGGAACTTCCTTCATACATAGGAAGATTTGGCATCCTGAATCGCCGAGGAGGTTCAACATATAATATGTCATCAGTGAACGGAGAATGACTTCGGGAGATTCTCCAATCGTCATTTGTTAAGCCCTGACTCTCGCGAATCATTTGGCGCACCATGGCCGAGAGGTCTGGTGTTGCTATATTCTAAGGGTGGTGAGCCAAAGTGTGGTCGGGTTCCATAGTGCGAGGTGGGATCGGGCGCTGTCGACGATCCGTATCTCACCTCCTTGGCTCGATGTCTTCTGGGACATATGGTTCTGGAGCATGTTCCTGCTGGCGGTAGTTATGATTGGAGTGATTTCGGGTATCAACTCCTATGTTAACTACGGTGGCGGTGGCATGGTTATCCATGGTATGTTGTGGAACAGTGCCTCCTCGGGAGGAGGGTCCTATATGAAAACTGGCAGAAGGGCCAACTCTTATCTGCCCAACAGTTAATGCCTGCTGGTGACCGACAGCATGTGCATGACTTCCGTCTAGCCTGGGACGAGTAGACATGCTGTTGTAATCAGATGAAGCAGAGTTTTCAGTGGAAGAATGAGGGGCGTGATCCCTTTTGGATATTCTACGCCTTTGGCGGTTTAGTTGATTAGTCAACTCAGCATTGGCGTGCAACTGTTCGGTCAGTTGCTGCCGACTTTGGGTTAGTTCCTGGAGTAATGTCTGGAACTCTTGTTGAGTGACCGGACCTGATGGATCTGAATGTCCGGTATCATCTTGATTAGGTGGAGGTAGTTGCACGGGATTCTGTCTATCCCGGCCTTCTTGACCAGCGGTGGTAGAAGTGGTTCTCGTGCTAACCATCTTGAGGTGTAGAATTCTTTCCTAGACTTTGGCAAATCTAAATAGTACGGAAGGAATCTAAAATTGAAGTCTGGATCTCTCTCTTAGATTTATTCAATCTGATATCGATAACAGATCCAAAGAACAGGAGAAAATCTGGGTTTTCTCAGTGAAAGCACCAAAGTGTTTGCACCAAAATTGGGCAACACTCTTCGGAAGTTTTTGAAGAGATAATAAATGAAGAAATCAAATTTAAAATGAGGATTATCTAACAAAAACTCCAAAACACAGAAAAGTAAATTGCACGGAAGACAGTAATTTAGAGTGGTTCGGCGTATCGCCTACGTCCACTATGAAGTTTTGTCCCTTTATTGCTCGATACTTCAAGAATACAAGTTTTTTACAGCGAAGTACAGCAGATAGTAAGTCAAAATTCGAAATCAATGGCAGTGATGATGATATGGAGTGATTCTGACGGCGTCCAGGCGTGCTTTGTCTTTAAAAGTTCTCCGATCCCCTTTCCGAATGACCAAGGGCTCTATTTATAAGTGCTGGAGGCTGATATTTCGCTGAAAGTTCGGGAGACCACTTTTGGCACGTGAGGGGGCCCACAAGCCCAACCTCAGGAAATTTGGGCCCACTTTGGGATCGATTCGAAGTACGTTCGAATCGATCAGAAAATCATCCAATCGAGGTGAAACCTGGTTTGGACATTCTTCAACATGCATGCAAGCTTCTATGAAAATTTCAAGGCATTTGGACTTATGGATCTCGAGATATGGTCGATTCGAATTGCTATTCTTTGGCAGGCTGCTTACTTCGACTCGATCTTGTTCGAATCGATTGGTTCGACTCGATGGCCGCTCGTGCTTTCGCGATGACGTGGTGCGCACTTCCTGGGTCAATCCACTTTTCACTCCAAGTCGACTGGGTCAACTCCATGATTTTCGCCACATTGACTTAGTGGATTCGAGGGCCGCATCCACAAAGGGTTTCGAACAGAAGCTCGTTCGTATCGATCGTGATATGCTATAGTCGATCGATACGAAGTCGTCGCAGTAGGATGGATTCGAACATGATGTCATCTGTGGATCCGAGGCGGGGTATCTGGATGGGTATGAAGTGGAGTGACTTCTTGGATTCGAAGTAGGAGGAACTCGATGGATTTGAACACATGCTCCTCCGATGGATGCGAACCTAGGGTTATTTGATGGTGAATGACCGATACGAAGCACACGACTTGCCGATGGATACGAAACCAATCCGATACGAACGAAAGCTTCATGAAGACGAAGTAGATCGATGCGGGCTATGGCGCGACGATGGATACGAACCATCGGTTCGAAGCGTGGTTTTGATGGATACGAACAACACATGTCATCTAAATTGTATCGTTCATATCTCACTTATATGAACTCCGATTGACCTGTAATTTGAACTGCTAGCTTCTACAGCTTTGCTTGTCATGTCTTATTAATTGTGGCCCGATTCGGACTCAGACAAAATTCAGCGATATCCATAGTGAAGCAAAGTATGACCAATCTCTATGATGAACTGTCCTTTGCTCTTCGATTGATCTTTTGGTATCACGGCTTTGCCAAAAAGCGGGATAACATTTATAAAGGATAAGTAGACTGGCTTATAACAAGTAATATTTTCAAAAATAAATTAGAAAGAAGGAATTTTTCAAATGTTTTGTTAATATACTTATACCATTGCGATAAGTATATAAATGTTTTCCAAGTATAAAAGGAACATAAGGGGTTTGGGAATAGTGTTTTGTAAGGCCTTTTGATCGAATGTTTATAAAGTGATTTTAATAAATTAACGATTAATTATATAAGGCTTAGTGGATTACACATGAAATTAAATCAATGTTTGAATGGTTGTTTATTTGATAGTTAAATAACCAACTATCTAACTTAGAGCAAAACGTAACTTCGGAAACATCTAGGAGAAACACGTGAGTTATGTGGAAATCATACCCAAAATTTTGTATTGTGCATATTAGTCTCATTTTGTTCTTCTTGGATAAATGATAAGGAAATGCATCCATTAACAGTTAGGAGGTGATCTAGGCTCATATCATTGTCCGTTTGTTTTCTAAAGAACCGGGGTTGAGTTTACTGAAAATTATCAAAAATTGTTATGAAGGGCATAGGATCAGATATGTTATACAAAAACCACTTCGATCCAACTCAAGCATTCTGACTTGAAGACATCTTGATGAATATGGAATCAAAGATAAAGGTTTGAAATCAAGGGCTATTCGCTATTAATCCATTGAGGGATTCCCCAAAGGATGTAACAGAAGTTGTGCCTTCGATCTCCTTTATCCTAGAACAAACTTATTTAGATGAATGCTAGCGTTGAATTGATACCAGGAAGGCAGTGTAGCATTCCAAGTAGGAAGTGCTACACAAAGGTAATCATAGCCTCAAACCTCATCAACTAGGAATGACAAAAATCCGGCATTCAGTAGAACCAAGTGGGTCGCTCCCACCAAGGTATGGTCATCAATTTAGTTCAATTACTATCTACTTATGTATGCTTCAGGGCACAAAGTGAGGTGATTATATTCGATACCACTAATCAAGTGATAGGCCAGTCCTATATAGTAGGGGTACAAAATGTTCTTATTATATCCTGGTGCATTTTATCTAGAGATGTACTACCGGACGGTAGTTCCTTACCTTATCATAATATGGAATCCAATCTCCAATACGAGCCTTTACGGTTTTGATTGTAGAATTTAGTATGTTGGAATTTAATTATTGAGACAACTTCGGCTACGATTAATAAGTATTTATACTCTAGACACTATTAAAATATTAATGGATTTTTTTTATAGAAAATGCTTTGTTTTTCGTATGGTTAAATCCGGTTGGTTTTTATGTGTAGCATGGTCTTAGAGATATCTTTAACTTTAAAGGAGTTTTTTTTCAAACATAATAATTCAGCTATTTGAGTGTACTCACACTTGACCCATGTCTGACTCGGAGTTCTATTTTCTTTCCCTAAAACTCTTGAATGCTCAAATTTTTTATGAGCAACCAAGTAGTTCAGGTTTTCTACGGATGCATTTTGGAGAAGCTTGAAGCGGGAGGCTTCATCGATAGCCAGTTATTATCTTGTTTCTACTGTATTAAATGTATCTTAGTTAGGTAGGGACAAGCTTTTATAACTGTCCAAGGGTAGGATTGTATTAGTACAACCCTGATGTATCATTTTTGAAATGACTTTTTAAAGCATTATGTTGATTAATATATGGTATTTCGTTGCATTGTGGAATTCTGTGATTGTTTAATTTATTTTTATTTTTTCTATCTTTCTTTCTCTTCCCTACTAACAACCTATTTTTATGATATTTAAATGATTAGCACATGAATGTTAGGGGTAAAGTGTCTTCTTTAGGTTAAGAAAGGCGGATCGTTACAGGAGCACTCCTATATTTCATTCTACACTTAAAAATGACGTTGCCAACAAGCGTAATAGGTAGCAAAACCCCATAATGTAGATAAAATGACAATGATAAAAAGATTATATTGAATTCTGATAATGCTATAATACCAATCAGTCCATGATAGCAGAATCTGCTGAATCCATCACTGCGATGATACATCTCAACCAAAAGATTAGATTAACATATATATATATATATATATATATATATATATATATATATATATGTAAACGAGTTTTATATACATATATATGCTATAAGAAAGTTGTAAACATACTAAGCATGAACTAGGAATGGGATAAAAGAGTTAATACAAAGCATTATAATATATATAGAACATACATTCATAATTATCAAGTTATTGCTAAATTATAAATTACAACAATTCAAAATCCAACTATTTCCTATATATAATATAGCATCAGATTCATTGACACACATTTTAATTAAAAAAGTAGTTAGGGTGCTATTTTTATTTCTACATTTAGATACTACATTTTTTGGAATTAAATTTAGTACGGAATTTAACCTTTTTAAGATGTTCTTTAAAAAACATTGTTATTTTTATTATAACTAGGGTTTCAAATGTGATTAAAACAAAACAAAGAGATTGTATATGTTAAATTATCCGTTAGAGTATTAATATTACTAAAAAAATTTGATTCCTTTCACACCATATACACCGACATATTATAGTAAAAATAGTATGTACAATTAAATAGTGAAATTAAATATAAACCATATATGATCAATTTTAACCATAATATGATATTGAAATTAAATATAAACCATATATGTATAATAAAGTATATATAATAACTAATATATTTATAATTGGTGGTTGTACAGATCTGATTTTTAAAAAATAATTGATTTTCTTTTTAATTTATCAGTATATACATACATTTAACCATACTAACATGTGACAACATTAATACATATTAGATTCGTCACCTAACTAAAAATATAATATATATATATACATATATATACATATATACATATATATATATATATATAATATAAACAAAATAAAATATTATTCAATTTATAAACCATAATTCAACGAAAATCATATGTAAGAACCAAAGCCTTGTAGCACACCTTGGAAAGATGAACTCTCTCTCTCTCTCTCTCTCTCTCTCTCTTGAAGCCTTTTTGATTTAGCAAATTGCTAGTCGTAACCTTTGACTATCGGATAGTGATCGACTTTGAATTGATTTAATGGAACACCAATGGAATATTTTCAGCTAGAAATGGAGAAAGGAGTCGCAACCAAAGATCATTTCTAATTAGGCTTAGGGATGTTTAAATAGTGGATGGAAGAGAGAAAAGAGTAGATAGAAGAGAGAAAATACCCAAACTCGTCTCATACTAGTCTTCCCTTAACATAAGACATCAAAAATCTAATATCTCTAACCTAATTTGAGCCGCCAGTTATGTCCATATTACAGCTAAAACACTCACCCACCATGATGGTCCAAAATCTCATTTAAGCCTAAAGAAAATATTATTTAATTAAATCCAATTTAATTTCCTATCGATATTGTATATCGATTGGTATATTTATAACTATTATGAATATGTTTAATACTATTTACTCCTCAAATCAAAATCAAAGTTTTATAATGAATATTTCACAAATATTAATCAACTTAGTTAATTTCTAACAATTGGAAACTAATTAAATCATTAGTCAAAAGAGAATTCATCATTTTGGTTATGTGACTCGTCGGGTGTAAATTTGGTCAGCGATTAATATCAAACTATTCATTTCATGGTTATCCAATAACTATTAGTATGTAACTCTTAGGTGCCTTTAGCAGTCATGAGTAATCTATTGTCTAACATTTGGAGAGTGTTACTTACCCTAATGGATACATCGATATTCAGTCTCGATACATCTTAACTAGGAATATTTAAAATGATGCGTTTTATAATATTATGATATAGTACCCATGATTATTACTATTTGTAATTATTATATAAACACACCATTTATAGATTTTCCATTAGATATATTTTAATTAAGCATTTAATTATTTATAACACATTATAAAAAACATATAACATAAAGAAAAACACCTTTATTACGAATGAGAATTGGTTATAGAGTTAATTAATTTACATAAATTACAAGCTTTCCCTAGGACATACCTCTAGCTCTATCAATCTCCCACTTACACCTGGAGCCAATTATGGAATCTCAATCCCATCCTTTTAATCAGCTTCTTGAGAGTTGACTGAGCTAGACCATTAATGAATGGATATGCTATATTATCCTTGGTATCCAACCTTTGAATCGCGACATTTTTCTTCTCAACAAATTCTCTAATCATGTGGAACTTTCAAAGAATATGTCATGACTTCTTGTGTACTCTCATCTTCTTTGCAATCTGTATCATTGCATTATCATCATAGAACAATGCTATAGGATTCTCGATATCAGGAATCACTATAAGCTCATTTAAAAACTTGCACATCGAAAGATCCTTTTTTGTTATTTTATTGAGGGGATGTGCTCGACCTCCATTATGGAATCAGCAAGTGTTTCTTGTTGGGAACTTCCAACCAACGGCTATGCCTTTAAGCATAAAAACATAGCCAAATACTGACTTACTATCATCTACATCGCTTTGGAAGCTCAAGCATGCATACCCCTTCATAAGGAGGTATCCATTTCCAAATATGAGGAATAAGTCCTTAGTATTTCTCACATACTGAAGTATACATTTTACAGTCATCCAATGTTTTTCTCCAGGATTAGACTAGTATCGGCTTACGTATCCAAATGCATATGCCATATCCAGTCCTGTACATAACATAACATACATTATGGATCCTAAGGCTAAAACATAGGTTGATCCTCTTCATATTCTCTTTCTCCTAATTGATATCAGGAGCGTTCTTGTTAGAAAGGATGATAAGATTGCATTTGAACATTTCATGCCTAGAATTCTCCATACTGAACCTTTCATTATGGTATCTATGTACATGGATTGGAACAATCCCAATAGCCTTGTAGATCTATCTTATAGATCATTATACGAAGTATATAGATTGCTTCTCCCAAATCCATCATAGTGAAATTCTTAGAAAGCTAAGCTTCGCTATTGCAACAACGAAGTGTCATTTCCAATCAATAATAGATCATCAACATAACGTATTAAGAATATGATAGCATTGCCATGTTCCTTTCTATTTATACACACTTTCTCTACGTTTTGATAAAAACCAAATTGTTTGATCACTTTATCAAACACTTATTCCAACACCTTTAAGCTTACATAAGTCCATAAATGGACTTTAACGACTCGCTAGCCTTTCTCTCACTCCCACTAATCACAAAACCCTCGAAATGCGACATGTAAATGCTTTCTTCTAAAATCACATTTAGAAAAGCCATCTCTACATCCAATTTCCATAATTCATAGTCATAAAATTCAGTAATGGCTAGGTAGAGTATTTGATTACCCAAACTCAATCATTTGACACTACCTTTCTTGACACCCAATTATTTGGGTTATAAGCTGTAACAACCCACATATTTCACGATTGTGTATTTAAATATTTTATTCAAATATAGCGTCGTTAGTCGGATTGTAGTCCGAAAGCTACTTTTTTGGCAAACAGTCAAACTAGGACTCGAGACCACTTCCATTGAGTTCAAAATGACGTTTACGACCTTTTGAGTATAAACATCGATATGTTTGGAGTAAGCTAGAATTTTGACCTTTTCACTTAGGGCCTTGTGTTTGGGTTTTAGCACATTAACACCAACTTAAGACTCTAGCTCCACCCCTACTCCTCTTCATCCATTTCATTTCTATTTCCTAATAGTTCAAGCGTAGGAACAATGGGGGAAGAGATTGGAAATTAAAATTCCCACGCCCTAGGTTCTTTGCAAATTCAAGTTTTAGCTCCAAAAATCAAAGAGAAGCTTAGGTAAGCATCTCCTTCTTCTTCTCCATCTCAATCTCTCTCCAACTTCAGAAATTCCCTATAATCTAATTTGGGAAATTTTGGCTTATGATCTTAGATTAGAGCTTTTGGAGTTGGGATTGAAGAGTGGTTGATCCTCCTTTGTTTTCAAGCTTCTCCTTCCTTGTTTTTGCAGAAAAGGTGAGATTTTTATCTCACATCCATGTCTATAACTATCATTATTGTTAAGGATGAATTCCTAACATCTACTCGTGTTCATCTGCTTTCGGTTTAAATTGATTTGGTGAACATTTCAATTTTTGGTGTTTTGAAGTCAAAAACTTTAAAAATCCTAGCGTTGATGTATGAACATGCTTTTGGTGGTGTATCGAAGAGCCTATAGGGCTGGGTTGTCGAAGGCATAAACCTCTAGTGCACATTGCTCGTCCGATCTCAAATTGTTGAGAGTTTGCCCTTCATTCTGATTGGCTAGAAATACTAGGAAACATGTTCCAGTCGACTGGCTCTTTGAGTCCAGTCAACTGACCTGGAACCCGAGAGTTTTCCAAGCATTGGGCCAGTCGACTGAACTCAGTGTCCAGTCGACTGAACTCATTGTCCAGTCGACTGACCTGCTTGTTTCAGCCCAACTTGCCTATTTTGCTTGAGATTCCAATTTTTATCGATTTGAGTTGATCCGATTTGTTGTTATCATTTATTATCAACTTTGATGACTTCTTTTTCGGGATTTTTGAGAATATCCTTTTTGATGGATTCAGAATCGATTTCTACGGATTTGATTCACGTCTTCGTATGTGAATTTTTGGCTAATGATTGTTTCTACAATCATTTCTATGACTTGTCACTTTTAAATACAAAGGTTTCTATACTAGTAGTAAATATTCAAACTCTTTCGATTTCAACTCTATTTTTAATACAAAGCATGTTTATAAAACTGTTTTCCAATCTATTAGTATACACAAACCTTTACCTCATTAGTATGAGAAATCTAATTAAACGACTTAGTAAAACTAGTGGTATGAAACGCTTGCGTTTACTTTGTCGGTTAATTTTCGGACTTGTTCGATTGAAACTCTTGCGATAAATTATGAGTGGAGATCTACAATTTGTTCGTGAATATTTAAGTTAAGGCAGTGGTTATGGGACATGAAGCTAAACTCATTTATTAACTAGCTTACCGCAATTCACACTTTTTATTGATCATTGATGATCATTTTGTGATTAGACTTGCGATATGCGATGTCTCCTTATCCACGCAGGGAACTATACCTCGTTTTACTGAGTTTTATCTCATTTCTTTTATAGGATAACGACCTATGCATTCTATGGTGTTTCGACTCATTCTTGTGGGCTAGCGACACATGTTCTTTTATGGAGTTCGGTTCATCGGACGTACCGTTGTACTAAGTCATTGTTTTGAATTATTCAAATTTCAGGTTCCTCGGGCGTACCCTTGTACTACGTCGTTGCACCGGCTCTATGGTTAGCGACCATGGGATAGCGTCCCGTTTGTGATACACGTGATGGTGAGTTTTCATGCCCCCGTTTATGATAGGCCTTCCCCCTTTTTGTGATTTCTGGATTTCTAATTAATGATTTCTAGAATTTATGTTTTCGCCAATTTTTATGATTGACATTGATATGTTAGCCAATATTTTTGGTTTGGTGAATATGGTAAAGAATATGGCATTCTTTTTAATGTTATGAGATTTTTGAGATAATGTATGATTTTTATTGTTGTTAAATGTGTACTTTTCATAGTATGGCATATTATTGTCATACGTTTTCATCATATCTCTTATTCTATCTCTTTTTATCTGATAGTTATAGCTAGACTGATCCGTTTGTTATTTTCTTATTAAATAGTACTCGGGTCAGACCGAGATGTTACAGGTGCTTCTGCCTGACTCATTATCAGGGACATCATCTGACTTTTGTCTAACTACATTAGATTGGTAGTTTTGGTTGTTATACATTTGAGATAGAGAATCCTTGATGTATACATATTCTTTTGTCTTGCACTTGTATCTATTTTTTTGTGATATTGTGGATCTTGTTTGACAACTACTCTGATGTACACTTCTATGTGTTATACTCATATCTATTTCCGCTTTTGTGATATGGACATCTGTGATTGATTTATGTTATGTTTATTTCTATATTTTTTTTCGAAGACCACATAGCCACTGTGTAGTATCTTTGAGTTTGTATCGGCATGTCAGATTTCCTCTCAAAATGAAATGCATGTTATACTATTGACATATCGGTGCTCGCACAAAGCAAGTACATGGATGGTCGCTCCTCAACAGCCTAATTCTTCATGCTAGTTGACAGCATTACTCCGTAGTGTTCTTGGCTAGCATGAGTATAGAGGTAGGGCGTCACAGCTTGGTATCAGAGCCAAACTTTGGAACAATGTAGAATAATTTATCAAGGATCATTGTCCTAAGTCTTTCACAGGATTCGTGCCTTAGGAATTTTATTCGAGTCATTGGACCCGTTCTATCTTATTTTCTTTGTGACGCCTTGTTTTATCAGTCATGATTTTTGATACTCATTCTGAGAATAACGTTTTTCTTCTTTCTTTCTTTCTTTCTTTCTTAAGGAAGAGAAATGGTTAGACTAGGTCGTCCCAGTGCCGATCAATCAAGTGCTACTCCTCAGGATGGAGTATTTATGTTAGCTCAACTACTTCTTGATCTTGTAAAGAATGCTCAAGCTGTCGGACCCATTCCAGAGCCTACTCATCCAAAATCCGAATTTGCACGCTTGTGCAGTGATTATACCAACTTGGGTGGGAAGACATTCAAGGGTTCCGAAAGCGTTATTGAAGTCCAAGCTTGGCTTAGAACATGCGATCACTTCTTTACTCGCATGAATCTTATTGATCTTCATCGAGTCCAAGTGGCTTCTAGTATGCTCCAAGAAAGAGCGTTAGATTGGTATGAGCTTCAGAATTCTGAAATTATTGAAGCATATCTTACTTGGGAGCAATTCCAGGAACGATTCGAATTAAAATTTGTGCCAAAAGCTGAAAAGGTAACTTTGGCCCGACATTTCATAAACCTTGTTCAAGGTGAATCTTCTGTGACGGACTACGTCGCATCTTTCGAATCTCTTTCTAAATACGGGGTTGAATATATAAATACCCCATTGAAGAAAAATCGGAGGTTTGTCTATGGCTTGAATAAGAATCTCAAAAAGCCATTACTTCTAAAATTAGAAGTTGCTTTTGATCAGCTTATTGATATCGCTCTTCGACTTGAAGAGGCTGATAGGGAGAGTGATGTTGAAGTTGTGGGTACCAAACCGAGCTTCAACAACAACAAGAAAAGGCCTATTAAATACAAAGGCGCAAATCCTAACAAGAAAGGGAAGCAAGCAGCTTCGGTAGAAAAGACTCCTACCCCTAGTAGTGGGTAATGCTACAATTGTGGTTCTAAGGACCATTATGCTAATAAATGTCTGAAACCTCTCTTTTGTCGCTATTGCAAAAATTCGGGTCATCTTATATCTTCACGTCCCAAACTTAAAAGCAAGAAGGAGGGAAGGCTAAATGTTGTTCAAGCCTCTAGTAACACTTCTCGCGGTCAAGGTCTTTCTCATCCTATCCTTGATGGCATTATTATGTTTCACGATCAACCTGTTCGAGTTCTTTTTGATACGGGCGCATCCCATTCTTTTATATCAAAAGAACTTGTTGATACTTTTTCTTTAAGTGTTATGGCTTTAATGACTTCTTTGAGGATTGCGAATCCAGTTGGTGGATCCACAACACTTAGTCTGTTTTGTAAGGATGTCGAGATTATTTTATGTGATTTTTCTTTCCGAGCCGATTTGCATGTCATGCGTTACTTAGGCTTTAGAACGATTTTGGGAATGGATTGTCTTAACCGTTATGAAGCCCATATCCTATGTCCTGAGCGGACTATTCATCTTCGACATCATCAATCTGTTAAACAGGTTTCTATTGTTCTTAAAGATTCGGATTCCAACTTGGCAGCATCTTTATATTCTTTAAATCCTCATGATGATGATGATGATGAGGAAGATGTCATTTCTCGGGTATTTCTCGATATATTTGAGCCCCTTTTAAGCTTACCCCCTAAGAGAGCCATTGAGTTCAGAATTAATCTAATTCCTAGAGCTTTACCAATTACTCGTCCTCCTTATCGTATGTCTAATAAAAAAAATGAGGTAATGCGCAAATAATTATCCGAATTGGAAGAGAAGCAATTTATTCGTTCTAGTTCCTCTCCTTGGAGAGCTTCTGCTATTTTTGTGAAGAAATCCGATGGTACACTTAGGCTTTGCGTTGACTACCGCTAGCTTAATGATCTTACTATCAAGAATAAATAACCTATACCTCGGATTTATGATCTATTCGATCAACTTAGCGGTGCTAGAGTCTTTTAACAGTTAGACTTAGCAACCGGTTTTCATCAGCTTCTTATTGTAGAGATAGCATTCTTTTGATATCATTCCGTGCTCGTTATAGATCGTATGAATGGCTTGTTATACCATTTGGTTTAACGAATGCTCCGACTTATTACGTTGACCTTATGAATCGAGTTTTCAAAGACTTCCTCGATCGATTTGTTCTCATCTTTATAGATGATATTCTTGTTTATTCTAAAATAGAGGAAGAGCATGAAAAATATCTTCAGATTGTGTTGGAAACTCTTAGGAGCAATCAATTGAAAGAAAAATTCTCTTAGTGCCACTTTTATCAATCTCGTGTGAAATTTCTTGGTCATATCATTTCTGAATCCGGAATTTCCATGGATCCTTCAAAGATTGAAGCGATTCAAGATTGGAAGAGACCGAAGAGTGTGACGGAAATTCGTAGCTTTCTTGGATTGGAGGGTTATTAGCGTCGGTTCATAAAGGACTTTTCTAAAATTGCCATGCCTCTTACTTGCTTGATAAAAAAAGGAGTTAGATACATTTGGTCGGACAAATGTGAAGCTTCTTTTAAGAAATTAAAAGAACTCCTTTCTGATGCTCCTATTCTTGTGATTCCGGAAGGGAACCAAGATTTTATTGTTTATATCGATGCTAGTCGTGTTGGTTTGGGAGCCGTTCTTATGCAAAGGGATCGTGTTATTGCTTATGCTACTAGGCAATTAAAGCCGGTCGAGACTAGATGTGCCACTCATGATTTAGAGCTCGCGACTATTGTTTTCGCCCTTTGGTGCCATTATATTTTGGAAGAAAAATTTGTTCTCTACACCGATCATAAATATTTGAAGTATTTATCCCAAAGGAACTTAATTTGCATCAACAACGTTGGCTCTAGTTCCTTGCATCTTATGATCTTAATATTCTTTACACTTCCGGGAAGGGAAATCGTGCTGCCGATGCCCTTAGTTGTAAGCAACAAGCGGTTGTTTCCATGATGATATCCGAATGAAATGATCTCTAGACTTTATCCACTTGTGAGATTCGAGATCGTGAATCCAATTTATGTGCATCTCTCATTTTATGTAGCCTTGAGGCTCATCCCTCACTTTTAGATCGCATTCTTGAAGCTCAAAAGCTAGTTCCAGAATTGGCTTTTCTTAGCCAAAGTTGTAGGGATAAAATTGATATTGAAGGTTTGAAAGATTTTGATATTGATGCTCGTGGCGGTATTCGAAAATTTGGTGGACTAATCGTGCTAAATAATGATAATCTTCGTAGAGATATTTTAGAGGGTTCTCATCGTTCTAAATTTACCATTCATCCCGGTAGTAGTAAAATATACGCTGATATAAAGCGACTTTATTATTATGACTGGTTTGGGAGCCGTTCTTATGCAAAGGGATCGTGTTATTGCTTATGCTTCTAGGCAATTAAAGAGGGTCGAGACTAGATGTTCCACTCATGATTTAGAGCTCGCGGCTATTGTTTTCGCCTTTATAATTTGGTGCCATAATCTTTTGGGAGAAAAATTTGTTCTCTACACCGATCATAAATCTTTGAAGTATTTATTTTCCCAAAAGGAACTTAATTTGCATCAACGGCGTTGGCTCGAGTTCCTTGCATCTTATGATCTTGATATTCTTTACACTCCCGAAAAGGGAAATCGTGCTGCCGATGCCCTTAGTCGTAAGCAACAAGCGGTTGTTTCCATGATGATATCTGAATGAAATGATCTCTAGACTTTATCCACTTGTGAGATTCGAGATCGTGAATCCAATTTATGTGCATCTCTCGTTTTATGTAGCCTTGAGGCTCATCCCTCACTTTTAGATCGAATTCTTGAAGCTCAAAAGCTAGATCCAGAATTGGCGTTTCTTAGCCAAAGTTGTAGGGATAAAATTGATATTGAAGGTTTGAAAGATTTTGATATTGATGCTCGTGGCGGTATTCGAAAATTTGGTGGACTTATCGTGCCAAATAATTATAATCTTCGTAGAGATATTTTAGAGGGTTCTCATCGTTCTAAGTTTACCATTCATCCCAGTAGTAGTAAAATATACGCGGATATAAAGCGACTTTATTATTATGATGGAATGAAATCCGATAGCTAACTTTGTTAAGCGTTGCATGACTTGCCAACTCGTTAAGGCTGAGCATCAAAGGCCCAGTTGGTTATTGCAACCTTTGGACATTCTAATTTGGAAATGGGATCAAATTTCCATGGATTTTATTTGTGGTCTTCCCTGTTCTCGTTCGGGTCATGATAGCCTATTGATGATAGTTGACAGACTAACAAAATCCACCCATTTTATTCCCGTTCGGTCCAATTTGGTCGTACCTCTCTTGTCCAAACTATATGTTAAAGAAATTGTTAAATTACATAGAGTTCCTGCTTCCGTTGTTAGCGATCGTGATCCATTGTTTACTAGAGGATTTTGAAAGAGTCTTCAAAAAGCTTTGGGAACAAAGCTTAATTTTAGCACCACTTATCACCCTCAGTCCGATGGACAAACCGAGCGTGTAAATCAAACGCTTGAAGGTTTTCTTCGTGCATGTGTTCTTGATTTTGGTGGAAGTTGGAAAGATCATATTTCTCTTGTTAAATTTTCCTATAATAATAGATAGCTTCCAATCTAGTATTGGTATGGCACCCTTCGAGGCACTCTATGGAAGGCCATGCCGATCTCCTTCTTGTTGGCTTGGGGCCGGTGAGAAGCTGGTTTAGGTCCTGATTTTATTCATGATTCCACAGAAAAGATTAACCTTATTCACCATAGGATGAAAAAAGCTCAAAGTAGGCAAAAATCCTATGCCGATAACCCAAGAAGGAAATTAGAATTTTCTGTGGGAGATTTGGTGTTTATTCATGTTTCACCTATAAAGGGTGTTGTGCGTTTCAGTCGATCGGGAAAATTAGCACCGATATATTGATCCATTTCCCATCACGAATGCATTGGTTCCATGGCTTATCGCCTTTTATTACCGGCTCATTTTTTCGATATTCATGACGTATTTCACGTCTCTCAACTACGAAAATGCCTTCGAGAATCCGATTCTATTCTTGAGTCCGGTGTTGTTGAAGAAATTGAAGTTTCGCCTAGTTTGACTTATGAGCGGCATCCTATTCATATCATTGCATCGGAGGTTAAATGCCTTCGAAATAAAGACTTATGAGAAGCATCCCATTTTACGATTGTGTTTTAAATATTTTATTTAAATATAGCGTCGTTAGTCGGACTATAGTCCAAAAAGCTATTTTTTGGCAAACAGTCAAATTAGGACTCGAGACCACTTCCATTGAGTTCAAAATGACGTCTGCGACCTTTTTGAGTATAAACATCGATATGTTTTGAGTTATCTAGAATTTTGACCTTTTCACTTAGGGCTTTGGGTTTGGGTTTCAGCCCATTAACACCAACTTAAGACTCTAGCTCCACCCCTACTCCTCTTTATCCATTTCATTTCTATTTCCTAACACTTCAAGCTTAGGAACAATGGGGGAAGAGATTGGAAATTAAAATTCCCAAGCCCTAGCTTCTTTGCAAATTCAAGTTTTAGCTCCAAAGATCAGAGAGAAGCTTAGGTAAGCATCTCCTTCTTCTCCTCCATATCAATCTCTCTCCAATTTCAGAAATTCCCTATAACCTAATTTGAGAACCTTTGGCTTATGATCTGAAATTGGAGCTTTTAGGGTTGGGATTGAAGAGTGGTTGATCCTCCTTTGTTTTCAAGCTTCTCCTTCCTTGTTTTTGTGTAAAAGGTGAGATTTTTATCTCACATCCATGTCAATAGCTATCATTATTGTTAGGGATGAATTCCTAACTTCTATTCATGTTCATTTGCTTTTAGTTAAATTGATTTGGTGAACATTTCAATTTTTGGTGTTTTGAAGTCAAAAACTTTAAAAATCCTAGCTATGATGTATGAACATGCTTTTGGTGGTGTATCGAAGAGCCTATAGGGCTGGGTTGTTGATAGGCATAAACCTCTACTGTTAGTCCATGAGATGATGTTTTTGATGAAAAAAACCTTAGAATAGATTATAAAATATAAATACTAACATTATAAGTTTAGATATATATGTATATGCAGGATTTAACCATGCAGGTACCAAGAATGAAGAATGTACAGTATAGAGATTCATGATACCAAGACTGAAGACTCATGAGTATCAAGATTATCAAGGGTTCAAGAATTCAAGTAATTTATTCTTTAATTAGAAAATTTTGTTAAAACTCCTAGAAAAGCACTAGCATCTTAAAATCTAATTTATTCATGGAATGGAATCCACTTCGAGCCTGTTAAAGGGATGGAACCCTAAGTAGGATGGAACCTACGAAAAATCTAGTGGAACATTGTTCTGTATCCGCTAACCTTTTATTCAAAACGAGTTTTTCAAAATTAAATCTTGTTTTCAAATGATTTCAAAGCCCTCTTTTTAAAAGCATCAAAAACATCTATCCTGATTTTAAATAATTTTAGCCTCAAAATCATCTTTAATTTCAAAGTCAAATTACTCCTGATTTCAAACTATCTTTTAATATAATATGTTTAACTTTTAAAATAATTATACTTAGATTTAAATATAAAATTAAAGTTAAATTCTATATATATTATTATCTATATTTACTTATGAATTTTAACTATAGTCAAGTATATTTATAAAGTTTAAAATGGTTTTAATATAAGATAAAGGTTATTTTCAAAGAAAATCAAATCATCAAAAAATGCTTTGGGATGTCGACAACTCATGGTGACCATGTCGACATGGTGTCAGTTGAGTTCAAAATTTCAATTTCAAAAGAAGTGTCTATTCGCCATAACTCTTCACGAATGGACATGACTGTTGTTCTACTATAAATAGGAGTCAATTTCAATGAATTTTACATCAGATTTTCTGGTTTTTCACTCCTCTTCTTCTTCCACTTTTCTTAATAAAAATTCTTATCATTACTCTGTCGAAATCTACATTGAATTGAACTCAGTCATTCATAGTTTGATTTTCTATCACTATCTCAACAAAATCCTCAGTGCTATTCAGAGTTATAGGGCTTTTGTAATCAACTTAGCGAGAAAAGGTGTGATTGTAGCCTTGAAAATCAATCAAGCGTGATAAGGTGTGATTGTAGCCTTGGGAAATCAATTGGGTGAACTTGTTGCCCGTAAAATCAAGTGGGTGAACTTGTAGCCTGGAAAATCATGTATCTCCACCCAAAGGATTGTGATTCTGGAGGGTGTACCTCGTAGCCTTGAAATCGAGGGTGTAATTGTAGAGATTGCTTTTGAAAGGAAATCCGTACTCGTGTTGCGAGACTGGATGTAGGGTAACTCCGGACCAGTATAAAATCCGGTGTGTTCTTTCCTTTACTGCTTTTTATTTTATTTCTGCATCTATGTTTGTTTCTGTGATCATATCTGTGTCTGTATATTGCACACATCTGTATTTGGATTAACATAAACTCAAAAAGATTTAGTAATTCTTTACAAGCACTATTCCACCCCCTCTAGTGTTAATTCTAGACTTAAGATCTGTAATCTGCAATTCTCACAATTAACATGAGAGCAAGGTTTTCAAAGTTTCATAATCTGATTTTTGAAAAATTTTCAAAATGGCTACCAACACTGGTATTGTTACTAGAACTAGTATCCCTGTCACTAGTTCATTTGTAGAAGGTCAGTCTACTGTCAGACCACCACTTTTTAATGGCAGTAACTATGCATATTGGGCATGTAGGATGAAAATATATTTACAATCTATAGGATTAGACACTTGGAATATTACACAAACAGGATATTCTGGATATTCTGGAAATTAGTATGTAGTGCCAAATAATGTCAAATGTTACAACTGTGATGAACTAGGCCATATCAAAAGAGACTGTCCGTATCCAGACAGGCAAAATCCTCCTATGAATAATGATTCAGCAAAGAAACGGAAATATGCATTTACTGCTACTCTAGATGACTCAGACTTCTCCTCAAGTGATGATTATCGGAAAACAGATAATTCAAATTTGTGTTTCACGGTAGTTCATGACTTCGACGAATTCAGAGAAACGGACTCAAAAAAGATACACATTTACAATATAATTGGTTGAAATTGCTTGCTTCGAATTATATGTTTTGATTGCTTGATTAATTCATTTTGAATGTGTGTTGTTTGAATTTTAAAAGTTTATTTTCTATTTTCTATTATTTTATTATTTATTTATTTATTTATTTATTTATTTTATATTATTGTTTTTATAGTATAATAATACTTTCTGAAATATATTATTAGTCCAATAATATTTCAAAAATATATAATAAAGTATATAAATTTATTAGAGAACTTAAGAAAAATAATTCACAAAAAATCACTGGCACATGCCGATATAGTCTTTACCATGATGTCAACATGGGTACCAGAATTTGAATTTCAAAATTTGAATTCAAATGTTTGAATTTCCCTCCATCTTTTCACTTCATTCAATTTTCTAAAAAGCTACCTTTTGACGAGAGAATATGTCCTTTAAGAATCTATTTATCCACTATCTTCTATTATATCTTTTTACCCTCATTTTCAAATTCAAACTCTTTTTCTTCAAAACTTCAAGCACTCTACTCTCTACTTTAATGGATTCTTCAAGCAACCCCTCCACCATAAAAATTTCCAGTAAAATAAAAGAGCAACTCTTCAATGATCCGAAGGCAATAAAAGCATACATCAATTATGCTAATTATGCCCAAGCCCATCCCGAAAAGTTTGCTATTTTTCAAGATTTTCCTTCTTATGAATTTGATTCCCTTTTTGCAAACAATGGAGTTCTTAGTCTTATTGATGCTTCTCAAAATGATTTTGTTTGCTATCCAAATTTTATCAAAATTTTCTTGCTAATTTAAACCGTGGATTTTATAATGGAAACGAGGATGAAATTTGAAGTGGTGTCAAAGGCACTAGATTTTTTTTGAATTGTGATCTTTTGGGTACCATTCTCAATTGCAAGTGTATGGGAATGGATCTTTCTAATTTTAAAATCGATGAAAATGATCGTGAGACATTTCATCATATTTTGGAAGGGAATGATAATTTTAAATTCAAAAATTGAACTTTTCGACCTAAGGCAAGAATTGTCAATCTTCTTTTGCAACATACTTTGACCCCAAGATCGGGGAATTTTAGCAATCCTACTTCAAAAGTTTGCAAAGCACTTTTGCTATTTTTGGAAATTATGACATAAATTGGGCGCAAGTTATTTTGGATGAACTTCGTCCTAAAAATCTTGAAATGGGTGAGAATACTTTGTATCATGGAATTTATCTCACTCGGATTTTCAACTATTTTGGAGTGGATTTAAAAGGCGAGGAATTTGTTTCTATAAAAGTTTTCAATCATTCCAACATTTCGCTTATGAAAATTCCATTTGTTTTTCAACTCTATGAGACCCTTGTTGAAAAGGAAGAGCGTTTGGCTCATGAGGAAATGGAAGAAGAAGAAGAGGAAGAAGAAGAAGAAGGGGATGAAATGGAAATTAAAAAAGAAGAAGGTGAAACCTCTTTGGAAAGCATCGACTATCCTCCTAATCCATCCACGAAAACCCTTCTCAAGAACCAAAAGACGATTCTTAAGAATCAACGGATTCTTAAACGACCCGTTAGTAAGAAGTTGGACAAAATTTCGTCCAAGATGAACAAGTTCATTTCCAAAGTCAACAAAAAACTTAGACTTTCTTCATCGTCATCATCTTCTAACTAGTGTTATCTTTTCGTATTTGTTGTATGTGTTTTAGCTTGTTTTAATTCGGAAGTTCTTATAATTTCATATGTTTAACCATTGTATCATCATAGTATGCAATGAAATGAACTTTCCTTTCTGTTATCTAGCTTATCTTATCTCCAGAATAAATGTTAGTATATTATATAAATATATGTATATACACAATTATTCACAAAATCTAATTAGTCATATTTTTTCACTAACCCATGTCGACATACCCCCTATGACCATGTCGACATGTACTGGTCAGAAATGAAAATTCATTTTGAATTTGAAATTTAAATAACTACCATATGTCTATTCATTTCAAATGAATTTCTACACCTATATGTACCTGTTTCTTCCAGAATTCTTAACTGAAAATTATTTCTTGTCTTCTAATCCTTCATTTCTTTCACAAATTCAACTATGGCTAATCCAATTCATAATTTATCCGAAAATATTGAAGGAACTCTTAATTCATTCAAGAATATTCTCTCGTTCATTCTCCGTAACCAACGTCACTTAGAATTGAGTCAAATGCTGATGATCAAGGAGCAAGAAAGACATTTCTATGCAATACGATGGATGATTTCCTCCCTACACAAGGATGATAACGAAGCACATCCTCCTGTCTCTCTCACAAATGGCAATGAAAATTGGGATGCTATTAAGGCAGACCCTATCTTTGGAGAAGAAGGATTGGTGGAAGTTCCTCGTAACGTTCAAATTTTATTACTTTGTTTGAATTGTTTGATTTGATTTAGAATGATACTTGGTGTGGATTGATTTCTTAATTTAGTTCGATGTTTGATTTATATAACATGTAAATATACATTGAAATGTATATAGTCTTTGATTAAATTATCATGTTCATAAGTATAATTTTTTCTTAATCTATCTATTATATATTTCTTTGTATAGTTTATCAACGCAGGTACTTTATTCCAAGAATGAGGGGGAGTTAGTTTTTGTTGATGACAAAGGGGGAGAAGTATAAAATAGGTTAGTTAGGTATAGATTAAAGGGGATTTATTTGTTTTAGGGGGAGTTATTTGGATAGAAGTAATATTTTATAAACAAAGGTTGTCATCATCAAAAAGGAGGAGATTGTGAGTCCATGAGATGATGGTTTTGATGACAACAACCTTAGAATAGATTATAAAATATAAATACTAACATTATAAGTTTAGATATATATGTATGTGCAGGATTTAACCATGCAAGTACCAAAAATGAAGACTGTACAGTATAGAGATTCAAGATATCAAGACTGAAGACTCATGAGCATCAAGATTATCAAGAGTTCAAGAATTCAAGTAATTTATTCTTTAATTATAAAATTTTGTTAAAACTCTTAGAAAAGCACTGGCATCTTAAAATCCAATATATTCGTGGAATGGAATCCACTTCGAGCCTGTTAAAGGGATGGAAACCTAAGTAGTATAGAACTTACGAAAAATCTAGTAGATCATTGTTTTGTATCCTCTAACCTTTTATTCAAAATGATTTTTTTCAAAATTATATCTGTTTTCAAAATGATTTCAAAACCTTCTATTTAAAAGCATTAAAAACATCTATCCTGATTTTAAATAATTTTAGCCTCAAAATCATCTTTAATTTCAAAGTCAAATTACTCCTGATTTTAAACTATATTTTAATATAATATATTTAACTTTCAAAATATTTATACTTAGATTTAAATATAAAATTATACTATATATATTATTATCTATATTTACTTATGAATTTTAAGTACAGTCAAGTATATTTATAAAGTTTAAAATAGTTTTAATATAAGATAAAGGTTATTTTCAAAGGAAATCAAATCATCAAAAAATGCTTTGGGATGTCGACATACTCATGGTGACCATGTCGACATGGTGCTAGTTGAGTTCAAAATTTCAATTTCAAAAGAAGTGTCTATTCGCCATAACTCTTCATGAATGGACATGATTGTTGTTCTACTATAAATAGGGGTCAATTTCAACGAATTTTGCATCAGATTTTCTGGTTTTTCACTCCTCTTCTTCTTCCACTTTTCTTAATAAAAATTCTTATCATTACTCTACCGAAATCTACATTGAATTGAACACGATCACGTAGTTTGATTCTCTATCACTATCTCAACAAGATTCTCAGTGCTATTCAGAGTTATAGGGCTTTTGTAATCAACTTAGCGAGAAAAGGTGTGATTATAGCCTTGAAAATCAATCAAGCGTGATAAGGTGTGATTGTAGCCTTGGGAAATCAATTGGGTGAACTTGTTGCCCGTAAAATCAAGTGGGTGAACTTGTAACTTAAAAAATCAAGTATCTCTGCCCAAAGGATTGTGATTCTGGAGGGTGTACCTCGTTGCCTTGAAATCGAGGGTGTAATTTTAAAGATTGCTTTTCAAAGGAAATCTGTACTTGTGTTGCGGGACTGAATGTAGGGTAACCCCGAACCAGTATAAAATTCGGTGTGTTCTTTCCTTTACTGCTTTTTATTTTATTTCTGCATCTGTGTTTGTTTCTGTAATCATATCTGCGTCTTTATAATGCACATTTCTGTGTTTAGATTAACATAACCTCAAAAAGATTTAGTAATTCTTTATAAACACTATTCAACCCCCCCCCCCTCTAGTGTTAATTCTAGCCTTAAGACCCGTAATCCGCGTTTCTCACAATTAGTATTAGAGCAAGGTTTTCAAAGTTTCATAATTTGCTTTTTGAAATTTTTTGAAAATGGCTACCAACACTGGTACTTTTACTAACACTAGTATCCCTGTCACTAGTTCTTTTATAGAAGGTCGGTCTACTGTCAGACCACCACTTTTTAATGGCAGTAACTACGCATATTGGGCATGTAGGATGAAAATATATTTACAATCTATAGGAATAGACACTTGGAATATTACACAAACTGGATATTCTGAACCCACAACTGATTTTGCATAGTGGACTGCGGAGCAAAAGACTGTTGCACAAAATAATTCTAAGGCGATGAATATTTTGTTTTGTTCACTAGATAGAAATGAATTCAATATAGTGTCAGTTTGTAAGTCTGCATATGAAATCTGGAAAACTTTGCAAATTACTCATGAAGGAACAAGAAAAGTTAAACAGACCAAAATTTCCATGCTCACAAATTAGTTTCAATTATTTAAAATGGATTCTAATGAGTCTATTTCAGATATGTATAGTAGATTTCAGGATATTGTGCATTCTCTAATATCTTTGGGAAAGGAATTTTCTGAAGAAGATCAAGTCAAAAAGATTTTAAATTCTCTTACTCCAGAATGGGATCAAAAGACACTTGCTATCGAAGAGGCAAATGACATCAGTACTTTAAAGATAGAAGAATTAATTGGAAATCTAATATCGTATGAAGTTCAAATGATCGGGAGAAGAGAAAGCAAAGCATCTAAAAGGAAATCAATGGCATTCAATGCATTGACTAATGGATCAGATTCAAACAACGATAATGTTGAAGAAATGGCCTTAATGACCATAAATTTTAGGAAATTCCTGAAATACAGAAAGATAAATAATCTTAAGAGAAACACTATAAGAACTCTGGAAATTAGAATGTAGTGCCAAATAATGTCAAATGTTACAACTGTGATGAACTAGGCCATATCAAAAGAGACTGTCCGTATCCAGACAGGCAAAATCCTCCTATGAATAATGATTCAGCAAAGAAACGGAAATATGCATTTACTGCTACTCTAGATGACTCAGACTTGTCCTCAAGTGATGATGATCGAAAAACAGATAATTCAAATTTGTGTTTCATGGCAGTTCACGACTTCGACGAATTCAGAGAAACGGACTGAGAAAAAGGTACACATTTACAATATAATTGGTTGAAATTGCTTGCTTAGAATTAGATTTTTTTGAATGCTTGATTAATTGATTTTGAATTGGAGTGTTGTTTGAATTTTAAAAACTTATTTTCTATTTTTTATTATTTTATTATTATTTTATTATTTTTATTTATTTATATTATTACTTTTAATAGTATAATAATACTTTTTGAAATATACTATTAGTCCAATAATATTTCAGAAATATATAATAAAGTATATAAATTTATTAAAGAACTTAAAAAAATAATTCACAAAAATTCACTGGCACATGTCGACATGGTCCCTACCATGATGTCAACATGGGTACCAGAATTTGAATTTCAAATTTTGAATTCAAATGTTTGAATTTCCTCCATCTTTTCACTTCATTAAATTCTCTGAAAAGCTACCTTTTGACCAGAGTGTATGTCCTTTGAGAATCTATTTATCCACTATCTTTTATCATATCTTTTCACTCTCATTTTCAAATTTAAACTCTTTTTCTTCAAAACTTCAAGATCTCTACTTTAATGGATTCTTCAAGCAACCCCACCACCATGAGAATTTATAGAAAAATAAAAGAGCAACTCTTCAATGATCCGGAGGCAATAAAGGCATACATCAATTATGCTAATTATGCCAAAGTCAATCCCGGAAGGTTTGCTATTTTTCAAGATTTTCCTTCTTATGAACTTGATTCTCTTTTTGCAAACAATGGAGTTCTTAGACTTATTGATGCTTCTCAAAATGACTTTATTTGCTATCCAAATCTTGTCAAAATTTTCTATGCTAATTTAAACCGTGGATTTTATAATGGAAATTAGGATGAAATTTAGAGTAGTGTCAAAGGCACTAGAATTGTTTTGAATTGTGATCTTCTGGGTACCATTCTCAATTGCAAGTGTACGGAAATGGATCTTTCTAATTTAAAAATCGATGAAAATGATCGTGAGACATTTCATCATATTTTCGAAGGGAATGATAATTTTAAATTCAAAAATCAAAATTTTTGACCAAAGGCAAGAATTGTCAATCTTCTTTTGCAACATACTCTGACCCTAAGATCGGGGAATTTTAGCAATCCTACTTCAAAAGTTTGCAAAGAACTTTTGCTATTTTTGGAAATTATGACATAAATTGGGTGTAAGTTATTTTGGATGAACTTCGTCCTAAAAATCTTGAAATGGATGAGAATACTTTGTGTCATGGAATTTATCTCACTCGGATTTTCAACTATTTTGGAGTGGATTTCAAAGGCGAAGAATTTTTTTCTAGAAAAGTTTTCAATCATTCCAACATTTCGCTTATGAAAATTCCATTTGTTTTTCAACCCTATGAGACCCTTTCCGAAAAGGAAGAGCGTTTGACTCATGGGGAAATGGAAGAAGAAGAGGAGGAGGAAGAAGAAGAAGAAGGGGATAAAATGGAAATTGAAGAAGAAGAAGGTGAAATCTCTTTGGAAAGCATCGACTATCCTCCTAATCCATCCACGAATACCCTTCTCAAGAACCAAAAGACGATTGTTGAGAATCAACTGATTCTTAAACGATCCTAAGAAGTTGGGCAAAATTTCATCCAAGATGAACAAGTTCATTTCCATAGTCAGCAAGAAACTTGGACTTTCTTCATCATCGTCATCTTCTAACTAGTGTTATCTTTTCGTATTTTGTTGTATGTGTTTTAGCTTGTTTTAATTTGGAAGTTCATGTAGTTTCATATGTTTAATCATTGTATCATCTTAGTATGTAATGAAATGAAATTTCCTTTCGGCTATCTGGTTATCTTATCTCCAGAAGTTACTTATGAATTTTAACTATAGTCAAGTATATTTATAAAGTTTAAAATAGTTTTAATATAAGATAAAGGTTATTTACAAAGAAAATCAAATCATCAAAAAATGCTTTGGGATGTCGACATACTCATGGTGACCATGTCGACATGGTGTCAGTTGAGTTTAAAATTTCAATTTCAAAAGAAGTGTCTATTCGCCATAACTCTTCAAGAATGGACATGACTGTTGTTCTACTATAAATAAGGGTCAATTTCAATGAATTTTGCATCACATTTTCTGGTTTTTCACTCCTCCTCTTCTTTCACTTTTCTTAATAAAAATTCCTATCATTACTCTATCGAAATCTACATTGAATTGAACTCGATCATTCATAGTTTGATTCTCTATCACTATCTCAACAAGATCCTCAGTGCCATTCAGAGTTATAGGACTTTTGTAATCAACTTAGCGAGAAAAGGTGCGATTGTAGCCTTGAAAATCAATCAAGCGTGATAAGGTGTGATTGTAGCCTTGGAAAATCAATTGGGTGAACTTGTTGCCCGTAAAATCAAGTGGGTGAACTTGTATCCCGGAAAATCAAGTATCTCTACCCAGAGGATTGTGATTCTGGAGGGTGTACCTCGTAGCCTTGAAATCGAGGGTGTAATTTTAAAGATTGCTTTTGAAAGGAAATCCGTACTTGTCTTGCGAGACTGGATGTAGGGTAACTCCGAACCAGTATAAAATCCAGTGTGTTCTTTCCTTTACTGGGTTTTATTTTATTTCTGCATCTGTGTTTATTTCTGTGATCATATATGTGTCTATATATTGCACACATCTGTGTTTAAATTAACATAAACTCAAAAAGATTTAATAATTCTTTATAGACACTATTCACCGCCCTCTAGTGTTAATTCTAGCCTTAAGTTCCGTAATCCGCATTTCTCACACCTAGTGCCCATTGCTCATCCGTTCGCAAATTGTTGAGAGTTTGACCTTCATTGTGATAGGCTGTTAATTCTGGGAAACAGGTTCCAATCGACCGGCTCTCTGAGTCCAATCACTGACCTAGAACCAGAGAGTTTTCCAGGCATTGGGCCAGTCGACTGAACTCAGTGTGCAGTCGACTGATCTGCTTGCTCCAGCCCAACTTGCCTATTTTGCTTGAGATTCCAATTTTTATCGATTTGAGTTGGTCCAATTTGTTGTTATCATTTATTATCGACTTTGATGACTTCTTTTTTGGGATTTTTGAGAATATCCATTTTGATGGATTCAGAATCGATTTCTATGGATTTGATTCACGTCTTCGTATGTGAATTTTTGGCTATTGATTATTTCTACAATCATTTCTGCGACTTGCCACTTTTAGATACAAAGGTTTCTATACTAACAGTAAATATTCAAACTCTTTCTCTAAGATGATTTCAACTCTATTTTTAATACAAAGCTTGTTTACTAAACTGTTTTCCAATCTATTAGTATACACAAACCTTTACCTCATTCGTTTGAGAAATCTAATTAAACGGCTTAGTAAAACTAGTGGTATGAAATGCTTGCATTTACTTTGAAGATTAATTTTTGAACTTGTTCGATTGAAAATCTTGCGAAAATTTATGAGTGGAGATCTATAATTTGTTTGTGAATATTTAAGTTAAGCCAATGGTTATGGGACATGAAGCTAAACTCATTTATTTACTAGCTTACTGTAATTCACACTTTTATTGATCATTGATGATCATTTTGTGATTAGACTTGCGATATGCTATTTCTCTTTGTCCACGCGGGGGACTATACCTTGTTTTATTAAGTTTCGTCTCATTTCTTTTATAGGCTAACGACCTATGCATTCTTTGGAGTTTTGACTCATTCTTGTGGGCTAGCAACCCACGTTCTTTTATGGAGTTCGGTTCATCGGACGTACCGTTGTACTACTCGTTGTTCCGGCTTATTAGATTCATCAGGCGTACTGTTGTACTATGTCGTTGTTTCGAATTATTCGAGTTTCAGGTTCATCGGGCGTACCATTGTACTACGTCGTTGCACTGGCTCTGTGGTTAGCGACTATGGGATAGCGTCCCGTTTGTGATACACGTGTTGGTGAGTTTTCATGCTCCCGTTTATGATAGGCCTTCCTCCTTTTTGTGATTTCTGGATTTCTAATCGATGATTTTAGAATTTGTGTTTTCACCAATTTTTATGATTGACATTGATATGTTAGCCAATATTTTTGGTTTGGTGAATATGGTAAAGAATATGACATTCTTTTTGACGTAATGAGATTTTTGAGATATTATATGATTTTTGTTGTTGTTAAATGTATACCTTTTATAGTATGGCATCATTGTTATCATACGTTTTCGTCATATCTCTTATATCTGATGTTTATAGCTAGACTGATCCGTTTATTATTTTATTATTAAATAATACACTGGTCAGACCGAGATGTTACATGTGCTTCTGCTTGACCCCTTATCAGGGATCATCATCTGACTTTTGTCTATCTACATTAGATTGGTAGTTTTAGTTGTTATACATTTGAGATAGACTCCTTGATGTATGCATATTCTTTTGTCTTGCACTTGTATCTATTCTTTTGTGATATTGTGGATATTGTTTGACCACTACTCTGATGTACACTTGTATGTGTTATATTCATATTTATTTCTTCCTTTGTGATATGGATATCTATGACTGATTTATGTAATGCTTATTTCTATATTTGTTTCCGAAGACCACATAGCCACTGTGTAGTAGCTTTATGTTTGTATCGGCATGCCGGATTTCCTTTTAAAATGAAATGCATGTTATACTATCTGACATATTGGTTCTCGCACAAAGCAATTCCACGGATGGTCGCTCCTCAACAGCCTTATTCTTCGTGCTAGTTGACGGCATTACTCCGTAGTGTCCTTGGATAGCGTGAGTACAGAGGTGGGGCGTCACATAAGCTTAATTAGTTAAGCCAAACATGATTTATTTAGACCGTATAGGATATTTGGTTCCGTCACCATTGTTGGATTTGGGCCATCCCGCATCGAAAGCTATGGACCTGTGAAGTCCAATTCATTTAGAATATTTCTAAATATTATCTAAATAAGATCTTTTATTTTATTTTATTTTATTTAAATTTATAAATTATATAGATTTATTTAATTTATATTTTAATATATTCACACACACACACATATATATATGTATGTATCATAAACATACATACATACATATATATATATATATATATATATATATATGTTTGTGCGTGCATGTGTAACATGTCAATCCATGCAAGATATAACATGTTTGTGCATAAAATGTTGGGATTATAATGCAACGGAAATGTTAGCTCATCCAATATGTAAATGTATGTTGTCTAAATATATGCTTTTGTATAAACTATTACTTATATATAAATATTATTATATATATGTGTGTGTGTGTATAAAATCTTGTAAACAAAATATTAATATGTATGTATGTATGTATATGTATATGCATAATATTGGACTATATCAATTTAAATGTAAATAAATTATTTAAATATTATAATAAATAATAAAAAAAATCAATTATAAACTAAGAAAAATATATGTACTAATATATCCATAATAATAAAATAATATTTTATTTTTATTTTAATATAAATATATATATATATATATTATCGTATTTGTAATATGTAAAAGATATATATTATTTCATAAAATAGAAAAATACTTTTCTATTAATTTATAAAATCTAGGTTGTGTACAAAAAATACTATTTTTTATCAACGTTTTATAAAATATTAATAATAAATTATTTTCAAAACCTTTTACCGAATTTTAAATTTTCAATAAATCACAAAGAATTTTGAAATTTGAAAAATTTTCCAAATTGTTTTTGATCAGATTTATTTTTAATCAATTTATTGATTTTCATTTTATTACAATAATAATTTTAAAAATAGCAAATTTGATTTTTAAAATTTTTATTTTCTGGCTGAGAGCTTACCAGACGATGAAATAATTTTATAAAATATAAAAAATAATTTTCATAACATATTTGACTTTAGCGTATTGATTTAAATAATATAAGATATTAATGAATAATTATAAAAATTAATTGCTCATTGTTGAGACTGTATATTGCAATAAAGTAGTATATATAAAATTAAATGATCAATGTTATCTATTGTACGATGTTGAAATTAAATACAAACCATATATGTATAAGTAAATATATAAACATACATAGATTGATAGAAAGCAGAAGAAGATGCAAAATACGGCTAGAACTTCGTATCAAGGAGCAAGACAAACTCGTGGCTCAAGTTTGGGGATTGGTATCGATCCAAGAAGACGAACTAATACCGATCCAACTTATGTCAGAACTAGACCCAGCCCTTTGGACGATGGCGTGGATGTGACCTTTGGGCATGATATTGATGAACAGAATCTGGAATATCATGCTACTGCAATGATACAATACACAAAAATCAAATAGTGGGGACTGCTGAAAAAATGTATCTCCCAAAGTCTGGAGAGCCTAGGAATCGTGCGCTTACCCAAGAGCATTCACTAGGCCGAACAATCGAAATAGATCTTGACTAAGTCATTCAGCCAAACCTATAGAACCAAATTATTTGGTTAGGATAGTGAGAAAATTTATAAATGAAAATCAGTTTAGAATCAATGACAAGTAGGGCACCTCTCCTAGTTGTAATCTATTTACTGAAAACATTCTGCATATGAAGTATCCATGAAGGCTTGTCATGCCAGTAATGCCATTGTACATCGAAAAGAAAGATAAATGACAACACTTGATGAAGTACGAATGGCATATGGACTATGATAGAGCATCTGAATCTGTAAGATATCGTTGCTTTCCAATTTACTTTGAGGGAGTAATGACGATGTGGTTCACTCTGCTCCCATCAAGATATTTTCTTTCGTTGAGTTGTCGTAGAAATTTCTGAAGCAATTCAATTTACACACTTCACATTCGAAAGATGTGATGTCATTATCAAACCTTTTCAACGATGTGGGAGAGCCATTTAAGGATTTCTTAAACTGGTTCCATATAACTATGATGGAAGTAATAAATCCCTATGATGACATAGTATTGATGGCATTGATTAGGGGATTCATCCCGAGATATATTTCCGAAGATGGTCGAAAATGAGGTTCCCGTTAGTGATGGATATTTTGTACAGGAAGGCTAATCAGTTTCGACATTTGGAGGAGGCACATAATCGTCCCCAAAGCGGTGAGGCTAGGTGTTCAGATGAAGTGATAAAAAACAACATTGCTATAAAACAGTCGAGAGGAAGTTATGGGAATGTGGGTATGAACGTTGGCGACAAGAGCGCTAGTCAAAAATAATGGCAATGGGGCCAAAAAGTGAAAGCCCGATAAAAGGATCATCCAAGGATTCCTAAGTATGACAATTACTACGAGTTGAATAACTCAATTGAGAATATCTATTTACAATTCAAGGTATTGAGCGGTATAAGAAGTCGGCTCTGAGGGAGTCGACTGAGAAGGATAGGGGATCTGGCATGTTCTGCAGGTGCATTATCAAAATACCAATAAGTGTAGACACTCGCATGATATGATCGAGGAGTTGATTTGAAAAAGGAAATTGCAATTTTTTGTGAAAGCCCTTTAGGATAGTTGGTAAGGAAACTCTAACTTCTTGGGTTAACATCCTAAAGGGGGCAAGCTAGTCCTGGTGGTGAGGATCCTAGGCGACTTGAAACGCATTTAGTGATTAACAAAATCATCAATGGACCACATCAAGCCAATAAAAGTTTAAACGAGGTGGATAGATAAGTTGGTGCTTTGAAGCATATAGAGAATGAGAGCAGCTCTCCTATAGAGGATGGAGCTTCATCAAAATAATTCAGAACCATGATGGACCATACTATTTTTTCGAAACAGAGATGTTAATGCGGTGGAAGCCTTGACGATTGGCTAGTTGCTTATAACGCCAATGATTGGTTCAGCTATTGTACAAAGGGTACCGATTGGCTATGGGAGTGCGGCCAACATTCTATTTAAAAAACCTTATAACCGGATGCTTTTGGAAGGAAAGTACTTGAAACCATGTAAATCATGGATATAGGGATCTAAAGCGATGGCTACAGAGCAAGTTAGATATGTGGAACTATCGGTGGTATTTTGAAAGGGAAACTGCAGGTGACTGTGGGTCGTGCCTTTTTAGTTTTGGATATTTACTCTGATTGCAATGAAGTGTTGGCCGACCAGCCCTGCTTGAATTCAGAGAAGCTATTGCTCCTTAGTGCTTGACAATCAATTTTCCTATAGAGAATGGTACGAGAACTGTACAAGGAGTTTAAGGGATTGACTGCTAGTGTTATGTCGTTGAGCTAAAGGAGGCGATGCAAAGTGAGAAAGCAAAAGGTGTAAAAGGGACTCTCTATATCAAGGCTTTAGATGCATAGTAACAATCGCCTGAGCCATGGCTCAGGCAGCATAGTTGGTTTCATAAAGATATGGATCCATGAAAAGAGCCAATTGATGGAAGAGCAGCTCCCGCCGAATTGACGATCAATGTTCCGGTCAACTAGGATTATCCAATACGAGTCCTGAAGGTCGATTCATAGCTCGACATGGGATTGATGAAGGAATTAGTTATTTTTCTGTGAGCGATCCTAGAAAAGTTCACCTAGACACACTCTGACATGTATGGGATTTCACCGGTGATAGTAGGCCATGCATTGAGCATAAATCCCAAATGCGTTCCAATGAAATAGAAGAGCCGCAGCTTGGGTTTGGAGAGATTTACTATACTCAAAGAAGTAATGGAGAAGTTAAAGGACAATGGCTACATCAGCGACACCTATACACAGACTGGGTACTAAATCAAGTTCTAGTGAAGAAGTCAAGCGAGAAATGGAGAACATGCATCGACTGTACTGATCTGAATAAAATATGCCTAAAGGATGACATCCCATTCTCGAGGATTGATCAGCTTGTCCATTTGACAACTGGACATGAATTACTAGCGTTTATGAATACGCATTCCAGATAAAATCAAATATTGATGCATGTACTTGACGAGTAACACACTAGCTTCATAAATGATCTGAGACTGCATTACTATCTGGTCATGACTTTTGGACTAAAGAATGCTGGCGCAACTTACCAAAAGTTGGTAAACCGATTGTTCAAAGACCAGATTGGATGCTCGATGGAGGTCTATATAGACGATATGCTTATGAAATCAAGGCAATTGGGGAACCATGTGGATGATTTGGCTGAGATGTTCAATGTTCTTCGAAAATAGGGAACGAAGCTCAATCTTTTGAAATGCTCATCCAGCATTGTGTCGGGGAAATTATTAGGCTTTATTGTGAACTTTTGTGGGATTGAAGCCAACTCGAAAAAGATCGAGGCATTAAAGGACATCAAAGCTCTTAAAAAGATTAAGACATTCATAGTTTAAATGGAAAGGTCACCGCCTTGGGTCTATTCATCTCTACAAACATCCACAAATGCATCCATTTTTTTAACTTGATTAAGAAGGGAAAAAAGAACTTCTCTTGGACACAGAAGTGTAAAGATGCATACTAAAGTCTAGTGTATGACAAGCACTTGTTTATATATTTGAAAGTGTCGATGCATGCTTTGAGCGTCGCACTCGTATATGAGGAAGCCCACATCAAATGACCGGTCTACTACATCTATAAGTGATTGGTAGGAGCAGAAAGAAATTACTCGAGGCTGGAAAAGCTTCACATTGCTTATTGATTGCTTCAAAGAAGCTCCGCCTTTATGTTCAAGCTCATCCGATCAAAATTCTTACCGACTAGCCTTCGCGATAAGTCTTGCAATGACCTAAGACTTCTGGAAGGTTGTTGAAATGGAATATTAAATTTAACCTATACTATATTACCTATCGCCTCGAAGAGTTACCTAGGGTTAAGGTTAGCAGATTTCATAGCTGAGTACACTACACGAGATGATACTCCAGAGAGCAGTGGTGAGAAAAGTGCTATGTGGAAGATGTGTACAGATGGTGCATCAAATGAATGCTGTTCTGGTGCTAGAGTTGCACTTCTCACTTCTGAGGAACGATCAATTTTTTATGCCTTGAAACTCGATTTTCCTACATTAAACAACAAAACAGAGTACAAAGCATTGATAATGGGACTTAAGATTGCTGATGAGCTGGGAGTAAAAATTTGCACTTCTTTTTTGATTCCCAGTCGGTGGTGTGTCAAGTCCAGAAAGATTTTTCAAGTGAAAGGATCAAGGTTGGCCCTTTATCTAAACCGTACCATCGAGTTGCTTATTGACATTGAATATTACGTGATAACACATATTCACAGAGAGGAAAACATGAAGGCGGACCAATTGGCTAAACTAGCCAGTTCTAGAAATGCGCAGCTTATGGGCCTGATTCCAGTGGAGGTATTGTCGACTCTGAACATCGACCAAATGGATGTCAATTGGATTTTGGAGGCCGAGCGTGAGAAGGAGTTATGGATGACTCCTATAAATAATTATTTCATAAGGGTATCCTTTTGGATAGGAAGAGAAAACAATGAAAGCTCCTTCACTAGGTTTCGAGATATATCTTTCAACAATGAGCTCCTTCGCTAGGTTTCGAGATATATCTTTCAGCAAGCTCCACTGCTACAATATGTGGTCAACAACAAGGTCAAACAAGACCCGAAGGAAGTCCATGAATGGGTCTATGGCGAATACATAGGGGGCAATTATTGTTAAAGAAGATTTTTGCTAGGGGTTCTTCTGGCCCGTAATCAACTGAGACACAGTTGATTACAGTAGAATGTGTTACTAGTGCTAGAGGTTTGCTAAGATTCCGAGAGCTCCACCAACGAAGATTACTCAAATGGTCAATCCATGTCCATTTATAGTCTGAGGTATTGAAATTACCAATGTATTGCCGATATCTAAAGGTGCCATGAAGTAAGCCATCATTGCAGTTAATTACTTCACCAGATGGGATAAGGCGGGGCCCTTAGCCATAATTACGATAGAGAAAGTTATTGAATTCGTGGTCCGAAATATTATCGATCATTTTGGAGTCCTATAAAAAATCATTACCGATAACGGAACCCTAGTCAACAACATTGAGTTTAAGGATTCTACCGCCAACATCGTATAGAGAAGAGATCTGCTATGATGGTACATCCCTAGGCAATAGAAAAGTTGAAGCTATAAACCGTATTATTATGTCCATTCTTGAGAAGCGATTGGAAAAGGATAAGGGCTAGTGGATTGATGAACTCCAATTAGCATTTAGGGCTTATCGAACGACTCATAAATCAACGACTGGCCATTCTCCATTCGCCTTATCCAACGGATCAGAGGCTACGATTCCAGTTGAAGTGGAAATACCTTCTTATCAAGTGATTCATGAAAATCCATGGATGAATGAATAGCTCCTTTTAGAACCACTTGACAAGGTCGATGAGAAGCAAGATGAAGTTAACTTGAGAATAGCAGCACACCGAAACCGAGTCGTCCTTTATTACAATGCCAAGGTGAGAAATCAATCCTTTGAAATTAGCGACCTAGTTCTCAAGCGAATCTTCCCAGGCCTTGAGAAATTGGGCCTAACATGGAAGGTTCGTATGAAGTAGAGAAAAATCTTAGTGATAGCGCTTTTAGGACAGTGACGATTGACGGGATCTCACTCCCAAAGGCATGGAATAGTGAGCACTTACGATGTTATTTCACTTAGAAATAAATTTATATAGCCACGTAATAATATAGAACCTGTCATTTCCCGCCTTCAATAAATGAAATGGATTTTGGGATTTGTTTTTCCGTCATACGTAGCCTAAGAGTTGTGAAATATGAACGACTCAAATGAATTTGCACACGTATAACACAGGTATGCAGGTACCCGAATTTAGATTACAACCAAACTTCAACGATCGATGATCGAACCGTTGGATTTCAATCGTTCTTGGCATCCAAAGATGTATGCCATTTAACTCTTGTCCTTGATGTGGGGGCATGAGCAAAAATCTAAAAGGACGTGATTTTATCATCCGTCGACTAACTCTTGTCTTTGATGTGGGGGCAACTGTATAAACCAAATAGGACATGATTTGACCATCCATCAGCTAAATCTCACCCATCGTATGAGGCCAAGATTATAATTCAGAATTGACGTGACATGACAGTCCAATCACCAACATCTTGCGTTCAATAGGCATGATGAAATATCCATGCCCGGCGTAAGGTGTAATCTTACCTATAAACTTTAATCAACACCCAGAGTTAGGTATGATTGACGGTAAACATCCTAGATGAGGATGTGTGGACTATGATCATAAGTAGCTAAATCAAACTAGCGTCTGAAACCTGGCGCGATCAAATGTCACTTTCCTTGAAAAGGATACCCGAACCTTTATTCTATGTGGCTTACCCCAACCGATGCCCAGAGTTTGGCACTTCAATAATTGCTTTACCCTCACTAGAAGGACTACAGGCCAACGAATCACGAAATGGTCTACTAACTTGATCCGACCATAATCATGAAAAGAAATGGATCATGAGTACATATAATGAAAAGCGCGTTTCTTAAGTACTTAGAAAAAATTATATAAAGCCTTGACAAAACAAAGGTCTTTATTATTCAGTCAAAATAAGACTTGGAAGAAAAAATAGAAGTTTTATTTATGTCTAAGTTGGAAAAGTAAAAGCGAAGGCCAGATCTCCACAACACCGGTCGAAAAACTAAAGTAGACAACTAAAAAGAGCCTAAGTATTGCTATACAACCAAAAAATGAAAAGAAGACGGATGATCACTTCTTGATCCTCTCCTTTCTCTCTTTTTTCTCCTTCTTCTCTATAAAAGATGATGCATTAGATCCTTCAAATTGCTTCCTTATTCTCTCTACTCACTCCACTTGATCTTAGAAACCTATTCAAGTTCTATTTTTTCGATCTCATGCAATTATCTGTTAATCTCCACGAGCACTTGAATTAGCAACACCATTCTTCCATGGATCCATCACTTGGACTTATAAACAAGCTAATTCTACAGCAAACAAGATTGGAATCACGAAGCTAACCTTCAACTGAGCCAAGATAAGGAGCCAAAAATTGTCCATATAAAGAATTCATGAATTGGTATAGGTCCAAGCACATGGACCGGTATCGGATCGGTAACAATCCATGAATATTGATGAGGTGTCCACTGTTTTCTTAGAGAAGTAATTTACGACATGGAAAATGATGTGAAGATCATGGAGCCAAGATTTAAGGTTCCTACATCTATAAATAGAGGGGCAAGGCTTATTTCTATGGATCTTTTTGGCTCTTGCTTTCTTTAAACTAATTTCTTGTAATAACCCTCAGATTTACACCTATCCAAGAATAGCTGCTTGTGATCCAGTGACCTAAGCAATAAAATCACTAAGTGGACGTAGGTCAAGATTAGATGAACCACTATAAACATTATATGTTCTTTTCTCGCTCGTTTTTATTTATTTTCTTCACCTTTTATTTTCTATACAATCTTTTGGGTGCTTGTGCATTTTTCGTTCAAACACACATACACACACACGCGCGCGCACACACACACACACACACACACACACATATATATAACTATACAAACATGTGACAACATTAATACATATCAGAATTGTCACATAACTGACAATATAATAATAAAATATACATAATAATTTTTTTACCCAATTATAAACTATTATACAATGAAAATACTACCTAAGAACCAAAGCCTTGAAGCACACCTTGAAAGGATGAAGTCTCCCCCTATTGGAACATTTTCAAGTCATAGACTGCTAGAATTTGAACTGTTGACCTTTAACTATGGGATAATGGTCAACTTTGAGTTGATTTGAGCTTGATATGATGGAGCACGTATGAAATATTTTTGGGCAGAAATGGAAGGAAGGAGTGGCAGCCAAAGATCATTTGCGTTTAGGGTTATGAATGTTTAAATAATGGATAGAATAGAGAAAATAGTGGATCTCATCTCACACTAGTTCTCCCTTAATATGAGCCATTCAAAATCTATTATCTCTAAATTTATTTGACCTAGCTAATATGTCTATATTTCAACCGAAAGTCTCTCCCACCATGATGGCTCGAAACCCCATTTAAGCCCAAATAAATACTATTTAATTAAATCCAATTTAATTGCTTATCGATGTCATATATCAAAATATTACAACAATTATAAATTTGTTTAATAATATTTATTCCTAAAATCATTATCAAAGTTTTATAATTAGTATTTCATAAATATTAATTAGTTTGATTAATTTATAAAAATTATAAACTAACTGAATCATTTGGTCAAAAGAGAATTTATCATTTTGGTTGTGTGTCTCATCGGTTATAAATTTAGTCAGCGATTAATATTGAACTATACGAATATTAACATTCACACGTCACTTTGTAGGTGGTGTGACATTTTGGCCAAATTTATCACTTACTTAGTTTGGTAAAATTCAATTTCACCATGTTTAGTGTTACGTGACCGTGACTTTTATTTATACCAATTCTCATCGTCAAAACTACACCGTTTTGGACTTATGGAATTTATTAATTGCTAAAATTCCAATATCATCCATATTCAACTATATAATCTAAACACAAAGTCATTTGGTTCAATAATCAAACTACTCTGGTCAAAGATTTAAAATTTTAGTTGATTGTCATACTAACCCTTTATAACCAAGAAGACGAATCCTCTCTTGAATAATGCTTTACTTCTAATACTTCCACTCGACCCAACTATAGTCACTCAATGTACGTCATGTCTTAATTTGACTATAATTAGAGCGAAGCTTCATACTAAGGATTCATGGTATTCTCTAGTCAGAAGGACTATGTAAATCAATCATATTGATATTTTCTGTTTGACCTTAGTTACATTAACCAACAGAAAACTATCGAGTAATTCGTTCCATAGTTATCCAATAACCATCAGTATGTAACCCCTATGTGCCTCAGTAGTCATAAGTAATCCACTGCTCAATATTTGGATAGTGTTAACGTACTATAGTCTCAATGAATACATCGATATCCAGTCTCGATGCATCTTGACTAGGAACATTTAAAATGTTGTGTTTTATAATATTGTGATATCATACTCATGATTACAACTAGTTGTAATTACTATCGCAAACACAACATTTATGGATTTTCTATTAAATAAATTTCAGTTGAGCACTTAATTATTTACAACACATTATAACAAATATATAGTAAAAAGAAAACACCTTATTATAAATGAGAATTAATTACAGAGTTAATCCATTTATAATAAATTATAGAATTTTTCATAGTGCATATCCCCAACTCTATCAATAAGAAATTTATCATAGTGGATGTAGATCATCTTTAATCAAACCACTCTAAACTCCTTTCTCTACGCGTTTAGTATACTATCATCTCTTCATTTTTCATTTTAACTAAGGTGTTTGTAACAATCCACCTTGCAACGGACCTAATTTTTGACCTAGCAAAGGATCATCAAACCTTAGGCTCGTTCTAGTGCTGACTGTTGGTTGGTAAATTTGAACAATATATAGGGCTTTCTATTGATGCTATCAGAATCCTATAGAGGAAAGGATAAAATATAATATCATAAATAAATACCCATTTCAATAAAAATTCAAATCTTAGAAATACAACATATCATCTCAAATATCCAAAAATACAATATCCTAAACAACAACATCATATCTGAAATTGGGTACATTAAACTTATTTAAAAATAATAGAAAGATAACTGACATAAGACTCTGCCTCCGCCTTCATCTTCCAAATCCACATTGTCTCTCCTGAACCATATCTTGCAATGAGAAGAGGGTCAGAACAACAATGTCTAATGAATGAATGTCTCAAGCCTTACCATAATAGTATATGAAGAGTAATATACATATAAATAATATGTCTTATGCATCCTACGGTATATCCTACATAAGATACCTCCAACTGTGAGCCCAAGATTCTTCTAGCCCAACTCTACAATTTACACTCTTCCAGTCCAACTCTATATCTTACCTTCATCTGTAGGCCAAAGGCCCTTTTTAGTTCCATGCAACTACTGTCAATCATGTCCTAACAATGTGAGTGAAAGTACCTGAATCACTTAATACCTTTTTATTGGGTATTAGGCATACTTTGACCATTTAACACCTATAACCTTGGCAGATCCCCATCATTTTATTCCTAACACCAAGCAGGCCCCCCTCTCATACTTTCTAACTAACATCCCATGAAATCTCATCAGGCTAATTAGTACTTCTTTATGGAAAGAGGTGGTCCCTATAATAGCCACTTAGTACCTCGACCTTGAAGCAGACCCTTTCCTTAAATGATAATCTTGACCATTTAATAATTCTTAGGTGGAAAGGAGGCGAACCCTACAACATCCACTTAATACCCCCGGCTTAGAAGTAGGTCTACCTATTATGACCTGTAACCAAAACTATGATGTCTCACAATAGTTCAACTATTCATAGGTGTTGGTAGCTAGAATAAAAGGGCATACTTTGTTGGAACTGGGCCAGCCCGTAGCGGAAGAAATGGATGAATTTCAAAAAAATTACCATTTTGGATCATTAACGAGCTTATGAAGTCTGAATGCATTTGGATCTTATCTAAATTTTCTTTTAAATAAAATCAATATTTTTTAATATCATGTTTTGTCTTATTAATTTAACTTTAAAACAATCGAGAATGGGATATAAAAATAAGGTTTGAATATGTCAAAGATATCAATTACTAAATTGTATAACAGAACAATTAAAAAAACAATTAAACATAAGGCAAGTATGATCAATTAAAAACAGGTATATAGAATAAATAATAATAAGTTTAAAGGTAATCATATGAGGGATAAAAGGGAAATAAAATAAAAGATGACAAAGATGGATTCATCTTACCCTTTTGACAAACTAGAATTCAATTAGCAATCAATGAATCGTTATGACATAAGAATAGGAATAGCCAACAATAATACGTATGTATATGATACTGCTTCATTTAAAATTGTTTGATATAAATAAAGCACTTAAATTATACAATTTGAAATATAAATATTAAGCTTTATAAGTAATATACATATAAATGTAATTATTTGAATATAAATATTAACCCAAAACTTCATAATTAATTTAAAATAAACCATAGTGCATTTAAATTTTCTGATGTATTTATGAATTTATGTAAACTTAAATCAGTTAACAAAATATATATGTATACCATTAAAACGAGAGATTCAACTTATATGAAAAACGATTTTTTTTCTTTTTAAACAAAAGTGAAACACCCTAAACTGAGCAATATATTGACAATCCTTTGAATACCTAAAAATATATATTAGTCGTGTCAAATAGGGTAACAAATTTATAAATTTATTCCAATCAATTTATTATCAAAACATCCTTCAATCATGTGTGGGTTTCAATTACAATAAGATGTAGATAATAAGAACAAATAAACTTTCAAATCTAAGGAGATTCCACCCGTTACTCCAAAAATCCACCTTTTGACATAGTCGAGACCTCTTTAAGCAAATAATAAAACAGAAGAAAACTAGCTAGACCTTTCGAAGGAGTCGAAGGGATGCTACCGTCGAAGTTTGGAAGCTTTAAAACCTTTCGAAGGCGTCGGAAGGTCTCTATGACAAAGGTCCGGTGAGTTCATACATATTAAAGGAGATAAAAGAGTCGAAAGCAACCTTCCGCCTTCAATAGCCACCTTTTGACCAGGTCATTTCAAATGCATTATGACCTTTTGATTGAGTCAAAGAAATGCCTTTCAAAGACAATGAGAATAGCTACTTGCATATGCGCCAAACCTTTCAACACCAAATGTTTCGCCTTTGTTAAAATTGTGAAAGCAAGCACTGTCCAGGACAACCCCTTCGAAAGCTATGATAAGCCTTTCGACCAGTTGAAAACAATGTGATCCACGAGGGTTCCATATCAGATCAGAAACAAGTGAATAGGCGTAACAAACATCATAGAAACCATTGAACAATACCGATCGACATAGTCGGAAGCAGTTGCAAGGCAATACAAAGTAGAGAGACAAAACCCTTCCTTTCGACGAAGATGAAATATACTAAAGTCAATCAGTAGCCGCCTGTCGACCAAGTCAAAAGTATCAAGGTCGAAAGTATCAAGGTCGAGAGGTGCTAACCCGCTTCTATAAGTAAGACCTATGGGGTCATGTTTTGGGGTACTGATTCCTCCGATTCCAAGCTTGTATTTCTTTAATCAAAGTGTTTTAACCCTAATTACAAGGTTAATTTGGGGATTTGAAGCAATAAAGCTATCCTTTTCTTATAAAAAGGTAGTTGTAAGTATTCTAGATTACTATCGTTTTATCAAAGCTCTTGTCAGTTTCACTTCTGTTTTGCACGTTTCGCCTTCATCGAAAGGCCACTGTCAACAGAGTCGAAACCTAGTAAGATTTAAACCACTTCAAGCTCATACTTCAAGTAACCTAACTTTGAGTTTTAGCTTTCAGCAAGGTCGAAACTAGGTCACAACTACTTAAACTTTTAACTAGTATAAGGAGCTCGAGGATCCAGCTTTCGACATGGTTGATTCAATGAAACACTGTAACTTGAGATCACTAGTTCAAACCCAAGAAGGTTAAGATCACAGCTTTTGATGGAGTCAAAACCTCTACCTTGGATTCTTGGATCAAGTTTTAACACCTAAATCACCTTGCTTTTAACAGAGTCGGAACCTCTATCTCATATTCTAGGATAAAATCCCAGCTAATCAATAACCAAAGCTTTCGACTGGGATGATACAACTAAGAGGAATCCTATCTAGGGTATTTCATTTATTTCAAAAAAGAAAGCTTTTAAAAGAGAATCTACACTAAATCTATAGGGTCGAAGAGTCGCAAAGCATTTAAATCAACCCTTTTGACTGAGACGAAAGGTCAATCTAGTTAACATTTTTCTACCAAAGCTTATTCAAAATGAAATTCAAGAATGATATGTTCCTTCTTTTCTACACTATTTTCCTAAAGAATAATCTTCATTCCTTATCACAACTTTGGGGTATAGAAAAGAAATCTTGTTAACTTCTTTGGCGCTAGAAGGAGGACTCGAACCTTTGACTTGGTTAGACATACAATATTACTATTCTCTAACCCCACTCAATCCTATCTCAGTTTTAACTACTTTGGTTTAATCATGGACAGAAGAGTTAAGAGATCTGAGCACGGGTCATTTGAACTACACTTAGCAGGATTCTCCCCAATAATCATCAAGGATTCCAACCAAGATAAAGAGCAAAGCTTTAGGCTAGAAGCTCTTAGAATTATAGATAGGAAGAAAGTGGAATCATACAATCCTATAAAATGGAACATAAATCCCTTTCATGTTGGCCCCACCCCTATCTTTGCATTATGAAAGAAAACAAATGGAAGTGACTATGTCCTCAATCAAACGAGAAGAACCATCCAAATATATTCCAAAGCACCATTTTTGAGAAAGAGATAATGGATGATTACAGTGCCTTTGGACATAAATGGAAACCAACTACAGCAAGAACACTTCCTACAAAAGATGTACAAAGGGTGGCAAAAGAAAAGCAATCAAAGAGCATGAAACAATAAGGCCAAGAAACAAAAAGTCAAAAAGCCATTCGTAAGAATCATGCTTCAAGTCTAGTCTTCAAAAGAAGTGCAACTTAACAACATTAACTATTGGCCATCACAGAAAAAGAAACATAAACATGAAATAAATTTGGGAGGATCCTACTATTACTACCATGCGATGAATGGTCATGAAATCAGCCATTGGAGAGCCCAAGAGGTGATGATAAAAAACTTCTTCCAACAAGGAAAAATTCATAAGTTTGTAAATAGAATTTGAGACAAAATCAATATAGAGCTACATTTCATAAAAGAAAATCTACATGGTTGGGAGTGAAATGCTCCTTATATTTGGATACTACCTATGATGGTAGAATAGCCTTTATCCACGTCGAGTTGGCTAGGGCAGAGCACCTCCTAGAGGGAAGGTAGGTAAGCCTTTAGCCGCACCACAAGATGGCTAGGTTAAAGCATCGGACAAGCCCTTAGCAGTGCCGCTGGTTAAGTCAAGGCACCTCCTAGAGGGACGATGGATTAATCCTTTAGCTGCACTATAAGATGGCCAGGTTAAATCACCAAACAAGCCCTTATCCATGCCACGCTATGCCTAGGATAAGACACCTTCTGGAGGATTGACGGAGTAAGCCTTTATTCGCATCATGAGATGGCCAGGGTAAAGCACCGAATAAGCCCCTGTCCTAGCCGCAAAAAGGCCAGGGCAAGGAACCTCCTAGAGGGAGGTCGGGTAAGTCCTTAGTTCCAGCTTCTAAGATGAGCTAACCAAAAGCACCAGAGAAAAATGGACTAAGATGTCCAAGCCCAAGAAGAGACTCATTCTATGATGGACTAAGATGTCCAAGCCTAAGATGAGGCATATTTAGTAATGGATTAAGATGTCTAAGCCTGAGAAGAGTGTAACGCCCCGAAAATTTTCGACTCTCGAAGATCCGACATCGACACTCACTTTATCGACTGCCGAGAAATCGAAGGCCAAAAACCGAGATGTTATGGGTTTTAAAAAGAATTTAAGAAAAGAAAGAAGAGAGAAAAAGAAGAAACAAGAAGATAGAAAATAGAGAGAAAAGAAAATTTTAAAATAGAAGAAAATAGAAGAATTTTAAAAATAGAACGGACAGAAAGGAAACAACAACAGAACAACAACAGAATCTCACAATTCGCAGCGGAACAACATATAATAATAAATGAATAATCTTTAAACAAAGAACTATCAGTTATTACATATTATACATTTCATTACATCATATCATCAGAGTGTACAACAACATACAACAACAACAGTGCAGCGGAAAAAGAAATACTATATAAACTAGTAATACGCCATGTCATCCAGCTTGCCTCCAGCAACTCCTGATATCCAGAATATCCTGATAAACCTAACTCTTAACTGCCCGTGTGGAAAATTGGTGGGCACCCAGAGTTTAGGAAGGAAAACAATAAACTCCGAGTCAGTCATGTGACTGGTGTGAGAACTCAAAACAGTTTATTTACTTTAAAATCAAAATAGAGGAATATTTTTAAATTCAATTCGCAATGCTTTTAAAAATGAGACTACCATAAGACCTCCTGCCACACACACAATGCAAACGCAGACTTGGAGAAGATTTCTCCTTATGGTAGTCAAACATGCTTGATACGCATTTAAAAAGAGCATTTGATATTATTATTAGTGCATAGTGTAGGAAAAATTCATTTCGAAAGTAGAATATAAATCTTAGCCAGCATAGGTACCATTATATTATGCCTACTAATAGCTACCATATTAAATGGCAGGTTCTACAATTAAAACCGTACAATTTTCGTATTGTTTCTTTGGATTTCCAACAAATGATCAGGCCAAGGAACTTCCCATTGCCACTGAGAATGCCTCTGGAAAGACATCCCCGAGAACCAAACCGGAACTCTGCCAACACAAGGCCGGGTTACCCCTTAACTGGGTAACTACTGACACGAGCACGCCATTCCCCGGTCCTTTAGGACCTTTTCAACCGAGCGCTCGATATCCAACATCACACCATAATAAATAGAGTGTTTTCAACATGAGTAAGTATCTGGGCTCCATACCATGATACCACCCCTTTCCAGAAGGAAATGCACATACCCTAAGGGGAGCTACAGCAACCCCTAATAACCTTGCCGCATCTTTCCTGTTTTGACCATTTCCGGGATGTGAGGCTCGACGAAGTCACGTCCACAAAAACATACTTTATACAAAAGCCATGCTTTGGGTCAATAAATGATCAACACAATGATCACTAAGATAGACGATCAAATAAATGATCCTATCACAATAATCAACACAATGATCATTTCAGCATCACTCAGCATGTCACATTACCAAAATGGGATATATTGCTGATAACTTCAACTATATAACCTTTGAGCTCGTACGTCTCAAAGAAGGGTGTTAAGCAAAGAATAAATTCTCCGCCACCAACAGAAATATATTTGAAAGAAATCGGCTTTATATCTCAACTTGTAATGTCAATCCATACAAGTCTGTTCCGGGATCGAACAGAACCGAAGGCACTTACAAAGAAGTCCTTGCAATCCGGATATTCACAATCCTGATCGGATTCACCATCACATATGGAGAACTCAATACCGGAGCAACTCGGTGCAGAGTCAATCGATAGTTCATCCTATCACTCTCGCAAATACCGGTCTTCAACACCGATCTTCAAATGCGATTCACAACGACGTATCACATATTCGGAGTGGGTTATACGACCCCATGGTCCTTTCCCGGTTAACCCGAATAGTGAGCGCTTATTCAAAAATAAGTGTAGCATTCACATTCAAACAAATCACATCAATTACCCATTCAAAGGGAAATATTGATAGTCGGTTATTGAACTATCACTGGATATGCACACATCACCAGATTCCAAATAATTTTCCAAATTATTTATTTTCCAAAATATCTTTACAAGATATATAATTTCAACACTTCAAAAATAAATCAATATTTATTTTTAACAAGTTTCACTTTCACATATAAATTCCATAATGAATTTATATTTCAAGATATCCATGCATATGCGATTTCAATTATTCATTTTCAATTTATCTTCAAAAAGATAAATTCTAAATATTCACTTCACATTGGAAAACATTTCCATACTTATTTATTCATAAGTAATTCACAAATTCCTTTTATTTTCAACACTTAGAAAATATTCAATATACTTAAATCGAATTAAGTATATAATTCATTCTTTAAGGAAATCATTCTCTTAAACATATTTATTTGGGCCAAAACGAATGTTACGTAAAACATCGTTACGACAACCCAAAATCACTAGTATAGGGATTCGAATTTAAAATAGATATATAAATCCCAATATTATTCAAAAATATTTCCTTTCGGAAATCATTTACTATAACAACAGTGTTATAGTCTACCATTTCCTTTTATTTCTCGAAAACGTCTATTTCAACAATAAATGTTGAAATCTATGGTTTCGAATCTCAACATGTTTTAAAACATCGTTAGATCGTTTTAATTATGTTTAAAACATCACATTCAAAAACATTTTCTTTAACGTATTATTCACTATTCAAAAATGTGAATAAACTTCATTAACAAATCTCATCCTTTTATTTGTTTTAAATTCAAAGGATTATTCACTATTCAAAAATGTGAATATAACTCCATTAATAGGTTACAACAATTTTCTTGTCAAAATAAGTCATTTGCGAATTTATAAAACAACGTTTATAAATTCCATTTCTATTTATTTATAAAAGCTTCCTTTTTATAAATTCTTTTATTAACCTGTTAAATTTCATATCTCCATTATAAACTAAAAGTTCATATTATAAGTTAAATACTTATAAAATGATTATTTTACAAAATCGTTCTTTTTATCTTCCCAAATTATAAATCTTATAACTTATAAGATTCATTCATTTATCCAAAACCATTATTCACATAATTTCACCAAATTTATAAATCTACCTATTTATAAATTTCATTTATAACCTCCCAGTTTATAATTCTACAAATTTCATTCATTTATGAAATTCATTTTCACTTCATTTAAACATTTATAAAGACTCGTTTTATAATGTCAATATTTCGATTTATAAATATCTATTTATAAATCTCTTAATATAAATCAATTTATATTATTCTTTTAAAACGTCTTTAAATTCCTTTATAATTTCATCATTCTGATTTAAAAAAAATAATCAAATTTTATAAATTCTAAATTCAAACTTTTATAATAAATTCAAAAAATCCAATTTAACATCATTAACCCATATTTCTCAAAATCAGCTTTTAACTATATTTCACAAAAATTATAATTTTTATAACTTTAAAAATTATAACGTTCATTTATTTATAATGGATCAATTCAAAAAAAATATTTTATCTTTTCAAAAATCACTTTAAAAACATTTTAAAATCCCAAAATCTGGGTCCAATGATGCTACACACCAAATAGTCAATCACGACTAACAACGATATCATATATCGATATGATAATCCATCAAATATCAAAATATCTGAAATTAAATAAATACTGTTGAGGAATCCAGTTGGATCCCTCCAACCTGTTTCCTGCATCCAAAAACATTAGCACAATACCAATTTCGCTCCAGTACGAAATTATCGCGGTATATGTTTATATTAAATAACATCCGCTTACTAACGGCGTAATAGGGTCTCATCCGCTAAACAAAAAATGCGGGAAATCAATCAACTGCAATATATACATATGCCAATATATATATATTGATATTATATATAATACCAATTTCACTGTTTATGAAATATTCGCGGTATATGTTTATATTAAATAACATCCGCTTACTAACGGCGAATAATGTCTATTTTAACAATCAATAATTTACAGTCATCATTCAAACATGCATTCAAATATTTTAAATCTAACTATTTAAAATAAAATCGAAATCTATTCGATTGAGTGAGAAATTCTCACCTTGATTTTAATTTCCGTTTAAGCTTTTATTTCGAATAAAATTAAACGCGCGTTTAATTTTACCCGAAATTCTCACTAACTCCAAACGACTCCAAACAAACTCCATCGCGTAGTGCTCGTCCATACGATTCCAACGCAACTGAGTTTGCATTTTTTCGACCTCGTATGAAAAAGTTATGCATTTTTCAAGTTTGTACACATTTTATATAAACAAATTTCAACATAAACTAACTAATTTCTTAACCTAGCTTGCATCTACCATCCATCACAAATCCAACGGCCCCCCTCTTTCTTCCTTCTCTTCGTTCTCATCTCCAGGAAACAAAGTTTTGGCCGAACCCATCATCTAATCTAGGGTTTAATTATTCTCCTTCAAAAATCAACGAAACTCGATCACGTCACCGCCATCGCAAAGCTCTACACCTCCACTACACTCGACCCCATCCCCAGCAAGCTCGGCCTGATATGCAGCCTTGAAATGCGTGCCAAACCTGTAGCAAACGGCCCACCATAGCTCCTCCATCGTCGCTCCAAATTCGATCATCACCGTATGGAATCGAAGCTCTCGTCGAGCTCTTCGACTTTCGTGTTGAGCACTTCGCGTAATTCTTTACGGATTGAGAGAGATTGAGGGGGAAGTGAGAATGATTTCTGGCCATTCACAGTGGGGGTGGCGGCTGGAGTTATTAGATTAGGGTTTTGTGATAATTTTTATTTTTATTTGTGAATGGTGCTATTTATAAGAACGAGCAAGCGTAAACACTATTCATTCCGGGAATTCCGAACTCCGATTTAGACGCCGTAACCAGCGTACCTAGGGTTTATCCCGCGTTCCGGACACAATGGAACAGGTTTCGGAAGCTAATTCGGAAGTATGTGCGAGTTATGGCTGAAAACGTTCAATTTGAATTAAACCGATTTAAATCGATTTCTAGGCGTTTTAATTTGTACCGGACAAACGGTAAATCCAATTGACTTGAAATTTGAAACCTTACAATAATATCACATTACGGATCCGATGAAACTGGTTTCGTCGAATTCCGAGACTTTTTGAAAAATAGCTATTTTGACTCGCCAAATTTAAATTAAAAATAATTCGATGCGTTTCGAGCTGCCACGATCAAACGATAGCTCCGATTGACACGAAAATTGAAATCCGGTAATAACTAACTATTACGGATCCAATGAAACTGGTTTCGTTCAATTCTGAGACTGTTCAAAAATTGACTATTTTACAGTCGATTATTTAATATTAAAATATTCAATTTTCACAGATTTACTTTTAATTCGATTCTAAAAGTTCTAAAATATCGTTCTAACTCCCATATGATAAAATAAAATTTTACAAATTATTTTCAATCATATTTAACTCAATTTTTTAATTATTTCCATAATTTAACATATTAAATTATCGATTTAATTATCCAATTAAATCCAATAATTTAAATAAAAATTTATTTGACTTATAAATTCACTTATAAATATTTAAAATTAATTAAATATTCAAATTTTAATTTAATAAAATTCTGGGTCGTTACAAAGAGGCTCATCAAATCATGAAATAAAATGTTCAAGTTCGAGAAACGGCATTTCCAATTATGGTCTGAGACGTCCAAGCTTAAGAGGAAACAAGACATATTACTTTGTATAAGACCTGAAGGGTTCACACATCAAAGGAGTAGAGCGGAATTCCAGTAATTAATGCTCGAATATGTGTTTTGGGCCTTTCATATCCAATTGTCGTCAATTAATAACCGAATTTGGGTTTTCGGATATTCATTCTCAAACTTCATCTATTAATACCTGAATCTAGGTTTCGGTTCTTTATCGATCACCAGTTACCTTAATATGCCTGAATCTGGGTATCGAGACTTTTACTTATTTGAGCCTTAATCTGGGTATAATATTTCAATAATATATTTCTATTTATCCATCACAAATACCCAAATCTAGGTCAAAAAATGTTATCATAAAGATCATTGTTAAGAATTTCCGAACCCGAGTCTTGGATTTCTAATTTTTCAATTCCCATCAATACCAAAGAATGGGTCAATGGATTCCTACTATTAGAATTCAGATGATGTTTTCTAGATTTAGTTCTTTATTAATTATTTTTTGAAGATTATATCCCAACATTTATGCCCTTGCGATAAGGAAGGATTTTCTGTCAACAACTTTCACATTCCAGCATAATGGTCGAAGTTGAATTTTAAATTATCTCTCATCATGGTTAAAAGATGAGATTTGGATTTTTACTACAAAATAATTTTCATGCAACAAACAAGATGATTTGTTAAGCTAAGAAAATGATATACATAGACTGGTATGATAGTTTCAAGCTAACAATTAGAGATATCGTTTGCTTCATACTTTATAGGGAAATCAGCACAGCAAAGAGAAATGAAATATTTAGCAAACATGGAAGTAATGAATGAGCAATCAAAAAGCATTTCAGAAGTGACATTATAGAAAGGAATTACAAAGCAGGTGATATTTACAAAATTTATATGATTTACATAAGTAATGAAATAAGTTACAAAACCATGAAGTTGTTCACATATATACAAAATGAGTTATACATTTTAAAGATACGGATATATCAAAGTCTTGGGCGGCTTTGTCAAGATTCTCGACAAATGAAGGATCAATTACATGACGAATCGCGGTGCAGAGAAATCTTTTCAGTATTGTTTCCTTCTTTCTTATGCCATTTGTGTCATCAATTGCGTTAATATTTGTTTCCATAGAGTGATTGAAAGCTCTGTTGGCATCCCTTAAGGTTTTGTTATCCCTCTCTAACTCTATAACATGCTTCTGGAAGAAGTATATATCACGTTCTAGCTTTTGAAATTTGGCGACATACTCATTTATATTCTGAGAATATTTCACCCTTATACTTGGCTATTTCAAACTTGACTCTCTTACACCAATTACCCACGGCGATTTTATCTAAGCCTGGAGGAGGGCTAGTCATCGGGTGAATTTTGGAACAGTAAGAGTATTTGACCTCGTGGCTTTGGAAATCGAGGGAGTGGTGTTAGGAGTTGGTAAAGCAATGCTTGATGTGTTTTCTCTCATAATAAATTCTAGAAATTCAAACTACGCTTGACTGTCCTTCAGTTTCAACTCCAAATCACTGATTTCTTGAATAAGCTCTAACATCTTATGATCAAAGTCAATTGAAGGGTTAGGCTATATCTGACGCTTAATAATGAATCATTTTGTATTTTCTTTTTTCATTCTCAAAATAAACAATTTGATCCTCTTGATTGATGGAAATCATTTTTGGAAGAAAATATGGTTTGTGCCAATTCAAAGCTTCGATGTTTCCACCGAAAGTATTCCAATAAGACATAGTCACTAAGCTCAATCCTTCCACCTGTTTTAATAGTTTCTCTCTAAGAGAAGCAACATGTGATGATAGATTAAAGGGAGAGGAACTACAGATAATAGAAGCTCCTATTTGAAAGGAAAGAAACAAACAAAGCTAATATCAGAATGAAGAATTTCTTTATTATTAAAATAAAAGATTACAATTCAAACAACAATAAAGTCAAAAGATACAATAGATAATTGATTGACATCTAAATATTAGAAACTACATTTTTAACTTTGTTTAATGAATTGGCAGAATGATTAAGTGCAGAATCAAATGGAATATTTAGCCGTTTAAGTTAACACCGGGGGACATTTACTGTAGTCCCATTTCCCAGTTGGAGGACTATCGCGGCCATAAATTAATTTTGTATGGAATGTTCCGATCTCTTTAAGGAATTCCACTTTTTTATCACTAAAGAAGTCAAAACGAAGCTGAGTATAGTCCAAGTTGAGTTTTTGTAAATCTCTAAAAAAACAATATCTTTGTAATTTCGAGGACTTTAAAAGTGATGCCTTTTCAAGATAAAATCTTCTTAGTTTAGCATACTAGCTTAAATGGTCTCTATAAACAAGATGACCAAATGAATAGTAACTCGGTAATAATATAATAAAACGAAGCTAAGAATAAAGAGTGAAACTAAAATGAAAATTTATGAATTATTACATTGTTATATATTTAAAACTACTCATCTGGTTCATACAAAACAGACTTAGAAAATAACCCAGATATAAATTTTTCCTTATAATACTTAAGATTTTCGGGTTGAGATCTTGAGTAATCGGCCTGACTCGTGGTAAGTTCCAACAACCTCCAAGGTGCGGGTCAGGTCCGAATTCATCCAAATATCTCTTATGAAAACGCCTAAGTAGTCCTCTACTAAATTTGCCTAAATAAGAAAATCAGCCGTCAATTGTCTACAGTAAACTTTGTATAAAAATTGATTAGAACATGCCTCTCCTCAATCAGCATCCAAAAATAGAGTGACTAACTCTCAGTTCTATTTTAAAAGAGCGTCATATCAGAGGCACAATCTCTTTAATAATTAGGCAGCCTTTTGAGGTTTGAAAGACGCTAGCACTGAGGAACTCCTGTCAAGCCTATGATACTTTTCAGAGATTACACTGTACTCCCTTATTTTCTTATCTAACCCCTAGTATAACTTGTTTGTTTCAGCTTGTTTTCTCTCAAGTTTTATTTTATAGGGGAGGATGAGCTTCTTCCTTGTCTAAAATGAATGCTTTGCACTATTATTATCTTTGAAGTGAAAGATATTTGAAAGAGAATCTCATACCTGCAATACAGGGATAGAAGCCCGGGAAGTTTTTCTCTTTCCCTTTGGGCTCTTCGTCATGGCTGAGAGCAAGATCGTCCTCTTGAGGGGCGGAGTCCCAACAAATTCAAGCGAAATAGCTGCAAAAGGAGTTGGCTCTTTTTCTAAAGCTTTGGTGTTATCATCCCCATCCTTATCAGAGGCTTCATGGTGAGTTACGCCATCTCCGCCTGGGCCCTGACCACCAGCAAGGTCAACATCATCATCATTATTGTTACCATCATCACTGTCATCACCATCATCATCGCCTTCTTTCGCGGTGACGTCACTTTCATCATCCTTATCTTTAGAATCTTATTTGATTTCAAAAGAGGGGAATCAAAGGAAAGGATTTTAGAAGCTTCGATTTCCTCCTCATCTGCAGGACCAATCCCATACTTTGTTTGGTTGATTTTGCCCATTACTCTATCAACTAAGGCAGAATCAAGCTGGAGGTAATCGAAGTCAGGACACTTCTTGAAGTTGTCAACATAGGCGAGCATGAGGGCCTCTTCATAGGAGTTCAGCAACATTTTCCCAAGAGTAGAATCAATAACTTGAGACACTCGCTGCTTAGCGTCAGAAATGGTATTGATAGCGAGTTTCAGTGAAGCTATGGTTCTCTTGAACTTTTTCTTCAAAGAAACATTCTTGGAAATTAAGCGTGCTTTTTCATCAACAGAATTTTTTAAAGTAAGCTCCAAAGCAAATTTTTCATTAGTAATGAGTTGAAGGGCCTCTCTTTCTACCAAAAGATCAGTTTTTGCTCGAGTAAGTGAAGCCCTTAGTCATTCCAATTCAAGAGTTGCTTCATCTTTGGCCATAGAAAGTATGCAAACTTGATTCTTAAGGGCCAAGATTCCCTCCTGGGACTTACATGATTCAAGAGAAGATTTGGACGCATGTTCATGAAGAATTAACCAACTTTTAGAAATATGAAAGAAGAAATGTAACAAAATTTAGCGATTTAGAAAAAAACAATGATGTAAGATCAATTAACGTGAAACTTACCAGAAATGGTTGTTTTATTAGAGAGTAGTAGTGCTCTACCAAGTCTGGAGTGGAAGAAGGTAGGTGAATTGAATCGAAGGACTCTAAGTGAAGGACAGACTTAGTTATCTCTTCAAAGTTGATGGTTGAGTAGGAGTGCGCTTCGGAGTGGGGGCATATTCAAAGCCAATTGCATTTGTGCCAGAGCTACTAGAGAGTCTGAAATGGAAATGCATGATAGGAGATCAATCCTAGTAGGAGTTTGCATTTGTTTCTCCTTAGGGGCCTCCATAATTGGCCTCTTCAGAGCTTTGTCAAGAGATAAACGCTCCACCTCCTCTACATCTGCAACTTTGGCATACTTCTTTAGTGGCTCTATTTTAGTCGATTTTATCTGCTTTCTTTTGAAAAGATTTCTTGGTTTTGGCAAAGGATTCAATAATTCATGGTGTTCTAGAAATTGAAGGAAGAGGCCAGCACCACCAACAGAAATTGTAACCTAAGAAGCAGTTGTAAAGATCCTAAACAGATTAAATTTAGTGAGATAATTCAGAAAACAACAGGGATAGAAAGCAAATATTGTGCTTAATATTTACAAGAGTGGTCTAGTTAGATGGGTGACTTAGGATAAAAATGTTCAGAATCTCCCAAAGCAAGGAAGCGCTTTCCCTTTGAGGTATGTCGAATCAAAAGGGGAAGCCCCAGAACCCTCTGTCCAGGGAGAAGAAAAGAATGCTTCCTTAAGTTTGATGGTATCAGTAGCTTTAGTAAATTTCCTATCCTAGCAGAAGCTACTATAAGAGACTTCACCATTCTCTTATCTCCTTTATTAAGATCCTTAGCAAGAGAACCTGGTATAAGATGAAGATTGGATAAGGGAATAAATAACATGGAAGGAAGATGATGAAAATTTAAACTTACGGGGAAAGAAAAGATCCCCCTAATGTTTAGGAAACATCTAACAAAGAAAAACGGGTTCTTCTATTCTTTGAAATTGTTAACAACATCTGGTAAAATCTTCTTTGGGGGTTTAGCTCTGGAAATCTGATGATTAAGGACTCTGAGTTTGACCAATCGAGTTAGGTAGTTCAAAACTTTGGCATTTAAGGTGGGAAGTCCTAACTCCAGTGCCATTAGCTCCAGAGATAAAAGGTAGGTGTATACATTCGGAGATAGATAAATTGGTATAATCCAAAGGTAAAATAAGAATCTAGACATGAATTCAAGAAAGAGCAGGAATCCTCCGTGCCATACGTGGATGGTTGTACAGGCGAAGAACCCTTCAAGAGTATTGTTGATGGTGTCCATCTCCCTGGGTAGGATAGGCTCCACGCCGGTAATTCCAAAGTCCTTCTGGATGGCGTTAACTTAATCCTGGGAAGATACCAAAGAATGCTTCGAAATGGCGTCAAGTTTCTTTGGAGAGCTCATGATTCTGCCAGGTGAAAACGTTTAAATTGAAATTTCTAAACTTAATAAAAACATAATGTTCTTTCAAGAATTAGTAAAGAAACCTATTTGGAAGGTTTAAACATTAACCAAATATGAAACTTCAAATTTATGTAAAATGTTTAACAAAAAGTCAAATACATTGGGCTTTCGACATAGTCGAAAGGAAAAGGACATCAACACTTAGCAAGCACATCTCGATGTTGTCGAAACCTAAATAAGAGTGTTCCTTGAGCTATCGACAAGGTCAGAAGAATAAGTTGAAATATTTTTTCATTTGGCACCTTTCAACAGTGTCAAAAGCTCTACAGGAACCAAATTCAAGAGGAGATAGTTAGGGTTAACTTAAGAACTTAAATACAAACTTTCACTACAAACATTTCACAAACAAAGTAGCAAGACCCTTTGACACCGTTGAAACCAATAACTTAGGTTTTCTAAGGGTCATACAAATGCAGTCGAAACCTTATATTCTCATTGATCCGAAAGGTCCTAAGTTAAACCCACGTGCACTTAGAATGTTTCGACCATATTGGAGAAAGATAACTCTAGAGGAGGTTTTGACTCACCAGATTTAAATGGTGTTGAAATGATCAAAAGGGTCTAATGGTTATGAAGGTTAACTAAAGAGGCTGGATAGCAATCGACACAAAGGTTTAGACTACGTCAAAACGTCTTTCTTTTGAAGGAACGATTACACTCTACTTAACTACATATCCTTTCGACAAGGTTGATCAAATTGGCACCACAACACCTTTCGACCCCATCGAAAGGGGCTAAGGAAGTAAAACCAAAATTATCGCCTCAATTCCTTTTGAAGGGGTAGAAAGGTCATTTTATGATACCAATTTTTCACTTGTACATTTGAAACTTTCGGATGTAGAAAATAGGTTTTACCACCTTCCCCAAACCCAATTGCAAATCCAGTATTTCAAATTTATTAAAACAAGTAAACCAAATCCGATAAGAAAATTGATGTTAAAAAAATATAGTAAAATAAAAGTAATATGGATTTCAACAGGAATCGACATTCTTTAATTTCATAGTTATATAAGTTACTATTAAACAGAAAATCTACATTTCCTAAAGAAGAAAAGAAATTGTAAATATCAAAGTAAAAATCCAATACAAAAAGTAGGATCAATCGATTCATAAGACATAATTTAAGAAAAATTTCTTAGTTAGTCAGATTAAACCCACTCTCAAAAAATTGAAATTCGAATATTATAAGGTTGAATCTAGATTTTGAAATCTAGAAAACTAAATCTTGATTAAAACTAGCAAAACAGGAATGAATCTAGACTTACGATTTAGATTTGTTGTTTATTTTGGTTTCTGGAAGTGTATAGAAAGTTTGAGAATTTTTAGAATTCTTTTACTCATGTTCAAATTTTTGATCGTATAAAGTGAATAAGAAAAAAGGATGGAAAGCGTACTTTATGAGAAAAGTCGTCCAGAATTATCAACAGCTTGATAATATTTGAATAGATGGTCCAGATCCATGCGAGAAGACCAAAAGGTGGGAAACTTCTAGATTTTGGCAAATTTGACTTGGAAAGTCAAGTGCATCCCTTCGCCGGGGGAAGTTTTACTCCAAATTCCACCTTTTGATTCAGTCGAGTCCACTTTAAGCAAAGAAAAAGAGTGAAGAACACTAGCTAGACCTTTCGAAGGATTCGAAGGGATGCTACCGTCGAAGTCTAGAAGCTTCAAAACCTTTTCGAAGGTGTCGGAAGGTCTCTATGACAAAGCTCTAGTGAGTTACCTATTTAAGGAGATAAAAGAGTTGAAAGCATCCTTCCGCCATTAATAGCCATCTTTTGACTTGGTCATTTCATATGCATGATGACACTTTGATTGAGTCAAGGAAACACCTTTCGAAGACAATGAGAATAGCTACATGCATATGCGCCAAACCTTTCGATATCAAAGATTTCACCTTTGTTAAACTATGCAAAAGAAAGCATTGTCTAGGACAACCCCTTCGAAAGCTATGGTAAGCCTTTCGAACATGTCAAAACCAATGTGATCTAGGAGGGTTCCGTATTGGATAAGAAACAAGTGTTCAGGCATAACCAACATCATCGAAACCATTGAACAATACTCATCGACGGAATCTGAAGCAATTATAAGGCAATAAAAAGTAGAGAGGCGCAGCCCTTCCTTTCGACAAAGACAAAACATACTTAAGTCAATCGGCAGCCACCTTTCGACCAAGTCGGAAGCATCAAGGTCGAAAGATGCTGACCCGCATCTATAATTAAGACCCAAGGGGTCACGTTTTGGAGATCTGATTCCTCCGGTTCAAAACTTGTATTTGTTTAATCAAAAGTGTTGTAACCCTAGTTACAAGATTAATTTAGGGATTTAAAACAATAAAGTCATCTTTTGCTTATAAAAGGAAGTTGCAAGTATTTTAGATTACTATCATTTTATCAAATCTCTTGTCAGTTTCACTCTTGTGTTGCTGGTTTCGCCTTCCTCGAAAGGCCACTATCGACACTGTCGAAACCTAGTAAGATTTAAACAACTTCAAGTTCGTACTTCAAGTAACCTTCCTTTGATTTTTAGCTTTTGACAAGGTTGAAACTAGGTCATAACTACTTTAACCTTTAATAAGCACAAGGAGCTCGAGGATCCAAAGAAAAGGTCAATACCCTTCAACGAAATATTGTAACTTGAGATCACTAGTTTAATCTCAAGATGGTTAATCTCACAACTTTCAGGGGAGTCAAAACCCCTACCATAGATTCCTGGATCAATTTTTAACACCTAAACCACCTTTCTTTCGATAGAGTCGGAACCTCGGTCTTATATTCTTGGATAATGTCCCAGCTAATCAATAACCAAAGCTTTCGACAAGGTCAAATCCAACTAAGAGGTAACCTATCTAGGGTATTTCATTTATTTTAAAGTGGAAAGCTTTCGAAAACACTAACTCTATAGGGTCTTCACAAAGCATTTAAGTCAACCCTTTTGACTGAGTAGAAAGGTCAACCTAGTTAACTTTTGTCTACCAAAGCTTATTCGAAAGAAAATTCAAGAAGGATACATTACTTCTTTTTTAAACTATTTGCCTAAAGAATAATCTTCATTCCCTAGCACAACTTTGGGATGTTGACAAGAAATCTTGTTAACACGACCCGTATAAAAAGTTTTTTTTTTAATAAAAGTGCAATGCACTAAATTGAGCAATATATTAGCAACACTTTGAGTACTTAAAGAAATATATAATTCATGTCAAATAAGGTAAGATATTTATAAATTTATTGTAATCAATTTGTTATCAAAACATCCTTTAATCATGTGTGGCTTTCAATTACAATAAGATATAGATAATAATAACAATATAAATTTCAAATCTAAGAAGATTCAACCCATATGAATAAATAATTATAAAACAAAAGGTGATACATACTGAACTAAGAAATATGTTAAAATGCTTTGAATAATTAAAGAAGGATAATTGTGATGTCAAATAGGGTAAATTTGTTAGAAATTAATTGTAATCAATTTATTACCAAAACATCATTTAATCATATATAAGTTTCTATTACGGTAAAAGTGCAAACAATAAGAACATATAAACATTCAAATCAAAAGAATCACATTTTGATTTGAATGTTTAAACACGAATCTAAAATTAAAATATTGTCTAATCATGTACAAGTTTCAGTTTTGATTCTAAATAAAAAAAAACACCAATCAATTCATATTATAAACAATTTGAAATACATAAACCATTTTCAAATCAAATGAGACAATATTATACACATATTAATTAAGATATTCAATTTTATTTATTAAAACATTAGATCAAAATTATCAGAATAAAAAGATCAAACCTTGGCTCCAAAGCCTGGAAGTACACATTGAAACATTAATTTTTTCCTCTAAATGTAGCCAATGAGTCATACCTTGGACGATGAATCATATCTCCAAGACTCAGAAATCATCCTTTAGATGTTGCAAGGATCAAGATGAATAAACCAATTTTCCTAATTGATTTTATTTGTATTTGATTTTAGGAATAATTGAAGCCATGTAAGATCTCATATTTTTAGCCACCAGAGAAGAAGAGAACCAGAAAATTTACAAAAAAAAGAATGAAAAATGAGAAACTCAATTATACGTACGGAATGAATTAGAGAATATGTTTTATTTGAAAAAAGGAAACCTGTCCCATTCTTTAATTAAAGCTTGTCTATGTTGATTAACTTTCTCTTTTCACTCCTATTTCTTTACATGGTATGGCTGAAAATTATGTGCCATCAAATGACATAAGATTCCATAAATTTACACATATAATTATCTTTTATTTAATTACAATGATATAATATATCAATGAAGCAAATATAAATTTTAAAAATGCATACAAATAATTACAAATAACTCCCAAACAACAAATAAAATAAATAATAATCAATATTTCTTAAGTACTAATTAATTTACAACTTTTGATAAATTAATTAAATCGTGTTTTTTGGGGAATTCGTCATTACGGTTGTGCGAATCAAAAGGTGTAAATTCAGTCAACGATTAATATTGAACAATTCTGTGACGACCCTGAATTTTTCAAGCATTTACAATCGGAATATTTAATTGATTTTAAATATTCAATATGATAATTTTAACTTGAATTTCGAATATCACCATTTATTTGATAATTTAAACTATTGAAATAAATAATTCAAAGTCGGGTAACTTGTTGAATCTAGAATTTTAAGTCCGTTAAAAAAAATAGTTTGAAGGCCTGTAGAATTTATATTGATAATTCTGAAGAGAATAGAAGTGGTGAAATCAAATTTAAAATGGTTTGTTAAGTTTTAAATTTTTGTCGTTTTAAATTGAATTTAAAAATAGCCCTCCGAGGCACAGTCTCGGAATTCGATGAAACTAGTTCCATTGAATCCGTGATCTTGTATTATTAGCGGATTTCAATTTTCATTTAGATCGGGATTAGTGTGTGAGTGTACGAAATATTAACGTGCTAGGGATTTAATTGATAATAACCTAATAAAATTTAATTTAATTAATTAAGCTTCCTCTATACGCCATTCTATCCATTCCTCGGCATGCTTTCTTTGCCTTCTCAAACACACTTTACCTTATGCTGTTCTTTCCGAACACGAGACCCCCTTCAGTTCAAATTCCTTCCATTTTATGAAACTCAAAATCGAAACAAATCTTTTGATAAATGGCCGAGCAAATCTTCCCTCTTTCTATATTTCGTTTTCCCAAATCTTTCGGTGGGTGTTAATAAAAAAAAAAAATACGAATGGCGACAGTTTTCGTTTTCTTTTCCTCCCTCTTGGATCGAAACCCAATTCGATCTTTAAAAAAAAAAAAAGAGTCGAGGCAAGCCTTGAATTCACGCGTGAGCCTGCCACTGTGAGTCGCGATGGGATGTCGTGGGGAGGAGGGTTTCGACTTCTGTTGAGCGATGGCGATTTGTGAGGTCGCGATTTCCTATTGTCGCATCTGGGTTTGGGCTGCGAACATTAGTAGATTACGTCAGGAAGAGGAGCTCATTCTCGAGCGAGCTGGACGTGGCGACTACGGAGAGGCGTGCGAACATGTGCAGGATTTGGGTTGTGGGGATCCTCGTGTTTCGAATTGACGATGAAGCTAGGGTTCTGGGTCACGGTGGGGTTCATTTGAACAGTATGGAGGACTGCTCGCGATGGTTGAGAGCGATGGGCAGTGAGGTATATTTGTTATCAATTTAATTTCCAATTTGAATTTGATTTAAATTATATGTTTACAGGTTAGAAAGGCATATTTGGAAATTCGTTTCAATTTTAAGATTTAAAATTTTTACCTATATATATGTATGTAGGATAAGCAATGAATAGATTTATTAAATTTAAAATGGATAGGAATTTAAATGTTAAAAAGAATTTATAAAAAAAAATTAGATTTTTAAATCTATATAAATGAAATTCTGTTTTTAAGTGAATGAGTTTAAAGTATATATATATATATATATATATATATATATATATATAAATGTAGGATCATATCTTCACCAACTAGTTATTGTTAAAAATATATTAAGGAGATTAACTAAAGTGATTAACTTATTTAATCATTTGGTTACTAAAATAACCTGTAAAAGGGGAAATAGTTAAATTTAAATTTCATTGGTTAAAATGAAATTGATGGTTAATTTAATTATCAAATGGAAATTTAAATCGTTCGATTGACTCGAATATTAATAAAACATCTAATGTTTTTACAAGGTCTGAAATCGAGAAATCAAATCAAGAATGAAGTGGATTGCAAATGTAAAGGAAATGGTGAGTTAATCTCACTCAGTTAATTTAAATTTAAATTTAAATGATTAAATTCAAATAATTATTTGAATGCTTGAATTGATTGATGTGATATAGTATGGTATAATTTGAAATTGGCATATTATGTTGTGCTAACATCTGTGGATGCAGGGAAAACAGGTTGGAGGGATCCAACTGGATCCCTCAACATTTATTTAAATTTATTTAATATTCTCTGCTGTGAATATTGATATTCTATGATGAGTTGTATGAGAATATTGAATGTTATGGTTGATTGGATATTTTTGGGTAAATGAATTTCCAATTATATAAATTGGATTTTGGAAAGAAAATAAAAGAAGTGAGTTTGTAAGCGAAATAATTATAGAAAACTTGAATGAATTAAGAATGCATTGGAGAGAAATAGGAGTAGTAATAAAAACACTAATAAATAATTTCGAGTATGAAAAGAAATTTGAATAAAACGGAAATTTATAAATTGTAAACTCAAGTTATTTTAATTAAAGGAATAAAGAATTATTTTAAACTTTAACGTTTAAATTTATTCAAAGAATAAAGAAGTTAAAAGTAATTTAACTCATAATTAAGGAAATAAAATCTAAAATTAATGGATTTTGAAATAGAAAGGAGGAAAATTGGAAATTCAATTTGGAAATTGATTCAAGTGATAGAAATTAGAATTTCAAGAAGAATGTGAAGGGAAGTATATTTCCCTGGATAGCCAAGTACGTATTTAAAGAAAATTTAAATATAAGATAAAAGTTTAATGTGGTTTTATAAAGCATATTTTAGAATTTTATTATTTCTGAATGTTTAAATTCATAAGTAAATATTTTTCAAATCTATTACTGTAATAACTATTTAAATGTGACTTAGTATTTTATTCTTAAGAGTGGAAACCTAGTTTATATTTTATAAAGTAACTTTATTTTCAAAAAAACAAAAAAACAAAAAAAAAATCATATAGTATGTATTTTTAGTAAATTATTGAAGTAGTTTTTTTTTAAATGAATGTTTTAAAATAATATTTCAAAGTAAAGTGTTCTTAAATTATTTTAAAAATCTTAAGTTGGGTGCTTGGCGATTTCAGTGGAAATAGAAATTTTTTGGGAAATTGATTCTGAGAAAGGAAGATAGTTTAAAAACTGTTTTCAAAGGGTTTGAAAAGTGGAAATATATCTTGTGAAAATATTTTTGAGAGTAATAAATAATTTGGGAAATTATTTATTGGTTGATGGTTGTTTTGTGAATATAATTGATAGTTAAATCACCGACTATCAATATTGGACAAATGCGTTGATCGTTTCGAAGAGACCGGGATCGAGATTTATTTCTCGAAAACCACTTCGATCCGGTTTGTACGTTTCGTGAAAAACGATTTTGGATTCGAAGATGGAGCAATGAAGTGCAAGGGCTAGTCGCTACTAATCCTGAGGATATTTCCAAAATGGATGTAGTAGGATTAGTGCCTTCGGTTCCGTTCGAACCCGGGACGGACTTGTATGGATGAATGCTTGCGAAACATCGTCAGGTGGACGATGGGCATTCTAAGGGATACGTTCTAAAGGTAACGCTTAGCCTCAAGCCTCATCAAATGGGAATGACTGAAAATCAGGGGATATGCAGCAAGGTTAGGTGGGTCATGCCCAAGCAGGACAAGATAATTCCCCTGTCTAGATGTCCCTTATATATATATTTCAGCTTAGTGGGTGGTTGGTCGCGCCAACCACGGGGTTTATCTTGTTCGGGACTATTCAGTAAGGAATGGTTCCGGCCTTGTGTTGCAGGGGATGAAGGGAGTAATCCTCGGTACGGTGATCTAGGCCCCGTACTGTGACAGGTGGTACCCCAGTGTCATTGTTGGAAATCCATTTTTCCTAAGAGCCTTGTACGAGTTTTGTTTGTATTACCCACTTTGGTGGCTAGTAGCTGGAATTTAATGAATGTAACAATTTCGGCTATTTTATAAGTATTTGCATATAGACCCTATTATAATATCAGAGAATTTCTATAAAAATTGTTTTAGCTATCGTAAGGTAAAAACCCGACATGTTTATTTGTGGCGTGGTCTTACGAGATGCTTTGTTTTCAAAGGATTTTTGAAACTTTAATAATCAATTGGGTGTGATTTTCTCACGCTGGTATTCCAGACTGACTCGGGTGTTATTTAACTGTAATGCTCGGGTCAGACCGAGTATTATAGGATACAGGATATGATGCTGTGGAGCTCAGGAGACGAGCTGGATGACGATACGTATTCTCGTACTTGTATATATATATATTTCCGCTGTTTGAGTTGTTGTGTATTCATTGTATGTCATTGATGTGAGCTGTGACTGATGTACTCTGATGATGTAATATATGTAAACAGATATATTTGATTTTGAGTAAAGATTATTTACTACCTATTATATTTTATTCCGCTGCGATGGCTAGATTCTGATGTTGGTTTTGTTTTCTCTTCTTCTACCTCTTCTTCTTTAACCCAAATGGTTCGTATTTCTGTGCAACTTGAGTTGATTGTTCTAGAATAGTGTTGACTCAAGGGGTACGGATTTGCGGGCTGTTACACTTGGTATCAGAGCTTAGGTTGGTGATAACCTTGGCTCTGGTGGGAATTACTCATTTAAATTAGAGTACGAAGTACTCTAAAATGAGTTTGAGCGTATTAATAGATATGAGTGCGTATTTGTTAGTGAATATAAATTGTTTTAATATCGTGTTGATTGGGTTATTGAGTGGCATATGAACCTTCGTCGACACAGTCTGCGCAACTGTATTGAAGGGGTTTCTAAACACTTGAATAGAACAATCGACACGGTATTGTTTTAAATGTGGGTGAATGAAATAATTTTACCCAAAAATATATTTTCAATATAAAGAAAGTTTTTGTAAACTAATTATCTAATATATGATTGTTTGGATGTTAGGAAGAATAATATTGAATTATTATCATTGTTAAGTGAAAATTTACCTCGAAATTGAAATATAATTAAAATTTAAGGGATAAATTCATTATAGAATGAAATTTATAAATATGAATTATAGATGTAATTTATGAATTGAAATATAATCAAATGAGAATTTGTATGAACATAAGCTGTGCAAATGAATTATAGTTAAAAATTTATTTAAGCAGAATTTGGAAATTCAAAATTTCAGAGATTTTGGGAATGTTATCGAAGTGTTTTGAAGATAAACGATAACATTATTGTTTTGGGAGTATTTCTGAGTGGAAATTGTTTTAAAAAAAGATTTTGGAAGTGGAATAGCATTGAAATCACTTGGATTATTGAAAAATAATTCTGATGATGACGGCCGCATCATCAGTATTCATTTTCGAATTTCTGAGTGACAGATTGCTACCAAAGTGATTTGTTAAGGAAAGCCTGTTTGTTTTTGAAAATTTCAAAGGAAATTTGTTGGGAATAAAACCAGGGTTGGTTTAATTTTTGAGAAGTGTGATTTTGAAATGTTGGAGATTTCAAAATAATTTGAAACCGAAGTTTTGGAAAATGATTCTTAAATCAGGAAGAAATTTAAGCGTTGGATAATAGAATATAAATCTAAAGTGAAGAGTTAAAATGAAATTAACTTGGATTGATGTAATAAAAATATAACTGGATTGAAATTAATTGGATGGGCTGAAATTAATATCCAGTTGTATTCGAAATCAAGTTGAAATTGAGTTAAGTAAATTTGAGTTAGCAAAATTGGATTGGAATGAGAATTCAATCGAATTAGTGGATGAAATTTAAATTCTTACCTGGATAACTGGAAAATAAATTGGATAAGACATGAGAATTTAAATAAATAAACCAGAATAACTTATAAGAGAATTTAAAATCCATAGAAATAAAAATATGCTTGGACTATAAATAAATAGCAAACTTGAGTGAAAAATAATGGATAAATATATTCAATCCTAGAATGAGTGTTATTGTATGACATATAAGTTGTGGCTTATAAAATTTAAAATGGAATGAAAAGCCCAAAATCAATATTGTGATGAATTGAGAAAAAATGAGAAGAAAATCCAAACTTGAATTATAAAGTATATTGAACTTAAGAAAATTAAATGGAGTGATATTTGGAATAAAAATTCAAGTGTTGGATTATGAATAAGAGGAGAACTAATTGGATAATAAATTAGTTAATGAAATTGAATTGTGAGTTTATGATGAGGTTTGAAAATAAAACTCAAGTTATAATTAAATTTGACTCACATTGTCGATGAAGAAAATATAATTAAAGGTGGCCTTGAAATTAATTAATTGATTTGTGAATGAAATTGCAATGTAAGTTAATAAAAGTGAATGGTAAATTGAAAATGAGATTGGATTAAAATAATAATGGTTTGTATTGTGAATAAAATCTAAGAAAATGAAATTTTAAAATAAATTGAATGTGGATAAACTAATTATAAATAAATAAATGATGGAATAAATAAGTATCAAATGAAATGTGGCTTCAATAAGTTGAGAAATGGTTATTGAATGAAATAGCTTGGATTGTCTTCAAGCTAAATAAAATGGTTTTGAATAATCTAATTTGATTAATAAAATGAAATGCAAGTAAATGAATTAAAAATTGAAATGCAATGAAACTGAGAATATATGGATGGTGAATAAATCCGAAATGGAATAGAATTAAGTATAAATTGAGTTGGAGTCAATTTAAATTGGTTATAAAATATAAACATTGATTGGTTCACATAAATCTTGTCAAATTGCATAGAATAAATTGTCATTGGATGTAAATGGAAGCAATTAAAATTCTATGAGTTGGTGGAAGTAAAATAAATTGATTTTGAAAGCAATTGAATTGAATATGAGTTCATTTTGCTTAAAAATAAATTAAATGTAACCAATTGAGTTTTAAACCAGTAAAATTAATGAAGTTATATACAAATGGATTGAAAAACATTCACATTGAATGAGAATGGTTTATAGATTAATTGAAACAGTTGAATTAGTATGAAACTATATTAATTGCTTACGGAAAAATGTTTGGTATGAGATTCTTTTAAAAATTCATATGTTTTAACTAGTGTGAATAAGTGATATACTGTTAAACTTCATATATTCGGCACTTACATGTTTAAATTGAGTAAGTACAGGTACCTGGAAGCCGTGAGGCTGGATTGTGTTGTGCTATTTCCTAAAAATAATAAGCTGCTTGCTTAAAATGCTAAATAAGGTATGCCTACGCAATTAAAATAGGAAATATGAACTGTTTTTGGTTTTTTCCGATCGTGTGGGTCGATGTATATATATTTATCTCTTTTGTCAAACTGCAAAAGCTCCTCCGTACAAAGGGGACTCTGCCAAAAATTTTCAGAAATTTTGGGAGTTAGAAAATTTTTGAAAATTTTGGAAAATTTTGTTAACGACAAAACTATTTAGAATTGGAAACTAGAAATTGAAATTAATTAGTAAATGAAACTAACTAAAGTAATGACATAAATTAGTAATAAATGAAAAATAAAATTCAAATGTTTCAAGTTAGAGACAGATTGAATTCATATGAAAATGAAAGAATTAATTTGAATAGAAATGATATAAACTGAAGTGGTAAGGTGATAATGAATATAAAAAGCATATAAAATACTTATACTAACTTAAGTATAAAATGGTGCATTCTTAATTGGAAATGGAATATCACAAATACATTCTAAGTTGATATTTGGGATTAATAAATATTGACATTGGTAAGAAAGTTGATATAATGTTTTGGGAATATTGTGATTAGATATTAGTGCTAAGCAGGATATGTAGGTATTATAAAAGGGAAAGGGAAATTGGATTTGATTTCAGGAGATAAATTTGAATTGCCCGACAAAAGGTACGTATTTAAATTTGGTATGAAAATTGATTGGGATTGGGATTTGGATTTGGATTGAGCCACTTGGCCTTTTGTTTTCTTTTTGGATTTGGGAGGCCGTAGAGCCATTTTGTAGTTGTACCGAGCTAGCCGCGCAAAGGAGACGCTGGCGAAATTTTTCAGAAATTTAGAGAGTTAGAAAAAAATTGAGAAAATTTTGATAATTCAAAATTAGTTTTATGATTAAAACTTGAATGGTTGGGCAAATAGGATTGTTTGCAATCTACGGAAAGGTTTGGACAGTTAATAAGAATAATAATGGGTCTTTTATAAAAAGATAGTTAGATAGATGTTGAATTGTTTGGTTCGGAAATAAGTAAACGGATATTGGACTATTCATCCTAACTAGTAATTTCGGGGACGAAATTCTTTTAAGGGGGGAGGAATGTGACGACCCTGAATTTTTCAAGCATTTACAATCGGAATATTTAATTGATTTTAAATATTCAATATGATAATTTTAACTTGAATTTCGAATATCACCATTTATTTGATAATTTAAACTATTGAAATAAATAATTCAAAGTCGGGTAACTTGTTGAATCTAGAATTTTAAGTCCGTTAAAAAAAATAGTTTGAAGGCCTGTAGAATTTATATTGATAATTCTGAAGAGAATAGAAGTGGTGAAATCAAATTTAAAATGGTTTGTTAAGTTTTAAAATTTTGTCGTTTTAAATTGAATTTAAAAATAGCCCTCCGAGGCACAGTCTCGGAATTCGATGAAACTAGTTCCATTGAATCCGTGATATTGTATTATTAGCGGATTTCAATTTTCGTTTAGATCGGGATTAGTGTGTGAGTGTACGAAATATTAACGTGCTAGGGATTTAATTGATAATAACCTAATAAAATTTAATTTAATTAATTAAGCTTCCTCTATACGCCATTCTATCCATTCCTCGGCACGCTTTCTTTGCCTTCTCAAACACACTTTACCTTATGCTGTTCTTTCCAAACACAAGACCCCTTTCAGTTCAAATTCCTTCCATTTTCTGAAACTCAAAATCGAAACAAATCTTTTGATAAATGGCCGAGCAAATCTTCCCTCTTTCTATATTTCGTTTTCCCAAATCTTTCGGTGGGTGTTAATAAAAAAAAATACGAATGGCGACGGTTTTCGTTTTCTTTTCCTCCCTCTTGGATCGAAACCCAATTCGATCTTTAAAATAAAAAAAAGAGTCGAGGCAAGCCTCGAATTCACGCGTGAGCCTGCCACTGTGAGTCGCGATGGGATGTCGTGGGGAGGAGGGTTTCGACTTCTGTTGAGCGACGGCGATTTGTGAGGTCGCGATTTCCTATTGTCGCATCTGGGTTTGGGCTGCGAACATTAGTAGATTACGTCAGGAAGAGGAGCTCATTCTCGAGCGAGCTGGACGTGGCGACTACGGAGAGGCGTGCGAACATGTGCAGGATTTGGGTTGTGGGGATCCTCGTGTTTCGAATTGACGATGAAGCTAGGGTTCTGGGTCACGGTGGGGTTCATTTGAACAGTATGGAGGACTGCTCGCGATGGTTGAGAGCGATGGGCAGTGAGGTATATTTGTTATCAATTTAATTTCCAATTTGAATTTGATTTAAATTATATGTTTACAGGTTAGAAAGGCATATTTGGAAATTCGTTTCAATTTTAAGATTTAAAATTTTTACCTATATATATGTATGTAGGATAAGCAATGAATAGATTTATTAAATTTAAAATGGATAGGAATTTAAATGTTAAAAAGAATTTATAAAAAAAAAATTAGATTTTTAAATCTATATAAATGAAATTCTGTTTTTAAGCGAATGAGTTTAAAGTGTATATATATATATATATATATATATATATATATAAATGTAGGATCATATCTTCACCAACTAGTTATTGTTAAAAATATATTAAGGAGATTAACTAAAGTGATTAACTTATTTAATCATTTGGTTACTAAAATAACCTGTAAAAGGGGAAATAGTTAAATTTAAATTTCATTGGTTAAAATGAAATTGATGGTTAATTTAATTATCAAATGGAAATTTAAATCGTTCGATTGACTCGAATATTAATAAAACATCTAATGTTTTTACAAGGTCTGAAATCGAGAAATCAAATCAAGAATGAAGTGGATTGCAAATGTAAAGGAAATGGTGAGTTAATCTCACTCAGTTAATTTAAATTTAAATTTAAATGATTAAATTCAAATAATTATTTGAATGCTTGAATTGATTGATGTGATATAGTATGGTATAATTTGAAATTGGCATATTATGTTGTGCTAACATCTGTGGATGTAGGGAAAACAGGTTGGAGGGATCCAACTGGATCCCTCAACATTTATTTAAATTTATTTAATATTCTCTGCTGTGAATATTGATATTCTATGATGAGTTGTATGAGAATATTGAATGTTATGGTTGATTGGATATTTTTGGGTAAATGAATTTCCAATTATATAAATTGGATTTTGGAAAGAAAATAAAAGAAGTGAGTTTGTAAGCGAAATAATTATAGAAAACTTGAATGAATTAAGAATGCATTGGAAAGAAATAGGAGTAGTAATAAAAACACTAATAAATAATTTCGAGTATGAAAAGAAATTTGAATAAAACGGAAATTTATAAATTGTAAACTCAAGTTATATTAATTAAAGGAATAAAGAATTATTTTAAACTTTAACGTTTAAATTTATTCAAAGAATAAAGAAGTTAAAAGTAATTTAACTCATAATTAAGGAAATAAAATCCAAAATTAATGGATTTTGAAATATAAAGGAGGAAAATTGGAAATTCAATTTGGAAATTGATTCAAGTGATAGAAATTAGAATTTCAAGAAGAATGTGAAGGGAAGTATATTTCCCTGGATAGCCAAGTACGTATTTAAAGAAAATTTAAATATAAGATAAAAGTTTAATGTGGTTTTAAAAAGCATATTTTAGAATTTTATTATTTCTGAATGTTTAAATTCATAAGTAAATATTTTTCAAATCTATTACTGTAATAACTATTTAAATGTGACTTAGTATTTTATTCTTAAGAGTGGAAACCTAGTTTATATTTTATAAAGTAACTTTATTTTCAAAAAAACAAAAAAACAAAAAAAAATCATATAGTATGTATTTTTAGTAAATTATTGAAGTAGTTTTTTTTAAATGAATGTTTTAAAATAATATTTCAAAGTAAAGTGTTTTTAAATTATTTTAAAAATCTTAAGTTGGGTGCTTGGCGATTTCAGTGGAAATAGAAATTTTTTGGGAAATTGATTCTGAGAAAGGAAGATAGTTTAAAACTGTTTTCAAAGGGTTTGAAAAGTGGAAATATATCTTGTGAAAATATTTTTGAGAGTAATAAATAATTTGGGAAATTATTTATTGGTTGATGGTTGTTTTGTGAATATAATTGATAGTTAAATCACCGACTATCAATATTGGACAAATGCGTTGATCGTTTCGAAGAGACCGGGATCGAGATTTATTTCTCGAAAACCACTTCGATCCGGTTTGTACGTTTCGTGAAAAACGATTTTGGATTCGAAGATGGAGCAATGAAGTGCAAGGGCAAGTCGCTACTAATCCTGAGGATATTTCCAAAATGGATGTAGTAGGAGTAGTGCCTTCGGTTCCGTTCGAACCCGGGACGGACTTGTATGGATGAATGCTTGCGAAACATCGTCAGGTGGACGATGGGCATTCTAAGGGATACGTTCTAAAGGTAACGCTTAGCCTCAAGCCTCATCAAATGGGAATGACTGAAAATCAGGGGATATGCAGCAAGGTTAGGTGGGTCATGCCCAAGCAGGACAAGATAATTCCCCTGTCTAGATGTCCCTTATATATATATTTCGGCTTAGTGGGTGGTTGGTCGCGCCAACCACGGGGTTTATCTTGTTCGGGACTATTCAGTAAGGAATGGTTCCGGCCTTGTGTTGCAGGGGATGAAGGGAGTAATCCTCGGTACGGTGATCTAGGCCCCGTACTGTGACAGGTGGTACCCTAGTGCCTAGTCATTGTTGGAAATCCATTTTTCCTACGAGCCTTGTACGAGTTTTGTTTGTATTACCCACTTTGGAGGCTAGTAGCTGGAATTTAATGAATGTAACAATTTTGGCTATTTTATAAGTATTTGTATATAGACCCTATTATAATATCAGAGAATTTCTATAAAAATTGTTTTAGCTATCGTAAGGTAAAAACCCGACATGTTTATTTGTGGCGTGGTCTTACGAGATGCTTTGTTTTCAAAGGATTTTTGAAACTTTAATAATCAATTGGGTGTGATTTTCTCACGCTGGTATTCCAGACCGACTCGGGTGTTATTTAACTGTAATGCTCGGGTCAGACCGAGTATTATAGGATACAGGATATGATGCTGTGGAGCTCAGGAGACGAGCTGGATGACGATACGTATTCTCGTACTTGTATATATATATATTTCCGCTGTTTGAGTTGTTGTGTATTCATTGTATGTCATTGATGTGAGCTGTGACTGATGTACTCTGATGATGTAATATATGTAAACAGATATATTTGATTTTGAGTAAAGATTATTTACTACCTATTATATTTTATTCCGCTGCGATGGCTAGATTCTGATGTTGGTTTTGTTTTCTCTTCTTCTACCTCTTCTTCTTTAACCCAAATGGTTCGTATTTCTGTGCAACTTGAGTTGATTGTTGTAGAATAGTGTTGACTCAAGGGGTACGGATTTGCGGGCTGTTACAAATTCAAACATTAACGCATAGGTCACTTAGCAGGTGGTGTGACATTTTGGCTGAATTCATAGCTTGCACGTCTTTTGGTCAAATCCAAATTTTCTTATTATAACGGCACATATTAGTAACAATTATTTACCCCAACTGTCTTCTTCAAAAATATATCCTTTTGGATTTATGGAATTTGGTAATGGTTAGGATTCCAATATCATCCACATTCAATTTTATAGTCCAAAGACAAAGTCCTTGGTTCAATAATAACAATTATTATTGACCAAAATCTCTGGCCAAAGACTTTGACTTTGAGTTGACTTCAGCTGACTGTGATACTAAACTTAGATAACTGAGAAGACGAATCCTCTCTTAAATAGTGTTTCACTTCCAAAGCTTCCACTTGACGCAACTATAGTCGTTCGATGGATGTCGTGCCATGATTTAACTATAATCAAAGCGAAGCTTCCACATTGAAGATCAACAATATTCTCAAGTCAAGAGAACCGTGTAAATTAGTCACATCGATATTCTCTACTTGACCTTAGTTATATTAACCAACAGAAAACAATATACCGAGTCATTCCATAGTCGTCCAATAACTATCATTAAGATATCCCTTTGTACCCCCAGCAGTCATGAGTAATACACTGACCAACATTTGAAAAGCGTTATGTAGTCTAGTCTCAACAAATACATCGATATCCCATCTCAATCCATCTTGACTAGTAACATTTAAAATGTTTTATTGTGATAAATTACTCACGATTACAATACTTTGTAACTACTATCACAAAATATACCATTTATTAATTTTCTATTAAATATACTTTTGATTAAATTAATTAATTAGTATAACCATATTATATCAAGTATATAATAAAAAAAATACCTTTATTTGTGAACAAGATTGGTCAACGAGTTAGATATATGTAACAAATTACATAATTGCCTCTAGGGCATACCCCTAACCCTTTCAATCTTCCACTTGCATTTGGGGTCAATTATGTAATCTTATTCCAACTTCTCCAATTAGTTTCTCAAAATAAATTGGGTCAGTCCCTTTATGAATGGCTATGTTATTATGTTTCAATTATCTAATCTATCAATCAACTCTCTTCGATGGTTATAAACTGCTTTATCACATGGAACAATTTGGAGTATGTCTCTCGACCTCTAATGAGCTCCAAATTCTATTACAAACCATATCACGACATTGTTATCATATAAAAATGTTATGAGATTCTAAGCATTTGGAATCGATTCATTGGACAAGCCTATTTTCAATGGATAAGCCACAGAACATTTCCAACTTAAATATTCTTAACTTGAACTTATTATTGACATGCTGCATTTAATATGACTTATGAAATTTGAGTTCGAACACTCCTTCATAAGGATTTTTTTGTTTCCGTAAACAATTCTGTAGCATTTCATAAATACATGAGAACACTTCAAACAACCATTTAGTGATATCAATTTGGATTTGATGTTTTCTTCATATATAAAATACATAAAAATCATGATATCATTGACAACACAACATGTACGATAATTCCTTTTTCCAAGCAAAGGAATCAATCTTACATGTTCTGTATTAAGCATTTTAATAAGGTGTCCTTGCATATCTTTTAGGACATTCCTGACATCTTTTATACCTGCTATAAAAGACATCATTTATTAATCCAATGTTGAGTATTAAACCAACTAAGGCTGATTTTGACACAAGTACATCTTTAACATCAACAATTTGTTGTTTACTTATAGTTTAGAAATATCATTATACCTTTCAATTTTCTTTCTTATGAAAACATGCTTCCTCTGCACTTTGACTGAAAGTCAAACTATTTGATATGTCTATCAAAGTACTTATTCAATCTTTATGCTTATAAAATGATACTTTCGTATCGTTTCTTGTATCATATCCAACGACTCAAAAACTTAATATCGCTTCCATTGACTTTGAAACATTTTTGGTTAATATATGTAAATAGCTTACTCTAAATCATTATATAGAATTTTCAATTTCAATACTTATGTACCAAAACACTAGGACTTATCAAGCGATAATTTTGTGAGTAAATCCAAATATTTTGTGAGTAAATCCAAATTAATTTGAACATGTTGAATATCGAATCTATTAAGCTAATTTCAACAATTGAAATTTGCGATATTATTCTTATCAACATTTCTCACTTAGTTCCAACTACATCAATCTTACTCATAACGACACACTCCTGGTCGATGGATCATATCCCTTAAGTTACGACCACCAAAATTTATATTTTGATATTGTATTGGGAATTCTTTCGGATTTGCGCCTCATACCATATATAGTCAACACTCTCAATGGTTTAATTAAACAATCTAGGATTATATATTTTCGACATTAGTAAGAAACTCATAGTTTCTCTTCAATGTGAGAGAATACTTATTAGACACTCTAATGCATTATGTTCGTTTAGGTTAGTTAATTTTATTTCATCTCATCTAATCAGCATTATCTATGGATCGTATCCAATTCCCTTTTGCCACCAGTAATTCCTCAAAGAAATTTCTTCACAATGAAGTTCGTATTTCTTGAAACAACAATTGTTTCTCAGTGCAACATAATGGGTATTCATAAATGTTTTATGGATTTCTTTTTTTGTGAAACTGATTGGGTTTTAGTTTACAAAACTTATGTTCAAAACATAAATATGTCATCCAATGAGAGTCCTCCAAAAACTCTTTTTAGGAGATTCATACAAGATCCCTTATGAACAATTATTACATGCAATCTTTCAACTCGCACAACCTGCCAACTCCTTGGCCTAGGATATGTTGGAATTTTCTATAAACGCTTATCCTATAAAATTTGTAAACTGTTGTTCAGATGAAATAATATTAACATTATGTACTGCCCTTAAGTACATTACCTTACAGAAGGAAACTAACTCAACATCATTCACAATTAACCATACGTTGTCCAACAAAGTTCGATTACTCCATATCGATGCATCATTATGTACAACATGGAGGAGTAATTTTGAGATTGAATCTAAATTCATTTTAGGTTCATTCGAAACATTTTCCAATATACTCACTCATTCATTCAATCAAATCAAATCATTTCTATCGCATGTTATTTTATTTACTTTTTTTTATATTTTATAAGTTTACCATAGACATACTACATGTGTATCAACTACCCATGTCCATGTCGATGATAATTCATCGGTGAATATGATGAAGTATGTCGAACCATTTTTGTATTTATAGAATTACGATTGCATACATCTATATGTATTAAAATGAATTATTCATCAACTCTTATGATACTCCCACTAAATGGGTGTATAGCCCTTTATTGTTTGAGATATAATTAACAAGTATCATATGATTCAAAATCATACAATAAAATTATTTCTCAAAACTATAGCTTAGTCTATAATTTCAAAACAACTGTAAATAATATTAGATACTCTTGTATTTTCCAATGCATCACTTTTGTTATAAAAATAATAATACCACATTATAGTTTTATTTCACAAAACATATTCATAACATTCATATTGAAATATAGCTACGTCTTTTTATTTAGTCGGTACCCAAAAATAATAATTATTTCATAAATAATGTAAGGTAAGTTTTTTGAAAACAAATTTCTCAAATGATGCAACTAATAAGTGATATATGGCATGCTCCCACTATTTCCATCATTACTATAACAGCGTACTAAATTCGAAGGTCCATCATTGACTTAATATAATTTGTTATTTCATACACTACAACCAATTACAGTGGAGAGTTTGTTGATCAAATTTCTTGAGCTCAAAGAAATAAATGTCATGGAAAACAATTTCTATATGAAAGTGCAATATGGAGTAGAAATCATATTTCTTATTCTAATATTAAGTATCAGTTATTATTACAATTCCCATTTTCAATGTTTCCCTACGAAGTAGAAGTGACTATTCATTCTCTTCATCCCAACTGCACCTTAAATTACATCTATTCTTATACATTTGTTTTCCTTTCAAATAGTCAAATTATTCAAAAGAAAACCTTACTACAATATCATAACAAACTCTTTACAAAAGCACATTCGGTTATCCTTAAAATTTATGGACATAAAATATGTTGCACTTTACGTAAACCGATCAAATCGACATTTCAACGTTCGAGTTCTTATATCTATCTTGTAAGTTTTGGTCTTGTGTTACGTTAACACATTATAATCCCTTTTGTACTTAATCAGATGGAATAGTCAATCTCGCACTAAGGTTTATTTGGTTTTTCGAATGAACTAATTTTATCGAAATATTGTACATTACCAAATTTGACCGTTCGCCATATAACATTTATATGCAATTGTATATGGATCAAATATCCATAGTCCTGTATTGCTTTTAGAGTTCGAAACTCATAGAATGCAATACATGGTCTTGACCAAATAAATGCGTAAGTGACCAAACAACGGATGTATTCAGTAGTTGTAAAATCAGGCGCTTGCATAGGTGTTGAAACAATACCACGCAATATGAATTTAATAGTGGGTATTATATTTCCATTTCTCAACTTTCAATTCAGTTCATTTGTATATGTTAATTGATAAAAATTCAATAATATTAAATGCACAAATTTATCATTATAGATAATTATAACACTATTTAGCATATATTCTTACAATATTAGAAATGTTAAATGTTACCATTATACTTTTCTAATAAGGCTCCCACTAGTCTTTCATGTTTCTTCAAACCCCAAGGTTAAATATAGAAGTCTTTCAACTTTGCTAGTGGGTGTTAGGACTCGTCTGTCTTGATACTCTGACCTTGAGTCTGCTCAACAAATCATAAGGCCACAATAATGGATAACTTCTTATTGATTGTATAATATACAACTCCTAACCAAATTTTCTTATCCTAATCTCATTTCAACCTAGAGTTTTCTCAAAAAATCGAAAGAAGTTTATTCACTCGTACATACCATATTATGATGGCTTATAGTATATGTACCTAGAGTTTACTCAACAAATACATATAGTTACCGTACCTCATCTATTTAATATATCTATATACTACACATAACATCCACAGCTTGAGTTTGCTCAACAACTAAGGATTATGAGAGTAATTTATTAATATATATGGTAAAGGACAACATTATATTGGAGATTCATAATCTTCAATATATTATATCAAGTGACATCGACTTATGAAATAATGTATTTCTTCTGAAATACCTACATAAGTCAAGTTTCAAACACATTAGAAATCACGGCATGCGTACATTTGTTTATGTATTTATTCCGTTAGTCTATTTTGATTTCTTTAATTTTCCATCTTTAGTTTATATGTAACGACTTGACATTTCGAACCATTCAATTCGACAGTAGTCCACGCATTTCAGACTTGAATCGCTCAAAACAACAGATTTGTTAATTTATATTTAGTAAAACTTAGCATATACAGTAAATAAATCAATCATAGAATCACAGACATAGATTATTACTACAAAAAACAACGGAATAGATAAATAGTAATTCATGAAGCTACTACATGAAGCATTAGAGTCTGAAACAAATACAACAGAAAATTCCAAGTACATAGAAGTCACTAATACAAAAGCAACTGAATATCTAAACATAAAAAACTAGAAACAACTAAAATAACTAGACAAGCTGAATAATTGAAAGATCTCCAAGCAAAGCTCCAAGCTTCAAAGGTGAGTCTCAATTGCTGTGACACTTAGTTTGACCCGAGCATAAAGCAAAACACAAAACACTCGAGTCAGGATTAACATTCTTACCCAAGTAAATCAACACAAATGAAATGTCTAAGTGAAATGCAATATAACTTAAAGGATGTTTGGATTCCATCCCTTAAGGATTCGTTAAACTATCTACATACATAGTACAATATGCTACATAGATAATGTCTATACTAAGGTAAAATATTAAATTTGCATTAAGACGTTACCCATATCCCTCTTAACACATTTTATATATTCTCGTTGTCTATTCAGATACTATAAGCTCCACCAAATTTATGGTTTACTCAGGGAGAACTACATAGGTATGGTACAAACCAAACTCATAGTGGGCGCGAAAAGGCATGTGGCAAGGCATGTGGGGCAATGCCCAGGATAGGATACTATCATTTTACGGATCCGAACTGAGGGTAACGCATAGCGGCTACCACCGCCTACCTCGAGACGCACTCCTATAATCAAAAGTTCACTCTATCAGATCACAAAGTAATAGAATGGTATCGAAGAAGCATGCTTGATCGGAGGTGCGACCTTACTTGGCCTGGCATGGCTCCTAATTTAGTCACATCGCGCTGATTCGTGGGAGTTAGGGCTACTTACATACCTCATATAAACATCGCCAAACAATCTTACTTTATTATGGATTCTCCACCACTAGTTGTTAAAGTGGTTTTCGGTATTGGCAGAGGGTATAACAATATCCAATCCTGGTCTCTTTAACAACCAAATGCTTATTTCACATCGTGGTCAATTTCATTTCAAACAGTTCATACTTCATATCAAAATATAATATTCATTTCAAAATGATATCCGTTTTGAAATCATATACGCTTTCGAAATCATATCAAATTCGAAATCATATTAAATCATTTCACTTCCAAAAATCATAACCACACATTAGTTCATATATTTAAAACAGTTTATATTTTAAAATAGTTTATATATGTAATAGTTTATATATTAAATAGTTTATATAATAAAATAGTTTATATATTAAAATAGTTTATATATTAAAATAGTTTTTATATATATAGTCATATATTAAAATATATATATTTAAAAGAGTTTATATCGAAAATAGTTTCAAATTAGAATTGTTTCTTCCAATTGCACAAATCTATTCAAGTTAATTTTAGTTCTAGAATTCAATTTAAATCAAATCTCAAAAAAACAATTTCAATTAAAAGGTTAAAGGTTCAATTCAAATTCTTATTAAAACCAATTTAAATTATAACGATTTCAAATTCAAGTTTGACCTACAAATTTAAACCACTTCCAATTCAATAGGTTTCAAAGTTTAAATATTCAAAAATTATACAATACTCAATTTGATAATTTCATTTATATTTCAATTTCAACTTTAATTTAAATTTGAAAATATACACTTAATCATTTATGTAAAATCTTAAATTACCAATTTAAATCAATATTAAATATTCAATTTTAACTTTATTTGAATTTAAAAATATTCATTTAACCACCTTAACCAAAACCTAGTTTTCAAGTTATATCAAAAAAAAATCATATCTTTAAATTCTCGAAATCAATAAGTTTCAAATCAATTTTATTTATTTAAATAAAATTCTTAAAAAAATGAAATTTCAAATCAATTTCAATTATCTTTCTAACCTTAATTTATTAAAGTATTACAAAATCTATTTTAAGAACATTAATATAAATTTTAAAAATATTAAACATATTACATATACACACTAATTAAATTAAATTTTATTAAATTAAATCTTATTATTAAATTTATTTTATATTGAATCGTATTTTATATATTTAAAAATAATAGAATTACAAGTAAAATTTTGAAATTTATATTTTCAAAACTAGCTTATAAATTTATAATTTCCAAATAAAAATTTTTAATATCTAAATAAAATCTTTGTATTTTATTTAAAAATCAAAATACATATATTTGTCCTTTTCTAAATTTTTCTGGAATTTTTTTAGAAAAAATAAACCTACGGTGTGCGTATATAGTTTTCTATTCTATGGTCAAGTGATAAAAATATTCATCATTTCTGTAATGACCCAATTTTTCGACGCTCGAAAATCGACATCAATACGTCCATTGTATCAAATGCCGTACAATCGAATGCCGGAAAACCGAACCATTAGGGTTAAAGAAGAAGGTGGTAGAAGAAGAAATAGAAAACAATATCAGAATCTCATAAATGCGGCGAAAAAATATATAATAGGTAAATAACTGATCTTTAAAAGGACAAAAAGAACTATATCTGTTTATATATGTCATCATTAGAGTAGGATACAAATCGACAACACAGTCCAGGACAGTTATAATATCTTGTCCTCCTAAGTTGAATATACAGCTTACACTACACAGTGGAAATATAAATCTACAGAAATACGCCTCGTCATCCAGCTCGTCTCATGAGCTCAACAGCAGTCCATCCAAAATCTGTACACTATAATACTCGGTCTGACCCGAGCATTATTGTTAAATAACACCCGAGTTAGTCTGAAAAACCAGCGTGAGAAAACACACTCAATTAGACAATTAAAGTTTTCAAAATCCTTTGAAATCAATGGTATCTCGTAAGACCACGCTACAAAAAAACATTTTGGGTTTTTTCCTTACGATAACCAAAACATTTTTATCAAATCCGTCTGATATTATAATAGCGTCTACAGAAAGTAAAATAGAATCTAGCTGAAATGCTTGCATCACAAGTTTCAGCATTGGGCACAAATCAAAACCGTACAGGCGCTTATTGTAGATTGATTCTCATATAATGGCAGGGCTACTGGGGTACTACCCGTCACAGTACGTGATCTAGATCACCGTACCGAGGATTCACCTTTGGTCCCCTGCTACAGAAGACCAGACTACCCCTTACTGGATAGCTCGAATAAGATCACCCCGCGATTGGGATCAACAACCACCCACACAGCCAAATAAAAAGGGACCTCTAGTCAGGGATGACCTTACCCTAATTGGTTGCTAGCCACTTAGCCTTGCTGCATCTCCCCAGTTTTAGCTATTTCCGGTTGATGAGGCTCGAGGCTATGCGTTACCTTTTTAGCACACATTCACTTAGAATGCTCACCGTCCTCTTGATGATGTTCTGAAAGCATTCATCCATACAAGTCCATTCCTGGTCCGAACGGAACCGAAGGCAATATTCCTACTACATCCATTTTGGAATCACCCTCAGATTAGTAGCGATTAGTCCTTGCACTTCACTGCTCCATCTTCGACTACATGCTCTAATGTTCCTCACAAAAATGTTCAAACCGGATCGAAGTAGTTTTCATAAAATTAATCCCAATCCCGATCTCTTCGAAACGATCTACGCATTGTCCAATATTGATTGTCGGTTATTTAACTATCAAATAACATTTGCAAACAACCATCAGATTTAATAATTTCCCAAATTATTTATTTAAAATATCTTTGCAAGATATTTTCTACACTTCAACCCCTTGAAAATAGTTTTCAAATTACTTTTCTCTCGCGGAATAAATTCAATCCAATTTTTTTTATTTCCCTTGAAATCACCAAGTCTTAATACTTAGATTTTTTAAAATAATTTAAATTACTTTGTACAAAAATATACACTTTAAAATACTTAAAATAAAAACTATTAAAAAAACTAGTTACGAAATTTTATAATAATTTCTCATGTAAAACTTAAGCCAAAACAATTCCTAAAATAAAATTTATGAAATTCTATATAAGTTTTCCAAATAAAAACTTAAGCCAACTCTCTTTAAAATAAAATTACTTTATAAGATATAAATATTAATAATTATCTTTTTAATCATAATACCAATGAACTTTCCAGAATAATTACTACTATAACTAATTTAATAAATATTTACCTTTAAAATTTTAAACAACTTAAATAATAATTTCTCAAAAACAGTCCTTTAAAATCAACTTTAAAACTTTTAAATTATACTTAAAAATCTGCTTCGAAAACTTACTTTGCTTTTCAGGGAAATACACTTCTCTTTCACTCCTTTAAAAATAAACCACTATTTATTTTTAAAACCATTACCCATTCCTTTATAAATTCCCTCAGTGAATTTATACTTCCAAATATCCACCGATATCTTATTTCACTTTATAAACCTGGTTTACAAATTCCATAATCTCATTCTTCTTTTAAAACACAATTTCAAACTCTAAATCAATTTCCAAATCGATTTTCAGATTTTACTCCGTTTTGAAATAAATTCCTTTACTTACTCAATTTTATTTCAAAACCCAATAATTTCATATTTAACTTATTTATTATGATTTAAAATCTTATTTAAACTGAAAATACCAATTTCATATTTATTTCAAAATTCTTCTTTTATTCCTTCCTAAACCATTTAATTCTGAATTTAAAAATAAATCTTTGATTCCTTTAAATATTATCACTTAAGTTTAAAAATTAATTCATTCCAATTTATTCATAAATCTCCTTTCCCATGCTTGGATTTTATTTACTAGAATATAGAAGTCAAATTCTATCCTTTTCAATTCATTTTTTAATTTATCCAAATTCTCTATAACTATTTTACTTAAAAATTCTCTCTTTTATTTTCCCTTTCAAAATTCAATCTTTATATTTTTGATACCTCAATATACTCAAAATATATTCAGTCAATCCATAGCATCCAATATTTTCAATTTACCAATATAATCTATCTCACATTATTAATTAAATCAGATCATAGAATATTAAGATAATCTAAATATTTTGAGGAATCCAATTGGATCCCTCCAACCTGTTTCCCTATATCCACAGATGTTTGCACAATATAAAAATACCAATTCCACTTCAAGGTGGAATATCGTGGCATAAAGGGTCATCCGCTATTATGCGGGGCGCATAAGGTCTCATCCGCCATATAATGCGGGAAATCAATCACTCTAATATATACTATATATACTACTATATATACTATCACATCCAAAAAATTCAAGCAATCAACCAATAATTTAAATTTTACTATTTAAATATAAACGGAATCCAAATGAGTGAGATTAACTCACATTTGATTTATATGCAACCCACTTCCAATTCGGCTTGGTTCTCCATAATTTTACACCTTGTATAAATATTTATATAGTTTATTAATATTCAAAATAGTCGAACAAATCAATTACCAATTTAATGTGTTTACTTAGCTAACTTTCCTTTTAAATTTTCTAATTTAAAATAAATAACTATCCTAATATATCTCTATTCCCAGTTGTAAATAAGATTATCATAAATTGTTTTTAAAAACTAGTTTACATTTTCAAACTAAATAAAAGCTTTCTACCTCAGACTATATATATTTATTTCTGCTCAGATCTACCCACATGCACATGTATATGTATAAACTAAAAACTAAATTTCCTTGAAACTACCTATATATTAAACATGCGTGTAATATTTTCTTTTGAAACTATATATATACACTTATAAAAATAAACTATATTAAAAACTAATTTCTATAAAATCTTCAACGTTTAAAACTCTTATTATATATTTTATTTTCTTTCCATATTCTTTCCTATATATATTTACTTTAAAATGGCAGGAATATATATATATAAATGTTTAAAATTCAATTAAAATAAAACAACCATATATACATGTATATAAATATATTCATTGAAGAAAATAAACTGTTTATGAATCTTACTGTTACAATATCTCTTTTTTATATAAAAAACAATAAACCAGTACTTAAAGTATGTATTTATCTATCCATAAATTTTCTTTCTGTGCCTATAAACTTATATTCTAAATTAAAATGCAAATGCCTAAAATTAACTCACCTATGTTGCTAATCACGAATCCTCCAGCTTCGACCCGATCGAGATCCACCATAGGTCATCAGCCCGACCACCCTCGAGCACAGCCGCACACACTCGCCTCGATTCCGACCTTGACTCCACCTCAGTTGTGAGTCCACCTGATGCATTACTCGCCAACACGCAGCACGACACCCAACGATGGCGCCTTGCTCTCGAGCTCACGATTCCATCATGTATACAACACTTTGACATCCCACAAGGCAGCAATGAAAATCGAGCTAGGGATTTAGGGCGAACGACAAATTGAATCTGATTGCCATTATTTGAATTAAGTTTTGAATTGAAGAAAGAAAGTGAAGTCTCGGCACTAGATAAAGGAAGAGTCGCGATTTTGGCTTGTTAGATTTTTTAACAAAGAGGAGTTTCAATTAGAAAAAGAAGGAGAGGAGTTTTATTATCTCTACTACTTTTTAAAAAAATAAGAGTGAAATCTGGAGCGCGATCAAATAGGAAGTAGACATGTTCTCAAAGGGGTCAAAAGGTTTTGGTTTCTGAATAATTTCAAATGGTTTTAATTGGAAGGATTTCCAAAGATTTTATAATGCAATGTTTCAAGTCGTTTTAAAATAGGATGTCTAAGTTTTTATTGCTTTCGAAAGGTTTGTGTTTCAATGGCCTTGAAGGGTTGGGTTTTAATGGTTTAGAAAGGTTTTGATTTCTAAGGATTTTGAGGGTACCAATGGAGACAATAAATGAATATGACCTAAGTTAGGGATATTGATGTAAATAGGTTAATCATGTGTTTGACATGATATAAATAGAATCATGGGGCTAACATGATACAAGTAGATTCATAGGGCTAGCATGAATCAGATGGAAAATTCAAATAGGATCATGGGGCTAACATGACACAAATAGAATCATGAGGCTAACATGATGCAGGTAAACTCATGGAGCTAACATGATATAAATAAACTAGTGGAGCAAACATAAGACCATTAAATTCATGGGGCTAACATGAAATAGTTAGATTCATGGGGCTAGCATAAACCAAGTGGCAACATGGTGGGTTCGTAGTCATCCTAGGAAAACTATGTGATGTGAGATTGACAGTCTACATCAACTTAAGTAAAATGAATATGGAATAGGTAGTCCCTCTTTGATATAATTAAACTATAATTGGGGATGAGGAAATCCTAATTGTTTTCAAGTATGCATATCACCATAATGTTTTATAAATATATGTTTTAACCACTGTGGATGCAGGAGCACAGAATATGGTTTTATGAAAGGTTTAGCAAAAGATATGTTTTAACAGAATGTTAGTAAGGGGAAACTCATTCCGCTAAGCAGCGTGGTCTCACTTAACATTCTTAGCCGGGATGTATAGTATTATTCATACCAAGCTTTATATCTAACTCAAAGTTTATGTTTTTCCCTTAAACTTTCGGGTGCTCAAAAATTAATTTGAGTGGGCTGAGAGATTAAGGTCTTTTTCAAGTTTTTTCTGATGATGAATAAGGCTATTGGAGGCATGGAGGAGGCAAACAGATAACTATTTAGGATTGCAGTTCTTGTCATGTTCTGATGTCTTTCCGTTGTAACTGTATTAGAACTATTATGACCATATGACTCTGATCATCCAAAGGGGTATCTTCATATACCGTTCTTGGCATAATTTGTAAAAGATATATTTCATCTCTGCTTGGGAATGACTTGGGATTTTATGTTGTGAATGTAAAATAATTGGTTTTGAAATGTAATGAAGTAAAAGTTGTTTTCAAATTTGTGTTTTATTTCATATTCAAGTGCTCCTGGTATTATTGTTACCATTAACATAGCCGTATTTAGTACCCAGTAGCTAATACTGTAGATAACTACAGCATCTGTAGTGCTTAGTATTAGGCCTCTAGATGGGGATGTAACAAGAAGAAGGCGATTCCTGTGTCTATTTATCTCTATGTATGCTAACTTATATTTAACACATATTTCATCTCATGGTAAGTAACAATAAAACATGTTTTAAAAAATTTACTTAGGCAATAATTTAATGCAAAAATCAAATTACAAATAATGGTTTAGTATCTCACACTTCCCAAATTGATGAAAATGCAAAAGATTTAAACTTTCTTCCCTAGCCATCATCCCCAAATTTTGTAACTATGTTTCAACTCTAAAGTGAAAGATAAAATTTTAACAATTTTATAGATGGTAGAGAAAGAAGTCAAAATGGAGTTAGGAAATAAAAATGAAGATGAAAACAAATGAAAAAACTCTAAGTTTATCAATGAATGAAAATGCTAAAGACCTAAATGCCCTTAATCACATTTCCAACCTTGCCATGATTTCTTAGGCCTCCAAAGTACCAAGACATTTGAAAACATATTGGATCATGGTGTTTATTTATGTACCTTTATATACTTTCATACTCATGGAATCAAACCATCTTTTTATGTTTTAAATTATAAATATATCATACTTTCACAAATTCTTATTATCAACATATTTTTACTTTAAATATGGTTAAAAATGTATATAATGGTTCAATAACTTCTACAACTTGTTGTTCGATAAAAGGTCGAAGAACCAAAAAAGGGATTTCAGTCACATTTTCTTTTTTTCATTGAACTACCTATTTTAGTAAACCAAATTATAATTTGAATTTTCTATCATTAGTTATAAATTAAAAGAGGGTTATTTTAATTATTAAAATTGTTAATTGAATATTTAAAATAAATTAAATTTTCACAAATCAAAGCAATAAAACTCCGGGTCATTAAATTTAACTTTTACATATGTGAACCTGAAGTGAAAAAAGGATCCATATTTAAACTACAAAAATAAGCAGTGCAAACTACGAATAAGAGAATTCGCATCTTCCACATCATTTTCTAACTTATTTTCTTTTTAGAACCCTTTAATGCATCAATAGAAAAAAGTTGGAAGTGAAATAAAATATAAGATATTCAAATTGCAAGAACAAAATAATTTCTACTATTTTAACATAAAGCAATTAAGATTCAAGTAAAATTAAGAATTGATATTTCATTTTTGGGGTAATTTCGGGGTTTTAGTTTTAGAGTTTTCATGAACAAAATTCACCAAGACATAAAACAAATCTAAACTTCCACTATGCAAATACTAAAATGTGAAAAACTAAGATTTTCGCTCATGGAGAATTTCCTGCCTCCTTTTGGATTTGATTTACACCCTCTCCTAATTCTCCTTTATGTCTTTTTATTGAATATGCAATAATCGGATTGTGTTATATTAGATTCAATATCAGGGATTAGGGAAGAATAGAATTAGAAATTGCATGTTTAAATATCTAAGATTTCTTGTTGGGAAATCCTAAATGATCCTGTATCATAGAGAAGAAGACGACTGGCATAGTTCTGTTATTGTTTCAAATAATTTAAATAAAAATAAGAGGGCTGGTCTCTTATTTATAGTGGTTAGAAGTTGTCCGTACCATTGTATTTGAATCGGTTTAGAATAATAAAATCCAACCTATTCGTGCCTTAGAAAACTCTAGCCCCTCAACTATACCAATCAACCGCTCCTCCCTAGGCGGTCAATCGCTAGTGGTTAACTGGCCTAAGGGAGGCCATCCACTGGTCCCTATATTTAAAGTGTAATTATCGAGTGTCATTTTAATTAATTTCTTTCCCTATTTATTTTTAACGTTAACATTTGTTTTAACGTTTTCTTAAACCATAAGATTCTCATCAACGTTACATATTTATTAGCGTTCTGAATTTCAAACATTAATAATTAATTTTTAAAATTTAAATTCACTTTGAATTATTTTAAATTTGAAAACTTGAAATGTCAATAAATTTTCCACTTAAGCTGCGATTACAAAATTTTATATATGAAATTGATCAGAAAATCGCCATAAACGCAATGGTGTAACTTTTGTGGTGAATATTCGTTTTAGCCTTACAATTAACTAATTAATTCTTTATTTATTTTTATAGGTGTTAAAGTATTAGTGACCAATATTTTGCTTATATAACCATCAAATACACTTTCGAGGTTGGCTAAAAATCTAGCCAACACATTGAAATGCTCATTCAATGTTGTATGTTTTCATCAATACATTATAATCAAATTTAATAATTAAGGTAGAGCTTTGCATATATAAAATAAATCAACCTAGTAAAGTTTACTACTCACCTACTTTAAGGAGAACTGCTATGATTTTCTACTTCAAAATGAAGTTGCTTCTCGAAATTCCATTAGCAATAGATATGTAATTAAAGCAACAACTTTAGGCCTTAAGAAGCCTTTACTTGTGAAAAAAGAGGAAAATCGGTCAACTCACGCGTTGGTGGCTTGAACAAAGTCCTTCAAGTGAAGAGGATCTGTTGTTTTGCGCTAAGGATATAATGGAGAACTAAAAATAACTTTGAAGATTTTTCATGTTGTTGCCATTAACAAGAGATATAAATGATGAATGGGAATGTTTTAGTTAAAGTGATAATGTTGGCTAAGGTTTAGACTTCAATCTTTCTAGACCTTGTATCGTTGGCCTTGTGTAACGACCCGTAATTTTACCACTTTGAAAATGAATTATTTAATGTACTTAAATATTAAAATATAAAATTTTCAAACGAATCATGTTTTATGTAATAAATAAAAAAGGTAAACTTATTTTTAGAATTAAATAAATATTTTGGACTTTTACCATAACATTAACAAAATTGACGAAAATCAATTTTCGATAAAGTTGGATATATCGTCCAAAAAATGTTTATAAAGATAAATAAATCCTTTTAAAATCATTATATAAAGATAATAATAGGTTAATAAAGTTTTATAATTATATATATATTTATGTTATAGTAATTCACAAATTTCATCGCGCATTAACAAAATCAATGTCATATTTTGCAAATGAATTTCTATATTGTTTTATATTATTTTATAAGCCAAATATACTCGTTTTAATTATTTGAAAATGATAATAGATTTATTTTAAAGTTTTTTACTTGAATAAATAGTTTAACAAAAACGTTAAAATGCGATTGTAAAACATTTTTCGAAAATCAACGTTTTATCGAATTAAATTTGTCGCTGTGTTGTTGCAGCTTTATGTATACATACATATACACATTTTTAAATATGATAAGTATTAACAATTAATTAATCAAATTTACCATTTCTAATTAAGGTTATAAATTTCTGGAATATCATTAAGAAAAAGTAAACATAAAAGGATAAAATCATGTCAAATCAAATAAAATCTTTACTTTATTTTCCTTATGCATTAAGTGATTAAGACATAAAGTATTGATGTGGCAAAGTGATGGCAACTGTTGAAAAAGTGAGATAAAGTAAAGATATATTGGTAATTTTGTAAAGGGTTAATTTTTTAATTCGCCACTTCTTACTTTTTCTATAAATACCTATCCATTCTTCTCATTTTCTTCACACTTCTCATTCTTCTTCTTCTTCTTCATTTTTGAGTTTTTTTGCTCATTATTGGCTTTTCTTTTTATGAGAAGTAAAAGGGTTTAAAAAAAGTGGAGTGCTTAAGCACCATCGACTAATTACTCTCTAACATCTTCTTAATTCACTTATTTTTCTTCTCTTATTTAAATGGCCTTAGGCCATGAGTATTGGGATGGAGAGGCTATGGCCGTGAGCTATGAAGGTGGAAGGAAGGTTTGGGAAAGCAAAGTGGAGGAGGCAGGACAGTCGTGAACATGGGCAAGGTGGTGGAGTTATTTATGGATGTATTAGTGAAGTATAGGTCATGAATGGCAATAAGGCGGGTCTCGGGTCCGAACACGGTAGACCTAACCTTGTTTTGACCCATCAAAACTCGTCCCATTGGGTAAACGGGGCGGTAGACCCAGACCCGGTTCGAATTAGATTGGGTCTCGAGGTGGGTTAGGGCTTGGTCAACCCGCCTCAACCTGACCCATATCTATAATAAATTATAAAATTAATTATATAATTTGGGCCCATTCAAAAGTTAAAATGCGTAGCCCTTTAACCTTTTGCGCTTTTTAGATCTACACCCAAAAACAAGTCAAATTCCTCCAATCTCATATTCTACTATTGTACGTATGTTCACAATTTTGGTTCTCATCTAGATCCCTCTTCTTAGTTCTTACTCTCGTATCTCATAATTTTTTTTTAATGTTGATTTTTTTTTACAAAGGAGTCAAATCTGCATAGCGCATTTGTAACTTGCAAGTTTCTTTTCCGATTTCATTGTGCTATTAGAATTTGCATCTTGGTAATTTATGTTTCAAAAGGGAACTTATTTATTTTAGTTAATTATTAATTTTGTTATTTAGGTTTTATTTTAGTGGATAATAATGATTCATTACAGGATAAAATAGGTTTTCTTTACACCCTTAACTTGCTCTCGATATCAATTTTTAGGTACCTAAAGCACCAAACTGTATTTTGTTATTTCTTAATTATAAGATTTTGTTATTTCAACTATTTTTTTGAGGTTTCATATATTGGCTAAATGGCTATAACGAACACAAAAGATACCAACAAACTCCGAGATTCAAATAAATCTTTGTATTGATATCTTTACATATTTCTAAGCAATTTTATTCCGCAAAATTTTTGTAGTCTATACACTGATGTTATCAGCATGGTACATTGCCAATATCAATCATGGACTGTGATTTTAGCAGGATTACTTTTAATTTTAATGTTACATTTAGATGTTTGAACACTGTGTTTTAATCAGATCTATTTATAGGATTGCTTATGTAAGATTCTAAAATCTATTTATCCTATATATGCTTGCAAGAAAATGGAAACAGATAATGAAAGTCCAACTCCACCTAACTTGGAAGGTTCCACAACAGGTGGTTCTAGTTCTATTCAGTCTAACACGGTAAACCAAAATATTACCAACAACACTACTGAAAAAAACAATGTTGAAGTCGTTGATGGTAGTGAGAATAAAAAAGGTGGAAGGAAAGAATCTGAAGCTTGGAAACATTTTGATATTGTAACAATCAATGGTGAAAAGAAAGCAAGGTGTAAGTATTACAAGAAGGTGTTTTGGCTAAGGCTAGTGATGGGACAACTCATCTTCTGAAGCATAATAGAAAACATCATGGGAAAGCTGTAACGCCTCACCTCTATACCCACGCTAGCCAAGGACACTACAGGGTAATGCCGTCAACTAACACGGAGAATAAGGCTGGTTAGGAGCGACCATCTATAGCCTTTCTCTAACTATCTATTGAATACATCGACATAACACAACAATAAGGTCGACATACCCAATGAATACTCAAAACAAAACCATAGGTGGTCGGATCTATCAGAACAGAATATAACAACTCAAATGTGATAAACATCACAGAACAGTAGATCATCATATACACATATACAGATACATAACAGAGTTTACAAAACAATACAAGTCAAGCAGTAAAGCAGACCACAATATACAGACGAGTCAATAGAATACATATCAGAGTTACAAATAACAGGGACTACACAAAAAGCTATAACAAAAAGAAGCTAGCAGAGTAGTCCATGCGGAAGCAAAATAGGCTAAGTCCAAATGTACCTAACCTGAAACATCTCGGTCTGACCCGAGTATAAAATACACGGGTCAGTCTAGCTAAACAAATCAGTTAGATAAACTGAACAACAATAAACCTACAAGGTTACAAAGCATAATAGATATCTCCAAAGGAGATAACACAATCATCTAACAAAAGATGAATCATATAGAACAATCCTCATATCATCGGCAACATATAGAAACAAAGGATAAGAATATCCCAAAGCAAGCCAAAAGGCAAATAACAAATACCAATAAGGTATACAAGTTCCACAAGGTAATCGCTACGCATCATGCGGCTCAAAAAGACCAACACCGAAGGGCGATACCTAGGGAATATACATATGAATGAAACATCATAAAATTTGCTCGAGCTCAGTACTGTACAAACAAGGATCCATGAGCCCGAAGACTCCAAACCCAATATCACCCATGCGGCTCATAACGACCAACATCGGAAGCGATACTAAAGGGCAACCCAATATCACCCATGCGGCTCATAACGACCAACATCGGAAGCGATACTATAGGGCAACAAACCCGAAGGCACAAACCCGAAGGCACATACCCGAAGGCAACAAACCGTAGTGGTGAAGGTCAGAGACCCAGTACTGGACACCACTAACTGGCGGAATGTGTCACAACTCTCGAAAAGGAATCCGAAAAGTGTTAACGTATGTCCCATAACCACTCGTTCGCACTAAACGGTTTACTATCCGTCAGCCACTTTCACACTCAAAGCAGTAAAAAGTTTACCTCATGTCATCGATAAACCAAACCCGAAGGTTAAGACGATCAATCGAATAGGTCGGGGACTAATCGGGAAGACAAACGCACAGATTCATGGTCCGTGTTTTACCTAACCATTTAATCACCCTTCCACTCCGCTCGAAGTGCGAAATTGTGTATGTGCGTTTTAAATAGAATTTAAGAATTGGAGAAGAAAACTTTTAATACGATTTAGAGGGATTATTTACGAAAACCCGTGAATGAAGTCAAAAATAAGTTATCAAAGCCAAAGATGCAATGACAACCACTAAAAAGCAACTTGAATCGATAAAATTTGGAAAACAAATCAAAATATGCAAAAATAGGCAAAACAGCAAAATAGGAGCAGGTCGGTCGACCGATTGTAGGGCTCGGTCGGCTGGCCAGATGCAGGAAATAAAATATGGCTCGGGGTAGCAGGTCGGTCGACCGGCTACAGGGCTCGGTCGGCCGAACCTGATGATTTTGCACTTCCTGCCTTATGTCAATGAAATGCAAATTCTTCCAAACCGCGACCGTTCGAGCAATGGACCTAAGGAGCTTTAACTAATAGATACCCCAGCTCCATTAGCTCTCCGATTCGCAACCAAAAACATATTCAAACCTCAAAGTTAGGATCTTTAAAGAATTGAACCCAAACACTAAAAATTTGGATATTCACCAATTCAATCCAAACTAAAAGCAAGTTCATATAAACAAGGTGTTAGGAATTCATACCCAACATCAATGAAATCAAGAGAAGTAGATGTGAGTTCAAAACTCACCTTTAACCCAAAACAAAGAAGATGGAGCTCAATAAAAAGGAGAAGACCAACCAAACTCTACTTCAACTCAACAAGCTTCAATCTAAGAAATAAACACATATTTCCCAATTTAGGTTTAGGAAATTTTCTGAAACTGAAGAGGAGAAGAGTTGGAGAAGATGAAGAAGAGCTTACCTATGGATTCTCTTTGATTTTGGAGCAAGAAATCAAGTTGGAAGTTAAAACTAGGGCTTGCAAATTTCTATTTCTCTTTGCCTTCCACCATTTCAGTTTTAGCTTAAGAAATGAAAATGGAATGAAGATGAATGAAGAGAAGGGGTTGAGTTAGAGGGTTAAGTGGAGATAGGGGCTGAACCCAAACTTAAGCCCAAGTAGAAAACGTAGCCAAAACTCAACTTACTCCAAACATATCAAAGCTTATACTCAAAAAGATCGCAAACGCCATTTTGGAACCAATGGAGGTGGTTTCGAGTTCCAATTCGGCCATTTGCAGAAAGTAGATTTTCAGACCAAAATCCGACTAACGACGCTATATTTAAATAAAACATTTAAATATATAATCATTAAATATACGGGTTGTTACAGATCTTCCCTCCTTACAAAATTGCGTCCCCGCAATTCCTAGAGACGATATTTGTAACAACTACATACGTACAACATTCAAAAGAAAAAGGAAATAAGCTTGAGATGAAAGGACATACTCACCGTTCACAAGCTAAGATAGAAAACCCGGATAAGATCGCTCAATAAACTCTCTGGTTTCCCAAGTACAGTCATTGGGATTAGCGGACCATTGAACTTTAACGAGCGGCACGTCCTTGTTCCGAAGGTGTCGCACCTCCGTGTTAAGCACGCGAATAGGTTGTTGTACAATAGATAAGTCCGGTGAGACCTCAAGCTCTTGCAAATCAGGAGAAGTAATAACAGAATCCGACTCCCGAAGACACTTCCGAAGTTGCGAGACATGAAACACGTCATGAATGCCAGATAAATGAGCTGGAAGTGAAACTCTATAAGCCACAGGGCCAATACGTTCAGTAATAGAAAATGGTCCTATAAAGCGAGGAGCCAATTTCCTAGTCGTACTGAAACGCATAACCCCCTTCAAAGGAGAAACACGAATGAAAACAAGATCACCAATCGAGAACTCGAGAGGCTTCCTACGGTTGTCCGCGTAGGATTTCTGGCAACTCTGTGCCTCTTTCATTCTCAACCGGATAAGATCAATCTTCTCGGAAGAATCATGAACAAAATCTGGACCAAGAATAAGCTTCTCTCCAGATTCCAACCAACAAGAAGGTGATCGACATGGCCTTCCGTATAAGGCTTCGAAAGGAGCCATACCGATACTAGATTGAAAACTATTGTTGTAGGAGAATTCTAAAAGAGGTAGGTGATCCTCCCAACTTCCACCGGAATCAAAAATACAAATACGGAGAAGATCTTCCAAGATATGATTCACCCGTTCAGTCTGTCCGTCAGACTGCGGATGATAAGCTGTACTAAAATTAAGCTTTGTTCCCAAAGCTTGCTGAAGACTCTTCCAAAAATGACTTGTGAATAAAGTATCACGGTCACTCACAATAGAACTAGGAACACCATGAAGTCTCACGATTTCCTTGACATATAACTTAGCCAAATGCGAAGCAGTCCTACTAGACTTAATAGGGACAAAATGAGCAAACTTGGTGAGGCGATCAACAATAACCCAAATGCTAGAATGGCCTGATCTCGAACGAGGTAGGCCGTCAATAAAATCCATAAATATCTGATCCCATTTCCACAATGGAATCTCAAGAGGTTGAAGAAGACCAGAAGGACGCTGATGTTTGGCCTTAATACGCTGACAAGTTATGCAATTACTCACATAACTCGTCACATCGCGCTTCATGCCTTCCCAATAATAAAGATGATGCATATCGGCATACATCTTGCTACTACCAGGATGAATGGTATACTTAGAACGGTGACAATCATCAAGAATGTCATGCCTAAGTGCAAAATCAGAAGGCACAAAAAGACGGTTCTTCTTACGAAGACACCTATGAGAATCAATGCTAAAATCTTGCAACGCCTCAACACAAGATCCAGACTCACAAAGCTGAATAAGATGCAACAAATCAGGATTACGCCGTTGGTCATCGGTAATACGATCCAATAAAATAGGTCGAGCTCTCAAACTAAATAATAGAATAGGAGAATCAGAAGATGAACCTCGATCACGAATTTCACAAAAAGATAGAGTTTCAAGAACATTCCATTCGGCAAGCATCAAAGAAACAACAGACGAATGTCTGCGACTAAGCGCATCTGCAACACGATTACCCTTACCAGGGGTATACTGGATATCAAAGTCATAGGAGGCAAGAAACTCGAGCCAACGCTGTTGTCTCATATTGAGTTCCTTCTGAGTAAACAAATACTTCAAAGATTTATGATCGGTATAGAGAATGAAGCGCTCGCCTAATAAGTAGTGTCGCCAAATCTTCAAGGCAAAGACAATGGCGGCAAGCTCAAGATCATGAGTGGCATAGCGAACTTCATTCGGATGCAGTTTCCTAGAAGCATAAGCAACTACCCGATCCTTCTATATAAGAACAGCACCGAGACCACTACCACAAGCATCGGTGTAGACAACAAGATCATGATTCCCCTTGGGAACCACAAGGATAGGAGCATTAGTGAGAAGTCCCTTCAATGTCAGAAAGGAAGCTTCACACTTTTCGGACCAATCAAAATGAATGCCTTTCCGAGTAAGGCAAGTGAGAGGAAGCACAACACGGGAAAAATCCTTAATGAACCGACGGTAATAACCCTCCAATCCAAGGAAACTACGGATCTCATGCACATTCTCAGGCCTCTTCCAATTCTGGATGGCTTCGATCTTTGAGGGATCGACAGAAATGCCATTGAAAGATACAACATGGCCTAAGAACCTAACCTTATTCTCCCAAAAGTGGCACTTGGAGAATTTGGCTCTAAGCTGATGATGACGGAGAGTACTCAAGACAATTCTCAAGTGATTAGCATGCTCGGCTTCAGACTTAGAATAAACAAGGATATCATCAATGAATACAAGGATGAACTTATCGAGATATTCCCGGAATATCCGATTCATGAGATCGACAAAGAAAGCAGGAGCGTTCGTCAAACCGAACGGCATAACGAGCCACTCAAAAGAACCATATCGAGTGCGGAAAGCTGTAAGAGGTATGCTATCCTCCGTGACTCGTAATTGATGAAAACCTGTGGCAAGGTCAAGCTAAGAAAAGACCTTAGCACCACTCAATAGATCGAACATATCATCGATCCTAGTCAATGGATACCTATTTTTGACGGTTAACTCGTTAAGCTTGCGATAGTCAATGCAAAGCCTAAGAGTTCCATCAGATTTCTTCACAAAGACGACCGCAGATCCCCACGGAGAAAAACTGGACTGAATCAACTGCTTGGACTCAAGCTCTAAAAGATGCTTCTTGAGTTCCTCATTTTCCTTTGTAGACATCCTCGTGGGAGGACGACTAACTGGCTGCGCGCCTGGAATGAGATCAATGCGGAACTCAATTACCCGCTTGGGTGGCAAACCCGAAACAGGTTCAAAAACATCAGAAAAGTCACAAGCAATAGGAATACGAGATATATCATCATCATCTCACGAATCAAGAGAATATAAAGCCATTACGGAATTATCCACATCCCGAAGAACAAGAGATAACTGAGTAGGCGAATCCGGATGTCGAATGTTAACGCTAAAATTTGAACGCTAACACCCCAGTGAGTAGATAGCAGTTATGAAAGCACCACCCGTTGGTATGGGAACAAGAAACAAGTAAAGAAATTGCAGAAAAGCAGTAAAAGACAACAGTTTTATAGTGGTTCGGCCTAAAATCGAGCCTACGTCCACTTTGATCTCTTTATTGCTGAACAAATACAACTTATACAACTTTCTTCAATTACAATCCACTCTAGACTGTTAGTACAAACTTTTACGGAGAATTATCTTTCAAACCCATGATGAATGATGTGGATTCTCTCTCGTGAATTTGATGTAATGTCTTCGATGTTTGGAGTGCTTGAAGTGTTGTTTGAGTCGAGAAAATGGCAGAGTTTTGGCGCTTCGAGAATGAACAAAAAAGTCCCTTTAATGTTGGAGGTAGGTTGGTATTTATAGGCAAAGATCTTGGACCTAAGCTAAGTCGTAACCGGTTCTGAATCGCCCCCGACCCAGCTAAGTCGTGGCCGACTTATGGGAGCACCACTATGATCTAGCTGAGTTGATCTTTCTTCGCTGAATTTGCACAAGTCCAAAGTCGTCACCGGGTCAAGCCAGGTCGTAGGTCGTTCCCTCTCTCTGATGCATGGCCTCCGACTTAAATGGGAAGTGCATGCTCAAATAGGTCGTTGCCGATTTAATGAATTGACGAGCTAAACGTGAACTAACTCCCTTGCCCAGGTCGCGCACATCCTAGCACAGACCATGAGTCGGTCACGACACAAGTGTAAGTCGTGAACTTGTTCCACTCAGTTAGGTCGGTAAACATGTTAAGTCCTTAGGTCGGATCGAATTAGGTCGGCAACTTCATTAGGCAGTTAGGTCGGCACCATGTTAAGTCGGATCCTTTGTTAAGCAGTTAGGTCGGCAACTCCATTAGGCAGTTAGGTCGGCACCATGTTAAGTCGGATCCTTTGTTATTTCTTGAGTCGTTAGGCCAGTTCCTTCTGAAGCACTAGGTCGGCATCTATGTGAAGGCATTGGGTCGGCATGCTCCTTAACCAGTTAAGTCGGTATCGATTTAAGTCGGCCACCTTGTTAATCAGGTAGGTCGGCTATCCCTTTAAGTCCTGAGTCGGCGCCATCTCCACATACTGGACCACTGAGTCGTAACCGAGGCAGGGTTAACATTTGCCCCTCGAAGCATACGCCTTGGGATTAAGTCGTGTGCTTCGATACCTTTTAACTCGGTCACTCTTAGGTCGGTAAGTTGTGAACGACTTATCAGCTAACTCGTGTATGATGACCCGTATCATTTCACTTCAGAATATAAGCCGGCCTCCTTCAACCTTCTTCGTCACTTATTCATTCACTCAATTTCGATTCTGCCATTAAAATTCTCCTGAGTTCTTTAAGGCGATTCCATCCTACCTGATCACCAGTAATTCCTACTATTCATTGCGTAAGTGATTCTACTCCTCCCTTGATTGTAGATTACCTTCGGTTCTCAAACTTTATCGCTTGAATTCGAACGGCCTCCTTGCATGATGCTTCATCACGAATTCTATCATATTTGCCGTTGATGAAACTCAGGTTGCTCGATTAAAAGTTCGATGAAATAATGAAAGTGGCTCGTCGTCTTAGGCTAATCGTTTGAGATTACCATGCGACAAATTTACGATAACTTCGAACTGATTTAGTGGACGGTCCGGCAGCAGGTAATGGTATGAATGGAATAGGGGTTTTTGCTGCGACCCAGTGATTTTAGGTGACTCATCTTTTGGCCGATTCAAATCATAAATCATGACCGTGTTAGTGCTTGAGTGAGACCCACCGACCTACCATTCTGCCGATCTAAGCTTTAAACCGTGGCCGAGATAATGCCAGAAAGAAGCTTACCGATCTAAACTTTAAAGCTTGAATCGTGACCGAGCTAACACTTGAGAAATTCCTGCCTTTTGAACCAGAGCTTGCGACCTAGGGGAACGAGTTGCCAAGTTAAACTATTTAGACCTTGACCTGCTACCGACTTAGCTTTATCTTGCAAAAGAATTTTAAACCGTAGCCGAGTTAGTACTTGAGCTTCAGACATGTTATCATTTAGGAGCATGGGCCTACTTTGAGCATTTGCCTTGAACTAAAGAACTAAATTGTCTGAATTTTTGAGCTTTAAACTTGCCTGAATCTCCTTGTATTATGCCGCATTAACTTATAAGCTGCTAACCTGCTAAAAATAACAAACAAAGAGAACCAAGGCGAAAATACTGCCATTGACTGCCCACGTTAGATGTCAGATTAGTCAAGACAAAACAAACAACTTAATTATATTGCATGAAATGTTTGCGAATCAATCAATTATGGTTAAGCATTAGTGCAAAGTATCAACAATCTGAACTGATTTGTCTGCACCAACATCTTACTTGCATATTTAGGCTTAAAATAATAATCCCTGAATTTCATAACTAACAAATGTTTGCTAGTTTTTATTCCAGTTATATTTGTTTACCGCTTGATTGATTCTACACAACACTTCACACACTTTAGGAAACGTGCACCTTCATGTTTGAATACCCAGTTGTTTATGTAGAATGACTTCCCATCGAGAAGAAGAAGTGGTAACTCAAGAAGAAGAAACTTTCCCGACAACAGTTCCGATAGAGAATCCTCCGGAAAGAACTTCGACTATTCTATCTTTGAGAACATTTATTCAGCTGCGCACTCAATTTGGCTTTGCTGAAAATGATGTCCTATTCCCTGGGTCAAATGATACTGCTGATAATCCTCCCTATGGTTTCGTTGCAGTCAACCGCCACATGTGCTTAAGTGGGGCGATTCCTCCTTTTAATGACTTCCTTCGAACTCTTCTTCTCCGGTTGACAATCTCTCCATTTCAACTTCATCCTAATGGTTATGCCATCTTGATGGGGTTGTGTGTTTTGTTTAGAAGAACTCTTGATCGCCTACCGAGTTTTGAAGAAATTCGTTATCTGTGCTCGTTTACAAAGAGTAAAGATCATCCTTCACTCATTATTGTGAGAAGTGCTAGAAACCGCAAGCTCCTTTCCGATCTCACTGAAAGTGTTCATGGATTTTTGAACCAGTTTTTCTTTGCTCGCTGTCCTCCAGGGTTTTATGCCATCTGGAGAATAGGAAGTAAGACTAGTGTTTCCATTTTTTCGTTTTCGAAACTTTTTTCGAGATCCGAACTTTCAGTTGCTAACTTCATTCTTTGCTCTTTTCAGCACTTCCTCTCCCTTCTAGAGATCCGATTCATAAACAAGTTTTTGAGAGGTTGAATGCCGTGGCTGCGGAAGAAAGGAGCATAAAATTTCTGCTGAAGGATGAATTTTTACACCAATACGGGCTTCTACACGCTTCTCGTTCTACGCATGCTCATGAAGTTCCAACTGAAGTTCCCGATTCTCCGATGAAAACTCCTGACGCCCCGGTTACTGTCGAACAACTCACATCAAAAGAGTCTAATATTGAAGCTTCATTGGTGAAGTGTTCCACTCCTACCGACATTATGGGGTCATCTAGTAAGACGGTGCTTGCCCCAATCGAGGAAGAAGAAGAACCTTCACGGCCTCTCGGGGGATTAGCTGATGTAGGAATTGAGAAAACAAGCCCCACCAAGCATGATGGTGACGATGTTTATGAGGGGTTGAGCGACATAATAGTGACTTCGCAGGAGCTTTTTAGAGATGACGTATCTAAAACTATCTCTCATGTAATTGAGGCGACGTCTCTTCTTCGACAAACACCAACACAAACATCAACTCCTCATACCCAAGCTATCATCACCTCTGCACCAAAGAGTGGTTTGTAGCTTAATGCGTGTAGCTTGCACATCACACAACACTTAGGATTTTCCAGCACATTTATGCACTTATCTTCTTATACTTTAAAGATTTCTAAAGCTTATCTTTTCTTATTTCAGATTCTTCAATGACACGCGGCGGATCGTATTATCAGGATTTCCAACGCTACGAGGGGCGTGGTCAATATGATTATCGGCGTTACTTTCCCTCCTATAGAGAGTCTGACGAAGAGAGGGCTGCACGAAAGGCTCGTGAAAGGAGGGATGCAGAAGAGCGTTATGACAGAAGGGATAGGGATGAGCACCATGATTCTCTGCAGAGAAGTGATGACTCTTACAAAAGGAAATCTCACGACGACCGAGGAAAAGGTCATGTAGCTGAAGATTCAGGCAAACGAGCCCGATATGGTGAGAGACATGCTTCCACTATTCCCGAAAAGCCTACTGCCCCTGCCCCTCTTGACATTACTTCCGACTCTCCTGCTCTTGGGAAGGAGGACATCCAGACAATAATAAGCAGGCCTAAATTTCAAGTGGGACCGGGCCCAGCCACTTTACAAAGTCGTTTTCCGCAGTGGTGTTTAAAGGGTGTGAGGTTCGATCTCGACCTGGTCCCTATTGACAAGCCTGCTATGCTACGAAATCTTGACGCCGTTAAACTTGATATCGAGAGGATGTCAAACTGGCAGAAGCTTGTTGATGAGCTTCAAAGAGTTAACCGTGCCAACTTAGAGGCCATGCTCACCATGGAAAATGATAAGGCTGAGTGGCAAAAGGTCCTTGAACAGCACGACACCGAAATGAGGAGCATTACTTCCTACAACGAGGAGCTCGAAGCAAAGGTTGAGAAGTTGAAAGATGAGCTTGCTGCTTCCTCTACTTCATACTCTCAAAAAGAAGAAGTGCTTCTCAGACAAGTTAGAGATGCTCATGCCAGTCAGAGGGATGCCGAAGACAGGCTCGAGGCACAAAAAAGAATCAGTGAAGGCTATGTCTCTGATATTGCTGAGCTTCGAAAGAAAAACAACTCCCAAGAGGCGGAGATACAAATGCTTAAGCTTCAGCTTGCCAAAACTGAAAGGGAGCGCGATGAGGCTGTCGCCGGCAAAATCGCAGCCGAAGAATCTCACGAGGCGACCAAAAACAGCTTCGGCTCAACATTATTCGACTTCTACTTGCATAGCGTCTTGGGGCGTGGAAGCCTCGCCTTTCTTGGTCCCAAGTATGAGATCACTTTAGCTGAAGTGTGGGAGGCCGCCCTCGATATGCTTGGTGCTGAAGGTGCTGGTTATGACGAGTCAGCCCTGAAAAGGCATTATTTTGATGAAGACGCTCACGCTGCTCTCGCCAGGGGAAAGGAACAACTTGCCAAACTAAGAACCGAAGTGACGGAAGGGGACCAGCTGGGGAAAACCACTTCAACTACTCTAGTCCAGCCACCTTCTTCGTCTGAAGTCGACATTATTGGTTCCAGTTCCCATCTCGCATCTCCCACCAAAGCTACCGCTGATATTACAAGCACACAAGGCGGAGACGAGGGTGAAGAGAGCGCTGATGCGCAAGCTTATGAAGTCGATATCAGGGAACCAGCTTCTCCAGGTAACTTCACTGTTAATCTCGCTACTGTCAATTCTGCTCAAGCGGGCTACTCGTTTATTTCGCATGAGTTTCACGAGCTCCTTGGCTATTTTCTCAACCTTGACGAGCCTTCATCTCCTCTCTTTACTGACTTTAACCTTTTTTCTTCTGTAGAAAAAGTACCGAGCACTGCTCAAACTTCTACTCCTCTGGTCATCCTTCCTTCATCTCTTCAGGCGGTGCCTCCTTCTGCCTCGCAACCTGGATCACAGGAGGAACAAATAGAGGCTCTTCACGGCTTGGATGATCCCATCGCTTCGCAAGAGCAGAAAGATGAGAGACCTGAGGGAGGTGACATATCCCCGGAACGGACTCCTTCTGACGACATTGCTCTATCAAAACTTGTCACTCCGGGGAGTGAGTCTTCCTCACAAAGGAGAGAGAAGCGTGGGACATCAAAGAGGAGGGGAAAGAAAATCGCCGCCACTGAAGAGGAGCCGGAAGTTGAACCGGTTACACCTGCCTCTCCTACTTCCCTTATACCCACTGGCCGACCTGAAAAGCTGGTTATTCGACCGAGTAAAGGGTCCAAAGGAGGGAAGAAGAAGTGAAGATTTTAGCTTTTTGCCTTTTGTATGAACTGGCCGAAAGTTGTGCGGGTATCGGCCCCCGCTTTTATTTTGAGAACCTGTATCTGCATTATAGTTGAATAAAATGATTCTTCGTTTGTACAAACTTCTGTTTGAATTTGAGAATGCATTTACTATTTATTTTATTTCTTGCACAAGTTTATCTACACGATATTGCAGCGGGCTTATGGTATGTTGTTTGAGTATTACTTTACTGATGCAGCTATACTATTATACCATGTTGCCCTCATACCTTAAGCTTGCTGCAATATTTTATACTTTGAGGGGACTTGCACTCTTATTTGTTAAAGAATAATTATTTTATTCTTTAAAGAAAATTTTTGTAGAGTACAACTCCCTTCGTATAAGTTTCTACGCTTTGTCGTTCGAAGAAATCACTTTTTTCGTTTGCTTACGTGCATATTTTATCAAGTGAATTCCTCTATGTGGTAAAGCGGACCTCTGAAGGGTACTTTAACTTCTTTTCTTTTTCTTTTTTTTACAATCATTTTCCATAGTGGGCAAATTACTCTTCCTTTGAAAGTTAAAGTACGCTTTTGATGAGGATTTTTTTTATACAAAATTCTGAGGAGGGATTTTTCACGTTTCAACACTTGGAAGTTTTATTTCAATCTCGGTGAAACGTGTACCCCCAAAGAGTTGTGCCTTCGAAGAAAGCCTTTTCACGTTTCATCGCTCGGAAGTTTTATTTCAATCTCGGTGAAACGTGTGCTTCCAAAGAGGTCTCTCTTTTTTTTTTCTTTTTTTTTTTTTGTTGTGTCCCCGGGAGGGGGTTGTACCTCTAAGGAGGGATTTTTCACGTTTCAACACTTGGAAGTTTTATTTCAATCTCGGTGAAACGTGTACCTCCAAAGAGTTATGCCTTCGAAGAAAGCCTTTTCACGTTTCAACACTTGGAAGTTTTATTTCAATCTTGGTGAAACGTGGGCTTTCAAGAAGGTCTTTATTTTTGCATTTCAACTTTGGTGAAGTGAAATTCCGAAGAGCGGTTGCTACACTTCAACTCCTGGCGAAATGTGCCTCCGAAGAGGGCTTTTATTTTGTTTACATTTCAACTCTGGTGAAGTGAAATCCCGAAGAGCGGTCATAACACTTCAACTCCTGGTGAAATGTGCCTCAGAGCGGGTTTTCATCGCCTGGAAGTTACTCTCTCATGGTTGGAGGGTCATGACTCCTCCAATCTTTTTTGTTGAGTAGAGAACTTTCTTTTTTGTGGCGTATGACCCATTAGAGGTCTTTTATCCTCCGAAGAGTTGCGCCTCCGAAGAGGACTTGTGCCGCTGATGGTAGCTTTGGTTGTTCCTCTGTTCACTTGCTTATGCCTTTTCAGCGATCCTCTTTTTTTTTTTCTTTTCAAGTTTTCATTCCCCTTTTCTCACAAGTGGCTTGTTTAATCAAAGGAAGTGTACTTCATTGCCAGGCAAGTTCGTGAGAACGGGCACTAGCTTCCTAATTGGATGTTTGTTTGTTCAAACAATCTCAATTTATCAGCAAGGGCTCGTTTCTATCGAAATCATTAGCCGTTCAATTGAAGTATTTCCTATCTAGGATTTGAATTCGGGGTCTTTGTGACTTGAAATTTGTTTGCTGAATGATGGTGAGAATCGCTCGATCTTATTATGCGCAAGTTTTATTTCCATTGTCTGCAAAAATTTAAATCGACATTTCAGCAATACATTTTATGTATTTTTATATCGAAAACAAAGCAAACATATAATGATAATAAGGAACACAAGATTTATAGTGGTTCGGCCATGAAATTGGGCCTACATCCACTTTATATTCTTTCATTATTTGCTTGCATCAGTTTCACAATTGCTTTCAATTACAAGAATCATACATTCATAATTCTTTTTACAATGTTTCAACAAAATTTTCAAGTAAAGTATGGACGCAAATGGTTGCTGTTCCATGCCCTTGGAATTTGATCTCCATCGACAGTGGTGAGCTTGAATGTGCCGTCAAGAAGCTTCTGACCTATTACATATGGTCCTTCCCAATTTGGCCCAAACACACCTGTCGCGGTCATAATTCTTTTCAGGACTAGATCTCCAATTTCAAAGCTGCGTTGACGAACTTTGGAATTGAAATGTCTGGCTATCCTTTGCTGATGAGCTGCAACTCTGAGGTTAGCTTCATCTCTTTTTTCATCAAGGAGATCCAGCGCTTCAAGTTGCAGCTTTTCATTTTCTGCTTGATTGAAATGGATTCTTCTGTGTGAAGGGACCTCTGTTTCAACCGGGATCATTGCTTCCGATCCGTATGCTAACGAAAAAGGAGTATGCCCAGTTGCAGTTTTGTGAGTAGTTCTGTATGCCCATAGTGCAAGTGGTAGTTTATCGACCCAACCACCTTTTGCTTTTTCGAGTTGCTTTTTGATGGTTGATTTGATGATCTTGTTCACTGCTTCCACTTGCCCGTTTGCCTGCGGATGAGCTACTGCCGAAAAGCTTTTCTGGATTTTGAATCGCTTGCAAAAATCCTGGAATTCCTCGCTTTCAAACTGAGTACCATTGTCTGTGATTATTTTCTGAGGCACACCGTATCTGCAAATGATATTCTTGGTCATAAAGCTTATCATTTTCTTTGAAGTGATCGTAGCTAATGGTTCAGCTTCAGCCCACTTAGTAAAATAATCAACTGCAACAATAGCATATTTAATCCCTGATTTAGCAGTTGGTAGCGGCCCAATGAGATCCATTCCCCAAATTGCAAATGGCCATGGACTGACCATCTGCGTGAGTTCGGTAGAAGGTGCTCTAGGAATTTTGGCATATCTTTGGCATTTGTCACATTTTCGGGAGTAATCTGCAGCATCCCGAGTAATTTCTGGCCAAAAATATCCGTATCGGAGAATTTTCTTTGCTAATGTTTGACCACCTGAATGATCAACACATTCTCCTCCATGCACTTCAGCTAGGATTGTTTTGGACTCTTCCTGGGATACACATCGAAGCAATGGCATTGAGAATCCCCGTCTGTACAATCGGCCATCCTGAATTACATAGCGAGAGGCCTTCCTTAGTAGCTTTCGTCTTTCTATCGAGTTTTCTGGCAGAGAACCTCTGAGTAGGTAATCCAGTATTGGAGTCATCCATGACTCTTGTTCTTGAGATACATTCATAATCCAGTCCATATCCATCTCGTCTATACTTGGCGCTGAAAGGACTTCTACTGGGACCAACCCCAATAGCTGAGCTTCACCAGAACTTGAATACTTTGCGAGGGAATCTGCTTTCATATTCTCTTCCCGAGGAATGTGGCTTATTGAATAGTGATCGAGTTCACATAGGAGTTCCCAAGCCTTTAACAAGTAGGAAGGCAGGTTTCCACCTTTTGCTTGAAATTCCTTCTTGACTTGGCATACGATAAGCTGAGAATCACTGAAAATTTGTAATGCTCGAATGTTTAGCTCTTTAGCGATTTTCAGACCCGCAATAAGAGCTTCATATTCTGCTTCATTGTTTGTTGAAGGAAATTCCAGTCTTAGTGCATAACATAATGATCGACCTTCAGGAGTTTCAAGTACCACTCCGGCTCCAGAACAGTAGTCATTTCTTACGCCATCAACATACATCTTCCACTGGATTGGAGAATCATTGATCGCTTTTTCCTCATCATTATCTTTCTCTGTGAATTCTGCAATGAAATCAACTAAAGCTTGTCCGTTGATTGCTTTTCGGGGATGATAAGCGATGTCATATTGACTGAGTTCAATGTTCCATTTTAGAAGGCGACCCGAAGTTTCTGGGCGAAATAGGACTTGCTTTAGAGGTTGATCAGTGAGCACTTTGATAGGATGAGCTTGGAAATATTGCCTCAGTTTCCTCGATGCAACTAGTAGGCAATAGGCGAGTTTTTCCAACTTGGAGTAATTCAGCTCTGCCCCAGTGAGTCTTTTGCTGATATAGTAAACTGGATGTTGAATCCTTTTGTCTTCCCGTATCAGCGCTGCACTTAGAGCATGAGATGATACTGCCAAGTATATAAGAAGATCCTCACCATTGCCTGGTCTAGAAAGTATCGGAGGCGTTTCCATATGACGGATCAACTCTTCAAAAGCTTTTTGGCATTTGGGAGTCCATTCAAAGTTCTTCTTTCCTTTTTTCAGGGCATCGAAGAATGGGATGCATTTATCAGTAGCTTTGGAAATGAACCGACTCAGGGCGGCGATCTTTCCGTTGAGACTCTGCAGTTCCTTCTTTGTTCTAGGAGCTTTAACTTCTTTCAAGGCAGTAATCTGAGCTGGACTAGCCTCAATGCCCCTAGCACTGACGATAAAACCTAAGAACTTTCCGGATTCGACCCCAAATGTACATTTCAGGGGATTAAGCTTCATTCTGTATTTCCGGAGGACTGCGAACATTTCTGCTAAGTGTTCAATGTGATCCGCTGCTTTCCTGGACTTTACTAACATGTCGTCGACATAGACTTCCATAGTTTTGCCCAATTGCGGTTTGAACATAGCATTAACAAGTCTTTGGTAGGTTGCCCCTGCGTTTTTCAATCCGAAGGGCATAACTCTGTAGCAATAAAGTCCAACATCTGTAATAAAGCTTGTGTCCTCCTGATCCGGCTCATGCATCATGATTTGGTTATAACCGGAGTAGGCATCCATGAAGGATAACAATTCATGTCCCGCAGTTCCGTCTACCAGTTGATCGATCCTGGGTAATGGGAAGCAATCTTTGGGGCAAGCCTTGTTTAGATCAGAAAAATCGATGCACACTCTCCATTTCCCATTAGCTTTCTTGACCAACACAGGGTTTGAAACCCAATTCGGATATGTAGATCCTTTGATGAAGTTATTTTCCATGAGTCGATCAACTTCTTCTTTTAATGCTGCTGACCTTTCTGGACCTTGGGTTCTTCTTTTCTGTTTAACTGGCGTAAACTTTGGGTCAATATTCAGAGCGTGTACTGCAACTTCTGGGGATATTCCACACATATCGGCATGAGTCCAAGCAAAGACATCCAGATTTGCCTTCAGGAAAGATATCAAGATATTCTGAATTGACACATTAAGCTGTGAACCCACATTCAACACCTTATTTGGGTCTTTCGGGTCAACAGGTACCGGAACTGTCGTTTCCCCCGGTACCACTCTATTCTCCCCTGCACTGGCTTTTCTTGGATCCATTTCTTTCCGTGCCCCGCTGTGCTCGCCAGTGCAGGGTCCGCTCTGTAATTGCTACAAGGCTGGTTCCTTGATGCGGACTGGGATTGCCGCATCCTTTCCCATTTCTCTTTTTCTTGACTCTCGCAGCTCTGTCAAGTAACATTCTCGCGCAGCATTTTGATCCCCTTTTATAACTCCTACTCCATTGTCAGTAGGGAATTTAATAGTGAGGCACCACGGGGCTAGGATAACTTTGAATGCTGCGAGTGTTGGACGGCCAAGAAAAGCATTGTAAGCAGAAAACTCATCGACAATCACAAATGTTTGCTTGCGGACCACTTTCCTCTCTGCTTCTCCGAGTTCTACAAGCAGATCGATGGTCCCAATTGGTTGTTTTGGCTCCCCAGTGAAGCCAGCGATCTTTTGTGATGAGGCTTGCACATCGATCATAGGGATTTTCATCTGGTCAAATGTCTTTTTGAAGAGGATATTACATGATGCTCCGCAGTCAATAAGGACTCTTCTGACAATGGCTGGTCCAATACCAGCCGAGATGACCAAGGGATCTAAAGTAGGAGCTTCAATACCTGTAGAATCTCTGGCTCTGAAAATAATATCATCGCTGAAAGTTTTCTGTTGTTTAAGGGGCGTAGTGTCTTCTAGAACAAAGACGTCTTCTTCGGCTGGAGCATATTTCAAAGCCCTGGAATATCTCTCCATCTCACCCCAACTCTTGCCAGCTGGGTGAGGTCCTCCTGAAATGACATTGATAACGGGCCTTCCAGATTCATGCCCCGTAGCTTTCTCACCTGCCCCAGGCTGATGAACAGGAGCCCGCTGCCCTTGACTCGACGATGCAGGATCGTTGCTATTCTTTTCACGAATTGCTGCAACTTGTTTTCTCTTAGTAACTCTTCAATCAGATTTTTCAGCTGGCGGCATTCATCAGTTTCATGACCTGGTTGATTGTGGAAGCGGCAGAATTTCCCACTTTGTATGGCTTTTCTCCCGGTTCTCAATGGGATAGGTTTAGGGAAAGCGACGGAATCTTTAGTGGCCAGGTAGATGTGCTCCGGTGTATGTGATAATGGAGTATATTCTGATGGCTTGAAGGACCGGGGCTTCTTCAGATTACCCTGTTTCTTTCCATTATTATTCTCCCTTTTTTGCCCCACCGATTCATTCTTGCGTGGAGCGACAGTGTTGTCTTCAGCTTTTTCCAACGCTGCCTTTACTGGCAAAGGACGACTTTCCAAGCGAATGAATTCGTCTGCTTTTTTGTAGAACTTCTCGAGAGAGGTTGGCTCTTTCATGTTTAACCATTTCCCAAATTCGCTTGACTTATCGATAGCCCTCATTAGATAAGTCAAGATCATTTGTGGTTCAGCATTGTCCACCTCAGCCAGTGCTATATTGAAACGGTTCAAGAAAGATCTGACAGACTCACCAGGATTCTGCTCTAAACTGGACAATGACATGATATCCTTGGCTTTCGAAGCATATAGTCTAAATTGCTCCTTGAATTTTCTGGTCAAGTCTGAAAACTGATCGATAGATCGGACTGGCAACTTGGTGAACCACAGTAAAGACACGCCTTCCAGGTATACGGGGAAATATCGGCACTTTATTTCGTCGGAGGCCCTGGCACCTGTCATGTGCCAATCATATTTATACAAGAACTCATTCGGATCACTTGTCCCTTTGTAAGCTGGAATAGTCGGAGGGACAAACTTCCTTGGAAATTCCGCCTTCAAGATTTTTTCAGTAAACGGAGTTTTACTTGGGGCGAAACCCCATTCCTTCTCATCTTCAACTCTTTGCATACTTTCTTTCATGATCTGCCGGACCATTCCAGAAAGATATTCCTCATCATGCCGAGTTCTAGATCCACCGGCGTCAGGTACTGCCTGCTCAAAGGGACTAGTAGGCCTTTCAGGAGCATTCCTTTCATTAACATCATGAATGTTGCCAGCATAGTTCCTTTCATTACCAGCCGGTTGATTGTTTGCCCCAAGTAAGTCGTTCAACTTATTCAGAATCAGAGCATTCTGGGCACTTTGAGCCTCTAGTTGTGCATTTTGGGCGTTTATCTGCTGGTTTAGCCCTAGAATCACAGCATCCAATTCTGCTTTTGTAACTCCAACAGACGGAGTGGGTAGATTAGGCACAGGGGAAGCGGAGGTTCCCTCTTGAATGTTTCCAGATCTGACAGATCTACTTTTCCTTCCAGGAGCCATAATCTCAGATAGACTTCTGGTTTTTAGAGAAATTCTTTCTACAAATCTTTGTGAAGCAATGATGAGAGTTTTCCTGAGTTCAATTCTCAGTGAAAGCACCAAAAATGTTAACGCTAAAATTTGAACGCTAACACCCCAGTGAGTAGATAGCAGTTATGAAAGCACCACCCGTTGGTACGGGAACAAGATACAAGTAAAGAAATTGCAGAAAAGCAGTAAAAGACAACAGTTTTATAGTGGTTCGGCCTAAAATCGAGCCTACGTCCACTTTGATCTCTTTATTGCTGAACAAATACAACTTATACAACTTTCTTCAATTACAATCCACTCTAGACTGTTAGTACAAACTTTTGCGGAGAATTATCTTTCAAACCCATGATGAATGATGTGGATTCTCTCTCGTGAATTTGATGTAATGTCTTCGATGTTTGGAGTGCTTGAAGTGTTGTTTGAGTCGAGAAAATGGCAGAGTTTTGGCGCTTCGAGAATGAACAAAAAAGTCCCTTTAATGTTGGAGGTAGGTTGGTATTTATAGGCAAAGATCTTGGACCTAAGCTAAGTCGTAACCGGTTCTGAATCGCCCCCGACCCAGCTAAGTCGTGGCCGACTTATGGGAGCACCACTATGATCTAGCTGAGTTGATCTTTCTTCGCTGAATTTGCACAAGTCCAAAGTCGTCACCGGGTCAAGCCAGGTCGTAGGTCGTTCCCTCTCTCTGATGCATGGCCTCCGACTTAAATGGGAAGTGCATGCTCAAATAGGTCGTTGCCGATTTAATGAATTGACGAGCTAAACGTGAACTAAATCCCTTGCCCAAGTCGCGCACATCCTAGCACAGACCATGAGTCGGTCACGACACAAGTGTAAGTCGTGAACTTGTTCCACTCAGTTAGGTCGGTAAACATGTTAAGTCCTTAGGTCGGATCGAATTAGGTCGGCAACTTCATTAGGAAGTTAGGTCGGCACCATGTTAAGTCGGATCCTTTGTTAAGCAGTTAGGTCGGCAACTCCATTAGGCAGTTAGGTCGGCACCATGTTAAGTCGGATCCTTTGTTATTTCTTGAGTCGTTAGGCCAGTTCCTTCTGAAGCACTAGGTCGGCATCTATGTGAAGGCATTGGGTCGGCATGCTCCTTAACCAGTTAAGTCGGTATCGATTTAAGTCGGCCACCTTGTTAATCAGGTAGGTCGGCTATCCCTTTAAGTCCTGAGTCGGCGCCATCTCCACATACTGGACCACTGAGTCGTAACCGAGGCAGGGTTAACATCGAAGATATAAAATTCTCTCCGAACAAATAATCCTGGCATCATATCTCACTAGCCAGTCCATACCCAAAATCATATCAAATCCCAGACAAGAAATAACTGCAGATTCGCACGAAAAGAAAGACCACATAAAACAATCTCAACATCATCACAAAGCAGGCTAAGGGTCACGGATCCCCCAATAGGATTCGCAATCCTTAAAGAAGTAATCATACAAGAAACATCCAAAGATAAATCATCGACGAGCTTCTTCGATACGAAAGAATGTGAAGCACCCGTATCGAAAAGAACTAGAATACTATGATCATAAAATAAAATAGAACCTTCCAAAATAGATGGAGATATACCTTTGGGTTGAGAGGGACCTTTAGAAGCCTTGGTAGCATAAAGATTGATAGACTTGGCACCAGCCGGAACAGTAGGGCAAGATGAAACATGATGACCTTCCTTCTTGCAATAACGGCAGAAGAGAGGCTTAGGAAAAGCTCGAATAATATGGTCAGGAGAACCACAATTGAAACACTTTTGAACGAAAGGTGTTCCGGAAGACTGAGGCTGAGAACTAGGACCACCAGTCTTCTTCTTCTTAGAAGGAAAAGACCTGGACTTCTGAATCGAAAACGGCCTCTTGTTGGGGTTCTTGGAAACCTCAACATCAACATCACTATCACACTCCTTCTCGACGGTCTCGAGATGAAGCACAGAATCAACCAACTCCTTAAAAGAAAGCTTAAGCTGGAGCAACAAAGATTTCTTAAGATATTTCTTAAGACCAGAAACAAACTTCAAATTCTTCTTATAAGAAGTACTAACGAATTCAAGACCATACTTAGATAAAGCCTCGAATGATGCAACATACTCAGAAGCAGAAGATTTCCCTTGCTTCAACTCAAGGAAGCGATGGGTCAATAAAACTTTTTCAGATTCAGGAACGAACTTGAGTTCAAATCGCTCCCGAAATTGAGTCCAAGAAAGAGTAGACTCATCAATCTCGGCTATAAGAAGCTCATACCAATCAATTGCACGCTCTTGTAGTAAGCTAGAAGTTACAAGAACTCTATCATGGTCAGAAAGATCCATACGAGAGAAGATACGCTCGCATGTGCGAAACCAAGCTTGGACTTCAAGAACGGATTCAGAGCCTTTAAACGGCTTTCCTCCAAGATGAGCAAAATCAGTGCACTGACGTGCAAAGGCAGACTTGCGAGGTGGAGACACTCGAGGAGGAACTGGAGGCTGAGTGATCCTAAACAACTCCATAAACTGATCAGCAGACATATAAACGCCATCCGGATATGAGCCACTGGATTGCCCAGCATCCGAACGTCGTCCCCTGCCTCTTCCAGCCATACGCTGAAAGTAAGATAAGAACAAGATTATTTACAAGGTAGATATTACAATATGGAATACTACGGAATAAAAATGCATTCCTAGACGTATTCCTAATTTCTATCTAACCTTGATGGAATAAAGAGACACGATGATTAAAAGATTTGTATCACTTGTACACTTTGATGTACCGTAATATGTGCATCGATTCTGTGTTTATCATATTTTGTCCTGAACCTGGCTCTGATACCACACTGTAACGCCCCACCTCTATACCCACGCTAGCCAAGGACACTACAGGGTAATGCCGTCAACTAACACGGAGAATAAGGCTGGTTAGAAGCGACCATCTATAGCCTTGCTCTAACTATCTATTGAATACATCGACATAACATAACAATAAGGTCGACATACCCAATGAATACTCAAAACAAAACCATAGGTGGTTGGATCTATCAGAACAGAATATAACAACTCAAATGTAATAAACATCACAGAACAGTAGATCATCATATACACATATACAAATACATAACAGAGTTTACAAAACAATACAAGTCAAGCGGTATAGCAGACCACAATATACAGACGAGTCAATAGAATACATATCAGAGTTACAAATAACAGGGACTACACAAAAATCTATGACAAAAAGAAGCTAGCAGAGTAGTCCATGCAGAAGCAAAATAGGCTAAGTCCAAATGTACCTAACCTGAAACATCTCGGTCTGACCCGAGTAAAAAATACACGGGTCAGTCTAGCTAAACAGATCAGTTAGATAAACTGAACAACAATAAACTTGCAAGTTTACAAAGAATAATAGATATCTCCAAAGGAGATAACACAATCATCTAACAAAAGATGAATCATATAGAACAAGCCTCGTATCATCGGCAACATGTAGAAACAAAGGATAAGAATATCCCAAAGCAAGCCAAAAGGCAAATAACAAATACCAATAAGGTATACAAGTTCCACAAGGTAATCGCTACGCATCACGCGGCTCAAAAAGACCAACACCGAAGGGCGATACCTAGGGAATATATGAATGAAACAGCATAAAATTTGCTCGAGCTCAGTACTGTACAAACAAGGATCCATGAGCCCGAAGACTCCAAACCTAATATCACCCATGTGGCTCATACCGACCAACATCGGAAGCGATACTAAAGGGAAACCCAATATCACCCATGCGGCTCATAACGACCAACATCGGAAGCGATACTATAGGGCAACAAACCCGAAGGCACAAACCCGAAGGCACATACCCGAAGGCAACAAACCGTAATGGTGAAGGTTAGAGACCCAGTACTGGACACCACTAACTGGCGTAATGTGTCACAACTCTCGAAAAGGAATCCGAAAAGTGTTAACGTATGTCCCATAACCACTCGTTCGCACTAAACGGTTTACTATCCGTCAGCCACTTTCACACTCAAAGCAGTACAAAGTTTACCTCATGTCATCGATAAACCAAACCCGAAGGTTAAGACGATCAATCGAATAGGTCGGGGACTAATCGGGAAGACAACGCACAGATTCATGGTCCGTGTTTTACCTAACCATTTAATCACCCTTCCACTCCGCTCGAAGTGCAAATTGTGTATGTGCGTTTTAAATAGAATTTAAGAATTGGAGAAGGAATCTTTTAATACGATTTAGAGGGATTATTTATGAAAACCCGTGAATGAAGTCAAAAATAAGTTATCAAAGCCAAAGATGCAATGACAACCACTAAAAAGCAACTTGAATCGATAAAATTTGGAAAACAAATCAAAATATGCAAAAATAGGCAAAACAGCAAAATAGGAGCAGGTCGGTCGACCGGTTGCAGGGCTCGATCGGCTGGCCAGATGCAGGAAATAAAATATGGCTCGGCGTAGCAGGTCGGTCGACCGGCTACAGGGCTCGGTCGGCCGAACCTGATGATTTTTCACTTCCTGCCTTATTTCAATGAAATGCAAATTCTTCCAAACCGCGACCGTTCGAGCAATGGACCTAAGGAGCTTTAACCAATAGATACCCCAGCTCCATTAGCTCTCCGATTCGCAACCAAAAACATATTCAAATCTCAAAGTTAGGATCTTTAAAGAATTGAACCCAAACACTAAAAATTTGGATATTCACCAATTCAATCCAAACCAAAAGCAAGTGCATATAAACAAGGTGTTAGGAATTCATACCCAACATCAATGAAATCAAGAGAAGTAGATGTGAGTTCAAAACTCACCTTTAACCCAAAACAAAGAAGATGGAGCTCAATAACAAGGAGAAGACCAACCAAACTCTACTTCAACTCAACAAGCTTCAATCTAAGAAATAAACACATATTTACCAATATAGGTTTAGGAAATTTTTTAAAATTGAAGAGGAGAAGAGTTGGAGAAGATGAAGAAGAGCTTACTTATGGATTCTCTTTGATTTTGGAGCAAGAAATCAAGTTGGAAGTTGAAACTAGGGCTTGCAAATTTCTATTTCTCTTTCCCTTCCACCATTTCAGTTTTAGCTTAAGAAATGAAAATGGAATGAAAATGAATGAAGAGAAGGGGTTGAGTTAGAGGGTTAAGTGGAGATTGGGGCTGAACCCAAACTTAAGCCCAAGTAGAAAAAGTAGCCAAAACTCAACTTACTCCAAACATATCAAATCTTATACTCAAAAAGATCGCAAACGCCATTTTGGAACCAATGGAGGTGGTTTCGAGTTCCAATTCGGCCATTTGCAGAAAGTAGATTTTCGGACCAAAATCCGACTAACGACACTATATTTAAATAAAACATTTAAATATATAATCATTAAATATACGGGTTGTTACAAAAGCACAAGTAGATATGCATCAATATGCATTGAGAAATGCTAGAAGCTTAGATGGAAAGGTGCATATTTCTAATTATGTGTTCGATCAAAAGAAAGCGAAATCTGATCTTGCTCGGATGATTATAATGCATGAGTACCCACTTTCGATTATTGATCATATTGGATTTATTGAGTTCTATCAATGTCTTCAGCCTGCATTTCCCTTGTATCGAGAAACAAGATAAAAGGTATTATTATGAAGATTTTTGATGTTAAGAAAATTCTTTAATGGAATTGTTCGATAAAAATAAAATTAAAATAGCTATCACAAGTGATATGTGGACAGCTAGCAATCAAAAGAAGGGGTACATGGTAATTACCGCTCACTATATTGATGGCATATGGGCCTTACAAAGTCGAATCATGATGTAATAAGAAAATTAATTTTCCATTATCAGTTGATATTTGTTTTCAATGTATTTAGTTATTGCATAATATTCTATAATATTTCTTGCATTCATAAGTTCATATATATACCATGCCCTCCTAAAGGTGATGTGTTAAGAGCTTGTTTACTTACTTGTTTCCCAGGTTGGAATATTGATAGAAAATTATCTACCATCACTCTTGATAATTGCTCAACCAATGACAAAAATAATGGATGTTTTAAAGGATCGATTTTAGTAAAAGTTCCCTTTTGCTGAACGTTGAAATGATACATATGAGATGTTGTGCTCATATTTTGAATTTGATTGTCCAAGATGGGTTGGGAGCCATAAATCAACAAATAACTAAAATTTGTGATAGCGTATCTTTTTGTACTGCTACACCTAAATGGCTAGGAAGATCTGAGATAGCCGCTACACAATTAGAAATTTCTTGCTCTAAAAAGTTGACGCTTGATTGTAAGACTAGATGGAACTCAACTTACACAATACTTGTTGTTTCCATAGATTATAAATATGTTTTTCCACGTCCATAAAAACGTGAAACACTTTATAAATGTTTGCCTACTGACAAAGATTGGGACTTTTCTAAAGAAATTTGTGACAGGTTAAAGATTTTTTATAATGTGGCTAAGTTATTTTTTGGAACTCAATATCCAACTGCCAACCTTTATATCCCTCAAATTTATGAAATTAGATTGTCTTTTCCAAATGGTTAGTTTCTAATATTTCAGTTGTTAGCGTAATGGCAAGCAATATGGCTACTAAATATGAGAAAAATTGGAGCACGATTCATGGTACGATGGGTACTGCTGCTGTATTTGATCCTAGATATAAATTTGAATTTGTGGAGTTCTATTATGTTGATATTTTTGGAGAAAATGCGAGAGAAGAAATTCACAAGATACGAACACTTGTTATAAGTTGTTGAAACAGTATAAGTAGAAAGAAAAAAAGGTTTCAAGGTCTGGTAAAAATGGTTCATCTTCTACCATTAATCCCCAAGCAGCACAACTGAGTTCCAATAAGGATAGCCTTATGAGTCTTCAAAGGTTTGATGAATATATAGTTTGAAAAATATCCAAAGCAAAAACTAAATCGGAGTTGGATCGATATCTGGAGGAGCCTACGTTGCCAATAGGTGAGAGTTTTGACATTCTAGCTTGGTGGAAAACTACTAGTATTAGATATCCTATAATGCAAAATGATGGCAAAAGATATTTATGCAATACCAATTTCAACTGTAGCATCTGAATCTATTTTTAGTACCTGCGGTCGACTGATTAGTCCATGTAGAAGTAGATTACATCCCACGACATTAGAGACATTACTGTGTTTTCAAAGTTAGTTCCTGCAGGCAATTCCAAAGGTGGACTTATTTCAACCACGGATAACGACACAGACAGTGATGATGTATGCATCTTACTTACGATTACATGAATAAAGAAATTTTGAATATGATTTTGTTTTCTTATAGGATGGTCTAGGAGCTGGTTCATCATGATGTGTTGACTTGGTTCTTACATACATGCTCTCAAAAGGTATGCAATTTAATTTCTTTAATTTAATTGATAGTATGAAAAATGAACTAATCAAGATATTTAAATGATGAATTGTTGTTTCATTTATGTCATATATATAATAAAATATATATAGGTTTTGTGTTCTGAACAATGAATTGTTAGAGTTAATCAATAGTATTAATGTATTATGCTATTATAGTCAAGTATAGTATGTGTTAGTTTTGATGCCTGATTTCGAATCTAGAGAAGATGAGGCAATTTTGAAGTTTCGAGGAGAGCTCCAAAACCTGAGTTACGACTTGAGGGAAGAGAAGGTGGTTCGGTGATTAAGGAAGGTCGAACCAGAAGTCTAGTTCGGTGGAGGAGTTGCCGGACCAAAGTTTTGGTTCGGTGGAGTTCGTCCGGTGGAGGTAAGTTAGAAGTTCGTTCGGTGATGAGGAGGATGGACGAGAAATCTCATCCATTGATTTGGGGCTCATCATTGAGGCTATGAAGGCCGAAGGAATAATCTCATTCGGTGAAGTTGGAGCAGCTGATCTCGCTTGGGGAAGAAGAAAGTTGTCTCATCAGGTGGTATTTCGTTCGGTGGAATGGTTCGGTGATTTGGTGAAGGAGTGATGTCGAATGAAATATCTCGCTGGGTATTAGATCATGCCGGTCCAAACTAAAGTGGTAATGTTGAACCAAATGAGTTACACAGAACCATGCTATGTCGGACCAACCTATGCCGTTCCAAATGAAGTGTGCTCATGATGAACAGATTATGATGTTTGCCGAACCCAAACTCAGAGTTGCTAGTTGCTACCCCTCTTCATATCTTCACTCTATAAATAATGGAGCTTCTGGACAACAATGTCAGCCATCCTAGAGAGCTAAAACTCTATATAATTTTGTTTATATTGTTAATTCTTCTTATGTATAGCCTCCAAAAGTGAGTCAATCTTATAACTCTAATCTTTCAGTGATTAATAAAATCTCCTCTCCCTAAGTGGACGTACACTGCCTAGCAGTAGTGGAACCACTATAAATACCACTGTTATTTATGTTTCTGCATTGCACAAACCTGTGACTCTCTGTTCTGATTTTTATCTCTGTTTGTTTCGTCTTACTACAATCACGATCTAGTTTTTTTCCGCTGTGTTGGTTTTTATTCCCTTAGACTAATAATCTGAAGGGATTTTCCCCAAAAATATGAACAACTCGAGTTTGTAGTGCACATAAAAGCATGTTTTCTCACTTTAGAATGGCAACCGTTTATTATTAATAAGTTAACAACGTTGTTATATTGAGTCTGTCTTGAACCAGATAGGTAGTGTCAAAACATACATCATATGTTATGAACATACACTATTAAGCACAACATGTCACATGTCAAACATTATAATTAAGCAATGTCATATTTTTCATCATACTTGCATCATAGGAAGGTGATTTCAAACTAGATAATGTTCCAACTCTCACTAATATAAAAAATATTGCTTTTGACAAAAATTCTATCACAACTGACCATTAAGATATATCCAAAGCAATTTACTTAGTGACATTTTATGATTATACATTTTCAAGTAAAGTAAAATAAGCACCAACTCCCTCTGTAAAGTAATTTTAGTAAGTTGATCAGGCCAGGAAAATCCAATTTAATTTTATATTGTCTAAGCGTAAAAATAAGTCAAAACAACCAAATTGAATTACATTATGATCTCCAGTTTAAACCAAAAATACATTTATTGAATTTTGGTACGTGCTTTGCTGTCAAACATTGAAATTTTCCTTTCTTCCTGCTAAAATTTGATAAGCCTTATATTTGGTAAAATCTCATCATGTTATTTATAGTATTAATGAGAAAACATGCTTTTGTTGTTTACCTATCAAAGGTTTATGTCTTCATGTGTTTGCAGGTGTTGCTTTGGTGTTTTTTGCTATTGCCATGTTGGTTTTGTTGCTCTCTCTCTCTCTCTACTATGGACTAGGACTATGGATACGGCTCCTTGACATCCTTGTTTAGTTATTTATATTAGCTTTTAGGTTTGTCATTTTCCATTGATGTAAAAATGTTTGTATGATGTTGATGTGTTAGTTGAATCTAATATCTTTCTACTGACTATTGAGTGATGTATTGATGCCGATGATGTGTTAGTAAAAATGAAGATAACTTATAATGTGCTTCATATGCAGTTTTATTTGTTCATCATTTTATACAGTGATGTACATGATGCATTAACATATGTAATATGTACTTATTAAGTGCAGTTTTATTTATTCATCATTTTACGCAATGAGCGAGAGTGAATGGATTCTTATCATATGTATTTATATACATTATATTTTAACTCAGAAAATGGAACTAAACAAAAAAGTGGTGCATGGAACCGGGTCTGGGTTGGGGCGGGTCTGGTCGTGACTTGTACAGGTCAAAGGTCGAGGCAAAAAATGGGACCTGTACCGGGTTATAAGCTAGGTGTGGGGCATGAGTAAAAAAGTTCGAGGCGGGTTTAGGGCATGGAAAACCTGCCTCAACCCGTCCCATTTCCATTCCCAGTATAGGTTAGTTTAGTGAAGTGTGGTTGGATAAGAATGTTGGTAGGAAGAATCGATTAAGTTAAAGGTGAGTCCTCAATGTTTACTAAATAATAATTAATCTCTACAAATATTTTAAAGTATGATAATATGACCATTTTGATCTCTTAATGGTTTGTATGAATGGTTGATAACTTGAATAATTTCATGGTTGATTATATGGATGTTGATAACTTGTTTGTGATAAATTATGCGAAATCATAATAAAATGGTTAATTAATAGAAATGAGTTCAAATAATATGTGTATGGAGTTTATTTAGCCTCTTAATTGTTTTGAAAATATAAAAAGGTTGGAAATGTTATTACAATAATGCAATATTATGAAATGATTTAAAAGTGAAACAGAGATTTAGTATGGAGAAGTATTGGTTTATATGTTTGAAAATGATTTGTAAAGGTTTTATAAACATATGAAAGTGTTTTGGTGAAGTTTTAAAAGTAAATGAAAATTAAGTCAAAAACAGCCACGTTGCGTAACGGTAGTTCGCTATTTCGCGCCATTAAAGTCAAATGAGTAAAGAATGGAATTTAGCTTCGAATTCTTCAAGATAAAAAAATTTTGAACTAATATATCCATATTTTTTAAATGAAGGAAGAAAATTGAGATCTCCATAAGTAGATTTTGAAATATGAGTAAAACAAATTTTTTGAAAAATTACGGTTTTAAAGTTAGAAATTCAAAACTGGATTTCTTTAGAAATGATGTTTTAAATTGTTTAAAACTATAGAATAAATCTTATAAATCTTTTAAAAAATTTTAAGCGATTTGAGTTCTAAAAAAGATTTATCAAATAATAAAATTTTGATTTGACCAATATAGCGTTTAAGCACTTTTCGCGGCACTTTTCTTTTGTCGTTTTAATAACTTTAGAAACGAAGTTTTTAAACTTAACAATTCTTTTTTGAATCTTTTGAAAATGTGTTCAAATGATTAATAAATTATTATAAAGGTAATTTGATTGATTTATGAAATGATAAAAGGTTTAATGATTTAGAATCGATCAAATAATTTGACCGCCTTATGGATGTCGAAGAGATAGTGTCTAGGCTTAAGTTTGAAAAACCAGTTTCCTGCTTTCCCTGGCTATCCGGACTGGCGCAACAGATGGGATAGCAAGTTTTGTTTACTCAGATCAAAATTTCCCAACGTATATAGATATAATTTTCCAAATTTAAATAACTTGGTTTGCATAGAAGTGATTTGAAAATGTTTTCCTAAGTGAAAGGTGAAATGATTTAGAATTATTCCAAGATTCAAAAGGGTCTAATTAGCCAAATGGTTTGATAAATGAGGCTTAATGATTCCATACGTTATTCAGAAGATAAAGAAATAATTCAATGAACATATCTCTAAGAGATATTTATGAATGAATAAAAAGAATAATTAAATTGAATGATGATTGATATCCATAAATGAACTGAATATCTTTTTACCGATAATTGGTTTCAAAGGACCTGGGATTGGATTTGGGTGATTCCTATCCAAAAAGTACTTTGAACCAACGTATACATTCGAAAGTGAAGACATGTTGATGATGATGATTACTGAAGACCGAAGATCTTCATTAGCGTAAGAACTGCATTTTGACATTCTCTAGGTAGCTCCTAATATAGAGACATTTATTATAGCAGTGGTCCTATCGTATTTTGAAATCTTCAGATTACAAGGACTACTTTCTACTAATGGTAGTAGGAGTGCTTTCAGTTTCGTTCAATCCAAGAATGAAATTGTATGGATGAGTGTTTGACATTGTATTGCGGAGTCGCAAACGTTGACTTTTACAAACGTATATCTGTTTGGTGGTGGGGAAGGCAACTACTTTTAGCTTAACACCCTTCTTTGAGGCGTATGAGCTTAGAGGTTGTATGTTTGTTGAAGTCAAATATTGTTCAAAGGAATGACAGTGTGGCATTCAAAGTGGAACCTGTTATGATAAAAGCGTGGTTTTTTATTGAAAGCATGGCTTTGTCTAAGTTGAGCGTAACCTCACCCCCAAGCCAAACATCTCAGAAATGATACAGGAACTTGTTACATGCTTTAAGCTTAGTATGACAAGGGTGGCATATTATCCCCAAAGGTGACTGGTGGCGTATGATCTAGGTCACCAAGGTGTCCAGATGAGACCCTTATTATATGGTGTAGTGGCTTGTGAGTCCTTGCATGAGAAGCCATCAGATATCAAGAAGTGTGGCGATATGAGGAATAGTGGTGTATGAATCCTTGCACGAAAAACCACTGGGTTCCTATTGCTATGCATGGTTATCGAGGTTCCCTATCATGTTGGAAATTTGGTTCCAATACGAGCTTTACGGTTTTGATTGTATTTCCAAAATATTTATAATGCTTTGTAAACATTTTAACTACCCCTTTTGATATCATATATTCTCTCCAGCATATTCCGTTTGATCTAGTCCGGATATATTTCCTTAGATTTAATCAGGATATTGACACCTTATTTTTATAAGCTTATTTATAAAATGTTTTCGAAAGAATGTCATTAGAAATAATATCAAATTATTTTGGTAATAAAAGTGTTTTGGTTATCGTAAGGTTAAAACCTATCCATATTTTCGTATGGACATGGTCTTATGAAATACTCTTCATTTCAAAGGTTTTGATAACATCATCATGAGCTATTCGTTTAAAATTTCAAGTATCTCACATTGGTTTATCAAGCCTAATCCGGGTATTTTTAATACTCAAGTCAGATCCGAGTAGTTTCTGGATTAGCTGAAGACACTTGGTGTCTCCAAAGGAAAGCAGGAGATCTTCATCATCCTATGGACGTATTCTATTATCTGCTACATCTATTGCATTTGATTTGTTGTTTGTCAGCATTTGTAAGGGCAGGTGTTATGACTATCAAGGATGAATCTAGCTTAGACTCTAATATATGTTTTAAAATTTTCCACTGTAAAGATGCAACGACCAGAAATTTTCGATCCCGAAAATTCCAGATAGTTAAGGAAAAGAAGAAAGTGTGGAAGAAAAAGAACAGTAACTTCAACATCTCACGTCCGCAGCGGATAAAATATGATAACAAATAATAACAGTTATACACGGGAAACCGTACTTGTCAAATTTCACTTTAATACGTCAGAGTTACAACATATATACAAACACTGGATAGATACAATCAACATGTCTCAAATAAACAACAATATAATAAAGCGGAAACACTTTATACGTTCCTGCCATCCATCTCGTCTCCTGAGCTCCAGACTGTCCTTACCTAAAAATCTGTAATACTCGGTCTAAGCCGAGCTTTACATCAAACTAACACTCAGGTCAGGCTGGAAACCAGCGTGAGTAAACCCATCTAACAAGAATACCAAAGCTTAAAACTTAATTATTCTCGGGGTAACTCATATTCCTCTAAGAGTTCATAAATTGGCATAGTCCATACCTTACTTCGTAATTAAATCTCTAAGTACCCCTTACTTAGTTTAAATGTCCAGTTCACTTAATTTATTTCAATCAATCCCACTTATTATACATATCAAGTCTACAAAGAATTAAATTAGATTTCAAATTGAAGTGGTTTCGGGTATTTAACCATACCTGACCCCGACCTCTTCAAATCCCAAGCAATCTTAACCTAAGTTATCCAAGTGAAATACAATTCAAATCTTGAATACAGGTTGTCACTTTGCACGGCAATTTATCTTGATAGATAACCATATTATCACTATTCAACCCAATCGTATCACAAAACATTTCATATTAGAAACATCAAATAATCCAAGACATTTTAATATCATTCAATCATCATATGCAAAATTTAAACCTTCCAAATTAATTTAATTAATTCTAAATAAATTACTAACCTCCATCACTTAGATTACCTTTCCTTAACCTTAATTAATTTCAAATCAATTAATAAATGAATCATCTCACAATTATCCATCTTAATTAATCACTCTAGATTAATCATATTTTCATTATATTAAGTAAAGTCCCTAATTAATTCCCTTAATGAATCAATCCTTTAATTAATTATACTAAGTAATTAATTCTCAATTATTTCTTATTAAGTAATTTACCTTTACTTACTCTTATTAAGTAATTAATCCATTGGTTAATTATCCTCAATTAGTTACAATAAGTGATTAACCCAATCACTTATATTAATAAATCATACAACTAATTACATTGAGTAATTATTCTTTAATGCCTCGATTAACTAAACTAAATTATTTATCAATTTTTCTTAATTACTTCATTAAGTAATTAATTACCCTTTATCATCAATTAAGAAATTGATTAATTATTCTTTAATTACTATCATTACGTAATTATCCTCTAATTTATCACGTTAGTAAATTAATCACCTTGATAAATTATCCATTAAATTAACCATCCTTTAATACATTAAGTAATTGATCTCTCATTTACATATATTTGAAAACAATCAAAGATTAAATAAAATAATTAACTTAATACAAAATTATATAAAACAAACAAGATTAAAACAATTTAACTTTTAAAATTTAAATCCTTGAAGCTTGCTTAATACTTTACCTTTGGAAACTTAGTTTATTTTTCTTAAAAACTTTGCTCAAACTTGTCTAAAAATTGTAATTTGAAACTTGATTTATTTTTCAAATTTTAAAACTGTTTGAAAACAATCCCAAGTCGAACTGAAATTTCCCAAGCCAAACCATAACATCCCTGGGTCCAAGCTTGAGCAAAACTTTTCTTTTGTTTTAATTTAACTTTCTTTAAATTTTAAAACCCATAAATAAACACATTTAGAATTCCCGGAAGAAAACTCGAGCTAACGATCCATAATCTCGAAGTCCAACCTGAGATAATTTCTTCTTCCCCAAAACATAACAACCCCGGCACGAAAAATGTGCACATGCACGTGCACATGCTACTTGATCGATTCCGACCAACCTTGCCGACTTCCTCAAGTCGACGATGACCATCACTATCCTTCCGACCGCCTAACTCGACCCTCTCCCTGAAAATCAAAATCGAACGAGTTGACCCAAAAGCTGGAAACAATCCCATTCGACCAAACTCCCTACCGACGGTGAACTCGATCACCAGAGACCCCGGTCTTCCACCTGAATGTTCGCCTGCCTTTTACCATTCTTTTCCCACAACTCTGATCGAGTTCGATCCTATGACAAGGTCGAATAAGCCTTGAATCCAATTTCAATCATCGGCAGTATAAAAACCATAAATTGGCGCCGTCAGGTTGCTCCGGCGACCAGAAAAATACTAGACTATTTTTCCAAAGATCCTTGCCACTCAAACCTTCTTCACCAACGAGCTCGACCTCCAAGTCAACGCCGATCGACGGCAAACAACCAAAAACCCAAAATGTTCAACCGATCATCCCAACAATTTAGCAAACTAAAAATTAAGTCATTACCTTTAAAATTCATCATTCACTATCATAAATCGCTTAGACAAATTAAAACAGAAAATTAAAATGATTTATTTTTGACACAATTTGATTTTTCACTGATCTCTTCCAAATTTGTATTAATTACAAAACATAAAAATCCTCAAACCATGTTTAGAAACAAATTTAGGTAGTTATAACTATTTTCTTTTCAATGATCAAGACTAACAATGACTGAATGGAATGATATAAATTTTGAAATGAAAACTAGGAACTGTGAATAACACAGTGCAGAGGTATATATATATATACACACTCACATGCATATTACAGTCAAATTAGATGTTTATGCATTCATTCATACACATATACTAAAGCAAAATTTACTAATTCATTCATTCATCACATGCAACAAAGTTTCAACCATACTAAAGCTTTAAAAATAAATTATTTACTCACCGTTGAAGAACAGAGGACAGAACAGTATTGAAAACTGGAATCTGAAGTTGATCTGCTACTGGAATTTTGATGTTGATTCTACTCTTGAATTTGAATTCCTCTTACTTTTGTTGATTTAAATTCTGAAATTGTTCTTTGCATATGTGGCTTGTTGTGATTTGCCTTTGATTTCTTGTTTCGGATTTTTTTCTTTTCTGATCTTTGATTTTTCTTGCCTCAGGTTTTGGCTTCCAGTTTTTGTTTTCTTTTCTTTTGGTTTGTATAAATTTTTTGTTGAAAAGGAAGATAAAATAGATTTGAGCTGAAAGGTAAAAACAGATTTCTTCTACTTATTTTTTTGTTAATTTTAATTATCAAAGAAAAACAAATAAAGCCACTTTTCCTTAGATTGATTATTTAGCGTACACATATACATTCTAATTTACAAATGTCCTAAATATACATTATGATATTTACAAGTATTAAATCTACTTTTATTAAATCTTTTAAGTCAATATATGTATTTATGTAGTAGATTTACATGTATATAAAAAAATTTGCTTTCATATAAATAAGCTTTTAAACTTTAATAAATATACAAGTGAGAATTTATGTAAACATTTGTTTATAAAAAACTTTTGTTTTGATCCAAATAAGTATATTATATGCTTATGTGCTTGTGGATCTTATTTTAACTCTATAAATATTTTTTACAAACCAAATTGTCTTATGTTAAAATTTTTAACAACAAGGATAATAAATATTTTATTATTATTTAAAAGATATATTTTAGCTTGAGTTTAAAATAAGAATTTAATTAAAAGTTCATTTATATTTCTTTTATATTAACTTATGTGTCATATTAATATGTACATTTTCAAACTATATTTATAATAGTGTGTGTATATATATATATATTATTTATTATCCCGGAAGATTTAAAATTCAACACTTGTATTATAGTTTTAAGCCTGTGTTTATATATATATATTCAGATATTTGTTGAATTTTATCTTTTTAATTTACAAATTAGTATTTAAATAAAATTTAACCCTATTAATTACAAATTATCAGATGCCTGAAAATCCGGGTTATCAAATTCCTCCCCCTTTTGAATCTTTTCGTCCCCGAAAAGGAACGAAGCCAGAACTTACTAAAATGCTTGTAATCAGATAAATTTTTCTTTGATTATTTTTAAAACACTTTTAAAATCCATATAATATTACAAAAATAGTTTTATAAAAATACTTTTTATATCTCGATGTCTCAACCAGTCTATCCTTGTTCTCACAGAAATCGATCATACGTTGATCAGACGTAGGACTGAAAATCTATAAGTACTTAGCAGACCCATTTTCAACACCCAGTGAAAATACTTTGAAAAATAATTTTATTGAAAATATTCTAAATACTTTTGAAAATAGAGGAAATATCTTTGGTGAGAATGCTCTGTAAATCATCACCCCCATTCACGACCGCAGTTAACCCGATGGTTACGTTGCCATCCCGGCAAAATCCATAGATAACTGTAGGCACTCCGCGCCCCTCGATTATGCCATGGAACCCGCGACAGATCGCAGCTGAAACCGGGGTTACGCTGCCATCACAGCAAAAACCCATATAACTGTAGGCCTCAGCGCCCTCGATTTCCGCTGCCAAAAGAATGAAACTTCTCCCCTTCAGTTGACCATAGATCGTAGTCTACCGATGTTACGATGCCTTCCCGGCAAAATCAAGCATAGATTATTGACCCTCACCTCTACACGATTCTCGCTATGGTCCACACAGTAGATCGCAACGACATCGAGTTACACTGTCGTCACAGCATAACCCAAATGCCTCTGTAGGCATCAGCGCCCTCGACTTCTGCTACCCAATAATCCTCAGGAACTAGTTTCTATGGACTCCTCACGGGATCAACTTTAGAACCTCCCCCTTTGAGGCTCAAGGTAATACCAACCTATGGTACTCCTGGGAAGTTCATTCTAGGGGATCACCTTTTTCTCCAGAGCCATTTTCAAAACACTTTATACTATACACATATAGTATCTTCCAAATCATACACCTAGTATGAATCCCATATAAATCTCCTTTTCTTAAAATCGATTGTCTCAAAATCGATAATTATCAAACTAGGCTTTCCAAATTCCAATATTGATTTTATCCAAAAATCAAAAGCCTTTCCCTCCAAAATCATTCTCAAAAGATCCTTTATATATATACATATATATGTATGTATGTATGTATGTATGTATGTATGTATAACATTGAAAAATCTTTGGATCATTTCAACCTTGTATAAAACTCCTTTTATACTTCAAATATTTTCAAAAACCATTTTCTTCTGGAAAAAGATTCAACAAGGGGAGTTTTTATCATATATATAACAAAGATACATAAATTTGTTAATTTCAAATCAATATTCAAATTTGATTACTCTATAAAATCACTTACCATATTAATTACTTCCATGAAGAAAATTTCTACCATAGAAATATCCAATTTCCACTTTATTCATCATATATTTCACAAAATATACCTTACATTTCAAAAATCATTTCACATTTCTTATCCACAAATTCCCAATATCAAATTTCATTCAAACCCATACGATGTACACATATTATCCGTACGCTATATCAATCTGATCGCTCACTCGATCACACAATTTCACTTCCGAACTAGTATCGTCCACCCGACGTTCTAGTGCGGACTCAGATCTGGTTTCTTGATTAGAAACCATCATTCTCCTTGCTTAGCCTAACTATGATAAAGAATATCCAGAATCAATCAACAATCCATACCCAGGTTCGGTGTCAAGGATCGAGTGAAAAATCCCAACTCGGATCGACGTGCTATCTTGAAATTCGGTGCTCGAACCTGGATCAAATCACTATGCGAATACAATAACATACGTACACCCTACGTATTTATCTTTATTGGATTATTAGCCAAATCAATTCTCTTTCTATTCACATTCACTTTGATTTCCATTCACTTACTCACAATTTCTTAAATCCTTATTTGGATTATTACCTCAATTCTTATCTCAATTGGATATTTAATCATAATCAGTTTGAACTCTCTCCAGATTAAATTTAGAAAATGGCTTGAAAATTTCTAAAATAGATAAGTAGTTGAAAAATAATTATTAGTTTATAAAATAGCTGTAAAATAGTTAAGCATTTATAAAATAGTTAAATAATTATAAAATAGTTATAAATAGTAATTAGTTATAAAATAGTTGAAAGATAGTAATTAGTTTATAGAACAGTCGTAAAATAGTTAAATAGTTCCAACATAATTGTAAAATAAGTATAAAATGGTTTGGGCTTCTAAAAGAAAGATTGTACATAGTAAATAGCTTGGAAAAATAGATTTATATTAAAATAATTTATTTTGAAAATAGTCCAGAGCCAAACTGTTTAACTTTCCAATCTCCATTTTCATCAACTCAATTTAAATTTTCACTTCCATTTAAATTGACTCAATTCCAATTTGAATTGTTCCCAATTCCAATCAATTGCCAATTTCCAATTAACTTCCAATTTCAATTCAAATTAAGCTAATCTCCATCCTCATCCCTAATTCAAATCAACTTTCTATTTGAATTTGAACTCGTTCAGCTTCAATTTCATTTCAGATTATCCAATTCAAATTACCATTTGAATTTTTAAACTTATCCATCTTTAATCATAATTCCAATTAATTCAAATAAATTTCAAATCGAACCAATTTCAATTTTCAATTCATTTCAACTCCAATTTGAATTTAATCCCAATTCAAGTTGAATTATCCTTGATTATTTCCAAATTCAAATCAAATTCCATTTGAATTTAAAACTATTCAACTTAATCACAAATCCAAATTATTCTAATCAAATTTCAATTTGAACTAATTTCAAATTCAATCTCACTTTAAATCATCTCGAATTATATAAATTCGAGTTAAATTTCAAATGTAGATTTAACTTCTTAAACGAAATTAACCTTTATTCAAAATCTTTAAACAATTCAAATCTGAGTCCAAATTTCAAAATCCATTTTAAATTATCTTCACTAAACTCATTTCAAAATTCAAATAAGAGTTCAAAACAATTTTAATTTACAAGTTCAATTCTTAACATTCAAATCTTAAGTTCAAAGGAATTCCATATCCTTAATTTCAAATTTGAGTTAAATTTACTTATCTCTACAATGGATATATTACCACAATCTATTTCTTCATTCATTTAAACAAATCCAATTCACAGTTTTAAAGATTACAAACAATAGGATGATATCATCCAATTTATTTGAAAATATCCATCCATTTTAAATTTTCAGATCTCAAACCCATTTTGAGATCACACAAACTCCCAATACAAATCTACCCTTTAACTTCCCAAATTAAATCTTAATTTCATTTCCAAATCAGGTTGATCATTCAAACTTATTTAACTTCTTCTAAGTTAAATTTAATTTAATCCCGTTAATCCCACTCAAAATTTGAATTCTCCATTTCAAATTTCAAATTCTTATCATTTTAAAGTTCAAAAACTTATTTTACCTTGGGTTTTACATTACACATCAGAAAAAACCAAAACCCATTACTTCAGAGTTTATTTCGAATTATCTGTGATATCATATATATTCACACATATATACATATTTACTCCTTGACCCACCAAACCAAATCTTAAAATTTAGACCACCTTTGGTTTAATTGATCATAGATTTCTTTAAAGTTTTCAAACAACTTCTTATTTTAAAATAAGATCACATTCAAAAATAGTCTGAATAATATTATTTATTTTTTTCCTTCAACATTTTGAAACAATTCAGATGTTTCTAGACTTTAGGTTTTAAAACTTAACAATTTAAAACCTACTTCAATCTATAAGTTATACTTATCTTAAAAGTTTACTTCATTTGACTTACTTATTAACAAATATATCATTATTAAACACAATAACTATTTATGATAATACCCAAGATTATCATATCTAGATACCAATTCATTTTTATCTTATTCTTACTTCTTCAAATTCAGGATTCTAGTCCAGTTTGGATCTATTTCAACCTTATCTTCATTTAATTTCAATTTGGTTGTATTACTATTACCACTTAATTCTTATTATCATTTAATTCCAATAATCAACAACCAACTTCTTTATATATATATCAAAAGATAAACTTATAAAAATCTTTTCTAAAACCATTTAAAATCTTTATATAAGCAAATAACAAGTATGCTCTCATACACACACACACACACACACACTCACCTCATTCTAGGGTACCATTGACCCTATCCCTAATGAGTATTCCCCGCCAGAGCCAAGGCTTATGCTTAACCTCGCTCTGATACCAAATGTAACAACCCGAAATTTTCAATCCCGAAAATTCCAGATAGTTAGGGAAAAGAAGAAGGAGATAGAAGAAAAAGAAGAACAGAAACACCGACATCTCACGTTTGCAGTGGATGAAATATAATAACAAATAATAACAGTTATAAAAAAGGAAACTGTACTTGTCAAATTTCACTTTAATACATTAGAGTTACAACATATATAAAAACACTGGACAGATACAATCAACATGTCTCAGATAAACAACAATATAATACAGCGGAAACACTCCATACGTTCCTGCCATCCAGCTCATCTCCTGAGCTTCAGAACGTCCTTACCTTAAAATTTGTAATACTCGGTCTGACCTGAGCATTACATCAAAGTAACACCCGGGTCAGGCTGGAAACCAGCGTGAGTAAACCCATCTAACAAGAAATACCAAAACTTAAAACTTATTTATTCTCGAGGTAACTCATATTCCTTTAAGAGTTCATAACTTAGTATAGTCCATAGCTTATTTCACAAATAAATCTCTAAGTACCCCTTAAGTAGTTTAAATGTCTAGTTCACTTAATTTATTTCAATCTAGCCCACCGATTATACATATCAAGTCTACAAAGAATTAAAGTAGATTTCAAATAGAAGTGGTTTCGGGTATTTACTCATACCCGACCCCGACCTCTTCGAATCCCAAGACATCTTAACCTAAGATATTCAAGTGAAACACAATTCAAACCTTGAATACAGGATGTCACTTTACATAGCAATTTATCTTGATAGATAACCATATTATCACTATTCAACCCAATCATATCACAAAACATTTCATAACAGAAACATCAATTAGTCCAAGATATTTTAATATCATTCAATCATCATAAGCAAAATTTAACCCTTCCAAATTAATTTAATTAATTCTAAATAAATTACTAAACTCCATCACTTAGATTATGACTCATCTCACAATTATCCATCTTAATTAATCACTCTGGATTAATCATATTTTCATTATATTAAGTAATAGTCCTTAATTAATTCCCTTAATTAATCAATCCTTTAATTAATTATACTAAGTAATTAATTCTCAATTATCTCTTATTAAGTAATTTACCTTTAATTACTCTAATTGAGTAATTAATCCATTGGTTAATTATCCTTAATTAATTACAATATGTGATTAACCTTAATAAATCATACAACTAATTACATTGAGTAATTATTCTTTAATCCCTTGATTAACTAACCTTAATTATTTATCAGTTTTTCTTAATACTTCATTAAGTAATTATCTTAAATAATTAATTACCCTTTATCATCAATTAAGAAATTGATTAATTATTCTTTAATTACTATCATTAAGTAATTATCCTCTAATTTAACACATTAGTAAATTAATCAACTTGATAAATTATCCATTTAATTAACCATCCTTTAATACATTAAGTAATTAATCTCTCAATTAATTATATTTGAAAACAGTCAAAGATTAAATAAAATAATTAACTTAATACAAAATTATATAAATCAAACAAGTTTAAAACAATTTAACTTTTAAAATTTAAATCCTTGAAGCGTGCTTAATACTTTACCTTTGGAAACTTAGTTTATTTTTCTTAAAAACATTGTTTAAACTTGTTTAAAAATTGTAATTTGAAACTTGATTTATTTTTTCAAATTTTAAAACTGTTTGAAAACAATCCTGAGTCGAACTGAAATTTCTCGAGCCAAACCATAACATCCCTGGGTCCAAACTCGAGAAAAACTTTTCTTTTATTTTAATTTAACTTTGTTTAAATTTTAAAACACATAAATAAACACATTTAGAATCCCTGGAAGAAAACTCGAGCTAACGATCCAAAATCCCCAAGTTCAACCTGAGACAACTTCTTCTCTCCTAAAACATCACAACCCAGGCACGAAAAATGTGCACATGCATGTGCACACGCTACTTGATCGATTCCGACCAACCTTGCCGACTTTGTCAAGTTGACGATGACCATCACTATCCTTCCAACCACCTAACTCAACCCTCTCCCCTGAAAATCAAAATCGAACGAGTTGACCCAAAAACTAAATACAAACCCATTCGACCAAACTCCCTACCGACGGTGAACTCGATCATCGAAGACCCCGGCCTTCCTCCTGAACATTCGCGTGCCTTTCACCATTCTTTCCCACAATTCCCATTGAGTTCGATCCTATGACGAGGTCGAATAAGCCTTAAATCCAATTTCAATCATCGACAATATAAAAACCCTAAATTGGCGTCATTAGGTTGCTCCATTGACCAGAAAAGTGCTAGACTATTTTTTCAAAGATCCTTGGCACTCAAACCTTCTTCACCAACGAGCTCGACCTCCAAGTCAATGCCGATCAACGGCAAACAACCAAAAACCCAAAGCATTCTACTCGATCATCCCAACATCTAGCAAACTAAAAATCAAGTTATTACCTTTGAAATTCATTGTTCATTATCATAAATCAGGTAGACTAATTAAAATAGAAAATTAAAATGATTTATTTTTGACACAATTTGAATTTTCACTGATCTCTTCCAAATTTGTATTAATTACTTAACTTAAGATCCTGAAACCATGATTAGAAACAAATTTAGGTAGTTATAACCATTTTCTTTTCAATGATCAAGATTTAGCAATGACTCAGTGGAATGATATAAATTTTGAAATGAAAATTGGGAACTGTGAATAACACAGAGCAGAGGTATATACATATACACTCACTGGCATATTACAGTCAAATCAGATGTTTATACATTCATTCATATATATATACTTAAGCAAAATTTACTAATTCATTCATTCAATACATGCAACAAAGTTTCAACCATACTAAAGTTTTAAAAAAAATTGTTTACTCACCGTTGAAAAAAAGAGGACAGGACAGTATTGAAAGCTGGAATCTGAATTTGATCTGCTACTGGAATTTTGATGTTGGTTTTACTCTTGAATTTGAATTCCTCTTGTTTTTGTTGATTTTAAATCTGAAATTGTTCTTTGCATTTGTGGCTTGTTGTGATTTCCCTTTTATTTCTTGTTTCAGATTTTTTTCTTTTCTGATCTTTGATTTTTCTTGCCTCAGGTTTTGGCTTCCAGTTTTTATTTTCTTTTCTTTTGGTTTGTATAAATTTTTAGTTGAAAATGAAGAGAAAATAGATTTGAGCTGAAAGGTAAAAACAGATTTCTTCTACTTATTTTTTTATTAATTTTAATTATCAAAGAAAAACAAATAAAGCCACTTGTCCTTAGATTGATTATTTAGCTTACACATATACATTCTAATTTACAAATGTCCTAAATATACATTATGATATTTACAAGTATTAAATCTTCTTTTATTAAATCTTTTAAGTCAATATATGTATTTATGTAGTAGATTTACATGTATATAAAAATGTTTGCTTTCATATAAATAAGCTTTTAAACTTTAATAAATATACAAGTGAGAATTTGTGTAAACATTTGTTTGTAAATAACTTATGTTTTGATCCAAATAAATATATTATATGCTTATATGCTTGTGGATTTTATTTTAACTCTATAAATATTTTTTACAAACCAAATTATCTTATGTTTAATTTTTTAACAACAAGGATAATAAATATTTTTTTATTTAAAAGATATGTTTTAGCTTGAGTTTAAAATAAGGATTTAATTAAAAATTCATTTACATTTATTTTATTAACTTATGTGTCATATTAATATGTACATATTCAGACTATATTTACTATAATGTGTGTGTGTATATATTATTCATTATCCCGAAAGATTTAAAATTCAACACTTGTATTATAGTTTTAAACCTACGTTTATATATATTCAGGTATTTGTCAGAATTTTATCTGATTAATTTATGAATTAGCATTTAAACAAAATTTAACCCTGTTAATTACCAATTATCAGATGCCCAAAAATCCAGGTTATCACAAAAGATTATTGTTGAAATAACGTAAGTTTTTCCTTTCGTATGAGATTCTATTTTTCTATTCCGTTCTACCTTTATTTTTCTTCCTACCCTTAATGATCCGCTTGTTCATGCAATTTTGAGTTGGACATGTGCAATTTATTGTCGATTCAAAGTGTATGGAAAACTGGGTCATTACACCTTGGGCTTTACATACCTAAATATATTTAGTAAACATAATGTGAACATTGCATATTAATAAAAGGGGTTCTAAAATTATCAGGAAAAAAACAATAAAGAGGAGATAAAATAATTAAGCTAAAACTAAATGGTTAAGAAACTTAAAGCTTCTACAAATAAAAAACTAGCTTTCACAAAGAAATGGTTTTGAAGGAAAATTCAAAACGTTTTACCAACTTTTTTTCCGAAATAAGCAATAAAAAATTCAAAGAAACTCATAAAATATCAAAAAATGAAATCAAATTAATGAATTTTGGAAAAAGACTCCTCCAAAAAATAGTCACTTTTTTAAAGTAAAATCATCTGTAAAGTCGAGCAATTGTTACAATTATTTACATTATTTGACCAATGGATTAAAATAAATGGTATAGTCTAAACATCTTTATTAATAGTTGGAATAGAAGCACAATCTTTTGGTCCATCTGTGAACTTCATAAAATACCCTACACTCATATACAATTAAGTATTATCTATTTTATCCCAAAAAGAACCGATAAAATAACATGTTACTTATTTTTAAAACAAATGAACTGCATGTGTTATTTCTTTTATTTCCGCCTCTAGTTTCTATACTGAACCGAATAATTCAAACTAAGTAACATATGAATATGTCAATAAAAATGTATGTCTAGGCTTGCATGTTGTAACGGCCAAGCGTTTTCGACCCTCAAAAATCAACACTAATATGTTCACCATATAGAGTGCTGAGCAATTGAGTGCCGAAAATACCAGGTTGTTTGGGTTTAAAAAGAAAAAGAGATAGAAAAGAAAATAGAAATAAAAACATAGAGAATCTCACAATCGTGGTGGTACAAAATAAAATATACAATAACAGCGTTTAAACACGGAAAACTATAATGGTTAATACACATACAAGTTATCACAGTACAATCATCAGATATTACAAGTTGTAATAACTTGTCGCTAAATGCTGAAGAAATAGCATATAGTACATAGAGGAATATAATCAAAATATGTGCAATACGTCTCTTCCATCCAACTCGTCTCCTGAGCTCCAAACATCCAATCTTGAAAACTGTAATACTCGGTCCGACCCAAACATTACGATAAAGTAACATCCAAGTCAGGCTAGAAACCAGCGTGAGTAAAATCCACATAATTTGAAATACTCAAGTTATAAAAATTCTTCGAAAACCAAGGTAACTCGTACAAACACGACGAATTACATCTTGTTTTAACCCAAAACACTTTTACAGAAATGCATCGATATTTTGACAATGTTTAAGTACAATTACTTATTTAAAACAGTTGAATTTGTGAAATTACTCCACTTCCAACATATTAAATTCTATAGTCAAACCCGTAAAGGTTCATAGTGATTTCCAAATCGAAATGGTTCCGAATAATTGTTACAACCCACATACTTTACGATTATATATTTAAATGTTTAATTTAAATATAGCATCGTTAGTCGGATTAAAGTCTGAAATGCTACTTTTTGTAAACAGTCGAATTAGGACTCGAGACCACTTCCATTGAGTCTAAAACAGCTTTTGCAACCTTTCTTAGTATAAACATCGATATGTTTGGAGTGTAGTGGAATTTTGCTATTTTTTTATTGGGCTTTGGGTTTGGGTTTCAGCCCACTAACCCAACAAGAGAACCCAACTCCTCTACCAAATATCCTAACTCCTTTACTCTTCATTCGTTCTACTCCGCATTTGCTAACACTCAAGCTAAAGAGAAAAATGGGGGAAAAGAAAGGAAATTAGAAATTGCTAAGCCCTAGTTCTCTTAGGAAATTCAAGTCTTACTCTAAAATCAAAGACAAGCTTAGGTAAGCATCCTCTTCATCTTCCTCATCTCAATCTCTCTTCAATTTTCAGAAATTCCTGTAACACAATTTGGGAAAAACTTCACCTTTGATAATAGATTCAAAATTCTAGAGGTGTATTAAAGAGGAATTGGTCTTGCTTTGTTTTAAAGCCTCTCATTCATTTATTGGAGTTTTAAAAGGTGAGTTCTTGAACTCACATCTATGTTTATAGGTTTCGTTGTTGTCAAATATAAATTCCTAACATCTATTTCATGTTCAATTGCTTTTGATTTGAATTGATTTGGCGAATTTTACAATTTTGGTGTTTTGAAGTCAAAATCTTCAAAGATCCTATTTTTGATGTTTGGACATGTTTTTGGTGGTGTATCGAAGAGCTTATAGGGATGGATTGTTGATTGGCATAAATCCCTAGCATCCGCCGCTCGTTCGATCGCTTCGGGTTTGGATTTTTTGCCCTCTTTGGGTTAGGCTGATTTTTGCCTAGGAGGAAAATCCAAACGTCTGAAACAAAATTCAGATGTCTGGAACACAATTCAAACCTCTGGTTGAAAAATTCCAGACGTTTGAAAAGGGTTCCTAAAAAAGAAAAAATGGGCAGAGCTAAAATCCAAACGTCCGGAACAAAAATCCAGACGTCCGGAACAAAATCTAGACGTCTGGTTGAAAAATCCATACGTCGGAAAGTGCTACGAAAATAAAAAGAGAAAGGAGAAAAGCATATATTTTTTCCAAAACCTAGGACCAGACGTCTGGCAATACCTACCAGACATCTAAAACTATCAATTTTGCCTATTTTAGCTTGTTTTGAGTGAATTTCCAATTTTTGTCGATTTTCGTTGATTCGATTGGTAATTGTCATTTATTATCAACTTTGATGACTTCTTTTCTGGATTTTTAGGAATATCCAATTGATTGAATTTGATATCAATTTTTGGGGTTTTAATTCACGCCGTCAAATGTGAATTTTTGGTGACCGGTTTTTTTACAGTTGTTTTCTGTGATTTGTCACTTTTAAGTACAAATGCTTCTATACTAGTAGTAAATACTCAAACTCTTTCATAAAAACGATTTCAGTGTTACTTTTAATACAGAACTCGTTTCTAAAACCATTTTGTAATCTATTAGTATGCACAAACCTTTACCTCATTTGTATGAGAAATCTAATTAAACGACATAGCAAAACAAGTGGTATGAAACGCTTGCATTTACTTTGTCAGTTAATTTTTGGATTTTTTCAATTGAAATCTCACGACAATTTCCGAGCGGAAATCTACAATCTCTTTGTAAATATTTATGTTAAGCTAGTGGTTATGGGATATGAAGCTAAACTCATTTATTTACTGCTTACCATAATTTACACTTCTTTTTTATCAATGATGATCAATTTGTGTTTTGAGTGGAAATCTACAATTTGTTCATAAATATTTAAGTTAAGCCAGTGGTTATGGGACATGAAGCTAAACTCATTTATTTACTAGCTTGATGTAATTTACACTTATTCTATGGAGCTTTGGCTCAAATTTTGTAGGGTAGCGACCCATGATCTTTTTGACAGGTTCATCTGGCTTACTGTTTTATTACGTCATTTTTTCGGATTATTTGAGTTTTAAGTTCTTCTAGCGTACCGTTGTACTACATCATTGTTCCAGATTATTTGAGTTTCAGGTTCATCTAGCGTACCATTGTACTACGTTGTTGTTCTGGATTATTTGAGTTTCAGGTTCATTTGGCGTACCATTGTACTACGTCTTATTTCGAATTATTTAAGTTCAGGTTCCTTTGGCATACCATTGTACTACATCGTTGCACTGGCTCTATGGGTTAGCGACCCATGGAATAGCATTCTGTTTGTGATGCACATGTTGGTGAGTTTTCATGCTCCCTTTTGTGATAGGCTCCACCTTTGTGATTTCTGGATTTCTAATTTTTTATTTCTGGAATTTGTGTTTCCCCAATTTTTTCGATTGGCATTGATATGTTTTGTCAATATTTGTGGTTTGGTGAATAAAATAAAGAATATGACATTCTTTTTAGTGTTTGAGAAAATTTAAGATATGGTCTGACTTTTATTGTTATTTAATGTATACTTTTCACACAATGGAATTATTATTATCATACATTTTTATCATATCTCTTATCCTATCTCAATTTATATCATATTTATAGCTAGACTGATCCGTTTATTATTTTCTTCTTAAATAATACTCGAATTAGACCGAGGTATTTCAGGTGCTTCTACTTGACTTCTTATCAGAGTCTGTCATCTGACTTTTGTCTAACTACTTAGTAGTTTTTTCTTTTATACATTCGAGATAGAGACTCCTTGATGTATATATATTCTTTTGTCTAGCACTTGTACCTATTCTTTTGTGATGCAGTGGAACTTATATGACCACTACTTTTATGTACACTTTTATGTGTTATATTCATATCTATTTCCATCTTAGTGATATGAATATCTGTTGCTGATTTATGTTATGCTTATTTTATATTTGTTTTCGAAGATTACATAGTCACCGTGTAGTAGTTTTGAGTTTGCAATTGATGTGTCAGATTTCCTCTTGAAACAAAATGCATGCAATACTATCTGACATATCAGTGCTCGCACAAAGCAATTACACAGATGGTCGCTCCTCAACAGCCTTATTCTTCGTGCTAGTTGACGATATTACTTCATAGTGTCCTTGGCTAATGTGAGTATAAAAGTGGGGCATCACAGCTTGGTATCATAGCCCAACTTTGAAACAATGTAGAATAATCTAACAATGATCATTGTCTGGTGTATCTCTTAGGAATCGTGCCTTAGGCTTTTATTTATGTCTTAGGACCCGTTCTATCCTATTTTCTTTTATGATGCCTTGTTTTATCAATCAAGTTTGTTTGATATTCATTCTGAGAATAATCTTTTTCCTCTTCTTTCTTTCTTTCTTTAAGAAGAAGATATGGTTAGATCTGGCAGTCTTAGCACTGGTCAATCCAGTAGTCCTTCTCTGGATGAGGTATTCATGTCTACCCAATAACTTTTGGATCTTGTAAAGAATCAAAGGTTTTATCTGTGCTTTGAGTAAGAACCCTAAAAAGGTTTTACCTCTGAAACTAGAAGTTCCTTTCGATCATCTTGTAGATATCACTCTTCGATTAGAAGAGGCCGATAAAGGAAGTGAGTGATATAGGGGGTTCCAAAAAGAGCCTCAATAACAACAAGAAGAGGCATATTATGTTTAAAATCCCTAATCCCAAAAATAAAGTGAAGCAAGCAACTTTGGTAGCAAAGACTCCAATGCCTAACCATGGAGAATGCTACAATTGTAGCTCCAAGGACAACTATGCAAATAAGTGTCCGAAGCCCCTAACTTGTAGCTATTGCAAAAGTTTGGGTCATCTTTTATCTTCATGTCCTAAACTTCCAAAAAAGAAAGAGGGAAAGCTGGATGTTGTGCAAGCCCCCAGTAACCCTTCTCTTGGTCAAGGTATTTTTCATTTAGTTCTTGATGTCATTATTATATTTTGCGATCTTTCTGTTCGAGTTCCTTTTGATACGGGTGCATCTCACTCTTCTATATCAAAAGAGCTTGTTGATGCTTTGTCTTTAAATATTATGGGCTTGATGACTTCACTAAGAATTACTAATCCGATTGGTGGATCCACAACACACAGTTTACTTTGTAAAGATGTCGAGATTATTTTATGTAATTCTGCTTTCTGATCAGATTCGCATGTTATGTGCTACTTAGGCTTTGGAAATCATTATGAAGCCCATATCCTATGTCCCGAGAGGGCTATTTGTCCTCGACATTCTCAATCTATTAAATTGGTTTTTAATTTTTCTTAATGATTTCGATTTCAATTTGGTGGCATCATTTATTTCTTTAAACCTACATGATGAGGAAACTGTTATTTCTCTCATTCAAGTAGTTTGTGAATTTTTTTGTATTTTTGAGCTTTTCTTAGGATTACAACCTAAGCAATCTATTGTGTAGTACTAAGGTCTTTTTAGCTCGACCTTACCATTGGTTTTCATAGCTACGAGTTGCGGAGGGTAGCATTCCACTTTATGCATTCCGCACTAATTATGATTTTTATGTGTGACTTATGGTGTCATTCTGTTTGTCCAGCTTATTTCATCCATCTTATGAATGGAGTATTCTGCGAATATCTCGATAAGACCGACATTGTATTCATTGATTATGGATGAAAACAACAATTTAAAATTTGCAAATCTTTTTAATAAGATATTTATAAGTATAATTGGATTTCATTCTTAAAACGAGCAAAGAATATTCGTAAAAATTTTAAGAGGCATGTTTATCATATAAAAGGTGATTTTGTGTTGTATTGCCCATTGAGTGCCTTAAGAATTCTGGTCAATGCGCTTGATCAACGTTATCGATAGGAATCTCCTAAACACTATGATGAGACAGCAGACACAATAAATTGACTTCTAAAAAGTAATTTTTAAAAAAAAGATGATTACATAAAGTTGATTATAATTTTGAAAGTCTTAGCTTTTCGGGAAAGAGGATCAACTAAAAGAACTCCTTTCCAATACTCCTATTCTTATGACTCCTGAAGGGAACCAAGACTTTATTGTTTACACCGACGCTAGTCGTGTTGGTTTGGGTGTCGTTCTCATGCAAAGGGAACATGTTATCGCTTATGCTTCTAGACAATCAAAACCTATCGAGACTAGATATGCCACTTAGGATCTAGCACTCATGGCCATTGTTTTCACTCTTAGAATTTGGCTTTTTTATCTTTTGGGAGAGAAAATTGTTCTCTACACCGATCATAAATGTTTGAAGTGCTTATTTTCTCAAAAGGAACTTAATTTGCGTCAACAACGTTGGCTCGAGTTCCTTGCATCTTATGATCTTGATATTCTTTATACTCTTGGAAAGGGAAATCATGCTGCCGATGCCCTTAGTCGTAAGCAACAAGCAATTGTTTCAATGATGATATCCAAATGGAATGATCTTGAGACTTTACACACTTGTGAGATTCGAGATCATGAATCCGATTCATGTTCATCTCTTGTTCTATGTAGCCTTGTGCTCATCCATCTCTTTTATACCATATTCTTCATGCTCAAAAATCATGATCCCGAATTGGCTCATCTTGGCCAAAGTTAAGGGATAGTAATATTGATGATTTAAAAGACTTTGAAATCGATGCTCATGGCGGTATTCGAAAATTTGGTAGACTTATTGTGCCAAATATTAGTGATCTTCATAAAGACATTTTCAAAGATTCTCATCATTCTAAATTCACCATTCATCTCGGTAGTAGTAAAATATACACGGATATGAAGCGACTTTATTATTGGGATGTAATGAAATCCGATATTGCTAACTTTATTAAGCGTTGCATGACTTGCCAACTCATTATGGACGAGCATCAAAGGCCCAGTGGGTTATTGCAACCTTTAGACATTCCCATTTGGAAGTGGGATAAAGTCTCCATGGACTTTATTGATGGTCTTCCTCGATCTCGTTCGTGTCATGACAGTTTATGCGTGATTGTAGATAGGCTAACAAAATCCGTCCATTTTATTACCGTTCGACCTAACTGGACCGTACTTCTTTTAGCCAAACTCTATGTTAAAGAAATTGTTAAATTGCATGGAGTTCCTACTTCTATTTTTAGCAATCGTGATCCATTATTTACTAGTGGATATTGAAAGATTCTTCAAAATGCTTTGGGAATGAAGCTTAATTTTAGCACCGCTTATCATCCTCAATCCGATGGACAAACCGAGCATGTGAATCAAACTCTTGAAGATATTATTCGTGCATGTGTTCTTGATTTTGGTGAAAGTTGGGAAGATCATATTTATCTTGTTGAGTTTTCTTATAATAATCGCTTCCAATCTAGTATCGGCATGGTACCTTTCGAGGTACTCGATGGAAGGTCATGCCGACCTTCTTCTTGTTGGCTAGAGGACGGTGAGAAGCTGGTTTTAGGTCCAGATTTTATTCGTGATTCCACATAAAAGATTGAACTTATTTGTCACTGGATGAAAAATGCTCAAAGCAGACAAAGATCCTTTGCTGATAACCGAAGAAGAAATTTGAAATTTTCTAGGGAGATTTAGTGTTTATTCATTTTTCACCTATGAAGGATGTTGTGCGTTTCGGTTGACCGGGAAAATTAGCGCCTCGATATATTGGCCCATTTTCCATCACCGAATGTGCTGGTTCCATGGATTATTGCCTTTTATTATCGGCTCTATTTTCTGCTATTCATGGCGTTTTCAAGGTCTCTCAACTACGGAAATGCCTTAGGGATTTCGATTCTATTCTTGAGCCTGGTGTTATTGAAGAAATTGAAGTTTCGCCTAATTTGACTTATGAGCAACATCTTATTCGTATCATTGCTACGAAAGTTAAACATCTTTGTAATAAATATGTCCCACTCATAAAAGTTCAATGGTCCTCAAATCCTAAGGATTGTTCTTGGGGATCCATAGAATTCATCGAGCGGACACATTCAGACTTACTATCTCGAGCTCTTTGAGGTAAACTTCTTATTTCAAGTTTTCTTTTGTCTTGATTTTCTTTTATGGTTGTTACTCTTTACTTTCTTCTTAAGTATTACGAGGATGCAATTTCTTTAAGGAGGGGAGTCTGTGACAACCCGCATATTTTACGATTATATATTTAAATGTTTAATTTAAATATAGCATCATTAATCGGATTAAAGTCTGAAATGCTACTTTTTGTCAACAGTCGAATTAGGACTCAAGACTACTTCCATTGAGTCCAAAACGGCGTTTGCAACATTTTGATTATAAATATCGACATGTTCGAAGTTGAGTGGAATTTTGCTATTTTTCTACTGGGCTTTGGGTTTGGGTTTCAGCCCACTAACCCAACAAGAGAACCCAACTCCTCTCCCAAATACCCTAACTCCTCTACTCTTTATTCATTCTACTACTCATTTCCTAACACTCAAGCTAAAGAGAAAAATGGGAGAAAAGAAAGGAAATTAGAAATTCCTAAGCCCTAGTTCTCTTAGGAAATTCAAGTTCTTGCCCTAAAATCAAAGAAAAGCTTAGGTAAGCATCCTCTTCATCTTCTCCATCTCAATCTCTCTTCAATTTTCAGAAATTCCTATAACTTAACTTAAGAAAAACATCACCTTTGATAATAGATTGAAGATTCTAGAGGTGTATTGAAGAGGAGTTGGTATTGATTTGTTTTAAAGAATCTCATTTGTTGTCTTTGAGTTTTAAAAGGTGAGTTCTTGAACTCACATCTATGTTTATGGATTTCCTTGTTGTTAGGTATGAATTCCTAACATCTATTTCATGTTCAATTGCTTTTGATTTGAATTGATTTGGTGAATTTTCCAATTTTGATGCTTTGAAGTCAAAATTTTTAAGGATCCTATCTTTGATGTTTGGACATGTTTTTGGTGGTGCATCGAAGGGCTTACAGGGCTGGGTTGTCGGTGGCATAAATCCTTAGCATCCGTCGCTCGTACGATCGCTTTCGGTTTGGATTTTTTGCCTTCTTTGGGTAGACAGATTTGAGCCTAGTAGGAAAATCCAGACGTCTGAAACAAAATCCAGAAGTCTGTAATAAAATTCAAACGTCTGGTTGAAAAATCCAGATGTCTGGAATGGGTCCCTGGAAAAGAAATAAGGCAAAGCTAAAATCCCGACGTCTGGAACAAAAATCCAAACGTCTCAAACAAAATCCAGACGTTTGGTTGAAAAATCCAAACGACTGAAGTGTTCTGGAATTAAAAAGAGAAAGGAGAAAAGCATATATTTTTTCCAGAACCTAGGGCCATACGTCTGGCAATACCTACCAGACATCTAAAACTATCAATTTTGCCTATTTTGGCTGGTTTTCAGTGGATTTCCAATTTTTTTCGATTTTCATTGATCCGATTGGTTATTGTCATTTATTATCGACTTTGATGACTTTTTTTATGGATTTTTAGGAATATCCAAATGATTGAATTTGATATCAATTTTTGGGGTTTTAATTCACGCCATCAAATGTGAGTTTTTGGGGACCGGTTGTTTTTACAGTTGTTGATGCAGCAAGGCCTATGGAAGTTTTACGACTTAGCAGGAATTTGTGGTGTAGTGTGATAAGTCGTCCACGACTCATCAGGGACTTGAGTCGTTCGTGTTTTATGAGTTGTACACGACTCAATAACTCATCCATAAGTCGTTTACGGCTTAACAGGAGGAAGGGAAACGTTTCAGCAAGGAGAGATCTGGAGACAGAGGAAGGACACGAGTCACGACTCAATGGGAGTTTCAATAACTCAGAATTGATGAGTCGTATACGACCTAATTGCAAAGCTATGAGTCGTTCACGACTCATCAGGAAGCAAAAAGGAATAACAGTAATGGGAGGCCATAAGGCGGGAACGAGTTACGACATAGATGAGTCGTCCAGAGTTGACTCGCGTGAAGGGTTGTGCCGCAGGGGACTTAGAAGCTTGAGTCGTTGGAAGGATGTTGAGTCGGTGTAGCTATGAGTCGTGAGGCGCGACCTTGTTGAGTCGCATGCAGCGTTGAGTCGAGTATTGTTGGCATGTAGTGTATTTCCTTGAGTCGCATTGTATGTTGTGTCGTGTATGTTTGTTTAATTCTTGTGTCATGAGTCGTTTATAAGTTGAGTCGTTATTTGTTTCTTGAGTCGGAGGTGTGGTAATAAGGCGGGCTTGTTGAGTCGTTTGTAGAGATGTGTTGTGTCACCTGTTAAAGTCTTGAGTCGCTGATGATGAGTCGTTGGTTATGAGTCGTTGACGACTTATGATGAGTCGTAGGTCGTGAGTTATGAGTCGGCTACGACTCAAGGGGCTGTGTTGTGAAAACCCTATAAATACGCGTGTGTTGTACATTTTGTGGTTGTTGATTTTTGAATAAAATTCTCTTTTGTTAGCTTTGTGCTTTCATACCAATTGGTAGTTGAGTGTAATCTCCTATCTCCTCTATCGGTTAATCGAGTGCGCTCGATTCAACGATCGTAGAAGCCGATTCACGGAATCTAGTGCGCTAGATCAACGTGCGAAGAATCGTAGATCTTTGAACACGGTATAGTGCGCTATCAACGTGTTTGAGATAGCTAGAGTTCGGTATCTTTGGATCAACGAACTTGGGTATTTTGGTATCTTCAACTCACCGATTGCTACATTTCATTGATTGAAGTTTTGTTTGATTAATCCGCTGCGTCATTTATTTGGTATCAGAGCCATACTTAGCCAATCATAGCTAAGTTGATTCTTGGAGCCAAGTTTTTGAAGTTTTTGAAGTTGAAGTTGTTCATTGTGTTCATATTGAAGTTGCATCAAGTTTGGAGTGTTTGATCTATTCCATTTTGGATCGAAGTGTTGAACATTGTTTGAATTTGGTCTTGGGTTTTGCGCGCCAAGGTTTGAAGTGTTGGACCGAGTTACTTTGAGTCGTACAAAGCAAACCGAGACAAGGGAAACCGTGCACTGTTGAGCCGTGTCTTGTTGTTTGTGAAAGCTTTTGAAGTTTTGTGTTCAAATTGTTGAAGTGTTTGTGAGAGTTTTCCAATCATGCCACCAAGGAGAGCTAATCGTCATCAAAACGTTGAAGCTTTGTATCGTCGAGAAGAAGCCGAGCTTATGGAACAACGTATTAATGAGAAGTTTGATGAAGGCATTGGTAAATTGGAGAGATTGATGAATGATTTGAATCAAAGGAGGAGATCACCAAACTCGAACCATGGAGGAAACCGAGTTTCGCCATCGGTTACGGAAGCGAGGAGGGTATCACCACATTCATGTAGAGATAGAAGAGAAACATCAATTTCATCACGAAGAGATCATCATGACTATGCACATGAAGAGGGAAGAAGTCGACGTGAATTTGAACATGAAGCATATAGAGATGAAGAGAGACATAGTCAAAGAAGCATGCATGAGCGAAGGGATGATAATGGTCGAGATCGATGTAGACGTACCTTTGATTTTGTTGAAGAAGGTGATAGAGCTAGTATTCATTATCGAGATCGAGACCAAGTTCGAAATTCTTATCGGGATGTTGAAGATGATAGTCGTTGGGAATCGGGTATGAAGATGGAAATTCCGGAATTTAAAGGCGGGATGGTTGCTGAAGAATTCTTAGATTGGATTTCTAATGTTGAAGAGATCTTTGATTTCAAGGAGGTTCCTGAGCATAGAAGGGTGAAGTTGGTTGCTACTAGGTTGAGGGGAAGAGCTTTGGCGTGGTGGCAGCAAACTAAACTTACAAGGGAGAGAATGGGGAAGTCAAAGATAGAATCGTGGGATAAGATGAAAAAGTTGATGAGATCTACTTTCTTACCTTATAATTACCAATCACTTATGTACCAGAGGTTGCAGAATCTGAGGCAAGGGACAAAGTCTGTTAGTGATTATGCTGATGAATTTTACCAACTCATTGCCAGGAATGATATTATGGAAACGGAAGAACAGCTAACTGCTAGATTCATTGGGGGATTGAATGCAGATCCAGGATATGGTTAATATGTTTGATCCTAGATCAGTTGCAGAGGCACATCAGAAAGCGTTGGCTTGGGAGAAACAAGGAAGACGTGGAGGTGGTGTGTTTACTAATTCCAATAATCAAGCAAGGGGTGTTGGTGGAAGTTCTAATGTTTCTAAACCTGTTTCAAAGCCAGTGGTGAAGGAGGCTGAGAAGGCGAAGGTTAGCAGTGGGTTCAAGTGTTATAATTGTCAGGAGTTGGGTCACAAAAGTAATGAATGTCCGAAGCCGAAGAAGAGAACCATGGTTGCAGAAGTTGAGGAGGATGATGGTGAGGAGGCAGAATGTTCAAATACACCTTATGTTGAGGAGGAAGAAGAATTGTTTGGAGATGAAGGTTGTAATCTTATGATGAGGAGGTCATGTCTTACCCCAAAGCAAGAGGAGGATTGTAGTTGGTTGAGAAGCAATATTTTTCAGTCGACATGCACTATTCTGGGAAAAGTTTGCAAGTTCGTTACTGATGCTGGGAGTTGTGATAATATTATTTCTACAGAAGCAGTAAGGAAGTTGAACTTGAAAACTGAGAAGCATCCTAAACCGTACAAGTTAGCATGGTTAAGGAAGGGTGGTGAAGTGAAGGTGTGTCGAAGAGCTTGTGTTAATTTTTCTATTGGGAAGAAGTACAAAGATGAAATTTGGTGTGATGTTGTAGACATGGACGTGTGTCATCTGTTGTTGGGCAGACCATGGCAGTTTGATAGAGCAGTTCAACATGACGGTCGTGCCAACAGTTACAGTTTCATGTTCGAGGGTACTAAAATCACTTTGGTTCCTAAGAAGCAACAACAAAAGGAGAGCAAGCTAGAAGAGATTGAGGAATTGAAAACTCTGTTGACTTTGAAAGAGTTTGTTAAGGAAGTTGAGGAAGAAACTGAAGTATTTTTGTTGATTGGAAGAGAGAGTAGTGAAGAAATTGAAATCCCAGAAGCAGCAAAGCCAATTTTGAAAGAATTTGAAGATGTATTTCCAGAGGAGTTGCCTAAGGAGTTACCACCATTGAGAGACATTCAACATCAAATTGATCTTGTTCCGGGAGCAGTGTTACCACATCGACCACATTACCGAATGAGTCCGAAGGAACATGAGGAGTTAGGAAGGCAAGTGGAAGAGTTGTTAGAACAGGGACGTGTTCAGGAAAGCTTGAGTCCTTGTGCCGTGCCAGCATTGTTAGTACCTAAGAAGGACGGAACATGGAGGATGTGCACAGACAGTAGAGCATTGAACAAGATCACTGTTCGTTATAGATTTCCTATGCCGAGGTTGGATGATTTGTTGGATCAGTTGAGTGGGGCAACTATATTTTCCAAGATTGATTTGAAGAGTGGTTATCATCAAATTCGGATTAGACCTGGTGATGAATGGAAGACAGCTTTCAAGACAAGAGAGGGGTTATACGAATGGTTGGTTATGCCATTTGGTTTGTCAAATGCACCTAGTACATTCATGCGGGTGATGAATCAAATCTTTAGACCATTCATTGGGAAGTTCGTCGAGGTTTATTTCGATGATATTCTGATTTATAGCAGGAGTACAGAGGAGCATGTTCAACATTTGAGGGAAGTATTGATTATTCTTCGTGAGGAACAATTTTATGCTGCTACGAAGAAATGTGTGTTTATGACGCACAGTGTTTTATTTCTGGGTTATGTTATTTCAGGAGAAGGTATTCAAGTTGATCAGAGTAAAGTTGAGGCAGTCAGGAATTGGCCACAGCCAAAGACAATTACGGAAGTGAGAAGTTTTCATGGGCTAGCGTCATTCTACCGAAGATTCATTCCACACTTTAGTAGCGTGATGGCTCCAGTTACTGATTGCATGAAGGGTAAACAGTTTTCGTGGACAGAAGAAGCCGGGATTGCTTTTGAACGAATCAAAGAACTGTTGACGACAGCGCCAATTCTTGTTCTACCTAATTTCCAGTTATTGTTTGAATTGCATACTGATGCTTCGAAGGTTGGAATTGGAGGAGTTCTTAGTCAGAATGGGAAGCCAGTTGCTTATTTTAGCGAGAAACTGTCAGGGGCAAAGATGAGATACAGTACATATGACGTTGAATTCTATGCTGTTGTGCAAGCTGTTAAGCATTGGAGACATTACTTATTTCAGAAGGAGTTTGTTTTGTACACTGATCACGAAGCATTGAAGCATTTACAGGGGCAGGATAAAATTTCAGCAAGACATGCGTCATGGATTGCTTATTTACAGCAGTTTACTTTTGTCGTTAAGCACAAATCAGGGGTGACAAATCGGGTAGCTGATGCTTTGAGTAGGAGGAGTCATTTATTAACGACAATGAAGGTTGAAGTGACGGGGTTTGAAATGTTGCCAGAGATGATTAATGAAGATCCTTACTTTGTGAAATATGTTGAAAAGGTGAAGGATGGGAATACCGATGAATTTATAATAGTTGATGGTTTTCTGTTTAAGGGGAATCGTTTATGTATACCAGACTGTAGCTTGAGATTGAAAATTGTCAAGGAGTTACACGAGGAAGGGCATGTGGGCCGTGATCGTACTTTGCAATTGATTTCACAGTCTTACTTTTGGCCGTCGATGAGAAAAGAGGTTGAAAGATTCGTGGAGAGATGCCATATTTGTCAGGTGTCAAAGGGAACAGCAACGAATGCAGGGTTGTATATGCCATTACCAGTACCGTCTAAGCCATGGGTTGATATTAGCATGGATTTCGTTTTGGGTTTGCCTAGAACTCAAAGGGGAAATGATTCGATATTTGTTGTGGTGGACAGGTTTTCGAAGATGGCACATTTTGTTGCTTGCAAGAAGACGACAGATGCTGTTCGTGTTGCGCAATTATTTTTCAAGGAGATTTATCGAATTCATGGTTTACCAGAATCTATTGTTTCTGATCGAGATACTCGTTTTCTGAGTCATTTTTGGTTGAGTTTGTGGAAAATGGTAGGAACGAAGTTGAATTTTAGCAGTGCTTATCATCCACAAACAGACGGACAGACAGAAGTTGTTAACAGGTCATTGGGAAATTTGTTGCGATGTCTTGTACAGGATAATTTGAGAAGTTGGGACATGAAGCTATGCCAGGCAGAATTTGCTCATAATCATTCAGTGAATCGTAGCACAGGATTCAGTCCGTTTCAGATTGTTTATTCAAACTTACCAAGGGGACCGTTGGATTTAGCAGTAGTACCACAGTCGAAGGGAACAGTTAAACGAGCTGTTGATTTTGTTGATGAGTTGACTGAATGTCATAAAGTTGTTCAGAAACGATTGGAGAAATCGAATGAGAAGTATAAGAAGTTTGCAGATTTGAAACGCCGAAATGTTGAATTTAAGGAAGGTGATTTGGTTTATGCGGTATTGACGAAGGATCGTTTTCCGGTTGGTGCATACAATAAATTGAAAGCACGAAAAATTGGTCCAGTCGAAGTTTTGAAGAAAATCAATGAGAATGCTTATCGATTAAAGTTACCAGATGATGTCTATACTTCAGATGTTTTTAATGTCAAGCATTTAATTCCATATTATGGAAGTGAATTTGTTGTGGAAGAAGTTGCAAATTCGAGGACGAATTTTTCTCAACCAGGGGAGGATGATGCAGCAAGGCCTATGGAAGTTTTACGACTTAGCAGGAATTTGTGGTGTAGTGTGATAAGTCGTCCACGACTCATCAGGGACTTGAGTCGTTCGTGTTTTATGAGTTGTACACGACTCAATAACTCATCCATAAGTCGTTTACGGCTTAACAGGAGGAAGGGAAACGTTTCAGCAAGGAGAGATCTGGAGACAGAGGAAGGACACGAGTCACGACTCAATGGGAGTTTCAATAACTCAGAATTGATGAGTCGTATACGACCTAATTGCAAAGCTATGAGTCGTTCACGACTCATCAGGAAGCAAAAAGGAATAACAGTAATGGGAGGCCATAAGGCGGGAACGAGTTACGACATAGATGAGTCGTCCAGAATTGACTCGCGTGAAGGGTTGTGCCGCAGGGGACTTAGAAGCTTGAGTCGTTGGAAGGATGTTGAGTCGGTGTAGCTATGAGTCGTGAGGCGCGACCTTGTTGAGTCGCATGCAGCGTTGAGTCGAGTATTGTTGGCATGTAGTGTATTTCCTTGAGTCGCATTGTATGTTGTGTCGTGTATGTTTGTTTAATTCTTGTGTCATGAGTCGTTTATAAGTTGAGTCGTTATTTGTTTCTTGAGTCGGAGGTGTGGTAATAAGGCGGGCTTGTTGAGTCGTTTGTAGAGATGTGTTGTGTCACCTGTTAAAGTCTTGAGTCGCTGATGATGAGTCGTTGGTTATGAGTCGTTGACGACTTATGATGAGTCGTAGGTCGTGAGTTATGAGTCGGCTACGACTCAAGGGGCTGTGTTGTGAAAACCCTATAAATACGTGTGTGTTGTACATTTTGTGGTTGTTGATTTTTGAATAAAATTCTCTTTTGTTAGCTTTGTGCTTTCATACCAATTGGTAGTTGAGTGTAATCTCCTATCTCCTCTTTCGGTTAATCGAGTGCGCTCGATTCAACGATCGTAGAAGCCGATTCACGGAATCTAGTGCGCTAGATCAACGTGCGAAGAATCGTAGATCCTTGAACACGGTATAGTGCGCTATCAACGTGTTTGAGATAGCTAGAGTTCGGTATCTTTGGATCAACGAACTTGGGTATTTTGGTATCTTCAACTCACCGATTGCTACATTTCATTGATTGAAGTTTTGTTTGATTAATCCGCTGCGTCATTTATTTGGTATCAGAGCCATACTTAGCCAATCATAGCTAAGTTGATTCTTGGAGCCAAGTTTTTGAAGTTTTTGAAGTTGAAGTTGTTCATTGTGTTCATATTGAAGTTGCATCAAGTTTGGAGTGTTTGATCTATTCCATTTTGGATCGAAGTGTTGAACATTGTTTGAATTTGGTCTTGGGTTTTGCGCGCCAAGGTTTGAAGTGTTGGACCGAGTTACTTTGCGTTTATTTCTTCGATTAATTTTTGGACTTGTTCGGTTGAAATGTCGTGATAATTTCCAAGTGGAAATCTACAATCTCTTCGTAAATATTTGTGACGAGACGAATTTTGCCCGCTCGAAAATCGACATCCATACTTTACATCGTACTCGAATGCCGTAGATTCAACCGTTCAAATCCGAGTCGCCGGAGCTTATAACAACATTAAGTAAATAACACAGCGGAATAAAAGAATAATACATTGATATACAGCTTTGATACAATATCTGATACAACAGATGATCCAATAGATATCAATATACATCAGATATATGATACAATAAATAGCAGCGGAAAAGAAAATAGATGACATCTAGCAACGGAACAATATAATTCTAAGATAGTCTTCAAAAGAGAACTCCGAGAACTTCAACTCCATCTCCAAGAACCAATCCAGCAATAGCTCGAACTCCCAATAACCAATCACCTAGCATAAGCAAGACTGGTGCGATCCAAATACTGAACTAACTCTAGATAATCTACTAAACCTGACTATCTAAAAAACCCAAACTCTAGACTGCTCGTGTAGAAAATAATGAGCACCCAGAGTTTAGGAAAGAAACAATAAACTTTGGATCATTCATGGGACTGGTGTGAGCAACAAAACAGTTTATCTTTTAAAACATTCAACAAAAGATTTTCTCAGTCAATTCGTAATGCTTTTTAAAAATGAGACTACCATAAGGCCTCCCGCACACACACACAATGCAAACGCAGAATCGGAGGAGATTTCTCCTTATGATAGTCAAAGATGCTTGATACGCATTAAAAAGAAACATTTGATATTATTACTAGTGCATAGTGTAGGAAAAATTCATTTCGAAAATAAAGATATAAATCTTAGCCAGCATAGGCATTCCGCACTTATGCCTACTATAGCTACCATGTTCAATAGCAGGTTACCGCCACATTCCATGGCAGGTTATACAACTAGAACCGTACAGGATTCGTATTGTTTCTTTGGACTTCCAACAAATGGTCAAGCCAAGGAACTTCCCCTTGCCACATGAGAACGCCTTTGGAAGGACGTCCCCGAGAACCAAACCGGATCTCTGCCAACACAAGGTTGGGTTACCCCTAACTGGGTAACTACTGACACGAATATGCCATCTCCCGGTTGTAAACAACCTTTAACCGGGGCCCCAGCAACAAATCACAAAGTAATATATATATATATATATATATATATATATATATATATATATATATATATATATATATCTGTGATATCAACATAAGTTAAGTATCTGGGCTCCATACCATGATACCACTTCTATCCAGAAGGAAATGCACATACCCTAAAGGGTGCTACCCCCAATAACCTTGCCGCATCTTTCCTGTTTCGACCATTTCGGGGTGCGAGGTCCGACGAAGTCACGTCCACAAAGCCACGCTTTGGTACAAAGCCATGCTTTGGGTCAACAAATGATCATAGAAATGATCACAAAGATAAACGATCAAACAAATGATCCTATCACAAATGATCAACACAATGATCATTTCACATCAACACTCAGCATGTCACATTACCAAATTGAGAGTATATTGCTAATAACCTTCAACTACATAACCTCTGAGCTCATACGTCTCAGAGAAGGGTGTTAAGCTAAGAGAATAATTTCTCCGCCACCAACAGAAATATATTTGAAAGAAATCAGCTTTATATCTCAATTTGTAATGTCAGACATACTATCCATACAAGTCTGTTCCGGGCTCGAACAGAACCGAAGGCACTTACAAAGAAGTCCTTGCAATCCGGATATTCACTAATCACGTTCGGACTTCCCATCACATATGGAGTCTCTATACCGGGGACCAGGCGATGCAAAGACATTCGACGAGTTGTCCTTTTGCTTTCAAAAATATCCGGTCTTCAACACCGGTCTTCAAATGCTATCCATAACGACATATCACATATTCGGAATGAGATATATGACACAAAGGTCCTCTCCCGGCTAAACCGAACAGTAAGCGCAGTATTTCAAAAACATATGGATATTGGGATTTCAATTAAGTCACAACTTATTACCCAAAACTTTTCTTCAAATGGTTTAAACAAATTACCATTTCTAATCTTTTAAACAAAAAGATTCATTTCATAAAGTTCACCCCCGTTTCATAAAGATCCATTCATAGATTTCAAAACAATTTCTATTTCAATTGGATTAATTCACTTAAATCTTTAAATCAAAGATTTAACTTATAGCTTTCTAACCGTTTCTAAAATATGGAAATCATTCCCATTTTAAACCAAAAATCTTTTTAACACAAATTGAAAGTTCAATACTTATGTGAAAGCTTTTATTATTTGAAAAACAAACAGTTTTCGTTTCAGAAAAATCCAATTATATTTACACGAGTTAAAGCTCTTGAATTCTATTCACATCCCCAAATCAATACTTTTAAAATAGTTTAACCCATATATAACTGGTATAACATTTTTAATCCTTAGTTTTAAATCATAGAATTCAATTTCAAATCTTGAATTTAAGTTCAAATCAAATTATTCAACTTCATATTTTATCAAGTTATTCAAAATAAATTTCATCTATGAAATTCTATTTCAAAAGCTTTTCACTTTAAACCCAATCCCAAAACATTTGAATTCAAATATTCAAATTTAAAACTATTTCAAAAATCTGTGACTTAATCGATTTCCTCGTGAAATCCATATTGGTGTGTGTATAAGTGTGGTCCAGGGGTTTCACACAGTAGTGCAACATCATTCAATCATCACAGATCAGAATACAGAAATATAGTTGATAAGCGGTATTAACTATCACGCTTATCGTTCATTCACAGATCACAGATATATATCACAAATAAGTAAATTACAGATCACAACATATATCAGGATGTATCACAAAGCATCATATATCAGGGATATCAAACAATCAAATCATCCAATAGAATCCAAATATTCATAAGTAAGATAAATTAATATCTAATTATAATTAATTTATACTGGGTTAATTACTTATGAATAAACTACAAATCTTAGTTAATTAATAATAAATTAATTGTAAACTATTTTAATTTATTGTCTTTTAATCGATAATTAATTATTCCTAATTAATTATGTTAATTAATTAACCCTTAATTAATAAATCATCCCTTAATAACTTTCATCAATTAGTTAACCTTCAATTAATTAATTATCCTCAAATTAATTACCTTAATTAATTTTTCACATACATTAATTTTTCCTTTAATTAATTATTCTTTAATCATTTGATTTATCAATCTTTAATCGTTAATAAATTATCCTTAATTAATTTAAGATAAACCATAATTTCCAACATATGAATTTTAAGTTTAAATAAACTTAAAAATTATCTTTTTATCACTTTTTATTCATTAATTGCTTCTTAATTAATTATCTTAATTAATTAACCTTTTATTTATAATTTATTAACACTTATTAATCCAATTTTAAGCCAAAACAATTATCCTAAAACATGGGTTAAAAATATTTAAAATTTAAATCTGGTTTTAAAGTCAAAATCTGTTTTTATATCAAACCTGAGACCCACTTCGAGTCACACCCGAGAAAAATGCCTGAGTGCTTCGAGTTTTCCCCCAAACCAACCCGTGAGTATTTTTTTTCAAAATTTTGTTTAAGTGTTGATCTAACCCGGCGCACAACTGAATGCACTCGAGTTAAGACTCGATTCAACCCAAATATTACTCGAGTGTCCTCTTCTCCAACCCAGGCTACTAACTCCTCAAACTCCGGAACTCGTGCACGTTCACATGCACGGCATCTCCGATCATCTCCAGATGTTGTCACGACGTCGAATAGGTCGGCAATCACTTCCTGAACCCACTTCGATCGTTTGAACCATCACCATCAGCCTCGAATGCGAATCGAGCAAAAAGTCAAAACCTGGAACCAAAAGAACTGGTGCTCCTCAAACCTGTCATGGTGTCATTTTCACCGCTCCGACCACTAGGAGGTCAACAATTCCGGCTACAGCTTCTTCAACTCCCCCTCTTCCATTACCCAAAAGCGCGTGGCACTCGGTCAATCAATGACAACGAATGAACCCAGATACTAGCACGCGTAAAAACTAGGTTTAGAAACAAATTTTTGCCCAACGCTGTCGCCACAGTAAACGTGAGTGTCTCCGAGTATTTTTCCCACCGTCAACGTAGGCTCGTCCATCTCCAATAGGAACCCCGATCACCATAGTCCCTCCGACCATTCGAAATAACCAAAAACCCATTCTCAGGTCAACGTCGAAATGTACATTCAATACTTAACTAAAAAACTTGATTTTTATTTAAAAATCATAGTTTTTAAAGATACAATAGATTACAGGCCTGAATCTACGATTTAATACTGTTGGAATTTTTGATAACATCAAGTTTTCACTGTTCTTCTTATTTTCCAGAAAATATTCAAACTTATTTTACTTGAAAATATTTTTAAAATTAAGCTGTGATGATTTTAAACATACTTTGTTTTAATATCACTTGCGAAAAAGGATTGAGGAAGGTGAGATCGATTTTTTTTTTTGAACTAAATTAGACACTGTAAATTTATTTTTCTTTCAGAGGCAATATCCTTCTTTCTTGATTCCAAGTGCACACGGCATACACATAGACATAAATACATATATACAGGCATAATTCCATTACCATACAAGCATAGTTGATTCATAACTATCCGGATGATCATATGAAACCAATTATTCAAGCAGAACTCAAGTAAAAAAAAACATGAGTTTACTCATAGTTATAAAACAGAGAAGCCTGTTTTATTTTATTTTTTATTCTTTTTTTTTCCAGATAATACATGACACATATCATTCTTATAACTATTCTTAAATTAAAGATCTTCCCATTATAAATAACATCTGTTTGAACAGCAAAGCTTAAGGGGAATTAGAAGTTGAGATCTTGTTTTCTGAAGGGTTTGAAATTTAAAAACAGATTATCTTCCAGCTAAACCAACATTGATATTCTATATACTCAGAATTACAACGGTAAGCATACAGATAAACATACACATTTCAGATATTATTCAAGCAACATATAAAATTATACTAAAGCATAATTTCCAACAAGAAGTTACTCACCTTTTTAAAATTTTGAAGCAGAGAGTTGCTTTTGGGTTTTGATGAACTACAGTTTCTTCTTTTTCTTGAATTTGCTTTGTTGAGTTGATTTGTATTGTTATGTTTTGTTTTAGTTTTGTTTACTTCATTTATTTTTTTCTTTTCAGTTCTTTACTAAGATTTAAACGAAAAATGAAACAACTACTCAAGTGTACATAGGAAAGATGGTGTGCAGGTGAAAGGATAGGCTGAGTCTACTAAAGCAAAAACAAGTACAGGTTAAAATATATAAAAGAACTAAACCATGCTTGCTAATAAATGTTAGTATGTGTGCTGATAGGATCGTGTACATGCAAGACAGTAAATGCATTAAATGTAAGTATGTTTGAAATGTTTATTTGCTCCCTTGCATTCTTACAGCAATCTTACTTTATATTTTTTTTTATTTACTTTTTTTTTCTTGTTTCACTTATAGCACATATGCTGTTAATTTTATTTTGTTTCTTATTTATGCCTTTGTTTATTTAGCTAGCTTTGTTCTTTCTTTTTTAGGGTGGCTGATGCATATTTGTATTATGCAGTGATGTTGTACTAATATGTTGTATTTTTTTTCTTTGTTTAGTGTTGTTGGGGGCTGCACTATTTGGTTTGTACCATTTCATATATATTCATATTGTCTTGTATACTTTATTTGCATTGCCTACATATTTTATTCTTGCTTTGCTCCTTCTTGTCTCGGCTGCATTACAGAAGTTTGTTTCTTTTGCTTTTACTTGTTTATACTTTAGTTTACATCTATACTACTTAATTTTGTATGCACAACTTTCTTTACTTTTGATTCCAACTTGATCTTTTTATTTTACTTGGTGGCTGCAATACTTTGAATATTTCATAGTCTTATTGCTTTGACTTGTTTGTTTTGTTTATTTAGCTTATGTATTTACATTTTCATTTGTTTGCTTTGTTTCATGTTTGATAGATATTTATTTTACTTTATGTACATATTATAAAAGTTGTTATTTTTATTATATTAGCTTATATATTTATTTCTATTCTTACATGACTACTTATTTTTAGTTCTATTTATTTTTAAAACCATTTATTTAAGATTTTATTTCTAATCCAATATATACATATATATTCACATATATACAAATTCTCAAATTCATATGACTTATTATAATTTCTATTTGAATCAGGGAAACTCGCTGCCATTTATAATCAATTTTACAATTTTAAAATCAAAAATTCATTTAAACTATCAATTTAAATTCATAAAAATCCTGGGTCGTTACAAAATTTAAGTTAAGCCAGTGGTTATGGGACATGAAGCTAAACTCATTTATTTACTAGCTTACTGTAGTTTACATTTCTTTTTGATCAATGATGATCATTTTGTGTTTTGAGTGGAAACCTACAATTTTCTCGTAAATATTTAAGTTAAACCAATTGTTATAGGACATGAGGCTAAACTCATTTATTTACTAGCTTGACGTAATTGACACTTATTCTATAGAGCTTTGGCTCAATTTTTGTAGGGTAATGACCCGTGTTCTTTTTGACAGGTTCATCTGGCGTACCATTATACTGGTCGTTGTTCCGAATTATTTGAGTTTCAGGTTCATTTGGTATATAGTTATACTATGTCGTTGTTTCGAATTATTTGATTCAGGTTCAACTAGTGTACCGTTGCACTGTGTCATTGTTCCGGACTATTTGAGTTTCAGGTTCATCTGGCGTCCCATTGTACTACATCGTTGTTTCAGATTATTTGAGTTTCAGTTCCTCTGGCATACCATTGTACTATGTCGTTGCACCGGCTCTATGGGTTAGCGAACCCATAGAATAGCTTTCCGTTTGTGATGCACATGTTGGTGAGTTTTCATGCTTCCATTTTTGATAGACCTCCTCCCCCTTTGTGATTTATGGATTCTAATTGATGATTTCTGGAATTTGTGTTCCATAAATTTTTGCGTTTGCCATTGATATGTTTTGTCAATATTTGTGGTTTGGTGAATAAAATAAACATTATGACACTCTTTTAGTGTTTGAGAAAATTTGAAATATATTATGTTTTTTTGTTATATGATGTATGCTTGTCACGGTATGGCATTATTGTTATCATATATTTTTGTCGTATCTCTTATCCTATCTCGTTTTATATGATATTTATAGCTAGACTGATCCATTAATTATTTCCTTCTTAAATAATACTCGGGTCAGACCGAGGTATTTCAGGTGCTTCTACTTGACTTCTTATCAGAGTCTGTCATCTGACTTTTGGCTAACAACTTAGCTTAGTAGTTTTTGCTCTTATACATTCGAGATAGAGATTCCTTGATGTATACGTATTCTTTTGTGTAGCACTTGTACCTATTCTTTTGTGATGTAGTGGAACTTATATGACCACTACTTTTATGTACACTTTTATGTGTTATATTCATATATGTTTCCACCTTAGTGATATGAATATCTGTGACTGATTTATGTTATACTTATTTTATATTTGTTTCCGAAGATATCACGGTCACTGTTTAGTAGTTTTGAGTTTGTAATTTATGTGTCGGATTTCCTCTAGAAACGAAATGCATGCAATACTATCTGAAATATTGGTGCTCGCACAAAGCAATTACATAGATGGTCGCTCCTTAATAGCCTTATTCTTCATCCTAGTCGACGACATTGCTTCGTAGTGTCCTTGGCTAGTATGAGTATAGAGGCAGGGCGTCGGGGTAACACTGATATCCAATTCCCGTCTCGTCGAATCCAAGCAATAAATTTAAAAGGGTAAATTGTTTAAAATAAAACAATTTTTATTTAGGGTGACAATATTCACATATGGGAATTTACAGATGTTTATTTCAAATAAAACGTATCATCATTTCAATCTAACTATCTTAACCCGTTCGACCACTTGATGGCACAGACAAGAATAATTGAAATAAATATCCATTAGAAATAAGCCAAGAAATAGATTGTTAACTAAATTAATGTTCAATAAACAATATCAAAACTATTCACACATCAGGATTTAATTAACTTCAATTAACCGAATCCATTTATATTTTAATACAAATTAATTACAAATTAAAGAAATTATAAACAATTTACTTCTAGTTAATTAAAATTAATCAATCCAACTAATAGCTAATCTTATTTTGTTAACCTAAGGTTTTGTTAATTAAGAATTTAATTAATTACTTACTTTAATTATTATGAAATAATTAAATTTTACTTTCCACAAAATAAATTAAGCTTAAAATATTTGGAGGTAGAATTACGATGCAAAAGGATTTCATGTTGATTGGATTTATAATGCTAATCGAATTGGAGTTTAAATATTTAAGTTATTATAAATATATATATATATATATATATATAAGTTCCATTTTCTTTTCTTCTTTTTTTCCTTTTTCTTCCTTTTCCTTTTCTTTTTCTTCCTTTTCCCTATTCCTTTCCCTTTTTTTCTTTTTTTTCTTATCCCTTCGGCCTATGCCACTTGGCCCATCTTCTTCTCCCTCTTCTCTTTTTTTCCCTTCTTTTATTTCCTCTTCTTCTTTCCTCTATTTTTTTCCAAATTTAACAAACCCAACAATGCATCCATGCACGCACTTGCATGCTTACCTTCGATCCAACAATTAGTCGTCGACCATTACACTAAGTCGCCCACACCTCCTGTGTCTCGATGATCCATCCAGAAGTCACGGCCACCCTCAGTTTAAAAACTGAACACTCTCTCAAAAAACTCGACCACGCGATCACCACCCAAACGCTCCCCACCGTACACTCCTATCCACTGAAAACTTTGCCAACATAACCGCCACATCCTTCTCTTGCCTTCTCCCTCATACCGCACGCCTCCCCTTGCCAACGCCATCGCATCAAATCCGCACATGACCAAAACCCCTCTGTAACCCTACTTCGCCTCCGACCGACCACCATACCCCTTTATAAAATACCTCATCATTTTTTCACTCATTCCTCATCCTCCAAGTTTCATTCTGACCCAAGGTCAGCCTTCAACATCGAATGGTTCACCGGAATTTAGCCAAAAACTAAAAAAATGTCGATCTCCCTTTTTCTCACTAAATACATAATCAAAAATCACCAAACTTCTTCCAAAATTCACTGTTTTGAATGACGATCGTGTTCATATAAGCAAAAAAAGGAAATGTGATTTTCGAATTTAACTCATATTGGGTTTACTTACTGAAAAAAGTTTTCACTTTTCGTACTTCATGAAATCCAATGAAACAAATTTTATGATGATCTATACTCAAATACAGATAACTTTCTATTTAGAATCAGGTTCTAAAACTAAATGGATAACGAGATATGATTTTCAAAGTTAAAAGGTATAAACTACTTTTCACAAAAACAAAGAACGGAGGCCAAAATTTAGGAAGAAGTCTAGGTTTTCAATGCTCAGGTGAAACAATCTATGTATAAGCACACATATATGTTTACATATAACAACCATATGTATATTGATTTCAGACCAAAGCTTTGTCATATTCACAGTTGCAAGAGGAACTGGTTCAATAAATAAAATTTGTTTTACTCGCTTCTTTTGTGAAAAATGAACACTACTATTTTGTATTTTCCTACTTCCACTTTCACTGACTTGGTCCTTTATGAATTAATGGCAGCACCATATTCCTTTTTCTTTTTATTTGCTTGTGAGGATGTTAAACATGAAGGTAAACAAGGCAGTGATATATATAAAGGAGAATGGGAGGGAATAGGGTTGAAGCTTGTTACAGGCTTCACATCATCTTTTTTTTTCTACTTTAACCGCTGTTTTGATTTTTTTGTAAGCTTGATTTGATTTCATATGTTGATTTGATATTTTGTATGCTTGATTTGAAGTTTTGTAGGCTTGACTTTAATGTTTAGGGGTTTGTCTTTGAAATTGCCATTATGATGTTTTTCCTATGTATGTGTGTGCATATATATACATATACATATATAGATTAAGTTTTTCGTATACATTATTTACACATACATTTATGTATGCGTTTTTACATATCCATTATTTTACATGGACATATATGCAAATGTATTTACACATTTGCATATTATATATACACACTTAAATATACACATGTTTGTATATAAAAATATCTATACTTTCATATACTATATTTTTATAACCATATATATCTAGACTTCTATATATATATATATATATATATATATGTATGTATGTATGTATGTATGTATGTATGTATGTATGTATGTATGTATGTATGTATATCTAACATCATAAAGCTTGTTTGGATTTTTAGCTTAAACTTAAATGGTGGTGTTTATATACTTATTCACATAAAATTTATCATATCTAGAAATTTATAATTCAATATTTAATGTAGTTTTATCGGTTTATATATTCAGATATTTTAAACATCAGAAAATTTATTTATTCGACTAATAAAAATTAATATTCCAATGACTAAAATTAGTTAATTGCCCAATATGTGATAGCTAAAAGTCTTGGTTATTACACGTGTTCACTTAAATAAATCAAATACGCATATCGGCAGCTAAAATATTCTCCTAGATAATTCCAACATATCACTATAAATATATAGGTTACCCTACTCTTTTCTTATCAGTTCTCGCTTCCTCTTATACATATGTTTATAATACAGAAAATTCCTTCTTTTCCATACATCACTCTAAGGCCGATAAGGTATGAAATACTTTTCTATGTTTAGTCTTGGTTGTTTCTTCTTGTCCTTTCTATGTTCCTTTTTCATCATCTTTCTCATTTTTTTTAAAATATCGAATAATGATTTGTTTCTTCTTTGCAAACAAAGAATTATTATTTTTTCCTTTTGTTTATTAATATGATCACGTAGTTTTACTTTGTTCGGTAATAACTAATATGAATCATGGTAAAGGAACAACCAAAGTTGTACAACATCCAAATTATATGTGCCTCTAGTCAGATTCTCTAATTGCAAAATACCATATCCCCATGAAATTACATCTCATATACCCATGAAGCATGGTTATTCTAGGAAATAATATTATGAATGTATCATTGAACAATTTAAAAAACTAAATATGATGGTGGATTCTATATAACTACCGATTCTTGACAAAGCCTTAATATAGCAAGCTTCAAAATATTAAATTGACAAATCTATTAAACTCACAACTTGCTTGCACTTGGCAAAATATTAAATTGAAAACATATATTCGTTTATTTTATCCTCTTTTCCATCTTTATCTTATTTTTTAGCAACCACGGTTGCATTGTTTTAGAACATCATATATGCACCTATTCCTTTTGCAAATTATGGACAAAGTAAATGCCTTACTTACCAAGACAAGCATTATAAGGAAACTCTATATATATATATATATATATATATATATACACACAACAGTGAGGATATAGTTTTTTAATCAAGTTTATATGAAAACTACTTGATTTTGTTTTTAAATCAAGTCCCATGGTTTTAATTATATTTTCAAATTTAGACTCATATATAACAAAATACTGGTTAAAAAAATTAGTTTTTCTGTAGTAATAATATTTTTGAATGAACCAGCATAAATACGCATGAAGCTATATTTAGTCATCCTTCTGGCCATTTCATTGCTTCCTAATGTATTTAGTCAACCTAATTCTGATTATGAAAATGCATTAATCAATGCGATACTTGGGATTTATACATGCAGTTTGTGCCAAGAAGTTAAACATATACCTACATGAATTTGCATGGATACATGCCTATTTGTACACATCCATTTTCTTTCCTTGCTAATACTTTTGTGTGCATGTACATACTTCTTACATGCAGTCATGCATGATGTTATATATATGCACACATATACTTGTAGTCAAGGCTAGTAAATCATACATATTTGTTGTATATGTATACACAAAAATATGGAAAATGACTCACGCCAACATAGGAAAAAATGTATATGTGAATGCATAGATAGAGTATATAGGAAATAAATAAAAACGTATAGGAAGCTAAAGGGAAACAATATAATACTAAAAGGGAGCATGTATACATGTATAGTTAAGGTACAAAATTATGTTGGCACACAATATGAAAACAATTAATATAATACTAAAAGGAAGCATGTACATATGTATATCTTTTGTTATTCTTTTCCATCACATTTTGCAGTTCTAAATTAACATGACGATATATTCTATTCAACAGGGCAACTTATATTTTTCTATGCAATTGCATCATATTTGAGATCTTGCTCAATAATAAGGTAATTTATTTTTGAAGTATTTACAAAAAGATTTATATTTACTTTACTGGTAATATCGTTCATATCAGATAATATTTTCTATTTACAAATTCCAACATGCACACCCATAGTAAGAATCATTATCATCCTTCCATCAAGTAGAGCATATAACATAATTTATCAGCCAAACAATGGATATTAAGCACTATAATAAGCAAAGTCGGTTCAAAAAGGAAATATATCACCAAAAGAATCTTTAATAAAGGACAATGCACATGTCCAAAAAGCAATAAATGCTGATAGAAAATCTCTCTCAATAAATGATTATGGTTGGGATGATAAATTTACTTCTGAAGTGGTTAGTGATGTACCAATCAAAAATTTTGAAAAAATAATCTAATTAAATTTTATTGTCTAATAGGTTTTCCCTCCACGCTTTTGTAGGTAAAATTTATGGGGAAAAATAGATGGTGATGATTATGAAGTTTTTTTAATAAATAGTCACTAGCTATGAATAAACTATGATGAGTAACGGTAAAAAAAATTAACATCTATTAGTAGTACTTTCTAAGTGTTGTGGCTCTTACTATCAATATGGAAATCACTATTTAGTCCCTACTTTTATGTATTCCATTTTTCAAATAAAGTTTAACTTATATTAATGCTTATCCTTCATGTGTGCTTGAATTCAATTTCATTCTAATGGTTTTACCGTTATACTTACCTTTATCTTAACAAGTACCATTAACTTCAATGTGAAACAAAGTATATTAAGATTAAATGAACAACCTAACCGTATTTATTTTTCGTCCAGCTGTATATCAATGATAAATAGTCAAAGGAGACAAAATAGAAAAACAAATATCTTAAGTGACGAACAAAGAGAAATGTGTCCTATGCCAGATAAGGAATGAAAAATAGCTATGACTCAAGAATAAAGAGAAAATTATCAAACTCAACATCGTGAAATGTATCGACAAAGAAGAGAAAGATTCCAAAATGCATCTTTAAAGTATAAATACTATAAGTAAGGAATCTTTACCAATAAGAAAGAAGCCTAAGATACAAAGAGAACAAATAGAGAGTACATCTATTGAGGATAGAGAACATATTATAGATAATATATCACAATCTTACCAGGAGCAGAGACAATCATCATAAAATAATAATCAACTATAAATGCATCGAACTATGCGAAGTAATGTTAGAACTCATAATGTTGCAAAAAAATTCAAAGATCATACTATATTTCGAAAGCATTTATTGAAATGGCCAACATTTTTTCAACATTATTAGGAAAAATTATTTCAACACGAGAGTGAATCATTGTGTTGCTCAAATGGAAGAACCAAACTCCCCCAAGTGCATTCACTAAATGTGCTATTACAGAGCTACAACGATAGAAGTGCTGATGGCATAAATTTCAAAAGAAATATTTGATTATATAACCATGTATTTTCCTTCACTTCAATGGGAGTGCATGTTGATGAAAACCTAAAAAGTGGAGGAGCTAGTATTTACACTTTCCTTGCTTAAGGGTGTATACATCACAATATTGGAACCCTACTTCCTCAAGAAGGAGATAGGCCAAGATTTCTACAATTATATATATAATACTGATCATGAAACTGAAAATCGAATGATTGAAAGTAAATACTTTACTAGAGGAATATTGGAAAGGATAAAACATATATTAGATGATAATAATGATTTTATTTAATACTTTCGTCGAGTTTGACAACTTCCCGAGATCCATAATTATAAATTTGTAACTAAAGAAAAACTATAGCAACAACAATATTTACTTCCTACATTTTCATAAGTTTCTACAACTAAGGTTGGTCAAGATGAGAGAAGTCTTATAAATAGTAGGGATATTGTTCTTCATATGATGATGAGTAAGCTTATTAGAATTCCATAAAAACATTATTGTTATGACCCTCTACAGTATCCTCTCCTACTACCTTAAGGCAGTTATAGTTGGGACCTTAACTATAACGACCCGTAATTTTAACACTTCGAAAATGTGATATTTAATTATTTGAAATATTCAAATGTAGAATTTTCAAACCTAAACTATCATGTTTTGTATAATAAATAAGAATTGAAAACTTATTTTTGATATTGAATAAAGATTTTGGATTCCTATTGTAAAATTGACAAAAGTCGGATTCCAATAATTAGGATAAATATTCGACAAATTTGTTTAAAGAATAAATAATTCCTTTCAAATATATATACAATCGATATCAAACTCATTTTATAATAATAGTAATTGAATTTATTATGGTTCGATAAATGTATACAACTTGTTTTACAAAATCGACAAATTTCGTCGCATATTGATAAATCGATGTCATATTTTTATAAGAAGATTTGGATATTGTTTTATGTAATTTTTATAGTCAAATGTGCTTTTTTTAATTATTGAAAGGTAATAAGAAATTTATTTTGAAATTTGGTTTACATGACTAGATAGTTTAAAAAACGTTAAAATGTGACCGGAAAACGTTTTGTCGAAAATCAATATTCTGTTCAAAATAAGTTGTCACAAAGTTATCGCCCATTTGTTAATATGTTTTAACAGATATATTATACATTTTAATAACTAAACATTTTTACTTTAGCTAAATAGGATTAGAAAACTTCTTGAAGTCATTAGTAGAAGTAAATAATAATTAACAAAAGTAAGAAAAGTAAACATCAAATCACATCAAATCAAAATCTAACAAAATAATTACTTTTCAAGAAAAGTAAACATCAAATCACATCAAATCAAAATCTAACAAAATAATTACTTTTCTTTACTTAATCTTTAAGTGATTAAGACATAAAGTAAGAAGTGAAAGGATGATGTGAAGTAGTGAAAACGTGAAAGTTGCTTTAGGTTGAAGTGAGGATAGTTTGGTAATTTGGTAAGAGGATATTTTGGTAAATTTACCGCTTCTTTCTTTTTCTATAAATACCCACTTTCTTCTTCACTTTCATTCACATTTCTTCTTTTCTCAAGCTTCTTCACCTTCTTCCTCTTCTCTTTATGGCTTCAAAGCCATATGAAAAAAACTAGAAAGAAATATTTTCAAAATATTTATAATATTCAAAAGAAATCAATGTTCATCCTCTTCAAATAAAACTCATTTTTTCTTCATATTCTACCTCTTCTTCTCTCGACCACAACTTATTCAAAATTAAACAAAAATGCAGAATTAATTTTTCAAATCATGTATTTTTCCAGTGGCTAGAACATTAATGTTTACCACTTTGTGTCATTCTAAAATTAAGCATGTCTAAAAACCACTTATTTCCAGTGCATTCTTTGGCCTAGCTTTTAGTCAGAGAATATGCCATTTTGTTTTGATCATAACTTGGTAATAACAGATCCAAATTGAGAAATAATTTTCCTAAACTATACGAAATTCTAGTGGCTACAATTTTTATGTTGATTACATTTTTTATTTTTGAGGTTTACTATATCTGAAACTCAATTTTTTGAAGTACATTTTCGGGCTTTATATTTGTGAATCCAAGAATAGCACTTTTCCTTTTGACCGTATCTTCCTCAAAATAATCAAATTCAAGTATTTTTTTAAATTCAAGAAAAAATAATTTTCGAAAACTTTTCAATTAACAAGTTTTTCAAATTTTGAGTGTAAGAGAGTCAAAAATAAGAAAGAATATGACCTATTTTTTGGGTCTAATTTTGAGAATTTAAGGTCAAAGCTCCACCACTTCTTCTCTGCACTTTCGACCATCTCAAGCCTTAACCGAGCACTTCAAAGGAAGAGAATTGTTTACTAATTTTTATGTGGAGTAGGAAATAGTCAGTGAAGAGTGGATTGGTTTGAATGTTGGTAGGAAGTTAATCGCTTTGATTCATGGTGAGAAACTCTATTTAATATTTATGTTTATATATATACATATTTGACGATGTGTTATGATTGCTATGGATGCTTATATGTGCTTTTACCATCAAGTATTGATTGTTTGATATGATTGTTAAATTGTTTTACCAAGTCTCTTTAATACACGTCGATATGCACAAAGGAAATCACTTTCCTTTTTAGAATGAAATTGTTTATATGGAATGTTTAAACCTTTTGTAAATAGTTTTAAAATGAGTTAGAAATGTTTTATAAACGTTTAAATATGTTTCAAGAAATAAAGAAAGAAAATCAGGATTTCATCTCGTATATTTAAAATATGTCCAAAACAATTTTCTAAAAACATTGTGGTTTTGCTATTCAGAATCCAAAAAGGTATTTCTTTATAAATGATTTTTTAAATGACTAAAAACATAAAATAAATCTTATAAATCTATTGAAATGGTTTAGAAGAGATTTGAAATAGAAAATATGAATTTTCAAATATTAAAAGGTTGTTTAAATCAAATAAGCTTATATGGCACTTAGCACTTTTATGCTGCAAATTCTATAACCTTTTGAATATAGTTTTAAAATTAACAATTCTTTCCTATATATTTTGTAATGATTTCAAATAATAAATACGTCATTTAAATATGATTTGGAAGTTTTAATAAGATTTTTAATAAATGGTTAAGATGAATTGTTTATACGAGTTAAACAAAATGTAAAGAATATGATATGTATTAACAAACCAAATACGCAGAAACGACTAGTACATTTGTCCCACCTATGAGATCTGGAAAGATAAAACAAGGTGTTTAACAAAGGTTAGGAATGAGGCAACCAGTGCCCTGAATTTACCTGGCCTATGTTTTCTCTTTTTAGGCGAGGGGTGGAATAGATCGAAATGAAAGCCTAGATGCTCTAAAAGATCATATTTAAGTTTTTATAAGATAAAAGAAAAGAAACAAATTCTTTAAATGTCAATTAACCACTTAACATCGTTTTATCGATATTAGCACAAAGGAACCAGGATCGTATTTGAGTGATTCCTATCTGGAAACCCCTTAGACTAATTTTTGAAATAAAACATATTAAAGACAAAGATCGTTAAAGACAAAAATATTCATGATGTAGGATTACTTGCATTTGTCCCTAGAGGTGAAATTTACCATATCTAAAGTGGAGGCAGTGCTTTGTTATGAAAATCCTCAATTTGCAAGAATATGATTTGAAGTTAAGAAGAAAATCTTTGATTGAGATTTAATGAATTATTTAGGAATATTTTCCCTAAGTTAAAAGTTATAACTTGAATGAAAGAAATCTTCAATTTAGATTTAACGAATGATTTGGAAAGGTTTTCCTAAGTAAAAGAGAAAATGACTTTCAATTATTTCAAGATTTAAGAAAGGTTTAAATAAACCAAATGATTTAATAAATGAGGCTTAATGATTCCGTATACTCTTGAAAAGAAAATGGAATTAATTGAAGAGAATATATCTAAAAAGATATTTGATTTAAATAAAATAAAATTGAGATATTATCCAAAGCAAAAGAATAAATTACTTAGAATTATTCTAAGACAAAAGAAAGAGATTTCGAAATCATCTGAATTGAAATTAGAGTGAAAAGAGACTTAATAAACCATGTATACTCATATTCACTTTTTATTGGTAATTGGATTTCGAATGAACTAGGGTAAGTTTTGGGTGATTCCTATCCGAAAACCACTACGAATCATTTTACATGTTCGAAAATTGAAGATGTTCGAAGCATGAGATATTGAGACGAATAATAATAAAGGACTACTTATTGATGAATTGGGGATAAATCCCCGATTCACTATATTGTAGCAGTGGTCTCTTTGTTATGAATAAACTCAAAATCACAGGGCTTCTCGCCTAGTAATGGCCAAAGAAAGTGACTTCGATTTCGCTCCGTCCCAAAACGAACTTGTATGGATGAATGTCTAATCTTGCATTCCAAATTATAATGAGTGATCTCTATAAAAGTATATCAATCGATGGCGGAGAAGACACCTTCTCTTAGCTTAACCCCTTTTCCCGAGACATACGAGCTCAGGAAGTTATACGTTTGTAGAAATCAGTTGTGTGAACGTGGAATGGCAATGTAGCATTCAAAGTGAAAGAAGATGTGCTATGTGTGTAACGACCCAGGATTTTTAGTAATTAAAATTTGAATATTTAATTAATTTTAAATATTAATAAGTGAAATTTATAAGTCGAATAAATTTTATTTCGAATATTAGATTTAATTGAATAATTAAATCGATAATTTAATATGTTAAATTATGGAAATAATTGAAAATTGAGTTAAAAATGATTGAAAGTGATTTGTAAAATTTTATTTCATCATGTTGAAGTTAGAACGATATTTTAGAACTTTTAAAATCGAATTAAGAGTTAATTTGTGAAAATTGAATATTTTAATATTAAATCGACTAGTGAAAATAGTCAATTTTTGAACAGTCTCAGAATTGGCCGAGACCAGTTCCATTGGATCCGTAATAGTTAGTTATTACCGGATTTCAATTTTCGTGTCAATCGGAGTTATCGTTTGATCGTGGCAGCTCGAAATGCATCGAATTATTTTTAATTTTAATTTGGCGAGTTAAAATAGCCATTTTTCAAAAAGTCTCGGATTTCGACGATACCAATTTCATCGGATCCGTAATGTGATATTATTGTAAGGTTTCAAATTTCGTGTCAATCGGATTTACCGTTTGTCCGGTACAAATTAAAACGCCTAGAAAATCGTTTAAATCGGTTTAATTTAAATTGAACGTTTATTGCCATAACTCGCACAGATGTCCGAATTAGCTTCCGAAACCTGTTCCATTGTGTCCGGAACGCAGGGTAAACCCTAGAAACGCTGGTTACGGCACGTGAATCGGAGTTCGGAATTCCCGGATGAATAGTGTTCGTTTTTTCTCTATAAATAGACACCCTTCTCTTTAGAAATTAAAAAAAAAAACCTAAACTAAACCCTAGCCGGCCCTAAGAAATGGAAGGCCGAAAATCACACACTTTCTCCTCTCAATCTCTCATGATCCATCAACAATTAGGAGAACTTGTCAACACGAAGGTTGGAGAGCACGCAACGATCTTCAGATCTATACGGAGATGATAGCGTGAAGTGGAGCGAGTCGATGGCGGGGGGGCCGCGTTCGTGGCCAGCTGCGCACGCATTTCTAGGTGATGTAGGTGGCCGAGTTTCAAGGCCTTGGAGCCGAGCATGGAGGAGATGGAGGCGCGCGACATGGCGCTATCTGATCGAGCTAGAAAGTGATGATGGAGGTGCGAATTTAAACCCTAATAATTTATTTTGGGTTCGGCTTGTTCTGTAGATGGACGCGTGAGAAGAGGGAGAGGAGAAGGCATGCACAGTCCAGATGAAGGAGATGATGGATCCTACGGCTCTAAATTGAATATGTTAAAATTTAAAAGAAAATGTTGTAATTATTATATAAAAAAATCATGTAATCTTAGAAAAATCATATCTTTTTCATACGAGGTCGAAAACGCGCGAAACCAGTTGCGTTGGAATCGTATGGACGAGCACTACGCGATGCAATTGGATTGGAGTCATTTGGAGTTAGTGAGAATTTTGGGTAGAATTAAACGTCCGTTTAATTTTATTCGAAATAAATCGCTAAAACGAAATTAAAATCAAGGTGAGAACTTCTCACTCAGTCGAATCAGTTTCGATTTTATTTTAAATAGTTAGATTTAAAATATTTGAATGCATGTTTGAATGATGATTGTTATCTATTGATTGTTAAAATAGACATTATGCGCCGTTATTAAGCGGATGTTATTTATTAAAAACAAATACCGCGAATATTTCATAAACAGTGAAATTGGTATTATATATAATAGCAATATATATATATTGGCATATGTATATATTGGAGTTATTGATTTCCCGCATTTTTTTAGCGGATGAGACCCTATCGCGCCGTCTATTAAACGGATAATATTTTAAATCCCATATACCGCGATAATTTCGTACTGGAGCGAAATTGGTATTGTGCTAATGTTTTTGGATGCAGGAAAACAGGTTGGAGGGATCCAACTGGATTCCTCAACAGTATTTATTTGAATTCAGATATTTTGATATTTGATGGATTATCATATCGATATATGATATCGTTGTTGTCGTGATTGACTATTTGGTATGTAGCATCATTGGACCAAATTTGGGACTTTAAAATGATTTTAAAGTGATTTTTGAAAGTATACGTTTATAAAATATTTTTTTTTGAATTGATCCATTATGAATAAATAAACGTTATAATTTTTAATGTTATAAAAATTATGGTTTTTGAGAAATATAGTTAAAGGTTGATTTTTGAAAATATGAGGCTAATGATTTTATAAAATAGTTTAATCGGGATTTTTGAATCTATTGTGAAAAGTTAAATATAGGATTTATAAAATTTAATTATTTTATGAATCAAAATGATGAAATTATAAAGGAGAGTAAAGATGTTTTAAAATAATAGTATAAATTGATTTATATAAAAAAGATTTATAAATTGATAATTTATAAATGAAAATATTTGAATTATAAAACGAGTTTTTATAAGTGTTTGAATGAAGTGAAAATGGATTGCATAAGTGAATGGAATTTATAAAATTATAAATGGTGAAGTTATAAGTGCAATTTATAAATAATAAGATTTATAAATTTTGTGAAGTTATTAAAGAATGGTTTTGGATAAATAATTGAATCTTATAAGTTATAAGATTTATAATTATGAAGTTTAAAAGAACGATTTTTGCAAACAAATAAATTATAAGTATTTCACTTATAATATGAACTTTTAGTATATCATTGAGATAGGTTAATAAAGGAATTTGTAAAGGAAGTTGTGGTAAAATAAATAGAAATGGAAATTTATAAACGTTGTTTTATAAATCCGCAAACGACTTATTTTGATAAGTAAATTGTTGAAACCTATTAATGGAGTTATATTCACATTTTTGACTGTGAATAATCCTTTGAAATAAAATGAATAGAAGTGATGAAAGTTGTTAACGTAGTATATTCACGTTTTTGAATAGTGAATAATATGTTAAAGAAAATGTTTGAATGTGATGTTTTAAATAGAATTAAAAACAAGTTAACGATGTTTCAATTGGATTGAGATTCAAAACCATAGATTTCAACATTGATTGTTGAAATAGACGTTTTCGAGAAATAGAATGAAATGGTGGACTATAACACTGTTGTTATAGTAAATGCTTTCCGAAAGGAAATGTTTTGTATAGTATTGGGATTTATATATCTATTTTAATTTCGAATCCCTATACTAGTGATTTTGGGTTGTTGTAACGATGTTTTACGCAACATTCGTTTTGGCCCAAATAAATATGTTTAAGAGAATGATTTCCTTAAAGAATGAAATATATACTTAATTTCGATTTAAGTATATTGAATATTTTCCAAAGGTTGAAAATAAATAAAAGATTGTGAATTACTTAATAAGTAAGTAGGGAAATTTTTTTCCAATGTGAAATGAAACGTTTTGAGAATCTATCTTTTTGAAGATAAATTGAAAATGAATATTAGAAATCGAATTGAAGTCGTATATTCATGAATATTTTAGAATGAAAATTCACTATGGAATTTATAAAAGAAAGGGGAACTTGTTTAAAAATAAATATTGATTTATTTTTGAAGTATTGAAAATAATATATCTTGTAAAGATATTTTGGAAAATAAATAATTTGGAAAATTATTTGGAAACTGGTGATGTGTGCATATCCATTTGATAGTTCAATAACCGGCTATCAATATTTCCCTTTGAATGGGTAATTGATGTGATTTGTTTGAATTTGAATGCCACACTTATTTTGAATAAGCGCTCACTATTCTGGTTAACCGGGAAAGGACCATGGGGTCGTATAACCCATTCCGAATATGTGATACGTCGTTATGAATTGCATTTGAAGAACGGTGTTGAAGACCGGATCTTTTTGAAAGCGAAAGGACAACTCGTCGATTGTCTTTGCACCGAGTAGCTACGGTATAGAGACTCTGTAACGTTCTAAAATTTTCGACTTTCGAAAATTCAACATCGACACTCACTTTATCGACTGCCGAATATCGAAGGCCGAAAACCGAGAAGTTATGGGTTTTAAAAAGAAAAGAAAAGAAAGAAGAGAGAAAAAGAAGAAAGAAAATAGAGAGGAAAGAAGATAGACAATTTTTTTAGAAAACAGAGAAAGAAAACAGAGAATAGAAGAATTTTAAAAATAGAACGGGACAGAAAGGAAACAACAGACAGAACAATATCAGAATCTCACAATTCGCAGCGGAACAACATATAATACTAAATGAATAATCTTTAAACAAAGAACTATATCAGTTATTACATTACATCACATTTCATTACATCACATCATATCATCAGAGTGTACAACATCAACAACATCAAACAGTGCAGCGGAAAAAGAAATACTATATACTAGTAATACGCCATGCCATCCAGCTTGCCTCCAGCAAATCCAGAATATCCAGAATATCCTGATAAACCTAACTCTTGACTGCCCGTGTGGAAAATTGGTGGGCACCCAGAGTTTAGGAAGGAAAACAATAAACTCTGAGTCAGTCATGTGACTGGTGTGAGAACTCAAAACAGTTTATTTACTTTTAAATCAAAATAGAAGAATATTTTAAATCAATTCGCAATGCTTTTAAAAATGAGACTACCATAAGGCCTCCCGCACACACACACATGCAAACGCAGAATCGGAGGAGATTTCTCCTTATGATAGTCAAAGATGCTTGATACGCATTTAAAATAACATTCGATATTATTATTAGTGTATAGTGTAGGAAAAATATTTCGGAAGTAGAATATAAATCTTAGCCAGCATAGACATCCCGAACTATGCCTACTATAGCTATCATCCAAACAGTGTTGCGACACCATAAGTGAATGATAGGTTCTACAACTAATACCGTACAAGTTTCGTATTGTTTCTTTGGATTTCCAACAAATGGTCAGGCCAAGGAACTTCCCATTGCCACATGAGAATGCCTCTGGAAAGACATCCCCGAGAACCAAACCGGAACTCTGCCAACACAAGGCCGGGTTACCCCTAACTAGGTAACTACTGACACGAGCACGCCATTCCCCGGTCCTTTAGGACCTTTTCAACCGAGCGCTCGATATCCAACATCACACCATAATAAATAGAGTGTTTTCAACATGAGTAAGTATCTGGGCTCCATACCATGATACCACCCCTTTCCAGAAGGAAATGCACATACCCTAAGGGGAGCTACAGCAACCCCTAATAACCTTGCCGCATCTTTCCTGTTTTGACCATTTCCGGGATGTGAGGCTCGACGAAGTCACGTCCACAAAAACATACTTTATACAAAAGCCATGCTTTGGGTCAACAAATGATCAACACAATGATCACTAAGATAGACGATCAAATAAATGATCCTATCACAAATAATCAACACAATGATCATTTCAGCATCACTCAGCATGTCACATTACCAAAATGGGATATATCGCTGATAACTTCAACTATATAACCTCTGAGCTCGTACGTCTCAAAGAAGGGTGTTAAGCAAAGAATAAATTCTCCGCCACCAACAGAAATATATTTGAAAGAAATCGGCTTTATATCTCAAATTGTAATGTCAGGCATACAATCCATACAAGTCTGTTCCGGGCTCGAACAAAACCGAAGGCACTTCTTACGAAGCCCTTGCAATACGGGTATTCACAATCCCGATCGAATTTCCCATCACTTAAGGAATCTCTATACCAGGAGCTACCCAGTGCAGAGACAATCGATAGGTCATCCTATCGCTTTCACAAATACTCGGTCTTCAACACCGATCTTCAAATGCAATTCATAACGACGTATCACATATTCGGAATGGGTTATACGACCCCATGGTCCTTTCCCGGTTAACCCGAATAGTGAGCGCTTATTCAAAAATAAGTGTGCATTCAAATTCAATCAAATCACATCAAATACCCATTCAAAGGGAAATATTGATAGTCGGTTATTGAACTATCAATTGATATGCACACATCACCAGATTCCAAATAATTTTCCAAATTATTTATTTTCCAAAATATCTTTACTAGATATAGAATTTCAACACTTCAAAAATAAATCAATATTTATTTTTAACAAGTTTCACTTTCACATATAAATTCCTTAGTGAATTTATATTCCAAAATATTCATGCATATACGATTTCAACTATCCATTTCAATTTATCTTCAAAAAGATAAATTCTAATTATTCACTTTATACTGGAAAACAATTCCATACTTATTTATTCATAAGTAATTCACAAATCTCTTTTATTTTCAACACTTAGAAAATATTCAATATACTTAAATCGAATTAAGTATATATTTCATTCTTTAAGGAAATTATTCACTTAAACATATTTACTTGGGCCAAAACGAATGTTACGTAAAACATCGTTACGACAACCCAAAATCACTAGTATAGGGATTCGAAATTTAAAATAGATATATAAATCCCAATACTATTCAAAACATTTCCTTTCGGAAATCATTTACTATAACAACAGTGTTATAGTCCACTATTTCCTTTTATTTCTCGAAAACGTCTATTTCAACAATCAATGTTGAAATCTATGGTTTCGAATCTCAACACATTTTAAAACATCGTTAGATCGTTTTAATTCTGTTTAAAATATCACATTCTAAAACATTTTCTTTAACATGTTATTCACTATTCAAAAACGTGAATATACTATGTTCACAAATTCCATTATTTCTATTCACTTTAACTTAAAGGATTATTCACTGTCTAAAACGTGAATATAACTCCATTTATAAGTTATAACAATTAACTTATCAAAATAAGTCGTTTGCGGATTTATAAAACAACGTTTATAAATTCCATTTCTATTTATTTATAAAAACTTCTTTTTTTATAAATTCTTTTATTAACATATTTCAGTTTATAACTCAATTATAAACTAAATGTTTATATTATAAGTTAAATACTTATAAAACGATTATTTTATAAAATCGTTCTTTAAACTTCATAATTATAAATCTTATAACTTATAAGATTCATTTATTTAACCAAATCTATTCTTCAATTAACTTCACAAGTTTATAAATCTTACTATTTATAAATTTCATTTATAACTTCACAGTTTATAATTCTATAAATTTCATTCATTTATGAAATTCACTTTCACTACATTCAAACACTTATAAAAACTCGTTTTATAATGTCTATATTTCAATTTATAAATATCCATTTATAAATCTCTAAATATAAATCAGTTTATATTATTATTCTAACACGTCTTTAAATTCCTTTATAATTTCATCATTTCGATTTATAAAATAATCAAATTTTATAAATCCTATATTTAAACTTTTATCATATATTCAAAAATCCAATCTAAATTATTTTATAAAATCATTAGTTCATATTTCTTAAAAATCAACTTTTAATCGTATTTCTAAAAATCAGCTTTTTAACTATATTTCACAAAAACCATAATTTTTATAACTTTAAAAATTATAACGTTTATTTATTTAAAATGGATCAATTCCAAAAATATAGTATATCTTCAAAAATCACTTTAAAACCATTTTAAAATCCCAAAATCTGGGTCCAATGATGCTACACACCAAATAGTCAATCACGACTAACAACGATATCATATATCGATATGACAATCATCAAATATCAAAATATCTGAAATTAAATAAATACTGTTGAGGAATCCAGTTGGATCCCTCCAACCTGTTTTCCTGCATCCAAAAACATTAGCACAATACCAATTTCGCTCCAGTACGAAATTATCGCGGTATATGTTCTTAATAAATATTATCCGCTTACTAACGGCGTAATAGGGTCTCATCCGCTAAACAAAAAATGCGGGAAATCAATCAACTGCAATATATACATATGCCAATATATATATATATTGATATTATATATAATACCAATTTCACTGTTTATGAAATATTCGCGGTATATGTTTATATTAAATAACATCCGCTTATTAACGGCGCATAATGTCTATTTTAACAATCAATAATTTACAGTCATCATTCAAACATGCATTCAAATATTTTAAATCTAACTATTTAAAATAAAATCGAAATCTATTCGATTGAGTGAGAAATTCTCACCTTGGTTTTAATTTCCGTTTTAGCTTTTATTTCGAATAAAATTAAACGCGCGTTTAATTTTACCCGAAATTCTCACTAACTCCAAACGACTCCAAACCAACTCCATTGCGTAGTGCTCGTTCATACGATTCCAACGCAACTGAGTTTGCATTTTTTCGACCTCGTATGAAAAAGATATGCAATTTACAAGTTTGTACACGTTTTATATAAACTAATTTATAACTAACTTTAATCTGGGCCCTAGATCTTACATCTGCTCATCTTGGCCGTGCATATTCTTCTTCCCTCCCTCTCCCATTTGCACGCACGTTCTACAGGTTGAACATATTGAGGCCGAACCCATGCTTGCTTATTAGGGTTTGAATTTTCTCTCACCACACACGATTATATTCGATCACACCACCGCCAAAACGAAGCCAACGACAAGAGCTATCTCCTCCTCCCACCATGTCAGGCTCGGCCCTAGGACTGGCCTAGAATTTCGTGCGCAGGTCTTGACTGTCGGCCCCACCTATCTCTCCCTCCGTCGCACCATTTCCGATCATATCCGTATGGATTTCAAGCTCTCTTCGTGCTCTATAACTTTCGTGTTGAGAGTTTCTTCTAATTCCTTGTAGATTGGGAGAGATTGAGAGATGAAGGAGATTAATTTCTGGCCTTTGGTTGAGGGGGGCGGCTGCAGTTCAAAGCTAGGGTTTTAATTTCTTTTTTTTTTTTTATTATGAAGAGAGAGAGGGGTGTATATTTATAGGAAAAGCAAACGTAAACACTATTCATCCCGGAAATTCCGAACTCCGATTTAGACGCCGTAACCAGCGTACCTAGGGTTTATCCCGCGTTCCGGACACAATGGAACAGGTTTCGGAAGCTAATTCGGAAGTATGTGCGAGTTATGGCTATAAACGCTCAATTTAAATTAAACCGATTTAAGTCGATTTCTAGGCGTTTTAATTTGTACCGGACAAACGGTAAATCCAATTGACTTGAAATTTGAAACCTTACAATAATATCACATTACGGATCCGATGAAACTGGTTTCGTCGAAATCCGAGACTTTTTGAAAAATGGCTATTTTGACTCGCCAAATTTAAATTAAAAATAAATCGATTCGTTTCGAGCTGCCACGATCAAACGATAACTCCGATTGACACGAAAATTGAAATCCGGTAATAACTAACTATTACGGATCCAATGAAACTGGTTTCGTTCAATTCTGAGACTGTTCAAAAATTGGCTATTTTACAGTCGATTATTAAATATTAAAATATTCAATTTTCACAGATTAACTTTTAATTCGATTTTAAAAGTTCTAAAATATCATTCTAACTTCCATATGATAAAATAAAATTTTACAAATTATTTTCTATCATATTTAACTCGATTTTCAATTATTTCCATAATTTAACGTATTAAATTATTGATTTAATTATCTAATTAAATCCAAAAATTCAAATAAAATTTATTTGACTTATAAATTCACTTATAAATATTTAAAATTAATTAAATATTCAAATTTAAATTAATAAAAATTCTGGGTCGTTACAGACTCCCTATGTGATGGGAAGTCCGGACGTGATTAGAGATTATCCGGATTGCAAGGACTTCTTTGTAAGTGCCTTCGGTTTTGTTCGATCTCGGAACAGACTTGTATGGATTGTATGTCTGACGTTACAAATTGAGATATAAAGCCGATTTCTTTGAAATATATTTCTGTTGGTGGCGGAGAATTTATTCTTTTAGCTTAACACCCTTCTCTGAGACGTACGAGCTCAGAGGTTATGTAGTTGAAGGTTATCAGCGATATATTCCCAATTTGGTAATGTGACATGCTGAGTGTTGCTGTAAAATGATCATTGTGTTGATTATTTGTGATAGGATCGTTTATTTGATCGTCTATCCTGGTGATCATTTCTATGATCATTTGTTGACCCAAAGCATGGCTTTTGTATAAAGTATGTTTTTGTGGACGTGACTTCGTCGAGCCTCACACCTCGGGAATGGTCAAAAAAGGAAAGATGCGGCAAGGTTATGAGGGGTAGCGCCCTTTAGGATGTGTGCATTTCCTTCTGGAAAAGGGTGGTATCATGGTATGGAGCCCAGATACTTACTCATGTTGAAAACACTTTATGATTGTGTGAATTGATTGCGAGCGCTCGGTTGAAAGGTCCCAAAGGACCGGGGGATGGCATATTCGGTCAGTTGTTACTCAGTTAGGGGTAACCCGGCCTTGTGTTGGTAGAGATCCGGTTTGGTTCTCGGGGATGTCCATCCAGAGGCATTCTCATGTGGCAATGGGAAGTTCCTTGGCCTGATCATTCGTTGGAAATCCAAAGAAACAATACGAGACTTGTACGGTTTTAGTTGTATAACCTGCTATGGAATGTGGCGGTAACCTGCTATTGAACATAGTTAGCTATAGTAGGCATAGTTCGGAATGTCTATGCTGGCTAAGATTTATATTCTACTTTCGAAATGAATTTTTCCTACACTATGCACTAATAATAATATCAAATGTTCTTTTTAAATGCGTATCAAGCATCTTTGACTATCATAAGGAGAAATCTCCTCCGATTCTGCGTTTGCATTGTGTGTGTGTGTGCGGGAGGCCTTATGGTAGTCTCATTTTTAAAAAGCATTGCGAATTGACTTTAAAAATATTCCTCTATTTTGATTTTAACGATAAATAAACTGTTTTGAGTTCTCACACCAGTCACATGACTGACTCGGAGTTTATTGTTTTCCTTCCTAAACTCTGGGTGCCCACCAATTTCCACACGGGCAGTCAAGAGTTAGGTTTATCAGGATATTTCTGGAGTTGCTGGAGGCAAGATGGATGGCATGGCGTATTATTAGTATATAGTATTTCTTTTTCCGCTGCATTGTTTGTTGTTGTTTGTTGTGGTACACTCTGATGTAATGAAATGTAATGAAATGTAATGTGATGTAATGTAATAACTGATATAGTTCTTTGTTTAAAGATTATCCATTTATTATTATATGTTGTTCCGCTGCGAATTGTGAGATTCTGATGTTGTTCTGTTGTTTTTTCTGTTCCTTTCTATTCTCTAATTTCTTTCCTCTATTTTTCTATCTTCTTATCTCTTCTTCTATCCTTCTTTTGTCTTTTTCTTTTTCTTAAACCATAACATTTCGGGTTTCCGGCCTTCGATTTCTCGGCAGTCGATAAAGTGAGTATCGATGTTGAATTTTCGAAAGTCGAAAATTTTCGGGACGTTACATTTGGTATCAGAGCATATGGTTAAGCGACAACCATGGTTCTGTTGGGTATTACTCATTAGAGGTAGAGTCAGTAGTGCTCTAGAATGAGTTTGAGCGTAATAATAGCTATGAGAGCGTATTTGTTAGTGAATATATAATTGTTTTGTATTGTGTTGACTTATCGGTTGATTGTTTATAGATTCCAGTCAATGTAGTCTAGCTAACTATCGTAGATAGGGGTTTCTAAACTCTTAAACAAGATAAACCGACACGATATTGTTTTGAAATTGGGTAAATGAAATAATTTTACCTTAATTATATTTTTATATATAAAGAAAATAATTTTTCAGAATTATTAAAGTGTATATAAGTGGATTGTTAAGTTGTTTGAATAATCTAAATAAAGAATAATTGTATAAGTATAATGAATTATAATAATTGAATTATAATTAAAGTGATTTACAATTGTGAATAAACTTATATATATAAGAAGTGAAACTATATGGATATATTTATGAATATGAGTTGTAAATGAAAATGAATTGGAAATTGAATTGAATAAATGGATTGAATGTTAATCAATTGAATGTAAATAAAATTGATAGGAAGTAATGAATGTAAGTGTAATTCATTAAAATCTAATGTTATTGAAAGTTAAAGTAATTGGAAGTTCAATTGGAAGTTAAGTGAATCTTAAATAGAATTGAATTTGAATTGGAAGTGAACCAACTTGAATATGAATTAGTAAATATAAACTAATTGAAAATGAATGTTAGTAAACATCCACTGTTAATGAATCGAATGTGATTAAATTGAAGAACCAATTCATTGAATATTAATGAGAATATGAATGAATATTTATTGATTATGAATGCTAGTTGGTTGATGGTTGAATATATTGCTTTTGTTTCAATTGCTGTGTTGACATATATAGTTATTATGTTGCTATATGAAGTATGTTGATGCTATTTTCATATATACATGTTCTCATGTGTTTGTTGAGTGATTAGTAGGTGCGGATCGCATTTGCTTCGCATTTGGAGCTCGCTTTCGCGCTATATTAGCCGTATACGCTCGCTAATAAAATATAAGGTACATATCTCGGATTACATACCGTACTTTTATACTTTTTCCCTGCGGGATGCCTCATTACTTGATGAGATGTATATTTGTGATATATATACTGTCATTTTTTTTCGGATCGAGCCGCGCAAAGGAGACTATGGCGAATTTTTTCGAAAATTTAAGGCGTTAGAAAAATTTGAGAAAATTAGAAAATTTTGAAAACTTTAACTTTGATTTGGAATTGAAAGTTAAACAATAGCAGTTGTTTTTGTAAAGATAACTAAGTATGATTTGAAAACTTAGTAAAGTTATTATAAGAAGTTTAACTATGGATTTATGGAAAGTTAATAAATTTTATAACTTTTCTTACTTGATAATTTCGAGGACGAAATTCTTTTAAGGGGGGAAGATTGTAACGACCCAGGATTTTTAGTAATTAAAATTTGAATATTTAATTAATTTTAAATATTAATAAGTGAAATTTATAAGTCGAATAAATTTTATTTCGAATATTAGATTTAATTGAATAATTAAATCGATAATTTAATATGTTAAATTATGGAAATAATTCAAAATTGAGTTAAAAATGATTGAAAATGATTTGTAAAATTTTATTTTATCATGTTGAAGTTAGAACGATATTTTAGAACTTTTAAAATCGAATTAAGAGTTAATTTGTGAAAATTGAATATTTTAATATTAAATCGACTAGTGAAAATAGTCAATTTTTGAACAGTCTCAGAATTGGACGAGACCAGTTCCATTGGATCCGTAATAGTTAGTTATTACCGGATTTCAATTTTCGTATCAATCGGAGTTATCCTTTGATCGTGGCAGCTCGAAACGCATCGAATTATTTTTAATTTTAATTTGGCGAGTTAAAATAGCCATTTTTCAAAAGGTCTCGGATTTCGACGAAACTAGTTTCATCGCATCTGTAATGTGATATTATTGTAAGGTTTCAAATTTCGTGTCAATCGGATTTACCGTTTGTCCGGTACAAATTAAAACGCCTAGAAAATCGTTTAAATCGGTTTAATTTAAATTGAACGTTTATTGCCATAACTCGCACAGATGCCTGAATTAGCTTCCGAAACCTGTTCCATTATGTCCGGAACGCGGGGTAAACCCTAGAAACGCTGGTTACGGCGCGTGAATCGGAGTTCGGAATTCCCGGATGAATAATGTTCGTTTTTTCTCTATAAATAGACACCCTTCTCTTTAGAAATTAAAAAAAAAAAAAAACCTAAACTAAACCCTAGCCGGCCCTAAGAAATGGAAGGCCGAAAATCACTGTCTTTCTCCTCTCAATCTCTCATGATCCATCAGCAATTAGGAGAACTTGTCAACACGAAGGTTGGAGAGCACGCAACGATCTTCAGATCTATACGGAGATGATAGCGTGAAGTGGAGCGAGTTGATGGCAGGGGGGCCGCGTTCGTGGCCAGCTGCGCACGCATTTCTAGGTGATGTAGGTGGCCGAGTTTCAAGGCCTTGGAGCCGAGCATGGAGGAGATGGAGGCGCGCGACATGGCGCTATCTGATCGAGCTAGAAAGTGATGATGGAGGTGCGAATTTAAACCCTAATAATTTATGTTGGGTTCGGCTTGTTCTGTAGATGGACGCGAGAGAAGAGGGAGAGGAGAAGGCACACACGGTCCAGATGAAGGAGATGATGGATCCTACGGCTCTAAATTGAATAGGTTAAAATTTAAAAGAAAATGTTGTAATTATTATATAAAAAAATCATGTAATCTTAGAAAAATCATATCTTTTTCATACGAGGTCGAAAACGCGCGAAACCAGTTGCGTTGGAATCGTATGGACGAGCACTACGCGATGCAATTGGATTGGAGTCGTTTGGAGTTAGTGAGAATTTCGGGTAGAATTAAACGTCCGTTTAATTTTATTCGAAATAAATCGCTAAAACGAAATTAAAATCAAGGTGAGAACTTCTCACTCAATCGAATCAGTTTCGATTTTATTTTAAATAGTTAGATTTAAAATATTTGAATGCATGTTTGAATGATGATTTTTATCTATTGATTGTTAAAATAGACATTATGCGCTGTTATTAAGCGGATGTTATTTATTAAAAACATATACCGCGAATATTTCATAAACAGTGAAATTGGTATTATATATAATAGCAATATATATATTGGCATATGCATATATTGGAGTTATTGATTTCCCGCATTTTTTTAGCGGATGAGACCCTATTGCGCCGTCTATTAAACGGATAATATTTTAAATCCCATATACCGCGATAATTTCGTACTGGAGCGAAATTGGTATTGTGCTAATGTTTTTGGATGCAGGAAAACAGGTTGGAGGGATCCAACTGTATTCCTCAACAGTATTTATTTGAATTCAGATATTTTGATATTTGATGGATTATCAAATCGATATATGATATCATCGTTGTCATGATTGACTATTTGGTATGTAGCATCATTGGACCAAATTTGGGACTTTAAAATGATTTTAAAGTGATTTTTGAAAGTATACGTTTATAAAATATTTTTTTTTGAATTGATCCATTATGAATAAATAAACGTTATAATTTTTAATGTTATAAAAATTATGGTTTTTGAGAAATATAGTTAAAGGTTGATTTTTGAAAATATGAGGCTAATGATTTTATAAAATAGTTTAATCGGGATTTTTGAATCTATTGTGAAAAGTTAAATATAGGATTTATAAAATTTAATTATTTTATGAATCAAAATGATGAAATTATAAAGGAGATTAAAGATGTTTTAAAATAATAGTATAAATTGATTTATATAAAAAAGATTTATAAATTGATAATTTATAAATGAAAATATTTGAATTATAAAACGAGTTTTTATAAGTGTTTGAATGAAGTGAAAATGGATTGCATAAGTGAATGGAATTTATAAAATTATAAATGGTGAAGTTATAAGTGAAATTTATAAATAATAAGATTTATAAATTTCGTGAAGTTATTAAAGAATGGTTTTGGATAAATAATTTAATCTTATAAGTTATAAGATTTATAATTATGAAGTTTAAAAGAACGATTTTTGCAAACAAATAAATTATAAGTATTTCACTTATAATATGAACTTTTAGTATATCATTGAGATATGAATTTAGATAGGTTAATAAAGGAATGTATAAAGGAAGTTGTGGTAAAATAAATAGAAATGGAAATTTATAAACGTTGTTTTATAAATCCGCAAACGACTTATTTTAATAAGTAAATTGTTGAAACCTATTAATGGAGTTATATTCACATTTTTGACTGTGAATAATCCTTTGAAATAAAATGAATAGAAGTGATGAAAGTTGTTAACGTACTATATTCACGTTTTTGAATAGTGAATAATATGTTAAAGAAAATGTTTGAATGTGATGTTTTAAATAGAATTAAAAACAAGTTAACGATGTTTCAATTGGATTGAGATTCGAAACCATAGATTTCAACATTGATTGTTGAAATAGACGTTTTCGAGAAATAGAAGGAAATGGTGGACTATAACACTGTTGTTATAGTAAATGCTTTCCGAAAGGAAATGTTTTGTATAGTATTGGGATTTATATATCTATTTTAATTTCGAATCCCTATACTAGCGATTTTGGGTTGTTGTAACGATGTTTTACGCACCATTCGTTTTGGCCCAAATAAATATGTTTAAGAGAATGATTTCCTTAAAGAATGAAATATATACTTAATTTCGATTTAAGTATATTGAATATTTTCCAAAGGTTGAAAATAAATAAAAGAATGTGAATTACTCAATAAGTAAGTAGGGAAATGTTTTTCCAATGTGAAATGAAACGTTTTGAGAATCTATCTTTTTGAAGATAAATTGAAAATGAATATTAAAAATCGAATTGAAGTCGTATATTCATGAATATTTTAGAATGAAAATTCACTATGGAATTTATAAAAGAAAGGGGAACTTGTTTAAAAATAAATATTGATTTATTTTTGAAGTATTGAAAATAATATATCTTGTAAAGATATTTTGGAAAATAAATAATTTGGAAAATTATTTGGAAACTGGTGATATGTGCATATCCATTTGATAGTTCAATAACCGACTATCAATATTTCCCTTTGAATGGGTAATTGATGTGATTTGTTTGAATTTGAATGCCACACTTATTTTTGAATAAGCGCTCACTATTCGGGTTAACCGGGAAAGGACCATGGGGTCGTATAACCCATTCCGAATATGTGATACGTCGTTATGAATTGCATTTGAAGAACGGTGTTGAAGACCGGATCTTTTTGAAAGCGAAAGGACAACTCGTCGATTGTCTTTGCACCGAGTAGCTACGGTATAGAGACTCCCTATGTGATGGGAAGTCCGGATGTGATTAAAGATTATCCGGATTGCAAGGACTTCTTTGTAAGTGCCTTTGGTTTTGTTCGATCCCGGAACAGACTTGTATGGATTGTATGTCTGACGTTACAAATTGAGATATAAAGCCGATTTCTTTGAAATATATTTCTGTTGGTGGCGGAGAATTTATTCTTTTAGCTTAACACCCTTCTCTGAGACGTACGAGCTCAGAGGTTATGTAGTTGAAGGTTATCAGCGATATATTCCCAATTTGGTAATGTGACATGCTGAGTGTTGCTGTGAAATGATCATTGTGTTGATTATTTGTGATAGGATCGTTTATTTGATCGTCTATCCTGGTGATCATTTCTATGATCATTTGTTGACCCAAAGCATGGCTTTTGTATAAAGTATGTTTTTGTGGACGTGACTTCGTCGAGCCTCACACCTCGGGAATGGTCAAAACAGGAAAGATGCGGCAAGGTTATGAGGGGTAGCGCCCTTTAGGATGTGTGCATTTCCTTCTGGAAAAGGGTGGTATCATGGTATGGAGCCCAGATACTTACTCATGTTGAAAACACTTTATGATTGTGTGAATTGATTGCGAGCGCTCGGTTGAAAGGTCCCAAAGGACCGGGGGATGGCATATTCGGTCAGTTGTTACTCAGTTAGGGGTAACCCGGCCTTGTGTTGGTAGAGATCCGGTTTGGTTCTCGGGGATGTCCATCCATAGGCATTCTCATGTGGCAATGGAAAATTCCTTGGCCTGATCATTCGTTGGAAATCCAAAGAAACAATACGAGACTTGTACGGTTTTAGTTGTATAACCTGCTATGGAATGTGGCGGTAACCTGCTATTGAACATAGTTAGCTATAGTAGGCATAGTTCGGAATGTCTATGCTGGCTAAGATTTATATTCTACTTTCGAAATGAATTTTTCCTACACTATGCACTAATAATAATATCAAATGTTCTTTTTAAATGCGTATCAAGCATCTTTGACTATCATAAGGAGAAATCTCCTCCGATTCTGCGTTTGCATTGTGTGTGTGTGCGGGAGGCCTTATGGTAGTCTCATTTTTAAAAAGCATTGCGAATTGACTTTAAAAATATTCCTCTATTTTGATTTTAAAGATAAATAAACTGTTTTGAGTTCTCACACCAGTCACATGACTGACTCGGAGTTTATTGTTTTCCTTCCTAAACTCTGGGTGCCCACCAATTTCCACGCGGGCAGTCAAGAGTTAGGTTTATCAGGATATTTCTGGAGTTGCTGGAGGCAAGATGGATGGCATGGCGTATTATTAGTATATAGTATTTCTTTTTCCGCTGCATTGTTTGTTGTTGTTTGTTGTTGTACACTCTGATGTAATGAAATGTAATGTGATGTAATGTAATAACTGATATAGTTCTTTGTTTAAAGATTATCCATTTATTATTATATGTTGTTCCGCTGCGAATTGTGAGATTCTGATGTTGTTCTGTTGTTTTTCTGTTCCTTTCTATTCTCTATTTTCTTTCCTCTATTTTTCTATCTTCTTATCTCTTCTTCTATCCTTCTTCTGTCTTTTTCTTTTTCTTAAACCATAACATTTCGGGTTTCCGGCCTTCGATTTCTCGGCAGTCGATAAAGTGAGTATCGATGTTGAATTTTCGAAAGTCGAAAATTTTCGGGACGTTACAATGTGAAAAGGTAATCGTTGCCTTGAGCCTCATCAACCGATAATGGCCGATACAGGGTTAGATGCGGCAAGGATAAGTGGGTATTCTCAATTAAGGTATGATCATCCCCATCTAGATATATTTCTTCCCGCTGTGACGTTTGAGATGTAAATTAATGTGGTTTGTATGCTAGAGTGCGCTCGGTTAAAGGTCGGTAACAACCGAAGGATGGCATATTCGGTACTACCTAGCTAAAGAGGTAGGCCAGTTAGGTGTTGTAGAGAGCAGATGTTCTGTGTCTCGAGACATCCATCTAGAGGTGTACCCATTGGAAAGTAGTCCCCTTACCTGATCATTTGTAAGGAAATCCATTCTCAAATAAGAACCTACGGTTTTGATTGTATTGGCGTAATGAATAGCTTCGAAATGCTATATGGGTAGCCATTTCGGATAAGATTAATAAGTCTATTTGCAAATTTGTTTTCAAAGAGATGTCATTAAAAATAATATCAAATCTTTTGACATAAAAGTGTTCTAGTTATCATAAGGTAAAAACCCGTCTGTGTTTATGTATAGGCGTGGTCTTATGAGATACTCTTTCGTTTCAAAGGATTTATTCAAAGGTTGATATATGACACTGTTATTTATTATTGAGTTTTTCTCACGCTGCTTTATCAAGCTTGATCAAGGTATTTTCAATACTCAGGTCAAATCCGAGTAGTTTTAGGTTAAGTTGAAGACGGTTGAAGTTTCCAGAGGAATGCTGGAGATATTCATTTACGTACAGATATATTCTATTATCCATTGTGGTTTGTTAGTTTTAGTTTGACGTTGTCAGCAATCGTAAGGATAGATGTTTATAGATGTCCAAGCTTAATTTAGGTTTGACTCTGATATATGTATTTAAAAACTTTCCGCTGTAAAGATATTTGTTCAATATTATATATTATTCGATTCGTGTGAGATTCTGTTCTGTCTTTTTTTCTCTATCACCTTTCATGTTTCGTCTTTTCATGCAATTTGAATTGGACATGTGTGGTTTATTTTAGATTCAAAGGGTACGGAAAAAGGAGCCTTGACATTTGGTATCAGAGCTAACGGTTAAGCGAGAACCTTGGCTTTGGTTGTGTAAAGACTCGTCAGCGATAAGATTAGTAATACCCTAAGATGAGTAACTCATTATAGATAGGGTTAGTAACACCCTAGAATGAGTTAAGAGTATTATATATGAGCGTGTATTTGTTAATGTTATATATATAGGTTTTGTTTTAGAAAATTTGTAAATGAAATAATTTTACAAAGTATATATTTTGAAAAGTTTTATAGTTAGAAATCATGATTAGTAAAATTTAATAATGAAAATCTACTGATTAGAATTTCATAGTTTGAGTATAAGGTGTTTGATAATAAGATTGGTTTGAGAAATGAAAATATAGGATAAAAATGTATTTAATAAATAGAAAATGATTATGTAAAAGGTATATGTAAAAGGAACGAGAATTTAGATTTGAGTAATTTAAATGAATTATGGTAATTTAAGTGAAGTTAATTAATATAAGATAAATTTGTAAAATGAACTTGTAAGATAGGTTTTATAACCAAAAGTAATCTCTAAAGAATTTTGAAAATGGCATTATTTCAAATAAAAAGAGATATTTTATGATAACTAGTTCGAATGGCTCAAAAATGAACTAGAAATGGGTAGGTGATGTGTTCGGATGGTATGCACTTCTCTTAAGTGTTGCCCTTCATGTTAAGGGGATATATGATACTATTGGTAGTATCCAGTTCCTTGGTATTATTTTAAAGTTACTAGATTTATATAATTTTCTTAAGTTAAAGAGATAATGTGAATCATTAATCGATAAATTGATTAGTAATATTCATAAAAGTGTTTAAACGAAAGATAAATTTGGAATCGCAAATTGATAAGATAAAGCAGGATTCTCGACGGTTTTGGAAAATTGAAAATTTCTGAATCACATCAACCTCAAAGCTAAGGAATTTATGGAATATTCTGGTAAAAGATAAACCATTACGAAATGTTTTAAGTAAATGAAATTGGATAAGTAATTTATTAATATGATTATAAACAAAAAGGATTTAAAAGTGGAGAAATTTAGAATAGCATCGAATCGGAAATAAATTTTGTAATTATGAATTTGAAAGGATAGCAACCTACAAAAAACTTTAATTCACCCGGATATAAAACCGATTGGGAATTTGGGATGTGTATATATATACTATTAGGATGTAAAAAGGTATTCTATAAAGCTAGATTTAAGTCACGAACTATTTATACACTTAAGTAAATCATGGCTCTTTTAAATGGAATTATAACCTGGAAAAATTATTATTAATGAATTCTATAATTAATTAAGGATTTGGACTTCTGTTTTTTAAAATTGATGGATTTACATAGTTTTGTTCATAAGATAAAATGAACTTAAGAAATATTTTTAAGAAATAATTCATAAATAATATTAATATTAAAGAAAATACGCTAAAAGTAAAAAGAATGTGGAAAAAAATAAAGGATGTGAATAAAGAGAATTTGTTATAACTAAGAAAAGCCAATAGGAATAATATATAATTTATAGTAAATCATTTCGTTACACAAATTTTGATCTAATATCCGAGTACTGAACTTTGAGGTCTTTACATTGATCTGGAAAAGAATTTATCATCGATTTCTTGACAGCGAGCACTGGTGATGTTTTATGGTTAGTTACTCGAGTTTTCTATCATAGTTGAGAGCTATGCAAGGAAAGCAGGTGTATCTGATCTATAAGCTTGATCAAAGTTCGCACTAGAGGATTGGTGGCTCGATACTAGTTTGGAAATAAAGTTGTGGATTCAAATAGAAGATCAAATCAGATATTTTATACGGATGATTTGGGTACATCTTATGGGATTAAGTTTTTGAAATAATGATTTACGTAAAATATTATGGGTTTAGGTTCAGGGTAATTTCGAGGATGAAATTCTTTTAAGTAGGAGAGAATGTAACGACCTATAATTTTAACACTTTGAAACTGGGATATTTAATTATTTTAAATATTCAAATGTAGAATTTTCAAACTTAAAAAATCATGTTTTATAATAAATAAGAATGGAAAAATTATTTTTGATATTGAATAAAGATTTATTCTGTTCTAAAATTGACAAAAGTCGGATTCCAATAAAGTAGGATAAATATTCGAGAATTTTTTTAAAGGATAAATGATTCCCTTTAAATATATAAATAATTGATATCAAACTCATTTGATAGTAATAGTAATTTAATTTATAGCGGTTCGATAAATATATAAAACTTGTTTTATAACTAAACATGTTTACTTTTACTAAATAGGATTAGAAATCTTCTAGAAGTCATTAGTAAAAGTAAGTAAGAATTAAAAAAAGTAAGGAAGTAAACATCAAATCACATCAAATCAAAATCTAATAGAATAATTATTTTTCGTTATTTAATCTTTAAGTGACTAAGACATAAAGTAAGAAGTGAAAGGATGATGTTAAGCATTGAAAAAGTGGATGTTGCTTTAGGTTAAAGTATGGATAGTTTGGTAAGAGATTATTTTTGTAAATTTACCACTTCTTTCTTTTTCTATAAATACTCACCTCCTTCTGCACTTTCATTCATAATTCTTCTTCTTCTTTTATTAAGCTTCTTCACCTTGTTCCTCTTCTCTTTAATGGCTTTCAAGCTATAGGAAAAAACTAGAAAGAAATAATGTCAAAATATTAACAAAATATTCAAAAGAAATCAATATTCATCCTCTTCAAATCAAACTCTTTTTTTCTTCATATTTTACCACTTCTTCTCTCGGCATTAATTTCTGAAATATGAAACGAAAAAAAATAATTATTTTTTTTAAATCATTTATTTTTCCAGTGGGTACAACTTTATCGTTGACCGCTTTATCACATTCCAAAATTAACCATGTTTAAAATCCACTTCTTTCCATTGCATTCTCTGGCCCAGTTTTCAAGTCAGATAATAGAGCATTTTGTTTTGATCATAACAGATATAAATTAAGAAATTATTTTTTCTAACCATATGAAATTCCAGTGGTTACAACTATTATGTTGATCACTTTTTCCAGTTTTGAGGTTTGCTATACCTGAAACTCAATTCTTTGAAGTACATTTCCGAGCTGTATATTTGTGAATCCGAGAATAGCTCTTTTTCTTTTGAGCATATCTTCCTCAAAAATAATCAAAATCAAGTAACTCTTTTTTTCAAATTCAAGATAACAGAATTTTCAACAAATTTTTAGTTAACAAGATTTTCAAATTTTGAGAGTAAGAGAGTCAAAAATAATACAGAAAATGACCTATTTTTCGGGTCTAATTTTGTGAATTTAACGTCAAATCTCTACCACTTCTTCTCTGTACATTCAGCCAATGTAACGACCCAGAATTTCTGTCATTTGAAATTCGTATCTTTTATTGATTTTAAATATTAACAAGTAAAATTTGTAAGTCGAATAAATTTTATTTCAAATATAGTGATTTAATTGGATAATTAAATCGATAATTTAATATTTGAAACTATAGAAGTAATTGGAAATTGGGTTTAGTGTGATTAAAATTGATTTTTAAAGTTGTATTAAATCATATTGGGATTAGAATGATGATAGAGAACTTTTAAAATCGAATTAAAAGTTAAATTGTAGAAATTGAATATTTTAATATTTAATTGACGAGTAAAAATAGTCATTTTTCAAGCAGTCTCGGATTTCGACGAAACCAGTTTCATCGGATCCGTAATGTTAAATTATTGTAAGATTTTAAATTTCGTGCCAATCGGACTTACGGTTTGTCCAAGGCAAGCTAAAACGCGTAGAAATCGGTTTAAGTGAATTTTAAATTTAAATCGTCGATTTGAAAACCTATCTTTCAAACATGATCGAATTGGCTTCCGATATATATTCCATTGCGTTCGGAATGGGGGTAAAACATTATAAACGCCAGGCGGCACGCTTCGTTTGGAGTTCGGAAAAATTTCAGGTGAATACTGTCGCGAGAATTTTCTATAAAAGGACCTCGCGAGAATTTTCTGTAAAAGGACCTCACATTTTCTAATTTGCAAAGCAATTAGGGTTTCAGCCCTAGCCGCCATTCGGCATTTCAATGGCCGAAATTTATGCTTCTTCTTCCTTAATTATCTTAAAATCCTCCCATTAATTCAAGAAACTTCCAACTACAATAACGTAGAGCACGACGAGAGCTAGATATTCGGTTATGATCAAAAATCTCGTGATGGATCGGTGGGAAAATGAGTTTGAACGTCGTGCGTTCGAGGGCCGATTGTACAGCCAAGGCTCGACCGAGCTTCAAGTTGTTTGGGCCGTGGGCGAGTCTCGCGTAGGTGCACGCATCGAGGGTTTTTTATCGTCTTCCGGTCGTCATATGGTGGTCGCGGTCATCGTTTTCTCGCGTGAAGCTATAGGTTCGGTCGAGTATTAACCTGGGGAGGAAGATGATGAAACACACGGCCTTTATTTGGTAAAAGGATTTGGACGGCCCGGATAGGAAGGTTTAAAAATAAAAAGAAAATGTAAATTATTTTATATTATAAATTTGTACGAAGTTTAAAATATCATATCTTGTTCATACGAGGTCGAAAAATGACGAAACGACTTGCGTTGGGTCCCTATTGACGAGCACTACTGATGTAGCTGGATTGGAGTTGATTTGAGCTAGTGTAAATTTTAGGTAAAACTAAACGCCCGTTTAATTTTATTCGAAATAAAACACTGCAACTGTTATTGGAAGCAAGGTGAGAACTTCTCACTCAATCGAAATTGTTTCGATTTAAATTTTAAATAGTCAGATTTAAAATTGCTTGATTGTATGGTTGGATGATAAATTATTATCTATTGTTTTGAAATAGACCCTATACGCCGTATATTAAGCGGATGTTGTTTATTAAACACATATACTGCGATATTTCACCTTAAAGTGGAATTGGTATTATATATGTACTTGGAGTTGATTTTCCCGCATTATATAGTGGATAAGACCCTATTGTGCTGCATAATAGCGGATAATATTTATATAAACTCATGTACCGTGATATTCCGTCTTGAAATAGGATTGGTATTGTGCTAATATCTGTGGATGTAGGGAAACAGGTTGGAGGGATCCAACTGGATTCCTCACCCGTATTGATTTATTTACAGATATTTGCGATACATTCTGCTATCATATTGATATATGATGTTCTGGATGCCATGGTTGATTTATTGGTGCTGTTGCAGCATTAGGCCTATTTTTGGAGTTTTAAAAAAAAAATTAAAATAACGATTTTGAATTTAAAAGGATTTTCAAGTGATTTTTGAGAGTATACGTTTTATTAAATTTTGGAATTGAATCATTTTAAATAAATAAACGTTATAATTTTTATTTTATAAAAATTATGATTTTTGTGAAATATAACCGAAATGTGATTTTTGAAATAAGTAGTTGATTTGTTTGTAAAATGGATTAAATTGGGATGTTTTAATTATTATAAACGGTTTATATAAAAGATTTATAAAATTGATATTTATATATTAAAATATTGGAATTATAAAACGAGTTTTTATAAGTGTTAAAATGAAATATAAATGGATTTCGTAAGTGAATGAAATTTATAGATTTATAAATTGTGACGTTATAAAATGAATAGATTTTGTAAAATAAAAGATTTATAAGTAATCAACTTATAAAGTGGATTTTGGCAATTAAATGAGATATAAATAGAATTTGTTAATTATGGGGTTTTATAAGTTGAATTTTCATAAAATATATGTAAATGTGAATTTATAAACATTGTTTTATAAATATGAAATCGACTTATTTTGATAAGTTAATTATTATGGCCTATTAAAGGAGATATATCCACGGTTTTGGACAGTGGATAATCCTTTAAAATAAAATGTGTAGAAATGTTGAGTTTGGTTAACGAAGTATATTCACGATTTTGGACAGTGAATAATATATTAAAGAAATGTTTTGGGGAAGTGATATTTTAAATATAATTAAAACAATTTGAAGTTGTTTTAAAATGTGTTAAGGATCGAAACCCTATATTTCAACATAACGTTTTCGAGAAGGAAAAGATGGACTATAACGCTGTTGTTATAGTAAATGATTTTCGAAAGGAAATGGTTTATATAGTATTGGGATTTATATATCTATCTTAATTTCGAATCGCTATACTAGTGATTTTGGGTTGTAGTAACGATGTTTTACGCAACATTCATTTTGACTCAAATAAATGTGTTTAAGAGAATGTTTTCCTTAAAGAATAAAATATATACTTAATTTTGATTTAAGTAAATTGGATATTTTTCAAATGTTGAAAACAAATAGATTTGTGTATTACATTATTAAATAAGTATGGAAATGTTTTCCAATATGAAGTGAAATGTTTTGAGATTTTATCTTTTAAAGATAAATTGAAAATGAATATTTGAAATCGATTCGAGAATCATATATTAATAGATATTTTGGAAATGTGAATTCACCGAGGAATTTATAAAGGAAAGGGACATTATTTTAAAAACAAACATTGATTTATTTTTAAAGTGTGGAAATAAATTTGCGGATTTTGAACGTAAATTTGATGTAAATCGATAAGAATTTATTTAATTGGTTTAAATGAACCTTTTTGAAATGAAAATGAATAAATATTTGGAAGTGTTTCGCGCAAGGAAAATAATTTTAAATTTTGTTTTTCAAATGGTAAAGTGTGGAAAAGTATATATCTTGTAAAGATATTTTTGGAAAATAAATAGTTGGGAAATTATTTGGAATCTGCTGATGTTGTGCATATCAATTAATAGTTAAATAACTGACTATCAAATGTTTACCTTTAAATGGGTATTTGTTGTGATTTGCTTGAATTTGAATGTTACACTTATTTTAAAAATAAGCGCTCGTTATTCGGTTTAGCCGGGAGAGGACCTTCGGGTCATAAATCCCATTTCGAATAGTGATACGTCGTAATAGATAGCATTTGAAGACCGGTGTTGAAGACCGAATATTTTTGAAAACGGAAGGATTACCGTCGAATGACTCTGCATCGGCTGATCTCCGATATAGAGATTTTATCACCCTATGTGATGGGAGTTCCGGACGTGATTAGTGAATATCCAAATTTGCAAGGGCTTCTTTGGAAGTGCCTTCGGTTCCGTTCGATCCCGGAATGGACTTGTATGGATGTGTGTCTAACGTTACAATTTGAGATGTAAAGCTGGTTTCTATCAAATATATTTCTGTTGGTGGCGTAGAATTTATTCTCTTAGCTTAACACCCTTCTCTGAGACATACGAGCTCAGAGGTTATGTAGTTGATGGTTACTAGTGATATATTCCCAATTTGGTAACGTGGCATGTTGAGTGCTGCTGAATATTTGTTGATCAAAGCGTGGATTTTATAAAAAGCGTAGCTTTGTGGACAAGACTTTTTCGGACCTCACAACCCGAAAATGGTCAAAACAGGAAAGGTGCAGCAAGGTTATTAGGGGATAGCGCCCCCTTAATGTATGTCATTCCTTCTGGATAAAGGTCGTATCATGGTATGGAGCCCAGATACTTAACCTATGTTGTTGCTGCAAACTTATTATTTTGTGGTTGTTGGTAAATCCCGGGATTTAGGTCGGTTACGACCAGGAGATGGCATACTCGTGTCAGTAGTTACCCAGCTAGGGGTAACCCGGCCTTATGTTGGCAGAGATCCGGTTAGGTTCTCGGGGCGTCTTTCCAGAGGCGTACCCATGTGGCAATGGGAAGTTCCTTGGCCTGACCATTTGTTGGAAAATCCAAAGAAACAATACGAACCCTGTACAGTTTTAGTTGTATAACCTGCCATGGAATGTTGCGGTAACCTGCTATTAAACTTGGTAGCTATAGTAGGCATACGATAATGGTCGTATGTTGGCTAAGATTTATATCATGCTTTCGAAATGTTTTTCCTACACTTTGCACTTATAGTAATAATATCAAATAAATTTGCGTATCAGGCATGTTTGACTATCATAAGGAGAAATCTCCTTCGATTCTGCGTTTGCATTATGTGTGTGTGCGGGAGGCCTTATGTAGTCTCATTTTCTAAAAAAAACATTGCGGATCTATTTTAAAATATTTATTTGTTTATTTTTAAAAATAAACTGTTTTAAGTTCTCACACCAGTCCCGTGACTGACCTGGAGTTTATTGTTCTCTTCGTAAACTCTGGATGCCCATCATTTTCCATACGGGGAGTCTAGAGTTAGGTTATCAGGTTATTCTGGAATTCAGGAGTTGCTGTAAAGATCTGGAGGCAAGCTGGATGGCATGGCGTATCAACTAGTATATAGTATTTCTTTTCCGCTGTTTATTGTGTAAACTCTGATAATGTAATGTAATGTGATGTGATGTAATAACTGATATAGTTCTTTGTTTTAAAGATATTCATTTATTTATTATATATTGTTCCGCTGTGATTTGTGAGATTCTGTTATTGTTTCTATTTTCTTCTTCTTTCTTTCTTTCTTCTTCTACCTCTTCTTCTATAACCCTAACGATTCGGTTTTTCCGGCCTTCGATTGCTCAGCAGTTGATATAGTGGACGTATTAATGTCGACTTTCGTGAGTCAAAAATTCACGTTCGTTACATCTGGTATCAGAGCATTTGGTTAAGCGACAACCTTGGCTCTGTTGGGTATTACTCGTTAAAGATAGAGTCAGCAATACTCTAGAATGAGTTTGAGTGTTATAATAGATATGAGCGCGTATTTGTTAGTGAATATAAAAAAAATTTATATTATGTTTGCTTATCCGTTGAGCTGTCTATGAATTCTAGTCGGCGCGGGAAGTACAACCGTATCGATAGGGGTTTCTAAACACTTAAACGAGGCATGTCGACATAGTATCATTTTAAATTGGTTAAATGAAATAATTTTACCTTTATTATATTTTATATATGAAGGAAATAATTTTTCAGAAATTATTAAAGTGTATATAAATTGATTGTTTGATTGTTGAAAATGTAAGAATATATATAAGTTAATTAAAAGATGTTTGAATAATCTAAATAAAAACAATTGTGAAAGAATAAATTGTATAAGCGAAGAATTATAAGTATTGAATTATAATTAATATGATTTACAATTGTGAAATGATCTTATATAAGTAAAGACAAAATAGTGAAATTATATAAGTAAAAGACTTATAAATGTGAGTTATAAGTAAAAGTAATTTTTCTGAAAGAATATTAAGCACTGAATTCACTACTGTTGCTGGAAAATAGTAAGGGTGATGACTATAGCAGCATCAGCATCATTTTCAAGTTTCTGTGTGATGGATTTGCTACCATAGTAAATTGAAAACTAAAGTTTAGTTGTGATAAACAAATTTGAAATTAAAATCCAAGTTGTAATTGTTGAATATAAGCAAAATGAGATAATTTGAATAAGTGATGAAATTTGACTTTGGTAAAAGTTAAATAGAATTTACTTTAGAGTTGGAATCTGAATTGGATTTATCAGTAGAAATTTAAGTTAAGTTAAACAAATGATGTTTGAAATGGAATATAACTTAAGCGATGTTGAATGAAGTTGATTTTGGTATCGAAGTAAAATAATAAAATGAACTAAATGGTTATGGACATGAGTTATATAAATGAAATTCAACCTTATTTGTTAAATGAATTAGCAATTGAATTAACGAATGAATTGAATGTAAATCAATTGAATTTAAATCAATTGATATGAAATAATGGATCTAAGTGTTAATTCATTAAAGCTAATTAAAAGTGATGAACCAAATTGAATGAATGTAAGCAAAGTAAATAAATTTGGTAATGTTGGATATACATTGTTTGTTAGTTGATGGTTAGTTGATTGTATAGAAATCCATATGAAATTGAATTAATGAAATTGAAAGCTGTGTAATTGAAGTTGATTTGGAAGTGAACTAACTTGAATATAAATTAGTGAATGTATACTAGTTGAATATGAATAAATGAATGTTAACAGAATCATCCAATGTTAATGAATCAAATGTGATTTAAATTGGAAAACCAATTCATTGAATATTAACGAGAAGTGAAAGCGTATTGATTTGGTTATGGATGTTAGTTGAATGCTATTTGGTTGATGGTTGGATTTGTTGCTTTTGTTGCATTTGCTATATTGGCATATGTAGTTGTTGTAGTGATATATGTTGTATATTGATATTACTTTCATATATACATGTTTCTCATGATTTGTTGAGTGTTTAGTAGGTGCGGATTGCGCTTGCTTCGCATTTGGAGCTCGCTTTCGCGTTATATTAGCTGTATATGCTCGCTAATAATATATAAGGTACATATCTCGGATTACATATCGTACTTTTACACTTCTTTCCCTGCGGGATGCCTCATTACTTTGATGAGATGTATATTTGTGATATATATATATTGCCATTTTTTTGCGGATTGAGCCGCGCAAAAGAGACGCTGGCGAAATTTTTCGAAAATTTAAGGCGTTAGAATATTTTTGAGAAAATTGGAAAATTTTGAAAAGATAACTAAGTATGATTTGAAAACTTAGTAAAAGTTATTGTAAGAAGTTTAACAATGGATTTTGGGAAAGTAAAACACTTAAGTGAATTTGAAATCTAATTTGAGCAAATGGTTTTGAAAAGTTAATGGATTATGTAACTTTTTCTTACTTGGTAATTTCGAGGACAAAATTCTTTTAAAGGGGGAAGTTTGTAACGACCTAGAATTGCTTTCATTTGAAATTTGTATATTTAATTGATTTTAATATTAACAAGTAAAATTTGTAAGTCGAATAAATATTATTTCGAGTATAGTGATTTAATTGGATAATTAAATCGATAATTTAATATTTGAAATTATAGAAATAATCGGAAATTAGGTTTGATTTGATTAAAATTGATTTGTAAAGTTGTATTAAATCATATTGGGATTAGAATGATGTTATAGAACTTTTAAAATCGAATTAAAAGGTAAATTGTAGAAATTGAATATTTTAATATTTAATTGACGAGTAAAAATAGTCATTTTTCAAACAGTCTCGGATTTCGACGAAACTAGTTTCATCAGATCCGTAATATTAAATTATTGTAGGATTTCAAATTTCGTGTCAATCGGACTTACGGTTTGTCCGGCGCAAGCTAAAACGCGTAGAAATCGGTTTAAGTGAATTTTAAATTTAAATCGTCGATTTGAAAACCAATCTTTCAAATATGAACGAACGGCTTCCGTTATATACTCCACTGCATTCGGAATGGGGGTAAAACATTATAAATGCCAGGTGGCACGCTTCGTTTGGAGTTCGGGTGAATAGTGTCGCGAGAATTTTCTATAAAAGGACCTCGCATTTTCTAATTTGCAAAGCAATTAGGGTTTCAGCCCTAGCCGCCACTTGATATTTCAATGGCCAAAATTTGTGCTTCTTCTCCCTCAATTATCTTCAAATCCACCCATTAATTCAAGAAACTTCCAACTACAATAACGTAGAGCACGACGAGAGTAGATATTCAACGGCTATGATCAAAAATCTCGTGATGGATCGATGGGAAAATGAGTTTGAACGTCGCGCGTTCGAGGGCCGATTGTACAGCCTAGGCTAGACCGAGCTTCGAGGTGTTTGTGTTGTGGGTGAGTCTCGCGTAGGCGCATGCATCGAGGATTTTTGATCGTCTTCAGGTCGTCATATGGTGGTCGCGGCCATCATTTTCTCGCACGAAGCTATGGGTTCGGTCGCGTATTAACCTGGGGAGGAAGATGATGAAACACACGGCCTTGATTTGGTAAAAGGATTTGGACGGCCCAGATAGGAGGAAGGTTTAAAAATAAAAAGAAAATGTAAATTATTTTATATTATAAATTTGTACGATGTTTAAAATATCATATCTTGTTCATACGAGGTCGGAAAATAACGAAACGACTTGCGTTGGGTTCGTATTGACAAAAACTACGCGATGGAGCTAGATTGGAGTTGATTTGAGCTAGTGTAAATTTCGAATAAAATTAAATGCGCGTTTAATTTTATTCGAAATAAAACACTGCAACTGTTATTGGAAGCAAGGTGAGAACTTCTCACTCAATCGAAATTGTTTCGACTTAAATTTCAAATAGTTAGATTTAAAATTGCTTGATTGTATGCTTGGATGATAAATTATTATCTATTGTTTTGAAATAGATCCTATACGCCGTATATTAAGCGGATGTTATTTATTAAACACATATACAGCAATATTTCACCTTGAAGTGGAATTAGTATTATATATGTACTTGGAGTTGATTTTCCTGCATTATATAACGGATGAGACCCTATTGCGTCGCATAACAGCGGATAATATTTATATAAACCTGAGTACCGTGATATTCCGTCTTAAAACGGGATTGATATTATGCTAACATCTGTGGATGCAGGAAAACAGGTTGGAGGGATCCAACTGGATTCCTCATCCGTATTGATTTATTTAGAGATATTTGCGGTATATTCTGTTATCATATTGATATATGATGTTTTGGATGTCGTGGTTGATTTATTGGTGCTGTTGCAGCATTGGGCCTATTTTTGGAGTTTTAAAAAAATGTTAAAATAATTATTTTGAATTTAAAAGGATTTTCAAGTGATTTTTGAGAGTATACGTTTTATTAAATTTTGGAAGTGATTCATTTTAAATAAATAAACGTTATAATTTTCATGTTATAAAAATTATGATTTTTGTGTAATAAAACCGAAATGTGATTTTTGAAATAAGTAGTTGATTTATTTGTAAAATGGTTTAAATTGGGATTTTTGAATTATTATAAACGGTTTATATAAAAGATTTATAAAATTGATATTTATAAATTAAAATATTGGAATTATAAAACGAGTTTTCATAAGTGTTAAAATGAAATATAAATGGATTTCGTAAGTGAATGAAATTTATAGGTTTATAAATTGTGAAGTTATAAAATGAATACATTTTCTAAAATAAAAGATTTATAAGTAATCAACTTATAAAGTGGATTTTGGCATTTAAATGAGATATTAATAGAATTTGTTAATTAAGGGGTTTTATAAATTGAAGTTTAATAAAATATATGTAAATGTGAATTTATAAACATTGCTTTATAAATCCAAAATCGACTTATTTTGATAAGTTAATTATTATGGCTTATTAAAGGAGATGTATCTATGGTTTTGGACAGTGGATAATCCTTTAAAATAAAATGTGTAGAAATGTTGAGTTTGGTTAACGAAGTATATTCACAATTTTGGACAGTGAATAATATATTAAAGAAATGTTTTGGGGAAGTGATATTTTAAATAGAATTAAAACAATTTGAAGGTGTTTTAAAATGTGTTAAGGATCGAAAACCTAGATTTCAACATTCATTGTTGAAATAGACGTTTTCGAGAAATAGGGAAAAGATGGACTATAACATTGTTGTTATAGTAAATGATTTTCAAAAGAAAATGGTTTATATAGTATTGGGATTTATATATCTATCTTAAGTTCGAATCCCTATACTTCTGATTTTGGTTTGTAGTAACGATGTTTTACGCAACATTCATTTTGACTCGAATAAATGTGTTTAAGAGAATGTTTTCCTTAAAGAATAAAATGTATACTTAATTTTGATTTAAGTATATTGGATATTTTCCAAATGTCGAAAACAAACAGATTTGTGAATTACTTATTGTTAAATAAGTATGAAAATGTTTTCCAATATGAAGTGAAATGTTTTGAGATTTTATCTTTTAAAGATAAACTGAAAATGAATATTTGAAATCGATTTGAGAATCGTATATTAATAGATATTTTGGAAATGTGAATTCACCATGGAATTTATAAAGGAAAGGGAAAATTGTTTTAAAAATAAACATTGATTTATTTTTGAAGTGTGGAAATAAATTTGTGAATTTGGAACGTAAATTTGAAGTAAATCGATATGGATTTATTTAATTGGTTTAAATGAACCATTTTGGAATGAAAATGAATAAATATTTAAAAGTGTTTCTGCATAAGGAAAATGATTTGAAATTTTGTTTTTTAAATAGTTGAAGTGTGGAAAATTATATATCTTGTAAAGATATTTTTGAAAAATAAATAATTGGGAAATTATTTGGAATCTGGTGATGTGCATATCTATTGATAGTTAAATAACCGACTATCAAATGTTTACCTTAAAATGGGTATTTGTTGTGATTTTCTTGAATTTGAATGCTACACTTATTTTAAAAATAAGCGCTCGTTATTCGGTTTAGCCGGGAGAGGACCTTTGGGTCATAAATCGCATTCCGAGTAGCGATATGTCATAATGGATAGCATTTGAAGACCAGTGTTGAAGACCGGATATTTTTGAAAATGGAAGGATTACCGTCGAATGACTCTGCATCGGCTGATCTCCGATATAGAGATTTTATCACCCTTTGTGATGGGAATTCTGGACGTGATCAGTGAATATTCGGATTTCCAAGGGCTTCTTTGGAAGTGCCTTCGGTTCCGTTCAATCCCGGAACGGACTTGCATGGATGTGTGTCTGACGTTACAATTTGAGATGTAAAGCTGGTTTCTATCAAATATATTTCTGTTGGCGGCGTAGAATTTATTCTCTTAGCTTAACACCCTTCTCTAAGACTTATGAGCTCAGAGGTTATGTAGTTGATGGTTACTAGTGATATATTCCCAATTTGGTAACGTGGCATGCTGAGTGCTGCTGATCATTTGTTGATCAAAGCGTGGTTTTTATGAAAAGCGTAGCTTTGTGGACGAGACTTCGTCAGACCTCACACCCCGGAAGTGGTCAAAGCAGGAAAGTTGCAGCAAGGTTATTAGGGGATAGCGCCCCCTTAGTGTATGTCATTCCTTCTGGATAGAGGTGGTATCATGGTATGGAGCCTAGATACTTAACCTATGTTGTTGCTGCAAACTTATTATTTTGGGATTGTTGGTGAATCCCGGGATTTAGGTCGGTTACGACCGGGGGGTGGCATACCCGTGTCAGTAGTTACCCAGCTAGGGGTAACCCGGCCTTGTGTTGACAGAGATCCGGTTAGGTTCTCGGGGCGTCTTTCCAAAGATGTACCCATATGGCAATGGGAAGTTCCTTGGCCTGACCATTTGTTGGAAAATCCAAACAAACAATACGAACCCTGTACAGTTTTAGTTGTATAACCTGCCATGGAATGTGGCGGTAACCTGGTATTGAACATGGTAGCTATAGTAGGCATACGATAATGGTCGTATGTTGGCTAAGATTTATATCATACTTTCGAAATGTTTTTCCTACACTTTGCACTTATAGTAATAATATCAAAGAAATTTGCATATCAATCATGTTTGACTATCATAAGGAGAAATCTCCTCCGATTCTGCGTTTGCATTGTGTGTGTGTGCGGGAGGCCTTATGGTAGTCTAATTTTCTAAAAAAACATTGCGGATCTATTTTAAAATATTTCTTTTTTTATTTTTAAAGATAAACTGTTTTTAGTTCTCACACCAGTCTTATGACTGACCTGGAGTTTATTGTTCTCTTCCTAAACTCTGGGTGCCCATCATTTTCCACACGGGCAGTCTAGAGTTAGGTTATCAGGTTATTCTGGAATTCAGGAGTTGCTGTAAAGATCTGGAGGCAAGCTGGATGGCATGGCGTATCAACTAGTATATAGTATTTCTTTTCCGCTGTTTGTTGTTGTAAACTCTGATAATGTTATGTAATGTGATGTAATGTGATGTAATGTAACAACTGATATAGTTCTTTGTTTTAAAGATATTCATTTATCTATTATATGTTGTTCCGCTGCGATTTGTGAGATTCTGTTATTGTTTCTATTTTCTTCTTTCTTTCTTTCTTCTTCTACCTCTTCTTCTATAACCCTAACGATTCAGTTTTTCCGGCCTTCGATTGCTCGGCAGTTGATACAGTGGACGTATTAATGCCGACTTTCATGAGTTGAAAATTCGTGTTCGTTACAGCCAACCTCCATTTCAAGCCTTGGCCGAGTACTTAGAAGGAAGGTAAAGTTGTTTACTAATGTTTAAGTGGATTAAGAAGTAGTTAATGAAGCGTGGATTGGTCTGAATGTTGGTGGGAAGTTAATCACTTTGGTTTATGGTGAGAAATTCTATTTAATATCCACACACACACACACACACACACACACACACATGTTTGATGAAGTGTTATGATTGCTATGGATGCTTATATTCTTTGATCATCAAGTATTGATTGTTTGATATGATTGTTAAATTGTTTTACCAAGTCACGTCAATACACGTCGATAAGCACAAAGGAAATCACATTCCTTTTGAAAATGAAATGGTGTATATGGAATGCTTAATTTTGGAAATAGTTCAAAATGAGTTAGAAATGTTTTATAAACATTTGAATATGTTTAAAGAAATAAAGAAATAATATCAGGATTTCATCTTTTATATTTGAAATATGTCCAAAACAATTTTCTAAAAGCATCGCAGTTTTGCAGTTCCGTATCCAGAATGGGATTTCTTTACAAATGATATTTTTAAATGATTAAAAATATGAAATAAATTTGATAAATCTACTAAAAAAGCTTAAAAGAGATTTGTAATGGAAAATATGAATTTTCAAATATTAAAAAGTTGTTTAAACTAAATAAGCTTACATAACACTTTCAGTAGCATTGCTATGCTGTGAATTCTATAACCTTTTGAATATAGTTTTAAACTTCACAATTGTTTCCCGTACATTTTGTGAATGATTTTGAAAGAATAATTAAGTCATTTAAAGATGATTTGGAAGTTTTAATAAGAGTTTGAATAAATGGTTATGAGGAATTGTTTATACCAATTAAACAAAATGTAAAGAATATTCAATGTATTAACAAACTGAATATGCGGAAATGACCGGTATATTTGTCCCACTTTTGAGATCTGGAAAGAAAAAACAATGTGCTTAACTAAGTTTAGGAATGAAACAACCAGTGCCCTGAACTTACCTGGCCTATGTTTTATCTTTTTGGGCGAGGGTGGAATAGATCGAAAGAAAAGCTTAGATGCTCTAAAAGATCGTATTTAAATTTTTCCAAGATAAAAGAAAAGAGACAAATTTTTGAATATTAATTAACCACTTAACATCTTTTTATCGATGACTAGTACGAAGCAACCAGGATCGGAATTGGGTGTACTCCTATTTGAAGAACCGAGATTGATTTGGGTGATTCCTATGCAAAAACCCCTTCAAAATAATTTTCGAAATAAAACATATTGAAGACAAAGATCGTTGAAGAAAAAGATATTAATGATGTAGGATTATTTGACATTAATCCCTAGAGGTGAAATTTACCATATCCAAAGTGGCATTAGTGCTTTATTATGAATATCTTCGATTTGCAAGAATATGATTTGAATTAAGAAGAAAATCTTTGATTAAGATTTGATAAACGATTTAGGAATATTTTCCCTAAGTTAAAAGTTATAACTTGAATGAAAGAAATCTTTGATTTGGATTTAATGAATGATTGGAAAGGGTTTCCTAAGCAAAAGAGAAATTAATTTGGAATTATTCCAGGATTTAAAGGTTTAAATAAATCAAATGATTTAATAAATGATGCTTAATGATTCCAAATGATCTTGAAAAGAAAATGGAATAAATTGAAGCGAATATATCAAAGAAAGATATTTGATTTAAATAAAAGAAAATTGGGATATTATCCAAAGCAAAAGAATGAAGTTCTTAGAATTATGCTAAGACGAAAGAAAGAGATTTCAAAATCATCTGACTTGAAATTAAAGTGAAAAGAGACTTAATAAATATTGTATACTCATGTTCACTTTTTATCGATAACTGGATTTCGAAAGAACCAGGGTCGGAATTAGGTGATTTCTATCCGAAAACCACTTCGAACCAATTTATGTGTTCGAAAAATGAAGATGTTTGAAGACAGAGATATTGAGACAAATAATAAATAAGAACTACTTGTTGATTAATTGGGGATAAACTCCCAAGACACTATACTGTAGCAGTGGCCTCTTTGCTATGGAAAACCTCAAAACCACAAGCCTTCTAGCTTAGTAGGTCGAGGAAAGTTCTTTCGGTCCCAGAACGAACTTGTATGGATGAATGTCTGACCTTGCATTCCAAATCACAATGAGTGGTCTCTATAAAAGTACATAAATCGGTGGTGGAGAAGACACCTTCTCTTAGCTCAACACCCTTCCCCGAAACATATGAGCTCAGGAAGTTATACATTTGTAGAAATCAGTCGTGTGAATGTGGAATGACAATGTGGCATTCAAAGTGAAAGAAGATGCGATGTATAAAAAGGTAATCGTTGCCTCGAGCCTCATCAACCTGAAATGACCGAAATAAGGTTAGATGCGGCAAGGATAAGTGGATCATTCCCAATTAGGGTATGATCATCCCCTTCTAGATATATTTCTTTACGCTATGACGTTCGGGATGTAAATTATAGTGGTTTGTATGCTAGTGCACGTCGGTTAAAGCTCGTTAATGACCAAGGGATGACATATTCAGTACTACCTAGTTAAAGAGGTAGGCCGGTCTTATTTTGGTAGAGGACAGATGTTTTGTACCTCAGGACATCCATTTAGAGGTATACCCATCGGAAGGTAGTCCCTTCACCTAGTTATTTGTATGAACCAATTCTCCAATAAGAACCAGCAGTTTTGTTTGTATTGGCGTAATGAATAGCCTCGAAATGCTATATGGGTAACCATTTCGGATAAGATTAATAAGTTTATTTGCAAATGTTTTCAAAAAGATGTCATTAAAAATAATATCAAATGTTTTGATATAAAAGTGTTCTATTTATCATAAGGTAAAAACCTATCCATGTTTATATGTGGGCGTGGTCTTATGAGATACTCTTTCTATTCAAAGGATTTTATTCAAAGGCTGATATATGAAACTATCATTTATTATTGAGTGTTTCTCATGCTGGTTTATCAAGCCTGATCTGGGTATTTTCAATACTCGGGTCAGATCCAAGTAGTTTCAGGTTTTAGGTTTCAAATTAATTTTTTTGATATAGGTAAAGTAGGAGGAAAGTAATATTATCCTCTTCATTCAATGGAAGTCCATGTAATATGTACCAACCTTATCAAGAAGCAATAGCTTTGGTACAAAAGTTTGGAAAGCCTAATTTTTTCATTACAATGGCATGCAATCCTACATAGGACAAAATCATAGCAGAATCATCACTTGGACAAACCACCCAAGATCGCCTAGATCTTACTACAAATATTTTCATGCAAAATATGAAGGCTTAAAGCATGATATCTATGAAAACAAGTTATTAGATTGGTCGAATTTCAAAAAAGGACTATCCCAAGCTCATATGCTTATTATTCCAAAAAACAAAATGAACTACATAGCATATATGATTATGATGTTGGTGTAAGAGTTGAAATCTCGAATCATAATAAAGAACCAGTGGTGTACAATGCCATCATTAAATGGATGCTTCATAGGCAATGTGAAAAAACAACAAACAAATGCTCGATGTACGAAAGACGGAAATTACAAAAAAATATCCTAAGCAATTTTAACCATTTACTATTCAAGGTAATGATTCATACCCTATTTATTGAAGGCAGGATAATCTTACAAAAATCGCACTAGGCAATGATGGTGATATTATAATGGATAATTGTCTGGTTATTCTATATAACCACTGAAAATGTATGATTATCGCATAAATGTTGAAGTGTGTAGTAGTATCAAATCTGTTAAATACTTATATAAGTATGTATATGAAGGTTTGAGTCGTGTGACAGTGGAAATTCATCCAATGTCTAAAAATAATGAGATTTAGATGCAAGGTGGATACATCCGTAAGAGGCCTTTTGGAGAATTTTTGAATTCACATTGCATACAATTTATCCTTCAGTTCAACGCCTATAGATACACCATTCAAGCAGGCAACAAGTGACTTATCATTCTCATCAAACAGTGTCTAATGTTTTACAAGATGAGAACCTCTCTACATCAATGTTAATTGAATTCTTCAAAACATACTCAAAAGATTCAGAAGTAAGACATTTTTTTATACCGTGAACTACATAGAAATACATATTAGATATTAAAAAGTGGCGAATATCATCACATAAAAAGGTCATAGGACGAATTTATAATGTTTCTCCATAAGAAGGAGAACGTTATTTCTTGCGAATTCCTTTGAACCATGTAAAAAGGCTAACATCGTTTGACAATCTTCTAACAATTGATGGTATCGAGTAGCCAATGTTTCAACAAACAGTGGAAAAGATGAGATTACTTGAAGAAGACCAAAGCATAAGGGCATATTTGGTGTGATCATCAAACATTTGAATGCCGTCATTTTTAAGAAGATTGTCTATAAGATCTTAACTTATTTGCACCAGTGGAAGTCGAAAAATTATAGGAAATTTTTTTCTATCATATGGTTGAAGATTATCCAAGTTTAAGCACAGTGGCTCGACTTATAGTTGAAAATCGTCTTCTACAAGAACTTAATTATCTATTAATGAATCATTATAAACTAATATCTAATTTTGATCTTCCATGCATTAGGAATGATATAGATAATAGTTCCCTTGCTTCAAAATTAATAGAGGAGCAATATTCTACTATAACACCTAAAGAGGACTTTAAATTTATCAAAAAGTTAAATAAATGTCAAAATATGCATATACTACAATTACTAATGTGGTCTATAATAAGGAGAGCAAAATTCTTTTTCATAGACGGCCCTGATGGTACAGGAAAGACCTTTCTTTACTGAGTACTGCTTGCAAAACTTAGACAAGATGGTTTAATTTCACTTGCAACAAGGATAGCCGCAACAATCTTACCGGATAGTCGAACAGTACATTCTCGATTTAAAATTCCAATCAATCCAACTTCAACATCAATGTGTATGATACCTAAATAGTCTAAAGTGGCCAACCATATGAGGTTAGCAGCTGTTCTTATTTGGGATGAAGTGCTAATGACCCACAGATATGCTTTTGAAGCACTGGATAGAATTTAAAAGACATCTTAGAAAATGACATGTCATTTGGAGGTAAAGACTACATCGGAAGGGGATTTTAGACAAGTTTTGCTAGTTGTACAAAATGGCACAATATTAGAAATAATCACTACATGCATAGTTAAATCGTTATTATGGAAATATGCAGAAGTGATCCATCTCACTTATGAGCACTAAAGAAGATTGATTATGTGTGGACTTCCGGCTACGAGTCTATGATGGAAATGAGCCATATATATGTAAGAACACGATTAGAATCCCAGACAAAATGGTTATACCATGGGAAGATGAAAAATCAATAACTGCTCTAATATATTCAACTTTTCCAAACTTATTCGTGAACGAATTCAATGAAAAATATATGATTATAAGGGCTTTAATAACCTCAGTCAATGGAAATGTGGATATGTTTGATGATCAAGTTATTAATTTTTTTCTTGGTGATCATCATGTCTACTACTCTTTCGATTCTCTGGAAGATGATACAAGAAATTTTTACTAGTTTGAATATTTGAATCCAATAAATCTCAGATGGTTTACCCTTATTTAAATTGGTCTTGAAAATAGGTGCACCGTTTATGCTACTAAGGAACCTTGATCCAAAAAATGTGTTATGCAATACGTGACTTGAATGTTGTGAACTTCATAGAAACATGATAGATGTAGAGATTTCCATTGGCCACTTTACTGAAACTCGAGATTTCTTACCAAGAATACCTATAAAGCCCTTTGAAGATACCCATTTACAATTTGCTTTATTACATGAATTGTTTCGTGTAAGACTAAGTTTTTCTTTAACTATTAATAAAGATCAAGGGAAAACAATTCAAATGTAGTAATTTACTTACAACAAGATGTATTCAGCAATGGTCAACTTTATGTTGCATTATGAAGAGGAGTGTTAATGAAAAACATTAAACTTCTGATGAAAAATGGTGAATTTCAAGGGCAATCTAGAACCTACACTAGAAATATTATGTAAAAGGATGTGCTAATTTCTTCCAAAGGACAAATTTAATATCTTTTTTCATTAGTTATTTCTTTTTGTGATATTTAACACATAGTTTAAACAATTTTTATTTCTAGCTTTTTTCCTAAACAATACGAGCTTATAGAATAATAGCCACCAATAATGAAATAAATCTTCATTTTATTGATAATTAGAACTTTGCTTTCATTCTTGCCCTTTTTATGCCAATTTACACTTGCAAATCATGTATTGTTTAGCTAAATATGCACTCTTACACTTCTGAAACATATATCTGCAACACCCCACGTTTTATGTTAATTAATTAAAATTGAAATTAATTAATAAGTAAACTATGAAAATGAAATTTTTACAAATGTTGGAATTTTTCCATGAGAATTATACCATTGGATTCGTGGCGATTTTTTGATCAATTTTCATAAACAAACTTTTTCGATCAGAGCTCGAATAAAAAAGTTATTAGCATTCGAAAATAATTATGTATATAAAAATAGTAATAATCAATTAAGACTAATTAGATGTGAATGATTGTGAACATGCAAATTAAAATCTCAGAGATTTATAAAAATGGATAAGAATAGATAAGAATCAATTAAAAAATGGAAACAAATGCACACAATCATTTGGACAAAGCAACAAAATCAACGCACGTCGATAATCCGTTGACATAAATCACGTAGGCCGGCCGCAAACTCCTTATGTCGGTCATGGTCGACCTGAAGTGCTTTTGAGTCGCGATGGAGAACTATTTGTTTGGTCCAAATAAATCCATTTCGTTGGCAGTTGGCACTGATTTGTACCTCGATAAATTATGACTTGGAGCTTCACCTCTAATTCATTATTTTTCTAATAAGCATGGAACCTCTGCTATTTTTCTTTCTCCTTCATAATTTCTAAATACACAAAAATAGAATATATTTCATGTATACACTTTGAAGTAATAAAAAAGGATAAAGGATAGTAGATATATTCAAATCAGGCTGCTACATCAAAGCTAAACTTTTAAATCTAGTTCTTATTAGTGAATCTAAATCCAAATCTCTTCTCTCTGATCCAATCTCTAAAATATCTATATAAAATACTGTCCATGGAGCCGAATAGGGAGTCAAAAGTAGAGAATATAGATAATAGGGTCGGATCTGGATTAAGTCTAAGATTTTGGAGCACGAATTAAAGGTGACAAAGGAAATCATATGTTCTTATATAATACTAGATTATATCAAGTAAATCTATTCTTATATGCTTGAGTCTGATCATTTAATTTCAAATAAATTCACATATATGAAAGGTTAAAGGCTATAAACTTGCCTATAAATTTGTAATGTAATTAAAGAAGAGTAATGATTAGTTATAATTCTGTAATTACATAATGATTAGTTTTATTTCCTATGTAATTATTAGATTTAATTTTGTAATTGTGAAATGATTTTAATTATCAGTTTGGATAAATCATAATAAATTAGGATTCCGTTTTATTTGATGTTGATGAATGAGACTTAAAATTAAGCTAACCAGACTTCGGGATTTTATTGATGTTTTAATTTTATTGGAATGTATATTATTAGAAGTTGTTTTCCATATATTATCAGATTAAAATTTAGAAAAAGTGTGATGTTTGAAATGTCAAGTAATCAATACATACTTATAAAAAGAAAGGGATGTATAAAATAGAGATGATTACTGTATTTTATATTTTCTATTTCAATTAATATAAGAGAATTTATTATACTTATAAACATCGCAGAAATCACTGTTTTAGGATAAGATATGTAAATTTATTGGATAAAAATTATATTGTTAAAGTCTGCTTTCAATTTATTAAAATATAGTAAACCACAAAACTGGAATGTTGAAATAAAAATGTAGCTTAAAGGTTAATAAGATGGAAACTAATGAAAAAGGTAAGTCTACATTATAGGAAAAAAAGGAATAAGAATTCAAAGAATAAAATGATGAACTAATGAATATTTTAGCAACGATATTGAAGTCTGAATTTGAGACGCAATGAACAAAGTTAATGAAATAAAAGATAAACGCACAGCAAGACTGAAGACGTAAAGTCAGACATACATGATGTTGTTGCAATAAAGAAAATAAAAGATGAACAAGTATACATAAGTCTAAAAGATGTATAAGTAGCCTTGTACATGTATTTATGATGGGGATGAATAATTATAAATTATATGGCATAATTTTAATATACCAGTGTATGAAGGCCATTAGGTTAGGTTGGAATGTTGAAAACATATCCAACCAATATGACTCATGTTGAGTGTACAATTTCGTACTAAAGGGGTACCCCCAGGTCTAGACTGTGTATGTTGCCTTGGTTATAAATTATATGTCATAATTGTAAATATCTATTATAATTATGTCAAGGATGAAGGGCACAGTCAAATTAGGTATGCTTCAAGTTTTTAGGTTTTTAAGTGGGGGTATTGCCTTGATTGTACTAGGAAATCTAAATGGATGGTGAGTGAGGTCGGACTTATTCAACATGGCATGGAAAGTTTGATGTGCCTGGGTACCAAATTAAGTTGCAACAAGTGTACTTAAAAGGCTGGCATACTTGGGTACCATAAACTAGGGTAGGAGCTGCATATTTTTCGAGCTCGGCATAGGTTTCTTGCGGTGAATGGGAAGAAGAAGGTCACATCTAACTGGTCATTTTTACCTACCATGATTGGTTTAGTAGGCTATGTAATGCCATAGTTGTTTGTTAGTTTGTTTGATAGGGAAAGACTAGTTAATCCATAAATTGGTTCCTTCAAAACATAGACATGGTGGTTGTGTGTAGAGCCTAAAATCCATGATAAGAAGCGGACAAGGATACGAAAAAGGCTGGCGTACATGATGAAAAATCCTCGAAGCATTAGGACAATGTGGTCTAGTGGTTGTGGACTAGAGGTCGTTGGTGCGCACGGCGGGATTTCCTCGGTGACATGATGGCAATGGATCTTTATGGGGTGTTGAGTGATTGATACTGACGGGGATCGTATCTAGGTTCGTTATTGGACTTGGGGTGTCTAGCTACACACACACATATACACATATATAGACATAGAGCTATAGGGTGTAGATGGATATGGTTCGTACGTAGCAATGAAGTCGTAGCGACTAATAATAAAATCTAACATAGCATGAAATAGTGAACAATCGACATAAGCTAGTGTTATGTATAAAATGTATAATTTACAAATCACTGGAACATTGTTCTAACACACTCCTCATTACAAACCTTAGGATTTAGAAGGACGGTTACCGGTGTTGATTTGGAGCACTTGTTTGGCTAAGGCTCTTGACATTTGAGATGTCAATTTTGGTTAGTAATTATATAGATCTATTATATTTTATTATTTTCACTATGACTTATTAACATTAGTGCTCTAATGTATTTTATTTTTCATAGGATACCAACGATCCGTATTTTAGTCTACTTGGACTTTCGGTTTGATGAAAATCCTGGCCCACTGAAGTGCGGGTTGTTACATTTGGCATCAAAGCTTAGGTTAGTCGATTCTTTAAAAATTAGAAAAAGATGAGTGAATGTATTTGCATTTTGACTATAAAGATAAATATAGTGTATGCACTAAGAATTTAATCTATAGAGTAGTTGCATATGCATATCCCTAGAATTGGATGGTAATTAACTCCCTAATCGGGCTTTGATAGTCTAACAGGGTTGGCGCAGTTGGTTGATGGTCTGGACTGCGTGATCGAAGGTCACGAGTTCAAGCCTCGAAACCGACAACCTTGTAACAAGTACCCGAAGTATGTGTTTGGCAGGCACATACTTCCCTAGAGTTTACAAGCGAAGCTTGGTTCTCTAGGTAATTCAAAAAAAAAATATTGATTCCCATTTTTGATTGTCGATTGATGAAGTTAATAAGTCTAGGTAAAGAAAAAATAAGAATCCATATGTTATAGAAAATGGAAGATGGAGAGTCTTTGAAAATGGTGTGAAATGGTCACTTCAAATTTATGACTAGATTTTTGGATCTTTGGAAATGTAATGAAGGATGTTCTTAAGAGAATAGTTAAAAATCCACTTTGAGTCCAATCCAATAATCAGAAATTTTTGGAAACTTAGGAAAAGTGTAAATTGTATACTTTAAACGAACTTTTAAAGGGAAAAAAGTAATTACTAAATTTTGAGAATAAATATATACATATATATATTAATGGTTTTGTAAGAAAATATACATATTTAGATTTTAGTAATGGAAATTTTTGTCTGAGGCTGTTTTCTTTTGAAAAGAAGTAATGGAGCAATATAACTCGTGAATCTTTATATGTAATGAATGTTATTAAGATATAAAAAGGTTAGTATGGATGGACAATATAAGTGGCATGGATTTGGAATAGAGTAAATGGTTTAGAAAAGAAGATAAATTGAGCTATAAGTGGCTACATTATAATAATAAAGAGATGGTAAATTAAGGGAAATAATTAAATTCAGTGTAGTTGTGACGACCCGTCTTTCGTTCCACAGAAAGACGTATCATCAATGAGAAAAGAAAGAGATAGAAATAGAAAGATAAAAAGAAAAGAAACAACAATCATCAGAATCTCACAGCGGAAACGAACAAAATATAATATATGAACAAAATATAATATTTCACATATCCATTACATAATTTACATATCGGAGTTCACAAAATAATACTACTCCATTACATCAGTCATTCATAATAGTTTTTACAACCCAAACAACTCAAAACATAACACCCAAAATGCCACTAGCGAATATAGATAGATAGTACGTCTAGTCTCCAGCTCCAGCTCCCAAAATATGTGCTAATCCATACCTAATCACTTGGCTACTCATAAAAATTTGAGTACCCAAGAGTTTATGAAAAACAAATAAACTTCGGGTCAGACATGGGTCTGGTGTGAGTAAATCAGTTAAAGTTGTTTAACTTTAAAAATCATTTGAAAACAAAAGGTATCACGTAAGACTTCCCACAAATAAACACGGGTAAGTTTTTACCTTACGCTAACCAAAACATTTGATAGGAAATTCAGTGATATTATAATAGGGTCTAGGGTTTTCAAGTAAATAGAAAATAGCCGAAATTGTTACATGATTAAATTCCAACTACTAGCCACGAAAGTGGGTAATACAATCAAAACCGTAGGGTCTCGTAGGGAAAATGGATTTCCATCAATGGCAGGGCTACTGGGGTACCGCCCGTCACAGTACGGGGCCTAGATCACCGTACCGAGGATTACTCCCTTCATCCCCTGCAACACAAGGCCGGACCCATCCCTTACTGGATAGTTCCGAACAAGACAACCCCGCAGTTGTGGCCAACAACTGCCCACACAGCCGAAAATATAATAAGGGACCTCTAGACAGGGGTAAATCTCACTCTCAAGTGGGGGCTACCCACGAAGCCTTGCTGCACCTCCCCTGTTTTAGCCATTCCCGGTTGATGAGGCTTGAGGTTACGATTACCTTTATAGAACACATCTATCTTAGAATGCTCATCGTCCACCTGACGATGTTCTGAAAGCATTCAATCCATACAAGTTCGTTCCGGGTTCGAACGAAACCGAAGGCATTATCTCGTTACACTCATTTTGGAATCACCCTCAGAGTTAACGACGATAACCCTTGCACTCTGATTCTCCATCTCGAATCTATAAGGTCTATTCCGTCAACTCATTACGGAATCACCCACAGAGTTATACTGACGTATAGCCCTTACACCTCGAGTCTTCACTCTTCATATAAGATTCACGACCTAACGTTATTTGGAATCGATGTGGTTTTCGGATATCCAAATATGGAACCCGATCCCGGTCTCATCGAAATCCAAAGCGTGTCTTTTAGGTCCAAGTTGTCTAATTAACTTAAACAATTCAATTCAGGTTTGAACATAGCATCACAATATTATCAACAGATAACAATCAATGTCCATCACATATAAACAATATCACATCACAGATATCCAATATTCCATCATAGAATATATCAACCATCATTCAACAGATATCAACCATATACAGATATCTATCCAAACTATCATCCACAAGCAAGCATTACTTAATTCATATCATAATTAATTTAATTAATTTAAATTAAATTAATTACTTAAGAATTTATCACTTAATCTTGCTTAACCAATCATTAATTAATTAAATCAAAATTATTTAATTAATTAATCACTTCTTAATCATCTTATTATTATCAATTAATTACCATAATTATTTATTAATTAAACTTTGATTAAAAATTAATCATTCTTAAATTAATTATCAATTAACCCTTAATTTATGATTAATTTAACCTTAATTATTTCTTAATTACTTAATTAATTCTTAATTAATCACAAATTAATTTATCTTAATTACTTAATTAATTATTCATTAATTAACCTTAATTATTTAATTAATTAAAACTTAACCATTAATTAATTTACAATTAATTATAAATTAATTAATGTTTAATTACTTAATTAATTAACTCTTAATCCATTTATTAATTAACTTCTTAAATTACTAAATTATTAATCAATTATCAATTAATTAATCAATTATTAATTACTTATGAATTAATCTTAAATTAATTAATAAATTAATTAATTGTTATTAAATCTAATTCTTAATTGTTCATTAAATAATTCATAAGTGATAAACAATTAATTAACCTAAATTAATTAATTAGTTCCATCACTAATTACTATTGAATTAAAGTGATTTAAATTACAAAATTCAATTTACTTCAAACACAACAATATTCACTTATCTTTAAAAACTCTTACATAATTGAGTATTCAATTTTATAATAACTAACTACTTTTAAAAATAGAACTTGATATTTTAAAAAAGTAGAAAAATATAAGTTTTAAATTTAACTTAAACCCAAACTTACATTTAAACAAGTTAAACCTGACTTCACTTAAAACATAAAGCTCGGCCCAAGCAAATACCCAGGCCCAACACAACTCAAACTCCAATCTCCCCTCTCCTTCCTCTCTTCAACATTCTGGAACCCAAACTCGAACAACAAGCACATCACCCCGAGCAACACGCGACCACAACACGCGATCCTCCCGAGTCATCACGAGCACATCTTCGAGCTTCCACTCACGCACGCTCAAAACACACAGACACGCACACTCGTCTCGACGTGCACCTGCACAACGCCACCGCGCCACCATCGCCACCGCCGGCATCACGCGCACACCACACTTCGATCACTTATCCAACTACTCAACCCAGAAATCATCAATTCGATCTCAAACAAAAATCGAATGCTCAAACCCAAATACCCAAAACTGCATCACCGAAAAACCCCCTCGTTCACGGCGAGCCGACCGCCAAACGCTACCAAACCTCTGCCACATCTCCCCAAGACCCTCACGCTCCTTCACCCCAAACCGATTGAAGCTCGGTCATTCCAATACTTCGCGCGATCAAAAACTTCAAGCTTCAACAAAACAGTTCCAAAACCCTACAAACCCAATTTTCAAATTCTATGTTGAATAACAATTTTGATTCGTATTTTTCTGGTGTTAGATAACATCTAACCATGCTTCCATTTAAATTTCAAAAGCTAAAATTAATCTAGGCTCGAGAATTTTACAAAAGCCCCAAAAACAGAAAACTTTAGAATTCGAATTCGATAGCATGTTATAAATTCTGATTCAAATTTTAAAATTCATTGCATGCAATCTAGATTCAACATAAATATTTGGTTTATCAAAAATTAACTTAATCTACAAGCCATGATTTCCTTTTGTTTACTGCATATGTTTGTTTTGCAGTTTACAGTTTATCAATATAAATATTTATTACTTATAACACATTATCTCTAACTTATATATATTTGAAAATATATATATCAAACATCACCATCCTATATTTTAATTTAAAGTTGCTAAGAAAATCTGCTTGATCATGAGGCAACAGAGGATCAAAATTCCATCAACATGCACAGTCAAATAATTTAAACTGTAAACATTATCTCACAAATCAATTAACATGCAAGCATTCATTACTAACATTCATCATACAACTTTTATACTTAAGATTTTAATTTAAGGATTTACTCACCTGTTATTTGTGAAGATTCAAATTTTTTTCTCAGGAACAGAATGTGAACTGCAGACTTCTTCTATTCCTACTTGATGTTGTTGCTTTGAAGATTGCCACAACTTGAATTTGTTGCTTAGCTTTGAAATGTTTCAGATCCTGAATGAGTTGATGCTTAACTTTATGATTGATGCAGAAATTTAGTTTGAAGAAACAAAGATTGGAAAGGTTTTCAGTTTTTGTAGAGAGAAGAGTGTAAATTTTCTTTTGACAAAAATGATGAAAGTATGCACACAAAATTTGTTTTATAAAAATTAAAGAAAAGAAAATTTCAATTTATGACACTTGTCAAATTACATAGTTAAATTACTAACACATGTTTATTAATAAGCTTGGATGTTAACATGTGTACAATCATGCAAAAAGAAATTTAAATATCACTTAATTGATTTTTTTCTTACATGTTTATATTTTTAAAACCTTAGAAAATATCAATTTTAAGTAATAAATATAAACAATTATTATAACTTGAATAAAATTATGTGAATATTCTTCAAGACTCAAAGTAAAATTCAAAATAAAATTTAACATAGTTTAAATTCTTTAATATATCAATTCAAACACAATTTGAATTTAAAAATCCAATTCAAAAACAAATTAGATATGAATAAAATTCTAATACATTCAATTCCTTATATTAGTTTCAAATTAAAATAAATTAATATTTATCATTCATTTATTTGTTGTTGAATAAAATAACAAAGTTTATCAATTTAAATTAATTTATTATATAGATTATCATATTTAAATTCGGTGTGAAATTCCGGGATATTACAATCCTCCCCCCTTAAAAGAATTTCGTCCCCGAAATTTAAACAAAAGATAATCCAAAAAATTCATTTTATTCAACACTTCAAACATACAAAACATCCATACATAAGCACCCATCACACAAAACATCCAACAAACATACATCCAACACAAACACCTCTAGCTATCCGGACACATATCCGGATAAGTCTTCCTAATACTATCCAGAGTCTCCCAGGTACAATCTCTGGGATCCTCACTCCACTGGACTTTAACAAGCTTCACTATCTTGCTTCTGAGTTGCCTCTCATCTTGATCAACAATTTGAACAGGATGTCGGACAACTGACAAATCCGGCTCAACCTCTAATTCCTCCTGCACAGCTGGCTTCACAATAAGAGATGGATCATGTACATATTTCCGTAGATGAGATACATGGAAAACATTATGAATTCCAGCCATCCGGACTGGCAATTCAATCATGTATGCAACAGCACCAATCCTCTCGAGAACTCTGAATGGACCAATGAATCTTGGAGCGAGTTTCCCTGTCTTCCCGAATCTCACAGCTCCTTTAATAGGGGAAACTTTAACAAAGACCAAATCACCAATCTCGAATTCCAATTGTCTTCGTCTCTTATCAGCATATTTCTTTTGTCGATCCTGAGCAGCCCTCATCCTTTTCTTGATCAACTCGACTTTAGCAGATGCTTCTCGAATCAAATCTGGTCCAAGCACAATACGGTCCTTCGACTCTATCCAACAAGCTGGAGATCTACACGGTCTTCCGTATAATGCTTCATAAGGAGCCATCTTGATACTTGCTTGGTAGCTGTTATTATACGAGAACTCCACTAGATGCAGATGATCCTCCCACGATCCTCCAAAATCTAATACACAGGCTCTCAACATATCTTCAAGAATTCGATTAAGCCTTTCCGTTTGTCCGTCAGTTTGCGGATGATATGCTGTGCTCAATCTCAAATTAGTCCCCAAAGCTGATTGCAATGCTTCCCAGAATTTGCTGGTGAAAATCGGATCTCGATCACTTACAATACTGACTGGAACGCCATGCAGTCTCACTATCTCTTTCAAGAAGATTTCCACTAGCGAAGCTGCGGTACGGGTTGCCTTCACTGGTATAAAATGGGCGCTTTTGGTAAGACGATCAACAATTACCCATATTCCTTCATTACCCTTCTTAGTTCTAGGCAATCCGTCGATGAAGTCCATCGAAATCATTTCCCATTTCCACGTCGGAACTTCCAAAGGTTGCAACAGACCGGCTTGCTTCTGCTGATCTCCTTTCACTTGCTGGCAGATTACACAGCTATTAACAAATCTAATTACATCCTTCTTCATGCCCGGCCACCAGAAAACTCTCTTTATATCCTTGTACATCTTTGAGATTCCTGGATGGATATTCAATCTGGAACGATGACTTTCAGATAAGACTTCTTGCTTTAATTCCTTGAAATTTGGAACACAGATCCTTCCGTTAATCCTTAGCGTTCCTTGATCATCAATCTCAAAACTAGGACACTGCCCCTTCCTAACTCTTCTGATAATTCCTCTTAACTTACTATCAGATTCCTGCTTGCTTGAAATCCTATCCAGAAGAGATGGAACCACCTCCAAAAGAGAAAGAACCGCATTCCTGCTAAGAGCGTCTGCCACGACGTTCCCTTTCCCTGGAGTATACAGAATATCCAAATCATATGACGCCAAGAATTCAACCCATCGCTGCTGCCTTAGGTTAAGATCTTTCTGAGAGAAAAGGTATTTCAACGGTTTGTGGTCCGTGAATAACTCAAACTTTTCTCCTAAAAGATAATGCCTCCAAATCTTTAGAGCAAAAACAATAGCCAACAACTCTAGATCATGCGTAGCGTAATTTCTCTCATGAGGCTTCAACTGCCTACTCGCATACGCAATAACCCTGCCATTCTGCATAAGCACAGCTCCCAATCCAACAATACAGGCATCAGTATACACTTCAAACTTGCTTTTACCATCAGGAATAGCCAATACAGGAGCACTTGTCAATATAGTCTTTAGTTTCAGGAAAGCTTCATCACACTCCGGTGTCCACTTGAATTTAGCTCCCTTCCTTGTCAGCTTCGTCAGATGAGAAGAGATCTTAGAATAATCCTTAATAAACTTCCTGTAGTATCCGGCCAATCCAAGAAAACTGCGAACTTCTGTAGGAGTCCGAGGCTGCTTCCATTCCAGAATAGTCTCAACTTTAGCAGGATCTACAGAGATTCCCTCACCAGAAACAATGTGGCCCAAGAATTTTACTTCAGATTTCCAAAAATGACACTTAGAGAACTTCGCTTTCAACACATGCCTTCTCAGAGTTTCCAAAACTATTCTCAAGTGCTGCTTGTGCTCTTCTTCCGACTTAGAATAAACCAAGATATCATCGATGAACACCAAAACAAACTCATTCAAAAGATCTCTAAAGACTCGGTTCATCAGATCAACAAAATAAGCAGGAGCGTTGGTTAAACCGAAAGGCATAACCAACCACTCATAGAAACAATTAGGACCTCTAAACGCGGTTAAGGGGATACTGTCTTCAGCTACCCTTAACTGATGGAAACCCGATGCTAGATCTAACTGAGAAAAGACTGAAGCTCCATGAAGCTGGTCGAAGAGATCATCAATTCGAGGAAGAGGATACTTATTACGAATGGTCACTTTGTTCAATTCACGATAGTCTACACAGAACCTTAGCGACCCATCCGACTTGGTGACAAAAACTGCAGCCGAGCCCCAACAAGAAAAACTGGGTCTAATCAAACCCTTCTCCAACAAATCTTGAGTTTGCTTTACTAGTTCCTCTCTCTCCCGTGGAGCCATTCTTCTACTAGGTTGAATTACGGGTACTGCTCCAGGAACCAGATCAATACGAAACTCTATTTCCCGGTGCGGAGGCAAACATTTAACTTCCTCAAATACGTCGGAGAAATCTCGGACTACTTCAATATCCACAACTTCCTCTTGAGAAGTCTCCACTCCATGTAAAAGACTACTCAAGTGCAATCCAGAGTTATCACACATTACTCTGGCAATCCTACCCAGATCAGTTTCTAACGAAACCGTTCTTTCATCACAATTTAAGATAGCTTTATATCTATCAAGCCAATCCATTCCCAATATAAGGTCGAAACCTTGAAAATCCAATACATAAGGATCACAGGAAAAACTATGGGATAGATAGGAGATTCTCAAATCTTTACAAATCCTGTCCAATTTAGTTACCCCTCCTATAGGATTTGATACACAAATGGGATTGTCTACGATACTAGGAGTGAGTAAGAAATTCTCTACAGTTCCCAGAGAAATAAAACTTAAAGAAGCACCAGAATCAAATAAGACTTTAATATATTTTCCATTTAAAAGTAAGGTACCTTCTAAAACTCCTTTGCCCTTGGATGAGTTCGATGGTGTACCTTCTAAAGCAAATACTTTGTTCGGTTGGACTTTATGGAGGAGTGGGCAATCTTTAATCATATGTCCAGGTTGATGGCAGTTGAAACAAAGAGACTTCTGAACTAAAGCTGAACCTGGTCCACTAGAATGCTGTCTCTGCTGCTGAGATCCTTTGCTGGGACACTTATTTGCCAGGTGATCTTCTTGATGACAAATATAGCATTTGCGAGGCTCATTTTTGTTCCCAGACTTCTTCTTGTTTTGCTTCTTCCAGTTAGGATTGAATTTTCTCTTATTCTGGTTAGAAGAATTCCCACCTGATGCAGCAACTTGTGCCACTGACCTCTTCTTCATCAAATCTTCATACCTTAACGCCATATCAATAAGCTCCACAAAAGATCCTTTCAGATGAGCTGTCATCCTATCATGAAACTCTGGCCTCAAACCTTGAACAAACATCTCGTTCTTCTTAAGAGAGGTGTCTATAAGTCCTGGACCATAGCAAGATAACTCGTTGAATTTAGTCTCGTATTCAGCTATAGACATATTCCCTTGCTTCAGATTCAGAAAATCTTGATAAAGACGAGTCCTTCCTGCAGAAGGCATATACTTTTCCTCAAACTTCTCCTTAAATTCTTCCCAAGACATACCATCCTCAGAGATATTAGCTATCACAGAATTCCACCATACTGCAGCACCACCTTGTAATTGCCATGCAGCCATTATCCTTTTCTGCTCATCTGATAACCTCATGCTCTTGAATATCTTCTCACAGGAGCGAATCCATGCTTGAACTTCTATAATAGTTTCTGATCCCTGAAATGGTTTCCCTCCTAGATGAACAAAGTCCTTGCATAATGCGGCAAAACTGGCAGTAGACATAACTGGATTAACATTCTCATTCTCAGCCTGCTCTCTTTGGTTACCAGTTGATCCACTTCCAACAACTCTTCCCCTTCGGCCTCTTGAACTCATATTGGCTACCTGAACAGGTAATCCAATCAATTTAGATAGGGATATAGTTATATATGAAAATTACAAATACGCACTCTCAAGATAGTAACTACTTCAGAGCCTAGGTGTATCTCAACCATTGCTCTGATACCAACTGTGACGACCCGTCTTTCGTTCCACAGAAAGACGTATCATCAATGAGAAAAGAAAGAGATAGAAATAGAAAGATAAAAAGAAAAGAAACAACAATCATCAGAATCTCACAGCGGAAACGAACAAAATATAATATATGAACAAAATATAATATTTCACATATCCATTACATAATTTACATATCGGAGTTCACAAAATAATACTACTCCATTACATCAGTCATTCATAATAGTTTTTACAACCCAAACAACTCAAAACATAACACCCAAAATGCCACTAGCGAATATAGATAGATAGTACGTCTAGTCTCCAGCTCCAGCTCCCAAAATATGTGCTAATCCATACCTAATCACTTGGCTACTCATAAAAATTTGAGTACCCAAGAGTTTATGAAAAACAAATAAACTTCGGGTCAGACATGGGTCTGGTGTGAGTAAATCAGTTAAAGTTGTTTAACTTTAAAAATCATTTGAAAACAAAAGGTATCACGTAAGACTTCCCACAAATAAACACGGGTAAGTTTTTACCTTACGCTAACCAAAACATTTGATAGGAAATTCAGTGATATTATAATAGGGTCTAGGGTTTTCAAGTAAATAGAAAATAGCCGAAATTGTTACATGATTAAATTCCAACTACTAGCCACGAAAGTGGGTAATACAATCAAAACCGTAGGGTCTCGTAGGGAAAATGGATTTCCATCAATGGCAGGGCTACTGGGGTACCGCCCGTCACAGTACGGGGCCTAGATCACCGTACCGAGGATTACTCCCTTCATCCCCTGCAACACAAGGCCGGACCCATCCCTTACTGGATAGTTCCGAACAAGACAACCCCGCAGTTGTGGCCAACAACTGCCCACACAGCCGAAAATATAATAAGGGACCTCTAGACAGGGGTAAATCTCACTCTCAAGTGGGGGCTACCCACGAAGCCTTGCTGCACCTCCCCTGTTTTAGCCATTCCCGGTTGATGAGGCTTGAGGTTACGATTACCTTTATAGAACACATCTATCTTAGAATGCTCATCGTCCACCTGACGATGTTCTGAAAGCATTCAATCCATACAAGTTCGTTCCGGGTTCGAACGAAACCGAAGGCATTATCTCGTTACACTCATTTTGGAATCACCCTCAGAGTTAACGACGATAACCCTTGCACTCTGATTCTCCATCTCGAATCTATAAGGTCTATTCCGTCAACTCATTACGGAATCACCCACAGAGTTATACTGACGTATAGCCCTTACACCTCGAGTCTTCACTCTTCATATAAGATTCACGACCTAACGTTATTTGGAATCGATGTGGTTTTCGGATATCCAAATATGGAACCCGATCCCGGTCTCATCGAAATCCAAAGCGTGTCTTTTAGGTCCAAGTTGTCTAATTAACTTAAACAATTCAATTCAGGTTTGAACATAGCATCACAATATTATCAACAGATAACAATCAATGTCCATCACATATAAACAATATCACATCACAGATATCCAATATTCCATCATAGAATATATCAACCATCATTCAACAGATATCAACCATATACAGATATCTATCCAAACTATCATCCACAAGCAAGCATTACTTAATTCATATCATAATTAATTTAATTAATTTAAATTAAATTAATTACTTAAGAATTTATCACTTAATCTTGCTTAACCAATCATTAATTAATTAAATCAAAATTATTTAATTAATTAATCACTTCTTAATCATCTTATTATTATCAATTAATTACCATAATTATTTATTAATTAAACTTTGATTAAAAATTAATCATTCTTAAATTAATTATCAATTAACCCTTAATTTATGATTAATTTAACCTTAATTATTTCTTAATTACTTAATTAATTCTTAATTAATCACAAATTAATTTATCTTAATTACTTAATTAATTATTCATTAATTAACCTTAATTATTTAATTAATTAAAACTTAACCATTAATTAATTTACAATTAATTATAAATTAATTAATGTTTAATTACTTAATTAATTAACTCTTAATCCATTTATTAATTAACTTCTTAAATTACTAAATTATTAATCAATTATCAATTAATTAATCAATTATTAATTACTTATGAATTAATCTTAAATTAATTAATAAATTAATTAATTGTTATTAAATCTAATTCTTAATTGTTCATTAAATAATTCATAAGTGATAAACAATTAATTAACCTAAATTAATTAATTAGTTCCATCACTAATTACTATTGAATTAAAGTGATTTAAATTACAAAATTCAATTTACTTCAAACACAACAATATTCACTTATCTTTAAAAACTCTTACATAATTGAGTATTCAATTTTATAATAACTAACTACTTTTAAAAATAGAACTTGATATTTTAAAAAAGTAGAAAAATATAAGTTTTAAATTTAACTTAAACCCAAACTTACATTTAAACAAGTTAAACCTGACTTCACTTAAAACATAAAGCTCGGCCCAAGCAAATACCCAGGCCCAACACAACTCAAACTCCAATCTCCCCTCTCCTTCCTCTCTTCAACATTCTGGAACCCAAACTCGAACAACAAGCACATCACCCCGAGCAACACGCGACCACAACACGCGATCCTCCCGAGTCATCACGAGCACATCTTCGAGCTTCCACTCACGCACGCTCAAAACACACAGACACGCACACTCGTCTCGACGTGCACCTGCACAACGCCACCGCGCCACCATCGCCACCGCCGGCATCACGCGCACACCACACTTCGATCACTTATCCAACTACTCAACCCAGAAATCATCAATTCGATCTCAAACAAAAATCGAATGCTCAAACCCAAATACCCAAAACTGCATCACCGAAAAACCCCCTCGTTCACGGCGAGCCGACCGCCAAACGCTACCAAACCTCTGCCACATCTCCCCAAGACCCTCACGCTCCTTCACCCCAAACCGATTGAAGCTCGGTCATTCCAATACTTCGCGCGATCAAAAACTTCAAGCTTCAACAAAACAGTTCCAAAACCCTACAAACCCAATTTTCAAATTCTATGTTGAATAACAATTTTGATTCGTATTTTTCTGGTGTTAGATAACATCTAACCATGCTTCCATTTAAATTTCAAAAGCTAAAATTAATCTAGGCTCGAGAATTTTACAAAAGCCCCAAAAACAGAAAACTTTAGAATTCGAATTCGATAGCATGTTATAAATTCTGATTCAAATTTTAAAATTCATTGCATGCAATCTAGATTCAACATAAATATTTGGTTTATCAAAAATTAACTTAATCTACAAGCCATGATTTCCTTTTGTTTACTGCATATGTTTGTTTTGCAGTTTACAGTTTATCAATATAAATATTTATTACTTATAACACATTATCTCTAACTTATATATATTTGAAAATATATATATCAAACATCACCATCCTATATTTTAATTTAAAGTTGCTAAGAAAATCTGCTTGATCATGAGGCAACAGAGGATCAAAATTCCATCAACATGCACAGTCAAATAATTTAAACTGTAAACATTATCTCACAAATCAATTAACATGCAAGCATTCATTACTAACATTCATCATACAACTTTTATACTTAAGATTTTAATTTAAGGATTTACTCACCTGTTATTTGTGAAGATTCAAATTTTTTTCTCAGGAACAGAATGTGAACTGCAGACTTCTTCTATTCCTACTTGATGTTGTTGCTTTGAAGATTGCCACAACTTGAATTTGTTGCTTAGCTTTGAAATGTTTCAGATCCTGAATGAGTTGATGCTTAACTTTATGATTGATGCAGAAATTTAGTTTGAAGAAACAAAGATTGGAAAGGTTTTCAGTTTTTGTAGAGAGAAGAGTGTAAATTTTCTTTTGACAAAAATGATGAAAGTATGCACACAAAATTTGTTTTATAAAAATTAAAGAAAAGAAAATTTCAATTTATGACACTTGTCAAATTACATAGTTAAATTACTAACACATGTTTATTAATAAGCTTGGATGTTAACATGTGTACAATCATGCAAAAAGAAATTTAAATATCACTTAATTGATTTTTTTCTTACATGTTTATATTTTTAAAACCTTAGAAAATATCAATTTTAAGTAATAAATATAAACAATTATTATAACTTGAATAAAATTATGTGAATATTCTTCAAGACTCAAAGTAAAATTCAAAATAAAATTTAACATAGTTTAAATTCTTTAATATATCAATTCAAACACAATTTGAATTTAAAAATCCAATTCAAAAACAAATTAGATATGAATAAAATTCTAATACATTCAATTCCTTATATTAGTTTCAAATTAAAATAAATTAATATTTATCATTCATTTATTTGTTGTTGAATAAAATAACAAAGTTTATCAATTTAAATTAATTTATTATATAGATTATCATATTTAAATTCGGTGTGAAATTCCGGGATATTACAATCCTCCCCCCTTAAAAGAATTTCGTCCCCGAAATTTAAACAAAAGATAATCCAAAAAATTCATTTTATTCAACACTTCAAACATACAAAACATCCATACATAAGCACCCATCACACAAAACATCCAACAAACATACATCCAACACAAACACCTCTAGCTATCCGGACACATATCCGGATAAGTCTTCCTAATACTATCCAGAGTCTCCCAGGTACAATCTCTGGGATCCTCACTCCACTGGACTTTAACAAGCTTCACTATCTTGCTTCTGAGTTGCCTCTCATCTTGATCAACAATTTGAACAGGATGTCGGACAACTGACAAATCCGGCTCAACCTCTAATTCCTCCTGCACAGCTGGCTTCACAATAAGAGATGGATCATGTACATATTTCCGTAGATGAGATACATGGAAAACATTATGAATTCCAGCCATCCGGACTGGCAATTCAATCATGTATGCAACAGCACCAATCCTCTCGAGAACTCTGAATGGACCAATGAATCTTGGAGCGAGTTTCCCTGTCTTCCCGAATCTCACAGCTCCTTTAATAGGGGAAACTTTAACAAAGACCAAATCACCAATCTCGAATTCCAATTGTCTTCGTCTCTTATCAGCATATTTCTTTTGTCGATCCTGAGCAGCCCTCATCCTTTTCTTGATCAACTCGACTTTAGCAGATGCTTCTCGAATCAAATCTGGTCCAAGCACAATACGGTCCTTCGACTCTATCCAACAAGCTGGAGATCTACACGGTCTTCCGTATAATGCTTCATAAGGAGCCATCTTGATACTTGCTTGGTAGCTGTTATTATACGAGAACTCCACTAGATGCAGATGATCCTCCCACGATCCTCCAAAATCTAATACACAGGCTCTCAACATATCTTCAAGAATTCGATTAAGCCTTTCCGTTTGTCCGTCAGTTTGCGGATGATATGCTGTGCTCAATCTCAAATTAGTCCCCAAAGCTGATTGCAATGCTTCCCAGAATTTGCTGGTGAAAATCGGATCTCGATCACTTACAATACTGACTGGAACGCCATGCAGTCTCACTATCTCTTTCAAGAAGATTTCCACTAGCGAAGCTGCGGTACGGGTTGCCTTCACTGGTATAAAATGGGCGCTTTTGGTAAGACGATCAACAATTACCCATATTCCTTCATTACCCTTCTTAGTTCTAGGCAATCCGTCGATGAAGTCCATCGAAATCATTTCCCATTTCCACGTCGGAACTTCCAAAGGTTGCAACAGACCGGCTTGCTTCTGCTGATCTCCTTTCACTTGCTGGCAGATTACACAGCTATTAACAAATCTAATTACATCCTTCTTCATGCCCGGCCACCAGAAAACTCTCTTTATATCCTTGTACATCTTTGAGATTCCTGGATGGATATTCAATCTGGAACGATGACTTTCAGATAAGACTTCTTGCTTTAATTCCTTCAAATTTGGAACACAGATCCTTCCGTTAATCCTTAGCGTTCCTTGATCATCAATCTCAAAACTAGGACACTGCCCCTTCCTAACTCTTCTGATAATTCCTCTTAACTTACTATCAGATTCCTGCTTGCTTGAAATCCTATCCAGAAGAGATGGAACCACCTCCAAAAGAGAAAGAACCGCATTCCTGCTAAGAGCGTCTGCCACGACGTTCCCTTTCCCTGGAGTATACAGAATATCCAAATCATATGACGCCAAGAATTCAACCCATCGCTGCTGCCTTAGGTTAAGATCTTTCTGAGAGAAAAGGTATTTCAACGGTTTGTGGTCCGTGAATAACTCAAACTTTTCTCCTAAAAGATAATGCCTCCAAATCTTTAGAGCAAAAACAATAGCCAACAACTCTAGATCATGCGTAGCGTAATTTCTCTCATGAGGCTTCAACTGCCTACTCGCATACGCAATAACCCTGCCATTCTGCATAAGCACAGCTCCCAATCCAACAATACAGGCATCAGTATACACTTCAAACTTGCTTTTACCATCAGGAATAGCCAATACAGGAGCACTTGTCAATATAGTCTTTAGTTTCAGGAAAGCTTCATCACACTCCGGTGTCCACTTGAATTTAGCTCCCTTCCTTGTCAGCTTCGTCAGATGAGAAGAGATCTTAGAATAATCCTTAATAAACTTCCTGTAGTATCCGGCCAATCCAAGAAAACTGCGAACTTCTGTAGGAGTCCGAGGCTGCTTCCATTCCAGAATAGTCTCAACTTTAGCAGGATCTACAGAGATTCCCTCACCAGAAACAATGTGGCCCAAGAATTTTACTTCAGATTTCCAAAAATGACACTTAGAGAACTTCGCTTTCAACACATGCCTTCTCAGAGTTTCCAAAACTATTCTCAAGTGCTGCTTGTGCTCTTCTTCCGACTTAGAATAAACCAAGATATCATCGATGAACACCAAAACAAACTCATTCAAAAGATCTCTAAAGACTCGGTTCATCAGATCAACAAAATAAGCAGGAGCGTTGGTTAAACCGAAAGGCATAACCAACCACTCATAGAAACAATTAGGACCTCTAAACGCGGTTAAGGGGATACTGTCTTCAGCTACCCTTAACTGATGGAAACCCGATGCTAGATCTAACTGAGAAAAGACTGAAGCTCCATGAAGCTGGTCGAAGAGATCATCAATTCGAGGAAGAGGATACTTATTACGAATGGTCACTTTGTTCAATTCACGATAGTCTACACAGAACCTTAGCGACCCATCCGACTTGGTGACAAAAACTGCAGCCGAGCCCCAACAAGAAAAACTGGGTCTAATCAAACCCTTCTCCAACAAATCTTGAGTTTGCTTTACTAGTTCCTCTCTCTCCCGTGGAGCCATTCTTCTACTAGGTTGAATTACGGGTACTGCTCCAGGAACCAGATCAATACGAAACTCTATTTCCCGGTGCGGAGGCAAACATTTAACTTCCTCAAATACGTCGGAGAAATCTCGGACTACTTCAATATCCACAACTTCCTCTTGAGAAGTCTCCACTCCATGTAAAAGACTACTCAAGTGCAATCCAGAGTTATCACACATTACTCTGGCAATCCTACCCAGATCAGTTTCTAACGAAACCGTTCTTTCATCACAATTTAAGATAGCTTTATATCTATCAAGCCAATCCATTCCCAATATAAGGTCGAAACCTTGAAAATCCAATACATAAGGATCACAGGAAAAACTATGGGATAGATAGGAGATTCTCAAATCTTTACAAATCCTGTCCAATTTAGTTACCCCTCCTATAGGATTTGATACACAAATGGGATTGTCTACGATACTAGGAGTGAGTAAGAAATTCTCTACAGTTCCCAGAGAAATAAAACTTAAAGAAGCACCAGAATCAAATAAGACTTTAATATATTTTCCATTTAAAAGTAAGGTACCTTCTAAAACTCCTTTGCCCTTGGATGAGTTCGATGGTGTACCTTCTAAAGCAAATACTTTGTTCGGTTGGACTTTATGGAGGAGTGGGCAATCTTTAATCATATGTCCAGGTTGATGGCAGTTGAAACAAAGAGACTTCTGAACTAAAGCTGAACCTGGTCCACTAGAATGCTGTCTCTGCTGCTGAGATCCTTTGCTGGGACACTTATTTGCCAGGTGATCTTCTTGATGACAAATATAGCATTTGCGAGGCTCATTTTTGTTCCCAGACTTCTTCTTGTTTTGCTTCTTCCAGTTAGGATTGAATTTTCTCTTATTCTGGTTAGAAGAATTCCCACCTGATGCAGCAACTTGTGCCACTGACCTCTTCTTCATCAAATCTTCATACCTTAACGCCATATCAATAAGCTCCACAAAAGATCCTTTCAGATGAGCTGTCATCCTATCATGAAACTCTGGCCTCAAACCTTGAACAAACATCTCGTTCTTCTTAAGAGAGGTGTCTATAAGTCCTGGACCATAGCAAGATAACTCGTTGAATTTAGTCTCGTATTCAGCTATAGACATATTCCCTTGCTTCAGATTCAGAAAATCTTGATAAAGACGAGTCCTTCCTGCAGAAGGCATATACTTTTCCTCAAACTTCTCCTTAAATTCTTCCCAAGACATACCATCCTCAGAGATATTAGCTATCACAGAATTCCACCATACTGCAGCACCACCTTGTAATTGCCATGCAGCCATTATCCTTTTCTGCTCATCTGATAACCTCATGCTCTTGAATATCTTCTCACAGGAGCGAATCCATGCTTGAACTTCTATAATAGTTTCTGATCCCTGAAATGGTTTCCCTCCTAGATGAACAAAGTCCTTGCATAATGCGGCAAAACTGGCAGTAGACATAACTGGATTAACATTCTCATTCTCAGCCTGCTCTCTTTGGTTACCAGTTGATCCACTTCCAACAACTCTTCCCCTTCGGCCTCTTGAACTCATATTGGCTACCTGAACAGGTAATCCAATCAATTTAGATAGGGATATAGTTATATATGAAAATTACAAATACGCACTCTCAAGATAGTAACTACTTCAGAGCCTAGGTGTATCTCAACCATTGCTCTGATACCAACTGTGACGACCCGTCTTTCGTTCCACAGAAAGACGTATCATCAATGAGAAAAGAAAGAGATAGAAATAGAAAGATAAAAAGAAAAGAAACAACAATCATCAGAATCTCACAGCGGAAACGAACAAAATATAATATATGAACAAAATATAATATTTCACATATCCATTACATAATTTACATATCGGAGTTCACAAAATAATACTACTCCATTACATCAGTCATTCATAATAGTTTTTACAACCCAAACAACTCAAAACATAACACCCAAAATGCCACTAGCGAATATAGATAGATAGTACGTCTAGTCTCCAGCTCCAGCTCCCAAAATATGTGCTAATCCATACCTAATCACTTGGCTACTCATAAAAATTTGAGTACCCAAGAGTTTATGAAAAACAAATAAACTTCGGGTCAGACATGGGTCTGGTGTGAGTAAATCAGTTAAAGTTGTTTAACTTTAAAAATCATTTGAAAACAAAAGGTATCACGTAAGACTTCCCACAAATAAACACGGGTAAGTTTTTACCTTACGCTAACCAAAACATTTGATAGGAAATTCAGTGATATTATAATAGGGTCTAGGGTTTTCAAGTAAATAGAAAATAGCCGAAATTGTTACATGATTAAATTCCAACTACTAGCCACGAAAGTGGGTAATACAATCAAAACCGTAGGGTCTCGTAGGGAAAATGGATTTCCATCAATGGTAGGGCTACTGGGGTACCGCCCGTCACAGTACGGGGCCTAGATCACCGTACCGAGGATTACTCCCTTCATCCCCTGCAACACAAGGCCGGACCCATCCCTTACTGGATAGTTCCGAACAAGACAACCCCGCAGTTGTGGCCAACAACTGCCCACACAGCCGAAAATATAATAAGGGACCTCTAGACAGGGGTAAATCTCACTCTCAAGTGGGGGCTACCCACGAAGCCTTGCTGCACCTCCCCTGTTTTAGCCATTCCCGGTTGATGAGGCTTGAGGTTACGATTACCTTTATAGAACACATCTATCTTAGAATGCTCATCGTCCACCTGACGATGTTCTGAAAGCATTCAATCCATACAAGTTCGTTCCGGGTTCGAACGAAACCGAAGGCATTATCTCGTTACACTCATTTTGGAATCACCCTCAGAGTTAACGACGATAACCCTTGCACTCTGATTCTCCATCTCGAATCTATAAGGTCTATTCCGTCAACTCATTACGGAATCACCCACAGAGTTATACTGACGTATAGCCCTTACACCTCGAGTCTTCACTCTTCATATAAGATTCACGACCTAACGTTATTTGGAATCGATGTGGTTTTCGGATATCCAAATATGGAACCCGATCCCGGTCTCATCGAAATCCAAAGCGTGTCTTTTAGGTCCAAGTTGTCTAATTAACTTAAACAATTCAATTCAGGTTTGAACATAGCATCACAATATTATCAACAGATAACAATCAATGTCCATCACATATAAACAATATCACATCACAGATATCCAATATTCCATCATAGAATATATCAACCATCATTCAACAGATATCAACCATATACAGATATCTATCCAAACTATCATCCACAAGCAAGCATTACTTAATTCATATCATAATTAATTTAATTAATTTAAATTAAATTAATTACTTAAGAATTTATCACTTAATCTTGCTTAACCAATCATTAATTAATTAAATCAAAATTATTTAATTAATTAATCACTTCTTAATCATCTTATTATTATCAATTAATTACCATAATTATTTATTAATTAAACTTTGATTAAAAATTAATCATTCTTAAATTAATTATCAATTAACCCTTAATTTATGATTAATTTAACCTTAATTATTTCTTAATTACTTAATTAATTCTTAATTAATCACAAATTAATTTATCTTAATTACTTAATTAATTATTCATTAATTAACCTTAATTATTTAATTAATTAAAACTTAACCATTAATTAATTTACAATTAATTATAAATTAATTAATGTTTAATTACTTAATTAATTAACTCTTAATCCATTTATTAATTAACTTCTTAAATTACTAAATTATTAATCAATTATCAATTAATTAATCAATTATTAATTACTTATGAATTAATCTTAAATTAATTAATAAATTAATTAATTGTTATTAAATCTAATTCTTAATTGTTCATTAAATAATTCATAAGTGATAAACAATTAATTAACCTAAATTAATTAATTAGTTCCATCACTAATTACTATTGAATTAAAGTGATTTAAATTACAAAATTCAATTTACTTCAAACACAACAATATTCACTTATCTTTAAAAACTCTTACATAATTGAGTATTCAATTTTATAATAACTAACTACTTTTAAAAATAGAACTTGATATTTTAAAAAAGTAGAAAAATATAAGTTTTAAATTTAACTTAAACCCAAACTTACATTTAAACAAGTTAAACCTGACTTCACTTAAAACATAAAGCTCGGCCCAAGCAAATACCCAGGCCCAACACAACTCAAACTCCAATCTCCCCTCTCCTTCCTCTCTTCAACATTCTGGAACCCAAACTCGAACAACAAGCACATCACCCCGAGCAACACGCGACCACAACACGCGATCCTCCCGAGTCATCACGAGCACATCTTCGAGCTTCCACTCACGCACGCTCAAAACACACAGACACGCACACTCGTCTCGACGTGCACCTGCACAACGCCACCGCGCCACCATCGCCACCGCCGGCATCACGCGCACACCACACTTCGATCACTTATCCAACTACTCAACCCAGAAATCATCAATTCGATCTCAAACAAAAATCGAATGCTCAAACCCAAATACCCAAAACTGCATCACCGAAAAACCCCCTCGTTCACGGCGAGCCGACCGCCAAACGCTACCAAACCTCTGCCACATCTCCCCAAGACCCTCACGCTCCTTCACCCCAAACCGATTGAAGCTCGGTCATTCCAATACTTCGCGCGATCAAAAACTTCAAGCTTCAACAAAACAGTTCCAAAACCCTACAAACCCAATTTTCAAATTCTATGTTGAATAACAATTTTGATTCGTATTTTTCTGGTGTTAGATAACATCTAACCATGCTTCCATTTAAATTTCAAAAGCTAAAATTAATCTAGGCTCGAGAATTTTACAAAAGCCCCAAAAATAGAAAACTTTAGAATTCGAATTCGATAGCATGTTATAAATTCTGATTCAAATTTTAAAATTCATTGCATGCAATCTAGATTCAACATAAATATTTGGTTTATCAAAAATTAACTTAATCTACAAGCCATGATTTCCTTTTGTTTACTGCATATGTTTGTTTTGCAGTTTACAGTTTATCAATATAAATATTTATTACTTATAACACATTATCTCTAACTTATATATATTTGAAAATATATATATCAAACATCACCATCCTATATTTTAATTTAAAGTTGCTAAGAAAATCTGCTTGATCATGAGGCAACAGAGGATCAAAATTCCATCAACATGCACAGTCAAATAATTTAAACTGTAAACATTATCTCACAAATCAATTAACATGCAAGCATTCATTACTAACATTCATCATACAACTTTTATACTTAAGATTTTAATTTAAGGATTTACTCACCTGTTATTTGTGAAGATTCAAATTTTTTTCTCAGGAACAGAATGTGAACTGCAGACTTCTTCTATTCCTACTTGATGTTGTTGCTTTGAAGATTGCCACAACTTGAATTTGTTGCTTAGCTTTGAAATGTTTCAGATCCTGAATGAGTTGATGCTTAACTTTATGATTGATGCAGAAATTTAGTTTGAAGAAACAAAGATTGAAAGGTTTTCAGTTTTTTTAGAGAGAAGAGTGTAAATTTTCTTTTGACAAAAATGATGAAAGTATGCACACAAAATTTGTTTTATAAAAATTAAAGAAAAGAAAATTTCAATTTATGACACTTGTCAAATTACATAGTTAAATTACTAACACATGTTTATTAATAAGCTTGGATGTTAACATGTGTACAATCATGCAAAAAGAAATTTAAATATCACTTAATTGATTTTTTTCTTACATGTTTATATTTTTAAAACCTTAGAAAATATCAATTTTAAGTAATAAATATAAACAATTATTATAACTTGAATAAAATTATGTGAATATTCTTCAAGACTCAAAGTAAAATTTAAAATAAAATTTAACATAGTTTAAATTCTTTAATATATCAATTCAAACACAATTTGAATTTAAAAATCCAATTCAAAAACAAATTAGATATGAATAAAATTCTAATACATTCAATTCCTTATATTAGTTTCAAATTAAAATAAATTAATATTTATCATTCATTTATTTGTTGTTGAATAAAATAACAAAGTTTATCAATTTAAATTAATTTATTATATAGATTATCATATTTAAATTCGGTGTGAAATTCCGGGATATTACAGTAGTTTAGACTGCAGAGTTGATTAGTATGAAGTTTTTAAATTAAATAAAAGAGAGGTTTAAAATATTTTAATTAGGTTGGGATTTGACATATTTCAATTCATTAGAATGGAAAGGGATAATAAATAAGTTTCCATGACTCAATCAAGTTACAAATAAAGGTGTTTTGTTTGAAATATAAGGAATGTAAATGCAATGCAAGAGATGCACAGAATGTGAAATCCTATATTTTGTACTATCTATTTCAATAAAGAAAATGAACCTAATTCCTTGTAATTTCACACAAAATACCATATTATTTTGCGCGGTTCATAGAGTATTATAGCATTAACAATTCTCCTTAAGAGAGAAGTGGTTCTAGTGCGTTAAAATATAGGATCCTTAAGGGTAATAAAATAAGTGCAGTGATTAGAAACAGTATCAGTAAATTATATTAAAAATAATGCTAGTACTCTAATTAGAGAAGCTAAACAAAGAAAAATACATATTTTCCATTGTTTTGCGCATCTAATTTTGGTATCTTTTAAAGGTCGATCTTTTATGATAATTGAGACTTTGCCCAATATTGGATGTTCAGAAGAGTCGAAAATGCATTAATAAGATGAGAGTTGTTCTTATCTGCTGTAGTTTTTATACTTTTAAAAGTTATGCAAGATTTTTTAGAAACATGTAAAGTATGTTATTGGAAGAAATGGTTTTACTGAAAGAATAAGTTTATGAAATATTTGAATTAAAAAATCTGAGATTTTACTAAATAAAATTCTTTAAAAGAAAAGATGATTTGATTTTAAATTTAGAATTGCTAACATTCCCTTTAAATTTAAGGAATAAGTTAAATTCAAAAAATTTAAAATGTAGGTTTGAAAAAAGTTAAAAACATCAAGTATTTTTGAATTTAATAAAAGTTTCTAAGTAACATTTCAAAAGACAAGAGTTTGTGGATTAGATATTTCAATATATTTTTTTTTGAATTTTTCATTTTTAAAGAAATATGATAATGAGTAAATACAAAATTTAAATGTGGAGTAGACAGGAATTAGTCCCTAGGTGACATAGGGAAAAAGAATAAGGTTACGAAAGAGATAACGATGACTACTTTTGGAAAACTAATAAGGAATCCTCATAGAGTTGAGGACACTAGAAAAAGCCTAGGTGTTAACGTAAAAATCTGACGCTAACACCCCGGTGTAGATTGAAGTTGAGTGAAAGCACCACCCGTGTACACGGGAACTAAAAACAAGTAGAGAAATCACAGAGAAAGCAGAAAAAACAACAGTTTTTATAGTGGTTCGGCTTAGGGTAAGCCTACGTCCACTTTAATTCTCTTTATTACTGAATCGATTACAACTTTACAACAATCTTCAGTTACAATTCCGATGAGACAAATAACTAGAACATTGATGCAGAAGAATTCTTTAAATCCATGTAGATTGCGTTAGATTTCTTCTCGAAGTTAGTTGAGATGCCTTTCGTACTTGAAGTGTCGGGTGAGTCGAGAATTCAGCAGAGTATCGGCGCTTAAAGAGATCAGCCAAAAAGTCCTTTTCATGTTTGAGGTAGGTTGGTATTTATAGGAAAATCTCCCTCCTTAGGTCGTAAGCCGTGACCGGTCTAAGGTAATTTAAGGCCGGTCTAAGGTAAGTCGTGGCCGACTCATCTGGCCCCTCCATGGTTTCACAAAGGTTCCCTTGCACAAGTCCTAGGTCGCCTCCGAGTCAACACAACCTCCTCTCAGTAATATGGCATCGGGCTTATATTCAGTGGCTTTAGGTCGTGGACGAGTTAACTTGGTAAGTCGCAAGTCACGGTCCAACTGGTTTCACGAGCGAGTTAACAAGCCTCTTTGACTCGTTCACGACTCAGGGGCTAGATCGAAGCACACGACTCATGATTTAAGCGTGTACTTCGTGGGGCAATTGTTAACTCCAATGTTCAGCGACTCAAAAAGGCTACCGACTCAACATAGATACCGACCTAACAGTCTAGGGAGATTGCCGACTTAACTGGTTGCCGACCTAACTGCCTTAACAGGAATGCCGACCTAAGGCCGAAAAGGGATACCGACTTAAGAGAGGTGCCGACTCAATGCTTTGACAAAGTTACCGATCTAAGTTTTGACAGGGTTGCCGATCCAAGATGGGTGCCGGTCTAGCTGCCTAAGCCTTAAGAAAGATTCCGACCTAAGTTACTTGAGGGAGATGCCGACCCAATGTTCTAACATGTATACCAACCTAAGACTTAAAGAACGCCGACCCAAGATAGCTGCCGACTTAAGTCGCGGCCGACCTATGACCAATGTTAAGTCGGTCACGACTTAAGCAAAGGAAGGTAAGTTCAATGCAACTACTTGGCACAGTGGCCTCTTAACTCGTACACGATCCAGGACTTACTAGTTGGGCCGTGACTTGCGACTTACCAAGTTAACTTGTCCACGACCTAAAGCCACTGAATATAAGCCCAATGCCATATTACTGAGAGGAGGTTGTGTTGACTCGGAGGCGACCTAGGACTTGTGCAAGGGAACCTTTGTGAAACCATGGAGGGGCCAGATGAGTCGGCCACGACTTACCTTAGACCGGCCATAATTACCTTAGACCGGTCACGGCTTACGACCTAAGGAGGGAGATTTTCCTATAAATACCAACCTACCTCAAACATGAAAAGGACTTTTTGGCTGATCTCTTTAGGCGCCGATACTCTGCTGAATTCTCGACTCACCCGACACTTCAAGTACGAAAGGCATCTCAACTAACTTTGAGAAGAAATCTAACGCAATCTACATGGATTTAAAGAATTCTTCTGCATCAAAGTTCTAGTTATTTGTCTCATCGGAATTGTAATTGAAGATTGTTGTAAAGTTGTAATCGATTCAGTAATAAAGAGAATTAAAGTGGACGTAGGCTTACCCTAAGCCGAACCACTATAAAAACTGTTGTTTTTTCTGCTTTCTCTGTGATTTCTCTACTTGTTTTTAGTTCCCGTGTACATGGGTGGTGCTTTCACTCAACTTCAATCTACACCGGGGTGTTAGCGTCAGATTTTTACGTTAACATTTTTGGTGCTTTCACTGAGAATCCCAACTCAGGAAACTTCCACTATTACTCCGCGAAGGATTGTTGAAAGGATTTCTTTTAAAACCAGAAGTTTATTGGAAATAATGGCTCCTGGGAGAAAATGAAGTTCTGTAAGATCCGACAATGTTCAAGAGAATACTGCTACCTCCCCTCGTTCAAGCCAAGCAGCTCCAACTGTTGGAGTTACACGAGCAGAATTGGACGCCGTAGTTTTGGGATTGAATCAGCAATTCAATGCTCAGAATGCACAGTTGGAAGCCCAGAATGCCCTGATCTTGAGCAAGTTGAATGATCTACTAGGGGCAAATCGTCAACCGGTTAATAATGATGGGAACCCTACTGCGGGAGTTCAGGATGTTGAAGGGAACATTTCTCAAAGAGCCGTAGACCCTGTAGAAAGGACTCCTCTTCAAGCTGGAGGATCAGGGCCGCAGCCGACCCTCCGTGAACGATTGTCAAGGCAGAATTCAGAGAGAGTGGCTGATGTGTGCCCTCCAGAGCCTCTAAATGATGAAGAGTATTTTTCGGGTATGGTTCGTCAAATCATGAAAGAAAGTATGCGAAGAGATGAAGACGAGAAAGAGTGGGGATTTGCTCCGAGCAAAACTCCATTTACTGAAAAGATCTTGAAGGCAGAGTTCCCAAGGAAATTCGTTCCCCTTACTATTCCAGCTTACAAAGGGACGAGTGATCCAAACGAGTTTCTGTATAAGTACGACTGGCATATGACTGGTGCCAAGGCGTCAGATGAAATTAAATGTCGATATTTCCCGGTATATCTCAAAGGTGTGGCTCTATTGTGGTTTACAAAGCTGCCAGTCAAGTCCATTAATCGATTCTCCGATTTGACCAGGAAGTTTAAGGAGCAATTTCAATTGTATGCTTCTAAAGCAAATGATATAATGTCGCTATCAAGTCTAGAGCAAAATCCAGGAGAATCCATCAGGTCATTTTTGAATCGTTTTAACATAGCATTGGCCGAGGTAGATAATGCTGAGCCACGCATGGTCCTAACATACTTGATGAGGGCGATTGACAAATCAAGCGAATTTGGAAAGTGGTTGAAAATGAAAGAGCCAAACTCAATTGACAAATTCTACAAGAAAGCGGATGAATTCATGCGCTTGGAGAGCCTCCAAACACCGGCTAAGGTGGTATCAGCGGGAGCCGGGAACAATGGTGCTGCTTCGAACAAGAAAGAACCTAACACTCAGAAAAGGGGAAATGATGGTGGAAAGAAACAGGGAGACGCTAAGAAAGGCCGTTCTTTCAACTTCACACCCTTGACCGATACCCCCGAAAACATCTTCTTTGCAACCAAAGATGATGTCAATTATCCGACACGCCTAAAATGAGAGTTGCGATTAAGATGGAAAAAAGTGGAAGGTTCTGCCGGTTCCACAACCAGCCCGGCCATGACACCAACGAATGCCGTCAGTTGACAGAGGTAATTGAACAACTCTTGAAGGAAAACAAACTCCAGCAGTATGTGAAAAGGAACAGAAATGCCCCAGCTTCGTCAACTCAAGGACAACAAGTTCCCGCTTACCGTCCTGCCTCAAGTGAGAAGGCCGTGGAACATGAATCAGAAAGGCCTGTCATCAATATAATAATTGGAGGTCCCCACCCAACAGGCAAAAGCTGGGGCGAGATGGAAAGGTATGCCCGGGCCTTGAGGAATGTACCAGCTGAAGAGAATGTTTTAGTCTTAGAGAATGATTCGCCTTTAAAGCAACAAAAGACTTCCACAGATGATATCGTGTTCAGTGCTAGGGATTCTTTGGGTATTGAGGCTCTGACCACAGATCCTTTGGTAATATCCGCTGGTATTGGGCCGGCCATTGTGAGAAGAGTTCTAGTTGATTGTGGAGCTTCATGCAACATCCTCTTCAAGAAGACCTTCGATCAAATGAAAATTCCAATGGCTTACGTTCAAGCTTCGTCACTTAAGATTGCTGGGTTTGCTGGAGAACCCAAACAGCCGATTGGGACCATTGATTTGTTTGTAGAACTCGGAAAGGGACTAAGGAAGGTAGCTCGAAAGCAAACCTTTATAATTGTTGAAGAATTATCTGCCTACAATGCCTTTTTAGGCCAACCAACTCTTGCTGCGTTTAAAGCTGTTCTTGCCCCATGGTGTCTGACTCTAAAATTCCCTACAGATAACGGAGTTGGTGTGATTAAGGGAGACCAAGATGCGGGGCGAGAATGTTACTTTGTAGAGTTGCGAGAATCAAGGAAAAGAGAAATGGCAAAAGGTGCGGCGGCTCCAGTCCGCACCAAGGAACCAACCTTGTAGCAATTACAGGGTGGACCCTGCACTGGCGAATGTAGTGGCGCACGAAGAGAGATGGATCCAAGGAAAGCCAGTGCAGGGGAGAATAGGGTAGTACCGGTAGAGGTAACAGTGCCGGTGCCCATTGACCCAAAGGACCCAAACAAAGTACTTAATGTGGGTTTGCAACTCAACACAACAGTTCAGAATGTTCTGATTTCATTTTTGAAGACTAATTTGGATGTATTCGCTTGGACTTATGCTGACATGTGCGGAATACCCCCAGAGATTGCAGTAGATACTCTGAACATTGATCCAAAGTTTACACCTGTGAAACAGAAGAGAAGGACTCAGGGTCCTGAGAGAACGGCAGCGTTAAAAGAAGAAGTGGATCGGCTCATGGAGAACAGTTTCATCATAGAATCTACTTATCCAAATTGGGTATCAAATCCAGTGTTGGTGAAAAAGGCTAATGGAAAGTGGAGACTATGCATTGATTTTTCAGATCTGAACAAAGCCTGCCCCAACGACTGTTTCCCGCTGCCCAGGATCGATCAGTTGGTGGATGGGACGGCGGGACATGAATTGTTATCTTTTATGGATGCATACTCCGGATATAACCAGATTATGATGCATGAGCCAGATCAAGAGGATACTAGTTTCATCACTGATGTTGGATGCTACTGCTACAAGGTCATGCCTTTCGGACTCAAGAATGCAGGGGCAACTTACCAGAGGCTTGTTAATGCCATGTTTAAACCACAGATTGGCAAGACAATGGAAGTTTATGTTGATGATATGCTAGTAAAGTCTAAGAAAGCAGTGGACCATATAGATCACTTGGCAGAGATGTTTGCAGTACTCCGCAAATACAGAATGAAACTTAATCCCCTGAAATGTTCATTTGGAGTGGAGTCCGGAAAGTTTTTGGGTTTCATTGTGAGCGCTAGGGGCATTGAAGCCAATCCAGCTCAGATCACTGCCCTGAGAGAGGTCAAGGCTCCTAGAACGAAGAAGGAATTGCAAAGTCTCAATGGAAAGGTTGCTGCTTTGAGTCGGTTCATTTCCAAAGCTACTGACAAATGCATTCCATTCTTTGATGCTCTGAAGAAAGGAAGGAAAAACTTTGAGTGGACTCCTGAATGTCAGAAAGCATTTGATGAGTTGGTTCGTCATATGAAAGTGCCTCCAATACTTTCAAAGCCTGACAGTGGTGAAGATCTCTTCGTATATTTGGCAATTTCGTCTCGTGTCTCAGCGCAGTGTTGGTACGGGAAGACGCAAGGATTCAACGCCCAGTCTATTATATCAGCAAAAGATTCACTGGGGCAGAGATGAACTATTTAAGATTAGAAAAGCTCGCCTATTGTTTGTTGATCGCATCAAGAAAATTGAGGCCGTATTTCCAAGCTCATCCCATCAAAGTCCTCACTGATCAACCTCTAAAGCAAGTCCTATTCCGTCCTGAGACTTCAGGCCGTCTTTTGAAATGGAATATTTAACTCAGCTAATACGACATCACTTACCATCCCCGAAAAGCAATCAATGGACAAGCTTTGGCAGATTTCATTGCAGAGTGTATGGATAAGGGTGATAGTGAGGAAGAAGTCACTGATAGCATCCCAATCCAATGGAAATTGTATGTCGATGGCGCAAGGAATGATTACTGTTCCGGAGCAGGGGTTGTCCTTGAAACCCCAGAGGGGCGATCGCTATGTTATGCGCTGAGACTAGAATTCCCTTCGACAAACAATGAAGCTGAATATGAAGCTCTCATTGCTGGTTTAAGGATCGCTAAAGAACTAAACATCAAGGCATTACAGATCTTCAGTGATTCTCAACTTATTGTTTGCCAAGTCAGGAAGGAATTTCAAGCTAAAGGAGGGAATCTACCCGTCTATTTATCAAAAGCCTGGGAGCTCCTTCAAGATTTTGACCGTTATTCAATAAACCATATACCCCGTGAAGAGAACGTGAAGGCGGATTCTCTCGCAAAGTATTCGAGTACTGGTGAAGCTCAACTATTGGGATTAGTTCCCGTCGAAGTCTTGTCAGCTCCAAGCACAGATGAAATGGATGTTGATTGGATTATGAGTGTATCCCAAGAACAAGAATCATGGATGACTCCGATACTTGAATATCTACTTAATGGTTCTTTGCCAGAAAGTTCAAAAGAACGACAGAAGATGATGAGAAAAGCCTCCAAATATATAGTTCAAGATGGTCGTTTGTACAGACGAGGATTTTCAATGCCATTACTCCGATGTGTAACAAAGGAAGAAGCTAAGACAATTCTAACTGAAGTACACGGAGGGGAATGTGGGGGTCACACAGGTGGTCAAACTTTAGCAAAGAAAATCCTCCGTTATGGATACATTTGGCCGGAAATTAATCAGGATGCTGCTGACTATACAGGAAATTGTGATAAATGCCAAAGATTCGCTAAAATTCCTAGAGCACCTTCCACTGAGCTAACACAAATGGTCAGTCTATGGCCGTTTGCTATCTGGGGAATAGATCTCATTGGGAATTTGCCGACTGCCAAATCGGGGATTAAATATGCTATCGTTGCTGTTGATTACTTCACTATATGGGCTAAAGCCGAACCATTGGCTACTATTACCTCTAAGAAAATGATAAGTTTTGTGACTAAAAATATCATTTGCAGGTATGGTGTGCCTCAGAAGATAATCACAGACAATGGTACTCTGTTTGAAAGTGAGGAGTTCCAAGATTTCTGCAAACGGTTCAAGATCCGAAAAAGCTTCTCAGCAGTGGCTCATCCGCAGGCAAACGGGCAAGTGGAAGCAGTAAACAAAATCATCAAATCGACCATCAAAAAGCAGCTGGAAAAAGCAAAAGGTGGTTGGGTCGATAAGTTACCACTTGCACTATGGGCATACGGAACCACCTATAAAATTGCAACTGGGCATACTCCATTTTCATTGGCATACGGATCAGAAGCGATGATTCCAGTGGAAATTGAAGTCCCCTCACACAGAAGGATCCAATTTTATCAAAATGAGAATGAGAAATTGCAATTGGAAGCACTTGACCTCCCCGATGAAAGAAGAGAAGAGACTAGACTTAGAATTGCAGCTCACCAGCAAAAAATAGCCAGGCACTTCAATTCCAAAGTTCGTCAGCGCAGCTTTGAAGTTGGGGACTTAGTCCTGAAGAGAATAATGACAACCATAGGTGTGTTTGGGCCAAACAGGGAAGGGCCATATGTTATAGGCATGAAACTCCTTGATGGCACATTCAAACTCACAACTATCGAAGGAGAACCAATCGCAAGAGCTTGGAACAGCAATCATTTGCGTCCCTATTTTACTTGAAAGCTTTGCTGAAATATTGTAAAAGAATTATGAATATATGATTCTTGTATTGAAAGCAATTGTAAAGCAAGTGAATAATGAAAAGCTATAAAGTGAATGTAGGCCCAACTTTTGGCCGAACCACTATAAATCTTGTGTTCTCTACTATTATAAACTGCTTTGTTTTATTTTGACATATAAAATACGTTAAGTGTGTCACTAAAATGTCGATTTAATAATGCAGGCCATAAAAGCAAAGCTTACCCATCGCAAGACCAAGCGATCTCTGACATCACTCAGCAAGCAAACACTAAGCCATTCAAAATTTTCACACTCAAATCCTACAAAAGAAGTGCTTCGAACAAAAGATAGCAATGTAAATGGAAGTGGACCATTTCTAACTAATTGCAAATGTTTGAACAAACAAACAACCAGTTAAATAGCCTGTGTCTACCACCACCAACTCGCTTAACTATGAAGTATATTTCTTTGGATAAGGGAAATTATTGGCAACTAAAAAGGGATGACACTTGCAAAAGACAACGGGGATCGCCAACATGAATGGATGACAAAGAGACATGGGCGAGCAAGCATCAATCAGCAAAAGACCTCTTCGGAGGCACAAGCCCTCTTCGAAGGCACAACTCTTCGGAGGATAAAGACCTCGAGCGGGCCTAGCCAGAAAAAGAGATATCTTTCTCGATACAAAGTTGCGGAATGATCGGTCGATACACTCCCGTGAATCCGTCCTACCGAGAGAAAGAAACTCCAAACTTCTAGGCAAAAGCCCTACTCAGACACACACGTTTCACCGAGATTGAAATAAAACTTCCAAGTGTTGAAACGTGAAAAGCCCTCTTCGGAGGCCCATTTCACCACAGTTGAAATGCTAAAAGACCTCGAGCGGGCCAAACCAGAAAAAGAGAGATCTTTCTCGATACAAAGTTGCGGACTGATCGGTCGATACACTCCCGTGAATCCATCCAACCGAGAAAAAGAAACTCTAAACTTCCAGGCAGTAACCCTACTCAGAGGCACACATTTCACCGTGATCGGTCGATACACTCCCATGAAATGAAATGTGAAAAGCCCTCTTCGGAGGCCCGCTTCCCAGCGAACAGGGAAAAATAAAAGCCTCTCCCAAGGGGCAGAAACAAAAAGACGTCTTCCCAGAGGCACAACCAAACAAAAAGACCTCTTCCCAGAGGCAGAAACAAAAAAGACCTCTTCCCAAAGGCAGAAATAAAAAGACCTCCTCCCAGAGGCACAATCGAACAGAAAGACCTCTTCGGAGGCACACGTTTCACCGAGATTGAAATAAAACTTCCAAGTGTTGAAACGTGGAAAGCCCTTCTCGGAGGCACAACTCTTCGGAGGCACACGTTTCATCGAGATTGAAATAAAACTTCCAAGTGTTGAAACGTGAAACAGCCCTCCTCGGAGGTACAACTTTCCAAAGAAGTATTTCGTCAGAAATGCAAAGTAAAGATCAAAGCCCTCCACCGAGGCGCAATATAAAAGAAAAAAGAAGGAAGCCCTCTTCAAAGGCACACTTTAGCTTTCAAAGGAAGATTTTTTCTTCTATTCTTGGAAATATTCTTCCTCAAAAAGAAGTTAAAGTGTCCTTCAGAGGCCTGCTTTACCACATAGAAGAATTCACTTGGTAAAAATGTGTGAAGGCACAAAAGAAAAAGTGATATCTTCGAAGGATGAAGCGTAAAAACTTATATGGAGGGAGCTGTACTCTATTTTTAACGAAATAATATTCCTCCAAGTATGGAATAATTATTCTCCAGAAAATAAGAGTACAAGTCCCCTCAAAGTATAAAATATTGCAACAAGCTTATGGTATAGGGGCAACATGGTATAACTACATTGGTAAAAACTACGCTCAAACAACATACCACAAGCTCACTGCAATATCATATAAAGAAACTTGTACAAAAATGAATAGTAAATGCATTCTCAAATACAGAGAGAAGTTTGTATAAACAAAAAGAATCATTTTATTCAACACTGTCAAAATTTTGTACAGGTACAGATTTCAAAATAAGAAAAAAGAAAAGGAAAAGTGGAGGCCGGTACCCGCACAATCTCCGGCTAGTACATGCAAAAAGCAAAAAGTAAAGATAAATCAAAGTAGGACCCCTTACTTCTTCTTGCCACCACCCTTAGAGCCTTCACCCGACCTAATAGGCAGCTTTTCAGGACGGCTTGGGAGAGTCGGGGATGAAGGAGAAAGGGTTACTGCCGGATCAACTTTCGTTTCCTCTTCAGAAACAAGAATGCCTTTCCTTCTCTTCTTGGAAGTGGCACGCTTCCTCCTTCTCCTTGAAGAAGACTCACTTCCCGGAGTAACAAGAGCAGATAATTTTATGTTATCAGAAGTGGCTCGCTCCGGAGACTCATTTCCTTCATCAAGCCCTTCTCCACCATGTTCTTGAGAAGCAATAGGATCATCTAAGCCATGAAGAGCTTCTATTTGCTCTTCTTGCGACTCGGGTTGAGAGGCGGACGGAGGAGTGACCTGGAGAACCGAAGGAGGAATGATTGGAGGAGGGGAAGCTTGAACAATGCTCGATGCTTTCTCTACAGAAGAAAAGAAGTTAAAGTCAGTAAAGAGAGGAGATAAAGGCTCATTGAGGTTCAGGAAATAGTCGAGAAGCTCATCGAACTCGTAAGAAGCAAATGAACAGTCTACTTAAGCAAGATTAACAGTAGAGTTACCTGGAGAAGTCGGCTTCCTGACATCAACCTCATAAGCCTGTGCTTCGGCGCTCTCTTCACCTTCATCTCCACCCTGTGTACTTGTAATCTCAGTTGTAACTTTGACCAGGGATGGAGAATGAGAACTGGAGCCGACGATGTAGATTTCGGCAGAAGGAGAAGGCTGGACTGGAATAGTCGAAGTAGTTTTTCCTAAACGTTACCCTTCGGCCATCTCAGCTCTTAATTTTGCAAGTTGTTCTTTCCCCTTGGCGAGAGCAGCGCGAGTGTCGTCATCCAAATAATGCTCCTCAAAAGCTGATTCGGCATACCCAGCACCTTTACCGCCAAGCATGTCAAGTGCGGCCTCCCACACTTCAGCCAGAGTAATTTCATACTTGGGGCCTAGAAAGGCGAGACTACCGCGCCCCAAGACGCTGTGCAGGTAGAAGTCAAATAGTGTCGAGCTGATGTTGGTCTTCGTTGCCTCATGAGATTCTTCAGCTGCAATTTTACCGGCAACGGCCTCATCACGCTCTCTTTCAGCTTTGGAGAGTTGAATCTTTAGCATTTGAATTTCCGCCTCTTGAGAGTTGACTTTCTCCCGTAACTCTGTTGCCTCAGCATGATACCTTCCCGCTGTTTTCTGCTCAGCTTCAAGTTGTGCCTCGGCATGTCGCTGAGTGGCGTGAGCATCGCGAACTTGCTTTTGAAGTACTTCTTCTTTTTGAGTATATGTGGTAGAAGAAGTAGCAAGCTCTTGTTTAAGTTACTCAACTTTCGCTTCAAGCTCTTCATTGTAAGTAGTAATGCTCCTCATTTCGGTATCATGCTGCTCAAGAACCTTCTGCTATTCGGCCTTATCATTCTCCATTGTAAGCATGGCCTCTATATTCGCACGGTTGACCCTTTGAAGCTCATCAACAAGCTTTTGCCAGTTCGACATCCTTTCAATACCAAGCCTGACGGCATCGAGATTTCGCAGCATGGCAGGCTTGTCAATAGGGACCAAGTCAAGGTCGAACCGCACTCCCTGAAGGCACCAGTGCGGGAACCGGATTTGCAGAGTAACCGGGCCTGATCCAACCTGGAATTTAGGCCTGCTGATTATTGTCTGAATGTCTGTCTTCCCGAGAGCAGGGGAGCCAGAAGGAATGTCAAGTGAGATGGGGGCAGTGACCTTTTCAGGAGTTGTAGAAGCATGCTTTTCACCGTGCCGGGCACGCTTGCTTGGGTCCTCAACTATGTGGATTTTTCCCCGATCATCATGCGACTTTCTCTTGTGAGAATCGTCACCTCTCTGGGAAGAATCGTGGCGCTCCTCCTTTTCTTTCCTCTAATAGCGCTCTTCTTGAGCCCTCCTCTCCTGAGCCTTTCGGGCGTCTCTCTCCTCATCGGTTTCTCTATAAGCGGGAAGGTAGCGCCTATAATCATATTGACTACGCCTCCCATTGCGCTGAAAGTCATCATAGTAAGAGCCGCTGCGTCCCATCGGAGAATCTGAAATAAAAAAGAAAGAGACAAGTCTTAAAGGTCTTCAGAGAAAAGAAGTGTAAATGTAGAATCTTCAAAGTACAAAGAATTAGGTGCATGAAAGTGCCAAGAGATTCTAAGTGTGTGTAATGTGCAAACTACGCGCATCAAACTACGAACCACTCTTCGATTGCGGAATAGTTGTGGGGGTAGTAGTTAACGTCAACTCTTGGGTTGACGGAGCTTGTTGCAAATAAGAAGTCGCTTCCACTACTGAAGAAGAAACCCTAGTAGTCGCAGGGTCGTCTTTAAAAAGCTCTTGTAAGGTGACAAAGAGATCGCTCAACCCTTCGAAAGTGTCGTCCCCGCTCTGCTTGACAAGGCTTGTTTTCCCGGATTCTTCGCCGGACTTCTGTGAACATTGGGGAGATCCCTGAGGCTCTTCTTCCACAATGACTGGGGCAAGTACGGATTTACCAGATGACCCCGCAGCATCGACAGTAGTAGAGCACTTCACTAGAGAAGCTTCGGAGGCAGTTTCTTTTGGTAAAGGTTCGTCAGCGGAAACTGGGGCAACTAATGCTTTAGGCGGAGAGTCTGGAACCTCATGAGGATGTGTAGAACGAGAAATGTGTAGAAGCCCGTACTGATGCAAAAGTTCATCCCTCAACAAAAAATTTATACTTCTCTCTTCCGCGGCCACGACACTCAGTCTTTCAAAAACTTGCTTATGGATTGGGTCTCTAGAAGGGAGAGGAAGTGCTGAAAAGAGCAAAGAATGAGATTAGCAATTGATAATTCGGATCTCGGAAAAGTTTGGAAATGGAGAAAATAGAAACAGGTAATCTTACTTCCTACTCTCCAGATGGCATAAAACTCTGGGGGGAAGCGAGCAAAGAAAAACTGGTTCAAAAATCCATGAACGCTTTCTGTAAGATCCGAAATAAGCTTGCGGTTTCTAGCACTTCTTACGATAATGAGGGAAGGATGGTCTTTACTCTTTGCAAACGAGCATAAGTAGCGAATTTCTTCAAAACTCGGTAAGCGATCAAGAGTTCTCCTGAACAAAACACACAACCCCATCAAGATGGCATAGCCATTAGGATGAAGTTGAAATGGAGAAATTGTCAACCGAAGGAGAAGGGTTCGGAGGAAGTCGTTAAAAGGAGAAATCGCCCCGCTTAAGCACATTTGACGATTGACTGCAACAAAACCATGAGGAGGACTGTCGGCAGTATCATTTGGTCCGGGTAGTAGAGCATCATTTTCAGTAAAGCCAAACTGAGTGCGTAGCTGAATAAACGCTCTCGGACTTAAGATAGTCGAAGTTCTCTCTGGAGGGTTCTTTACGGGAATAGCTATCGGAAAGGTCTCTTCAGCTTGAGCTACCTCTTCTTCTTCTTGATGGGAAGTCATTCTACACAAACAAATGGATATTCAAACATGAAGGTGCACGTTTCCTAAAGTGTGTGGAGTGTTGTGTAAAATCAATCAAGCAATGAGCAAATGTAACTGGGGTAAAAACTAGCAAGTATTTGTCAGTTATAAAGTCCAGGGTACGTTGTTTTAATATGCAAGTGTAATGTTGATGCAAACAAATCAGTTTAAGTTAGCGATGCTTTGCATTAATACTTCACTTTAGTTGATTGGTTCATAACATTTCATACAGTGTATTTAAGTTGATTACTTTATGACGATTAATCTGTCATTTGATGTGGGCAGTCAATGGCAGTATATTCGCCTTGGTTTTTGGGATTGTTGTTTTCAGCAGGTTGATAGCCTATGAGTCAATGTGGTCTGTGAAATAAAGCAACAAAGTTAAAACAATCCAGAATTTAAGCAGTTCAGTACAATAGATCGAGTTAAGAATTCAAATTGGAACTATGCTTTTAAGTGAGAATTCGAGTTGGGCATCCAAGTGTTAACTCGGCAGCGACCCAAGGAATCTCTCGTGAGTTAAGGTTAGGTTTCTGGTTCCTTAAAGCGGAAGTTCTTTAGGTCGTGAAGAATAGTAAGGAGGAAGGCTCTGGTTCAAAAAGTGGTGTGAAATTCTCCAAGGGTTAACTCGGCCACGGTTTAAGGGATGACTCGGCCACGGTTTACGTGTTAACTCGGCCACGGTTTAGGGTTTAACTCGACCACGGTTCAAGGTTAAATCGGTAGGAGATTAGATCGGCAGATTTCCCCCAAGGGTTAATTCGGCTACGATTTAAGGATAAGGGCGGCCAAAGGTTAGGTCACCCAAAAATTTCTGGGTCGCGTCCAGGTCAGTATCCCACTACACTCAACCTGTTAACCCGCTAACCGCTCCATCCACAAAAAACCCCCAATCCATTCACGCTGTCTCATTCATGATATCGGATCATCCACTATGTCAGTTCAAAATCACCCAAATTCAATGCTTAGCCATCCTAACGCAAATCAAAAATCAGTTGGCCCGGAGTGTTGCAACCCGTCGACGGCATCTCGTTAATCATTTAAAGCCGAATCAGACTAATTCAGGTTCAACAACTATCAGTGTAACAAGATTCACGATGAAGCACTGCGCGAGGAGGTGATTTAAGATTCAAAGGTGGAATTCACGAGTCAGTGGCAGTAAAGGATCGGGAAAGGAGCAAGACCACTTACGCAATGTAATGGAAAGGATGGATTGTTGATCAACTAGCTTGGAATCGCCTTCGGAAAAGTGAGAAGTCGTCAATGGCAGAAAGGGATGATAAAGCAGTAAAGTGAGAAGGAAGAGGCGACTGGACAACTTATATAGAAGGTAGGGGAGAAGATTGAAGGACGAGCGAGTTAACAAGCCTCTTTGACTCGTTCACGACTCAGGGGCTAGATCGAAGCACACGACTCATGACTTAAGCGTGTACTTCGTGGGGCAATTTTTAACTCCAATGTTCAGCGACTCAAAAAGGCTACCGACTCAACATAGATACCGACCTAACAGTCTAGGGAGATTGCCGACTTAACTGGTTGCCGACCTAACTGCCTTAATAGGAATGTCGACCTAAGGGCGAAAAGGGATACCGACTTAAGAGAGGTGCCGACTCAATGCTTTGACAAAGTTATCGATCTAAGTTTTGACAGGGTTGCCGATCCAAGATGGGTGCCGGTCTAGCTGCCTAAGCCTTAAGAAAGATTCCGACCTAAGTTACTTGAGGGAGATGTCGACCCAATGCTCTAACATGTATACCAACCTAAGACTTAAAGAACGCCGACCCAAGATAGCTGCCGACCTAAGTCGCGGCCAACCTATGACCAATGTTAAGTCGGTCACGACTTAAGCAAAGGAAGGTAAGTTCAATGCAGCTACTTGGCACAGTGGCCTCTTAACTCGTACACGATCTAGGACTTACCAGTTGGACCGTGACTTGCGACTTACCAAGTTAACTCGTCCACGACCTAAAGCCACTGAATATAAGCCCGATGCCATATTACTGAGAGGAGGTTGTGTTGACTCGGAGGCGACCTAGGACTTGTGCAAGGGAACCTTTGTGAAACCATGGAGGGGCCAGATGAGTCGGCCACGACTTACCTTAGACCGGCCATAAATTACCTTAGACCGGTCACGGCTTACGACCTAAGGAGGGAGATTTTCCTATAAATACCAACCTACCTCAAACATGAAAAGGACTTTTTGGCTGATCTCTTTAAGCGCCGATACTCTGCTGAATTCTCGACTCACCCGACACTTCAAGTACGAAAGGCATCTCAACTAACTTCGAGAAGAAATCTAACGCAATCTAATGGATTTAAAGAATTCTTCTGCATCAAATTTCTAGTTATTTGTCTCATCGGAATTGTAATTGAAGATTGTTGTAAAGTTGTAATCGATTCAGTAATAAAGAGAATTAAAGTGGACGTAGGCTTACCCTAAGCCGAACCACTATAAAAACTGTGTTTTTTCTGCTTTCTCTGTGATTTCTCTACTTGTTTTTAGTTCCCGTGTACACGGGTGGTGCTTTCACTCAACTTCAATCTACACCGGGGTGTTAGCGTCAGATTTTTACGTTAACGCTAGGAATATTATTTTGATATGCGTGTAACCCATAAAGATGATATTAAATGGTACTCTATATATTTGGGAATATGCTTTTATGTGGCATACAAATAAAGGTAAAACCGAAGATTGATAATATTATCAAAAGAATACGATTAAGGGAAGATATTTGTAGAAAACAAGGAAGATATTTGTAGAAAATGAGATGGTACAAAAACATGGAAGATATTTGTAGAAAATAAGTTGGGGAATCAAATGAGGAAATGAGAAAGATAATTTCCCGAAGCTTAATAGTCATTTAGTATGAAGATTGCACAAATTGTATTTTTTATCTACTGGAGTGAGTGGAGGCATGGTTATTCTATAATTGGGCATGGAATGAAAGAGATGAATGGAATTTATCATCTTAAGTAATAAAGGAAGGATAAGATTTGAATTTTTTTGCTAAGGAATATGCTTGTTAGAAAGGACAACTCTAATAGTGGTAGTAGTTAATTGTGTTGTATTTTTTTCCATCTTTAATCTTTCTTTTCATGGGTTGTAAGCATTACTTGTTCTAATGGATTGCATTCGTTTAGGAAAATGTTCCATTTTATGTGCTTTCTAGACAAACAACAATGGTTTGAGAAAACGATAAAAAGAAGATTCAGAAAGTCACATGACTAATGCAAAGGAAAAGGAAAGAGTTGAATCTAGAAGTTAAGTAATAAATTGAGAAGATTTATTTGACTAACTACTAAATAAAAGTAAAATAAATATGTAAGTTCCTAGAAATAGAAATTTTTTGAATGATAAATTTCAAAAGACAAAGGAGAGGATTATGGAGAGGTAATCCATGAGTCAATGTCCTTGTTCCTCACAGACTGAAATTTAAAATTCAACATGTTTGTTGATTGATACTAATAAGAAAGAAAAGTTATTGAGAAGTTATAAATTTACGGCACAACTAAGTGATGTCAGTTATAGACGATGGATGGTTGGCTAAACCCTGATGTCAAAAATGCAGAAAATTATTTATAAAATGTAATTATGAATATATTTTGAAAAAGAAATTTTTTACGTAAAACTTATTTATGAAAATTTTTCATTAGAAATAATATGAATTTGAAAATAAATTCACATATCTTTGGAAATATTTTTAAAGTTAAAGATTTTGAGTTTTAGAAATTAAAATTATCGCACATTGACATTAGGGAATAGTTGGTAAGTTGATCACCGTAGATTTTTACTACATAGTTGTATTTGTAGTGAAATGGATATGGTAATTGACAAAGAAGCTATTTTTTCTATGGAAGGTTTTCTACGATACCCTGTCGATGAGTGGAAAATTTAACAAGATGGTTTTTGGAACATCAATGTTTTTGAACTTTAAAAATAAATGTTATTTACGCAAACCTTACTTGGGAAGGTAGGAAAAAGGAATGGGAAAAACAAATAGGTCCCACGCTACAGTGGAAAAGGGTTTGTAAGAGAATAGTGGAAATATGAAATTTTCCATCTAGACCCTTTCCAAGAATAAGAAGATAGGTTTGGAAAACATAAATCTTCTAAATTGGAATGTTAGCAATGGCGTGCTAGTAATTTGGATGATAAGGATTGGATGAAAAATTGGCTGAACTATGCTTCTATCTATAGGAGTGGTAAATATTAGGTGAAAACTATTTTGATTATTAAAAAAGTTGCATTCGTGTAGAACTGACACTATTTTTAGGATGTTAGCATCATATTTTCGAACATCATTTGAAAAGAAATCATTCATATAGGAGGCATCAATTAGAAATTATTATTCATGCATATCATATGTATTGTGATGCATTATGCACATGTACATGGATTGTTGGAAAATTCATTGTACACTAGGTGATTGTTAGTGTAGAATGGACGTGCAATGGTTTACATGATCGAACCCTTGTAGAATTCGAAGACGAAATTATTTTAAGGAGGGAAGAATAGAACACCTTGCATTTTTATGTTAATTAACTATATAGAAATTAATTAATAAATAAAAATTTATGAAAAATTAAATTTTTGTACATGCTCGAATTTGGCGATGAGACTTATACCATCAGATTCATGGTGATTTTCTGATCAGTTTTCATATATAAACTTTTCCGTCGAAGTCCAAGTGAAAAAGTTATAGGCGTTTGAAATTTTAGTGTAGGAAATAATTATATATGTAAATATGGAAAAGAAATCAATTAAGACGGATGCTAATAATTGTTATCATTCAAATTAAAATCTCGAAGATTTATAAAATGGGCAAGAAATGATAAAAATCAATTAACAAACAGAAACAAATGTACACTACCAGTTAAATGCGGCAACAAAATCAATGCACATTGATAATCAATAAACCACATAGGTCGACCATGACCTCCCTAGGTCGACCATGACCTCCCTAGGTCAACCATGGGCCTAGGACTAATGACACGAAGGGCTTTTGAGCGATGATGGAGGATTGTTTGTGTGATCCCGATCTAATCTATTTTCATCTGATGATTAGCGTCGATTTGAACTTTTATAAATTAGGACCTTGGGCTTCACTTCTAATTCATTATTTTTCTAATGAGCACGGAAGCTCTGCCATTTTCATTTCTCCTCCAAAATTTCTAGATACACACATTTTGGAGAAGAAAAGAAAAGGATAGAAGATAGATTCAAATCAGGTTGCTACATCAAAAGTAATCTTTTAGAACTGATTCTAATTACTAAATCTAAATCTCTTCTCTCTAATCCAATCTCTAATAGATCTGTTTAAAATATTGTCTACGATTCTGAATACGGAGTCAAAAAGTAGAGAATACAGATAGTTGGATCAGATCTAGATTAAATCTAAAGATTTAGGAGTGCTAATTAAAGGTGAGTGGGAATATTATATGTTTTTATACAATAATAGATTATATCGTTGCAGAGCTATTCTTATATGCCTGAGTCTGATCATTTAATTTCAAATGAATTCATATATGTGAAACTGAAGACTGTAAACTTGCCTATAAATTTGTGATGATAATTACAAAAGCAAAATGATTAGTTTTTATTCTGCAATTACATAATGATTAGTTCTATTTCTATAATTATGTAATGGCTAGATTTAATTTTGTAATTGCGAAATAATTTTAATTATCAGTTTTATGTCGGATTTCATTAATTGAAATCATAATAAATTGATATTCCATTTTATTTGATGTTGATGAATAAGACTGAAAATAAAGCTAACCAGTCTTTGGGATTTTAGTGATATTTTAAGTTTATTGGAATGTATGTTATTAGAAGTGTTTTTCCATATATAAGTAGCCTCGGATATATGTTTATGATGGGTGTGAATAATTATAAGTTGTCTTTTACAATTATAATGGATCAATGTCTAACTAGAATGGTTGGAATGCAAAATATATCCAACCAGCAGGACCCGTGGTGAGTGTAAGATTCCATACTAGAGGGGCACCCCTAGATCTGGACTATGCTTGTTGCCTTAGTTACAAATTGTCTTTCTTAATTATAAACATCTTTTATAATTATGTCAAGGCCAAAGGTACATAGTTGAATTAGGCATGCTTCAAAGTTTTTAAGTTTTCAAGTAGGGGTATTACCTTGCTTACATTAGGCAATCTAAATGAACGGTGAGTGAGATTGCATTTATGCAACTTGGCATGGAAAGTCTAGGGTATCTAGGTAGCGAAATGAATTGCCAATTTATGGAAAAGGCTAGCGTACTTGGGTACCAAAAACTATGGTAGGATTTGCATATTTCACGAGCTTGGCATCGGTCGCTTGCGATCGACGGTGTGATAACCCGAATTTTGGAACATCTGTTAATTGGTAGTTAACTGGTTTTTATTTAGTTGAACAGATAAAATTCTGATAATAAAATATATCTGGATGCATATAAATGGATTTGAAACTATAATAAATATTGAAATATTATATCTGGAAATGATAAATCTTATAGTAAATTAACAAATATATAAATAGATATATGCAAACTCTATAATCTTGAAATCTTAAGTGCATACATATACAAATCCATTGCAAATATATAATCACAGTAAACATATTAATATAATAATTTAATTTGGCAATAATAATTTGATAATCTTCTTTTATAAATATTTAATTTAGCAAAATTTATCTTTTCAAAGCTAATAAAATTGATTTTCTAATCATAGTGTATAATATATATAGGTATATATATTGAATTGGAAGTTAATAATTTTCAAGAGTTATTTAAAATTGAATTTTATATTTTTTAACACTAAAATAGTATTTATATATAAATATTAATTTAAAAAGTATTTTAGTTTAAAATAAGATTTGATAAGGAATATATGCTTTCTTTTAAACAAAATTGAAATAAAGATAGTTTGTGTATGTGTGTGTGTATAAGGATTTAAAAACTAATGAATAAAAACATATTCATTTATAAATATAAAACCAATTGATATATAACGCAAAAATTGCATAAAAAATATTAATACATAATAATTACAAATGTAAACTAATTTTTATATGCATAATACAAGTGAGAAATTTGTGTCATGCAAATGACAAATGCGAGAAAAATTTAATAAGTTTCATAATTATTATCTTTCCTTTAATTTTTAATAAAAGATAAACTAAAGTTATATAAACGTCTCCACTCTCTATCTCATTTCTTTTTCTATCTTTCCAAATTTTAAACAAAGAAAACCAAAGCCTGTAAACTAAAACCAGAATACAGGATCTAAGGAAACAGCTAACATCCTCTTTCAAATTCAACCAAAGCAAACTAAGGCAAGTTTCAACTCAGTTTTAAAACAAATTCAGTTCAAATTCAAGGATAAAGCATATCAGATCAAAGACCATAACATCTCCATTTTTCAACTTCAAACAATTTCTAGTTTCAAAACCCTTTCAGGCTTTCTCTGTTCTTAAGTTAAACAGGTGAGTAAACAGTTTTATTTAAAATTTTAAATCTGTTTAAAGTCTATATGCATGCAGTAATTACTTAAAGTAAAATATGTGAAGTGTTTGCATGAATTTTTAGGCAGGAATGCATGTGTATATTTATGTGGATGTTTGTGTGCATGTCTAGAACTAACATGTTTGCCCTGTTCTTAGATTTACAGGTTTCAAATAAGTTCAAAATCTAATTGATCTTTCCCTAATCTTCATTAGGATTTGATTTGTATACAAAAATTGTTTGAAATAGGAAGATATTTGATTCAAAAATAATTTCAAGTAAGATTTGTAAGTAGTTTTTCACTGAATGGAAAATGTCAGTAAAATCTCAAACATATCAAAAAATTAACCTCAATGATTTAATAATTCATGTATATGATCTGATTTATCTTCGAAAGCTAAGATTTTTAAAAGTGAAATCATGATTTTTAAGCTTTTAAATTGAGAGAAATCGTGGGATGAATGGAAAAGGGATTTTATGCGATTTCTGATAGTCGTTGGGGTTAGGGTGGTCGAGGTCGTTGCTGAAGAAGGCTTGGGGGTCGGAAGTCACGGCAAAAATAGTCGGAGGAATTCTTGTCCACCGTGGTGGTTGGGCGAATTCGAAGTAGGGTTTTAGCCTAGGAATTGGTCGAGGGTGGAAATTGGGCGACTGTGTCGTTGCCAATGCGTCGGAGTGATCACGAGTAGGGGAAATGGAGTGTGGGTCTTCGGTGAGGCTGTGGACGTGGTAGCAAGAACTTCGATGGTCGAAATCGAAGTGTCGAGGCATTTCTTGGCAACCTGATTCGTTCCAGTTGGGTTCGTTGAGCTCGAATTTGATTTCTATTCGATTCTTCGATCTGATGGTCGGAATTGAAGGGGTAGGTCATAGGCGACTCGTAGGCGGTGGAAAGGGTGGTCGAAGCATCGTTGTTGATTCCTGAACATGCACGAGGTTTCTGGTGTGTCAGCGTTTGTATTTGAGAGGATGAGGAGGATTGTCTCGGGATTGGTCTCGAGGAAAGGAAGGATTGTCTCGGGTTCAATTTCGAGTACGTGAGTGACAATACTTGTACAGTTTTTAAAATTCAATCAAAGTTTTTTTTAAAAAAAAAAGAAGAAGGACAGATGGTAACTCGGGTTTGGGTGAGGGAATGCTCGGGTTTTACTTGGGTAAATGATTGAGATTTATAAGTCTTTAAAGTTAAGTGAAAATCAGGTTTTAAACTAATTTCTTAAAACTATTTCTTTAAAATAATAATTGTTACTTAAATGATTGGTAATTTAAGTTGTGTAATTAATTTAAATTAATTAAGTTAATTCATAAGTTGTTTTAAACTTAATTAATCATGTAGTTAAGTAGTTAATTAAAGAAGGTATAGTGTTTTTAATTATTAATTAAACTTTAAGTTTATAAGTTAATCTATAGATAAATGATAATTTAATTCCAAGGTTTATTTAATAAGATTTTAAATGATAATTAAGTAATAAATTAAGATAAATGAATTATCTTAAATTAATTTAAGGTTTGGGGGATTAAGATAATTAAAGAGAAATCAATTATTTAATTAATTAATAATTAAAGATTAGTTAATGAAAGTAATTAAAGGTTGATTATTGATTAATTAATTAATTAATTAATTAATTAATTAATTAATAATTAAAGGTAATTAATTAATAACTAAAGGATAGTTAATTAATGTGATTATTTAATGTAATTGATTAAGGTTAATTAATTAATGTAATTAAGTAAGGATAACTAACTAATATAAGTAATTAAGGGATAGTTAATTAATAAAAGTAATTCAGGATGGTTAATTAATTAGTGTAATAATAAATGATTTGTATCTAATTAATGTTAATTAAGGTGGGTTAAGTAATTAATTCATAAGTAGTTAATTTAATTGATTAAATTAAATTAATTGTAATTATGTGATTAATTAATCTTGCTTATGGATAATTGAATTGAATTGAATGATTAGATGAATATCTAGTCTGATAACTTGTAATGTACTGTTATACGATATGATTGGTTGAACTATGATGTTGTGTGTTATCTATCGATAATGAATTGCTGTGTGAATATGATACTTTGTATTTCAAATTGATTTGTATCCACTTAAATAACTGGGATTAAAGATGACATTGAACTCAAAGACACCGGGGTCGGGTATCAGCAATACCCGAAACCATTTCGATTAGTAATCTAAATTCTTTATAAATTTTGGTATGTGGAATCAATAGGCTGGAATGGAATAAATTAAGCAACATGGCCATTTTAACTGAATAACAAGTTCTTAGATATTGTTTGTAATAATGGTTGACTATAACAAGTTAAGAACTCGTAGAAGGTACGAGTTACCCGGATATTCAAAGAAGATTTGTAACTTAATATTTCCAGTTATATGGGTTTACTCACGTTGGTTTTCATTTTGACCCGGGTATTACTTTATTGTAATGCTCGAGTCAGACTGAGTATTACAGATTTTCAGGTTAGGACGTTCTGGAGCTCAGGAGGCGAGGATGGCAGGAATGTATGGTATATCCCGTTGTGTATTGGAGTTGTTTCTTGGGATAAGTTAATTATAATTGTCCAGTTTATGTATGTATGATTGTATACTGATATATTGAATGTAAATGACAATTACAGTTTTTCTTTGTGTAAATGCTATTCTTTGATATTATATTATAATCCGCTGCGAATGTGAGATTCTATATTTTGTTTTCTGTTTCTTCTTCTACCTCTGCTTCTTTACCCTAACAATCTGGAATTTTCAGCGCGCGAATGCTCGGCACTTCTACAGTGAACATATTAGTGTCGAATTTTCGAGATCGAAAATTTTGAGTCGTTACATTTGGTATCAGAGCTGAAGGTTAAGCGAGAACCTTGGCTCTGGTGGGTTTACTTATTAGGATAGGGTCAATAGTACCCTAGAATCAGTTGAGTGTGTGTGTGTGTTTATATATGTGTGTGTGTGTGTGTCTATATATATATATATATATATATGAGAGTGTGCTTGTTATTTTCTTATATAATGATTTTAAAATGGTTTTAAAAATGAGTTTTATAAAAGTTTGTATTTTGCAATAATTTTTCTAATTATCATATTAAGAAATTGGTTGTTGGTTATTGAAATTAAATAAGATCATAATAATTTATATGGTAATATATGTGTGTGTGTGTATATATATATATCTATGTATATGTGTGTGTGTGTGTGTGTACACCAAATAGGAATTGGGTAATATGAACTATACAGATAAGATAAGCTGAAAATGAATTCAAACCAGATAATAAATCCTGAAATTGTACAGGTGTTTTTCAGAATGCTAAATTAAATTACCTTGATTTTTATTTTCCAACAAATTATGTGATAATGTGTGTAGAATTGGTCTCCAGATATGATAATCTTGGTTATTGTCTAATAATGATGTTTGTTTTCTAACAAACAATGATAAAACAAAATGGAATGTTTAAGGAAGTAAACATTTAGATAAGTATGACTTGTAAATTGGAAGGGATTTAAACTGAGAAAGTTTAAAACCTAAGTCCTGAAAATCTTAAATTGTTCCAAAGTGTTAAAAGGAATAATAAATAATATTATTAGAATATTTTTGAATATAATCTTATTTTAAAATAAGAGTTGTTTGAAAATTTTAAATAAATTAGTTTTGAATTAAAAACCAAAGGTAGTTTAAAACTTAAGGTATAATTTGGTGAGCAAATAAAATAAATATGTATGATGCAAAATTGATATGGAAATAAAACAGATTTCAAACTTTATATTGGGATACAAGAATAAAAGTTGAATTTTTTTCAAATTAAGTCTAAATTATCGGTTAGGAAGTCCCACTAGAATCCTGTCGTAGAGAGAGATGGCTAAGAGTGAAGAATGGAAGGCAAGACGCAGAGAACGGAGAGCAGCTGCATGTAAAGAACAAGAGGAAGCAATTCAGCAATATGAAAATAGGAATAAGGAAAGGGTTGGACCAAGACCTTATGATAATGTCACCTGCTACAGATGTTTCAATAAGGGTGATTACGCAGCCAAGTGCGGTAAAACAATGGAGGAATTGAAGGGTACATTTCAATGATTTCGCTCCGAGATCTTATGCTTTAAGTGTCATAAGAAAGGACATTTCTTTAACCATTGCCCTGAAGTGAGGAAGGTAAAGCGTAAACCTGTGGAACTAGTCAACGAGTCGACTATTTGCTATCACTGTAAGGAGTGGGGGCACGTCGCTAGGAATTGTCCCAAGACACAGAAAAAGAAGACTAAGATTGTGGAATGTCCTACAGGAGGCGTGAAGGTTATCCAGATTTATGGGAAGGTAGAAACCTTTTTTGATAAATGTTATAAGCGGGGACATCCTGTTGAAAAGTGCATGTCCGGGCTTTGCAAATTGGATGGAAGTTCTTAGGAAGGATTCTTGTAGTAATGCTAGGACTCTGTTCTTTCCTAACACCTCTATAGTAGTGAAGGCATCAAGATTTATGACTTTGTAAGGCTTTTATTGTGATAAATGGATGTAATGTTTGAACTTCTAGTGTGCAATTTATCAATGTGTGAAATATTTTGTAGCTTATGATCTAATATAAAATCACTGTCTTTTTATTTGAGAAAGGAATTTGAAATTAATTAAATTAAAATTTAATTGAAATTGAAATCAAAATCGAAGTTGAATAAGTTTAAATTCAAACGGGAATTGAATTGAACTTAGGATGAGGGATTGAAGTTAATTTAATTTGAATAGAAATCGAATCAATTTAAAAGGAAGTGGAAATTTAAATTGGAAGTTAATTGGAATAGGAGATAAGGAAATTGTACAGTTTGGCTCTGGACTATTTTCAAATAATTTTTTTTAATATAAACCTTCTTAAATCTATTTTTTCTAGCATTTACCATACAATCTTTCTTTTTAAAGCCCAGACTATCTTATACTTATTTTACAACTATTTTTGGAACTATTTGACTATTTTACAACTGTTTTGTAAACTAATTACTATTTTTTCAACTACTTTATAACTAATTACTATTTTACAACTATTTTGCAATTATCTAACTATTCTACAACTGTTTGACTATTTTATAACTATTTTATAGCTACTTAACTATTTACAGCTATTTCACAATTAATTACTATTTTACAACTACTTATCTATTTTAAACTTTTTCAAGCGATTTTCTAAATCCAAGCTGGTCAGAGTGCAAACTGTTTACAATTAAATACCAATTGGGATAAAAATTGAAGTGATAACCCAAACAGAAATTGAAGCAATTGTGAGAAGTGAATAGAATCAAAGTAAAGGTGAATAAGAAGAGAATTGATTTAGCTAATAATCAATGAAGATGAATACATAGGATGTATGTGTATTATTCAATTCGCATAATGATTTGATCCAGATTCGAGCACAGAATTTCGAGATAGTATATCAATCCCAGTTGGGTTTTATTTCACTCGATTTTCGACGACGAACCCTGGATATGGATTTTTAATTGGTTGGAAATTCTCTATTATAGGAATGGCTTTGCAAGGAGAATGATGATTTCTAATCAAGAAACAGATCTGAGTCCGTACTAGGAAGTCGGTGGACGATATAAGTTCGGAAGTGAAATTATGTGATCGAGTGAACGATCAGATTTGATATCGCATACGGATGGTGTATGTACATCGCACATGCTTAAATAAAATAGATATTTTAAAAGGAGTATAAAAATGATTTTGAATGGAAAGTATATTTCAAAAAATATATGATGAATAAAAGCGAAAGCTTGCATATTACTATAATTGAAACTCATTTATAAAAAGTAGCAATGTGCCAAATAATCGTATTTAAATGTTAATTTGGCATAAGTAAAGTTAGATATATATATTTGCCTTGTATTATAACTACCCTTGTTGAATCTATAGACAGAAGAAAAGATTTTTGAAAATATTTGAAGTATAAAAGGGAATTTATATAAGAATGAAATGATCCAAAGAATTTTCAAGATTATATATATCTATATATATATAAACAATTTTATGAAAATGATTTTGGAAAAAGGTTTTGAAACCTATGGATTTTGGAAAGGCTTTTGATTTTTTGGAAAAATCAATTTTGGGAATTTGGAAAGCCAAGTTTGCAACTATCGATTTTGCGTAAAGGAGATTTTTATGTGAATCATAAAAGGTATGATTTGAAAAATACTATATGTGTATAGTATAGAATATTTTGAGATTGGCTCTGGGGAAAAACGTGCTCCATGAAATGAACTTCATAGGAGATCCACGAGGTGGTTCTGCCTTGAGCTCTATGGGGGAGGCTCTAAATTGGATCCTAGGAGGATGTCCGGACAAACTGAAGTTCTTGAGGATTTTGTGTGTGGGTAGCGAAAGTCGAGGGTGCTAATGCCTATAGAGACATTTGGGTTATGCTGTGAAGATAGTGTAACTCGATGTCACTGCGATCTGCTGCGGAACATCTCGTGTGGCAGTGAGAGCCAACGGTCTACATTTGATTTTGCCGTGATGGCAACGTAACATCGGTAGACTACGATCTATGAAGATATAGTGAAAATAGTTTGGCAGTGAGTGCCTACAGGCTACATTGGGACTCGATTGATGTAGTCTACGATCAATGTAGGAGTGGTGAAGTTTCATTTAGCAGCGAAATTCGAGGGCACTGATGCCTATAGTTACATGGGTTTTTGCCGTGATGGCGACGTAAAACATGGGTGTAGCTGCGATCTATAGGTTCCATGGCATAATCGAGGGGCGCAGAGCGTCTATAGTTATCTATGGATTTTGTCATGATGGCAACATAACCATCGGGTTAACTGCGACCATGGAGGGGGTGATGATTTCCATAGCATTCCCACCAAAAATGTTTCATGTATTCTTAAAAATTGTTTCTATATTTTCAAACATGTTTTCTATATTTTCACAAAAATATTTTCCAAGCATTTTCACTGGGTGTTGAAAATGGGTTTACCAAGTAATTATAGGTTTTCAGTCCTACGCCTGATCAACGTCTAATCTAATTTCTATGAGAACAAGGATGAACTTGTTGAGACACCAAGTTATAAAAAAGTATTTTATAAAGCTATTTTGGGTAATATTATGTAGATTTTAAAATGTTTTAGTTAAAATGTTAAAAGAGTAATTTATCTGATTTTAAGTATTGAATAAATTCTGGTTTCATTCCTTTTCAGGGACGAAAAGATTCAAAGGGGGAAGGAATGTGATAACCAGGATTTCTAGACATATGTTAATTGGTAGTTAACTGGTCGTTATTTAGTTGTACAAATAAAATTTTGATCATAAAAGATATCTAGATGTATATAAATGGATTTGAAACTATAATAAATATTGAAATACAAAAATATCTAGAAATGATAAATCTTATAGTAAATTAGAAAATATATAAATAAATATATGCAAACTCTTTAATGTTGAAATCTTAAGTATATACATATACAAATCCATTGTGAATATATAACCACAGTAAACATGTTAATATAATAATTTAATTTGATAATAATAATTTGATAATCTTCTTTCATAAATATTTAATTTGGCAAAATTCATCTTTTCAAAGCGAATAAAAATGATTTTCTAATCATAATTTATAATATATAGGTGTATATATTGAATTGGAAGTTATGTTTTGAAATTAATATAATAATTTTCAAGAGTTATTTAAAGTTGAATTCTATATTTTTTAACACTAAAATATTATTTATATATATGTTTATATATTTATTAATTTAAAAAGTATTTAGCTTAAAATAAGATTTGATAAGGGTATATATGCTTTCTTTTAAAATTTTATTTGAAATAAAGATTGTTTGTATATATATATATAAGGAATTAAAAACTAGTGAATAAAAATATATTCATTTATAAATATAAAACCAATTGATCTATGATACAAATATTGTATAAAAACATATTAATACATAATAATAACAAATGTAAACTAATTTTCATATGCATAATACAAGTGTAAGCAATTTATGTCATGCAAATGAAAAATGTGAGATAATTTTAACAAGTGTCATAATTTTTATCTTTCTTTTAGTTTTTAATAAAAGATAAAACAAAGTTACATTAAACATCTCCACTCTCTATCTCATTTCTTTTTCTATCTTTTCAAATTTAAAACAAAGAAAATCAAAGCCTGTAAACTAAAACCAGAATACAAAATCTAAGGAAACAACTAACATCCTCTTTCAAATTCAACCTAAGCAAACTAAGGCAAGTTTCAACTCAGTTTTAAAACAAATTCAAGTGCAGAGCAGATCAGATCAAAGATCAAAGCATCTCCAGTTTTCAAGTTCAAACAATTTCCAGTTTCTAAACCCTTCCAAGCTTTCTCTGTTCTTAAGTTAAGTAGGTGAGTAAACAATTTTATTTAAAAGTTTAAACCTGTTTAAAATCTATATGCATGCAGTGATTACTTAAAATAAAACATGATAAGTGTTTGCATGAATTTTTAAACGGGAATGCATGTATATATGTATGTGGATGTTTATGTGCATGTCTGGAACAAACATGTTTGCTCTGTTCTTAGATTTACACGTTTTAAATAAGTTCAAAATAAAATTGCACTTTCCTTATCTTCTTTAGTATTTGAAATGTATACAAAAAAAAATTTGAAATAGAAAGATATTTGATTCAAAAATAATTTCAAGTAGATTTGTAAGTACTTTTCACTGGAAGGAAACTGTCAGTAAAATCTCACACATATCAAAATTTTAACTTCAGTGATTTAATAATTCATGTATATAATCTGATTTATCTTCGAAAGCTATGATTTTTAAAAGTGAAATCATGATTTTTAAGCTTTTAAATCGAGAGAAATCGTGGGATGAATGGAAAAGGGATTTTAAGCAATTTCTGATGGTCGACGGGGTTAGGGTGGTCAAGGTCGTTGCTAAAGAAGGCTGGGGGTCGGGGTCATGGCAAAAATAGTCGGAGGAATTCTCATCCACCGTGGTGGCCGGACGAAGTCGAAGTAGGGTTTTAGCCTAGGAATTGGTCGAGGGTGGAAATTGGGTTGCTGTGTCATTGTCAAGGCGTTGGAATTGATCACGGGTGGGGGAAATGAAGTGTGGGTCTTCGACAAAGCTGTGGACGTGGTAGCGGGAACTTCGATGGCCGAAATTGACGTATCGGGGCATTTCTTTACGACCTGATTCGTTCCAGGTTAGGTTCGTTGAGCTCGAATTTGATTTCGTATTCGATTCTTCGATCTGGTGGTCGGAATTGAAGGGGATGTCATAGGCGGCTCGTCGATGATGGTAAGGGTGGTCGAAGCATCGTCGTTGATTCGTGCACATGCATGAGGTTTCTGGTGTGTCAGCCTTTGTATTCGAGAGGGTGAGGAGGATTGTCTCGAGGTTTGTCTCGAGGAAAGGAAGGATTGTCTCGGGTTCAATTTCAAGTACATGAGTGGTAATACTTGTACAATTTTTAAAATTTAATCAATGTTTTTAAAAAAAAAAGAAGGAGAGATGGTGACTTGGGTTTGGGTGTGGGAATGCTCGGATTTTATATGGGTAAATGATTGAGATTTAGAAGTTTTTAAAGTTAAATGAAAATCAGGTTTTAAAACAATTTCTTAAAACTATTTCTTTAAAATAAGAATTGTTACTTATATGATTGGTTAATTTAAGTTGTATAATTAATTTTAATTTTAATTAATTAAGTTAATTCTAAAGTTGTTTCAAAACTTAATTAATCATGTAATTAAGTAGTTAATTAAAGAAGGAATAGTGTTTTTAATTATTAATTGAACTTAAAATTTTTAAGTTAATCTATAGATAAATGATAATTTAATTCCAAGGTTTATTAACTAAGATTTTAAATGATAATTAAGTAATAAATTAAGATAAATGAATTATCTTAAATTAATTTAAGGTTTGGGGGATTTAGATAATTAAAGAGAAATCAATTATTTAATTGATTAATAATTAAAGATTAGTTAATGAAAGCAACTAAAGATTGATCATTGATTAATTAATTAATTAATAATTAAAGGTAATTAATTAATAACTAAAGGATAATTAATTAATGTGATTAATTAATGTAATTAATTTAGGTTAATTAATTAATGTAATTAAGTAAAGATAACTAATTAATATAAGTAATTAAGGGATAGTTAATTAATGAAAATAATTAAGGATGGTTAATTTGTTAAGGTAATAACAAATGATTTGTAATTAATTAAAGTTAATTAAGTTGGGTTAATTTAATTAATTCGTAAGTAATTAATTTAATTGGTTAAAGTAAATTAATTCTAATTATGTGATTAATTAATCTTGCTTATAGATAATTGAATTGAATTGAATGATTAGATTAATATCTAATTTGATGACTTGTAAAGTATTGTGATACGATATGATGGGTTGAACTGTGATATTCTGTATTATCTATTGATAATGAATTGCTGTGTGAATATGATACCCTGTATTTAAAATTGATTTGTATCCACTTAAACAATTGGGATTAAAGATGACATTGAATTCGAAGAGACCGAGGGTCGGGTATCATCAATACCCGAAACCACTTCGATTAGTAATCTAAATTGTTTATGAATTTGATATGTGGAATCAATTGGCTGGAATGGAATAAATTAAGCAACATGACCATTTTAACTAAATAACAAGCTCTTAGATATTATTTGTAATAATGATTGACTATAACAAGTTAAGAACTCGTAGAAGGTAAGAGTTGCCCGGATATTCAAAGAAGATTTGTAACTTAATATTTCAAGTTATATGGGTTTACTCACGCTGGTTTACAGCCTGACCCGGGTGTTACTTTATTGTAATGCTCGGGTCAGACTGAGTATTACAGATTTTCAGGTTAGGACGTTCTAGAGCTCAGAAGGCGAGCTGGATGGCAGGAACGTATGGTATATCCCTCTGTGTATTGGAGTTGTTTCTTGGGACAAGTTAATTATAACTGTCCAATTTATGTGTGTATGATTGTACCCTGATATATTAAATGTAATTGACAATTACAGTTTTTCTTTGTGTAAATGTTATTCTTTGATATTATATTCCACTATGAATGTGAGATTCTGTGTTTTGTTTTCTGTTTCTTCTTCTACCTCTTGCTTCTTTACCCTAACAATCTGGAATTTCCGACGTTCAAATGCTTGGCACTTCTGTAGTGAACGTTTTAGTGTCGAATTTCCAGGGTCAAAAATTTTGTGTCATTGCAGACGGGAAGGATAGGGTTACACCCAACTGATGTCTTCCGTTTACCAGGATTGGTTCAGTTGGGTTATGCAATGCTTATAGTTGTTTGTTGCTTTTTCTGATAGGGCAAGGCTATTTAACCCATACAAAGTTTCCTTCAAAACATAGACGGGATGGTTGTGACGCCCCATCTCAAGATCCACACTAACAATGAATGTTACAAAGTAATATTGTTGGCTAGTGTAGAGAATAGGGCTGGTTAGGACTGACCATCCATGAATTTTACTTTAAGCGAGCGTCGATACGTCGATTAATATGTTATACATTTCTTTAATCAATTGGAATCGATGTATACAATTTAGGCTTAAAAAAAGCTACACTGGTTATAATAAAATCCAAAACAACATAATATAGATACAGATCAAGGAATCACAGATCAGACACGGCGGAATACAAATCGATATAATTCTGAACCTACCCAAAATAGATACATGATGTTGACTACACATACACAAAGTGCTACATCTAAAAATATGAATATGTACACAAAGGAGTCTAGCTCGACATAAGATATAACACAACATCAATTATACACATAGACAACAAAATTAACTATTAGCTAATAGATAAGACATACACTCTAAAGCATCAAGCTAGAGGACCTAGAATATCTTGATCTGATCTGAGTATTATAAAGATAATAAATGGGTTAGTCTAGACTAAGATGAATGAGTTAGCAAAAATGAATGATAGATAAAGTGAACTAAATCTAGTCATATATGGACAAATATCAAACATGCATATATAACTTCAAATTACCAAACACCAAAACTCAAGATAGCTTATTAAAGCAAAAATCCCCAAAATGATTTAATGATAATTCAAACAACATGAAATCTAGAAATCTCACAAATAGAAATTCAGAAATCTCACAAAAATGGGGAAGGCGCCAAACTCCAAGATTAGTGAAATAAATTCACCTACATGTTGTAACTCCAAGATAGACATACAAGTCTATAAACATCTAGATTGGTACAAGATCTACAAACATCAAGATAATAGCAAGTCCTATAACCTTCGAAATAGGTATGAGAAAAATAAACATCAAGATAGGTACGAGATCTATAAACATCAAGATAGGAACAAGTCCTACAAACATCAGGATAGGTACGACACCTATAAACTCCAAGATATGAACAAGTCCTACAAATTTCAAAGGCAAGTCATAAATTTGTCGATAAAAGTGTTAAATACTTTCATATACCAACCAAATAGATAACAACCATGTGTCCCATACCACATAGGTTTACCCAAACATTTAATATACAATAGTAAACTCCATTTGTGTGTAACAATGGTTCAGTCTATTAAGTCAGAGAATTATCCGGTAAAACAAACACGAGTGTTCCATACTACTCATTTTATTTAATACTTTAAATCAATTCCTCATTCAATTAATGTTGTGTAGGTTTTATAAAATTTTACTTTAGAATCATTTTTGGTAAAACATTTTTATAAAATTCTTACAACGACATGTAATTTTTTATAAAATTATTCACTTTAAAATCATTTTTGCAATGAATATTTGACGAATATTAATCAACTCAGGTAATTTGTAACAATTATAAACTTATCAAATCGTTTGGTCTCGTTTCAGTTATGTGACTGGTCAGGTGAAAATTTGGTCAACGATTAATATCGAACTATTCGATTATTATAGTTCACACGTCACTTAGCGGGTGGTGTGACATTTTGGCTAAATTTATCACTCGCTTAGTTTGTTAAAGCCAATTTCACTTTGTTAAGTGTTACTTGGTTGTGACATTTATTTATGCCAATTCTATTCGTTAAAACCATACCACTTTAAACTTATAGAATTTGGTAACGATCAAAATTCCATTATTATTCATATTCAACTTTATAATCCAAACACAAAATCCATGGTTAAGCAGTAACAATTGTTATTAACCGAACTACTCTGATCAAAGATTTTGACTTTGAGTTGAGAATTGATCATGATATTAACCCGGTATAACTAAGTAGAGAAATCTTCTCTTGAATAGTGCTTCGCTTCTAATACTTCCACTCGACCCAACTATAGTCGCTAAATGGACACATGCTATGATTTGAAGTAGAGATTTCATATTAAAGATCCACACTGTTCTCAAGTCGAGAGAACTGTGCAAATTGATCACATTGATATTTTCTATTTAACTCTAATTATGTTAATCAACAGAAAACTATCGAGTGAGTCATTCTATCGCTATCCAATAAATATCAGTATGTAACCCCTAGGTGCCTAACAGTCATGAGCAATCTTTTGCCTAACATTTGGAGAGTGTTACATACCATAGTCTCAACAAATACATCGATATCCAGTCTCAATGAATCTTGACTAGGAACAGTTAAAATGATGTGTTTTATAATATTATGATACAATACTCATTACTACAACTATCTATAATTACTATCGAAAACACACCATTCGTGAATTTTCCGTTAGATATATTTTATTAATTATTTAATTATTTACAACACATTATAAAAATGTACAATAGAAAGAAAAACACCTTTATCACAAACGAGGATTGATTATAGAGTTAATTAATTTATATAAATTACAAAATTGCCTCTAGGGTATACCCCTAGCTATATCAATCTCCCACTTACACCTGGGGATAATTATGGATTCTCAATCCCATCTCTTCAATCAGCTTCTTGAGAGCCGATCGAGCTAGACCCTTAATGAATAGATCTGTTATGTTTTTCTTGGTATTTGCCTTTGAACCTTGGCCTCTTTCTTCTTAATGAATTCTCTAATCAGGTGGAACTTTCAAAGAATGTGCCACGACTTTTTGTGTACTCTTAGCTCCTTTGTGATCTATATCGTGGCATTGTTGTCACAAAACAATGCCATAAGATTCTCGGTATCGTCCAAATAATGGGATGTAAGTACTGTTATCATTAAATGGATGTTGGAGCATAATACAAGAAAGGGGGACAAGCTTGGTGAGGTGGCACAAGGAGGTGGTGAGTAAAGGACGGGTTTTTTAGGTAATTTACTTTTTTCCATGCTTATAAATAGCCCTTTCCTCCTTCACTTTTTCCTTCTCTCCTTTCTATCATATCTTCCACTTCTCTAATCCAAAAGGAGAAATTAATTTTATAAACGTTGTAAAATTATGGTGGCTACAACTTGCATTTGTACCACTTCTTCGAATTTTGATCATCGCTGTGTCAAAAATGCATTTCTTTCAGACCTATTTTCGGATTCAGATTTTCTAGTTTGAAAATACTTCTTCTTCTTTTGACCTATCTCCCAACTGATCCAAATTGAGTGATTCTTTTTGAAATTGTAGAGAAAATAATTTCCAAAATTTTTTCTTTTGAACATTTTTCAAAATTCCCAGAGTAGCATAGCCAAAAATTTAAGAGAATATGACTAACTTTTGTTCCACTTTTGTGAATTCAACCTTATCTGAAGTACCTCCACCTCTCTAAGTCAAACCCACACATCCTTTTTCTTATCATGGCCGAGCCATGCATACCATAGGTCGAGCCTATTTCAAGATCCAAGGGTCTTAAGTGAAGTTTGCAAAGTTATTTCAAGTTTTCAAAAGTTTTCTAAACTTTAGTGAGTAAACTTTTAGTTTTTAAATACAAAGTTTTAAAATTTTATTCATTGGTTAAAGTGTGGCATAATTTGTTGGTCGAACTTCTGGTTTTGATGTGACTGATTTTATAAGCGTTGGTTGAGTGTGATTATAAATTAGAGTTGAAATTGAAGTCTAAATATAGCATTGTTTGGAAAGTTGTAGACTTTGCTTATGTGATGTGATCTTGCTTAGGTTGGTGGATATGGCATGTATGATTATGTTGTGATCTTGAAGTTTTGGGTATATGCTAAGAAAAGTTAGCATCATTAGTGTTAAAATGGAATGGAATTCTGTTATTAAAACTATAGTCCTTTTTGTGGAAATCAAAATTGATTTTAAGTTTCCAAAATTATTTTACTTTTAAAAGGCTTAATTTATGTTTTGGAAAAAGTAAGCAAATTTCCAAAGATGATAAGTTTCAAAGTGAAGTAAGAAAGACATTTTTAAGTTATCGGTATCCATGGCGACAGTCGTTATGGATGTAGTTTCGCTTAAAATCTGACTTTTGCATAATTTGATTTTTACAATTAAAAGTGTTTTAAATGGTTTTAGAAACCTAACAATGATGTCCATGGAAAGTTAGCTAAGAATTTAATTTAATAATTAATTAGTTTGATAGTTGATAATTAATTAGGAATTATACATGGTTTATCAATTTTGACTAACTAAAGTTTATGCTAATTAATCATCTTTCGAAGGTAAAATTAATTTTAATTAATTAATAATTAAGCAAGATTAATTTTTGATTAATTATGTGTTAAGTATGAGATTTATTTTTAATTAATTATTAACTAAATAAAGAATTGATTATTAAGATAATGTTTAATTATTTTTATTTATAATTAATTAAGGTTTTGATTTATAATAAATTATTTTAAAGGTTTAATTTATTATTATTTGAGTTTTAATTAAAGATTATTTTATTAATTATTTTAGATTAATTAATATTTAATTATTAATGAAGATTTAAATTATTATTTCATGACTAAAAAAGGATTAACTGGGTTTTTATTATTTATATAATAGTTAATTATTATTTAATTATTTATTAAACGTTTCAATTCTTTCTTAATTTATAATTAAATTAAGTTAAGAATTAATAAAGATTAATTATGATCTAATAAATGGTTTGGCATGTAATTAATTGTTTAAAAAAAGAAGTTTTAAATCCTTTATCTTCCAAGAACCAAAATTTTTTTAAGTACTTCTTTTCAAAGAAGGTTTCAACACAGGGAATCCGAACGTCGATACCATTAAGTAGAAAAATAACTATGAATGAACTACAATGTGAGTGGTCGTGTTTATGTGGACATCTATTAGTAGAATAAATCTCCGTTCTTCTATCATGTAATTAATTGTTGTGGACATATATTAGCAAAATAAATCCTCATTTTGTTATAGATTGGTTGTTTGATTGTATGGGCATATATGTTAGAAGAATAAATCCTCAATCTGTTGTAAGTTAATTGTTTGTACATCTATTTAGGAGGACAAATCACCATCCTACTATTATGTTATTCGGACATGTATATGCCAGTTTGTTTATATTGACAAGTTATTCCTGATTTGGATATGAAGTGTAATTACATATATATTGACTTATGTAAATAAATTGTTAAATGAGTTAGAAGTGAAATTGAAATTAAATTAGTACCATTGGGTCTACTAAACCACCTTTTCAATTTATAAAGTATGATTTCGATTTAAATTCAATTCTTTAACTAATTTTGAGGCTAAAGATTTATAAATGATTTTCAAGTTATATTCTTATTATTTAAACAATAGGTTGTTTATAAAAATGGGTTTCAGTAAGTAAAAAAGTTTATTTAAAGCCATTAAAAAGGATGAGTTGCAAAAGATATTATGCAAAGGATTTTTCTTAAAGAAGATTTATCAAAGGAATTTTAAATGGGGAAATGTTTTATAAATGATTTTAGAGGTTTGTAAAGAGGTTTGTAAAGAGGTTTTGTAAATTGACTTGTGGACTTATAAAAGGGTTTTATAAATTGATTTTGAAAATTTATAAAGGTATTTAAATGTGAATGGAGCTTCTAAGAGGGAACTTTAATAAAGGATAAGTGGATCAGCTTATAGCAAGTAATGTTTTTAAAAAGAAATTTGAATAGAGGAATTTTCCACACGTTTTAATATTACACTGACACTGTTGAGATAAATGTATAAATGATTTTTCAAGTATAAAAGTGATGTAAGGGTTTTGGGAATAGTGTTTGTAAAGATCTTTTGATCAAATGCTTATAAAGTGACTTTAATTAATTAAATAAAGCTTAGTGGATTCCGTATGGAATTAAATCAATGTTTGAATGATTATTTATTTGATAGTTAAATAACTGACTATAAAACCTGGACCAAAACATAACTTTGGAAATATCTAGGAGAAACATGAGTTATATGGCACAGTCATCCCCAGTGATGTTGTACTGTGCGTATAAATCTCATTTTGTTCTTCTAGGATAAATGATAAGGAAATCCATCCATTAACGGGTAGGAGGTGATCTTTGTTCTCATCTTTGTCTATTTATTTCCTAAAGTACTAGGGTTGAGTTTACAGAAAATTATCGAAAGTTGTTTCGAAGAGCCCTGAATCGGATATGTTATTTGAAACCAATTCGATCCAACTCAAGTGTTTCAATTTGAAGACATCTTGAACAATATGGAATCGTAGATAGAGCTTTGAAGTGCAAGGGAAATTTTCTATTAATCTTGGGAGGGATTCCCAAAAAGGATGTAATAGTAGTGCCTTTGGTTTCATTTAGTCCAAGAATGAACTTGTATGGATAAATTCTAGCATTGCATTGAGACCTAGAGGGTAGTGTAGAACTCCAAGTGGGAAGTGCAATATGATGGTAGTTGTAGCCTCAAGCCTCACTAATTGGGAAATGACAAAATTTGGGCATGCAGCAGGGACAAGTGGGTCGCTTTTAGGGTATGGTCATCCCAACTTTTAATCAATTACTATTACTCATGTATGCTTCGGGGTCCAAATTGGGGTAATCGTATTCAGTACTACTAGTCAAGTGCTAGGCCAGTCCTGTGTATCAACGGCACAAGATGTACTTATCAGACATCGGTGCATTTTATCTAGAGATGCACCATCGAAAGGTAGTTCCTCAACTTGTCATAACATGGAGTCCAATCTCCAATACGTGCCTTTTCAATTTTGATTATAAAACTCGGTATGTTGGAATTTAATTAATGCAACAATTTCGGCTATGATTAGTAAGTATTTGTACTCTAGACACTATTATATTAATAATGGATTTTCCACAGAAATTTTTTTCGGTTATCGTAAGGTAAAATCCCGTCCATGTTTATTTACGGTGTGGTCTTACGAGATACCTTTGACACTTAAATGAGAAATGAATACTGTGGATGTATTAAGGGTCGTCATTACGTGTAAGAAAGGTAGATTGTTTATATTTTACTCTACGCTTAAAATGATGCTGCCAAAAAGCCTGGTAGACAGCAAAACTACCCATACAATACAATAAAATGAAACTCCCCAATCCTAATGATTAAAGCCATAAGGTAGATAAACTAACAATAAAATATAATATAATAAAAAGCTAGGTTGTACCTTAACAATGTTGTAATACCAACCAAACCATGAGAGCGGAACCTGCTGAATCCATCACTGCGCCGATATATCTAAAGCTGAAAAAACACTCAACCAAAAGATTAGGTTGACATACACACACACACATATATGTGTGTGTGTGTGTGTGTATGTGTGTGTTTTATATACATATATATGCTATAATAAAGTGGTAAACATACTAAGATAAACTAGGAATGGGATAAAAGATTAAATACAAAGCGTTATAATATATATAAAACATACATTCATAATTATGAAGTGATTACTAAATTCTAAATTACAGCATTTTAAAATCCAACCATTTCATTTTTATAATATATATATATAGCATCCGATTCGTTGGCGCACATATCAATTAGAAAGGTATTTTGGGGTGCTATTATTATTTCTACTTTTAGATATTATATTTTTTGAAACTGAATTAATACGAGATTTAACCTTTTTAAGATATTCTTTGAAACAAATATTGTTATTTTTATTATAATTAGGGTTTGAAATCCAGTTAAAACAAAACAAAGAAAATGTATATGTTAAATTATCCGTTAGAGTACTAATATTACTAAAAACTTTTTGATTCCTTTCAAATCATATATACAAACATATTGTAGTCAAAATAATGTGTATAATTAAATAGTGATATTAAATATAAACCATATATGATCAATTTTAATCATAATATGGTATTAAAATTAAATATAAACCATATATGTATGATTAAATAATATATATATATAATTTAATATAACAATAATTAATTTATATATATATAATAGGTGGTTGTATAGATCAGATTTTTACTAAAAAAATTAATTTATCAGTATATGCATATATATAACCATACTAATATACGACAACATTAACACATATTAGATTCATTGCCTAACTAATAATATAATAATTATATATACAAAATAAAATATTGTTTGGAAATTATAAATTATAATTCAATGAAAATCATACCTATGAACCAAAGCCTTGAAGCATACCTTGAAAGGATGAACTTTCTCTCTCCTTTGAAACATTATTGATTCAGCAGATTTCTAGTTTTTGAACCATTACCCCTTGACCATCAGATAGTGATCGACTTTGAGTTGAGTTAAGCTTGATATAATGGGGCACCTATGGAATATTTTTAGCTGGAAATGGAAGGAAGGACTCGTAACCAATGATTGTTTCCAATTAGGGTTAGGGATGTTTAAATAGTGGATAGATGAAAGAAAATAGTGGATAGAATAGAGAAAATAGTGGATCTCATCTCAACTAGTGTTTTCCTTTAATCTAAGCCACCAAAAATCTAATATCTCTAACATACTTTAGGCCACCATTTATGTCCATATTTCAGCCGAAATTCTCATCTACCATAATGGGCTAAAATGCCATTTAAGCCCAAAGAAAATATTATTTAATTAAATCCAATTTAATCGCTTATCGATTTCGTATATCAATTTATATATTTAAAACTATTATAAATATATTTAATACTATTTGTTCCTCAAATAATAATCAAAGTTTTATAATGAATATTTTATAAATATTAATCAACTTATAATTTGTAATAATCATAAACTAATTAATCATTTGGTTAAAAGAAAATTCTTCATTTCGGGTTGTGAGGCTCGTCAGGTGTAAATTGGGTCAGCGATAAATATCGAACAATTCGAATATTAATGTTCACCCGTCACTTAGTAGGTGGTGTGACATTTTGGTCAATTTTATCACTTAGTTCAGTAAAATCCAATTTCACTATGTTAAGTATTACCAAGTTGTGATGTTTATTTATACCAATTATCTTTGTAGAAACCATACCACTTTGGACTTATGGACTTTCGTAATGGTCAAAATTCAATTTGTCGTTCATATTCAACTCTATAGTCCAAACAAACTATCCTTGCTTCAATAATAACAATTATTAACTACTCTGGTCAGAGATTTTGACTTTGAGTTGACCTGAATTAACCGTGATACAACCCTATATAACTTAAGAGGCGAATCCTCTCTTGAATAGTGCTTCACTTCCAATACTTCCACTCGACCCAACTATAGTCACTTAATGGATGCCATGCCATGATTCGACTAAAATCAAAGCGGAGCTTTCATATTAAAGATCCACACTATTCTCAAGTTGGGAGGACTGTGTAGATCGGTCCATTGATATTTTCTGTTTGACCTTAGTTATATTTACTAACAGAAAACTATCGAGTGAGTCATTCTGTGGTATCCAATAACCATCGGTAAGTAAATCCTAGGTGCCCTCAGCAATCATGAGTAATCCATTACCTAACATTTGGAGAGTGTTACGCACCTTGGCCTCAATGAGTACATCGATATCCAATCTCAGTGCACCTTGACTAAGAACATTTAGAATGATTCGTTTTATAATATTATGATGCAATTCTCATGATTACAACTATTTGTAATTAATATCTAAAACACCCCATTTGTGAATTTTCCGTTAGATATATTTTAATCTAGCATTTAATTATTTATAATACGTTGCAACAAATATATAACAGAAAGAAAAACACCTTTATTATGAATGAGAATTTATTACATATTTAATTAATTAACATAAATTACAAAATTGCCCCTATGTCATACCCCTGCTCTATCAATCTCTCACTTACACCTGGGGTCAATTATGGAATTTCAATCCCATTCTTTAATTAGCTTCTCGAGAGCCGATAGAGCTGGACGCTTAATGAATGGATCGGCTATGTTGTCCTTTGTATTTGACCTTTGAATCACAACTTCTTTCTTCTTACCGAATTCTCTAATCAAGTGGAACTTTCAAAGGATGTGCCACGAGCTCATGTGTACTCCTAGCTACTTTTCGATCTGTATCGTCGCATTATTGTCATAGAACAATGCCATAGGATTCTTGGTATCGCCCACATGAAGGGATGTAAGTACTATTATCATTGAATGGATGTTGGATCATAATACATGAAGGGGGATAAGCTTGTTGGGGTGGCATAAGGTGGTGCAGGGTAAAAGACAACGGGTGTTTAGGTAATTTACTTTTATGTTGCTTATAAATAGCCCTTTCCTCATTCAATTTTTCCACTTCTTTGTATCATATATTCCTCTTCCCTGATTCAAATGGATAAACTCTTTTTTTAAACCGTGTAAAATAATAGTGGCTACAACTTGCATTAGTTCCTCTTCTTCAAATTTTGAACTTTACTGTGTCAAAAATGCATTTCTTCCATATCTATTTTTGGACTCAGATTTTCTATTCCAAAAATACTTTTTCTTCTTCTTCTTTTGACCATATCTCCTTCGAAACAGATTCAAATTGAGCGATTATCTTTTGAAATTTTAAAGAAAACAATTTTCAAAAACTTTTCTTTTGAACACTTTTCAAAATTCCAAGAGTAACATGCCAAAAATCTAAGAGAATATGACTAATTTTTTGGTCTAGTTTGTGAATTCAACCATATCCAAAGTACCTCTACCTCTCCAAGTCAATCCCACACATCCTTATTCTTAACATGGCCGAGCCATGCATGCCATAGGCTGAGCCTATTTCAAGGTCCAAGGGTCTTAAGTCATGTTTGCAAAGTTATTTCAAGTTTTCAAAAAGTTTTCTAAACTTTGCTGAGTAAACTTTTAGTTTTAAGTCCAAAGTTTTAAGCAAATATATGTTGGTTAAAGTTTGGTATAATTTGTTGGTTGAAATCTTGGTTTACTATGTGATTGATTTTATAAGTGTTGGTTGAGTATGATTGTAAATTAGACTTGAAATTGAAGTCTAAATATAGCATTTTTTGGAAAGTTATATACTTTGTTTACGTGATTTGATCTTGCTTAGGTTGATGGATGTGGCATGTATTTATGTTGTGATATTGAAGTTTTGATATATGCAAAGAAAAGTTAGCATCATTGGTGTTAAAATGGAATGGAATTCCATGTGTACAACTATAGTCCTTTTTGTGGAAATAAAAAACAATTTTAAGTCCTTAAACTTTATTTTACTTTTGCAATGCCTACTTTATGTTTGGGAAAAAGTAAGTAAACTTCAAAAGATGATAAGTTTCAAAGTAAAGTAAGAAAAACATTTTCAAGTTACAAGTATCCATAGTGACAGTTGTTATGGATGTAGTTTCACTTAAAATTCTGATTCTTGCAAATATTAGTTTTTACAATTAAAAGTGTTTTAAATTGTTTTAGAAACTTAACAATGATGTTTAAACAAATTTAATTAAGAGTTTATTAATTATTTAATAATTAATTAGTTTGATAGTTGATAAGTAATTAAGTATTAAACAATATTTCTTAATTTTAATTAACTAAAGATTAGTTGCTAATTAATTATCTTTCAAAGGTAAAATTAATTTTAATTAATTATTAGTTACTCAAGATTAATTTTTATTAATTATTAATAAAATATGGGGTTATATTAAGATAATTATAAATTAATTAAGGTTTTGATTTATAATAAATTATTTATTAAAGGTTTAATTTATTATTTAAGTTTTAATCAAAGATTAGTTTATTAATTAATTAATATTAATTAATATTTAATTTTTAATAAAGGTTTAAATTATTATTTCATTATTAATATAGGATTGATTGGGGTTTTATTATTTGTATAAGAGTTAATTATTAGTTAATTATTTATCAATGATTTAAATTCTTTCTTAATTTATAATTAAATTAAGTTAAAAACTAATAAAGATTAAGTATGATTTTATGAAAGGGTTTAGCTTATAATTAATTATTTTAAAAAAAGAATTTTTAAGTTTTAAATCCTTTATTTTCCAAGAATCAAATTTTTTTAGGTACTTATTTTCAAAGATGGTTTGAACGTAAGGAATTCTAATGTCGATACCATTAAGTAGAAAAACTATATATGAGTGGTTGTGTTTGTGTTTGTGTTTGTATGGACATCTATTAGCAGGATAAATCCTCATTCCACTATAATGTAATTGATTTGATTGTTGTGGACATATAGTAGCATAATAAATCTATGTTCAGCTATAAATAGATTGTTTGATTAATAGACATATAAGTTAGCGGAATAAATCCATATTCTACTATAAGTTAATTGTTTGATTGTTGGACATCTACTTAGAAGGACAGATCAGCATACTACTATTATTTTATTCATACATGTATATGCCCATTAGTTTATATTGACAAGTTATTCTTGATTTTGATATGAAATGTATTTACATATATGTTGACTTATGTAAATAAATTGTTGAATAACTTGGAAGTGAAATTGAAATAAAATGTAACTTAAATTAGTATTACTGGGTTTACTAAGACTCTTTTTGAATTTATAAAGTACGATTTAAAATAAAATTCCATTTTTTAATTAATGTTGGGGTTTATAAATGATTTTCAAGTTATATAATAATTTTATAAAGGTATTTATAAATAATAACCTGTTTATGAAATTATGTTTTACTAAGTAAAAAGGTTTATTTAAAGTGATTAAAAAGGATGATTTGTAAAAGGTACTATGTAAATGATTTTTCTTAAAGAAGATTTGTCAAAGGAATTATAAATGGGGAAATGTTTTATAAATGATTTTGAAGGTTTGTAAAGAGGTTTTGTAAATTGACTTGTAGACTTATAAAAGTGTTTTATAAATTGATTTTGGAAATTTATAATGGTATTTAAATGTGAAGGGAGCTTTTAAGAGATAACTTGTATGAAGGATAAATGGATCGACTTGTAGCAAGTAATGTTTTTAATAAGAAATCTGAAAGGAGGAATTTTCCAAATGTTTTGATAATATAATTACACAGTTGTGATAAGTATATAAATATTTTTTCAAGTAAGAAAAGGGATATAACGGGCATGGGAGCAGTGTTTTATAAAGATCTTTTGATCGAATTTTTATAAATTGATTTTAATTAGTTAAAGATTAATTAAATAAGGCTTACTGGATTCCATATGGAATTAAATCAATATGCTTGTTTATTTGATAGTTAAATCACCAACTATCAAACCAAAATGTAACTTTGGAAATATCTAGGAGAAACAAGTAAGTCATATGGCACAGTCGACCCTAATGACCTTGAATTGTGCATATAAATCTCGTTTCATTCTTTTAGAATAAATGATAAGGAAATCCATTCATTAATGGAAAGGAGGTGATCTTCGCTCTTATCTTTATATTTTTATCTCCTAAAGAACTGGGGTTGAGTTTATCAAAAATTATTGAAAGTTGTTTCAAAGAACCCAGGATTGAATATGTTATCCAAAAACCACTTTGATCTTACTCAAGCATTTCAACTAGAAGATATCTTGAAGAATATGGAATCGAAGGTAGAGTTTTGAAATGCAAGGGCTATTTGCTATTAGTCCTAGGAGGGATTCTCAAAAAGGATGTAATAGAAGTAGTGCCTTTGGTTTCGTTCAGTCATAGAATAAACTTGTATGGATGAATGCTAGCATTGCATCGATATCTGGAGGGTAGTATACCATTCCAAATGGGAAGTGCTATATAAAGGTAATTGTAGCCTCAAGCCTCATCAATCGAGAAATAATAAAAATCGAGCATGTAGCAGGACCAATTGTGTCACTTCCATTAGGGTATGGTCATCACAAATCTTGATCGAGTACTATCTATTCGTGTATGCTTCATGGCCCAAAGTAGGGTGATCATTTTCAGTGCTACTAGTCAAGTAGTAGGCCCCTGTGCAGCAAGGATACAAGATGTTCTTGTAAGACCCCGGTGCATTTTATCTAGAGACGTACCATTAGAAGGTAGTTCCTTGCCTTTTCATAGTATGGAATCCAATCTCCAATACGTGCCTATACAGTTTTGATTGTAGAACCTAGTATGATGGAATTTAGTTAATGTAATAATTTGGGCTATGATTAATAAGTATTTGTACTCTAGATACTATTATAATATCAATGGGTTTTCTATAGAAAATGTTTTGGTTATTGTAGGGTAAAGCCCATCCTTGTTTATGTGCAATGTGGTCTTACAAGATACCTTTGACACTTAAATGATAGGTAGTTTTTATTGTAGAACCTAGTATGCTAGAATTTAATTAATGTAACAATTTCGGCTATGATTAATAAGTACTTGTACTCTAGTGTAATATCAATGCATTTTTTACAGAAAATGTTTTGGTTATCATAGGGTGAAAACATGTCCTTGTTTAAATGCGGTGTTGTCTTACGAGATACCTTCGACACTTAAATGATAGGCAAATGAATAAAGTGGATGCGTTAAGTGTCATCTTTAGGTGTAAGAAAGGTTGATCGTTATTATACACTTAAAACGATGTTGCCAACAGACCTGATAGATAGCAAAACCTACCATACAATATAGTAAAAAAAAACTCCCCAATCCTAATGATTAAAGTCCATAATGCAGATAAACTGACAATAAAATGATTATCCAATAATTATCGAGTGAGTCATTTCATGGTTATTCAATAACCATCAGTATGTAACCCTTAGGTGCCCCTGGTAGTCATGAGTAATCCATTATCTAACATTTGGAGACTGTTACATACATTAGTCTTCATAGATACATTGATATCCAGTCTTGATGCATCTTGACTAGAAACAATTAAAATGGTGTGTTTTACAGTATTGTGGTACAATACTCAATACTCATTATTGCAACTATTTGTTATTACTATTAATGACATGCCATTTATGAATTTTCCATTAGATATATTCTAGTTAAGAAATTAATTATTTATAACACATTGTAACAAATATATAACAAAAAGACAACAACGTTATTACGAATGAAAATTGATTATAGAGTTAATTAATTTACATAAATTACAAAATTGCCTCTAGAGCATACCCCTAGCTCAATCAATGTCCGACTTACACTTGGGGCCAATTATGGAATGTCAATCCTATCTCTTCAATCAGCTTCTCGAGAGCTAACCGAGCTATACCCTTAACTAATGGATCCGCTATTTTGTCTTTGGTACCTGACCTTTGAATTGTGATTTCTTTCTTCTTAATGAATTCTCTAACTGGGTGAAACTTTCAAAGAATGTGCCATGACTTCTTGTGTACTCTCAGCTCCTTTGCGATCTACATCATTACAATTTCGTCACAGAACAATGCCATAGGATTCTCGATATCGGGAATCACTCCAGTCTCACTCAAAAACTTACACATCCAAACTACCTCTTTTTCCTTTTTATTAAGGGAGATGTACTCGGCCTCCGTCGTGGAATTAGTAACTGTTTCTTCATTGGAACTTTTCTGACTAACGGCTCTACCATTAAGCATAAAGACATAAACGAATACTGACTAACTATAATCTATATCACTTTGAAAGCTTAAATCTATATGCCCCTTCATAAGGAGGTCTCTATTCCCAAATATGAGGAATAAGTCCTTAGTATTTCTCAAATACTGAAGTATACATTTTACAGCCATCCACTGTTTTTCTTCGGGATTAGACTAGCATCAGCTTACATATCCTAATGCATATGCCACATCTAGTCTAGTACATAGCATAAAACATATATGGATCCAAGGGCTGAAGCATAGTGATCTTTTTCATATGCTCTTTCTCCTCATCGGTATGGGGAGCGACCTTATTAGAGATTCCAGACAGCATTGGAATGTTTCCATGCTTTGAATTATCCATACTGACTTTCAGTACTATATCTATGTACATGGATTGGGCCTCTTAAATCTATCTTTATAGATCTTTATACCAAGTATATAGCTTGCTTCTTCCAAATCCTTCATAGAGAAATTCTTGGAAAGCCGATCTTTCACTAACTACAACAATGAAGTGTTATTGCAAATCAATAATAGATCATCAGTGTAAAGTAATAAGAGTATGATAGCATTGCCTTGTTCCTTTCTATACACAAATGCACTTTCTCTACATTATGATAAAAAACGAACTATTTAATTACTTTATCAAACACTTGTTCCAACTCCTTGGAGCTTACTTAAGTCCATAAATGGAATTTAACAACTTACAAGCCTTTCCCTCAATCTCACTAATCACAAAACCCTTGAGCTACAACATGTAAATGCTTTTTTCTAAATCGCCATTTAGAAAATCCATCTCTACATTCGTTTTCCATAGTTCCTAATCATAGATGCAGCAATGGCTAGCACAATCTGAATGGACTTTAGCATGGCTATGGGTGAAATGGTCTCGTCATAATCAACACCTTGGATGTGACGAAATCCTTTTGTATCTAGCCTTGCCTTATAAGTCTCAACTTCCCCATCTACATTTAGCTTTTTCTTAAATATCCATTTGTAGCCGGTGAGTTTTATCTCTTCGGGCACGTTTGATAAAATCCAAACTTTTTTTTCGTACATGGAATCATCTCGGATTTCATAGCTTTAATCAGGTGTAGTGTCTTTACTCTACAGTGCTTGTTGGAAAGATAGAGGAATATCATCTAAGATACAATCCTCCTTCTTACCATCCATAAGAAAACCACAGTATCTTTCTAATGCGCGAGATTTCCCACTAGATCATGTAATAGGTTGAGTGTATTTGTATATTAGTAAACTAGGTTCTTTTACTAGTCTGACCTCAGCGTTAGTTTCTTGGATCTATCCAGGTCTATAAACTCGTTGTTTGTTTCCTTTGATATAAATTCCTTTTCAAAAAGATAGCGTGTTGAGAAACGACGACTTTTTATTCCTCCGTATTGTAGAATACATATCCAATTGAGTTTTTAGGATATCCAGTTAATTTAAATAGTACCAATATTGCCTCTAGTTTATTCGGACCAACATTCTTAACATACGCCAGACAACCCCACGGCTTTAAATATTTGAATTAGAATTTCTTACCACACCACATCTCATATAGTGTTTTAGGTACATAATTGAAGGGTAACAAGTTCGATATATGTGTTCCGGTTTCTAGCGCATATCCCCAATAGGACAAAGGTAACTCTACCTTACTTATTATGGAATGAACCATATCGAATAGGGTTCGATTCCTTCGTCCCGACACACTGTTGTGTTGTGAAGTATAGAGTAGAGTAACCTGAGAGAAAATCCCATCATCTTATAAGTATTATTGGTAATCCTGTCCAATATACTCACCTCCTCGATCTGATTGAAGAATTTTAATTTTATGGCCTGTTCGATTTTCTACTGTAGTTTTGTACTCAACAAATTTCTCATATCGGATTTTTCTTCATAAGATACACTATCCCCATCGCAAGAAATCATCAGTGAAGATAACAAAGTAAGATTTATTATCTTTGATAGCTATAGGCATCGGGTCATATATATAATTATGTTTTAGCCATAAGAGTTCATCAACCCTTTCATTGCTCCCACTGAAGGGGTGCTTGATCATTTTACCTTTAAGACAAGAATCACATATGTCAGATGATTCAAAATCAATCGACGATACAAAACCTTCGATTTTCAATTTGCATAGTCGTTTCTTACTAATATGACCTAGCCTACAATGCCAAGGTAACTATCTTTTATATTGTTAGAAGCATTATTCACGAAACATAAATAATTAGTATTAACCATATAAAAGTCATTTTCAAGATTACCATCGCAGACTTTATTTCCATCCAAACTAATGTCAATAACATTATTTGCATAATGACATGTGTATTTAATTTTAGACAAGCTAGAAACAGAAATAATACCATAAGTAAAGTTTCTTACAAAATAGTAATTATTTATAATAATACTAATCCACAAGTAAAACTAAATGATAATCTCATACTGCCGTAGTATCCACCATAGATCCATTAGTAACTTGGAGCCTTTTCTCTCCTTTTGCCATGTGATGTTGGTTCCTAAGCCCCGGTAAAGAATTACCTATATGAGTGTACCAGATCCAATATCTAAAACCCATGACATTTTATTGATTATAAAACAATTTTGAATCTTTAATGTACCGATGGAGCCGCAGAACCATTTTGCTTCCTTTCTCAAATAATCTTCAAGTAGTCAGAACAATTCCTTTTCCGGTGACCTTTCTTGTGGCAGTGGTGACGTTCACCGATGTCATCGGTCTTCTTACTTTTCTTTTCATACCTTCTCTTTTCCGCTTCTTCGAACTCTTGGAAAATGTTGCATTACCCTAAACAACAAGTACAGCCCCTTGATCCTTAGATTGTAGCTCCAATCGACCTTAACATATTAAGGAGCTCCACGAGATTCACAATCAACTGGTTTATATTATAATTCAATATGAACGGTTCATACTGAGGAGAAAGTGAACCAGGGATTGGATCTACTTGTAATTTATTGCTTCTCATTATATCCAACTATGAAAGCCTATCACTATAGCCCTTCATCATTCGCACATAATGGTCCACTTTCTGTCCTTTGGCTATTTTGGTATTGAATAGCTTCTTCATAAGGTCATACCTTGCAGAACGTGGCTGTTCAGCAAACGGTGCCTAGAGACTATCAAATAGTTAATGGACAGACATATTTTCATGCTACCTCTACAACGACTTGTATAGCATAGACAGCACGAAAACTGGGTGATCTCTAGGCTTGGCACGCATTTTTCATAAGCAAGTCATAGTTGGGGTATGCATCATTGGCGAGTTGTTCTTTAGATTCACATGTAATAGTAGTCCATAGGCGCTCATATGTCAATGCTATTTTAATTGCTTCTATCTAGTCGGTATAGTTAGGTCCGATAAGTTTGTCATTTTCGACAAAACAATTTTGAAGTTGTCATTTTTTGCAAGTTTAAGTGGTAGATCACTAGGACAACTTATAGTAAGTGTTCTTATAATATTATTGAGGTGAAACTTTTATGTTTCATTTTACTAATAAGCTCCTACTAGTTTTTTATGTTTTGCCAAATCCTAAGTCAAGACATAGAATTCTTTCGACTTTACTGGTAGATGGTAGGACTCGTCTGCCTTGGAATTATGACAATGAGTTTGCTTAACAAATCATAGCTTCATGGACGATGGATAACTCCTTATCAGTTGTATCGTATAAAACTCCTAACCCTTACTACCTTGTCCCGATTTCACTTCGACCTTGAGTTTGCTCAACATATCAAAATGAAATTATTCATTCGTACCTACCATATTGCGATGGATTAAGTATAGTATATGTACTTTAAGTTTGCTCAAAAATACATATAGTTATCTTACCTTGTCTACTTAATATATTAACAAGACTACACATAACATCTTTAGATTGAGTTTGCTCAACAACTAAGGAGTATGCAAGGAATATATTAATATATATAATAGAGTACAACATTATCTAAAAGATTCATAATCTTCCATATATATAATATTAAGTGATATCAACTTATGGAATAAGATAATTCTGATAAATTACTCTCGTGATTCAAGTGTTGAACACATCAGAAATCACAGTATATGTATATTTACATATGTATTTGTTCCCTAAGTCTATTTGGATTCTTTAACGTTACACCTTTAGTATAAATTCATATTATATAAGGTTTATTGTTCAATAAATTTATACTTATACTACTTAACGTTATTTTAATTAAATCTTATTTAATTAATTAACATTTTAATAAATTACATATTAATATAACATTTGTATTCATAATTATTATATACTATAACTTTATAGTATAACAAATATATTATATATATATGTGTATACTATTTAAATAATTAACCCTTTTTAATTTATTTAATTAAACTATTTTGATTAAATTATATTATTTTAAAAATTTAATTCATAAACATACATGTATACTTCTTTTATTTTAAATAATTTAAAATAAAATAAAATGTATCATAATATATAATACGTATACTCATTTATTAATTAACTTAATTAACTAAATTATTTTATTGATCTTATTGATAAATTTGAAATTAATTTAAATTATTTTCAAATATTTCGAAAATTTAATTATTTTATAACTTTTATAGTAATCTATAATTTATTTTACATTCAAATTTAAAATTTAAAATCATTTTTTTAATTTTCAAACAATTTTGAAAATTAGCCCAAGCCAGTTTATATTGGGCCTTTCCAATTAGGGGCAACCTTCGGGCTCATATATCTGTTTGGACAAGGCTATTAACCAGGTAGGGCAGAGTACTTGATTACCCAAACTCAATCATTCGACACTACCTTTCTAGACACCCAACTATTTGGGCTATAAGCTTAATTAATTAACACATATATGACTAATTTAGAACATATAGGCTATTGGGATCAGATACCATTGTTGGATCTGGGCCAGCCTGCATTGATAGTTATGCATGAATTTTAAAAATAATTCTTATTGTATCTATATTGGGCCTATAAAGTCCAACTCATTTAGAACATTCTAAATACTATCTAAATAAAATCTTTTATTTTATTTTATTTAAATTTATAAATTATATAGTTTTATTTAAATTATATATTAATATACATCCATACACACATATGTATCAATGTATCATAAACATACATGTGTGTGTGTGTATCTATGTATGTGTGCGTGCGTGCTTGCGTATTATGTCAATTCGTGCAATGTAATGTCCCGCCTTTTTGCATGCTTTAAATCAACGATAAACCACACACGTCGGACTTAAATCATACAAAAGGGTGGATTATTATGGGGTAAATAAGAAGAAGCTGAGAAAGAAAAGAACAAAACAGAATCTTGCAGCGGAACGAGAAAATATAATAATCAAATATATAGTTCATGAGGCTGTTTTACAAAATATTCGATTATACTTACACAATACATATCAGAGTTACACATACCAGAGAACAATAATAATGCAGCGGAATAAAATGGTGTAGTGAATATAATAGATAATAGTAATACAAATCTTCGTCTTCTTCCTCCAGAATAAAATTTTCAAATCCTGAAATGCTCGGACTGACCCGAGCGAATTGAAAAGACAAAACATTCGAGTCAGAACTAAAAGATCTTATGTAAGTAAAATCAATAGTAAATAATATGAGTGGAACGGCATCAGAGATGTTTACGGGATTTGACATCTCCTATCCAGTGTCCACGTGAGTGAGTAACTCAAGAGATGCTCGGGATTCACATCCCCTAAGGATCCGTTAAACTATTTACTATGTAATAATATTTCGCTATTATAATAATGTCAATTTGAAAAATAAACTTACTTTTTAATAGCATTAAGGGGTTACCCATATAGCCCTTAACACGTAATAGTCCCAGTAGTCCATCCAATATCATAGTCCCTCTTGATTAGGAAGCCACCAGAGGATACCACACGGGCTACGGGAGAAAACCAAAATCATACAAGGCGTGATAGGGTAGGTGACACGACACAACTAGGCAATGCCAGGGTATATATACCAATTATGCTTCCGGGCCAGTGGTAACGCATAGCGCACAGCTACCGCCGACCACAAGCGACACCTCCAAATCAAAGAAATCAAAAGTGGCCACCGAATAAATCCAAAAGTCAAAGTATAATATCGAAGGGATGTGTCCGACCAAAGGTGCTACCTCATTAGCCCGTCAATCGCTCCTGTTTTAGCCACCTTATGCCAACTCACGGGAGTCGGGTCCACGTATTTACCTCAAAGAAAACATCGCCACCATCCTACTTCATTCAGGAATCTCCACCGCGTACACGGTTGTTAAATTGGTTTTCGGAGATGGCAGAGAGTATGACAACTTCCGATCCTGGTCTCCTCAACAACCAAACGTTATTATAACACCATGGTTATTTCAAAATAATTATACTTCAAAACCAGAATAAAATATCCCTTTCAAAACCATATGAATACGATATCATTTCTGGTTTAAAAACCCAAATCAATATGATATTATTTTTATAAAACTCAAATCAATAAAATATCATTTTTCAAATATATCCTTTTCTAAAACTATAACATTTCAAAGTTATAATATTTCGAAACCAAAACTTAAAATATAGCCTTTCAAAACATAAAACTTTGAATTTCATAACTTTGAAACATACTACACCGCTTAAATGGTTTAAATATTTAATTACTTTATATAGTAAAATGGCTTCTTCACCTTCACGAATCAATTCCAATATGGATTTTAAATTCCCAAATAAACCAATATAATTTTCATATATTTCAAAGCTTTAATTATTCCACCATTTCAAAACTTATTCTGTGATAATTTCATATATATCAATTTCAACTACTATTGTTTAGATTTGAAATGTTTACTTAATTAATATCATTCTAGTAAAACATTTAGACTTCAAATAACTGGATATTCTTTCAATTACATTAACTTCATAATATTCATTTAAATCAATTTGATATTCATTTGAATCCTCTAACAAAAAAAATCAAGTTATAAAATCATACCTTTAAATCTCAATTTATTTATATTTCAAATCAAATTTTTTTTCGAGGGTAATCCTTAAATCTTAAATTCAAATCAAACTCACATTTATCTTCGAACCTTAATTTTATTTGAGTCATTATAAACTCTGTATACAATAGAATTTAAATAGATACTTAACCATATTATATAAAAGAAATTCAAACTTTATTATTCAGCTTATTTTATAATTCAAAATAAATTTATACATAGCTAAATCAATAATAAAATAGAATTTATATAACATCTAAAATCAATATCTGCATAGCCCATATATTTCTTTACAAAACCATAAAATCATTTCAAAAATAATTTTATATATATACCGTGGTGCCTGTATATAATTTTCTATCATATGGTCAAGTGATAAGGATATTTATCATTTCAATCCGCAATTTAAAAACAAAAACGCGGTTGTATATCATTTCAAACCGCAATCCCGAATCAAAATAAATGCATAACAACTTGCAGTTTAAAATAATATATAATACAACATCCATTCATCCATCAATAGATCACACATCCATCACAATCATCATCCAAAACAATCAATCAATATCAATAGATAACTGATAATATATGTAACTTGTATTTAACTGGCAGTTATATTCAGTAATAAATTAGATAACGATTTAATTTAAATAAATGCAATTAAATGAGATGATGATTAAAAGTATACGAAAAGGCATAAATAAATGCATAATCACAACAAAGATTTAATTTAACAAACATAAGAAATTTTAGAAGTTGTGAGTGGTTTAAAACACTCACCTTTTGAATTTAAATTGAATTTAAATCCAATTTAAACCAAAAATTGCACAGTCTCAGAATCCATCCAAATCAGCTCCACAATATCCGGAATTCCAATACGAACCTAGCGTAGGAAACTGTGCGAGAATCAGACATCGTATGCGAAAGATACTAAGGTTTGAACAACTGAATTCAAAATTAAAATAAAAATAAAACGGACCACAGCAGCCACGTCATCACCTCCTTTATTGCGCACGCGAAACTCTTCGTTCGCAAAACTAAGCTGCCTCCTCTACCCAATCTTTGACCGATGATCGTCGCCCCTCTGCCACGAACCACGGCCTCCAACCACCACCATTCGCCAGCGCGCGCCGTGCTCATCCTCCCTGTACCCCTCCGATCGCCCCTTGCATCATCGGCCGCGGCCCATTTTGATAATCCACGGCCAAAATTCCCGCCTTACCAACATTCCAGGCCATACGACCACCTCCTAACGACTTCCCTTGACGAGCTCTACAATACCCAAATTTTGATTTTGCCGATTTCTTTCCGAATCAAAAACGCCCAATTAGCCCTAGGGTTTCGAAATTTATGAATTTTGACCGAAATTTTCTGTTGATTCGAGCATCAATTGCAAAAACAAGAACTACCCGTAGGTTCGTATCGATGAGATCTTCGATATATATTTTTTTCCAAATTTTTCTGAGGAGTTTGAATTTTTTGGATTTGAATTTGATTTGTGTATGGATCTAGAATTTGTTTGTCAGCCATTGAGGAGGGGAGATAGTTGAAATGTACGTACAGACAAATGAGAAATAGAGGTAGACTAGGGTTTATAACTGGGTATTTATAGACAAGGTTGAAAAAGAATAGATGGACCAGATTGGTATACGTGTTAACGACAAAGTGGCCCAAAAAGCCCGTTCTGACTCCGGAACGAAATTGGGTCAACCCATATATCAAAATAGATGTTTTAAAATATTTTAAAAGCAATGGAAAAGGTTTCAAGTCCAAATCCATCATATGAGAAAATTATGCTAAAATCATTTTTTTCCAAATCGATTTCAATTTAATTATTTCAAGGCATTTCGAGTCCGTACGATCAAACGACCATTCCGATCGCTACGAAACTTGAAATCATATAATAATTCATTGTTACGGATCCGATGAAACTAGTTTCGTCGAAATCCGAGTCAGTGGCCAAAATGTCTATTTTTACCTTAATTAATTAAATTAATAATTTAACAAATTATGTCAAAATTTCAATTTCAATTCTTTAATTGAACAATTTCAACATTTTTAATTTCTTAATAATTTACAATGATTTAAACAAATTTAAATGTCAATTTAGAGTTGATTAATTTATCAATTCCAGTATTAACCTTAATTTCATTAAATTCAAAAATTATAAATTTAATTTCCAAAATTCTATTAAATTTAATTTTTTCATTCTATTATTCAATTCATTGTTATCAGCTGATGAATTTTAACATTGGATTCAAAATCTATTGCAATTCTCACATTCCACCTTAATTAGCGTAATACTTAGATTTTAATTTCATTAAATTGCAATATAGATTTTAAATTCCCAAATAAACCAATATAATTTCCATATATTTCAAAGCTTTAGTTATTCCACTGTTTCAAAACTTATTCCTTGATAATTTCATATATATCAATTTCAACTACTATTGCTTAGATTTGAAATGTTTACTTAATGAATATCATTCTTGTAAAACATTTAGACTTCAAATAACTGGATATTCTTTCAATTACATTAACTTCATAATATTCATTTAAATCAATTTGATATTCATTTGAATCCTCTAACAAAAAAATAAAGTTATAAAATCATACCCTTAATTCTCAATTTATTTATATTTCAAATCAATTTTTTTTTCGAGGGTAATCCTTAAATCTTAAATTCAAATCAAACTCACATTTATCTTCCAACCTTAATTTTATTTGAGTCATTATAAACTCTGTATACAATAGAATTTAAATAGATACTTAACCCTATTATATAAAAGAAATTCAAACTTTATTATTCGGCTTATTTTATAATTCAAAACAAATTTATACATAGCTAAATCAATAACAAAATAGAATTTATATAACATCTAAAATCAATATCTGTATAGCCCATATATTTCTTTACAAACCATAAAAATCATTTCAAAAATAATTTTATATATATACCATGGTGCCTGTATATAATTTTCTATCCTATGGTCAAGTGATACGGATATTTATCATTTCAATCCGCAATTTAAAAATAAAAATGCGGTTGTATTTCATTTCAAACCCCAATCTCGAATCAAAACAAATGCATAACAACTTGCAGTTTAAAATAATATATATAATACAACATCCATTCATCCATCAAGAGATCACACATCCATCACAATCATCATCCAAAACAATCAATCAATACCAATAGATAACTGATAATATATATGACAGGTATTTAACTGGCAGTTATATCCAATAATAAATTAAATAACGATTTAATTTAAATTGATGCAATTAAATGAGATGATGATTAAAAATATACGAAAAGGCATAAATAAATGCATGATCACAACAAAGATTTAATTTAACAAACATAAGAAATTTTAGAAGTTGTGAGTGGTTTAAAACACTCACCTTTTGAATTTAAATTGAATTTAAATCCAATTTAAACCAAAAATTACACAGTCTTAGAATCCATCCAAACCAGCTCCAAAATGTCCGAAATTCCAATACGAACCTAGCGGAGGAAACCACGTGTGAATCTGACATTATATGCGAAAGATACTAAGGTTTGAACAACTGAATTCGAAATTAAAATAAAAATTAAAAATTAAAAAGAAAGCGAACCACAACAGCCACGTCATCATCTTCTTTATTGCACACGCGAAACTCTTCGTTCACGAAACTAAGCGCCGCCGCCTCTACCCAATCTTTGACCGAAGATCACCGCCCCTCCTCCATGAACCACGGCCTCCAACCACCACCATTCGCCAGCGCGCGCTGTGCTCATCCTCCCTGTACCCCTTCGATCGCCCCTCGCATCACCGACCGACGGCCCATTTTGATCATCCATGGCCAAAATTCTGGCCCTACCTAACGTTCCAGGCCATACGACCACCTCCTAACGACTTCCCTTGACAAGCTCTACGATACCCAGATTTTGATTTTGCCGATTTCTTTCCCAATCAAAAACGCCCAATTAGCCCTAGGGTTTCGAAATTTATGAACTTTGACCGAGATTTTCCGTTGATTCGAGCGTCAATTGCAAAAACAGAAACTACGCGTAGATTCATATCGATGAGATCTTCGATATATATTTTTTTCCAAATTTTTTTGAGGAGTTTGAATTTTTTGGATTTGAATTTGATTTGTGTATGGATCTAGAATTTGTTTGTCTTCCATTGAGGGGGAGAGATAGTTGAAATGTACGTACAGACAAATGTGAAATAGAGGTAGACTAGGGTTTATAATCGGGTATTTATAGACAATGTTGAAAAAGAATTGATGGAGCAGATTGGTATACGCGTTAACGATAAAGTGGCCCAAAAAGCCCGTTCTGACTTCGGAACGAAATTGGGTCAACCCATATATCAAAATAGATATTTTAAAATATTTTAAATGCAATGGAAAATGTTTCAAGTCCAAATTCCATCGTATGAGAAAGTTATGCTAAAATCAATTTTTTTCCAAAATGATTTCAATTTAATTTATTTCAAGGCGTTTCGAGTCCGTACGATCAAACGACCAGTCTGATCGCTACGAATCTTGAAATCCTACAATAATTCATCGTTACGGATCCGATGAAACTAGTTTCGTCAAAATCCGAGTCAGTGGCCAAAATGGTTATTTTTACCATAATTAATTAAATTAATAATTTAACAAGTTATATCAAATTTTCAATTTCAATTCTTTAATTGACCAATTTCAACATTTTTAATTTCTTAATCATTTACAATGATTTAAACAAATTTAAATGTCAATTTAGATTTGATTAATTTATCAATTCCAGTATTAACCTCAATTTCATTAAATTCAAAAATTATAAATTTAATTTCCAAAAATTCTATTAAATTTAATTTTTTTCATTCTACTATTCAATTCATTATTATCAACTGATGAATTTTAACATTAGATTCAAAATCTATTGCAATTCTCACATTCGACCTTAATTAGCGTAATACTTAGATTTTTAATTTCATTAAATTGAAATTACTCCACTTATCATGGTTCAAATCCCAATAAATTGATAAATATTTATTCCCACTCTTATAATTCAACAAATTTCCCAATTATGAATAACATTAACATTATTTATAAATATTACCTTAAATAATATTAACGTAATATTACATTAGACTTATGGTAACTGATTTCCAATTTAAATTAACAAGCAACAAGAATAGGTAACATACAATAATCGTTACGCTAAATTCTAGTCACATTAATAAGCTTTTATTACTTACAAATAAATGTTACCATTTATTTTCATAGTACTAATTACATCTAATATTCCATTTATTCGCTTATGCCATTTTAGTCCAGTATAACATATCTTCATTAATTGTCATTTCATTCAATCCATTAAGTTTTAATCTTAATTAGCACTGATTATATCTTGATGCATTCTTTTATTACATCATTTATTACTTTACAAAATAAAATAACATTTAAACTCATCAATGTAATACCAAATTTCATTTTAAATCCAATTGATTCCCAAATCAAAGTTTATACATATTTCATATAACTATTATAATTACTCCCAGAATATTGGTTTTATTAAATGGCCATTTATTATAATTTAATTTCCTTAATTTAATCCAATGCTTACATTTTGTTTTCATATATTCAATTTGTAGCTAAGTATAAATCTAAATTAATTCCATTAACTTGCATTTCGTTCAATTTATTAATAGTTACCTTAGTTAACATTACATAATATTAGATTATAATTTTACAATCTTAACAAATTCATAAATTGTCAACTGCCAGATATATACATTAATTAATATTAAATGTTCTCAATAAATTTATCTACTTGGTTTCAAACCTTTTTGTTCATCAGTTACTGCCTTATAAATAAACTTTCGTTTCTAATCAATTTACATTCACCTTTCCATTATTATATTAATCATCATTAAAGTAACCTTTAATTACTTGTATGTTCATTCTTCCCAACTTATTACACCCTATTACACGTTTTCACACATTAATGCAATAATTACATTTGCTTTCTCATATTCCACTTATAACCAATTCACACATTTAAATTATTTTATTTACCTTTTATATCCATTATAAATTAATGCACACATTAATTAAGATTTTAAATCAAATTAATCATTTCATCTTGGTAACATTCTTTTATTACAAATAGAATATAATTAATATTTACATTGTTTCGCTTATTGAAATTACGTCCAAGTTATTAACAAATTAACTTACACTTATACTGTTACATTCAAGTTATTAAAAATTAACCTACCAATCTTATCCAAGTTATTATCGTTCCATTAATAATTCTCTAAATTTTTATTTTCATTGGTATTAAATTTCAAAAATCTTATTACATTAACCATTATAATTACTAAAAATTTACGGGTCGTTACATGCAACGTATAACATGTCTATGTACAGATGTTGGGATTTACATCACAACGGACACATTAGCTCAACCAATAAGTAAATGTATGTTTTCTAAATATATGTATTTATATATATTACTTATATATAAATATTATATATATGTATACATATGTATGTATGCATATGCATAATATTATAATATATCTATCTAAAATGTAAACATGTCATTTAAATATTAAAATAAATAATAATTTTTTAATTAAAAATTGAGAAAATTATATGCACTGATATGTTTACAATAATAATATAATTTTATTTTTATTTTAATATAAATATATATATATATATGTTTATTTGTAATATATAATATATATGTATATATATAATTTCATAAAATAGAAAAATACTTTTCTATTAATTTTAAATTGCAGATCATGTGTACAACAAATACAAAATATTATTATTATTATTTTAAACATGTTGTAATTGAATATTCATTCAAAGTTACACAAAATATTAACTTTTTTCTCCGTCGACGAAGATTACTCAAATGGTCGGTCCATAGCTTTTTGCAGTCTAGGGAACTGATATTACCGATGTATTATCGATATCTAAAGGTGGTGCAAAGTATGACATAATTGTAGTTGATTACTTTACCAAATAGGCTGAGACGGAGCTCTCAGTCACAATTACCACAATTTGTGGTTCGGTATATCATCGAACGTTTTGGATTCCCGTAAGCAATTATTAAATATAATGGAACCTAAGTCAACAGCATCATATTAAGGATTTCTGCTGCCAACATCGTATAGAGAAGAGATTTGTTGTGGTGGCACACCCTTAGTTGAATGGAAAAGTTAAAGCTGTAAACAATATTATCAAGTTCATTCTCAAGAAGCAATTGGAGGAGATTAAGGGCAAGTGGGTTGATGAACTCCCATTAGCACTTTGGGCTAATCGAACAACCCATAAGTCAGCGAATGACCATTCTTCATTTTCCTTAGCCTATAAATCAAAGGCTATGGTTCAAGTTGAAGTGGAAGTACCTTCTTATCGATTGGTTCACGACAATCAACGGACGAATGAACAACTCCTTTTGGAATCTCTTGACATAGTTGATGAGAAGTGAGATGAAGCTGACTTGAGAGTAGCTATGCAACGAAATTGAGTCTTCCGACATTACAATTCCAAGGTCAGGAATCAAAGCTATGAGACTGGCGCCCTAATTCTCAAGCGAATCTTCCCAGGCCCTGGGAACTTGGGCCCAACATGGGAAGGTCCGTATGCAAAAAAGCAATAGCTCGGATATGGCACTCTTAGGCTAGTAATGTTTATCGGATCTCACTTCCAAGGGCATGGAATAACGAGCACTTACGACAATATTTCACTTAGCAATAAATTTATAAAGCCACGTAATAAAACAGAACCTGTCACTTCTCGCCTTCAATAAAGGAAATGGCTTTTCGGATTTGTCTGTTTGTTTTTACATAGCATAATGCTGTGAAATATGACTGACTCAAATGAATCTGCATATGTATAATGCATGTATGTAGGTACCCGGAGTTAGGTTCCGACCAAAATACTATGGTCGATGATCGGACCATTGGAGTTCAACCATTCTTAGCGTTCATGTGACGGATGCCATTTAACTCTTGTCCTTAATGTAAGGGCAAGAGCAAAAACCTAATAGGATTAATAATCTGCGGACTAACTCTTGTGCTTGATGTGGGGGCAATTGTATAAACCAAAATAGGATGTGATTTGACTATCCATCAGCTAACTCTTACCTTTGATGTGAGGATAGAAGTATAATTCAGAATGGATGTGATACGACCATCTAATCACCACCATCTTACCCAGATTAGGAAAGACGAAAGATCTATGTCCAACGTAAGGTGGGAACTTACCTGTAAATTTTGATCAACACCCAGAGTTAGGTGTGATTGAAGGTAAATATCTTGGATGACGATGTGGAAATAGCTAACTCAAAATAGTGCCTGCAACCTTGCGCGATCGGATGTTACGATCCTTGAAAGGGATACCAAAACCATTATTCTAAGTGGCTTACCCCAACCGATGCCCAGAGTTTGCAACTTCAACAACTGCTTTATGTTACTAGCACGACTAAAGGCCAATGATGCATGAAACGGGCTACTAACTTTGTCCAACCATAATCATGAGAAGAGATGGATCATGAGTATATACAATGAAAAGCACATTCTCAATTACTTTGACAATTTACATAAAGCCTTAGCAATAAAAAGTCTTTATTATTCACAGTCAAAATAAGAATTAGAAGAAAATGTACAAGTTTTATTTATACTTAAGCTGAAAGCAAAAGAGGAGGCCAAATCCCCACAACATCGGTCAAAAACAAAAACGGACAGCTAAAAAGAGCCTAAGTACTGCTATACAACAAAAAAATGCAAAGAAGATAGATGATCACTTCTTCATCCTCTTCTTTCTCTTTTTCTTCTCCTTATTCTCTACAAAATTAGATGGGGCAAAGGATCCTTCTAGTTGCTTCCTTATTTTTCCTACTCACTCTACTTGATGCTAGAAACCAATTCAAGTTCTATTTTTCCGATCTCATGCAATTATCCGTTGATCACCATGAGCACTTGAATTTGCAACACTATTCTTCCATGGATCCATCATTTGAACTCATAAACAAGCTAATTCTGCTACAAACAAGTTTGGAATCATGAAGCTAACCATCAATCGAACCAAGGCAAGGAGATCAAAATCATCCATATGAAGAGTTTATGGATCGGTACAGATCCAAGCCCATGGATTGGTACCGGATTGGTAACAATCCGTGAATATTGATGAGGTGTCCACCTGTTTTCTTGGAGAAGTAGTCTATGGCATGGAGAACAATGTGGAGATCGTGGAGGCAAGATTTAAGGTTTCTACATCTATAAATAGAGGGGAAAGGCTCATTTTTATGGATCTTATTGGCTCTTGCTTTCTCTAATCTAATTCCTTATAATCATCCATGGTTTTATATCGATCAATAAGCATAGGTGCTTGAAATCTAGTAATCTAAGCAATAAAATCACAAATTAGATGCGGCTCAAGATTAGCCAAACCACTATAAACGGTATATGTTCTTCTCTTGCTCGTTTTTATTTATTTTCTTCACTTTTTATTCTCTACACAATCTTTTGAGTGTTTGTGCTATTTTTGGTTCAAAGACACACACATACACACGTGGGAAGCGCACACACATAGATACACACACACACACAAAAACATGTGGCAACATTAATACATATCAGAATCTTCACCTAACTAATAATATAATAATAACAATATAAAAGTGATAAGATATTCTTTTAGAAATTATGAACTATAATTCAATGAAAATAATACCTAAGAACCAAAGCCTTGAGGTACATCTTAAAAGGATGAACTCTCTCTCATTTGAAACCTTTTTGAGTCACAGACTGTTATACTTTGAACCGCTGACCTTTAACTATCAAATAATGATCAACTTTGAGTTGATTTAAGCTTTATATGATGGAGCACCTAAGGAATGTTTTTAACGAGAAATGGAAGGAAGGAGTGGCAGCCAAAGATCATTTGCCATTAAGGTTAAGGATGTTTGAATAGTGGATAGAAGAGAGAAAATAGCGGATCTCATCTCACATTAGTTTTCCCTTAATCTAAGCCATCAAAATCTAATATCTCTAACTTATTTGCGCTGCCCTTTATATTATATTTCAGTCGAAATTCTCCCCCATCACGATGGCCTAAAATCCCAATTAAGCCCAAAGAAAATATTATTTAATTAAATCCAATTTAATCGCTTATCGATATCATATATCAATTGATATACTTATAATTGTTATAAATATATATAATAATAATTATTCAAAAATCATAACCAAAGTTTTATAATCAATATTTCAAAAATATTAATTGGTTTAATTAATTTATAAAATTATAAACTAAATAAATCATTTGGTCAAAAGACAATTCATCATTTTGCTTGTGTGACTCATCATGTGTAAATTTAGTCAGCGATTAATATCAAACTATTCGAATATTAACATTCACATGTCACTTAGCAGGCGGTGTGACCTTTTGGCCAAATTATTGCTTACTTGGTTTTGGTAAAAATCCAATTTCACTTTGTTAAGCGTTACCTAGTTGTGACTTTTATTTATACCAATTCTCTTCGTCAAAACTTTTCAACTTTGGACTTATGGAATTTGGTAATGGTCAAAATTTCAGTATCGTCCATATTCAACTCTTTAGTCTAAACACAAAGTCATTGGTTTAATAATAGTAATTATTATTAATCAAACTACTCTGGCCAGTTATTTAGGCTATTAGTTGACTTGAGTTGACTCTGATACTAATCCCATATAACCAAGAAGGAAAATCCTCTCTTGAATAGTGCTTAACTTCCAATACTTCCGCTGGACCCAACTATAGTCACTCAATGGATGTCATGCCTTGATTTGACTATAATTAAAGTAGAGCTTCATATTCAAGATCCACATTATTCTCTAGTCAAGAGAATTGTGTAAATCAATCACATTGATATTTCTATTTGACCTTAGATATATTACATAATAGAAAACTATCGAATGAGTCATTCCATAGCTATCCAATAACATCATTATGTAACCTTTAGGTGCCTCAGCAGTCATAAGTAATCCACTTCTCATTATTTGGAGAGTGTTGTGTACTTTAGTCTCAATGAATACATCGATATCTAACCTCGATGCATCTTAACTAGGAACATTTTAAAATGTTGTGTTTTATAATATTGTGACACGATACTCATGATTACAACTATTTGTAATTACTATCTCAAACACAACATTTATGGATTTTCTGTTAAATATATTTTAGTTTTGCATTTAAATATCTGTAACGCATTATAACAAGTATATAACGAAAAGAAAAACTCCTTATTGCAATTGAGAATTGATTATAGAGTCAATTAATTTACGATAAATTATAGAATTGCTCGTAGGGCATACCCCTTACTCTATCAATAAGAAATTTATCATAGTGGACGTACATTATCTTTGATCAAACCACTCTAAACTCCTTTCTCTTTATTTTTAGTATACTACTATCTCTTCATTTTTAACAAAGGTATTTGTAACAACCATCTTGAAACGGGCCTAATTTTTGACCTAAAGGAAGATTAAAACTTAGGCTCATTCCAAAGCTGACTACTGGTTGGAAAATTGAATAATATATAAGGCTTTATATCTATGCTATCAGAATCTCATAGCTAAAAAGATAAAATATAATATCAGAAATAAGTACCCATTTCAATAAAAATCCAAATCTAAGAAATACAACATATCGTCTTAAATATCTAAAAGTACAATATCCAAAACAAAAACATCATATTTGAAACTTGGTACATTAAAGTTATTTAAAAATAATAGATTGATAACTACCACAAGACTTCGCCTTTACCTTCATCTTACAAATTAGCATCATCTCTCCTAAACTGTATTGTAATTATAAAGGGGTTAGAACAACAATGTTTAGTGAACGAAAATCCCAAGCCTTACCATAATACTATTTGGACAATATAATTAAGATAAGTAATATGACTTACACATCCTATACTATATCCTTTACAAGATACCTCCAATTTTGAGCTCAAAGGTTCTTCTAGTCCAACTCTGCTACTTACACTCTTCCAGTCCAACTCTATAACTTACATTCATTTGTAGGCCAAAGGCCATTTCCAGTCCCATTCGACTACCATTAGTCATGTCCTAATAATATGGGAGAAAGTACTTGTTAACGCTTAAATTTGAACGCTAACACCCCGGTGTGTGAAGTGTAGTTGTGAAAGCACCACCCGATAGATCAGGAAAGAATTACAAGCAAGTAATAACGGAAAAGCAGTAAACAACAGCAATTTTATAGTGGTTCGGCTTATGGGTACAGCCTACGTCCACTTTAAGTACTTTTATTGATGATCTCGTTACAAGTTGATACAATTCTTCCCAAGTACAATTCACTTTGAACTACAAGAAACTTAGAACAAGTATTTTAAACTTCGATGGAGATGAGAGTCTTCGAATCCATGTTGGATGTACGTGATCTCTTGTTGAAGTTGTTTGTAGCGTTCTTAGTGTCTCGAGAGCTTCAAGTGTTGAATTGGTTTGAAATGCAGCAGAGTATCAGCGCTTGAAGAGAATCCGCCAAAAAGTCCCTTCAATGTTGGAGGTGGTCATGTATTTATAGGAGTTTTCTGCTCTGAGTCGTGAGTCGTGTTCGACTCATGCCTGACCCGTGGCCGAGTCATATTAAGTCATGGCCGACTCATTGGACCAAGCCCCTGTTTTCACTTGACCCATTCCTTTGCTGGATTTGGAGCTAAGTCCTGAGTCGCTTCCGAGTCAACTCCCACTAGCACAGGTCCTGCGGCAACGGACTACGGCTCAATGGTTTTAGGTCGTAGACGATCCATGATGAGTCGTGAGTCGCTCCTTTGAGTGGCCTTACAGGATGAGTCATGGGCTTGTTGAGTCGCTGAGTCAGTAGCATCCATGAATCGCATAACAGTTGAGTCGTAGAGTCGATAAACTTGATGAGTCGGCGACTTACTGAGTCAGCTTTTTTTCTTATGAGTCGTTAACCCCTTGAGTCGTCCTTGCCTTCTTAGTTGCCTTGAGCCGTTAACTGACTGAGTCGCTATCAAATGAGTCGGTATCCCTCTTAAGTAGATGAGTCGGTACCTTCCTTAAGTAGATGAGTCGGACTATCCCTTCCTTAGCTCGGTTGAGTCGTTGGTCCACTAAGTCACTGATCTCCATGAGTCGTGAGTCCCTCTTAAGAAGATGAGTCGCTACCAGTTGAGTCGTTGAGCAAAACGAGGTTAACATTTGCCCCTCGAAGTACGCGCCTAAGTCGTAGGTCGTGTGCTTCGACTTATCTTGTCTCGTGCGCCGATTCAACTTTCACCACCCACAGCTATAAAACACCTGAGTCGTTGCTCTTACTTCCTTCTTCTCATTTCCTAACTTTTAAACCGTGTCTGCCATTAACACCCCTTCAAGCTCCCAAAGGCGATTCCAAGCTTACCAACCGTCATCCCATCCTTTAACTTCATATTGCGTAAGTAAATCTTATCAACAATCAGCCGCATCCATCATCAACTCACCAGTATTCCACTCGCCGTCCTTAATACACTTTCGCGTGCTGCATTTTCCCATAAATCACGATTCGATTAATCCTTTGATTGAATTATTGTGGCGATTCTTGTGAATATGGTAATGCACCGGATGTATGGCGGATTTGAGGCGATTTGTGTTGGATTTTCGATTGATTCGTGATGATGTGAGACAGAGATGGTTAATTACAGTGATTCATGTTAACTGGTTAGTGAATTTGGGAGAGATAAGGAAGGCTTTGACGGGTTAACCGGGTTAATGGGTCCTTGGCTTCGCGGGTTAACTTAAGAGATGATGTGGCAGTGTGTGAGTGGAGAACCGACCTTAGGGGCCTTTGTAGAGTTAATCATGCGCGACTTGATGCCTTAACCGTGTTAATTCAGACGACTCAGGTCTTAGGTCGTATGAACGACTCAACCCTTTAGGTCCTTTTGACGACTTATCCTTTTAAACCGCGAACGATTCAAACCACAAGCCGTGAACGACTCAGCACTTGCTACTTCTTCATGACTTATCTTTTAAACCGTGCACGACTCAAACCATAAGCCGTGAACGACTCAACAACTTCCATGCGACTCAGTAGCCTTTACCCTTGACTTTAATCCGACCTAGCAAGTTTTACGACTCAAGCCATGAGTCGTAACCGAGTTAGAACTTAGAAGATTTCTTGTTGCTTTGAACTGGAGCCTCCCTTCTGTTCCTTGATTTACGACTCTTAGCACTGCCGACTTATAACATCAGCGGTTTAAAATTGAAGCAACCTAACTTAACTCGCCTCACTTTCCTTAGGTCGTAGCCGAGTCATCCAAATAACCAATGACTTAGCTTAACCCGTACAAAGAATTCTTGAGTCGTTGACAACTTAACACTTGTAAATTTTGTTTGAACTTTGAACTGTTGAACTTTGCTGCATTCTTTTACAGATTACTTCAACTTGCAAGCTAACAATCTATTTGATACAACATTTACAGAAAATTGGGACGAATATACTGCCATCGACTGCCCACATCAAATGACAGATTAGCTAATGATAGATGATTAACTTAAATAAATCATGTGAACGAAGTGCTATCGATTTCAAGTGGAATATTAAAGCAGCACTGGATTAGTCAATTGAAACTGACCAGCCCGCATTAATATTATGCTTGAGCTTTAAATAACAAGTTCCGAAATTACCGTAGTCAATCAATCGTCAACCAGTTTAATTCCAGTTATCTTTACTTGTTATTATTTTTTTTTTTATTAGCTTTGCACGACACTTCACACTTTTTAGGAAACGTGCACCTTCGCATTTGAACATCCAGTTGCTTGTGTAGAATGACCTCTCATCAAGAAGAGCCGATGGGCCAGGCTGAAGATGTCTTCCCAGTAGCCATCCCTATAGACAACCCTCCGGAGAGAACATCCACAACTTTGAATCAGCGGGTGTTTAACCAACTGCGCGTCCAGTTTGGCATTGATGATGCTGACATCTTATTTCCGGGGCCAAATGACACCGCGGATAGGCCCCCTCTTGGCTTTGTTGCTGTTAATCGCCAAATGTGCTTGAACGGCGCTATTCCTCCCTTTAATGACTTTCTCCAACAGTTCCTGCTTCGGTTGTCTATCTCTCCTTTCCAATTACACCCCAATGGCTACGCCATTCTGATGGGGTTATGTGTTCTATTTAGGAGAGTTTTGGATCGATTACCAAGCTTCGGGGAGATCTGCTATTTTTGCTCATTCACGAAAACTAAAGACCATCCCTCCATCGTGGTTATAAGAAGCGCTCGAAACCGCAAACTTATTACTGATCTCTCCGAAAGCGCTCATGGATTTTTGAATCAGTTTTTCTTTGTTCGCTGCCCTCCAGGGTTTTATGCCATCTGGAGAGTGGGAAGTAAGATTTCCTGTCTTTACTTTTTCCGTTTTGAAACTTTCTCGAGATCTGAACTCTCAGTTGCTAATTTCATTCTTTTCCTGTTTTTAGCACTTCCACCCCCTGCTAGGGACCCAAGTCTTAAGCAAATTTTTGAAAGATTAAATGCCGTGCCGGTAGAAGAGAGGAGCATAAAGTTTCTGCTAAACGATGAATTTTTACATCAATACGGACTCCTCCATCCCTCTCGCTTTACTCGGCCTCGTGAAGCTCCAACGGAGGTTCCTGATTCTCCGGTGAAAACTCCTGATCTTCCGATCTCGACTAAAGAGCACATGCGAGGAGAAATTTCTGCAGAAACCTTATTAGTAAAGTGCTCTACTCCAAGAGACGATACGGGACCCTCCGAAAAGCCCGCACTTGCTCCCATTATTGAAGAAGAAGAGGAGCCCCTTTCCCAAACCAGGAAGAGTGCTGACAAAGGAGCTGATGGAGGGAATCAGGTTGGGCATGACGGTGATGACGTCTTTGGGGATTTAAGTGACATAATTATCACTTCCCAAGAGCTCTTTAAAGAAGACCCTGCTCATGGTAAAGCTATACCTCCGACGATTGAAGCAACATCTGCCCTCCAACAGACTCTAACTCCTTTATCTCAAGAATTGTCATCAACAGTGAAATCTATCACTTCCCCCCAACAGAGGAGTGGTTCGTTAGTCCAACGCGAGTAGCTTGCACTTCACACACAACTAAGGATTTTCCAGCACATTTATGCACTTATCTTCTTATACTTTAAAGATTTCTAAAGCTTATCTTTTCTTATTTCAGATTCTTCAATGACACGCGGCGGATCATATTATCAGGATTTCCAACGCTACGGGGGGCGTGGTCAATATGATTATCGGTGTTACTTTCCCTCCTATAGAGAGTCTGACGAAGAGAGGGCTGCTCGAAAGGCTCGTGAAAGGAGGGATGCAGAAGAGCGTTATGACAGAAGGGATAGGGATGAGCACCATGATTCTCTGCAGAGAAGTGACGACTCTCACAAAAGGAAATCTCACGACGACCGAGGAAAGGGTCATGTAGCTGAAGATTCAGGCAAACGAGCCCGATATGGTGAGAGACATGCTTCCACTATTCCCGAAAAGCCTACTGCCCCTGCCCCTCTTGACATTACTTCCGACTCTCCTGCTCTCGGGAAGGAGGACATCCAGACAATAATAAGCAGGCCTAAATTTCAAGTGGGACCTGGCCCAGCCACTTTACAAAGTCGTTTTCCACAATGGTGCTTAAAGGGTGTGAGATTCGACCTTGACCTGGTTCCTATTGACAAGCCTGCTATGCTACGAAATCTTGACGCCGTCAAACTTGATATCGAGAGGATGTCAAATTGGCAGAAGCTTGTTGATGAGCTTCAAAGAGTTAACCGTGCCAACTTAGAGGCCATGCTCACCATGGAAAATGATAAGGCTGAGTGGCAAAAGGTCCTTGAGCAGCATGACACCGAAATGAGGAGCATTACTTCCTACAACGAGGAGCTCGAAGCAAAGGTTGAGAAGTTGAAAGATGAGCTTGCTGCTTCCTCTACTTCATACTCTCAAAAAGAAGAAGTGCTTCTCAGATAAGTTAGAGATGCTCATGCCAGTCATAGGGACGCTGAGGACAGGCTTGAAGTGCAGAAAAGAATCAACGAGGGCTATGCTTCTGATATTGCTGAGCTTCAAAAGAAAAACAACTCCCAGGAAGCGGAGATTCAACTGCTTAAGCTTCAGCTTTCCAAAACCGAGAGGGAGCGTGATGAGGCTGTCGCCGGCAGAATCGCAGCTGAAGATTCTCATGAGGCGACCAAGAACAGCTTCGGCTCAACATTATTCGACTTCTATTTGCATAGCGTCTTGGGGCGTGGAAGCCTCGCTTTTCTTGGTCCCAAGTATGAGATCACTTTAGCTGAAGTGTGGGAGGCCGCCCTCGATATGCTTGGTGCTGAAGGTGCTGGTTATGACGAGTCAGCCCTGGAAAGGCATTATTTTGATGAAGACGCTCGCGCTGCTCTCGCCAGGGGAAAGGAACAACTTGCCAAACTAAGAACCGAAGTGACGGAAGGGGACCGGCTGGAAAAAACCACTTCAACTATTCTAGTCCAGCCACCTTCTTCGTCTGAAGTCAACATCATTGGTCCCAGTTCCCATTTTGCTTCTCCCACCAAAGTTACCACTGAGATCACAAGCATACAAGGTGGAGACGAGGGTGAAGAGAGCGCTGATGCGCAAGCTTATGAAGTCGATATCAGGAAACCAGCTTCTCCAGGTAATTTCACTGTTAATCTCGCTACTGTCAATTCTGCTCAAGCGGGTTACTCATTTATTTCGCATGAGTTTCATGAGCTCCTTGGCTATTTTCTCAACCTTGATGAGCCTTCATCTCCTCTCTCTACTAACTTTATTGGTGAGCCTTCATCTCCTCTCTTTACTGACTTTAACCTCTTTTCTTCTGTAGAGAAAGTACCAAGCACTGCTCAAACTTCTACTCCTCCGGTTATCCTTCCTTCATCTCTTCAGGCGGCGCCTCCTTCTGCCTCGCAACCTGGATCACAGGAGGAACAAATAGAGGCTCTTCACGGCTTGGATGATCCCATCGCTTCGCAAGAGCAGAAAGATGAGAGACCTGAGGGAGGTGACATATCCCCGGAACGGACTCCTTCTGACGACATTGCTCTATCAAAACTTGTCACTCCGGGGAGTGAGTCTTCCTCACAAAGGAGAAAGAAGCGTGGGACATCAAAGAGGAGGGGGAAGAAAATCACCGCCACTGAAGAGGAGCCGGAAGTTGAACCGGTTACACCTACCTCTCCTACTTCCCTTATACCCACTGGCCGACCTGAAAAGCTGGTCATTCGACCGGGTAAAGGGTCCAAAGGAGGGAAGAAGAAGTGAAGATTTTAGCTTTTTGCCTTTTGTATGAACTGGCCGAGAGTTGTGCGGGTACCGGCCCCCGCTTTTATTTTGAAACCTGTATCTGCATTATAGTTGAATAAAATGATTCTTCGTTTGTACAAACTTCTGTTTGAATTTGAGTATGCATTTATTATTCATTTTTGCACAAGTTTATTTATATGATATTTCAGCGGGCTTATGGTATGTTGTTTGAGTATTACTTTACTGATGCAGCTATACTACTATACCATGTTGCCCCCATACCTTAAGCTTGCTGCAATATTTTACACTTCGAGGGGACTTGCACTCTTATTTGTTAAAGAATAATTATTTTATTCTTTAAAGAAAATTTTTGTAGAGTACAACTCCCTTCGTATAAGTTTTTACGCTTTGTCGTTCGAAGAAATCACTTTTTTCTTTTGCTTATGTGCATATTTTACCAAGTGAATTCCTCTATGTGGTAAAGCGGACCTCTGAAGGGTACTTTAACTTCTTTTCTTTTTTCTTTTTTTTTTACGATCATTTTCCATAGTAGGCAAATTACTCTTCCTTTGAAAGTTAAAGTACGCTTTTGATGAGGATTTTTTTTATACAAAATTGTACCTCTGAGGAGGGATTTTTCACGTTTCAACACTTGGAAGTTTTATTTCAATCTCGATGAAACGTGTACCCCCAAAGAGTTGTGCCTATGAAGAAAGCCTTTTCACGTTTCAACACTTGGAAGTTTTATTTCAATCTTGGTGAAACGTGGGCTTCCGAAGAGGTCTTTCTTCTTGATTGTGTCCCCGGGAGGGGGTTGTACCTCTAAGGAGGGATTTTTCACGTTTCAACACTTGGAAGTTTTATTTCAATCTTGGTGAAACGTGTACCTCCAAAGAGTTGTGCCTTCGAAGAAAGCCTTTTCGCGTTTCAACACTTGGAAGTTTTATTTCAATCTTGGTGAAACGTGGGCTTTCAGGAAGGTCTTTGTTTTGTTTTTGCATTTCAACTTTGGTGAAGTGAAATTCCGAAGAGCGGTTATTACACTTCAACTCCTGGCGAAATGTGCCTCCGAAGAGGGCTTTTATTTTGTTTACATTTCAACTCTGGTGAAGTGATATCCCGAAGAGCGGTCATAACACTTCAACTCCTGGTGAAATGGGCCTCCGAAGAGGGCTTTTATTTTGTTTACATTTCAACTCTGGTGAAGTGATATCCCGAAGAGCGGTCATAACACTTCAACTCCTAGTGAAATGGGCCTCCGAAGAGGGCTTTTATTTTTTGGCATTTCAACTCTGGTGAAGTGAAATCCCGAAGAGCGGTCATAACACTTCAACTCCTGGTGAAATGTGCCTCAGAGAGGGTTTTCATCGCCTGGAAGTTACTCTCTCATGGTTGGAGGGTCATGACTCCTCCAATCTTTTTTGTTGAGTAGAGAACTTTCTTTTTTGTGGCGTATGACCCATTAGAGGTCTTTTATCCTCCGAAGAGGACTTGCGCTGCAGATGGTAGCTTTGGTTGTTCCTCTGTTCACTTGCTTATGCCTTTTCAGCGATCCTCTCTCTTTTTTTTTTAAGTTTTCATTCCCCTTTTCTTGCAAGTAGCTTGTTTAATCCAAGGAAGTGTACTTCATTGCCAGGCAAGTTCGTGAGAACGGGCACTAGCTTCCTAATTGGATGTTTGTTTGTTCAAACAATCTCAATTTATCAGCAAGGGCTCGTTTCTATCGAAATCATTAGCCGTTCAATTGAAGTATTTCCTATCTAGGATTTGAATTCGGGGTCTTTGTGACTTGAAAGTTGTTTGTTGAATGATGGTGAGAATCGCTCGGTCTTATTATGCGCAAGTTTTATTTCCATTGTCTGCAAAAATTTAAATCGACATTTCAGCAATACATTTTATGTATTTTTATATCGAAAACAAAGCAAACATATAATGATAATAAGGAACACAAGATTTATAGTGGTTCGGCCATGAAATTGGGCCTACATCCACTTTATATTCTTTCATTATTTACTTGCATCAGTTTCACAATTGCTTTCAATTACAAGAATCATACATTCATAATTCTTTTTACAATGTTTCAACAAAATTTTCAAGTAAAGTATGGACGCAAATGGTTGCTGTTCCATGCCCTTGGAATTTGATCTCCGTCAACAGTGGTGAGCTTGAATGTGCCGTCAAGAAGCTTCTGACCTATTACATATGGTCCTTCCCAATTTGGCCCAAACACACCTGTCGCAGTCATAATTCTTTTCAGGACTAGATCTCCAATTTCAAAGCTGCGTTGACGAACTTTGGAATTGAAATGTCTGGCTATCCTTTGCTGATGAGCTGCAACTCTGAGGTTAGCTTCATCTCTTTTTTCATCAAGGAGATCCAGCGCTTCAAGTTGTAGCTTCTCATTTTCTGCTTGATTGAAATGGATTCTTCTGTGTGAAGGGACCTCTGTTTCAACCGGGATCATTGCTTCCGATCCGTATGCTAACGAAAAAGGAGTATGCCCAGTTGCAGTTTTGTGAGTAGTTCTGTATGCCCATAGTGCAAGTGGTAGTTTATCGACCCAACCACCTTTTGCTCTTTCGAGTTGCTTTTTGATGGTTGATTTGATGATCTTGTTCACTGCTTCCACTTGCCCGTTTGCCTGCGGATGAGCTACTGCCGAAAAGCTTTTCTGGATTTTGAATCGTTTGCAAAAATCCTGGAATTCCTCGCTTTCAAACTGAGTACCATTGTCTGTGATTATTTTCTGAGGCACACCGTATCTGCAAATGATATTCTTGGTTACAAAGCTTATCATCTTCTTAGAAGTGATAGTAGCCAATGGTTCAGCTTCAGCCCACTTAGTAAAATAATCAACTGCAACAATAGCATATTTAATCCCTGATTTAGCAGTTGGTAGCGACCCAATGAGATCCATTCCCCAAATTGCAAATGGCCATGGACTGACCATCTGTGTGAGTTCGGTAGAAGGTGCTCTAGGAATTTTGGCATATCTTTGGCATTTGTCACATTTTCGGGAGTAATCTGCAGCATCCCGATTAATTTCTGGCCAAAAATATCCGTATCGGAGAATTTTCTTTGCTAATGTTTGACCACCTGAATGATCACCACATTCTCCTCCATGCACTTCAGCTAGGATTGTTTTGGACTCTTCCCGGGATACACATCGAAGCAATGGCATTGAGAATCCCCGTCTGTACAATCGGCCATCCTGAATTACATAGCGAGAGGCCTTCCTTAGTAGCTTTCGTCTTTCTATCGAGTTTTCTGGCAGAGAACCTCTGAGTAGGTAATCCTGTATTGGAGTCATCCATGACTCTTGTTCTTGAGATACATTCATAATCCAGTCTATATCCATCTCGTCTATACTTGGCGCTGAAAGGACTTCTACAGGGACCAATCCCAATAGTTGAGCTTCACCAGAACTTGAATACTTTGCGAGGGAGTCTGCCTTCATATTCTCTTCCCGAGGAATGTGGCTTATTGAATAGTGATCGAGTTCACATAGAAGTTCCCAAGCCTTTGACAAGTAGGAAGGCAGGTTTCCACCTTTTGCTTGAAATTCCTTCTTGACTTGGCATACAATAAGCTGAGAATCACTGAAAATTTGTAATGCTCGAATGTTTAGCTCTTTAGCGATTTTCAGACCTGCAATAAGAGCTTCATATTCTGCTTCATTGTTTGTTGAAGGAAATTCCAATCTTAGTGCATAACATAATGATCGACCCTCAGGAGTTTCAAGTACCACTCCGGCTCCAGAACAGTAGTCATTTCTTGCGCCATCAACATACATCTTCCACTGGATTGGGGAATCATTGATTGCTTCTTCCTCACCATTATCTTTCTCTGTGAATTCTGCAATGAAATCAGCTAAAGCTTGTCCGTTGATTGCTTTTTGGGGGTGATAGGTGATGTCATATTGACTGAGTTCAATGTTCCATTTTAGAAGGCGACCCGAAGTTTCAGGGCGAAATAGGACTTGCTTTAGAGGTTGATCAGTGAGCACTTTGATAGGATGAGCTTGGAAATATTGCCTCAGTTTCCTCGATGCAACTAGTAGGCAATAGGCGAGTTTTTCCAACTTGGAGTAATTCAGCTCTGCCCCAGTGAGTCTTTTGCTGATATAGTAAACTGGATGTTGAATCCTTTTGTCTTCCCGTATCAGCGCTGCACTTAGAGCATGAGATGATACTGCCAAGTATATAAGAAGATCCTCACCATTGCCTGGTCTAGAAAGTATCGGAGGCGTTTCCATATGACGGATCAACTCTTCAAAAGCTTTTTGGCATTCGGGAGTCCATTCAAAGTTCTTCTTTCCTTTTTTCAGGGCATCGAAGAATGGGATGCATTTATCAGTAGCTTTAGAAATGAACCGACTCAAAGCGGCGACCTTTCCGTTGAGACTTTGCAATTCCTTCTTCGTTCTAGGAGCTTTAACTTCCTTTAAGGCGGTAATTTGAGCTGGACTAGCCTCAATGCCCCTAGCACTGACGATAAAACCTAAGAACTTTCCGGATTCGACCCCAAATGTACATTTCAGGGGGTTAAGCTTCATTCTATATTTCCGGAGGACTGCGAACATTTCTGCTAAGTGTTCAATGTGATCCGCTGCTTTCCTGGACTTCACTAACATGTCGTCGACATAGACTTCCATAGTTTTGCCCAATTGCGGTTTGAACATAGCATTAACAAGTCTTTGGTAGGTTGCCCCTGCGTTTTTCAATCCGAAGGGCATAACTCTGTAGCAATAAAGTCCAACATCTGTAATAAAGCTTGTATCCTCCTGATCCGGCTCATGCATCATGATTTGGTTATAACCGGAGTAGGCATCCATGAAAGATAACAGTTCATGTCCCGCAGTTCCGTCTACCAGTTGATCGATCCTGGGTAATGGGAAGCAATCTTTGGGGCAAGCCTTGTTTAGATCAGAAAAATCGATGCACACTCTCCATTTTCCATTAGCTTTCTTGACCAACACAGGATTTGAAACCCAATTCGGATATGTAGATTCTTTGATGAAGTTATTTTCCATGAGTCGATCAACTTCTTCTTTTAATGCTGCTGACCTTTCTGGACCTTGGGTTCTTCTTTTCTGTTTAACTGGCGTAAACTTTGGGTCAATATTCAGAGCGTGTACTGCAACTTCTGGGGATATTCCACACATATCGGCATGAGTCCAAGCAAAGACATCCAGATTTGCCTTCAGGAAAGATATCAAGATATTCTGAATTGACACATTAAGCTGTGAACCCACATTCAACACCTTATTTGGGTCCTTCGGGTCAACAGGTACCGGAACTGTCGTTTCCACCGGTACTACTCTATTCTCCCCTGTACTGGCTTTTCTGGGATCCATTTCTTTCCGTGCCCCGCTGTGCTCGCCAGTGCAGGGTCCGCTCTGTAATTGCTACAAGGCTGGTTCCTTGATGCGGACTGGGGTTGCCGCATCCTTTCCCATTTCTCTTTTTCTTGACTCTCGCAGCTCTGTCAAGTAACATTCTCGCACAGCATTTTGATCCCCTTTTATAACTCCTACTCCATTGTCAGTAGGGAATTTAATAGTGAGGCACCACGGGGCTAGGATAGCTTTGAATGCTGCGAGTGTTGGACGGCCAAGAAAAGCATTATAAGCAGAATATTCATCGACGATCACAAAGGTTTGCTTTCGGACCACTTTCCTTTCTCCTTCCCCAAGTTCTACAAACAGATCGATGGTTCCTACTGGTTGCTTTGGCTCCCCAGTGAAGCCAACGATTTTCTATGATGAGGCTTGCACATCGATCATAGGGATTTTCATCTGGTCAAATGTCTTTTTGAAGAGGATATTACATGATGCTCCGCAGTCAATGAGGACTCTTCTGACAATGGCTGGTCCAATACCAGCCGAGATGACCAAGGGATCTAAAGTAGGAGCTTCAATACCTGTAGAATCTCTGGCTCTGAAAATAATATCATCGCTGAAAGTTTTCTGTTGTTTAAGGGGCGTAGTGTCTTCTAGAACAAAGACGTCTTCTTCGGCTGGAGCATATTTCAAAGCCCTGGAATATCTCTCCATCTCACCCCAACTCTTACCAGCTGGGTGAGGTCCTCCTGAAATGACATTGATAACGGGCCTTCCAGATTCATGCCCCGTAGCTTTCTCACCTGCCCCAGGCTGATGAACAGGAGCCCGCTGCCCCTGACTCGACGATGCAGGATTGTTGCTATTCTTTTTCACGAATTGCTGCAACTTGTTTTCTCTTAGCAACTCTTCAATCAGATTTTTCAGCTGGCGGCATTCATCAGTTTCATGACCTGGTTGATTGTGGAAGCGGCAGAATTTCCCACTCTGTATGGCTTTTTTCCCGGTTCTCAAAGGGATAGGTTTAGGGAAATCGACGGAATCTTTAGTGGCCAGGTAGATGTGCTCCGGTGTATGTGATAATGGAGTATATTCTGATGGCTTGAAGGATCGGGGCTTCTTCAGATTACCCTGTTTCTTCCCATTACTATTCTCCCTTTTTTGCCCCACCGATTCATTCTTGCGTGGAGCGACAGTGTTGTCTTCAGCTTTTTCCAACACTGCCTTTATTGGCAAAGGACGACTTTCCAAGCGAATGAATTCGTCTGCTTTTTTGTAGAACTTTTCGAGAGAGGTTGGCTCCTTCATATTTAACCATTTCCCAAATTCGCTTGACTTATCAATAGCCCTCATCAGATAAGTCAATATCATTCGTGGTTCAGCATTGTCCACCTCAGCCAGTGCTATCTTGAAACGGTTCAAGAAGGATCTGATAGACTCACCAGGATTCTGCTCTAAACTCGATAGTGACATAATGTCCTTGGCCTTCGAAGCATATAGTCTAAACTGCTCCTTGAATTTTCTGGTCAAGTCTGAAAACTGATCGATAGATCGGACTGGCAACTTGGTGAACCACAGTAAAGCCACGCCTTCCAGGTATACGGGGAAATATCGGCACTTTATTTCGTCGGAGGCCCTGGCACCTGTCATGTGCCAATCATATTTATACAAGAACTCATTCGGATCACTTGTCCCTTTGTAAGCTGGAATAGTCGGAGGGACAAACTTCCTTGGAAATTCCGCCTTCAAGATTTTTTCAGTAAACGGAGTTTTACTTGGGGCGAAACCCCATTCCTTCTCATCTTCAACCCTTTGCATACTTTCTTTCATGATCTGCCGGACCATTTCAGAAAGATATTCCTCATCATGCCGAGTTCTAGATCCACCAGCCTCAGGGACTGCCTGCTCAAAGGGACTAGTAGCCCTTTCCGGAGCATTCCTCTCACTAACATCATGAATGTTGCCAGCATAGTTCCTTTCATTTCCAGCTGGTTGATTGTTTGCCCCAAGTAAATCGTTCAACTTATTCAGAATCAGAACGTTCTGGGCACTTTGAGCCTCTAATTGTACATTTTGGGCGTTTATCTGCTGGTTTAGCCCTAGAATCACAGCATCCAACTCCGCTTTCGTAACTCCAACAGACGGAGTGGGTTGATTAGGTACAGGGGAAGCGGAGGTTCCCTCTTGAATGTTTCCAGATCTGATAGATCTACTTTTCCTTCCAGGAGCCATAATCTCAGATATACTTCTGGTTTTTAAGGAAATTCTTTCTTCAAATCTCTGTGAAGCAATGATGACAGTTGTCCTGAGTTCAATTCTCAGTGAAAGCACCAAAAATGTTAACGCTTAAATTTGAACGCTAACACCCCGGTGTGTGAAGTGTAGTTGTGAAAGCACCACCCGATAGATCAGGAAAGAATTACAAGCAAGTAATAACGGAAAAGCAGTAAACAACAGCAATTTTATAGTGGTTCGGCTTATGGGTACAGCCTACGTCCACTTTAAGTACTTTTATTGATGATCTCGTTACAAGTTGATACAATTCTTCCCAAGTACAATTCACTTTGAACTACAAGAAACTTAGAACAAGTATTTTAAACTTCGATGGAGATGAGAGTCTTCGAATCCATGTTGGATGTACGTGATCTCTTGTTGAAGTTGTTTGTAGCGTTCTTAGTGTCTCGAGAGCTTCAAGTGTTGAATTGGTTTGAAATGCAGCAGAGTATCAGCGCTTGAAGAGAATCCGCCAAAAAGTCCCTTCAATGTTGGAGGTGGTCATGTATTTATAGGAGTTTTCTGCTCTGAGTCGTGAGTCGTGTTCGACTCATGCCTGACCCGTGGCCGAGTCATATTAAGTCATGGCCGACTCATTGGACCAAGCCCCTGTTTTCCCTTGACCCATTCCTTTGCTGGATTTGGAGCTAAGTCCTGAGTCGCTTCCGAGTCAACTCCCACTAGCATAGGTCCTGCGGCAACGGACTACGGCTCAATGGTTTTAGGTCGTAGACGAGCCATGATGAGTCGTGAGTCGCTCCTTTGAGTGGCCTTACAGGATGAGTCATGGGCTTGTTGAGTCGCTGAGTCAGTAGCATCCATGAATCGCATAACAGTTGAGTCGTAGAGTCGATAAACTTGATGAGTCGGCGACTTACTGAGTCGGCTTTTTTTCTTATGAGCCGTTAACCCCTTGAGTCGTCCTTGCCTTCTTAGTTGCCTTGAGCCGTTAACTGACTGAGTCGCTATCAAATGAGTCGGTATCCCTCTTAAGTAGATGAGTCGGTACCTTCCTTAAGTAGATGAGTCGGACTATCCCTTCCTTAGCTCGGTTGAGTCGTTGGTCCACTAAGTCACTGATCTCCATGAGTCGTGAGTCCCTCTTAAGAAGATGAGTCGCTACCAGTTGAGTCGTTGAGCAAAACGAGGTTAACAGTACTCGAGCCACTTAATATTTTTTAATGGGAATTAGGCATGCTCTAACCATTTAATTCCTATAACCTAAGAAAATCTTGTTCATTTAATACCTAGCCCAAAGAAGACCCCTCTCTTGTACTTCCTAACCGATATCCTGTAAAGACCCGCAAATCCGTACTCCTTGAATAGACACTAATCTCCATTGATTTATTTCAAGATGAACGAAAATACGAACCCTTAGGGGTTTAAGAAAAATTTAGGAAAAGAAAAAGAGAGAAGAAGATAGAAAATAGGGAGGAGAGAAAATGGAAATTTTTAAAATAGGAGAAAAATAGAATAGAGGGAAAAGAAAAATAGGAAAAGAGAACAGAAAGAAAACAGAAAAAATAGAACGGAACAGAAAACAACAGAACAACAACAGAATCTCACAATTCGCAGCGGAACAACATATAATAATAAATGAATAATCTTTAAACAAAGAACTATATAAGTTATTACATTTCATCATATTACATTAGATCATATCATCAGAGTGTACAACAACAACAACAACAAATAGTGCAGCGGAAAAAGAAATACTATATAAACTAGTAATACGCCATGCCATCCATCTTGCCTCCAGCAACTCCAGAATATCCAGAATATCCTGATAAACCTAACTCTTGACTGCCCGTGTAGAAATTGGTGGGCACCCAGAGTTTAGGAAGGAAAACAATAAACTCCGAGTCAGTCATGTGACTGGTGTGAGAACTCAAAATAGTTTATTTAACTTTGAAAACAAAATAGAGGAATATTTTTAAAGTCAATTCGAAATGCTTTTAAAAATGAGACTACCATAAGGCCTCCCGCACACACACACAATGCAAACGCAGAATCGGAGGAGATTTCTCCTTATGATAGTCAAAGATGCTTGATACGCATTTAAAATAACATTTGATATTATTATTAGTGTATAGTGTAGAGAAAAAAATTCATTTCGAAAGTAGAATATAAATCTTAGCCAGCATAGACATTCCGAACTATGCCTACTATAGCTAACTATGTTCAATAGCAGGTTACCGCCACATTCCATAGCAGGTTATACAACTAAAACCGTACAAGTTTCGTATTGTTGCTTTGGATTTCCAACGAATGATCAGGCCAAGGAACTTCCCATTGCCACATGAGAATGCCTCTGGATGGACATCCCCGAGAACCAAACCGGATCTCTACCAACACAAGGCCGGGTTACCCCTAACTGAGTAACAACTGACCGAATATGCCATCCCCCGGTCCTTTGGGACCTTTCACCGAGCGCTCGCAATCAATTCACACAATCATAACAAAGTGTTTTCAACATGAGTAAGTATCTGGGCTCCATACCATGATACCACCCTTTTCCAGAAGGAAATGGACACATCCTAAAGGGCGCTACCCCTCATAACCTTGCCGCATCTTTCCTGTTTTGACCATTCACGGGGTGTGAGGCTCGACGAAGTCACGTCCACAAAAACATACTTTATACAAAAGCCATGCTTTGGGTCAACAAATGATCAACACAATGATCACAAAGATAGACGATCAAATAAACGATCCTATCACAAATAATCAACACAATGATCATTTACAGCTACACTCAGCATGTCACATTACCAAATTGGGAATATATCGCTGATAACTTCAACTATATAACCTCTGGGCTCGTACGTCTCAGAGAAGGGTGTTAAGCTAAAAGAATAAATTCTCCGCCACCAATAGAAATATATTTGAAAGAAATCTTCTTTACATCTCAATTTGTAACGTCAGACACACAATCCATACAAGTCTGTTCCGGGCTCGAACAAAACCGAAGGCACTTCTTACGAAGCCCTTGTAATCCGGGTATTCACAATCCCGATCGAATTTCCCATCACTTAAGGAATCTCTATACCAGGAGCTACCCAGTGCAGAAACAATCGATAGGTCATCCTATCGCTTTTGCAAATACTCGGTCTTCAACACCGATCTTCAATGCAATTCACAACGACGTATCACATATTCGGAATGGGTTATACAACCCCATGGTCCTTTCCCGGTTAACCCGAATAGTGAGCGCTTATTCAAAAATAAGTGTGGCATTCACATTCAAACAATTCACATCAATTACCCATTCAAAGGGAAATATTGATAGTCGGTTATTGAACTATCAATTGATATGCACACATCACTAGATTCCAAATAATTTTCCAAATTATTTATTTTCCAAAATATCTTCACAAGATATATTATTTTCACACTTAAAAAAATAAATCAACATTTATTTTTAAACCCAATTTCCAATTTCATTTATAAATTCCATATTGAATTTATATTTCAAAATATCTATGAATATATGATTTCAATTATTCATTTTCAATTTATCTTCAAAAAGATAAATTCTCTAATATTCACTTTATAATGGAAAACATTTCCATACTTATTTATTCATAAGTAATTCACAGATTTTATTTATTTTCAACACTTAGAAAATATTTAATATACTTAAATCGAGATTAAGTATATATTTCATTCTTTAAGGAAATCATTCTCATAAACATATTCATTTGGGCCAAAACGAATGTTGCGTAAAACATCGTTACAACAACCCAAAATCACTAGTATAGGGATTCGAATTTAAGATAGATATATAAATCCCAATACTATACAAAACATTTCCTTTCGGAAATCATTTACTATAACAACAGTGTTATAGTCCACCATTTCCTTTTATTTCTCGAAAACGTCTATTTCAACAATAAATGTTGAAATCTATGGTTTCGAATCTTAACACATTTTAAAACATCGTTAGATCGTTTTAATTCTATTTAAAACATCACATTCAAAACAATTTCTTTAACATATTATTCACTATTCAAAAACGTGAATATACTACGTTAACAAATTTCATCATTTCTATTCATTTTATTTTAAAGGATCATTCACAGTTCAAAAACGTGAATATAACTCCATTAATAGGTTTCAACAATTTACTTATCAAAATAAGTTGTTTGCGAATTTATAAAACAACGTTTATAAATCCCTTTTCTATTTATCTTATAAAAACTTCTTTTTATAAATTCTTTTATTAACCTATTCCAGATTATAACTCAATTATAAACTAAAAGTTCATATTATAAGTCAAATGCTTATAAAACGATTATTTTACAAAATCGTTCTTTTAACTTCCCAAATTATAAATCTTATAACTTATAAGATTGTTTATTTATCCCAAATTCGTTCTTTCAATAACTTTATAAATTTTATAAACCTACTGTTTATAAAATTCCATTTATAACTTCATTGTTTAAAATTCTATAAATTTCATTCCATTATGAAATTCATTTTCACTTCATTCAAACACTTATAAAAACTCGTTTTAAAATGTCAATATTTCAATTTATAAATATCCATTTATAAATCTCTTAATATAATTCAATTTATATTATTCTTTTAAAACTTCTTTAATTTCCTTTATTATTTCACCATTTTGATTCATAAAATAATTAAATTTTATAAATCCTATATTTAGACCTTTCACAATAAATTCTAAAATCCCGATTAAACTATTTTATAAAATCATTAGCATCATATTCTCAAAAATTAACTTTTTACTATATTCTTCAAAAATCATAATTCTTATAACATTAAAATTATAACGTTTATTTATTCAAAATGAATCAATTCCAAAAATATTTTATAAACGTATACTTTCAAAAATCACTTTGAAATCATTTTAAAATTCCGAATTTGGTCCAATGATGCTACACACCAAATAGTCAATCACGACTACAACGATATCATATATCGTATATGATAATCAACGAATATCAAAGTATCCATAATCAAATAAATACTGTTGAGGAATCCAGTTGGATCCCTCCAACCTGTTTTCCTGCATCCAAAAACATTAGCACAATACCAATTTCGCTCCAGTACGAAATTATCGCGGTATATGGGATTTAAAATATTATCCGCTTAATAGACGGCGCAATAGGGTCTCATCCGCTAAACAAAAAATGCGGGAAATCAATAACTCCAATATATACATATGCCAATATATATATATATATATATATATATATATATATTGCTATTATATATATAATACCAATTTCACTGTTTATGAAATATTCGCGGTATATGTTTTTAATAAATAACATCCGCTTACTAACGGCGGATAATGTCTATTTTAACAATCAACAGATAACAATCATCATTCAAACTTGCATTCAAATATTTTAAATCTAACTATTTAAAATAAAATCGAAACTGATTCGATTGAGTGAGAAGTTCTCACCTTGATTTTATTTCCGTTTTAGCGATTTATTTCGAATAAAATTAAACGGACGTTTAATTTTACCCAAAATTCTCACTAACTCCAAACGACTCCAAACCAACTCCATCGCGTAGTGCTCGACGATACAATTCCAACGCAACTGGTTTCACGCATTTTCGACCTCGTATGAAAAAGTTATGATTTTATGAAGTTTATACACGATTTTATAAAAACAATTACAACATAATTTCCTTTTATTAACCTACACTAGTTTCTGGCCATTGGATCCTGCATCTCCTCATCTGGACCGTGCCTTGCATCTTCCCCACCATCACGTTCCCATCTCCAGACAAAGCCGCTCCACCCAAACCCATCACATATAGATTAGGGTTTGAATTTGCACCTCCATCACTCAACTAGAATTCGATCAGGAAGCTCCATTGCGAAGCCCCTAACTCCCTCTAGGTTCGGCCCCAAGCAAGTTGAACTCGGCCTCCTCTCTAGCCTTGGAATGCGTGCGCAGCTTCCCCCTGTCGGCCCCTTTTTCTCCTTCCTCGAGTCTCTAAAAACGATCACACCCGTATGGATCTGAAGAACACACTCCCCTCTACAACTTCTTAGTTGGTGATTTCTTCTAATTGTTGATGGATCGTGAGTGATTGAGAGAGGAAGGTCGAACGTTTCTGGCCATTCATGGGGGAGGGTGGCGGCTAGGGTTTGATTTTCTTTTTTTTCTTTTTTTTATTTGTGAGGGTTGTGGGTCTATTTATAGAAGAAAATCGAACACTATTCATCCGAAAATTCTGAACTCCGATTTACGCGCCGTAACCAGCATTTCTAGGGTTTACCCCGCGTTCCGGACACAATGGAACAGGTTTCGGAAGCTGATTTGGACATCTGTGCGAGTTATGGCTGCAAACGCTCAATTTAAATTAAACCGATTTAAATCAATTTCTAAGCGTTTTAATTCGTACCGGACAAATGGTAAATCCAATTGACTTGAAATTTGAAACCTTACAATAATATCACATTACGGATCCGATGAAACTGGTTTCGTCGAAATCCGAGACTTTTTGAAAAATGGCTATTTTAACTCGCCAAATTAAAATTAAAAATAAATCGATGCGTTTCGAGCTGCCACGATCAAACGATAACTCCGATTGACACGAAAATTGAAATCCGGTAATAACTAACTATTACGGATCCAATGGAACTGGTTTCGTTCAATTCTGAGACTGTTCAAAAATTGACTATTTTCACTAGTCGATTTTAATATTAAAATATTCAATTTTCACAAATTAACTTTTAATTTGATTTTAAAAGTTCTAAAATATCGTTCTAACTCCAACATGATAAAATAAAATTTTACAAATCATTTTCAATCATATTTAACGCTATTTTAAATTATTTCCATAATTTAACATATTAAATTATCGATTTAATTATTCAATTAAATCCAATAATTCAAATAAAAATTTATTTGACTTATAAATTCACTTATTATTATTTAAAATTAATTAAATATTCAAATTTAAATTAATAAAAATTCTGGGTCGTTACAATCTTCCCCCCTTAAAAGAATTTCGTCCTCGAAATTATTAAGTAAGAAAATTTACAGAATCTATTAACTTTCCCAAAATTCATAGTTAAACTTCTTATAATACTTTACTAAGTTTTCAAATCATACTTAGTTATCTTTTTAAAAACAATTACTATTGTTTAACTTTCAATTCCAAATCAAAGTTAAAGTTTTTCAAAAAAAATTCAAATTCTTTCAAATTTTTCTAACGCCTTATATTTTCGGAAAAATTCGCCATAGTCTCCTTTGCGCGGCTCGATCCGGAAAAAAATGACAGTATATATATCACAAATATACATCTCATCAAGTAATGAGGCATCCCGAAGGGAAAAAGTATAAAAGTACGGTATGTAATCCGAGATATGTACCTTATATTTTATTAGCGAGCATATACGGCTAATATAGCGCAAAAGCGAGCTCCAAATGCGAAGCAAACGCGATCCGCACCTACTAATCACTCAACAAACAACATGAGAAACATGCATATATGAAAATAGTATCGATATACAACATATAGCAACATAGCAAATGAAGTAAAAGCAACAAATGCAAACATCAACCAACTTGCATCCATAACAAATAAATATTCATTCATATTCTCATTAATATTCAATGAAATGGTTTTCAATTTAAATTACATTTGATTCATTAACAGTGGATGTTTTTACTAGCATTCATTTTCAATTAGTTTATATTCACTAATTCATATTCAAGTTGGTTCACTTCCAAATCAAATTCACTTCTATTTAAGATTCACTTAACTTCCAATTGAATTTCAATTACTTTAGCTTTCAATTTCATTAACACTTAATGAATTATATACAATCAACTAACAATCATATAACAATCAATGTATATTAATTGCAACCAAATTCCTTTGCTTATATTCATTCAATTATTCAACTTCTAATAACATTAGATTTTAATGAATTAACACTTATATCCATTATTTCATATCAATTATTCACATTCAATTGATTAATATTCAATTCATTCATTTATAACAGTTGAATTTCATTTATATAACTTAATTCATTTTTATATTTACAACTCATATTCATAAATATATTCATATAGTTTCACTTCCTATATATATAAGTTTATTTCACAATTGTAAATTACTTTAATTATAATTTCAATTCTTATAATTTTTTTCACTTATACAATTATTCTTCAATTTAGATTATTCAAACATCTAAACAAACACTTATATACACTTTAATAATTCTGAAAAATTATTTCTTTATATATAAAAATATAATCAAGGTAAAATTATTTCATTTACCCAATTTTAAAATCAATATTGTGCCGAATTGTCCTATTCAAGTGTTTAGAAACCCCTTCGGCATAGTCTTGCGGACCACGCTGACGAAAGTTCATATGCCACTCAATAAACCAATCATCACAATATAAAACAATTTTATATTCACTAACAAATACGCTCTCATAGCTATTATTACACTCAAACTCAATCTAGAGTACTACTGACTCTATCTCTAATGAGTAATACCCAATAGAACCATGGTTGTCGCTTAACCATATGCTCTGAAACCAACTGCAAAGACCCGCAAATCCGTACTCCTTGAATAGACACTAATCTCCATTGATTTATTTCAAGATGAACGAAAATACGAACCCTTAGGGGTTTAAGAAAAATTTAGGAAAAGAAAAAGAGAGAAGAAGATAGAAAATAGGGAGGAGAGAAAATGGAAATTTTTAAAATAGGAGAAAAATAGAATAGAGGGAAAAGAAAAATAGGAAAAGAGAACAGAAAGAAAATAGAAAAAATAGAACGGAACAGAAAACAACAGAACAACAACAGAATCTCACAATTCGCAGCGGAACAACATATAATAATAAATGAATAATCTTTAAACAAAGAACTATATCAGTTATTACATTTCATCATATTACATTACATCATATCATCAGAGTGTACAACAAAAACAACAAATAGTGCAGCGGAAAAAGAAATACTATATAAACTAGTATAACGCCATGCCATCCATCTTGCCTCCAGCAACTCCAGAATATCCAGAATATCCTGATAAACCTAACTCTTGACTGCCCGTGTAGAAATTGGTGGGCACCCAGAGTTTAGGAAGGAAAACAATAAACTCCGAGTCAGTCATGTGACTGGTGTGAGAACTCAAAATAGTTTATTTAACTTTGAAAACAAAATAGAGGAATATTTTTAAAGTCAATTCGAAATGCTTTTAAAAATGAGACTACCATAAGGCCTCCCGCACACACACACAATGCAAACGCAGAATCGGAGGAGATTTCTCCTTATGATAGTCAAAGATGCTTGATACGCATTTAAAATAACATTTGATATTATTATTAGTGTATAGTGTAGAGAAAAAAATTCATTTCGAAAGTAGAATATAAATCTTAGCCAGCATAGACATTCCGAACTATGCCTACTATAGCTAACTATGTTCAATAGCAGGTTACCGCCACATTCCATAGCAGGTTATACAACTAAAACCGTACAAGTTTCGTATTGTTTCTTTGGATTTCCAACGAATGATCAGGCCAAGGAACTTCCCATTGCCACATGAGAATGCCTCTGGATGGACATCCCCGAGAACCAAACCGAATCTCTACCAACACAAGGCCGGGTTACCCCTAACTGAGTAACAACTGACCGAATATGCCATCCCCCGGTCCTTTGGGACCTTTCACCGAGCGCTCGCAATCAATTCACACAATCATAACAAAGTGTTTTCAACATGAGTAAGTATCTGGGCTCCATACCATGATACCACCCTTTTCCAGAAGGAAATGGACACATCCTAAAGGGCGCTACCCCTCATAACCTTGCCGCATCTTTCCTGTTTTGACCATTCACGGGGTGTGAGGCTCGACAAAGTCACGTCCACAAAAACATACTTTATACAAAAGCCATGCTTTGGGTCAACAAATGATCAACACAATGATCACAAAGATAGACGATCAAATAAACGATCCTATCACAAATAATCAACACAATGATCATTTACAGCTACACTCAGCATGTCACATTACCAAATTGGGAATATATCGCTGATAACTTCAACTATATAACCTCTGGGCTCGTATGTCTCAGAGAAGGGTGTTAAGCTAAAAGAATAAATTCTCCGCCACCAATAGAAATATATTTGAAAGAAATCTTCTTTACATCTCAATTTGTAACGTCAGACACACAATCCATACAAGTCTGTTCCGGGCTCGAACAAAACCGAAGGCACTTCTTACGAAGCCCTTGTAATCCGGGTATTCACAATCCCGATCGAATTTCCCATCACTTAAGGAATCTCTATACCAGGAGCTACCCAGTGCAGAAACAATCGATAGGTCATCCTATCGCTTTTGCAAATACTCGGTCTTCAACACCGATCTTCAATGCAATTCACAACGACGTATCACATATTCGGAATGGGTTATACGACCCCATGGTCCTTTCCCGGTTAACCCGAATAGTGAGCGCTTATTCAAAAATAAGTGTGGCATTCACATTCAAACAATTCACATCAATTACCCATTCAAAGGGAAATATTGATAGTCGGTTATTGAACTATCAATTGATATGCACACATCACTAGATTCCAAATAATTTTCCAAATTATTTATTTTCCAAAATATCTTCACAAGATATATTATTTTCACACTTAAAAAAATAAATCAACATTTATTTTTAAACCCAATTTCCAATTTCATTTATAAATTCCATATTGAATTTATATTTCAAAATATCTATGAATATATGATTTCAATTATTCATTTTCAATTTATCTTCAAAAAGATAAATTCTCTAATATTCACTTTATATTGGAAAACATTTCCATACTTATTTATTCATAAGTAATTCACAGATTTTATTTATTTTCAACACTTAGAAAATATTTAATATACTTAAATCGAGATTAAGTATATATTTCATTCTTTAAGGAAATCATTCTCATAAACATATTCATTTGGGCCAAAACGAATGTTGCGTAAAACATCGTTACAACAACCCAAAATCACTAGTATAGGGATTCGAATTTAAGATAGATATATAAATCCCAATACTATACAAAACATTTCCTTTCGGAAATCATTTACTATAACAACAGTGTTATAGTCCACCATTTCCTTTTATTTCTCGAAAACGTCTATTTCAACAATAAATGTTGAAATCTATGGTTTCGAATCTTAACACATTTTAAAACATCGTTAGATCGTTTTAATTCTATTTAAAACATCACATTCAAAACAATTTCTTTAACATATTATTCACTATTAAAAAACGTGAATATACTACGTTAACAAATTTCATCATTTCTATTCATTTTATTTTAAAGGATCATTCACAGTTCAAAAACGTGAATGTAACTCCATTAATAGGTTTCAACAATTTACTTATCAAAATAAGTTGTTTGCGAATTTATAAAACAACGTTTATAAATCCCTTTTCTATTTATCTTATAAAAACTTCTTTTTATAAATTCTTTTATTAACCTATTCCAGTTTATAACTCAATTATAAACTAAAAGTTCATATTATAAGTCAAATGCTTATAAAACGATTATTTTTCAAAATCTTTCTTTTAACTTCCCAAATTATAAATCTTATAACTTATAAGATTGTTTATTTATCCCAAATTCGTTCTTTCAATAACTTTATAAATTTTATAAACCTACTGTTTATAAAATTCCATTTATAACTTCATTGTTTAAAATTCTATAAATTTCATTCCATTATGAAATTCATTTTCACTTCATTCAAACACTTATAAAAACTCGTTTTAAAATGTCAATATTTCAATTTATAAATATCCATTTATAAATCTCTCAATATAATTCAATTTATATTATTCTTTTAAAACGTCTTTAATTTCCTTTATTATTTCACCATTTTGATTCATAAAATAATTAAATTTTATAAACCCTATATTTAGACCTTTCACAATAAATTCTAAAATCCCGATTAAACTATTTTATAAAATCATTAGCATCATATTCTCAAAAATCAACTTTTTACTATATTCTTCAAAAATCATAATTCTTATAACATTAAAATTATAACGTTTATTTGTTCAAAATGAATCAATTCCAAAAATATTTTATAAACGTATACTTCCAAAAATCACTTTGAAATCATTTTAAAATTCCGAATTTGGTCCAATGATGCTACACACCAAATAGTCAATCACGACTACAACGATATCATATATCGTATATGATAATTAACGAATATCAAAATATCCATAATCAAATAAATACTGTTGAGGAATCCAGTTGGATCCCTCCAACCTGTTTTCCTGCATCCAAAAACATTAGCACAATACCAATTTCGCTCCAGTACGAAATTATCGCGGTATATGGGATTTAAAATATTATCCGCTTAATAGACGGCGCAATAGGGTCTCATCCGCTAAACAAAAAATGCGGGAAATCAATAACTCCAATATATACATATGCCAATATATATATATTGCTATTATATATATAATACCAATTTCACTGTTTATGAAATATTCGCGGTATATGTTTTTAATAAATAACATCCGCTTACTAACGGCGTATAAATGTCTATTTTAACAATCAATAGATAACAATCATCATTCAAACTTGCATTCAAATATTTTAAATCTAACTATTTAAAATAAAATCGAAACTGATTCGATTGAGTGAGAAGTTCTCACCTTGATTTTATTTCCGTTTTAGCGATTTATTTCGAATAAAATTAAACGGACGTTTAATTTTACCCAAAATTCTCACTAACTCCAAACGACTCCAAACCAACTCCATCGCGTAGTGCTCGACGATACAATTCCAACGCAACTGGTTTCACGCATTTTCGACCTCGTATGAAAAAGTTATGATTTTATGAAGTTTATACACGATTTTATAAAAACAAGTACAACATAATTTCCTTTTATTAACCTACACTAGTTTCTGGCCATTGGATCCTGCATCTCCTCATCTGGACCGTGCCTTGCATCTTCCCCACCATCACGTTCCCATCTCCAGACAAAGCCGCTCCACCCAAACCCATCACATATAGATTAGGGTTTGAATTTGCACCTCCATCACTCAACTAGAATTCGATCAGGAAGCTCCATTGCGAAGCCCCTAACTCCCTCTAGGTTCGGCCCCAAGCAAGTTGAACTCGGCCTCCTCTCTAGCCTTGGAATGCGTGCGCAGCTCCCCCCTGTCGGCCCCTATTTCTCCTTCCACGAGTCTCTAAAAACGATCACACCCGTATGGATCTGAAGAACACACTCCCCTCTACAACTTCTTAGTTGGTGATTTCTTCTAATTGTTGATGGATCGTGAGTGATTGAGAGAGGAAGGTCGAACGTTTCTGGCCATTCATGGGGGAGGGTGGCGGCTAGGGTTTGATTTTCTTTTTCTTTTTTTTATTTGTGAGGGTTGTGGGTCTATTTATAGAAGAAAATCGAACACTATTCATCCGGAAATTCCAAACTCGATTTACGCACCGTAACCAGCGTTTCTAGGGTTTACCCCACGTTCCGGACACAATGGAATAGGTTTCGGAAGCTGATTCGGACATCTGTGCGAGTTATGGCTGCAAACGCTCAATTTAAATTAAACCGATTTAAATCAATTTCTAGGCGTTTTAATTCGTACCGGACAAACGGTAAATCCAATTGACTTGAAATTTGAAACCTTACAATAATATCACATTACGGATCCGATGAAACTGGTTTCGTCGAAATCCGAGACTTTTTGAAAAATGGCTATTTTAACTCGCCAAATTAAAATTAAAAATAAATCTATGCGTTTCGAGCTGCCACGATCAAACGATAACTCCGATTGACACGAAAATTGAAATCCGATAATAACTAACTATTACGGATCCAATGGAACTGGTTTCGTTCAATTCTGAGACTGTTCAAAAATTGACTATTTTCACTAGTCGATTTTAATATTAAAATATTCAATTTTCACAAATTAACTTTTAATTTGATTTTAAAAGTTCTAAAATATCGTTCTAACTCCAACATGACAAAATAAAATTTTACAAATCGTTTTCAATCATATTTAACGCTATTTTCAATTATTTCCATAATTTAACATATTAAATTATTGATTTAATTATTCAATTAAATCCAATAATTCAAATAAAAATTTATTTGACTTATAAATTCACTTATTATTATTTAAAATTAATTAAATATTCAAATTTAAATTAATAAAAATTCTGGGTCGTTACATATCCCTTAAAATATGGTCAGGCAACTTAATACTTATTTATGGAAAGAGGCGGTCCCGGCAATAGCCACTTAATAACTCGACCTTGAAATAGACCCTTCCACTAAATGATAATCTCGACCATTTAATACTTCTAAAGTGGGAGGAGGCAGGCCTTACAATAACCCCCAGCCCAGATGTGTATTACGCCCCATAACCCAAACTGTGAAATCTCACATTAGTCCAACTATTCATAGGCATTGGTAGCTAGATTAACTTGACAGAATTACCCTACAGAAGTGGGAGTAACCATGCATCCACCATCTGTACTTATTATAGGCGATGTCTTACATCTATCCTAAAGTTATACTAGTACCAATTTATTTCGGTAGACTTTTGAGTGCTTTTGACTATATCGTATCCCTATAACTTAAACATAATTCCACTCTCCTAACATACTACCATATATATACCTCACCGCATTTCGCATTAAGACCATATAAGAAAATCTCCTCATCATGCCTTCAGTTATGGATTAATTTCCATAATTATCATTAACTTCCTTTTTATGTATTTTAATGCTAATTATCAACCTATTTACTCTATGCAATTAATATGTTATTAGTTATATATTATAATATATTTGTATGTTGATAATATATTTATACATACGTAATATAGGCTAACTAGATATTCCAAAGCATGTAAAGATCTTGCTTCTTATACTAACATAAAAATGTCAAAACTTCCAAATTTATACAAGTCTAACTCCATGCAATACAAAATAGCTAATATATTTAGCCAATCAATAGACTTGTATTAATAAAATAGAATCAAATACCAAAATTATTTTATATTAATGTATTAGAATCATCTCTTTTTATCAAGGAATAAAACTTACAAATAAAATACCAAACCTATTTTATATTAATATAGTAGAATCAGCATCTCTATTTTAATGAATAAACTTACAATTTCGATCCTTCATATTCTATTCAATGTAACAACCCGCCATTTTGATCCTCAAAAGTCGATATTAATACTTCTACAGTATTCACGTGCCGAAGATCCAGGTGCTGAATAAATAGATCGTTATGGTGAAAGAATATAAGGACAGAACAAAATCTCAAAATGTGATGAGAACTCCATAATATACCAATGATCATTACAAAAGAAAACTTTTATATACATACATCAATCAGAGTACAATTATCCCATTATCAAACCCTTGATGGTTGTAACAACCCATCCTTACAATTTCTAATAAATACAAAAAAAACAGAAGATAAAACACGTGAATACGCCTTAGAGGATCCAGCCGTCTCTTGAAGCTCTAAAGTGTCCAGCATAATAGGTTACTTAAACAGTATGGTAAAACTAACATGAGAAACACAATAAAATAGGTTACTTAATATTATAAAACCCTTTGTAAATAAAGGTATCTCCTAAGAACACACCACACATGAACATGGACGGCTTTTACTTTTGATAACCAAATCATTTCATAGGAAATCTTCTGATATTATAATAATTATAGGTTGAAATAAATATAATCATAGCTAAAATTGTCACATTACTTGAATTCCAGCATGATAGGTTTACTAAATCTGTAGAGGCACGTATTGGAGATTGGATTTCCATCAATGACAACCTATAGGGGCACCGCCTACAACAGTACACCTTTAGAAAAATGTATTGAGGGCTACACATGGACCCAATGCCAACACAGAGCGGCCTACCCTACGAAAATGATACGCCATATTACATCATTCCTAAGGACCTAGGCTCCAAAACAATATGCACTGGCTTGGCCCCACTCTTCACGCCCATACTATATCCATAGATATTGATTCTAAATCTCTAAATTATTTTATAAATCTCTTAAAATGATTTATAAACTCCTTATAAAACTTCTTTAACAAATGTCGCTTAAAATCTCCCTTTCAAAATATCATTCGTAAATCTTCTAAAATAAATCTTTTTTTACTAAGTTAAATCCTTTTTATAAAATAATTTATCATTTATAAATATCTTTTCTCAATTAATTAATTACTTTTGAACGTTAAAAATAAATAATTAATTAACTTCATGTTAACCATAAAATTCACTTAAGAATAAAGGCAAGAAAGTAGGCTCATGAAAAGTGTTGGGCTCCATTAGAATGGAAGATATAGGTTTCACCATAGTTCAAAAATAGTGTTCGAATATACTGAGACGGTTTTCGAAGAGGATAGGATGCAGTCGTAAGCGCCTAATGTACCCAAAAGTGTCAAATGGGACAAGAGCTTCTAAAGGAGTAGAAGAGAAAGCAAAATTACCCTTCCACCTCGTCTAGGCATTTCGACACCTTTCACCTCATCTAGACCTTTCGACGCAGTTGAATCTACTTATATGAAAGAGCCTAGTATAGGTTTGCAACACCTTTCGGAGGTATTAAACAACAGACTCGCACAAAAGAACCAATTCCTTCAAAATAGTGGGTTTTGCCATTGTTAATCTACTACATGAAGACATATTTCCAGTGTGCACCTTTCAAAAGCAAGAACAAGCCTTTCGAAATAGTTGGAACCTTTTAAAAGCATAATGAAAGCTCCATATGAAATCCAAGTGACCTTTCATAAAGGTCCAGTTGTCACCCACTAATCCTTTCAAGACTATGTGAAAGCTCACCTCATCTCTTACTTGCAACAGTATAGCAGCACAAAATGGAGAGAGCGCCTACCCCTTTTCGATGAAGTCGAAAGAAATCAAGTTCTTTTTAAAATAAAAGTAGAAGGGTGCTCAAACTTTAGTGGTAGCGAAAGATTATTAAGGTAATCCTTTCGAATAGGTCGAAAGGTCTGATTCAAAAGGGTGAAAGCACAATAAAAAATGAGAAAGGTTAGGAGAAAGGCTTTTTGACCACATCGAAAGGATGCATGTAGAAGGTTGAAGGAAGGCCTTTTGACTATATCGAAAGGATGGGCATGAAAGAGGATCAACCTGCATCTATAAATACGACCCTAGAGGTCCGAGTTTGGGGACCAAATTTGAATTCTGAATTCCCTTTCTTCCTTCATAGAAAAATCAAACCTTTGTAAACCTAAATCAATTTGGTAAAAAATCTCGCACTTGTAATCCAATTTATATAAATGCAAATGAGGAGATGCATGGATCCAATACCGATTTTGAATATAAGGAAGATAATTTCGACCATTAGCTTGTCTGATGACCAATTACACATGATGATCACTTATTTTCTTAACCCCTATTTGACTTATGCATTTCTATGGGATCAACTTAGACATTATAGATTTGAATCATATCATCATCATGTTCGGTGATATCAAATGTTAAATTATTGTGTTGATGATATTTCGATATTAATAAGTTCATCGAACTTATATTATTTGTCCAAGATGTTATTCCATTGCATGTTAATTTGAATCTTATACACTATACATTAAGTTCCTTCAAAAGAGTAAATACCCTTTTGACCTGGTCGAAAGGGGTTTCAAAAAGGGACTTACTGTACAACATTAAGTTATGCTTGCTGGTTGAATATCTTCGAAAGGAGCTCGAATAATTCAAAACACATAACTCCTTCTAAGGAGTTTCTCCCATGGTAACAGAAACTATACTTTTAAAAGTGAAAGTGAACTCATTTAAAGGCAGGATGGCCCTTTCAACTCATTCAAAAAGGGATATGAATGACCCTTTCGACCCAAATGAAAGGGATCATAAATCAGTTGTTGTCTTCTTAACTTTTGTTTTAAAGAGTTGATTGGCCTTCTTATTTACAATTAACATTTCCTTAAGGTCACATTTTGAAGACATTCTACCCCCAATCAACTCATTTGAAAGAGGTTTCAAAGAAATTGATCACTTCTAAAAAATTCCTCCAAGGCATTAGCAATATTTCTTGTTAACAGCCATGCTTTGGGATGTTGACTAAATTTCCTGTTAACATTTTTGGCGCTAGAATGAGGGCTTGAACCTTCGACTTTGTAGTTCCTTTATAGACTAATTATGGACTATTTAACCTAAGGTAAGAAAATGAAATCTAAAAGGCTTGGTCGAATGGATAAAGAAGCAATGCATACCGCAAATTTAGAGGAAAATGTTGCTCCAACTTTTAACTTGGTAGGAGTTGTGCAAGGGCAGACATCAACCCCAACACAACAAGAGGAAAATGAAATCAAGATAAAGGACTTGGAGAAAAAATTGTTGATAATGCAATAGCTTCTCAAAGCAACACTATCTCAAAAGTCTTCCAAAACAGCAAAATCAATAACTGGAGATGAGGTGATCTCTCCTATAAGAAACTTAAAAGCTTTTACCAATAAAGGCAAGAGCAAAATAGACCTGAGATCATCAAAGAAAAAAGAACGTCATCCGATTAAAGTTGGTCATCAAGGAAGGATACTGGATAAATCCTCATGCAATCTGGAAGCTCAACTTCAAAAGAATACAGCCCAAACTACAAAAGCTATCACGACACTGAAGCTTATTTTAAAGATGCGGAAGAAAAGGTAGTCAAAGATATGCTAAATGCAAAAGGGAAGAGAACTTTGAATGAACGGGCAAATGACAATGAACGAGTAGCTCTGTTCATAGATGAGATTATGTCAGCAGTTATCCCATCTTATGTCAAGATCCCAACCATGAAATATCATGGTACCACCGATCCTTGTGATCATTTGATGGCATTTGATAGCCAAATGGATTTGTTTAACGCCACTAGGGTAGTTCGGTGTAGATTATTCCCAGTAACACTTTAAGGAGCAGCTGCAAAGTGGTACCGTCAATATTATGATAAGACTATCTACTTATGGAAATAGTTTTCTTATGAATTCTCCACCCAGTTATGTATATGCAAGGATCCAACCATTGATTACAATGTTCTAGCAAACATTAATCAAAGGCAGGGGGAGTCACTTGACGATTACCTCAAAAGATTCAATACATAAGTACTATAAGCCAAAGATATAAATGATAGGAGTAAGCTCATAGAAGTGCATTCCGGGCTGATACAGAAAACACCATTCTCGTGCATGGGTGTAAGGATTTACAAAATTTCCACTTCCAAACTAATAAATTCATCCGAATAGTTGAATTATACTATGATAAATGGAAGCTTATCCTAAGAAGGAGGGTGGAAGATTTGGGTCAGATCGGTGGAACAAAGGTACAAGGTGGGAGGAACCCAATACTAACTCAATCGCTTTAAACAAGCCATTGTCTTATATATATATATATATATATATATATATATATATATATATGCTACAACCAAGGAGAAGGTTAACTCCTGACTTCATTTAAGGCTAAAAATTACCCTGAACAGATAAGGGGATGACTACTACACTAAGCAAATGGCCGCAAAACTGATGAATATCAAGTGTTGGCTGGAATCATTGAGAAACTAATCCGTAAAGGGCATTTGAAGGAATTCATCGAAGACAAGCAAAAGGCACCACGGACTAGTGATGGTTCATAAAAAATTTCAAATAATGTTGTCAACATCTTGGAAGAAGAAGATCCTCTAAGCTTGAGTCCACCACTGAATAGGATTAATGTAATCCATCAGGGCCACAATTAGTGTGGACTAGCAAGAGAGCTAGAAATAAATACATTAAAGAAGCTATAGGAGGATTGTTCTCCATTCAAGAAGAGCCTCCACTTAAAAGTCCATGACTCAACGTGCCAATGCCAAATCTTGTTGTTACTCCCCAAGACCTGAAGAGAGGGATCCATCACTCTCCTAAGACCTCCTTATGATCATGGTCCAAATTGGATTGTCTATAGTGTCAAAGATTCTTGTAGACACTAGGAGCGCATCAATGTTATTTTTAAACATGCCTTTGGTCAAATGAGCATTCCATAGGACAAGCTAGAACCCAGCCTTGAACCTATCTTTGGGTCCAACAACAAGGGGTCAACTCCAATAGGACAAGTGAAGTTTCTAGTGCAGATGGGAGTACCGCCGTGCTGCTTTTGAAACTCTCTTCGTAATCATCAACCAACTATCATACTACAATGCTTTCTTTGGCTAACTTGCACTTGACGAGGTGGATGCTTTTGTCTTGCAAAAATATCTAATGGTAAAATTCTAAACAAAGAGGGGTTGGGCCACTAGTCGCGGAGAACAATTCAGTTCCCGAGAGATGTACTTTGCAACACTTGGTCAATATAAGGAGGAGTATTCCTCTTACTATAATTCTTTTACTATTTTTCAGGCTTTGGATGATTAATTTTTACAGCCAACATTCAAAGAAAAAGCGACATATGTTGGAAAGGTACATTTTTTAGACGCAAGAGAAAGAGGAACGATGCTAATTTCATAGAAGAAGGAGAAATCATCATAGAATTTGACTGCCATGGGGAATGGAAAGGATAAAACCTATGGAAGACTTGAGGAAACATGTTTAGACCCAAATGATTCAACCAAAATAGTCAAAGTGGGAAAGGAGTTGGAAAGCAACTTGAAGGCAGACTTAATTTAGTTTCTTAAGTCTAATAGAGACGTGTTTGCATGGTCTCATTCAAATATGATCGATATTGATCCATTGGTTATGTTCCATGCATTAAATATTAATCCATAAGCTACCTCATTCAATAAAGAAGAGACAATACGATAAGGTGCGAGCCGAAGCCCAGCAAGAAGAATTTAAAAGGCTACTCGAAATATGTACATTGATTATACTGATTTGAACAAAGCATGGCCGATAGATTGTTACTTGTTGCCTCTGATAGATCAATTGGTTGATGCAACTAATGGACACAAATTGTTATCACTCATGGATTCTTACTCAGGAAACAATCAGATACCCTTGTTTAAAATGGATGAAGAACATACAAGTTTCATTACTGATTGGGGAATTTTCTTCTACAAAGCAATGCCTTTCGGGTTAAATAATTTAGGAGCCACATATCAAAGATAAGTACAGATCGGTTGAAATATGGAAGTTTATGTTGAAAATATGCTAGTTAAATCTTATAAAGCTAAGAGTCACCTTGAAGACCTAAAATAGATGTCTGAAGTACTATGGAAATATCAGCTGAATCCCCAGAAATGCTCTTTTGAGGTTCACTCTAGGAAGTTTCTAGGCTATATTATGAGCGCTCAAGGAATTGAAGCCAGTCCAGACCAGATTCAAGCTATCAATGTATGGCTAAGCCCAACACCAGCAAAGATGTAATGAGTGTAAACAGTAGGGTAGCTGCGCTAAGCAGGTCCATCTCCAAAGCAACTGATAAGTGCATTCCCTTTTTAATATGGTCCAGAAGAAGAAAAACTTTGAATGGGGAGAAGACAGTAAGAAAGCCTTTCAAGAGTTGAAAATCATTTGGAAAGTTCGCTAATAATAGCCCCAAAAATAGGGAAGTCTTGTACTTATACATGGCAGTTTCGGAAAATGCGGTTAGTTCAGTTTTGATTAAAGAAGAAAATAGGACTCAACTTCCTGTTTATTATGTTAGTAGGCGGTTAAAAGACGTAGAGGTTCGATACCTGGTAATATAAAAATTAGCTTACTGCTTGATACTTATAGCATGAAAGCTTCAAGCATACTTTCAAGTGCATCCAATTAGAGTATTGACTAGCTTTCCACTCAATCAAGTCTTTAGTAAGCCTAAAACTTCAGGTAGGCTAGTAAAGTGAGGAACTAAGCTTAGCTAGTATGACATTGAATTTCAACCATGGGCAGCTATCAAAGGGCAAGCATTAGCAGACTTTATTAACGAGTGTATAAACTTTATTAAAGAATAATCAAAGAAAGTAAAGGATCAAAATTCCGTACGACAGTTATTTTTGGATGGAGCATCAAATGAGCAAGGAGCTAGGGCAGGATACGTCATAATAACCCCAGACGGGTACCGCCTACACCACGTAATGAATTTAGGGTTTCCCGCAACAAATAATATAGTTGAATATGATTCAATGGTGGTAGGATTGACGCTAGCCTTAGAGCTTAAAATCCAACGAATTCAAGTCTTTATTGATTCTCAACTAATGGTAAACTAGATAAAGCAAGTATATCAGACTAAGGATGCCAAACTATCTTTATATGTAAAGAAAGTATTGAAAATGCTCGCCTTACTTGAAGATTTTTCTATATACCGAGTTCAAAAGGGAGAAAACTCTCAGGCAGATTCATTAGCAAAGTTGGCAAGTTCAAGAGGAGCCCCAGAAACTCGTATCGTACTAGTAAGGTACCAAGAAAATCCAAGTATTGAAGAGGGAATACCTGAATAAGGGAAGGAATTGTTAGTCTAATTAGATCCCAAGCCATGGCACAACAAAGTTAAGAAAGGGAAATTAATGAAGAAATCCTTAATGAGAGGATTAATCATCCAAGCATAGATGACTATTATATTAACACTTGAGTGTCACCTATTATCGAATACCTTTCTAAAAGAATAATACCATTTGACAAAGTGGAAGCTAGGAAAATCAGGTGATAGGCTCTGACTTTCAAAATGATAGATGGAATTCTTTACAAGAAAGGATATGCCTTACCTTACTTAAGATGTGTGAGTTTGAAACATGGGACGAAATTATTAGTAGAAGCGCATGAAGGATTTCGCGAAGACCATTCCAACGAGGTAAAGTTGGCTAAGAAAATAACGAGACAAGGTTTCTATTGGCCTCGAATGGTAGGTTATGCTATTGAGTATGTAAAGAAATGTGAAAGATGCTAGAAATACTCAAAGATTCCTCATTTACCACTAAGTCAGTTAACTCCAATATCCAGTCCATGGCCTTTCGATATATGGGGAATCGACCTAATCGGGCCATTGCCAGTTTCCAAAGGAGGACCAAAATAAGTTGCAGTGCAATTGAGTGCTTTACTAAGTGGGTAGAAGCGGAACCGCTCCCCAAAATCACTTTTGGGAAAGTGCTTAGATTCGTCGTTAAAAACATTATTACCAGATCGGGATCCCTTATAAGATTATATCCATTAATGCAAGACAATTTGGAAGTGAAGAATTTTCTTGATTTTTCCATAAGAATGGGATTATCAGAAGTTTTCTTTCGTGGCATATCCAAAGGCTAATGGAGCCATTGAAGCTGCAGACAAGACTATCAAGACTATCTTGAAAAAGTGATTGAATAAAGCCAAAGGGAATTGGGTAGAAGAATTGCCACTTGTGCTCTGGGCCTATTAAATATCCACTAGAATTACAATAGGATATTCCCCTTATTCTCTAACATATAGGTGTGAAGCGGTGTTTCCAATTGTGATTAAGATACCCTCACATCGAAGAATCGCATATGCATTTGATCCAAACCAAGTGTTGGAGAAAGAATCATTAGATTTAATACATAAACTAAGAGATGAAGCAACTATTCGGACAGTAGAATATCAAAGAAGAATCTTAAAATACAATAACTCAAAAGTGAAAACAAGATCATTTCAAGAGGGAGATTTAGTACTCCGTAGGGTGATGGTAAACATAAGAAATCCTGTAGATGGACCACTAGGACCAAAATGGGAAGGTCCCCTAATTGTATGCAAAGTAATTCCTCTAGAGCTTATAAGTTATGTTGACCAGATGGCAATATGTTCTTCAAACGTGGAATGCAAAACACTTGTGACCATATTTTCTTGCAATGAATGAATAAATCACCTCTTTATTAAATAAAAGTCAACATGGTTGGGAGCAAAGTCCTCATTGAATTTGGAAATTACCTTAATAGGTCAAAGCCTTTCTCCACGTCAAGTTGGCCAGATCAAGGCGCCTCTTGGAGAGAGGTTAGACTAAGCCTTTATCCATGCCATGCTATGGCCTGGTTAAAGCATCGATAAGCCTTTAATCGTGCCATGCTATGGCCAGGTCAAGGCATCCCCTAGAGGTAGGATGGAACAAGCCCTTGGTCCGTCCACGCTATAGCCTGGCTAAGGCAATAAACAAGCTTTCAATCTCGCCAATAAGGCTTGGCCGGAAGACCTCCTAGAGGGAGGTTGGGTAAGTCCTTTGGTCATGCTTGTGGATAAGCTAACCAAGCGTATCAAACAACAGACTAAGACATCCGAGTCCGAGAAGCGGCATATCAAACAACGGACTATGATGTCGAAGCCCGAAAAGCGAAATATCAAACAATGGACTAAGACGTCTGAGCCCGAGAAGCGGCATATCAAACAACAGACTAAGACAACCGAGGCCAGCAAATCAAACAATGACAACATACAAGGTCCAAAGGGTGCCACATGTCAAGAGAATAAAAACCTAAAGAGTGGTGCAAAAAAGAAAGCTCAAAGAAGAGTCTACAACATTTGAATGACTTCTAAAAGAGGATTTTTGGATTTCACTTATTAATACTCGAACTTGGGTTTCGAGTCCCTTACTAATTGACTTCTAAACTTCACTTATTAATACAATCTTGGTTTCATGTCCCTTACTAATTGACATCTAGACTTCACTTATTAATACCCGAATATGGGTTTCGAATCTCTCATTATTAATTTCTAGACATCACTTATTAATTATCGAGTAAGGGATCTGACCTTTATCATGGGATTCAGTACAATATTTTATTAATAATCTGGATTTTGAATACTATTAAATTTTGGATTTCATTTTTTATGCCCGAATCTAGGTTCCAAGGCAATTGGTATTGAGATCTCAATGGACTTCGGTTTCAATTAAAACTCTGAGTTTGTCTAATTAATACTCAAACCAGGGTTAGCAGTTTATTACCATTAACTTTCTAACAAAACTCATCGGCATCTGAATCTCGTTTTTAGGATCATTATTATTTCCAATAGGGGTTTGTAAAAACCAATTATTTACCTCCATATAATGACTCATGGTTTTCAATAACTTATTTTGAGATGGTAGTATATGGCTTTTTATTACCAAATATTTGTTATTATCAGGAGAGAACTCCTGGACTTCAATTATTAAAGTTAGATTTAAATTATATACCTGGTCTTATATTAAAACAATGGGAGTTTAATTTATAAAATTCTTTTGCAATTACCAAAGTTGGATAATAGGACTTCTCTTATTGCCAAACATGAGTTCTTGGTCTCCAATCATTTACAACTACGGATTTCTTATCACTTATTTACTCCAAATGGTGGTCGACTAATTTTTGTTGCTTATGGACTTAGAATTCAGGAATTCTATTATATAAACATCGTCTTTAGTTATATGCTAATAAGTCACTAAGCATATTTTTATATAAATCTTAAGTTAAAAGTAGAGAATGTTATTTACTTCGAATTATGCAGGGAAATGAGGTCATAAAGAAGAAATAGTGCGAAGGGAAAGCTGTTAATTTTTTTTCTAAAAGTACAAAAGCTTCTTTCATACAGAGGGGCAAAATGTTAACCATAAAATTCACTTAACAATAAAGGCATGAAAGAAGGTTCATAATAAGTGTTTTTCTGCACAAGAATGGAAGATATGGGTTTCACCATAGTTTAAAAACAGTGTTTCGAAGGTATTGAGATAGCTTTCAAAGAGGATAGGATGGATTCATAAGCGCCTAATATACCTACAAGTGTCATGTGAGATAAAAGCTTCTGAAAGAGTGGAAAAGAAAGCAAAGTTACCCTTCCACTTTATCTAAACCATTCGACGCAGTTGATTCCACATACTGAGAGAGCCTAGCATGGCTTCAAAACATCTTTCGAAGGTATTGAACAACAAACTCGAACACAAGAAACAATTCCTTCAAAAAAAAGTGGGTTTCCCCGTTGTCAATTTACTACTTAAAGACACATTTTCAGTACGCACCTTTCAGAAGCATGAACAAGCCTTTCGAAATAGTTGGAACCTTTCGAAAGCATGACGAAAACTCCACATGAAAGCCATGTGACCTTTCATAAAGATCCAGTCGTCACCCATTAATCCTTTTGAAACTATGTGAAAGCTCACCTCATCTCTTACTTACAATAGCATAGCAATACAAAGTGGAGACTGCACCTACCCCCTTCCGATGAAGTCAAAAGCAATCAATTTCTTTTCAAAAGCAAAGTAGAAGGGTGCTCAAACTTTAGTGGTAGCAAAAGTTTGTCAAGGTAATCCTTTCGACTAGGTCGAAAGGTCTGACTTGAAAGGTTGAAGCGAAAGAACGAATGAGAAAGGCTAGGAGAAAGGCTTTTTGACTGCATTGAAAGGATGCGTGCAGAAGCTTGAAGAAAGGCCTTTCAACTGTATCGAAAGGATGGGCATGAAAAGGTGTCAACCTGCATCCATAAATACCACCCTAAGGGTCCGAATTTGGGGACCGAATTTGAATTTTAAATTCTCTTTCTTATGCGTAGAAAAATAAAACATTTGTTGCCCTAAATCAATTTAGGGGGAAATTCTCTCGCTTGTATCCAATTTAGGTTAATGGAAGAGAGAAGACGCATAGAGCCAATATCGATTTTGAATACGAGGAAGATCATTTTGGCCATTAACCAATTGCACATGATGCTCACTTATTTTGTTAACCCTTATTTGACTTTTGCATTACCAATGGATCAACTTAGACATTATCAATTTGAATCATATCATCATCGTGTTTCGTGATATAAATTGTTAAATTGACTTGTTGATGATATTTCGATATTAATAAGTTCATTAAACTTATATTATTTTTCCAAGATTTTGTTCCATTGCATAATGAATTTGAATCTTATATACTATACATTAAGCTCCTTCGAAAGAGTACATATCCTTTCGACCTGGTTGAAAGGGGTTTTGAAAAGGGACTCACTATGTAAACATTAAGTTATGCTTGTTGGTTGAACATCTTCAAAAGGAGCTCAACTAAATCAACACACATAACTCCTTTGAAGGATTTCTTTCCATGGAAATAGAATCTGTACTTTCAGAAGTGATAGTGAATTTCCTTTTTAAAGGCACGATGGCCTTTTCGACTCATTCGAATGAGGATATGAATGACCCTTTCGACCCAATTGAATGAGACCATGAATGAGTTGTTCTCTTCTTAACTTTCGTTCGAAAGACTTAATTGGTCTTCCTATTTACAATTAACATTTCCATGAGGTCACCATCTGAAGATATTCTGCCCATTCAACTCATTCGAAAGGGGTTTCGAAGAGATAGATTGCTTCTAAAATTTTCCCCCAAGACGTTAGCAATATTTCTTGTTAATAACCATGCTTTGGGATGTTGACTAGATTTCTTTTAACACTTTAAAACAACACTGATAAGATGAGTAATTAAGATTAAACGCATCATAAATAATAAAAAGATTAATTAACTTTAAGCAAAAACTAAACCAGTTAACTAACAACATTAATAATTTAATTAAATGATTTAAATATCATTAATAATATAATAAATAACTTTAAACATTTTTAATAAAATAATTAAATAACTTACTTTAAAACATCATTTATAAATACTTAACCTCAAATTGTTATACAATCGAAGTTATTTAAATCCATAACTTTACAAATTCGAAAAGATGCTAGGAGACCACGATGGTGCTAAATCAAGTTACCATTTAATTCAATTTGACTTTTCAAGTCATATCACTGGCATTTACATAGGCAACATATATGTAAATCAAATCGATAATAAACTGTCCATGGTTAATGTGTCATTTATTCCATATAAATCAGCTGGTGTAAATTTAAATGCCCAAATTAATTTAATAGCAGAGCAGGGATTCTTTTAACTAAACAGATGTCCAAAATAATATATTCAATTAAGTTAACATGAGATGTTTTATTTAGCCAAATAGATACTACCAATAAATTGATTTAACTACGTTATTATTTAACCAACGTAACTATATCCAGTCGATTTTATTTTATCATTAAATTTTACTTCACTAAAACCGAAAGCTATTTAAATTACAGTGTTGTACTAGATCATATGAATCTAGTGCAAAATTTCATAGGTCCATCGGATGTAAAATAAGCAAGATATGGTATTTTGAAATCTAACACACATTTTAATTAAATTAAAACAAAATATTTAGATAAATTCCACTTAAATCACAACTCTGTCCTTACATTCCAAGGCCCAACCCTCCTAACCTCCCATCCGAGCCGATGCCTATAGCCAAAGCTATAGGACTTTTTCTTCTTCAAAAAGAAAGTCACATGCCAAGTTCATGCACGGGATCCAATCATACCCTATCACCTGCCACCTCGATCGCCATCAACCGCCACCATATACGCTGCACGAACATCAACCCTCACCCACACCTCCACTCCCAATTACACCCAGCCTGATACCCTCCTTCGCCGTCTAGACTCAACAATCAAACCGAATAAAAAAAGTAGTTAAAAACTCTATTTTCCTATCATTCCGCCAGACCACCGGTGATCAACTCCATGCTCTTCACTAGACCAAAGGCTTCCGCCAGCATGAACAACAAGTCCTCTCACTATCAGTTCATCGACGAAAAAAATATGAATGGAAAATGAATAAAAATCCTCATAACCAACTCCAGCCATCTGACAACCTACGACCACCACCAAAAATCCCCAATCGGCGATAAGAACTCATCCATACTCTTCATTCTTCATTCCATATTTGTCAAAAAATGACAAATATTCCATCACTTGTTGTTTTTAACAACTTATGACTACCTCGCTTGGGCAGTTATTTATAAAAAGAACTAGAGATCAAAATAAACAATTTCGGTGGTGGTGGTGGTTTTGGCTAATTTCTAATGCATTGGAAGACATTGATTTTTGGATCTAGGTAGGTGGTGTTTATTCATATTTAGATGGAAGAAGGAGAAGAAGTGATACCTATGTTGTTCATGTGTTTGTGTATCTCTATGTATGTTTACTTACAGTAAATACATATTTTGTCTCAAGGCAATTAACAATAAAATATGTTTTAAACAATTTACTTAGACCATAATTTCATACAAAAATTAAATTGCTAACAAGGGTTTAGTATCTCACCTTTCCTAAATTGATGAAATGCAAAAGGTCTCAGCTTTCTTCCTAGCAATCATCCCCAAATTTCATAAATAAGTTTCAACTCTAAACTAAAAGATCAAATTTTATAATTTTAAGAATGGAAGAGAAAGAAGTAAAAAATGGAGTTAGGATATAAAAATAAAGATGGAAACAAGTGGAAATTTAAATAAAAACTTTACTTTTATCAGTGAGTGAAAATGCTAAAGACCTAAATGCCCTCAGTCGCATTTCAAACCTTGCCATCATTCCCTAAGCCCCCAAAGTACCAAGTCAATTGAAAACATATTGGATCATACTTTGTTTTTATGTACCTTTATATTCTTTCATACTCAAGGAATCAAACCATCCTTTCAAGTTTTAAATTTTTAAATATATCATACTTTCACCGATTATTATTATCATTATATTGTTATGTTTCATAAATGTGGTTAAAAACGTATATTAAGGCTCGATAACTTCTACAACTTGTTGCTCAATGAAAGGTCGAAAACCCAAAGAACTGGTTTCGATCACATTTTCTGTTTTTCATCGAACTACCTATTTTAGTAAACTAAATTCAAAATTGAATTTTCTATAATTAGTTATAAATTAAAAGAGAGTTATTTTAATTTTAAAACTATTAATTGAATATTTAAAATAAATTAAATATTCATAAATCAAAGCAATAAAACTCCGGGTCGTTACATTTAACTTTTACATACGTGAACTTGAAGTGAAAAAGGGATCGATATTTAAACTACAAAAATAAGTAGTGCAAACTATGAATAAGAGAATTCACACCTTCCACATCATTTTATAACTTGTTTTCTTTTTAGAACCCTTTAACACATCAATAGAGAAAAGCTGAAAGTGAAATAGAATATAAAATATTCAAATTGCAATAACAAAATAAATTTTACTATTTTCATATAAAATGGCTGAGATTCTAATAAACTAATGAATTTATATTTTGTTTTTTGGGACTTTCGGGGTTTTAGTTTTAGGGTTTTCGTGAACAAAATTCTCCAAGCATAAAATTAAATCAAACTTCTACTATACAAATATTAAATGTGAAAAACTAATATTTCTACTTACGGAGAATTTGTTTGCCCCTTTTCGGATTTGATTCACACCCACTCCTAATTTCTCCTTTATATCTTTTATTTGGAATATGTAACAATTGGGTTGCATATAAATTAGATTCAAAATCAGGGATTAGCTAGGGAAGAATAGAATTCGAAATCGAATATTTAAATATCTATGATCGGGAACCCTAATTGATCCCGTATCGTAGAGAAGAAGACGACTGACATGTTTCCGCTAATGTTGCAAATAATTTATAAACAAAAATAAGGGGGCTAGCCTTTTATTTATAGTGGTTAGAAGGTGTCCGGACCATTGCATTTAAGTCAATTTAGGATGATAAAATACTACCTGTTCGTGTCTTAGAAACCCTAGCTGCCTTAACTATCTGGTTGACCGTTCCTTCTTAGGTGGTCGACTGCTAGCGGTTAGCTAGCCCAAGGGGGGCAGTCGATTGGTCCATATATTTAGAATGTAATTATTGAGTGTCGTTTTGATTAGTTTCTTTACCTATTTATTTTTAACGTTAACGTTTTCTTTAACATTTTCTTAAACCAAAAGATTCTCATCAACGTTAAAACATTTATAAGCATTTTAAATTTCAAACATTAACATTAATTAATATTTTAAATTTAAACCGCTTCAAATTATTCTAAATTTGAAAACTTGAAAAATCAATAAATTTCCGTTTGAGCTCCGATTATAAAACTTCATATATGAAAGTTGATCAAAAAATCGTTATGAATGTAATAGTGTAACTTTGGTGGCCAAATTTCACATTGGCAAAATTTTCGCTTTTAGCCTTATTGTTAATTAATTTTTATGGTGTGTTACAGTGTTAGTGACCAATTTTCCCATCAAATACACTTTCAAGGTTAGCTAAAAATCTTGCCAATACATTACAATGTTCGTTCAATGTTGTGTGTTTTCATCAATATATTATCACCAAATTTAATAATTAAGGCGGAGCTATCCATATTATAACGTAAATAACCCTAATAAAGTTTACTATTCACCTTAAAGAGAACTGCTGTGATTTTCTACTTCAAAACGAAGTTGCATCTCGAAATTCCATTAGCAAATAAATATGTAATTAAAGCAATAACTTTTGGCCTTAAGAAGCCTTTAGTTGTGAAAAAAGAGGAAAATCAGTCAACTCAAGCATTGGAGCCTTGAACAAAGTCCTTCAAATGAACAGGATCTGGTGTTTTGCGCTAAGGATATAATGAAGAATAAAAAAGACTTTGAAGATTTTTCGTGTTGCTGCCATTAACAATAGAAATAAATGATGGATAAGGAATGTTTTGGTTAATGTGATAATGTCAGCTAAGGTTTAGACTTCAATCTTTCTAGACCTTGTGTTGTAGGCCTTGGGCTTTACATGCCTGAATGTATTTAGCAAATAAAATGTAAATATTGCACTTTAATTAAGGGAGTTCTAAAGCAAAAAAAATAAAGAGGAGATAGAACAATTAAGCTAAAAATAAATGGTTCAAAACCTAAAACTTCTTTAAACAAAAAACTTGCTTTCACAAAGAAATGGTTTTGAAGAAAAATTCAAAACGTTCAACCAACTTATTTTTTCTTTAAAATAAGCAATCAAAAAAGCAAGGAAAATCATAGAATATCAATAAGAAAATGAAACCAAAAGAATTTTGGAAAAAAATCTCTTGCATAAAAAAGTCACTTTTTGAAGTAAAATCGTCAATAAATTCGAGCAATAGTTACAATGTTTACATTATTTGACCAGCATATTAAAATAAATGGTATAGTCTAAACATCTTTATTAATAGTCAGAATATAAGAGCAATCTTTTGCTCACTAAAAAGAATGATAAAATAGTTAAGTATTATCTGTTTTATCACTAAAAAGAATAGATAAAATAACACATTAATTATTTTTAAAATGAATGAAATGTGGATATTATTTCTTTTATTTTTGCCCTCTAATTTCTAGCTAAACTGAACAATTCAAACTAAGTTGACATATGAATATTTCAATAAAAATTTATGTCTAGGCTTGCGTGTTCACTTATGAACAAGTCAAATATGCACATCGAGTACTAAAACATTCTTCCAGATAATTCCAACATATCGCCACAAACATATAGGCATCCCTACCTTTTCTTATCAGTTGTCACTTCCTCTTATATATATGTTCATTTATTGAGAATTCCATCAATTCCATACATCAGTCCGAGGCTGATAAGGTATGAGATATTTTGTCTATGTTTAGGCTTGTTTATTTCTTCTTCTCCTTCTATGTTCCTTTTCCATTATCATTATCATTCATTTATTTTCTTTTTATATTATTGACTAATGATTTGTTTCTTCTTTGCAAACAAGAATTATTTTATTTTTCCTTTTGTTTATTAATATGATCATATAGTTTTATTTTGTTTGGTAATAACCAATAAGAATTATTGTAAAAGAAGAACTAGAGTCGTACAACATCCAAATTACATGTGTCCTTGATCAGATACTTTAATTGCAAAATATAAAATCCACAAGTAATTACTTTTCATATAGCCATGAAGCATGGCTATTCTAGGAAATAATGTGATGAATGTATCATTGAACTATTTAAAAAACTTAAATATGACACTGGATTTTGTGTTTTAACTACTATTTCTTGACAAATCCTTGATATGGTAAGGCTTCAAAATATTAAATTGACAAATCCATTACCCTCACAACTTGCTTGCACTTGACACTCTTTACCATCTTTACTTATTTTTTTAGCAACCCACGATTGAATTGTTTTGGAACAACATGTATGCACCTATTCCCTTTGCAAGTTGTAGAAAAAGTAAATGCCTTTCTTACCAGGATAAGCATTATGAGAAAACTCTCCATATAAACAATGGTGGAGATATAGTTTTTGAATCGTTTATATGAAACTACTTGATTTTTTTTAAATCAAGTCTCTATGGTTTCAATTCCATTTCCAAATTTTGACACATATACAACAAAACACTGGTTGAAAATTTATTTTTTCTGTAGTAATAATTTTTTTGAATGAATTAGCATGGATACACATGAAGATATATTTAGTCAACCTTATGGCCATTTCATTGCTTCCCAATATTTTTAGTCTGGCTAATTCTGATTATGAAAATGCATTAAGCAATGCGTTGCTTGTGCTTTATACATGTAGTTTGTCCCTGGAAGTTTTATATATATATATATATATATATATATATATATATACCTATATAGATTTTCATGGATACATGCCTGTTAGTTCACATCCATTTTCTTTCCTTACTAAAACTTTTATGTGCTTGTACATACTTCTTACATATGTTCATTCGTGATGTCATATATATACTTGTAGTCAAGGCTAGGAAACCATACTAATTTGTTGTACATGTATACATGAAAATATGGAAAATGATTCAACTAGCATGAAAAAATAAGGTAGATGCGAACGCACAAATAGAGTATATAGAAAATAAAAAACACGTACAAGAAGATAAAGGGAAACAATATAATACTAAAAGGAAGCATGTGCACATGTATATTTTTTATTATGCTTTGCCATCGCATTTTGCAATTCTAAATTAACATGACGATATATTCTATTCAATCCGGAAACTTATATTTTCTAGGCAATTGCATCATATTTGAGATCCTGCTCAATAATAAGACAATTTATTTTTGAAGTATTTTAAAAAAGGATTCATATTTACTTGGTAATATCATTCAAATCATATAATATTTTTTATTTACAAAGTTCTTCATGCATGCCTATAATAAGAATCATTATCATCCTTCCATCAAGTAGAGAATACAACATAATTTATCAGCCAAACAATGGATACTAAACATTGTGATAATCAAAGGTCGACTCAAAAAGATGATATATCTCCAAAAGCATCTCAATAAATGATTATGCACATGTCTAGAAACCAAAGATGCTGATAAAATAATCTCTCTCAATAAGTGATTATGGTTGGCATGATAAATTTACTTCTAAAGTGGTTGGTGATGTATCAATCAAAATTTTTGAAAAAATAATTCTCTCCATGCTTTTGCAGGTAAAATTTTTGGAGAAAAATGAATGGTGATGTTTATTAAAAAAATTAAATGAATAGTTACTATATAGGAATAAACTATGATGAGCAACAATAAAAAATTTAACATCTAGTAGTAGTACTTTTTAGGTGTTGCAGCTCTTACTATTAATAAGGAAATATCTATACAGTCCCTACTTTACGTATTTCATTTTTGAAATAAAGTTTAACTTATATTAATGTTTCCAAATAGTATAATTACTTTATCCTTCATGTGGTGTTTGAATTCAGTTTCATTCTAATAATTTTACTGTTATACTTATCTTTATCTTAACAAGTACCATTAACTGCTATGTGAAACAAAGTATTTTAAGCTTAAATATTAATAACCTAACCGTATTTATTTTAGCCAGCTGTATATCAAAGATGAGTAGTCAAAGGAGATAAAATAGAGGAAAAATATCTTAATTTATGAACAAAGAGAATCGCGTCATATGAGAGATAGAGGATGAAAGAGAGACAGGACTCCGGAACAAAGAGAAAATTATCTAGCTCGACGTTGTGAAATGTATCGACAAAGAAGAGAATGATTCCAAAATGCATCTTTTAAAAGAAATATAAATACTATAAGCAATGATTCTCATAATTACTAATAAGAAAGAAACCTAAGAATACAAAGAGAACAAACAGAAAGCACATCGATTAAGGATAGTGAACACATTATAGATGACATACCATAATCTAACCAAGAGCAGAGACAATCGTCACAAAATAATTATCAACTACAAATGCATCGAACTATGTGAAGAAATATTAGAAGTTATAATGTTGCAAAAAATTTCAAACATCATACCGGATTTCGAAAGCATTTATTGAAACAACTAACATTTTATAAGCACTGCTGGGCAAAATTATTTCAATACGGGAGTGGATCACTGTGTTATTCAAATGAAAGAACCATACTCCCTAGTGCATTCACTAAATGAGTTATTGGAGGTCTATAAGGATAGAAGTATTGATGGTATACATTTCAAATGAAATATTTGATCATATAACCATGTATTTTCCTTCACTTCAATAGGAATGCATGTCAATGAAGACCTAATAAGCGGAAGAGCTGGTATTTACACTTTCCATGCTCAAGGGTGCATATATCATAGTATTGGAAGCCTACTTCCTTAAGAAGGAGATAGACCAAGATTTCTACAATTATATATACACACATACACACATTTATATATATATATATATATATATAATATGTTGATCATGAAATTGAAAATCGAATGATTGAAAATGAAGACTTGAATAGAGGAATATTGGAAACGATAAAACATATATTTGATGAGAATAATGATTTTGTTCAATACTTTCATCGAGTTTCACAACTTCTTGAGATCCATAAATATAAATTTGTAACTATAGAAAGACCATAGCAACAACAATATGTATTGCCTAATCTTCACAAGTTTCCACAATGATAGCTAGCCAGGACGAGACAAATATTATAAATGAAAGCGATATTGTTCTACATATGATGATGGGTCAGCTTATGGGAATTCCGGAAATACATGGCTATTATGACCCTCTGTAATATCCTCTTCTACTACCTTATGGAAGTTATGGTTGGGACCTTAACATCCATAATGTAAATGGAACTCTTGTTACATGCCGTAATTACTATGCTCATATTTTGCAGGTACCAATTAATTTTACATTTATAAAATTATAAATTTATAGCTAGCATCTTCATATGATAATAAGTGATTAATTATTGGATTCTATTTACTATCTCTAATCCGCATAAACTTTAGATGCGATATGAAGATGCTTCTCTTTTCTTACATGGAGGACATTTATTGGAACAGTATGTCATGGTTAATTATGAGAAAATTGAAAGTGGTCGAAGGAGATGGTTTCGTCAACAACAACATCATATTAGATCGAAATTTTAAGTGGGACTTCAAGATGCATTGAATGCTAAAGAAAATAATGCAAGTATGGCAATTTTCCCTTTTCTTTGGTCTATTACTATGATATATACACATACATATACATAATCTTATGTCAAATTAATTTTTTTAATATAGGTAACATTGGAAGAAGAGTAATATTACCCTCTTCATCCAATGGGAGTCTACATAATATGTACCAACATTATCAAGATGCAATAGCTTTGGTATAAAAGTCTGGAAAGCCTTATTTTTTCATTACAATGACATGCAATCCTACATGGGATGAAATCATAACAGAACTATTACATGGACAAACTTCCCAAAATCTCCCAGATCTTACTATAAGAATTTTTCATGCAGAATATGAAGAATTAAAGTAAGATATTTACGATAAACAAGTTAATTATTGGTCAAATTTCAAAATGAGGACTACCCTAAGCTTATATGCTTATTATTCTAAAGAATGAAGATAAACGACATAACCCAGATGATTATGATGTTGTTGTAAGAGCTGAATTCCAAATCATGATGAAAAACCAGAGTTGTATGATCCATCATTAAACGGATATTTTCTGGGCCATGTGCAAAACACTAACCAAATGCTCCTTGTAAGAAAGATGGAAACTACAAAAAAAAATCCTAAGCAATTTTCAACATATACTATTCAAGGTAGTGATTCATGCCCTATTTATCGAAGGCGAGATAATGGTATAAATATCGCACTAGACAATGATGGTGATATTATAATGGATAATTGTTGGGTTGTTCCATATTACCCATGACTACTGAAAAGGTATGATTGTCACATAAATGTTGAAGTGCATAGTAATATCAAATCTATTAAATACTTATACAAGTATGTATAAAAAGGTCTGAATCGTATGATAGTGGAAATTCATCCACTGTCTGAAAATGATGAGATTCCAAAAAAATTAGATGCAAGGTGTATATGTCTGTAAGAGGCCTTTTGGAGAACTTTTAAATTCACATTTCATACAATTTATCCTTCAGTTCAACGTGTACAAATAAACCTTCCAAGTAGGCAACAAGTGGCTTATCATGCTAACAAAATAGTGTCTAATGTTTTACAGCATGCGAAACTCTCTACATCAATGTTAATCGAATTCTTCAACACAAATTCACAAGATTCAAAAGCAAGAATTTTTTATACCATGAATGACTAGAGAAATACACCTTAACATCACATATTAAAAAGTAGCGACAAAGTGCATCACATAAAAAGGCCATATGACAAATTTACAATGTTTCTCCATCAGAAGGAGAACGTTACTTCTTGAGAGTTCTTTTGAAAAGCGTAAAAGGACAAACGTCATTTGACTATCTTCTACCAATCGATGGTATCAAATACCCAATGTTTTGGAAAGTACTGGAAAAGATGGGATAATTTGAAGAAGAATAAAGTATAAGGGCATGTTTGGTTGAAGCATCAAACATGCAAATGTTGTCATCTTTAAGAAGATTATCTGCAATGATCTTAATTTATTTTGCACCAACGAAAGTCAGTAAATTATAGAAAGAATTATTTTATCATATGGTTGAAGAGTATCCAAGTTCAAGCACAATGGCTTGACCTATACTTGAATATCGTCATCTATATGATCTTAACTATCTATTAACTAATCATTATAAACTAATATTTGATTTTGATCTTCCAAGCATTAGGAATGATATAGACAATAGTTCCCTGGCTTTAAAATTAATAGAGGAGCAATATTCTATTTTAATACCTAAAGAGGACTTTAAATTTATTGAAAATTTAAATGAGTGTCAAAAATATTCATATGCTCCAATTACTAATGTGGCTTATAATAAGAAGAGGAAAATCTATTTCATAGACGGCCTTGGTATGACAGAAAAGACCTTTCTTTATTGAGTAGTGCTTTCAAAACTTAGACAAGATAGTTTAATTGCACTTGCAATAACTACTTCAGGGATAGTCGCAACAATATTACTGGATGGTCGAACAGCACATTCTCGGTTTAAAATCCCAATCAATCCAACTTCAACATCAATGTGTACCATATCTAAATAGTTTGAAGTGGCTGAAATTATAAGATTAGCAACTGTTCTTATTTGGGTGGAAGCAATAATGACTCATAGATATGCTTTTAAAGCACTGGATAGAACTTTAAAATACATCTTGGTAAATGACATGTCATTTGGACGTAAATTATTATCACCGGAGGGGATTTTAGACAAGTTTTACCAGCTGTACAAAATGGTACAGTATCTGAAATAATTGATGCATGCATAGTTAAATCATTATTATGGAAACATGTAGAAATGATCCATTTCACTAAAAATATGAGGGCAAAAGAGATCCATTCTATGCGAATTTCCTACTGCGAGTTGCGATGGAAATGAACCATATATATGTGAGAACATGATTAGAATTGCAGAAAAATGGTTATACCATGGGAAGATGAAAAATCAAAAACTGCTCTAATAAATTCAACTCTTCCAAGCTTATCCATGAATGCATTCAATATAAAATACCCCAGTCAATGAAAATGTGGATATGTTTAACGGTCAAGTTATTAATCTTTTTCCTGGTGATCATCATGTCTACTACTCTTTCGATTCTATGGAAGACGATATAAGAATCTCTACTATTTGAATATTGACTTCAATAAATCTAAGATGTTTACCCCCACATAGATTGGTCTTGAAGAAGGTGCACCAATTATGCTACTAAGGAACCTCGATCTAAAAAATAGGTTATGCAATGATACACGACTTATATGTCGTGAACTTCATGGAAACATCGTAGATGTATAGATTGATATCGGTCACCTTACTGGAACTCGGGTTTTTTTACCAAGAATACCTACAAAGCCATTTGAAGATACCCATTCACCATTTACTTTATTACATAAACAGTTCCCTATAAGACTAAGTTTTTCTTTAGCTATTAACAAAGCTCAAGGGCAAAAAATTCCAAATGTGGGAATCTACTTACCCTAATATGTATTCACCATAGTCAACTTTATGTTTCTTTATCAAGAGCTGTTTCAATGAAAAACACCAAAGTTCTGATAAATACGTGAAGTTCAAGAGTAATCTGGAACCTACACTATACATGTTATGTGCAAGGATGTGCTAATATTTTCAAAAGTAATAATTTGATATATTCTTTTCATTAGTTATTTCTTTTTGTGATGTTTAATACATAATTTAAACAATTTTTTTTTCAGCTTTTTTTTCTAAATAACACAAGCTTATAGAACAACAGTCATTAACAATAAAACAAATCTTCATTTTGTTGTTAATTAAAACTTGCTTTCATTCTTTCCATTTATATGCCAATTTACACATCAAATCATGTATTATTTAGCTACATATATATATATGCCCTTACACTTTTGAAACATATACTTTAACACCCTGCATTTTTCACTAATTAATAAAAATAGAAATTAATTAATAAATAGTAAACTATGAAAACGAATTTTTTTTACAAATGTTTGAATTTGGCCATGAGAATTATACCATTGGATTCGTGGCGGTTTTTTGATCAATTTTCATAAATAAACTATTTCGATCTGAGTTTAAATAAAAAAGTTACTAGCATTCGAAAATAATTATATATATAAAAATGGTAATGAAATCAATTAAGACTAACTAGATGTTAATGGTTGTCAACATACAAATTAAAATCTCAAAGACTTATAAAAATGGATAAGAATAGATAAGAATCAATTAACAAATGCAAACGGAAACAAATTCACACAATCAGTTGGATGAAGCAACAAAATTGATGCACGTTGATAATCCACAAAAATAAATCACATAGGCCGGCCACGAACTCCCTACACCAAATGCATAAAGTTAGATTCATGGTGATATTTTGATTAATTTTCATATTCGAAGTTTAAATGAAAAGGTTATTAGCATTCAGAATTAATTATACATGTAAGTAAGGTAATAAAATCAATTAAGACTGATTAGATGTTAATAATTGTTAACATTCAAATTAAGATCTCAGATATTTATAAAATGGATAAGAATTGATGGAAATAAATTAAAATACTGAAACAAATGCACAAAATCAATTATACGCAGCAACAAAATCAATGCACCTTCATAATCCATAAAAATAAACCACATAGGTCGACCATGCACCCCCTAGGTCGACCATGGGCGATTAACCATAGGCTTAGGATGGTCCACCCGAAGGGATTTTGAGCGATGATGGAGATTTGTTTGTGTTGTCCAAATCAAATGTATTTCCATCTGACGGTTAGCGTTGACTTGAACCTCTATAAATTAGGACCTTTGGTTTCACTTCTAATTCTTTATTTTTCTAATGAGCATGTAAGCTCTGCCGTTTTCCTTTCCCCTCTAGAATATCTAAGTACACAAAAATAGAATAAATTGCACGTAAACATTTTGGAGAAGAATAGAAAAGGATAGAGGATAGAAGATAGATTCAAATCAGGTTGCTAATCTAAATCCAAATCTCTTCTCTCTAATCCAATCTCTAATAGATCTATATAAATATTGTTTGTAGATATGAATAGGGAGTCAAAAAGTGGAGAATACAGATAATTGGTCATATCTAGAATAAACCTAAAGATTTGGGAGCGCTAATTAAAGACGAGTGGAAATATTATATGGCTTTATATAATACTAGATTATATCGTTGTAGATCTATTCTTATATTCTTGAGTCTAATCATTTAATTTCAAATGAATTTGCATATATGAAATACCGAAGACTGTAAACTTGCCTATAAATTTGCAGTGATAACTACAGTGTTAGAATTTGATACCTTAACTCAAATAGAGGAAGAACTTGAAGGAAGAGGTGGAGGCAAGAAGTCTAGATTTTCAGTGAAGGGAGATGCCGGAGCAAAGATTTGGTCCGGTGGTGATTGGAGATTGTCGCTCCAACTATCTCATCCGATAGTGATGGGATGCCGGTCTAGACTTGCCACTCCAGAATTTTCATTTAGTGCTGAATGATGACTAAACCAAGTTAAGGCTGAACCATATATTTGGTTCGGTATTGGACCACGTCGATCCAGATCTTGATTATTGTTTGCGGGACCAGATCTTGAGCGTTGTTTGTCGGATTAAATGATGTTATGGGCTATGCCAGACCAGATTGTGAAATGTGCTCTAGCCGGACAAGTTGGATGCTGGACCAAACTTCAGGTCTGCTATATAGCTGCTACCCCTCCTCATATCTTTATTCTATAAATAGTGGAGCTTCTAGACAACAATGACAGCCATGCTAGAGAGCTAAAACTCTATAGAATTTTGTCTGTATTATTAGTTCTTCTTATGCATAGCCTCCAAAAGTGAATCAATCTTGTAACTCTAATCTCTCGGTGATTAATAAAATGTCCTCTCCACAAGTGAACGTACACTACCTTACGGTTATGGAATCACTATAAATATTGGTGTTACTTATTTTTCTTGTTATTGCATTATAATCTATGACTGCTATGTTCTGGTGTTTATCTTCGTTTGTTACATCTCACTACAATCATGATTCAGTTATTTTCCGCTGCGTTGGGTTTTTTATTCTCTTAGACTGGTCATCTGAAGGGATTTTCTTCAACGGTATGGTACCGGAGCTCCAAGGTTAATTGAGGAGTGTTAGACGCTATGGCAGGAGAGGAAGCAACTCCAGTTGTTGCAAGCCCTTACACCAGAGGGATGTATATCGTGTCAGGATCACAGTTGGCAATTGAGAAATGGAATGGGGATAAAAACTTCGAGAAGTGGCAATGGAGGATAAAGGATGCTCTAATGAGGAATGTAGTCCATCCAGTAGCGTTTTCCCTAAGGAGTTGACAAATGACATCTCAGTCGTGGAAAGAAAGGAGATGGAGAAATGGGTGTTTACTGCTTTACAACTAACTATGGGAGAGAATGTCATTTCATAGATTAGCAGTGAGACCACTTCTATGGGCATTTGGACCAAACTAGAAAATCTCTACTTGAAGAAATCTCTGACTAACCTTCTGATTTTACTGTAGACATTTTTCATCATGTGGAAAATAGAGGGTACTTAAGTGAAGGAACACCTTAACTTCTTTAATGATCTCGTGATGAAGATGAAGACTGTTGACTTAAAGATGGATGAGGAGCAAATGGAAATGATTCTTTTGTATTCTCTTCTATGCGATACACAGGTTTCGCTAACAGCCTTATCTTTGTTAGAGACACATTGACAGTGGATGATGTGAAGTCAAGCCATCTATTTGAGAGCTCGAGAGATCAGATTAAGGAGATAAGTGAAGGAAGTAGAGGTGGAAGTAGTAGTCACGGCCAGTTTATTGAAAGATGAATAGATGATAAGAAGAATTAGCACTTTAGAGGGCGGTCAAAGTCTAGGAAGCTCGGCAATGGCAGGAGAGGAAAGTCTAAGGATGGGAAGTGCTTTAGCTGCAAAGAAACCTGGTCATTGGAAAAAACCAGGTTTAAAAAAGAAGGAAAAAGACGAATCTTCATCATTTGCAGCGGAGAATTCTATATTTGACGATGTCTACAACAGTGTCGGATATCTCAGACCATTAGGTGCTGGACTCGAGGACGTCTTTCCATATGACGCCTAACAAGAATTACTTCAGTTCTTTCGTTGGATGTGAGGGAAGCTCTAATCTTACGGGTAATGATGCTAACTGTAGAGCAATGGATGAAGGTATAGTGAGGATCAGGATGTTTGATGGAGTGATATGCACATTGTCAGGTGTCTGGTATGTTCCAGGTCTTCGGAAGTCCTTAATTTTTTTAGAACAATTGACATCTTTGGGATGCAAGGTAACTATCGAGAAGGATAGTCTAAAGGTTTCGAGAGGTGCACTAGTTCTTATGAATGGAGACGTGTTCCAAAATCTGTATTTTCTGAAAGGATCCACATTTCTTTGGAGAGTCGTGTGTTGAAGTAGATAGTTCTCATGCATTAGATGCGACAAAGCTTTGGCATCTCAGGTTGGGTCATATTTCAGAGAAGGGCTCAAAGTTTCTTCGAAGACGGAAGATGATCAAAGGAGAAAGCTTCGACTAGATGGACTTTTTCCAGTAGTGTGTGTTAGGCATGCAAACTAAAGTATCTTTTGGAATTGGACTCCATAGATCGAGACGCGTACTTAAGAACGTGCATACTGATGTTTGGGGGCCAGTTGGTACTCCTTCTCTTGGAGCAGTAAAGTATTTTATCTTTTTCATTGACGAATTTTCTCAAAAGTATGGGTGTGATAAATTCCAAATCAAAGAGTTTTGAGAAGTTTAAAGACTGGAAAGCGCTTGTTGAGAACCAATCTGGTTCTAGGTAGAAGGTGCTAAGATCTGATGATGACGGTGAATTTGTCTCCAGGGAGTTCCTCGGTTTCTATAGACAGCATGGTATTCAAAGACATTTCACTACATCCAGCGATCTGCAATCCAATGGGTTGCAGAAAGGATGAGTAGGACTCTAGTAGAGGAGGCTTGTTGCTTAAGATTGACAGTAGGCTTTTCTAGAGGCTTTTGGACAGAGGCATTGTCAACTGCGGCGCATATCATAAATTGAATTCTATGCTCGGCCATAGATGGGAAGATTCCAGAGGAAAAGTGGAGAGGTAAAGCGGTGTATCTTGGTTACATTCGAATTTTTTGTTGCCCGGTGCACATTCACCATATAGGTAATGACAAGTTAGAGGCTAGATCATACAAGGGCATACTAATGAGATACACCGATGGTATCAAAGGGTGTCGAATTTGGAACCCTATTGATCGAATGATTTTTCATTCTAGACATGTTACTTTTGATGAGTCTGCTATGTTCGATTTGTAGGAGAAGCTACCTACCACATAAGAAGATTCTCATAGGTCTAAGGAGATGGAAGAAGTTCTTGTGTTCCAACCAAATAGTAAAGTTGTTATTGATGCTATCGAGGAAAATACAGTTGATGAAACATCACATGATAGTCCGTAAGTACCTTCTAGTAGTGCTGGTAATGTGCATGAATCTAGAGGAAGTTCAGTTCATGGTGGAGCTGAAAGGAGTTTAGGCAAAGCAGTACCTACCTAGGTCAGTCGTAGGACTATTAGGTCGCCTAAAAGTTATGGTAATTGGCAGTTTTTGAATCTGAGCCTTGGTTATCAGTTTGACTATGCCTTACTTGTGGTTCATGAGGAACCGCTTGACCTTGATGAAGCTTTGAAGTCATGTCATAGTTCGAGATGGATATGCGCTATGGAAGAGGAGTTAGAGTCATTGAAGAAGAACAAGACTTGGGATTTGGTACCACCTCATCAAAGAAGCCGAGCCATAGGTTGCAAGTGGGTGCTCAAGGTGAAGAATGATGGAAGATACAAGGCTAGACTAGTTGCTAAAAGGTTTCCACAAAGAAAGGGATTGGAGTATGATGAGATGTTCTCTCCAGTAGTGAGGCATACGTCCACGCATTTTGCTCGCTATCGTCCAAGCTCATGACTTGGAGCTGGAGCAACTGGACATGAAAACCGCTTTCTTGCATGGAGACTTGGATGAGACCATCTACATGAAGCAGCCACAAGGATTTGTTGTAAATGGGAAAGAAAATTGGGTTTGCAAATTGAAGAAGTCATTATATGGACTTATGCAGTTGCCTAAACAATGGTACAAGAGGTTTGACTCTTTTATGCTTTTACTTGGTTTTGATCGTAGCATCAAAGACGCTTGTGTATACTTCAAGCTTTAAAGAATGGTAGATGGGTGCACCTACTCTTTTACATGGATGATATGTTGATTACTTCCAAGGATAAAGCTGAAATCGATAGTTTGAAGCTAAAGCTAAAAGCGGAATTCGAAATGAAAGACTTTGGAGAAGCAAAGAAAATTTTGGGTATAGAAATCCGAAGGGATATAAAGCAAGGACTTTTGAGCCTCGCTCAAAAGGAGTACATTCCAAAGGTGCTTTCTCTATTTAGCATGGAAGGGGCAAAGGCAATCAGCACATCTATTCCTTTGCACATACAGCTTTCTAGTGAAGACTCTCCGATCTTGGAAAAGGACAAGGTTTATATGATGAAGGTCCCATATGCAAGTGTAGTTGGCAGCTTGATGTATGCCATGGTCTGCACTGGGCTTGACATTGCACAGACGGTTGGATTAGTGAGTAGGTTCATGGAAAATCCAGGAAAGACGCATTGGGAAGCAGTGAAGTGTATCTTAAGATACCTTGGAGGAACTCCAAACCATAGACTTGTCTTTGATGGAAGAAGAAGAGATTTCAGCTTGGTTGGATTCTGTAATTTCGACTATGCCGGTCATAAAGATCGAAGAAAGTCAACCTCCGGGTATGTGTTCACCATTGATAGGATAACGATCAATTGGAGAGCGAAGTTATAGACAATTGCGTCTTTGTCCACTACAGAGGCAGAGCTCATAGCTGCGGTTGAAGCAGCTAAGGAGTCGCTTTATTTTAGGCGATTGTTGTGTGATTTTGGCTTCACATACAAAGATGTGAATGTGTACTGTGATAGTCAAAGTACAATTCACTTAGCTGAAAATCTGGCATTCGGCTCAAGGACGAAACATATTGAGGTAAGAGAGTCGTCCCTTGTCTCGATGACTGAAGAGAAGCTAGTTTGTCTTTGGAAAGTTTACACAAAGAAGAATGTAATAGACATATTTACCAAGTCATTTCCTGTTGCAAAGATCGAGCATTGCTCAGACTTGATTTGCTTAATGAAGTGTTATATGCCACAGGGTGTCACGGGGGGATAGTTGAGATGGTTCATGGAGACGTTTGTTTTCATGGTGGAGATTGATAGTTTCTATAAGGACTTGGTACTTCGAACACTTTGTTTGTGGGCAGTGGCCTTGTCGGAGTTCATTGATAGAGTGTAATGGGTGATGGCATTGCCGAAGCTCTTTGGATTAGAATGCATTGCTTGGATCATAAAGGTGTAGATTGTCTTGGATGGCTTGAATGGAATTCTGTATTAAGGTGAAGATTGTTAGAATTTGATACCGTAATTCAAAATAGAGGAAGAACTTGAAGAAAGAGGTGGAGGCAAGTAGTCTGGAAATTCCGATGAAGGGAGATGCCGGACCGAAGATTTAGTTTGGCGGTGATTGGAGATTGCCACTCCAATTATCTCATTGGGTAGTGATGGGATGCTGGTCCAGACTTGTCGCTCCAGAGTTTTCGTTCGATGCTAAAGCATGACTAAACCAAGTTAAGGCCGAACCAAATATTTGGTTTGGTATTGGACCATGTCGGTCCATATTCTGAGTATTGTTTGTCAGACCAGATCTTGAGTGTTCTTTGTTGGACCAAATGATGTTGTGTGCTGTGTCGAATCAGATTGTGAAATGCGCCCTTGCCGGACTAGATGGATGCCGAACCAAACCTCAAGCCTGCAATATAGCAACTATCCCTACTCATATCTTCACTCTATAAATAGTAGAGTTTTTGGACAACAGTGGAAGCAATCCTAGAGAGCTGAAACTCTACAGAATTTTGTCTGTGTTGCTAATTCTTCTTATGTATAGCCTCCAAAAGTGAATCTATCTTGTAACTCTAATCTTTCAGTGATTAGTAAAATCTTCTCTCCACAAGCAGACGTACGCTGCCTTGCAGTAGTGGAACCACTATAAATACTAGTGTTATTTATTTATCTTGTTATTTCACTGTTATTTGTGACTGCTTTGTTCTCGTGTTTATCTCTGTTTGTTCCGTGTCATTACAATCACGATCCAGTTGTTTTCCACTGAGTTGGGTTTTTTATTCCCTTAGACTGATCTGAAATAATTTTATCCAACGTACAGAAGCGTAATGATTAGTTTTAATTCTGCAATTACATAATGATTAGTTTTATTTCTATAATTCTGCAATGATTAGATTTAATTCTGTAATTACGAAATGATTTTAATAGTCAGTTTTCATCAGATTTTATTAACTGAAATCATAATAAATAGAGATTCCATTTTCTTGGATGTTGATGAGCGAGACTTAAAATAAAAGTGTTTTTTCATATATCAGTGATATTTTAATTTATTGGAATGTATATTAATAGAAGTGGTTTTTCATATATTATCAGATTCAAATTTAACAAAAATGTGATGTTTGAAATGACAAGTAACCAATGCATACTTATAAAAAGAAAGAGATGCATAAAATAAAGATGATTACTATATTTTATATTACCTATTTCAATAAATAAAATAGAATTTCTTGCACTTACAAATATTGCACAAATGGACAAGATATGGAAATTTACTGTGTAACAGTTAAATTGTTAAAGTTTGATTCTAATTTATTAAAATATAGTAAACCCCAAAAGTGGAATATTGAAATAAGAATGTTGCTTAAAGGTTAATAAAATGGAAACTAATGAAAAGGTAAGTTTGGATTATAGGTAAAAAAGAAATACGAAATGGAACAGAAATAAAAGGATGAACTAATGAATGTTGTAGTAATGATATTGATGTTTGAATTTTGTGAAGCGGTAAATGAAATTATAGAAAAACACATAGTAAGACTGAAGACTTAATGTTAGACATAAAAGATGGATGCAATAAAGAAAATAAAAGAATAATAAGTATACATAAGTTTGAAATATGAATAAGTAGCCTTAGATATGTGTTTATGACGGGTGTGAATAATTATAAATTGTCTGTTATAATTATGATGGACCAATGTATGAAGGTCGTTTGACTGCGTTGGAATGCTACAAATATATCCAACCAATTTGACTCATGGTGAGTGTATGATTTCGTACTAAAGGGGTACCCCTAGGTCTTCATTATGCAAACAACATAATAGTTGTTTGTTAGTATGTTTGATAGGGAGAGACTAGTTAACTCATACAATGGTTCCTTCCAAACATAGATGGGGTGGTTGTGCATGGAGCCTAAAATGCACGATAAGAAGCAGACAAGGGTGTGAAAAAAGCTGGCATACATGATGAAAAATCCTGAAGCGTTAAGACCTTATGACTAGAGATCGTGAACCGGAGATCGGTGCACATGACATGATTTACTTAATGATACGACGACGATGGATTTTGATGAGGTGCTGAGCGATTGATACTAGTAGGGATAGTATTTGGGTCCGTTAGTTAACTCAGGGTGTGTGTGTGTGTATACCTATATAGACAAAGATCTATAGGGTGTAGATGGATATAATTTGTACATAGCAATGGAGTTGTAGCGACTAACAATAAAATTTAACATACCATGAAATAGTGAACAATCAACATAAGCTAGTGTTACGTATAAAGTGTATAATTAACCAATTACTAAAACAATGTTCTAACAAGCTCCTCATTGCAACCCATAGGGTTTAAAAGGACGGTTACTGGTGTTGATTTGGAACACCTGTCTAGATGAGGCTCTTAACGTCTAAGATGTCAATTTTGGTTGCTAATTATATTAATCTATTATATTTTCTTATTTCCACTGTGTGTTATTACCGTTGGTGCTCTGATGTATTTTCCTTTTCACAGGATACCAAACCAAAGATCCCTTTTTTTAGTAGACTTGGATTTTCCTTTTAGCAAAAATATAGGCCGACTTAAGTGTGGCTTGTTACATTTGGTATCAGAACTTAGGTTAGTCAATTCCTAAAAAATTAGAAAATGATGAGTGAATGTATTTGAATTTTTCCCAAAAATATAAAAATAATGCACGCTAAAATCCTAAGAATTCCATCTGTAGAGTAGTTGCAAATATCCCTAGAATTGGATGGCACTTGACTCCCTAATCGGGCTTTGATAGGCTAATGATTATTGATTCTCATTTTTTATTGTCGATTGATGAAGTACAATTAGTCCAGATAAAAGAAAAATAAGAGTCCATATATTATAGAAAGTGGAAGATGGAAAAGTCATCGAAAAGGGTTTGAAATAGTCACTCCTAATTTATAGCTGGATTTTTTTGGAAGTGGAACGAATGATGTTCTTAAAAGAATAGTCGAAAGTCCATTTTGAGTCCAATCCAATAAAAAAAAATTGGAAATTGAGAAAAAGTATAAATTACATACTTCAAAGAACTTTAATGGAAGAAAAGGTAAATGTTAAATTTTGAAAGAGATGTGTATATATATTAAAGGTTTTGTAAGAAAATATATATATTTAGATTTTAGTAAATAAACTTTTTGTCTGAGGTAGTTTTTGATTGAAAAGAAATGATAGAGCAATATAACTCATGAATCGTTCGATGTAATGAAAGTTTTTAGATACAAAAAGGTTACTATGGATGGAAAATATAAGTGATACGTTGAATAGAGTAAATGGTTTAGAAAAGAAGATAAATTGAGTCGTAAGTGGCTACACTACAATAATAAAGAGATAGTAAATTAAGAGAAACAATTGGAGTTAAATGTTGTTTATAATGCAGGGTTGATTAGTAGGAAGTTTCAAAATTAAATTAAAGAGAGATTTAATTTATTTTAATTTAGTTAGGATTTGAAATATTTCAATTCATTAAAATGGAAAGAGATAACAAAAATAAGTTCTGTGAATCAATCAAATTACAAATAAAGGTATTTTATTTAAAATAGTAATGAATGTAAATGCAAAGAAAGTGACGTACAAAACATGAAAACTCGTATTTTGTACTGTTTATTTCAGTAAAGAAAATGAAACATAATTCATTGTAATTTCACACAAAATACGAACCCTCTTTTGAGCGAATCATGGAAAATTATAGCTTAACAATTCCCCTTGAGAGAGAAGTAGTTCTAATTAATTAAAATATAGGATCCTTAAGTGTAATAAAAAAAAGTGTAGTGATTAGAAACAGTGTTAGTAAATTTTGTTAAAAATAATGCTGGTACTCTAATTAGAGAAGGTAAATAAAAAATACGCATTTTCCATTGTTATGCGCATCTAATTTAGGCATCTTTTAAAAGTCCTCCTTTTATGATAATTGAGACTCTGTCCAATACAGGATGTTTGGAAGAGTAGGAAATGTAAAGGAATTGATAGGATGGGAGCTGTACTTATCTACTCCATTTTTTATAATTTTAAAGTTATAAAAGGTGTTTTACAAACATGTAAATTTTGTTCTTGGAAGAAATGGTTGGGTGAAATGAATAAATTTTTGAGAGAAGAACTTAACAAATAATTGGATTAATAATCTGAGACTTTTATTAAATAAAAAATTTTAAAAGAAAGGATGATTTGATTTTAAATTTTAAATTTCCAACATTCCACTTTAAGTTTAAGGAATAAGTTAAATTCAAAAATATTAAAAATGTAAGTTTTGAAAAGAGTTAAAAACACCAAGTATTTTTGAATTTGATAAAAATTTTTATGTAACACTTCTAAAGACAAGAGTTTTGGGATTAGATTTTTCATTTTTTTTTTTGAATTTTTCATTTTTTAAGAAAATGATAAAGACTAAAGCAAGATTTTAAATATAGAGTAGATAAGAATTAGTGCCTAGGTGAGACATGGAAAAAGAATAAGGTTATGAAGGAAATAACGATGACTGCCTTTGGAAAATAATAAGGAATCTAAATAGAGTGTAAGGACACTAGAAAAAGCCTAGGAATATAATGTTGGTATGTGTATAATCCATATAGAGGGTATTAAAGGACACTTCTATAAGTTTTGGATTATGCTTGTATGAGGCTTATAAATAAAGAAAAACCATGAATTGAGAATACCATCAAAAGAATGGGATTAAGAGAAGATAGTAACAGATGGCAATGAGATTTTAAACACACATCAAAGATATTTGTAGATTTATGTTGGGGAAGCAAATGGGAAAATGAGAAAGTTAATTTCCCTAAGCTTAGTTGTCATTTAGTATGAAGATTGCATAAATTGTATTTCTTATCTACCGTAGTCAGAGGAGGCATGGTTATTCCATAATTGGGTATCGAATGGAAGAGATGAATAGACCATATTCATTGTAAGTAATAAAGACAGGATAAGTGTGACGCCCCACCCCGAGACCCACGTTAGTAAAGGAAATTAACGAGTAATTCTGTCTACTAACGCAGAGAATAGGGTTGGATAAGGGCGACCAACATAGCATACACTAGCTACGAACTAAACATGTAAAGTAGTGTCATCATTTTTTTTTTCATTTACCTCATATGTGGTTGACATGTCTAGTCCATAACTATTGCACACTATGGCAGTTTACAAACATTTCAGAACTAATGTAATATACATATATCCGGAAAGTAAATAACAGTCACAGAACAGCAAACCTAGATCAGATATATATATACACATACATCACCATACATCCCACATAATACATCATACACGAGTGCCAAAAAGGGGTACTGATAATCACATACAACCATCCCACAAAAAGAATATACATCATGATAGTCAACAAAACGGTCTAAAGATAAAAGCTAGCCAAATCGATATGTCCCACAAAAGGTGATAAGCTGATCCAAAAAGAGAAGCTGTCCATGCTAGCCTGCAACTCGGTCTGACCCGAGTGAAAAACACACAGGTCAGGCAACTAAACTCATCAGTAGATAAGGGCCTCAATGATGATAATCATTTCGTTGTTCCTAACGGAACGAATAAAAGGTTCATCATGAACATACATCTATGAGAATCATCAAGGATCATTCTTACATCATAAGAAGGGAAATTATTTCGAAGTACTTCAAATCAATCATAAAGATCGTCAAACTTCATAAATCACATAATCCCAAACAAGTAGTAGTAATAATATGGTCAAAACATCATGGACCATCATATAATGTCGCCTCATTCTTACTCGAGGCTATTTAAAACATAAACATCACCCAAAAAGATTAACATCAAAATCAACAATAAAAAGAGTACTTCGCATGTGCTATTTACTTCCACTAGTACTGTACTTCGGTACCATACATCATGGGATTGGGATCACCTTCGTTTCTACCTCTCCTGCCTATGCACACGACTACGTAGCCTATAATTTCCTCCATCCCAATCGGTGACGTCAAAAGACCCGAGTAATCATAATATCATAATGCTTCGGGGTTGACTACTAATCTGTAACCCCACTTCACTCGAGGTCCGTAGTACTAGTCCAAACTTCCATGTGTCTCAACTTTACGACTAGGAACCCAAAAGGTATTAACACACGTCTCATACCATGCGTCAGCACCTAGTGGTTTACTAATTGTCGGTCGATACCACATCGTAAAGTAATTATAAATTAACATCAAACCCTAAAAAAATAATTACATCGCCTCATTTCATCGGCAAAATGTAGAAAATTCCAACTCATCGTATTTCGTACCACGACGAGTTCAATGTGACTACCACACTTGTCTCCTTTCATCGACAAGTATCAAAATAATAAATCTCCTTGCCTCATATCCTCGGCAAGTGTAAATCTACATCCATATTGATGAAGTAGTTACCTCGTTCGAAGCCGCGACCCAGCCTTCCCACCTACTCACGACTCATCGCCATTTCCCACCGACTCACGACTCATCGCCCCTTCCCACGATCCACGACTCATTCCCAAACCACGACCCACGACTCATTCCCAAACCACCGACTCACGACTTAACCCCACCGCGACACACGAGTCAAATCCAGTACCATCGACCTGCTCTAAAATCCCTACCGCGACCTTATCCATATCTCGCAAGCGACTCATCCTCTGCCGAGATAAAATTCCTATGTCGCAATTCAAAATTAGGTCATGCACGACCTAATTCAAATTCCCTAAACCGCAAGTTGCCTTCTCCTCTATATGTCGCGAACGACATAACTATGTCGCTGAGAAATCCCCAAATCGCTGATTCGAACTTCATTAAGTCGCGGCTGTGTTATCTCTTAAGGCGCTGATGATTTCATAAGTCGCGAAGCTTCATTAAGTCGTTACCGAGTTATCCTCAAGTCGCGAAGAAGAAAATTAAGTCTTTGCCGAGTTTGTTTAAGTCGTGGCTCGTATTGCTTAAGTCGCTGCATTTTGTTTTCTTAAGTCGTGTACTATTTGTGTTGTAATTTCTTAAGTCATTTGTGTTGAGTCATAAACCCTATAAATAAGGATGTAATGTCATTGTAATGGTTGTTGACTTTTGAATAAAATTCCTTTTGATTGCTTTGTGCTTTCTTCTAATTGATAGTCGAGTGTGATCTCCTATCTCCACCTACGTCATTCGAGTGCGCTCGAATTTGTGAAGCCGATTCACGGAATCTTGTGCGCAAGGTCAACGTCGAAGAATCGTAGATCTCTTTCTCGGTATCTTCGGATCAACGAGTCAGAGATAGCTAGAATTCGGTATCTTCGGATCAACGAATTTGGGCATTGCAGTATACTCAATCCACCGATTGCTACATTTTCATCGTTATATCGATTTTCTGTTAATCCGCAACGTCAGTTTGGTATCAGAGCGACTCTTAGCCAATCATAGCTAAGTCGATATTGAGCCGAAGTTTGAAGTTTGTGTTCACTGTGTTCATATTGAAGTTGCAACAAGATTGAAGTATTTGATCCATAGCCTTTTGGATCAAAGTGTGCAAAAGTGTTCGAATTTATGGGGGAGATTTTTGCGCGCCAAAGTATTGAAGTGGGTTTTGAGGCCGAGCCGAGTCAAGCATAGGCCATGCCTTGTTCTTGTGTTGAAGTGTTAGAGTTGTGCTTTGTTAAGAAGTCGAGAGACCTCAGCCTTAAGTCGAAGCAAGCTTGTGCTAGCTAGTGGGAGCCGAGCCGAGTTAAAGTGGAGTTTGAGCATGCAAACTTTTGAAGTTGAAGTTTGTTGTCTAAAGATTTTTTTTGAAGTTTTGATTTGTTGAAGTGTTTGAAGTTCAATCATGCCACCGAAACGAGCTCAACATCATCGCAATATTAATGCGTTGTATGGAAGAGAAGAAGCTGATGAAATGGAGCAACGAATCCACGAGAGTTTTACTGAAAAGTTGAACGAAGGAATTGGTCGATTAGAGAGAATGATGCTTGAAATGAATCAAAGTAGAAGAAGAGTTTCACCTGAATCGAACCATGGGGGAAGTAGAGCTTTGATACATTCAGATCGAGAGAGAAGAGAAGATCAAGATCATAGAAGTGTTGACAATCGTGATAGAAATATTGATCGAAGGAGTGGTAGTAGAGATGTTGGAGGTCGTGAACGACAACGATATACTCCAGATTTTGATGAGGAGTTTGATGGTGATAGGGGAAGTGTTCATCACTGAGATAGAGATCCAACACGACGTCGGTATCGAGATGTAGTGGATGATCGTCGATGGGAATCGGGTATGAAGATGGAAATTCCTGAATTTAAAGGTGGAATGGTAGCTGAAGAATTTCTTGATTGGTTGTCTAATGTTGAAGAGATCTTTGATTTCAAAGAGATTCCGGAGAATCGTCGAGTGAAGTTGGTTGCTACTAGGTTGAGGGGGAGAGCTTTGGCATGGTGGCAGCAAACTAAACTTACGAGAGAAAGAATGGGGAAGTCAAAGGTTGAGTCCTGGGATAAGATGAAGAAATTGATGAAAGCTACATTTTTACCTTACAATTATCAGTCACTCATGTATCAGAGGTTGCAGAACTTGAGGCAAGGAACGAAGACTGTTAATGATTATGCTGACGAGTTTTATCAACTGATTGCTCGAAATGACATTATGGAGACAGAGGAACAGTTAACTGCTAGGTTTGTTGGAGGGTTGCGAATGCAGATGCAGGATATGGTTAATATGTTTGATCCGAGATCTGTGGCTGAAGCGCACCAGAAAGCGTTGGCTTGGGAGAAGCAAGGAAGACAAGGAGGTGGTGTGTTTACAAATTCCAACAATCAAGTGAAGGGTGCCAGTGGGAATTCCAATGTTACTAAAGCTGTCAATAAACCAGTTGTGAATGAAGTGGCGAAGGCGAAGATTACTAACAGTTTTAAGTGGTATAACTGCCAAGAAGTGGGTCATAAGAGTAACGAATGTCCAAAGCCAAAGAAGAGAACGATGATTGCTGAAGTTGAAGGTGAGGATGTTGGTGAAGGTGATTCTAGTCCAGTGGAGGAGAATGAACAGGATATCGCGTCGGGAGATGAAGGGTGCAATCTAATGATGAGAAGGTCTTGTTTAACACCGAAACAAGAGGATGAGGCTAGTTGGTTGAGGAGCAACATTTTTCAATCTACATGCACTATTCTGGGAAAAGTTTGTAAGTTTGTGATTGATGCAGGAAGTTGTGACAATATTATCTCTACTGAAGCGGTGAGAAAGTTGAAGTTGAAAACGGAGAAACATCCTAATCCTTACAAGTTAGCGTGGTTAAGAAAAGGAGGAGAGGTGAAGGTGGATAGGCGAGTTCGAGTTCCATTTTCTATTGGAAAGAAATATAAAGACGAGATTTGGTGTGATGTAGTTGAGATGGATGTTTGTCATTTGCTTTTGGGAAGACCGTGGCAGTATGATCGAGCAGTGCAGCATGACGGTCGAACCAATAGTTATAGTTTTATGTTTGAAGGCGTTAACATTATTTTAGTTCCAAAGAAGAGATAGCAGGGAGAGAGTAAATCTAAGGAGATTGAAGAGCTAAAAACTTTGCTATCATTGAAAGAGTTTGTTAAGAAAGTCGAAGAGGAGCCTGAAGTATTCCTGTTAATTGGACGAGATTGTAGTGAAGAGGTTGAAACCCCAGAAGAAGCGAAGCCAGTTTTGAAAGAATTTGAGGATGTATTTTCAGAAGAGTTGCCCAAGGAGTTACCGCCACTGCGAGACATTCAACATCAAATCGATCTTGTTCCGGGAGAAGTATTACCACATAGACCACATTATCGAATGAGTCCGAAGGAACATGAAGAGTTGAGGAGGCAGGTGGAGGAGTTGCTTGAACAGGGACGTGTGCAGGAAAGTTTAAGTCCATGTGTTGTGCCGGCTTTATAGTACCGAAGAAGGACGGGACGTGGAGGATGTGCACTGACAGTCGAGCCTTGAATAATATTACTGTGAGATATAGATTTCCAATGCCGAGGTTGGATGACTTGCTGCCGAGGTTGGATGACTTGCTAGATCAGTTGAGTGGGGCTACTATCTTTTCAAAGATTGATTTGAAAAGCGGATATCATCAAAGTCGGATTAGACCTGGAGACGAATGGAAGACAGCCTTCAAGACGAGAGAGGGGTTATACGAATGGTTGGTTATGCCATTTGGTTTATCAAATGCACCTAGTACATTCATGCAGGTGATGAATCAAATCTTAAGACCATTCATTGGGAAGTTCGTGGTGGTTTATTTCGATGATATTCTGATATACAGCAGGAGTATGGAGGAGCATGTTCAACATTTGAGGGAAGTGCTGATTATTCTTCGTGAGGAAAAATTTTATGCTGCTACGAAGAAATGCGTGTTCATGACGCATAGTGTTTTATTTCTGGGATATGTTGTGTCAGGAGAAGGTATACAGGTGGACCAGAATAAAGTTGAAGCAGTCAGGAATTGGCCACAGCCAAAGACAATTACGGAAGTTAGAAGTTTTCATGGGCTAGCGTCATTCTACCGAAGATTCATTCCACACTTCAGTAGCGTGATGGCTCCAGTTACTGATTGCATGAAAGGGAAACAGTTTGTATGGTCAGAGGAAGCGGGGGTTGCTTTTGAGAAGATCAAGGAAATATTGACGACAGCGCCGATTCTTGTTTTATCGGATTTTCAATTGTTGTTTGAATTGCATACTGATGCGTCGAAGGTGGGAATTGGTGGAGTCTTGAGTCAAAGTGGGAAACCCGTTGCTTATTTCAGTGAGAAGTTATCAGGAGCAAAGATGAGGTATAGCACGTACGATGTGGAGTTTTACGCAATTGTTCAGGCTGTTAAGCATTGGAGACACTATCTGTTTCAGAAAGAATTTGTTCTGTACACTGATCATAAGGCGTTGAAGCATATGCAAGGGCAGGACAAGATTTCAGCAAGGCATGCATCGTGGATTGCCTATTTACAGCAATTTACTTTTGTTGTCAAACACAAGTCTAGGGTGACGAATCGGGTAGCTGATGCTTTGAGTAGGAGGAGTCATTTATTAACGACAATGAAAGTTGAAGTGACAGGGTTTGAATTATTGCCAGAGCTGATTGAAGAAGATCCTTACTTTGTGAAATTTTTTGAGAAAGTCAAGGAATGAAGTACTGATGAATTTGTGTTGGTTGATGGTTTTCTGTTTAAAGGAAATCGGTTATGTATTCTAGAGAGCAGTTTGAGATTGAAGATTATCAAGGAGTTACACGAGGAAGGACATGTGGGTCGAGATCGTACTTTGCAGTTAATTTCTCAATCTTATTTTTGGCCTTCAATGAGGAAGGAAGTCAAAAGGTTTGTGGAGCGATGTCATATCTGCCAGGTTTCAAAAGGAACTGCGACCAATGCTGGATTGTATATGCCGTTACCTGTACCGTCTAAACCATGGGTTGATGTGAGTATGGACTTTGTTTTGGGTTTGCCAAGAACTCAAAGGGGTAATGATTCCATTTATGTAGTGGTTGATCGGTTTTCGAAGATGGCACATTTTATAGCCTGTAAGAAGACAGCGGATGCAGTACGAGTGGCACATTTATTCTTTAAAGAGGTGTATCGATTGCATGGTTTACCAGAATCTATTGTTTCCGATCGAGATACTAGATTTTTAAGCCATTTTTGGTTGAGTTTGTGTAAGATGGTCGGAATGAAGTTGAAATTTAGTAGTGCTTATCATCCACAAACAGATGGACAAACAGAGGTGGTGAATGGATCGTTGGGAAACTTGTTACGATGTCTTGTGAAAGACAATTTGAAGAGTTGGGATGTGAAGTTGTGTCAAGCTGAATTTGCTCACAATCATGCAAATAACCGAAGTACAGGTTTCAGTCCATTTCAGATTGTATATTCAAGCTTACCAAAAGGGCCGTTGGATTTGGCAATAGTACCACAACCGAAGGGGACAGTTAAGCGGGCTGCTGATTTTGTTGATGGGTTGACGGAATGCCATAGAATCGTTTAGGAATGATTGGAAAAGGCAAATGAGAAGTATAAACAAATGGCGGATAAGAAACGAAGAAGTGTGGTCTTCAAAGAGGGTGATTTTGTTTACGCGGTATTAACGAAAGATCATTTTCCAGTTGGAACTTACAACAAGTTGAAAGCACGAAAGATTGGTCCAGTAGAAATCCTGAAGAAGATCAATGATAATGCGTATCAATTAAAGTTGCCGGGAAATGTTCATACTTCTGATATTTTCAATGTCAAACAGTTAATTCCGTATTGTGGGGAGGATTTCATCGAAGATGACGAGAGTGTGAATTCGAGGACGAATTCTATCCAACAAGGGGAGGATGATGAAGTAGTTACCTCGTGCGAAGCCGCGACCCAGCCTTCCCACCGACTCACGACTCATCGCCACTTCCCACCGACTCACGACTCATCGCCCCTTCCCACGATCCACGACTCATTCCCAAACCACGACCCACGACTCATTCCCAAACCACCGACTCATGACTTAACCCCACCGCGACACACGAGTCAAATCCAGTACCATCGACCTGCTCCAAAATCCCTACCGCGACCTTATCCATATCTCGCAAGCGACTCATCCTCTACCGAGATAAAATTCCTATGTCGCAATTCAAAATTAGGTCATGCACGACCTAATTCAAATTCCATAAACCGCAAGTTGCCTTCTCCTCTATATGTTGCGAACGACATAACTATGTCGCTGAGAAATCCCCAAATCGCTGATTCGAACTTCATTAAGTCGCGGTCGTGTTATCTCTTAAGGCGCTGATGATTTCATAAGTCGCGAAGCTTCATTAAGTCGTTACCGAGTTATCCTCAAGTCGCGAAGAAGAAAATTAAGTCGTTGCCATGTTTGTTTAAGTCGTGGCTCGTATTGCTTAAGTCGCTGCATTTTGTTTTCTTAAGTCGTGTACTGTTTGTGTTGAAATTTCTTAAGTCATTTGTGTTGAGTCATAAACCCTATAAATAGGGATGTAATGTCATTGTAATGGTTGTTGATTTGAATAAAATTCCTTTTGATTGCTTTGTGCTTTCTTCTAATTGATAGTCGAGTGTGATCTCCTATCTCCACCTACGTCATTCGAGTGCGCTCGAATTTGTGAAGCCGATTCACGGAATCTTGTACGCAAGATCAACGTCGAAGAATCGTAGATCTCTTTCCCGGTATCTTCGGATCAACGAGTCAGAGATAGCTAGAATTCGGTATCTTCGGATCGACGAATTTGGGCATTGCAGTATACTCAATCCACCGATTGCTACATTTTCATCGTTATATCGATTCTCTGTTAATCCGCTACGTCACATATGGTCCTCTATCGAATATACTCCTAATTAGGAGTCATCGGACCATATCTGCATAATATTAGTCAAATGGACCAATATGATAAAATGCTCAAACTCAATCAAAGCATCAAATATGCACCCGAATAACATAAAAATGATTAAAATAAATAATATTATTTATAAAATATTTTTCCGTAGAAAACGGGTTTTTTTTTATGATTTATAAAAGACTTGGAAATAAGGAATACTTGTTTTAAAAATCCTTAAAAATGCTTAAAAACATTTGTAATTTCAGCATAGAAAACACCAAAATTTGGCAATACGATTAAAAATAAAGTTGTAGCTTAGTTTCTAAGCTTTTCGGAATAAACAAGATCGTCAAATTCCGATCAGTGGTCTAAAAATTACGATCTTTTTACTAAAAATCTTAAACAAGGCCTGTAGCATATAATGTGTGTGTATATATCGACAGGACTGAGATAAATATTTACAATTTCAGCATAGTAAACATCCAAATCTGGCAATATGAAAAAAGGAAAAGTTGTAGCTTATGAAATGAGCTTTCCAGAACATCTAAGATTATCAGAATCGGCTTAAAAACAAAAAAGTTATGACCATTTCCGTTTCAGATTCAACAACAGGGAATTTCAGGTCTTGCTCTCGGGTTAGCAGTAAAAAAATGCAATTTTGTCTTAGCTAACCTCAAAATAACAGAAAACTCAACAAACTAAAGTTGTAGTATAAGAAATAAGCTTTCTGGAATGGCTAAGATTATCAAAATCCGATCTGTGGTTCAAAAGTTATGGCTGTTTTGCTAACAAATTCAAACTAAGCCTGATTTGTTAAAGACAGAATCAGGCTTCTGTTTTCAAACTCATTTTCGATCATTAAAAGTGCATAGTCTCAGGATACAACATGAGAACAAATTGTTTCTTATCGAATGCAGTTTCAAAAAAAATTGAGGTAAAACGGCCAAGAAACTAGAAAGTTATGACCGTTTTACTATGATGCATTTTCAGCAAAATGTGATATACGAAAAACTTAAGAAACTAGTACGAATTTGCAACAAAAAGCTACAGATTTTGCACAGACTTTCAATTTAGTTGCTGTAAGTTATATACTTACAATTTGCAGCAAAGGATGATGATTTTAGGCAGCAAAGGCAAAGCTTTAGGCGAATTCAAGCTCGTGCGGGACCTGTAGAAGCTTATTTAGAGACATGCAAAGAAAGAAATCAATCAAAATAAGAGTATAGTATATAGAAATCCAAACTTTGGATGGATTAAAGGATCTAAAAGGTTGGAGATTACCTGGTTATTCTCAATTTAGAAAAATTCACTTTGTAATAAGCAGTAAAAATTGAGTAGAAACAGAATTTGTTTTTTTTTTTAGATGAAGATAGCCATGGCCTTTATTATAGAAGAAGAAGAAAGAAATGAGAAAAGAAGAAAACAACGTACAGGTTATTTTTCTTCTTTCCTGAGGCTTCTAGAATGGGTTTGGATCTAAACCATATACCCATTAAGCCCAATAACAATACTTAGTGAAATTTACTAAGTAAAGGCACACATTTCACCTATTTAACAATATAAACTCATGTTTTCCTATTTTGAAGCAAGGTTAAATTTATACATAAAGTGCATATAAACATAAATTGTTTTCTTAACCAAATTAAATTTATTTTAACAATAAAAAAATTATTTTTTAACATTAAAACCCCATATTTAATAATATTTTACAAGTTACACAATTTTAGTGTAAAACACCATTTTTAACATAACAAACTAAACAAAAATTTCTTTCTTACCAAATAAATTTGCAATAAATCCTTCTAACATCTTTAAACATTAATACACTATTATATATCATTTTTATTATGATTAATTAACTTATTAACCATTTCTCTTGCATTTCATCAATAAAAGGCAAATTGGCAAAAAATACAATATTTCCAAAATTAACATTTTTAATCGAATATAGTAATACAACTACATTCAAAAACTCATGAAATAAAGTAACACTTTATTTCACACATGTCCAATATTTTCATCCTCGATAAAATTATTTCTTCTTTATTCTCCATATTTTATTTTAAAAAAATGGATTATTGGTCTTAAATTACCAATATCATTTTATTAAATCCAAATAAATTTACAACCCATCCCAAGACTCAAATAAAGTGATTAACTTTATTTTCTTCATTTCATTAGCTCAATTTACTCAGCTTCATTGTTTATATTAAATAAACAATATTTTCACCATTTCACCTCTAATTAATTTAATTAATTCCAATATTAAATTATAATCATCATTATAATTTAATATTAGCGGTAATCTCCAAACCGGGTTTGTTACAGACTCCCCTCCTTAACAAAATTGCGTCCTCGCAATTTCTGGGGAAACCGTAACAAATATAACAATTTAACCCAAAAGGAAAAAAGAAATATCTTGAGATAATAGTTCTCACCATCCTCAAATGAAGATAGAAAACCCAAAAAGAACGCTCGATAGATTCTCTAGTTTCCCAAGTGCAATCATTGGGATTCTCCGACCATTGAATCTTAACAAGAGGAACGTTCTTGCTTCGAAGGCGCCTCACCTCCGAATCAAGCACGCGAATAGACCGCTGAACAGTGCATAAACTCGGTGAGATCTCAAGCTCAAGCTGCTCGGAAGGATCAACAACAGAATCGGTACCTCGAATGCACTTCTTAAGCTGAGAGACGTGGAAAACATCATGAATACCAGATAAATGAGGCGGAAGTGACACTGATAAGCAACCGGACCGATGCGCTCGGTAATCAGAAATGGTCCTATAAACCGAGGAGCCAATTTCCCTGTGGAGCTAAAGCGCATCATTCCCTTCATCGAAGATATACGAATGAACACATGGTCAACGACAGAGAATTCAAGAGGCTTCCTACGGTTGTCTGCATAGGATTTCTGACGGCTCTGTGCCTCTTTCATTCTCTGTCTAATAAGGAAAATCTTCTCCGAAGAATCACGAATCGAATCCGGCCCAAGAGTAAACTTCTCGCCAGATTCTAACCAACAAGATGGAGAACGGCACGGTCTACCATAAAGTGCCTCAAATGGTGTCATACGGATACTAGTCTGAAAGCTGTTGTTATAGGAGAATTCTACCAATGGAAGGTGATCCTCCCAAGAACCACCAAAATCAAGAATGCATGCACGAAGTAGGTCCTCAAGAATACGATTCACCCTCTCTGTCTGTCCATCGGACTCAGGATGATAAGCAGTCGAAAGATTCAGCTTTGTTCCCAAAGCCTGCTGAAAGCTGGACCAGAAATGACTGGTAAATAGAGGATCACGGTCACAAACGATCGATGAAGGAACACCATGCAATCGAACAATTTCCTTAATATAGAGCTTCGCCAAAAGAGGAGCATTCCTATTAGACTTAATAGGGACGAAATGAGCTGACTTCGTGAGGCGATCAACAATTACCCAAATGCTCGAATGACCCGACCTCGAACGAGGTAGGCCGTCAATGAAGTCCATCGAAACTTGGTCCCACTTCCACAGTGGAACCTCTAGAGGCTGAAGAAGACCAGATGGCCGCTGATGCTCGGCCTTGATAAGCTGACACGTAATGCAGTTACTTACATAACTTGCAATGTCACGCTTCATGCCTTCCCAATAATAAAGTCGATGCATATCCGCATACATCTTACTACTACCTGGATGAATGGTGTACTTAGAGCGATGACAATCATCAAGTATGTCACGTCTAAGTGCTGGGTCACAAGGCACAACAATACGGTTCTTCAAACGGAGGCAACCGAGAGAATCAATGGAATAATCCCGCAACTCCTCATCACGAGAGTCAGTAGAACAAGACTGAATGAGGCGCATCGTATGAACATCATGCCTCTGAGCCTCAGAAATACGATCAAGAAGAGATGGTCGAGCATCCATACTAAACAATAAAGCAGGAGAATCGGATGATGGAACTCTATTACGAATATAATAGCAATATCCTATTCGGCTAACATCATAGAAACCACGGCCGAATGCTTGCGACTAAGCGCATCAGCAACTCGATTACCCTTACCAGAGGTATACTCAATATCAAAATCATATGAGGCGAGAAACTCTAATCATCGTTGCTGCCTCATATTCAAATCTTTTTGAGAAAAGAGATACTTAAGAGAATTGTGATCGGTATAGAGGATAAAATGCTCTCCCAAAAGGTAATGACGCCAAATCTTCAAAGCGAAGACAATGGCCGCAAGCTCAAGGTCATGGGTAGCATACTGAATCTCGTTCGGTCTCAACTGTCTCGAAGCATAAGCAACTACCTGATCCTTCTACATCAGGACTGCACCGAGGCCACTATGGCTGGCATCGGTATATACAATAAGATCTTGGTTCCCTTGAGGAACCACAAGGATGGGAGCATTAGTGAGAAGCTCTTTCAATCTCTGAAAAGAAGCTTCACACTTACCGAACCAAATAAATCGAATGCCTTTCCTTGTAAGGCTAGTCAAAGGAAGCACAATGCGGGAAAAGTCTTTGATGAAACGACGATAATAACCCGCTAATCCCAGAAAGGAACGAATCTCGTGAACATTCTCAGGCCTCTTCCAATTCTAAATAGCCTCGATCTTAGCAGGATCGACAGAGATGCCATTGGAAGATATGACATGGCCTAAGAATTTCACTTGCTTTTCCCAAAAATGACACTTAGAAAGCTTTGCTTTGAGTTGATGCTGTCGAAGAGTACTCAAAACGATTCTAAGGTGTCGAGCATGATCTACTTCGGACTTCGAATAAACCAAAATGTCATCAATGAAAGCAAGAACAAACTTATCGAGATATTCCCAGAATATTCGATTCATGAGATCGACGAAATAAGCAGGAGCGTTTGTCAAACCGAATGGCATGATGAGCCACTCATAAGAACCACAGCGAGTGCGGAATGTGGTGAGAGGAATACTATCTTCCGCAACTCGAAGCTGATGAAAACCAATGGCTAGATCTAATTGAGAAAAGACCTTAGCACCACTCAACTTATCGAACATATCATCAATTCTGGGTAAAGGATAACGGTTCTTGATGGTTAGCTCATTAAGCTTGCGATAGTCGACGCAAAGCCTAAGAGATCCATCGGATTTCTTTACGAATACCACTGCGGCACCCCATGGTGAAGAGCTAGATCAAATAAAATGCTTGGCTTTAAGCTCGAGAAGTTTCTTCTTGAGTTCCTCATTCTCTCGCGTAGACATCCTCGTGGGAGGATGACTAACGGGCTGAGCACCAGGGATAAGATCAATATGGAACTCAATGGCTCGCCTAGGAGGCAAACGAGAAACAGGCTCAAATAAATCGACGAAGTCACAAACAACTGGAATATGGGACACATCATCATCGGTATCGAGAGAATCAAGAGAAAATAAAGAGGTTGTAGAACCACAATCAGAATCATGAAGCGAGAGAGATAACTGATCGGAAGAATCAGGATGTCGAAGATAAAGAACTCGCTCCAAACATAAAATCTTAGCATCGTACTGAACTAGCCAGTCCATTCCCAAAATCATGTCGAAGCCAAGGAAAGGAATCACGTGCAGATTCGCATGGAAAGAAAAACCACAAATCAAGATCTCAACGTCATCACAAAGTAAGCTAAGGGTGGCGGATCCTCCAATAGGATTAGCAATTCGCAACGAAGTAAGCAAGCATGAAACATCCAACTGCAAAGCATCTACGAGTTCCTTCTAAAACGGAAGAGTGTGTACCTCTAGGCTGAGAAGCATCACCAGAGGTAGAAGCCACATTAAGCTGACCCTGACGTGAACTTTCCCCTTAATGGGGCAAGCAGCAACTAAGTGTCCCTCTTTCTTGCAGTGGAGGAAACGCTTGGGTTTGGGACACTCTCTAACAGGATGATCAGGGGAGCCACAATTGAAGCATGCAAAAGGCTTCGCTGAAGGAGTAGACTGAGGCTGAGAAGAAGAACCACCTTGCTTCTTCTTCTTCTTAGGAGGAAAGGGCTTAGACTTGCGAAAGAACTTCTTCTTATTCGGGTTAGCCGGAACCCTAACATCATCATCACTATTCTCTTCCTTCTCGACCGCTTCAAGCTGAAGGGTCATATCAATAAGCTTCTCAAAAGTAAGCTCAAGGCGAAGCATAAGGGCCTTCTTCAAATACTTCTTAAGTCCGGAAATGAACCTAAGATTCTTCTTGTATGGAGTAGGAATATGTTCAAGCCCATACTTAGAAAGACCCTCAAACGAAGCAACATGCTCAGAAACAGAAAGCCTTCCTTGCTTGAGCTCAAGGAAGCGACGAGCTAGAGTAGCTCTCTCGGAATCAGGAATAAACTTGAGCTCAAACCGCTCACGAAACTGATCCCACTCAAGTGTGGACTCATCAATCTCAGCAATCAGAAGGTCGTACCAATGAAGAGCTCGTTCTTTCAATATACTAGATGCTACAAGAACACGGTGATGGCTAGAAATCTCCATACGGCCAAAAATACGCTCACAAGAACTGAGCCAAGCCTCAACATCAAGAACAGACTCGGTGCCTTTAAAGGCCTTGCCACCGAGATGAGTGAAATCACTGCACATACGTGCAAAAGCTGATCGGCGAGGAGAGGCAGGAGTAGCAGTAGTGGGAGGCTGAATGCTCCGCATAACTCAAGAATCTGATCAGTGGACATATATACACCCTCAGGACGAGAACCACTAGATGGTCCCGCCGCTGAATGGCGTCCTCTACCTCGATGAGACATAGCTGAAAGAAATGGTTAAAAGGATCATTCGCAGGTTAAATAGATATATTAAAAATTCAAATACAGAAAATAAGGAATACTATGAAATATACTAAACATTCCTAGACGTATTCCTTTCTGTCTACCCCAAAGGAATCAAAAAGGGATACGGGTCAAAACATGGGTAAGGACAAAATTAAAAGTAAGGTGAACCGAATCATGATTATGGGATGATACATGTAGATGTATTATACTTGATGTATGGTATCTCGTGTACTGTTCTGTATATATCACATTATATTCTGAAACGATGCTCTAATACCAAGCTGTGACGTCCCACCCCGAGACCCACGTTAGTAAAGGAAATTAACGAGTAATTCTGTCTACTAACGCAGAGAATAGGGTTGGATAAGGGCGACCAACATAGCATATACTAGCTACGAACTAAACATGTAAAGTAGTGTCATCATTTTTTTTTTCATTTACATCATATGTGGTTGACATGTCTAGTCCATAACTATTGCACACTATGGCAGTTTACAAACATTTCAGAACTAATGTAATATACATATATGCGGAAAGTAAATAACAGTCACAGAACAACAAACCTAGATCAGATATATATATACACATACATCACCATACATCCCACATAATACATCATACACGAGTGACAAAAAGGGGTACTGATAATCACATACAACCATCCCACAAAAAGAATATACATCATGATAGTCAACAAAACGGTCTAAAGATAAAAGCTAGCCAAATCGAAATGTCCCACAAAAGGTGATAAGCTGATCCAAAAAGAGAAGCTGTCCATGCTAGCCTGCAACTCGGTCTGACCCGAGTGAAAAACACACGGGTCAGGCAACTAAACTCATCAGTAGATAAGGGCCTCAATGATGATAATCATTTCGTTGTTCCTAACGGAACGAATATAAGGTTCATCATGAACATACATCTATGAGAATCATCAAGGATCATTCTTATATCATAAGAAGGGAAATTATTTCGAAGTACTTCAAATCAATCATAAAGATCGTCAAACTTCATAAATCACATAATCTCAAACAAGTAGTAGTAATAATATGGTCAAAACATCATGGACCATCATATAATGTTGCCTCATTCTTACTCGAGGCTATTTAAAACATAAACATCACCCAAAAAGATTAACATCAAAATCATCAATAAAAAGAGTACTTCACATGTGCTATTTACTTCCACTAGTACTGTACTTCGGTACCATACATCATGGGATTGGGATCACCTTCGTTTCTACCTCTCCTGCCTATGCACACGACTACGTAGCCTATAATTTCCTCCATCCCAATCGGTGACGTCAAAAGACCCGAGTAATCATAATATCATAATGCTTCGGGGTTGACTACTAATCTACAACCCCACTTCACTCGAGGTCCGTAGTACTAGTCCAAACTTCCATGTGTCTCAACTTTACGACTAGGAACCCAAAAGGTATTAACACACGTCCCATACCATACGTCAGCACCTAGTGGTTTACTAATCGTCGGTCGATACCACATCGTAAAGTAATTATAAATTAACATCAAACCCTAAAAAAATAATTACATACATCGCCTCATTTCATCGGCAAAATGTAGAAAAATCCAACTCATCATATTTCGTACCACGACGAGTTCAATGTGACTACCACACTTGTCTCCTTTCATCGACAAGTATCAAAATAATAAATCTCCTTGCCTCATATCCTCGGCAAGTGTAAATCTACATCCATATGGTCCTCTATCGAATATACTCCTAATTAGGAGTCATCGGACCATATCTGCATAATATTAGTCAAATGGACCAATATGATAAAATGCTCAAACTCAATCAAAATGTCAAATATACACCCGAATAACATAAAAATGATTAAAATAAATAAAATTATTTATAAAATATTTTTCCATAGAAAACGGGTTTTTTTTTATGATTTATAAAAGACTTGGAAATAAGGAATACTTGTTTTAAAAATCCTTAAAAATGCTTAAAAACATTTGTAAATTCAGCATAGAAAACACCAAAATTTGGCAATACGATTAAAACTAAAGTTCTAGCTTAGTTTCTAAGCATTCTGGAATGACCAAGATCGTCAAATTCCGATCAGTGGTCTAAAAATTACGATCTTTTTACTAAAAATCTTAAACAAGGCCTGTAGCATATAATGTGTATGTATATATCGACAGGACTGAGATAAATATTTACAATTTCAGCAGAGTAAACATCCAAATCTGGCAATATGAAAAAAGGAAAAGTTGTAGCTTATGAAATGAGCTTTCCAGAACATCTAATATTATCAGAATCGGCTTAAAAACGAAAAAGTTATGACCATTTCTGTTTCAGATTCAACAACAGGGAATTTCAGGTCTTGCTCTCGGGTTAGCAGTAAAAAAATTCAATTTCATCTTAGCTAACCTCAAAATAACAGAAAACTCAACAAACTAAAGTTGTAGTATAAGAAATAAGATATCCGGAATGGCTAAGATTATCAAAATCCGATCTGTGGTTCAAAAGTTATGGCTGTTTTGCTAACAAATTCAAACTAAGCCTGATTTGTTAAAGACAGAATCAGGCTTCTGTTTTCAAACTCAATTTCGATCATTAAAATTGCATAATCTCAGGATACAACCTGAGAACAAATTGTTTCTTATCGAATGCAGTTTCAAACAAAAAAATTTTTTAGGTAAAACGGCCAAGAAACAAGAAAGTTATGACCGTTTTACTATGATGCATTTTCAGCAAAATGTGATATACGAAAAACTTAAGAAACTAGTACGAATTTGCAACAAAAAGCTACAGATTTTGCACAGACTTTCAATTTAGTTGCTGTAAGTTATATACTTACAATTTGCAGCAAAGGATGATGATTTTAAGCAGCAAAGGCAAAAATTTAGGCGAATTCAAGCTCGTGCAGGACCTGTAGAAGCTTATTTAGAGACACGCAAAGAAAGAAATCAATCAAAATAAGAGTATAGTATATAGAAATCCAAACATTGGATGGATTAAAGGATCTAAAAGTTTGGAGATTACCTGGCTATTCTCAATTTAGAAAAATTCACTTTGTAATAAGCAGTAAAAATTGAGTAGAAATAGAATTTTTTTTTTTTTAGATAAAGATAGCCATGGCCTTTGTTATAGAAGAAGAAGAAAGAAATGAGAAAAGAGGAAAACAACGTGCAGGTTATTTTTCTTCTTTCCTGAGGCTTCTAGAATGGGTTTGGATCTAAACCATATACCCATTAAGCCCAATAACAATACTTAGTGAAATTTACTAAGTAAAGGCACACATTTCACCTATTTAACAATATAAACTCATGTTTTCCTATTTTGAAGCAAGGTTAAATTTATACATAAAGTGCACATAAACATAAATTGTTTTCTTAACCAAATTAAATTTATTTTAACAATAAAAAAATTATTTTTTAACATTAAAACCCCATATTTAATAATATTTTTCAAGTTACACAATTTTAGTGTAAAACACCATTTTTAACATAGCAAACTAAATAAAAATTTCTTTCTTACCAAATAAATTTGCAATAAATCCTTCTAACACTTTTAAACATTAATACACTATTATATATCATTTTTATTATGATTAATTAACTTATTAACCATTTCTCTTGCATTTCATCAATAAAAGGCAAATTGGCAAAAAATACAATATTTCCAAAATTAACATTTTTAATCGAATATAGTAATACAACTACATTCAAAAACTCATGAAATAAAGTAACACTTTATTTCACACATGTTCAATATTTTCATCCTCGATAAAATTATTTCTTCTTTATTCTCCATATTTTATTTTAAAAAAAATGGATTATTGGTCTTAAATTACCAATATCATTTTATTAAACCCAAATAAATTTACAACCCATCCCAAGACTCAAATAAAGTGATTAACTTTATTTTCTTCATTTCATTAGCTCAATTTACTCAGCTTCATTGTTTATATTAGATAAACAATATTTTCACCATTTCACCTCTAATTAATTTAATTAATTCCAATATTAAATTATAATCATCATTATAATTTAATATTAGCGGTAATCTCCAAACCGGGTTTGTTACAATAAGATTTTATGATTTTTGCTAAGGGGTGGCCTGTTAGGAAGATCCATTCTAATTGTGGTAGTGGTTAGTGGTGTTGTGTTTTCCTCCAGTATTATTTTCTATTTTTGTGGGTTGTAAGCATTAGTTGTTGTAATGGATTGCGTATGTTTAGGAAAATGTTCATTTTTATGTGTTTTCTAGGTAGATCGTAATGGTTTGAGAAAATCGTAAAAAGGAGATTTCATGAAGTCACTTGACTAATGCAAAGGAAAAGAAAATAGTTGAAACTGAAAGTTAAGTAATAAATTAAGAAGATTTATTTTACTAACTACTAAATAAAAGTAAAATGAAAATATAAGTTCCAAAAAATAGAAAATTTTCTAATGATAAATTTCAAAAGACAGAGGATAGGATTATGGAGAGGTGAGCCACGGATCAAGGTTCTTATTCCTTAAGGACTGAAATTTAAAATTCAATATGTTTTCTTATTGTTAATTGGTATAGTATCAAATATAATTTGCAAGAACAGACATAGAGGAGAAAGAAAAAGCAACTTATTTTATTTATTTATCCCATCTCATTGATATACAAGAAGAGGTGTTTATATATCACACCAAATAGTTAAATCAGGAAAGTTTATAATAGGAAAGTAGTTTATAATAGGAAAGTTAATAAAAAGGAATTAATTACTCCCTATATTTAGCACTCCCCCTCAAGTTGGAGCATAGATGTTAATCAGACCTAACATGTTACACAAGTAATTAATTCTGACTCCATTCAAAGCTTTGGTGAAGATATCTGCAATCTTCTTTTCAGTCTCCATATACTCTGTAGATATTAAACCATCTTGTATTTTATCCCGAACAAAATGACAGTCAATCTCTATGTGTTTGGTTCATTCATGGAACACAAGATTAGATGCAATATAAATAGCAGCTTTGTTATCAGACCATAATTTAGCTGGAATAATAGTTTTCAGTCCTATTTCATTTAAGAGTTGATATATCCAAACTATCTCACATACAGATTTTGCCATAGCTCGATACTCTGATTCTGCACCTGAACATAAGACAACATTTTGCTTCTTACTTTTCCATGAAATTAAGTTTCCTCCAACAAAGACACAAAACCCCGTTGTAGGTCTTCTATCTATTTTAGAACCTGCCCAATCAGCATCTGAAAAGCATTCAACCCGGTTATGTCCATGATTTGTATATACAATACGAAGCCTAACTGTTCCTTTTAAGTAGCATAAAATCTATTCTAAAGCAGTCCAATGATGAACTGTTGGAGATGACATGAATTGACTTACAACACTAACAGAATATGCAATGTCTGGGCGAGTAACAGTAAGATAATTCAATTTTCCAACCAATCTTCTATACATTTATGGATTTTCAAATAATTTGCCTTCTTTTGTTAGTTGCATATTTGGAATCATTGGAGTACTACATGCTTTTGATCCTAGCTTTCTTGTTTCTTTTAGTAAGTCAAGCACATACTTTCTTTGAGATAAAAGAATACCTTTGTTACTCCTTAAAACCTCAACACCTAAAAAAATATTTTAGTTCCCCCAAATCTGTTGTGTGAAACTGAGTGTGAATAAATTGTTTAAGAGACTCATTCCCTTCTTTGTTGCTTCCTGTAATAACAATATCATCCACATAGACAACTAGAAAAATAATTCCATTCACTGAATTTTTATAGAATACTAAGTGATCTGCTTTGCTTTTCTTCAAACCAAAATTCTCAATAGCTTGACTAAATTTTCCAAACCAAGCACGATGACTTTGTTTTAGTCCATATAGAGTTTTTTTAAAGCGGCATGCTAAACCATTCTCCCCCTGAGCAACAAAGCCAGGTGGTTTCTCCATATATACTTCCTCTTTAAGGTCGCCATGAAGAAAAGCATTTTTAATATCAAGTTAATGTAAAGACCAGTCATATGTAGCAGCAAGCGAAATAAATAATCGTATTGTCGTTAATTTTGCAACAGGAGAAAATGTTTCAGAATAATCCACTCCATAAGTTTGAGCAAATCCTTTCGCAACTAATCGAGCTTTTAAACGGGCAACTGATCCATTTGGATTAATTTTCACAGAGAATACCCATTTGCATCCTATAGCTTTTTTCCAATAGGTAATTTTACTAACTCCCATGTATTATTAAACTCCAAAGCATTCATTTCATCAATCACTGCTTTCCGCCAACCAAGAATAGATAGGGCTTTAGTAACAGATTTAGGAATTGAAATTGAGTCAAGAGAAGTGATGACCAAATACGAAGAAGTGGGTAAGTTATTATATGAGACAAACGATGAGATAGGGAAAGTACATTTGTGTTTTCCCTTTCTTAAAGCAATTGGGAGATCTAACTCAGAGGAAGTTATTATGTTTTGTTCTGTAATGGGATCAATTGGAGAAGATATATCTGTATTTTGGTCAGAAGATGTTTCAAAGTTTTGGATGACTGGGTCAGTAGGAACAGTTTGAGTAAAATATATAAGAAAATCATCACTGTCTCGAATAGTAGAGGTAGTGGTAGGATCAGATTTTGAAAAGAAAGGTGTTTTTTGAAAAAATTGGCATCAATGGAGACTATATATTTATTAAGGCTAGGACAAAAACAACGATATCCTTTTTGAAGTCGTGAATAGCCAACAAAAATACATTTCAAAGATTTTGGATCAAGTTTAGTTATTTGTGGCCTTACATCTCTAATAAAGCAAGTACTGCCACAAATTTTAGGGCTAACAGAGAATAATGGTTTGTTGGGGAACAAAACTTTATATGGAATTTCCCAATTAAGTATAGAAGATGGCATACGATTTATGAGAAAGCAGGCCGTAGAAACTGCACCGGCCCAAAAATATTTAGGAACATTCATTGAAAATAAAAGAGCGCGTGCAGTTTCAAGAAGATATCTATTTTTTCTTTCTGCCACACCATTTTGTGATGGAGTGTCAACACACGATGTTTCATGAAGTATTCCATGCTGAGTCATATAAGAGTGAAATACAGCAGATGTATATTCTTTAGCATTATCACTTCGTAATGTACGAATGCAAGTAATAAATTGATTTTTGATTTCGGCACAGAAGCCAGAGAATATAGAAAATAATTCAGATCGATTTTTCATAAGATAAAGCCATGTTGTACAAGAATAATCGTCTACAAATGTATCAAAATATCTAAATCCAGATTTAGACAAAATTGAACAAGGGCCCCAAATATCAGAATGTACAAGTTCAAAAGGAACACTAGCCCGTTTATTAATTCTAAGACTTGTACTGTGACGATGATGTTTAGCAAACTGACATGCTTCACAATCTAGTGTAGACAAAGAACTATATTGAGGACAAAGCTTTTTGAGGAGAGAAAGAGATGGGTGGACTAACTGGTAATGAATCTTGAGGGCAGAGGTGATACTTGAACAAGTTATGGAAGGTGACGAATCAAGAATATACAGCCCTCCAGACTCATTCCCCTTACCAATAATCTGCTTCGTCGTTAGGTCCTGAAAAATACAATGATTCGAAAAAAAGGATATAGAACAATTTAGATTGCGAGTGATTTGACTAACAGAAAGTAGATTAAAAGACAATGATGGAAAATGTAAGACAGAGGGTAAAGAGAGAGTAGGAGTAGGGTTAACAACCGCAGTTCATTGGACATGAGAAAGAGATCCATCGGCTAAAATAACTGAGAGATTGGAAGCGTTTAAATGATAGTTCGAAAAAAGTGAGGAGTTACCTGTTATATGTTCAGTTGTGCCTGAATCAATGACCCATCTATTTCCTTAATTAGCTAGAGCAGTTACCGATGAAGAGTCCTTTGAAGTTCCTTGATGTTTTAGGAATTTAGCAAATTCATCGATGTAATCAAGTACTGTCTTATTACCAGATGTTCCAAGGGTATGATCATTAGTTCCCAAAGTTTGACTGGCTCCAATATTTGTTTGTCCAGCATTCCCAGACCCAAGTTATTACCACCAGCAAAATTTAAATTTGCAATTTTCCTATTTCCTCCAAACTGCCCTGTTCCAGACTGCCCTATTCCAGACTGACTTGAGCCAGTGTCGATAGATTGCCTCTGTATATTTTTATATTGAAATTTTCTACATTCCAACTTAGTATGCCCGGATTTCTTATAGTACTTACATAGAATATTTCGAGAGTCAGGTTTACCTACGTTATGATTTTTCCAGTTCATATTCCTGGAGACAAGGGCATTGTTGTGAACAGAGCTATTACCCGAAGAAGCTACGTTTTCTGCTCGAAGAAGTCGACTAAACACATCATGTAATGAAGACATGTTAGTTCCAGACAGGATTTGTGTTTTAGCAGAATCAAAATCAAAAGGTAATCCACCAAGAAAACTCATGATCGCCATCTGCTCGCGCTTTTTTTGTTGAACCTTTACGTCTGAACTTAAGGGCAGAAGCAAATTAAACTCTTCATAGGTCTTCTTGAAATTCATGAAGTAGGTCATCAACGATTGTTCATTCTTCTCAACTCGGTAAAAAAATTTACAGACCTCATACATACAAGACAAATTTCCTTTTCCAGAGTACAAAAATTCCAGATAATCTAATAGTTCTTTAACGAATTCACAGTGGTTGATTAATCCAATTATCTCATTATCAATCGAATTTCGAATTTGAAGGAAGAGGCGAGCATCATCATGAAGCCAATTCAGGCGGGCTTTCTCAGTTGAATCTGGTTGCGGTGGGTTGTCGGTTAGATGATTATCTTTCTCAATGCTCCTAAGGTAGATGCGCATAGTTTTGCTCCAGTCTAGGTAGTTGGCTCCGTTCAACTTATGGTCAGTGATTTTGATACTATTGGCACGACGTCTACCATAGTCGATACCTTTTCTTCACCCATTTAATCCGAGAAGAACACTAAATACTTGATACGATATCTCAGAAATGATGCAGAGGAAAAATTTCGAAATTTTTTCGAAAATACTCAAACCCGAAAATTTTCAAAAATAAAAAAAATTAACACAGTAGAAAATCGCTAGAACCTTTTGTGCAATCAGTTTCAACTGGCAATATCGAAATTGCTGCTAACACTTCCACTACGATTGCAGGCAATTGGCAAAGGCAGTAGAAGTGTGTTCTGATTTGGTTGCTTCGACATACCTCACCATCATCATAGACCAAATTCCCAAATTCTACGGATACCTAAAGCACCCAAAACAATAGTAGAATTCTTGCTTTTCGCTTCCAAAATTCAGAAACAAAATTTTTGCCACTAAATCACGAAATCCAAAATCCACACTCGCGAACTAAAAGTAGAATTCTTACGATGCGATTGGCTTCAATTTGGGTTTGAGACTGCAGTGCAGGCGATTGGAAGGTGAGATAGAGTATTGCGGTGATGAGGTGATGCCGCGTTTTCACGCGATTGTTGATGTATTTGAAGGTCGTAGTTAGGGGTTTTCGATTGCTTTTGGGTTGACGTCACGAAACTTGTTTGAGAATTGGGTTGCAGCTTTGGGTTAGGTGGTTCAATTTGGTGATCTACGATGGTTTGAGGGGCTGGGATTTAGCAATTCTGGGCTCCGAAGTTTTCGAGATTGGGTATCGGGGTGTGGTGGGTTACTGGAGGTCGAGGTGATTGGCGAGATTGAGGGAGGCAGTACGAGATTGAATTTTCTGATTTTCTGGAATCGAGATTGTAAAGGTTTTGATTAATTTTCTGATTTTCTGATTTAAGATACTTTTCTAAGAAAGCTCTAAAACCATGTTAATTGGTACAGTATCAAATATAATTTGTAAGAACAGACATAGAGGAGAAAGCAAAAGCAACTTATTTTATTTATTTATCTCATCTCATTGATATACAAGAAGTGGTGTTTATATATCACACCAAATAGTTAAATCAGGAAAGTTTATAATAGGAAAGTAGTTTATAATGGGAAAGTTAATAAAAAGGAATTAATTACTCCCTATATTTAACACTTATTAATATCAATAAGAAAGAAAAGTTTTTGAGAACTTACAAATCTACGACACAATTAAGTGGAGTTCGTTATGGACGATAGATGGTTGGCAAAACCTTGATGTTAGAAATGCGGAAAATTATTTGTAAAGTGTAATTATGCATATATTTTGAAAATGAAAAATTCATGTAAAATTAATTTTTTAAAAGTTTTCATTAGAAGTAATATGACTTTGAAAAAATACACATATCTTTGGAAAAGATTTTTAAAGTTAACGATTTTACGTTTTAGAAATTAAAAAATACCACATGTTGATATTGGGGAATAATTGGTAAGTTGACTAGTGTGGATTTTTACTACATAGCTATATTTGTTGTAAAATAGTTATAGTGATCCACATGGAATTTGTTTTGTCTGTGGAAGGTTTTCTAGGATACCTTTTCGATGAGTGGAAATTTTAAAAAGATGATTTTCGAAACATCAATGTTTTTGAACTTTAAAAATAAAGTTACTTTTACAAACTATACTTGGAAAGGAAGGAAAAAAGATTAGGGCAAACAAGTAGATCTCACGCTGGAAAAGGGTTATGCAAGAGAATGGTGGAAATAAGGAATTTTCCATCTAAACCATTTCCAACCATTATAAGATAGGTTTAAAAAACTGAAATTTTCTAAATTTGGATGTTGGCAATGGTGTGCTAGTAATTTGGATGGTAAGGATTAGATGAAAAATTGGCTGAACTTTGCTTCTACCTACAGGAGTGTGGAAAAATTTGAGTGAAAAACTATTTTGATTTTTCAAAAAGCTCATGTAGAACTGACAGTGTATTTAGGATGTTAGCATCATGTTTTTGAAGTTGATTTAAAACGAACTTATTCATGTAGGAGACCTCAGTTAGAAATTATTGTCCATGCATGTCATATGTATTGTGATGCACTATGCACAGATATACGGATTGTTGCAAAATTGGTTGTACACTAAATGATTGTTAGTGTAGAATGGATATGCGATGGTTTACATGATCGAACCCTTGTAGAATTTGGAGGACAAAATTCTTCTAAGGGGGAGAAGAATCTAATACCTTGCGTTTTTACGTTAACTAATTAAATAGGCGTTAATTAATAAATAATAAACTATGAAAAACATAATTTTCATGCATTTTGGAATTTGGCCGCAAGACTTATATTATTGGATTCGTGGTGATTTTTTGTAACGACCCAGAATTTTTAATAATTAAAATTTGAATATTTAATTTATTTTAAATATTTATAAGTGAATTTATAAGTCAAATAAATTTTTATTTGATTTATTGGATTTAATTTAATAATTTAATCGATAATTTAATACGTTAAATTATGAAAATAATTAAAAATTGAGTTAAATATGATTGAAAATAATTTGGAAAATTTTATTTAATCATACTGGAGTTATAGAAATATTTTTAGAACTTTTAAAATCGAATTAAAAGTTAATCTGTGAAAATTGAATATTTTAATATTTAATAATCGACTGTAAAATAGTCAATTTTTGAACAGTCTCAGAATTGAACGAAACCAGTTTCATTGGATCCGTAATAGTTAGTTATTACCGGATTTCAAATTTCGTGTCAATCGGAGTTATCGTTTGATCGTGGCAGCTCGAAACGCATCGATTTATTTTTAATTTAAATTTGGCGAGTCAAAATAGCCATTTTTCAAAAAGTCTCGGAATTCGACGAAACCAGTTTCATCGGATCCGTAATGTGATATTATTGTAAAGTTTCAAATTTCAAGTCAATTGGATTTACCGTTTGTCCTGTACGAATTAAAACGCCTAGAAATCGACTTAAATCGGTTTAATTCAAATTGAGCGTTTACAGCCATAACTCGCACATACTTCCGAATTAGCTTCCGAAACCTGTTCCATTGTGTCCGGAACGCGGGATAAACCCTAGGTACGCTGGTTACGGCGCCTAAATCGGAGTTCGGAAAATCCGGGATGAATAGTGTCGCTCGTTCCTTATAAATAGCCCTACCCCTTCACATAATTTGATAAAAATTATCACTAAAACCCTAATTTGCTTCATGTAGCCGCCACCCCCTGTGTAAGGCCAGAAATCATCCTCTTTCATTCATTAATCTCTCTCAATCCGTAAGGAATTAGCCGAAGTGTTCAACACGGAAGTCGAAGAGCACGACGAGAGCTTCGATTCCATACGGTGATGATCGGAAACGGAGCAACGTGGAGCAAGATATGTGGGGCCGTTCTCTACAGTTTTTGCGCGCAAAACGAGGCTGTAGACATGGCCGAGCTCACTCTCCTTGGGGCCGAGCATGGGGGTTGGGTCAGGCTTCGACGTGGAGGCGACGTGATGAAGTTTCATCGAGTATAAGTGGTGCAAATCGAAACCCTAATGTCTTGGATATGGGTTCTTTGTGTCGGCCAAAACCTGTAGGGTGAACGTGATTTGGGAAGAAAAGGGGAACGGCCTGATGAAGGGGGAGTGGGATCTGATGGCTAGGATTTGCTGTTAGGTTATAATATAAAGTTTATGTTGAATTTAGTTATTAAAAACGTGTACAATCTTGTAAAATGCATAACTTTTTCATACGAGGTCGAAAAAATGCAAACTCAGTTGCGTTGGAATCGTATGGACGAGCACTACGCGATGGAGTTGGTTTGGAGTCGTTTGGAGTTAGTGAGAATTTCGGGTAAAATTAAACGCGCGTTTAATTTTATTCGAAATAAAAGCTTAAACGGAAATTAAAACCAAGGTGAGAATTTCTCACTCAATCGAATAGATTTCGATTTTATTTTAAATAGTTAGATTTAAAATATTTGAATGCATGTTTGAATGATGACTGTAAATTATTGATTGTTAAAATAGACATTATGCGCCGTTAGTAAGCGGATAATATTTATTAAAAACATATACCGCGAATATTTCATAAACAGTGAAATTGGTATTATATATAATATCAATATATATATATTGGCATATGTATATATTGCAGTTATTGATTTCCCGCATTTTTTGTTTAGCGGATGAGACCCTATTACGCCGTTAGTAAGCGGATAATATTTATTAAGAACATATACCGCGATAATTTCGTACTGGAGCGAAATTGGTATTGTGCTAATGTTTTTGGATGCAGGAAAACAGGTTGGAGGGATCCAACTGGATTCCTCAACAGTATTTATTTTATTTCAGATATTTTGATATTTGATGATTATCATATCGATATATGATATCGTTGTTAGTCGTGATTGACTATTTGGTGTGTAGCATCATTGGACCCAGATTTTGGGATTTTAAAATGATTTTAAAAGTGATTTTGAAAATATACTATATTTTTGGAATTGATCCATTATAAATAAATAAACGTTATAATTTTTAAAGTTATAAAAATTATGGTTTTTGTGAAATATAGTTAAAAAGCTGATTTTTAGAAATACGATTAAAAGTCGATTTTTGAGAAATATGAACTAATGATTTTATAAAATAATTTAGATTGGATTTTTGAATATATGATAAAAGTTTAAATATAGGATTTATAAAATTTGATTATTTTATAAATCGAAATGATGAAATTATAAAGGAAATTAAAGACGTTTTAGAATAATAATACAAACTGATTTATATTAAGAGATTTATAAATGGATATTTATAAATTGAAAGATTGACATTATAAAACAAGTTTTTATAAGTGTTTGAATGTAGTGAAAATGAATTTCATAAATGAATGAAATTTATAGAGTTATAAACTGTGAAGTTATAAATGAAATCTATAAATAGTAAGATTTATAAATTTGGTGAAATTATTTGAAGAATAGATTGATTAAATAAATAAATCTTATAAGTTATAAGGTTTATAAATTGAAAAGTCTTTAAAAAGAACGATTTTGTCAAATAATCGTTTTATAAGTAGTTAACTTATAATATGAACCTTTAGTCTATAATTGAATTATAAACTGAATAGGTAAATAAAAGGATTTATAAAAAAGGAAGTTTTTATAAATAAATAGAAAAGGGATTTATAAACGTTGTTTTATAAATTCGCAAATGACTTATTTTGACAAGTTAATTGTTATAACTTAGAAATGGAGTTATATTCACATTTTTGAATAGTGAATAATCCTTTGAATTAAAATGAATAAAAGGATGAAAATTTGTTAATGTAGTATATTCACGTTTTTGAATAGTGAATAACACGTTAAAGAAATTGTTTAGAATGTGAATGTTTTAAATAGAATTAAAACGATCTAACGATGTTTTAAAATGTGTTGAGATTCGAAACCATAGATTTCAACATTGATTGTTGAAATAGATGTTTTCGAGAAATAAAAGGAAATAGTGGACTATAACACTGTTGTTATAGTAAATGATTTCCGAAAGGAAATGTTTTTGTATAGTATCGGGATTTATATATCTATTTAAAATTCAAATCCCTATACTAGTGATTTTGGGTTGTTGTAACGATGTTTTACGCAACATTCGTTTTGACCCAAATAAATATGTTTAAGAGAATGATTTTCTTAAAGAATGAAATATATACTTAATTCGATTTAAGTATATTGAATATTTTCCAAGGTTGAAAATAAAAAGATTTGTGAATTACTTATGAATAATAAGTATGGAAATGTTTTCAAATATGAAGTGAATATTCAGAATTTATCTTTTTGAAGATAAATTGGAAATGGATAGTTGAAATCGTATATGCACGAATATTTTGAAATATAAATTCATTATGGAATTTATAAGTGAAAAGGGAATTTGTTTGAAAATAAATGTTGATTTATTTTTGAAGTGTTGAAATTTTATATCTTGTAAAGATATTTTGGAAAATAATAATTTGGAAAATTATTTGGAATCTGGTGATGTGTGCATATCCAGTGATAGTTCAATAACTGACTATCAGTATTTCCCTTTGAATGGGTATTTGATGTGAATTGATTGAATTTGAATGCACACTTATTTTTGAATAAGCGCTCACTATTCGGGTTAACCGGGAAAGGACCATGGGGTCGTATAACCCATTCCGAATATGTGATACGTCGTTGTAAATTGCATTGAAGATCGGTGTTGAAGACCCGGTATTTGCGAAAGCGATAGGATGACCTATCGATTGTCTCTGCACTGAGTTGCAACGGTATAGAGACTCCCTAAGTGATGGGAAATCCGATCAGGATTGTGAATATCCGGATTGCAAGGACTTCTTTGTAAGTGCCTTCGGTTCTGTTCGAGCCCGGAACAGACTTGTATGGATTGTATGCCTGACATTACAAGTTGAGATATAAAGCCGATTTCTTTCAAATATATTTCTGTTGGTGGCGGAGAATTTATTCTTTGCTTAACACCCTTCTTTGAGACGCATGTGCTCAAAGGTTATATAGTTGAAGTTATCAGCGATATATTCCCAGTTTGGTAATGTGACATGCTGAGTGATGCTGAAATGATCATTGTGTTGATTATTGTGATAGGATCATTTATTTGATCGTCTATCTTAGTGATCATTGTGTTGATCATTTGTTGACCCAAAGCATGGCTTTTGTATAAAGTATGTTTTTGTGGACGTGAATTCGTCGAGCCTCACACCCCGTGAATGGTCAAAACAGGAAAGAAGCAGCAAGGTTATGAGGGGTAGCACCCTTTAGGATGTGTCCATTTCCTTCTGGAAAAGGGTGGTATCATGGTATGGAGCCCAGATACTTACTCATGTTGAAAACACTTTGTTATGATTGTGTGAATTGATTAGAGAGCGCTCTCGGAAAAAGGTCCCAAAGGACCGGGGGATGGCATATTCGGTCAGTTGTTACTCAGTTAGGAGTAACCCGGCCTTGTGTTGGTTGAGATCCGGTTTGGTTCTCGGGGATGTCCATCCAGAGGCATTCTCAGTGGCAATGGGAAGTTCCTTGGCCTGACCATTTGTTGGAAATCCAAAGAAACAATACGAAACTTGTACGGTTTTAGTTGTATAACCTGCTATGGAATGTGGCGGTAACCTGCTATTGAACATAGTTAGCTATAGTAGGCATACGATAATGGTCGTATGTTGGCTAAGATTTATATTCTACTTTCGAAATAAAATTTTCCTACTCTATGCACTAGTAATAATATCAAATATTATTTTAAATGCGTATCAAGCATCTTTGACTATCATAAGGAGAAATCTCCTCCGATTCTGCGTTTGCATTGTGTGTGTGTGCGGGAGGCCTTATGGTAGTCTCATTTTTAAAAGCATTGCGAATTAAATTTAAAAATATTCCTCTATTTGATTTTAAAGTTAAATAAACTGTTTTGAGTTCTCACACCAGTCACATGACTGACTTGGAGTTTATTGTTTTCCTTCCTAAACTCTGGGTGCCCACCAATTTCCACACGGGCAGTTAAGAGTTAGGTTTATCAGGATATTCTGGATATTCTGGAGTTGCTGGAGGCAAGCTGGATGACATGGCGTATTACTAGTTTATATAGTATTTCTTTTCCGCTGCACTGTTTATTGTTGTATGTTGTTGTACACTCTGATGTGATGATATGTTGTAATGTAATGTATAAAATGTAATAACTGATATAGTTCTTTGTTTAAAGATTATTCATTTATTATTATATGTTGTTCCGCTGCGAATTGTGAGATTCTGATGTTGTTCTGTTGTTTTCTATTCCGTCCTATTTTCTTCTGTTTTTCTTTTTCCTCTATATTCTATTTTCTTCTATTTCAAAATTTTCTGTTCTCTTTTCTATTTTCTTTTCTCTCTATTTTCTATCTTCTCTCTTCTTCTCTTTTCTTTTCTTAAATTCTCTTTTTAAAACCCATAACTTCTCGGTTTTCGGCCTTCGATATTCGGCAGTCGATAAAGTGAGTGTCGATGTTGAATTTTCGAAGAACGAAAATCCGCGTACGTTACATTTGGTATCAGAGCTCTGATGGTTAAGCGAGAACCATGGTTCTGTAGGGTATTACTCATTAGAGGTAGAGTCAGTAGTACTCTAGAATGAGTTGAGTGTAATAATAGCTATGAGAGCGTATTTGTTAGTGAATATAAAATTGTTTTATATTGTGATGATTGGTTTGTTGAGTGGTATATAGATTCTGGTTAATACGAGTAATTAACGTTGTTGATAGGGATCTCTAAACACTTGTACAGAACAATTCGACACAGTATTGTTTTAAATTGGGTAAATGAAATAATTTTACCTTGAGTATATTTTATATATGAAGAAATAATTTTTCAGAATTATTAAAGTGTATATAAGTTGATTGTTGAATAAGTTGTTTGAATAATCTAAATAAAAGAAGAATTGTATAAGCAAATGAATTATAAGAATTGAAATTATAATTAAAGTGATTTACAATTGTGAAATAAACTTATATATATAAGAAGTGAAACTATATGAATATATTTATGAATATGAATTGTAAATAAAAATGAATTTAAGGTTAATGATAGATATGAACTTAAGTTATGTGAATAGAAATTCAACTTTTGTAATTGAATGAATAAATTGAATGTTAATCAATTGAATGTGAATAAATTGGAATGGAATAATTAATGAAAGTGTTAATTCATTAAAATCTAATTTTATTGGAAGTTGAATAAAATTGAATGAAAATCAATTTAATAAAACCAATTGGAAAGTAAAGATGTTGAACCAAAATGAATGTAAGTGAAGCGAAGAAATTTGGTTGTAATCAATATATATTGGTTGTTATATGATTGTTGATTGGTTGCACATAATTCATTAAGTATTAATGAAATTAAAAGCTATGTAAGTGAATTCAAACTTGAAGTAAATAAATTTGAATAGAATTGAAAGTGAATTTGATTTAATTAGTAATGATAACTAATTGAATTGAGAATGAATGTTAGTAAATCCAATGTAAATAAATCAAATGTGATTTAAAGTGAAAACCAATTCATTGAATATAATGAGAATATGAATGTTAGTTGGTTGATGGTTGAATATATATTGCTATTGTTGCATTTGCTATGTGACATATATAGTTGATATGTTGCTATATGTTGTATATTGAGATTATTTGCATATATGCATGATTCTCATGTTGTTTGTTAAGTGTTTAGTAGGTGCGGATCGCGTTGCTTCGCATTTGGAGTTCGCTTTTGCGCTATATTAGCCGTATATGCTTGCTAATAAAATATAAGGTACATATCTCGGATTAAATATCGCACTTTTATACTTTTTTCCCTTCGGGATGCCTCATTACTTGATGAGATGTATATTTGTGATATATATACTGTCATTTTTTTTTTCGGATCGAGCCGCGCAAAGGAGACTATGGCGAATTTTTCCGGAAATTTAAGGCGTTAGAAAAATTTGAGAAAATTTGGAAAATTTTTGAAAACTTTAACTTTGATTTTGGAATTGAAAGGTTAAACATAGTAGTTGTTTTTGAAAAGATAACTAAGTATGATTTGAAAACTTAGTAAAAGTTATCATAAGAAGTTTAACTATGGATTTTGGAAAGTTAATAAATTCTGTACCTTTCTTACTTGTAATTTCGAGGACGAAATTCTTTTAAGGGGGAAAGATTGTAACGACCCAGAATTTTTAATAATTAAAATTTGAATATTTAATTTATTTTAAATATTTATAAGTGAATTTATAAGTCAAATAAATTTTTATTTGATTTATTGGATTTAATTTAATAATTTAATCGATAATTTAATACGTTAAATTATGAAAATAATTAAAAATTGAGTTAAATATGATTGAAAATAATTTGGAAAATTTTATTTAATCATACTGGAGTTATAGAAATATTTTAGAACTTTTAAAATCGAATTAAAAGTTAATCTGTGAAAATTGAATATTTTAATATTTAATAATCGACTGTAAAATAGTCAATTTTTGAACAGTCTCAGAATTGAACGAAACCAGTTTCATTGGATCCGTAATAGTTAGTTATTACCGGATTTCAAATTTCGTGTCAATCGGAGTTATCGTTTGATCGTGGCAGCTCGAAACGCATCGATTTATTTTTAATTTAAATTTGGCGAGTCAAAATAGCCATTTTTCAAAAAGTCTCGGAATTCGACGAAACCAGTTTCATCGGATCCGTAATGTGATATTATTGTAAAGTTTCAAATTTCAAGTCAATTGGATTTACCGTTTGTCCTGTACGAATTAAAACGCCTAGAAATCGACTTAAATCGGTTTAATTCAAATTGAGCGTTTACAGCCATAACTCGCACATACTTCCGAATTAGCTTCCGAAACCTGTTCCATTGTGTCCGGAACGCGGGATAAACCCTAGGTACGCTGGTTACGGCGCCTAAATCGGAGTTCGGAAAATCCGGGATGAATAGTGTCGCTCGTTCCTTATAAATAGCCCTACCCCTTCACATAATTTGATAAAAATTATCACTAAAACCCTAATTTGCTTCATGTAGCCGCCACCCCCTGTGTAAGGCCAGAAATCATCCTCTTTCATTCATTAATCTCTCTCAATCCGTAAGGAATTAGCCGAAGTGTTCAACACGGAAGTCGAAGAGCACGACGAGAGCTTCGATTCCATACGGTGATGATCGGAAACGGAGCAACGTGGAGCAAGATATGTGGGGCCGTTCTCTACAGTTTTTGCGCGCAAAACGAGGCTGTAGACATGGCCGAGCTCACTCTCCTTGGGGCCGAGCATGGGGGTTGGGTCAGGCTTCGACGTGGAGGCGACGTGATGAAGTTTCATCGAGTATAAGTGGTGCAAATCGAAACCCTAATGTCTTGGATATGGGTTCTTTGTGTCGGCCAAAACCTGTAGGGTGAACGTGATTTGGGAAGAAAAGGGGAACGGCCTGATGAAGGGGGAGTGGGATCTGATGGCTAGGATTTGCTGTTAGGTTATAATATAAAGTTTATGTTGAATTTAGTTATTAAAAACGTGTACAATCTTGTAAAATGCATAACTTTTTCATACGAGGTCGAAAAAATGCAAACTCAGTTGCGTTGGAATCGTATGGACGAGCACTACGCGATGGAGTTGGTTTGGAGTCGTTTGGAGTTAGTGAGAATTTCGGGTAAAATTAAACGCGCGTTTAATTTTATTCGAAATAAAAGCTTAAACGGAAATTAAAACCAAGGTGAGAATTTCTCACTCAATCGAATAGATTTCGATTTTATTTTAAATAGTTAGATTTAAAATATTTGAATGCATGTTTGAATGATGACTGTAAATTATTGATTGTTAAAATAGACATTATGCGCCGTTAGTAAGCGGATAATATTTATTAAAAACATATACCGCGAATATTTCATAAACAGTGAAATTGGTATTATATATAATATCAATATATATATATTGGCATATGTATATATTGCAGTTATTGATTTCCCGCATTTTTTGTTTAGCGGATGAGACCCTATTACGCCGTTAGTAAGCGGATAATATTTATTAAGAACATATACCGCGATAATTTCGTACTGGAGCGAAATTGGTATTGTGCTAATGTTTTTGGATGCAGGAAAACAGGTTGGAGGGATCCAACTGGATTCCTCAACAGTATTTATTTTATTTCAGATATTTTGATATTTGATGATTATCATATCGATATATGATATCGTTGTTAGTCGTGATTGACTATTTGGTGTGTAGCATCATTGGACCCAGATTTTGGGATTTTAAAATGATTTTAAAAGTGATTTTGAAAATATACTATATTTTTGGAATTGATCCATTATAAATAAATAAACGTTATAATTTTTAAAGTTATAAAAATTATGGTTTTTGTGAAATATAGTTAAAAAGCTGATTTTTAGAAATACGATTAAAAGTCGATTTTTGAGAAATATGAACTAATGATTTTATAAAATAATTTAGATTGGATTTTTGAATATATGATAAAAGTTTAAATATAGGATTTATAAAATTTGATTATTTTATAAATCGAAATGATGAAATTATAAAGGAAATTAAAGACGTTTTAGAATAATAATACAAACTGATTTATATTAAGAGATTTATAAATGGATATTTATAAATTGAAAGATTGACATTATAAAACAAGTTTTTATAAGTGTTTGAATGTAGTGAAAATGAATTTCATAAATGAATGAAATTTATAGAGTTATAAACTGTGAAGTTATAAATGAAATCTATAAATAGTAAGATTTATAAATTTGGTGAAATTATTTGAAGAATAGATTGATTAAATAAATAAATCTTATAAGTTATAAGGTTTATAAATTGAAAAGTCTTTAAAAAGAACGATTTTGTAAAATAATCGTTTTATAAGTAGTTAACTTATAATATGAACCTTTAGTCTATAATTGAATTATAAACTGAATAGGTAAATAAAAGGATTTATAAAAAAGGAAGTTTTTATAAATAAATAGAAAAGGGATTTATAAACGTTGTTTTATAAATTCGCAAATGACTTATTTTGACAAGTTAATTGTTATAACTTAGAAATGGAGTTATATTCACATTTTTGAATAGTGAATAATCCTTTGAATTAAAATGAATAAAAGGATGAAAATTTGTTAATGTAGTATATTCACGTTTTTGAATAGTGAATAACACGTTAAAGAAATTGTTTAGAATGTGAATGTTTTAAATAGAATTAAAACGATCTAACGATGTTTTAAAATGTGTTGAGATTCGAAACCATAGATTTCAACATTGATTGTTGAAATAGATGTTTTCGAGAAATAAAAGGAAATAGTGGACTATAACACTGTTGTTATAGTAAATGATTTCCGAAAGGAAATGTTTTTGTATAGTATCGGGATTTATATATCTATTTAAAATTCAAATCCCTATACTAGTGATTTTGGGTTGTTGTAACGATGTTTTACGCAACATTCGTTTTGACCCAAATAAATATGTTTAAGAGAATGATTTTCTTAAAGAATGAAATATATACTTAATTCGATTTAAGTATATTGAATATTTTCCAAGGTTGAAAATAAAAAGATTTGTGAATTACTTATGAATAATAAGTATGGAAATGTTTTCAAATATGAAGTGAATATTCAGAATTTATCTTTTTGAAGATAAATTGGAAATGGATAGTTGAAATCGTATATGCACGAATATTTTGAAATATAAATTCATTATGGAATTTATAAGTGAAAAGGGAATTTGTTTGAAAATAAATGTTGATTTATTTTTGAAGTGTTGAAATTTTATATCTTGTAAAGATATTTTGGAAAATAATAATTTGGAAAATTATTTGGAATCTGGTGATGTGTGCATATCCAGTGATAGTTCAATAACTGACTATCAGTATTTCCCTTTGAATGGGTATTTGATGTGAATTGATTGAATTTGAATGCACACTTATTTTTGAATAAGCGCTCACTATTCGGGTTAACCGGGAAAGGACCATGGGGTCGTATAACCCATTCCGAATATGTGATACGTCGTTGTAAATTGCATTGAAGATCGGTGTTGAAGACCCGGTATTTGCGAAAGCGATAGGATGACCTATCGATTGTCTCTGCACTGAGTTGCAACGGTATAGAGACTCCCTAAGTGATGGGAAATCCGATCAGGATTGTGAATATCCGGATTTCAAGGACTTCTTTGTAAGTGCCTTCGGTTCTGTTCGAGCCCGGAACAGACTTGTATGGATTGTATGCCTGACATTACAAGTTGAGATATAAAGCCGATTTCTTTCAAATATATTTCTGTTGGTGGCGGAGAATTTATTCTTTGCTTAACACCCTTCTTTGAGACGCATGTGCTCAAAGGTTATATAGTTGAAGTTATCAGCGATATATTCCCAGTTTGGTAATGTGACATGCTGAGTGATGCTGAAATGATCATTGTGTTGATTATTGTGATAGGATCATTTATTTGATCGTCTATCTTAGTGATCATTGTGTTGATCATTTGTTGACCCAAAGCATGGCTTTTGTATAAAGTATGTTTTTGTGGACGTGAATTCGTCGAGCCTCACACCCCGTGAATGGTCAAAACAGGAAAGAAGCAGCAAGGTTATGAGGGGTAGCACCCTTTAGGATGTGTCCATTTCCTTCTGGAAAAGGGTGGTATCATGGTATGGAGCCCAGATACTTACTCATGTTGAAAACACTTTGTTATGATTGTGTGAATTGATTAGAGAGCGCTCTCGGAAAAAGGTCCCAAAGGACCGGGGGATGGCATATTCGGTCAGTTGTTACTCAGTTAGGAGTAACCCGGCCTTGTGTTGGTTGAGATCCGGTTTGGTTCTCGGGGATGTCCATCCAGAGGCATTCTCAGTGGCAATGGGAAGTTCCTTGGCCTGACCATTTGTTGGAAATCCAAAGAAACAATACGAAACTTGTACGGTTTTAGTTGTATAACCTGCTATGGAATGTGGCGGTAACCTGCTATTGAACATAGTTAGCTATAGTAGGCATACGATAATGGTCGTATGTTGGCTAAGATTTATATTCTACTTTCGAAATAAATTTTTCCTACTCTATGCACTAGTAATAATATCAAATATTATTTTAAATGCGTATCAAGCATCTTTGACTATCATAAGGAGAAATCTCCTCCGATTCTGCGTTTGCATTGTGTGTGTGTGCGGGAGGCCTTATGGTAGTCTCATTTTTAAAAGCATTGCGAATTAAATTTAAAAATATTCCTCTATTTGATTTTAAAGTTAAATAAACTGTTTTGAGTTCTCACACCAGTCACATGACTGACTTGGAGTTTATTGTTTTCCTTCCTAAACTCTGGGTGCCCACCAATTTCCACACGGGCAGTTAAGAGTTAGGTTTATCAGGATATTCTGGATATTCTGGAGTTGCTGGAGGCAAGCTGGATGACATGGCGTATTACTAGTTTATATAGTATTTCTTTTCCGCTGCACTGTTTATTGTTGTATGTTGTTGTACACTCTGATGTGATGATATGTTGTAATGTAATGTATAAAATGTAATAACTGATATAGTTCTTTGTTTAAAGATTATTCATTTATTATTATATGTTGTTCCGCTGCGAATTGTGAGATTCTGATGTTGTTCTGTTGTTTTCTATTCCGTCCTATTTTCTTCTGTTTTTCTTTTTCCTCTATATTCTATTTTCTTCTATTTCAAAATTTTCTGTTCTCTTTTCTATTTTCTTTTCTCTCTATTTTCTATCTTCTCTCTTCTTCTCTTTTCTTTTCTTAAATTCTCTTTTTAAAACCCATAACTTCTCGGTTTTCGGCCTTCGATATTCGGCAGTCGATAAAGTGAGTGTCGATGTTGAATTTTCGAAGAACGAAAATCCGCGTACGTTACATTTTTGATCGATTTTCATATATAAACTTTTTTGATCGAAGTTCAAACGAAAAAGTTATCAACGTTTGAAATTTTAGTGTTGGAAATAATTATATACGTAAGTACGGAAATAATATCAACTAAGACTAATTAGATGTTAATAGTTGTTAGCATTCAAATTAAAATCACAGAGATTTAATGGGTAAGAATTGATAAGAATCAATTAACAAATTGAAACAAATGTACACAATCGGTTAAACATGGCAACAAAATCAACACACATTGATAATCCACAAAAAAAACCATATTAGTTGACTACGACCTCCCATGGTCGAACATGGGCCTAGGACGGTCAACCCGAAGGGCTTTTGAGCGACGATGGAGAATTATTTGTGTGGTCTAGATCTGATCTATTTTCATTCGATGGTTAGCGCTGATTTGAACTTATATAAATTAGGACCTACGGCTTCAATTCTAATTTAATATTTTTCGACTGGGTATGGAAGCTCTGTCATTTTTCTTTCTCCTTCAGAATTTCTAAATACACATATCTTGAAGAAAAATAGAAAAGGATAGAGGATAGAAGATAGATTCAAATCAAGTTGCTACATCAAAAGTAAACTTTTAGATCTAATTCTAATTAATAAATTTAAATCCAAATCTCTTCTCTCTAATCCAATCTCTAATAGATCTGTATAAAATATTGTCTATGACTCTAAATAGGGAGTCAAAAAGTGAAGAATACAGATAATAGGGTCGGATCTCGATTAGATCTAAAGATTTAGGAGCTCTAATTAAAGGTGGGTGAGAATATTATACGTTTTTATATAATACTAGATTATATCGTTACAAATCTATTCCTATATACTTCAGCCCAATAATTTAGTTTCAAATGAATTCATATATATGAAATGTTGAAGACTGTAAACCTGCCGATAAATTTAATGATAACTACAAAAGCGTAACGATTAGTTTTAATTCTATAGTTACTTTATGATTAATTTTATTTCTTTAATCACGTAATGATTAGACTTAATTCTATAATTGCGAAATGATTTTAATTATCAATTCTATGTCAGATTTATTAACTGAAAATACAAGAACTGAGATATAATTTTATTTGATATTGATGAATGAGACCAAAAACCATGCTTTTGGTATTCTAATAATATTTTAATTTATTGGAATGTGTGTTATTAGAAGTAGATTTCTATATATTATCAAATTCAAACTTAACAAAAGCATGATGTTTGAAATGACAAGTAATCAATATATACTTATAAAAAGAAAGAGGTTTATAAATAGAGATGATTACTGTCTTTTATATTGTTTAATTCAATAAATAAAAGAGAATTTCTTGTAATTACAAATATCACATTAACCAAAACACTTTATGATAAAATATGGAAATTTACTGTGCAATGGTTAAGCTGTTAAAGTTTGATTCCAATTTTAAAATATAGTAAACCCTAAAACTGAATATTGAAATAAGAATGTAGCTTAAAGGTTAATAAAATGGAAAGTAATGAAAAGTTAAGTTTGGATTATAGGAAAGAAAAAGAAATAAAAATTAGAAAAGAAATAAAATGTTGAACTAATGAATGTTGTAGCAACAATATTGATGTCTGAATATGAGAAGCAACAAATGAAATTAATGAAATAAAAGTTAAATATATAGTAAGACCGAAGACTTAAAGTCAGACATAAAAGATGTTAAGGCAATAAAGAAAATAAAAGATGAACAAGTATACATAAGTCTGAAAAATGTATATAAGTAGCCTCAGATATACGTCTATGATGGGTGTGAATAATTATAAATTTTCTATTACAATTATAATGCGTCAATGTCTTAAGGTCATTAGACTGGGTTGGAATGCTAAAAACATATCCAACCAATAGGATCCATGGTGAGTGTACGATTTCGTACTAGAGGGGTACCCATAGGACTAAACTATTGTTGTTGCCTTGATTATAAATTCTCTTTCTTAATTATAAATATCTATTATAATTATGTCACGGCCAAAAGTGCACAGTCGAATTAGGTATGCTTTAAAGCTTTTAAGTTTTTAAGTGGGGGTATTGCCTAGATTGCACTAGGAAATCTATGTAGACGACGAGTGAGATTGGACTTATACAATGTAGCATGGAAAGTCTAGTGTGACTAAGTACCAAAGTGAGTTGCAAAAGTTGTACGTAAAAGGCTGGCATATTGGTTACCATAAACTAGCGTAGGAGTTGCGTATTTCACGAGCTCGATATCAGTCTCTTGCGAACGATGGGAAGGACAGGGTGACACCTAACTAATCTCTTCCACCTACTAGGATTGGTTTAATTGTTTGTTAGTTTGTTTGATATGGCAATGCTGGTTAACCCATACAAACTTTCCTTCAAAACATAGACGGGGTGGTTGTGATGCACTACCACGAGATCCACACTAACAAAGAATGTTACAAAGTAATATTGTCAGCTAACATAGAGAATATGGCTGATTAGAAGCGACTATCCATGAATTTTACATTAAGCGAGCATCGACACGTCGATTAATATGTTATACATTTCTTTAATCAAGTGGAATCGACATATACAATTCACATATAAGCAAAACTGCACTGGTTATAATAAAATCCAGAACAACATATTATAAATATAGATCGCAAAATCGTAGATCGGACATAGCAGAATACAAATAGATACAAGTCTAAACCAACCCAAAATAGATACATGATGTGGACTACAGATATACAAAGTGCTACATCTCAAAATATGAATATGTAGACAAAAGGAGTCTAGCTCAACATAAGATATAACATAACACCACTTATATACATAGATGACAAAAGTAACTATTAGCTAAAAGATAAGACATTCACTCTAAAGCATCAAGTTGGAGGACCTAAAACATCTCAAAATAATTCGAGTGTTATAAAAATAATAAACGGATTAGTCTAGACTAAGATAAACGAGTTAGCAAAAATGAATGATAGATAAAGTGAACTAGATTTCAAATATAGTCATTTTGACAAATATCAAATATGCATTAATAACTTCAAATAACCAAATAATAAGACTCAAGATAGCTTATTAAAATGAAAAATCCCCGAAATAATTTGGTGATAGTTAAACAACATCATATTCAAAAATCTCACAAAAGAGGAAAGGCGCTGAACTCCAAGATTAGTGAAATAAATTTGCCTGCATGAAACTCTAAGATAGATGTATAAGTCTATAAACATTAAGATAGGTACAAGATCTATAAACATCAAAGATAAAAACAATTCCTATAGTCTCTAAAATAATTATGAGAACTATAAATATCAAGATAGGTACGAGACTTATAAACATCAAGACAGGAACAACTCCTATAAACATCAAGATAGGTATAAGACCTATAAACATCAAGATAGGAACAAGTCATATAAACATCAAGATAGGTACAAGACCTATAAACTCCAAGATAGGAACAAGTCATATAAACTCCGAAGGCGAGTCATAAACTTGTTGATAAAAGTGTTAAATACTTTCATATACCAACCGAATAGATAACGACTATATGTCCCAGACCATACTGGTTTACCTAAACATTTACTATACAATAGTAAATCCTACTCGTGTGTAGGAATGGTTTGGACGAGCAATTCCAAAAATTAACCACTAAAACAAATGCGAGCATTCCATATCACTCGTTTTATTAAAACCGTTTGAATCAATTTCTCATTCGATCGATGTCGTGCAAATTTTATAAAATTCTTCACTTTAAAATCAATTTTAGGAAAATATTGAATTATAGCATATATATGTATGTATGCATACGTATATATATAAGTACAATTTTCAAATCATTACTTCAAATCATTTTTAAAACCATTTTCAAAGAGAATAATACTATATATACACACTTTTAAAACTATTTACATAGAAATTAGATTTGTGCTTAAAAAGATTTTCATAAAATGGTTTGATTTAGAAATCAGCCTTTTATAAATTCGAGTTGAAAACATGCATCAAAAGTGTGTTTTACTCCCAAGATCCATAGAACAATGCTGCGGTAAAAAAACATCAAAATGAATTCATCAATTCACAATCAAAATTTGAAAATATCGATGAAATTGATATGAAGTGCAGCAACAAAACCAAGCAACCAATCTTAGGAATCAACTGGGCAAACAAGTGGCGAATATGTCGATCGAAGAACACCAGAATACAGCCTGGGAGTCAAGTCCAGGCTGCGATCGGTGCACCGGTAGGGCATACCAGCCCATCGGTTGCCTCGTTTGGGCCGGTTTACAGGCGATTCCAATGGTTCTCCGGCGATCGGATTCTACTCATTTCTCCTGTGTTGCTTCTCTAATATGTGGGGTACTAAACAAGCGAATATGCAAGCATGTATACATGTATAATTGAATGAAAATCACGATTTCATAAGTGGGTTTTCAGCAAAAAGGGAATCCAATTCAAATAGACGAAGGATTTATTAATATATTGAGATCATGTACACTAGTGGTTCAATCAAATTCATATAACAACAGCAAACATTCATCTTAGACTGGAAATTATGAGATAAACTCACTCAAAAAAACCCGGAATGAAAGGTATTAGCTTAGAACCACCTATATCTTCTTCCTATTTCAACTTCAATCAAGGCTATGATCAAAAATTGAATATGAATGATCATAATTAGAAATTAAAACTGAATTAAATCCCTAATTAGATGCATAGAAGGTAGAAGAGATTACCTCTTATCGATATACACTAGAATTGAACAAAAGCCCTTTGATTTCAATCTTTAATTTGGAAATTCGAGAACTATGGTTTTTGGACTTGGGGTGTTTTTTTTCCTTCTAGTTTCGACGTTGAAATGAGAATGAGAAACCATATATGTATGATTTCATTTCATATTTTTTTAGCTTGGGCTAAATGGGTTAATATGTAAATCCATTAGTAAGATGTTACTAATTTTTCTAAAACAAAAGTGTTGCTAATTTGTATTATTTCATTTTAACACTTTATAAACACTAATTTGATTTAAACAATGTTCTAATTTAAATAACATTGATTTCTACAATTTTCCCAAAATAAATAACATGTCAAAATCTTTTTTTTTAACTAATATTGAAATATTTTATCAAATTAAATATAACTTTTTAAAATGAAATGTTATTCTCCATATTTTTAATAAAATAAACCATTGATTGAGAAATCATATTTCAAACAATGAAATTATTTCCATATGATTTATTTATTCATTTTCTCCAAATTGTTCTCATATTATTAAATATGAGAATTAACTACAAAAAATAAAATTCAATAAATTCTCAGTTTATTCTCATTACAAGTCCCTTTTAACTTTGGAAACACAATAATCATAAATTATTCAAATTTATTCAATTAATTAATTAAAATTAATTAAATCATATTTAAAGGTTTAATTCTAGGTAATCTCGACCAGGGTTGTTACAGTGATGGTGCGTGGAGCCTAAAATCCATGATAAGAAGTAGACCAGAGTACGAAAATGGCTGGAGTACATGATGAAAAATCCCTGAAGCATTAGGAAGTTATAGACTGGAGGTCGTGGACTAGATGTGCGCACGGTACGATTTCCTCAGCGATACGACGACGATGGATCTTTACGAGGTGTTGAACGATTGATACTAGTGGGGATAAAATCTAGGTCCATTAGTGGAATTGGGGTATATGTGTGTGTGGACATAGATCTATAGGTTGTAGATGTGTACGATATCGTACGTATCAATGGAGTCGTAGCGACTAATAGTAAAATCTAACAAATATGAAATTGTGAACAATCTGCATAAGCTAGTATTATGTATAAGATGTCTAATTTACTAATCAACAGAATGTTGTTATGACCCATCATCATTACAACCACAGAATTTAGAAGGGCTGATTTTGATTTGGAATAGTTATCTAGCTGAGGCTCTTGATATTTGAGATGTCTATTTTGGTCAGTAATTATATTGATCTATTATATTTTCTTATTTCCGCTGTGAGTTATTACCATTAGTGCTCTGGTGTATTTTTCCTTTTCGTAGGATACCAAACCAATGATCCATAGTTTAGTTGACTTGGATTTTCGGTTTAATGAAAATCTAGACCCACGAAGTGCGGGTTATTACAATGTCATTTGTGCTATTTAAATGCACGCGCGTAGCACATGCCATTAGGACTTAAACACAATAGCTTTGACATAACATTTTTTCTTATCAGCGTGAACTTTCGAAATGCATCTTTGTAGATATTACCAAAAGTTAATATCATTTAAAATCAAGATCTAACAAATATATATTTTTACAAATTTAAAATGCTCATCTACATATATTACCAAACTTAGTACCATTTAAAACTAGGATCAACAAATAAATTTTATATACATTTTCATTCTTTATTACTTGATAACAGGAAAAAAAATTCAAACTAACAAAAAAAATTGCAACTTAAAAATAAAAATTCAAATTAACCGCACATGATTCCAATGTAAAAACATAGTTAAATATATACACAAATTATTTCTGCTAAATATGTTAAAAAAATCAACTTATACACGAAGCGCGTGTCGTAACACTTCTACGTTTTAGTGGAAATTAAAGACACGTCTCTTTTTTTAAACTTATTTGTTTTAAATTTCTTTCGTTTTACTTCTGTAGTTTTCAAATTTAAAAACGACCGCTTCGACTTGTGTTGCTATAGCTTAAGAACAACCTAAAAGCCCATGCCGGGTATTTTTGTAATAGCGTCCTACCCAACGCTGATGTCCTTTTCTCATGGGTCCTTTGGCCTAGGCGTGTCAAAAGCGTAGAATTGGGTTGCATAAGGGTTGCATAGAAATTGATCCAACTCTTTTGACATAATTTTTAATCAAACCCTTTTTTAATGTGGGTTAACCCTTATGACCCGTATATAATAGTCCACATTGCAATGCATAACAACAAAGATAACATTACGATGATATTCAGTACAGTTAGCACATGCACTACATAATACAAATTGATACATGATGTAGTGCAGTTCATACATATTGTGAACATTAACAGTCTGAGCAGCTAGCACATGCACTACATAATACATAGCACAGTACAGTTCATACATATTGATACATGATGATATTCAGTAAGTTCATGCTAATACATTACATAATACATTAGCACAGTTCATATTTCATTAAGTTCAGACAGCAACCATAGTCCTAGCAACTAGCAAGGCAGCAATAAGAAGTCAGCAACAAAAACAATTAGTCATACTTCATAGCCATTAGCCAATTAGTCATGCTTCCTGCAATGTAAAAACCAATAGCAAGAATTGTAAAGTTTGAATCATGAAATGGAACATAGGCAAGGGAAAAATGAACTATGAAATAAACTAGCATATGCAGTATTAAGGACTGCCATCAAATATCATGAAGAATTATCACAAAATTGTTTTTTTTGACATGCACTGTTTGAAAATTTGTCCTTTCCCATGTATTCTTGGTTAAATTTGTGTCTAAATAGCTTCAGGAAGATTTTCAAGGATGCAAAACCCCTCTTTCTAAAGTAGAAAGAGCAGAGGATACATTAGGTGGAATAATAGCAAAGTGGCTTAAGAGACTAAATTCTGTACCACCTAAATTATTTAACGATAGCATGAAAGGAACTACAGTAGATATCTTCATGCACGATAGCGAAATATGGGATTAAAGGGTTGCTACATGTACAGTTTACCTAAATCTAGATCGAAAGGGTTGCTACATCCCCAATATTAACATTCTTCACAATTCACTAGCATGTTCTTCTCCAAACCTGCAATATAAAATAGTTGACGAAATTTATAGCAGCAGCAACAAAACAATTTCAATTTGACCAAAAGACAGAAAATGAAAAATAACTATAAAGCAAGTAGTGTACCTCTAACAATGCATCAATTAGCTAAAAGAGGAGTTAAAAATTAAGTAGCTTGTTCATTATCAAGAACGGTAACATCTTCCGTATGATCTTCGATTGTTAACATTATAGATGTTCCATACAACTAATCTCTTGAACAAAGTAACGCTTCAACAACATCCTCCTTGAGTGAACTGCGATAGTCATCTAAAACTCTACCACCAATACTAAATGCACTTTCAGAAGCGACGGTGGTAATTGAAACAGCTAAAATATCTCTTGCCATGAGAGATAAAATTGGATATATATATATATATATATATATATATATTGTTGCGATTTCCAAAATGAAAGAATATCCAATTGCATTTTACGATCAACTAACCAATCTTACAAATAAGAATCAAGTTCGGACTTGCGAGGATTGCTAGCAAATTCGAAATAATCAAATCGATCCATCATATCTTCGCATTCTTGCGAGTAAGGACCCGTAAATGATTGTGTGGATTCCACGATTTCCACGACACATGTTTCAATGGACGATTCTTTTCTCACCCTTTCCCTATAGTCATCATATAGTGCTTCCAACTTTCTTTCCACCCTTTCAAACTCTAAGCAGTCGTCATACAATGTGTTATAAGAAAATCGAACGAAATTTTTTTTGTATCGCGGATCAAAGATGCAAGCAATGGAAAGTAACACACTAAATTCACTCCAATATTTATTAAACTTTTTGAGCATTTCACTTGCCATGTCAGACATAAAGTCATTCTCTTCCGTGCACTTCTTCAAAGTAAAATGAACCAAGAAAATTTTTGGAAAAAATAAGCTAGCCGTTGGATAATTTGCGCCGGAAAATAATGAAGTGGCATCGTAAAAAACTCCTAGAAGCCATGAAATTCTCTTTGCTTTGATCCATTCTTCGGATGTTGGAAAATAACTATAACTAGAATCAATAAGCTTAAGACGGTAAAGTGCTTGTTCATAATGTATTGCGCTTGTAAGCATTATAAAAGTTGAATTCCATCTAGTAGGAACATCCTGACGCAATCCTTTCCTAACGTCATTTAATGAAAGAGTGGTTATGCATTCGACGAAACTTTTCTTTCTACATTGAGAACCCTTGATATATTTAATACTCTCACGTATGTTACTTAAGAAAGAAGCGACACATTTTAAACCATCTTGAACTATCAAATTGAGCACGTGGGCGGCACATCTGACATGCAAAAGTTGTCCATCCGCAACCATTGTTTTTCCATGACAAAGATGCGTTTTCAGTAAATCAACGAATTTATCATTAGCAGATGCATTACCTAGAGTGCATGCAAATATTTTATCGACTACTTCCCAATCAACCAACATACTCGAAATTTTTCCAAACATAGCCGAGCCCGAGTGTGGAGGTGCCATTAAACAAAAATTCAACAATTTATTTTGTAAATTTCACTCATTATCAATAAAATGAGCGGTTAGAGTTATAAAACCATCCGTATTTACTGAAGTCCATAAATCAGATGTTAAACTAACTCTTCCACTACATGATTTTATAAAGTCCTTAAGTTTGACTCTTTCATTCTCATATACTTTCATAACATCGGAACGCGAAGTGTTTCTTGAATAATGCTTCACTTGATTGTTCAAGTAGGAATGAATCTCACGAATATGTTCATATTGAGCAAATTTGAAGGGTAAGTTATGTTGTATAATTGCTCTAACCATCAAGTCTGTATTTCTTTTGTTCGAAAGCACTTCTTTGATTAACCTCTATGCTTTTATCGATTAAGGGACACTTTTCTACATGATTCGGTAAATTTTTAGTCCCATAGGTACCACCCCATATATATTTTCTTTTACATTTTTTGTAAAAGCAAGTACGTTTCTGACCCTCAATGGTTTCATTTTTTTCAAAGTATTTCCAAACATTGGAATACTACCCTTTTGTCGCTTATTTTTTGAAGAGCTACCCACTGAATCTACATCTGCTGCCAACTCTGGTGTGTTTCTTAATTGAGTATCTTGGTCAACAATATCCATATTGTAAAATCTATAAGTGCAAATGTAAATTAAAATTATAGTTATAGTTAAATATAAAAGGGTTAAATACGTTACATGTAAAACATCAACATTTCTTGACATTGCTCACGTTTTCTTGAAATAAATTTACAAAGCAGTTAAAGGGTGCATGACTTGCTAAATTAATACGTACCCTTTTTGTGATCATAAGATAAGGTGTTTTTCGTTGTCTGAAAAACTGCAACAACCAAGCAGTAGTATGAGATATGAATGATTATAAACACCTGTGAATGCAAACGACTGTTGTTTTGTTAAATTATGATAATGTAAAACCGTTTGATTGCAAGGACCAATGCTGACTTAATTTCTTGCAGTCTGTTATAGTAAAATAATAAATCAACAATGCAAGAGCAACCAAAACCAATTATTTTGCAGTGGGTTAGGAGAAAATAATTGTGGCAAATTGGTGCAAGTATACAAAGGCTAACATCTGAAAAAACAACTAAATATTTCTAAGAACAAGATTTTATTGAACTTCGATTCAACAAGTATTACACAAACCAGCATGCCGCCAAACTCACATAGCTAAGAAAGCATTGTCAGCAGGCAGGCCGAAGTTTTTCTCAACATTACTCCCAAAATTTATTTAAGATTCCTACCGCCTTAAGTACCTGAAAATAAAAGTACAATATGTTAAAACATAATTATCAACATTTATATGTTGTGCTGTTTCGGCTTATGCAGCAAATACATGTTAACACATTCCATATTGTTTGTTCAACTTATGCTAAGAAAATTATCAACCAAATTAAATGCCACCTTTGCTTGTTGGAAACTAATGGTGCATCAAATTCTATCAAATATCTTCTATACCTGAATTATTTTATTTCTTATCAATTCATGCTGATAATTTAAACTAAAACAGACAATCTAATGCACCAGACACAAATCACTTGCATTATTTATACATGACCTATAGCAATTGAAATAAAAACAAGAAATCCAATGGCTCTTAATTGCAATATGATCGATAGTTCTCTCTTAATTGTAATTTGATTTGAAATGAGTATTGTATCGGAATAGAAAAAAACATCGATTTGAAACATGAAATCACCATATGTAATGTTTTTGCAATCACCATATTTACGCACAAGATCAATGTATTTATATTAGAGATTTATTTTGGTGTTCAAATATCATCAAACAAATATTTAACCCATCGTTAGGGTGTGATCTAAGAGGCTGATTCGGGTAAATAACAGTAGTGAAATTTGAAATCCTAAATAAAAGAAACGTGTATATTTAATGCAAATGGTCGAAGTGGCTTTCTCCTCTTCTTCAAACTTCTGTATGCAAGAAACTTATTTAAAACCTTAGATTTCCCCTAAATGAGACCATTATTATTATCATAACGTTCAAACTTTTGTAGTAAAGATTGTCTCATCTTTATTTTGAGGATAACGATATTCTCTAAGCTATTGTTGCCAATTAAACAGAAAACTTATGCCTTTGTAATCACTATGGTGCTACTCAATTTCACTTGTCTGATGTCTCTGCCTAATCATATGAATTTTATAGTCAACGTCCTAAATGGTGTCTCCGCATAGTTAGGTTACTAAACTGGTCATCTTGGTTTGTTAATATGGTCATATTATCTACAAGAAACATCGTCTCTTTCTCAACACATGGTTAACAGTAAGTCTCATATGAGCCATTATATATTTAATCAGAGCCGATGGCGACTAAAATTGCCGAAAACTCACAAGTCATAAGTGTTTTACTGTGATGATTTGTTTGCTGACAACATAAGATGTTGCACATAATTACATTTATATCTGCAGTTTACAAAGGTATTGAAATTACATAGGCTTATCAGCAGATTTGGGCAAACAAGACTCAAATTTTTGCAAACTGTGATGCTAACAACAAGAACATTACCTTCTCCTACGGTATACATGAATACAGATTGCAATTTGGGATAAATTCTACTGACATGCTCAAGAAATATTTCTTTGCGCTCTGCTGGAGTCTACAATAGTTAAGGTATTTCTCAAAATATGTTACTCTTCCTAAATTACTCAAGAATCATCAGCAGTTAATTTTTTTTATCACGTATTGGCCAATAAATTAAAACTAAAAAATTAAAACAATTAAAACTGTAAATTAAGAAATAATACAAAACAACAAATCGTAAGCAAATCAAATAACAGGAAAAAGTTGAATCGACGAAATACCTTTATGCCTCCTTTTCCTCCGAACCTCTTCCTTGCTTACGGCCTTGTTCGATGTTAACTGGGATCAAAATCGACGTGAGGAAGATTCGTTGGTGTGAAGAAGAACAAATCAACTCGACCCAACAAAAGAATAGTTTGAATCGACGAAAAAATGAGCAATCGTCATCAATTTAGGGTTTGGAAAGTAACGGGGCGGAGTCGGCAACAACGTTAAACAGGTTGTATTAAGAGTAGACGGGTTGAACAGTTTGCTAAAAAAATAATTTGAAGAAGATCCGACGTGTCTAAAATAAGGTTAAAAGGGTAGGGTTAAATGATTTTATTGAATTTTGACCGGCCTACTTTGGCCGGCTGGAGAAGCACGTAGAACTCCCGTCCTTCTCGCTAATAGGCCGAAACTACCCTCGCTGAACAACGGCATGTAACGAAATAAAAACAATTGGCTTACTGCATTTACAGGCTTTTCAGGGTCATTTTCGTAATAAACCAGAGTAGGTTTGTTATATGTACATTTCCAACCCATTCTTTCTCGCTATAAATCAGCAATCAAGATCTAGACCACAGTCCCTTTTCCATTCGAATCTTCGCGAAAGAACATTTTCTTCATTTGCTCTTTCAATCCAATCGCTGTAAGTAACCTCTTTCTTTCTCTCTTTTGGATGGAATTTAGTTTGATTGTAACGTATACGCTTCCTGAGATGCTGATGTCTCGATTCTCCTAAGATATTAGACTTTATCAAAAATTGCTGGGTTGATTTTGCGCAAGGTTTATAATTTTTTTTTTTTTTTTGGGTTGTAGTAATCCGTTTCAGTTAATTTATTTATACAACTATTTCTAGATCTGTAGATCCGTAAGTCCATTTGTTACTTTGGCTAATGTTTGCTGTTGAACAGTATACTTTCCGACTTATTTTATTTGCTTAAGCTAAAGGCAGCGTTTGTTTGCTGATCGTTTTTGTAGAATTCGTTTGTATGTGGATTATGAAGTTTGTTTTTGTTATGTGTTATTTTTGGTTTATTAAGAGGATGGATGTAAATACTATAGGTTTGTCAAATCATTTTCCTTCCATTGAGAGGGGTTATAATGTCATGCCATGCATGAAAGTAAGCAGTGTAAAGTATGCAAGTATTTTAACGCATAAATCTGGAGTCACTTTAACAGCTTCTTTTATATGCAGAATAATAAGTGATGAAAAAAAAGGTTTTCTCATGTTGCAAAGTTTGAATTTTAAATTTAATGTGGATATGATGATAAGTTAAATGTTGTAATAGATGTAAGATTGTTCATATGATTAATTTTGAGTTCAGTCTTTTATCAGAATTTGAACAGAGTCTAAATTAGAGATGGTAGATTTAATACAAGATTCAAAGTAAAAGATCTTGTGAATATTAATGTCGTTGATAACAAAATGGCAGGCATTGAAGGCGGTTGTGGATGCAAGATTCTTATCCAGGTGGAGCTAGTATCGAAAAGAAAAAAATACTAGCAATCATAAATAATATATATATATATGTGTGTGTGTGTATATATAATAATAATAATAATAATAATAATAATAATAATAATAATAATAATAATAATAATAAAGCTAAGATTAGTACTAACATTGGTTCCAAACACGTCTTTCAATCACTCTTTCGTTGAAAAATGATTCTTTTATTTTTATTTTATTTTTACTTTTACAATATTTCAAATTCATTTACCATGCAGTTGCTAGTAGAAAAAATAAATTCTGCATTACACGCTTATTTGACAAAAATGTTTTCAAGTGGAATAATAATTTTTCATCTAAAAAATAAGTTCACTTATAGCAATCATCTTTCATCTTTAAAATGGTATGTGACTAAGGATAAATGAACCCGTGTCCAGCGACGGATCTATTTACAACATGGGGTGGGCGGCTGCCCACCCCAAGAAAAAAAAAGAGCGTAAGAAAGGAAGAGAAATAAAGAGGCAGTGGCAGTAGCATTGTATTTGTAGCAATGAAGTTCTTGACCGATAAATTGTTCAAATTATGCAGTAAATTGTAGCATGGTAGGCTATTTTGTTGATACTAGCAGCAAGTATTTGTAGCACAGTAGGCTATTTTGTTGATACTGACAGTAAATGGTGCGACCATCTACTGACAGTAAATTTTAGTAAATCAAATAATGAAGATACCGGCAGTAAATTTTGGTGAATGAATTTTACTATTTGTTGAAGCATCAAATTGATGTTGAGACGACTGTAGATCAATTTGATTTTTGTGAAGTTCGTAGAGCACGACTTAAGTAGGATAAGTAGTAATTTATGTTTTTTTTATTTAAGGATTTGTATTAAAATTCTCTATGTTAATGGAATCAATCGAACTTAATTATTTTGATTATCATGAATGCGATGGAATTAATTATATTAAAACAGTTTAGTTTTATTATTATTTAATTTTCTTCTATTATTCGCCCACCGCAAAATAAATTCCTGGTTACGTCCCTGCCCGTGTCGGTTTGGTGTCGTGGTGTACCCACTCAATCGATACATCCCACTTAAGCAATTAGGTCTTGTTTGGTTTACAGTTTTTAGGTTTGGTTCTTCGTAACAACCATTTGAGCAATATTGCAAAACTTTTGAAAAACAGTCAATTTATAAAATGATTTTTTAACATTTCAAATTGGAGACTACTGTTTCTTATTTTCCGTCTTTTGGCAAATATTAGAAAACATGGAAATATCTTATTTCTTCCATTTTTCCTCTTTGTTACAGCGACTAGAATTTTTGCATAACCACGTCCTCTTCTTTGCCTTTTTACGTACAAGTTTGAAAATCCAAGACATAAAACTAGTTTATTAAACCAAACACAGCCTTTGTCTTTCAAATAAATCCCTCAGCAGAAAGGGAAAAAAAAAACTTTTTGCAAAATTACAAACAATTTGATTGGACGGACGGCCGAATGCCAAACTATGGGTACTAGTGATTTGCTCACGTGATTAAGAAATTGTACAGTATATTTTTATACTATGTCGACATCAAGTTTTATAGCAGAACCTGCACTCTACGTCAGCTACACTATGTAACTGATTACTTTCAAAATAAAATATTGGGTTTACGACGTAGAAAAAGCGAGTGAGATGTTAATTTTTTATAGATGATGTACAGTTTCCAATGGCAAAACATGAATGAATCATAAATTGAAAGTACATTGGGAGTCAATTTTGAGGTATGCTAATCCTCTAGTTTGTAGTGACTTCTGGTCATCTAGACCTGCCGATAAATATTTGCATTTATTTTGCAAAGTAAACCTTTGTTTACCATAGCAAAATTTTATATAGGATTCTTTTGTGAAGTACGTCAAGATATGTCAAATGTTTATTATATAGGACCAGATGACTAGAGGTTTTTGAAACTAGAGGATTTTCACCTTCAATTTTGAAACTCCAGGTGTTGGTCTCCACTTAAATCCGCCACTGATTGAAAATGCTTAATAGTCGTGAAAATATCTTTAGCACTTCTTTTAATTAGTGAAAGTCGTATGACATGTTTCATTCATCACTTCTTTGGGTTAATACATTCACTTTTTTTAATCATAGAGATTTGCAGCTCAAATGCACTTTAAGGCTTAAAACTATTCATTTGAGTGCTGTTACATTGACTGCTTCATTTGGCTTACCATAAGATCACGTACACAAACCTTGAAGGAAATCACATATATCATTACATTACCATTTTTCAAACTTATGTGGATGAAAGTACAATTATTCTAAGATAAAATAACATATACAGTTATAAACATTGACCAATTTAACCTTTTGCTGATTACAACAAGAATTTGGGCATCAAATTTAGAATGAGAAAGCAGTCAAAAATATATATTAGTTCCTTCCAGAAATGTCTCTCGTTTGCTTTTCTTTTATTTACTCTGCTTCACCTCCTTGATTTTGCATATTCGTTCAATATTTTGGTTGGAGCGTTTGGTTTCTTTATCTGATTTCAAAATTGATGTCTCATTGGAGATGCCATTTAACCTATGTTAAAGGAAAAAAATAAAAATGTTGCAGGTGGTTTAAGATATGATTGGACATAGTTCACTATTGCTTAGGCCATCTCTGACTAATTCAGTTTTGTAGATTATGTGCCACAAACTTCATATTTGAATTTGTTAAAAAATCTCAAACAAGCTGATGGCCATTTTGTAGCTGCTTGCTTGTTAGGCGATAAGCAGCTAAAGCAGGAGGTTATTTTTTAGCCTCCTATCCTTTGCTTCTGAGCGGCGTGCTTATTTTTTATAAATAGGCGGCCGTTTAATACGTGCCTACGTGTAAGCAGTCATCTTTTAGTCACCCCTTCTAGTTCAATTCTCGGAACTGAATATTCAGCTTCAAAACAACTGTTGCGGAGCATCTTTCTTTCTAAATTGAATATTATGCGCTGAATTGAGCACCGTTGGGAATGACGTTACATGTAGAGTCCTGAAGAATTATTTGCAATTATTTTTTATATAATCAAGTCTCATGTTCTTACTCTTTCGATATAAAGTTCCCAAAATTAGTTTGTTTATTTGATACATGTACTAAAATCTTACGATTCAAACCCCTATTTTGACCGGATCTCTTCCTTTACGATTCGATTTATATTCCGATTTAAAGTTAGGCTAGACTAGACTGCAATTAAAAAAAGAACATTCAACTCATACTAACATATTTAATATATTTATTTAGATTTACGATTCCAATTATAATGTTTAAAAATAAATGAAAATGGAATAAATGAGAAAATTGAGTTTTAAGTTTAATGGTAGAAGTTCAAATATCAAAATCGGTTCCAAAATATGTAAAAGCCTTAAAATATAAATCTTTTGAATCTACGATTTACGATTTTAAATCCCGTTTCAATTTAAGGTTTGAACTGTACGATTTGATTCACATTCCGATTCACACTTAGGCTAAACTGCAGTTAAAAAAAAACATTCAACTCATACTAACATATTTAATATACTTATTTGGATATATGATTCCGATTATTATGTTTAAAAATAAATGAAATTGGAATAAATGAGAAAATTGAGTTTTAAGTTTACTGGTAGAAGTTTAAATATCAAAACCGGTTCCAAAATATGTAAAAACCTAAAAATATGAATCTTTTGAACCTACGATTTACGATTTTAAATCTTGTTTTGATTTAAAGTCTGAACTAAAAATTCCAAAAACCTTGGTTATGTTTGTCAAAGTGAATAAAATATTCTTCTTTATCTTTATACTTGGTTCATATTAGTGTTATGTTTTTCAAGTGTTGGTTCAAATAAGTCATTATCTACATTTTTGTTGAATTTAAAGTATGACTAAATCTTACTTGTTTGTGGCTTCTTGTATGTCCAAAACAGCTGACCTGAAGCAGCATTTCATTTTTCTCAAAATAAATGTGTTGCTTTTGAGGATAAAGCTAGTCCAACCTCCCCTAAGGATTTCACTTGTGCATTGTGTATATTTTTTTGTCTTCCTTTAATTGCCCTTTTAGAGTTCAGTTTAAGGGCATGAGTTTGTTCATATATCTCATATAAAGGAGCAGCATGTATTACTTGCCTCTGCATTAGTTCAGTATAAATTAAACAACGATTTTCCCTCACTTAAAACAGAACAAAGGCACGCATGCCCGATGTCGCCATCTTTGGTAATTTCATAACTGCTTCTGACATGTCTTTACTTGAATACTACAATAGACTCATATGATCCCATTCTCAAATACTTGAAATTATTGTGAACAGAAAAAAACCAATGTGCTTGCATTTAAGCATGTCCATGGATATTCGAAAAAACAAAAATCCATCCGCATCCATATTCGAAAAGCAAATATCCAATATTTGAAGAAGCAAATTTGGATGCAGATACGTATATGGTTTATATCATGTTTATAATAGTACAATGAAATATACTAATATATGTGTTTATAATAGTACAATGCATTTAACCTCTTAAAACTATTTATTAACATCATATGTGTTTATTTTTCATACCTTTATAACTAAAATTTTCTGTTAGGTCTCTTAATTTATCGATAACCGAACATTATATTGGATGCGAATGGGGATATGATACTATCAACATTATCCACTGACATGTTTACTTACATTGCTCAGAAAACCTTATAGTAACTTTTTGGCAATTCTACGCTACAGGCAACAGAGAGAGGCAATGTCGACCGCTGCTCTCTCAACAGCATGCACGTTCAAAAGCAGCGTTATCAAAACCCAAACCCCATCCACAGTCCTTTTTCCCAAACCACCACATTCTTTACCTTTTTCCCAGAACCCCTCGACTTTTCTCAGTCTTAAATCCTCAACTTCATTCAGAACAACACCAATGGCAACATACAAAGTAAAGCTAATTACTCCAGAAGGAGAAGAGCATGAGTTTGAAGCACCCGACGATGCCTACATTCTCGACACAGCCGAGTCAGCTGGAATCGACTTGCCTTACTCTTGCAGAGCCGGCGCTTGCTCCACCTGTGCAGGTCAACTCGTTTCCGGTTCGGTCGATCAGTCCGATGGCTCGTTTTTGGATGATGCTCAAATGGAGGAAGGTTACTTGCTTACTTGTGTATCGTACCCGACTTCGGATTGTGTTATCCATACTCACAAGGAGAGTGAACTGTACTGATGTTAAATATTTTGGTTGAATGGGATTGTTTATGGAAAATAATGTTTTATGTTCTTTAATTTTATGTATGCGATATTGTTAGGACAAGTTTATAATGGCTTTTATGATAAGTTGTGTATTTATGCAACTTCTGTTTAGTTAGTTGTTTTTTTTGTGTACCGTGGCTGCCTGACTGGTATTCTTGGAGTTCTGACAAGCGAACTGGCATTTTGGAAACATGCATTTCATCTGAACTAAATTTAACTGCTGCAGTGTCATGCATAAATTGCATGAGGAGTCATGGTTTAATCGTTTATTTTGAATTATAAATATTAGGAACGCATAATAAATTTTTGTTAATTTAATTAAATGATTGCAAGTAAGTAGGTGGCAACATGAAAGCTATTGTATTTGTGATTATTCTAAGATAGTGGAGGAAATTTATATACATATTATGTTACTTTTAAAATTTTAAAATTTTAGTTAAGCAATTATAATTTTATTTATTTTTTTATTTTTTCAAAACTAAGATATAATTTAGATTTTATGTTCAATTGCCAGAAATTATTTGAAATTTATATAAACTTTGTATTTCGCATGTAACAAAAGTGTAAAATTAGGATTTAATTAATGTTTAATATTTAAAAGTTTTGTTGGTATGGTTGTATATTAACTTTCCATGTGAAAAGTATAAGCATTTACTTGAAAAGTGTTTAATGTAAATTTGCAATGCTCATAAAAAAGTTTTGTTAGTACGATCGAAAATCTGAAGGTTTTTTATTATTTCCGCAGCCTTTCAACTTCAATCTACACAAATATATCAATATATATTGCAATTTAATTTGACACATATAAATCATATATATCAAAGTCCAAATCACATATGTAATATCAATAATATAACTAATTAATATTTACCATAAACCAAACTCAAACGATCTGCAATATCTAACATCTCAAAACAACTTAAATCAATCTCATTCATCCAACATTCAAATGTATCAAATATGTCAAATCAACCTCACCATCTCATAGTACATATAACTCTCAAACACCATAACAACAAAATCAAACTACCTAACACATCTCAAGGTACATATATGTATAATATTCCAACACAAACAGAAAAAATCATACCTACCAATCCTGAACATCGTGTCCAAATCTCCCCGATGAGGGAAATGTACCATACTCCTGCATATATATATATATATATATATATATATATATATATATATATATATATATATATATGTATGTATGCTCGTCCAACTTGGCCATCTCCACTGCCCGACGTCTGTCTCGTTCCTCCAACTTAGCAATTCTAGTTATCAACTCTTTAATCTCCACGTTGTCTAAGGCTTTTTTGTATCCGCTTTGCTTGCGTCTAGCCTGTAACATTATTTAACAAAGTGTACGAGTTTCGTATAGTGTAATTAATGAAATCAACATGTTATACATTACTCAATATATTATACATGAACATTACATCTTGATTCCCAAAACCATAACGCCTATTCTGCGTTGGCAACTCCATAATTACATCAAAGATCTTGTCCTCTTCGTCAGCAGTCAGTTCTTCCTGCCCCGATGCGTCAAGCAGTTGCTCTCGTTCTTGCATGATTTATTCCTAAAATTCCAAATGAAATTATAATTAAAATTCATACTTTTAATTATTAATAACTTATATTTTAAATTGATTATTAACAACTTATATTTTAAAATATGCTTAGCATGGTCTGCTGTGATTTTGAATTGTACCACATGTATGTTATTGTGCCATCTTCATTTTCATGCTCGATGTAATGAGCATGAGCAAACACGTTTACGTAGGAGATAGGTTGACCATGCTATCTTTCCCGAAGTAATCATTATGTACTATTATTGTATACATATAAAATTATACAATGTAAAAACTATTTATAATTGCAATTAATAAATTTACCAGCTCTTGACGGTAATGTTGGAATGATTTCGAACCTGCACGGCGTGTGACTAGATTTTTATTTCTATTTGCGGAGTTCCTCTACGATTCTACTTGTAAATTTAAAATGAATATTATATTTTTCTTTTGTAAATTGATATAATTATTATACTAATTCTACTAAATTCTTAATAAATATTGGAGACTAATAAACTTACCTACGCTTCGTCGCTTTCCTTAAAGGCAACCCAAGTTTGTCTGTAGTGATCCGTAGTTCCGTACCCTTTGAGTTGATAATAATTTTTCCTTGTTCAACTCAAATTGTACGAAAGAGCAAATAACTAGGGTAAAGAAGAAACAGACAAGAAAAATAAACAACAACACAGAATCTCACAATCGCAGCGGAACAAAATATAATATATAACAACAGATTTTTATACAAAAGAATCCGTAACAGTTTATATACTTACAATCATCAGAGTACAATAATCAATATATCAATCTGAACAGTTATAATAACTTGTCCTCATATAGCAGAAAATTACATACATTTAACATTATTTTTGAAATTTTGATATTTTAATTAAGCAACTGTAAATTAAGCTTTTTATATTTTCTTTCCATAACTATAATTTAGATTTTATGTTCAGTTGTAAGAAATTATTTTAAATTTATATAAATTTTGAGAAGCGTGTATTTGGCATTTAATTAATAGTTAATATTTGAAAGTTCTGTTGGTATGGTTGTATATTAACTTTTAATGTGAAAAAAATAAGCATTCACTTAGAAAGTGTTTAATTTAAATTTGTAACTCAATCTTCTCGTATCTTTTTCACTCTTCAACCTCATTAATTATCTTATTACCGCGTTTTTTAACAGACGTTAAAAATTAAACGCTGGATCAGTTAATGTTAAACATATTTGATAAACTTTATTAATAAAAATTAGTATTTATGAAATGAAATTGCCTTTTACGTTACAAATTGGATATTACAAATTTAAAACCAAACAAATATAATTGTTATCATGCGTTTAAACCGAGTGATATCGAGCAAGACTATTAAATGCTCGTGAGATGGATCAGGAGTGAAGAACGATGACAAGTACTTAGTCTTATTTTCTTCAAGCCAGATGCTGACAAGTACTTAGCTATATTTTGATGAAATTAAATGATGATAAATAAAGGAAGTTGAAGAGACATGATTAAGGGATGAGTCGGTACCGACCCATCAGAACTCAGCCCAATCCATTTCATGGTGTGCAATGAGTCAGCATAACTTGATCGAAGATGAATGCTAAGCCTAGGTGAAGAACGAGACAACATAAAGCCAAATAAGTTGGTAACAATCCGTAACGATCAGTACCGATCCTTATTTATTCATAACAAGAATAAATATTGAAGTTTTAATTTTTTTGGCAACAACGGTCTTTGTTCCGTTGATAACAAGAATAAGTGAATAATATACTCTTTTTTACCAATACATTTGGTTTATAAGCATTAGTGTTATGCTTCTCAAAGTGATGGATCAAATAAGTCATTTTCTACATTTTTTATGAATTTCAAAATTTATGACCAAATCTTACTTGTTTATAGATTTTTATGTGTCCAAAAATGCTGACCTAAAGCAACATTTGTTTTTCTCATAATAGATGAAGTTAGTCCAACCTTCCCTAAGCGATTACACTAATGCATCTTATATATTTGATTTTTTTTTAATTGCTCTTTTAGAGTCCAATCTATGGTCATGAGATTTTGGTTACTATATCTCATACAAAGCATTAGCATATATTAGTTGCATCCGCATAAATTCAATACAAATAAAACAATGATTTTTCTTCACTTACCAAATCAAAAATGCATACATTTTTGGTACCAACCTTTGGTTATTAGTTATTTCATAACTGTTTCCCAGATGTCTATGGTTATTGGTTATTTCATTACTATTTCCTAGATGTCTTTGCTTAGTGACAATAGTAGAATCATATGATCATTTAAGCGATCCCATTCTTAAAAACCTGAATTCGAGTGAAAAGAAGCCAGTGTGCTTGCATTTAAGCATGTCAATAGATATTTGAAAATTTTGAAATCCTTCCCCATCCATATTTGAAAGTGGATATCTGATGTTTGAAGACACAGATACAAATACAGATACAAATGCATTCACATTCGAAAATTATACATTTGATTTTTATCAAAAATATAATTTATATCATGTTTGTATTAATACAATCAAATATACACATTTATTGTTTTATTAAATTAATAGTTTATATTATATGCATTTAATACATATTAACTGCTTAAAATTACTTTTATCATCATATTTGCTTATTTTTCGTACCTTTATAATCAATGGGACTAAAAAAAATTTAAAATTGAAAATTTCTGTCTGATGTCTTGATTTGATCATTAACGAATATGATTTTTGTATCTATGGATATAGATACTCAATAACTAAAAATAATATTAAATGCAGATGCTGATATGACACTATTTGCATTCAAAAGTATTAATACATTTCTCTTAATACTCTATATTAACTTTGACAATTCTATACTACAGGCAATAGAGAGAGGCAATGTCGACCGCTACTCTCTCAACAACATGCACATTCAAAACAAGCATAATCAAAACCCAAACCCATCCTCAGTCCTTTTTCCCAAACCAACACCTTCTCTACCTTTTACAAAAAACCCCTCCACTTTGCTCAGTTTTATCTTCAACTTCATTCAATACAACTCCAATAGCAACCAACAAAGTCAAGCTGATAACTCTAGAAGGAGAAGAGCACGAGTTCGAAGCACCTGATTTTGCCTACATTCTCGACACAGTCGAGTTAGCTGGAATCGACTTACCTTACCCTTGTATATCTATAACATCCTCCACTTGGAGGCCTAAAACTAACGGCTACAGATGCTGTAGTCATCTATAGTTATTAATTCTTGGTGACCAAATGCGGTAATGTTAGATACATTGAAATCACAAAAACACATGAATAAAAAAAATTCAACATCATAAAACAGATTTCTCATTTAATTTCAAATCATGTTTCAAATTCATTACGTAATCCTAATCCGTAAACCACGTTCATAGAAATATAATTATTAAAAAACACACTCAGAGCGACATACGAAGATGCCTCCTTGAATGATCAGAGTCTAAATATAGGCAATCAAACAACTTTTCCATTACAACCAAAACAAAGCAGAATCAAATAGAAAAGAACTTCAAATAGCTAGCTTGCCTCCTACACTTCTCCCGAAGCCTATTTGTCTAAAGAAGAACTTAAAAACCTTAACTCCCAAACTACTCAAAATTAATCGAGCACCTAAAAGTTTAGGGAAAAAACATAAACTTCGAGTCAGATAAAAAGTTTGGTATGAATAATATCCAACCATCTCAAACCATATAGATATCCAATGAGACCATGTCGTTTAGTGGAATGATTTTTCCTCTCACTATTAACTCAATTTATAATAACCATATACAGTGCACCTGCATCCACAGTGATTAAGACACAACATAATAAAATGTATCATGATGATATGCAAACATGCAATATATTTTGGATTTTCTATCTCTATTCATTTGACCATCTATCTCAGTAATAGTTTCTAGGTTCACTATTAATTTATTAGTTTTCATTGACTAATAACCTATTCAAAGCTTATGGACTATCTGATCAGTTTAGTAGTTTTCATGGGTTCACTAAGAACCTATTGGTATCTACCAATAACTTTATCCAATTATAGTTTTCATAGATTCACCATGAACCTATTGAGTTCTTCAATAAATTCTCTCATATCATAGTTTTTATGGTTGAATACGAACCCATTGATCTTTGTCAATAAATTAATACAGATTTAGTTTTCATGGATCACTAAGAACCTATTGGCATATGCCAATAACTACTCCAAACATAGTTTTCATAGGTTTACTATGAACTTGTCTAAACTAACAAGTCTTTCATCAGTCTCTGGGCATCCTGTGTTCTGGTCTACCTGACCTCCTAGGGGCAACTTTACTCATACAGAAGTTACTCAATTTATATTCATACCGGGTCAACCTAGCTGGTTAATTTTCCTTTAATACCCAAAAATGCAGTTATGGGTTAATTATGATGTGAATATGTTTACAGAAGAATCACACATAATAATTGATTATAACATAATAATATAGACATCTCTAATTATAAAAGAAAGCTTCTTGAAAAACACAAAGATAGATGCCATTTCAAAACTCTTTTATATTGTCGTGTGTCCTTCTTTAAAAATTGAGACTGGGTTTCTTATTTGAAAACTAAGGCTTTCAAAACCTTAGGACTTATCTTTCGAAACCATTAAAATATACCCTTTGAAAGTATTCAAAGCTTCTTTTCAAAACACTTAAATATATGTCTTCTGAAACACACAAAACATTCCTTTTAAAAGCATAAAAACCTTCATTTTGAAACCATTAAAACGTTCCTTTTGAAAGTATTAGAGCTTATCTTTCAAAACCACTCAGTTCAAGTAGGATTTATAGAAGCATCGCTTCGAAACCAGATGAAAACATCTTTTTCAAAGTCATTTGGCTTAACCTCAAGTATAAGCTTTGTGTCAAAGTGAATATAAGCAAAAAATAACCTTTTTGGAAGCTTTAGTCTCCAAGTAAATGAATTTGGGGGAACAGATGGCTTCGAAATCAACTTTTCGAAAGCAACGATCTTTAAGTAAAATAATTGGGAAAAGAATAGCTTCGAAACGTCCTTTCGAAACCATTGCCTTCGAAACCTTTAATATAAGTGACTATAGGGACTCTTTTGAAAGAATTAGGTTGTGGCTTCTATCTCTACCACTAATAAAGAAAATCCGTTGAACTAATTTACTCGGTGTCCTTTTGAAATTCAAAAAATGCCCTTGTTTTCCGTTTACATATTTGTGCTCAAACAAAATATCAACGTATACAATAACACAAAGAGCCCATGTGTGAAGCACGAGCCCATAATAGTATTAAAAAAATGAAAGCTTCCCTTTTGAACTCATTGTTATATGGCTATAAAGAAAAGCAGTCTTTAACCAATTCGAAAGGTATGAAGACGATAGTTATGTTTCGATTAGGTTCAAAAGCAATTACACTTTCGAAAGCTCCTTTTCAAAACTTAACATGTGGCAACTCAATCGAAATCCACTTTTAAAACCAAGGCAAGCTGCATCTATTTAAAGGCTATTTAAAAGTAACTTCATCCCTTTCGAAATCTTCTTAAAAAACAAGTGGCAACTCTTTCAAATGCTTCCTAAACAACTTTTTTGAAAGCTTCTTTAAAAATAAAGTAAGCGATATCTCTTTCGAAAGAAAAACAAAGATAAGTGGGTTGATTCGAAAGCTATTAAAAATGGCATCAACCCCTTCGAAAGCAAGCTTTCAACACCATCCACTTTCGCCTTTCTCCACTACGCTACATAACAACTATTTTATATCATGTGTATTGGTTTTGAATGGGTTCGAAAGGCCAACTGGGATGATTTTGATAACAAGCAAATGGAAGTGGCAAGGTTGTGATTCGAAGCAAAACTGATTTTATTTTTCTAAAAGACATTCCTTTATACCTAACTTGTCTTATTTTCAAAATATGATTGGTTGTCAATCCTTTATCAAAAATCTTTTTCTACCGAATTCATCTAGTAATTAAAATATGGGGTTTTTAGGCTAAAGGAAAAAGTTAGAAAAAAATTTAGTTTCAGGGACAAGAAGTTTGTTTTTTAGGCTGAAGGACACTTTTTAGTGTAAATCACAAAATGATAGTTGTAACTATCATTTTCAGTTTACACTAAAAAGTGTCCTTCGGGCTAAAAAGCAAACTTGTTGTCCCTTAGACTAAATTTTTTTGCAACTTCTTCCTTGTGCCTATTTATTTGTTAAAATATTTTGGCAAAGAAACCCATTCCCTTAACGAAAAAATTAAGACATTTTATTTCTCAAAATTAATTAATTTAATTTCCATAGTAAATTACGTAGGAAAATTCCCTAAAAATCATCTTAATTCACTTTTAATATGTTTTCCAACATATATAAATTTTGGACCCAAATTACATTATATGATTACCGTGATTAACTTTAAACCTAAATTATTTATTTCTTCCATTCAAAATTCATAAATAGATTATCTGTTAACCCCACTAAAGCCTGGGCCGACTCATCTGATCGAGGTTCGACTCATCAAGGACCGACTCATCTGATCTAGGTCCGACTCATCAAGGACCGACTCATCTGATCTAGGTTCGACTCATAAAAGACCGACTCATCTGATCCCGACTCATCCACTTAAGGTCCTTAAGTATCACAATGGGTTTGCGACTCAAGGGATTAACGGTTCATAAGAAAAGGCCGACTCAAGTTCGTTAACGACTCAACGACCCAAGAAGCCTGTGACTTAAGGGGTCTACGACTTAAGGAACCTGACGAGTTAAGGAAATTCTACGAGTTAAGGATGGCACGACTCAGGGAAGTCTACGACTCAAAAGATAGGTCAATTCACAACCTAAGACTCAGAGACAAGCTCAGAATCATGCTGCAAAGGGGTTGACTCGTTGATGAGTTACGACTTGTTATGAGCCGTGCATGACTCATGAAGACAGAAAGATAGCTGCATCCTAATAACTCGTAAACGACTTGGGACCAGATAAGACGGGTCATAAGCTAACTGACTAAAATCCCAAAACAACAAAGGGCCGACCTACGACTTACGGTAGGTCGTTCACGACCTAACTTGAGTCGTCCACGACTTAAAGCTACTATGAAGAAATCCAGCGCTGCCCCATCTTGGACCATGACCTATTAACTCGCGGACGAGTTAAGACTTGTGCTGTTACAGAAGACCGGAGAAGCTCTGATATGAAGTCAGGACTCAACCAGCTGAGTCGCCTATGACATACGACTCATCGAGAGTCGGTCACAACTTACGACTCATATTGAGTCGGTAACGACTCATGACTTGACAATTTCAGACCAGAACTCTCTATAAATAGGCGACCACCTCCAACATTCAAAGGACTTTTTGCGCATTCTCTTCACACACCGTTACCTTGCTGCATTGAGAACTTCATCAACACTTAGAGCTTCCAAGATTAGAGGAATACATAAAAGAAATTCACGAAGAAACCACACATCTTCAACATGAATCTAAGAACTTTAATCGACATCGAAGCTTAAGACTTGTTCCAAATCACTTGTAGCTTGAAGTGTATTGTACTTGAGAAGAATTGTATCAGTTTGTAACGGGATTATTAATAAAAGTACTTAGAGTGGACGTAGGCTATACCCTTAAGCCGAACCACTATAAAATCGTTGTTGTTTACTGCCTTTCTGCTATTACTTGCTTGTAATTCTTTCCCGATCTATCGGGTGGTGCTTTCACAACTACACTTTACACACCGGGGTGTTAGCGTTCACATTTTAGCGTTAACATTTTTGGTGCTTTCACTGAGAATTGAACTCAGGAAAACTGTCATCATTGCTTCGCAGAGATTTGAAGAAAGAATTTCCTTAAAAACTAGAAGTCTATCTGAGATTATGGCTCCTGGAAGGAAAAGTAGATCTATCAGATCTGGAAACATTCAAGAGGGAACCTCCGCTTCCCCTGTACCTAATCAACCCACTCCGTCTGTTGGAGTTACGAAAGCGGAGTTGGATGCTGTGATTCTAGGGCTAAACCAGCAGATAAACGCCCAAAATGCACAATTAGAGGCTCAAAGTGCCCAGAATGCTCTGATTCTGAATAAATTGAACGATTTACTTGGGGCAAACAATCAACCAGCTTGTAATGAAAGGAACTGTGCTGGCAACATTCATGATGTTAGTGAAAGGAATGCTCCTGAAAGGGCTACTAGTCCCTTTGAGCAGGCAGTTCCTGAGGCTGGTGGATCTAAAACTCGACATGATGAGGAATATCTTTCTGGAATGGTCCGGCAGATCATGAAAGAAAGTATGCAAAGGGTTGAAGATGAGAAGGAATGGGGTTTCGCTCCAAGTAAAACTCCGTTCACTGAAAAAATCTTGAAGGCGGAATTTCCAAGGAAGTTTGTCCCTCCGACTATTCCAGCTTACAAAGGGACAAATGATCCGAATGAGTTCCTGTATAAATATGATTGGCACATGACAGGTGCCAGGGCCTCTGACGAAATAAAATGTCGATATTTCCCCGTATACCTTGAAGGTGTGGCTCTACTATGGTTCACCAAGTTGCCAGTCCGATCTATCGATCAGTTTTCAGACTTGACCAGAAAATTCAAAGAGCAGTTTAGACTATATGCTTCGAAGGCCAAGGACATTATGTCACTATCGAGTTTGGAGCAGAATCCTGGGGAGTCTATCAGATCCTTCTTGAACCGCTTTAATATAGCACTGGCTGAGGTGGACAATGCTGAACCACGAATGATATTGACTTATCTGATGAGGGCTATTGATAAGTCAAGCGAATTTGGGAAATGGTTAAATATGAAGGAGCCAACCTCTCTCGAAAAGTTCTACAAAAAAGAATTCATTCGCTTGGAAAGCCGTCCTTTACCGGTAAAGACAGTGTTGGAGAAAGCAGAAGACAACACTGCCGCTCCACGCAAGAATGAATCGGTGGGGCAAAAAAGGGAGAATGATAATGGGAAGAAACAGGGTAATCTGAAGAAGCCCCGATCCTTCAAGACATCAGAGTATACTCCATTATCACATACGCCGGAGCACATCTACCTTGCCACTAAAGATTCCGTCGATTTCCCTAAACCTATCCCTTTGAGGACCGGGAAAAAAGGCATACAGAGTGGGAAGTTCTGTCGTTTCCACAATCAACCCGGTCATGAAACTGATGAATGCCGTCAGTTGAAAAATCTGATTGAAGAGTTGCTAAGAGAGAACAAACTGCAACAATTTGTGAAGAAGAATAGCCACAATCCTGCATCGTCAAGTCAGGGGCAACAGGTTCCTGTTCATCAGCCCAGGACAGGTGAGAAAGCTACGGGACATGAATCTGGAAGGCCCGTTATCAATGTCATTACAGGAGGGCCTCACCCAGCTGGCAAAAGCTGGGGTGAGATGGAGAGATATTCCAGGGCTTTGAAATATGCTCCAGCCGAAGAAGACGTCTTTGTTTTAGAAGACACTACGCCCCTGAAACAACAGAAAACTTTCAACGATGATATTGTTTTCAGAGCCAGAGATTCCACAGGTATAGAAGCTCCTACCCTAGATCCCTTGGTCATCTCGGCTGGTATTGGACCGGCCATTGTCAGAAGAGTCCTCATTGACTGCGGAGCATCATGCAATATCCTCTTCAAAAAGACATTTGACCAGATGAAAATCCCTATGATTGATGTACAAGCCTCATCACAGAAGATCGCTGGCTTCACTGGGGAGCCAAAACAACCAATTGGGACCATCGATCTGCTTGTAGAACTTGGAGAAGCAGAAAGGAAAGTGGTCCGCAAGCAAACATTTGTGATTGTCGATGAGTTTTCTGCTTATAATGCTTTTCTTGGCCGTCCAACACTCGCAGCATTCAAAGCTATCCTAGCCCCGTGGTGCCTCACTATTAAATTCCCTACTGACAATGGAGTAGGAGTTATAAAAGGGGATCAAAATGCTGCGCGAGAGTGCTATTTGACAGAGCTGCGAGAGTCAAGAAAAAGAGAAATGGGGAAGGATGCGGCAACCCCGGTCCGCATCAAAGAACCAGCCTTGTAGCAATTACGGGGCGGACCCTGCACTGGCGAGCACAGCGGGGCACGGAAAGAAATGGATCCCAGAAAAGCCAGTGCAGGGGAGAATAGAGTGGTACCGGTGGAAACGACAGTTCCGGTACCTGTTGACCCGAAGGACCCAAATAAGGTGTTAAATGTGGGTTCACAGCTTAATGTGTCAATTCAGAATATCTTGATATCTTTCCTGAAAGCAAATCTGGATGTCTTTGCTTGGACTCATGCCGATATGTGTGGAATATCCCCAGAAGTTGCAGTACACGCTCTGAGTATTGACCCAAAGTTTACGCCAGTTAAACAGAAAAGAAGAACCCAAGGTCCAGAAAGGTCAGCAGCATTGAAAGAAGAAGTTGATCGACTCATGGAAAATAACTTCATCAAAGAATCTACATATCCGAATTGGGTTTCAAATCCTGTGTTGGTCAAGAAAGCTAATGGAAAATGGAGAGTGTGCATTGATTTTTCTGATCTAAACAAAGCTTGCCCCAAAGATTGCTTCCCATTACCCAGGATCGATCAACTGGTAGACGGAACTGCGGGACATGAATTGTTATCTTTCATGGATGCCTACTCCGGTTATAACCAAATCATGATGCACGAGCCGGATCAGGAGGATACAAGCTTTATCACAGATGTTGGACTTTATTGCTACAGAGTTATGCCCTTCGGATTGAAAAATGCAGGGGCAACCTACCAAAGACTTGTTAATGCTATGTTCAAACCGCAATTGGGCAAAACTATGGAAGTCTACGTCGACGACATGTTAGTGAAGTCCAGGAAAGCAGCGGATCACATTGAACACTTAGCAGAAATGTTCGCAGTCCTCCGGAAATACAGAATGAAACTTAACCCTCTGAAATGTACATTTGGGGTCGAGTCCGGAAAGTTCTTAGGTTTCATCGTCAGTGCTAGGGGCATTGAGGCTAGTCCAGCTCAAATTACTGCCTTGAAAGAAGTTAAAGCTCCTAGAACAAAGAAGGAATTGCAGAGTCTCAACGGAAAGGTCGCCGCCCTGAGTCGGTTCATTTCCAAAGCCACTGATAAATGCATCCCATTCTTTGACGCCCTGAAGAAAGGAAAGAAGAATTTTGAATGGACTTCCGAATGCCAAAAAGCCTTCGATGAGTTGATCCGTCATATGGAAACGCCTCCAATACTTTCTAGGCCAGGCAATGGTGAGGATCTTCTTATATACTTGGCAGTATCATCTCATGCTCTAAGTGCAGCGCTGATACGGGAAGACAAAAGGATTCAACATCCGGTTTACTATATCAGCAAAAGACTCACTGGGGCAGAGCTGAATTACTCCAAGTTGGAAAAACTCGCCTATTGCCTACTAGTTGCATCAAGGAAACTGAGGCAATATTTCCAAGCTCATCCTATCAAAGTACTCACTGATCAGCCTCTAAAGCAAGTCCTATTTCGCCCTGAAACGTCGGGTCACCTTCTAAAATGGAACGTTGAACTCAGTCAATATGACATCACCTATCACCCCCGAAATGCAATCAACGGACAAGCTTTAGCTGATTTCATTGCAGAATTCACAGAGAAAGATAATGGTGAGGAAGAAATGATCAACGATTCCCCAGTCCAGTGGAAGATGTATGTTGATGGCGCAAGAAATGACTACTGTTCTGGAGCCGGAGTGGTACTTGAAAGTCCTGAGGGTCGATCATTATGTTATGCACTAAGATTGGAATTTCCTTCAACAAACAATGAAGCAGAATATGAAGCTCTTATTGCAGGTCTGAAAATCGCTAAAGAGCTAAACATTCGAGCATTACAAATCTTCAGTGATTCTCAGCTTATTGTATGCCAAGTCAAGAAGGAATTTCAAGCAAAAGGTGGAAACCTGCCTTCCTACTTGTCAAAGGCTTGGGAACTCCTATGTGAACTCGATCACTATTCAATAAGCCACATTCCTCGGGAAGAGAATATGAAGGCAGATTCCCTCGCAAAGTATTCAAGTTCTGGTGAAGCTCAACTATTGGGATTGGTCCCTGTAGAAGTCCTTTCAGCACCAAGTATAGACGAGATGGATATAGACTGGATTATGAATGTATCTCAAGAACAAGAGTCATGGATGACTCCAATACTGGACTACCTACTCAGAGGTTCTCTGCCAGAAAATTCGATAGAAAGACGAAAGCTACTAAGGAAAGCCTCTCGCTATGTAATTCAGGATGGCCGATTGTACAGACGGGGATTCTCAATGCCATTGCTTCGATGTGTATCCCGGGAAGAGTCCAAAACAATCCTAGCTGAGGTGCATGGAGGAGAATGTGGTGATCATTCAGGTGGTCAAACATTAACAAAGAAAATTCTCCGATACGGATATTTTTGGCCAGAAATTAATCGAGATGCTGCAGATTACTCCCGAAAATGTGACAAATGCCAAAGACTTGCCAATATTCCTAGAGCACCTTCTACCGAACTCACACAGATGGTCAGTCCATGGCCATTTGCAATTTGGGGAATGGATCTCATTGGGCCGCTACCAACTGCTAAATCAGGGATTAAATATGCTATTGTTGCAGTTGATTATTTTACTAAATGGGCTGAAGCTGAACCATTGGCTACTATCACTTCTAAGAAAATGATAAGCTTTGTGACCAAGAATATCATTTGCAGATACGGTGTGCCTCAGAAAATAATCACAGACAATGGTACTCAGTTTGAAAGCGAGGAATTTCAGGATTTTTGCAAACGATTCAAAATCCAGAAAAGCTTTTCGGCAGTAGCTCATCCGCAGGCTAACGGGCAAGTGGAAGCAGTGAACAAGATCATCAAATCAACCATCAAAAAGCAACTCGAAAGAGCAAAAGGTGGTTGGGTCGATAAACTACCACTTGCACTATGGGCATACAGAACTACTCACAAAACTGCAACTGGGCATACTCCTTTTTCGTTAGCATACGGATCGGAAGCAATGATCCCGGTTGAAACAGAGGTCCCTTCACACAGAAGAATCCATTTCAATCAAGCAGAAAATGAGAAGCTACAACTTGAAGCACTAGATCTCCTTTATGAAAAAAGAGATGAAGCTAACCTCAGAGTTGCAGCTCATCAGCAAAGGATAGCCAGACATTTCAATTCCAAAGTTCGTCAACGCAGCTTTGAAATTGGAGATCTAGTCTTGAAAAGAATTATGACCGCGACAGGTGTGTTTGGGCCAAATTGGGAAGGACCGTATGTAATAGGTCAGAAACTTCTTGACGGCACATTCAAGCTCACCACTGTTGATGGAGATCAAATTCCAAGGGCATGGAACAGCAACCATTTGCGTCCATACTTTACTTGAAAATTTTGTTGAAACATTGTAAAAAGAATTATGAATGTATGATTCTTGTAATTGAAAGCAATTGTGAAACTGATGCAAGTAAATAATGAAAGAATATAAAGTGGATGTAGGCCCAATTTCATGGCCGAACCACTATAAATCTTGTGTTCCTTATTATTATTATATGTTTGCTTTGTTTTCGATATAAAAATACATAAAATGTATTGCTGAAATGTCGATTTAAATTTTTGCAGACAATGGAAATAAAACTTGCGCATAATAAGACCGAGTGATTCTCACCATCATTCAACAAACAAATTTCAAGTCATAAAGGCCCCGAATTCAAATCCTAGATAGGAAATACTTCAATTGAACGGCTTATGATTTCGATAGAAACGAGCCCTTGCTAATAAATTGAGATTGTTTGAACGAACAAACATCCAATTAGGAAGCTAGTGCCCGTTCTCACGAACTTGCCTGACAATGAAGTACGCTTCCTTGGATTAAACGAGCCACTTGCGAGAAAAGGGGAATGAAAACTTGAAAAGAAAAAAAAAAGAGGATCGCTGAAAAGGCATAAGCAAGTGGACAGAGGAACAACCAAAGCTACCATCAGCAGCACAAGTCCTCTTCGGAGGATAAAAGACCTCTAATGGGTCATACGCCACAAAAAAGAAAGTTCTCTACTCAACAAAAAAGATTGGAGGAGTCATGACCCTCCAACCATGAGAGAGTAACTTCCAGGCGATGAAAACCCTCTCTGAGGCGCATTTCACCAGGAGTTGAAGTGTTATGACCGCTCTTCGGGATTTCACTTCACCAGAGTTGAAATGCCAAAAAATAAAAGCCCTCTTCGGAGGCCCATTTCACCAGGAGTTGAAGTATTATGACCGCTCTTCGGAATTTCACTTCACCAGAGTTGAAATGCCAAAAAATAAAAGCCCTCTTCGGAGGCCCATTTCACCAGGAGTTGAAGTATTATGACCGCTCTTCGGAATTTCACTTCACCAGAGTTGAAATGTAAACAAAATAAAAGCCCTCTTCGGAGGCACATTTCGCCAGGAGTTGAAGTGTAACAACCGCTCTTCGGAATTTCACTTCACCAAAGTTGAAATGCAAAAACAAAATAAAGACCTTCCTGAAAGTACACGTTTCACCGAGATTGAAATAAAACTTCCAAGTGTTGAAACGTGAAAAGGCTTTCTTCGAAGGCACAACTCTTTGGAGGTACACGTTTCACCAAGATTGAAATAAAACTTCCAAGTGTTGAAACGTGAAAAATCCCTCCTTAGAGGTACAACCCCCTCCCGGGGACACAATCAAGAAGAAAGACCTCTTCGGAAGCCCACGTTTCACCAAGATTGAAATAAAACTTCCAAATGTTGAAACGTGAAAAGGCTTTCTTCAAAGGCACAACTCTTTGGAGGTACACGTTTCACCGAGATCGAAATAAAACTTCCAAGTGTTGAAACGTGAGAAATCCCTCCTCAGAGGTACAACTTTGTATAAAAAAAATCCTCATCAAAAGCGTACTTTAACTTTCAAAGGAAGAGTAATTTACCTACTATGGAAAATGATCGTCAAAAAAAAAAAAAAAAAAAGAAGAAAAGAAGTTAAAGTACCCTTCAGAGGTCCGCTTTACCACATAGAGGCATTCACTTGGTAAAATATGCACATAAGCAAAAGAAAAAAGTGATTTCTTCGAACGACAAAGCGTAGAAACTTATACGAAGGGAGTTGTACTCTACAAAAATTTTCTTTAAAGAATAAAATAATTATTCTTTAGCAAATAAGAGTGCAAGTCCCCTCAAAGTATAAAATATTGCAGCAAGCTTAAGGTATGGGGGCAACATGGTATAATAGTATAGCTGCATCAGTAAAGTAATACTCAAACAACATACCATAAGCCTGCTGCAATATCGTGTAAATAAACTTGTGCAAAAAAAAAATAAATAGTAAATGCATTCTCAAATTCAAACAGAAGTTTGTACAAACGAAGAATCATTTTATTCAATTATAATGCAGATACAGGTTTCAAAATAAAAGCGGGGGCCGATACCCGCACAACTCTCGGCCAGTTCATACAAAAGACAAAAAGCTAAAGTCTTCACTTCTTTTTACTGCCTTTGGACCCTTTACCCGGCCGAATGACCAGCTTTTCAGGTCGACCAGTGGGTATAAGGGAGGAAGGAGAGGTAGGCGCAGCTGGCCCAACTTCTGGCTCCTCTTCAGTGGCAGTGATTATCTTCCCTCTCCTCTTTGATGCTCCTTGCTTCCTTCTCCTCTTTGAGGAAGACTCACTTCCTGGAGTGACAAGTTTAGATAGAGTTATATCGTCAGAAGGAGTCCGCTCCGGAGATATGTCACCTCCCTCAAGTCCCTCATCTTTCTGCTCTTGTGAAGCAATGGGATCATCCAGGCCATGGAGAGCCTCTATTTGTTCCTCCTGTGATCCAGGCTGCGAAGCAGAAGGAGGAGCCACCTGAAGAGATGGAGGAGGGATTACCGGAGAAGTAGAGATTTGAGCAGTGCTTGATACTTTTTCTACAGAAGAAAAGAGGTTAAAGTCAGTAAAGAGAGGAGATGAAGGTTCACCAATGAAGTCAGTAAAGAGAGGAGATGAAGGCTCATCAAGGTTGAGAAAATAGCCAAGGAGCTCATGAAACTCATGCGAAATAAATGAGTAACCCGCTTGAGCAGAATTGACAGTAGCAAGATTAACAGTGAAATTACCTGGAGAAGCTGGTTTCCTGATATCGACTTCATAAGCTTGCGCATCAGCGCTCTCATCACCCTCGTCTCCACCTTGTATGCTTGTAATCTCAGTGGTAACTTTGGTGGGAGATGCAAGATGGGAACTGGAACCAATAATGTCGACTTCAGACGAAGAAGGTGGCTGGACTAGAGTAGTTGAAGTGGTTTTCCCCAGCCGGTCCCCTTCCGTCACTTCAGTTCTGAATTTGGCAAGTTGTTCCTTTCCCTTGGCAAGGGCAGCGCGAGCGTCATCATCAAAATAATGCCTTTCCAGAGCTGATTCGTCGTAACCGGCACCTTCAGCACCAAGCATCTCAAGAGCGGCCTCCCATACTTCAGCTAAAGTAATTTCATACTTAGGACCAAGAAAAGCGAGGCTTCCACGCCCCAAGATGCTATGCAAGTAGAAGTCGAATAATGTTGAGCCGAAGCTGTTTTTGGTCGCCTCATGAGATTCTTCGGCTGCGATTTTGCCGGCGACAGCCTCATCACGTTCCCTTTCAGTTTTGGCAAGCTGAAGCTTAAGCATTTGTATCTCCGCCTCCTGGGAGTTGTTTTTCTTTCGAAGCTCAGCAATATCAGAGACATAGCCTTCACTGATTCTTTTTTGTGCTTCGAGCCTGTCTTCGGCATCCCTTTGGCTAGCGTGAGCGTCTCTCACTTGTTTCAGGAGCACTTCTTCTTTTTGAGAGTAGGAAGTAGAGGAAGCAGCAAGTTCATGTTTCAATTCCTCGACTTTTGCTTCGAGCTCCTCATTGTAAGAAGCAATGTTCCTCATCTCGGTGTCGTGTTGCTCAACGACCTTTTGCCATTCGGCCTTATCGTTTTCCATAGTAAGCATGGCCTCTATGTTGGCACGGTTAACTCTTTGAAGCTCATCGACAAGCTTCTGCCAGTTTGACATCCTCTCGATATCGAGCTTGACTGCATCAAGATTGCGCAACATAGCAGACTTGTCGATGGGGACCAAGTCTAGGTCGAACCTCACCCCCTTAAGGCACCATTGAGGAAATCGGCTCTGCAGAGTGGCAGGACCCGGTCCAACTTGAAATTTGGGCCTGCTAATTATCGTTTGAATGTCTGATTTCCCAAGAGCGGGAGAGTCAGAAGGAATGTCGAGCGAGGCAGAGTAGTAACTTTCTCAGGAGTAGTAGAGGCCTGCTTTTCACTGTGACGGGCTCGTTTGCTTAAGTCTTCACTCATGTGACCTTTTCCTCGATCGTCATGAGTTTTTCTCTTGTGGGAGTCATCGCCTTTTTGCCAAGAATCATGGCGCTCTTCTCTCTCCCTTCTTTCGCGACGTTCTTCTTCAGTCCTCCTTTCATGAGCCTTTCGGGCAGCCCTTTCTTCGTCAGATTCTCTGTAGGAGGGAAAGTAACGCCTATAATCGTATTGACCACGCCCCCCGTAGCGTTGGAAATCCTGATAATATGATCCGCCGCGTGTCATTGAAGGATCTGAAATAAGAAAAGATAAGCTTTAGAAATCTTTAAAGTATGAGAAGATAAGTGCATAAATGTGCTGGAAAATCCTTAGTTGTGTGTGTAGTGCAAACTACTCGCGTTGGACTAACGAACCACTCCTCAGTTGGGGGGAAGTAATAGGTCCCACTGTCGGTGACAATTCTTGGGATAAAGGAGTTGGAGTCTGTTGGAGGGCAGATGTCGCTTCAATCATCGGGGGTACAGTTTTACCACAGGCAGGGTCATCTTTAAAGAGCTCTTGGGAAGTGACGATTATGTCACTTAAATCCCCAAAGACGTCATCACCGTCATGCCCAACCTGATTCCCTCCATCAGCTCCTTTGTCAGCACTCTTCCTGGTTTGGGAAAGGGGCTCCTCTTCTTCTTCAATTATGGGAGCAAGTGCGGGCTTTTAGGAGGGTCCCGCATCGTCTCTTGGAGTAGAGCACTTTACTAGTAAGGTTTCTGCAGAAATTTCTCCTCGCATGTGCTCTTTAGTGGAGATCGGAAGATCAGGAGTTTTCACCGGAGAATCAGGAACCTCCGTTGGAGCTTCATGAGGCCGAGTAAAGCGAGAGGGATGGAGGAGTCCGTATTGATGTAAAAATTCATCGTTTAGCAGAAACTTTATGCTCCTCTCTTCTACCGGCACGGCATTTAATCTTTCAAAAATTTGCTTAAGACTTGGGTCCCTAGCAGGGGGTGGAAGTGCTAAAACAGGAAAAGAATGAAATTAGCAATTGAGAGTTCAGATCTCGAGAAAGTTTCAAAACGGAAAAAGTAAAGACAGGAAATCTTACTTCCCACTCTCCAGATGGCATAAAACCCTGGAGGGCAGCGAACAAAGAAAAACTGATTCAAAAATCCGTGAGCGCTTTCGGAGAGATCAGTAATAAGTTTGCGGTTTCGAGCGCTTCTTATAACCACGATGGAGGGATGGTCTTTAATTTTCGTGAATGAGCAAAAATAGCAGATCTCCCCGAAGCTTGGTAATCGATCCAAAACTCTCCTAAATAGAACATATAACCCCATCAGAATGGCGTAGCCATTGGGGTGTAATTGGAATGGAGAGATAGACAACCGAAGCAGGAACTGTTGAAGAAAGTCATTAAAGGGAGGAACAGCGCCGTTCAAGCACATTTGGCGATTAACAGCAACAAAGCCAAGAGGGGGCCTATCCGCGGTGTCATTTGGCCCCGGAAGTAAGATGTCAGCATCATCAATGCCAAACTGGACGCGCAGTTGGTTAAACACCCGCTGATTCAAAGTTGTGGATGTTCTCTTCGGAGGGTTGTCTACAGGGATGGCTACTGGGAAGACATCTTCAGCCTGGCCCATCAGCTCTTCTTGATGAGAGGTCATTCTACACAAGCAACTGGATGTTCAAATGCGAAGGTGCACGTTTCCTAAAAAGTGTGAAGTGTCGTGCAAAGCTAATAAAAAAAAAAATAACAAGTAAAGATAACTGGAATTAAACTGGTTGACGATTGATTGACTACGGTAATTTCGGAACTTGTTATTTAAAGCTCAAGCATAATATTAATGCGGGCTGGTCAGTTTCAATTGACTAATCCAGTGCTGCTTTAATATTCTACTTGAAATCGATAGCACTTCGTTCACACGATTTATTTAAGTTAATTATCTGTTATTAACTAATCTGTCATTTGATGTGGGAAGTCGATGGCAGTATATTCGTCCCAATTTTCTGTAAATATCATGTTAAACAGGTTATTAGCTTACAAGTTAAAGCAATCTGTAAAAGATTCAAGCAGCAGTTCAAGGTTCAAGTGGAGTTTAAAAGTGCAAGTGCTAAGTCGTAGACGACTCAAGGACTAAGTCGAAGACGACTCAGCAATACTTAGGTCACGAGTCATAAAAGAAAGAATAGATGTCAGCTCAGAATTACGAAAAATTCATCAAGACATGTCTCGGCCCCGACTCAAGCATTGTGTCGTGATGTCTCGGCCCCGACTCAAGCATTGTGTCGTGATGTCTCGGCCCCGACTCAAGTCTTGTGTCGTGAAGGTTGGTGAGCCGGTCCAGAGTTGAATCGCAAAGGGTTTTAGGTCGTTCAAGATTATTAAGTCGCATCAGGGGTAGTGTTTTACTCTGATTGGCCTATCTACCATACAACTCCAAAACCCGTTTCCCTCCTACCCCATGTTAACCCAATGACCTATCTCCAAGTCCTATCTTCGGATCCTAACCCATAACCCGTTAACCTAATGGTATCTCCAAAAATAGCAACTTTAATCCTATCACGATACAGAATCGCCTCGAATGGTGGATCGCCGCAAGTCAAATCAGGCGGGCTCAAATTCATCGGCGATCAATCCAACCAAATTCGTAAGGCTCGAAGGAATGAACCGGAAGTGAAAAATTAAACGCATGAATCAATGGTGATCGACAATCAGAGGGAAAGCAGGATCGCTTACGTGGTGTGATGCTCGAGAGAATTGAAAGTGGATCAAGTTGAAATTGCTTTTGGAGCTCAGAGAAATTTTAATGGCAGAAAACGACTCACAAGATTGGTATGAGAAGAAGATGAAAGTGACGAGTCATGCCTTTTATACCAAGGTAGTAGGACGTGAGTCGGCATATGCCGGTTAAGATAAGTCGAAGCACACGACCTACGACTTAGGAGTGTGCTTCGAGGGGCAAATGTTAACCCCACTAAAGCCTGGGCCGACTCATCTGATCGAGGTTCGACTCATCAAGGACCGACTCATCTGATCTAGGTCCGACTCATCAAGGACCGACTCATCTGATCTAGGTTCGACTCATAAAAGACCGACTCATCTGATCCCGACTCATCCACTTAAGGTCCTTAAGTATCACAATGGGTTTGCGACTCAAGGGATTAACGGTTCATAAGAAAAGGCCGACTCAAGTTCGTTAACGACTCAACGACCAAAGAAGCCTGTGACTTAAGGGGTCTACGACTTAAGGAACCTGACGAGTTAAGGAAATTCTACGAGTTAAGGATGGCACGACTCAGGGAAGTCTACGACTCAAAAGATAGGTCAATTCACAACCTAAGACTCAGAGACAAGCTCAGAATCATGCTGCAAAGGGGTTGACTCGTTGATGAGTTACGACTTGTTATGAGCCGTGCATGACTCATGAAGACAGAAAGATAGCTGCATCCTAATAACTCGTAAACGACTTGGGACCAGATAAGACGGGTCATAAGCTAACTGACTAAAATCCCAAAACAACAAAGGGCCGACCTACGACTTACGGTAGGTCGTTCACGACCTAACTTGAGTCGTCCACGACTTAAAGCTACTATGAAGAAATCCAGCGCTGCCCCATCTTGGACCATGACCTATTAACTCGCAGACGAGTTAAGACTTGTGCTGTTACAGAAGACCAGAGAAGCTCTGATATGAAGTCAGGACTCAACCAGCTGAGTCGCCTATGACATACGACTCATCGAGAGTCGGTCACAACTTACGACTCATATTGAGTCGATAACGACTCATGACTTGACAATTTCAGACCAGAACTCTCTATAAATAGGCGACCGCCTCCAACATTCAAAGGACTTTTTGCGCATTCTCTTCACACACCGTTACCTTGCTGCATTGAGAACTTCATCAACACTTAGAGCTTCCAAGATTAGAGGAATACATCAAAGAAATTCACGAAGAAACCACACATCTCCAACATGAATCTAAGAACTTTAATCGACATCGAAGCTTAAGACTTGTTCCAAATCACTTGTAGCTTGAAGTGTATTGTACTTGAGAAGAATTGTATCAGTTTGTAACGGGATTATTAATAAAAGTACTTAGAGTGGACGTTGGCTATACCCTTAAGCCGAACCACTATAAAATCGTTGTTGTTTACTGCCTTTCTGCTATTACTTTCTTGTAATTCTTTCCCGATCTATCGGGTGGTGCTTTCACAACTACACTTTACACACCGGGGTGTTAGCGTTCACATTTTAGCGTTAACATTATCCATAGTTTGGATGATTATAAAAATTTAAGCCCATCTCCAAAATAATGTTTCACATAACATATTAAATTCTCCTGGCATTTGAAACCCAATATGCACGATTTTAACTTGAAAATCGAATAAAAAACTTCTACAAACATACTTATTTAAATCAAACATGGTATAAATTAAAGCATATCATCATTCAAATCATCTAAACGGTTTTAAACCTTTAAATCCAAAATTAAGATGTTCATTAAAACATATATGAGATGGTTTAGATTATTATTCACCTTGTTTGGATAAGTAATTGAGATTCGATCTTGCATAATTCTTCTTTGCTTGAATCCTTAGCTTCTTATTGATTTTGATCCCCTTTTTCTCCTAGTGTTATGGCCAGCCTTAGTTCTTCTTAGCTTTTATTTTTGGTTTATGAACGTATGAATGGAAAAATGAAGTAAGCGTTTAGGGTTATGGGATTATGGTATACGCCTATTTCCTATAACACCCTTGCCTTATTCTCCCAAGTAGTTAACTTATAAAACCATTTTTTATAAACCCATTCTCATGATTTCATTTTGTTAAGGCACGACCTCTATTTAGTTTTCAAATCTCAATCCCATTATCATTCTAGTCTCTACATTGTTCTATTTAATCTATCTAATTAAATCTTCTAAATAATGTTATTTAAAAATGAAGGGTGTTATAATATCGTACGTGACTTCCGATTATTTTATCCATATTCTCAAGGGGAGTGACCTTTACTAATGTTGATAATTTTGTTTGAAAGTGATTATTTATGGAAAATAATGTTTTATTCCCTTTTATGTTATGTATGTGTTGGATCTGATAGCTGGAAATGACTGAACCGCGTACTTTGTCATTTTTTTAAGACGATTTGCGACCTAGTCCCAAGGTGCAGGGCTATCAACCGCTCCATCTCCAGAATAAAATATCCTCTAAAATTTGGTTGAATTATTATTTACATGATAGCAAATCTTTCTCAATTTAACACTTTCTAATTTAACTGGTTAGAAGAATTATGCAGAGAAAGGAATGATAGAGGGAGAAGAGGGAAAAAAAATTAACCGTTGCCTAATCATTTTTCCTTATGCTTATCTATCATTTAAATAGGTAGAATGAAAATTATATGCATTATTGAAATTAGAGATTATTAACCGATATGAAATTGTTGTCATTTATTACAGATTTTATTACCATTAATTTTTTCGATGGCTCAATAATAATAGCTCCTAAATATATTACCATTATACAACTTCATTCATTACAAATTTTATTACAATTAATTGATTTTTAAAATCAATTCACTTAAAATTCCAACAATCTCCCACTTGAATTATTAAAAAACACATTTATAAGCTATTTATGAATATATAGAATTATGCATAAACAAAAATATCTTTTGATTTGAAACTTTGCATAGTGAATAAGATTCAGAATATAATAGAATGTCACGTAGTCTTGAACTCTATCTCTGACATCAAACCACACACAACCTTTCTAAAGTACATTCAACTAGCATATGTGTTAATGGTTATGCATCTTTATCACAATTTGGTGAACTCTCTAGAAAACTTTTGCCTCTAAATTTCATTGGAAACAACCTCATTCCCACATTCACAATTGTTATTCTATCAGGAAGACTCCTATAGCTAAGCACCCCACTTCACATAGAGTATAGATCTCACTAAGAGTTTCTATTACCTCATCTTCTAATGGCTATAGTAATACATGCTTCCAACATTTTATAATATAGCATGTCCACCTCTTATCACTTCATAATTTGTTGTTTATCCATTGAACCTAATTCTTGGGATCTGCATCATATAGTTTGATTTACCATTATGAGTGTTTAAGGGTAATAGTCTAATCCTTTTGGATGTTTTATGGACTTTCTCTCTGACCAATCCTTTTGTCAAAGGATCCAACAATTTTTTTATCAGTTCAAATATAATCCACTCTAATAGCACCTGAAGGGAGTAAGTCTCTCAACATGTTGTGCTTATGACGTATCTATCTTCTCTTACCATTATAATAATGGTTCTAAACTTTTGCAATAGCCATGGTACTATTGCAGTGAATCAATATAGTTGGTATCGATTTTTCCCATAAAGACATCTCAGCTAGAAGATTTCTTAAGTAATATGCTTCTTCACTAGCTATGCTAGTGCTACCATCTTAGACTCCATAGTGGACTGAGCCAAAATAGTACTTTTTTGGATTTCCAAGAAACAGCCCCCCATTAGCTATGCTAAAAAAATAGCCGTCGGTTGCTTTAGAATGATGAGATAAAGTATTCCAGTCTACATTGATGTATCCTTTAAGTACAACTGGAAACTTTCCATAATGTAATCCAAAGTTCTTGATTCATTTTAGGTATCTCCTTACCCTTTCAGCATCATGCCAATGCCCAATACTATGTCTACTAGCAAACCTACATAATAATCCCATGACATATGCTATATTAGGTCTAAATACAATCAGTGGCATACCGAAGGCTGCCAATGATGCTCACATAGTCAGACTTTGTTACACTTCACTAGTGTTCTTAAATAATATTACACTTGGATCATACAGCGTACAAGCAGGTTTACAGTTAAAGTAATTGTATTTCTTTAGTATCTTCTTAATATAATGAGACTGATCTAAAAAAATTCCTCTATTAGACCTAGTTATCTTAATATCAAGAATCACACTTGCTTCTCCTAGATTTTTCATATCAAAGTTGGCAATTAAAAGAGATTTAACCGCATCAATAGCATGAATGTTTGAACCAAAAATAAGCAAATCATCTACGTACAAACATGCAACAGTGCAAATGTCATTCTCATATTTATAATAAATACAGTTGTCACTCCCATTAACTTTGAAACCATATGAACTAATCAAGTTGTCAAATTTTTCATGCCATTGTTTAGGTGCCTGTTTTCAAATATTTCAACCATATGATAGAGATTCTCGACGGCGAACACTTGATATGGATTTTTGGTTGATTTTGGGATTCTCTATCATAGTATATGTCCATGCAAGGAGAATAACGGTTTTTGATATTTGAAAACACTTTCGAGTACTTATATCCATAACAGGATATTTTCAAATCATATAAACACTTAGAAATATTTCCAAATCCAACTAATAATTCATTGATCATCTTGTCGCTAAATTATCTCCAAACCTTTAATTCCAATACTTAGGAAAATATTATAAGTCTATTTTCCAAAATCATTTCTAATATCCATACTTAGGAAATATCCCATACTTATCTCATAAATCTCCGAAATTTTGTTAATTTCCTTTTAAAATTTCCAAAACATTATCGATTATACTTATTTATAATCTAACTAACAATTTATAACTCCTTTAATGAATTTACATTCACTTCCTAAGTTCTCGTATCCAAACATTTTGGAAACTCTCTTAAATTTCCAAATTTCCTTTACAAAATTTCTCTTATCAATTTTCATCCGTAACCTAAACCCGATTTACAAATCTCGAGAGAGTTTAGATAAAATTTCAACACTTACCCTTAAATCATATATATGAAAATAATAATTTGTTTTAAAGAATAATAATTTATTTTTAAAACATGTTTAAGTAATTATTTAAAATATCAAAACACTTTTAAATAAATATCGATAACCCATTCCCAATCCATTTTTAAATAAACTAATAAATTTACAGAAGCTAATTATAAAAAATTAAATTCTTTTTCAAATTATATTAAATATTTGAATAATTAACTTTATGAAATATTTCCATACTAAAAGTAGTGTTAAACTACAGTTTCATAAACAAAAATTTCCTTTTAAAACAAAAACTTAACTTCTCGATAAAAATATATTTAAAAATTTCCAACATAACCAACTTCAATTTATAAATCAATCTCGATTCATAACACATCGATTACCTTTCTAAGTCCATAACACTTCTAACATTTCTAAAATTGAGTTCACTATCTTTTTCAAAAACCTATTTTCACCTTTCGTTATAAATTTCTACTGTGAATTTATATCTCCTGTTTATTATATGATAATCATTTCATTTTATTTATAAACATCCTTTATAATCCATAAACTCGTTCTAGTTTTTCTCTGCTAACAACAAATTCATATTGAACAAATCCATTTATAAATATAGTCCTTTATAAATTCCCTTTATTCTCCAAATATATTTAAATCTCAATTTTCAAAACCCTTTTACATTTTAAAAAAATATCTCTTAAATTTGTTGTTTAAAAATCTTTTATATATATTATTTTAAAATCTCCATTTAAATAATTTTACGAAATAGTTAAGTACTAATATATATAATATAACATCCAACTGATAATAATAATCTATCAATTCATCCAATCAACCAATAATTAATTTTAACAATTTAAATTAAAACCACTAATCCAAATAGTGAGATTTACTCACTAGAGTTCTAATTGTTGCTTTTGGGTTCCGGTTGATCTATAGTCAAACAACGTTCGGCTATAGCTAAAAATTCAACTAGTTCGAATCTTTCTGAATTTAGTTCCAAATCGTACATCTCGATGATACAAGCGCAACGCGACTAATCACGTTTGATTTTGACCTAAGACGAACAAGATATAAATTCTACAAATTAATTCAATTTAATAATAACCCCATCATTAACATATAATTACCCTTTTAAAATCCTTAACCTCGCTTCAAATCCTCCTTCCCTCTTCTTGAGGTTGACCAGCCTACATCCTCCTTTGACTGCGCCTCTCCGCAGCCTCAGCCACCCAACAGCCACAGATCGATCACTGAAGCATCACCTCCACCCCGTTGTTCCTATGCCATAAGCCACGAACCCTAATTCGACTCCACCACCTTGGCCGAGCTCCAGTTTCCATTACCATTCAAAACCCCCTATCTCCACCGTCAATCATCTAAAGGCCACCAAATTCCACCACGACGCAGCCTCCTCCTCCCTCTCCACCTTCCCTTTAGAGCTCACTAACCGAAACTTGATGTCAACGATGGAATCAACCAAAAACCGAAATATTCCTCTTCCCATTCGCGACCTGATTTCCCTCACCTCCGATCATCGCAGCCTACCTCCACCGTTAGTTAGGTCGAGCTTGCCACGACTAATGGGATGAAGCTGTGTTTCTACATGAAAATAAATGTATTTTTTATTTTTTTTTATTTTACTACTCTTCGCATTCAAAAATATTGAAGAGGGGGAAACATGATTTAAAAAAGGAATAGGCACGATCATAGGGTGGCTTAGTGAATGTAAGGTGGCTTGAAACAGCTCATGGAAATGGAAGGGCTGCTTGTCAAATCGATATATGTATATATATATATATATATATATATATATAATTTAAACTTAAAAATATCTAGATATTAATTCCGAACTCCGATTGAGGCATGTCGCCTGACATTCCTAATGCTATACCTCTATTCCGACGCAATGAAACAAGTTTCGTAATCTAATTCGATTGTATGGGAAAGATAGCTTTTTTGAACCCAATTATAATAATAAATTTCCGATATTAATTTCAGCGCGTTTCTATCCCGTACGACCAAATGGTGATTCCAAACGCTACGAAATTTGAAATCCGATAATAATACACTATTATGGATCCAATGAAACTAGTTTTGTCGAAATCCGAGACTGTGCCCTAGAAGGCAATTTTCACTCGTTAATTTAAAACGAGATATTTTCAAAATTGGTTAAACCACTTTTAAATCAAATTTAAAAATTTTATTATCTTCGTTCTTATTAGTGGAAATTTAATAAGCCTTTAAATCATTTTTATCCAAATAAAATCCAAGATTTAAATTATTATAAATAATTTTTAATTATTAAATTCTGTATCGTTATATTTGAAATTCAAGTTATTATATCTGTAAAATTAACTTTTAAATATTTAAAATCAGTTCAATATTGCATTTTCAAATAACTAAAATTCTAGGTCGTTACACTTAGTTATTAAACGAGCTTTGTATTTATCAACTGTTCTATCGGGTTTTAATTTCTTTTAAGCGCCCATTTATAGTCTATGGTCTTACAACTAGATGGTACATCAATTAGTGCAAGTTGATTTGATTTAAAGGAATCCATCTCATCATTTATAGTCTCTTGCCAAAAATCGAAAGCTAATAAAGATAAGGCTTCTTGGAAGTTTATAGGTTCCTCCTCTAAAATGCAAGCACCAAAATCTGTACCGTAACCTTTTACAATTCTAGTTGTTTTGCTTCTTCTAGGTTCATTTTCAAAATAGTCATTGTTTTCATTTCTTATGGGAATAGTATTGGTAGATGTGCCTCCGATGTTCCTTGGTTCGAATGGAACTTTATGTTCAAAGAAATCATCATCATACTTAGTAATAATGCTAGCATTCAAATCAGAAAATCTATAGGTTTATCTATATTGCACATCCAATAAAAATATATCCATCTACTCGACTTGCTAATTTAATTCTTTTATGATTTGGAATACGCACATGTGCTAAATATTCCCAAGTTCTAAAATAAGAAAAATTATGTTTATGATTATTAAAATCTCCAAAGGCAAAGTTTTTCTTTTACTTTTAGTAATTCTATTTCATACATAGCAAACTGTCAATAAAATTAGGCCCAACAAATGTGATGTTGCACCCGAATTTAATAAACTAGCTACAACTACTTCTGTAAAGGTCATATTTTTCTTTCGGTTTTATTATTCATTTTAGATGAGTAGGATGTAGCCTCTCATGAACTATACTATGTAAGTTATAAAATTTAATGAATAATTTCGATTCATATTATGTTCCTCTATCACTATGAAGTACATTGATTTCCTTATTAAATTGGTTTTCGATTACATTTTGAAACTTAAGAAGGAAAAACAATGTTTTTGTATAATCCTATTCTTATGTATCGTATTGAAAGAATAAGGATTATTCATTGCAAAAGTTCATTTTCTTTCATGTTTGAATATATTGTCAAACATAAACAATGTTGTATCATTCATTCAAATTACAAAAGGATTTGTAAATAAATTAAGCACGTCATTCTAAATAGAAGTGTTAATGTGCATGACAATGGCTATGTTAGTCTTCTACAATATGTAATATTTATAATTTATACACTTATTTCAAGAAACATTACAAAAAGTTCTTTTTACTTACCAACCGCATATCCATTATTATAGTCATTTATATGTACTTAAATAACTTTTCATATGGTGTCTTTATGAAATTTAATTCATTCATGCATATATAAATTTTTATTTTCTAACGAAAGTTTTATTTCTTTGTAATTGTAAAGTTTTTCATGTCAATAATTTTTCATTAATGCTTACTTAATAGACTACGTCGGAATTTGTAGAATTTTTTTTGGAAAACAGTACTTTATTTACTGGAAAAGAAAGCATATACTTTCATGATATGCCTCGTTAAAACCTTGCAACTCCGTAACCTTGATGGGTACCTTGTAAGGAAAAGGAGAACATATCATGTCCATATATTAACAATACAATGACCCAGAGCCTGAACCAAATTGTCAAATAGATGAAGGAGTAAACAGAAGGGAATACACTCAAAACCATCCATACGAGCAACTTGGTTCAACATAATAAAAGAAAAAAAGAAAAATAACAATATAAACAATGACACATGGAACAAGGTAATATCAAGAATCAAGACACAAAAAGTCATCGAAGAACCATAACCCAGAGAGAGAAAACTCAATACTTTCCTAGATTAGATCTAAGAAAATAAATTCGCAAGCTAGGTCAATAGTGGTGGAGGCTTAAATCAGAAGTCACAAAGATAATCATCACTGAGTTGTGGAAGAATCTCGAGCAGCTTTCAAGGAGGATAGTCGATAGCTTTTGGATCAGTGGCAATGTCGAACTCGTCTAAGATAAGTTTAATATCTATGCTTGCCATTTTAGATTCCAGTTGATGTTAGATTAAGGATTTGCAATCTTGAATTTAAATCCTTAATCTCATCGTGGTAGGCAATTTGATGCCTTTGAATACCCGACTGTTTCTTTCACACCATATATTCCATAAAAAAGTAGTGAAAATTATGTTGATGATCTGGTTCAATAATGAGTTATTAGTCTGGTTTTGGCACGTGTTCCAAAATTTGATTAAAATCAGAAGTGTTACCAAAATTAAGCTTTAACTTAAGCCTTATGTTGCCAGTAGTTGTCTCGAGTAATTGCAGTGAGAAAAAGATGATCTCTATCTTCGATTTGATTTAAACATAGCACACAGTTTCAGTCAGTGTTAGAATTTCATTTGCTGATCGTATCTTTGGTATTTAATTTGTCCATTTTTACCAGAAGAGCACAGGTTGATAATTTTAGGGCACATCCGTTATCCCAAATGATTTTTGTCTAATTTAATTCAGTATGCCTACCTCTGATTTGATTCGAAGCCGATTTCATGCTAAATTTACCACTGTTGTTAGGAAGCCAAAACCAAAAGTCTTGATGCATTTGATTGTGGATAGTAATGTTGTGTATTGAATGATGTATTTGCGTAGGAACATGAACAAAATTATTTACATTTATTGACATACATTAATATGGAAACCTTTTGTTACATCCACCAACAATTGCCATACTATTCCATCCAAATTTATCATCCATTAAGCCATGGATCAAACCAAATATATGTGTTTTCACCATTTGCAATTTTTCTATCAATTAATCCTTAACAATACTGTCTAGCTGTAAGTATGAATTTCCAAACGTATGAAGCATTGTTGTCTATCGTAGCAGTCCAGAAATTAAGAGTTTTGCAGTATTTACTATGCAACCATTTTTGCCCAAAGTGAATCTGCTTGTATATGTTTCCACAATAATTTAACTACAACTTCTTTAGCAATATCATAAATTTTTCTGATACCTAGTCCACCTTCACCTTTTGTCTTGCAGACATCATCCCAAATCATTTTATGTGCTTTAGATTTCCAAATAAAATTAGCACATATGGAATTGATTTTCTTGATAATAGACACCGGGAATTGTGTGAATTGAAGCCAAAATTGAATCATAGAACTTTTGACCAATTCTGTCCTGCAAACGATATTGAGCACTTGTTATTCCAGTGATTGAATTTTTTATTTATTTTGTCGATTAACCATCTAAAATTCCTTTCTTTTAAATTGTTATATGAAAGAGGAATGCCCAAGTACGCAATTGGAAGATTACCAATGCTGATGTTTAAAATATTAGCAATTTGTTGTTTGTATTTTGCTCCTTTACTAATGTACAAAGTATACTTATTTGCATTTAAATCAAGACCGAAGACATTTTTCAGAACCTAAAATATGTGTTTAATGCTTTTAGCATTATCTGAAGTTGCTTTAGCCAAAATATCATTTGCATAAAGCAGATGTGTAATTACTAGCTTAGTTTGGTATATGGGAAGCAGGGTACCTTTTAAGTATTCCACATCAAGAAAAGTAGTAACGAATTCCATAGTAATAGAAAATATATAAGGCGTGAGAGGATCACCTTGTCTTAATCCTCTTGAGCTATTAATGAATCAAAAGGGGGAACCATCAACTAAACCGAAAACGAAGGAGTAGAAATGCACTCATAATAAGATCAGCAAATAGTAATGGAAAGCCCATAGAAATCAGCATGTGATGAATAAACTCTCTACTTATTCTATCATTGGCTTTATGAAGATCAATTTTCAAACATAGATTGTTCGAATTTTTCCTGTTGAATCCTCTAACCTTTTCGTATGCTAGTAGAGAATTCTCAGTAATTATTCTACCAGGAATAAAAGCATTCGGATTATATGAAATAAGATCATTCATATATTCTTTCATTCTATTACAGAGAAGATTGGCAAGGATTTTATAAGAAACATTACCTAGTGAAATCAGTCTAAAGTCAATTATATCAACCTCTTCAGGCTTTTCTGGTATAAGGCAAATTAAAGTACGGTTGATTTCTCTGATAATTTTTCCCATTGGAGAATACCATTCATAGCATTCCATATATCATATTTTATTTGCTTCCAGTGGACTTTGTAAAATTTTGAATTAAAACCATCAGGTCGAGGGGAGCTATTATCATTGATTTGGAATGCAGTCATTTAATTTCCTCTAGCTGAAATGGTTTGCATAAAGTATTTTTAGCATGATCAGTTAAAATTTTCTTACAAGTTATGTCTGGGAATTGGTATGTAGCCGAAGATGATGTGAATAGATCAGAAAAGTAGCTAATGGCTTCTTGAGCAAGTTTTTCTAATGCTGATGTCCAAAAACCATCATCATTAAGAATAAATTTACTCCTTCATCTAGGGATAAGAGTACTAATCTTGCTGTAAAAAACTCCGATGGTTTATTCCCTTTAATAAGCCAATTTCTTTTCATCCTTTTTTCATTATCTACTTCTATTTTTCTCATGAAGGAATGTAATTTTTCTCAGTTTTTTAGATATTATTAACCCACCTTTTGGCAAGGCCGTAGATAGGAGGATTTAAGTAAAACAACTACTCGTTTGTTGAGACTGGAATGCGATTGATTTGGTTCAAATGGATGAATGGACGATTGATCACGGATGGTAAACATTAATATGTGGCCGGGATTCGGCATGGTTGATGGACAAAAGTTGCGAAATACTAGAAATATGGGTTTCGGCAAAAGTCGAGTCATTCCGAATTGGTTTTGGGATCGGCATGATCCTACCTGCTCTAGGTCGGCCTATTTATATAGGTCAACATCTGGTCTAGGATCGACATTAAAAGTGGTTCGGCATTTAGATGGGTCGGTTTATTCATTTGGTTCGAGTGGCATTGGAGTGGATCGGGTTGGAGTGGATCGGTCATATAGTGTCGGTCAGGGTAGATATTCTAGGTGGCTTGGTCATGGGGAGGGAGTCATGAGTGGCCCGGCCTAAGAAGCTCGGTAGGTGTGGCTCGACGTGGTGGTCTGGATCGGGTTTGATAGTGCGGGTCGGCATAACCCAGTTCGGCGAGGCTTGATAGGAGGACCGGTTCGGGTAGGCAAGGATGATGGGTTCGGTGAAGAAGTGGGTCGGTCATGTAGGAGCAGATCGGTAGGAAGGTGGATTGGTCACGTTGGTGTAGGCCCGGTCATAACAGATCGGCTAAGGAGGGTTGGTCGGGCAGAGGAAGGAAGGCTATGCCGTTCGGTCATTGGAGTTCGGCATGTGTGGATTGGTCTTGATGATTCGGGTCGGCATTACGGAGTGCTTAGGTTCGGCATTTGGGTGAAGGTTACTTCAACTTGGGTTCGGCCTAGGCTATAGGTTATGTTACCTCGAGTCGTTGAGTGTTTCACTTTGGGTCAGTACCACGGTTACTTCGGGTCGGCTTATGAAGGACTTAGGTTCGGTCGAGGTGAAGGGTGTGAACTCGGCCAAGGTCTTAGTGGGCCCATGTCACTTGGTAAGTCCAATAACTAGGATTTTGTCTATAAATACAGCAGGCGGGGCCCTAGAAAAAGGGATCTTCATTCTGTTTTCCTTCGTCTTCTACACTAAGGCTGCTCAACCATTGTTGTTCTAAAAACTCTGGCTTGTAACTGTAATTGATTCTAACATCAATAAAAATGGAAATTTCTGGAGTGGACATTGGCTGGAGTTAGCCGAACCACTATAAATATTCTGTCATTACTACTTTCTTTCTAATTTTTACTGTTCTTCATATTTATACTCTCTACATACATACTATCTGTGTTTTGGTGCTTTCATCTGGATTTGGGTGTTAGTGACCAATTTTGGCGCTAACATTTTGGTGGTTTTACTGAGAGGGATAGAACCCAGACAACCTACAGCTTGGACTTTGGATCTGATGACTTAAATACTTGGATTTGGAAAGCTATGACAAGGCAATCGATAAGAAGACAGAGGACTGAAAGGAATCAGCATTAGGGGAGTCAGGAGGCTTTCTCAGGAGCTAGTTAGGCGTTGATTTTCATCACCAGAGACGAGATGTAAACAATGCTGAAAAGACAAGAGGAGATGATGTAGAACCTACTATGACAAGTTGCACAAGCTGAAGTGCAGAGTCAAGGGAATGCGACCACAGGAGGTGCTAGAAATAGGGGTCAAGAGGATGGAGCTGCCAGAATTCAGAATAGAGGGAGGCCATCAGGAACGACACCAGGACTATAGGCACTCCCCTGAGCATGTTAATCCAATCCCAGACGGAGTACCAAGTGGAGCTATACAACATGGTGTCAATAGAGGAATGGATGTTCATCTAGGAGAGCAGGTTTCAAGATTCCCTGGTGAACTCGGGGGGCAGATCGGAGGCAACACAAAAGGAATACAGCTCGGTGGTAGTGATAGGTTGGCAGAGATGGTTAGGCAAGCTATGAGAGGTGGATTGGTAAATATAGACTTAGAGGATGTGAATAGGAGTTGCATTGCTCCTACGATCAGGCAAGCTAGAAACCCGCCAGATTTCAAACTACTAAAACTGGAGATGTATGACGGGAGAATGGATCCCACTGTTCACTTGACATGGTACATGAGGCATATGGAAGTTCTGTGGGCATCGGAGGAGGTCATGGCTCAATTCTTCCTTCTGTATTTGACGGATATTGCACATTATGGTTCAGACAGCTGAAGAGTGGCTCTATCGGCACATGGACGGAGTTGATTGAAAGGTTGATGAGACTGTTTCAGGTTCACATAGTCAGACTCAAGAACATGATGACTTTAACATCAATAAAATAATGGAAAGGAGAGTCGCTCAGAGATTTCTTAACCAGATTCAATGCGACGGTTGCTTCGATGGATCGACTTGATCCATCGATGGTTTTGATGGCGGTAGTTCAGGAATTGCAAATGATTCAGATTTCAAGATATCGTTAGAACGGGACCCACCAAGGGATCTCGGATAGTTCTACCATGAGGAGAAAAGGTTCCTGAGGCAGGAAGACGCACAGGCCGAGAGAGAAGGGAGAGAGGCTGAAGCTTATGCTATAAGGGGCGGAGGTCCACCTAGGGAGGATCCATATAAAGATGATAAAGAAAAAAGTAAAATGAATGAAAATGGTAGCACTTCGAAAAGTCCTTGGAGGGAGTCAAAGTTTTCTTCTTAAATGGATCTAATGAAAACTCTCGAAAGGATTTACTTGGATACTCAAGGGCGCCTCCAGTATCGAAGGCCGGCCAGAAGGGAACCTTCCGAATATGAGCGAGCGTCGGAAAAGCATTGCTTATTCCATGAGCTGGATGGGCACAACACAAACGATTGCAGTCATTTGAAAAATATCAGTGAGGAGCATGTAAGGAATGGTCATCTACAATAATATGTAAGGAATCAAGTTGTGGCAGTGGAGCAGGAGCGGCCACCGTCCACCTCGAACGAAGATGGCCTGGACCTAGGCAACGTCGGCTTGTTATTAACTAAACAGATTTATGGCTTTGAATAAGTAATAGAACTCGAAATATTATGACTAAATCATTTACACATGTACGGGATCGAGGACGACCTTTAGGCATGCTCTAAGACGATGATAAATCATGCTGCTCGAGTTTGTGAAATCCTGTTTTTCTTTTCAGTTTCCTAAAACTTTGGTTTCTTCCTCGGATAAACAGACATTTATTTGGTTTTCCCTTGCTATAAAAACTCTTATTTTGAACGATTGGATTTGGATCAATGTAATAAATAATATAGGTCTTGCGATCACAGTCCTGATCGGAGAGATGGAGCAGTGACTGCAAGTTACGAGTCCCTTCGCCAAAGAGCGATGGAGTGGACTCGAACACAATATTAAAAAGTTCTTGGCCGGAGAGTCGAGGTCAGAGAATATAAATGTCCTCGGTCGAAGAGCCGAGGATGGAGAGCATAAAAAGTCCTTGGCGGGAGAGCCGAGGCCGGAGATTGTAAAATGTCCGAGGCCGGAGAGCCAATGCTGGAGAATATTAAAAGTCCTTGGCCGAAGAATGTAAAAAGCCCTTGGCCGAAGAGCCGAGGCTGGGGAATATTAAATGTCCTTGGCCAAAGAGCCGAGGCCGGAGAATATAAAAGTCCTCGGCCGGAGAACTTAAAAGTCCTTGGCCGGAGAGCCAAGGCTGAAGAATGTAAAAAGTCCTCGGCCGGAGAGCCAAGGCCAGAGAGTAATAAAGTCCTTGGGCGGAGATCCGAGGCCAGAGAATGTAAAAGGTCCTTGGCCGAAGAGCCGAGTCCAAAGAATATTAAAAGTCCTTGGCCGGAGAGACGAGGTCGAAGAATTTAAAAGTCCTTCGTCGGAGAGCCGGGGTCGGAGAACATAAAAGCCCTTGACCGGAGAGTCGAGGTCGGAACAAGATATCAGCCCGGAGTGGTCATGGATTTGGCTATCGGTTATTGGATATGAATGGATTAAAATCGGTTGATGGGTTCAAATGGCTATGGAATTGGCTCAGGGTTTGGTTATTGGATTTGAAATCAGATATAAACTCGGAGCAGTTGCGGATTCGAATAAGGATACGGCAATGACACTTGGATAAATTGGGTTGGATTGCAGATATGATGGTATGGCTATGGATGGAATGTGGACTTTGGATGATGGATTAAAAGCTATTCAAAACACGTTACTACCATAAGGCATGTTTTGGGGGGCAAATGTTAGCCCACCTTTTGGCAAGGCCATAGATAGGCGGATTTAACTAAATCGACTACTAGTTTGTCGAGACTGGAATGAGATGTATTTGGTTCAAATGGATGAATGGAAGATCGATCACGGATGGTAAACATTAATATGTAGCCGGTATTCGGGATGGTTGATGGACAAAAGTCATAGGATACTGGAAATATGGGTTTCGACAAAAGTCGAGTCATTTCGAATTGGTTTTGGGATCGGCATGATCCTACATGCTCCGAGTCGACCTATTTATATGGCTCGAAAACTAGTTCTGTGATCGACATTAAAAGTGGTTTGGCATTTAGATGGGTCGGCTTATTCATTTTGTTTAGGCGGCATTGAAGTGGATCGAGTTGGAGTGGATCAGTCATATAGTGCCGGTCAGGGTAGATATTCTAGGTGGTTCGGTCAAGGGTGGAAAGTCATGAGTGGGCCGGCCTAAGAAGCTCGGTAGGTGTGGGTCGGCGTAGTGGTCTGGATCGACCTTAACGGCGTGGGTCGGCATAACCCAGTTCAACGAGGCTTGATGGGAGGAACGGTTCGGGTAGGCGAGGAGGGTGGGTTCGGTGAAGAAGTGGGTCGGTCATGCAGGAGCGCATCGGTAGGAAGGTGGATTGGTCACGTTGGTGTATGCCCCGTCATAAAAGATCAACTAAAGAGGGTCAGTCGGGGAAAGGAAGGAAGGCCATGCCATTCGGTCATTGGAGTTCGCCATGTGTGGATCGGTCTTGATGATTCGGGTCGGCATCAAGGAGTGCTTCGGTTCGACATTAGGGTGAAGGTTACTTCAACTTGGTTTCGGCCTAGGCTGTAGGTCATGCTACTTCAAGTCGCTGAGAATTAAACTTCGGGTCAGTACCATGGTTGCTTTGGGTCGGCTTATGGAGGACTTGGGATCGGTCGAGGTGAAGGGTGTGAACTCGGCCAAGGTTTTAGTGGGCCCGTATTACTTAGGAACCCCAATAACCAGGATTTTGCCTATGAATACAATAGGCGGGGCACTAGAAAAAGGGATCTTCATTCTGTTTCCCTTCGTCTTCTACACTAAGGCTGCTATGCCATTGTCGTTCTAAAAACTCTGGCTTGTAACTGTAATTGATTCTAACATCGATTAAAAAGGAAATTTCTAGAGTGGACGTAGGTCGGAGTTAGCCGAACCATTATAAACCTTTTGTCATTACTACTTTCTTCCTAATTTTTACCGTTCTTCGTATTTATACTATCTACATACATACTTTCTGCGATTTGTGACTGTGGTTTGGAGCTTTCATCTGAATTTGGTATCAATGACCAATTTTGGTGCTAACAGATATACTGTTCTATTACACTATCATTCATTGGGATAGTAACTGGCTGTTTATATATCTCATTAGTCTCAACTTTTAATTTCTCCGCCAAAATGTAAATGTTACTTTACTCTTTTTTCCATCTCTTCAATGCAGATTTAATAGATTTCAGCTTGCATAAGAGTATGTAGAGGGGATTTCCAGAGAACTGCAGTAGCATAGCATCTTGAAGAGAAGAATGGTATCCCATTTGAAGATGCCAAGACTTGTTATACTTAAAAGGTATTATAATCCTTTTGTATAATTTAACATAAGAGTAATCGCAATAGGAGCATGATGACTTAAGAAATGACGACCAAAGTTGGTTCCAAAATGATAAAATTTATCCATCCACAAATTGTTAACAAAAACACAATCAATTTTACTATGAATAGATAAGTTTTGATCTCCTCTCCAAGTAAAAAAAAATTACCGTGAAATCAGGCTCCATTAATTTGGAAGAGGAAATACAATCTATAAATTCTTGTTCTCCCATCGACTAAAAAAGACCATTGTTCATTCTATCATTAGGGGAAAGAATAGCATTGAAATCGCCCCCCACAATCCAAGGGAAAGTAACACTTTTAGATTAATCTGTAATATATTTTTCATAGGTCCATGCGCTTCATTTCTTCATTAAAAGCATAAACCGCTATGTATAAAATGCTAATGCCACTTTGATTATGTAGATAGAAGAAATGTATTGGTCATTAGAGAATAAAATGATATTTGACCATTGAGTATAGTCCCAAATAATAAGAATATGACTTTTCTGACTAGTAGATAAATTATTAGCATATTAATAGTTTTCGTTGGTTTTGGACATAAATCTATCAGTATTGTCACGAGATAATTTATTTTCAAGAATGTTAATGAACGAAAATCTATTACTAATAATAACTTGCAATATTTATAACTTCTTAACAGAGGAGTTCATACCTCTGATGTTCCATATAAGGAACTCCATTTATATATTATTATCAGGATTGCTATTTTCTTCGGGTGAAATAGCTGATCCCACCGTCTTTGCTTTTTTTGATTTCTTGCTTTTACCTTTCAGCTGGATAACTAAATGTACCAAACAGGATTTTCAATTACATCAGAATTATGGATGGCTTTGAATTCAAAAGGAATTTCCTCGGTCCTTATTTTCCTGGTTGGTCTTGTTTTAGAATTAGATGGAAGTTCAGTACTCTGATCAACAGTTGTAGAGCTTAGGGCTGGATTCAATGGCTCGTTAGGCACCTCCATTGGCTCGCTAATAAGTTCTTTTGAACAATTACTTGTTGAATGTATATCCATAGCAGTTTCATTAGATTCTGAATTTTGATGCAAGTCTATATTGTTGTTTGAACTTTTAAGATTCGAATGGACATTCTATGGCATATAAGAATTGACTTTGCTTGAGAATTCCTTTGTGGCATATGATGTACTATTGATGAGTAATGCTTCTTGTTGAGAATTGTCTGAAACTAATCGTTCATCAACTGTATTTGTTATCTGCATCAGATTGTTATCCAAACTAACATCAATATTCATGTCTGAATTCAGCTTCGAATTGTCTATCGTCATTTTCTGTGTGGATGTTTTAGGCATCCAGACTTTTGTTGAATCGATAGTGAATTTCAGCATGTCCAAAGCTTGAAAATTTTGAGCAAATGGAGGGCTTCCATTTTCGTAAGTTACTTCTAGCTATATGATTTCATATGTTTTCGGCTAGGATAGGAATTTTATTCGGGAACTTAAAAGAGTTATTAATTTCAATTAATACTCTAGCATAGGCAATTTCTTTAACACCTTCTGCAAATTTATCCAGTCTAATGAGAGAACCTAATACTGAGGCAATATGACTAACTCCTTCTTCTGTCTAGTAATCAAGCGGTAAGTTGGGAAAGCGAATCCAAATTGGAATGGAATGAAGAAGTTCTTTGTTGAGTTGCATTCCTAGAGACCATCTCTTCATCATCATCAATTTTTTATTATAATAGTAAGGATCTCCTTCCAATATTTTATCATAGTCTTGTTTTTTTTTAAATTTAATAACATAGAATCCATTCTTCTTAGAATAGATCGAGAAGCCTCTGTATGGTTTCTAAACTCCATTGATATAGTCTTTGAAATACAGGTAATATGGCTTAGGATCAACAACATAGACAACGATGGCACTATCCCACTGTTTTCTAGCATCTTGAACAACCTCGTCATACATTTTGGCACATTGCATAGAGTTAATTTCACATGGGTGATAGAACTTAAGTGGGATATATACTAGGATATTATTTCCCTTTACGACTTTGTTCCATGCCCAGTTAGACGTATTGGGGAAATTCCATTTGTTGGTAGTAGGTCTGTTAGCAGATTGATTCTGACAATCTATATTAATATTTGTGGAAGTGGAATTATGTCGAACATTTTGATGGGGAGGCATCTGAAAATTCTTAGTCTGAGACTCATGAGAGAGAGAATTAGATGATCGGGGTTGGTGAATAGGTTTTGAATGACGTTTCCATTTACGGGACAAAACTTGTGTAAATCCGTCTTCATCGACAGCGTCTAAAGCATAGGGTGTCAACAAAGGGAATCCAGATAGGGGATATGGAAGGCGGGGAGGCGGTTCAAGAGGAGGGGAAGCCTAAAGATCAACAGGAGTGGAAGATGGCAAAGTGGGAGGCTGCACGAGGACGGAAAGGGAGGCGGCAGAGGACCAACAACAGTCAATCAGGTGGAGGAAAACGGAGGGGCAAAGGCTAAGAATAAAACCTTCAGCGGCTAGGGTTTCGTAATGTTGATTAAAGGTAAGTTCCAAATTTTATCATCAACATTTGTATAAATGAGAAGTCTTTGATTCTGATAAATATATTTATCTCTAGTCAAACTATATAATAAAAAAATTCTTTTTTTCATGCGATGTAAGTTTATAGAAACAAAAGAGATCATTATCGAGAACTAACACCTCATTCATTATGTCCTAAACCAATCAAAACTTAATGATCATTAAATGTAATTTGTTCATATTTAATAAGAAAATATAGTAATTAGAATTGTGTGCTACACCATACATAATTCTTTATTATGTTCCACAATAGGATGAACTATTTCAAATTTGAAAGGTACGTAATTATATTGTCTAAATTGGTATATAAAGTCCACTTATATATATATTCTTTATACCCCTGCATCAAACTGAAAATTTCTCCATAATCTTAATAATGATTCTTATTACAAACTTTTATATTTGATAAAATATTTGGCACTATAATATATCCAAAATTTATGTTATTGTGATTGACATATATATCAATAATCAAAACTAGTTCTTTAATCACTTTACAATCTCAAAAATATTAACTAAATGGATAATTGTCAAAGCCCAGTAATAATTCAAATAGGAAGGAATTTTTTTTGGATCATAAGCTTAGCGTTAATTCACTATATTAGTTACCTTTTTAATGTTCTAAAACTCCCACGTATAATTCAACTTCGCCCATAATCCTTAATTTTCTTCTCCAATTGCGATAATTGTCATAATAGTTCAATCTTTTAAAATGAACTCCCTCAAATCTAAATGGTTTGGTTGAATCATAGCCAATAGAGTCATCGATCATTGAAGCTATGAACCAGAATCGTTTGAAAATTGTTTTACTTGGATCATTAAATTGAATTGTCTATGTGGCCATTTGCAGCAAGTGTAATCATCTTAAATTTTGGATCTGACTGCTAGAAACGACTGAGTTGCGTACTTTTTGCTTTCTTTAAAATGATTTATGGTTAGCCCTAAGGTGCAAGGCCAGCCATCAACTGTTCCGTTCACAGTATAAAATATCCTCTAAAATTTGGCATTTTTGTTGTTTGTATGACATCCAATCTTTCTAAATTTAGCACTTTCTAATTTAATTCCTTGGAAGAATTCTTTAGAGAGAGAAATGGCATAGAGAGAAGAAGAAGAAAGAAAATTATCCATGACGTTGTCTTTTTTTCTTCTGCTTATCTATCATTTAAATAAGCAGAATAGAAACTATATGCGTTACTAAAATGAGGGATTGTTGATAGATCTGAAATTATTGTCATTCATTATTAATTTTATTATCATTAATATTCATGACTCAATAGTAACCACTCATAATATATTACTGTTATAAAACGTCACTCATTACGAATATTACTACAATTATATTTTTAAATTAATTCACTTAAAAATTCCAACTGTGACGACCTGGAATTTTTGGATGTTTGAAATCAGAATATTTAATTGATTTTAAATATTTAAAAAGTTAATTTTTAACTTGAATTCAAATATCACTATTTATTTGATAATTAAATTATTAAATTAAATAATTTGAAGGCTTATAAAATTTATATTGATAATACTAAAGATAGTAAAAGTGTTAAAATTGAATTTGGAAGTGCTTTGTTAAGTTTTGAAATTTTATCGTTTTAAATTGAATTTTAAAAATAGTCTTCCGAGGCACTATCTCGTAATTCGACGAAACCAGTTCCATTGGATCCGTAATATTGTATTATTATCGGGTTTCAAATTTCATAGGATTTGGATTGTCGTGTGATCGTACGGTTTGTAAACGCGCTGAAATTTATATTGAGACGAATTAAATTTAAATAAAAGTGTACATATATTAATTGTCTAGTCAATCCTTACATTCAGTTGTATTTCTTTCGCTTTAAAACATTTTTGTCAATACCTCAAATCACTGTTCACCCACTGCTTCACGCAACCCTCATTTCACCTCAGTCTTTTAAAGCACGCTTCCCCTCTCTAATATTAACAGTCGAGTATTTAAAATGGATCGAATGAGATGTTTCAGAAATGGCCGAGCATTTTTATAAAAAAAATCAAAGTCTCCCTCCTCTGAAATATGGCCTACGAATTCTTTTCACCTTCTTCGAATCGAATTCCCCTTCTTCGATTAATCTTAGGGCAAATCGAAATAGAGGGGCTCGATCAAGGAACCGACGGCGAAGTCACGATAGGATTAGGGCTATGCTAGTCTCGTATTCGAGAAAGGGTTGGGGATCGGACTCAGTGGCGAATGATGAGAGGGTGAGGTAGTGGTATTAGGTGGTGCGTATTGGCTCGCGATTGCATTCGTAAGGAGTTGGTCAGGTTGCGAATTGAGGGAGGATGGAGTTGGCAAGGGTTTCAGGTCGTGTGGGTTTTCATGATTGTAGAAATGGATTTTCGCAGCTTGGATTGGACGGTGGATTTGATTAGGGCGTGGGCTCGAGTGACAGTAGACATAGGGCAGAGCTTGCGATTTGGGGGAAACGCAGAGATGGCAGCGCTGATGAGAAGGGGAGGCGAACGTTCGGCGATCGATGGAAGAAGGCCGATTGGTTTTGTTGTAATGGTGACGACTTCGAAGGCGATGCAGTTTGGTGATGTAGTAGTTGGTCGAAGCCTGGGTCGCCTCTTTCTGTTAGGTAAGGTAGTTCCCTTTCGATTTATAATTTATATAGATTAGAATCAAGGAATATATATATATATATATATATATATATATATATATATATATAAGTTTAAACTGTAGGGTAACAATCTGTTTTGTTACTTACTGTAGTAATAATAAAAAAAATGATGATGAATGATGATGTACATACAAGATTTTAAATAGAGGAAATAATATATGTATATAAAATTTGGTTTCGAAATCTCTATGGATTTTTGGTATTATGCAGTTCAAAAAGAAAATGATTTTACATGTACACGTTTATAATTTACTAGGTTATTTTAAAATAGTGTATTTTTGAAAATTAATTTATTTAATTAACTTACTAAATTTATTGGTTGCTAAAATAATCTGTTGAAGAGGGAATTAGTTTAAAATTAAATTTAATTGTTTAAAATGAAATCACCGGTTAATTAAATTAACAAATGGAAATTTAAATTTCTCAATTGACTCGAGTATTAATAGAACAGCTAATGTTTTCTACAAGGTTTGAAATCGTGGAATCAAATCGAGAATGAAGTGGATTGCAAATTTATAGGAAAAGGTGAGGTAATCTCACTCATCTGTGTAATATTCAAATTTTAAATAGTAAAATTTAAATAATTGGTTGAATGGTTGAATTGATTTGATGTGCTATATTATAGTACATAATACATTTTGGAATGATTGATTTCCTGCATTATATAGCGGATGAGACCCTATGCGCCGCATAATAGTGGATGATATTATATTAATCCTATTTACCGCGATATTCCACCTCGAAGTGGAATTGGTATTGTGCTAACATCTGTGGATGCAGGGCAACAGGTTGGAGGGATCCAACTGGATTCCTCAATATTTATTTAGATTATTTAATATTCTCTGTTATGATTATTTGATCTTCTGTGATGAATTACATTGGAATATTGAATGCTATAGTTTGCTTGAATATATTTCGGTACACTGAGTTATCAAAATATATAGAATTGGGCTTTTGAAAAGAAATAAAGAGCGAATTTTTAAGTAAAATAATTATAGAAAATTTGAATAAATTTAAGAATGAATTGGAAAAGAATGAAAGCGATTTTAAAATTCTAATAAATAATTCCGAGTATGGAAAAGAGATTTTGAATAAACAGAAAATAATGAATTGTAAAACTTAAGTGATATTATATAAAGGAATAAAAGAATTTACTTTAAATCCGAAGTTTAGATTTATTTGAAAGGATAAAGAAGAACTTATAAACTGGGTTATAAAGGTAAAGCAATATATCAGTAGATATTTGAAAGAATAAATTCACGATGGGGAATTTATTAAAGGGATGGGTAAATTTGTTTAAAAATAAATAGTGATTTATTTTTTAAAAGATGTGAAGAGAAGTATACTTCCCTGAATAGCCAAGTACGTTTTCAACGTAAATTTTTAAATATAAGTTATGTTGTTTTAAAAAGCATGTTTTAGAAACTGATTATTCCTAAATGTTTAAATTCTAAAGTAAATATTTTTCAAATCTATTATCGTAGTAATTATTTAAAGGTGACTTGGTATTTTGTTTTAAAGAAGAAAATCTAGTTTTATATTTTATAAGGCAACCTCATTTTCAAATATTCCTATAGTATATATTTTTATTAAAGTATTGAAGTAGTTTTATTTTAAATATTCTTAAAGTATATATTTCGAATAAGTATTAAAATAATTTTGAATTTAAATGTTTTTAAAGGATAATTTATAATAAAGTGTTTTAAATTAATTTAAAAGTCTAAAGTTTTTGTGCTTGGTGTTTTTAGTGGGAATAACTATTTGGGAATTCATTCCAAAAGGAAAGTACGGTTTGAAACTGCTTTCAAAGGGGTTAAAAATGGAAATATATCTTGCGAAGATATTTTGAGGTTAATAAATAATTCAGGAGAGATTATTTATGTTTGATGGATGTTTGTGAATGTTAATTGATAGTTAAATAACCGACTATCAATATTGGCCAATGCGCTGATCGTTTCGAAGAGACCGGGGTTGGGATTAATTTTCTCGAAAACCACCTCGGTCCGATTTGTACGTTTTTGTGAGGAAGACGAGTTTGGATTCGAAGATGGAGCAGTGAAGTGCAAGGACTAGTCGATAGTAATCCTATGGATATTTCCAAAATGAATGTAGTAGGAATAGTGCCTTCGGTTCCGTTCTAACCCGGGACGGACTTGTATGGATGAATGCTTTCAGAACATCGTCAGGTGGACGATGGGCATTCTAAGTGAAAAGATCTAAAAGGTAACGCTTAGCCTCAAGCCTCATCAACTGGGAATGACTGAAAATCAGGGGTTATGCAGCAAGGCTATGTGGGTAGCACCCATCTCAGGGTGTGGTCATCCCTGTCTAGATGTCCCTTTTATTTCGGCTTAGCGGTGTGGTTGCTGATCACAATCGTGGGGTGATCTTACTCGGAATTATTCAGTAAGGGGTAGTCTCGGTCCTGTGTTGCAGGGGATTGGGAGTAATCCTCGGTACTGTGATCTAGGCCATGTACTGTGACAGGTGGTACCCCAGTGCCTAGTCATTAGTTGGAAATCCATTCTCCCTACGCGCCTTTTACGGTTTTTGTTTGTATTACCCACATTGTGGCTAGTAGCTGAAATTTAATAGATGTAACAATTTCGGCTATTTTAATAAGTATTTGTATATAGACCCTATTATAATATCAGAGGATTTTATAAAAAGTGTTTTAGCTATCATAAGGTAAAAACCCGACATGTTTATTTGTGGCATGGTCTTACGAGATGCTTTTGTTTTCAAAGGATTTTTAAAACTTTAATAATCAATTTGAGTGTGATTTCTCACGCTGGTTTTCCAGAGTAACTCGGGTATTATTTAACTATAATGCTCGGGTCAGACCGAGTATTATCGGATACAAGAAAGGATGCTGTGAAGCTCAAGAGACGAGCTGGATGGCAATACGTACTTCCGTACTTGATTTTTGTTCCGCTGTGTATCCAGTTGTATGTTATTGATGTTGTTGAACTCTGATGATGTACTCTTATGATGTATGTATAAACAGATATAGTATTTGTTTTTGGTGTAAAGATTTGTGATTATTTATTATATTTTATTCCGCTGCGATGGTAAGATTCTGTTGTTGTTTTCTGATTTCTCTTCTTCTACCTCTTCTTCTTTAACCCTAATGGTTCGTATTTCTGTTCAACTTGAGTTGATTGATGTAGAATAGTGTTGACTCAAGGGGTACGGAACTGCAGGTCGTTACACTAACAGTATGTGATATTGTTAAGACAAGCTTATAATTGCTTTTAGGAATACTTATGTGTTTATGCAACTTCTAGTTGCTTGTGGTTTTAATTGTATACCGTGATAAGTATACTTGGAGTTATGACAAGCAAAATGGAATTTTGGAAACATGCATTTCATCTGAACTAAATCTTACTGCTACATAGTCATGTCAATTGCATGAGAAGTGATGGTTTTATTATTTTTTTGAATTATAAATATTGTGTTGCTATTTTTGTTGTGTATGATATAACAAGTGATGATAAATTTTGGTTAATTTTATTAATTGATTGCAAATAATAGAGCTAGGTGTAAATATGGAAATTATTGTATCTATTATTGTCATAAGATAGTGGATGATAATTGCATACATATTATATTTTGTTAAAACAAGGTTAATTATATGTGAAGTCATGTATTGTATTTCTATATTTATTGTGAATGAGTATATAAAGTAATGATTTAAATAAATGTGATATTAGGAGTAGGAAAATAGAGAGGGTTAGATCATCTAGATTATGAGGACTATTAGCTGGAATATTAGAGGTCTTCATGATTTAAATAAATGTGATAAAAATTAGAGCATTTTTTAAAGATTACTTTACTGATATCGCCCTTTTGTAGGAAATGAAAATAGATTGTCCTTATCTTTGTCTCTATAGAAGATTATATAGTTATCATTTTAGACATTAGGCGTGTTTACCTTCAATTGGAGCTTCTGGGGGTTTACTTATAGGATGGCGTGATAATTCTTTTAAACTTCTTCAAATAATTACTAAGCAACACTCTTTACGTATAATTCTCATTATCCTTTGCGATAACTCTTTATTAGTATTTTGATTGAATTGCCACTAACTAATAGAGAATTCACTTGGAGTAATACTAGAGAATCCCCATCTATGGCTCTTTTAGATAGATTTTTCATCAGTGACGAAATTGAAGATAAATTTCTTCTTTGTAGAGTTATTAGTTTGCCTTATACTATTCTGACCATTGCCCTATCATTCTTACGTGTGATCATCGTAAAATTGTTAATAAAACTTCTAAATTCGAAAAAATGGTTATAGAATCTAACTTTTCTAATCTAATTATAAATCAATGGATATCAATGAACTTTTATAATATCAGAAATACGGATAACTCAGCAAAAAAATTTATTTTAAAACTTAGAGGTCTTAGGAATTTTCTTAAATATTGGAATAAGAGGCAATATTAAGATTAAAAAAATAGTTTGCTTTTTGAAATGCTTAAAATTAACAAGATAGAAGAAACTAGACAATTAAAGATAGAAGAAAGTAGACAAATAAATCTTGGAGACATAATATACTCGCTAATCTAAAAGAAGTTAATTCAATTTTAGAAAAATAAGAGGTTATGACAAGCACCATTGTCCCGGTTGTTAAGTGATTCGACTTTGGTGCGAGAGGTCACAAGTTCAAAACTTGCATAGCATGATTCGAACATTTATTGACATGTGAGTTGTGATATGTTGTCCCAATGACATGTTGTATCTAAGTACCATTTCAAAAAAAGGTTATGTGGAAATAGGGATATAGAATTCAATAGGTTAATGAAGGTGATATTAATACAATCTTCCCCATAATATACCAATGGTAGAAAACGTAGTAACACAATAAATTCTATTTTTATGAATAAGGTGGAATTGGTTGATAAAAGGAATCTTAATAAGGCCTTTATTGATTATTATACGGATATTTTGGCAATAAAAACAAGCATAGAATAAACTGTAGAGGGAATGAACTATATCCTATTGAGTCTAGAATTAATCTTAATGACATTGATAATTCTTTTTCTGAAGAGGAGATCTTAAGGGTTATTAACAATATGCCTAGTTATAAAGCCTCGGGTCCCGATGGTTTTCAAATTTTATATTATAAACTATTTTGGAATGTATTAAAATTTGATTTAGTTAACATATTTAACAAGTTTTATAATGGGAAACTACAGTTAAGAAGATTTATTTTTGCAAATGTCACCCTATTGCGTAAAGAAATCGGTGAATAATTTGAAAGATTATATGTAATGACCCGCAAATTTATCACTTAGTTAAGTTACATTTATTTTTAAAATATTTAGATGTGGGTTTAAAAGTAAGAAATAATCATGTTTTAAGTGGTAAATAACAATAGTTATTTTGTTTGGTAAAAATATTTGCTGACAAATTACCTAGGTAAAATATTGATAATTTGTGAATATTGTCCTAGATAAAATATCGATAAAACAACCGAAAATCGTTTTATCAATAAAACTGCTTTTAAACAGTAAGAATCATGCACGACTATGGTAACACACTAATATATTTATTTAAACAAGATTATGAAATAAAATAATTTATTTTATTTTTTGAGAATAAAATGTATTTTTGACATCGACCGTTCTTGTCATCGGTTTTATACATTTGTTCGGAAATTCAAGTAAAGTTTAAATATTAAATATATGGGTTTTATTTATGAATTAACCTATTTTACTTATTTAATAATGATGGTAATTTTTTTTAAAACTTTGTTTACTAAAATAGGTAATTCGTACAAAAATAGAAAATGCGACCAAAGAACGTTTTTCGGAATTTCGACTTTTCGACACCGGAAAGTTATCAGAAACGTTGTTCATCTTTGTGTACTATACAAACACATATATAAGAGTTAATTAACCAAATAATAATAATAAACTAATAGTATATTATTTTATGTTAATTATGTTCAACAAGTTATTTAACAAGTCACGGTTTTAAAAATAATAACTTATGTATATAAGTATATATCATTATCTCTTGTCATATCTTAGCATTATCATCATTATCCGTCATGACCTAGAGGGTGTGACTAGAGAGGGGGATGTGACATATGATGGGGAGGAAGGTGGTGATGTGACTTGTCAAAATAATGATATATTAGGATATTTTTAAGCTAAGGATAATATGATAATTTTCCTACTTTCTTTCATCTATAAATACACATCCCTAAAGCTTTCTTCATGTTTCATGGCTCTATATGTTAGTTTAATTTTTTTTTAAATCAAAATAATTTAATTGTTTTTTTTGAACTGGTACTTTATATACAACAAATCATTGGGACAACATATCACGTGTCAAATAAACGTTCGAAAGCAAGTTTCAAACTTGTGACATCCTGCACCAAAGCCGAATCAATTAACCACTTGGACAAAGGTGCTTGTCAATTAATTGTTTATATATGCAAACTTGTTTTTAAACTCTTTCTTCTCCATTTCCCCCCCACTCTATTTGGCCACAACTTCCTCCATCTTACACCAAGTCAAGAACTTATTTTTTTTAAATTATATAAAATTTTAGTAGTTAAAACTTTATTTTTTTAACCACTTTTTCTAGTTTCAACCTTAATTTTGTCAAAATCTCATTTCTTTGTAGTGTACTTTTTAAACTTAGAAATTCAGGTCCTAAAATATCTCTCCTTCTTTTGACCAACCTACATCAAACGTAATTTGATTTGAGTGATGCTTTTTTTTAAATTATAGATAATTTTTTTCTAAAACTTCTATTTTAGTCACTTTTTCAAAATCCAAGAGTAATATGTCCAATAATCAAGTGGAAGATGACATATTTTTAGCAAGATTTTTGGTGCATCTAAGGCATTTTAGGTTTCATTCGGTGAGTAAACAACTTTCTTTTGGAAAAGTTTTTGACTTTACTATGATATGTTATTGTGGTGATAATATGATGAGAAAATTCAATGGTTATTATGTTGGTCCATAGTGTTTTGATGGATGTTAAGTTTGGTATAGAATTTAAGATTTGAATGTGATGTTGTCGAGTTAGTAAGCAAATAACCTTATATTTATATGTGTATTTCATTGTGATGTTAAAAGTATGGTAGTTTGGAAGTATGGTGTGATTTAAGAACCAAAGTATGTTGAGTTGAAACAAAGTTAACAACTTCGTACGTTGCGGCGGATGTGAGGCCCGATTCGAAATCAAAAACTATGTTTTCTTGTTTTAAAGTTTGAAAATTGTTTCAAAGTTTCTATCTTTGTTTCTAAGCCTTAAAATTATTGAAAGTTGTGTTTCTAAACATTAAATAGGAAAGAATAAGCAATTTATTTTGCTTAAAATATGTTTAAGCGAACTATGTTCATAACGATAGTCGCTATGGACGCAGTTTGACAAAATTTCGGATTTTCGATCTAAAACGTTTTCTTTTCAAATGGTTTTACAAAAGCTTTTCAAACTTATTTAGTAATATAAAAAGTGATTAAGTTTAGATTATTTAATAATCTAATTATTTAAAAAAAAGAAAAGTAATTAGCAATCAATTAGTAATTAAGTAAGTGATTAGATGTTAAGTAACGCTTAAGGAAGGTAATGATTAATTATTGATTAATAAAACTTTTAATTAGTGATTTATGAAGATAAGAATTAATTAAATGGTTAATTATTATTTAATTAAGCTGGTTAACTAATTATTATTTAATTCAGTGATTATTTAATTAATTTTTAATTAATTAGGGTTTAACTAATAATGAATTGTTTAAACCTTAACTAAGATACGTTAGGAAGTTAATTAGGACTTAACCAAGTTCATTAAGTTAATTAAAATTTAATTATGAAGTAATCTTGATTTAATCAAGATATAATTAGGATTTAAGCTAATTGAATATACTTTAATCTTTTTAAAGCTATTTTTAGACTTAATCAGTTATGTTTCAAATAAATATTTTCTTTTTAAGATTAACTGATTTTAAGTAAATGGATCTCTCATCTGGACCATTAAGTCACCAAATGAATTAAAATAGTGATTATAAAACATTGACACGTTTTATGGGAAGTAAGTTGACTATGTCTAGCACAAATGTTGAATATTGGTAAGGTGATAGACACAAGTAAGTTAATTTCAATAAGCGGGTCATGGTAACTTAAGCATATAGAATATACTTCTGTATGTACATTTTTACCAGTATTGGATGTATCTATATTGGTAACTTGCACATCTACTGTAACAACCTAAAAATTCTAACAAGTATTTTATTCTTTTATTTATAAACTTTGGGGTTTTAATTTACAAAAAAAGTTGAATTTTTTTAATTTAATTATAAATAGTCACCAAAATTTTATTACTATAAGCCAATTCTATAATTCTTATTTTTTGTTAAAGTTTAACATTTATTGGAATTTAAATATTTTAAATTCTAACTTCCAAATCATTTTACTTAACTGAATATATTGGTAACAACATTTTATTTCCACTTTTATTCTTTTAAAAATTAGTTATACAACTTTAAATCAAGTAATTAATATTCTATAAAAGAAATAAACTTTATGCGTATACACATTTGTTTCTTAGTTAATTGATTAATAAATAAAATTTTCAAATTGAATAATATATAGGAAATAAATTTTACGTTTTTACGTATATACATCAGTTATGTGTTAAATGTTAAGTAAATCAAACTAATGTAAATAAATCAAAAGTTAATTAAGTAATAAATTTTAAAGTTAATAGAGTATAAATAGGCTATTTAAAATACACGTTTTAATTTGTATGTTATATCCGTTTTGATTTATTTAGTTAGCATATAAATGATACGTAGCTAATAAATATTCTTTAAAACGTATATTTACTAAAAATAGGTAGAGATTAAATAAGTAACGTATAAATTTAGATACGTTACTTTTGTTATAAATTTAGCATATATTGTACTAACTATATAAGAAATAAATAAATAAGAAACGAATTGTAATGAGGCGGATTTTGCCCGCTCGAAAATCGACATCCATACTTTACATCATACTTGAATGCCGTAGGTTCGACCGTTCAAATCCGATTCGCCGGAGGTCATAACAACATTAAGTAAACAACACAGCGGAATAAAAGAATAATACATTGATATACAGCTTTGATACAATATCTGATACAACAGATGATCCAATAGATATCAATATACATCAGAGATATGATACAATAAAAAGCAGCGGAACAATATAACTCTAAGATAGTCTTCAAAAGAGAACTCCAAGAACTGCAACTCCATCTCCAAGAACCAATCCAGCAATAGCTAGAACTCCCAATAACGATGCACAAAGATAAGCAAGTGCGGTGTGGTCCAGAGACTGAACCAACTCCAGATAATCCACTACATCTGACTATCTGAAAAACCCAAACTCTAGGCTGCTCGTGTAGAAAATAATGAGCACCCAGAGTTTAGGAAAGAAACAATAAACTCCGGATCAGTCGTGGGACTGCTGTGAGCAACAAAAACAGTTTATTTTTTTTAAAACATTCAACAAAAGATTTTCAAAGTCAATTCGCAATGCTTTTTAAAAATGAGACTACCATAAGGCCTTCCGCACACACACACAATGCAAACGCAGAATCAGAGGAGATTTCTCCTTATGATAGTCAAAGATGCTTGATACGCATTAAAAAGAAACATTTGATATTATTACTAGTGCATAGTGTAGGAAAAATTCATTTCGAAAGTAAAGATATAAATCTTAGCCAGCATAGGCATTCCGTACTTATGCCTACTATAGCTACCATGTTCAATAGCAGGTTACCGCCACATTCCATGGCAGGTTATACAACTAAAACCGTACAAGTCTCGTATTGTTTCTTTGGATTTCCAACAAATGGTCAGGCCAAGGAACTTCCCATTGCCACATGAGAACGCCACTGGAAGGACATCCCCGAGAACCAAACCGGATCTCTGCCAACACAAGGCCGGGTTACCCCTAACTGGGTAACTACTGACACGAGTATGCCATCCCCCGGTCCTTTGGGACCTTTATCCAAGAGCTCTCTAATCAACAGCACACCATAATAAATAAAGTGTTTCAACATGAGCAAGTATCTGGGCTCCATACCATGATACCACCCTTTTCCACAAGGAAATGCTCATACCCTAAAGGGAGCTACCCCTCATAACCTTGCCGCATCTTTCCTGTTTTGACCATTCCGGGGTGTGAGGTTCGACGAAGTCACGTCCACAAAGCCACGCTTTATACAAAAGCTGTGCTTTGGGTCAACAAATGATCATAGAAATGATCACAAAGATAAACGATCAAACAAATGATCATATTACAAATGATCAACACAATGATCATTTCACAGCAACACTCAGCATGTCACATTACCAAATTGGGAATATATTGCTGATAACCTTCAACTACATAACCTCTGGACTCGTTCGTCTTAGAGAAGGGTGTTAAGCTAAGAGAATAAATTCTCCGCCACCAACAGAAATATATTTGAAAGAAATCAGCTTTATATCTCAATTTGTAATGTCAGACATACTATCCATACAAGTCTGTTCCGGGCTCGAACAGAACCGAAGCACTTACAAAGAAGTCCTTGCAATCCGGATATTCACAATCCCGATCGGATTTCCCATCACTTAGGGAGTCTCTATACCGTTGCAACTCAGTGCAGAGACAATCGATAGGTCATACTATCGTTTCTGCAAATACCCGGTCTTCACCACCGGTCTTCAAATGCTATCCATAACGACATATCACATATTCGGAATGGGTTATACGACCCAAAGGTCCTTTCCCGGCTAACCCAAATAGTGAGCGCAACATTTAAAATATATGGATACAGGATTTCAATTAAGTCGCAACTTAATAATTCCAAACTTTCTTTCAAATGGTTTAAACCAATTACCATTTCAAATCTTTTTAAACAAAAAGATTTATTTCACAAAGTTCATCAGTTTCACAAAGATTCATTTACGGATTTCAAAACAATTTCCGTTTCAATTGAATTAATTTATTTAAATCTTTAAATCAAAGATTTATCTCATAGCTTTCAAAACTGTTTCCAAAGATTCATTCATAACTTGGAAAACTATTTTCTGTTTAACTTGAAATCCCTTAAATACAATTTGAAATTCATTTCTCATATGAAAGCTTTTTTTAATCATTTAGATACAATAGTTTTATTATGGAAAAACCCCGATTCCATTTATACAAGTTAAAAACTTTGAGTTAATTCAAATTCCCAAAATAACGCTTTAAAAACGGTTTAAACCCCTATAACTTGTAAAGTCCTTTTTAAATCATAAATACTGAATATAGAATTCAATTTCAGATTTTTGAATTTCAATCTAAATCCGATTATTCAAATTCCAAATCTTTATTAGTTATTCAAAAATAACTTTTATTCTTAAAACAGCTTTTCAAAAGTTTTCCACATTAAAACTTAATTTATTTCCAAAAATATTTGAATTAAAAATTCAAATTCAAACTTATTTAAAAAAAAATCTGTGACTTAACCGATTTTCACGTGAAATCCATATTTGTGTGTGTATAAGTGTGGTCCAAGGGTTTAACACAATAGTGCAACATCATTCAATCATCATAGATCAGAACACAGAAATATACAAATATAAATCAATGAATGAATCATACACAGCTCAATCCACAGAACAAAATATCACAAATCAGATAGGACAATCAATTCAATGCGTCTTATACCATACAATCATTCATAAGTATGGTTAAGTATTCAATAGTCATTTATAAGCGGGATTAATTAATTACAAATCATTTGATATAAATTAATTAATCAATCAACTTAATTAATTACATCAATTAATCAATTCCTTAATTACTCGTTAAATAAATTAATTATCCCATAATTAATTATCTCCATTAATTTCACTAAGTAAATTCACCTATCCAATTATCAAATAATTTTCTTAAATTAATTAAATTATTCTTGATTAATCATATCAATTTAAATCAATTCTTTTAAACCAATTTCATAATTAATTAACCAATTTATTAATTATTTAAGAAATTAAACCTTAATTAATAAAGTTAAACTTACAATTACAAATTAAATTGATTCAAAACATTAATTATCCATTCTAACTAATTTAATAATTAATGTAATACAATTCATTCAATCTTTATTAAATTTAAGGTGAACTCATTCGTACTAGTGATTTAAATATCATTTGCAAATATATTTGAAATCTTTTAATTTCAAACTTTCTTTCAAATTTCATTTTAAACCCAAGATTTAAAATTCCAATTTCAAAGCCCAAGTTATATTTATATCCTCTTAAATACTTAAACACAGTTAGTAGACTATTTAATAATGAAAGCTTAGTTAATTCCCTGATTTAAATATTAGTTCTAAGCTTGCTTTAAAACTTTAAAATTAAATTTAAACTTCAAATAGGAGAAGATTTTTGTTTTAAAACCTGAACAAAAGAAAAACTACCCGAGGCTCTTCTATTTTACTTCGAGTTGCACAGGCCTTCACGCGAGACCCAACCCGATGGAACATCATCCGTTCCCCTGGACTTAATTCTTCTTCTTCCTTTCATTTTTTTTAACTGTAACCTGATGATACAAGATGCTCACGCACCCCAAAAAAAACACGAGCCAAAGCATCACGTACTCGAGCGTTCTTTCGAGTTTCCCCCCTCGGCCCAAACTTTCCTGACACTGATCAGTGTCGTGCACGTGCACACGAACTGCCGCCACCTCCGATTGAGTCGCCAACCACCGCCAAGTCTCTGATCATCTCCACTTTCGATTTCAACCACCAAAATCCCAAAATTATTTCAAAATCAAAATCGAGCTCATCGGTTCCCACCAGAAACCTAATCATCTCCAGTAAATCGCCTCGCATCCCCACGTCACGTCACTGGCGATCACGAAACTCCATCCGCGGCTACTTCGATGACCCACGAAGCCTCTTCCTTTGGTCCCATCCCACTCGACGCCTCGACGAGTGTGCAGGAGCGAAAAAAACCATACGCCATTTTCATAGTCCTTAAACCCTAAAATTGCTTCGTCCTCTCAATCCACTAAATAGAAAAATTATTTGACATTTTTCTTGAGATCATGGGTGGCTATATTTGCTACGATTCAAGTTTCAACAATTTAAATTGATTCAATTTCGAGAAATTGGTAAAAGTTCCATTTTTATTCCAACACGAATTGCTTTTGAATTACTGAACTAAAAATTTTCATTCAACTTTTAAAAATCATAACTTGTGGTAATAATTTTAGATATAAAGTCAAATTAAGAATTTAAAGTATTCGACTTTTAGCCATTGATTTCCTTTTTACAGAAATTTGAATGTACAGAGTCTAAATCATACTGTCAACTTCAAGCAATTTCGAAATTTCGATTTTTAAGTTTAAACAACCTGATTTGTTTTAAATCCTAAGTAAAAATGTTTTATATAAAAATTTATATGAAAACTTATTAGATTTTTGATATCTCTGTTTATGATCATACTGAGACTAGAAACCAGAAGAACAACTCTTCAAAATTTCACAGAACAACATATATAGATGCAAAACTAATTTATTTAAAAGCACACAACCAAGCACAAAGATCATTTATAAAACCAATATACAGATTTAAAATCCTTAGAGTAGTATGTTCACACACAAACAACCATACAGATTCAAAGTAGAAAGTTTACTCACATTGTTTCCAGAGAAATGAACAGAGCCTTCCACTTTGAACAGGCTTGAGAAAATTTTGCAAACTGGAATCTCTGGTTGGTAGTTGATTGAATTATTGTTGTTTGCAGTTGAATTTTTGTTTTGTTTAAGATTTAAATGATAATTCCCTCAAGTTTTCTCAGCTTTTAAGGAACGAACTAGAAGTGAGGAAGGAAGTTGATATAGAGGAGAGAGTGTACAGAGTGATGTCTTTGTTTATTCAATAAGCATGGCTGAGATGTTTTGTATTAAATGCATGAGTCCTTTATCACTTTTCTTCGTTTTGTTTAGTATAATAGGCATGGCTGGTATGTTGTTTTCGGTGGCTAAGGAGATATGCATTTATTGCTTTGTACAAATCTATACTTAAGTATACATATTGTTGTTTCTTTTTAGTTTACAGCATATGCTTCTTCATATTTTATCTTATCTTTTGTTTTATACTTGCATGTTCTATTTGTATAATATAGGCAGTCTGCTTTTACTTTACATACATATTTTATTTTATTTTTATACTAATGTTTTGCTTGTATATGAACATATAAGGTTGTTGTCTTGTATAAATACTTGATTACATTTATTTCTTTTGCTTTAAAATGGTGGCTGCACTTATTATATTTGTCTTGTTTTATATTTGTACTTTATTTTATTACTTTGCTTTGTTTTTATAAGCTTATACCTAACTTCTTTTATTTATACTTTTGTTTTGTTTATTTTGCATATTTATTTACAACTTTGTTTCATATTTAAATGTCGTTTCTTTTCTTTTCTTATGACTTACATATTAATTTTCAACTTAAATACTTATCATCTTGTATTTTTATTTTTATTTATTTTAATTATTTAAGATTTTATCTCAAATCCAATATATACATATATATTCACATATATACAAATTTTCAAATTCATACGACTTAATATAATTTCTATTTGAATCGGGGAAACTTGCTGCCATTTATAATCAATTTTACAATTTTTAAATTCAAAAATTCATTTAAATTATAAGTTTAAATTCATAAAAATCCTGGGTCGTTACAAACTTCCCCCTTTAAAAGAATTTCGTCCTCGAAATTCGTAGGCACGAAAACAATAAGGATAGATGAAAGATAGAGAAATATCTTTCAGATCAAACTGGATATCAGTTCTGCATTTGGCTCACCAAATCAGAATATCAACAATAGATACAAGAAAGTCAAATTTAGTTTTAAACGAAATCGTTTTATCGATACTATCCAAATTTATCGTTCATATTCCATTAACCAATTTAACTCAATTTTAAAATTCCAATTCATTTAAAATTTCCAATTTCAAATTTCAAATCCATATTCATTAGAGTTTAAATCAAAAATTGGTGAGAAACTGATGAAATACGAAGTAAAGATTTCCTCCAACGATTCGTAGGGTCATCATCAGACTGAACTTCTTTCTGGAGCTGTTACGAAGCAATCAAAAGAATTAAAATCGAATCAAAAAAAATTGAGAAGAAAATTGTTTCCACCGTTGTTACAGAGTATTGACCAATTATAGTCGTATTTTCCTGTCCCCTATCTCGTCTTCTTCTTGCACTCATACTCACTATCAGTGGATAGTAAGAGAATTTACTGAGGCATTCAAACGAATATCTTAGGGATTACTCATTCTAGGATTTACTTCATCCTATCTCTAATGAGTTACTTAATGTGTTATACTCCTGAGCTAAAGTTTAACCTTAGCTCTGATACCAATTGTAACGAGACGGATTTTTCTCGCTCGAAAATCGACATCCATACTTTACATCGTACTCGAATGCCGTAGATTCGACCGTTCAAATCCGATTCGCCGGAGCTTATAACAACATTAAGTAAACAACACAGTGGAATAAAAGAATAATACATTGATATACAGCTTTGATACAATATCTGATACAACAGATGATCTAATAGATATCAATATACATCAGAGATATGATACAATAAATAGCAGCGGAACAATATAACTCTAAGATAGTCTTCATAAGAGAACTCCGAGAACTGCAACTCCATCTCCAAGAACCAATCCAGCAATAGCTCGAACTCCCAATAACGATGCACAAAGATAAGCAAGTGCGGTGTGGTCCAGAGACTGAACCAACACCAGATAATCCACTACATCTGACTATCTGAAAAACCCAAACTCTAGACTGCTCGTGTAGAAAATAATGAGCACCCAGAGTTTAGGAAAGAAACAATAAACTCCGGATCAGTCGTGGGATTGGTGTGAGCAACAAAAATAGTTTATTTTTTTAAAACATTCAACAAAAGATTTTCAAAGTCAATTCGCAATGCTTTTTAAAAATGAGACTACCATAAGGCCTCCCGCACACACACACACACAATGCAAACGCAGAATTGGAGGAGATTTCTCCTTATGATAGTCAAAGATGCTTGATACGCATTAAAAAGAAACATTTGATATAATTACTAGTGCATAGTGTAGGAAAAATTCATTTCGAAAGTAAAGATATAAATCTTAGCCAGCATAGGCATTCCGCACTTATGCCTACTATAGATACCATGTTCAATAGCAGGTTACCGCCACATTCCATGGCAGGTTATACAACTAAAACCGCATAAGTCTCGTATTGTTTCTTTGGATTTCCAATAAATGGTCAGGCCAAGGAACTTCCCATTGCCACATGAGAACGCCTCTGGAAGGACGTCCCCGAGAACCAAACCGGATCTCTGCCAACACAAGGCCGGGTTACCCCTAACTTGGTAACTACTGACACGAGTATGCCATCCCCCGGTCCTTTGGGACCTTTATCCGAGAGCTCTCTAATCAACATCACACCATAATAAATAAAGTGTTTCAACATGAGCAAGTATCTGGGCTCCATACCATGATACCACCATTTTCCAGAAGGAAATGCACATACCCTAAAGGGAGCTACCCCTCATAACCTTGCCGCATCTTTCCTGTTTTGACCATTCCGGGGTGTGAGGTTCGACGAAGTCACGTCCACAAAGCCACGCTTTATACAAAAGCTGTGCTTTGGGTCAACAAATGATCATAGAAATGATCACAAAGATAAACGATCAAACAAATGATCATATCACAAATGATCAACACAATGATCATTTCACAGCAACACTCAGCATGTCACATTACCAAATTGGGAATATATTGCTGATAACCTTCAACTACATAACCTCTGAGCTCATACGTCTCAGAGAAGGGTGTTAAGCTAAGAGAATAAATTCTCCGCCACCAACAGAAATATATTTGAAAGAAATCAGCTTTATATCTTAATTTGTAATGTCAGACATACTATCCATACAAGTCTGTTCCGGGCTCGAACAGAGCCGAAGGCACTTACAAAGAAGTCCTTGCAATCCGGATATTCACAATCCCGATCAGATTTTCCATCACTTAGGGAGTCTCTATACCGTTGCAACTCAGTGCAGAGACAATCGATAGGTCATACTATCATTCTTGCAAATACCCGGTCTTCACCACCGGTCTTCAAATGCTATCCATAACGACATATCACATATTCAGAATGGGTTATACGACCCAAAGGTACTTTCCGGCTAACCCGAATAGTGAGCGCAACATTTAAAACATATGGATCCAGGATTTCAATTAAGTCGCAACTTAATAATTCCAAACTTTCTTTCAAATGGTTTAAACCAATTACCATTTCAAATCTTTTTAAACAAAAAGATTTATTTCACAAAGTTCACTCAGTTTCACAAAGATTCATTTACGGATTTCAAAACAATTTCCGTTTCAATTGAATTAATTTATTTAAATCTTTAAATCAAAGATTTATCTCATAGCTTTCAAAACTGTTTCCAAAGATTCATTCATAACTTGGAAAACTATTTTCTGTTTAACTTGAAATCCCTTAAATACAATTTGAAATTCATTTCTCATATGAAAGCTTTTTTTAATCATTTAGATACAATAGTTTTATTATGGAAAAACCCCGATTCCATTTATACAAGTTAAAAACTTTGAGTTAATTCAAATTCCCAAAATAACGCTTTAAAAACGGTTTAAACCCCTATAACTTGTAAAGTCCTTTTTAAATCATAAATACTGAATATAGAATTCAATTTCAGATTTTTGAATTTCAATCTAAATCCGATTATTCAAATTCCAAATCTTTATTAGTTATTCTGTTAACGCTAAAATGTGAACGCTAACACCCCGGTGTGTAAAGTGTAGTTGTGAAAGCACCACCCGATAGATCGGGAAAGAATTACAAGCAAGTAATAGCAGAAAAGCAGTAAACAACAACGACTTTATAGTGGTTCGGCTTAAGGGTATAGCCTACGTCCACTCTAAGTACTTTTATTAATAATCCCATTACAAACTGATACAATTCTTCTCAAGTACAATACACTTCAAGCTACAAGTGATTTGGAACAAGCCTTAAGCTTCGATGTCGATTAAAGTTCTTAGATTCATGTTGAAGATGTGTGGTTTCTTCCTCACCATTATCTTTCTCTGTGAATTCTGCAATGAAATCAGCTAAAGCTTGTCCGTTGATTGCTTTTCGGGGGTGATAGGTGATGTCATATTGACTGAGTTCAACATTCCATTTTAGAAGGCGACCCGACGTTTCAGGGCGAAATAGGACTTGCTTTAGAGGCTGATCAGTGAGTACTTTGATAGGATGAGCTTGGAAATATTGCCTCAGTTTCCTTGATGCAACTAGTAGGCAATAGGCGAGTTTTTCCAACTTGGAGTAATTCAGCTCTTCCCCAGTGAGTCTTTTGCTGATATAGTAAACCGGATGTTGAATCCTTTTGTCTTCCCGTATCAGCGCTGCACTTAGAGCATGAGATGATACTGCCAAGTATATAAGAAGATCCTCACCATTGCCTGGCCTAGAAAGTATTGGAGGCGTTTCCATATGACGGATCAACTCATCGAAGGCTTTTTGGCATTCGGAAGTCCATTCAAAATTCTTCTTTCCTTTCTTCAGGGCGTCAAAGAATGGGATGCATTTATCAGTGGCTTTGGAAATGAACCGACTCAAGGCGGCGACCTTTCCGTTGAGACTTTGCAATTCCTTCTTTGTTCTAGGAGCTTTAACTTCTTGCAAGGCAGTAATTTGAGCTGGACTAGCCTCAATGCCCCTAGCACTGACGATGAAACCTAAGAACTTTCCGGACTCGACCCCAAATGTACATTTCAGAGGGTTAAGTTTCATTCTGTATTTCCGGAGGACTGCGAACATTTCTGCTAAGTGTTCAATGTGATCCGCTGCTTTCCTGGACTTCACTAACATGTCGTCGACGTAGACTTCCATAGTTTTGCCCAATTGCGGTTTGAACATAGCATTAACAAGTCTTTGGTAGGTTGCCCCTGCATTTTTCAATCCGAAGGGCATAACTCTGTAGCAATAAAGTCCAACATCTGTGATAAAGCTTGTATCCTCCTGATCCGGCTCGTGCATCATGATTTGGTTATAACCGGAGTAGGCATCCATGAAAGATAACAATTCATGTCCCGCAGTTCCGTCTACCAGTTGATCGATCCTGGGTAATGGGAAGCAATCTTTGGGGCAAGCTTTGTTTAGATCAGAAAAATCAATGCACACTCTCCATTTTCCATTAGCTTTCTTGACCAACACAGGATTTGAAACCCAATTCGGATATGTAGATTCTTTGATGAAGTTATTTTCCATGAGTCGATCAACTTCTTCTTTCAATGCTGCTGACCTTTCTGGACCTTGGGTTCTTCTTTTCTGTTTAACTGGCGTAAACTTTGGGTCAATATTCAGAGCGTGTACTGCAACTTCTGGGGATATTCCACACATATCGGCATGAGTCCAAGCAAAGACATCCAGATTTGCTTTCAGGAAAGATATCAAGATATTCTAAATTGACACATTAAGCTGTGAACCCACATTTAACACCTTATTTGGGTCCTTCGGGTCAACAGGTACCGGAACTGTCGTTTCCACCGGTACCACTCTATTCTCCCCTGCACTGGCTTTTCTGGGATCCATTTCTTTCCGTGCCCCGCTGTGCTCGCCAGTGCAGGGTCCGCCCCGTAATTGCTACAAGGCTGGTTCTTTGATGCGGACCGGGGTTGCCGCATCCTTCCCCATTTCTCTTTTTCTTGACTCTCGCAGCTCTGTCAAATAGCACTCTCGCGCAGCATTTTGATCCCCTTTTATAACTCCTACTCCATTGTCAGTAGGGAATTTAATAGTGAGGCACCACGGGGCTAGGATAGCTTTGAATGCTGCGAGTGTTGGACGGCCAAGAAAAGGATTATAAGCAGAAAACTCATCGACAATCACAAATGTTTGCTTGCGGACCACTTTCCTTTCTGCTTCTCCAAGTTCTACAAGCAGATCGATGGTCCTAATTGGTTGTTTTGGCTCCCCAGTGAAGCCAGCGATCTTCTGTGATGAGGCTTGTACATCAATCATAGGGATTTTCATCTGGTCAAATGTCTTCTTGAAGAGGATATTGCATGATGCTCCGCAGTCAATGAGGACTCTTCTGACAATGGCCGGTCCAATACCAGCCGAGATGACCAAGGGATCTAGGGTAGGAGCTTCTATACCTGTGGAATCTCTGGCTCTGAAAACAATATCATCGCTGAAAGTTTTCTGTTGTTTCAGGGGCGTAGTGTCTTCTAAAACAAAGACGTCTTCTTCGGCTGGAGCATATTTCAAAGCCCTGGAATATCTCTCCATCTCACCCCAGCTTTTGCCAGCTGGGTGAGGCCCTCCTGTAATGACATTGATAACGGGCCTTCCAGATTCATGTCCCGTAGCTTTCTCACCTGTCCTGGGCTGATGAACAGGTACCTGTTGCCCCTGACTTGACGATGCAGGATTGTTGCTATTCTTCTTCACAAATTATTGCAGTTTGTTCTCTCTTAGCAACTCTTCAATCAGATTTTTCAACCGACGGCATTCATCAGTTTCATGACTGGGTTGATTGTGGAAACGACAGAACTTCCCACTCTGTATGGCTTTTTTCCCGGTCCTCAAAGGGATAGGTTTAGGGAAATCGACGGAATCTTTAGTGGCAAGGTAGATGTGCTCCGACGTATGTGATAATGGAGTATACTCTGATGTCTTGAAGGATCGGGGCTTCTTCAGATTACCCTGTTTCTTCCCATTATCATTCTCCCTTTTTTGCCCCACCGATTCATTCTTGCGTGGAGCGGCAGTGTTGTCTTCTGCTTTCTCCAACACTGTCTTTACCAGTAAAGGACGGCTTTCCAAGCGAATGAATTCATCTGCTTTTTTGTAGAACTTTTCGAGAGAGGTTGGCTCCTTCATATTTAACCATTTCCCAAATTCGCTTGACTTATCAATAGCCCTCATCAGATAAGTCAATATCATTCGTGGTTCAACATTGTCCACCTCAGCCAGTGCTATATTAAAGCGGTTCAAGAAGGATCTGATAGACTCCCCAGGATTCTGCTCCAAACTCGATAGTGACATAATGTCCTTGGCCTTCGAAGCATATAGTCTAAACTGCTCTTTGAATTTTCTGGTCAAGTCTGAAAACTGATCGATAGATCGGACTGGCAACTTGGTGAACCATAGTAGAGCCACACCTTCAAGGTATACGGGGAAATATCGACATTTTATTTCGTCAGAGGCCCTGGCACCTGTCATGTGCCAATCATATTTATACAGGAACTCATTCGGATCACTTGTCCCTTTGTAAGCTGGAATAGTCGGAGGGACAAACTTCCTTGGAAATTCCGCCTTCAAGATTTTTTCAGTGAACGGAGTTTTACTTGGAGCGAAACCCCATTCCTTCTCATCTTCAACCCTTTGCATACTTTCTTTCATGATCTGCCGGACCATTCCAGAAAGATATTCCTCATCATGTCGAGTTTTAGATCCACCAGCCTCAGGAACTGCCTGCTCAAAGGGACTAGTAGCCCTCTCAGGAGCATTCCTTTCACTAACATCATGAATGTTGCCAGCACAGTTCCTTTCATTACAAGCTGGTTGATTGTTTGCCCCAAGTAAATCGTTTAATTTATTCAGAATCAGAGCATTCTGGGCACTTTGAGCCTCTAATTGTGCATTTTGGGCGTTTATCTGCTGGTTTAGCCCTAGAATCACAGCATCCAACTCCGCTTTCGTAACTCCAACAGACGGAGTGGGTTGATTAGGTACAGGGGAAGCGGAGGTTCCCTCTTGAATGTTTCCAGATCTGATAGATCTACTTTTCCTTCCAGGAGCCATAATCTCAGATAGACTTCTGGTTTTTAAGGAAATTCTTTCTTCAAATCTTTGCGAAGCAATGATGACAGTTTTCCTGAGTTCAATTCTCAGTGAAAGCACCAAAAATGTTAACGCTAAAATGTGAACGCTAACACCCCGGTGTGTAAAGTGTAGTTGTGAAAGCACCACCCGATAGATCGGGAAAGAATTACAAGCAAGTAATAGCAGAAAAGCAGTAAACAACAACGACTTTATAGTGGTTCGGCTTAAGGGTATAGCCTACGTCCACTCTAAGTACTTTTATTAATAATCCCGTTACAAACTGATACAATTCTTCTCAAGTACAATACACTTCAAGCTACAAGTGATTTGGAACAAGCCTTAAGCTTCGATGTCGATTAAAGTTCTTAGATTCATGTTGAAGATGTGTGGTTTCTTCGTGAATTTCTTTGATGTATTCCTCTAATCTTGGAAGCTCTAAGTGTTGATGAAGTTCTCAATGCAGCAAGGTAACGGTGTGTGAAGAGAATGCGCAAAAAAGTCCTTTGAATGTTGGAGGTGGTCGCCTATTTATAGAGAGTTCTGGTCTGAAATTGTCAAGTCATGAGTCGTTACCGACTCAATATGAGTCGTAAGTTGTGACCGACTCTCGATGAGTCGTATGTCATAGGCGACTCAGCTGGTTGAGTCCTGACTTCATATCAGAGCTTCTCCGGTCTTCTGTAACAGCACAAGTCTTAACTCGTCTGCGAGTTAATAGGTCATGGTCCAAGATGAGGCAGCGCTGGATTTCTTCATAGTAGCTTTAAGTCGTGGACGACTCAAGTTATGTCGTGAACGACCTACCGTAAGTCGTAGGTCGGCCCTTTGTTGTTTTGGGATTTTAGTCAGTTAGCTTATGACCCGTCTTATCTGGTCCCAAGTCGTTTACGAGTTATTAGGATGCAGCTATCTTTCTGTCTTCATGAGTCATGCACGGCTCATAACAAGTCGTAACTCATCAACGAGTCAACCCCTTTGCAGCATGATTCTGAGCTTGTCTCTGAGTCTTAGGTTGTGAATTGACCTATCTTTTGAGTCGTAGACTTCCCTGAGTCGTGCCATCCTTAACTCGTAGAACTTCCTTAACTCGTCAGGTTCCTTAAGTCGTAGACCCCTTAAGTCACAGGCTTCTTGGGTCGTTGAGTCGTTAACGAACTTGAGTCGGCCTTTTCTTATGAACCGTTAATCCCTTAAGTCGCAAACCCATTGTGATACTTAAGGACCTTAAGTGGATGAGTCGGGATCAGATGAGTCAGTCTTTTATGAGTCGAACCTAGATCAGATGAGTCGGTCCTTGATGAGTCGGACCTAGATCAGATGAGTCGGTCCTTGATGAGTCGAACCTCGATCAGATGAGTCGGTCCTTGATGAGTCGAACCTCGATCAGATGAGTCGGCCCAGGCTTTAGTGGGGTTAACATATTCAAAAATAACTTTTATTCTTAAAACAGCTTTTCAAAAGTTTTCCACATTAAAACTTAATTTATTTCCAAAAATATTTGAATTAAAAATTCAAATTCAAACTTATTTAAAAAAAAATCTGTGACTTAACCGATTTTCACGTGAAATCCATATTTGTGTGTGTATAAGTGTGGTCCAAGGGTTTAACACAATAGTGCAACATCATTCAATCATCATAGATCAGAACACAGAAATATACAAATATAAATCAATGAATGAATCATACACAGCTCAATCCACAGAACAAAATATCACAAATCAGATAGGACAATCAATTCAATGCGTCTTATACCATACAATCATTCATAAGTATGGTTAAGTATTCAATAGTCATTTATAAGCGGGATTAATTAATTACAAATCATTTGATATAAATTAATTAATCAATCAACTTAATTAATTACATCAATTAATCAATTCCTTAATTACTCGTTAAATAAATTAATTATCCCATAATTAATTATCTCCATTAATTTCACTAAGTAAATTCACCTATCCAATTATCAAATAATTTTCTTAAATTAATTAAATTATTCTTGATTAATCATATCAATTTAAATCAATTCTTTTAAACCAATTTCATAATTAATTAACCAATTTATTAATTATTTAAGAAATTAAACCTTAATTAATAAAGTTAAACTTACAATTACAAATTAAATTGATTCAAAACATTAATTATCCATTCTAACTAATTTAATAATTAATGTAATACAATTCATTCAATCTTTATTAAATTTAAGGTGAACTCATTCGTACTAGTGATTTAAATATCATTTGCAAATATATTTGAAATCTTTTAATTTCAAACTTTCTTTCAAATTTCATTTTAAACCCAAGATTTAAAATTCCAATTTCAAAGCCCAAGTTATATTTATATCCTCTTAAATACTTAAACACAGTTAGTAGACTATTTATTAATGAAAGCTTAGTTAATTCCCTGATTTAAATATTAGTTCTAAGCTTGCTTTAAAACTTTAAAATTAAATTTAAACTTCAAATAGGAGAAGATTTTTGTTTTAAAACCTGAACAAAAGAAAAACTACCCGAGGCTCTTCTATTTTACTTCGAGTTGCACAGGCCTTCACGTGAGACCCAACCCGATGGAACATCATCCGTTCCCCTGGACTTAATTCTTCTTCTTCCTTTCATTTTTTTTAACTGTAACCTGATGATACAAGATGCTCACGCACCCCAAAAAAAACACGAGCCAAAGCATCACGTACTCGAGCGTTCTTTCGAGTTTCCCCCCTCGGCCCAAACTTTCCTGACACTGATCAGTGTCGTGCACGTGCACACGAACTGCCGCCACCTCCGATTGAGTCGCCAACCACCGCCAAGTCTCTGATCATCTCCACTTTCGATTTCAACCACCAAAATCCCAAAATTATTTCAAAATCAAAATCGAGCTCATCGGTTCCCACCAGAAACCTAATCATCTCCAGTAAATCGCCTCGCATCCCCACGTCACGTCACTGGCGATCACGAAACTCCATCCGCGGCTACTTCGATGACCCACGAAGCCTCTTCCTTTGGTCCCATCCCACTCGACGCCTCGACGAGTGTGCAGGAGCGAAAAAAACCATACGCCATTTTCATAGTCCTTAAACCCTAAAATTGCTTCGTCCTCTCAATCCACTAAATAGAAAAATTATTTGACATTTTTCTTGAGATCATGGGTGGCTATATTTGCTACGATTCAAGTTTCAACAATTTAAATTGATTCAATTTCGAGAAATTGGTAAAAGTTCCATTTTTATTCCAACACGAATTGCTTTTGAATTACTGAACTAAAAATTTTCATTCAACTTTTAAAAATCATAACTTGTGGTAATAATTTTAGATATAAAGTCAAATTAAGAATTTAAAGTATTCGACTTTTAGCCATTGATTTCCTTTTTACAGAAATTTGAATGTACAGAGTCTAAATCATACTGTCAACTTCAAGCAATTTCGAAATTTCGATTTTTAAGTTTAAACAACCTGATTTGTTTTAAATCCTAAGTAAAAATGTTTTATATAAAAATTTATATGAAAACTTATTAGATTTTTGATATCTCTGTTTATGATCATACTGAGACTAGAAACCAGAAGAACAACTCTTCAAAATTTCACAGAACAACATATATAGATGCAAAACTAATTTATTTAAAAGCACACAACCAAGCACAAAGATCATTTATAAAACCAATATACAGATTTAAAATCCTTAGAGTAGTATGTTCACACACAAACAACCATACAGATTCAAAGTAGAAAGTTTACTCACATTGTTTCCAGAGAAATGAACAGAGCCTTCCACTTTGAACAGGCTTGAGAAAATTTTGCAAACTGGAATCTCTGGTTGGTAGTTGATTGAATTATTGTTGTTTGCAGTTGAATTTTTGTTTTGTTTAAGATTTAAATGATAATTCCCTCAAGTTTTCTCAGCTTTTAAGGAACGAACTAGAAGTGAGGAAGGAAGTTGATATAGAGGAGAGAGTGTACAGAGTGATGTCTTTGTTTATTCAATAAGCATGGCTGAGATGTTTTGTATTAAATGCATGAGTCCTTTATCACTTTTCTTCGTTTTGTTTAGTATAATAGGCATGGCTGGTATGTTGTTTTCGGTGGCTAAGGAGATATGCATTTATTGCTTTGTACAAATCTATACTTAAGTATACATATTGTTGTTTCTTTTTAGTTTACAGCATATGCTTCTTCATATTTTATCTTATCTTTTGTTTTATACTTGCATGTTCTATTTGTATAATATAGGCAGTCTGCTTTTACTTTACATACATATTTTATTTTATTTTTATACTAATGTTTTGCTTGTATATGAACATATAAGGTTGTTGTCTTGTATAAATACTTGATTACATTTATTTCTTTTGCTTTAAAATGGTGGCTGCACTTATTATATTTGTCTTGTTTTATATTTGTACTTTATTTTATTACTTTGCTTTGTTTTTATAAGCTTATACCTAACTTCTTTTATTTATACTTTTGTTTTGTTTATTTTGCATATTTATTTACAACTTTGTTTCATATTTAAATGTCGTTTCTTTTCTTTTCTTATGACTTACATATTAATTTTCAACTTAAATACTTATCATCTTGTATTTTTATTTCTATTTTTTTTAATTATTTAAGATTTTATCTCAAATCCAATATATACATATATAATCACATATATACAAATTTCCAAATTCATACGACTTAATATAATTTCTATTTGAATCGGGGAAACTTGCTGCCATTTATAATCAATTTTACAATTTTTAAATTCAAAAATTCATTTAAATTATAAGTTTAAATTCATAAAAATCCTGGGTCGTTACAAACTTCCCCCTTTAAAAGAATTTCGTCCTCGAAATTCGTAGGCACGAAAACAATAAGGATAGATGAAAGATAGAGAAATATCTTTCAGATCAAACTGGATATCAGTTCTGCATTTGGCTCACCAAATCAGAATATCAACAATAGATACAAGAAAGTCAAATTTAGTTTTAAACGAAATCGTTTTATCGATACTATCCAAATTTATCGTTCATATTCCATTAACCAATTTAACTCAATTTTAAAATTCCAATTCATTTAAAATTTCCAATTTCAAATTTCAAATCCATATTCATTAGAGTTTAAATCAAAAATTGGTGAGAAACTGATGAAATACGAAGTAAAGATTTCCTCCAACGATTCGTAGGGTCATCATCAGACTGAACTTCTTTCTGGAGCTGTTACGAAGCAATCAAAAGAATTAAAATCGAATCAAAAAAAATTGAGAAGAAAATTGTTTCCACCGTTGTTACAGAGTATTGACCAATTATAGTCGTATTTTCCTGTCCCCTATCTCGTCTTCTTCTTGCACTCATACTCACTATCAGTGGATAGTAAGAGAATTTACTGAGGCATTCAAACGGATATCTTAGGGATTACTCATTCTAGGATTTACTTCATCCTATCTCTAATGAGTTACTTAATGTGTTATACTCCTGAGCTAAAGTTTAACCTTAGCTCTGATACCAATTGTAACGAGACGGATTTTTCCCGCTCGAAAATCGACATCCATACTTTACATCGTACTCGAATGCCGTAGATTCGACCGTTCAAATCCGATTCGCCGGAGCTTATAACAACATTAAGTAAACAACACAGTGGAATAAAAGAATAATACATTGATATACAGCTTTGATACAATATCTGATACAACAGATGATCTAATAGATATCAATATACATCAGAGATATGATACAATAAATAGCAGCGGAACAATATAACTCTAAGATAGTCTTCATAAGAGAACTCCGAGAACTGCAACTCCATCTCCAAGAACCAATCCAGCAATAGCTCGAACTCCCAATAACGATGCACAAAGATAAGCAAGTGCGGTGTGGTCCAGAGACTGAACCAACACCAGATAATCCACTACATCTGACTATCTGAAAAACCCAAACTCTAGACTGCTCGTGTAGAAAATAATGAGCACCCAGAGTTTAGGAAAGAAACAATAAACTCCGGATCAGTCGTGGGATTGGTGTGAGCAACAAAAATAGTTTATTTTTTTAAAACATTCAACAAAAGATTTTCAAAGTCAATTCGCAATGCTTTTTAAAAATGAGACTACCATAAGGCCTCCCGCACACACACACACACAATGCAAACGCAGAATTGGAGGAGATTTCTCCTTATGATAGTCAAAGATGCTTGATACGCATTAAAAAGAAACATTTGATATAATTACTAGTGCATAGTGTAGGAAAAATTCATTTCGAAAGTAAAGATATAAATCTTAGCCAGCATAGGCATTCCGCACTTATGCCTACTATAGATACCATGTTCAATAGCAGGTTACCGCCACATTCCATGGCAGGTTATACAACTAAAACCGCATAAGTCTCGTATTGTTTCTTTGGATTTCCAATAAATGGTCAGGCCAAGGAACTTCCCATTGCCACATGAGAACGCCTCTGGAAGGACGTCCCCGAGAACCAAACCGGATCTCTGCCAACACAAGGCCGGGTTACCCCTAACTTGGTAACTACTGACACGAGTATGCCATCCCCCGGTCCTTTGGGACCTTTATCCGAGAGCTCTCTAATCAACATCACACCATAATAAATAAAGTGTTTCAACATGAGCAAGTATCTGGGCTCCATACCATGATACCACCCTTTTCCAGAAGGAAATGCACATACCCTAAAGGGAGCTACCCCTCATAACCTTGCCGCATCTTTCCTGTTTTGACCATTCCGGGGTGTGAGGTTCGACGAAGTCACGTCCACAAAGCCACGCTTTATACAAAAGCTGTGCTTTGGGTCAACAAATGATCATAGAAATGATCACAAAGATAAACGATCAAACAAATGATCATATCACAAATGATCAACACAATGATCATTTCACAGCAACACTCAGCATGTCACATTACCAAATTGGGAATATATTGCTGATAACCTTCAACTACATAACCTCTGAGCTCATACGTCTCAGAGAAGGGTGTTAAGCTAAGAGAATAAATTCTCCGCCACCAACAGAAATATATTTGAAAGAAATCAGCTTTATATCTCAATTTGTAATGTCAGACATACTATCCATACAAGTCTGTTCCGGGCTCGAACAGAGCCGAAGGCACTTACAAAGAAGTCCTTGCAATCCGGATATTCACAATCCCGATCAGATTTTCCATCACTTAGGGAGTCTCTATACCGTTGCAACTCAGTGCAGAGACAATCGATAGGTCATACTATCATTCTTGCAAATACCCGGTCTTCACCACCGGTCTTCAAATGCTATCCATAACGACATATCACATATTCAGAATGGGTTATACGACCCAAAGGTTCTTTCCGGCTAACCCGAATAGTGAGCGCAACATTTAAAACATATGGATCCAGGATTTCAATTAAGTCGCAACTTAATAATTCCAAACTTTCTTTCAAATGGTTTAAACCAATTACCATTTCAAATCTTTTTAAACAAAAAGATTTATTTCACAAAGTTCACTCAGTTTCACAAAGATTCATTTACGGATTTCAAAACAATTTCCGTTTCAATTGAATTAATTTATTTAAATCTTTAAATCAAAGATTTATCTCATAGCTTTCAAAACTGTTTCCAAAGATTCATTCATAACTTGGAAAACTATTTTCTGTTTAACTTGAAATCCCTTAAATACAATTTGAAATTCATTTCTCATATGAAAGCTTTTTTTAATCATTTAGATACAATAGTTCTATTATGGAAAAACCCCGATTCCATTTATACAAGTTAAAAATTTTGAGTTAATTCAAATTCCCAAAATAACGCTTTAAAAACGGTTTAAACCCCTATAACTTGTAAAGTCCTTTTTAAATCATAAATACTGAATATAGAATTCAATTTCAGATTTTTGAATTTCAATCTAAATCCGATTATTCAAATTCCAAATCTTTATTAGTTATTCAAAAATAACTTTTATTCTTAAAACAGCTTTTCAAAAGTTTTCCACATTAAAACTTAATTTATTTCCAAAAATATTTGAATTAAAAATTCAAATTCAAACTTATTTAAAAAAAAATCTGTGACTTAACCGATTTCCACGTGAAATCCATATTTGTGTGTGTATAAGTGTGGTCCAAGGGTTTAACACAATAGTGCAACATCATTCAATCATCATAGATCAGAACACAGAAATATACAAATATAAATCAATGAATGAATCATACACAGCTCAATCCACAGAACAAAATATCACAAATCAGATAGGACAATCAATTCAATGCGTCTTATACCATACAATCATTCATAAGTATGGTTAAGTATTCAATAGTCATTTATAAGCGGGATTAATTAATTACAAATCATTTGATATAAATTAATTAATCAATCAACTTAATTAATTACATCAATTAATCAATTCCTTAATTACTCGTTAAATAAATTAATTATCCCATAATTAATTATCTCCATTAATTTCACTAAGTAAATTCACCTATCCAATTATCAAATAATTTTCTTAAATTAATTAAATTATTCTTGATTAATCATATCAATTTAAATCAATTCTTTTAAACCAATTTCATAATTAATTAACCAATTTATTAATTATTTAAGAAATTAAACCTTAATTAATAAAGTTAAACTTACAATTACAAATTAAATTGATTCAAAACATTAATTATCCATTCTAACTAATTTAATAATTAATGTAATACAATTCATTCAATCTTTATTAAATTTAAGGTGAACTCATTCGTACTAGTGATTTAAATATCATTTGCAAATATATTTGAAATCTTTTAATTTCAAACTTTCTTTCAAATTTCATTTTAAACCCAAGATTTAAAATTCCAATTTCAAAGCCCAAGTTATATTTATATCCTCTTAAATACTTAAACACAGTTAGTAGACTATTTAATAATGAAAGCTTAGTTAATTCCCTGATTTAAATATTAGTTCTAAGCTTGCTTTAAAACTTTAAAATTAAATTTAAACTTCAAATAGGAGAAGATTTTTGTTTTAAAACCTAAACAAAAGAAAAACTACCCGAGGCTCTTCTATTTTACTTCGAGTTGCACAGGCCTTCACGCGAGACCCAACCCGATGGAACATCATCCGTTCCCCTGGACTTAATTCTTCTTCTTCCTTTCATTTTTTTTAACTGTAACCTGATGATACAAGATGCTCACACACCCCAAAAAAAACATGAGCCAAAGCATCACGTACTCGAGCGTTCTTTCGAGTTTCCCCCCTCGGCCCAAACTTTCCTGACACTGATCAGTGTCGTGCACGTGCACACGAACTGCCGCCACCTCCGATTGAGTCGCCAACCACCGCCAAGTCTCTGATCATCTCCACTTTCGATTTCAACCACCAAAATCCCAAAATTATTTCAAAATCAAAATCGAGCTCATCGGTTCCCACCAGAAACCTAATCATCTCCAGTAAATCGCCTCGCATCCCCACGTCACGTCACTGGCGATCACGAAACTCCATCCGCGGCTACTTCGATGACCCACGAAGCCTCTTCCTTTGGTCCCATCCCACTCGACGCCTCGACGAGTGTGCAGGAGCGAAAAAAAACCATACGCCATTTTCATAGTCCTTAAACCCTAAAATTGCTTCGTCCTCTCAATCCACTAAATAGAAAAATTATTTGACATTTTTCTTGAGATCATGGGTGGCTATATTTGCTACGATTCAAGTTTCAACAATTTAAATTGATTCAATTTCGAGAAATTGGTAAAAGTTCCATTTTTATTCCAACACGAATTGCTTTTGAATGACTGAACTAAAAATTTTCATTCAACTTTTAAAAATCATAACTTGTGATAATAATTTTAGATATAAAGTCAAATTAAGAATTTAAAGTATTCGACTTTTAGCCATTGATTTCCTTTTTACAGAAATTTGAATGTACAGAGTCTAAATCATACTGTCAACTTCAAGCAATTTCGAAATTTCGATTTTTAAGTTTAAACAACCTGATTTGTTTTAAATCCTAAGTAAAAATGTTTTATATAAAAATTTATATGAAAACTTATTAGATTTTTGATATCTCTGTTTATGATCATACTGAGACTAGAAACCAGAAGAACAACTCTTCAAAATTTCACAGAACAACATATATAGATGCAAAACTAATTTATTTAAAAGCACACAACCAAGCACAAAGATCATTTATAAAACCAATATACAGATTTAAAATCCTTAGAGTAGTATGTTCACACACAAACAACCATACAGATTCAAAGTAGAAAGTTTACTCACATTGTTTCCAGAGAAATGAACAGAGCCTTCCACTTTGAACAGGCTTGAGAAAATTTTGCAAACTGGAATCTCCGGTTGGTAGTTGATTAAATTATTGTTGTTTGCAGTTGAATTTTTGTTTTGTTTAAGATTTAAATGATAATTCCCTCAAGTTTTCTCAGCTTTTAAGGAACGAACTAGAAGTGAGGAAGGAAGTTGATATAGAGGAGAGAGTGTACAGAGTGATGTCTTTGTTTATTCAATAAGCATGGCTGAGATGTTTTGTATTAAATGCATGAGTCCTTTATCACTTTTCTTCGTTTTGTTTAGTATAATAGGCATGGCTGGTATGTTGTTTTCGGTGGCTAAGGAGATATGCATTTATTGCTTTGTACAAATCTATACTTAAGTATACATATTGTTGTTTCTTTTTAGTTTACAGCATATGCTTCTTCATATTTTATCTTATCTTTTGTTTTATACTTGCATGTTCTATTTGTATAATATAGGCAGTCTGCTTTTACTTTACATACATATTTTATTTTATTTTTATACTAATGTTTTGCTTGTATATGAACATATAAGGTTGTTGTCTTGTATAAATACTTGATTACATTTATTTCTTTTGCTTTAAAATGGTGGCTGCACTTATTATATTTGTCTTGTTTTATATTTGTACTTTATTTTATTACTTCGCTTTGTTTTTATAAGCTTATACCTAACTTCTTTTATTTATACTTTTGTTTTGTTTATTTTGCATATTTATTTACAACTTTGTTTCATATTTAAATGTCGTTTCTTTTCTTTTCTTATGACTTACATATTAATTTTCAACTTAAATACTTATCATCTTGTATTTTTATTTCTATTTATTTTAATTATTTAAGATTTTATCTCAAATCCAATATATACATATATATTCACATATATACAAATTTTCAAATTCATACGACTTAATATAATTTCTATTTGAATCGGGGAAACTTGCTGCCATTTATAATCAATTTTACAATTTTTAAATTCAAAAATTCATTTAAATTATAAGTTTAAATTCATAAAAATCCTGGGTCTTTACAAACTTCCCCCTTTAAAAGAATTTCGTCCTCGAAATTCGTAGGCACGAAAACAATAAGGATAGATGAAAGATAGAGAAATATCTTTCAGATCAAACTGGATATCAGTTCTGCATTTGGCTCACCAAATCAGAATATCAACAATAGATACAAGAAAGTCAAATTTAGTTTTAAACGAAATCGTTTTATCGATACTATCCAAATTTATCGTTCATATTCCATTAACCAATTTAACTCAATTTTAAAATTCCAATTCATTTAAAATTTCCAATTTCAAATTTCAAATCCATATTCATTAGAGTTTAAATCAAAAATTGATGAGAAACTGATGAAATACGAAGTAAAGATTTCCTCCAACGATTCGTAGGGTCATCATCAGACTGAACTTCTTTCTGGAGCTGTTACGAAGCAATCAAAAGAATTAAAATCGAATCAAAAAAAATTGAGAAGAAAATTGTTTCCACCGTTGTTACAGAGTATTGACCAATTATATTCGTATTTTCCTGTCCCCTATCTCGTTTTCTTCTTGCACTCATACTCACTATCAGTGGATAGTAAGAGAATTTACTGAGGCATTCAAACGGATATCTTAGGGATTACTCATTCTAGGATTTACTTCATCCTATCTCTAATGAGTTACTTAATGTGTTATACTCCTGAGCTAAAGTTTAACCTTAGCTCTGATACCAATTGTAACGAGACGGATTTTTCCCGCTCGAAAATCGACATCCATACTTTACATCGTACTCGAATGCCGTAGATTCGACCGTTCAAATCCGATTCGCCGGAGCTTATAATAACATTAAGTAAACAACACAGTGGAATAAAAGAATAATACATTGATATACAGCTTTGATACAATATCTGATACAACAGATGATCTAATAGATATCAATATACATCAGAGATATGATACAATAAATAGCAGCGGAACAATATAACTCTAAGATAGTCTTCATAAGAGAACTCCGAGAACTGCAACTCCATCTCCAAGAACCAATCCAGCAATAGCTCGAACTCCCAATAACGATGCACAAAGATAAGCAAGTGCGGTGTGGTCCAGAGACTGAACCAACACCAGATAATCCACTACATCTGACTATCTGAAAAACCCAAACTCTAGACTGCTCGTGTAGAAAATAATGAGCACCCAGAGTTTAGGAAAGAAACAATAAACTCCGGATCAGTCGTGGGATTGGTGTGAGCAACAAAAATAGTTTATTTTTTTAAAACATTCAACAAAAGATTTTCAAAGTCAATTCGCAATGCTTTTTAAAAATGAGACTACCATAAGGCCTCCCGCACACACACACACACAATGCAAACGCAGAATTGGAGGAGATTTCTCCTTATGATAGTCAAAGATGCTTGATACGCATTAAAAAGAAACATTTGATATTATTACTAGTGCATAGTGTAGGAAAAATTCATTTCGAAAGTAAAGATATAAATCTTAGCCAGCATAGGCATTCCGCACTTATGCCTACTATAGATACCATGTTCAATAGCAGGTTACCGCCACATTCCATGGCAGGTTATACAACTAAAACCGCATAAGTCTCGTATTGTTTCTTTGGATTTCCAATAAATGGTCAGGCCAAGGAACTTCCCATTGCCACATGAGAACGCCTCTGGAAGGACGTCCCCGAGAACCAAACCGGATCTCTGCCAACACAAGGCCGGGTTACCCCTAACTTGGTAACTACCGACACGAGTATGCCATCCCCCGGTCCTTTGGGACCTTTATCCGAGAGCTCTCTAATCAACATCACACCATAATAAATAAAGTGTTTCAACATGAGCAAGTATCTGGGCTCCATACCATGATACCACCCTTTTCCAGAAGGAAATGCACATACCCTAAAGGGAGCTACCCCTCATAACCTTGCCGCATCTTTCCTGTTTTGACCATTCCGGGGTGTGAGGTTCGACGAAGTCACGTCCACAAAGCCACGCTTTATACAAAAGCTGTGCTTTGGGTCAACAAATGATCATAGAAATGATCACAAAGATAAACGATCAAACAAATGATCATATCACAAATGATCAACACAATGATCATTTCACAGCAACACTCAGCATGTCACATTACCAAATTGGGAATATATTGCTGATAACCTTCAACTACATAACCTCTGAGCTCATACGTCTCAGAGAAGGGTGTTAAGCTAAGAGAATAAATTCTCCGCCACCAACAGAAATATATTTGAAAGAAATCAGCTTTATATCTCAATTTGTAATGTCAGACATACTATCCATACAAGTCTGTTCCGGGCTCGAACAGAGCCGAAGGCACTTACAAAGAAGTCCTTGCAATCCGGATATTCACAATCCCGATCAGATTTTCCATCACTTAGGGAGTCTCTATACCGTTGCAACTCAGTGCAGAGACAATCGATAGGTCATACTATCATTCCTGCAAATACCCGGTCTTCACCACCGGTCTTCAAATGCTATCCATAACGACATATCACATATTCAGAATGGGTTATACGACCCAAAGGTTCTTTCCGGCTAACCCGAATAGTGAGCGCAACATTTAAAACATATGGATCCAGGATTTCAATTAAGTCGCAACTTAATAATTCCAAACTTTCTTTCAAATGGTTTAAACCAATTACCATTTCAAATCTTTTTAAACAAAAAGATTTATTTCACAAAGTTCACTCAGTTTCACAAAGATTCATTTACGGATTTCAAAACAATTTCCGTTTCAATTGAATTAATTTATTTAAATCTTTAAATCAAAGATTTATCTCATAGCTTTCAAAACTGTTTCCAAAGATTCATTCATAACTTGGAAAACTATTTTCTGTTTAACTTGAAATCCCTTAAATACAATTTGAAATTCATTTCTCATATGAAAGCTTTTTTTAATCATTTAGATACAATAGTTTTATTATGGAAAAACCCCGATTCCATTTATACAAGTTAAAAACTTTGAGTTAATTCAAATTCCCAAAATAACGCTTTAAAAACGGTTTAAACCCCTATAACTTGTAAAGTCCTTTTTAAATCATAAATACTGAATATAGAATTCAATTTCAGATTTTTGAATTTCAATCTAAATCCGATTATTCAAATTCCAAATCTTTATTAGTTATTCAAAAATAACTTTTATTCTTAAAACAGCTTTTCAAAAGTTTTCCACATTAAAACTTAATTTATTTCCAAAAATATTTGAATTAAAAATTCAAATTCAAACTTATTTAAAAAAAAATCTGTGACTTAACCGATTTCCACGTGAAATCCATATTTGTGTGTGTATAAGTGTGGTCCAAGGGTTTAACACAATAGTGCGACATCATTCAATCATCATAGATCAGAACACAGAAATATACAAATATAAATCAATGAATGAATCATACACAGCTCAATCCACAGAACAAAATATCACAAATCAGATAGGACAATCAATTCAATGCGTCTTATACCATACAATCATTCATAAGTATGGTTAAGTATTCAATAGTCATTTATAAGCAGGATTAATTAATTACAAATCATTTGATATAAATTAATTAATCAATCAACTTAATAAATTACATCAATTAATCAATTCCTTAATTACTCGTTGAATAAATTAATTATCCCATAATTAATTATCTCCATTAATTTCACTAAGTAAATTCAACTATCCAATTATCAAATAATTTTCTTAAATTAATTAAATTATTCTTGATTAATCATATCAATTTAAATCAATTCTTTTAAACCAATTTCATAATTAATTAACCAATTTATTAATTATTTAAGAAATTAAACCTTAATTAATAAAGTTAAACTTACAATTACAAATTAAATTGATTCAAAACATTAATTATCCATTCTAACTAATTTAATAATTAATGTAATACAATTCATTCAATCTTTATTAAATTTAAGGTGAACTCATTCGTACTAGTGATTTAAATATCATTTGCAAATATATTTGAAATCTTTTAATTTCAAACTTTCTTTCAAATTTCATTTTAAACCCAAGATTTAAAATTCCAATTTCAAAGCCCAAGTTATATTTATATCCTCTTAAATACTTAAACACAGTTAGTAGACTATTTAATAATGAAAGCTTAGTTAATTCCCTGATTTAAATATTAGTTCTAAGCTTGCTTTAAAACTTTAAAATTAAATTTAAACTTCAAATAGGAGCAGATTTTTGTTTTAAAACCTGAACAAAAGAAAAACTACCCGAAGCTCTTCTATTTTACTTCAGTTGCACAGGCCTTCACGCGAGACCCAACCCGATGGAACATCATCCCTTCCCCTGGACTTACTTCTTCTTCTTCCTTTCATTTTTTTTAACTGTAACCTGATGATACAAGATGCTCACGCACCCCCAAAAAAAACACGAGCCAAAGCATCACGTACTCGAGCGTTCTTTCGAGTTTCCCCCCCTCGGTCCAAACTTTCCTGACACTGATCAGTGTCGTGCACGTGCACACGAACCGCCGCCACCTCCGATTGAGTCGCCAACCACCGCCAAGTCTCTGATCATCTCCACTTTCGATTTCAACCACCAAAATCCCAAAATTATTTCAAAATCAAAATCGAGCTCATCGGTTCCCACCATAAACCCACTCATCTCCAGTAAATCGCCTCGCAACCCCACGTCACGTCACCGGCGATCACGAAACTCCATCCGCGGCTACTTCGATGACCCACGAAGCCTCTTCCCCTGGTCCCATCCCACTCGACGCCTCGACGAGTGTGCACGAGCGAAAAAAACCATACGCCATTTTCACAGTCCTTAAACCCTAAAATTGCTTCGTCCTCTCAATCCACTAAATAGAAAAATTATTTGACATTTTTCTTGAGATCAGGGGTGGCTATATTTGCTACGATTCAAGTTTCAACAAATTAAATTGATTCAATTTCGAGAAATTGGTAAAAGTTCCATTTTTATTCCAACACGAATTGCTTTTGAATTACTGAACTAAAAATTTTCATTCAACTTTTAAAAATCATAACTTGTGGTAATAATTCTAGATATAAAGTCAAATTAAGAATTTAAAGTATTCGACTTTTAGCCATTGATTTCCTTTTTACAGAAATTTGAATGTACAGAGTCTAAATCATACTGTCAACTTCAAGCAATTTCCAAATTTCGATTTTTAAGTTTAAACAACCTGATTTGTTTAAAATCCTAAGTAAAAATGTTTTATATAAAAATTTATATGAAAACTTATTAGATTTTTGATATCTATGTTTATTATCATACTGAGACTAGAAACCAGAAGAACAACTCTTCAAAATTTCACAGAATAACATATATAGATGCAGAACTAATTTATCTAAAAGCACACAACCAAGCACAACGATCATTTATAAAACCAATATACAGATTTAAAATCCTTAGAGTAGTATGTTCACACACAAACAACCATATAGATTCAAAGTAGAAATTTACTCACATTGTTTCCAGAGAAATGAACAGAGCCTTCCACTTTGAACAGGCTTGAGAAAATTTTGCAAACTGGAATCTCTGGTTGGTAGTTGATTGAATTATTGTTGTTTGCAGTTGAATTTTTTTTTTGGTTTAAGATTTAAATGATAATTCCCTCAAGTTTTCTCAGCTTTTAAGGAACGAAATAGAAGTGAGGAAGGAAGTTGATATAGAGGAGAGAGTGTACAGAGTGATGTCTTTGTTTATTCAATAAGCATGGATGAGATGTTTTGTATTAAATGCATGAGTCCTTTATCACTTTTCTTCGTTTTGTTTAGTATAATAGGCATGGCTGGTATGTTGTTTTCGGTGGCTAAGGAGATCTGCATTTATTGCTTTGTACAAATCTGTACTTAAGTATACATATTGTTGTTTCTTTTTAGTTTACAGCCTATGCTTCTTCATATTTTATCTTATCTTTTGTTTTATACTTGCATGTTCTATTTGTATAATATAGGCAATCTACTTTTACTTTACATACATATTTTATTTTATTTTTATACTAATGTTTTGCTTGTATATGAACATATAAGGTTGCTGTCTTGTATAAATACTTGATTACATTTATTTCTTTTGCTTTAAAATGGTGGCTGCACTTATTATATTTGTCTTGTTTTATATTTGTAGTTTATTTTATTACTTTACTTTGTTTTTATAAGCTTATGCCTAACTTCTTTTATTTATACTTTTGTTTTGTTTATTTTGCATATTTATTTACAACTTTGTTTCATATTTAAATGTCGTTTCTTTTCTTTTCTTATGACTTACATATTAATTTTCAACTTAAATACTTATCGTCTTGTATTTTTATTTCTATTTATTTTAATTATTTAAGATTTTATCTCAAATCCAATATATACATATATATTCACATATATATAAATTTTCAAATTCATACGACTTAATATAATTTCTATTTGAATCGGGGAAACTCGCTGCCATTTATAATCAATTTTACAATTTTTAAATTCAAAAATTCATTTAAATTATAAATTTAAATTCATAAAAATCCTGGATCGTTACACGAATAGTTTCTAATCACGTTACTTTTGTTAATTATTTGAGCGGACGTTTCAATTAAAATTCTGCATCTATTACACGCTCATAAATTTCATACCTTAGCTACTGAAAACAAATCAGTAGCCGCGATTTTTGGAAGAAATTTTTTGACCGTTGCTTCTAAAACTGCTAATATTTAATTTGATACGTTTCATTTCTATTTGTTCCGTTCTTTTCCCTATTGCCTTTTTCATTCCTTGATTTTTGGTGCTATTGGCTTCAACAAACGTGTCATATTCTGTACAAAATTTATATACATATTCCCTACCTTATTTGTGTCAGTTTATATTGTGAACAGTACCAAAATTTTTGACTCTTCAATCTCCTTCCATTTAAATTGTGAACTGTACAAAATTCAAAACATGATGTCCAATCAATTTGTTGCTTTAATTAACCTTCAGCAAGGGATTTGACGGTTGCTATTTGTTAATCTTCATCTGACTATTCATTGTTTGAAACTATTCAATTTGATTTAATATTCGCAATTATTTATGAGATCTTCCATTTTGTTTCTTCCCTCAGCGCAAAGTTCTCCCTTTATCTATTGTTCTGCACGATCACTGGAAGAAACGTATAACGTACGTACGTTTTTCCTCTTTTCATTATTTGATTTGGCTATAGCTCATATTTTATTTGCGTGTATAAATCAACGTGAATATTTATTGCCTAAAATCCTCACATGCTACTTCATATTTATTATTTATGTGATACGTTTCCCAATTTGTGCCTATTCGTTTTTCCTACGTTACTTGTTTTAGCCGCTGAAATATTTTTTTTCTTTTTTTTAACTTTTGACAGTTCAGTTTTTCCATTTTATATTTCTTTGCTTCTCCCCTCCATGTCCTCTGTTTTTCAATATATTTGACAAATCCATCTTCATATTTCACTCGACAAGAAAAGAAGGAAAATAAATTTTAGAATAAAAAATAAAACCATCGATGCCTTCCTTACCTCCAAAACCGCGCATAACCACCCTTTGCCGAGCCATCAATAAACCCGCCTCCAACTTCTTCTCCGCACCTCGCTATTTCCTCCGTCTCTCCCACCACGTGGCCACTTTTTTCAGCTACGAGCTCCTTTCTTTTGATGTGCCATCAAACTGTAGGGAGTTGATGCATGAAGCTTGTTGCGTTTGAACTTGCGTGCATATATGACTCTATATGTGCATCATATGTCATGTAAGTATTTGATAACTTAGTTATTTGTTAAGAAAATTTTGAATTCATACAGTGGCATGCATTTTAGTAGGAGATATGTTAAATTTTTATATAGGAATAAATTTTTCTAATAATAATAAAGTAAGTTATTTGGATTACAGTAATATATTTAAAGGGTTAAATAGCTTGTTGTTGGTTATATTTAAAGTTATTTGGTTAATATGTAATATGAGTTATTTGATTTACAACATCATTATTTCATATTATATAATATATTATAATCGGCAACACTAGGTTGTTGTTTTATATAGAGTTATGCGTTAAAATCTTTGGTCTATAAAGTTAGTATAATATATAAGCTATAATATATATAATGTCTTTGTGTTCTGGTACAGTTAGATATAAAAGTTTATAAACTATATATATTTGTGAATATACGTACATGTTATAAAAGTTCATTTGCTTTGAGTGTGAGGCTATGGTCTGCATGTTGTATATTTAGCTATATAATATATAATATAACAGTAGTTGCATATGTTCGGTCTGCATAATCCAACATATATAAGTATATATGTGCTTATATATTCATCCATATAGAAGAGTTTGAGGTGCTGTTAATAAAGAAAAGAGGGTTAGATTTTAAAAGTAACATATTTTGTTATATAATGGTCAATATTGTGTTTCGATCAATGAGTTTTATAGATTTCTATACACTCTTTTTATATGTGGTCTGTGAGTCTACATATAATATATTATACTTTTTAATTGTTAAAGTATGCTGTAGTGTATAAAAGTTATTTACCTGTTCATACTATTATATGCGCGTCACATTGGGTTTAAGGTACGATGTTATATATAGTAGTTTATAAATAAGATTTGAACAGTGTAATTTGGTGAAGTTTTATGTATTTATCTTATATAAAAATATAAATCTTAATGATATTATATACATAGGTCGTATGTGGTGGTTGGGTCTTTGATTTGTAGATAGAAATTTTGATCTATGTGTATAAATTAAAATGGTTTGGAAAAATATAAAGATTTTTTTAACATATATGTTTTATTTCATATGTTAAAACTATTGGCTTATGTATTGTGTAAAAAAATTTAAACTATATATATCTGCTTCGACTTTAAATTTTCTTAGAGATGCAATATTGATTTTATTAAAATAGAAAACATTTCTGTATATATCAGACCGATTCTGATTCAATTCATCAATTCTTGATTTTCAGACTCGTTCGTCCAATTCGTGCCAATGCTACTTTGCTTTGAAATTCGTACTCGGATTTATAATTCAATTTCAGTGTCCGTATCATCTTCTTTATTCGCTAGCCTCGAAAGGTGAGCAATCACTCACGATTAACGTTCTTTTATTTATTAAATTTGATTTCAATTGAAACGACAATTGAAATATGTTGCTGTTAGTTATTTACATTGCTATATATGTTGTTATCTGCAATTATTCACTTGTGGGATATGACACCATATCCTATTGTTTATATTATATTGGTATTGATGATATATGCCTGTTATTTTATTTTATTATCTGTTGTCACTCTGCAAGTTCCCTGTAGTGTAGAATTCACTATGGGTTGAATGATACATACCCGAACGGACTTTAGAATAGGAGAATTTCGTTATGGGTTGAAATGATAAACCTAAGCGATTTTCAATTAAATTGAATTTGGGATTGCGGGTCGAAGTGATATCTACCCGTATATTTAAATTTCGGATTGAAATGATAAATTTCCGTATCCCTTGACCATAGGATAGGAAAATATATACAGGCACCGTTGGTCCACACACACACACACACACACACACACACACATATATAGAAATGTTTGAAAACAATTTTTATAGTTTGAAAGGAAATATATGGTTTTTAATAAATATTGGTTCTTAAAATATTATATATAAATGGAAATTTTATATATAGATTTGATAATAATATTATTGAGATTGAATCAATCCATATAATATGTTTAAGTATTTATTTAAATTTATATTTCAAAATTTATTGTCGTAATAATTTGAATAAGTTAAGGTTGAGAAGATAAAGTTGAATTTATTTGAAATGGTATTTAGATAAGAATTCTTCTTAATTGGTTTGATTTGAACTATTGAATTTGAAATTTAAGATTTGATTTATAACTTGATTTTGATTTAAATGATTAAATGGAAGTTTAAAGTTTAAACAAATCTAAAGGAATATTTAGTTTAAAGGTAAATTTAGGTTATTTAATAAATATTGAATTTATTAAGTGAACATTTCAAGACTAAGTAATAAGGTTAAATTGAAATCTATATGAAACTGTTAAATTGAACTTTGGAGTGTTGAATATTAAAGCTTTGAAATATACTAGAATTTAAATGGTTAATTTGTGATTTATATGTATTTGAAATATATATAATTTTAAAGTTGTTTGGTCAGAAACCGAATTGATCAGAAATTGATAAATTGAGATTGAATTTAATTTGAATAGGAAAGTCAGGTTGATTTTGAAGTGATTTGTTAAGTTTGAGGAAATTACAAATATTCTACTTTATAAAATATTTATATATATTTTGGAAATATATATATTCGAAATGAAATGATATTTTGTTGTGAAGTATAAATTAATTTGAAATGACCTCGGTGTTATAGTGTATATTTCTACCTTGTCGATAGTTCCATGGACTCTTAGAGGATGGTTATCCCAAACACCCTTTAAGTTACTTGTATTTTAGTTGATGTTTCACTTGAGTTGGATTTATTGATATAAGAACATTAATCCTGACTCGAGTGTTTTGTGTTTTTTCTTTACGCTCGGGTCAGACTGAGTGATACAGCATTTGAGACTCACATGTGGAGTTTGGAGCTTCATTGGAGATCCAACTATCGATTCAGCTTTCAGCTTTTCCAGTTGATTGGTTCAGAGAAGTCATCTCTTCGTACTGAAGACTTTGCTGTATTTGAGATATTCTGTTGTATTCTATTTCTAAATCCGATATTTGTATAGTAGCTTCATGAACTACTACTTATTTATTTATGCCGTTGCGTATTATTGTATTACTCTGTGTCTGTGATTTTGTGATTGATTTATTTACTGTATATGCTGAGTTTGCAAAATATAAATTAACAATATGATATTTTGAGCAATTCAAGTCCGACATGTGCGGATGCGAATGGTTGAAAATAGCAGGTCGTTACAGTTGGTATCAGAGCTTTCGCTCTAGGCAAACTTAGCATATATGGTAAATTTATTTACAGAATCACTTTCGTTCGAGCTTGAATCTCTTCCTATTTGATTCGGTTCGCCTTTGAATTTTGGAACATCCCCTTTGGTTCCAAATCCATTCTTGTCTTTCCCTATTCGTGTTTTCTAGATTCTGGAGTATCCCATAGCTCCACTGGATGATTGTAAAGGGGATAAACTCTTTTACAATAGCATCGATTCACCGAAGATTTATATACCCTAGGTTTAGATGCTGAATCTCTGGTTATGCCGAATTCTATATCTGGCGATCGAATGTCGATTTGCCTTGGAATTCCACATCGACCATATTCTTGTAGTCACGGTTGACTCGGTTAAGGTCGCCCGCGATTAATATCCATCTTCTATTTTGAAATTTAATTATCTCATCTTCGTTTGGGCCTAGCTTCGAATCAGAATTCTATTTGATTAGAGTTCCTCTAATTTGAATCTCTATCTTTGTTTTGAAATCCATCCTTTGAAAATCGGGCTTTGTTTGTATTTTCGAAATTGTTTTATATACCGAAATTATTGTTTTGATAACTATGATTTTATTCGATATATGAAAGTGAAACGTTTTCGAAAGGATTATATACCTTTTAAAAAAATAGAATTTGAAATTTCGAAAGGATTTGAAATTTTGAAAATTTTATAAGAAATTTGATTTATCTAAAAATGATTTATAACTGAAGGTTTCGAATTTGAAATTTGAGAGATTGAACTCCGGTATTTTGAAATTGGTTTTAAGATTTTTGAAAATATCTAATAGTACGATTTGAAAGTATTTTTCGAATAAGAAGTGTTTCAAATGACTCAAATGAGTTCTAATGATTTCAAAGAAACTTTATGGAAGTTTTAAGAGAATAGAAGTCCAGAACTCACTTATGTCGCTGGAGAATAATTTCGGTGATAAGTGCACGCATCATCGACATTGATTTCCGAGTTTCAAAGTGGGAGAGAGGCCACTTTAATAGCTTCGCTATGCGAGTGATTTTTTGAAACCAATTTTGATTTCAAATTCCAAAGTATAATTCGATATTCAAAAGATATATGTATATATATTTGAAATGATTTAAAGTAAGCCGGTGTTCAATCCTCGAGTTTTCGATTTGATTTAGTATAACTCTATTTATAAAAATTAATTTACTGAATTGTTGCTGATTTCCAACTCTTGGATTTGAAATTTGATTTCACCGACTATTTTGAAGGTTCGAACACTTCCAAATCAAGGTTCCAAATTTTAAAGCTAAGTAATTTCGAAAAGTATAAATTAATGGATGAAGTATATAAGTTTAAAACTACTTTGTTAAGTAAATGGATAGGACTAATTTGAATTATACTAATATGAAATCTGGTTTTGAATGCTTTATAAATAGTTTAAAGGTTTCGAAGGGGTGGTTATAAACTTGAAAATCATTTGGGTATAATTGATTTTAGAGAATATTTGGTTTCGAAAAATAAGATTTGGAATTTAAAACCCAGTATTTATATGATGATTTTGGAAATGAATTTGATTGACCTAAATTATGTTGATTTGAAAACCAGGATTATTTTCTAAACCTATTATTTAGAAATTTTGAAACCGAAGATATTAAATATGGAAGAAATAATTTGGTAAAATCATATATGATTTTGAAACAGAAACGATATTGAAAGAAATTGAAATTGAGAACCTTGTTTTACTAAACACTTGATTTGGGAGTTATCGTACTTATATAGAATTGATTTGTATAAGTATGAAGTTGATTTGAAAACTATTGATTTGGAAAGGTACTCCATTTGAAAGGTGTAATCTTATATAGGCGAAGTATATATAAGTGTGATTTGATATACTATTGATTTTGGAAAGTTTTCGATTTGAAAATGAAATCTTATATATAATGGACTTTATATAAGCATGATATTTGAAAGTGATTTGAAAAGGTACTATATGATATACATTTTCGAAGTAATGATACGGAAAGTTCCTTCTGCTTGATATCCGCTCTGTGGCCACATTGTGGATTCATTCTATCGATATTATTCTCTCTGATTTTCGGTTTTTCAGATGTGATACTCGAGTGTCCTACCGTGGCGTAACCTACGGTCTTTTCTTTCCTGGGGTAGCGTAATCCGCAAGGCAGAGATTGCTTAAAGGGTATGGTTGTTTCCTGGAGGATCCAGGCGTAACCATTATTATGTATCCTGCGGTCTACCGGTTTTGTTGTCGTGGCGTAATCCGCAAGGCAGAGATTGCTTAATGGGTATGGATGTTTCCTGGGGGATCTAGGCGTAACCATTATTATGTATCCTGCGGTCCATGGGTTTTGTTTATCACGGCGTAATTCGCAAGGTAGTGAATGCTTAAAGGATATGGATGTTTCCTGGGGGATCCAGGCGTAACCATTGTTATGTATCCTATGATCCAGGCGATTTTTTTTGGATTGTACTTTCCATATCTGTTTTTAAAAGTTTTCAGTATTTTCACTGGGTGATGAAACAGGTCTACTAAGTACTTGAAGAATTCTAGCTTTGCGCCTGATCAACGCATGGCCAGAGTCTGCAAGAACGAGGATAAACTTGTTGAAACATTGAGTTATAAAAGTATTTTCGAAAGAAAATTTTGTTTCGATATAAAGGTATTTTATTATAAAAGTATTTTTCAACAAAGAAATTTTGTATTAATATTTGAAATTGAGCCTCTTATGGTTTGAAATTTACGATTCGTGCCCGATACTATTCTTTTGGATCTACCTTATCTGCTCAGCTTATTTATTCACCTATATTCTGTTTCCTAAATCTACCTTCCTTTCCCTTTTGAATATAATCTTTAAAATATTGTTTATTTATATACTACCTGGTTTAATAGTAAAAAATTGAGTGTTTTATATAAATAATTGATCTCATAAATAATTGAATGGATATAATAAAATGAGTTTAACCAAACTATTTAATATTAATTAATAAAAAATTATATGGTTTTAAATAAATTGTTAATTTGTTTTCCAAAGTCTAATTTTTCATCTAGTTGTTTGTATTCTCCTACTTTGTTCCTTTTCGAGGATGAAAAGTTCTGAGTGGGGGAGAATGTAACAACCCAAAAATTCTAACAAGTATTTTATTCTTTTATTTATAAACTTTGGGGTTTTAATTTACAAAAAAGTTGAATTTTTTTAAATTTAATTATAAATAGTCAACAAAATTTTATTAATATAAGCCAATTCTATAATTCTTATTTTTGGTTAAAGTTTAACATTTATTGGAATTCAAATGTTTTAAATTCTAACTTCCAAATCTTTTTACTTAACTGAATATATTGGTAACAACATTTTATTTCCACTTTTGTTCCTTTAAAAATTGGTTATACACCTTTAAATCAAGTAATTAATATTCTGTAAAAGAAATAAACTTTATGCGTATACACATTTGTTTCTTAGTTAATTGATTAATAAATAAAAAATTTAAATTGAATAATATATAGGAAATAAATTTTATGTTTTCTTTTTTTCGTACATACATCAGTTATGTTTTAAATGTTAAATAAATCAAACCAATGTAAATAAATCAAAAGTTAATTAAGTAATAAATTTTAAAGTTAATAGAGTATAAATAGGCTATTTAAAATACACGTTTTAATTTGTACATTATATCCATGTTGATTTATTTAGTTAGCATATAAATGGTACGTGGCTAATGAATATTCTTTAAAACGTATATTTTACTAAAAATAGGTAGAGAATAAATAAGTAACGTATAAATTTAGATACGTTGCTTTTGTTATAAATTTAGCATATATTGTACTAACTATATAAGAAATAAATAAATAACAAACGAATAGTTTCTAATTACGTTACTTTTGTTAATTATTTGAGCGTACGTTTAAATTAAAATTCTGCATCTATTACACGCTCATAAATTTCATACCTTTGCTACTGAAAACAAATCAGTAGCATTGATTTTTGGAAGAAAATTTTTGACCGTTGCTTCTAAAACTGCTCATATTTAATTTGATACATTTCATTTCTATTTGTTCCGTTCTTTTCCCTATTGCCTTTTTCATTCCTTGATTTTTGGTGCTATTGGTTTCAACAAATATATCATATTATGTACAAAATTTACATACATATTCCTTACCTTATCCATGTCAGTTTAAATTGTGAACGGTACCAAAAAATTTGACTCTTCAATCTCCTTCCGTTTAAATCGTGAACTGTACAAAATTCAAAACGTGTTGTCCAATCAATTTGTTGCTTTAATTAACCTTCAGCAAATCAAGGGATTTGACGGTTGCTATTTGTTTATCTTCATCTGACTATTCATTGTTTGAAACTATTCAATTTGATTTAATATTCGCAGTTATTTATGAGATCTTCCATTTTGTTTCTTCCCTTAGCGCAAAGTTCTCCCTTTATCTATTGTTCTGCACGATCATTGGAAGAAATGAATAGCGTATGTACGATTTTCCTCTTTTCATTATTTGATCTGGCTACAGCTCATATTTTATTTACGTGTATAAATCAACGTGAATATTTATTGCCTAAAATCCTCACCTGCTACTTTATATTTATTATTTATGTGATACGTTTCCCAATTTGTGCTTATTCGTTTTTCCTACGTTCTTGTTTTAACTGCTGAAACATCTTTTTTCTTTTTTTTTTTAACTTTTGACAGTTCAGTTTTTCCATTTTATATTTCTTTGCTTCTCCCCTCCCTGTCCTCTACTTTCAATATATTCGACAAATCCATCTTCATATTTCACTCGATAAGAAGAGAAGGAATTTTTTTTAGAATAAAAAATAAAACCATCGATGCCTTCCTTACCTCCAAAACCGCGCACAACCACCCTTTGCCAAGCCATCAACAGGCCCACCTCCAACTTCTTCTCCACACCTCGCCATTTCCTCCGCCTCTCCCATCATGTGGCCACTTTTTTCAGCTACGAGCTCTTTTCTTTTGACGTGCCATCAAACTGTAGGGAGTGTTGCATGAAGCCTGTTGCGTTTGAACTTGCGTGCATATATGACTCTATATGTGTATCATATGTCAGTAAGTATTTGATAACTTAGTTATTTGTTAAGAAAATTTTGAATTCATACAGTGGCATGCATTTTAGTAGGAGATATATTAAATTTTTATATAGGATTTTCTAATAATAATAAATTAAGTTATTTGGATTAAAGTATTATATTTAAAGGGTTAAATAGCTTGTTTTTGATTATATTTAAAGTTATCTGGTTAATATGTAATATGAGTTATTTGATTTACAACACGATGTTTTCATATTATGCAATATATTATAATCGGCAACACTAGGTTGCTGTTTTATATAGAGTTATGCGTTAAAATCTTTAGTCTATAAAGTTAGTATAATATATAAGCTATAATATATATATAATATCTTCGTGTTCTGGTACAGCTAGATATAAAAGTTTATAAACTATATATATTTGTGAATATATGTATAGGTTATAAAAGTTCATTTGTTTTGAGTGTGAGGCTATGGTCTGCATGTTGTATATTTAGCTATATAATATATAATATATACAGTAGTTGCATATGTCCGGCCTGCATAATCCAACATATATAAGTATATACGTGCTTATATATTCATCCATATAGAAGAGCTTGATGTGCTGTTAATAAAGAACAGAGGGTCAGATTTTAAAAGTAACATATTTTGTTATATTATGGTCAATATTGTGTTTCGATCAATGAGTTTTATAGATTTCTATATACTCTGTTTATATGTGGTCTGTGAGTCTACATATAATATATTTTAATTGTTAAAGTATGCTGCAGTGTATAAAAGTTATTTACCTGTTCATACTATTATATACGTGTCACATTGGGTTTAAGGTAAGATGTTATATATAGTAGTATATAAATGAGATTTGAACAGTGTAATTTGTTGAAGTTTTATATATTTATCTTATTTAAAAATAAAAATCTTAATGATATTATATACATAGGTTGTATGTGGTGGTTGGGTCTTAGATTTGTAAATAGAAATTTTAATCTATGTGTAAAAATTAAAATGTTTTGGAAAAATATAAAGATTTTTTTGACATATATGTTTTATTTCATATGTTAAAACTATTGGTTTATGTATTGAGTAAAAAAAATGTAAACTATATATATCTGCTTCGACTTTAAATTTTCTTAGAGATGCAATATTAATTTTATTAAAATAGCAAACATTTCTGTATATATCAGACTAATTCAGATTCAATTCATCAATTCTTGATTTTCAGACTCATTCGTCCAATTCATGCCAATCCTACTTTGCTTTGAAATTCGTACTCGGATTTATAATTCAATTTCAGTGTCCGTATCAGTGTGCGTATCCATGTCATCTTCTGTATTCTCTTGCCTCGAAAGGTGAGCAATCACTCACGATTAACATTCTTTTATTTATTAAATTTGATTTCAATTGAAACGACAATTGAAATATGCTGTTGTTAGTAATTTACATTGCTATATATGTTGTTATCTGTAATTGTTCACTTGTGAGATATGACACCATATCCTGTTGTTTATATTATATTAGTATTGATGATATATGCCTGTTATTTTATTTTATTATCTGTTGTCACTCTGCAAGTTTCCTGTAGTTTAGAATTCACTATGGGTTAAATGATACATACCCGAACGGACTTTAGAATAGGAGAATTTCGTTATGGGTTGAAATGATAAACCCAAGCGATTTTCAATTAGATTGAATTTGGGATTGCGGGTCGAAGTGATATCTACCCGTATATTTAAATTTAGGATTGAAATGATAAATATCTGTATCCCTTGACCATAAGGTAGGAAATTATATACAGACACCGTTGGTCCATGTATATATAAATGTTTAAAAATAATTTCTATAGTTTGAAAGGAAATATATGGTTTTTAATAAATATTGGTTCTTAAATACTATATATAAATGGAGATTTTTTATATAGATTTGATAATAATATTATTGAGATTGAATCAATCCATATAATATGTAATAACCCGGATTTCTGGAAATTGTAATTAATAATATAATTGGGTTAATGAATAGAAATACTGAATTTATAAATTGAACAAATGAATATGATCAAATAAATATTTATATTTGTAAATTGCATTGTGTGTGTATATATATATATATATATATAGTTTTTAAATTGAATTATTATATACAAGTTGAAAATTTGTATTTGTTTAAATATATGAATATATATCAAATTAAATTTGAAAATTAAATTGAATTTGAAATTTAATTTGGATTTGGAAATTAAAATTAAAATTCAAAAGATAGCTATATACATCTTAAATTGTACTTTGGTTTTAAAATGTATTTTATTAAGAACACAAATAGTTTTATAGTCTTTTCTTTTTAAAAGGGTCTTATTTATATAAGTTCAAAAAAACATGTATTTATAAATTAAGAAAATGCATTAACTAAATGGAAGACAAATAAGATAAAAAAATATATTTTACATGCATATTTACAAGTGTAGATTAAAGAAAACTATAGATGCATATGTGTAAGATAGTTAAAACATGAAGGGACAAGTGGCAAAAACATTTGTTCTTTTAATTTAAAAATATATTAAAGTATTCAGGAAGAAAACTAGTTTCATTTTTTTCTTCTATTCAAACCCTGAAAAATTGGATTCGAAAATCAAATACAAATCTGGAATTAAAAAAAAAAGAACAAACCTGAAACAACCTCCTCAAAACAAAGTCTGCATCATCTTCCTAGTGCATGCATGTCTCCAATCCATTGTCTGCATCAATCTACAAATACATGTAAGTGAATCTGGTCAAAGCAGTCTGAAGCAAATTTGTTGAAGCGAATTTAGCAGGCTCAGCTTCAAGTTTAAGTATTTGGCAAGTTCAGGTTCATAGCATTTTGACAATTCCAGTTTATCATCAAGATTTAAGGCTCTGCATTTCTTAAAAAGGTGAGTAAACATTTTACTATAAAATTTAAAGCAGTAATTATCTGATTTCATATAAGTTTGTGATGATGTTAATTTTATATATATACAAGTTTATATCTGTGTAGACAAATCTGCAAATTGAGTTGTAAGGCTTTAAATCCGTGCGTGTTGGTTTTATTTTATTTTTTTCCTCTGTACTTTACTGTAGGATCTGAGAAAAATTAAATCTTCAAGTTATTTAACAATTGTTAAGTCTTAGATTTAAACAAGATAAATTAGTTTAAGTATTATTTAAGAACTAAAGAAAGAACAAAGTCTCTGTTTTTTTTGAAACTCTTCTAGAAACAAATAATGCAGTAACAAATTAACATCAATGTTTGAAACCAAGTGTTTAATTTGGTTGAAATAATTATATAAACTAAAGTATCACTGGGAATTATGAATTTTTGGAAAGAAATTTACAATTTTTAAAATTGTATTAAGTAAATATTTGAAGTTCAACTGCAAATTGGGTTTTGGTCTAAAACTGACGATCTCTACATTTGGATTGCTTGAGATTGTTGATAGAGCTAGAGTATAGATTGGTGAGTGCTGCAAAAATGGTTAAAGAATTTTTAGTTCACTGAGAAGTTTAAATTTTCTCGAGATTTGTTTTTAACCTAGTTTTGGGTTCTTACTGAGAATTGGTCACTGCATCTTCAGTATTGCATCGAGTTGTATGATTTTTAGGGAGGAGCATGCGCGGTGAGTCAGCAAGCTAAGGCCGGGGGTTGTGGTTCTTAATGATGATCGGTGGAAATGATTTTGGGGTTTTGCTGATGATGTTGGGTTTCAGTAACCACCAAGATGCTCGATTTTGAATTGGGGTAAATTTTGACGATTGGTTGGTCGTGAACGCTTATAGGATGAAGGAGTGGAGTGTCGGAGGTGTTGATGTTGGTCGGAGTGGAGCCGACATCGGTGCAGGTTGCACGGGGGAGTTGGTGGTTGTCAGGGTGATTTGGGCTTTGTTTTGGTTTGTGTTACTGGGATTTAGCTCGGGTAGTAGGGGAGGAGACTCGGGGGAAATCACGAGTAATTTTGGTTGTGGCTCGGGTTATATCTCGCGTGGGTTCTGGGTTTTTACTGTTGGGATAAACTGTTTGTATTAACAGTTTTAAATTTTAAATTAAAACAGTTTTAAATTTTAAAAAGGAGCAGATTGTTTTAAAGAGAAAAAATGTACTTGTACTTAAATTCTATATATATATATATATAGGTTGAACCCAAATTTATGTTCAACCTGATTTTTAGTTTAAAATATAAAATAAGTTTTAAACTTTAAATAGTTTAAGTTAAATTAAAATTCTTGTTTTTCTAAAATTGAATTGTTTTTATGAATGAACTTGTATGATGTTTTAAATGTCTTAAGTTAAAATCTAATATTATTTCAAAACTTATTTTGAAATATAAAAGAGAATTTTAAGTTTAAATTAATTTAACTAATTATTTTAAAGGGTTAATTAAGTAATTAATTAAGTATAATTAGTTAACTAATAATTATAATGATTTGATTAATGACTAATGATTAATTAAATTGTAATTAATTATTTATTTAAGTAATTAAGAGTTGATTAAAATGGTAATTAATTAATGCTTAATAAAGGTTTTATTGAATAATTAAGTTTTAATTTGGTTTCTTTATTAATAATTAAAAGGTTATTAATCTATAATGCAAGTTAATTAAGAATTAATTAACTATTATTAAAGGTTAATTAATTATAATTAATGATTAATTAATTATATTTATGGATTAATTAATTTATAATTAAGGTTGTTAATTAATAATTAAGTTTTATTAATTAACGATTAAGAGATAATTAATTAGTTAATTAAGGTTAATTAATAAATTATAAAGTAATTAGAGATTAATTACTTTGTATTAAAAAAATTGATTAATAATTAAGGTTTATTAATCTGTGATTAAGGATTAATTGGTTAAAGATTAATTAAGGAATGAATTACTCAATTTTGTTTTATGAGATGAATGTAATTGTTTGTGTCAAAATTGGGCACAACACTCTTCGGGAGTCGTTGAAGAGATAATAGTCAAGAATGCAAGTTCAAAACAGATATTATCTAACAAAAACTCCAATCAACAGTAAAGTAAATGCGTAGACAAGCGATTTATAGTGGTTCGGCGTGTTGCCTACGTCCACTGTGAAGTTTTTTGATGTTTTATTGATTCTCTTTCAATGATTACAAGTTATTACAGCGATCCACAGCAAGTTACAACTGGAAATTCGAAATCAACAATAGGATTATGATGTAGGATGATGGAGATCTTGATCCGGCAGAGTCTCGGCGTCTCGGAGTCAGAAGATCCCTTTTCTGTTGGCCCTGGGGCTCTATTTATAGGTGTAGGCTGCTGGTATCTCGCTGAAAACTCGGGAGACCACTTCTGGCACGTGAGGGGGCCCACACGTACGGTCTCGGGAAGTTTGGGCCCACTTTGGCATCGGATCGAACTCCATTCGAACCGATCAAGAATTCATCCAATCGAGGTGAAATTTGGCGTGGACATTCTTCAGCATGTATGCAAGAATCTGTGAAAGTTTCATTGCATTTGGATCAGTAGGTTAGGAGATATGTTGGGTTCGAAATAGACTTCACGGCAAGGCTGTTTGGTTCGAACCCCTGTTACTCGAAACGATGGTTTCGAAACCAGTGTGGCACGCGACCTCGTGGTGACGTGGAGCGCAAGTTTCGAATCGATCCGGACTTCTCTCCGTGTTGACCGCTTCGACTCCGTGTATCTCGGTGATTTCGAACCGATGGAAGACACGTGGGTTGACCCAGTGGGTTCGAATAAGGCAGCACAAGATGGGTTCGAACATGGCATCAGGGATGGATTCGAACACGACTCTGTGATGGGTTCGAAGATGGCACTGTGATGGGTTCGAACATGATTCCAGGGATGGGTTCGAACGAAGCATATCGATGGGTTCGAAGTGGAGTCGAACCGATGGATACGAACTCATCGATTCGAACTTTGGTATATGTGCATGGATTCGAGGCGCTGCCTCACTTCTTGGGTTCGAACCAGATGGGTTCGAACATAGGTAAGGTCATGGTTTCGAACAGAGCAACGTCCATCTTCCTCAACTTGAATCCATCATAACTTGAGCATACGACCTCGGATTGACCTGAAATTTGAAATGCTAACTCTTGTAGCCTTTCTTGCCGTGTCCTATCAATTGTGGCTCATTCTGGACTCGGATAAAATTCAGTGATATCCATGGCTAAAGGAAGTACGATCAACCTCTGAGGCGAACTGTCCTTCGTTTTTCGATCGATCTTTTGGTATCGCGGCTTTGCCAAAAAGCGGGATAACATTTTGCCCCCCAAAGTACGTCTTGTGGGAACATGACGTGCTTTGAATAGCTGCCATTTCTCTCTGAACAATCATTGTTCTCTTTTTTTGTTGAAACTCGTATGCTGTACTGCTGTAACCCTGCGTTGATATGATTGACTGCTGTATAATAGTGCTTAGCCGTTGGCTGTCGCATTTGTAATAGGATGAGTGTTTGATCCCTGTGAATATTCAAAATCGAACGTTAGTCCGACATGTATGCACGTATGTTAATATGATCCTTGTTAACGTCGTGCGTCCACGAGTTGCTGTCAGTTTTGTTTGCTATAGAATTGCGTATCGATTCTCTCCTGAATCGATTTTTGAAATTTGAATTTGAAACAACGCTTGACGATTGTTTTGAAAAGTTCCTCCGTATCGATCCTCTCCTGAACCGACATTGAAGGTTGAAGAAATTGAATTTAAATTGCGCAAGTGTAATGTTTCGAACCGATGCACTTGAGCATTGATGGGTTCGAAGTTCAATTTTGTATGGACGCAATATGCCTGTGCAATGATGGGTCGTGTGAATATGAGATTTCGAATCGATGCGTTGGAGCATGGATGGATTCGAAATTGACATTCGACCCAAAGGAGTATACTCGTGTCATGATGGGTTCGAAGTTGACTTTCGAACCGATGTTAGAAGATGGAGTATTCTTTGTGCTGTGATGGGTTCGAAACTAGCATTCGAACCGATGTGAGAGGATGGTTTCGAACAAGTAGTTCGTTTCGGTGGGTTCGAAACTGATCTTCGAACCGATGACTTGGATGGGTACGAAACTATCGTTCGCGGCAGTGGTCTGTGTGCTTCACACAATGGAGCCTCAAGCATTTGGGTTCGAAGATAGGATTCGAAACCATTCTGCCCTCTGACCTGTTGTACTCGGTCAATTTTTACCGGAATTCGAATCGACCCGGTCATCTTCAACCCCCCATATAAATAGCAGTGGACCTGCCCCATTTTCACTTTTTACTTTTTCACTTCTCTATTCGTCGCTTCGAAGCTTCTAAGGATAAAACACTGCGTTGCGTTTTCGAATCCATCAAGATCTAAGACTTAAATCTCTCGAATCCATTGCTTAAACTAGGTAATTAGCCTCGGTTTCAAACGGCGAAGCTATTTCGAATCCACTTCTGTTCATCGATATGCTTAACCTAGAATTTGGCAAAAACAGATCTGGTTTAGGGAGGATTCGAACCGATGAGTAGGGGCGAGTTCGAATCGATGACGGTGGTGTGTTTCCATTAGATTTCGAATCGATCCCTGGACTGTCTTCGCTGGGACGCGTAGTTCGCACTGATTGGGGGATTCGAGGGATCCATTCGAATCGATGGATTCGAAACCATAGGTTATCGCTTCGAAGTCGGAAACTTCGTATCGATACGAAGCGGATCGGTTCGAAAGCGACCGATGTCAAGTTAAGGGTTTTGGCATCGGTTCGAACTTGTCATTTGGCTATCGGTTCGAAGCGCGCCCAACTGTATGGTTTCGAAGCGATGTCAGGATGGTTCGAACGCATGGGTTCGAAGCAATGTCATGATGGTTTCGAACGCGTGGGTTCGAAAGAAGTTTGGATGGGTTCGAAGGAAGAGCTGTTCGGTTGGGTTCGAACGAAGCCTCTGTGATGGTTTCGAACCCTATATGATGGACTCCAAAATTTGAAAATTTTTCTAAGTATAACTCCGACGAGCTTCATCCCTGCATATTTGGACTCGAATATTGAACTGCATACTTGACTGCCCTTTGAAGCTCGTCGATGGAACTATAACAACTTCCATTCGAACCGACTTCCATCATATAAACGATTTAGTGATGACGGTCAGCGATGACGGTCATTATAGCTGGACTTCGTAGCTTTGTCGTTTGAATGTTCACTTTAACTCTGCAACATTTGTTCAAGCAATGCATGGCACGGTACCACACACATTCATACACTTTACATTGGGGAACACACGGGTTCTTTGTCGTCTAACGATGGTTTCTCATGAGTTAGTTAGTTATGGAATCTTCAAGTTCACAGCAGCAGGAGATTCAAGGTGCAGCCTCTCCGAGGCTAGAAGTTCCGGATATAGATCCTGAGATCATCGGTCCGGCTCCGGACGAACTTCCTGATGCGTCGTTCATTGCCAATCCATCGGATTCCGTTCCATCGAATATCTCTGAAGACATGTTGGGGAGGATATGTTTGAGGCACGGCTTGTCACTGGACGATGTATTACTGCCGGGGCCGAATGATAGACCACATAATCCGCCAGAAGGGTATACAGCATTTAATCGCCACGCGTGTGCGGCCGGGACACTTCCCCCGTCCAACGAGTATATAAGAGAAGTATTGTCGTTTTTGAGGATCGCCCCATCTCAGCTGCATCCGAACGGATATGCGTCGATCAATAGCTTGTTCATTGCATTTATGGAATGTCTCCATCGACCGCCACTCCCAATCGAAATCAGATACTTGTTCAACTTCAAAACTCGTGGTGATTATCCTTCTTTCACATTTCTGGAGGCGGTGAGAAATTGTCAAGTGGTCACCGGATCCTGGACAAGGCTGAGTTACTATAGGACAGAATGGTTTTATGTCAGATGTCCTCCAGGATTTGCCCGACGATGGTTATTCAGACGTGAGTATAACCGAGTTCTTAAATAGTTACTACGACAATTGCTGCCGAAGTGGAACTTATATTAATTTTTTCCTTTTACAGCAACGATCCCGCGACCCGAAGGTGAAGAGTTTAAGGAGATGGTGCGAGTACTTCGAGAAGTCCCGAGCGAAGATAGGGACATCGAGTTGCTTTTGACCGATAGGAATCTCCGGACCTTTGGGCTGATTGAACGAGGACAGAGTATAAGGTTTGAGGTGGCACAAAGGATCGTTCCTAAGAAACGAGTCAAACATAAGGAGCCCGAAGTTGTCATAGCCGAGGAGGCTGATTCTGAAAGAACTCACACTGATGATGAGCCGCTGACTGAGCCTACGGATGTGGCTTCGGATGTCGCGGAGCAGAAAAAAGGCAAGGCTGCCATGGTTAAGCCAACTAAGCGGGGGAGACGGAAATCGGTTGTCATTGCCCGGTCCTCTTCCGGAGTTAGAATCTCTGAGATGTCTCCTCCGCGTACCGAAAGTCCCTACAAAGGGCTTGCCGACCTTCCAATCCCGGAAGATGTGTCTTTTCAACATGATGCCGGGTTGGAGGAGTTCCATCGTAATCTAGAATTGAGCGAGCCTCTTATTACTAGCGAGGTCGACATTTCTGGTTGGTCGGGGGGAATGCATATTCACACACACTTCACGACACTGCATAACCTTTGATTGTAAACTACCTGATTCGAAGAGTGACTAATTCGATTTTACTTTGCTTTGCAGATACTATGTCTAAACGAGGTTCAATGCTTGGGAGTCTCCGACATGCCCGCAAGTCTTCTTATTATGATTCGCGCAGGCGAGAGGGGGATAGAGACTATGACCAAGGACGCTCCGGGTATCATGACCAGGGACGTTCCGGATATTCTAGTCATGAGAGATATGATTCGGACAAGGGCCATAGGCGTCGATCGCGATCGCGCACCCCTCCTCCTTCCAGAGATCCCGTATGACCTCCCGTTCGCGTCCCTCGTGATTCTTCTCGACATGTGTCGGTTTCTCAAGCTTCTAGATCTGAGGTGTCGGCGCCGACAGTTGCGGAGGAACCTCCTACTGAAATTACGGGAGAAGGAGCGATTAGGCTTGCGCAGCTGAAGAGAGAATTCCCGAATATCTGCTTCGACAATTATGTCTTTCCCCCGAACTTGAAAAGAATCCCACCGGAGGCCGAGCGGTGGGCGCTTGATTATGTGCACGACTTCTACGCACAGTATAAGGTGTGGTATAAGGCAGCTGAAAAAGCATCGGCGCTGGCCTTCGAACGGGCGGCCACCATTGAAAAATTGCAAGCCGAGTTAGCACAAAAAGATCGCATCATTCAAGTGCTGAATACTGAGGCTGAATCATCCCGTAAATCTGAAATAGAGGCCACTAAAAAAGCCGATGAAGCCCAGGCAATCATGGATAGGATGAAACGCGAACACTACGCCACGGTTGAGGACATGGGTCATCGAAACACATTGGTTACTGCAGAGAGGGACGCTGCCCTGAAGGAGTTGAACGAGCTTAAGTCAAAATTTGCTGAAATTGCCAAGGAAAGGGATGATGCGAATAACGCAGCTCAGGAGGCGTGCGAACAAGCTGTGATTCTTCGCACCGAAAGGGATGCTGCGGTGGCGAAAGTTCAAGCGGTCGAGACAGAGGTGGAGGAGAAAGTTCAACAGGCAGAGGCCAGGCTAGAGGCCGATATCGAAGATCTGCTTATAACTTATAACGCCAACGTGTTAAAACACCGAAATTTAGCCTGGCTTCAAGATTATCCCGTTCACCTTCGCAGCGCTTGGGAGCGATTGGTCGAGGAAGAGGGGGAAGCGCATCCGGGCGAATCGGTTGACCGATTCGAGCTTGAGAACCGGTTTTTAACTGAGGATGAAAAGAAGGTCCTTCACGATGCTATCATTGCTCATGAGAAGGAGATGGTGGGTGGTCGTTCCCTGGAAGTTGGAGAGGGATCGGGCGTTGAGCACCATGCGGATGTTACTGAAGTCACCACATCGCCTTTGTCAGTGCCTGCGTCTGCGGTCAGCTTGCCACCTGTTCCTGCTTATGACCCGGAGCGGCCGCACTTATCTCCTATCCATGAGCACACTTCCGAGGTCGTTCAGCCGTCTGCGAGTCAAACTGGAGAAGGTATTTCGAAATTATCTCAAGTGTTTTCTAAATAAAGAGTTTGTTTTGAAGAAGTTACTAATAACTTATTGTTTTTGCCTAGTGACGGAGGTTGCGCCGACAGTCACGGCTCAAGAATCAAGCCAAAAGGTTAAGGCCATCGCCACCGAGACCACTTCTGTAACTGCGGTATCGATCGAGGCGGCACAGGGGAGTGGGTTATCTTTCGAGGAACAGATGGTGAGCGAGCTGCTCGGTGAGCCGGGCGGTTACTCTACGGACTTACAGTTTATCATCGTTAGTGATCCCCTGCCGACCTCAAGCTCTTCGATGCAATTTGCGGATGCCCCCAGCCAAGCCCAAGCGACTCGAGAAGAGGAAATTTTGGCTGAAATCAGCGCTGAAATAGAAGCTGCGGGGCACAGTGGTAGCGCCGGTGGCAGCGCGACGGCGCATAGCTCAACACCTGCTAGGATAGTACCATCGGGTGGCACTATCTCAATTTCCGTCACAGATCCAGTCCCCCCTACTCCTCCGGCGGGAAGCCTCCCTGTAGATTCGAGCTCTGAGGAGGACATCGATATCATGCCCCCAGCCGAAGAGTCACCGCCGAAGAGGAGGCACTCAAAAAGAATTTCTGTCGCTAGTGATTCTGATAATGATGAACCACTAATAAGGAAGACGAAAAAGAGGAAGAAGTAGATCGGCTTTACAAGTAGATGTTTTGGTGGATAAGTACTTGTTTTTGTTTTTTATTAGTAAGCCGTGTATAGATGCAGGTTCGGCTCCTGCTAGTAGGGATTGTTTTTGGGAAAACTTTTTCATATGTAAGCCCTCATTTTTGGTTAGTTGAAATAAACTTTAGTTTCTTTTTTTCAACTCTTGTTTTATTTGTGCTTAAGTACTTGCAATGCCTTGTTTTCGGTCCGGTGTATTTGTGGTGTTTTTACCGTTTAAGTAGAGCTCGTTTCATTTGCCACGCCTGAGAACCTTGGTCACAAGTTGTGATTGATGAATGAGTTGAACTTCGGACGTTGTATCACTTCGGTGAGTGATTGACACTTAGCTTTCGTGCCCCCCAGTCTTGGGGAACAACACTTATATTTTTGGCAGTCGATTGCACTTGTTGCAAATCTTAAGTACACGTCCGCCTTCCGGGGACTTAGAGTAATTTGAGATCGATAACCTGGTTTGCATTCCAGGAGTTCAAGTGTTATTGATACTTGTAACGTGGTTCACGCTCCGGGAACTTGGGGATGGTGTTCACATTCCAACTTGCACTCTACTAACTCGGAGTTAGTATTAACGCTTTAGTTCGCACTACGGGAACTTTGACTTGGTGTTGGTGCTCCAATTCACACGCCAGGAGCTTGGATAAAACATGTAAGTTTGGGTTCGTACTTCAGGAACCCGGAATTGACATTTATACCCCAACTCGCACTTCGGGAATATGGAGTTTGCACGGATGCTTCGGTTCGCGCTCCGGGAACCCGTAGCTTATGTTCATACCCCAATTCATGTTTTGGGGATTCGGAGTCCGCATTGATGGGTTGGTTCACGCAGTGGGAACGAATTATTAAATGTTTATACTTCAATTCACGCTGCGGGAAGTTGGAGTCCGTTCGCACTCTGGGAACGAGTTGTTAAATGTTTATACTCCAATTCACGCTGCGGGAAGTTGGAGTCCGTTCGCACTCCGGGAACGAATAGTTAAATGTTTATACTCCAATTCGCGCAGTGGGAAGTTGGAGTCCGTTCGCACTCCGGGAACGAATCGTTAAATGTTTATACTCCAATTCACGTAGTGGGAAGTTGGAGTCCGTTCGCACTCCGGGAACAAATTGTTAAATGTTTATACTCCAATTCACGCAGTGGGAAGTTGGAGTCCGTTCGCACTCCGGGAATGAATTGTTAAATGTTTATACTCCAATTCACGCAGTGGGAAGTTGGAGTCCGTTCGCACTCCGGGAACGAATTGTTAAATGTTTATACTCCAATTCACGCAGTGGGAAGTTGGAGTCCGTTCGCGCTCTGGGAACGAATTATTAAGTGTTTATACTCCAATTCACGCAGTGGGAAGTTGGAGTCCGTTCGCACTCCGGGAACGAATTGTTAAATGTTTATACTCCAATTCACGCAGTGGGAAGTTGGAGTCCGTTCGCGCTCTGGGAACGAATTATTAAGTGTTTATACTCCAATTCACGCAGTGGGAAGTTGGAGTCCGTTCGCACTCCGGGAACGAATTGTTAAATGTTTATACTCCAATTCACGCAGTGGGAAGTTGGAGTCCGTTCGCGCTCTGGGAACGAATTATTAAGTGTTTATACTCCAATTCACGCAGTGGGAAGTTGGAGTCCGTTCGCACTCCGGGAACGAATTGTTAAATGTTTATACTCCAATTCACGCAGTGGGAAGTTGGAGTCCGTTCGCACTCCGGGAACGAATTGTTAAATGGACTGTCGTGTGTTGGTCCGGTTCAGCCTTCGATGTGTTGGCTTGCCCCCGAGCTGGGGTTTCACTTAGTGAGTGGCCGGTTGTAACGCAATCACTCGCTATTTGAATAAATTCCATTGTTCGATGGAACTTAGCTCTTCGTGTGTCGTGATTGTTGAATGTTGTATTCGATGAATCACAGCTTTAGCTTGAAGAGATAATGTTTTATTGCTGAAATGAGAAAATATGGCAAAGTCAGTGCCTTATTACAAAATCAAATTTCAGAATGTAAATGAAATTGCAAAATATTCATAGATTGAATGAGCCTGTCATGTGTGACAATGACGAAGATCCTCGTCGTTCCAGGCTCCTGAGAAAGTCGGTCCGCCACTGATGGCGTTTATCACCAATCTCCCGCGAGGACCATCGGAGTCCTCATGCCTCGGTTGATCGGGTTCATTGATTTGATTTGATGGACCTGCTTCCCTGGGTTGCGGTGTCTGCACAAATCGATCGAGTCTCCTTTCCCTGATCAGTTTTTCAACAAGATCCTGTAGGTGACGACACTCGTTCGTATCGTGTCCGTAGCCTTCATGGAACCTGCAAAATTTTCCTGTTTGGATTTGTCTCTCTGACGACGGTCTCGGAGCAGGTTTTTCATATTGAATTGTACTACGGGTTTGTAAATACAAGTCCTCCAATGAAGTATTCAAAGGAGTATAACTGTCGAACTTCGGATTTTTGCGTTGCGGACCGCTATTTTGATCTTGTTTTTTAATTTGATTCACGCTCTCTCTTCGCCGAGCTTGTTTATTTTTAATGTTCAACTGAACTTTTCCGGAGCTCTCACCGGATTGTTTTATTGCAACATTGCTTTGGGTTCCTCCCACGTTTGATCCTGCGTCAGTTTGCTTCCTAGACTGTTTCGCGTCTTCCCGTCTCAGGAATTGAGCTGCTTTGGCATGGAAACGGTCCAATGACGCAGGTGGTTTTCCAGCTAGCCAATTGCCGAATTCAGAATCGGGGTCAATCCCCTTGGTTAACGCCATAAGGATGGAGTTATCATTTGGATTACTAATCTCCGCACATGCAGTATGGAATCTTTCTAAGTAGTGTCTGAGCGTCTCTCCGGGAGCTTGCGTGACACTGGATAGAGTGTTGACATCTTTCGGCCTTGCGACGTGCATGCGGAATTGCTCAACGAATTTTGTGGCCAGCTGGTCGAATGAGGAGACGGATCGAGGAGGCAATCGGGTGAACCACATGGTGGCGATGCCCCCCAGGGATATGGGGAAACTACGACATTTCACAGCGTCGTCGGCTCTGGCAGCCGTCATCGACCATTCATATTTTAGAATATGTTGATTGGGATCGGAGTTTCCCTCATACATGGGCAGAGTGGGCATTCGGAATCGCCGTGGGGGTTCAGCATTAAGAATGTCGTCTGTAAAGGGAGTGTGACTTCGGGAAACCCCCCAATCGTCGTTTGTGAATCCCTGACTCTCACGAATCATCTGTCGTATCATAGTTGATAGATCCGGCATTTGCGCCGGAGTATGGTCACGTTCCATACTTTGGGTTTGAGCCGGATATCGTTGATGGTTCAAATCTCGCCTTCTCGGCTCATAGTCCTATGGGACGTACGGTTCAGGAGTATGACCGCTTTGACGACGGTCCGGGTCCGACTGATCTCGAGCGTCGACCCCTGGTTCAGCTGCAATGCTAGCGGTGCGGTATTCAGCGGCGTGGTGAGGAATGGCACCCCCTCGGGAGGAGGGTCCGGTTTGGAAGCTGGCTGACGGACCAACTCTTATTTGTCCAACGGTCAATATCGGTTGGTTTCCAGCGGATGGCATACGACCCTCATCTAACCGGGGTCGTGGAGGTCGGTTATGATAATCAGAAGATGAAGAACTTTCGCTAGAAGAGCGATAAGCACGATCTCTCGTGGATCGTTTTCGTTTCTGGCGATCCAGCTGGTTAATTAGCTCAGCGTTGGCGCGTAGCTGTTCTTCTAGTTGTCGCCGACTCTGGGTCAGCTCTTGAAGTAACAACTGCAATTCTTGTCAGGTAACCGGACCCGACGGTTCTGAGTGCCCGGCGGCATCTTGATTAGGTGGAGGTAGAGGGGCAGGATTCTGTCTATCCTGTCCTTCTTGATTGACGGCGTTCGAGGTGGTTCTTGTGCTAACCATTTTTACAGTTGAGTTCCTTTCCTAGACTTTATGCAAATCTGAATAGAAGGGAAGGAAGTTGGATTTAACAATCTGGATCTCTCTCTTAGATTTATTCAATCCGATATCGATGACAGATCCAACGAGCAGGAGAAAATCTGAATTTTCTCAGTGAAAGCACCAAAGTGTTTGTGTCAAAATTGGGCACAACACTCTTCGGGAGTCGTTGAAGAGATAATAGTCAAGAATGCAAGTTCAAAACAGATATTATCTAACAAAAACTCCAATCAACAGTAAAGTAAATGCGTAGACAAGCGATTTATAGTGGTTCGGCGTGTTGCCTACGTCCACTGTGAAGTTTTTTGATGTTTTATTGATTCTCTTTCAATGATTACAAGTTATTACAGCGATCCACAGCAAGTTACAACTGGAAATTCGAAATCAACAATAGGATTATGATGTAGGATGATGGAGATCTTGATCCGGCAGAGTCTCGGCGTCTCGGAGTCAGAAGATCCCTTTTCTGTTGGCCCTGGGGCTCTATTTATAGGTGTAGGCTGCTGGTATCTCGCTGAAAACTCGGGAGACCACTTCTGGCACGTGAGGGGGCCCACACGTACGGTCTCGGGAAGTTTGGGCCCACTTTGGCATCGGTTCGAACTCCATTCGAACCGATCAAGAATTCATCCAATCGAGGTGAAATTTGGCGTGGACATTCTTCAGCATGTATGCAAGAATCTGTGAAAGTTTCATTGCATTTGGATCAGTAGGTTAGGAGATATGTTGGGTTCGAAATAGACTTCACGGCAAGGCTGTTTGGTTCGAACCCCTGTTACTCGAAACGATGGTTTCGAAACCAGTGTGGCACGCGACCTCGTGGTGACGTGGAGCGCAAGTTTCGAATCGATCCGGACTTCTCTCCGTGTTGACCGCTTCGACTCCGTGTATCTCGGTGATTTCGAACCGATGGAAGACACGTGGGTTGACCCAGTGGGTTCGAATAAGGCAGCACAGGATGGGTTCGAACATGGCATCAGGGATGGATTCGAACACGACTCTGTGATGGGTTCGAAGATGGCACTGTGATGGGTTCGAACATGATTCCAGGGATGGGTTCGAACGAAGCATATCGATGGGTTCGAAGTGGAGTCGAACCGATGGATACGAACTCATCGATTCGAACTTTGGTATATGTGCATGGATTCGAGGCGCTGCCTCACTTCTTGGGTTCGAACCAGATGGGTTCGAACATAGGTAAGGTCATGGTTTCGAACAGAGCAACGTCCATCTTCCTCAACTTGAATCCATCATAACTTGAGCATACGACCTCGGATTGACCTGAAATTTGAAATGCTGACTCTTGTAGCCTTTCTTGCCGTGTCCTATCAATTGTGGCTCATTCTGGACTCGGATAAAATTCAGTGATATCCATGGCTAAAGGAAGTACGATCAACCTCTGAGGCGAACTGTCCTTCGTTTTTCGATCGATCTTTTGGTATCGCGGCTTTGCCAAAAAGCGGGATAACAGTAATCAAGTAAGTTAATTAATTTGTAAATTAATTAAAGATAGCCACTTGATAAATGATTAAGTATGTTTACTTAATAAGTTTTGATAAGGCTAATTACTTAAGATAAGTATTGATGGATAAATTACAAGGGTAATTGAGATAGATGAAATTACTTATTGGGAAATTAATTACTTTGTGTAATTAATATGTAATTAGTATGCAGAATAATTACTTAGGGAAGTAATTAATAATTAATTACTTAGTGTAATTAATTTTGGATTTGTTAATTGAGTTATTTGAATATAATAAAGAGATGTAATTAATCAAATATAATTAATTACTTAATGTGATTAATCAAGAGTGATTAATCAATATGGATAATTGATAATTAATTTAAATAATAATTTATTTGATGAAGTAATTAAGGGAAGTTAATTACTATTGTAATAAATCAAGGGTGATTAATAATTATGGTTAGTAATTAATTAATAAAGTAATTAAAGGTTAATTACTGTATTGGGTTAAGGATAATTAGTTTGTGAAATTAAATTAGGGATTAATTACTTAAGTGTAATTAAAGGATATATAGAATGATATTGAATACCCTCGATTAATTGTTATTCCTAATATGTGATTTGTGATGCTATGTGATAAGATATGTTTGGTTTAAACTGTGAAGATGTGATTATCTATTGATGATGAATTACTGTGACATCCTGTATTAAAAAGTAGAATTGTATTTCACTTGAATAATTTAAGTTAAGATGACATTGGATTCGAAGTGGAGTCGGGTATTAGTAAATACCCGAAACCACTTCGATTCTTTGTAATTTGATATATGAAACCAATAGAATGAAGTGGAATGACTTAAGTGAATTGGACCATTTAATCTATGTCTTGGCACTTAGAATTGAAGTGTGGAATAATTGATGTCTATAACAACTTGTGAGTTGTAAATTGGTACAAGTTACCCCGGGTTTATGTAAGTTATATGCTTTTGTCATTCATGTTAGATGGGTTTACTCACGCTGGTTTCCAGCCTGACCCGGGTGTTACTTTGATGTAATGCTCGGGTCAGACCGAGTATTATAGATTTTCAGGTAAGGATGTTCTGGAGCTCAGGAGGCGAGCTAGATGGCAGGGTGATATGGAGAGTTTTCTCTATGATATTGTATATGTCTGAGATATGTTGTATTATAACTGTCCTGTATTGTGTAAATGTTATAACTCTGATATATGAAAATGTAAGTTGACAGATACAGATTTCTTTTGTATAACTGTTATTATTATTGATATTATATTTTATCCGCTGCGAATGTGAGATTGTGTGTTTCTTTCTGTTTCTTCTTTTCACTAACTATCTGGAAATTTCTGGATCGAAATTTCCAGGTCGTCACATTTGGTATCAGAGCTGAAGGTTAAGCGAGAACCTTGGCTCTGGTGGGATTACTCATTAAGAATAGGGTAAGTGGTACCCTATAATGAGTTAAGTGTATATATATGAGAGAGCGTACTTGTTATTTTCTTATATAAAGGTTTTAAAAATGATTTCAAAAAGTAAATGAATCTTATATAAGAAATATATTATCTATAATATTAAGGTAATTGGTTGTTAAAAATTATTGGACTTAAATTGAGAAGTAATAAAACACAACCAAACTGAAATTGAAATTGAATAAAGATAGATTTGAAATAAATTCAAACTGAAATTTAATTCATGAATTTGGAAAAGAATTTCAGAATAAGGTAATAATGAAATGTTTTAAGGAAGTAAACCATTTAGATAAGTATGGGATATAAATTGAAATTGAGGTTGATCTAAATTGTGAAGTTTGAATCTCAAGATTTAAACACATTTGAATTTGGTTTCAAATTATTAAAAATAATAATAAGAATATTATTTGAATAAGAAAGTTTGATGCAAACAAGAGTAGTTTAAAAATTTAAAGGAATTTGCTATGAATTAAAACCAAGGGTGGTTTAAATTTTAAAAAAATTTGGCCTGGTGGGCCAAGAAGTAAAATGTATATATGAGGATGGATTGAAATAAACTCTAAGGTTGAGTTTTAAATTTGGAATGAGATATGATACCCAAAGTAATAAGTTTTTGAACTTAATAAGTGGGAAGATTATTTATGAAAAGTTTAAAATTTGAAATGGAAGTTCAAATTGGGTAAGGTTGACTGGATTTAGCGAATTGAGTTTAACTTGGGAAAAAGTTAAATAAGTTGGAATGATCAACATGATTTGGGAATTTCAAGATGGAATTGGAATTTAATTTGGAAAGTTAAATGGTTAATCTGAATTGGGAGTTTGTATGATCTCAAAATGGGTTTGAGATCTAGAAATTGAAAATGAATGGATGTTTTAAAATAAATTAGATGATATCATCCTATTGTTATTAAAATCTTTAAATTGCAAATTGGACTCGTTTAAATGAATGAGAGATGGAGTATGGTAATCCATTGTTGAGATGAAAGGTAAATTGATTTAAAGGAATTAAATCAACATTTGAAGTATTAACTCGAATTTATATAATTCAAGATGGTTTAAATTTCAAATTAGTCCAAATTGATTTGAATAATTTGGAATTGTATTTAAAGTTGAATAGTTTTAAATTCAAATGGAATTTGAATTAAATTTGGGAGGAAATCAAGAATAATTCAAATTGATTTGAAAATGGAATTTGAAATTGGGATTAATTCAAACAGGAGTTGAAATGGATTGGAATTGAAGTGGGTTCAATTGAATGGATATTTGTCCAAAGTGATTGGAATAACTTGGTATTGTAACTAAAGTTGAATATGTTTAAAATCAAATGGGATTTGATTTAAATTGAAAAGGAATTGAGAATTAATTCAACTTGAATTGAGGTTGAATCAATTTCAACGGAAATTGAAGTTAATTAATTGGAATTGGGTCAATTTAAATGGTAGAGGAAATTTAAATTGAATTGATGAGAAGGAGATTGGGAAGTGAACAGTTTTGACTCTGGACTATTTTTAATATAAATTGTTTTAATATAAACCTATTTTTCCCAAGCTATTTATTATATATACAACCTTTCTTTTAAAAGCCAAACTATCTTATATTTGTTTTACAATTATTTTTGAAACCGTTTAACAATTTTTCAACTGTGTTGTAAACTAATTACTATATTTCAACTGTTTTATAAACTAATTACTGTTTTCAACTACTTATTTCTATTTTATAGTATTTTGAAATTATTTAAAAATTTCTATGACTATTTAACTATTTTCAAATTATTTTATAATTACCGAACTATTTTACAGCTATTTTACAAACTAGTAATTATTTTTCGACTACTTATCTATTTTTAAATTTTAAAGCTATTTTCTAAATAAACTGGACAGAGTTTAAACTGTTATTGTTTAAATACCTAATCGAGATAAGAATATAGGTGATAATCCAAATGGATTGAAGTAATTGTGAGTAAGTGAATGTGAATAGAAATGGAATTGATTTGGCTAATAACCAATAAAGATAAATATGTAAGGTGTACGTATGTTATTCTATTAGCATAGTGATTTGATCCAGATTCGAGCACAGAATTTCGAGATATTTATATCGATCCGAGTGGGATTTTTCACTCGATTTTCGACGGCGAACCTGAATATGGATTGTTGATTGGTTCTGGATATTCTCTATCATAGTTATGACTATGCAAGGAGAATGACGGTTTCTGATCAAGAAACCAGATCTGTGTCCGCACTAGGAAGTCGGGTGGACGATACTAGTTCGGAAGTGAAATTGTGTGATCGAGTGAGCGATCAGATTGGTATGGCGTACGAATGATGTGTGTACATCGTACAGATTTGAATGAAATTGATATTGGAAGGGGTAATCAAATTTGGATATTTGATTTTCGATAAATAAAGTTATATATCTTGATTATATAAGATAAAACTCCCCTTGATGAATCTTTTGCCGGAAAAAAAATGGTTTTTGGAGGTGTTTAAAGTATAAAGGAGTTTTATACAAGTTTGAAATGATCCAAAGTTTAAAAAAAATATATATCTGAATATATATAAAGGATCATATGAGGATTTTGGAAAAAGGTTTTGGGAACCTATGGATTTGGAAAGGCTTTTGATTTTTAGGTAAAATCAATATTGAATTTGGAAAGCCTAGTTTGAGAATTATCGATTTTGGGATAATCGATTTTGAGTAAAGGAGCTTTGTATGAGATCATACTAGGTGCATGATTTAAAGATACTATACGTATATAGTATAAAATGTTTTGATGATGGCTCTGGGGAAAAAGGCGCACCCTTGAAATGAACTTCTCAGGAGTACCATCGGGTGGTGCTGCCTTAAGCCCCAAGGGGGGGTTCTAAAGTTGATCCTGTGAGGAGTCCGGACTAAACTAGTTCCTGGGGATTTTGAGTAGAGGTTATCATAGCGAAAGTCGTGTGTGTCGCTGAGAGCCAAGGTCTACGTTTGATTTTATATCGGTAGACTGCGACCTATGGTATAACATAGCGAAAGTCGTGTGTGCCGCTGAGAGCCAACGGTCTGCGTTTGATTTTATATCGGCAGACTGCGAACTATGTAGGAGTGGAGGAGTTTCGTTTCGACAACGAAAATCAGAGGCCGCTGAGAGCCTGCAGTTACATGGACTTTTGCTGCGACGACAACGTAACCCTGGGTGTAAGTGTGATCTGTTATGTGTGGGATCCATGACGTAATCGAGAGGTCGTTGAGAGCCTGCAGTTACATGGACTTTTGCTGCGACGACAATGTAACCCTGGATGTAACCGTGACCATGGATGGGGGTGATGATTTCTAGAGCATTCTCACCAAAGATATATCCTCTATTTTCAAAAACTGTTTTCTATATCTTCAATAAAATTATTTTTCAAGTATTTTCACTGGGTGTTGAAACGGGTTTACCAAGTACTTGTAGATTTTCAGTCTTACGCCTGATCAACGTATGACCGAATTTCTATGAGAACAAGAATGGACTGGTTGAGACATCGAGCTATAAGAGTATTTTTATAAAACTATTATTGTAATACTATATAGGTTTTAAAAGTGTTTTAAAAATAATCAAAGAATAATTTATCTGATTTTAAGCATTTAATAAATTCTGGTTTCGTTCCTTTTCGAGGACGAAAAGATTCAAAGGGGGGAGGAATGTAATAACCCGGATTTCTAGAAATTGTAATTAATAATATAATTGGGTTAATGAATAGAAATACTGAATTTATAAATTGAACAAATAAATATGATCAAATAAATATTTATATTTGTAAATTGTGTTATGTATATATATATATATACACACATAGTTTTTAAATAGAATTATTATACACAAGTTGAAAATTTGTATTTGTTTAAATATATGAATATATATCAAATTAAATTTGAAAATTAAATTGAATTTGAAATTTAATTTGGAAATTTAAATTAAAATTCAAAAGATAGCTATATACATCTTAAATTGTACTTTGGTTTTAAAATGTATTTTATTAAGAACACTAATAGTTTTATAGTCTTTTCTTTTTAAAAGGGTCTTATTTATATAAGTTAAAAAAACATGTATTTATAAATTAAGAAAATGCATTAACTAAATGGAAGACAAATACAAAGACAAAAAAAAAAATTTACATGCATATTTACAAGTGTGGATTAAAGAAAACTATAGATGCATATGTGTAAGATAGTTAAAACATGAAGGGACAAGTGGCAAAAACATTTGTTCTTTTAATTTAAAAATATAATAAAGTGTTCAGGAAGAGAACTAGTTTCATTTTTTTCTTCTATTCAAACCCTGAAAAATTGGATTCGAAAATCAAATACAAATCCGGAATTAAAAAAAAGAACAAACCTGAAACAACCTCCTCAAAACAAAGTCTGCATCATCTTCCTAGTGCATGCATGTCTCCAATCCATTGTCTGCATCAATCTACAAATACATGTAAGTGAATCCGGTCAAAGCAGTTTGAAGCAAATTTGTTGAAGTGATTTTAGCAGGCTCAACTTCAAGTTTAAGTATTTGGCAAGTTCAGGTTCATAGCATTTTGATAATTCCAGTTTATCATCAAGATTTAAGGCTCTGCATTTCTTAAAAAGGTGAGTAAACATTTTACTATAAAATTTAAAGCAGTAATTATCTGATTTCATATAAGTTTGTGATGATGTTAATTTTATGTATATACAAGTTTATATCTGTGTAGACAAATATGCAAATTGAATTGTAAGGCTTTAAATCTGTGCATGTTGGTTTTATTTTATTTTTTTCCTCTGTACTTTACTGTAGGATCTGAGAAAAATTAAATCTTCAAGTTATTTAACAATTGTTAAGTCTTAGATTTAAACAAGTTAAATTAGTTTAAGTATTAGTTAAGAACTAAGGAAAGAACAAAGTCTCTGTTTTTTTTTTGAAACTCTTCTGGAAACAAATAATGCAGTAACAAATTAACATTAATGTTTGAAACCAAGTGTTTAATTTGGTTGAAATAATTATATAAACTAAAGTATCACTGGGAATTATGAATTTTGGAAAGAAATTTACAATTTTTAAAATTGTATTAAGTAAATATTTGAAGTTCAACTGCAAATTGGGTTTTGGTCTAAAACTGACGATCTCTACATTTGGATTGCTTGAGATTTTTGATAGAGCTAGGGTATAGATTGGTGAGTGCTGCAAAAATGGTTAAAGAATTTTTAATTCACCGAGAAGTTTAAATTTTCTCGAGATTTGTTTTTAACCTAGTTTTGGGTTCTTACTGAGAATTGATCACTGCATCTTCAGTATTGCATCGAGTTGTATGATCTTTGGGGAGGAACATGCGCGGTGAGTCAGCAAGCTAAGGCTGGGGGTTGTGGTGCGTAATGATGATCGACGGCAATGATTTTGGGGTTTTGCTGATGATGTTGGGTTTCAGTAACCACCAAGATGCTCGATTTTGAATTGGGGTAAATTTTGACGATTGGTTGGTCGTGAACGCTTATAGGATGAAGGAGTGGAGTGTCGGAGGTGTTGATGTTGGTCGGAGTGGAGCCGACATCGGTGCAGGTTGCACGGGGGAGTTGGTGGTTGTCAGGGTGATTTGGGTTTTGTTTTGGTTTGTGTTACTAGGATTTAGCTCGGGTAGAAGGGGAGGAGACTCGGGGGAAAGCACGAGTAATTTTGGTTGTGGCTCGAGTTACATCTCGCGTGGGTTCTGGGTTTTACTGTTGGGATAAACTGTTTGTATTAATAGTTTTAAATTTTAAATTAAAACAATTTTAAATTTTAAAAAGGGGCAGATTGTTTTAAAGAGAAAAAAAGTACTTGTACTTAAATTCTATGTATATATGGGTTGAACCCAAATTTATGTTCAACCTGATTTTTAGTTTAAAATATAAAATAAGTTTTAAACTTTAAATAGTTTAAGTTAAATTAAAATTCTTGTTTTTTGGAAATTGAATTGTTTTTATGAATGAACTTGTATGATGTTTTAAATGTCTTAAGTTAAAATCTAATATTATTTCAAAACTTATTTTGAAATATAAAAGAGAATTTTAAGTTTAAATTAATTTAACTAATTATTTTAAATGGTTAATTAAGTAATTAATTAAGTATAATTAGTTAACTAATAATTATAATGATTTGATTAATGACTAATGATTAATTAAATTGTAATTATTTATTTATTTAAGTAATTAAGAGTTGATTAAAATAGTAATTAATTAATGCTTAATAAAGGTTTTATTGAATAATTAAGTTTTAATTTGGTTTCTTTATTAATAATTAAAAGGTTATTAATCTATAATCCAAGTTAATTAAGAATTAATTAACTATTATTAAAGGTTAATTAATTGTAATTAATGATTAATTAATTATATTTATGGATTAATTAATTTATAATTAAGGTTGTTAATTAATAATTAAGTTTTATTAATTAACGATTAAGAGATAATTAATTAGTTAATTAAGGTTAATTAATTATTATAAAGTAATTAGAGATTAATTACATTGTATTAAAAAAAATTGATTAATAATTAAGGTTTATTAATCTGTGATTAAGGATTAATTGGTTAAAGATTAATTAAGGAATGAATTACTCAATTTTGTTTTTATGAGATGAATGTAATCAAGTAAGTTAATTAATTTGTAAATTAATTAATGATAGTCACTTGATAAATGATTAAGTATGTTTACTTAATAAGTTTTGATAAGGCTAATTACTTAAGATAAGTATTGATGGATAAATTACAAGGGTAATTGAGATAGATGAAATTACTTATTGGGAAATTAATTACTTTGTGTAATTAATATGTAATTAGTATGCAGAATAATTACTTAGGGAAGTAATTAATAATTAATTACTTAGTGTAATTAATTTTGGATTTGTTAATTGAGTTATTCGAATATAATAAAGAGATGTAATTAATCAAATATAATTAATTACTTAATGTGATTAATCAAGAGTGATTAATCAATATGGATAATTGATAATTAATTTAAATAATAATTTATTTGATGAAGTAATTAAGGGAAGTTAATTACTATTGTAATAAATCAAGGGTGATTAATAATTATGGTTAGTAATTAATTAATAAAGTAATTAAAGGTTAATTACTGTATTGGGTTAAGGATAATTAGTTTGTGAAATTAAATTAGGGATTAATTACTTAAGTGTAATTAAAGGATATATAGAATGATATTGAATACCCTCGATTAATTGTTATTCCTAATATGTGATTTGTGATGCTATGTGATAAGATATGTTTGGTTTAAACTGTGAAGATGTGATTATCTATTGATGATGAATTACTGTGACATCCTGTATTAAAAAGTAGAATTGTATTTCACTTGAATAATTTAAGTTAATATGACATTGGATTCGAAGTGGAGTCGGGTATTAGTAAATACCCGAAACCACTTCGATTCTTTGTAATTTAATATATGAAACCAATAGAATGAAGTGGAATGACTTAAGTGAATTGGACCATTTAATCTATGTCTTGGCACTTAGAATTGAAGTGTGGAATAATTGATGTCTATAACAACTTGTGAGTTGTAAATTGGTACAAGTTACCCTGGGTTTATATAAGTTATATGCTTTTGTCATTCATGTTAGATGGGTTTACTCATGCTGGTTTCCAGCCTGACCCGGGTGTTACTTTGATGTAATGCTCGGGTCAGACCGAGTATTACAGATTTTCAGGTAAGGACGTTCTGGAGCTCAGGAGGCGAGCTAGATGGCAGGGTCGTATGGAGAGTTTTCTCTATGATATTGTATATGTCTGAGATATGTTGTATTATAACTGTCCTGTATTGTGTAAATGTTATAACTCTGATATATGAAAATGTAAGTTGACAGATACAGATTTCTTTTGTATAACTGTTATTATTATTGATATTATATTTTATCCGCTGCGAATGTGAGATTGTGTGTTTCTTTCTGTTTCATCTTCTTTCTGTTTCTTCTTTTCACTAACTATTTGGAAATTTCTGGATCGAAATTTCCGGGTCGTCACATAATATGTTTAAGTATTTATTTAAATTTATATTTCCAAATTTATCGTTGTAATAATTTGAATAAGTTAAGGTTGAGAAAATAAAGTTGAATTTATTTGAAATGGTATTTAGTTAAGAATTCTACTTAACTGGATCGATTTGAACTATTGAATTTGAAATTTAAGATTTGATTTATAACTTGATTTTGATTTAAATGATTAAATGAAAGTTTCAAGTTTAAACAAATCGAAGGTAAATTTAGGGTATTTAATAAATATTGAATTTATTATGTGAACATTTCAAGACTAAATAATAAGGTTAAATCGAGGTCTATATGAAACTGTTAAATTGAACTTTGGAATGTTGAATATTAAAACGTTGAAATATACTAGAATTTAGATGGTTAATTTGTGATTTAGATCTGTATTTGTAATATATATATAATTTGAATTTGTTTGGTCAGAAACTGAATTTAATGGAAATTGATAAATTGAGATTGAATTTAATTTGAATAGGGAAGTCGGGTTGATTTTGAAGTGATTTGTTAAGTTTGAGGAAATTACAAATATTCTACTTTATAAAATATTTATATATATTTTGGAAATATATATTTGAAATGAAATGATATTTTGTTGTGAAGTATAAATTAATTTGAAATGACATCGGTGTTATAGTGTATATTTCTACCTTGTAGATAGTTCCATGGACTCTTAGAGGATGGTTATCCCAAACATCCTTTAAGTTACTTGTATTTCAGTTGATATTTCACTTGAGTTGGATTTATTGATATAAGAACGTTAATCCTGACTCGAGTGTTTTGTGTTTTTGCTTTACGCTCGGTTCAGACTGAGTGATACAACATTTGAGACTCACTTGTGGAGTTTGGAGCTTCATTGGAGATCCAACTATCGATTCAGCTTTCTGCTTTTCCAGTTGATTGGTTCAGAGAAGTCATCCGTTCGTACTGAAGACTTCGCTGTATTTGAGATATTATGTTGTATTCTATTTCTAACTCTGATATTTGTATAGTAGCTTCATGAACTACTATTTATTTATTCCGCTGCGTATTATTGTATTACTCTGTGTCTGTGATTTTGTGATTGATTTATTTACTGTATATGCTGAGTTTGCAAAATATAAATTAATAATCTGATATTTTGAGCAATTCAAGTCCGACATGTGCGGATGCAAATGGTTGAAAATAGCAGGTCGTTACATCTACCTATGATTGATTGTATGTTATATGTGAATCCCTAACACATCTAATGTTAGGCAATACTTATGATATACTTAGATAAGTAAACCCAAATTTAATGATCCATTGTTGTCATTAAGCCTCCTTTTAGTTTTCGAAAGTTCATGTTTCATTTTCTTTTAAAATGGTCTTCATGGTTATTATATTTGAACATGGTATTTGATTGACAATTTTTTTGAATATTATATAAAGAAGTTATGAATAATTTTTGGGTATTCATAAAAGGGGTTTTAGAAATAGCTTTGAATGTTTATAAAAAGATATTATAAATGAGTTTGGATGTATATAAAGGGAAGTTTTATACAAGGTTTGAAAGTTTATAAAGAAGTTTATGTAACCGGGTTTGAATATTTATAAAGAGTCTCATAAATGAGTATGGAAGTTGATAATTGTTTTTTAAATGGGTTTGGGTTAAAGCAAAAAGGATTTCATGGGTAAAGGAAATTTATAAAAGGATTTATTGAAGATAATTACAATAGGAATTTGAGGTTTTGGTTTCTCGAGGCTGGCCTTTTAAAAATCATGGTATGGAACATCCGTTCCAAAATTTACACCGAAGGAATAGTGCTTAGAGTTATCCTTTCTCCAATTTAAATAATGTGGTTAAATCCTTTTTAGAGATTTGGTAATAGGAAATCCTACAAATGTTTTGTGAATATATTTATGTCAAAAAAATAAGTGTACGAATGTTTTTGAAAGAGATTTATTTATTAAATAAAGATATGTTTTAAGGCTTAATGGTTGCTATGATAAATAAATCTCAAATGGAATTTGTTGTTGTTTGTTTATTTGGTAGTTAAATAATCGACTATCAAGTTTGATCCAATTTGACTTAGGAAGTACGAATGTAACTTCGGGTTCCTAATGAAGACTCGAAAACTTACTTCCAAATGAAACAGGAATGAGCCAATCGAAAATTATCGGTTATTGATACGAGGAGACCTGGATCGGATCTGTATTCGAAAACTACTCCAAACCAACATGTGAGTTCGAATGGAAGGCATCTTAAAGATGATAAAAGACGAGCTCTTTGAAGTGCAAGGGCTACTGCTACTAATCCTATGGATGATTTCGAAATGGATGTAGTAGAGTTAATGCCTTCGGTTTTGTTCAGACCTAAAACGAACTTGTATGGATGAATGCTGGCATTGCATGTTGCCTAGAGGGTAGTGTTAGCATTCCAAGATGGATTGCGATTTAGAAAGGTAAAATGTAGCCTCAAGCCTCATTAGCTGGTAATGACAAAAGTTGGAGATATGCGGTAGGGCCATGTAGGTCGCACCCTTTAGGGTATATCATCACCCTCCTAGATATATATACAATCATCAATGAATTTGTGTACGTGGGAGCGCTTAGTTAAAGATTGTAAAGCAACCGGGATGATGATATATTCGATACTATCCAGCAAGGGTAGGCCGGTTCTGTATTAGCAGGGGTCGTTAGGTACGACCTCGACACATGTTTGTAGAGGTGTATTGTGGCAGGCGGTACCCCAATCTTTAATTGGAATCCATTCTCCAATACGTGTATAGCGTCTGTGATTGTAGACCTATTATGTTGGAATGTGAGATGTAAGCATTTCAGCTATTTTAATTATTTAATTTAAACCTAGACACTATGATAATATCATTGGATTTTGATATAGAATGCTTTGGTTAACATAAGGTAAAATCCCATCTTTTTTTATGTGCAGTGTGGTCTTATGAGATAGCCTTTGTTTGAAAAGTTTTCAACTGTAGAAATCAGTTTAGTTGTACTTATCGAGTTTTACTCACGCTGTTTAACCAGACTGACCCGGGCATTATTCCATGTAATGCTCAGGTCAGACCGATCATGTTTTCCCAGGTTTGGCGGGATTTTTAGAGTTGGAGAGAGCTGGATGGTCAAGACGTGTTCTCGTATATTTTTATCCCTCTATATTATAGAGTGTATATATTTGTCAATGAAAGGACATGTTTCTATAACTGTCCAAATTTAGGATAAGTCTAGTGCACTCTAATGTTGTATATATGAATAATGATGTTTCCTTTTTGTAACCATCATTGTTGTATTGTATGTTATTCGCTGCATTATGAGATTCTCTGTTGTTTAGTTTTCTTCTATCTTCTACCTTCTTCTTCCACCCTAACAAATCGGTATTTCCTGCACTTGAAGGTTCAACATGTGATAAAGTGGATGTATTAGTGTCGATTTTCGAGGATCGATGTAACAACCCGCATATTTATCGAGTTTACATTTAAATATTTTTATTTAAATATTAAATCGTTAATCGGATTTTGATCCGAAAAACTACTTTTTGCAAACGGTCAAATTAGGACTCGAGACCACTTCCATTGAGTTCGAAATGTCGTTTACAACTTTTTAAGTATAAACATCGATAGGTTTGGAGTTAGTGAAATTTCACTAACTTTTCCCGCTTTGGACTTTGGGTTAGTTTAGCCTATTAAGCCCAAGTTCCAACCCTCTTCTCCTCACTCTTCATAAATTTCCTAACTAACTCAAGCTTTAGCATTAATGGTGAAGAGAATGGGAAATTAAAACTCCAAGCTCAAATTCAATTGCAACTCCATCATTCAACTCCAAATTCAAGTAGAAGATATTGGATTCAAGCTTTGGATTGCTTCTCCTTGCTTTCAAGCTTCATCTTCATAAATTTTAGTGCAAAGGTGAGATTTTTATCTCACAATTCTAGTCTATAACTATATTGGACTGTTGGGAATGATTCCCTATCACTTTAGCATGCATATTTGCTTTTGGTTTGGATTGGATTGGCGAAAAACTCCGATTTTTGGTGTTTGGGAGAAATTTCTGCATTTAGGTCGTTCTGGCCGTTTTTAGCTCGCTCGGAGTTAGGTCGTGTGGACCTTAGGTCGTAGGTCGCGTACGAGTTAACCCCTAGGTCGTTCTGGCCATTTTCGTGTTTTCGGAGTTAGGTCGCTCAGGACCTTAGGTCGTAGGTCGTATGGCCGTTAGGTCGCTCTGCTTTTGCTCTGGCCATTTTTGCTCACTCGCAGTTAGGTCGCTCACGACCTAGGACTTAGGTCGCTCGCGAGTTAGTACCATAGGTCGCTGGGCCATCTAAATGCTTGTTCGGTGTTAGGCCATAGGTCGTATGGACCTTAGGTCGTAGGTCGCTCGGCCTCTCTCACTTCGCTAGGTCGCTAGCTCGTAGCTCGCAGCTCGCATTTGAGCTTAGGTCGTAGGTCGTGGGTAGGTGGGTCGTAGGTCGCTCGCCTATATCCTCTGGCCATTTCATCCCTTGGTCGCTTGACCTCTAGGTCGCGGGTACCATTAGGTCGCTCGGCCTTGTTTAGTGCTAGGTCGCTGGACCATTTAGGTCGTTCGACCCTTAGGTCGCCCAACCCTACTACAAGTATTAGGTCGTATGACCTTGTTCCACTAAGTCGCTCGACCCTTAGGTCGTAACACATTAGGTCGCACGCCTTTCACACTATTAAGTCGTGAGTTTAATTAGGTCGCTCGGCCTTAAAACGTTAGGTCGCTTGACCTGTGCTATTGTTAGGTCGCTTGGCCATTTCAGTTAGGTCGAACCCCGTAAGCGGTGGCGTTGCCCCCGCACCCCCACCTTGGGGGGTTGCCACCCCCCCGGACCCCCCCTCCGTAGGGGATCTTATCTGAAAAATATTGAGCTGATTTCCTTGGATTTTATTCGCATCTCCGTATGCGATCTTTGTGACTGATTGTTTCTACACTTGCTTATGTGTTTTGTCACTTTATAATATAAAGGTTTCAATACTAGTAGTAAATATCAAAACTCTTTTAACAAACAATTTCAACTCTATTTTTAATAACAAAGCTCTTTTCTTAAACCGTTTTCCAATCTATTAGTATATACAAGCCTTTACCTCACTCGGATGAGAAATCTAATTAAACGACTTAGTAAAACAAGTGGTATGAAACGCTTGCGTTCACTTCGTCGGTTAATTCTTGGACTTGTTCGATTGAACCTCTTGTGACAATTTTATTAGTGAAGATTTACAGTTTGTTCGTAAATATTTAAGTTAAGCAAGTGGTTATGGGACATGAAGCTAAACTTCTATATTTACTAGCTTAGTGTAATTGACACTTCTCGTTGATCTTGATGATCGCTTTATGAATTAGACTAGCAATTGCGCGATGTCTCTTTCATTGCAAGGTTAGACTAGACACCACTTGTGTGATTCCATTCACACATACCTTTCTGCTTTTTGGTTAGTCTTGACCTCATTCTGTGTGATTCCACTCACACATGTGGGGTAGCTCCCCATGGTCTTCGGACCGTCATGTGATAGGCCTCTTTCCCTTTTTATGATTTCTGGATTTCTCGTGTTGATTTCTGGAATTTATGTCATTGACTTGTTATGAGTACAAGTTTAGGGTATGATGCCCCCTTCGAATCTTTGAGAAGATTCTTGTGATATTGATTATCTCTTATTGATTGATCTTCTGTTGATCATTATTTACATACTTATAGTGGTATGTCGTTATGGATGTTTATGTTTATGCCATATCTTTTATGTTATATCATGTCATCTGATATTTATAGCTAGACTGATCCGTTTATTATTTTCTTAAATAATACTCGGATCAGACCGAGATGTTACAGGTGCTTCTGCTTGACTTCTTCCCAGGGATTCATCACTCTGACTTTTGGCTAACTGTTTAGATTAGCAGTTTTTGTTGTATACACTTGAGATATAGACTCATAGTTGTATTCTTTTGTATAGCACGTGTTGCTATTCTTTTGTATTATCGTGGATCTTATTGACCACTACTCTGATGTACACTTTCATGTGTTAGTTATATATTCATATCTTCTTCCGCCTTTGCGATATGGATATCTGTGACTGATTTGTGATATGATTATTTCTATGTTTGTTTCCGAAGATTATTTATAGCCACCGTGTGATAAGCAATTACATGGATGGTCGCTCCTCAACAGCCTTATTCTCCGTGCTAGTTGACAGCACTTCTCCGGAGTGTTCTTGGCTAGCGTGGGTATAGAGGTGGGGCGTCACAATCGAAAATCCGGTTCGTTACATTTTTTTACTAATTTCTTTAATTAATCTTTTTGTTAAAATTAGTTCAAAAGTTTTAGTGAATAGAATTAATATAAGATTTTAATCGATTATTCACAAACTGCTTTCATTAAGGGTACAAATATCAAGGTTGGAGTGGCTGTTGTTCAAGAATATATTAATCACTGTTGTAAGAATAACATTACGTGCGTGCTTCTAAAACTTGACTTTCTAAAGCTTTTGACTCGATTGATAATGATTTTCTAATTGCTATGTTACTGACTAGATGTTTTAGTCATAAATGCAATTTTTGGTTATGGCATTTCTTAAAACTGGTAATTCTAGTATAATGATTAACAGCATTTTAGGAAATAAAATACAGTCAAAACGTGGCTTATGATAGGGTGATCCTTTATCACATCTCTTATTTAATTGAGCTATCAATTTTTTTCATATGATAATTAAAAAAGCTGTTGGTAATATATCTTTAGGGTGTGTTTGTAGCGAAATTTCACGTAATGTGCTCTCTTTTCTTCAATTTGCAAACGATACCTTATTATTTACTTCTCATTTGCCTAATCACGTCATTACCTTTAAATTTATTTTATTTAACTTTGAACTATTTTTAGGAATAAAAATTAATTTTGATAAAAGTTCGGTTTTAGTTTTAAATGACGTTGATAAGGTTAGGGTTTAGTATCTAATACATTAAATTGTAAAACCATGAATTTCTTTATTGATTATCTTGGATTTTTGATTAAACCAACTAAACTTAAACATGATGACAAACTAATTATAATAGATAAAACTAAAAATAGAATTTACAATTGGAATGGGAGGTTTTTATCCAGAGCGGAGATTAGTTCTCATCAATTCTGTTTTATCTACACTTCTGATTCATTGGATGTCTAGATGGGTCATTAATGAAATTGATAAAATAAGAAGGGACTTCTTATGGAATGGTAATAATCCTAGTAGTAGGCTAAAATGTTTAGATGGTTGGGAAACTATTTATAAATCAAAAAGGGAGGGAGGACTAGGTGTTATTAATTTATGTAACATGAATTTTTGTTTATTAGAGAAGTGGTTGTGGAAATTTAAGGATATAAATGATAATTTTATTTGGAAAGAAATCATATCCAAAAATTATTATAATGGTAGTAATAATTTATATCAAATTACATCTTAGGTTAACAATAAATTGTCTAATTTTTGGAAATCAATTTTAAAATGCCATGATATTTGTAACCTTGGTACTATACGATTGTTCAGTCAAGAAATAATATACCTTTTTGGAAAGGTCGTTGGTTATCAACCATTCCTCTTAGGGTCAAATTTAAAGAACTTTTCAAAACTTGTAATTTAAAAACGCCTCAATTAGAGATGTTTTTCTCCACATAACGTTCCCCCTTGGAACTTTAGTTTTAATAGAATCTTTGAAAGTACAACTCTTAGACAATTTTCTTTATTATGTGCAAGATTGAATTTATACAATATATTGATAATGAAAATGATATTATTAAATGGGATTGGGATAAAAGTAAGAAATTCACTTCTAATTCATTGTATAAATTTCTTAATTTCTTGGACGTTGCTAATAACACTTTTAATCTTATTTGAAAAGTAAATGCACCACCAAAAGATAAGATTCATATGTGGTTAATCATTCATGGAAAGCTAAATACCATTGAACTTTTAAAAAGAAAGAATTTGCCAATTGATAATGAACGTACATATTGTAACTTGTATTTTGAAAATATTAATCATATATATGTTATGATTGTATGGATATTTGCTACACTGTTAATAATACTCTTAAATTTTTTAACTTTATTCTTAAAACTAAAGTTATTGATTGTGATTTTTACTGGAATAACTTAAGATTTAAGTTTAAAAAGAGAACTAGATTTTCACTAGATACTTTATTCACTATAATATGTTGTATATTTTTGGTTTGAGAGAAACCAGAAGCTATTTAATAACAACAACATTTATATTAGGAGATTGGTAATAACAGTAGCATCATTTTGTTTCAATTGGATCTCAAAATGTAGATGAGCAAAAATTAATCATTTTAATGAATATCTTTATAAGGTTACGAAAAAACATTGACTTATTTAAAAAAAAACAATATTTTTAACATTAATAACTAAAGCTTTAGCATTTGTTCGAATTTGAATGAAGATTTTACTGATCATCATATTGTTCTTTTGATCAAAGAAACATAATATTAATATTTTTTAGATATTTAAAAAATTTAAGTATATAATTACATATTTTGTTAATATCTATGCCACTCGATTACGAGATCACTATCTCATATCATAAAAGTAAGTTAAGATGATGCAATGATCGTGGCCATTTATTAGTCCAACTCTTATTGTAGTTTCTTTGTTGTCATATAGTTCTAACCCTAGTTTTATTACTTTTATTTCATTAATGCATATATATGTGTATATATATATCTCTGTGTGTGTGTGTTACTCTTATATTTTTGTTTAGTTTCATTTACAGCACAAATTAGGTTATAAATGGTGCTAGAATGCTATTCGCAGGGTTTCAGGGTTGCTGTTGCGAGGATTGCAGGGTTACTATTCATAGAATCGTCGTTAAGGAGCGATTTCTTATTTTAGATCTGGATCATCCCCGCTACCTGTGAGGCGTTCATTCTCTAGTGGAGCTGCTTGTTGACCACATTTGTTTACTTGGATGCACTATGGTTTATATTGGGTAATTCTAACACTTCATTATTAGGCGATGGCCTTGCTGGAGTTTGATTCTAAGGTGTAATAGGCGCTGGCCTTACCGAAGCTCATTCAAGAAGTTCCCCGAGGTTGTTATCTTAGATTTTTTATGTTATGATTTTTCACTTGTCGGGCATATTGGCAGCTCCATTACTATCGGTGGTTTACACACACACATGTGTGCTCTCCTCTATTTTAGAGGATCGCACATTTCTCTCAAAAAAGGGTATATAAAATAATGATGACTTTTCATTAATTTTATTAAATGGCATAAATAATAGAGCTAAGTGTTAAAATTAAATATATTGAATCTATGATTTTCATAAGACAGTGAAGAATAATTGAATATATTATATTAAGTTGGAAAATTTGAAATTTAATTCTTTTTTATTTTATGTTCAATTATAAAAATTAATTTTAAAATTTTACTTTTTTTTGTATTCCCTATGCGGTAGAAAATGAAATTGACATTTAATTAATAATTAATATTTGAAACTTTTGTTGGTACCTTTGTATATTAATTTTGCATGGGAAAATATAAGCATTTAGTTTAAAAGATGGATTTATTCAAAAATTAAACTATGTGACAATATTTTCATAAATTAAGCTAAGTAAATCATCTTTTTCCAAGTTAACATCCATACTTTAATATTTGTTATGACAACTTATTGCCATTCACTATTCTTTTATTCACCATGTTTCTTCCTCCACTACCCACCTTCTTACCAAAGTTGTAAAAATTGGGTAGACAATATACGATAAGTACGGACTACGGAATAACCATTTTGGTTGGATTAATCAAGCTATGTGTTATTATAAACTATTATATCGTATAATTTTTTTGTATATGTTTAAGTCATTTTCAGTTTTATACGTTAAAAACAATTTTGAAATTGACCGTTTGTGTAACGACCCAGAATTTTGAATAATTTAATTTGAGAATACTTAATTAATTTTAAATATTTGAATGATGGTTTGACTTGAATTTCAAATTATCAGAATGAAATTGGCGATTAAATTATAGAATTTAATCTATTGAAAGTTGAATAAAAATTTGAATCTTCAATTTTAAGCCAATTAAAAATATTTCAAAGGCTTGTAAAATTCATATTGATAATATTGAAGATTTTAGAAGCTTCAGAATTTAATTTGGAAGGGAATTGTTCAGTTTTGAAATTAAATCGTTTGAATCGATATTTAAAATAGCCGTCCGAGGCACAGTCTCGGAATTCGACGAAACCAGTTCCACTGGGTCCGTAATATTGAATTATTGCCGGATTTCAAATTTCGTATTTTTCTGAGTTGATATGTGAGCACACGGTGAGTAAACGCGTTGCAATTGAATCGGATTCAATTTGAATTTAAATTTAAAATTTAGTCAAACTTCACCACGTTTCGTTCCTAAAAACATGCCTAAACTCACGCCTTCGATCGTGCAAAGCATGGCCGAGCATACTCCTTCACGTTTTAAGTATCCCTCTCCATCTCCAGTTTTTTTTTTTTTTTTTTAAATCAATGGGAGCAAAAGAAAAATGGCCGATGGAAACAAAATCTCGTTCAAAAAAATAAAAATAAAGCATGGCCGTTATCTTCAAATCTTTGGCCGAAGCCTACTTCAATCCCCAAATCAAATAAAAAAAAAATGGCCGAAGCCCCAAATCATAATCGCGTTCGTATCAACGAAGGCAGTCGCGACGTGATGGCGCGCGCGATGGTGGAGGCGTGCGCAAGCATCTGGAGGCGGCAGTGTCTAGGGTTGTGGGGTCGCGACCTGGTGGAAGCTCAAGCGCGTGGGCATTCGCGACGAAGTCGCGGCGAATCAAGGTGAGGCGGCGGCGTAGGATGTATTGGGCGACGGCGCGCATGCTCGCGCGAGGCCAAATTGCAGGTGGGGTGGCGTGCGATTCAAGGAGGCACAGGCAGAGGTCGCGATCGACTTTTGGATGGCGACTGCGAGACTTGGCGGCTCGAAATAGCCTGCAGTGGGTTATCAATGTCGTGTTGGCGACAGGGGCCGTGAGGAGGTATAAGATTTTGATTTTCATTTATATTATGATATGTGAGTATGGATCTATTTAAAAAGGAAATATACAGTAAAGTATATATTTGATTAATTTATAAAAAAAAAGTAAAACAGAAAAAAAAAAATATATAGGCAGTTTTAATTTATATATATATATATATATGAGAATTTGGAAATATTGATTTTTTTTTCTAAGATATTTTTGAAAATATAATAAAGAATTACAGTCTGCTTATTTTTAAATTTAGATTTAAATAATTAGTTAATTAAATCTATTGAACGATAATTGGTGATTTGAATTTTCCGAATATTAATATTGGTCACTTAAAATTATTAATTGATAAGAAAAAGAAATTTAATAATTAGTTGGATAAATTTAATTATAGGGTGAGTTAATTAAATCTAAATTTATTTTTGTGTTACTAAGAATAATTTATTAAAAGAAATTGATATAAGGATATTAATTTAAAGTAAAATGATTAGTTAAGTTGTTATAAAATAAATAGTTTACGATAATAAATTTGTTTTATCTATTATAGTTACTAAAAAGAAAATTTTTAGTTAAAAATTGAATTTATAATTGATTAAGTTATTAAAGGAGAGTTTGGTTAATTAAATTTAATTTTTAGTTAAAATAATTTTATTTAAGAAAAATTAGTTGATTTAAAATTTATAAAAAGGAAATTTAGTTCAATTAGAAATTTCTAGTTAGAATTATTTTAAAAGGAAAATTAGTTTAAATAAATTTATTAAAGAAAATTTAGTTGAAATTTAAATTTTATTAGATAAATTTATTAAGAGTAATCTGTTTAAAATAAATTTATTTAAGAAAAAACTGGTTTAAATAAAACCATCAGTTAATTTAACTATTAAAATGAAATCACCGATGAATCAAAATTATCAAATGAAAATTTATTATTCGATCTGTTCGAATATTAATAAATGGTGTAAATATTTATACAAGGTATAAATCAAGAGAAAATCGAGTCAAGATGGGAAATGGATTGCAAAATAAAAGCAAAGGTGAGAACTTCTCACTTAAAAGGATTTATTTAAATTTTAAATAGTTAGATTTAAAATTGTTAGTTGTGTTGATTGAATGCTTGAATGATGATTGTTATATATATATATATATATATATATATATATATATATATTGGATGTGAATAGACCCTATACGCCGTTTGTAAGCGGAGGTTATTTATTACACACATATACCGCGATATTCCACCTCGAAGTGGAATTGGTATTATATTATATATATAGCAATATATATATATACTGGCATATGTATATATTGCAGTTGATTGATTTCCCGCATTGTATAGCGGATGAGACCCTATTGCGCCGTTAGTAAGCGGATAATATTTATAAAATCCGATATACCGCGATATTCCACCTCGAAGTGGAATGGGTATTGTGCTAATGTCTGTGGATGCAGGGAAACAGGTTGGAGGGATCCAACTGGATTCCTCACAAATATTTATTTGATTTTAGATATTGTGATGTTTGATTGATTATCATATCGATATATGATGTTTGAAAAGTCGGGATTGACTAATTGATGTGTTGCATCATCGAAACCAATTTTGAAGTTTAAAAATAACGATTTTTATTTTAAAGGACTTCTAAAGTGATTTTTGAAAGTATACGTTTATAAAATATTTTTGGAATTGATTTATCTTAAATAAATAAACATTATAATTTTAATGTTATAAAAATTATGATTTTTGAGAAATACAGTTAAAAGTTGATTTTTGAAGATATGAGATTAATGATTTTATAAAATAGCTTAAACTGGGATTGTTGAATTTATTATAAAAAGTTTAAAAATAGGATTTATAAAATTGGATTATTTTATAAATCAAATGATGAAATTATAAAAGAGTTTAAAGACGTTTTAAAAATAGTAATATAAATTGTTTTATATAAAAGATTTATAAATTGATATTTATAAATTAAAAATATTGGAATTATAAAACGAGCTTTTACAAGAATTAGAATGAATTGTAAATGAATTTCATAAATTGGAATTATAGAATTATAACGGTGAAGTTATAAATGGAATTTTATAAACAGTAGGTTTATAAAATTTGTAAAGTTATTTAAAAGAATAGATTTTGGATAAATAAAAGAATCTTATAAGTTATAAGATTTATAAATTTGGGGAGTTTAAACAAAAAATTTTGCAAACAAATAAATTATAAGTGTTTGACTTATGATATGAATTTTTATTATATCATTGTGATATAAATTGAGATAGGTTAATAAAGGAATTTATAAAAAGGAGTTGATATAAAGTAAATAGAAATAGAATTTATAAACGTTGTTTTATAAATCCGCAACGACTTATTTTGATAAGGAATTGTTGTAATTTGTTAATGGAGTTATATTCATGTTTTAGACAGTGAATAATCCTTTAAAATAAAATGAATAGAAGTAATGAAATTTATTAACAAGGTATATTCACGTTTTTGAATAGTGAATATTATGTTAAAGAAATTATTTTGGATGTGATGTTTTAAATAGAATTAAAACGATCTAAAGATGTTTTAAAATATATTAACTATCGAAACCATAGATTTCAACATTTATTGTTGAAATAGATGTTTTCGAGAAATAAAAGGAAATGGTGGACTATAACACTGTTGTTATAGTAAATAATTTCCGAAAGGAAATGTTTTGTATAGTATTGGGATTTATATATCTATTTTAATTTCAAATCCCTATACTAGTGATTTTGGGTTGTCGTAACGATGTTTTACGCAACATTCGTTTTGGCCCAAATAAATATGGTTAAGTGAATGATTTCCTTAAAGAATGAAATATATACTTAATTTCGATTAGAGTATATTAAATATTTTCTAAGTATAGAAAATAAAAAGACTTGTGAATTACTTATAAATAAATAAGTATGGGAATGTTTTTCCAATATTAAGTGAATATTTTGAATTTATCTTTTTGAAGATAAATTGAAATGAATATTTGAAAACGAATGGAAATCGTATATTCATAAATATTTTGGAATGTAAATTCAATATAGAATTTATAAATGAAATTGGGAAATTGGGTTTAAAAATAAATATTGATTTATTTTTGAAGAATGGAGAATATATATCTTGTAAAGATATTTTTGGAAAATAAATGATTTGGAAAATTATTTGGAATCTGGTGATGTTGGCATATCTATTGATAGTTCAATAACCGACTATCAATATTTACCTTTAAATATGTATTTGTTGTGATTTGCTTGAAATTGAATGCCACACTTATTTTTTTTTTTAAAATAAGCGCTCACTATTCGGGTTAACCGGGAAAGGACCTTGGGGTCGTATAACCCATTCTGAATATGTGATACGTCGTTATGAATTGCATTCGAAGACTGGTGTTGAAGACCGGATATTTTCGAAAACGAAAGGGTTTCTTGTTGATTGTCTCTGCACTGGCTGATCCCCGGTATTGAGATCTCCATATGTGATGGGAAATTCGGGCGTGATTAGTGAATATCCGGATTGCAAGGACTTCTTTGTAAGTGCCTTCGGTTCTGTTCGAGCCCGGAACAAACTTATATGGATAGTATGCCTGACATTACAAATTCAGATATAAAGCCGATTTCTTTCAAATATATTTCTGTTGGTGGCGGAGAATTTATTCTCTTAGCTTAACACCCTTCTCTGAGACGTACGAGCTCAGAGGTTATATAGTTGAAGGTTATCAGCGATATACTCCCAATTTTCGTAATGTGACATGTTGAGTGTTGCTGTGAAATGATCATTGTGTTGATTATTTGTGATAGGATCATTTATTTGATCGTCTATCTTGATGATCATTTCTATGATCATTTGTTGACCCAAAGCATGGCTTTTGTATAAAGTATGTTTTTGTGGACGTGACTTCGTCGAGCCTCACAAACCGGTAATGGTCGAAACAGGAATTGTGCGGCAAGGTTTCCAGGGATCGCTTCCCTAGGGTATGGCCATTCCTTCTGGAAAAGGATAGTATCATGGTATGGAGCCCAGATACTTACTCATGTTGAAAACACTTTGTTATGATTGTGTGATGATGACGACGAGCGCTCGTTTAATGGTTCCAAAGGACCGGGGGTGGCATATCTGAGGGTTTGTAATATTCCTTGGGAAAAGGGATTCCCGGCTTTGTTTAGCAGAGAACGGTTTGGTTCTCGGGGCGTCCTTCCAGAGGCGTTTCCATGTGGCAATGGGAAGTTCCTTGGCCTGACCATTCGTTGGAAAATCCATTCTTCAAATACGAGCCTTGTACGGTTTTAGTTGTATAACCTGCCATGGAATATGGCGGTAACCCGCTATTGAACATGGTAACTATAGTAGGCATAGTTCGAAATGTCTATGCTGGCTAAGATTTATATCTTTATTTTCGAAATGAATTTTCTCTACACTATGCACTAGTAATAATATCAAATGTTCTTTTTAATGCGTATCAAGCATCTTTGACTATCATAAGGAGAAATCTCCTCCGATTCTGCGTTTGCATTGTGTGTGTGTGCGAGAGGCCTTATGGTAGTCTCATTTTTAAAAGCATTGCGAATTGACTTTAAAAATATTCCTCTATTTTTGATTTTAAAGATAAATAAACTGTTTTGAGTTCCCACACCAGTCACATGACTGACTCGGAGTTTATTGTTTTCCTTCCTAAACTCTGGGTGCCCACCAATTTCCACACGGGCAGTTAAGAGTTAGGTCTATCAGGATATTCGAAATTCAGGAGTTGCTGGAGGCAAGCTGGATGGCATGGCGTATTACTAATTTATATAGTAGTTCTTTTTTTCCGCTGCACTGTTTGATGTTGTACACTCTGATGATATGATGTAATGAAAGGTAATGTAATAACTGAGATAGTTCTTTGTTTAAAGATTATTCATTTATTATTATATGTTGTTCCGCTGCGAATTGTGAGATTCTGATATTGTTCTGTTTCTGTTCCGTTCTATTTTCTATTTTCTTTTCTCTCTATTTTCTACTATCTTCTTTTCTTTCTTCTTCTTTTCTTTTTCTTAAACCCATAACTATTCGGTTTTTCGGCAACGAAAAATCGCTATCGTTACAGTTTGCACCTTGTTCTCATCTCATGTGCATTTGAAATATGTTGATGAAAGCACAAAACACAAAACTTATTTTCAAACCAAAACGAGTTTACCAAATGAGTGTTTTATTTGTTTATTACTAATTAATCCAAGTAGGAAGTTTAAGGGTTTGGATGAGTTTTGGAGCGACCAATAGCCGGTCCAACTGAAATGCTATCTTAGCTTATTTTATTGAGTGACACTATTTACACCTATTTAAAAACTTCTCTCACCTCGTTATCGTCTCACCTACTTAAATACTTCATTCATCCACTCACACCCATCTTTTCTTAATTTTTAAAATTTCTCATAAAATAACTTAACTTTTCCTTTCTCTTCCTCTTTAAACGATGAAATATAAGTTTCTTCATCCAAAATTTTTATGTTTAGTATTTTTTCTTCATCAAATGCTTTATCAATAATATGAATCCAACTATTTTAGTTATGAAAATGGTGTTATGGACTTTAATCGTATGTATACTTTCATTTTTTTCAAAAATTATGTAACCTTAACTAAGACCAGCGTAGTAAAAAATAATTTGAAACTCAAATTTGGTGTTTTACATATTGTAAAACATAGTAAAATACTTATATTACCACTTCAACAAAATATCTTATCGTTATTACTTTTATTGCCATTTCAGTAATAAAAGAAAAAAGAATTATGAAACCAATAATGGAAAGTAGTATGATATAATCAATTTTATTTTGTTTCATTATCATTCCCTCTAACGTTGACAAAGTCACAAAATATTGATTTACATATATATTCTAAATATAATCAAATAATTTATCTTATCAACTCCTTTATGAATTGATAAAATATTTGTGCTTATGTTGATTATCTTTTTTTCACCAGCAATTGGTTGAGAGGATGGAAAATAATTATGTTTGAGCTTTACGTTTAACTTTATTTGATGTGTTTTCTTGGAGATCATCTTTTAAGTTTGTGGTGTATGTTTGAAATAATTTTTATGATTTATTTTATTAAATGTTTAAGCGGCGTTAATGAGCGTCTAGATGGGTGTAAATAGTAATGCCCTTTTTATTTGGATCCAATTGCTGAATTTAAAAAAGAAAAAATGCTGCCTCCATGCTTTAACAAGTGAATCAAAGGATTAACCACACAGAAATAACTACAATTAGTAATTTTATAAAAGTATTTACTTTATGTTCTCTATATGCGTAACATTACTAAATTTATGTTGATCTAGGTGAGGGGTTGTCCCAGCCCATGCACCTAGTGGGCTTCCCGCTATGCTGGGCCGACCAAGGAGGGAAGACCCCTTAAAACTAGCATTTAGATGTTTATACGAGCCATAAAGATTTATCTAGTGTATAAGAAGTATCCATATACCTGTTTAGCTGTATATATGTGATAACCCAGATTTTTGAATATCCGTAAGCGATGAAATAACTGGATTTAATTTGTAAGAATACTAATTGATATAAATAATTATGGTAACTAAAAATAATAATAATAATAAATTAAATATATACGTATATAATTTTATTAGTATACAATTAGTGTTATATTATTTTCCTTAATAGATCATATTCATATAAATCAAGGAAAGTAATTATTAAATAGAAAATTTAATATGAAAATTTTATGAAGAACATTTGAAAATATAAATAAAGTATATATATGATTAGTATGTTTGTATAATTATTTATAAGTGTATAATTGGAATTTTATAACATTTGCTTTTAAAATTATAAATAGATAAATATAAGAAAAGCTTAAATATTCAAACACTTAAGACATTTATAAATAAAACTAAATTGGAATTATTATAAAACATATATATAAACATATGCATGCATGAGATTACAAATGTAAGATAAGTATATATTTTAAATAACACATGTAAGCCTAAGATTACATGTGTAAGCTAATGTTATTATGCAATTTAACAAGTGTCCTCTTCTTTTCAATTTTCTCTTTATTTTTAAAATAAATAATCTAGGCTATATATTATCTTTACCTCACTTTCTCTATTTTTTCTCTCTATTCTCATATTCAAAACAAGAAAAAACAATGGCCAAATCTGAAATACTCCTCAGATCAAAATATAAAAACCTGTAACCCCTTTTATCAAGCATTATTTCAAATCCTGTAAAGCATTTTTACAAGCCTGTAACAACTACAAGCCTGGAATCAAAGTCTTGATCATAGCATCATCATGTTCCTATCCTAATTGCATTCCAGTTTCTAAGTTTTCAAGCGAGATAAAGCTTTTGGAAATCAGGCAATGCAAAGTATTCAAATTTTCAAAATCTTCCCTGATCTTTCCATACCCTCTGCATTTTTTTGAAAGGTGAGTAAACAGTTCTGATTTTATAAAAAAAAAGAGAGAACTTTAAATTGGTTTAAACCCCGATGCATGCAATAATCTTGAGTTTGAGTTGGAAATATTGGATTGCATGTTGATCTCCTGATTATATAAATATATGTTTGAGAATGTATCTGCGTGCATGTAAATATTTTGTTCTGTTCTTAGTTTACAGACAGAAATTAAATCAAATAAATTGATAACTTCTTGTGTAAATACTTATATGTTAGGATCTTTGAAAGAGAATGATTTGTAATTGTCAAATTCGATTTTTAAAAATGGTTTCAAGCATATCCATAAAGCAATGATGACGAAAATTGGAAATTACAGTGGTAAGTCAATTTAAATCGAAATTTAAAGTAGTTTAATCTCAAGTTTAGTTTATATGATCTGATTCAACATTGAAAAAAATGATTTCGAAGGGAAAAATCAGAATTTTTAGGCTTGAATTGGAAGAGAATTTAGAGGTTGATCAAAATTTGGGAAACTGCCAATTTTCGATGATCGCGACGACCGGTCGCCTCGGGGTCACGATTGAGGTAAGCTGGTGGTTCGTCGAGGTCGGTAAAAATGACGACTGGTCCTATTAATCACCGAGGAGGCGAGAATTTGACGAACTAGGGCATAATCGGGATTTTTAATCATGTTTGATTTCAGGACCACCGCGATGTTGACAGGACTTCCGTCTTGATCGCGAGTAGGGGAATGGGTCTGTGGGCCTATGATGAAGTGTTGATCGGAGTGATGGTGTTTCTGGTGGCCGGAGGTGGTAGTTTGGGAAGTTTTTGGGGTGATGGTTCATTTCGATTTAGGTGTGCACTGACTCGATCTTGCTTTCGAGTTCGAACTGAAGCAATTATGGTTGGAATCTGGTGGTGAGGCTTGGGATGACTCGCGGCGATGATGTGGATGATCGGAGCGGCGTTTGGCGACGTGTACACGTGCACGGTGGGTCAGTAGTATCAGTTGGGTTTGGTTGCTGATATGTTTGGGAAGATGAAGGAATGTCTCAAAGGTGGTATCGGGTTTTGGAGGGTGGAACTCGAGTTTATACTCATGTGAATTGTTGGGAATAAGTCAGAAGGTTTTAAACTTAAATAAAATCCATGTTTTTGAAAATAAGGGATAAAAGAGAAACTCGGTGGAAGGCCCGAGTGGCCTTCGGGTAAAACGCGAAGCAATAGTTTTGTACAGTTTCAAAAATGTTAAAAAATCAAATTTTTTTATTATTATTTAAATTAAAACCTAGTTTAAACTATCTTATTTAAACTTACCTTTTTTTCTTTATAATTGTTTCTTTAACAATTGATTAAGAGGTTTCGAGAATTGGTTTAATTTAAAGTGATTTTTAAATTTAGTTTAAATAAGATTTTATAAAGCAAGTTTTAAAATACAAGTTTTAAAAACTTCTACTTGATAATGTTTTATGTTAGTTTAAGGAAGTTAAGTTTTCTTAACTTTAAAATTGTCGGGTTAAATTATCACCTTATTCTAAAACTTAATTAATGATTTACTTAAGCAAAGGTAATCATGATAATAAATGTTTCAAATTGATAATGGTAATAAGGCATTGATGAGATTAAGTTTTATCTTAAAGATAATTAAAGTTTAATGCCTAGAGATTTATTAAGTTTATTAAGAAATTTAAGCATAATTACTTAATTTAATTAAAGTAATTATGGACTAATTTATTTGTATTGAGAGATATGGATTAATAATTAAGGTTATTAAATCAATAGTAAATGGATAATTAATTAGTTAATTAATGGTTAATTAATTGATTTTTAAGGTAATTAAGAATAATTACTTTGTATTAAAGGAGATTAATTAATAATTAAGATTTATCAATTAAAGAATAATTAATCTATAATTAAAGATTAATTAATTAATTATAGGATAATTAAGGGAGGAATTATCTAGTTATATTTAATGAGATGAATGGGATTTAATAATTTTTTGATTAATTAAAGATAGTCATTTGGTACTTGATTAAATATAATTACTTAATGAGATTTATAAGTGAAATTACTTCGTGATGAAATTGATGGATAATTGGAAGATGATTGATTAATTGGTTGAGATTAATCAATGTCAAGAAGAGGTAACCTATGTGATTGAGGCTAGTAATTTAATTTGAAATAATTAAATTAATTTTGGGAGTAACCAATTTTTGCTTAGGATGATTTAATGATGTTAAATGTCTTAAATTGATTGTTATCTCTGGAATGATAGATTTATTGATATGATACGATTGGGTTGAATAGAGATAATTTGGTTAGCTATTGATGATAAATTGCTACGTTAAAGTGACATCCTATATTTTAATTTGAATTGTATTCACTTGAATAACTGGTTAAAATGATATTCGAAGAGACCGGGATCGGGTATCAGTAATATCCGAAACCACTTTGATTTGTAATCTATAATAATTCTGTTCAGATTTGATATGTGAAATCTTTAAGTCGGAATGGAATAATTTAAGTGAATAGGACAATTTAATCTAAGTATTGATACTTAGAGATTGATGTGTGAATTAAGTGATGTCTATAATAGAGTGTGAATTTGTATATTGATGCGAGTTACCCCGGGTTTTGATTAAATTCTTTGTATTGGAATTTCTTGATAGATGAGTTTACTTGCGTTGGTTTCCAGCCTGACCCGGGTGTTACTTTGATGTAATGCTCGGGTCAGACAGAGTATTACAGATTTTCAGGTAAGGACGTTCTGGAGCTCAAGAGGCGAGCTGGATGGCTGAAACGTATGGAGTGTTTACCGCTGTGTATAGTATAGTTGGCTTGGACATGTTGTTTTAAACCGTCTGGTGTATTGTAATGGTTGTGTATGAAAATATAATTGTACTGATGATGATTCTTCTTGTAAAACCGTTATTTATGTTATATTATATTTTGATCCGCTTCGAATGTGAGGTTTCTGTGACTGGTTTCTGTTTCATCTTCTTTCTCTTTCCTTTTTTCTTAACTATCTGGAAAGTTTCGGGATCGAAATTTCTGGGTCGTTACGATATATGGAGCGATAAGGCCAGTCTAAGTGGATGATAGGTAGTAAAAATTTCAATTATTTAATAACAATAAAGAAAAACCAAAATTCAAGAAATTGCAATACATTATGCTTAAGTAAGGTTGTTTTTGAAAAAAAAGGTTTGCTAGTTATAGTAATAGATTTTCTCAATTTCTATCTAAAGGAAATTTCTAAATTTTCCTCACTAAATCTTTAGTTAAATTTTGCGGATCGATATAAATTGATCGAAAGAAAAATAAATAAAAAGATATCTTCTAAAGATTGTTGTAAAGATTGATTCCACTAGAATCGATTAAAGATCATTTTTAAAAATCTAGAAAATAAGAGAAGAAAATAGAGGGAGGAAGAAAATAAAATAAAATATGTACCATTATAGAGCTAAAAACTGAATAATAATTCTTCAATGGGTTATATATATATACACACACACAAAATCAAGTGCTTAAATTTTATTTACTTATCATTTTTTTTGAAACGGTACTTTATATACAACAAATCACCATGATAACATATCACAATTCAATAAACATTCGAATCACGCTATGCAAGTTTCGAACTTGTGACCTCTCGCGCCAAAGCCAAATCACTTAACCACTGGGACAATGGTGCTTGCCATTTTTACTTATCATTTAAATTATGGGAAAATTTATTCATATCCACCGTTTCTATAATTGATCCATACTTGAGTTTATCCACAACCAATTTGCTAGTTTATCCAAATGTGGATGAATTTACTAATTTATTAGTTTATCCACATGTGTATGAATTTGCTAATTTTATTATTAGTATTTTGAGTGTTGAACATTTTTTACTTTATGAAATTCATTATGCACATAACGCATGCATACAGAATAACCATATTCATTCAACTAAAATCAATTGAATTATATACCATAACGCATGCATACATAAATAAATTCTTGAATAAAAAAAGAAGTAGAAGAATAAATGTGAAATATCAATTTCTTATAACAGACAAATGTTACTGGATTCCACTTTAACTTTAGATGGGTACAAGATATTCAACTAGTATTGGACAACAAAATCTCTAAAAGAGATGATATAATACAATCAAGAATAACTCATCAACCATTCATCTTTAGTTCTCTTCATTTCTACAATCTCAGATAACACCATATATCAAAACTCAACCCAATAAATGCTCATAGTAAAGAATATTGACTTTGTTATCAACTTGTTCAAAGATTGCATACTATTACAGAATCAAACCATAAATTCTCTAAAAGTTCAACAAAAACACAGATTGTAAATCTCATGATTCAAATTGAGAAAATTTAACCATTGCTTTAGTCGTGGTTCAATATAAATGTCCTTCAAAATTTGTATTTTTTTTCCAACGGATGATTATGAAGTCCACATATAAATTCTACTCTCCATTGATCAAGCATTGGAAGTTTAACTCCTTTTAATAATAAAGGACGTCCACATTTCTTTGTTCTTATCTTTCTAGCCTTCACTTGTTCGTCGGTGTCTTTTTGTCGATCCGATGGTAAAATCTACTTCTCTCACACCAATATGATATTTGACATCTGCGACCATTTTTGGATTTTCACATTGTTTAATAATAACAACTACCCCACACGACTTCCCAAAATTTTTGCACCATTTAGTAAGTTCATCACGTGAATTAAAGATCCGAGTTGTAAATAGCAATTAATTGAATTTATTTCTTTTATGTAACGTTAAAACTAGAAAAATTACATACCTTACTTGTTCAAAATGCAAAATTGCAATCCCAGTCTAGTACTAAAAGTTATTTTTTCTAGTTTTAACGTTACTTAAATCAATTAATTTCTCAAGCTTATCTACACACTGCTCAAATGCATCATTGTTGTATTTGTTCTCTTGTTCTTTTATAGTTACATTTATCAACTTCCTATCTGTTTCGTTACTTATGAATCTGGAGTACTCTAACCACCATTCACTTTCGTTTCTACCAAAAAAAATTGATTCTCTAAGTATATTGGAAGAATTACTCTTTTAAGACATATTGCTATTGTAAAAAATGAATGGTTAGACATATTTTAACTAGATCGATTTTTATACATGATGGAAATTTGTACATAATGAACCTTCTACTAAGATAAAGAGTCTAATCCTCTACTGCAATGACCGCTTTTAGTGTACGTTGTAACTTATTCATTTTCTACTGTGAAAAAATTTGTAGTAGAAGCATTATATACTGAGTAGAAGAAGAGACAAGATTTGGCATCCTACACCTATTGTTTTTTATTTAACTGTAAGGTGATGAGTTTGTGACTTGATTAGGCAATGAAATAAAGAGAAATGGGAGGAGGAGATGCAACTATACATTTGGTGGATTAAGTAAGCAATTTATAAAAATTAAAAGAGACCATAAAAGTAGGAAGTAATCCACAAAATTAAGCTGGATCAACTAATAGAAATGGTGGATATGAATAAAATTTCCCTTTAATTATTTATGTTTTTATGAATGAATAATAAATAATGATTACAACTAAATTTGTTAAAGTTAAGTATTTATATTATTATTTATTTATAGTTTTATATGATAAATTGTTAAATTTTATTTATTAATATAAAATTAATAATAACAAAGCCATAATAAATTGCGCCTCAATATTAACCCAAGAAACTTACGCATCAACGTTTTGAGACTTACGCCTTGCCTGCGAGCAAAATAACGCTTCATTTATAGTTTTGCATTTTAAAACATTAGTATGCAGTCCTTTGCAAGGTTTTCAAAATAAGATTCAAATCGTTAAACAGAATGTTAAAACATAAAATTCAAAATGGGATTAAAATCGTAAGTTATTGATTCAAAAGATTAATATTTTACATGCTTTAAAATAGATTTTGATGTTCGAAATTTTATTTCTAAACATAAACTCAATTGTCTCTTTTATTTCATTTTTATTCTGTTTGGAAAAGAATTACAATTGCAATTTGGATCCAAATAAGATTGAATGATTATTCTCAATTGCTATTTTAACAAGGTTTGAACATGAATTTAAATTGAATTGTAAAGGAAGTGATCCGTTTCGAACTAGGAGTTAAATCACGAGGTTTTAATTTTTTTGGCAACAACAGTCCTTTGTCCAAGTTGATAACAAGAGTAAGTGAATAATATAATCTTCTTTACCATTATATTTGGTTCATAAGTATTTGTGTCATGCTTCTCAAAGTGTTTGATCAAATAAGTCATTTTCTACATTTTTTATGAATTTCAAATTCTATGACCAAAGCATACTTGTTTATGGCCTTTTTTTAATGTGCAAAACCACTGACCTAAAGTGTCATTCTTTTATCCTGTAATAGATAAAGTTAACCCAACCCTAAGCGATTACACTTATACATCATATATAATTTATCTTCTTCTAATTTCTCTTTTAGAGTCCAATTTAAGGTCATAATTTTATTACTGTATCTCATATAAAGCAACAACATATGTTAGTTCCCTCTGCATAAGGTCAATATAAATCAAACAATGATTTTCCTTCACTTAAAAAATCAAAAATGTATGCTTGTCTGATGTCAACGATGTCAATACCTTTAGTTATTGGTCATTTCATAACTGTTTCCCAGATGTCTTTGGTTATTGGTTATTTCATAACTATTTCGTAAGTGTATATGCATGAAGATAATAGTAGAATCATTTGATCATTTCGGCGTTCCCATTCTTAGATACATGATTTGATTGAACAGAAAAAAGCCAATGTGCTTTCATTTAGGCATGTCAATGCATATTCTAAAAATTCAAAATTTCTTCGCCGTCGTATTTGAAAAGCAGATATTTGATTTTTAAAGAATGAAATATGGATGAAGATACGGTTGCATTCGCATTTGAAAATTATACATCTGATTTTTATCAAAGATATCGTTCATATCATGTTTATATTAGTAGAATAAAATATATGTATTTATTCTTTTATTGAATTAATAATTTATATTTTATGTATTTAATGCATATTAACTTCTCAAAATTATTTATTATCATTATATTTGTATATTTTTCATATCTTTATATTTATTTCATTGTTTTGAACGTGCTTCATTAATGTCAACAGGTGTCGATCTCGAGCATCAAACTATAACCTTTAGTCTTATATTCTAAGCTATCAACCTACTGAACCAACTTTGTTGGCTTTGCATCTTTATAACTATTGAGGTTGGAAAAAGCATTTTTTGAAATCAAAATTTTATGCTAGGTATCTTGGTTTATTGAACATTAGTTGACATGATTTTTGTATCCGTGAATATGCATACTCAATGTCTAAAAATGATTTTAGATGCAAATGCGGATATTACAGCGCCCACTTTCAAAAGTACTTACTAACAAATCTAATTGCATTATCGAGAAAACCGTTATAGCAACCTTCTAGCAATTCTATACTACAGACAACAGAGAATGGCCTACATTTTCTCAATAGCGTGCACATTTAAAACCAGCATTATCAAAAGCCAAATCCCATCCTCTTTCATTTTTCCCAAACCTACATTTTGTCAATAGAGTCAGCTGGAATCGACTTGCCTTACTCTTACAGAGCTGGCGCTTGCTCGACCTGTGCAAGTCAACTCGTTTCCGATTCGATCGATCAGTCCGTTGGCTCGTTCTTGGATGATGCTCAAATGGAAAAAGGTTATTTTCTTACTTGTGTATCGTACCCGTGTAACAACCCTGAGATTGCAATTACCGAATGATAAGTTAAAAATTATGATTTTAAGTTAAAAAGGGGGCTAAACAAATTTTTGGGGATTTAAATTTGCAATTGGTTTGCAAATTAAAATATTTTGGGTTGAAATGGGGAATTTTTAAATAAAAAGTGATTATGGGTTAATGGGCCAAATGAGATAATTACATGGTTTTAATTAAAACTAGGATGCTTATTAGGATTTTTGTTCACATGATAACTTAGAAAATAAACTAAGTCCTAATGGGTTTCTAAACCCTCTTACCATAACCCATTAGCCTAACCTCCTCCTATATAATATCTTAAACTCATAACCCTAACCCTCCTCCTCTTCATAAATTCCTAAAATCTAGATCTAAACAAAATTAATGGCCTCCATTTAGAAGCTCCATCTCCTTCTATTCATAAATTAGTTTAATCCTAGAAGAAGAAAAAAAGAGAAGAAGAAAGGTAATGCAATCTCTCATATTCTCTAATCCTCCTTCTTAATCCCTATTTATCTCCTCCATCTTGTTGTAATTATTATGTATTTTTTGTTGTTGTTGATTTTGGGTCCTTGAAGTCTCTTGATCTTTGCTTGGAGGTTGAGGGTTTGGCTTGCTTGATATTGTGCACACAACCCATTTGATCATTTGCTTCATTGAGGTAATTACTATTTATTAGTCATTATTGCTAGTTATAATTATTGGTGAAAAGTTGAAGCCAAAAACTGAAAAAAAAACATCCCAAAATCACCAAAATCATCAATTTTAGTTGGCTGGAAATATGCAGGCTGAAAACCGGCCAAAAAAGAGCTCTGGGTGCACCAGGACAGACCTGGATTGCACCCAGGCCCCAGTCCGGACGCAGCCCGGGCGCGCACAGGCCCCCAGCCCGCCCGGGCTGGGGGCGGGCCACAAGACCCCAGCCCGAAAGGGGCTGGGGCGGGCCGCAGGTCCCCAGCCCACGTGGGCTGGGGCGGGCCCCATTCCCCGGCCCGCAAGGGGGCTGGGGCGGGCCCAACTCCCCAGCCCGCGCGGGCTGGGGAGGGCGGCCCAGAACCCCCAGCCCGCGTGGGCTGGGGGCGGGCCCAACTCCCCAGCCCGCACGGGCATGGGGGGGGCCCAGAAACCCCAGCCCGCGCGGGCTGGGACAGGCCCTAAGTATCCCCAGCCCAAGCGGGCTGGGGGCCCTTTTAAAATATATATATATATATATATATATATATATATATATATATATATAATAACAATAAAACTCAGTTTTCAGATTTTGATCTCCACTTCGCGATGCCGCCACGCTCGCATCGGAAGTCGGAATTCGACGTTTTTGGGCTCGTTGGAAAGGTGGAGTTCCGAACTCCATCTCTGGAAAATTTGGGCAACATTGGAGTTCGTTTGGTACTTCGAATTTTGTGCCAAAGTTAGACTCTGGTCACTGTTGGAAAACAGTGTGAATCTTTTTCTGGGTTCAACTTTGAGACGTCGCTGCCACTTCGTCTCAACTCGGAATCCAGAAATTCTTTTTGCATCTTAAAGTAGGGATGTCAGACAACATGCCTACTACTTTTCATTACATTTGGACACAGTTTGCTAGTCCAAATAAATTTCCGAACTTGGGTTCGCAGCAGTTTTTGAATGGTTTTAAACACTTAGAATATTTTTGATGATTTTCTGGTTTTCGTCGATTTCTTTGAGATTTATCTATGGATTTCGTACACGGGCTTTATAAAAAGGATTTAAAAGGATTTTTCACTCCAAAATGGCTTTTGAAAATTATTATATAATATTATTTTTAATTATTAAATTAATTACTCCATAATAAGAGACTTTTCAAAAGACCGTTTTAAAAGTGATTTCGAAATCAATTACAAATCCGTTTTACACCATTATTTTCTATAATAAAAATCTCACACTCACTTTTAGCACGTCAAGCGAAGTGGAAAGGTGCTTAAACGGTTAGGAAATCTCCGGCCTGTGGAAACCGTGTGTATTTTCTTTCCGGTTAATCCCAGACCTATTCGATTGATCGTTTTGACCTTTGGGTCTAGTTTACCGATGATACGAGGTGGACTTTTTATTGTTTGGAGTGTGAGCTTGCTATTGGTTAGTAAACCGTTTAGTGCGAACGTGGGGTATGGGACTCTTTGTTAACACTTTACGGGTTCCTCTCCAAGAAGTTAGTGACACATTAGCCTCTGGGCGGCCAGTACTGGACCTCTGGGTCACCATGCTTCTGGGCAACCATCTCTGGACACCTGCTCTATGGAGCAGTTTATTTTCGGCGTGTGCCTCTGGGCCTTTATCCTTCTGGGGAGGATCTCGCCGTTTCACGCGTTCCGCATCTGTGCGAGTGATCGATCACAACTCTACAGTACTTGGCAACAACGACTCTGGTCGGTGCACGTGCAATATTTGTATTATCTGATGATTTTATATCCATTCGAGTATCGCCATTCGGTGTTGGTTCTATGGAACCATACGATGTGAGTGCGATTACCTTGTGGATTCACAGTGTCTCTGGACACTGCTTTTCAGTATTCGATTTCATTGATTTTTCATTATATCCCTATTGCTCTTTGGAGCATCGATCTTTGCTTGGGCATTGATTACAGACTCTGGTCACTCTTGGGATTATTGCCTATGGGCAACTTTATATAGCTTTGGCTACGCCGATGATATGAGGCGATTTTATTTATTTAACACTTTGGTGTTTGTATTCTCTTTGGAGATTTTTACTATTTATTGATGATTAGGGATCGTCATTATATACATGTAGTCCATATTACTCTTCTCTTTGGAGAAGTATTGTTTTATTTATGTACTGCATTATTCTATATATCTCAGTTATTACTGATTGTTTAGCAAGCCTGACCCGAGTGTTTTCGCTCGGGTCAGACCGAGTTGTTTCAGGTTAGGTCTCTGGACTTAGCTTTCTGTGCTTCCGCTTGGACATTATCTGCTATGCTGATAGATAGCTCTTTTATTTGTCCACTAGTCAGCTACTCTGTTATTTCAGACTCTTATGTACATATTTTTGACTCACATGTGTGAGCGGTGGCTTTGTACCCACCTTTTGATACTTGGATCTGTATTGACGATATATTGTACCTATGTTCTGTGACTGTTATGTGACTGTTCTGTGATGATGATGTTATCATTTAGTATTATGTTTGTTCTGAACCTATTTTCCTTAGCCATTGTAGTTTCGTTATAAATATCTATTGGATATGTCGAACCACTTGAGAAAAGAAAACCACATATTCGACGTATTCAGTAGATAGTTATAGCTTGATTACATATGGTCGCTTCCGTTATACTCTATTCTCCGTTCTAGTAGACGGTATTACTCCGTAATACTCTTTACTAGAGTGGGTCTCGGAGTAGGGCGTTACATCTTGGTATCAGAGCTAAGGTTCAGAATTAAGCATAACAAACACAGAACGGTTACACTTAGTACAATACATTTTAATTGGATCCGAATTAAATCAAATCCCTTCCTTATGCTTATTGATAGATAAGTTAGGAATATGTGTAGGAATTTATTATATTCCATAGTATTCCTTAATTAAGTATCTATCATTGAATCATGTCTAACTCTAATTCTCGTTTGACTTTCAGTATGTCTGGAAGGGGAAGAGGGAGAACCACACGTCAGACTAGTGCTGCTGGGCAGTCCAGCAACACTCATCCAGAGGGCGTGTTCATGACTACCGACCAGATCATGGAGCTGGTTCGGAATTCTCAGTCTCATTCTCAGTCTCCATCCTCGGTTGCTGATGCTCCGCGCATGTCTGTTTTTGCGCGTCTCTGCAGTGATTTTACCCATCTCGGAGGGAAGCCGTTCAGTGGCTCCGAGAATGTCTTAGAGGTCCAGGCTTGGATTCGGATACGCGAACACATTTTTACTCGTATGGATATCTCGGATCATGATCGTGTTCTTATTGCTTCTAGTCAGCTTCGGAGTCGTTCCCTGGATTGGTACGAACTCCTTATTGCCGAGGTCGATGAGACCACACTTACTTGGGCTCAGTTTCGTCAGAGATTTGAGCTCAAATTCATCCCAGAGTCAGAGAAGAACTCCCTTGCTCGCCGCTTTCTTGATCTCAAGCAGGGGAAGTCCTCCGTATCCGACTATGTCTCTTCCTTCGAGGCCCTGTCCAAGTACGGCCTTGAGTTTATTGCTACTCCTTATAAGAGGAACCTCAAATTTGTTGAGGGCTTGAAGAAATATCTGAAGAGGCATCTTATGCTATAGCTTGAGCTCTCATTTGAGAAGCTAGTCGATGCAGCTCTACATCTTGAGTCTGTCGAGATGGAGCATAGTGATGATGGTGGTTTGGGTTCCAAAAACCCCAATCTGAAGCGGGGTCCATTGCAGAAGACCAAGCCTTGGAACAAGAAGAAGAAGACTGGCGGTTCTGCTGTCCAGGCTCAGCCTCAGACTCAGCCTCAGATTCAGTCACAGCCTAGTGGAACCCGTCCTCCGAAGAAATGCTTCAACTGCGGTTCTCCAAATCACTTTATTCGAGAGTGTCCCAAACCTCTCTATTGTACCTTTTGCAAGAAGGAGGGACACAGGATCTCCACTTGTCATATTGCTCCAGCTAGTGCCAAGCCTGGCAAGCTTAATGCTGCCAAGGCTCCAGCATCTTCAGCTCAGCCTCGAGGTACGCATCCTTCCATTCTCGAAGGTTCTATTTTATTTTATGGTAGATCTTGTAGAGTTCTCTTTGATACGGGTGCCTCTCACTCATTCGTATCAAAGGAGCTAGTAGATGCTTTATCCTTGGATGTTACTTGTCTGGTTTCTTCACTAAGGATTGTGAATCCCATTGGCGGATCCACGACCCTTAGCTTGCTTTGTGAGAATATAGATATTGATCTTTGTGGATTTTCTTCCCGTGCGAATCTACACGTTATGGAGTATTTGGGATTTGATATGATTCTTGGCATGGATTGGCTCGTTCAGCACGACGCCAAAATTATTTGTTCGGAGCGGATATTATTCATTCATCACCCTGTTTCGTCCTCTCCGTTAGCTATTGTTCTTCAGGATGTTGGGCTTTCTGATGTTACTTTATTTTCTCTTGATACACGAGATGAGGATTTGGACATATCTCGTATTCCTGTCATTCGGGATTTCCTCGATATATTCGAGCCAGCATCTGGCCTACCGCCAAAGCGGGCCATTGAGTTACGCATCGATCTCATTCCAGGCTCCCACCCTGTTGGGAGTCCTCCCACGAGGATGTCTATTAAGGAGAATGAGGAACTCAGGAAACAGTTAGTTGAGCTTGAGGCGAAGCAGTTCATTCGGTCCAGTTCTTCGCCATGGGGTGCTGCTGTGGTCTTCGTTAAGAAGCCCGATGGCTCTCTTAGGCTTTGCATTGACTATCGCAAGCTTAATGAGTTGACCATCAGAAATCGTTATCCATTGCCACGGATAGACGATATGTTTGATCAGTTGAGCGGTGCGAAGGTCTTTTCCCAGCTCGACCTTGCCACCGGATTTCATCAGCTCCGAGTTGCGGAAGATAGCATTCCTCTTACCACTTTCCACACTCGTTATGGTTCTTTTGAGTGGTTGGTCATGCCATTCGGCTTGACGAACGCGCCGGCTTTCTTCGTCGATCTTATGAATCGAGTATTCCGGGAATACATCATTAGATTCGTTCTGGTTTTCATCGGCGATATTCTTATTTATTCTAGATCCGAGGCAGAGCATGCTCATCATTTGCGGATCGTCTTGGATACTCTTCGTCATCATCTGCTTAAGGCCAAGCTCTCCAAGTGCCATTTTTGGGAGAGCAAGGTCAAGTTCTTGGGCCATATTGTATTCTGAGGGTATTTCTGTCGATCCTGCCAAGATCGAAGCTATTCAGAATTGGAAGCAGCTCGAGAACGTTCATGATATTCGCAGCTTCCTTGGTCTGGCGGGTTATTACCGTCGGTTTATCAAGGATTTCTCTCGAGTTGCACTTCCCCTTACGACGCTGACTCATAAGGGTGTTCGCTTTATTTGGTCTGATAAGTGTGAAGCTTCCTTTCAGCGACTGAAGGAACTTCTCACTCATGCTCCTATTCTTGTGGTTCCTGAAAGTAACCAGGATCTTGTTGTTTACACCGACGCTTGTGGTAGCGGGCTCGGTGCTGTGCTTATGCAGAAGGATCGGGTAGTTGCTTATACTTCCAAGCAACTGCGTCCGAATGAGGTTCGCTATCCGACTCATGATCTTGAGTTGGCAGCTATCGTCTTTGCCTTGAAGACGTGGCGTCACTTTCTATTAGGCGAACGCTTCATTCTTTACACCGATCACAAGTCTCTGAAGTATCTTTTCAGCCAGAGAGATCTCAATATGAGGCAGCAGCGATGGCTTGAGTTTCTCGCCTCATATGATTTAGATATTCAGTATACCCCTGGCAAAGGTAATCGTGTTGCAGATGCGCTCAGTCGCAAGCACTCGGCAGTAGTTTCTATGATGATTGCCGAGTGGGATATTCTTGAGACCCTATCTTTGTATGATGTTAGAGATCGAGCTCCATCCTCTGATTCTCCGGTCTTATTATTTAGCTTGGAAGCTCGTCCTATCTTATTGGATCGCATTGCCCATGCTCAGCGGCAGGATCCAGACTTATTGCATCTTATTCATCTTCTCGAGTCGGGATCCAGTGATGAGACATTGTTGGATTATTCTCTTGATTTTCATCGGTGTCTTCATAGGAAGAACCGTATTATTGTACCATCTGATTTATCACTTAGGCGTGACATTCTGGACGAGTGTCGTCGCACTAAGTACACTATTCATCCCGGGTCGAGTAAGATGTATGCCGACATGTGTCGCCTATATTATTGGGAGGGTTTGAAGAGAGATGTGGCAAGTTATGTGAGTGGTTGCATGACTTGTCAACAGATCAAAGCCGAGCATCAGCGTCCGTCGGGTCTTCTTCAGCCTCTAGAGATTCCATTATGGAAATGGGATCAGATATCCATGGATTTCATTGACGGTCTTCCTCGATCGAGGTCAGGCCATACTTCTATCTGGGTTATTGTTGATCGCTTGACCAAATCGGCTCATTTCATTCCGATTAAGTCCACTCGGACTGCACCTCAGTTGGCCAAGCTCTATGTGAAGGAAGTCATTCGACTTCATGGCATTCCTAGCTCTATCGTCTGTGATCGAGACACTATCTTTACTAGTCACTTCTGGAAGTGCCTACAGTCAGCTTTGGGCACAAAGCTGAATCTCTCGACTGCTTATCATCCTCAGACCGATGGTCAGACGGAGAGGGTGAATCGTGTTTTAGAGGATCTTTTGCGCTGTTGTATTCTGGATTTCGGAGGTAGTTGGGAGGATCACTTACCGCTCGTAGAGTTCTCCTACAACAACAGCTATCAGTCTAGTATCGGCATGGCACCTTTCGAGGCTCTCTACGGAAGGCCATGTCGCTCTCCTGCTTGTTGGTTAGAGTCTGGCGAGAAGCTCATTCTTGGTCCAGATTCAGTTCGGGAATCTTCTGAGAAGATCGTGCTTATCCGTCAGAGAATGAAAGAGGCACAGGACCGCCAGAAATCCTACGCGGACAACCGTAGAAAGCCTCTTGAGTTCTCCATTGGCGATTCTGTCTTTATTCGGGCTTCTCCCATGAAAGGGGTTGTGCATTTCAGTTCTACAAGGAAACTGGCCCCTCGCTATATTGGACCGTTTCCTATCACGGAACGCATCGGCCTTGTCGCCTATAGAGTGGCTCTACCTGCTCATTTCTTTGGAATACATGATGTGTTCCATGTTTCTCAGCTTCGCAAGTGTGTGCGCAATCCTGATTCTATTATCGAGCCTCATATCATACCTGATTTGGAGATATCACCCGATCTATCTATAGGGCAGCAACCTCTTCGTGTGCTTGATTCGGAGATCATACGTCTTCGAAACAAAGAGGTTCCACTTGTGAAGACTCAATGGTCGTCTAATCCTAAGGACTGCACTTGGGAGACCAGAGAATTTATCGAGCGTACTTATCTTGGTTTTCTTTCATCTTCTGACATGGGTGAGCATCTATATTTTATCTTCTGTATTCCTTGTGTGGATTAGATGTTATAAACGACTTCTATATTAAGAAATTGCGGGGATGCAATTTTCTTAAGGGGGGAGTCTGTAACAACCCTGAGATTGCAATTACCGAATGATAAGTTAAAAATTATGATTTTAAGTTAAAAAGGGGGCTAAACAAATTTTTGGGAATTTAAATTTGCAATTGGTTTGCAAACTAAAATTTTTTGGGTTGAAATGGGGAATTTTTAAATAAAAAGTGATTATGGGTTAATGGGCCAAATGAGATAATTACATGGTTTTAATTAAAACTAGGATGCTTATTAGGATTTTTGTTCACATGATAACTTAGAAAATAAACTAAGTCCTAATGGGTTTCTAAACCCTCTTACCATAACCCATTAGCCTAACCCCCTCCTATATAATATCTTAAACTCATAACCCTAACCCTCCTCCTCTTCATAAATTCCTAAAATCTAGATCTAAATAAAATTAATGGCCTCCATTTAGAAGCTCCATCTCCTTATCTTCATAAATTAGTTTAATCCTAGAAGGAAAAAAAAAAGAGAAGAAGAAAGGTAATGCAATCTCTCCTATTCTCTAATCCTCCTTCTTAATCCCTATTTATCTCCTCCATCTTGTTGTAATTATTATGTATTTTTTGTTGTTGTTGATTTTGGGTCCTTGAAGTCTCTTGATCTTTGCTTGAAGGCTGAGGGTTTGGCTTGCTTGATATTGTGCACACAACCCATTTGATCATTTGCTTCATTGAGGTAATTACTATTTATTAGTAATTATTGCTAGTTATAATTATTGGTGAAAAATTGATGCCAAAAACTGAAAAAAAAACATCCCAAAATCACCAAAATCATCAATTTTAGTTGGCTGGAAATATGCAGGCTGAAAACAGGCCAAAAAAGAGCTCTGGGTACACCAGGACACAGCCCGGGCGCGCACAGGCCCCAGCCTGGGCGCGCACAGGCCCCCAGCCCGCCCGGGCTGGGAGCGGGCCACAAGACCCCAGCCCGAAAGGGGCTGGGGCGGGCCGCAGGTCCCCAGCCCGCGGGGGCTGGGGCGGGCTCCATTCCCCAGCCCGCAAGGGGGCTGGGGCGGGCCCAAGTCCCCAGCCCGCGCGGGGGGGGGGGGGGGGGGGGGGGGCAGAACCCCCAGCCCGCGCGGGCTGGGGGCGGGCCCAACTCCCCAGCCCGCACGGGCTTGGGGGGGGGCCCAGAAACCCCAGCCCGCGCGGGCTGGGGCAGGCCATAAGTATCCCCAGCCCAAGCGGACTAGGGGCCCTTTAAAATATATATATATATATATATATATATATATATATATATATAATAACAATAAAACTCAGTTTTTAGATTATGATCTCCAATTCCCGATGCCGCCACGCTCGCATCGGAAATCGGAATTCGACGTTTTTGGGCTCGTTGGAAAGGTGGAGTTCCGAACTCCATCTCTGGAAATTTTGGCCAACATTGGAGTTCGTTTGTTACTTCGATTTTTGTGCCAAAGTTAGACTCTGGTCGCTGTTGGAAAACAGTGTGAATCTTTTTCTGGGTTCAACATTGAGACGTCGCTGCCACTTCGTCTCAACTCGGAATCCATAAATTCTTTTTGCATCTTAAAGTAGGGATGTCGGACTACATGCCTACTAGTTTTCATGCCATTAGGACATAGTTTGCTGGTCCAAATAAATTTCCGAACTTGGGTTCGCAGCAGTTTTTGAATGGTTTTAAACACTTAGAATATTTTTGATGATTTTCTGGTTTTCGTCGATTTCTTTGAGATTTGTCTCTGGATTTCGTACACGGGCTATATAAAAAGGATTTAAAAGGATTTTTCACTCAAAAATGGCTTTTGAAAATTATTATATAATATTATTTTTAATTATTAAATTAATTACTCCATAATAGGAGACTTTTCAAAAGACCGTTGTAAAAGTGATTTCGAAATCAATTACAAATCCGTTTTACACCATTATTTTCTATAATAAAAATCTCACACTCACTTTTAGCACGTCAAGCGAAGTGGAAAGGTGCTTAAACGGTTAGGAAATCTCCGGCCTATGGAAACCGTGTGTATTTTCTTTCCGGTTAATCCCAGACCTATTCGATTGATCGTTTTGACCTTTGGGTCTAGTTTACCGATGATACGAGGTGGACTTTTTATTGTTTGGAGTGTGAGCTTGCTATTGGTTAGTAAACCGTTTAGTGCGAACGTGGGGTATGAGACTCATTGTTAACACTTACGGGTTCCTCTCCAAGAAGTTAGTGACACATTAGCCTCTGGGCGGCCAGTACTGGACCTCTGGGTCACCATGCCTCTGGGCAACCGTCTCTGGACACCTGCGCTATGGAGCAGTTTATTTTCGGCGTGTGCCTCTGGGCCTTTATCCTTCTGGGAAGGATCTCGCCGTTTCGCGCATTCCGCATCTGTGCGAGTGATCGATTACAACTCTACAGTACTTGGCAACAACGACTCTGGTCGGTGCACGTGCAATATTTGTATTATCTGATGATTTTATATCCATTCGAGTATCGCCATTCGGTGTTGGTTCTATGGAACCATACGATGTGAGTGCGATTACCTTGTGGATTCACAGTGTCTCTGGACACTGCTTTTCAGTATTCGATTTCATTGATTTTTCATTATATCCCTATTGCTCTTTGGAGCATCGATCTTTGCTTGTGCATTGATTACAGACTCTGGTCACTCTTGGGATTATTGCCTATGGGCAACTTTATATAGCTTTGGCTACGCCGATGATATGAGGCGATTTTATTTATTTAACACTTTGGTGTTTGTATTCTCTTTGGAGATCTTTACTGTTTATTGATGATTAGGGATCGTCATTATATTCATGTAGTTCATATTACTCTTCTCTTTGGAGAAGTACTGTTTTATTTATGTACTGCATTATTCTATATATCTCAGTTATTACTGATTGTTTAGCTAGCCTAACCCGAGTGTTTTCGCTCGGGTCAGACCGAGTTGTTTCAGGTTAGGTCTCTGGACTTAGCTTTCTGTGCTTCCGCTTGGACATTATCTGCTATGCTGATAGATAGCTCTTTTATTTGTCCACTATTCATCTACTCTGTTATTTCAGACTCTTATGTACATATTTTTGACTCACATGTGTGAGCGGTGGCTTTGTACCCACCTTTTGATACTTGGATCTGTATTGACGATATATTGTACCTATGTTCTGTGACTGTTATGTGACTGTTCTGTGATGATGATGTTATCATTTAGTATTATGTTTATTCTGAACCTATTTTCCTTAGCCATTGTAGTTTCGTTATAAATATCTATTGGATATGTCGAACCACTTGAGAAAAGAAAACCACCTATTCGACGTATTCAGTAGATAGTTATAGCTTGATTACATATGGTCGCTTCCATTATACTCTATTCTTCGTTCTAGTAGATGGTATTACTCCGTAATACTCTTTACTAGAGTGGGTCTCGGAGTGGGGCGTTACAACCCGACTTCGGATTGTGTTATCCATACTCACAAGGAGAGTGAACTCTATTGATGCTGAGTATTTTGTTTGGATGGGGTTATTTGTGGAAAGTAATGTTTTATGTTCTTTCATGTTATGTATGTGATATTGTTAGGACAATGATACAATGGCTTTTATGAAAACTTTTGTATTTATGCAACTTCTGTTTAGTTTGTTGTTTTTATTGTAAACTGTGACTGGTACACTTGAAGTTTTGACAAGCAAACTGACATTTTGGAAAAAAAGCATTTCATCTGAACTAAAATTTACTGCTACAGAGTCATGATAATTGGATGAGAAGTCGTGATTTTAACATTTATTCTGAATTATAAATAATATATGTTTCTATTTTTGTTGTTGATGATATAACCATCGATGACAAATTTTTGTTATTTATTAAATGATTGCAAATAATAGAGCAACATAGAAACTATATCTGTGATTATCATAAGATAGTGGAGAATAATTATACGAATATTAGGTTACTTCTAAAAAAATTATATTTCAATTAAGCAACTATGAATTTAGTTTTTTTTTAAATTTTCTGTTCAAAACTAAACTATAGTTTAGCTTTATGTTCAACTGTAAGAAAGTATTCCAAATTTACATAAGTTTTGTATTTCATACGCAATAGAAGTATGAAATTGGCATTTAATTAATAGTTAATATTTGGAAGTTTGTTGGTATGGTTGTATATTAAATTTTCATGTGAAAAATATAAGCATTCACTTGAAAACTCTTTAATTTAAATTTGCAACTCAGTCTTCTCGTATCGCTTTCACTCTTCAACCTTATTACTTGCTTTCACTCTTCAACCTTATTACTTGCTTTGTTACCATGTTTTTGAGTAGGCGCTAGCGATAATTATAGATTAAAACTAAACGCCAAATTAGTCAGAATTAGATATGTTTGATAAATTCTATTATATAAAAATAGTATTTAGAAAATGAAATTGCCCATTACATTACAAATTGAATTCAATAATGTTATAACGACTGGCGAAATCCCCTGATTTTCTAAGTGGCCTAGAGAGAGAACATACGAGCCCATCTTGAATTCCGACATCTTCGTCGTGAATACTGTCTCTACCGGCACTAATTCATACTTCTTCCATGTGGTTGCTCTAAAAAAATCTAATTGAATATTACATATTTAAAACTAAATGAACATAATTGTTATTATGTTTTTGAATCAAGCAATACCTCGATGAATGCAGATTATTAAATACTCGTGAGATGGATCAAGAGTGAAGAATGCGGATAAACGATGAAGCCAAATTATGATGACAAGCTAAGAAGTTGAATATAAAAGACTAAAGGACAACTCGGTACCGATCCATCATAACTCGTTACCGATCAATTTCAGGGTGTGCAATGAGTCAACATAACGATCGACACCGATTCTTGCTAGTTCATAACAAGAATAAATATTGAAGTTCTAGGATTATTTGTAACAGTGGTTTTTGTTCAAGTTGACAACAAGAATAAGTGAATAACGGTCTTCTTTGCTATTATATTTAGTTTATAAGTACCAGTATGTATGGCACGTCCGTTGGACGTGTGCAAAGACAACCATGACGTAAAATAATGCATACAAACATACATATTTTTTCAGTTTATATTTTTTTACTATTTTTTATATAATAGTCGACTTTGTTTTGCATGCATGTGCCATATTTCAAATTTTGAACAGTATAGTTCATGCAGATCAACATTTCATTGAATTGCCAATCGTTATACAAACTTAAAAGGCATATAACTACACAGTATAGTACTATGGAATGTAATAAAAAAATTGTCCAATAAAAGGATGTACAAATCTAAATGCTCCTTTCTAAGTTTCGTCCTTCTACTACAATTACAACAATCATAATTACTTACCACTTGAAAGAATTTAATACCTCTTTTAACCAAACAGTTAAGATGTGAAAATATAAAAAATATTAACAGATCAAGTAGTGCTCACTTGGATCTACCTAATTAATGTTATGATTTATTTGTTCACCAAAACCTTCTCATCACTTACTTCACGGCATCCTATGAAAAAAATCTTAATTCAGCAGCAAATACCTGTAGATTTGGTAGAAAAAAATAATTTTATTTAAAATAGACTAAGCATTGATATGTCTACCATGTAATTTATATATGGGCATATATAAACAGAAAAAGAATTGAAGAATATTTCAAATAGTCCTACAAGTTATATATGGGCATAAATTTGTATAAATTTTTGTCTCCAAACCTAACTGTATCAAGCATTCTTTTTTGCAAACTAACAACATAGAAATAGTCTCCAATGTTTACTTTTCTACATTTACAAATTTATGTAATGAAATATAAACTGTATTAATATGTATGAAAAAGAAGAAAAATAGAATTAGTGCTAAACTAAATGAAAAAATGCTGCTGAAATTGAAGTACCTCTTGCAAGAAACAGACATTGAATTAATTAACCAACTAATCTACAGTAACGAAGACACCTTAAATGCAACTTATTTAGTAGTATCCACAAACATCTTTAGTGCTCAAATAATGTTATTAATAAACTCACATAATCGACGCAGACAAAATAAACTCATCTAATCCGCCTCACTTTTTCATTCCATATTGTCATAATCAAAATTTGAGTAAGAGGATTATCGTTACATTTGTATTTTGTGGAGCTCGATTTAAAACTTGCAGGTATTTATTTGATAACTTTTTGTAACGATACGGATTTTTCACGCTCGAAAATCGACATCCATACTTTACATTGTACTCGAATGTTGTAGATTCGACCGTTCAAATCCGAGTCGCCGGAGCTTATAACAACATTAAGTAAACAACACAGCGGAATAATAGAATAATACATTGATATACAGCTTTGATACAATATCTCATACAACAGATGATCAAATAGATATCAATATACATCAGAGATACAATAGAATAGCAGCGGAAAAGAAAATAGATAACATCTAGCAGCGGAACAATATAACACTAAGATAGTCTTCAAAAGAGAACTCTACCAGCAGCAGCTCGATCCAACATCACGATACGCAAAGACAAGCAAGTCTCGTCCACATCCAAAGACTGAACTAGCTCCAGATAACCTACCTATCTGACTATCTGAAAAGCCAACTCTAGACTGCTCGTGTAGAAAATTTTGAGCACCTAGAGTTTAGGAAAGAAACAATAAACTCTGGATCAGTCATGGGACTGGTGTGAGCAACAAAAACAGTTTATCTTTAAAAACAAACAATGAAATATTTTTAAAATCAATTCGCAATGCTTTTTAGAAACGAGACTACCATAAGGCCTCCCGCACACACACACAATGCAAACGCAGAATCGGAGGAGATTTCTCCTTGTGATAGTCAAAGATGCTTGATACGCATTAAAAAGAAACATTTGATATTATTACTAGTGCATAGTGTAGGAAAAATCATTTTGAAAGTAAAGATATAAATTTTAGCCATCATAGGCATTCCGCACTTATGCCTACTATAGCTACCATCCAAACAGTGGGGCACCACCATAAGTGAATGATAGGTTCTATAACTAAAACCGTACAAGATCGTATTGTTTCTTTGGATTTCCAACAAATGGTCAGGCCAAGGAACTTCCCATTACCATGTGGAAACGCCTCTGGAATGACGTCCCGAGAACCTAACCGGATCTCTGCCAACACAAGGTCGGGTTACCCCTAACTAGGTAACTACTGACACCAATATGCCATACCCCGTTCGTAATCGATCTATATACGAGGATCCTCGATTCCAACAACCACAGAATTTGCAGCAACAACATAGGTTAAATATCTGGGCTCCATACCATGATACCACCTCTATCCAGAAGGAATGACACACACTAAAGGGGTGTTACCCCCTAATAACCTTGCCGCATCCTTCCTGTTTCGACCATTTCCGGGGTGTGAGGTTCGACGAAGTCTCGTCCACAAAGCTATGTTTTGGTACAAAGCCAGGCTTTGGGTCAACAAATGATCAAAGTAATGATCACAAAGATAAATGATCAAACAAATGATCATATCACAAATGATCAAACAATGATGATCACACAACAACACTCAGCATGCCACATTACCAAGATGGGAATATATCACTGATAACCTTCAACTACATAACCTCTGAGCTCGTACGTCTCAGAGAAGGGTGTTAAGCTAAGAGAATAAATTCTCCGCCACCAACAGAAATGTATTTGAAGGAAATCTGCTTTATATCTCAAAATGTAATGTCAGACATACAATCCATACAAGTCTATTCTGGGTTCGAACAGAACCGAAGGCACTTCCAAAGAAGCCCTTGCAATCCGGGTATTCGCAATCCCGATCGAACTTCCCATCACTTAGGGAATCTCTATATCGTAGCTACTCGGTGCAGAGACAATCGATAGGTCATCCTATCGTTCTCGCAAATACCCGGTCTTCAAATGCTACCCATAATGATGTATCACAAATTCGGAATGGGCTATATGACCCAAAGGTCCTTTCCCGGCTAACCCAAATAGTGAGCGCAGCAATTAAAACATATGGATATGAGATTTCAATTAAGTCACAACTTAATAATTCAAAACTTTCTTTCAAATGGTTTAAACGAATTACCATTTTCATATCTTTTAAACAAAAGATTTATTTCATAAAGTTCACCCAGTTTCTCAAAGATTCATTCCTGTATTTCAAAACAATTCTATTTCAATTGGATTTAATTCATTAAATCTTTAAATTAAGATTTAACTTATATCTTTCAAAGTTCGTTCCCAAATATTCCCTTTCAAAATTCGTTTCCAGATATTCATCTATAACTTGGAAGACTATTTCAGTTTAAACTTGAAATCCCTTTAATATAATTTGAAATTCATTTCTCCTATGAAAGCCTTTTATCATTTAGAAACAACAGTGTTATTTCGGAAAAAAAAACCTTATTTCATTTATACAAGTTACAATCTTTGGATTAATTCAAATTCCCAAAAGAACAATACTTTAAAAATGGTTTGACTCATATATAACCAGTATAATATCGTTAATCCCTAGTTCAAAATCATAGAATTCAATTTCACATTTTGAATTTAAATTTAAATCAAATTATTTAAATTTCAAGCTTTATCAAGTTATTCAAAATAAATTTCATCTTTGAAATTCCATTTCAAAAGCTTTTCACTTTAAACCCAATCCATTTCCAAACATTTGAATTCAAATTGTCTATTTAAAAATCGTTTCAAAAATCCGTGACTTAATCGATTTCCACGTGAAATCTATATTTGTGTGTGTATCAGTGTGGTCTAGGGGTTTAACACAATGGTGCAACATCATTCAATCATCATAGATCAAAACACAGAAATATAGTTTTATGAGCGGTATAAACTATATCGCTTATCGCTCATTCATAGATTCACAGACAATATACAAATGTATCATCAATAAATGAATAAATTATACATAGCACATCCACAGAACACAATATCACAGATCAGATAGGACAATCAATTTCAAGGCATCTCACACAATACAATCATTCATAAGTAAGGTCAAACATTTAACAATCATTTATAAGTAGGATTAATTAATTGTTTAATCCTAATTAATCCAATTCATTTCCAATTAAATTAATTACTTATGAATTAATTATCCAATTCTGATTTATTAGTTACAAATCACTTGTTACCAATTTATCTTATGATTGTTGTAACGACCCAGAATTTTAATTTATTAAAATTTGAATATTTAATTAATTTTAAATATTAATAAGTGAATTTATAAGTCAAATAAATTTTTATTTGAATTTTTGGATTTAATTGGATAATTAAATCAATAATTTAATACGTTAATTTATGGAAATAATTGAAAATTGAGTTAAATATGATTGAAAATGATTTGTAAAATTTTATTTTATCATATTTAAGTTAGAATGATATTTTAGAACTTTTAAAATCGAATTAAAAGTTAATTTGTGAAAAGTGAATATTTTAATATTTAAATCGACTAGTGAAAATAGTCAATTTTTGAACAGTCTCAGAATTGAACGAAACCAGTTCCATTGGATCCGTAATAGTTAGCTATTATCGGATTTCAAATTTCGTGTCAATCGGAGCTATCGTTTGATCGTGGCAGCTCGAAACGCATCGAATTATTTTTAATTTTAATTTGGCGAGTTAAAATAGCCATTTTTCAAAAAGTCTCGGATTTCGACGAAACTAGTTTCATCGGATCCGTAATGTGATATTATTGTAAGGTTTCAAATTTCGTGTCAATTGGATTTACCGTTTGTCCGGTACAAATTAAAACGCCTAGAAATCGATTTAAATCGGTTTAATTCAAATTGAACGTTTATAGCCATAACTCGCACATATGTCCGAATTAGCTTTCGAAACCTGTTCCATTGTGTCCGGAACGCGGGGTAAACCCTAGAAACGCTGGTTACGGCGCGTAAATCGGAGTTCGGAATTTCCGGATGAATAGTGTTCGATATTTCCTTATAAATAGCACCACCCCTTCATAAATTAAAAAAAAAAAATAATAAAACCTAATATACTAAACCCTAGCCGCCACTTATACAACCGAAGGCCAGAATTTTTCGAAATTCATCCCTTAATTACTTCCAATCCGTGAAGTTTTAGCCAAAGTGATCAACTACAACATTGAAGAGCTTCACGAGTACTTTAGATCCATACGGATTTGATGGAGATCGGAGCAACGAGGGGAGAGAGACGCTCGCGTTCATCTACAGGTGCGCACGCATTTCAAGGCAGTATAGGGGGCCGAGCCTGGCCGTGCTGGGGGCGGTGGTGGAGTCGAGCGTTGGCTTCACGATGGCCCTTCCTGATCGGCTTCACGTTGCTCGAGTGGGTCGCGATTTGGAACCCTAATGGTTGATGTTGGGTTCGGCTTGTATTGTTAACGTTCTGTAGTTTGAACGTGATGAAGAAGAAAGAGGGTGCGGTCATGATGGAAGGGGGAGAGATCCTACGGTCCAGATTTGATTTGGGTTAAGAAAAGTTAATTTATTTGCAAATTATGTATATAAAATTAGTGCAAACTTCAAATAATCATAACTTTTTCATACGAGGTCGAAAACGCGCGAAACCAGTTGCGTTGGAATCGTATGGACGAGCACTACGCGATGAAATTAGATTGGAGTCGTTTGGAGTTAGTGAGAATTTTGGGTAAAATTAAACGTCCGTTTAATTTTATTCGAAATAAATCGCTAAAACGAAATTAAAATCAAGGTGAGAACTTCTCACTCAATCGAATCAGTTTCGATTTTATTTTAAATAGTTAGATTTAAAATATTTGAATGCATGTTTGAATGATGATTGATATCTATTGATTGTTAAAATAGACATTATACGCCGTTAGTAAGCGGATGTTATTTATTAAAAACATATACCGCGAATATTTCATAGACAGTGAAATTGGTATTATATATAATAGCAATATATATATATATATATATATATATATATATATTGGCATATGTATATATTGGAGTTACTGATTTCCCGCATTTTTTGTTTAGCGGATGAGACCCTATTTCGCCGTCTATTAAGCGGATAATATTATTAAATCCCATATACCGCGATAATTTCGTACTGGAGAGAAATTGGTATTGTGCTAATGTTTGTGATGCAGGAAACAGGTTGGAGGGATCCAACTGGATTCCTCAACAGTTTTTATTTGATTTCAGATATTTTGATATTTGATGGATTATCATATTGATATATGATATCGTTGTTGTCGTGATTGACCATTTGATATGTAGCATCATTGGACCAAGTTTTGGAATTTTAAAATGATTTATAAAGTGATTTTTGAAAATATACTATATGTTTGGAATTTGATCTATTTTAAATAAATAAACGTTATAATTTTTAAAGTTATAAAAATTATGATTTTTAAGAAATATAGTTAAAAACTGATTGTTGAGAATATGATGCTAATGATTTTATAAAATGATTTAATCGGGATTTTTGAATTTATTATAAAAGTTTAAATATAGGATTTATAAAATTTAATTATTTTATGAATCAAAATGGTGAAATAATAAAGGAGATTAAAGAAGTTTAAAGAATAATATAAATTGATTTATATTAAGAGATTTATAAATGGATATTATAAATTGAAATATAGACATCATAAAACGAGTTTTTATAAGTGTTTGAATGAAGTGTAAATGAATTTCATAAATGAATGAAATTTATAGAATTATAAATGGTGAAGTTATAAATGAAATTTATAAATAGTAAGGTTTATAAATTTATGAAGTTATTAAAAGAATATATTTGGATAAATAATTGAATCTTATAAGTTATAAAATTCATAATTATGAAGTTTAAGAGAACGATTTTGTAAAATAATCGTTTTATAAACATTTGACTTATAATATGAACCTTTAGTTTATAATTGAGTTATAAATCGAATAGGTTAATAAAGAAAATTTATAAAGAAAGAAGTTATAAAACAAATAGAAATGGAGTTTATAAACGTTGTTTTATAAATTCGCAAACGACTTATTTTGATAAGCAAAATTGTTGAAAACCTATTAATGAAGTTATATTCACATTTTTGACTGTGAATAATCCTTTGAAATAAAATGAATAAAAGGATGAAATTTGTTAACGTAGTATATTCACGTTTTTGAATAGCGAATAATATGTTAAAGAAATTGTTTAGAATGTGATATTTTGAATTGAATTAAAACGATCTAACGATGTTTTAAATATGTTGAGATTCGAAACCATAGATTTCAACATTTATTGTTGAAATAGACGTTTTCGAGAAATAAAAGGAAATAGTGGACTATAACACTGTTGTTATAGTAAATGATTTCCGAAAGGAAATGTTTTGTATAGTATTGGGATTTATATATCTATTTAAATTTCGAATCCCTATACTAGTGATTTTGGGTTGTCGTAACGATGTTTTACGCAACATTCGTTTCGGCCCAAATAAATATGTTTAAGAGAATGATTTCCTTAAAGAATGAAATATATACTTAATCTCGATTTAAGTATATTGAATATTTTCCAAGTGTTGAAAATAAATAAAATCTGTGAATTACTTATGAATAAATAAGTATGGAAATGTTTTCCAATATAAAGTGAATATTTTGAGAATTTATCTTTTTGAAGATAAATTGAAATGAATAATTGAAATCGTATATGCATGGATATTGTGAAATATAAATTCACTATGGAATTTATAAAGGAAAGAGGAATTTGTCTAAAAATAAATATTGATTTATTTTTGAAGTGTGAAATTATATATCTAGTAAAGATATTTTTGGAAAATAAATAATTTGGAAAATTAATTGGAAACTGGTGATGTGTGCATATCCATTGATAGTTCAATAGCCGACTATCAATATTTCCCTTCGAATGGGTATTTGATGTGATTTGTTTGAATTTGAATGCCACACTTATTTTTGAATAAGCGCTCACTATTCGGGTTAACCGGGAAAGGACCATGGGGTCGTATAACCCATTCCGAATATGTGATACGTCTTTGTGAATTGCATTGAAGATCGGTGTTGAAGACCGAGTATTTGTGAAAGCGATAGGATAACCCATCGATTGTCTCTGCACTGGGTAGCTCCTGGTATAGAGATCTCCTAAGTGATGGGAAATTCGATCGGGATTGTGAATACCCGGATTGCAAGGGCTTCGTAAGAAGTGCCTTCGGTTTTGTTCGAGCCCGGAATAGACTTGTATGGATTGTATGTCTGACATTACAAATTGAGATATAAAGCTGATTTCTTTCAAATATATTTCTGTTGGTGGCGGAGAACTTATTCTTTTAGCTTAACACCCTTCTTTGAGACGTACGTGCTCAGAGGTTATGTAGTTGAATGTTATCAGCGATATATTCCCAATTTGGTAATGTGACATGCTGAGTGTTGCTGTAAATGATCATTGTGTTGATTATTTGTGATAGGATCGTTTATTTGATCGTCTATCTTTGTGATCATTTCTATGATCATTTGTTGGCCCAAAGCATGGCTTTTGTATAAAGTATGTTTTTGTGGACGTGACTTCGTCGAGCCTCACACCCCGTGAATGGTCAAAACAGGAAAGAAGCAGCAAGGTTATGAGGGGTAGCGCCCTTTAGGATGTGTGCATTTCCTTCTGGAAAAGGGTGGTATCATGGTATGGAGCCCAGATACTTACTCATGTTGAAAACACTTTGTTATGATTGTGTGAATTGATTACGAGCGCTCGGTGAAAGGTCCCAAAGGACCGGGGGATGGCATATTCGGTCAGTTGTTACTCAGTTAGGGGTAACCCGGCCTTGTGTTGGTAGAGATCCGGTTTGGTTCTCGGGGATGTCCATCCAGAGGCATTCTCATGTGGCAATGGGAAGTTCCTTGGCCTGATCATTCGTTGGAAATCCAAAGAAACAATACGATCTTGTACGGTATTAGTTGTAGAACCTATCATTCACTTATGGTGGCGCCCGACTGTTTGGATGGTAGCTATAGTAGGCATAGTTCGAAATGTCTATGCTGGCTAAGATTTATATTCTACTTTCGAAATGAATTTTTCCTACACTATACACTAGTAATAATATCAAATGTTCCTTTAAATGCGTATCAAGCATCTTTGACTATCATAAGGAGAAATCTCCTCTGATTCTGCGTTTGCATTGTGTGTGTGTGCGGGAGGCCTTATGGTAGTCTCATTTTTAAAAGCATTGCGAATTGATTTAAAAATATTCCTCTATTTTGATTTCAAAGATAAATAAACTGTTTTGAGTTCTCACACCAGTCTCATGACTGACTTGGAGTTTATTGTTTTCCTTCCTAAACTCTGGGTGCCCACAAATTTTCACACGGGCAGTCAAGAGTTAGGTTTATCAGGATTTTCTGGATATTCTGGAGTTGCTGGAGGCAAGCTGGATGGCATGACGTATTACTAGTTATATAGTATTTCTTTTTCCGCTGCACTGTTTGTTGTTGTATATTGTTGTACACTCTGATGATATGATGTAAAGTATAAAATGTAATAACTGATATAGTTCTTTGTTTAAAGATTATTCATTATTTATTACATGTTGTTCCGCTGCGAATTGTGAGATTCTGATGTTGTTCTGTTGTTTTCTGTTCCGTTCTATTCTCTTTTTCTTCTTTTCTTTTTCTTAAAACTCTCAGTGTTCGGTTTTCTGTCGTTCGATTACTCGGCAGTCGATAAAGTGAGTATCGATGTTGAATTTTCGGAAGACGAAGAATCGTGTCCTGACAATGTGGTATCAGAGCTTATGGTTAAGCGACAACCATGGTTCTGTTGGGTATTATTCATTAGAGATAGAGTCAGTAGTACTCTAGAATGAGTTTGAGTGTAATAATAGCTATGAGAGCGTATTTGTTAGTGAATATAAAAATTGTTTTATATTGTGATGATTGCTTTGTTGAGTGGTATATAGATTCTGGTTAATACGAGTAATTAACGTTGTTGATAGGGATCTCTAAACACTTGAATAGAACAATTCGACACAGTATTGTTTTAAGTTGGGTAAATGAAATAATTTTACCTTGAGTATATTTTGTATATGAAGAAATAATTTTTCAAAATTATTAAAGTGTATATAAGTTGATTGTTTGGTTATTGAATAAGATGTTTGAATAATCTAAATTGAAGAATAATTGTATAAGTAAAAAGAATTATAAGAATTGAATTATAATTAAAGTGATTTACAATTGCGAAATAAACTTATATATATGAGAAGTGAAACTATATGAATATGAGTTGTAAATAAAAATGAATTTAAAAATTAAATGGAATATAACTTAAGTGTTGTTGAATGGAATTGATATTAGTATCAAAGTAAAATAATAAAGTTAAGTGATAAATATGAACTTGAGTTATGTAAATGAAATTCACCTTTAGAAATTGAATTGAATTAATGAATTGGATAATAATCAATTAAATGTGAATAATTGGTATGAAATAATGAATATAAGTGTTAATTCATTAAAATCTTATGTTATTGGAAGTTGAAAGATTGAATGAAAATCAATTTAATTGAACCAATTGAAAGTGATGGTGTTAAAACCAAATTGAATGAATATAAGCAAAGGAATTTGGTTGTAATTGATATACATTGATTGTTATATGATTGTTAGATGATTGTGTGTAATTCATTAAGTGTTAATGAAATTGGATTAATGAAACTGAAAGCTAAAGTAATTGAAATCCAATTGGAAGTTAAATGAATTTTAAATAGAATTGAATTTGATTTGGAAGTGAGCCAACTTGAATATGAATTAGTGAATATAAACTAATTGAAAATAAATGTTAGAAAACATCCACTGTTAATGAATCAAATGTGATTAAATTGAAAACCAATTCATTAAAATATTAATGAGAATATGAATGAATATTTATTGGTTATGAATTAGTTGGATGATAGTTGGTTGATGTTTGCATTTGTTGTTTATTTCATTTGCTATGTTGGCATATATAGTTATTATGTTGCTATATGATGTATATTGATACTATTGTCTATATGCATGTTCTCATGTTGTTTGTTGAGTAATTAGTAGGTGTGGATCACGTTTGCTTCGCATTTGGAGCTCGTTTTCGCGCTATATTAGCCGTATATGCTTGCTAATAAAATATAAGGTACATATCTCGGATTACATACCGTACTTTTATACTTTTTCCCTTCGGGATGCCTCATTACTTGATGAGATGTATATTTGTGATATATATACTGTCATTTTTTTTCGGATCGAGCCGCGCAAAGGAGACTATGGCGAATTTTTCCAAAAATTTAAGGCGTTAGAAAAATTTTGAGAAAATTGGAAAGTTTTGAAAACTTTAATTTTGATTTGGAATTGAAAGTTAAACAATAGTAGTTGTTTTTGAAAAGATAACTAAGTATGATTTGAAGACTTAGTAAAGCTATTATAAGAAGTTTAACTATGAATTTTTGGAAAAGTTAATAGATTCTGTAACTTTTCTTACTTAATAATTTCGAGGACGAAATTCTTTTAAGGGGGGAAGATTGTAACGACCCAGAATTTTAATTTTTTAAAATTTGAATATTTAATTAATTTTAAATATTAATAAGTGAATTTATAAGTCAAATAAATTTTTATATGAATTTTTGGATTTAATTGGATAATTAAATCAATAATTTAATACGTTAATTTATGGAAATAATTGAAAATTGAGTTAAATATGATTGAATATGATTTGTAAAATTTTATTTTATCATATTGAAGTTAGAATGATATTTTAGAACTTTTAAAATCGAATTAAAAGTTAATTTGTGAAAATTGAATATTTTAATATTTAAATTGACTAGTGAAAATAGTCAATTTTTGAACAGTCTCAGAATTGAACGAAACCAGTTCCATTGGATCCGTAATAGTTAATTATTACCGGATTTCAAATTTCGTGTCAATCGGAGCTATCGTTTGATCGTGGCAGCTCGAAACGCATCGAATTATTTTTAATTTTAATTTGGCGAGTTAAAATAGTCATTTTTCAAAAAGTCTCGGATTTCGACGAAACCAGTTTCATCGGATCCGTGATGTGATATTATTGTAAGGTTTCAAATTTCGTGTCAATTGGATTTACCGTTTGTCCGGTACAAATTAAAACGCCTAGAAATCGATTTAAATCGGTTTAATTCAAATTGAACGTTTATAGCCATAACTCGCACATATGTCCGAATTAGCTTTCGAAACCTGTTCCATTGTGTCCGGAACGCGGGGTAAACCCTAGAAATGCTGGTTACGGCGCGTAAATCGGAGTTCGGAATTTCCGGATGAATAGTGTTCGATATTTCCTTATAAATAGCACCACCCCTTCATAAATTAAAAAAATAAATAATAAAACCTAATATACTAAACCCTAGCCGCCACTTATACAACCGAAGGCCAGAATTTTTCGAAATTCATCCCTTAATTACTTCCAATCCGTGAAGTTTTAGCCAAAGTGATCAACTACAACATTGAAGAGTTCACGAGTACTTTAGATCCATACGGATTTGATGGAGATCGGAGCAACGAGGAGAGAAAGAGACGCTCGCGTTCATCTACAGGTGCACACACATTTCAAGGCAGTATAGGGGGCCGAGCCTGGCCGTGCTGGGGGCAGTGGTGGAGTCGAGCGTTGGCTTCACGATAGCGCTTCCTGATCGGCTTCACGTTGCTCGAGTGGGTCACGATTTGGAACCCTAATGGTTGATGTTGGGTTCGGCTTGTATTGTTAACGTTCTATAGTTTGAACGTGATGAAGAAGAAAGAGGGTGCGGTCATGATGGAAGGGGGAGAGATCCTACGGTCCAGATTTGATTTGGGTTAAGAAAAGTTAATTTATTTGCAAATTATGTATATAAAATTAGTGCAAACTTCAAATAATCATAACTTTTTCATACGAGGTCGAAAACGCGCGAAACTAGTTGCGTTGGAATCGTATGGACGAGCACTACGCGATGAAATTAGATTGGAATCGTTTGGAGTTAGTGAGAATTTTGGCTAAAATTAAACGTCCGTTTAATTTTATTCGAAATAAATCGCTAAAACGAAATTAAAATCAAGGTGAGAACTTCTCACTCAATCGAATCAGTTTCGATTTTATTTTAAATAGTTAGATTTAAAATATTTGAATGCATGTTTGAATGATGATTGATATCTATTGATTGTTAAAATAGACATTATACGCCGTTAGTAAGCGGATGTTATTTATTAAAAACATATACCGCGAATATTTCATAGACAGTGAAATTGGTATTATATATAATAGCAATATATATATATATTGGCATATGTATATATTGGAGTTACTGATTTCCCGCATTTTTTGTTTAGCGGATGAGACCCTATTGCGCCGTCTATTAAGCGGATAATATTATTAAATCCCATATACCGCGATAATTTCGTACTGGAGCGAAATTGGTATTGTGCTAATGTTTGTGATGCAGGAAACAGGTTGGAGGGATCCAACTGGATTCCTCAACAGTTTTTATTTGATTTCAGATATTTTGATATTTGATGGATTATCATATTGATATATGATATCGTTGTTGTCGTGATTGACCATTTGATATGTAGCATCATTGGACCAAGTTTTGGAATTTTAAAATGATTTATAAAGTGATTTTTGAAAATATACTATATGTTTGGAATTTGATCTATTTTAAATAAATAAACGTTATAATTTTTAAAGTTATAAAAATTATGATTTTTAAGAAATATAGTTAAAAACTGATTGTTGAGAATATGATGCTAATGATTTTATAAAATGATTTAATCGGGATTTTTGAATTTATTATAAAAGTTTAAATATAGGATTTATAAAATTTAATTATTTTATGAATCAAAATGGTGAAATAATAAAGGAGATTAAAGAAGTTTAAAGAATAATATAAATTGATTTATATTAAGAGATTTATAAATGGATATTATAAATTGAAATATAGACATCATAAAACGAGTTTTTATAAGTGTTTGAATGAAGTGTAAATGAATTTCATAAATGAATGAAATTTATAGAATTATAAATGGTGAAGTTATAAATGAAATTTATAAATAGTAAGGTTTATAAATTTATGAAGTTATTAAAAGAATATATTTGGATAAATAATTGAATCTTATAAGTTATAAAATTCATAATTATGAAGTTTAAGAGAACGATTTTGTAAAATAATTGTTTTATAAACATTTGACTTATAATATGAACCTTTAGTTTATAATTGAGTTATAAATCGAATAGGTTAATAAAGAAAATTTATAAAGAAAGAAGTTATAAAACAAATAGAAATGGAGTTTATAAACGTTGTTTTATAAATTCGCAAACGACTTATTTTGATAAGCAAAATTGTTGAAAACCTATTAATGAAGTTATATTCACATTTTTGACTGTGAATAATCCTTTGAAATAAAATGAATAAAAGGATGAAATTTGTTAACGTAGTATATTCACGTTTTTGAATAGCGAATAATATGTTAAAGAAATTGTTTAGAATGTGATATTTTGAATTGAATTAAAACGATCTAACGATGTTTTAAATATGTTGAGATTCGAAACCATAGATTTCAACATTTATTGTTGAAATAGACGTTTTCGAGAAATAAAAGGAAATAGTGGACTATAACACTGTTGTTATAGTAAATGATTTCCGAAAGGAAATGTTTTGTATAGTATTGGGATTTATATATCTATTTAAATTTCGAATCCCTATACTAGTGATTTTGGGTTGTCGTAACGATGTTTTACGCAACATTCGTTTCGGCCCAAATAAATATGTTTAAGAGAATGATTTCCTTAAAGAATGAAATATATACTTAATCTCGATTTAAGTATATTGAATATTTTCCAAGTGTTGAAAATAAATAAAATCTGTGAATTACTTATGAATAAATAAGTATGGAAATGTTTTCCAATATAAAGTGAATATTTTGAGAATTTATCTTTTTGAAGATAAATTGAAATGAATAATTGAAATCGTATATGCATGGATATTGTGAAATATAAATTCACTATGGAATTTATAAAGGAAAGAGGAATTTGTCTAAAAATAAATATTGATTTATTTTTGAAGTGTGAAATTATATATCTAGTAAAGATATTTTTGGAAAATAAATAATTTGGAAAATTAATTGGAAACTGGTGATGTGTGCATATCCATTGATAGTTCAATAGCCGACTATCAATATTTCCCTTCGAATGGGTATTTGATGTGATTTGTTTGAATTTGAATGCCACACTTATTTTTGAATAAGCGCTCACTATTCGGGTTAACCGGGAAAGGACCATGGGGTCGTATAACCCATTCCGAATATGTGATACGTCTTTGTGAATTGCATTGAAGATCGGTGTTGAAGACCGAGTATTTGTGAAAGCGATAGGATAACCCATCGATTGTCTCTGCACTGGGTAGCTCCTGGTATAGAGATCTCCTAAGTGATGGGAAATTCGATCGGGATTGTGAATACCCGGATTGCAAGGGCTTCGTAAGAAGTGCCTTCGGTTTTGTTCGAGCCCGGAATAGACTTGTATGGATTGTATGTCTGACATTACAAATTGAGATATAAAGCTGATTTCTTTCAAATATATTTCTGTTGGTGGCGGAGAACTTATTCTTTTAGCTTAACACCCTTCTTTGAGACGTACGTGCTCAGAGGTTATGTAGTTGAATGTTATCAGCGATATATTCCCAATTTGGTAATGTGACATGCTGAGTGTTGCTGTAAATGATCATTGTGTTGATTATTTGTGATAGGATCGTTTATTTGATCGTCTATCTTTGTGATCATTTCTATGATCATTTGTTGGCCCAAAGCATGGCTTTTGTATAAAGTATGTTTTTGTGGACGTGACTTCGTCGAGCCTCACACCCCGTGAATGGTCAAAACAGGAAAGAAGCAGCAAGGTTATGAGGGGTAGCGCCCTTTAGGATGTGTGCATTTCCTTCTGGAAAAGGGTGGTATCATGGTATGGAGCCCAGATACTTACTCATGTTGAAAACACTTTGTTATGATTGTGTGAATTGATTACGAGCGCTCGGTGAAAGGTCCCAAAGGACCGGGGGATGGCATATTCGGTCAGTTGTTACTCAGTTAGGGGTAACCCGGCCTTGTGTTGGTAGAGATCCGGTTTGGTTCTCGGGGATGTCCATCCAGAGGCATTCTCATGTGGCAATGGGAAGTTCCTTGGCCTGATCATTCGTTGGAAATCCAAAGAAACAATACGATCTTGTACGGTATTAGTTGTAGAACCTATCATTCACTTATGGTGGCGCCCGACTGTTTGGATGGTAGCTATAGTAGGCATAGTTCGAAATGTCTATGCTGGCTAAGATTTATATTCTACTTTCGAAATGAATTTTTCCTACACTATACACTAGTAATAATATCAAATGTTCCTTTAAATGCGTATCAAGCATCTTTGACTATCATAAGGAGAAATCTCCTCTGATTCTGCGTTTGCATTGTGTGTGTGTGCGGGAGGCCTTATGGTAGTCTCATTTTTAAAAGCATTGCGAATTGATTTAAAAATATTCCTCTATTTTGATTTCAAAGATAAATAAACTGTTTTGAGTTCTCACACCAGTCTCATGACTGACTTGGAGTTTATTGTTTTCCTTCCTAAACTCTGGGTGCCCACAAATTTTCACACGGGCAGTCAAGAGTTAGGTTTATCAGGATTTTCTGGATATTCTGGAGTTGCTGGAGGCAAGCTGGATGGCATGACGTATTACTAGTTATATAGTATTTCTTTTTCCGCTGCACTGTTTGTTGTTGTATATTGTTGTACACTTTGATGATATGATGTAAAGTATAAAATGTAATAACTGATATAGTTCTTTGTTTAAAGATTATTCATTATTTATTATATGTTGTTCCGCTGCGAATTGTGAGATTCTGATGTTGTTCTATTGTTTTCTGTTCCGTTCTATTCTCTTTTTCTTCTTTTCTTTTTCTTAAAACCCTCAGTGTTCGGTTTTCTGTCGTTCGATTACTCGGCAGTCGATAAAGTGAGTATCGATGTTGAATTTTCGGAAGACGAAGAATCGTGTACTGACAATTTTCTTAAGTTAATTAAACTAAATTAATTAACTTTAATTAAATCAAAATATCCAAAATTAATTACAATAAGTGATTAATCCTTAATTACCTTCATTAAGTAATTACTTTTAACAATTTATAATTGATTATCTAAATGTAATTAATCTGATTAATTATTACAATTAATCACCTTAATAAATACTTAAATATCCTTAGTTAATTATCTTCATTAAAAAATAACATTTTTAACTTACTTCTTAATAAATCTCTAGTTCTAAATTAATCTAAATTATTAATTTATAAATTAAATAAATAATTCATTCTTAATTATCTTATTAATTAAATCAGTTAAATATCTTAATTATTCTAAGATAATCTATTTACTTTATTAATGACTTCATTAAAGTGGATTTAAACATTACATTTCAAATTTAGATTCAATTTCCATTTTAAACTTAAAATTTGATATTTGACTTTAACCAAATTTAAATATCAATTTATAAACCTATATAAGAAAAGTCCTAACTAATTTACTTAAATTTTTATTTGAAATTTAAGTCTTAACATACATTTCATTTTTAACTTGCCAATTCAAGTGAAAACCAATTATTTAACTTTTCATTGGAAATTCTTTTTATAGAAGAACTTAAATCAAAATCTAATTCAAATATTTATTTTAATTCATATCTAAACACTTGATTAAACTTGGCTTTGAAACTTTGATTTAAACTTACATATTTTAGGTTGTTAAACAAATTTAAATTTAAAAGCTTACTTTATTTTAAACTCAGATTCAATTTAGATTGAATTCCAAATCCAAACTTTAGATTTAAACTTGCTTTAACTTTGCCTAACAATTTAAATTCAGTTTTTAAAGTTTAGAAACAAACAAGGTTATTAAAACCTGCTACCCAGACATACCCGAGCCCTACCTAAAAATTCTTCGAGTCCAAACAAACGAACTTTAATAAGAGCATGCGAACACAATTCACCGCCATCCAAACATGATTCACAGCATATATCAAATATAGATCCAAACATCAATGGAAATAGCAAAGTTAGGGGAATGTTTTGCTCACCTGTATTTTTGGAAGAAGAACAGAGTAGCTTATCTTTGACCCAGGCTTTGAATTTTTTCATGCTAAACCTTATCTTGATCTTTGGTTTGTATTGCCTTTTAGATTTGAATTTTTGTTTGAGTTTTATGTGGTATTTACTTCAGTATTACTTGGCTTGAAATGGACAAACTAATGATGAGGAGTTGGATATATATAAAAGAGAAGATGTTACAGGGTGATGTTATTTTGTATAATAGGCATGAGTGAAGAGTCTTGCATTAAATACTAGAGGCATGTTGCATTAATTGCCTGGGTACTTCATTTGCAAGCTACTCTTCCATATCAAATTTGATTTGTTTACCTTTATGCAGGCTGATGATAATGGCATTACTTGCTTAGTACTTTATGTTTTATACTTATCTCTTTTATTTTATTTTGTGTTCATATTTATTGCTGTCTTGCATTCTTTTGTTTATGTTTTGTTTGTACTTATCTTGCCTTTCTTTTACTTGTTCTTTTTACTTTGTCTCTGCTGAAAATGTGTATATTTTTGTTTGTTGGTATTTCTTCTTTTGCTTTGTATTTATTCTATAACTTTGTTTGTACATAGATGTTTTCCTTTCTTATTTGAATGTATATGTTTGTTTGGTTCCATACTTAACTTTTATTTATTTATCTCTATTTATAACTCAAATATTTATTTTACTTCTATTTTTAGTTTAAATATTTATCATGAATTTTACTTTAATAATTATTGTTTTATATTTTTCTATATACACATACATATATAGTGTTTAAATTCTAATCAAATATATATATATATATATAATTTTAAATTTACTCATATATATGCTCAAATACATACATATATATATATATATTCTCGTATATATACAATATTAAAGTTTAAATGATTTATACAGAATTTATCTCTATTTGGGGAAACTCGCTTAAATTTCCAATTAGCTATAAAATTTAAATTAAAAATTATATAAATTATCAATTTAAATTTATATAAAATTCGAGGTCGTTACAGACTTCCCACCTTAAAAGAATTTCGTCCTTGAAATTCGCAGGCATGAAACTAAGACAGATGAAGAATGATTCATCCAATCAAACTGAATATCTATTCTGCATTTGGCTTACCAAATCAGAATATCAATAATAGATACGAGAACGAATCTATTCAACACTTCACAAGATACTCGGGTTATTCAGATCTACGAAATATGCAGGGGCATTGGTTAGTCCGAAGGGATAACTAACCATTCGTAGAACATATCGAGACACAAAGAATAGATAGATTCAATTTCTACAATTTCTCAAACACAAGGTATTGGATTCCAAACCCAAGTCAGAATATCTCAAATTATATACCAACTTGTCCCTCTTCGGACTTCAGTTTACACAAGAAATTATATTAGAATTTCAAATTCAGTTTTAAACGAAATCATTTTATCGATATAATTCAAATTATCCTTCATATTCTATTAATCAATTTAACTCAAATTAAAATTTCCAAATTATTTAAAATTTTCAATCTCAATATTTCAAATTCGTATTCATTAAGGTTTAAAGCAAAAACTGATAAGAAACCGATGAAGATACAAAGTAAGGATTTTCCAACGACGATTCGTAGGGCCATCACCGCACCGAAACTTCTTTATGGAGCTATCACGAAGCAATCAAAAGAATTTAGAATCGAATCAAAGAAAATTGATAAGAAAGTCATTTCCACTGTTGTAGGGTATTGACCATTTATAGTCGTACTTCCCTGTCCCCTATCTTGTTCTCCTCTTGCACTCATACTCACTATCACTGGATAGTAAGAGAATTTACTAAGACATTCGAACAGATATCTTAGGGATATACTCATTCTAGGGTTTACTTCACCCTATCTCTAATGAGCTACATAATGTGTTATACTCCTGAGCTAAAGTTTAACCCTTAGTTCTGATACCAAATGTAACGATACAGATTTTTCACGCTCGAAAATCGACATCCATACTTTACATCGTACTCGAATGTCGTAGATTCGAACGTTCAAATCCGAGTCGCCGAAGCTTATAACAAAATTAAGTAAACAACACAGCGGAATAATAGAATAATACATTGATATACAGCTTTGATACAATATCTCATACAACAGATGATCCAATGATATCAATATACATCAGAGATACAATAGAATGGCAGCGGAAAAGAAAATTGATAACATCTAGCAGCGGAACAATATAACACTAAGATAGTCTTCAAAAGAGAACTCCAGCAGCAGCAGCTCGATCCAACATCACGATACGCAAAGACAAGCAAGTCCTGTCCACATCCAAAGACTGAACTAGCTCCAGATAACCTACCTATCTGACTATCTGAAAACCCAACTCTAGACTGCTCGTGTAGAAAATTTTGAGCACCCAGAGTTTAGGAAAGAAACAATAAACTCTGGATCAGTCATGGGACTGGTGTGAGCAACAAAAACAGTTTATCTTTAAAAACAAACAATGAAATATTTTTAAAATCAATTCGCAATGCTTTTTAGAAATGAGACTACCATAAGGCCTCCCACACACACACACACACAATGCAAACGCAGAATCGGAGGAGATTTCTCCTTATGATAGTCAAAGATGCTTGATACGCATTAAAAAGAAACATTTGATATTATTACTAGTGCATAGTGTAGGAAAAATCATTTCGAAAGTAAAGATATAAATTTTAGCCAGCATAGGCATTCCGCACTTATGCGTACTATAGCTACCATCCAAACAGTGGGGCGCCACCATAAGTGAATGATAGGTTCTATAACTAAAACCGTACAAGATCGTATTGTTTCTTTGGATTTCCAACAAATGGTCAGGCCAAGGAACTTCCCATTGCCACATGGAAACGCCTCTGGAATGACGTCCCGAGAACCTAACCGAATCTCTGCCAACACAAGGCCGGGTTACCCCTAACTGGGTAACTACTGACACGAATATTCCATCCTTAATCGTAACTAATCTATGTACGAGGATCCTCGATTCCAACAACCACAAAATTTGCAGCAACAACATAGGTTAAATATCTGGGCTCCATACCATGATACCACCTCTATCCAGAAGGAATGACATACACTAAAGGGGCGCTACCCCTAATAACCTTGCCGTATCCTTCCTGTTTCGACCATTTCCGGGGTGTGAGGTTCGATGAAGTCTCGTCCACAAAGCTATGCTTTGGTACAAAGCCATGCTTTGGGTCAACAAATGATCAAAGTAATGATCACAAAGATAAATGATCAAATAAATGATCATATCACAAATGATCAAACAATGATCATCACAGAGCAACACTCAGCATGCCACATTACCAAGATGGGAATATATCGCTGATAACCTTCAACTACATAACCTCTGAGCTCGTACGTCTCAGAGAAGGGTGTTAAGCTAAGAGAATAAATTCTCCTCCACCAATAGAAATGTATTTGAAAGAAATCGGCTTTATATCACAAAATGTAATGTCAGACATACAATCCATACAAGTCTATTCTGGGTTTAAACAGAACCGAAGGCACTTCCAAAGAAGCCCTTGCAATCTGGGTATTCGCAATCCCGATCGAACTTCCTATCACTTAGGGAATCTCTATACCGTAGCTACTCGGTGCAGAGACAATCGATAGGTCATCCTATCGTTTTCGCAAATACCCGGTCTTCACCACCGGTCTTCAAATGCTATCCATAACGACGTCTCACATATTCAGAATGAGTTATATGACCCAAAGGCCCTTTCCCGGCTAACCCGAATAGTGAGCGCAACATTTAAAACATATGGATATGAGATTTCAATTAAGTCACAACTTAATAATTCAAAACTTTCTTTGAAATGGTTTAAACGAATTACCATTTTCATATCTTTTAAACAAAAGATTTATTTCATAAAGTTCATCCAGTTTCTCAAAGATTCATTCCTGTATTTCAAAATAATTCTATTTCAATTGGATTTAATTCATTAAAATTTTAAATTAAGATTTAACTTATATCTTTCAAAGTTCGTTCCCAAATATTCTCTTTCAGAATTCGTTTCCAGATATTCATCTATAACTTGGAAGACTATTTCAGTTTAAACTTGAAATCCCTTTAATACAATTTGAAATTCATTTCTCCTATGAAAGCTTTTTATCATATAGAAACAACAGTGTTATTTCGGAAAAAAAACCTTATTTCATTTATATAAGTTACAATCTTTGGGTTAATTCAAATTCCCAAAAGAACAATACTTTAAAAATGGTTTGACTCATATATAACCAGTATAATATCGTTAATCCCTAGTTTCAAATCATAGAATTCAATTTCACATTTTGAATTTAAATTTAAATCAAATTATTTAAATTTCAAACTTTATCAAGTTATTCAAAATAAATTTCATCTTTGAAATTCCATTTCAAAAGCTTTTCACTTTAAACCCAATCCATTGCCAAACATTTGAATTCAAATTGTCTATTTAAAAATCTTTTCAAAAATCAGTGACTTAATTGATTTCCACGTGAAATCTATATTTGTATGTGTATCAGTGTGGTCTAGGGGTTTAACACAATGGTGCAACATCATTCAATCATCATAGATCAAAACACGGAAATATAGTTTTATGAGCGGTATAAACTATATCGCTTATCGCTCATTCATAGATTCACAGACAATATACAGATGTATCATCAATAAATGAATAAATTATACATAGCACATCCACAGAACACAATATCACAGATCAGATAGGACAATCAATTTCAAGGCATCTCACACAATACAATCATTCATAAGTAAGGTCAAACATTTAATAATCATTTATAAGTAGGATTAATTAATTGTTTAATCATAATTAATCCAATTCATTTCCAATTAAATTAATTACTTATGAATTAATTATCCAATTCTGATTTATTAATTACAAATCACTTGTTACCAATTTATCTAATGATTTTCATAAATTAATTAAACTAAATTAATTAACTTTAATTAAATCAAAATATCCAAAATTAATTACAATAAGTGATTAATCCTTAATTACCTTCATTAAGTAATTACTTTTAACAATTTATAATTGATTATCTAAATGTAATTAATCTGATTAGTTATTACAATTAATCACCTTAATAAATACTTAAATATCCTTAGTTAATTATCTTCATTAACAAATAACATTTCTTAACTTACTTCTTAATAAATCTCTAGTTCCAAATTAATCTAAATTATTAATTTATAAATTAAATAAATAATTCATTCTTAATTATCTTATTAATTAAATCACTTAAATATGTTAATTATTCTAAGATAATCTATTTACTTTATTAATGACTTCATAAAAGTGGATTTAAACATTACATTTCAAATTTAGATTTAATTTCCATTTTAAATTTAAGATTTGATATTTAACTTTAACCAAATTTAAATATCAATTTATAAACCTATATAAGAAAAGTCCTAACTAATTTACTTAAATTTTTATTTGAAATTTAAGTCTTAACATACATTTCATTTTTAACTTGCCAATTCAAGTGAAAACCAATTATTTAACTTTTCATTGGAAATTCTTTTTATAAAAGAACTTAAATCAAAATCTAATTCAAATATTTATTTTAATTCATATCTAAACACTTGATTAAACTTGGCTTTGAAACTTTGATTTAAACTTACATATTTTAGGTTGTTAAACAAATTTAAATTTGAAAACTTATTTTATTTTAAACTCAGATTCAATTTAGATTGAATTCCAAATCCAAACTTTAGATTTAAACTTGCTTTAACTTTGCCTAACAATTTAAATTCAGTTTTTAAAGTTTAGAAACAAACCAGGTTATTAAAACCTGCTACCTAGACATACCCGAGCCCTACCTAAAAATTCTTCGAGTCCAAACAAACGAACTTCGAGCCAACCCCCTACTCCTTCTTCTTCCAATCTTCAAAATTTCCCTGAAACACGAGAGTGCACCGTGCACGTGCACGTCTCGTCGTCGATGTTCAGGTGAACAACACGACCATCAGCAAGTCACGATTTTGTCACGACATCGTTCTCAGACCATCCATCATCTCGATCACGTCGCTGATCAAAATCAAGCAAAAATCGAAACCTGGAAAACAACATAGCTCCACATCGAAACCTGTCAACGCCGCGCCTCCTCATCCCCGATCACCAGCGAGCACGCCATCCATACCAGAGATGCAACATGACCTCCTCGCCACATTCCCCCACCCGCGATCGCCAGAAACACGATGGTGACGGCACGATTAACTCACGACTTCGAGGCAGTAAACACGACCCTTAAACCCTAATTTGCTCTCGAACGATCAACACGATGGATTATAAAATCGTTGAACATTTTTCTGATGATTCATGACTTTCAAACATGCTTCCTTTTTATTCTCGAGATTTATCATCACCCCGACCAACAGATTTTCATCAAAACCCAATTTTCATTTAACTCGAGTATGCTCGTGATCCCCTATCTTAAAAATTCTGATCCTTTTCTTAAAAATCATAACTTCCAAAAACAAAGCACATAATCTAATTGAATCAAGAAATTAAAATACTTAATTTTGACATACTTCAGTGTTTTCACTGTCCATCCTTGGTTTACAGTAAAACCATTTGATAATTAAATTCTAAAATATTTTTTTAACTCGGATATTGATTTTATAAACATATTTTGTTTATATTCTTAAGCCCACAAAGCATCAAAGGAAAGGCTTTTGAATTTATTTTGAAACAGGGACAGGAGACACAGAGGAATATTATTCTTGCCTGCACACAATATATATACACAGACATTCATTTTAATAAGAGCATGCGAACACAATTCACCACCATCCAAACATGATTCACAGCATATATCAAATATAGATCCAAACATCAATGGAAATAGCAAAGTTAGGGGAATGTTTTGCTCACCTGTATTTTTGGAAGAAGAACAGAGTAGCTTATCTTTGACCCAGGCTTTGAATTTTTTCAAGCTAAACCTTATCTTGATCTCTGGTTTGTATTGCCTTTTAGATTTGAATTTTTGTTTGAGTTTTATGTGGTATTTACTTCAGTATTACTTGGCTTGAAATGGACAAACTGATGATGAGGAGTTGGATATATATAAAAGAGAAGATGTTACAAGGTGACGTTATTTTGTATAATAGGCATGGGTGAAGAGTCTTGCATTAAATGCTAGAGGCATGTTGCATTAATTGCCTGGATACTTCATTTGCAAGCTACTCTTCCATATCAAATTTGATTTGTTTACCTTTATGCAGGCAGATGATAATGGCATTACTTGCTTAGTACTTTATGTTTTATACTTATCTCTTTTATTTTATTTTGTGTTCATATTTATTGCTGTCTTGCATTCTTTTGTTTATGTTTTGTTTGTACTTATCTTGCCTTTCTTTTACTTGTTCTTTTTACTTTGTCTCTGCTGAAAATGTGTATATTTTTGTTTGTTGGTATTTCTTCTTTTGCTTTGTATTTATTCTATAACTTTGCTTGTACATAGATGTTTTCCTTTCTTATTTGAATGTATATGTTTGTTTGGTTCCATACTTAACTTTTATTTATTTATCTCTATTTATAACTCAAATATTTATTTTACTTCTATTTTTAGTTTAAATATTTATCATGAATTTTACTTTAATAATTATTGTTTTATATTTTTCTATATACACATACATATATAGTGTTTAAATTCTAATCAAATATATATATATATATATATATATATATATATATATATATATATAATTTTAAATTTACTCATATATGCTCAAATACATACATATACATATATATATATATTCTCGTATATATACAATATTAAAGTTTAAATGATTTATACAGAATTTATCTGTATTTGGGGAAACTCGCTTAAATTTCCAATTAGCTATACAATTTAAATTAAAAATTATATAAATTATCAATTTAAATTTATATAATATTCGGGGTCGTTACACTTTTCTTCTTAATTTTAGTTTACGAATGAATTGAAGAAGAAGATGCCTTCAGATGGATTAAAAAATGAATTGATTTTTTATTGTGGTACAATTGGTGAAATTTTAGTTCGGTTGTGGTTAGATCCACAGTTTTTGATCTTAAGTATAAATTGACAGGATTGTCCACCATTTATCATTGTGTGTTATATGTAATAATGTACTATTGGGGATAGTGTGATAATTTCAAAAGCTTCAAATGTTTAATGTGGTAATTTCAAAAGCTTCAAATGAGTGTTATATATACATTAGTGTTACGCCTCTCAAAGTGTTGGATCAGATAAGTCATTTTGTACCTTTTGTATGAATTTAAAAATATACGACCACGTCTTTCTTGTTTATGCTTTTTGTATCTCCAAAACCGCTGACCTGAAGCAGTATTCGTTTCTCCTATAATAGATAAAGTTAGTCCAACCTCCCCTAAGCGATTAAACTTATACATCGTATATATTTGATCTTCTTTTAACTGCTCTTTTATAGTTCAACTTAAGGTCATGTGTTTTTATTACTACATCTCATACAAAGCAGCAGCGTATATTAGTTGCCTCTGCGTAAGTTCAATATAAATCAAACAACGATTTTCATTTACTTATAAAATCAAAAAATGCATGCTTCTCTAATGTCAACATCTATGGATATAGGTTACTTCAAAACCGAGTTTCCCTGATGTACTTTGGTAATCAGTTCCCAGAAGTTTTTGCTTGAAGACTATAGTAGAATCTTATGGTCATTCCAGTGATCCCATTCTTGAATATTTGAATTCGAGTGAACAGAAGATAAAAAGCCAATGTGCTTGTGCATTTAAACATGTCAATGGATATATCAAAAATTCGAAACCAGTTTTTATTTGTATTTGAAAAGCGGATATTGGATATCTAAATGGATGCGGATAGGAATGCAATCACGTCTAAAAAGTATACATTGATTTTTATCACGAACATAGTTTATAGGACAAATTTTGTTTATAGAGCGGAGAAAAAAAACCCTATTTGAATATTAGACTTGTTTAAAAATAATTAAAAAAAATAAACCTCTTTTTTATATAACAACATTTTATACTTGTGCATTCCAAATTTATGCAAGTCCAAATTTAAAAGAAAAATTTATACTTGTGCAATCCGAATTTGTGCAAACACAAATTTTTATTTTAAAAAAAATAAACTTGTGTAATCTAAATTTGTGCAAATACATTTTTTTTAAATTACTCTGGCGCAGTCAGAATTTGAAAGTCATTTATATGTTCATACATATATGCTCAAAAATCTGTTTAACCAAAATATATGTGAATATAACGATAATATTTACAAAAAACGAGTTACAGGTCCTTATTTTTTATGTTGTTATAAGAAAAGTCCCTGTATATATAAGTATGTAAATTTAGTCCCTATTTTTTGAAAAATAGAAAACGTAAGGCGCTTTGCACTTTTCTGACAGAAAATGAAAGCTAATTTGCAACTTTTATCAGAAAAGCGCAAGTTATTTTGCGCTTTTTTATTTTGAAATTTTTTTAAAAATTTTGAAATTTTCAAAAATATTTAAACTTTTGAAAAGCGCAAGTTAAATTGCACTTTTATAAGAGAAGTGGAAGATAGTTTGCGCTTTCTGATTTACAAAAAACAGCGACTTAATTTACATACTTATTATCATAGGAACTTTTCTTACAACAACATCGAAAATAGAGACCTTCGGTGTAAAGCCTCTAATATTTATTTTTTCAGAAATTTAAATGTAGGTAGATATTATTCTTATTTTCCTGAGATTTACATATATGCGGATAATTTCAAAATGGATCAAATATACATAATGATTTGGAACATAAACTATCTGCTTAATTAGATTCTACAATGTCCAAAGTAGATCAAACGTAAAACACGTGCAATCAAACAAGATTGGTCTTTTTACTACATATTGCTTCATTGTTCTGAATACCATTGATAGTCTGCATCTCCTTAGATGAAAGTCAAATATATCTCCCCTTCAGTAAGATAATTAGTGCTGCTTATCAAAAGTTTAATATGGGCAACAGGTCGTTAGATAATAGTCTCCAGCTGCGGCATATATCCACGTGAATTGGTACTATTATGAACCATATGGAAAAGATTCATATGCTCAGAAATCAAAATCAACTTTCAGATCAAACCAAAATTTTCCTTTAGATTTTCCATCACATGTCTTAATTTATAGATCGTCGGGGGGATTGATGTGATTTTTGTGTCTGTGGATATGATACTGTCCACGGTTGAATATCTCCAATAGGTTTACTTGCATTGCTAAGAAAACCCTACATTAACCTTTTGGCGATTTTATACTACAGGCAACACAGACAGACGCAATGTCAGACCACTACTTTCTCAACATCATGCACATTCAAGACCAACATTATCAAAACCGAAACCCCATTCTCGGTCCTCTTTACCAAACCACCACATTCTCCACCTTTTACACAAAACCCCTTGAGCTTGCTCAGTCTTAAATCCTCAACTTCATTCAGAACAATGCTGATGGAAACATACAAAGTCAAACTAATTACTCCAGAAGGAGAAGAACATGAATTCGAAGCACCTGATAATGCCTGCATTCTCGACACAGCAGAGTCAGCTGGAATCGATTTGCCTTACTCTTGCAGAGCCGGCGCTTGCTCCACCTGTGCAGGTCAACTTGTTTCCGGTTCGGTCAATCAGTCCGATGGCTCGTTTTTGGATGATGCTCAAATGGAAAAAGGTTACTTGCTTACTTGTGTATCGTACTCGTACCCGACTTCGGATTGTGTTATCCATACTCATAAGGAGAGTGAACTGTAGTGATGTTGAGTATTTTGTTTGAATGGGATTGTTTATGGAAAATAATGCTTTATGTTCTTTAATTTTATTTATGTGATATTGTTGGGACAAGTTTATAATGGCTTTTACGAAAAGTTGTGTATTTATGCAACTTCTGTTTAGTTTGTTGTTTTTATTTTGTACCGTGACCGGTATACTTGGAGTTTTGACAAGCAAACTGGCATTTTGGAAATATGCATCTCATCTGAACTAATATTTACTGCTGCAGAGTCATGTTAATTGCATGAGGAGTCATGGTTTAAACGTTTATTGTTAATTATAAATATTATGTTTCTATTTTTGTTAGGGGAAATTAATTTAAAGGACAAAAATTTCTATATTTTTTGTCTCAAGGACACGACCTCAATATTTTTGCCACAAGGACAAACATTCTTCTAAAATTTATTCACAAGGACAAACATTTTCCAAAATTATTCATAAGGACAACAAAACTGATACCGAGCTAAAAACTGATACCTAAAAACTGCTACCGGTAACTACAAACTGATACCTAAAAACTGCTATCAATAACTAAAAACTGATACCTACAGAAAGTTGTCCTTCAGGATAAAATATTGAAGGTCTGTCCTTGAGGCTAAAAAGCTGTGAAATTTTGTCCTTGACAATAATTTCCTGTTTTTGTTATGTATGATATAACGAGTGATGATAAATTTTTATTAATTTTATTAAATGATTGCAAATGATAGAGCTAGTTAGCAACATAGAAACTATTGTATATGTGAATATCCTAAGATGGTGGAGGATAATTATATGCATGTTACGTTAGCTTTGAAATTTTGATATTTTAATTAAGCAAGTATAAATTTAGTTTTTTCATTTTCAGAACTAATCTATAGTTTAGACTTTATATTTAATTGTAAGAAAGTATTTCAAATTTATATGAACTTTGTATTTCATATGCAATAGAAGTATTAATTTGGTATTTAATTAATAGTTAATATTTGAAAATTTTGTTAGTATGATTGTATATTAACTTTTCATATAAAAAATATAGACATTTGTTTGGAAAGTGTTTGATGTAAATTTGCAACTCACTTGGAAAGTTTTGTTGGTATGGTCGAAAATCTGAAAGTTTTTCTTTAAATTTTAGCAGTCTTTCAACTCCAATATACACATATATATCAATATATAGATCGCAGTTTAATTTCACACATGTAAGTTATATATATCAAAGTCCAAATTACATATATAACATCAATAATAAACCACATAAATATTTACAATAAACCAAACTCAAACAACTCACAATATACTCAAGCATCCAACATATCAAAATACATTCCAAAATGTATCAAACATATCCATCATGTCATAACAACTCAAATCGACCCCACAAAGCCAACATCTTAAAACGTATCAAATATGTCAAATCAACCTCGTCATCTCATAGTATATGTAACTATCAAACACTATAACAACAAAGTCAAACTACCTAACTCATCTCAACATGCATATATGTACAATCTACCAAGACAAACTGAAAAAATCATACCAATCAACCCTGATCATCGCCTCCGAATCCCCCGATGAGGGAAATGCACCATGCTCCTACATAGATATAGCAATGCGCTCGTACAACATGGCCATCTCCAAAGCCTGACACTTGTTTCGTTCCTCCAAATTAGCAATCCTAGTCCTCAACTTTGGAATCTCCATGTCGTCTAGGGATTTTTTGTAACCGCTTTGCTTGCGTCTAGCCTGGAACATTATTTAACAAAGTATACGATTTTCATATAGTGTGATTACGAAAATCAACATGTTTTATGTTATTCATAAATATATTATATGTAAATATTACATCTTGATTCCCAAAACCATAACGCCAATTCCGCGTTAGCGGCTCCATAATTACATCAAAGATCCGTTCCTCCTCATCACCAGTTAGCTCTTCCCATCCCCAAGCGTCAAGCAGTTGCACTCGTTCTCATATGAAGTTTTCCTAAAATTCCAAATAAAATTACAATTAAAATTCATACTTTTAATTATTTATAACTTATATTTTAAAGTGATTATCAAAAACTTATAATTTAAAATATGCTTAGCATGGTCTCTTGTGATTTTGAATCATACCATGAGAATGTGACAGCGCCTCTTCATTTTCATGCTCGATGTATTGAGCATGAGTAAACACGTTCATGTAGGAAGCAGATTGACCATGCTATCTTTCTTGAAATAATTATTATGTATTATTATTTTTATATACAAAATCATACAATGCTATAACTATTTATAATTGCAATTAATAAACTTTCTAGCTCTTAAAGATAACGTTGGAATGATTTCGAACTCCTGCGCTGTGTGACTAGATTTTTATTTCTATCTGCAGAGTTCCTCTACGACTCTACCTGTAAATTTAAAATGAACATTATATTTGACTTTTGTAAATTGATACTTATTATACTATTTCTACTAAGTTTTTAATAAATATACGAGACTAGTAAACTTACCTTCGCTTCCTCGCTTTCCCAAAAAGCAACCCAAGTTTGTCATATGCTTCCATTCATTCAATCAGACTTTTTCTGCCTTTTTTATAGTCGACATCACATCGTGGAAGTTTTTCGGTTAATTTTTCATCCAATAATTTCTGCAAAGGAGAAGGCCAGATTCATGTAATTCTATCCTCCCTTGCACATTGAAAAAAATAAGTTATACATTTATACTTAGTCAACAAATTGTAATGTGGCTATATATAAAATAAATTATACATTTACACTAATGATGAAATCCTACCACATACACTCTAAGATGTGGGATAGGATATTATCCCACCTAGGCCAGCACATGGTCATTCTGCATTTATAAGCAGCCTTAGAAACATCTAGAACTTGGAATATTGTTGAACCAATTGCATTTAAATAAAAAAAATTCTTCGTAAGTCGTGTGAAATATGTCAATTCCAAAAGCTAGGTTAACATGTCGTAAAAATGATTTATATGATTATTTGAATCATCATTAACATTAACAAATACACCGATATTATTAGTTAATTTTTCAACATCATATTGTTTGTGTTAATTTTAAATCCATTGACGAAGTATATTGAATATGTCTTGACATTTCTTTTTGGTCCTAATGCTGTTACAATCCTTCATCCACTACAAAATTTCAAGGATCATAAATGTGATTTGAAAACCAATCAGTGAATTCTTTACTGAATTCGCCGCATGAACATTGTGATTCGTAAATACTGCAAATACATATAAAATATTGCATTATAATCTATCTATAAGTATAGTTGAAACAAATATGAATTTGAAAATTCATATACTTAGTATTATTATTTAATATTATGTAACACCCCACACCCCTTAGTATACCAAAAATGACACACTAAAAGATGTGGTGCATCGTAGGTATAGCTAAATACTTTATAGAGACTAAGATTCGCAAGACAAATAAATAAAACAGTGGAAACATTTAAACAATAACTCATTTAAAAATTAAAATTCATAAAATAAATCATAATCAAAATATTTCTCAAAATACCAAATACATATATCTCATGAAAAATACCATCTCAATCACAATATCAAAGTACAAAATCATCCCTCTCAACAAGTGTCAGTACATCCCAAAAGTCAAATGAAAAGAAAACTAGAAAAGAAGAATATATGAAGAATCTTCAAGGATATCCCTCCAAGAAAGATGAAAATCTACTATTCTTGCCTCTGCTGGCCTATGAGGGAAAAGGGGAAAATATAGAAGTGGGGCAGACTAAAAGTCTGGTGAGTGAAAGTAATTACTAGTATTCTTAAGCGAGATAAAGGTAATAGAGTTTGCAACGGTTCTAGTAAAAAAAGAAACAAGGAAAAGATAAAGTTGGAATAAATACGGTTTAACTTGCTTGCTTCGCTTAGATAGTTCGATTGGATTGTTTGCACTTTTCTTAAATAACTGTTTTGATTAGGCTGAAATCCTAATCCTACTTTAATTAGGCTGAAGTCCTAATTCTACCTTTTGATCGTCTTCTATCTCTATTGTGCTTACTGCGGACTAGACCCATTGGCCCCTACGCAAAAGAAACGGGCTAGACCCTGTTGGTCCCTATGCAATATACACCTATTACTATGGACTAAACCCTATTGGTCCCTATGCAATAGATACATACTTAACGCATGGAACTCAATAACGACTTATCAACGTGCACTGAGGCCGCACGCTCGACCACCATTAGGCCCGCACTATCTGTTGCTCCCTTTTTTGACCACTTATTTACCATGGCTCCAGCATAAGCATGCCCCAGCCTCACCTATACTATTGTGAGACCACCTATGTTTGACTAAAAGAGAATTCTGTTGGTACAGGTCCTAACAAACAAAATTTAGTTTTGCCCTTTGCCCAAATCCCTTAATTTAAGCTTCTATTTATTGACCACTTATTTACCATTACTCCAGCTAAGCATGTCCTAGCCTCATCTACTTTATTGTGAGACCTAACTGAAAAAGGGAATGTTGTTAGTGCGGGTGTTAATTTTATCTTTGCTTATTGACGTAGTATAAGTCTGTTTAAATAAGCCTCTACTGTTGTTCTTGCTATCTTTGCTCATTAACTTATTCTTAGTCTTAAAAATAAGTCATTTTCTGTTCTGTCTCTAATTATAACCTGGTGTTATAGCTTTTCTTATTAACTTAACCCAGGGTCTAAGTTTAAAAATAAGTCACTTCTGTCATTTCTTCTATTTTCTGTTTAGGTTATAATTATATTTCATAACTAAGCTTGCAAATATCTTTAATTTGCTCATTTCAGTCTAAGTACAATTTATTACAGTCTTCTTATTTTACATCCCATTTTCTGTAAATTCAGTGTTCTTATATTTTAATCTATGTTCACGATTTATTCTATTCTATTTATTCCATTCGCATAAAAAGGAAATTAAAAAGAAACTGACATTTACAGAAGAATCTCAACGTAGAATAGATGTAAATAAAACGTAAATAACAGTAAATAACTGTGAATACCGTAAATAACTGTAAATAATTGGAAAAGCTATAATTAACAGTAAATAATTGCAAATAACCAAAATACAACAGCTAAAAGAAAATAATCTGGAAAACAATTCTAAAATTTAAGTAAACTGTAAATAAACTTGCATAAAGGTTATCTTGTAGAAAAACTTCAACTATTGAAAACCCCATTATTTTAAATTACTTAAAAATCTAAAATAATTACTTAAACACTCACCTGCAGTCCTTAGCTGTTTCCTTTGGCCTTCCCTTATCCACTTGAGGGGAATAAAATATTTTAACTAAAAAGATCTTCTCCTTGGAAAAATATTCCTTTTAGGGTCCAGCCTTAGGCAATGAACCCAAATGGAGAAAATCTAAATGAGAAAAATAGCTAGGCCTGGGGTCGTATTTATAATGCACTTGTGGATCTTAGACCGTTGGATTTGAAGATTAAATCTAGCGCAACTATATCATTGGCTCGATGGGAACCGTCAAATGGAAGTACGGACGCACCAATTGAGAGAAATTCAACAAAACACGTCACTCTCGAACTTGGACGATTGCTCGTCCAAGTATGCACGCGAGTCGACTGCTAGGTCAACCTTTATGTGGTGAGGGTTGACCTAGGTCGACCCTTCTATAGGGAAGGTCGACTCTTGGGTCGACCTGACCCTTTATAATTTTTTTCCTTTTCTCGTTTTCTTGTTTATTTCATAACTTCTTTGTTCTAGCTCCGATTTTGACGAACTATATATGGAAATTGACCAAAAAATTACCGCGGACACAATAGTGCAACTCCCTTGGCTCAATTATAATAATTTCACAAATTTATTTTATTATTTATTTAATTCATTAATTAATTGCTATAGCTTAAATTTTGGGTTGTTACATTCTCCCCTCCTTAAGGGATGTCGTTCATGAAATATCTAAGGATAGAAGAATGAAATACATGTTTTCATTCAAGTTCTACAACTAACTACTCAACCATCATCCATTGCATCAATTGTCCTTAAGTTTTTCTAATGCAATTTATGATACTTATGCAATTAGCGTTGCATCAATGTTCCTAACTAATGCAAAAGATTAGGCGGTCTACTGATTTAGCCGACCTCCTTTTATGCAATCATGTTCGTGTCATGTATCCAAATGAATGAAAATCCCCAATAATAACTGATAGTTCAATATGCATGCTACAATCATCATCCAAATGCAACAGTCGTATGATAATCATCGATTAATAGCAACCACGACAATAAAATAAAATAAAAATGCAAATGTGCACATATGCATATGCATATACTCTAGTGTTCTAGTTAGGCCGATCCCTAAGAGATAACAGTGCTCAGTGTAAGTATATGTGTCCTTAGCATCACTAAAACCACTAGTATTCATCATACATAACATGTTATAATAACATGTTTACATTCGGCCATACCATCTAGTTGAATCCTAAGATCTACCCTCCCAAAGGATAATAAAAGAAAGAACCTATTCAAAACTAAAGATGAAAATAAGAAATTCAAAACTTATTATCAAAGAGATGTACGTATTCTTTCCTAGTCAATTCAATCTTTCTCCGAAGTCTCTCTAACCATGTGGGGACCAAGTAACAATCTCTCTGTAGACTCTAACCAACACAAATGCGACTTGCATGGTCTTTCATAAAGTGCTTTGAAAGGTGCCATCCTAATGCTAGCTTGAAAACTACTATCATATGCAAATTCCACTAAAGGAAGATGCTCTTTCCATGTTCCTTCAAAATCAAGCATACACATCCTCAATCACGAGTGTCCTACTATCTTACTGATATCACCTTACCATTCTCTTGTAGTCTACTCACATGAAGCAATACTCCTAGGTTCTCAATAGTGTCTTATACACTTTATGGAAACTTCTATTATCACTTGAATCTCCTATATAGCCTTATTCCTTTTCCGTCACACCTAGGAAATGATTCCTGTCTACTCTACATTTAGAAGTTTGGTTTGGTATGTATCATTTCATTTCAAAAACTAAAGTTTCTAAATCAAATCCTAATTTTTTTCCTTTAAAAGTGTTATTCTCAAGTTTTTATTAAATTCAAAGGTACTTGGTTACTTAACATTTTATTTTTCTAGACTTGCTTCCTTACTTCTTTTGAATTTACATTATTCCAGAAACCTAGAAGGAAACTTACAAATTTTAAGTTCAAACCTTATTTCTTTTAAACACCTTTACAGCTTTCCATTTGGATTTTTAAATTTAACTGTTAGTAAGTTTTCCACTTCCAAAAACTTATTTACTTTTTCCTCTAAACCATTTTTCTTTAAAATATCTTTAAAATGTTCTTACATGTTTTCAAAACAATTTTTTCGTAGATTTCTAATTTTGCAAAAACTGGAGTAGATAAGAACAATTATTTTATTAAAACCCCTTAACTTTCCAATTACCTAACCTTGGAGGAGTTTATAGCTTACTACAAATCAGGACTTTCTTCAAAGGAAAGCAACTAATGCGCATAATCAATGAAAAAATATATAAAATTTCCATTGCTTAGCTTGTTATACTAAGGCTTTCTATAATATCTCTTCTAACTAACATTGTCTCTAATTACTACACTTCTTATTACACCTAACGGTTTTATACCTTAATGTATTGGAATTACATTCTCTTATGAGAAACTATCAACGCTAAAATCTTCTATGAATCCTTTAAAAGAGGACTTCATGTTTATGTGAAATTTCAAAGAACTTATTTTATATTTCTCGAAATAGGCCATACAAAATATGGTGCTTCCCATACCTTGTACATCTCTTTCACGTATCCCTTATAACTTGCACAAAACATCTTTCACGTATCCTTTATAACTACAGAGACTTTTCTTCCTCTATCTGGTCCACTACTAGAAGATGCTACATCCAAAGCATGTTCTTGCGCTGTAGGATTGCCTACTCTCTGCTCCGTTTTCTGAGGACAAGCTCTACTAAGGTGACTAGGCTGTCCACAACTATAAAAACCCTTCCCTTCATCATCTTATCCTTATAGTCACTTGCGTATTGACCAACCAGTCCACAGCTATTGCATTTCTCGCTTTTCTTGATTCGCTTTTAAGGTCCTCCTTCTTTCCTCTTGTCCTTATCCTTCTTACTCTTCTACCATGGCTTCTTAGAGATTTTTGACTTAGGAACCTCTTTAAGCTCTCTCTTCAGCTGCCAAGATGTAGGATGAACTCTCTATCGGTCCTCTAATCCTATAGCCCAAACATTAGCTACATGTCCTTTAACCTAGCTCATGCCTCCTCAAAATCTTTGTGCTAGGAAACGTTCTGCCTCCTTATGACAATCCGCAAATTCGTACCCTTTGAATCGACAATAAACCAAACATGTCCAACCCAAAATGCACAGACCGACGGAAAGTCATGAGAAAGAAAAGAAGAAAGAAGAAGAGAAGAGAAGAAAGAGAAAAGAGAGAACCAAACAGAACAATAAATAATCTCACATCGTAGCAAAAAACATATAATATCATATCAATAATCTTTAAAAAATAGAAACTGTATATACATACATCAATCAGAGTTCAACAATCAATCATCAATCGTCAGCCTGGACAGTTATAATAACTTTTCCTTACAATTGCTGATAATATACAACAACAAAGCGCAATTTAGATAATAAACATCAATAAGCAAAACAATATGTGTATATGAAAATGAAGATCTCCAGCTCTCCTTTTGAAGCTTCAAAACCACCAAATCTCAACCTGTAAGTATACTCGGTCTGACCTGAGCATTGAAAGGGAAGAATGTCCAGATCAGTTTGGTAAACTAGCGTGAGAAACACACTTAACTCAATTTATTAAATTACCAAACTTTTCCTTTCAAAACAAAAGTATATTGTAAGACACGCCCACATATAAACACGATATGTTTTTACCCTACAGTAACTAAATCCTTTCATATCAAATCATCTTATATTATAATAGTGTTTATTGCACAAATAATGTTAAAATAGACGAAACTGTTACCATTATTAAATTACATCATATAGCCCAAAATGGGTAATACAATCAAAATGGTAGGCATGCAATGGAGTTTGGATTTCCATACAAATGACCAGGTGAAGGGACTACCTTCCAGCAGTACATCTCTAGAGGAATGTACCAAGGAACATTACAAAGGAACCTCTATCAACACAAGACCGACCTATCTCTATAACTAGATAGTACAGAATATATCATCCTGTGGTCGTTACCGACCTTTCACAAGGGCCCTCATAGCATACAAAACACAATAATTTACATCTCGAACATCATAGCGCGAAGAAATATATCTAGAAGAGGATAATCATATCCTAATTGGGAATGACCCACTTGGCCGTTCAACATCTAACCCTGTTTTGGTCATTTCCGGTTGATGAGGCCTGAGGTAACGATTACCTTTCACATATCACATATCACATCACTTTGAATGCCACACGACCATTTCCATTGACTACTAATTGCCTTCCAAAAAATACAACCCTTTAGCTCGTATGTCTCAAGGAGGGTGTTAAGCTAAAAGAAGTTGCCTTCTCCGCTACCACTGATGTACGATTGTAAAAACCAATGTACGTAATCTTTAGAAATGCAATGTCAGACAAACGTCCATACAAGTTGTCCATGAACAGGACAAACCGAAGGTACTTTTCTACCACATCCTGTCAGAAAATCCCTAGAATTAGTAGCGTATAGTCCTTGCATTGGATATTTCATAACAAAGAGACTACTACTACTACATGTATATTGGGATTTTAACCCCAAATGATCAATAAGAAGTCCTCCACTATGAAAATCCTGAATATCAATATCATCACAACCAATCTGCACAATCGTCACGTAAACATTGGTCCAAAGCGGTCTTCGGATAACCCGATCCTGGTCTCTTCGCATCAACAACACAAAAGCATTTCTTAACCTCACATAGAAACTAAGTCTCATAGACTTATCATGTCTCCAACTTTCAACTTGCTATCCTTCGGCCAAGAAGGAAGCTCGATAGATTGGAGTAATACTCCACACTACACGAATCAACATCTTCAACACAAATGATAATCAAGCCTACACGGATGGCTACGTACTAAGTGTACGACTAAATAGTTCCCACATCAAGTCAAGGAACTAAAATGGCCGAATTTGATAGTCGGTTATTTAACTATCAAAGAAAACAAACAAATATCTATCACCATAAGCAATCACTAGGCCCTTTAATTAATCTTTTATTAATTAAATCACTTCCTAAATATTCGCTTCCAATTATCTTTAAAAAGATATGTTCTCAAAACTATTTCAACATTTCACTATTTGAAAAACATTTCCATATACTTATGTCGCAGTATAAGCATATTCACAAACCTCTTTATGTTCAATACTAAGAAAATATTACATATACTTAAATCACGATTAAGTATACATTTTATTCTTTAAGGAAAACGTTCTCTTAACATACTTATTTGGGTCAAAATGAATGTTACGTAAAACGTTGTTACGACAATCCAAAATCATTAGCACCGGAATTCGATAATTAGATAGATATTTAAATCTCATATACTATATAGAACATTTCCTTTTGAAAATCATTTACTATAACAATAGTGTTATAGTCCATCGTTTTCTTCTTCTCGAAAACGTCTATTTCAATAACGAATGTTGAAATCTATGTATTCGATACTTAGCACATTTTAAAACATCTTCAAACCATTTAACTCTATTTAAAGGATCTCTTTTCAAAACATTTATTTAATTTAAAAGATTATTCGCTATCCAAAATCGTGAATATAATTTTCTTATCCAAATTCCTTACTTCTACATATTTATTAAAGGATTATCCACTGTCCCAAATCATGAATACAATGCCTTTAATAAACTTTCATATTTAATTATCAAAATGAGTTGATTTTGGATTTATAAAACAATGTTTATAAATCACATATATATTTTATAAAAACTTCTATTTATAAAATCCCTTTATTAACAAATTCCATTCATATCTCATTTACATGCCAAAATCCAAATTATAAGTCAATTCACTTAAAAATTCTCTTATTTACAAAATTCATTCTTTTTATAACTTCATCAATTTATAAATCTTATTCACTTATAAGATTCATTTATAACTCCATTATAACATTTGTAAAACTCCTTTATAATTTCATTACTTTTATGCATAAAATATCAGTTTTATAAATCTTATATATAAACCGTTTATTTCAAAAATCTCAATTTAAACTATTTTACCATATAGTTAACTTTATATTTCAAACGTCACATTCTCATTATATTTCACAAAAATCACAATTTTTATAACATAAAAATTATAACTTTCATTTATTTAAAATAAATTTATTTACTTAACAATTCAAAATTAACAAAACGTATATTTCAAAGTCACTTGAAAACCCTTTTAAATTGAAATCATTACTTCAATATTTTTTTTTAAATTCCAAAATATGGCCCAATGCTCCAACAACAGTAAACATGGTGATTCACATCAATCATATCAATCCTAGCATCCAAAACTTCATATATCATACGATAACAACATATATATCAATATCTATAAATAAAAATCAACACTGGTGAGGAATCCAGTTGGATCCCTCCAAACTGTCATCTGCAATAAATATACATATTAGAAAATGTGTACAATGTCCGCTTCGAGGAAGATGCGCGTACGAAGGGTCATTTGCTCATACACGGAAACGTATAGGGTCTCATCTGCTCTAATAGGCAAGAATATCCAAATGGAATTCAATATATATATATATGATATATATCATATATCATCCAAACAATCATCAATCGTCATAAATAAAATTTATTCCCACTTATATAGAAATAACAGTGAGTAAGAAAGAGTGAGTTGTACTCACTTTGGTTCCATAGCGGTTGCAGTGTTTTATTCCGAATAAAATTAAACAAGCGTTTAATTTTATCCAAAATTTACACTAGCTCCAATCAACTCCAAACCAGCTCTAAATTATAGTGCTCATAAATACGGACCCAACGCAACTTGTTTCGTCAAGTACGGACCTCGTATGAAGAAGTTATAGCATTTTAAAGATTACATAAATTTATGTAACATAATTTACAATTTTTTTTTAAACCAAGATTCATCTCAGGCGTTCGATCTGCTTCCTAAAATTAGGGTTGATGTTTTCATCTTCTTCCCTGGGATTTCATGTACGCGTGTATAAACCCATATGGCCTCTGCTTTTCAACGAATTATCGCTCCACCATCGTTCACCCATCCTTCGATCAACTAGCACCAAATGAAAGCTCGTGGTCCACTCTCCCTACGCCATGAATCCGGTCGAACTCGATCGTGTGTGGACCTCGAAAAATGTGTGCAAATGTGTCGTCTTCAAACTGAATTTGTCGTCGATCCATCACCTTAAATTGGATCATACCCATATGGATTTATAGATCTCGCGATCCTTTTGCTTTAGAAAGTATTTCGTAATTCTTAATGGATTGAGAGAGAATGAGGGAAGAAAAGTCAAACAATTTGGGCGGTTCATCTCAAAGCGGTGGCTAGGGTTTCATGGCTAGGGTTTGTGAGAAATTGATAAAATTTGAGGTCCTTTTATAAAAAAATTCACGACACTATTCATCCGAAATTTTTTCAAACTCTAATCGAAGCATGCCACCTAGCGTTTATATTGTTTTACCCTATTTCGAACACAATTGAATATATATCGAGAGTCAATTCGATCGTATTTGGAAAATAGGTTTTCAAATCGAAATAATTAAATTTAAAATTTACTTAAATAAATTTCTACGCGTTTTAGCTTCCCACAGCTAAACCTTTAATCCGATTGACACGAAATTTGAAATCCTACAATAATATAACATTACAGATCTAATGAATTGGTTTCGTAGAAATCCGAGACTATGTGAAAAAAGACTATTTTTACATGTTAATTAAATATTAAAATATTCAATTTCACAAATTATCTTTTAATTCAATTTTAAAAGTTTTCTAACATCGTTCTAATTCAAATAGAATTTAATTCAACTTTATATGTTATTTTTATTCACATTAAATCAAAGTTTCGATTATTTACACAATTTCAAATATTAAATTAATCAATTTAATTATATAATTATATCCCTATATTTGAAAATAAGTTATTCAACTTATAAAATTTACATGTGAATATTTAAAATCAATTAAATATTCCAATTTCAAATGACTGAAATTCTGGGTCGTTACACTCCTAGACTAGCAGAGTCCTTACATAGCTTAAAAAAATTGGCTGTTGTAGGTGGATTAAAGGGATCTCCTCCTATGGGTGCTACATTGGAGGCTTGCCCTTGCACCTCTAGTATCGTAGCTCTATGGAACCGGTCATCCATACTATGCAAACAATAGAATTTAGTCTCGAAGGAATCGAAAGAAGGTTGAACTGGACTTTGAGGGGATTTTTATAAAAACTCTTTTATACTTAAAAACCATTTCTATAATAAGAGTTTCTTTTTGAAAATGCTTCTAGTTCAAAGACATGCTACTTTAAAAATAAATTACTATTGGAAAATACTTTACTTTTTAAAACAAGATCTTAGGAATCTTGTAACCTTAGGCTCTGATACCAAATGTAACACCCCACAACCCTTAGCATACCCAAAAGGACACACTAAAAGATGTGGTGCATTGCATGTATAGCTAAAAACTTTACAGAGACTAAGATTCTCAAGATAAATAAATAAAACAATGGAAACATTTAAAAAATAACTAATTTAAAAATTAAACTTCATAAAATAAGCCATAATCAAAATATGTCTCAAAATACCAAATACATATGTCTTATGAAAAATACCATCTCAGCCACAATATCAGAGTACAAAATCATTCCTCTCAACAAGTGCCAGTACATCTGATAGGTCAAATGAAAAGAAAACTGGAAGAAGAATACATGAAGAATCTCAAAGGATATCCCTCCAAGAAATTGAAAATCTACTGTCCTTGCCACTGTTGGCCTATGAGGGAAAAGGCGAATATAGAGAAGTGTGTCAGACTAAAAGTCTGGTGAGTGAAAGTAATTACTAGTATTCTTAAGCAAGATAAAGGTAATAGAATTTACAAGAGTTTTATTAAAAAAAGGAAATAAGGAAAAGATAAAGCTGCAATAAAATACGGTTTAACTTGCTTGCTTTGCTTAGATAGTTCAATTAGCTTGTTTGCACTTTTCTTAAATATCTGCTTTGATTAGGATGAAACATTAATCCTAGTTTAGTTAGGCTGAAGTCCTAATTCTACCCTTTAGTCGGCCTTCTATCTCTACTGTGCCTACTGCAAACTAGACCCATTGGCCCCTACGCAAAAGATACAACTAGCACATGTTGGTCCCTACGCAAAAGATACGGGCTAGACCTTGTTGGTCCCTATGAAATAGACACCTACTACTACGGACTAGATCATGTTGGTCCCAATGCAATAGATATCTCTTAGCGCTTGGAACTCAATAACGACTTATCAGCCAGCACTGAGGTCACACGCTCGACCACCATTAGGCTTGCGCTATTTGTTGCTCCCGCTTTTGACCTCTTATTTACCATAGCTCTAGCACAAGCATGCCCTAGCCTCACCTATACTTTTGTGAGACTATCCCTATTTGACTAAAAGGGAATGCTATTGGTACAGGTCCTAACAAACAAAATCTAGTTGCGCCCCTTGTCTAAATCCCCTGATTTGAGCCTCTATTTATTGGCCTCTTATTTACCACTACTTCAGCATAAGCGTGCCTTAGCCTCACCTAATCTATTGTGAGACCTAATTGAAAAAGGGAATGTTGTTGGTACGGGTCTTACTTTTATCTTTGCTTATTAACTTAGTATAAGTCGATTTAAATAAACCTCTACTGTTATCCTTACTATCTTTGCTTATTAACCTATTCTAAGTCTTAAAAATAAGCCTTTTTCTATTCTGTCTCTAATTATAACCTATGTGTTAAAACTTTGCTTATTAACTTAACCTAGGGTCTAATTTAAAAATAAGCCACTTATTTCATTTTTTCTATTTTCTCTTTTTAGTTATAATTATATGTTATAACTAAGCTTGCAAGTATCTTAAATTTTCCTATTTTAGTCTAAGTCCAATTTATTATAGTCTTTTTATTTTACATCTCATTTTCCATAAATTCAGTGTTATTATATTTTAGTCCATATTCGTGATTTATTCTATTTATTCCATTTGCGTAAAAAGGAAATTAAAAAGAAATTGACATTTACAAAAGAAATCCCAACGTAGAATAGATGTAAATAAAACGTAAATAACAGTAAATACAGTAAATAACTGTAAATCATTGGAAAAGCTATAATTAATAGTAAATAATTGCAAATTACTGAAATAGAATAGCTAAAAGAAAATAAAATGGAAAACAAGTCTAAAATTTGAGTAAACAGTAAATAAACTTGCATAAAGGTTATCCTAAAATGGTAGAAAAGCTACAACTATTGGAAAACCTATTTTTTTTAAATTACTTAAAAATATAAAATAATTACTTAAACACTTAGCTGTAGTCCTTAGCTCTTTCCTTTGGCCTTCCCAGTTCTACTTGAATGGTATAAAATATTTTAATTAAAAAGATATTCTCCTTGGAAAATTATTCCTTTTAGGGTCCAGCCTCAGGCAATGAGCCCAGTTGGAGAAAATCTTAATGTGAAAAATAGCTAGGCCAAGGGTTCTATTTATAGTGCCACTTGTGGATCTCAGATCTTTGGATTTGAAGATTAAATCTAGCGCAACCACGTCATTGGCTTGATGGGACCATCAGATGGAAGCACGAACACACCAAATGAGATAAAATCAACAAAACACATCACGCTCGAACGTGGACGAATTCTCGTCCAAGTATGCACGTGGATCGACCGCCAGGTCGACCTTTGTGTAGTGAGGGTCGATCTATAGGTCGACTCTTCTATGGGGAAGGTAGACATGACCCTTTATAATTTCTTCTTTTCTCGTTTTCTTGTTTTTTTCGTAACTTCTTCATTCTTGCTCAGATTTTGACGATCTATATATGGAAATTGACTAGAAAATTACCACAGACACAATGGTACACCTCTTGTGGCTCAATTCTAGTAATTTCACAAAGTTATTTTATTGTTTAATTAATTCGTTAACTAATTACTATAGCATAAATTTTGGGTTGTTACATATTAGCCAACAAATGGTTCAACTACAAAACAATTAAGAAGAGCATATGTGTGTGCACTCATGGTAATCTCTATCATCTAACCATAACTCCACACATTTTCCAATAGTTCGGCCGTGTTCTCTAAAAATAGATAACATTTATTCAAAAGACTCTTGTTCAATGCCTTCATCATTATGAAACAATTTCAAACGATAAGTTCACATTATCACTGGAATAATGAGAGAGAAAGGATGAAGCTTCTTTTTGGATATATAATTCGCAAATCAAACGTTCTACTTGTGCTTTTTGTCAAACTTTTTTCTTCAGATGATTTAAGTGTATTAAAAAATTAATTCTAATTAAATTCTACTTATGTAATTAAATTAAAGTTTAACATACTTAATACTATTACCTCTCAAATAGATACATCCATCCATATTACACAAGACCTCGAAGATGTGCTTCATATGAAAGATGAACATGAAAATACTCCATTACATTAAAGAAATTTGGTAGAAATATTTGTAACGACCAGTAAAATTTTCGATAATTTAATTGTTAATTTTTTTAAATGTTTGTTATCTAATATTAAAAAACAGAAATTTGTGATTCATTAATGAAATAATAACTTAAATGAGATGTAACAAGATTAGCCTAAGTTATTTAAAAACTATTTGAATGAAATTACAACTAATGGAATTTGTGTAAATGTTATACTAGGCTATCAATTGAATATTAGAAAACAAACGTTAATATTGAATTAATTAATGAATTAATATATATTGAATGGTAATTGAATAAAATCAATGTTTAGTAAGAAATTATAACATTGGTTTGGAAATGATAAACTTATAAAAATGTGATTGATAGTTAATGATAACAATTATTATAAGTTAATCATTTATTTAGTCCACTAAATCAAAATTTTTAATCAATTGCAATGAATCTCAACTCAATGTTATGTTAATGTAAATTAAGAAAATAATTGAAAATTATGTTAATTCTATTCATAATATGACAATTGGTTGAATGAAAATAATGGACATCAAGATTTATTAATTTATTGGAATTTAAACTTAATAATTGGATTAATTGCAATTAAATGAAATTAAATATCTAAATATTAGGTTAATTGAAATTAAGATGGAATTTGAGAATATTAGTGTAATAGATTATGAATCCAATATTAATTTCATCCATTTGACATCAATGGATTGAATAATAGAATGAAAAGTCAAATAAATGGAGTTAATTGGAAATTAAATTTATAATTTCTGAAATAAATGAAATTGAGGTTAACACTGAAATTGATAAATTACTCAACTCTAAATGGACATCTAATTTTTTAAATTAGTGTGAACGATTAAGAAATTTAAAAATGATAAAAATTTTCAACTATAGAATTGAAATTGAAAACACGGTTTAATTAATTAATTATTAATTATTTAATTATTGTAAAAATAGCCATTTTGGCCACTGACTCGGATTTCGGCGATACCAATTTCTTTGGATCCACAGCAGTGAATTATTGTAGGATTTCAAGTTACTAGCGATCGGACTCGCCGTTTGATCGTACGGCCTCGAAACGCCTAGAAATCAATTTAATTGAAATCAATTGAAATCAATTTGAAATAACTTGGTTTTAGCATAACTTCTTCGTACGATGGAATTTGGACTTAAAACCTGTTCCATTGCGTTTAAAATATTTAAAAAATATATTTTGATATATGGGTTGACCCATTTTCGTTCCGGAATATAAACGGGCTTTTCAGGTCAATTATCGTTAAAAACTCAAACCAATCGGGCCCATTCCTTTCTATTTTGTTCTGCCTATATATATGTCGTTATAAACACTAGCAGCCTCTCTATTTCTCATTTCTATATGTATAGAAATTTCTGTTGCTCCTCTTCCTCATTGGCTGAAAATCCTAATCTTCCCAATCCAATTTCAATTTAAAAAAAATATTTTGTGGATCTGCAGCAACTTCGGGTCGTGCTTTGAGTTTCAGAGGCAAAACCGTGCATCAACTTCGGGTCCGGAAGAAAATGACTCGGGTCGCTTCGGGTCGTTTTGGAAAAAAACTAAGAGCAAGCACCGGGGATTTGAGGCGGTGGACTGAAGTTGAACCCGAAGTCGACCCAGGACCAGAATTTTCCAATCTTCTAATTTTCATAACTTTTTGATACGAGCTCGGATTCATGTGCAATTTATTTTGTTGGGATCATATTAGAATTATGGACATTTTGGCGTAGGTTTGGGCGAATTCTGAGAGCGTTCAAATTTTGGGCTTATTTTGAATTTAAATTCAATTTAAATTTAAAAGGTGAGTGTTTTTACTCACTCACAACTTCTAAAATTTTCTATGTTTGTTAAATTGATTTATGATGTGATTTGCAATTTATTTATGACAGTTTGGCGTATTTTGAATCATCATCTCAGTTTATTTAGATTTATTTGGATAAAATAGTTATTTAATTTATTATGGACTATTAACTGCCAGTAAATACTTGTTATTTATTATCTGTCCTATATTGATGTTATTGATTGAATTGGATGATGATTGTGATAAATGTTTGATGATTGATATTGGATGAATGGATGTTGTATTTTTTATTGTTATAAACTGCAAGTTATTGTGGATTTTTATTTCATTCGGGATTGCGGTTTGAAATGATATATAACCGTATTTATATATTTAAATTACAGATTGAAATGATAAATATCCGTATCACTTGACCACAGGACAGAAAATTACATACAGACACCGTGGTCTATATATATAAAATATATTTTGAAATTGATTTCTATGGTTTTTGGAAAGAAATATATGGTTTTATATAAATATTGATTTTATATATTACATAAATGCTATTATATATATAGTCAAATTCTTGACTTGAGCTAGGTACAAATTTGTTGATATAAATAAGTTAATTGTGACGACCCGAACTCGATGTTCGACAAACAACATCCAATTCGTATCGTCGGAGCTTGGAACAACATTAGATGATAAATAACACAGCGGAAATAAAAGATGATGTCATTGATACAACATGAATACAATATCCGATACATCAATTTGATACAATGATAATCATCAACATCAGAGAATATACAACACAAAATATAGTGGAACACGACACAATATGAGATGAGTCTTTAAAAGAAACTAAAACTGCAACTCCAATTCAAAACTCCAAAGCTAGAGCTCCAAAAACTTCAAGCTTGACCCACATCAAGGTTGCACAAAGATAAGCAAGTGTAGTCGTGTACTCCAAAGACTCCAAAATGTATCAACATAAAGCTAAAGGTTACCAAAACGATATCTACTATTTGAAAAACCAAACTCTAGATTGTCCGTGTGAAAAATTGTGGGAACCCAGAGTATAGGAACAGAACAATAAACTCTGAGTCAGTCATGAGACTGGTGTGAGTAAACAAAAATGGTTTGACATTCAAAATAATCAAAAGATTTTAAATTTGAAATCCGTAATGCTGTTTGGAAAATGAAACTACCATAAGGCCTCCCACCACATACACCATGCAAACTCAAAATTGAAGGAGATTTCTCCTTATGATAGTCAAACATGCTTAATGCGCAAAAATCTTTTTTTATTTTTATCATTAGTGCATAGTGGAAAACATTTCGAAAGTATAATATTAATCCTATCCAGCATAGACATTCCGAACTATGCCTACTACAGCTACCATCCAAACAGTGGTGAGCCACCATAAGTAGATGGAAGGTTATACAACTAAAACCTTACAGGGCGGTATTGGATGATTGGATTTTCCAACAAATGGCCAGGCTAAGGAAATTCCTATTGCCACATGTGAACGCCTCTGACGGGATGCCTCGAGAACCTACCCGGCTCTCTGCCAACACAAGGCCAATTACCCCCTTCCTGGGAAGTAGAACCTAAGATATGCCACCCCGGTCGTTTGCGACCTTTATCCGAGAGCTCTCAACACCAACAACATCACACAGTAATATACATACAGTGTCCACATGAGTATCTGGGCTCCATACCATGATACCACCCTTTTCCAGAAGGAATGGACATGCCCTAGGGGAGCTACCCCTAAAACCTTGCCGCATCTTTCCTGTTTTGACCATTACCAGTTTGTGAGGCTCGATGAGGTCTCGTCCATAAAGATACACTTTTTCATGCAGACATGCTTTTATCAACAAATGATCAACAAATAAACATCAACACGCAGCAGCACTTAGCATGCCACACTACCAAATTGGGAGTATATCGCTGATAACCTTCAACTACATAACCTCTGAGCTCGTACGTCTCAGAGAAGGGTGTTAAGCTAAGAGAATAAATTCTCTGCCACCAACAAATATGTATTTGAAAGAAATCTGCTTTATATCTCAAAGTGTAATGTCAGGCATACAACCATACAAGTCTGTTCCGGGTTCGAACAGAACCGAAGGCACATCCGAAGAAGCCCTTGCAACCCGGGTATTCACAATGCCGATAGGAATTCCCATCACTTAGGGAATCTCTATACCGTAGCCACTCAGTGCAGAGACAATCGATAGGTTATCCTATCGTTCTCGCACACCATCGGTCTTCAGATGCTATCCATAACGACGTAGCATTATTCGGAATGGGTTATATGACACAAAGTCCTCTCCCGGCTAAACCGAATAATAAGCTTAAATTCAAAAACATATGGATATGGGATTTAAATTAAGTCACAACTTTAAAATTCAAAATTTTCTTTCAAATGGTTTAAACTAATTACCATTTCAAATCTTTTAAACAAAAAGATTCATTTCACAAAGTTCACCCAGTTTCACAGAGATCCATTCATGGATTTCAAAACAATTTCCGTTTCAATTGGATTAACTCATTAACTCTTTAAATCAAGATTTAGCTTATAGCTTTCAAAATCGTTTTCAAAGATTCATTCATAACTTGGAAAACCATTTCCAATTCAAACTTGAAATCCCTTTAATACAAATTGGAAATTCATTTCTCATATGAAAGCTTTTATCATTTGAAAACAAACAGTTTTATTTCGAAAAAATCCGATCTCATTTATACAAGTTAAAATCTTTAGGTTAATTCAAATTCCCAAAACAACGCTTTAAAAAATGGTTTAAACCCATATAAGCTTGTATTTTTTTTAAAAATCATAAATACCAAATATAGAATTCAATTTCAGATATTGAATTCAAATTTAAATCAAATTATTTAAATTTCAAATTTTTATTAAGTTATTCAAAATAACTTTCATTTTTAAAACACCTTTTCAAAAGCTTTTCACTTTAAACCAAATCCATTTCCAAAACCATTTGGATTTAAAACTCAAATTCAAAACTATTTTTAAAATATGTGACTTAACCGATTTCCCCATGCAATCCACATTTATGAGTGTATGGTGTGGTCCAGGGGGTTTTACACAATAATGCACAACATCAATCGTCACAAATTCAATCATATCAATCTCGATAAGCGATATAATCCATAACGCTTATCTTCATTCACAGACTCATAGATAAAATAAATTTATCTATCACAAAGATTCATCATTACGATTCGATGTGGGTTTCGAATAACCAACTGGGAGCCGACTCCCTGTCGCATCGAAATTCAAATGCCATTTTACAGGCAAAAGGGTTTTCACATAAAGGAAGAAACAAACCACAAAACACATTCAGCATAAGGCAATTCACATCACACAGTATCACGATCACAAACAAAAATATCAACCCAATACACAACATTTGATGATAGTCAATCATCTTCAACTTAAGGTGAAGGTGATTTAAAAGAATTAACCACATAACTATTTTTATTGATTTATTTAAATCAATGATTAACTATTCTTAATGATAAATTAATAAAATTTAATTAATTATTCCTTAATCAACTATCTTAATTGACTACTAATTATAAATTAATTAACTTTAATTATCTAATTAACAATTCTTAATTAAAAATAAATTAAACATTTAATTGTTAATTAACCAATTCTTAATTTCAAATTGATTAATCTCTAATCACTTAGTTAATTACAATTTTAAATTAATTAAACATTTTTAAACAATTAATTAATTAATAATTATCTATCTTAATTAACATTAAAAAAGATCTTCCTTAAACTTTGAAAACAAATTATTACAAACTTAAAAACTTTAGTGGTAATTAAATTTCAACACTTGTTTTACATTTACTACTTAATTAAAGTATTAATTGGATTTTAAAACTTTGTTAAGTATTTACTTAATTCATTAACTTATAATAAAGTCTTGACTTAAAATTGTCATTCATTAATTAGTCATCACCACTTAATTTATTTAAATAGTTTACTTAACTTACTATTATTATTCGGCAGGTTTGAAGATCAAATCCGAGCGATTCCCCCCTGTTTACTCGAGTAAGCACTCGAGTGCCTCTCACCCTACTTCTGAGTTCTCTTCTCTTTCTTCTTCTCATACTTTCTCCTCTTCCCCTTTCTTTCTGTTATGTTTAAGTTAAAACTTAAATTTAAACTATAGTAACAGGATACAAAACACTCATGCGAAAACCCAAAAAACTCGAACCAACTTCAGGAAAACATGAGTTCCCCTTCGAGTCACCATGCACCAATTATTCCAGATACCCAAACATTGCCGTGCACGTGCACCTCTACTGCGATCATCTTCGGCCGTTGTCGCCATCACAGACAACTCACTGACCACCTCCACTCTCGATCTCAACCACCCAAAACCCAAAGCAAGTTCGAAACCAAAATCGAGCTTATCGGTTCCCACCAGGAACCCAATCATCACCAGTAAATCGCCTCGCATCCCCGCATCAAGTCACTAGCAATCACGAGACTCCGTCCATGGCTCCTTCAATGATCCATAAAGCCTCTCCCTCTGGTCCGATCCAACTCGATGCCACGATGACGTCACAGCGGTCTTATCTTTCGCCTCGACCAAAATGGACCTTTAAACCCTAAAATGCTCTCATCCCATCAATTCGCACATTGGAAAAATTATCCAATAATTTTCCCATCACTATCAATTGCCAAACTTGCTTCAAGCAAGATCTCAACATTCAAATTTTGTTCGATCATCGAAAATTGATCAAAATGCAAATTTTGTTCAAATATGAACAGCACTTGGAATACTTAATTAAAATCATCGTATTAATTTTAAAAATCCTATCTTTTTATGCTTATTCAAGTTATATAATCAAATCGATAATTTAAACTACTCAAATAAATCATATGATTTCTTATTTAACTGTAATATGAGTTTAAAAGGTTAAATTCTTTCATTTTCAAGCTAAAAAATTTCTGGACCATGGTTTAAGTTTAAACAAACTTATTTTGTATAAAAATCGTAAGTTAAAGATGTTTGTATGAAAATTTATTAGATTTTTCTTCTTTATGTTCACTCTGTAACCATAAACAGGAAGAACAGCACCATCAAAGTACACAGTACCACATATACTTATACAGAACTAATTATTAAAAAAAATATACAGCCAAGCATAAGGTTATTCCTGAATCAAATATACAAATTTAAAATATGTGAAGTATTGTGTTTACTCACATCAAATTGAAGAACATATAGCTGCTGTTGTTTGAAGGCTGCAATTTTTGATCTGCCTTTAACCCTGTTTTGCTTTCTTTGAATTGAATGATTTTGAGTTTGTAGATAATGATGTTTATTTCTTTTTTCTGGTTTGCTTAGTTTTCTTTGAATGCTTTTTTTACTGAACGAACTAGAATAGAGTTGATATATATATATATATATATATATAAATAAATATAAATATAAAAAGAAGATAGTTTGTACAAAGGAAGGTATTATCTAGTTAAGCCACATTTGTTTTGAACCAATTTTTTTCTTTCTTGTTTTGACTAAAGATTTTTATAAACTGAAATGACTTTTACCTATTTCGGCTGAGGTGATTTTCATTTGTGCTTGAGAGGAAAGCATTTAATGCAGTGTTTCCCATTTTGTCTACATATAATCCTATTTGAATTTTTGTATGTGCATTCTTGTTTTGTAGATTTTTTTTTTCTTTATACATGTACATAGATGTTTTATCTATCTTCTTGCATGCATACACAACTCACATACAAATATACATGTACTTCATATATATTTTTTTGTTTCTTCATTTTGCAAGTGTACATATTTAAACTTTATTTTCTTCTACATACTTGAACATATTTCTTTCTTTAGTTTCCTATGTGCAGATATTTATATTCTTCTTGGAAGTACATTCATATTTATTTTTTTCTCTTGTTTCATATTTGAATTTAGAGAAACTCAAATCAATTTACCAATTAATTTCATAATTTTTATTCAAAAATTAAATTAGTTATCAATTTAAACATAGTAAAAATCCGAGATCATTACAGATTCTCCCACTTAAGAAATTTCGTCCCCAAAATTTGCCAGGGAGATAACTAAGAATGGATAAAAGTTAGAGAAATATCTTTTCATGTCAAACTGAATGTTTATTCTGCATTTGACTTACCAAATCAGAATATCAAAAATAGATATGAGAACAAACTCAATCAACTACGAAACAACTGGGTTATCTGATCTACGAAATATACAGGGGTATTGGTTTGTTCGAAGGGATAACTAACCGTTCGTAGATTATATCGAAACCCAATGAAATAGACAAAACTAGATATGACTACGATCTCAGATTCAAGATTTAAATCATTTACGATTTGCTGAGAAATAAAACTAAAGGTAGTCCTCATATTGAACAAAACTCGAATTTTTTTAATCGTAAATGAGTAGGTTACCTTATAAAATTTCTTTTCCTTAATCAGCTTTTGAGGTTGAAGAATCGTCTTTGATTGCATACACCTTTGCTACTAGAGCTTGCTTCTTAGCTGGACAGTCCTTGATCCTCTGTCCTGGCTTGCGGCAGTAATTGCATCCCTAGATTCCTGATCTGGCCTCATAAATGGCTCTCTCATTCCTGGCTTCCAAGAATTCTTACATTTTTCCGAGTAGTATCCTTTCTCCAAGCAATTGAGACAAGTAACATTCTTCACCTTTTTCTTCTGAGTATTCTTCTTCCTTTTATCTTTCCTTGATTTCTTTCCACCAGACTTCCTTTTCCTCCAATTCAGATTACTTATACCTCCATTTTCCTTCGAATCTTCTTTCTTATCCAGAGTATCGTATCTATAACCCATATCAATTAATTCAGAAAAAGATTCCTTAACATAAGTAGTCATCCTCTCGTGAAACTCCTTGTTCATTCCTCTGATAAACTTTTCATTCTTCTTTAACAGTGTATTCACCAATTCTGGACCAAATCGAGATAATTCATTAAATTTGTTCAAGTATTCCTCAAATGATAAACTTCCTTACTTCAAATCCATAAACTCCTGGTGCATTCTAGAGATACCAGCAGACGGCATATATCGCTGCTCGAACACTTCCTTGAAACGACTCCAAGTAAGTTCATCCGCTGGCTCATCCAATGTAACTGCTTCCCACCATACTAAAGCCTCTTCCTGGAGCTACTAGGAAGCTATCAATCGCATCTAATCATCTTCCAACTTTAGTCCCTTGAAAATCCTTTCGCACGATCAGATCCAGGCTTGTGCTTCAATAACCGATTCTTTGCCAGTGAATGGCTTTCCACCAAGTCTAGAAAAAGCTTCGATATGGATTAGCTAGGTTTGGCTGAGATTAAATGAGAATATCTGTCATTGCAGGGCTTTGGCCAGTTGAAGTGGTACTTCCCCGTCCCCAATCTCGTCCTCTTCTTCCACTCATTCTTACTATCTGTTAATAGTAAGAAAACCGATTTAGGCATTCGGACGAAATATCTTAGAGAATAACAACAGATAAAGAGAATAGACTGAGAAATTTGTGTTTTGGTTTCACTGGTTACACTCATTCTAGGGTATACTTCACCCTATCTCTAATGAGCCATCTAATGTATTACACTCCGTAGCTAAAGTTCTTACTCAACCTTTAGCTTTGATACCAAATGTGACGACCCGAACTCGATGTATGACAAACAACATCCAATTCGTATCGCCGGAGCTTGCAACAACATTAGATGATAAATAACACAGCGGAAATAAAAGATGATATCATTGATACAACATGAATACAATACCCGATACATCAATTTGATACAATGATAATCATCAACATCAAAGAATATACAACACAAAATATAGCATAACATGACACAATATGAGATGAGTCTTCAAAAGAAACTAAAACTACAACTCCAATCCAAAAATCCAAAGCTAGAGCTCCAAAAACTTCAAGCTCGATCCACATCAAGGTTGCACAAAGATAAACAAGTGCAGTCATGGACTCCAAAGACTCCAAAATGTATCAACAGAAAGCTGAAGGTTACCAAAACGATATCTACTATCTGACAATCTGAAAAACCAAACTCTAGACTGCCCGTGTGAAAAATTGTGGGCACCCAGAGTTTAGGAACGGAACAATAAACTCCGAGTAAGTCATGGGACTGGTGTGAGCAAACAAAAAGGTTTGTCATTCAAAACAATCAAAAGATTTTAAAGTTGAAATCCGCAATGTTTTTTGGAAAATGAAAGTACCATAAGTCCTCCCGCCACACATACCATGCAAACGCAGAATTGGAGGAGATTTCTCCTTATGATAGTCAAACATGCTTAATACGCAAAAATCTTTTTTTATTATTAGTATCATTAGCGCATAGTGGAAAACATTTCGAAAGTATAATATTAATCTTAGCCAGCATAGACATTCTGAACTACGCCTACTATAGCTACCATCCAAACAGTGGGGCGCCACCATAAGTAGATGGCAGGTTATAGAACTAAAACCGTACAGGGCACATATTGGATGATTTGATTTTCCAACAAATGGTCAGGCTAAGGAACTTCCTATTTCCACATGGGAACGCCACTGGAGGAATGCCCCGAGAACCTACTCGGCTCTCTCTGCAACACAAGGCCGGTTACACCCTTCCCGGGAAGTAGAACCTAAGATATGCCACCCCCGCTCGTTTGCAACCTTTATCCGAGAGCTCTCAACACCAAAAACATCAAACAGTAACATACGTACAGTGTCTACATGAGTAAGTATCTGGGCTCCATACCATGATACCACCCTTTTCCAGAAGGAATGGACAAACCCTAGGGGAGCTATCCCTGAAACCTTGCCGCATCTTTCCTATTTCGACCATTACCAGTTTGTAAGGCTCGATGAAGTCTCGTCCACAAAGCTACACTTTTTTACACAGTCATGCTTTGATCAACAAATGATCATCAACACACAATATCACTTAGCATGCCAAACTACCAATTGGGAGTATATCGCTGATAACCTTCAACTACATAACCTCTGAGCTCATACGTCTCAGAGAAGGGTGTTAAGCTAAGAGAATAAATTCTCCGCCACCAACAGATATGTATTTGAAAGAAATCTGCTTTATATCTTAAAGTTTACTGTCAGACATACAACCATACAAGCCTGTTCCAAGTTCGAACAGAACCGAAGGCACTTTCGAAGAAGCCCTAGCAACCCGGGTATTCAAAATCCCGATCGGACTTCCCATCACTTAGGGAATCTCTATACCGTAGCCACTCAGTACAGAGACAATCGATAGGTTATTCTATCATTCTCGCAAATACCCAGTCTTCACCACCAGCCTTCAGATGCTATCCATAACGACATATCATTATTCGGAATGGGTTATATGACACAAAGTCCTCTCCCGGCTAAACCGAATAATGAGCGAAATTTAAAAACATATGGATATGGGATTTCAATTAAGTCACAACTTTAAAATTCAAAACTTTCTTTCAAATGGTTTAAATCAGTTACCATTTCAAATCTTTTAAACAAAAAGATTCATTTCACAAAGTTCATCCAGTTTCACAAAGATCCATTCACGGATTTCAAAACAATTTCTGTTTCAATTGGATTAACTTATTAAATCTTTAAATCAAGATTTAGCTATTAGCTTTCAAAACCATTTTCAAAGATTCATTCATAACTTGAAAAACCATTTCCAATTCAAACTTGAAATCCCTTTAATACAAATTGGAAATTCATTTCTCATATGAAAGCTTTTATCATTTGAAAACAAATAGTTTTATTTCGAAGAAAATCCGATCTCATTTATACAAGTTAAAATCTTTGGGTTAATTCAAATTCCCAAAACAACGCTTTAAAAAATGGTTTAAACCCATATAAGCTTGTATAATTTTTTTTTTAAATCATAAATACCAAATATAAATTCAATTTCAGATATTGAATTCATATTTAAATCAAATTATTTAAATTTCAAAACTTTATTAAGTTATTCAAAATAACTTTCATTTTTAAGACACCTTTTCAAAATCTTTTCATTTTAAACCCAAACCATTTCCGAAACCATTTGGATTTAAAATTCAAATTCAAAACTATTTTAAAAAAAAGTGTGACATAACCGATTTCCCTGTGCAATCCATATTTGTGTGTGTATGGTGTAGTCCAGGGGGTTTTACACAATAGTGCACAACATCAATCATCACAGATTCAATCATATCAATCTCGATAAGCGATATAATCCATAACGCTTATCTTTATTCACAGACTCGTAGATAAAATAGATTTATCAATCACAAAGATTCATCATTACGATTCAATGTGTGTTTCGGATAACCAACTGGGATCCGACTCCCTGCCGCATTGAAATTCAAATGCCATTTTACAGGCAAATGGGTTTTCACATAAATGCAGAAACAAACCACAAAACACAGTTCAGCATAAGGAAATTCACATCATATAGTATCACGATCACAAACAGAAATATCAACCCAGTACACAACATTTAATGATAGTCAATCATCTTCAATTTAAGGTGAAGGTGATTTAAAGGAATTGACCATATAACTATTTTCATTGATTTATTTAAATCAATGATTAACTATTCTTAATGATAAATTAATAAAATTTTAATTAATTATTCCTTAATCAACTATCTTAATTGACTTCTAATTATAAATTAATTAACTTTAATTATCTAATTAACAATTCTTAATTAAAAATAAATTAAACACTTAATTGTTAATTAACCAATTCTTAATTTCAAATTGATTAATCTCTAGTCACTTAGTTAATTACAATTTTAAATTAATTAACCATTTTTAAACAATTAATTAATAATAGTTATCTATCTTAATTAACATTAAAAAGAATCTTCCTTAAACTTTGAAAACAAATTATTACTAACTTAAAAACAATAGTGGTAATTAAATTTCAACACTTGTTTTACATTAACTACTTAATTAAAGTATTAATTGGATTTTAAAACTTTGTTAAGTATTTACTTAATTCATTAACTTGTAATAAAGTCTTGACTTAAAATTGTCATTCATTAATTAGTCATCACCACTTAAATTTATTTAAATAGTATACTTAACTTACTATTATTATTTGGCAGGTTTGAAGATCAAATCCAAGCAATCCCCCCCTGTTTACTCGAGTAAGCACTCGAGTGCCTCTCACCCTACACCTGATGTAACGACCCGCAATTCCGTACCCCTTGAGTTAACACTATTCTACCTAAATCAACTCAAGTTGTACAAAAATACGAACCATTTTGGTTAAAGAAGAAGAGGTAGAAGAAGAAAATAGAAAATAGCAACAGAATCTAACCATCTGTTAACGTAAAAATCAGACGCTAACACCCCGGTGCAAGTAATGTAAGTATGAAAGCACCACCCGCTGATACGGGAATCAAAAGTAAGCAGGAAGATATCAGAAAGAAAATAATAGGCACAGTTTTGTAGTGGTTCGGCTTATAGTCAAGCCTACGTCCACTCTTAATATCTTTATTGCTGACTCAAGTACGACTTATACAACTTTCTTCAATTACAACGCACTTTAAACTAGTAGATCAAACTTTGATGAAGAATAATCTTTCGAATCCATGTTGAATGATGTAGATTTTCTCTTGAAGTTTGTCATAGTGTCCTTGGTGTTTGGAGTGCTTGAAGTGCTGTTTGAGTTGAGAAAATGGCAGAGTATCAGTGCTTCGAGAATGAGCCAAAAGATCCCCTTCAATGTTGGAGTTCAGGCCGTATTTATAGGGCTCTTCGGAGTTAGGTCGCTGATGGGTAGGTCGTAGTTCGGAGATAACGACTTAAGGTAGGTCGTAGACAACATGTGAGCGACCTAGCAGAGGGAAGCTTCGGCCCTTCCCGGTAACACTGGTCTCTTCTGAATGAAGTACTAGGTCGTGGACGACTTAGGGGAATGGTTGGCAACCTTACAGCACTGAGATATCCGATGTAGCGACCTAAGCTGACTTGTTAACCCACTATGTCGCATAGCCCATTAGGTCATTAGGTCGATTGTGATTTTAGGTCGCTAGGTCGCGGACCTCTTTAAGTCGCAAGGCCTTTTAAGTCACTAGGTCGTTGGGCAGTTTTATTCCTTGGGCCGTTAGTTCACTCCACCTCTTAGGTCGGTAGGTCGCTGCCTATTAGGTCGCTAACTCCCTTCTTACTTTAGGTCGCTAAGCCGCCAGGTCTTTTATGTCGCTGTGCTTACGTAAGTCGCTGGCTCGCTCCAACTTGTTAACCTCTTTAGGTCACTTCGGTTGTTGAGTCGCTAGGTCGCATAATAAAGGAATTAATATTTTCCCCTCGAAGTACACGCCTAGGTCGTAGGTCGTGTGCTTCGACTTAGTTCCTTAGGTTGTGAGCCACTCAAACGGTTTGCTAGGTTGCGTGACAGTATGCCTTCCTTTCTTATAAATTGCGTAACCCGCTCCTTCTTCACTTTACCTGATCCATCACTCTAAGCCGCCATTAACAAATATTCGATCTTCCACAAGCGAATTTGGGCTAGCCAGTTGTCGATTCATTTTCACCATCGCATTGTGTAAGTAAACTCGACCTATATCCTATCCACTATCACCATCAAATCATGAATTCCAATCTTCTGACTCCATACCAATTTTGTACATCGCGCTTCATTCTTGAGTTATGCTGATCGTCATTAGCCATGTTGCCATTGCGATCCATGAGAGCATAGCATGGTACTGTATTTATGATAGATCTGAGATGATTCAGATTGGTATTTGGGTGATTTGGTGGTATGGATAGACGATGGGTTTCGTTGAGAAGATGGTGGATTTTCGTGGCTAATGAGTTATCGGGTTAGGATGTAGGAGTTGCTGGATAGAGAGGAAGAAAGCGAGCTAGGGAAAAAATCATAGTGGTGCCAACAGGAGATGGTCCAAGGCTGCCAAGTTTCATCAGAGGCGACCTAACAAATCCGAACGACTTAAGAGACTTTGCGACCTAATGTGCTTAAACGACCTTAGTGCCCGCGACTTAAATTGCGGACGACTTAACTTCTTAGGTCGTGTTATTATCCTGACGACCTAGGACTTAGTCAGATTTACACTGTCTTGATTTGAAGCTTAGTGACTTAAACTTTAGATCATGCGAGTGACCTCGGTCTTGGATGCGCACGGCCATGCCTTGTTTTTCTTGCGACTTAAATCACTTGCGATTTATCATATCTGCGGCTTAGGCTTTAGGTCGCGGCCTGTAGGATCTAGATTAACCCTAGAAGGGGGGGGGGGTGAATAGGGTTATAGCAAATTTTCTCGATTTAAACACAGAAACAAACTGCAGAAATAAATATGCTGAAAAGTAAATCACACACAAAATTTATCCAACTTCGGCATCCCATGCCTACTGCTGCATTCCCAGATTTCTATTAGAATTAAACAGCACCCCGCTTACAAACACTCTAACAGACTCGCAAACCCTGCTCCGCTTACAAACACTCTAATAGACTCGTACCCCCCACTCCCGCCTATAGAGTTTTGCAAACTCGCAAACCCTTGCTCCCGCCTATAAAGTTTTGCAAACACGCACACCCTGCTCACTGAACTAATTCTAACTAGACAATCTGACACTACCCACAACCTAGGTGGTGATTTACCAATATTTTGACTCGAAAAGAAAAACCGACTTCAAAAATAAATGCAAGAGCAAAAATTAAAATACAAACTTGAATTCATAATTTTTGCTCAAGTAAAACTAAATTTAAAAATTAAACCCTATAAACTAAAGCCCTTAAAATAAATTCCCTTTATAAAACAAGGCCCGACCCCTTTTTTCTTTAACCCGATCCTTTTCCTTTTGCCTCGTGAAGAAAAATGGCGGCTCTGTTGATTTGGGGCTTTTGTTCCCTTGCGAAAATTAGGGCTTTGTTTCTTCGTTCGATCTTGCGCCTTGCTCTGTCGATCGATGGCTCTTTTGAATTGCACTCGGCTGCTTCTCTTGATTACTCTGTGAAATTAGGGTTTTTGATGTAATCGGCTTGGTTGCTTTGAGGTGCTTTAATTCGAATTCTCTCTGGTATGTGATTTTTTCCTTTTGTTATCTGTATGGATTGCTTGAGTTCGATTTTCTTATCAGTGCCGATGATGATGGTGGGTTTTCATATGGATTTCGAGACACTTGGAATTGTTCGTATCCATCTACGCGACTTCATCACTTTCCTAATTTTTGCGTTTTGTGACTTGATGCGCACGGCTTTGTTTTTGAAGCGTTTGATTTAGCTTGATTAACACAGCAGAGACTTTCCTCTTTTAATTTACGACCTTTTCAAATTGTACACACACTTGATTTCGAACTTTTGGTCATCACGCTGTTGACTTTGATTTGAGACACGACATTGAATTTGTTACTGATTTCGTGTATACCACTCCACGACTCTGCATTACCATTTCTTTATGTTCATCCACTGTAGCATTGATTTACACGGCATTTACAACTTTGGCACGTCTGCATCCATATATGCGTTCATCTTTGCACACTACCGATGATGATATTGTACAATGTGACTTTGTTTTAGCATACTTGTTTGTGCATTGCCATATATCTGTAGCTTGCATGAATCATTTCTATTCACCTGTATGTAGTTGTCGGTCTGTAGCTCTGATCATCACAACTTGGGTCACTGTGTTGAATCCAGTTTCACTTGACTTGACTTGATCATTATGGTATGAGCCTTGATGTTTGGTCTGACTTGAACTTTTGATCATGTTGCCTTCATGTTGTTGACTGCATTACTGCTGTCTCATTTACTTATGGTCTTCACTGAGTTTGTTGTTGCATTCATTTCATGTTTGCATTGTCATATTGTGGTCAGATACTTAGAACTGTTAAGAACAGTTCGACTTCGACTTGGTCTTTGGGCATTGCATTACTTCATGTATGTTGAGCTCTGGTCATTTGCACTTGCATTTGATATTGTAGTTTCTGGCCTTGTACCTGTAGTTGTATTCATGTACACTACTGCCTTGAACTTCTGGTTGGTCACTGTTGCACTTTTTTTTTGCTTGTACTATCCACTACCCTTGTGTCTGCACTTGTGAACTTTGTTGTGTCTTGTTCATTGGGCTGTGTAGTTGCTCTGCCTTGTAGTTGTTGTACACTTGGGGTCTTTGAGTTGCTGTGTTGATTCAGCTTGCAACATTCTGGTCTTTGTTTGCTTGGTGGCATTTCTTTTTGGTCTTGCACTGTTCTTATGAACTTGGTCTCTGTTGCCTTGAATTTCTGGTTGGTCTGTACTATTGAAGTGTGTCTGACCATGTTGCTTGCTATTACTTACTTGGTGCATTGTGTAGTTGTACTGCACTGTTGCCTTGAGTTTCACTGCCATACTTGTTGTTGCCAGTTTGCCTTGTATCATTTTACTCTTTGATCTGGTCATTGCTTGCATCATTGGTCTTTGCATCCATTCATGTTGATTTTTGAAATTTCACTTGAGTTGAATCCAGTTTCAAAAACTCGGGTTTGACCTTGTGCTCGTGTCGTGATTTTGAGTATATTGCACGTGAGTTGAACCCGGCTTTACATTTGGGTTTGACCTGTGCTCACCTGTCCCTGTAGCATTATCAAGTGTATATCGATGTGCACGACCTTGTGGCATGTACAGTGATACACTGTGCATGTCACATTGTTCGTGTATAATGAATTCAAATGTGAATGATGACGAACAACCCAGATAACCGAGGCAAATCATATTTTCAAAAATCATATTTCATTTTATATTGCAAAAAAATTTCTTTTTCAATTTTACTGCGTTAGTGAATATTTTTGCTGATTGCTCAGATGCTGGATTCAAACTGGAATGAAGTTGAAGATAAACTACGAGTGTGAGTGATATGTAGTGAGGAAATTATGTAAACTGAATTGTGATGTATTCAAAAATGTATATGTATAGTGAGAGCTTGAACTTGTACTACTCAAGATTGTAATAAATATTTGTTTGAATAAAATTTATGTTTCAATTCAAATTCCATTCAAATTCTGTGTAATTTATTTTATTCAACAAATATTTATTTAATCTATGAAAAATAAAATAGTACATTACCAAATACATTTAACTGAATATATATGTTTATTATCATCAAACAAAAACATATAAGCGCATATTCATACAATCTCCCCCTTTTGATGATAACAAACATATATTTAAGATTTTGACCGTGTCAAATGTATTTGATCAATGATATACTCTAATTTCTCCCCTATTTAAATGCTTCCTCTCTACATGATGCTCCCCCTACATATATGCATACAAATAGAAATATATAAATGAGCCTAGATGCAAATGGAAAATTATTTGACCTTTGCTTGATTCTATTTGACAAAATCTTAACTTTTCTCTCCCCCTTTTCATATCAGCAAAAGAATAATAGTGTTAGAGAAAAAATAGAGATTAAGTGATTAATATTAATCCAACATTAAACTCAAATTGAATATAAATATTAAACTTCAATAAAAATCAAACAAAAATCATAACTATCCTTGTTAGGCGCATATTCCACTTTTAGAAAGAATGGAAATGATTATCTAATATAAAATCATACAATTGTATCAACTTGTGGTACATTTATAACAGGAATTTGAATATCTACTAATCATGCATAACCGTTAGGACTTTTAAATGAGATTAGTAGTATTCCAATTTAATTTAAAAAATGAAATCAAGTATCTTCTAACCAAGCACGACCATGAGGACTTTTAAATGAGATCAGAATCAACTTGTCTATTTAATCAATTAATTTTGATATGCGTTCCATACATGCATAACCGTAAGGACTTTTAAATGAGCATGAAAGCACATAATCAAAAATCCAAGTAATTCACTCATGCATAACCGTGAGGACTTTTAAATGAGAGTGAATACTTTGGATATTTATTTATTTTTACAAAAAAATATGAAATGAAAGACAAATGATCCCTGATTATAGTACCACATATCGACAAACTATATTTAAGATTTGATAAACAATGGTCGATAGAAATATGATAGATATAGAAATGGTCATGAAATCTTTACCCAACAAAAAAGTTTTATAACTCTTGTTTGAATTCCTAAAGAAATTTTCCAAATATACTCTCTTGAGTAATGTATGTTAAATATCAACACTTATCACCTTTTCAATCACTATTTATCTTTTTGATAATTTATAGGGAGTCGGATTAGTCAAAATTTGTCATTTAAAATCAAATAAAAATGACTAATATGAAAATATGGTCAAAAATGATTTTCTCGAAGGGGTTATATGAGAAAAAAATTCTGCTATTTGAAATTTATTTCATGTGAAAAATATGCAGATATTTCCTTTGAAAAAGGATGTAGCAAATGAATGTTTCAAAAATTAATCACGTTCCACTAGTAATTTTTCTTTCAACTAGATTACCAGTATAATCTGCATCTGGATTTCTTTTTCAATCCAAAATATCACTAACTAAATTTGATAGACCAGATGAAGAGTGCATCAAAACTTTCAAACTCAAATTTAACAACAATTTAAATGACATTCTTTGAATTTGAATTGAAGCCATGTAAACAATCAGAAACTGAGAATATAGAGTTAGCCGAATTATGACCAAATGTACCCAACAAAACACAATGTTTAATCCAAACAAATATGTATGAAGTAATTCGAAGAATAGTGATTTTGGCATAAATGTAACTGGCCAACTATGTCGAACAAGTCAGAATCAAAAAATCATCTTTACAACATCTCAATATCGGCTGATTTCATTCAGAATACGGTGCAAATTATCACATTTAATATATCGTTCAAATATATACCTTCACCTGTTTTAGCTTTACGATAATTTTACGTGATTGCCCATTATGATTCTGTCACCTTTGTACTAGGCTAAGGAACTTTGCTTTGTTGCCCATTGTGTTTCTGGAACAGCCAAAATCCGGCGAACACTGTTGTTGTTCCTTAGCCCGCCACCATACCTACACGATGAAAGACTTTTGTGACCTATTTGTTTTTATAGGTCCATGATTGTTAGTGGCTGAAGCATTGTGAATAAACAAACCCTTTGGAACCCAAACTTGTTTTGTCATTTCATTCTTGTTCCAATAGACATGAAATTTGTTTGTAGAATTCTTAGGAACCCAAACTTGTATAAATTTTGTGTTCTTGTTCCTATGACTACAATTTTCAACACGATGTCCAATTATTTCACATCTATCAGAGACACTCTTACCTTTTGCATTATCCTCAACTTGTGTTTTCCCAAAGCCTAGTCCTTTTCTGTTGTTAGCAAAAATTTGATTTCCCAATAGCATGTTGAAAGATTTTTCGCCTCTTGAAAAGTTATTCAGAGATTTCTCAAGATTTTGGACTTTGGTTTTTAGTGTTGTGTTTTCAGTGACAAGTGAGGTGCATCTATTTATAAAATCCTTTTTCCTAGTGTCAATGGTTTCCTTAAGACTCAAGTTTTCTTTTTCAAGATTCTCAGAGTTATTCTTAAGTCTTGATAATTCTGAATCTAAAGTTTTACATTTTTTATATTCCAGGTTTTGACTATTTTCAAGTTCAGTTTCTAACCTAAAATTTTCACGAGCAAGTTCTCTCCGATCAGATTTCAGTTTTTCAATTTTAGATTCAAGAGTATCAACTACTTTAGTAAGATCAGAACACATAAAAACAAGGTCTCTATAGGAATAGTCACCTACCTCACTAGATTCCTCTAAGCTTGCTTCTGAATCTGATTTTGCCATGAGACACAAGTTAGCCTCCTCTGAGCTATTATTAGAAACTTCCTCTCCTACTTCATCATCCCAAGTCGCTGCAAAGGCCTTCTTTTTCTTTTGTCGTTTTTGAGAAGTGGGCATTGTTGTTTGAAGTGTCCAAGCATGTTGCAGTTAAAGCACGTCGGTTCATTATCGGAATTGTCAAAATCTTTTTGCCTATGACCACTTGTTTTCTTCTTGCGTGGCTTGAATCTTGACCATTTTCTAAGATTATTGACAGCCATTGGAAGCTCTTTAATTGGATCTTCTTCTTCTTCATCGCTTTCTTCTTTGCTCTTTAAGTCAATCGTCTTCTTCTTTGATTCAGAGTTGTTGCGTTCCTCCTTTACTTTTAGCTCAAGCTCTTATGTCATCAAGTTACCAATCAACTCCTCCATGCTTAGTTTACTCAGATCTTTTGATTCTTGTATTGCCGTGACTTTTGCCTCAAAGTTCATCGGTAAAACTCGCAGCACCTTCCGCACAAGCTCTACCTCAGTGAATACCTTCCCAAGCGCTCTAGCGTTGTACACCAAAATTGAAAAGCATCCAAACATGTCTTTTATGCTCTCGCCTTTGTCCATCACAAAGTTCTCGTATTCATTGCTGAATAGGGCTAGACGAGACTCCTTGACTTGAGAAGTTCCTTCATGTGTCACCTCCAAGGTATGCCAAATTTCATGTGCAGTTTTACAATGAGAAATTCTATTAAATTCATTCTTATCAAGAGCACAGATCAGAGCATTCATGGCTTTAGCATTTGTAGTTTTTAATCTCTTATCGTTCGCATCCCACCTATCCTTAGGTTTAGGAATCTCTGTATCACCCACAGTTATAGTGAGAGATTTATAGCCAGTTTCAGTAATGTTCCAAACATCATAATCAACAGAACTAAGATAAATGCCCATCCTAACTTTCCAATAAGCATAATCATTCCCATTAAACATGGGTGGCCTAACAATAGATTGCCCCTCAGAAAAAGTATTATTTGATGAATTCATGACTCTAGAGTTAAAGAAAAGTACCGTGCTCTGATACCACTTGTAGGATCTAGATTAACCCTAGAGGGGGGGTTGAATAGGGTTATAGCAAATTTTCTCGATTTAAACACAGAAACAAACTGCAGAAATAAATATGCTGAAAAGTAAATCACACACAAAATTTACCCAGCTTCGACAACCCCTGCCTACTGCTGCATTCCCAGATTTCTATTAGAATTAAACAGTATCCCGCTTACAAACACTCTAACAGACTCGCAAACCCTGCTCCGCTTACAAGCACTCTAATAGACTCGCACCCCTGCTCCCGCCTATAGAGTTTTGCAAACTCGCAAACCCTTGCTCCCGCCTATAAAGTTTTGCAAACTCGCACACCCTGCTCACTGAACTAACTCTAACTAGACAATCTGACACTACCTACAACCTAGGTGGTGATTCACCAATATTTTGACTCGAAAAGAAAACCCGACTTCAAAAATAAATGCAAGAGCAAAAATTAAAATACAAACTTGAATTCATAATTTTTTCTCAAGTAAAACTAAATTTAAAAATTAAACCCTATAACTAAAGCCCTTAAAATAAATTCCCTTTTATAAAACAAGGCCCGGCCCCTTTTTTCTCTAACCCGATCCTTTTCCTTTTGCCTCATAAAGAAAAATGGCGGCTCTGTTGATTTGGGGCTTTTGTTCCCTTGCGAAAATTAGGACTTTGTTTCTTCGTTCGATCTTGCGCCTTGCTCTGTCGATCGATGGCTCTTTTGAATTGCACTCGGCTGCTTCTCTTGATCACTCTGTGAAATTAGGGTTTTTGATGTAATCGGCTTGGTTGCTTTGAGATGCTTTAATTCGAATTCTCTCTGGAATGTATTTTTTCCTTTTGTTATCTGTATGGATTGCTTGAATTCGATTTTCTTATCAGTGCCGATGATGATGGTGGGTTTTTATATGGATTTCAAGACACTTGGAATTGTTTGTATCCATTTACACGACTTCATCACTTTCCTAATTTTTGCGTTTTGCGACTTGATGCGCACGACTTTGTTTTTGAAGCGTTTGATTTACCTTGATTAACACGGCAGAGACTTTCTTTTTTTAATTTACGACCTTTTCAAATTGTACACACACTTGATTTCGAACTTGTTGGTCATCGCGTTGTTGACTTTGATTTGAGACACGGCATTGAATTTGTTACTGATTTCGTGCATACCACTCCACGACTCTGCACTACTTCGGTCATCACCATTTCTTTGTGTTCATCCACTGTAGCATTGATTTACACGGCATTTACAACTTTGGCACGTTTGCATCCATATATGCATTCATCTTTGCACACAGCCGATGATGATATTGTACACCGTGACTTTGTTTTAGCATACTTGTTTGTGCATTGCCATATATCTGTAGCTTGCATGAATCATTTCTATTCACCTGTATGTAGTTTTCGGTCTGTAGCTCTGATCATCACAACTTGGGTCACTGTGTTGAATCCAGTTTCACTTGACTTGACTTGATCATTGTGGTATGAGCCTTGATGTTTGGTCTGACCTGAACTTTTGATCATGTTGCCTTCATGTTGTTGACTGCATTACTGCTGTCTCATTTACTTGTGGTCTTCATTGAGTTTGTTGTTGCATTCATTTCATGTTTGCATTGTCATATTGTTGTTAGAAACTTAGAACTGTTAAGAACAGTTCGACTTCGACTTGGTCTTTGGGCATTGCATTACTTCATGTATGTTGAGCTCTGGTCATTTGCACTTGCACTTGATATTGTAGTTTCTGGCCTTGTACCTATAGTTGTATTCATGTACACTACTGCCTTGAACTTTTGGTTGGTCACTGTTGCATTTTTTTTGCTTGTACTGTCCACTGCCCTTGTGTCTGCACTTGTGAACTTTGTTGTGTCTTGTTCATTGGGCTGTGTAGTTGCTATGCCTTGTAGTTGTTGTACACTTGTGGTCTTTGAGTTGCTGTGTTGATTCATCTTGCTACTTTCTGGTCTTTGTTTGCTTGTTGGCTTTTCTTTGTGGTCTTGCACTGTGCGTATGAACTTGGTCTCTGTTTCCTGGAGTTTCTGGTTGGTCTGTACTATTGAAGTGTGTCTGACCATGTTGCTTGCTGTTACTTACTTGGTGCATTGTGTAGTTGTACTGCACTGTTGCCTTGAGTTTCACTACCATACTTGTTGTTGCCAGTTTTCCTTGTATCATTTTGCTCTTTGATTTGGTCATTGCTTGCATCATTGGTTTTTTCATCCATTCATGTTGATTTTTGAAATTTCACTTGAGTTGAATCCAGTTTCAAAAACTTGGGTTTGACCTTGTGCTCGTGTCGTGATTTTGAGTATATTGCACGTGAGTTGAACCCGGCTTTACATTTGTGTTTGACCTGTGCTCTCCTGTCCCTGTAGCATTATCAAGTGTATATCGATGTGCACGGCCTTATGGCATGTACAGTGATACACTGTGCATGCCACATTGTTCGTGTATCATGAATTCAAATGTGAATGATGACGAACAACCCAAATAACTGAGGCAAGTCATATTTTCAAAAATCATATTTCATTTTATATTGCAAAAATATTTCTTTTTCAATTTTACCGCGTTAGTGAATATTTTTGCAGATTGCGCAGATGCTGGATTCAAACTGGAATGAAGTTAAAGATAAACAACGAGTGTGAGTGATATGTAGTGAGGAAATTATGTAAACTGAATTGTGATGTATTCAAAAATGTATATGTATAGTGAGAGCTTGAACTTGTACTATTCAAGATTGTAATAAATATTTGTTTGAATAAAATTTCTGTTTGAATTCAAATTCCTTCAAATTCTGTGTAATTTATTTTATTCAACAAATATTTATTTAATCTATGAAAAATAAAATAGTACATTACCAAATACATTTCAATGAATATATATATGTTTATTATCATCAAACAAAAACATATAAGCGCATATTCATACACGGCCGAGCTAGGACTTGGTTGATTTTGCACTGCCGAGAAACTTCTTACGGCTTATACCTATCTCGCTTAATTGTTAGGTTGCGCACGACCTAGGACTCGAGCAAATCCTCACTGCCTTGACTTGAAGCCTTTTAATTTGAACTTTGAACCGTCAAGATAACTTGCATGACTTTGCTATGCTTGCTTAACAGATTATACCAAATTTGACGCTAATAACCTGTTAAATACTCCATTTGCAAAAAACTAGGGCGAATATACTGCCACTGATTGCCCACATCAAATGGCAGATTAGTTGGTAAAGGATAATCAACATAAAGAGATTATATGAAATGCTGTGAATCAATAAACTCAAGTGAAGTATTAAAGCAAAGCATCGTTTAACTAACACTGATTCGTTTGCATTAACACTGCACTTACATTTGGACTCAAAACAACAAACTCTAAAACTTTATAATTGAAAAATGTTGGTTAGTTTAATTTCAGTTATATTTGCTTGTTGCTTTGTTAGTTTTACATAGCACTTCACACATTTAGGAAACGTTCACCTTCACATTTAAACATCCAGTTGCTTATGTAGAATGGCTTCACATCAAGAAGAAATGATAGAACAAACTGGAGTGGCCTCCAAGATAGCCCTTCCAGTGGAGAATCCTCCAGAAAGAACTCCGACTACCTTAACTCAGAGAGCATTTAACCAATTACGCCTTCAATTTGGTCTTGCTGAGGGTGATGCTCTACTTCCCGGACCGAAAGATACTGCCGACAGTCCTCCTCTCGGTTTTGTTGCGGTCAATCGTCAAATGTGCTTGAGCGGGGCAATTCCTCCTTCCAACGATTTTCTTCGAGCACTTCTCCTTAAGTTGACTATCTCCCCGTTCCAATTGCACCCCAATAGCTATGCCATCTTGATGGGGTTATGTGTTTTATTTAGGAGAACTCTGGATCGTCTGCCGAGTTTCGAAGAAATTTTCTACTTATGCTCATTCGCAAAGAATAAAGACCACCCCTCCATAATTCTTGTAAGAAGCGCTAGGAATCACAAGCTCATTACTGATCTTTTCGAAAGTGCTCATGGCTTTTTGAACCAGTTTTTCTTTGTACGCTGCCCCCCAGGGTTTTATGCCATCTGGAGAGTAGGAAGTAAGATTACTCGCTTCTATCTTTCCATTCCTGAGCCTTTTCGAGATCTAAGTTGCTAAATCTAATTCCACTCTTTCCTTTTTAGCACTTCCTCCCCCCTCTAGAGATCCAAGCCACAAGCAGATTTTTGAGAGACTGAACGCTGTGGCTGCTGAGGAGAGAAGTATAAAATTTCTGCTGAAGGATGAATTCCTACATCAGTTCAGACTTTTACATTCTTTCCGCTCTACACATCCTCACGAAGTCCCAGACTCCCCAGCTAAAGCATCAGATCCCCCAACTTCTGCTGAAGAACCTGTACTAAAAGAACTTACTGTCGAAGCCTCGTTGGTAATGTTTTCTACTCCAATAGACATTGCAGGGCCATCTGGCAAGCCTTCCCTTGCCCCAGTTATCGAAGAAGAAGAACTTTCCCAACGATCCGGGGAATCTGGTAACAAAGAGACTGAGAGAGCGAGTCCTGACAAGCATAGTGGTGACGATACTTTTGAAGGATTGAGTGATCTGTTGATAACTTCTCAGGAGCTTTTTAAAGATGACCCCACTACAACCAAAGTTATCCCTCCAGTAGTAGAAGCCACGTCTGTCTTGCAACAGTTTCCATTAGCCCAAGAGTTGACTCCTGCTCTTACTCTCCGACCGATGAGCGGTTTGTAATTTGACGCGTGTAGTTTGCACATTACACACACTTAGGATTTTTCAGCACCTATTTGCACTCAACTTTTGTACTTCAAGGACTAATCAAGTTTTGTCCCTTTCTCATTTTGAGGTTCTCCAATGGGGCGTAGCGGTTCCTATTATGACGGCTTTCAACAGTACGGAAGGCGTGGTCAGTATGATTATAGGCGCTATCTTCCCGCTCACAGGAAAACTGATGAAGAGAGAGCTGCTCGAAAAGCTCAAGAAAGAAGAGCGTATGAAGAAAGGTACGAAAGAAGGGATGAGCAACATGAATATTCTCGCAGAGGCGATGACTCTCATAAAAGAAAAACTTATGACGATAGAGGAAAGAGTCATGATATCGGAAACCCAAGCAAGTGGGCCAGGCTTGATGAAAAGACTGCATATGCAACTTTAGAAAAGGCCGCTGCTCTCACTTCTCTTAAAATTCCTTTAAAGTCTCCTGCCCTTGAAGGAGCCGACATTCAGACACTTCTCGGCAGACCCTCGTACCAAGCTGAGAGAGGTCCGCCAAGCCTTCAAAGTCGGTTTCCGCATTGGTGCTTAAAGGGAGTCCGCTTCGACCTTGACTTGGTTCCCATCGACAAAGAGGCCATGCTACGAAATCTTGACACTGCTAAACTTGATATTGAGAGAATGTCAGGGTGGCAAAAGCTCATCGATGAGCTTCAGAGGGTGAACTTGGCCAACCTTGAAGCTATGCTGACGATGGAGAACGACAACTCTGAATGGCAGAAAATTTTTGATCAGCACGACACCGAAATGAAAAACATCGCTGAGTACAACGAAAAGCTTGAGGCGGAGGTCGAGAAACTTAAGCATGAGCTTGCTACTTCTTCCATCTCTTATACTCAAAAGGAAGAAGCGCTTCAGAAGCAAGTTCGAGATGCTCATGCCGCTTAACGGTATGTCGAAACCCAACTTGAAGCTACACAGAAGACGGTGGAAAAATATTGTGCGGACTTTGCAGAGCTACGGGAGAAAGCTAACTCCTAGGACTTAGAAATCATGAGGCTGAAAGCTCAATTATTAAAGACTGAGAAAGAACGTGATGAGGCCATGGCTTGAAAGAGAGCCGCTGAACAATCTCATGAAAAGACAAAAGCCAACATCATCTCTACTCTGTTTGATTTTTACGTCCAAAGCGTCTTGGGGCATGGAAGCCTTGCATTTTTGGGGCTTAAATATGAAATCACTTTGGCTGAAGTGTGGGAGGTTGTAATGGATATGCTCAGAGGTGCTGGTTATTCCGAAGATGAACTTGAGGCGCATTACTTTGATGACGAAACTCGTGCTGCTCTTGCCAGAGGAAAGGAACAGCTTGTTAAAGTACGAGCAGAAACATGGGAGGGGAGCTTCCAGAGAAAGAAGCACCTTTAATTGCCCCTGTCCCTCCTTCGACTTCGGCCGACATTGATATCATAGGCTCCGGTTCCCATTCACCGCCCACGGCTAAAGTCGTAACTGAGATTACAAGCGCACATGGTGGAGATGAAGGCGAAGAAAGTACTGAAGCACAAGCTTATGAAATTGACGTTAGAAAGCCAACTTCTTCAGGTCACTTTAATGCTGATCTTGCTTAAGTAGACTGCTCATTTTCTTCACATGAGGTTGATGAGCTTCTTGATTATTTCCTAAATCTCAACGAGCCTTTATCTCCTCTCTTTACCGATTTTAACTTCTTTTTTTCTGTAGATAAAGTACCGAGCATTATTCAGACTTCCCCTCCTCCATCTCTGCAGGTCACTCCTCCTTCTGCCTCTCAACCGGGATCACAAGAGGAGCAAATAGAAGCTCTCCAAGGTTTTGAAGATCCCATTACTTCTCAAGAACATGGGGGAGAAGAACCTGAAGAGGGCGAAAAGACTCCGGAACCAACTGGTTCTGACGATATGCCATTAACCACACTTTTCACTCCACGGAGCGGATCTTCTTCTAAGAAGAGGGGGAAAAGTGGAGTTTCAAAGAAGAAGAAGGAAGCTTCAGCTGGCGAGGAAAAAGAAGAAGAAAGTCCAATTGTGCCCCTTTCTCCTTCTTCCCTTACTCTTACAAGCCGGCCTAAGAAGTTGGTCATCCGTCCAGGCGCAGGCACAAAAGGCGAAAGGAAGAAGAAATGATGGCTTTGGTTCTGTGCTTTTTATCTCGCTTTTTTCTTTTTGCTTGTATATAAGCTTGCTTTGACCGAGGATTGTGTGGATACCGGTCCCCGCCTTCTTTTAATTTGAAACCTGCACATGTATGTAAAAATTTATAGTATGGAATAAAATGATTCTTTTACTTGTACAAACTTCTGTCTGTATTTGAGAATGCATTTATTCTTTTTTTTATACAGGTTTCTTTATTTTCCCTATGTGATGTTGCAGTAAACCTATGGTATGTTGCTTGAGCATTGTTTTTATTTTTGTGACGACTATATTATATTGCCCCCATACCATGGTTTATTGCAACCTCTTTCACATTGGCAAAATTTCGGAGAACAACTCTTCTGTTTCGAGAAGACTTGTACTCTTTCTTTAGAGAACAACTTTTCCATTTGAAGGAGGTTTGCACTTGCACGTTATAAGATAATATTTCCGTTTTAAGGAAATATTTTTCTGATTTAGTAGAATGCGCCTCGTATTGGAGAAGTCTTCTCCTTCTTCTTTTTTGTCGCGATGTTTTTATACTTCACTTTTGGAAAGAGTCACTTTTGTTTTGGCAAGTGAATTTTACTTCATAATACAGTGGGCCTCCGAAAAAGGGCTTCGAACTGCTTGTGCCTCCGAAAAGGGCTTTTTGTTCGATTGTGCCTCTGGGAAGAGGTCTTTTTGTTTGATTGTGCCTCTGGAAAGAGGTCTTTTTGTTCCTGCCTCTTGGGAGAGGCTTTTATCTTTTCCCTGTTCGCTGGGAAGCGGGCCTCCGAAGAGGGCTTTTCACATTTCGACTCGTGTGAAGTTTTATTTCAGATCACGGTGAAATGTGTGCCTCTGAGTAGGGCTTTTGCCTGGAAGTTTGGAGTTTCCTTCTCTCAATTGAATGGATTTACGGGGCGGACACGAATGTTCTGTACCACCGATCAGTCCACAACTTTTATCGAGAAAGAGCTCTTTTTTTCTGGCGAACCCCGCTAGAGGTCTTTTAGCATTTCACCTATGGTGAAATGGGTCTCCGAAGAGGGCTTTTCACATTCCAGCACTTGTGAATTTTTATTTCAAATCTCGGTGGAATGCGTGCCTCCGAGTATGCCTGGAAGTTTCTTCCTCATGGTTGGCTGGATTCACGGGGCGGGCGCAAGTTACTTGGACGTTTATTGGCGCAGACTGTCTCAGCTAGTGAACAAGCGCCTTGCCTTCCACTTGGGAAGGTGCCTCCGATCATCCCATGGATCCAGGGGGCGGACGCAAGTTACTTGGACGCTTGTTTGCGCAAATTGTCTCAGCTAGTGAACAAGCGCCTTGCCTTCTGGTTGGGAAGGTGCTCCCGGTCATTCCATACCAATCTTTTTTGTTGGGAAAGAAAACTTCCATTTTCTGGCATGCCCCGTTCGAGGTCTTTATCCTCCGAAGAGTTGTGCTCCGAAGAGGGCTTTTGCCTCCGAAGAGGTCTTTTGCTGTTTGATGCTTTCTCGCCCATGTCTCTTTGCCATTTATTCATATCGGCGATTCCCGTTAATTTTTTTTTCAAACACACCTCCCTCTCTATTGCCAGTAATTTCCTTTATCCAAAGAAATGTACTTCATAGTTAAGCGAGCTGATGGGGGCAGACACCGGCCATTTAACCGGATGCTTGTTAGTACAAACAACCATAATTAGTTAGCAAGGGCCTACATCCAGCAGAATCACTAACATTTTGCTTGAAGCACTTTTTTCGTAGGATTTGAGTATGGAAATTTTGAACGGCTTAGCATTTGCTTGTTGGGTGATGTCAGGGATTGCTTGGTCTTTTAATAGCCTGCAGTATTAAATCGACATTTTAGCAATACAATTGACGTATTTTATATATCGAAATAAAACAAGCAGTTATAATAGTAAAGAACACAAGATTTACAGTGGTTCGGCCAAGAAATGGGCCTACATCCACTTTATAGTTCTTATTATTCACTTGCACTGGCTTTACAATGGCTTTCAATACAAGAATCATACATTCATCGTTCTTTTACAGTATTTCATTAAAGCCTTTAAGTAAAATATGGGCGCAAATGATTGCTGTTCCAGGCTCTTGGAATTGGATCTCCTTCGACAGTTATTAGTTTGAAAGTGCCATCAAGAAGTTTTTTCCTATGACATACGGGCCTTCCCAATTTGGTGAAAACACCCCTATTGCTGTCATGACCCTCTTCAAGACTAAGTCTCCAACTTCAAAGCTGCGTTGGCGAACTTTGGAATTGAAGTGCCGGGCAATTCTCTGCTGATGGGCTGCGATTCTGAGCTGAGCCTCTTCCCTTCTTTCATCAAGGAAGTCAAGTGCTTCAAGTTGCAACTCATCATTTTTTGCTTGGTTGAAATGAATTCTTCTATGTGAAGGGACTTGTATTTCTACGGAATCATTGCCTCGGATCCATATGCCAATGAAAATGGAGTGTGCCCCATCGTAGTTTTCTGTGTAGTTCTATATGCCCATAGTGCTAATGGAAGCTTATGGACCCAACCACTTTTCGCTTTTTATAGCTGTTTTTTGATGGTCGATTTGATAATTTTTTTTACTGCTTCCACTTGCCCGTTTGCCGGCGGATGAGCTACTGCTAAGAAGTTTTTCTGGATCTTGAATTTCTTGCAAAAATCTTGGAACTCTTCACTTTCGAATTGGGTTCCATTGTCTGTGATTATATTTTGAGGCACACCATACCTATAAATGATATTCTTAGTTATAAAATTTATCATCTTCTTAGAAGTAATAGTAGCTAATGGTTCAGATTCAGCCCATTTAGTAAAATAATCAACAGCAACAATAACATATCTGATTCCAGATTTGGCAGTTGGCAAAGGCCCGATGAGACCTATTCCCCAAATAGCAAATGGCCATGGACTGACCATCTGTGTTATCTCAGTGGAAGGTGCTCTTGGGATTTTTGCAAATCTCTGGCATCGGTCACATTTTTGGGCGTAACTTGTAGCATCACGATTAATATCTGGCCAAAAATACCCATAACGGAGAATTTTCTTTGCTAGAGTTTGACCACCTGAATGATCTCCACATTCTCCTCCGTGTACCTCAGTTAGAATTGTCTCAGCTTCTTCCTTGGTTACACATCGGAGTAATGGCATTGAGAATCCCCACCTATACAATCGACCATCTTGAATTATGTATCTGGAGGCTTTTCTTAACAATTTCTGCCGTTCTTTTGAGTTTTCTGGTAGAGAACCGTCGCGCAGATATTCCAATATCGGAGTCATCCATGATTCTCGCTCCTGTGATATAGTCACGATCCAGTGAATCTCAATCTCATCGATTCTTGGAGTTGACAGGACTTCCATAGGAACTAGTCCTAGTAATTGAGCTTCACCAGTGCTTGCATCCTTTGCGAGAGATTCTGCCTTCATGTTTTCTTCCCGGGGTATATGATTTATCGTATAATGGTCAAGGTCATCGAGAAGCTCCCAGGCTCTTGACAAGTAAGCGGGCAGATTTCCTCCTTTAGTTTGAAACTCTTTCTTGACTTGACACACAATGAGTTGTGAATCACTGAAGATCTGCAACATTTTGACATTCAATTCTTTAGCAATTCTCAAACCGACAATAAGAGCTTCATACTCTGCTTCATTGTTTGTCGAAGGGAATTCCAATCTTAAAGCATAGCATAATGATCGCCCTTCAGGGGTTTCAAGCACAACCCCAGCCCCGGAACAGTAATCGTTTCTTGCGCCATCAACATACAATTTCCAACGAATTGGGGAATTACCAGTCACCACTTCCCCTCTATCACCTTTGTTTGTACATTCTGCGATGAAATCTGCTAAACCTTGTCTATTGATTGCTCTTCGGGGATGATAAGTGATGTCATATTGGCTGAGTTCAATATTCCACTTCAAAAGGCGACCCGAAGTCCCAGGGCGAAAGAGGACTTGCTTCAGAGGCTGATCAGTGAGGACTTTGATTGGATGAGCTTGAAAATATGGCCTCAATTTTCTTGGTGCGATCAGTAGACAATAGGCGAGCTTCTCCAACTTTCAATAATTCATTTCTGCCCCAGTAAACCTTTTGCTAATATAGTAGACTGGATGTTGAATTTTGGCGTCTTCCCGTACCAGTGCCGCACTAAGAGCATGAGCTGAGACAGCCAAGTATACAAAAAAGGTCTTCACCATTGTCGAGCTTAGAAAATATCGGAGGTGTTTCCATATGACGAATTAACTCATCGAAAGCTTTCTGGCATTCTGGAGTCCAGTCAAAGTTTTTCCTTCCTTTCTTCATGGCATCAATGAATGGAATGCATTTATCAGTAGCTTTAGAAATGAATCGACTTAAGGCAGCGACTTTTCCATTAAGACTTTGCAGTTCCTTCTTCGTTCTAGGAGCTTTGACTTCTCTTAGGGCAGCAATTTGAGCAGGATTAGTCTCAATGCCCCTAGCACTCACATTGAAAACCAAAAACTTTCTGGACTCCACCCTGAATGAAAAATTCAAGGGATTAAGTTTCATTCCATACTTTCGGAGGACGGCGAACATCTCTGCCAAGTGGTCCATATGGTCTACTGCTTTCTTTGATTTAACCAACATATCGTCAACATAAACTTCCATGGTCTTTCCAATCTGTGGCTTGAACATCGCATTAACAAGTCTTTGGTAAGTTGCCCCGGCATTCTTCAGTCCAAAAGGCATGACTTTGTAGCAGTACAGACCAACATCGGTTATGAAACTCGTGTCCTCCTGATCTGGCTCATGCATCATGATCTGGTTATATCCGGAGTAAGCATCCATAAAAGATAACAACTCATGTCCCGCTGTTCCGTCAACCAACTGGTCAATCCGGGATAGCGGAATGCAGTCTTTGGGGCAGGCTTTGTTTAAGTCTAAAAAATCGATGCATACTCTCCACTTTCCGTTAGCTTTCTTAACCAGTACTGGATTTGAAACCCAATTCGGTTCCCTGATAAAGTCATTCTCCATGAGCCGATCTACCTCTTCTTTCAATGCTACTGACCTTTCAGGACCCTGGGTTCTTCTTTTCTGCTTCACAGGTGTAAACTTCGGATCAATATTCAAAGTATGTACTTCAACTTCTGGTGATATTCCACACATATCGGCATGGGTCCAAGCGAATACATCCAGATTTTCTTTCAGGAAGGATATCAAAATATTCTGAACCGCCGTATTAAGTTGTGAACCCACATTCAGCACCTTGTTTGGGTCTTTTGGGTCAACAGGTACTGGTATCGTGACTTCCACTGGCACCACTCTATTCTCCTCTGCACTGGCTTTTCTGGGATCCATTTTTCTTCATGCTTCACTACATTCGCCAGTACAGGGTCCACCCTGTAATTGCTACAAGGTTGACTCTTTGATGCGGACTGGGGGTGCCGCATCCTTTCCCATCACTCTCTTTCTTGCTTCACGCAGTTCTATCAGTTAACATTCCCGCCCCGCATTCTGATCCCCTTTAACAACACCAACTCCATTGTCTGTGGGTAATTTCATGGTAAGGCACCATGGGGCGAGGATTGCTTTAAAGGCTGCAAGCGTTGGACGACCTAGGAAGGCGTTGTAAGCAGAAAAATCATCAACAATTACAAAAGTCTATCTTCGAACGACCTTCTTCTGCCCCTCTCCAAGTTCCACGAACAGATCAATAGTCCCAATCGGCTGCCTGGGTTCCCCGGTAAACCCAACAATCTTTTGCGATGAAGCTTGAACATCAGCCATTGGGATCTTCATCTGATCGAAGGTCTTTTTGAAAAGAATATTGCAAGAAGCACCGCAATCAACAAGTACTCTTCTTACAATGGCTGGCCCAATGCCAGCAGAAATAACCAAGGGATCTATGGTAGGGGCTTCAACACCCATAGAATCCCTGACTCCGAAGACAATATCATCATTAAAAGTTTTCTGTTGCTTCAAAGGTGCAGCATCTTCTAACACAAAAACACTTTCCTCTGTTGGCGTATACTTCAATGCATGAGCGTATCGTTCCATCTCACCCCAGCTTCTGCCAGCTGGGTGAGGTCTTCCTGTAATTACATTAATAACAGGCCTCTCTAATTCATGAGCTGCTGCCTTTTCACTTGATCTAGGACGATGAACAGGAGCCTGTTGCCCTTGAGTTGATGAAGTTGGGCCATTCCTGTTCCTCTTTACATATTGCTGGAGCTTGTTTTCTTTCAATAGCTCCTCAATCAACTCCTTCAAGTGACGACACTCATTGGTATCATGCCCGGGTTGGTTATGGAACCGGCAAAACCTTCCATTCTTCTCAGCTTTCTTATTAAATCTTTGCTTAGCTGGTGCGGGGAATTCGACCGTGTCTTTGTTTACAGAGTAGATGTTCTCCGGGGTATCAGTCAAAGGGGTGAAGTTGAAGGGACGACTCTTCTTTGCATCTCCTTGCTTCTTCTGACCATCGTTTCCCCTCTTTTGATTGCCAGATTCCTTCTTATTCGAAACATCATTACTATTTCCAGCCCCTGTCGATACCGCCTTAGCCGGTGCTTGGAGGCTTTCCAAGCGCATGAATTCATCGGCTTTCTTATAAAACTTGTCATGCGAATTCGGTTCTTTCATTTTCAACCATTTCCCGAACTCACTTGTCTTATCAATAGCCCTCATCAGGTACGTCAAAATCATTCTCGGCTCTGCGTTGTCTACTTCAGTCAAAGCTATATTGAAACGATTCAAGAAAGATCTAATGGATTCTCCAGGATTCTGCTCCAAGATGGATAACGACATTATATCTTTCGCCTTCGAAGCGTACAATCTGAACTGTTCCTTAAACTTTCGAGTCAAATCAGAAAACTGGTCTATCGACCGGACCGGGAGCTTGTGAACCAAAGTAGAGCAACTCCCTCCAGATATACCGGAAAATACCGGCATTTGATCTCATCAGAAGCTCTGGCACCCGTCATGTGCCAATCATACTTGTATAGAAATTCATTAGGGTCACTTGTCCCCTTATAAGCCGGAATGGTAGGAGGAACGAACTTCCTAGGAAACTCTGCTTTTAAATTCTTTTCAGTGAATGGAGTCTTGCTCGGAGCAAACCCCATTCTTTTTCATCTTCCTCCCTTTGCATACTTTCCTTCATGATTTGTCGGACCATCCCTGAGAAATATTCCTCATCATTAAGGGGCTCAGCAGGACAGGCATCAGCCATCTTCTCAGAAGTTTACCTTGACAGGCGTACACGGATAGTTGGCTGTTGTCCCGATCCTCCAACTTGGGGAGGTGTGTCTTTAACTGAGCCAGCTGCCCTTTGAGGAACATCTCTTTCTTCAACATCATGAACATTATCAGCAAAGTTTGGTTCGTTATTCACCGGTTGATGGTTAGCCCCAAGCAAAGCGTTCAACCTTTCCAACATCAGATTGTTTTGGGCTTCCATCTGCTGATATAGCCCAGAAACCGCAGCATAAATTCTGCTCGCGTTACTTCAACAATTGGAGTTGTTTGACTTAAAGGAGGAGAAGTGGCAGTAGTCTCGCAAACATCGTCGGATCTAACAGACTTGCGCTTTCTTCCGGGGACCATTATTTCTGATAAACTTCTGGTTTTTAGAGAGATCCTTTCCACAAATTTCTGCAAAGCTATGATGACAGTATCCTGAGTTGGTTTCTCAGTGAAAGCACCAAAAATGTTAACGTAAAAATCAGACGCTAACACCCCGGTGCAAGTAATTTAAGTATTAAAGCACCACCTGCTGATACGGGAATCAGAAGTAAGCAGGAAAATATCAGAAAGACAATAAAAGGCACAGTTTTTATAGTGGTTCAGCTTATAGTCAAGCATACGTCCACTCTCAATCTCTTTATTGCTGACTCAAGTATGACTTATACAACTTTCTTCAATTACAACGCACTTTAAACTAGTAGATCAAACTTTGATGGAGAATAATCTTTCGAATCCATGTTCAATGATGTAGATTTTCTCTTGAAGTTTTTCGTAGTGTCCTTGGTGTTTGGAGTGCTTGAAATGCTGTTTGAGTTGAGAAAACGGCAGAGTATCGGCGCTTCGAGAATGAGCCAAAAGATCCCCTTCAATGTTGGAGTTCAGGCCGTATTTATAGGGCTCTTCGGAGTTAGGTCGCTGATGGGTAGGTCGTAGGTCGGATATAACGACTTAAGGTAGGTCGTAGGCCACATGTGAGCGACCTAGCAAAGGGAAGCTTCGGCCCTTCCTGGTAACACTGGTCTCTTCTGAATGAAGTACTAGGTCGTGGACGACTTAGGGGAATGGTTGGCAACCTTACAGCATTAAGATATCCGATGTAGCGACCTAAGCTGACTTGTTAACCCACTATGTCGCATAGCCCATTAGGTCATTAGGTCGCTTGTGATTTTAGGTCGCTAGGTCGCGGACCTCTTTAGGTCGCAAGGCCTTTTAAGTCACTAGGTCGTTGGGCAGTTTTATTCCTTGGGCCGTTAGGTCGCTCCACCTCTTAGGTCGGTAGGTCGCTGCCTGTTAGGTCGCTAACTCGCTTCTTACTTTAGGTCGCTAAGCCTCCAGGTCTTTTAGGTCGCCGTGCTTACGTAAGTCGTTGGGTCGCTCCAACTTGTTAACCTCTTTAGGTCGCTTCGGTTGTTGAGTCGCAAGGTCGCATAATAAAGGAATTAACACCATCGCAGCGGAATAAAATATAGTAGATAATAAATAATCTTTACTCAACATTAATTATTTCTGTTTACATATTATCAGAGTACATCAAGCACAGTTCAACAACAACAACATACAAATGGATACACAGCAACTCAACACGGCGGAATAAATATATAAAATACGAAAATACGTATCGTCATCCAGTTCGTCTTCTGAGCTCCACAACATCATATCCTGTATCCTATAATACTCGGTCTGACCCGAGCATTACAGTTAAATAAAACCCGAGTCATTCTGGAATACCAACGTGAAAAAAATCACACCCAATTGATTATTAAAGTTTTAAAAATCCTTTGGAAACAAAAGCATCTCGTAAGACCACGCCACAAATAAACATGTCGGGTTTTTACCTTACGATAGCTAAAACAATTTTTATAGAAATCCTCTGATATTACAATAGGGTCTATATACAAATACTTATAAATTAGCCGAAATTGTTACATTCATTAAATTCCAGCTACTAGCCACAGAGTGGGTAATACAAACAAAACTCGTACAAGGCTCGTAGGGAGAATGGATTTCCAACTAATGACTAGGCACTGAGGTACCACCTGTCACAGTACGGGGCCTAGATCACCGTACCAAGGAGTACGCCCGCTCTCCTGCAACACAAGGCCGGGACTACCCCTTACTGGATAATCCCGAGTGAGATCACCCCGCGGTTGGGATCAACAACCGCCCACTAAGCCTGAAATAAAAAGGGACATCTAGACTGGAATAACCTCACCCTGCTTGGGTGCTACCCACCTAGCCTTGCTGCATATCCCCTGATTTTCAGTCATTCCCATTTGATGAGGCTTGAGGCTAAGCGTTACCTTTTTAAGAACATATCCCTTAGAATGCCCATCGTCCACCTGACGATGTTTTCGCAAGCATTCATCCATACAAGTCCGTCCCGGGTTCGAACGGAACTGAAGGCACTATTCCTACTACATCCATTTTGGAAATATCCTCAGGATTAGTAGCGACTAACCCTTGCACTTCATTGCTCCATCATCGAATCCAAAATCATTTTCACGAAAACGTACAAATCGGATCGAAGTGGTTTTCGAGAAATTAATCTCGATCCCGGTCTCTTCGAAACGATCAGCGCATTTGGCCAATATTGATAGTCGGTGATTTAACTATCAATTAATATTCAAAACAACCATCAACCAATAAATAATTTCCCAAATTATTTATTAACCTAAAAATATCTTCACAAGATATATTCTATTCTCAAAACCTTTTGAAAACAGTTTTCAAAATTATCTTCCTTTCTCAGAATAAATTCCAAATATTTCTATTTCCACTGGAATTATCAAGCACAAAATTTTAGATTTAAAATAATTTAAAAACACTTTATTGCAAAATATATTTAACATTCAATATAGAAAAATTACTTTAGTACTTAAGTTAAAATAATACTCTAGAAATAACTAAAATAAGGTTACCTTATAACTATACAATAGATTTCTTCTTTAAACAAAATACCAAATCATTCTTTAAATAATTATTACGATAATAGATTAACTAAAACACTTACTTTGAAATTTACTTTAAAGTACTTAAATTAAGACTACTCAATAATTTACTAAAAATACATACTATATAGACATTGAAAATAAGGTTACTTTTAAAAATATAAAACTAGGCTTTCACCTTTCAAACAAACTCTCAGTCACTATTTATAAATATTTATTATGGTAATAGATTTGAAAATATATTTACTTACGAATTTGAAATAATAATTTTTTTTTAATTTTTTTTTGAAACATGCTTTTTTTTTAAAAACAACATTAAAACCTTTAACTTATATCTAAAAGTTTACTTTGAACGTACTTGGATATCCAGAGAAATATACCTCTCTTCACATTCTTCCTTAAAATTTCAATTTCAAACACTTGAATCAATTTCAAAATTGATTTCCCATTTACTCCCTTTTAATTCAAAATCTATTAATTTCAGATTTCATTTCTTAATTATGATTTACAGTACTTTAACTAAAAATTCCAATTTTTAGATTTCTCAGTTACTTCTTTATCCTTTTATATAAATTTAAAACTTTATGTTTAAAATAATTCTTTATTCCCTTAAATTAATACCACATAAGTTTACAATTCATTAATTACTGTTTATTCAAACTCTTTTCTTTCCATACTCGAAGTTATTTATTATTATTTTCATATTACTTCTATTTCTTTCAACCCATTCTTAATTTTATTCAAATTTCCTATAATTATTTTACTCACAAATTCATTTTTTTTTCCAAAATCCAATCTATATAAATTTGGTAATTCATTTTGCCCAAATATATCCAATCAACCATAACATTCAATATTCCAATATAACTCATCATAGAATACCAATATTCATAGCAGAGAACATTAAATAATTTAAATAAATGTTGAGGGATCCAGTTGGATCCCTCCAACCTGTTTTCCCTGTATCCACAGACGTTAGCACAATATAGTATACCAATTCCAAAATATCATACTATATCACATCGATCAATTCAACCATCCAAACAATTATTTAAATTTAATCATTTAAATTTAAATTTAATCATTTAAATTTAAATTTAAACTGAGTGAGATTAACTCACCTTAAATTTTTGTTTGCAATCTGATCCATACCGGCTTGTTACTCCATTATTTTTGACCTAGTATAAATATTGATATGGTTTATCAATATTCGAGTTAATCTAAAAATCAATTTTCCATTTAACAACTAATTTATCTAATCATTTGGTTTTAAACCAATTATTTAATTTTACCAACTTTCCTTTTTGATAAATTTACTTTACTAATCAACAATTTATTACCATTTAAATAAATTAATTTTAAATTAACAATTTGGTCTTAACTAGTAACTTGTTTTTTTTTTTTTTAACTTTGAACTTTCGTTTGTAAAAAAAAACTTTTTATTATATCTCTCTTTAATAAAATTAACTAAACCAATATTTTTAAAATAAATAAATAAAGAACTCAGTAAGTTACAGCAGGAGTATTATTTTCTACATATATAAATTTTTATCAATTCAAAACTAGTAGAAACAAAATGCGAACCTCGCTATTTGCTCGAGAACCCCATCACCAATTCGCGATCGACTGCGAACCAACTGCCATCACCGTCGGCCTCATCCCACCCACGTCACGCCACACATCTATCGAAGCTTCACCGCACTCACTCGACTCCGCTTCAACATCGAATCAGACCCTCCAATCAAATGCCGCCTGGAGTTGCTCGAACCGATCGACCTTCCCAACTTAGTCCACGTGCTTCCCCGCAGCTACTCCATCGTGATCCACCCTCACCTCATCGATGATGCCCGACCCGTGCGTCTCGATCGTTTTGAAATCTGAAGAAGGATTCTCGATTTGATTTTGCCCTTATTTTAATCGATGGAACGATGCCCTAAGTAAGACGAAGCCGCCATAACTTTTTTTTTTGTATTGTTTTTATACGAACGAGAGTGATTTTCGTGAATTTGAAGTTGAAAAAAAAAGGGTGGCCATTAAGCTAGGAGAAAAGTAACAAAGGAATGGTCCGTTGATTTCGATTGAAAGCCTGGGATAAGAAGGAAACTTCGTGATTTTAAAAGAAAGGAAGTGGCGTGCTCTTGAAGCCAAGACTTGATTTTTTGGTCAAGTTATAATATTACTTAATTTTTATCTCGGCTGTGATGTTGCTTACGTGATATTATACTTATAAAATTTAAATTAAATTAACGTTGTAAATTTCAACGCGTTTATGAATTGTATGCTCACATAACAACTCCAATCACTACGAAAATTGAAATCCGATAATAATACAATACTACGTACTCAATGAAACTGGTGTTTCATTGAATTCCGAGACTGTGCCTCGGAAGGCTATTGTTAAATTCAATTTAAACGATATATATTTCAAAACTTAACAAACCATTTTTAAATTTGAATTCATCACTTCTATTCTCTTTAGTATTATCAATATAAATTTTATAAGCCTTCAAATTATATTTTTTTAATAGACTTAAAACTCCAAATTCAGCATTTTACTCAACTTCACTTATTTAATTTAATAATTCAATTATCAAATAAATTTTGGTATTCGTAATTCAAGTTAAAATCACTCTATTGAATGTTGAAAATCAATTAAATATTCCGATTTTAAATGCTCAAAAATTTCGGGCCGTCGCATACCTTCCCCCTTAAAAGAATTTCGTCCCCGAAATTACTAGTTAGGAAGAATGGTCTAATACCCGTTTACTTTTTCCCCGAAACCAAACGGTTTCTAACAATTCAACATTTTATCAACTATCTTTTATAAAAGACCCATTATTATTCTTATTAACTTCCCAAACTTTTTCAAAACCTTCCATAGTTTTCAGATAACTTACTTGTTCAGCTATTCAAATTATAATTCAAAACCAAATTTTGAATTATCAAAATATTCTCAAAATTTTTCTCACTCCCTAAATTTCCGAAATTTTTTGCCATCGTCTCCTCTGCGCGGCTAGCTCGGTACAACTACAAAATAGCTCCACGGCCTCCCAAATCCAAAAAGAAAACAAAACGCCAAGTGGCTCAATCCAAAATCCCAATCAAATTTCATACCAAATTTAAATACATACCTTTTTGTCGGGCAATTCAATTTATCATCTTAAATCAAAACCAATTTTCCCTTTCCTTTTTATAATACCTGCATATCCTGTTTAGCACCAATATCCAATCACAATATTCCCAAAACATTTTATCGACTTTCTTACAAAATGTCAATATCTATTTATTTCAATATTATCTTAGATTATATTTGTAATATCAATTTCCAATCTAGAATTTACCATTCCTTTCTTAAGTTAGTATAAACATTTTATATGCTTCTTATATTTATTTTCACATTACCACTTTAGTTTATATCTATTTCTATTCACATTGATTCTTTCATTTCCATACGAATTCAATTATCTTTAACTGTAAATATTGAATTTTATTTTCCATTTATAACTAATTCATGTCATTATTTTAGTTAGTTTTATTTACTAATTTATTTCAAATTCCAATTTGAAAATATTTGTCGTTAACAAAAATTTCAAAATTTTTCTAACTTCCAAAATTTCCGAAATTTTTGGTAGAGTCCCCTTTGTACGGAGAAGCTTTTGAAATTTGACAAAAGAGATAAATATATATACATCGACCCACCCGGTCGGAAAAACCAAAAACAGTTCATATTTCCTATTTTTATTGCGTAGGCATACCTTATTTAGCATTTTTAAGCATGCGGCTTATTATTTAGCAGTTAATGCAACCCAAATCCAGCCACACGGCTTCCAGATACCTGTACTTACTTAATTTAAATATATAAGCACTATATATATGAAGTTCATAACATTTCTCTTACTTAAACACCTATAAGAATTCAATTCTAAAAGAAATGCATTCAAAATAACTTGCATGAGCAATTTATATGTCTTCAAAACTAATTCAGTTACTTTCAACCAATTATCAAGCCATTTTATTAAATTTTAATGATTTACACCTATACATGTAAACATACGTTGCCTAAATATGCAATGCCCAGCTCCAACTTCACTCACACACATACCATATACACTCTTACAACCAAACAACACATACGCACACATTATTATACACTAAAATTTCACTTTAATAAAGTAGAGGCTAAAAATATACAGATAATATAATTGAAGGTACTTAATTAACTTAATAGAGCTTAAATTATATCTATAACCAAATTCAGTTTAGTGGAAAGGAAACACTGGTGACATTAAAATGTTAGCACACATATATACACTGAGATGAACATATGCGCACATACTTGGTTGCTGGCTGTCACACTCCCTAGCTAACACACGCATGGACATATATAGGCACATGCAAAAGGAAGGGGATTACGACTGGCAAACACACATGAGAAAGAATACAAACAAATTCATGTATTCATCCCACAGGTTTCAGTAATTACTGCATTAAATCAATAGATACAGGTATTTGTATGAAAAGAAGGGTTCCATATCTTAAGGTTTACAGATTATAAAACAGATAATGGAACACTATGTTCTAAAAAAAAATTCAGTCCATTTAATTTACTTTGAAAACAACATATAGTTTTAGTTAAATCGTATTCAATAATATGAGAAAGATGGTTGCTGGATTCATATCATTTCATTTCTGATAGATTAATCGAAACTCAAGAAATTTATTGTCCCTAAGGAGATATAAGTGTATAAAAGAACTAAAATATACAGCTAAAAGAAGGTCAGGAACAAATGTATAATGTCGAAATATGTAGTAACTGACAGGAACTAGAAGAACAGAAAATTCAAGGAAAACAAATTTCGTAGCATATTAGATAAATTATTTAGCTCGACCCATTCCAAGCTTGCATATTACTAACCATTCCCGAATTAATTCAAACCAAGCTTTAATTTAACGGTCTTCCAATTTTACTCAATTTATTTCACTTCAAACTTAAGTTCACTTCCATTTGATTTTTATTTATCCCATCCATTATTATTCTATCTACTCAATCTATTATGAATTTTCATTTCCTTAAATATTATTTACAACCCACCAAATTCTTTTTAAATCCAAATTTATTTTTTTTACTTGATTCGAATTCAATCCAATATCATTAAACTTAGTATAAGTTGGATTAAATTCAACTCCTTTCCATCTTTTTAGGTTAACTAGATTTACGTCAATTTATTCAATTTTATACGTAAGCTCATTTTCATTTTACAAGTAAATTTTTCTCCTTTATTACTCAACTTAACTCAATTGATTCCAAGGCCATATCCAATTTATTTCCATATATCTGGATTTTATTCTCAATACAAACCATTATTATTTTAATCCAATTTCTTCGTTATTCTATTCCTTTCCATTTATATTTAATTTGTTAACATTTCAAGTCAAATTTTAATTAATAACTCAAGTTCTGATTCCACCATTCACCCTTAACTTACCATCAGATTTTATTAACTCACAATTCAACTTCATACTCAATTTATTTAATTAATTGCAAGACCACTTCCAACTATATTTTCTTCACTAATAATTCAAGTCGAATTTGATTTATAACTTGAGTTTTATTTCCAAACTTCAATATTAACTCACCAATTCAGCTTTTATTTAGCTACGTTGGTTATCATTATATATTTCATTAACTAATTTATTAACAAATTACTTCTCCACTATTTATAGTTCAATACTTGAAATTTAATCCCAAATATCACTTCATTTAATTTTCACAAGTTTAATTTATTTTATAATTCAAGTTTTGATTTTATTTTTCAGTTCATCAAACAATATTTATTTTGGTTTTTGTATTCCATTTCAATTTTATAAGTCACAATTTATTATTTTATGCAATCACATTCATTATAGGCTTGAACGTATTCATCTTTTATTTTTAATTCGAGTTTTACACTTATTTATAATCCAAGCATATTTTTATTCCATGCATTTTTAATTCTTTTATAAGTTATTCTGATTTATTTATTTCAATTCCAATCCTTATCCCACTTATTTCCATTTATTCAGGTAAGAATCTAATTCCATTTAATAACTCAATTGAACTTTTATTCCAATTCAATTTTATTTTGAACTCAGATTTATTTAATCTCAATTCGATTTCAACTTAGTTCGAATACAACTGGATCTTATTTCCAAATTATTCAATTTATTTTAATCCAGTTAAATTTTTATTTCCCAATCCAAGTTAATTCCATTTTAACTTTTCACTTTAAACTTAAATTTCCAACATTCAAAGCTTATATTTCCTTCCTGATTTAAAAAGCATCTCAATTTATAAGTTTACAATTTATAAGCTTACAACCTATCTCATCAGGATTTTTAAACACCCGGCTCTAGCTTCAAATTATTTTGAAATCTCCAACATCTCAAAATCACACTTCTCAAAAATTTTAAACCAATCTTGGCTTTTATTTTCAACAAATTTCCTTTGAAATTTTCAAAACAACTAGCTTTTCTGAACAAATCAGTTTTGGTAGCAATCCGTCACTTAGAAATTCGAAAATGAATACAGATGATGCGGCCATCATCATTAGAATTATTTTCCAATAATACAAGTGATTTCAATGCTATTTCACTTTCAAAATCCATTTAAACGGATTTCCATTCAGAAATATCTCCAAAACAATAATATTATCATTTATCTTCAAATACTTCAAAATCTCCGGGATTTAAATTTCCAAATCCTGCTTAAATGAATTTTAACTATAATCATTTGTATAATGTGTGATTATACAAATTCTCATTTGATTGTATTTCAATTTATAAATTACATTCATAATCCATATTTATAAATTTCATTTTATAATGAATTTATTCCCTTAACCTTTAGTTATATTTCTGTAACAACCCGCATATTTATCGATTTTATATTTAAATATTTTATTTAAATATTTTATCGTTAGTCGGATTTTAGTCCGAAAAGCTACTTTTTGCAAACAGCCGAATTAGGACTCGAGACCACCCTCATTGAGTTCAAAATGCCGTTTGCGACCTTTTTGAGTATAAGCTTCGATATGTTTGGAGAAAGTTGATTTTTGCTACTTTTCACTTAGGGTTTTGGTTTGGGCTGAGCCCACTTATGTATTCAGTCCCAACCCACTCCCACTCTTCATTACTTCATTTCTAATTCCTAACTCTTCAAGCTTTCAACAATGGTGGAAGAGAAAAAGAATTAGAAATTCCTAAGCCCTAGTTTCCATTAGCAAATCCATCTCCTTGCTCCAAACTCAAGTGAACCCATTGATAAGCATCTCCTTCTTCTTCTCCAACTCATTCTCTCTTTGATTTCAGAAAAATTCCTAAACCTAATTTAGGAAATGTTTCTCTTTTAAGCTTAGATCGAAGCTTCTTGAGTTGTTAATGAAGAGGAATTGATCTTAGCTTGTTTTTAAAGCTTCTCCTTCATTGATTTGGGTTCAAAGGTGAGATTTTTATCTCACATCTATGACTATAATTATCTTTGGTTGTTAGGTTTGAATTCCTAACACTTCTTCATGAGAATTTGCTCTTGATTTGGATTGGTTTTGTGAATATTCCAATTTTTGGGTTTTTAAGTCAATTTTGTGTGAAAAATCCTTTTATGGATGTTTGATCATGCTTTTAGTAATGCACCAAGGAGCATATAGGGCCGGGTTGCCGATTGGCATAAACCTTAGACCCAATGTTCGTCCGGTTGCATTTTGGAAAAATTTGCTCTTTATTTGAATAGGCTGAAAAACAGCCCAGGCATGATTCAGTCGACTGAACCTGAAACCCGAAAGTTTCCTGGCATGATTCAGTCGACTGAAAAACTCTGCACAGTCGACTGAACCTGGAAACAGAAAGTTTCCTGAACCTAGAAAATTTCCAGGTACAGGGTCAGTCGACTGAAAACTCTGTTCAGTCGACTGTACCTGCTGTTTGAGTCCATTTTGCCTTTTTGGATTGAATTTCCAATTTAAATCGATTCGTGTTGTTTCCTATTTGTTGTTATCATTTATTATGACTTGATGACCTTTTCTTTGGGAATTTTAGATATATCCATTTTGATGGATTTGATATCGATTTCTTTGGATTTTATTCACGTCTTCGAATGTGAATTTTTATGATTGGTTGTTTCTACAATCAATTCTATGATTTGTCACTTAAAAATATAAAGGTTTCAATGCTAGTAGTAAATATCAAAACTCTTTCAAAAAAATGATTTCAACTCTATTTTCAATAACAAAGCTCGTTTTCTTAAACCGTTTTCCAATCTATTAGTATATACAAGCCTTTACCTCACTCGTATGAGAAATCTAATTAAACGACTTAGTAAAACAAGTGGTATGAAACGCTTGCGTTTACTTCGTCGGTTAATTCTTGAACTTGTTCGATTGAATCTCTTGTGACAATTTTCTAGTGGAGATCTACAATTTGTTCGTAAATATTTAAGTTAAGCTAGTGGTTATGGGACATGAAGCTAAGCTCATATATTTACTAGCTTATTGTAATTGACACTTCTCGTTGATCATGTCGATCACTTTTGTGGTTTAGACTAGCAATGTGTGATGTCTCTTTGTTTATGTGGAGGACTGTTCCTCATTTTATTGAGCTTCGTCTCATTTTACACATGGGTCGTACCTTTCTAGGTGCGTCAATGTTTTATTTGTGCATGGGGCGTATCTTTCTAGGTGCGTCGATGCTAGAGCATGGGGTGTATCTTCCTAGGTGCATCGATGTTTATTTGTGCATGGGGCGTATCTTTCTAGGTGCGTCGATGCTAGAGCATGGGGTGTATCTTTCTAGGTGCATCGATGTTTATTTGTGCATGGGGCGTATCTTTCTAGGTGCGTCGATGCTAGAGCATGGGGTGTATCTTTCTAGGTGCATCGATGTTTATTTGTGCATGGGGTGTATCATTCTAGGTGCATCGATGTTTATTTGTGCATGGGGCGTATCTTTCTAGGTGCGTCGATGTTCGACTGTTCATGGGGCATGTCTTTTTAGGTGTGTCGATGTCCAGTTTGTGGGATTGGCCATCCTTTTTATTGTGATTTCTGGATTTCGTGTGTTGATTTCTGGAATTTATGTTTCACCAACTTTTTCGATGGGCATTGATATATATGTCATTTATTGTGGCTTGGTGAATGAAATTAGGAGTATGATATTCCTTTTTATCTTGAGTAGATTATTGTGATATTGATTAATCTCTTGTTGATTTTCAATTACCTATTTATCACAGCTTGGCATTGTGATTATTATATGTTTATGTCATATCTCTTATTATATATCACTTCATCTGATATTTATAGCTAGACTGATCCGTTTATTATTTTCTTATTAAATAATACTCGGGTCAGACCGAGATGTTACAGGTGCTTCTGCTTGACTTCTCTCTTGGGATTGATTCCTCTGACTTTTGGCTAACTACTTTAGTTTAGTAGTTTTTGTTGTATACATTTGAGATACAGACTCTATGATGTATACTTATTCTTTTGTCTAGCACGTGTTGCTACTCTTTGTATTATTGTGGATCTTTTTAGACCACTACTCTGATATACACTTTTATGTGTAGTATTCATATCTATTTCCGCCTTTGTGATATGAATTGTCTGTGACTGATTTATGTTATGTTTATTTCTATATTTGTTTCCGAAGATATTATAGCCACTGTGTAGTAGCTATGAGTTCGTGTCGGTATGTCGGATTTCCTCTTGAGATGAAAAGTTATATTTTATCCGGTATATCGGTACTCGCACAAAGCAATTATACAGATAGTCACTCCTCAACAGCCTTATTCTCCGTGCTAGTTGACAGCATTCACAGTAATGTTCTTGGCTAGCGTGGGTATAGAGGTGGGGCGTCACAATTGCAATTTCTAGTTAAATTTTCACTTAAAAATGATAATACTTTAATATTATCATTTCTAACATCCAAGCAACCATATATTATCAAAGTAGTTTCCAAAAACTTTCTTTATATCCAAAATATATTTTTGGGTAAAATTATTTCATCTACCCACATTTAAAATAATATCGTGTCGATTGTTCTATCCAAGTGTTTAGAAACCCCTTCGATACAGTTGTGCAGACTGTGTCGACGAAGGTTCATATGCCACCAAATAAATCAATCAACACAGTATTAAAATAATTTATATTCACTAATAAATACGCGCTCATATCTATTTCTACGCTAAAACTCATTCTAGAGTACTACAGACTCTATTTTAAATGAGTACTTCCCACCAGAGCCAAGGTTATCACCAACCTAAGCTCTGTTACCAACTGTAACGACCCACAAATTCGTACCCCTTGAGTTAACACTATTCTACCTAAATCAACTCAAGTTGTACAGAAAGACGAACCATTTTGGTTAAAGAAGAAGAGGTAGAAGAAGAAAATAGAAAACAACAACAGAATGTAACCATCGCAGCGGAATAAAATATTATAGATAATAAACAACCTTTACTCAACATTAATTATTTCTGTTTACATATTATCAGAGTACATCAATCACAGTTCAACAACAACAACATACAAAAGGATACACAACAACTCAACATAGCGGAATAAATATATAAAACACGGAAATACGTATCGTCATCCAGTTCGTTTCCTGAGCTCCACAGCATCATATCCTGTATCCTATAATACTCGGTCTGACCCGAGCATTACAGTTAAATAACACCCGAGTCAGTCTGGAATACCAGCGTGAGAAAAATCACACCCAATTGATTATTAAAGTTTCAAAAATCCTTTGGAAACAAAAGCATCTCGTAAGACCATGCCATAAATAAACATGTCTGGTTTTTACCTTACGATAGCTAAAACAATTTTTATAGAAATCCTCTAATATTATAATAGGGTCTATATACAAATACTTATAAAATAGCCGAAATTGTTACATTCATTAAATTTCAGCTACTAGCCACAGAGTGGGTAATACAAACAAAACTCGTACAAGGCTCGTAGGGAGAATGGATTTCCAACTAATGACTAGGCACTGGGGTACCACCTGTCACAGTACGAGGCCTAGATCACCGTACCGAGGAGATGCCCGCTCCCCTGCAACACAAGGCCGGGACTACCCCTTACTGGATAATCCCGAGTGAGATCACCCCGCGGTTGGGATCAACAACCGCCCACTAAGCCGAAATAAAAAGGGACATCTAGACTGGAATGTCCTCACCCTGCTTGGGTGCTACCCACCTAGCCTTGCTGCATATCCCTTGATTTTCAGTCATTCCCATTTGATGAGGCTTGAGGCTAAGCGTTACCTTTTTAAGAACATATCCCTTAGAATGCCCATAGTCCACCTGACGATGTTTTCGCAAGCATTCATCCATACAAGTCCGTCCCTGGTTCGAACGGAACCAAAGGAACTATTCCTACTACATCCATTTTGGAAATATCCTCAGGATTAGTAGCGACTAGCCCTTGCACTTCACTGCTCCATCTTCGAACCCAAAATCGTTTTCATGAAAACGTACAAATCGGATCGAAGTGGTTTTCGAGAAATTAATCTCGATCACGGTCTCTTCGAAACGATCAGCGCATTTGGCCAATATTGATAGTCGGTGATTTAACTATCAATTAATATTCACAACAACCATCAACCAATAAATAATTTCCCAAATTATTTATTAACCTAAAAATATCTTCACAAGATATATTTCTATTCTCAAAACCTTTTGAAAACAATTTTCAATACTATCTTCCTTTCTCAGAATAAATTCCAAATATTTCTATTTCCACTGGAATTATCAAGCATAAAATTTTAGATTTAAAATAATTTAAAAACACTTTATTGCAAAATATATTTAACATTCAATATAGAAAAATTACTTTAGTACTTAAGTTAAAATAATACACTAGAAATAACTAAAATAAGGTTACCTTATAACTATACATTAGATTTTCTTCTTTAAACAAAATACCAAATCGTTCTTTATATAATTATTACGATAATAGATTAACTAAAACGCTTACTTTGGAATTTACTTTAAAATACTTAAATTAAGACTACTCAATAATTTACTAAAAATACATACTATATAGATATTGAAAATAAGGTTACTTTTAAAAATATAAAACTAGGCTTTCACGTTTCAAACAAACTCTCAGTCACTATTTATAAATATTTATTACGGTAATAGATTTGAAAATATATTTACTTACGAATTTGAAATAATAATTTTTTTTAATTTTTTTTTGAAACATGCTTTTTTTTAAAAACAACATTAAAACCTTTAACTTATATCTAAAAGTTTACTTTGAACGTACTTGGCTATCCAGAGAAATATATCTCTCTTCACATTTTCCTTAAAATTTCAATTTCAAACAATTGAATCAATTTCCAAACTGATTTCCCATTTACTCCCTTTTAATTCAAAATCTATTAATTTCAGATTTCATTTCTTAATTATGATTTACAGTACTTTAACTAAAAATTTCAATTTTTAGATTTCTCAATTACTTCTTTATCCTTTTATATAAATTTAAAACTTTAAGTTTAAAATAATTCTTTATTCCTTTAAATTAATACCACATAAGTTTACAATTCATTAATTACGGTTTATTCAAACTCTTTTCTTTCCATACTCGAAGTTATTTATTATTATTTTCATATTACTTCTATTTCTTTCAACCCATTCTTAATTTTATTCAAATTTCCTATAATTATTTTACTCACAAATTCATTTTTTTTCCAAAATCCAATCTATATAAATTTGATAATTCATTTTGCCCAAATATATCCAATCAACCATAACATTAAATATTAAAATATAACTCATCATAGAATACCAATATTCACAGTAGAGAATATTAAATAATTTAAATAAATGTTGAGGGATCCAGTTGGGTCCCTCCAACCTGTTTTCCCTGCATCCACAGACGTTAGCACAATATAGTATACCAATTCCAAAATATCATACTATATCACAACGATCAATTCAACCATCCAAACAATTATTAAATTTAATCATTTAAATTTAAATTTAAACCAAGTGAGATTAACTCACCTTAAATTTTTGTTTGCAATCTGATCCACACCGGCATGTTACTCCATTATTTTTGACCTAGTATGAACATTAATATGGTTTATCAATATTCGAGTTAATCTAAAAATCAATTTTCCATTTAACAACTAATTTAACTAATCATTTGGTTTTAAACCAATTATTTAATTTTACCAACTTTCCTTTTTGATAAATTTACTTAACTAATCAACAATTTATTACCATTTAAATAAATTAATTTTAAATTAACAATTTGGTCTTAACTAGTAACTTGATTTTTTTTTTAAAAACTTCGAACTTTCGTTTGTAAAAAAAAACTTTTTATTATATCTCTCTTTAATAAAATTAACTAAACCAATATTTTTAAAATAAATAAAAAAATTAGTAAGTTACAGCAGGAGTATTATTTTCTACATACATAAATTTTTATCAATTCAAAACTAGTAGAAACAAAATGCGAACCTCGCTGTTAGCTCGAGAACCCCATCACCAATTCGCGATCGAATGCGAACCCACTGCCATCACCGTCGGCCTCATCCCACCCACGTCACGCCACACATCGATCGAAGCGTCACCGCACTCACTCGACTCCCCTTCAACATCAAATCGGACCCTCCAATCGAATGCCGCCTGGAGTTGCTCGAACCGATCGACCTTCCTACCTTAGTCCACGTGCTTCCCCGCAGCTACTCCATCGTAATCCACCCTCACCTCATCGATGATGCCCGATCCGTGCGGCTCGATCGTTTCAAAATCTGAAGGAGGATACTTGATTTGATTTTGCCCTTATTTTAATCGATAGAACGATGCCCTAAGTAAGACGAAGCCGCCATAAATTTTTTTTGTTTTGAATTGTTTTTATACGAACGAGTGTGATTTTCGTGAATTTGAAGTTGAAAAAAAAGGGTGGCCATTAAGCTAGGAGAAAAGAAACAAAGGAATGGTCCGTTGATTTGGATTGAAAGCCTGGGATAAGAAGGAAACTTCGTGATTTTAAAAGAAAGGAAGTGGCGTGCTCTTGAAGCCAAGACTTGATTTTTTTGTCAAGTTATAATATTACTTAATTTTTATCTCGGCTGTGATGTTGCTTACGTGATATTATACTTATAAATTTTAAATTAAATTAACGTTGTAAATTTCAACGCGTTTATAAATCGTATGCTCACATAACAACTCCAATCACTACGAAAATTGAAAACCGATAATAATACAATATTACGGACTCAATGAAACTGGTGTTTCATTGAATTCCGAGACTGTGCCTCGGAAGGCTATTGTTAAATTCAATTTAAACGATATATATTTCAAAACTTAACAAACCATTTTTAAATTTGATTTCATCACTTCTATTCTCTTTAGTATTATCAATATAAATTTTATAAGCCTTCAAATTACATTTTTTTAACAGACTTAAAACTCCAAATTCAGCATTTTACTCAACTTCACTTATTTAATTTAATAATTCAATTATCAAATAAATTTTGGTATTCGTAATTCAAGTTAAAATCACTCTATTGAATGTTGAAAATCAATTAAATATTCCGATTTTAAATGCTCGAAAATTCCGGGCCGTCACATTCCTCCCCCTTTAAAAGAATTTCGTCCCCGAAATTATTAGTTAGGAAGAATGGTCCAATACCCGTTTACTTTTTCCCCGAAACCAAACGGTTTCTAACAATCCAACATTTTATCAACTATCTTTTATAAAAGACCCATTATTATTCTTATTAACTTCTCAAACTTTTCCAAAACCTTCTATAGTTTTCAAATAACTTACTTGTTCAGCTATTCAAATTATAATTCAAAACCAAATTTTGAATTATCAAAATTTTCTCAAAATTTTTCTAATTCCCTAAATTTTCGAAAATTTTTGCTAGTGTCTCCTCTACGCGGCTAGCTCGGCACAACTACAAAATAGCTCTACGGCCTCCCAAATCCAAAAAGAAAACAAAATGCCAAGTGGCTCAATCCAAAATCCCAATCAAATTTCATACCAAATTTAAATACATACCTTTTTGTCGGGCAATTCAATTTATCATCTTAAATCAAAACCAGTTTTCCCTTTCCTTTTTATAATACCTGCATATCCTGTTTAGCACCAATATCCAATCACAATATTCCCAAAACATTTTATCGACTTTCTTACAAAATGTCAATATCTATTTATTTCAATATTATCTTAGATTATATTTGTAATATCAATTTCCAATCTAGAATTTACCATTCCTTTCTTAAGTTAGTATAAACATTTTATATGCTTCTTATATTTATTTTCACATTACCACTTTAGTTTATATCTATTTCTATTCACATTGATTCTTTCATTTCCATACGAATTCAATTTATCTTTAACTATAAATATTGAATTTTATTTTCCATTTATAACTAATTCATGTCATTATTTTAGTTAGTTTTATTTACTAATTTATTTCAAATTCCAATTTGAAAATATTTGTCGTTAACAAAAATTTCAAAAATTTTCTAACTTCCAAAATTTTCGAAATTTTTGGCAGAGTCCCCTTTGTATGGAGAAGCTTTTGAAATTTGACAAAAGAGATAAATATATATACATCGACCCACCCGGTCGGAAAAACCAAAAACAGTTCATATTTCCTATTTTTATTGCGTAGGCGTACCTTATTTAGCATTTTTAAGCATGCGGCTTATTAATTAGCAGTTAATGCAACCCAAATCCAGCCACACGGCTTCCAGATACCTGTACTTACTTAATTTAAATATATAAGCACTATATATATGAAGTTCATAACATTTCTCTTACTTAAACACCTATAAGACTTCAGTTCTACAAGAAATGCATTCAAAATAACTTCCATGAGCAATTTATATGTCTTAAAAACTAATTCAATTACTTTCAACCAATTCACACGCCATTTTATTAAATTTTAATGGTTTACACCTATACTTATAAACATACGTTGCCTAAATATACAATGCCCAGCTCCAACTTCACTCACACACATACCATATACACTCTTACAACCAAACAACACATACGCACACATTATTATACACTAAAATTTTACTTTAATAAAGTAGAGGCTAAAAATATACAGATAATATAATTGAAGTTAATTAATTAACTTAATAGAGTTTAAATTATATCTATAACCAAATTCAGTTTAGTGGAAAGGAAACACTGGTGACATTAAAATGTTAGTACACATATATACACTGAGATGAACATATGCGCACATACATGGTTGCTGGCTGTCACACTCCCTAGCTAACACACGCGTAGACATATATAGGCACATGCAAAAGGAAGGGGATTACGACTGGCAAACACACATGAGAAAGAATACAAACAAATTCATGTATTCATCCCACAGGTTTCAGTAATTACTGCATTAAATCAATAAATACAGGTATTTGTATGAAAAGCAGGGTTCCACATCTTAAGGTTTACAGATTATAAAACAGATAATGGAACACTATATTCTAAAAAAAAAATTCAATCCATTTAATTTACTTTGAAAACAACATATAGTTTTAGTTAAATCGGTATTCAATAATATGAGAAAGATGGTTGCTGGATTCATATCATTTCATTTCTGATAAATTAATCGAAACTCAAGAAATTTGTTGTCCCTAAGGAGATATAAGTGTATAAAAGAACTAAAATATACAACTAGAAGAAGGTCAGGAACAAAAGTATAATGTCGAAATATGTAGTAACTGACAGGAACTAAAAGAAAGAAAATTCAAGGAAAACAAATTTCGTAGCATATTAGATAAATTATTTAGCTCGACTCATTCCAAGCTTGCATATTACTAACCATTCCCGAATTAATTCATACCAAGATTTAATTTAATGGTCTTCCAATTTTACTCAATTTATTTCACTTTAAACTTAAGTTCACTTCCATTTGATTTTTATTTATCCCATCCATTTTTATTCAATATAATTAGTTTATCTACTCAATCTATTTTGAATTTTCATTTCCTTAAATAATATTTACAACCCACCAAATTCTATTTCAATCCAAATTTATTTTTTTCTTGATTCAAATTCAATACAATATCATTAAACTTTGTTTAAGTTGGATTAAATTCAACTCCTTTCCATCTTTTTAGCTTAAGTTGATTTACTTCAATTTATTCAATTTTATACTTAAGATCATTTTCATTTTACAAGTAAATTTTTCTCCTTTATTACTCAACTTAACTCAATTGATTCCAAGGCCATATCCAATTTATTTCCACATATCTGGATTTTATTCTCAATACAAACCATTATTATTTTAATCCAATTTCATTGTTATTCGATACCTTTCCATTTATATTTAATTTGTTAACATTTCAAGTCAAATTTTAATTAATAACTCAAGTATTGATTCCACCATTCACCCTTAACTTACCATCAGATTTTATTAACTCACAATTCAACTTCATACTCAATTTATTTAATTAGTTGCAAGACCACTTCCAACTATATTTTCTTCACTAATAATTCAAGTCGAATTTGATTTATAACTTGAGTTTTATTTCCAAACTTCAATATTAACTCACCAATTCAGCTTTTATTTAGCTACGTTGGTTATCATTATATATTTCGTTAAATAATTTATTAACAAATTACTTCTCCACTATTTATAGTTCAATACTTGAAATTTAATCCCAAATATCACTTCATTTAATTTTCACAAGTTTAATTTATTTTATAATTCAAGTTTTGATTTTATTTTTCAATTCATCAAACAATATTTATTTTGGTTTTTGTATTCCATTTCAATTTTATAAGTCACAATTTATTATTTTATACAATCACATTCATTATAGGCTTGAACGTATTCATCTTTTATTTTTAATTCGAGTTTTACACTTATTTATAATCCAAGCATATTTTTATTCCATGCATTTTTAATTCTTTTATAAGTTATTCTGATTTATTTATTTCAATTCCAATCCTTATCCCACTTATTTCCATTTATTCAGGTAAGAATCTAATTCCATGTAACGATCGCGATTTTTCGTTGTCGAAAAACCGAACCGTTAGGGTTTAAGAAAAAGAAAGAGGTAGAAGAAGAGAGAAAAGAGAGAAGAAACAGAACAAACAACAGAACGAGAAACAATATCAGAATCTCACAATCGCAGCGGAACAATATATAATAGATAAATGTACATTCATTTAAAACAAAGAACTATACATTTTATATATCACATTACATTACATCAATCAGAGTGTACAACAACAACAGCGGAAAAGAAATACTATATACAATAAATAATAGACTACGCTATCTGGCTCGCCTCCAGATCTGCACAGCAACTCCCGAATCCAGAATAACCAGACAACCTAACTCTAGACTGCCCGTGTGGAAAATAGTGGGCACCCAGAGTTTAGGAAAGGAACAATAAACTCCAGGTCAGTCATGTGACTGGTGTGAGAACTCAAAAACAGTTTATCTTTAAACAAGCAACAAGAAAATTTAAATTTTTAAATCCGCAATGCTTTTTGGAAAATGAAACTACCATAAGGCCTCCCGCCACACACACAATGCAAATGCAGAATTGGAGGAGATTTCTCCTTATGATAGTCAAAGATGCTTACTACGCGAAAATCAAATCATTTTTGATATTATTACTAGTGCATACTGGAAAATCTTTCGAAAGTATAATATAAATCCTAGCCAGCATAGGTACCATGATACTATGCCTACTATAGCTGCCATGTTAAATGGCAGGTTCTACAACTAAAACCGTACAAGGCACGTAATTGAAGAATGGATTTCCAACAAATGGTCAGGCTAAGGAACTTCCTACTGCCACATGGGATCGCCTCTGGCGGGACGTCCCGAGAACTAACGTTACGGTTAGATCTCTGCCAACACAAGGCCGGGTTACCTCTGTAACTAGGTAACTACTACACGAATATGCCATCCCCCGGTCCTTTGGGACCTTTATCCGAGGCGCCTCTAAGCAACAACCACACAGTAAATGAGATTGGAGCAACCACATGAGTAAGTATCTGGGCTCCATACCATAATACCACCCTTTACCAAAAGGGAATGACATACCCTAAAGGGCGCGACCCTCATAACCTTGCCGCATCTTTCCTGTTTCGACCATTTCCGGGGAGTGAGGTCCTGACGAAGTCTCGTCCACAAAGCTACGCTTTGTGCAACAAAGCCATGCTTTGGGTCCACAGATGACCAAAGCAATAATCACAAAGATAAATGATCAAACAAATGATCATATCACAAATGACCAACCAATGATCATCACACAGCAGCACTCAGCATGCCACATTACCAGATTGGGAAATATCGCTGATAACCTTCAACTACATAACCTCTGAGCTCGTACGTCTCAGAGAAGGGTGTTAAGCTAAGAGAATAAATTCTCCGCCACCAACAGAAATGTATTTGAAAGAAATCTGCTCTATATCTCAAAATGTAATGTCAGACATGTAACCATACAAGTCTGTTCCGGGTTCGAACAGAACCGAAGGCACTTCCAAAGAAGCCCTTGCAATCCGGGTATTCACAATCCCGATAAAATTTCCCATCACAAAGGAAATCTCCATATCGTAGCTAACGATGCGGAGACAATCGATAGGTCATCCTATCGTTTTCACAAATACCCGGTCTTCAACACCGGTCTTCAAATGCGATCCAAACGACGTATCGCATATTCGGAATGGGATATATGACACAAAGGTCCTCCCCCGGCTAATCCGAATAGCGAGCGCTTATTTTAAAAATAAGTGTGGCAATTCAATCACAACAATCACAACAAATACCATCCAAGGGTAAATACTGATAGTCGGTTATTTAACTATCAATAAAGATGCGCCACATCATCAGATTCCATATAATTTTCCAAAATTATTTAATTCCCCAAAATATCTTTACAAGATATATATACACAATTTCCAAATAATTTCCCAAAGTTATTTGGTTTACCAAAACACCTTTACACGATAAAATTTCCACACTTAACCATTTGAAAACCCATTTCAAATTACACAACTCAACCATTTGAAAACAAATTTCAAATCACACACCTTAACCATTTGAAAACAAATTTCAAATCACACACCTTAACCATTTGAAAACAAATTTCAAATCACATATAAATCCTTACCGATTTATTTTTAAATTTTACGCTCCAAATTTGTGAATTTTATTTCCATCTTTAAAAATAAATCAACATTTATTTTTAAACCAATTTCCCTTCCTATTATAAATTCCAACGTGAATTAAATTCCAAATACCCATTCATATTCGATTTCAAAATATTCGCTTACAATTTACCTTTAAAAGGTGAATTCACAAAAACGTTCCATTCCATATTGAAAAATCATTTCTAAACTTATTTAAAAATAAGTAATTCACAATTCAATTTATTTTCAACAATTTTGAAAATATTCAACATACTTAAGTTACCGTTAAGTATTTTATTCCATTCTCTTTAAGAAAACATTCTTTTATTCACATTTATTTGGGTCAAAACGGATGTTGCGTAAAACATCGTTACGATAACCCAAAAACACTAGTATATGGATTTGAAATTAAAAATAGGTATATATAAATCCAATACTATACAAAACACCTTTAATTCGTTTTAAATTCCATTTAAAACATTCCTTTCCCAAAAACAGACCCATTTTATTTAATAATCTATTCAATATTCAAAATAGTGAATATAGCCCACTTACAAATTCCCATATTTCAATTTATCAAATTCGATGGATTTCAAATTTATAAACATAGTTTATAAATTCCATTTCTATTATAAACCCCAATTTTATAAATCCCTTTATTAATCCGATGCAATTTACATAACCCAATCTCATACCCAAAAGCCATATTGTAAGTTAAATACTTATAATATTATTTATTTACCAAATCGTTCCTTTGAACTTCACCAATTTAAAATCTTATCACTTACAAGATTTCTTTATGGTTTATAATAATTTCAACTAATGAAATCTTCATTTATTAACAATTTCAACAAACCCCCTTTTTATGCCCCAAATTCATTTTTATAAGTCAATAACTTATAAAACTTCACTTCCCAATAACCATTCTTTTTATAAATTTCACAAATTATATATCTATAGATTTATAATGAAATTCATGTTATACATCAACTCAGCATTTTATAAATTTATTCTATAACTCCAATGATTTAATCTAAAAACATCCATTTATAAAATCCTTTATATAAACCATTAATAATCATAACTTCCCAAAAACCAAATTTAACTATTTTATAAAAACCTATTATTGTTAAAAATTTCTTTTAAGTTATATTTTATAAAAATATAAATTTTTAAAACATAAAAAAAAAATTTATCCATCTATTTATTTTAAAATTTAATCAATTCAAAATTTTAATAACCCTTATTCTTTGAAAAATCGATTTAAAACCCCTTTTAAATTCAAAACCGTTATTTTTAATTTAAAAATTAGAATCCGATGATGCAACGACATCGAATGGTCAATCACGGGAATAACATCATATATCAATGTGATTATCAACAATCAACATAATATTCATAAACAAATAAATATGTGAGGAATCCAGTTGGATCCCTCCAACCTGTTACCCTGCATCCACAGACGTTAGCACAATACCAATTCCACTTCAAGGTGGAATATCGCGGTATATAGGATTTTATAAAATATCCGCTTAATAACGGCGCAATAGGGTCTCATCCGCTATACGAGGCGGGAAATCAAATCCGATATATACATATGCCAATATATATATATATATCGCTATATATAGTATATATCCTACTATATCTACTAACACAATCAATCAGCAATCAACAATCAATATTAACTATTCAAAATTTTAAACAAAACCTTTCGATTGAGTGAGGAGTTCTCACCTTGATTTTATTTTCGGTTTCGGCGTTCGCTTCGAATAAAATTAAACGAACGTTTAATTTTACCCAAAATTCAAACGAGCTCCAATCGACTCCAAACCAGCTGCATTGCGAAGAGCTCGGCGATACGAAGCCAACGCAAAAAATCTCGTTCAATTTGGACCTCGCAGCAAAAAGTTATCACGTTTTTAAGTTACACGATTTGAATTTTAAATTTTAAACTAAAAAAAAAAAAAAACAAAAGAAATCACCTCACCCCTCTAACACGCGGGCCCCACACTTTCTTCTCCCCTGTAGAACGCAACTTCATCCCCCAGGTAGCCATCACGCAGCCGAACCCATTCATAGCTAACTAGGGTTGAATCTTCCTCCCTCTCCGACGAACTATACGACGATCAAAGACCCCCAAATCGAAGCCACTGGAAGTCCTCACCCTCGGCCCTAGCATGGAGGAGCTCGGCCTCCTGCACTGCTCGTACGGCGCGCGCAATCATCAGGCCGTCGGCCCCCTCTTGCTCCCTCTACGTTGCTTCGTTCTACATCTCGACCGTTGGATATATCGTACTCGAGGAGATCTACACTTTACTAGTTGAAACTTTTGCCTAATTGTCGACGGATTTGGAGTAATCGAGGGAGGAAGATCGTTGCTTTACGGCCATTAAAGCTAAAGTGGCGGCTGTGAATAATAGATTAGGGTTTGGGAAAAGAAACAATGTATATATATCAATATTATTTTAATATTAAAATCTCCAATTCGACACTTTTGCAAACGAACTCCAAACGACGCGTTCCGCCAGGCGATCCTAAGGTTTTTCCGCGTTCCGGACGCAATGGAACAGGTTTTGGAAGCTAATTCCATCGTATGTGTGAGATACGGCAATAAACAGTCGATTTAAATTAAAAACGATTTAAGCGATTTCTAGGCGTTTTGGCTTGTACCGGACAAACGACAAATCCGATCGACTTGAAATTTGAAATCTTGCAATAATATCACATTACGGATCCGATGAAACTGGTTTCGTCGAAATCCGAGACCATTTGAAAAATGGCTATTTTTACTCGCCGAATTTATATTAAAACGATATTGATGCGTTTCGAGCTGCCACGGTCAAACGACAACTCCGATTGCTACGAAAATTGAAATCCGATAATAATTAACTATTACGGATCCAATGGAACTTGTTTCGTTCAATTCTGAGACTGTTCAAAAATTGGCTATTTTACAGTCGATAATTAAATATTAAAATAATCAATTTTCACAAATTAATTCCAAATTCAATTTTAAAAGTTCTAAAATATTTCTATAACTTAAATATGATAAAACAAAATTTTCCAAACCATTTTCAATCATATTTAACCCAATATTAAATTATTTGTGGAATTTCACTATTAAATAATCGATTTAATTGTCCAATTAAATCCAAATATTCGATAAATAAATTATTCGACTTAAAAATTCCACTTATTAATATTTAAAATTAATTAAATACTCAAATTTAAATTACTAAAAATTCTGGGTCGTTACAATCTTCCCCCCTTAAAAGAATTTCGTCCTCGAAATTGCAAGTTAAGAAAACGATTCCTTAATCCGTTTATTACTCTTCCAAAACTAATTAGTTTTATTAACTTTTCAAAACAATCCTTTTTATTAAAGATCCACTATCATTTCAATTAGCTTTCCAACTTCAATTATAGGTTTCAAACAACATTGTTTACTCAACAATTCAAATTTAAATTTAAATTCAAATTTCAAACTTTCAAAATTTCTCAAAATTTTCTAACACCCGAAATTTTTGAAAAATTTCGCCAGAGTCTCCTTTGCGCGGCTAGATCGGTACGACTACAAAATGGCACTACGGCCCCTCAGAATCAAAAAGAAAAGAGAAAGCCAAGTGGCTGGAGAAGGAAATCATCAATTCTCATACTAAAAGTGAAATACGTACCTTTTTGTCGAGTTATTCAATTTTTAACTTCAAAATCAAAATTCCAATCCATTATATACCTGTATATCCTGCTAGTAGTAGTATCCAATTCCAACATTCAAACTATTTTGCCAATTCAAGTTCAAAATTTCCAATACATGCTTCTTACACATTTTTTTAGTTTATTATTGAAGTTGCATATTCAATTCATTCGTTTCAATTAGTTACATTCACTAATTAAATTCACATTGGTTCATATTCAGCCCAAATCAAATTCAATTCTATTCAAATTCATTTACTTTACATTCAATTTGAGTTCAATTACATAGCTTTCAATTGCGCTAATTTATTTCCATTAACACCTAATGAATTTACATACAACCAACCATCAAGCAATAACGACCAATGTACATCCAATACAACCAAATTTATTTATTTTACTTACATTCAATTTGGTTCAACTGTTTTAATTCCAATTGGTTTTAACACTCAATTGATTTTCATTCTATTATTCAACTATTTTCAAATGAATTTACACTTACATACATCGTTCCATATCAACTTATTCATATTCTATTGATTAACATTCAATCCATTCTTTAATTCAATTGCTAGTTCTTTTTACAAATAAAATTGAATTTCATTTATATAACTTAAGTTCACACCTTTAACAATTTCATTTACTCACTTTATTCACTTACTTTGATATTAACATCAATTCTTTCAATATTACTTAAGTTATATTCCATTTCAACTCTATTTACATCATTTAATTCACTTGATTATTTAACTTTGATACAAAGATCAAAAATTTTTATTCAACTTCACTTAAGTTATATTTCATTAAACATCATTTGTTCAATTAAACTAAAGCTTCAACTTATCAATCCAATTCGGATTTCAATTCTAAAGTAAATTCTATTAAATTTTTACTTAAGTCAAATTCATATCAATATTCAAATTCATATTCCATTTTATTTAACTTAATTGTTTAACCATTTCAATAATTGGTTTTACTTACATTCTCCCATTTTATAAGTTATAAAACCTTTTATTCAACTTCTAACTTATGTTATAACTTCAAAACCTTTTTCACTTATATTTATCAATTTCAAATTGAATTTTAATTTCAAATTGGTTTATTACAACAAAACTTCAATTTTAAATTCATTTTTGTAGCAAATCCATCACATAGAAACTCGAAAATGATACTGATGATGCTGCAGTCATCACCCTTATTATTTCCCGGTGACAATAGTGAAATCAATGCTAAATATTCTTTCAAAAATTTCCTTTCTATTCATAAATCACTTTTATAAACCTTTTACTTATATAATTTTACTTCTTATATACATACATGATTATCTTACAATTGTAAATCATTATCAATTATAATTTCATCTTATGATTCATTGGTTTATACCATTATTCTTTTTACAATAGTTGCTTTTATTAGCTTATTCAAACAACTTTTAATTATTTTATATATATATATATCATTTACAACAACCAAGCAATCAATTATATACACACTTCAATAATTCTTGGAAAATTATTTTCTTTTTATATATAAAATATAATCGAGGTAAAATTATTTCATTTACCCAATTTAAAACAATATTGTGTCGAATTGTTCTATTCAAGTGTTTAGAAACCCCTTCGATTCAGTTTTCGAGGCTGCGCCGACGAAGGTTCATATACCACTCAACAAACCAATCATCACAATATAAAACAATTTTATATTCACTAACAAATACGCACTCATATCTATTATTACACTCACACTCATTCTAGAGTACTGCTGACTCTATCTCTAATGAGTAACACCCAACAGAGCAGGTTGTCGCTTAACCATATGCTCTGATACCAAATGTAACGATCGCGATTTTTCGTTGTCGAAAAACCGAACCGTTAGGGTTTAAGAAAAAGAAAGAGGTAGAAGAAGAGAGAAAAGAGAGAAGAAACAGAACAAACAACAGAACGAGAAACAATATCAGAATCTCACAATCGCAGCGGAACAATATATAATAGATAAATGTACATTCATTTAAAACAAAGAACTATACATTTTATATATCACATTACATTACATCAATCAGAGTGTACAACAACAACAGCGGAAAAGAAATACTATATACAATAAATAATAGACTACGCTATCTGGCTCGCCTCCAGATCTGCACAGCAACTCCCGAATCCAGAATAACCTGACAACCTAACTCTAGACTGCCCGTGTGGAAAATAGTGGGCACCCAGAGTTTAGGAAAGGAACAATAAACTCCAGGTCAGTCATGTGACTGGTGTGAGAACTCAAAAACAGTTTATCTTTAAACAAGCAACAAGAAAATTTAAATTTTTAAATCCGCAATGCTTTTTGGAAAATGAAACTACCATAAGGCCTCCCGCCACACACACAATGCAAACGCAGAATTGGAGGAGATTTCTCCTTATGATAGTCAAAGATGCTTACTACGCGAAAATCAAATCATTTTTGATATTATTACTAGTGCATACTGGAAAATCTTTCGAAAGTATAATATAAATCCTAGCCAGCATAGGTACCATGATACTATGCCTACTATAGCTGCCATGTTAAATGGCAGGTTCTACAACTAAAACCGTACAAGGCACGTAATTGAAGAATGGATTTCCAACAAATGGTCAGGCTAAGGAACTTCCTACTGCCACATGGGATCGCCCATGGCGGGACGTCCCGAGAACTAACGTTACGGTTAGATCTCTGCCAACACAAGGCCGGGTTACCTCTGTAACTAGGTAACTACTACACGAATATGCCATCCCCCGGTCCTTTGGGACCTTTATCCGAGGCGCCTCTAAGCAACAACCACACAGTAAATGAGATTGGAGCAACCACATGAGTAAGTATCTGGGCTCCATACCATAATACCACCCTTTACCAGAAGGGAATGACATACCCTAAAGGGCGCGACCCTCATAACCTTGCCGCATCTTTCCTGTTTCGACCATTTCCGGGGAGTGAGGTCCTGACGAAGTCTCGTCCACAAAGCTACGCTTTGTGCAACAAAGCCATGCTTTGGGTCCACAGATGACCAAAGCAATAATCACAAAGATAAATGATCAAACAAATGATCATATCACAAATGACCAACCAATGATCATCACACAGCAGCACTCAGCATGCCACATTACCAGATTGGGAAATATCGCTGATAACCTTCAACTACATAACCTCTGAGCTCGTACGTCTCAGAGAAGGGTGTTAAGCTAAGAGAATAAATTCTCCGCCACCAACAGAAATGTATTTGAAAGAAATCTGCTCTATATCTCAAAATGTAATGTCAGACATGTAACCATACAAGTCTGTTCCGGGTTCGAACAGAACCGAAGGCACTTCCAAAGAAGCCCTTGCAATCCGGGTATTCACAATCCCGATAAAATTTCCCATCACAAAGGAAATCTCCATATCGTAGCTAACGATGCGGAGACAATCGATAGGTCATCCTATCGTTTTCACAAATACCCGGTCTTCAACACCGGTCTTCAAATGCGATCCAAACGACGTATCGCATATTCGGAATGGGATATATGACACAAAGGTCCTCCCCCGGCTAATCCGAATAGCGAGCGCTTATTTTAAAAATAAGTGTGGCAATTCAATCACAACAATCACAACAAATACCATCCAAGGGTAAATACTGATAGTCGGTTATTTAACTATCAATAAAGATGCGCCACATCATCAGATTCCATATAATTTTCCAAAATTATTTAATTCCCCAAAATATCTTTACAAGATATATATACACAATTTCCAAATAATTTCCCAAAGTTATTTGGTTTACCAAAACACCTTTACACGATAAAATTTCCACACTTAACCATTTGAAAACCCATTTCAAATTACACAACTCAACCATTTGAAAACAAATTTCAAATCACACACCTTAACCATTTGAAAACAAATTTCAAATCACACACCTTAACCATTTGAAAACAAATTTCAAATCACATATAAATCCTTACCGATTTATTTTTAAATTTTACGCTCCAAATTTGTGAATTTTATTTCCATCTTTAAAAATAAATCAACATTTATTTTTAAACCAATTTCCCTTCCTATTATAAATTCCAACGTGAATTAAATTCCAAATACCCATTCATATTCGATTTCAAAATATTCGCTTACAATTTACCTTTAAAAGGTGAATTCACAAAAACGTTCCATTCCATATTGAAAAATCATTTCTAAACTTATTTAAAAATAAGTGATTCACAATTCAATTTATTTTCAACAATTTTGAAAATATTCAACATACTTAAGTTACCGTTAAGTATTTTATTCCATTCTCTTTAAGAAAACATTCTTTTATTCACATTTATTTGGGTCAAAACGGATGTTGCGTAAAACATCGTTACGATAACCCAAAAACACTAGTATATGGATTTGAAATTAAAAATAGGTATATATAAATCCAATACTATACAAAACACCTTTAATTCGTTTTAAATTCCATTTAAAACATTCCTTTCCCAAAAACAGACCCATTTTATTTAATAATCTATTCAATATTCAAAATAGTGAATATAGCCCACTTACAAATTCCCATATTTCAATTTATCAAATTCGATGGATTTCAAATTTATAAACATAGTTTATAAATTCCATTTCTATTATAAACCCCAATTTTATAAATCCCTTTATTAATCCGATGCAATTTACATAACCCAATCTCATACCCAAAAGCCATATTGTAAGTTAAATACTTATAATATTATTTATTTACCAAATCGTTCCTTTGAACTTCACCAATTTAAAATCTTATCACTTACAAGATTTCTTTATGGTTTATAATAATTTCAACTAATGAAATCTTCATTTATTAACAATTTCAACAAACCCCCTTTTTATGCCCCAAATTCATTTTTATAAGTCAATAACTTATAAAACTTCACTTCCCAATAACCATTCTTTTTATAAATTTCACAAATTATATATCTATAGATTTATAATGAAATTCATGTTATACATCAACTCAGCATTTTATAAATTTATTCTATAACTCCAATGATTTAATCTAAAAACATCCATTTATAAAATCCTTTATATAAACCATTAATAATCATAACTTCCCAAAAACCAAATTTAACTATTTTATAAAAACCTATTATTGTTAAAAATTTCTTTTAAGTTATATTTTATAAAAATATAAATTTTTAAAACATAAAAAAAAAATTTATCCATCTATTTATTTTAAAATTTAATCAATTCAAAATTTTAATAACCCTTATTCTTTGAAAAATCGATTTAAAACCCCTTTTAAATTCAAAACCGTTATTTTTAATTTAAAAATTAGAATCCGATGATGCAACGACATCGAATGGTCAATCACGGGAATAACATCATATATCAATGTGATTATCAACAATCAACATAATATTCATAAACAAATAAATATGTGAGGAATCCAGTTGGATCCCTCCAACCTGTTACCCTGCATCCACAGACGTTAGCACAATACCAATTCCACTTCAAGGTGGAATATCGCGGTATATAGGATTTTATAAAATATCCTCTTAATAACGGCGCAATAGGGTCTCATCCGCTATACGAGGCGGGAAATCAAATCCGATATATACATATGCCAATATATATATATATATCGCTATATATAGTATATATCCTACTATATCTACTAACACAATCAATCAGCAATCAACAATCAATATTAACTATTCAAAATTTTAAACAAAACCTTTCGATTGAGTGAGGAGTTCTCACCTTGATTTTATTTCCGGTTTCGGCGTTCGCTTCGAATAAAATTAAACGAACGTTTAATTTTACCCAAAATTCAAACGAGCTCCAATCGACTCCAAACCAGCTGCATTGCGAAGAGCTCGGCGATACGAAGCCAACGCAAAAAATCTCGTTCAATTTGGACCTCGCAGCAAAAAGTTATCACGTTTTTAAGTTACACGATTTGAATTTTAAATTTTAAACTAAAAAAAAAAAACAAAAGAAATCACCTCACCCCTCTAACACGCGGGCCCCACACTTTCTTCTCCCCTGTAGAACGCAACTTCATCCCCCAGGTAGCCATCACGCAGCCGAACCCATTCATAGCTAACTAGGGTTGAATCTTCCTCCCTCTCCGACGAACTATACGACGATCAAAGACCCCCAAATCGAAGCCACTGGAAGTCCTCACCCTCGGCCCTAGCATGGAGGAGCTCGGCCTCCTGCACTGCTCGTACGGCGCGCGCAATCATCAGGCCGTCGGCCCCCTCTTGCTCCCTCTACGTTGCTTCGTTCTACATCTCGACCGTTGGATATATCGTACTCGAGGAGATCTACACTTTACTAGTTGAAACTTTTGCCTAATTGTCGACGGATTTGGAGTAATCGAGGGAGGAAGATCGTTGCTTTACGGCCATTAAAGCTAAAGTGGCGGCTGTGAATAATAGATTAGGGTTTGGGAAAAGAAACAATGTATATATATCAATATTATTTTAATATTAAAATCTCCAATTCGACACTTTTGCAAACGAACTCCAAAGGACGCGTTCCGCCAGGCGATCCTAAGGTTTTTCCGCGTTCCGGACGCAATGGAACAGGTTTTGGAAGCTAATTCCATCGTATGTGTGAGATACGGCAATAAACAGTCGATTTAAATTAAAAACGATTTAAGCGATTTCTAGGCGTTTTGGCTTGTACCGGACAAACGACAAATCCGATCGACTTGAAATTTGAAATCTTGCAATAATATCACATTACGGATCCGATGAAACTGGTTTCGTCGAAATCCGAGACCGTTTGAAAAATGGCTATTTTTACTCGCCGAATTTATATTAAAACGATATTGATGCGTTTCGAGCTGCCACGGTCAAACGACAACTCCGATTGCTACGAAAATTGAAATCCGATAATAATTAACTATTACGGATCCAATGGAACTTGTTTCGTTCAATTCTGAGACTGTTCAAAAATTGGCTATTTTACAGTCGATAATTAAATATTAAAATAATCAATTTTCACAAATTAATTCCAAATTCAATTTTAAAAGTTCTAAAATATTTCTATAACTTAAATATGATAAAACAAAATTTTCCAAACCATTTTCAATCATATTTAACCCAATATTAAATTATTTGTGGAATTTCACTATTAAATAATCGATTTAATTGTCCAATTAAATCCAAATATTCGATAAATAAATTATTCGACTTAAAAATTCCACTTATTAATATTTAAAATTAATTAAATACTCAAATTTAAATTACTAAAAATTCTGGGTCGTTACATTCCATTTAATAACTCAATTGAACTTTTATTCCAATTCAATTTTATTTTGAACTCAGATTTATTTAATCTCAATTCGATTTTAACTTAGTTCGAATACAACTGGATCTTATTTCCAGCTTATTCAATTTATTTTAATCCAGTTAAATTTTTATTTCCCAATCCAAGTTAATTCCATTTTAACTTTTCACTTTAAACTTAAATTTCTGACATTCAAAGCTTATATTTCCTTCCTGATTTAAAAAGAATCTCAATTTATAAGTTTACAATTTATAAGCTTACAACCTATCTCATCAGGATTTTTAAACACCCGGCTCTAGCTTCAAATTATTTTGAAATCTCCAACATCTCATAATCACACTTCTCAAAAATTTTAAACCAATCCTGGCTTTTATTTTCAACAAATTTCGTTTGAAATTTTCAAAACAACTAGCTTTTCTGAACAAATCAGTTTTGGTAGCAATCCGTCACTTAGAAATTCGAAAATGAATACTGATGATGCGACCGTCATCATTGGAATTATTTTCCAATAATCTAAGTGATTTCAGCGCTATTTCACTTTCAAAATCCATTTAAACAGATTTCCATTCAGAAATATCTCCAAAACAATAATAGTATCATTTATCTTCAAATACTTCCAAATCTCCGGGATTTAAATTTCAAAATCCTGCTTAAATCAATTTTAACTATAATTCATTTGTATAATTTGTGCTTATACAAATTCTCATTTTATTGTATTTCAATTTATAAATTACATTCATAATCCATATTTATAAATTTCATTTTATAATGAATTTATTCCCTTAACCTTTAGTTATATTTCAATTTCTAGTTAAATTTTCACTTAAAAATGATAATACTTTAATATTATCATTTCTAACATCCAAGAAACCATATATTAGCAAAGTAGTTTTCAAAAGCTTTCTTTATATCAAAATATATTTTTGGGTAAAATTATTTCAACTACCCACATTTAAAACAATATCGTGTCGATTGTTCTATTCAAGTGTTTAGAAACCCCTTCGATCTAGTTGCGCAGACTGTGTCGACGAAGGTTCATATGCCACTAAATAAATCAATCAACACGGTATTAAAATAATTTATATTCACTAACAAATACGCGCTCATATCTATTTCTACGCTCAAACTCATTCTAGAGTACTACAGACTCTATTTTAAATGAGTAATTCCAGAGCCAAGGTTATCACCAACCTAAGCTCCGATACCTACTGTAATGACCCGCAAATCCGTACCCCTTGACTTAACACTATTCTACCTAAATCAACTCAAGTTGTACAGAAATACGAACCATTTTGGTTAAAGAAGAAGAGGTGGAAGAAGAAAATAGAAAATAACAACAGAATCTAACCATCGCAGCGGAATAAAATATAATAGATAATAAATAATCTATACTCAACATTAATTATTTCTGTTTACATATTATCAGAGTACATCAATCACAATTCAACAACAGCAACATACAAATGGATACACAGCAACTCAACACAGCGGAATAAATATATAAAATAAGGAAATACGTATCGTCATCCAGTTCGTCTCTTGAGCTCCACAACATCATATCCTGTATCCTATAATACTCGGTCTGACTCGAGCATTAAAGTTAAATAACATTCGAGTCAATCTGGAATTCCAGCGTGAGAAAAAACACACCCAATTGATTATTAAAGTTTCAAAAATCCTTTGGAAACAAAAGCATCTCGTAAGACCACGCCACAAATAAACATGTCGGGTTTTTACCTTACGATAGCTAAAACAATTTTTATAGAAATCCTCTAATATTATAATAGGGTCTATATACAAATATTTATAAAATAGCCAAAATTGGTACATTCATTAAATTCCAGCTACTAGCCACATAGTGGGTAATACAAACAAAACTCGTACAAGGCTCGTAGGGAGAATGGATTTCCAACTAATGACTTGGCACTGGGGTACCACCTGTCACAGTACGGGGCCTAGATCACCGTACCGAGGAGTACGCCTGCTCTCCTGCAACATAAGACCGAGACTACGCCTTACTGGATAATCCTGAGTGAGATCACCTCACGGTTGGGATCAACAACCGCCCACTAAGCCGAAATAAAAAGGGACATATAGACTGGAATGACCTCACCCTGCTTGGGTGCTACCCACCTAGCCTTGCTGCATATCGCTTGATTTTCAGTCATTCCCATTTGATGAGGCTTGAGGCTAAGCGTTACCTTTTTAAGAACGTATCCCTTAGAACGCCCATAGTCCACCTGACGATGTTTTCGGAAGCATTCATCCATACAAGTCCGTCCCGGGTTCGAACGGAACCAAAGGCACTATTCCTACTACATCCATTTTGGAAATATCCTCAAGATTAGTAGCGACTAGCCCTTGCACTTCACTGCTCTATCTTCGAATCCAAAATCATTTTCACGAAAACGTACAAATCGGATCGAAGTGGTTTTCGAGAAATTAATCTCGATCCCGGTCTCTTCGAAACGATCAGCGCATTTGGCTAATATTGATAGTCGGTGATTTAACTATCAATTAATATTCACAACAACCATCAACCAATAAATAATTTCCCAAATTATTTATTAACCTCAAAATATCTTCACAAGATATATTTCTATTCTCAAAACCTTTTGAAAATAGTTTTCAAAACTATCTTCCTTTCTCAGAATAAATTCCAAATATTTCTATTTCCACTGGAATTATCAAGCACAAAATTTTAGATTTAAAATAATTTAAAAACACTTTATTGCAAAATATATTTAACATTCAATATAGAAAAATTACTTTAGTACGTAATTTAAAATAATACTCTACAAATAACTAAAATCAGGTTACCTTATAACTATACATTAGATTTTCTTCTTTAAACAAAATACCAAATCGTTCTTTAAATAATTATTACGATAATAGATTAACTAAAACAATTACTTTGGAATTTACTTTAAAATACTTAAATTAAGACTACTCAATAATTTACTAAAAATACATACTATATACACATTGAAAATAAGGTTACTTTTAAAAAAATAAAACTAGGCTTTCACCTTTCAAACAAACTCTCAGTCACTATTTATAAATATTTATTATGGTAATAGATTTGAAAATATATTTACTTATGAATTTAAAATAATAATTTTCTTAATTTTTTTTATAACATGCTTTTTTTTAAAAAAACCACAATAAAACCTTTAACTTATATCTAAAAGTTTACTTTGAACGTACTTGGCTATCCAGAGAAATATACCTCTCTTCACATTCTTCCTTAAAATTTCAATTTCAAACACTTGAATCAATTTCCAAATTGATTTCCCATTTACACCCTTTTAATTCAAAATCTATTAATTTCAGATTTCATTTCTTAATTATGATTTATAGTACTTTAACTAAAAATTCCAATTTTTAGATTTCTCAATTACTTCTTTATCCTTTTATATAAATTTAAAACTTTAAGTTTAAAATAATTCTTTATTCCTTTAAATTAATACCACATAAATTTACAATTCATTAATTACTGTTTATTCAAACTCTTTTCTTTCCATACTCGAAGTTATTTATTATTATTTTCATATTACTTTTATTTCTTTCAACCCATTCTTAATTTTATTCAAATTTCCTATAATTATTTTACTCACAAATTCATTTTTTTTTCCAAAATCCAATCTATATAAATTTGGTAACTCATTTTGCCCGAATGTATCCAATCAAACATAACATTCAATATTCCAATATAACTCATCATAGAATACCAATATTCACGGCAGAGAATTTTAAATAATTTAAATAAATGTTGAGGGATCCAGTTGGATCCCTCCAACCTCTTTTCCCTGCATCCACAGACGTTAGCACAATATAGTACACCAATTCCAAAATATCATACTATATCACATCGATCAATTCAACCATCCAAACAATTATTTAAATTTAATCATTTAAATTTAAATTTAAACTGAGTGAGATTAACTCACCTTAAATTTTTGTTTGCAATCCGATCCACACCGGCTTGTTACCCCATTATTGTTGACCTAGTATAAACATTGATATGGTTTATCAATATTCGAGTTAATCTAAAAATCAATTTTCCATTTAACAACTAATTTAACTAATCATTTGGTTTTAAAACAATTATTTAATTTTACCAAATTTCCTTTTTGATAAATTTACTTAACTAATCAACAATTTATTACCATTTAAATAAATTAATTTTAAATTAACAATTTGGTCTTAACTAGTAACTTGATTTTTTTTTTTTAAACTTTGAACTTCCGTTTGTAAAAAAAAAACTTTTTATTATATCTCTCTTTAATAAAATTAACTAAACCAATATTTTTAAAATAAATAAAAAAACTTAGTAAGTTACAGCAGGAGTATTATTTTCTACATACATAAATTTTTATCAATTCAAAACTAGTAGAAACAAAATGCGAACCTCGCTGTTAGCTCGAGAAACCCATCACCAATTCGCGATCGACTGCGAACCCACTGCCATCACCGTCGGCCTCATCCCACCCACGTCACGCCACACATCGATCGAAGCGTCCCCGCACTCACTCGACTCCCCTTCAACATCGAATCGGACCCTCCAATGGAATGCCACCTGGAGTTGCTCGAACCGATCAACCTTCCTACCTTAGTCCACGTGCTTCCCCGCAGCTACTCCATCGTAATCCACCCTCACCTCATCGATGATGCCCGACCCTTGCGTCTCGATCGTTTCGAAATCTGAAGGAGGATACTCGATTTGATTTTTCCCTTATTTTAATCGATAGAACGATGCCCTAAGTAAGATGAAGCCACCATAATTTTTTTTTGTTTTGAATTTTTTTATACGAACGAGAGTGGTTTTCGTGAATTTGAAGTTGAAAAAAAAAGGTTGGCCATTAAGCTAGGACAAAAGAAACAAAGGAATGGTCCGTTGATTTCGATTGAAAGCCTGGGATAAGAAGGAAACTTCATGATTTTAAAAGAAAGGAAGTGGCGTGCTCTTGAAGCCAAGACTTGATTTTTTTGTCAAGTTATAATATTACTTAATTTTTATCTCGGCTGTGATGTTGCTTACATGATATTATACTTATAAAATTTAAATTAAATTAACGTTGTAAATTTCAACGCGTTTGTAAATCGTATGCTCACATAACAACTCCAATCACTACGAAAATTGAAATCCGATAATAATACAATATTACGGACTCAATGAAACTAGTTTCATTGAATTCCGAGACTGTGCCTCGGAAGGCTATTGTCAAATTCAATTTAAACAATATATATTTCAAAACTTAACAAACCATTTTTAAATTTGATTTCATCACTTCTATTCTCTTTAGTATTATCAATATAAATTTTATAAGCCTTCAAATTATATTTTTTTAACAGACTTAAAACTCCAAATTCAGCGTTTTACTCAACTTCACTTATCTAATTTAATAATTCAATTATCAAATAAATTTTGGTATTCGTAATTCAAGTTAAAATCACTTTATTGAATGTTGAAAATCAATTAAATGTTCTGATTTTAAATGCTCGAAAATTCCGGGCCGTCACACCTGAGTTCCCCTCTCTTTCTTCTTATCTTACTTTCTCCTCTCCCCCTTTCTTTTTGTTATGTTTAAGTTAAAACTTAAATTTCAAATATAATAACATGATACAAAACACTCACGCGAAAACCCAAAAAACTCAAGCCAACTTCAGGAAAACATGAGTTCCTCTTCGAGTCACCACGCACCAATTCTTCAAGATACCCAAACATTGTCGTGCACGTGCACTTCTGCCACGATCACCTCCGGCCATCGCCGCTATCACAGACAAGTCACTGACCATCTCCACTCTCGTTCTCAACCACCCAAAACCCAAAGCAAGTTCGAAACCAAAATCGAGCTCATCGGTTCTGTAATGACCCGCCGTTCTGACCACCCCCTGTCGGTAATTAAACCAACTTGAGACGTTCAAAATGACAGATTGTTATTCAGTTTATAGAGTTTAAACAGAAACAGCCACAGAATCACAGAATAATCATAATATTTCACATTAAATGAATTTTCTTACATATATCAGAGTTTATACAATGCATTAAATTTTTATACAGCGGAATATATCTTTTACACGTACAATTTTTTTTCGAAAAGCTAAAGTGAAGCAATTTCTTCAACTCTCTCTAACTTCGCGGCCTGAAAATCTTCAAGCTGTAAAATTACTCGGTCTGACCCGGGTATTACATTCAAAAGAAAATAATACACAGGTCAGTCTAATTCAAACTCAGTTATTAGTGCATAGAGGCAATAATAATCAAACAACAATTAGACGACGGTCAAATATAAATTTACCTATCCGATCCTTTAACAAGTAATCAGATAACGGTAAATATAACACTTAACAGTGTTAAACAATAACTCAGTAGATTCAAATTATCAATGAGGACAGATGAAGGGATTATTGATGAAGATAATTTAGGAACAATCAAAATTTGCCTAAACGGCAATTAACAACAAAATCATCAAAATCGATTCAAAATATATTGAATTGGCAACATAAATTTATTTTCATCAAAAAGAAAACATCAATTAAAACATTAGATTTGGTAGGGCTGCAGTACACACATGCGTATACGGCCTCGCCACATTTAAAATTTTAACTCTGTGTGGCTGCAGTTCACGCTTGCGTGCACTACCTCGCCACTACCGTAATGAAATATGCAAAAGATCATAAATCAAAACCAAATAGTATATCGCTAAAATTATCACCATTTTGCTGCAGTTCACGCTTGCGCGCACTGCCTTGCCACTATTGTGATGATGTACTCAAAGGTCAACGAACCAAAATCAATGAAGGTTCAAATATCGATTTAAAAGGTCGATACTACGTAGCTGCAGTGCACGCACGCGTGCGCTGCCTCGCCACAACAACATGTGAAATCATTTCAAACCCAAAAATACTATCAGAAATCAAAGTTCAATCAAGTGCAAAAGGTCAAGTCAGCGACTCAACGCAACTGCAACACCAAAACCCATGCAACAAGGCAAGGTCGAAATGCAATTGTTTTGCATATACTCAAGTAACTCAAGAAAACAAGTTCCAAACAACTTATTACTCCACATTTCAACAAGTGCAAAATTTTCATAAAAATGAAACTGCAGCCCACTTCGAACTCAAGGGCAAACTGCAACAATAAACTGCAGCCACCACAAATGTTCAAGGGTAGAACTGCAACAATAACGCAGCCACCACAAGTACACAAAGCACGAAGGCTCGAATAAAGCATGAAAACAGTTCAAAGCTTCAACAAATCAAAACATCCATACTTGAAGTAGTAAATGCAGAGAGCTACAACAACTACAAGCCCAATGTGACAGCAAACACAAATGGAATGCAATAGTGAACTTCAGTATGGAAGTGAGACAGGTCAAGCAATGGAGTATCAAAAAGCAAAATAGGATGAACTACAAAGTGGTACATACGAAGTGCATAAGTATTCCAGATCTTACAACACAAGTGCAACAGATATAAGGTGATGTATAAGCAGGAATATGAATGCAAACACATACACTGCGGTGAGGCAGGTACATATATGGACTGCAACTTAACTTGATAACTAAGCACAAGGCACGAGTGACCAAGTGCAACCAACAATGCAATATTGATCAGTCAAAATACACTGCAGCAACAGGGAAGTGACAAGCCGAGTATATGTATCCAAAACCAGGTGCAAGTTTAAGTGAAAAGTGAATTCATATATGCAAATGAATTTAACAAAGTATTTCACAAGCCAAAGACACTGGGGTTCAGGGCAAAAGTAAATCATTGGAACTTATCAGAGACCAAAACCCATCAACTGGAACACTACAATTTGCCTCAATCAACAGTGGATGTGACTCGTATGCATGCAGGGCACGTACATACCAAAGAGCTTACATGGCTACAGGTCAGGGGACACACGTGTAACATATAATCCAAGGGATAGCCGCAACAAAAAAAAGATGCCAAAGTCAAGAAACGAAGTGCATATATGAATGCATGATATAAGCAGCCTTAACCAGTGAATGACCATGAGCAGAGAGGAGTTCACAAGAGTCTGGCAACACTATGGCAACATTTCATATATCTATGCCACTGTCTCGACATTTAGAGTATCATCGACAAAGCGAAAATGCAAGTATACTCGAGCTAATGCAAACTTCAGCTACAAATGATCAAGTGTATCTGCATATTAATTATGCAAACACAGATGGCAATGAAGATTACGCAATGCTCAATGTACTCAAAATCAGCGAAACAAGTGCAGCAATATACACAAAACAAAAATGAGATGCTTGGCATGTCCATTAGAAACAAATCCATGACAAAGCCATGAATCGAAATGCAAATCGTCTCGAGTGATAATACTAGAGACTACAGAGAAACCAAGTGTATGAAGAAAGCATCAAAATTTAACTTGGCAAATCAAACAATTATGCAGCCGACTCGAGTGATACAAGTTCGAAAAATACCCTGTGCAACTACAGCCGAGACTTCATTGATTCAAGTCATGGCCGAATTTACACAAAAATCATTTTCCAGAAATTCGAACTAGTGAACCAAGAAATCGTCATCACAGCAAACAATTTAACAAAATCCAAGTAAGCCAAGGAAATCACGAAATCGCGAAATTTATAATAGCTAGACAGTTTAAATTTAGATGTGAGTAATAAAATTACTCACCGTGATTTGAAGCGAAAACAAACACGTTCGAAGAAAAGAAGCCGCAAGCGAATCGAGCTGAAACCCTAATTTGAAAGCGAAGAGGGACGAACGATCATGGCCGCCATTAATTTTTTTCTTTCATTTATTTATTTTTTTCTGATGATTTGAAGAAGAATGGTATTCGAATATAAAAGGGGGGAGACGTGATTTTGGTAATGGGTTATGGCTGAAACAAAGGCGTGGATCAAGGCACGTTTTTGGCTGATAAGAGTAAGGTAATGTACTCTTTATATTATATATATTATTATATTATATTTTTTTCAATTTAAATTCAATTTGTTTTGTAAATTATTTTCTTTAATAAACATATAAACGTTTTGCAGTTCAACTATCAAACATAAATTTATATTAACGTGTTTCACAATTAGATTTTATACTTGTATTTTGTATTAATAAATTTTTTTTCCTTTTTATTTTAAAGAAAAGACAAATGTTATTTAAAACTAACCATCCTTTATTAATTTAAATAAATAATAATTCTTGTATCCAAATTATTTTTTTCTAAGTCATTAGTTCGAATTTTAAATACAAATTCAATATTCATTTCAAACTCCAAAGTCAAATTCAAATTCTATTCAACTTTAAATAAATTAAATTCTAAAATTTAATCGCCAATTCATAGTTATATTGGGAATTCAATTTAAACCATCATTCAAATATTTTAAAATTAATTAAATATTTTCATTTTTAAATTGTTCAAAATTCAGGGTTGTTACAATCTTCCCTCCTTAAAAGAATTTCGTCCCGAAATTATAAGTTAGGAAAAACGATTGCTAAAATCTCACCGATATTTATACCCTACACAATTTTGCCAAGTTCCAAACTCACAAATAAATATAGGATTCATTCCATTATTTTATTTCACTATCTTTATTCATCAATTTCTACAATCAAGACGCAAAAGTCTTTTACCAAAATTTTTGACTTACAAAACTCAGATTTTCAAACTTGAAATTCTTCATGCTAGATATTTGCATATTACATCTTTTCCAAAGCTGTGTGCTTTCAAGATATTTTAAAAATCTTCTTCGTTAATTCATTAGGTTAGAATTATGTAATTCTAATTTCAGACTATTGATTTTCTATTCAAAGTTTTGAAAATACTTGCTAACTCGAATTTTAACGAGTCCATCGTCGTTCTCACAGATATTAGGCATACGCTGGCTAGGCACAAGTCTAAAAATCTCTAAGTACTAAATATACTTGCTTCAACTCCCAGTGAAAATACTTTTAAAATTCTTTTAAAATATGTATATGGAAAGCACGTTCCCCCATGGATCACAGTTTACCCGGCGGTTACGCTACTATCCCAGTAGAATCGCTTGTAACTGTAGATTTCACATCTCTCTTGAATTTCGCCATGGTTGTTGCCATAGATCGCGGTTCACACGGCGGTTACACTACTATCCTAGTAGAATCGCTCGTAGCCGTAGGCATCTCGCCCCTCAAATTACGCTTCGGCCCCTAGATCGCAGTTTACGCGGCGGTTGCGCCACTATCCCAGTGGAATCGCTTGTAACTGTAGGCATCACGCCCCACGAATTACGCCAACATCAATTCACATAATCCCAACACGATGATCCATCGTGGGGGATTCCAGTCCCAATGGACATTCCACTAATGGAAATTCTACGTAGCTACGATTTCCAATGAACACTCACGTCGAGTTCCAATCACCTTCACAAATTATAAATGGAAGGTACATTTCCATATCCTCAGTTTTAGAAAACATATGTCATATACATATAGTACTTCATTTCACATTTCGTACATATCATACCTATGTAAACCTATACAGGATTTTCATAATAATGACTTTCCAAACTGATAGTTTTCGATTTATTATATTCACATACATAAGTTACGAAAACTCAATTCACATTCATAACAAATAGAGGATTCCAAAATTTTCCATTTCATTTAAAATTTTCCTCTAAATCAATTTGAAAATTTAAGGTTACCTCAAACCCAATTCACATTCATAATCCAATTCATTATCGACTTCACATTCGATTTGGATTTCACGTTACATCGTCAATTCTCAACACATAATTGATGTCTACCGATATATAACCTCTAAGCTCGTACGCCTCAGAGAAGGGTGTTAAGCTAAAAGAATAAATTCTCCGCCACCAACAGATATATATTTAATAGAGATCAATTGATATGTCATCAATTCACAATGTTAGACATACAATCCCAATCGATTATCCAAAATTCAAAACTCAACTTATATTGTTTTTGATGTCAAAGTTAAACTCAATTTAACTCAAGATTCAATCTTTTTTGGAAAATATTCAAGTTGAACTGATCGTTCAAATTTCCCAAAAATATCTTTACAAGACATATATAATTTTCTAACTTAACCATTTGAAACAAATTTCAAATATTCATTTTTTTCAATTTATCTTTAAAAGATAAAATTTCAAACCTTTCATTTCATATTGGAAAATATTTCCATACTTATTTAATAAGTAATTCACAAGTTCATTTATTTTCAACACGGAAAATATTCAATATACTTGAATCAAAATTAAGTATATATTCCATTCTTTAAGGAAGGCGTTCTTTTAAACACATTTATTTGAGTCAAAACGACTGTTGCGTAAAACATCGTTACGACAACTCAAATTCACTAGTATAGGGATTCGAATTTAAGATAGATATATAAATCCCAATACTATAAACAACATTTCCTTTCGGAAACCATTTACTATAACAACAGTGTTATAGTCCACATTTCCTTATTTCTCGAAAACGCCTATTTCAACAATGAATGTTGAAATCTATGTATTCGATACTTAATGCATTTTAAAACATCTTTAAAACCATTAACTTTTTCAATTTCAACTTCAACTTAATTCATAGTTTGAATTCCTCATACTTTTCATAATATTAGTTTTAAACCAATTTCAAACTTTTCAATATTAAGTTTTTCACTTAATTTAATTTTCCGCACATTTAAATTCAAATTCATCACTGAATTTATTAAACCTATAATGGATTATCATGTTGACAACTTCAAATTTGAAATTTATTCTATTTAAACTTTGCATTTGCCTTTCTATTTCCAAAAATAATCAAAAAAAATCAACTAGTTCTTTAGTAAGTCATTCATCGACTTGGTTCCATTAAATTTATATTTCCACATTAACCATTTTAGGCATTAGTTTAAACTTGAAATATAAGGCTTTCATCAAAATTAGTTTGATTCCTACAGTTAAGTCAACAAATAAACTTCCTTCCCAAGATGCTATTTCATTAAAATATTTCCTTCAGTACAAAATTATACATAGCTTAATACTTTTAAAAGACGTACATAGAAGATTGTGGATTTCAAAAGACAGTATTACAAAATATATTGATTGCTTCAAATATACTGATTGGTTTAAGATTCAGAATTATTAAAGACTATCGACTTCCTGTCCGGTAGGACGCATCATCGCCAAACTTTCATCTTCGGATGGCACTATTTCAGGTTGTATTAAAGGAGAATTAACACATTCAAAATCAACATGTCCCCAATCCCCACAGTTACTGCAAAAATATGAGATGTTTCCATCCTTATCTATCACCTTAACAGTTTTCGCTCTAGCTAGTCGGGCAATAGCTTGCTTTCCATGCTGTCTTTCGGTGCAGTTTCTGGCCATATGTCCAGTCTGACGACAATGGTAGCAGATTGTCAATCTATCGACGGGTAAATCGAGTATGCACTTTTTCCTTTTCACTTTAGGGCAATGACTAAGAAAATGCCCTTTCCCCCGACATTTAAAACACACAATCTCAGGACAAGCGAACCGGACATCCACATTCCTTTTCTTTCTCCTCACTCGGCACTTAATGGCATAATGTCCCTTTTTATGACATCGATAGCAAATAACCTCATCATATGGACCAGATGCTTGCCATTCACTGAATCTCCTTTCAATCTCCGCACGTGTCGCTTCTGCTTCTCTACGGGCAATTGCTCTTTGTTCACGGCGTGCTGCTTTTTGTGCTTCGGTTTTTTCCATTATAATTAACAAAATGTTTTCGAAGTTTCCTATCAATATTTGCAATCCTTATTAGTAGAGGTTGGATTATTCAATCATTTTCCCAAGGCATATCCTTTAATATTTTATTCACTGTCCAAAATCGTGAATATACTTCCTTTAATAACTTCTATGTTTCATTTATCAAATTCAATTGGTTTCAAATTTATAAACAATCTTTACAAATTCCATTTCTATTTATAAACTTCGATTTATAAATCTTCTTTATTAATTCAATTCAATTTATATAACTCCATTATATACCAAAAGTCCATTTATAAGTTAAGTACTTATAATCCATTTATTTACTAAATCGTTCTTCAAAACATTTGAAATCAATTTTCAAAAGAATTCAGAATCAAATTCCCAAGTTATAGTTTAATGATCCCGTTGGCTATAACTAAATTGACATATCATTTTATTTCACAATTATTATTTTGGGGATATTCAAGATATTCAATTTAAACCAATTCATTAATTCACTTAACTTTTACTTTATTTTTCATAAATCTCAATAATTCAATAATGGATTTTCGAATGAGAAACTATCGCAAACCTAAAATTAGAGAGGGGATTTTTCGAAAAATAATTTTGAATTTTCAAAATAACTTTTATTTTTTAAAGAAAACAATTTCATACTTATTTTAAATTTGAAAAACATTTTTCTTTAAAGTGATCCTAGTAACTATTCATATTAAACATCATAAACCGAGCTTTGTGTAAACCAAAGCTTTGATACCACTTTTGTAACAACCCGCCGTTCTGACCGCCCCCAGTCGGTAATTAAACCAACTTGAGACGTTCAAAATGACGGATTGTTATTCAGTTTATAGAGTTTAAACAGAAACAGCAATAGTATCACAGAATAATCATAATATTTCACATTAAATGAATTTTCTTACATATATCAGAGTTTATACAATGCATTAAATTTTTATACAGCGGAATATATCTTTTACACGTACAATTTTTTTCGAAAAGCTAAAGTGAAGCAATTTCCTCAACTCTCTCTAACTTCGCGGCCTGAAAATCTTTAAGCTGTGAAATTACTCGGTCTGACCCGAGTACTACATTCAAAAGAAAATAATACACAGGTCAGTCTAATTCAAACTCAGTTATTAGTGCATAGAGGCAATAATAATCAAACAACAATTAGACGACGGTCAAATATAAATTTACCTATCCGATCCTTTAACAAGTAATCGGATAACGGTAAATATAACACTTAACAGTGTTAAACAATAACTCAGTAGATTCAAATTATCAATGAGGATAGATGAAGGGATTATTGATGAAGATAATTTAGGAACAATCAAAATGTAACGTCCCGCCTTTTCGCACGATTTAAACCAACACACGTGCCAGTTCAACCATACGGAAGGGCGGAGTGTTATGGGGTAAATAAGAAAAACGAGAAAGAAATAAAAGAAACAGAATCTCGCAGCGGAAGGATAAAATATAATAATAAAATGTATAGTTTATAAATTTGTTTACAAAACATTTATATACTACATATCAGAGTTACACATACCAATAACAATGCAGCGGAATTAAATGGTGTAGTGGAATAATATAGTAGATACTAGTAATACAAATCTTCGTCTTCGTCCTCCAGAGCTAAATCCTCAAATCCTGAAACGCTCGGACTGACCCGAGCGAATTGAAAAGACAAAACGCTCGAGTTAGAACTAAAAGATCTTATGTGAGTTAAATCAACAGGAGTAAATATGAGTGCAGTAACTCAAGAGATGCTCGGGATTTACATCTCCTAAGGATCCGTTAAACTATTTACTATGTAGTATATTGCGCTATTATAATAGTATCTAATTGTAAAATAAACTTACTTTTTAATAGCGTTAAGGGGTTACCCATATAGCCCTTAACACAGAATATATTCCCATAGTCTATACAGTACCGTAATCTCCCCCGTACTGGGCGTCGTCAGAGGGCACTCCATAGGTATGGTACAAAACAAAACTCGTAGTAAAGGCTCGGTATGGTAGGTGACACGGCACAACTAGGCAATGCCAGGGTAGATATACCAATTGCTATCCGGGCTGGTGGAAACGCGTAGCCGCAGTTACCGCCCACCTCGAACAAACTCCGCCAAAATCAAAAATAGAAGTGGCCACTGAATCAATCCAAAGTCAAAGTATAATATCGAAGAGGAGCGTCCGATCAGAGGTATGACCTCATTGACCCGAGAATCACTCCTGTTTTAGCTACCTTATGCCAACTCACGGGAGCCGGGTCCACGTATTTACCTTACAGGAAACGTCGCCACCACCTACTTCATTCTGGAATCTCCACCGCGTACACGGTTAGTCAATGTGGTTTTCGGTATCGACAGAGAGTATGTCCATATCTGATCCCGGTCTCTTTGCCAACCCATCGTTATTATAACACCGCGGTCATTTAAAAAGAGTTTATACTTTAAAACCAGAATAAAATTTCCATTTCAAAACTATGAATACGATATCAATTTAAAACCCAACACGATATGATATCATTTTATCTCAAATATAATTCTTTTCCAAAATCATGCTGGTTTAAAATTTAAATATCTGGAAACCAAATATTTGAAATATAATTTCAAAGCATAATATTTCGAAATTCAAAATTTTAAAACCATAACTTCTAAAACTTGAATGGTTTAGATATTCAACGAATGTAAAATAAATGGTTTAACTTTAAAGTTACTTTGTAAAGAAAAATAATTTCCATGGCTTTTAAATATATTCCTTTATTTAAAGTTTAAACCATGATTTAAATATCACTTCAAATTCCAAAAACCCCTTCAATTTCTATATATATATATATATATATATATATATTTGGAGTATTAATATTTCAAAACTAAAGTTGGATTTTCTTCTTTCAACAATTAATATTCTATTATTTAGTTTTGAATATTCATATAAATTCCATAAATAAAACTCCAATTTCTAGCAATTAAATATTTTCTCAAATTTACTTTATACTAGAATTTTCATTTTTAATTCATCTTGGAAAATCCAGTTATAAATATCATACCTTAAAATTTCCAAACTTAAACATATAAGATAAATTTCCAAATTCCATTTTCTCAATTTTTCATTTTTATTCAACAGGTTTATACACAACTTAATTTTCAAATTTTTAACTTCATATGTATATATATCGAAGAATGATATTTTATAAAATATCAAAATCAAATTTTTATAAACCGTATCCCATCCAAACCATAGAAATCACTTTAAAATAATTTATATATAGATCACGGTGCCTGTAGATAATTTTCTATCCTATGGTCAAGTGATACGGATATTTATCATTTCAATCCGCAATTTAAAAATAAAATTTTGCGGTTGTATATCATTTCAAACCACAATCCCGAATGAAACGATAACTTGCAGTTTAATGATATAAAATAAAACATCCATTCATCAACATCATCCATCATCCAAATCACAATCATCATCCAATAATAATTCAATATCCATATATATCTGATAATATATATCAGGTAATAACTGGCGGTTATATTCAAAAATAAATTTAATAACTATTAAACTAACAGTTTATATTTAGTAATAAATTTTATAACTGTTTACTAGAAATTCCTATGAAAATAAATAAATTCTAACTGTCAATTAATATGCAATAAATAAAATAAATTAACAGTTAAATTAAATAACGCGATTTAGCAAATATGATGAACAAAACATGCCAAACAGTTATAAATGAATTTCTACTCATATCTAAAATAAATTTAAAAAACATAAAAACTTTTAGAAGTTGTGAGTAGGTTAAAACACTCACCTTTTGAATTTAAATCGAATTTAAATCCGATTTAAACCCAAAAATTCGACTATCTCCAAATCTGTCCAAACCAGTGTCAAAAGATCTGGAATTTAATTTCGATCCTAACAAAAAAAATTGCGTGAAACGGAGTCCGTATGTACGAGTTATGATTATTAGAACTAATTGAAATCAAAATTAACAAAAATAAATTAAACAAAAATAAAATACCGTGCCACATCCACTCTTCCCTCGTGAAAAACGCGTATGCTTCTTCTTGATTGCTAACTTTGTTCCGTAAGTTTTCTTTTATTTCGATTTACTTTAATTTTCCTCCTTATTATATGAATGTATGCATTTTTAAAAGGTTTGAAAAAAAAAGATTTGAAAAAGAAGAATTGAAAAAGAAAATGATTAAAATAAGAACTGAAAATGGAAGAGAAAATCTAGATTTGAAAAGAAAGAAGAAGGTTTGAAATAGAAGAAAATTTGAAAAAGAAGTATATTTGAAGAGGAAGGAAAAATTAAAATCAGAGATAATAAGGAGATTTGAAGGAAAAAAAGGAAAAAAAGAAGAAGATTATAATGGAGGCTGTGGTTTCATTTGCGTCATATCTTATTTATAAGGTTAGAGTTAGGTTTAGGATCAAAGAGATTTGAAAAGAGAGACCGCTATTAATTAGAAATAAATGAAATGATGTTTCAGAAAATGAAGTTGGAAAATGAATGGAAAGAAATAAAGTAAATATGAACAAACTTGGTTTTGAAATATAGTAAATATGAACAACCTTTTTAAAAGTAGCAGGTATTAAAAAGAGGTAATTATTTATTAGAAAGTGAATGAATGGACTAACTCTATACTGTAAACATACTTTTAGGATTCAAATTTCAATACAATTGTTTACTTAATAATTTTGTTAACCCTAAACACACCAAAATTAACTTCATTAACTCAAGTAATATTCGAATTTCTATGCATTTGGGTTTTTGTCTATGCATAATAATTTTTTATAATTACCTTAAAAATGAAAACATTTGATTTGTTTTTCCAAAAATGATCTCTAATTACCATTAAAACACCCTTTTTGTTTACCATAAACGCGCGTTTTTTTATTATATTAATTGCAATCACCGTTTTCTTTTCTTTTAATTGAAATATTTGAACTACATTAATTGCAATCACAGAAAATTAGATTTTAAAACAGACAACTAAAATGCATTAAAATAAAAATAAAAATAAAAAATAGAAAAATTGTTTATACACAAGAGTAATAAATAGATTATTTTCTTATTCTTGTAATTAGTTTGTAAGCTAAACACAGTTCAAATAAACATATATTTCTTTCTTTAAAATTCAATCTTTCTATATTTTTATTTAAATTAAATTAAACCTACATTCATATATGAAACATTCATTTTATTGATGTAAATGTTTTTTTTTTTGAATCAAAACTTTTCTTATATTTCACAAAACATAAGCTGCTTTTAATTGCACCTATTACAATTAGTATTCTCTCTCCTATTAATTGAAAATTTTCAATTACATTAATTTCAGTTGATTAAGTTTCAAAATGGGCTAAATGAATGTAATGATAAGTAGAACAATTACTTCCTATTAACGTAATATTTAGATGTTAAATTTTCATTTATTTTGCAATACTTCAATTAAATTAATAAATATTGCTCTCTATACTTAAATCTATATTAACAAAACGTTAGCTTTGGATTGGTAGAATTTGATTTACCAAAGTTTACTTACATAATACAAACTATATTAATTTGCCAGCTATTAGTTCTTAATTATATTTTTAAGTTCGTTACCTATCCACCTTGATTATAATTCCATCTATAAAGCAAATTTAGTTAGCCTTAACATTACTACACTAAATCTACAATCAGTTTCAATTAATATAAAATTATATCTTAAATACTTACCATTTATTTATAAATTAGGTTACCTTCCAATAAATTTTATTCCTAAGTATTTGATTGGATTGCCATCTTTACTATGTCTATTATTAATTAGCTTCAAATTCTGCAATTTCACTTCTTAAATCCACCCTTTGCTATATTATAAATAAAATTTACATTGGTTACATTTCACATAAATGTATCATTTATTTACATTTATTACAAACTTATTTCCAATTCCAACTAAAAATCTAAATAAATGAATAGGCAACCTACCATAAACATTACCGTTACCTTTTTGTCACATACAAAATCTTTTATTACAAAAATCAAATTTTTGCATATATTTTCATACTACAAATTCAATTTACTTATGTTCAAATTGTAGCCAAACCTGACTTTTAAATTATTTTATATAAAATTGGGATTTCATTAAGTTTATTAATTATTACCCTTAATTGGCATTTATCACCTTGTATTCTCGTTATCATTTCATAGATATGATTCACAATTCCTTATTATTGACTTAAATTAGCATTACTAACATTGCATTAAACGTTTTTACTTAAAACTCTACCCAATAGTAATTAATACTCTAAATAAATACGCTTACTCCTTTCGTTATTTATTAATTATCACAAGAAACGTTTAATCATTTCAACAACATTGTAATTTCAAATTACCTACATCGATTGTATACGTTTTCCATTATTATCATTTATTAGAATTCTATACAACTTTCCATCTTATGCATATAGTTAACCTTTCTATTGATTTTTCCTTCAAAATTTTCAGTTACTTCTTAACTTACAAAAAGGCAATGATTAATTACATTTAATTGCTATAAATTAAATGCATTGGTAACGAACAATAGCTGTCACCATTATACAATTTATAACATTTGTAATTTATTCTCTACAATAATTATTACCTATCAATATTATTTCGCCCATAAATACAAACTTGCAATTGTTCTTATTATCATATTCCATTTACTGTTAACAATGTTTATTACATTATATTAGTTTAATATTTTCCTCAAATTCCTCATATTCAACTCATATATAGGTAAAATTCTTTTCACCACTTAAAATCATTTGAATTAACTTCGAATTACTATAAGTAGGTTTTTAATTTATTTTTCTTCTAAATTTAATTACAACTTATTAATTTAACAAATTGAATCTATAAAATCTACGGGTCGTTACACTCTCCCCCACTCAAAACTTTTCGTTCCCGAAAAGGAAAAGAAGGGAAAACGAAGAACTAAGAAATCAATATACCTCATTCACACATTAACTTTATAAACAATTAAATTTATAAAATTAGTTAATTTAGATAAAATATGTTAATTTATAACCATAAAAAAAATTATATCTAAATTACAAAAGTTTGGAAAAACTTCAAAATATTTCTAAGTTCAAAATTTACGGAAAACTTTTGGCAGAGTCTCCTTTGAACGGAGAGACTCGGGAGAAAATATAATATCAAAATATAACAATTATATTACATATTTTATCCAAAATATTATATCTCAACCTGGGAAAATATATAAAATAGCGCTATAAATCGTAATCCTAAGCGTACCTATTTGTCGGGCAATTTACGCTTAATTTATGGAACCAAAAGTAGTAGCAATTGCTTCCATAACCTGCATTTCACTTATAAACATCCAAAGGTTTAACAATTTATATAAAGCGAAATATTTTCATGGTTTCAACTACTAACAACACCAAATTTACAATCATAAATTTCAACAAACAGCATACACAACAAAACAACCATTCGATCAAACAAGCAAATAGTTGTTCGGGTTCAAAACTTGAAATGGTACGGAATGAAAAATAACTATCCAGTGCATCATTTACTCAACAGTGTTAGATGGGACAGAATATATTATTTATTCATCCAACTACTTCAAATTTCCTTACCCGACCAACCATAGATCAAACAATGTCGATTTAAACCAACAAATCAAATTAACTTATATAAATTTTTTTACCTCCTACACTAGCTGTTTGCCCTTTTCATTCATATAACAGTTTATCTTTTATTTTCATTTATTTTCACTTATTACTTACAATTATTTATTCAGGTCATGCAGATTTCTTTTATTTGTATTATATTTAATACACTTCTCAATTTCAATCATTTATTAAATGCTTACATTTATATTATATTTAATTATGGCAACCCTTTTTAATTTCACTTAATTCATAACTTTATAACATCCATTCTTATAAGTAAGTATTTTTATTAATTCTTTAACTAGGGTTTACAGTCATTTATTTATATTACCTACTTTCTATTATATTAAACTAGTAATATTTAAATCATACTTAAGTTAATAACCCTACACATCAATCTTTATTTATTAAAGAATCACATTTTATTTACTTAAGTTTAAAATCACCTATTAATAATACTTATCTTTAATTTTAGTAAGATTTCAATTTATAACTTAAGTTTACAGCATTAAATTCTTATTTATAATAGCAAATTTATTGAATACTTCACTACCAACTTTTACTTGTACAAATTTCTATTACATCACTTATTAACATTTCAACTTTTAAATGTTTGGTAAGTTATATATATGTTATATAAGGGTGAAATTTGGAAGTTATACAAGTTTTCTATTTACCTATGATTAATTAAATGTCCAATAATAATATTCTTTATTTCGTAGGTTACAAATTTCAAATTTCATTTAATACCATTTATAACCTATCATAAAATCTCTTATTTCCTACAGCGAGTGAAATTTATTAATTAGCTACGTTCCAATTCATTACAGTAATTGAAACTATTAATTAATTCATTGTTCCATAAGTTTTACAATTTCAGCTTACCTTTAATTTATTTAATGCTTCCATTCTATTGTTTTAATTATATTAACATTTTAATTAAACTTACATTTACAACTTTATAGCATCAATTCTTATCAATAAAGAATTTCATTAATTCAATTTCTAAGGTTTACAACACTTATTTACCTTTTTCTTATCCATCTATTATATTAAATTTTTACTTCAATTAAGGGTTCCAATTATTTATTACTAACCCTTCATTTCACTACAATAATTGAAACAATTAATTAATGGAAATTAAAAATTAAATACCGGGTAAAATTTCGATTTATTTTAAAATAATAGATAAATTATTCTTATAACTTATATACTTCTAATTATATTTAAAGCAATTTAAAATTTATATTTTTTTTTTTCAAAAATGGATCTGCAGTAGAACAACTACAGTGGCCTTCCCCCTTCGAAACTCAAAAATGAAAGTAGATGATGCGGCCGCCATCACCAAAATTATTTTCCAGCGACAAAGAGGAAAGTACAAAACTTTTTCTTCAAAATCTTCTTTAAAACAATTTTTCCGAATTATAATGAAATATTTATATCGAAAAATACTTATAAACAAAATTATTATTTTTCAAAATCCTTTGAAAGCAATTTTTCAAAATCCCGGACTTAAGTCCTAAAATTTTCAATTTCCATTGATTTTAATTTCAATCTATAAATTTTATTCCTAACAACCAATCTATTGCAACCAAATATATATTTTGGAAAATTTATTTTATATATAGAAAATATAATAGGCAAAATTATTTCATTCACCTATATTAAAACAGATATTATGTCGGTCTGTCCTATTAAGTGTTTAGAAATCCCTATTGATGACATAGCGTCCTATGCATCAACAAGAATTTATAAATACAAAACGGAACAGATTAACACAATATTAAAAACTTTTTATAACACTAACAAATACGCTCTCTCATATATATACACTCAGCGACTCCCATAGGGTATTACTACCCTATTAACAAGGAGTCAAACCCCACAAAGCCAAGGTTTATCGCTAAACCTGGCTCTGGTACCAACTGTAACGTCCCGCCTTTTCGCACGATTTAAACCGACACACGTGCCAGTTCGACCTTACGGAAGGGCGGATTGTTATAGGGTAAATAAGAAAAACGAGAAAGAAATAAAAGAAACAGAATCTCGCAGCGGAAGGATAATATATAATAATAAAATGTATAGTTTATAAATCTGTTTACAAAACATTTATATACTACATATCAGAGTTACACATACCAATAACAATGCAGCGGAATTAAATGGTGTAGTGGAATAATATAGTAGATACTAGTAATACAAATCTTCGTCTTCGTCCTCCAAAGCTAAATCCTCAAATCCTGAAACGCTCGGACTGACCCGAGCGAATTGAAAAGACAAAACACTCGAGTCAGAACTAAAAGATCTTATGTGAGTTAAATCAACAGGAGTAAATATGAGTGCAGTAACTCAAGAGATGCTCGGGATTTACATCTCCTAAGGATCCGTTAAACTATTTACTATGTAGTATATTGCGCTATTATAATAGTGTCTAATTGTAAAATAAACTTACTTTTTAATAGCGTTAAGGGGTTACCCATATAGCCCTTAACACAGAATATATTCTCATAGTCTATACAGTACCGTAATCTCCCCCGTACCGGGCGTCGTCAGAGGGCACTCCATAGGTATGGTACAAAATAAAACTCGTAGTAAAGGCTCGGTATGGTAGGTGACACGGCACAACTAGGCAATGTCAGGGTAGATATACCAATTGCTATCCGGGCTGGTGGAAATGCGTAGCCGCAGTTACCGCCCACCTCGAACAAACTCCCCCAAAATCAAAAATAAAAGTGGCCACTGAATCAATCCAAAGTAAAAGTATAATATCGAAGAGGAGCGTCCGATCAGAGGTATGACCTCATTGGCCCGAGAATCACTCCTGTTTTAGCCACCTTATGCCAACTCACGGGAGTCGGGTCCACGTATTTACCTGACAGGAATCGTCGCCACCACCTACTTCATTCTGGAATCTCCACCGCGTACACGGTTAGTCAAAGTGGTTTTCGGTATCGACAGAGAGTATGTCCATATCCGATCCCGGTCTCTTTGCCAACCCATCGTTATTATAACACCGCGGTCATTTAAAAAGAGTTTATACTTTAAAACCAGAATAAAATTTCCATTTCAAAACTATGAATACGATATCAATTTAAAACCCAACACAATATGATATCATTTTATATCAAATATAATTCTTTTCCAAAATCATGCTGGTTTAAAATTTAAATATCTGGAAACCAAATATTTGAAATATACTTTCAAAGCATAATATTTCAAAATTCAAAATTTTAAAACCATAACTTCTAAAACTTGAATGGTTTGGATATTCAACGAATGTAAAATAAATGGTTTAACTTTAAAGTTACTTTGTAAAGAAAAATAATTTCCATGGCTTTTCAAATATATTCCTTTATTTAAAATTTAAACCATAATTTAAATATCACTTCAAATTCCAAAAACCCCTTCAATTTCTATTTATATATATATATATATATCTATTTGGAGTATTAATATTTCAAAACTAAAGTTGGATTTTCTTCTTTCAACAATTAATATTCTATTATTTAGTCTTGAATATTCATATAAATTCCATAAATAAAACTCCAATTTCTAGCAATTAAATATTTTCTCAAATTTACTTTATACTAGAATTTTCATTTTTAATTCATCTTGGAAAATCCAGTTATAAATATCATACCTTAAAATTTCCAAACTTAAACATATAGGATAAATTTCCAAATTCCAATTTCTCAATTTTTCATTTTTATTCAACAGGTTTATACACAACTTAATTTTCAAATTTTTAACTTCATATGTATATATATCGCAGAATGATATTTTATAAAATATCAAAATCAAATTTTTATAAACCGTATCCCATCCAAACCATAGAAATCACTTTAAAATAATTTATATATAGACCACGGTGCCTGTATATATCTATCCTATGGTCAAGTGATACAGATATTTATCATTTCAATCCACAATTTAAAAATAAAATTTTGCGGTTGTATATCATTTCAAACCACAATCCCGAATGAAACGAAAAATGCATGATAACTTGCAGTTTAATGATATAAAATAAAACATCCATTCATCAACATCATCCATCATCCAAATCACAATCATCATCCAATAATAATTCAATATCCATATATATCTGATAATATATATCAGGTAATAACGGGCGGTTATATTCAAAAATAAATTTAATAACTAGTAAACTAACAGTTTATATTTAGTAATAAATTTTATAACTGTTTACTAGCAGTTCCTATGAAAATAAATAAATTCTAACTGTCAATTAATATGCAATAAATAAAATAAATTAACAGTTAAATTAAATAACGCGATTTAGCAAATATGATGAACAAAACATGCCAAACAGTTATAAATGAATTTCTACTCATATCTAAAATAAATTTAACAAACATAAAAAATTTTAGAAGTTGTGAGTGGGTTAAAACACTCACCTTTTGAATTTAAATCGAATTTAAATCCGATTTAAACCCAAAAATTCGACTATCTCCAAATCTATCCAAACCAGTGTCAAAAGATCTGGAATTTAATTTCGATCCTAACAAAAAAAATTGCGTGAAACGGAGTCCGATGTACGAGTTATGATTATTAGAACTAATTGAAATCAAAATTAACAAAAATAAATTAAAAAAATAAAATACCGTGCCACATCCACTCTTCCCTCGTGAAAAACGCGTATGCTTCTTCTTGATTGCTAACTTTGTTCCATAATTTTTCTTTTATTTCGATTTACTTTAATTTTCCTCCTTATTATATGAACGTATGCATTTTTAAAAGGTTTGAAAAAAAAAGATTTGAAAAAGAAGAATTGAAAAAGAAAATGATTAAAATAAGAACTGAAAATGGAAGAGAAAATCTAGATTTGAAAAGAAAGAAGAAGGTTTGAAATAGAAGAAAATTTGAAAAAGAAGTATATTTGAAGAGGAAGGAAAAATTAAAATCGGAGATAATAAGGAGATTTGAAGGAAAAAAAGGAAAAAAAGAAGAAGATTATAATGGAGGCTGTGGTTTCATTTGCGTCATATCTTATTTATAAGGTTAGAGTTAGGTTTAGGATCAAAGAGATTTGAAAAGGGAGACCGCTATTAATCAGAAATAAATGAAACGACATTTTAGAAAATGAAGTTGGAAAATGAATGGAAAGAAATAAAGTAAATATGAACAAACTTGGTTTTGAAATATAGTAAACATGAACAACCGTTTTAAAAGTAGCAGGTATTAAAAAGAGGTAATTATTTATTAGAAAGGGAATGAATGGACTAACTCTATACTGTAAACATACTTTTAGGATTCAAATTTCAAAACAATTGTTTACTTAATAAATTTTGTTAACCCTAAACACACCAAAATTAACTTCATTAACTCAAGTAATATTCGAATTTCTACGCATTTGGTTTTTGTCTATGCATAATAATTTTTTATAATTACCTTAAAAATGAAAACATTTGATTTGTTTTTCCCAAAATGATCTCTAATTACCATTAAAACACCCTTTTTGTTTACCATAAAACGCGCGTTTTTTTATTATATTAATTGCAATCACCATTTTCTTTTCTTTTAATTGAAATATTTGAACTACATTAATTGCAATCACACAAAATTAAACTTTAAAACAGACAACTAAAATGTATAAAAATAAAAAAAATATATAAAAAATAGAAAAATTGTTTATACACAAGAGTAACAAATAGATTATTTTCCTATTCTTGTAATTAGTTTGTAAGCTAAACACAGTTCAAATAAACATATATTTCTTTCTTTAAAAAATCAACCTTTCTATATTTTTATTTAAATTAAATTAAACCTACATTCATATATGAAACATTCATTTTATTGATGTAAATGTTTTTTTTTTTTTTTGAATCAAAACTTTTCTTATATTTCACAAAACATAAGCTGCTTTTAATTGCACCTATTACAATTAGTATTCTCTCTCCTATTAATTGAAAATTTTCAATTACATTAATTTCAGTTGATTAAGTTTCAAAATGGGCTAAATGAATGTAATGATAAGTAGAACAATTACTTCCTATTAACTCAATATTTAGATGTTAAATTTTCATTTATTTTGCAATACTTCAATTAAATTACTAAATATTGCTCTCTATACTTAAATCTATATTAACAAAGCGTTAGCTTTGGATTGGTAGAATTTGATTTACCAAAGTTTACTTACATAATACAAACTATATTAATTTGCCACCTATTAGTTCTTAATTATATTTTTAAGTTCGTTACCTATCCACCTTGATTATAATTCCATCTATAAAGCAAATTTAGTTAGCCTTAACATTACTACACTAAATCTACAATCAGTTTCAATTAATATAGAATTATATCTTAAATACTTACCATTTATTTATAAATTAGGTTACCTTCCAATAAATTTTATTCCTGAGTATTTGATTGGATTGCCATCTTTACTATGTCTATTATTAATTAGCTTCAAATTCTGCAATTTCACTTCTTAAATCCACCCTTTGCTATATTATAAATAAAATTTACATTGGTTACATTTCACATAAATGTATCATTTATTTACATTTATTACAAACTTATTTCCAATTCCAACTAAAAATCTAAATAAATGAATAGGCAACCTACCATAAACATTACCGTTACCTTTTTGTCACATACATAATCTTTTACTACAAAAATCAAATTTTTGCATATATTTTCATACTACAAATTCAATTTACTTATGTTCAAATTGTAGCCAAACCCGACTTTTAAATTTTTTTATATAAAATTGGGATTTCATTAAGTTTATTAATTATTACCCTTAATTGGCATTTATCACCTTGTGTTCTCGTTATCATTTCATAGATATGATTCCCAATTCCTTATTATTGACTTAAATTAGCATTACTAACATTGCATTAAACGTTGTTACTTAAAACTCTACCCAATAGTAATTAATACTCTAAATAAATACGCTTACTCCTTTCGTTATTTATTAATTATCACAAGAAACGTTTAATCATTTCAACAACATTGTAATTTTAAATTACCTACATTGATTGTATACGTTTTCCATTATTATCATTTATTAGAATTCTATTCAACTTTCCATCTTATGCATATAGTTAACCTTTCTATTGATTTCTCCTTCAAAATTTTCAGTTACTTCTTAACTTACAAAAAGGCAATGATTAATTACATTTAATCGCTATAAATTAAATGCATTGGTAACGAACAATAGCTGTCACCATTATACAATTTATAACATTTGTAATTTATTCTCTACAACAATTATTACCTATCAATATTATTTCGCCCATAAATACAAACTTGCAATTGTTCTTATTATCATATTCCATTTACTGTTAACAATGTTTATTACATTATATTAGTTTAATATTTTCCTCAAATTCCTCATATTCAACTCATATATAGGTAAAATTCTTTTCACCACTTAAAATCATTTTAATTAACTTCGAATTACTATAAGTAGGTTTTTAATTTATTTTTCTTCTAAATTTAATTACAACTTATTAATTTAACCAATTTAAATCCATAAAATCTACGGGTCGTTACACAAAATTTGCCTAAACGGCAATTAACAACAAAATCATCAAAATCGATTCAAAATATATTGAATTGGCAACATAAATTTATTTTCATCAAAAAGAAAACATCAATTAAAAAATTAGATTTGGTAGGGCTGCAGTACACACACGCGTATACGGCCTCGCCACATTTAAAATGTTAACTCTGTGTGGCTGCAGTTCACGCTTGCGTGCACTGCCTCGCCACTACCGTAATGAAATATGCAAAAGATCATAAATCAAAACCAAATAGTATATCGCTAAAATTATCACCGTGTGGCTGCAGTTCACACTTGCGCGCACTGCCTTGCCACTATTGTGATGATGTACTCAAAGGTCAACGAACCAAAATCAATGAAGGTTCAAATATCGATTTAAAATGTCGATATTACGTGGCTGCAGTGCACGCATGCGTGCGCTGCCTTGCCACAACAACATGTGAAATCATTTCAAACCCAAAAATACTATCAGAAATCAAAGTTCAATCAAGTGCAAAAGGTCAAGTCAGTGACTCAACGCAGCTGCAACACCAAAACCCATGCAACAAGGCAAGGTCGAAATGCAATTGTTTTGCATATACTCAAGTAACTCAAGAAAACAAGTTCCAAACAACTTATTACTGCACATTTCAACAAGTGCAAAATTTTCATAAAAATGAAACTGCAGCCCACTTCGAACTCAAGGGCAAACTGCAACAATAAACTACAGCCACCACAAATGTTCAAGGGTAGAACTGCAACAATAACGCAGCCACCACAAGTACACAAAGCACGAAGGCTCGAATAAAGCATGAAAACAGTTCAAAGCTTCAACAAATCAAAACAGCCATACTTGAAGTAGTAAATGCAGAGAGCTACAACAACTACAAGCCCAATGTGACAGCAAACACAAATGGAATGCAATAGTGAACTTCAGTATGGAAATGAGACAGGTCAAGCAATGGAGTATCAAAAAGCAAAATAGGATGAACTACAAAGTGGTACATACGAAGTGCATAAGTATTCCAGATCTAACAACACAAGTGCAACAGACATAAGGTGATGTATAAGCAGGAATATGAATGCAAATACATACACTGCGGTGAGGCAGGTACATATATGGACTGCAACTTAACTTGATTACTAAGCACAAGGCACGAGTGACCAAGTGCAACCAACAATGCAATATTGATCAGTCAAAATACACTGCAGCAACAGGGAAGTGACAAGCCGAGTATATGTATCCAAAACCAGGTGCAAGTTTAAGTGAAAAGTGAATTCATATATGCAAATGAATTTAACAAAGTATTTCACAAGCCAAAGACATTGGGGTTCAGGGCAAAAGTAAATCATTGGAACTTATCAGAGACCAAAACCCATCAACTGGAACACTACAATTTGCCTCAATCAACAGTGGATGTGACTCGTCTGCATGCAGGGCACGTACATACCAAAGAGCTTACATGGCTACAGGTCAGGGGACACACGTGTAACATATAATCCAAGGGATAGCTGCAACAAAAAATGATGCCAAAGTCAAGAAACGAAGTGCATATATGAACACATGATATAAGCAGCCTTAACTAGTGAATGACCATGAGCAGAGAGGAGTTCACAAGAGTCTGGCAACACTATGGCAACATTTCATATATCTATGCCACTGTCTCAAAATTTAGAGTATCATCGACAAAGCGAAAATGCAAGTATACTCGAGCTAATGCAAACTTCAGCTACAAATGATCAAGTGTATCCGCATATTAATTATGCAAACACAGATGGCAATGAAGACTACGCAATGCTCAATGTACTCAAAATCAGCGAAACAAGTGCTGCAATATACACAAAACAAAAATGAGATGCTTGGCATGTCCATTAGAAACAAATCCATGACAAAGCCATGAATCGAAATGCAAATCGTCTCGAGTGATAATACCAGAGACTACAGAGAAACCAAGTGTATGAAGAAAGCATCAAAATTTAACTCGGAGGCAAATCAAACAATTATGCAGCCGACTCGAGTGATACAAGTTCGACAAATACCCTGTGCAACTACAGCCGAGACTTCATTGATTCAAGTCATGGCCGAAATTACACAAAAATCATTTTCCAGAAATTCGAACTAGTGAACTAGGAAATCGTCATCACAGCAAACAATTTAACAAAATCCAAGTAAGCCAAGGAAATCACGAAATCGCGAAATTTATAATAGCTAGACAGTTTAAATTTAGATGTGAGTAATAAAATTACTCACCGTGATTTGAAGCGAAAACAAACACGTTCGAAGAAAAGAAGCCGCGAGCGAATCGAGCTGAAACCCTAATTTAAAAGCGAAGAGGGACGAACGATCGTGGTCGCCATTAATTTTTTTCTTTGATTTATTTATTTTTTTCTGATGATTTGAAGAAGAATGGGTCTCGAATATAAAAAGGGGAGACGTGATTTTGGTCGTGGGTTATGGCTGAAACAAAGGCGTGGATCAAGGCACGTTTTCGGCTGATGAGAGTAAGGTAATGTACTCTTTATATTATATATATTATTATTATATTATATTTTTTTTCAATTTAAATTCAATTTTTTTGTAAATTATTTTCTTTAATAAACATATAAACGTTTTGCAGTTCAACTATCAAACATAAATTTATATTAACGTGTTTCACAATTAGATTTTATACTTGTATTTTGTATTAATAAAATTTTATTCCTTTTTATTTTAAAGAAAAGAAAAATGTTATTTAAAACTAACCATCCTTTATTAATTTAAATAAATAATAATTCTTGTATCCAAATTATTTTTTTCTAAGTCATTAGTTCGAATTTTAAATACAAATTCAATATTCATTTCAAACTCCAAAGTCAAATTCAAATTCTATTCAACTTTAAATAAATTAAATTCTAAAATTTAATCGCCAATTCATAGTTATATTGGGAATTCAATTTAAACCATCATTCAAATATTTTAAAATTAATTAAATATTTTCATTTTTAAATTGTTCAAAATTCAGGGTTGTTACAGGTTCCCACCAGGAACCCAATCATCACAAGTAAATCGCCTCGTATCCCCACATCAAGTCACTGGCGATCACGAGACTCTGTCCACGGCTACTTCGATGATCCACGAAGCCTCTCCCTCTGGTCTGATCGCACTCTATGCCACGATGATGTGACGCAGCGGATAATTCGAAAACAAAACTTCAATCGGTGAATGTAGCAATTGGTGAATTGATGAATACTGAATGGCCCAAATCCATTGATCCAAAGATACTGGATTCTAGCTATCTTCGTCTCGTTGATCGCGCACGATACCGAGAAACAAAGATCTACGATTCTTCGGACGTTGATCTAGCGCACTAGATTCCGTGAATCGGCTTCTACGAACGTTGAATCGAGCGCACTCGATTATCCGAACGAGGAGATAGGAGATCACACTCAACTACCAATTAAAGAAAGCACAAAGCAATCAAAGAGAATTTTATTCAAAAAACAACAACCTTTTACAAATGACACAACTCGCCTATTTATAGGCTTACAACACCACAACACTTCACCAAGTATAACACGTTACAAACAATTACCATATATCACGACTTGTCATACAAAACAATCGACTTACAAAACAATGCAAGCGACCCTAAAAAACTGACTTGGTAACGACTCAAAATTGGTTCCGACTCAAAGTGATCTCGGCTCAAATTTTCGCGACTCAAAATTATAAGTCGTTCGCGACTTATAATACGCGAGATAACTTTGTTTCCACTGGCAAATCACTTCTTCGTGACTTAGGATTGAGTCGTTCTCTCCTTTCTTCATGAACGAAGCTACTGGGATTGGCTTAAGTCGCGTACGCGACTTATACACGAGGCGGATACTTGAGTCGTTCGCGACTTATCGCGATTTAGGGTTTTTTGAACGAGGTGGATCGCGGTGAGGAATAGATGTGTCGCGGTGATGGGTCGATGATGTTCGATTCGGGCTTTGATTGACATTGAATCGAAGCTTGGTGATGTGTCGCGTGGGGATGGGTCGGTGATTCTTGAGTCGTAGCTGATGAATTGGGGAATGCTTGAGTCGTAGGTGGTTAGGGATTGGGGAATGAGTCGGCATCAGTGATGAGTCGCTGCGTGTTTGGGGATGAGGGTTTGGAGATGAATCGGAGGCGAGGCATTTGATGAGGCGCGGTATGGTAATTGGGAATAAGTCGCGGCATGGGGTGGAAGCAGCAACGCGATGAGTCGTTCGCGACTCAAAGAATCGATGAGTCGGCCGCGAGGTAAGTGTTTCTTTAACGATGCTGGCCTGCATCATCCTCCCCTGGTCAGGAGAAATTCGTCCTCGAATTTAAAAGCTTTCTTCTTCGAGATGCTGTCTTCCATTCATTATCTGGTTTGATGCGGCTCTGGTGATAACCACTCTTGAGATTTTTCTTTGATGACGTGGTTCGAAATAAGGAATGTATGGAATAAAGCAGACGTGGCATTAGGCAGGCGGCATGAGAAAGTGATCTGAGAGAGATGACATATGAAAATATTCGAAATAAACTAAGCACCAGATACCAAATCCACTTTATGTAGCACAGGACTTCATAAAAATAATGTCGTAAACCATATTGCTTCTGCCAATAGGAAGACGTGATATAGAACCAAAACTTATCCAAAATATGAGACGATATAGGGAAATTTAAAATCATAGAACGACTTAGGAAATCTTGTCCTAAGACGTGTGATGATTCATGCTCAGATTCTTGTCTTTCCTTCTCTCGTTCAGAGATGCTATCATCTAGAATCTGTCCTTGATGTGTTGCATCAATCTTTCCCGACTGAAATGAATTCCCACTTGATTCTCCTTCAACATATTTGATTTCATAAGATGGTCCCAAGCAATTGTCGTTAATAACGTCAGCAGTGCGGACATGCTCAGACATCTTCAACTGGCAATCATTCTCTTCATTCCGTATGTTCAATTCTTCCTGTTCAGTTATATCCTCAGTATCATACAAGCCTTGCGGTAAAATAGCTTCTGGTACGAGTTCAGTTTGACGTTGAATATTCTGTAGTGATGGTAACTCCTCGGTTAATGTCTTAGAATATTCAACTTCAGACTCATCGGATTCTGATCCAACTTCCTTGAAAACATCAAGATCTTCACTTGCTCCTTGCTTGGTCATTTTAATCAATTCATTCCTCATTTCCACATACTCTTCCAAAAATACAGGGTTAGTTTCTTCAAGCAGTTCCTCAGATATCTCATCTTCGCACTCTTCAAATACTTCAATCTCTTCAGGATTCTTAACATCAAAACTTTTTCCGGATTCAATCAACATTGATAACTCATCATCTTCCATTTCATCGACGAACTTTCTTAAAGATAATAAACAATCTGATTCTGTCTTCTCTTCAGTTTCGCTTTCAATTTGTTCGGGCTCTTCGAAAACTAAGGAAGTTTCACTTGGCTGGTTCTCATCCACGAACTCAGGTGTTACACAAGAATCCTCCACCATCAAATGAATTCCCTCAACTCCGAACACAATTTCTTCTTCCATACTATCGATATCAAACGTTGGCAATGACAAGTAGTCAACTTCTACATCCCCTGACAAAGAACCTTCATCGTCATCAAATTGTGGTGGTCGATAAAAGTTAACTTCATCCATCCTCCTCAACAAATTACATTCTTCATTCTCCAACTCGACTTCTTCATCTTCACTGTCAAACTTTAGTGGTAAGGCTGCGAATGATTCTGTAGGACCAACCCCTTCAAGCTCTTCCAACATTGGTTTAACCTCCTCAGGAATTTTAAGCTCTTCACTTGTCTCATACTTAACCAATGTTTCAGCACTACCTTCCGCTCCTTCATCACTTTCGTTAAAAGATAATGAACTAGTCGGTTCCTCTTCCTCTTCCGGCTCGCTTTTAGTTGAATCATCCACATCCTCGTTTTCACATTCTTCTACAACTAAGGCTTTCTTCTTGGGCTTCGTACATTCAACACTTCGATGGTCAAACTCCTGATAATGATAGCGTTTCATTCGATCATCAACTTTTGTCTTAATAACTCTATGTACCACTGGTTCGTTGACTCTCTTAGAAACATGTATACTGCAATTAACAACTCTACTTTTATTACTGGAGCTTGTAACCACACCCTTTCCACGACTCCCTTGACTCAACTTCTGCAACTGTTGATCAACACGAGCTTGATAATTGTAGGGTAAGAAATTTGCCTTCATCATCCTTTTCATCTTATCCCACTTGACAACTTTAGATTTCTTCATCCTCTCTCTGGTTGATTTAGTTTGTTGCCACCAGTCCATAGCTCTTCCTCTCAAGCTTGCAGCAACTAACTTAACTTGACGATCTTCAGGAATATCGTTGAGTTCAAAAATCCTTTCAACCTTTGACAACCAATCAAAGAATTCCTCTGCTCGTAGACCACCTCGGAATTCTGGAATTTCTGTGCCCATCCTTGATTTCCGTGTATGACCATTCTCTTCAACATTTCTATATCGACTTTGCCCTTGATCCGGATATCGAAAGTAACCACTATCACCATAACTATCTTCTTCAAAATTAGATGAGCTTCGATGTCGACTCTGAACAGTGACTCTTCTATGATCATGCACATTCTCTCTACTTCCTCTTTCATAATCATCATATGGCTCATGCTTGTAGCCACGATAAGCTCTTCTTTCTTCGTCTCTATATTTGTGGTTGTCTCTCCTCATCAAAACTGTTGATTCTCTTTGATTTTGGTAAGATTGCGGCGGCACCCTTCTCGCTGCCGTAACCAATGGAGAAATTCGGTTTCCTCCATGGTTCGAGACTGGCGATCTCCTTCTTTGACCTTGATTCAAATCCATCATCAACTTCTCCAATCTACCAAAACTTTCATCGAACCTCTCCTCGATGCTACTTCTCCTTGGAGGCATGATTGAGCTTCAAACAAAACTTCAAAAAAATTCAAACTTCACTTTACCAAAGTCAATCACACTTCAACTTTGAACAAGCTTTGCACAAACTCAACAAGTTCGGCCCTAACTTAGCTCGGCTTGCTTCAAACTCCAATAACTCGCTTACTTCAACAAGGCTCGGCTCAACCCAATCACAAAGCTATGCTCGGCCTTTACTCCCACAAATGATACCAAATGATGCTTCTATTCTCGGCTCAACACTTCAAACTTTCTCCAAAAATTCAAACACTTTTCGGACTTTGATCCAGAAGAATATGGATCGAAAGTTCCAAACTTGTTGCAACTCCTCGACGAACACGAGGAACACCAACTTCTTAACAATGCAATTCTGATCGCCCAAATAAACAAACAACTCAATTCGAACTTCAAAACTTCAAACTCGAAACTTCAATAACCAAATCTCCTCGGTCCAACAGGCTCGTCTTAGCTATGATTGGCTAAGTCTTGCTCTGATACCAAACTGACGCAGCGGATAATTCGAAAACAAAACTTCAATCGGTGAATGTAGCAATTGGTGAATTGATGAATACTGAATGGCCCAAATCCGTTGATCCAAAGATACTGGATTCTAGCTATCTTCGTCTCGTTGATCGCGCACGATACCGAGAAACAAAGATCTACGATTCTTCGGACGTTGATCTAGCGCACTAGATTCCGTGAATCGGCTTCTACGAACGTTGAATCGAGCGCACTCGATTATCCGAACGAGGAGATAGGAGATCACACTCAACTACCAATTAAAGAAAGCACAAAGCAATCAAAGAGAATTTTATTCAAAAAACAACAACCTTTTACAAATGACACAACTCGCCTATTTATAGGCTTACAACACCACAACACTTCACCAAGTATAACACGTTACAAACAATTACCATATATCACGACTTGTCATACAAAACAATCGACTTACAAAACAATGCAAGCGACCCTAAAAAACTGACTTGGTAACGACTCAAAATTGGTTCCGACTCAAAGTGATCTCGGCTCAAATTTTCGCGACTCAAAATTATAAGTCGTTCGCGACTTATAATACGCGAGATAACTTTGTTTCCACTGGCAAATCACTTCTTCGTGACTTAGGATTGAGTCGTTCTCTCCTTTCTTCATGAACGAAGCTACTGGGATTGGCTTAAGTCGCGTACGCGACTTATACACGAGGCGGATACTTGAGTCGTTCGCGACTTATCGCGATTTAGGGTTTTTTGAACGAGGTGGATCGCGGTGAGGAATAGATGTGTCGCGGTGATGGGTCGATGATGTTCGATTCGGGCTTTGATTGACATTGAATCGAAGCTTGGTGATGTGTCGCGTGGGGATGGGTCGGTGATTCTTGAGTCGTAGCTGATGAATTGGGGAATGCTTGAGTCGCAGGTGGTTAGGGATTGGGGAATGAGTCGGCATCAGTGATGAGTCGCTGCGTGTTTGGGGATGAGGGTTTGGAGATGAATCGGAGGCGAGGCATTTGATGAGGCGCGGTATGGTAATTGGGAATAAGTCGCGGCATGGGGTGGAAGCAGCAACGCGATGAGTCGTTCGCGACTCAAAGAATCGATGAGTCGGCCGCGAGGTAAGTGTTTCTTTAACGATGCTGGCCTGCATCATGATGTCGCGGCGATCTTATCTTTCTCCTCGACCAAAATGGACCTTTAAACCCTAAAATGCTCTCATCCCATCAATTCGCACAATGGAAAAATCATCCAACAATTTTCCCATTACTATCAATTGCTAAACTTGCTTCAAGTAAGATCTCAACATTCAAATTTTGTTCGATCATCGAAAATTGATCAAAATGTAAATTTTGTTCAAATACGAAATGCCCTTGGAATACTTAATTAAAAGTCATCGCATTAATTTTAAAAATCCTATCTTTGTATGAATATTCAAGTTATATAATCAAATCGATAATTTAAACTACTTGAATAAATCATATGATTTCTTATTTAATTGTAAAATGAGTTTACAGGGTCAAATTCTTTCATTTTCAAGCTAAAAATTTTCTGGACCATGATTAAGTTTAAACAAACTTATTTTGTATAAAAATCCTAAGTTAAAGATGTTTGTATGAAAATTTATTAGATTTTTCTTGTTTATGTTCACTCTGTGACCAGAAACAGGAAGAACAACACCATCAAAGTACACAGTACCATATATACTTATACAGAACTAATTATTAAAAATAATATACAACCAAGCATAAGGTTATTCTTGAATCAAATATACAAATTTAAAATATGTGAAGTAGTACGTTTACTCACATCAAATTGAAGAACAGAGAGCGGCTGTTGTTTGAAGGCTGCAATTTTTGATCTGCCTTTAACCCTCTTTTGCTTTCTTTGAATTGAATGATTTTGAGTTTGTAGATAATGATGTTTATTTCTTTTTTCGGGTTTGATTAGTTTCTTTGAATGCTTTTTTTTACTGAACGAACTAGAATAGAGTTGATATATATATATATATATATATATATATATATATATATATATAAAGAAGATAGTTTGTGTAAAGGAAGGTATTATCAAGTTAAGCCTCATTTGTTTTGAATAGATTTTTTCTTTCTTGTTTTGTCTAAAGAATTTTGTATTTCGGCTGAGATGATTTTCATTTGTGCTTGAGAGGAAAGCATTTAATGCAACGTTTCCCATTTTGCCTACATATAATCCTATTTGAATTTTTGTATGTACATTCTTATTTTGTAGATATTTTTTTTCTTTATACATATACATAGATGTTTTTATCTATTTCTTGCATGCGTACACAACTCACATACAAATATACATGTACTTCATGTATATATTTTTGTTTCTTCATTTTGCAAGTGTACACATTTAAACTTTATTTTCTTCTACATACTTGAACATATTTCTTTCTTTAATTTCCTATTGTGTAGATATTTATATTCTTCTTAGAAGTACATTCATATGTTTTTTTTCTCTTTTTTCATATTTGAATTTAGAGAAACTCAAATTAATTTACCAATTAATTTCACAATTTTTATTCAAAAATTAAATTAATTATCAATTTAAACTTAGTAAAAATCCGGGATCGTTACACTAATAATAAAGTTTGATTTTATTTAAAATATAATATGGTTAAGTATTTATTTAAATTATATTTTAATATAGAATTTATAATGATTTCAATAAATTAAAGTTGAAAGATAAATTGGAAATTGATTTGAATACTGTATTTAATTAGGAATTTTATTTAATAAAAAAAATCGATTTGGGACTTACTAAATTTGAGATTTGAAAATAATATGATTTTAACTTCATTTTTGTTTAAGGTTATATAAATGAATATATCAAGTTTGAATAAAGTGAGGGAAATATTCAGTTATTTGAAATTGGATTTTATTTGAATGATATTGGAATTATTAAGTAAATATATCAAAACTAAATAATAGTAAACTGAATTTGATATATATAGAGTTAAAAATTTTAGTTTTGAAATGTTTAATATTGAAAGCTCTAAAATCTATTGAAATGGTTTATTTGGAGGTTCGAATCTATATTTGAAATCGATATAAACTGAATTGGTTTATTGCAAACTGAAAGTGAGTTGGAAGTTATGAATTGAGATTTAATTTAAGTTAATAAAATTATGAAGTCGAGGAAATTATTTTACTTTATAAAGTAATTTTAAATATAAACTATTTTATTTTATATACTGTATGAATATCTAATCCGTTTAAGTTGTGGAAGTTATGGTTTAGAAGCTATGAAATTCAAAGTATTAAGTTTTGAAAGGTTATATTTCAAGCGTTTGGTTTTGAAATATTATAACTTCGAAAGTGTTATGGTTTTAGAAAAGAATGTATTTGAAATGAAAATGATATCGTATTGATTTGGTTTTGAAAGGGCAAATATATTTGGTTTTAAAGAATAAACTATTTTGAAACTGATCGCGGTGTTATAATAACGTTTGGTTGTTGAAGAAACCAGGATCGGAAGTTGTCATACTCTTTGCCAACTCCGAAAACCACTTTAACAACCGTGTATGCGGTGTCGATTCCAGAATGAAGAAGGATGGTGGCGACGTTTCCTTTAAGGTATATACGTGGACCCGACTCCCATGAGTTGACATAAGTTAGCTGAATCAGGAGCGATTGACGGGCTAAGAAGGTCGCACCTTTTATCGGACACACTCCTTCGATATCATTCTATTACTTTGTGATTGATTTAGGCCATTTTGATTTTAGGGCGTGGCTCGAGGTGGGCGGTAATAGCTGCCACGCGTTACCACCGGTCCGGAGGCGTAATTGGTGTACCTACTCTAGCGCGCCTTGTACGAGTTTGATTTGTGTCGACCCTATAGAGTATCCTCTGGTAGCCTCCCGATCAGGAGGTATTACAGTACTGTATAGACTATTGGCACTATTATGTGTTAAGGGGAACATTGGGTCACTCCTTAACGCTATTTAAATGTAAGTTTATTTTACTAATAAACAATATTATAATAGAGAAATATTACTACATAGTAAATAGTTTAATAAATCCTTAGGAGATGTGAATCTCGAGCATCTCTTAAGTTACTGCACTAACATTTGACACTGGATAGGAGATGTCAAATTCCGTAAATATCTCTGACGCCGTTCCACTCATATTTATTTCTGTTGATTTAACTCACATAAGATCTTTTAGTTCTGACTCGAATGTTTTGTCTTTTCAATTCGCTCGGGTCAGTCTGAGCATTTTAGGATTCGTATACCTTATTTCTGAAGGACGAAGACGAAGATTGTATTATTATTATTATTGTTGTTGTTGTTGTTATTATTTACTACATTGTTCCGCTGCATTAATTATTATTCTTTGGTATGTGTAACCCTAATTCTATGTTTTATAAGTATAATCATATGTTTTATAAAATAGCTTCATGAACTGTTATTTGATCATTACATTTTGTCGTTCCGCTGCAAGATTCTGTTTTTTTCTTTCTTTCTCCCTTTTTTTCATTTAACCCAAATAACAATTCTCTCTTCTCCATGGTTTGAGTCTGACGTGTTGTAACGACCCATAAAGTTCGATAATTAAAATTTGTTAAATTTATGGAATTTTTGAAATTTAATATTGGAGAAAATAAAAATGCGTGAATTATTAATAGAAGTTGTGATGATATAATGAAAATTTACAAAAAGGAAACATAACAAGGTTAATTAAAGTTAATAATTAATTAACTTGAATGAAATTCCAATTAAATACAATAATTTAAATGGTATAACTTGGTTATAAGTTGAATGTAAGTAACAAATGTAAATGTTGATTTACTAATATAATTCTGTGTAATAAATGGGAATTGAATAGGATTAGTGTGATATGAGTTGGTATAATCATTGACGGCCAATAAAGAACATTTCTTTAATCACAATTAATATAACAATGGAAAGTGTGAATGTATAAGAAACATAATGTATGTATAAAGTAATAAACTGGTATAAAAATGGAATTAAGGTAAATTTGTTAATTGGTTTTAAACCTTAATTAATGTGTACAATTGATAGAAGTACACATTTAGAAATGTTATTTATTCAAATTAAGATGTAAATAGGCGTATATTAGTGTAATGGGATAAAACTAATGTAATTAGGTATGAATGTAAGTGTTGTATAAATAAAAGAAATTTGTAATTTGTTAACGAATTTACAATGGGAATGAGCTGTAAGAATGTTTATGTAAGCTAATAAATAATTAATTCAATGCAATCCCAATTAATTGAAACAATTGCAGGGTTATAATTGATTGTAAATAGTAATATTTAGTAATAAATTTAATACAAGAAAAATAAAGGTAAATATTGAATTAAATAATGAATTAATGATAATAAATAGAAATTGAATAAAATCAACATTCTATAGTAATTGTTTGGAAATGATAACTTATATAAATGTGATTAAGAGTTAGTAACCACGATTATTATAAAGTAATAATTAATTTAGTCCATTAAATCAAAATTTGTAATCAATTGCAATATATGTTAATTTAATGTTATAGTAGTATAAATTAAGGAAACAATTGGAAATAATATTAATCCCATTTATAATATGATAATTAGTTGATTTAAAGAATGGAAGTCGAGATTTATTAACTTATTGAAATTTAAATTATAATAATTGGATTATTTACAATGAAATAAAAGTAAACACTATATTTGGTAAATTGATTTACTTTAAAATTTACATATGAACTTGTTTAAATTTTTTAATTGTCTAAGAAGTCAAAAATAATAAGATTTGTTAATTTTGGAATTGAAATTTGAAAAAGCAATTTAATTAATTAATTATTAATTTATTTAATTAACTGTAAAAATAGCCATTTTGGCCAATGACTCGGATTTCGATGAAACTAGTTTCATCGGATCTGTAACGGTGTATTATTATAGGATTTCAAGTTTCGTAGCGATCAGACTTGTCGTTTGATCGTATGGGCGTGAAACGCCTAGAAATCAATGAAATTGAAATCAATTTGAAATAATTTGATTTTGTCATAACTTATTCATACGATGGAATTTGGACCTGAAACCTGTTCCATTGAATTTAAAATATTTTAAAACATCTATTTTGATATAAGGGTTGACCCAATTACGTTACGGAGTCAGAACGGGCTTTTCGGGCCACTTTATCGTTGAACGCGTATATCCAATCGTTCCGATCCATTCTAATTTCAGCTTGCCTATTTATACATTGTTATAAACCCTAGCCTACCTCTATTTCTCATTTGTCTGTGCGTACAATTCCTCTTCATCTCCTCATTTCAATGGTAGACAATTCCAACTCCAATTGCAATTCAAAATTCAAATTGAAATTTCAAACACCTCAAAAAAATTCAAAAAAATTATATATCGTAGCTCTCAATGAACGCATCTCATATCTACGATTCATTTTTGGATCTGAGTTTCTGTGTAGCCGGAATTGGCTCGTCTATTCTTGGCCATTGATTCGAGCGCGATCATCCACGACGGATCGTCAAATTAGTGTTACTTTTAGGTAGAGGGGAACGAGTGGAGGCCGTCGGTGTAGGTAGTGTGGCAATTCAATGGTTAGATAGAGGCCAAAAATTCATTAGGGTTTCACATAAGTTGGCGGCGACGGGTTTTTCTGTCGCCATTGGGCGAGCTCGAGTGGTTGCTGGTGGTTGCGTAGGGGAGGACGGCTTGGTGGCGATCTCCGGTGGTGGGCGACGACGAGGTTGAAGGGCATTTCAAGATAATGGGCGACGACTTCATCAGGGAATGCACGATTTTTTCGTGCGACTAGGGTTTAGCTGGGTTAGTAGATGGGTGATGTGGCTACTTCAACGCGGGTATATGTGTTTATTTTATTTTATTTTATTTTTATTTAATTCAAACTATAAATGTTCTAACGCGTATAATTTTCGCATACGATGACCGATTTACACACGGATTTTTTTGTTAGAATTCTATTGGAATTTCGAACGTTTTAACACTAGTTTGGACAGATTCTGAGATTGTTTAATTTTTAGGTTTAAATTGAATTCAAATTCAATTTAAATTCAAAAGGTGAGTGTTTTAACCCACTCACAACTTCTAAAATTTCTTATGTTTGTTAAATTGATATATGATGTGAATAGAAATTTATTCATGACTGTTTGACATATTTCTAATCATCATCCCAGTTAAATTTAATTTATTTGAATTAAACAGTTATTTAATTTATTATTGGATATAAACTGCAAGTTGATACCTGCTATTTATTATATGTTATATATTAATGCTACTGATTGAACTGGATGATGATTGTGATAAATTGTTGATGACTGATATTGGATGAATGGATGTTGTATTTTATATTGTTATTAACTGAAAGTTGCTATTTTTTATTTCATTCAGGATTGCAGTTTGAAATGATATGTAACCGTATTTTTATTTTAAATTACGAATTGAAATGATAAATATCCGTATCACTTGATCATAGGGTAGAAAATTTTATACAGACACCGTGGTCTATATATATAAATATTTTGAAATGATTTGTATGGTTTTGTAAAGAAATATATGATTTATGAGATATTGATTTGAATATTTTATAAATGTTATTTTATAAATAGTTAAATTCTTGATTTTAAGCTATGTATAAAATAAGTTAAATAATTAAGTTTGATCTTAAGATAATATGGTTAAGTAGCAGTGTAAATTATATTGTATATATAGTTATAATGGCTTAAATAAAACTGAGGTTCGAAGATAAATACGAAATTGATGTGAATTAAATTATTTGTGAATTTTACTTGAATAAAATTTGATTTAAAATTGAGATAAATTTGAGATTATATGAAATTGAATTTATTTAAGAATTAAATCAAAAGGGTTGATGGGAAATTAATTAAATTGGAAATTTTAAAGGTATAATTATTATAACTTGATTTTGGGGTCTAGGCGAATTAAATGATTATTTCAAGTATAATGAATTGAAGGCAATATCTAGTTATATGAAGTTTGATTCTTATTTAAATGATAAGGGGTTTGTTATGTAAAATATTTCAAAACTAAATAATAGTAAATTTAATTGTTGAGTCGAAATTATCAAATTTAGTTTTGACATTTTGGAATATTTAAAGCCTTGAAATATATCGAAATTGAAATGTTTCGAAGTTATGAATTTCAAAGTATTATGTTTTAAAGGTGTTAATATTTCAAATGTTTGGTTTTGAATTGTATAATTTGGAAGTTCTATGATTTTGAAAAGGGGTATATTTGAAATAAAATGATATTATATTGATTAGAAATAACAAGGCTATCATATTGATTTGGTTTTAAAATGGAAATGATATCATATTTATATGGTTCTGAATTTGATATTATATTCTGGTTTTAAAAGTATAAATTATTTTGAAATGACCGCGGTGTTATAATAACGGCTGGTTGTTAAAGAGACCAGGATCAGAAGTTGTCATACTCTCTGCCAACTCCGACAACCACTTTAACAACCGTGTACGCGGTGGAGATTCCAAAATGAAGTAGGATGGTGGCGGCGTTTCCTTTGAGGTAAATATGTGGACCAGACTCCCGTGAGTTGGCATAAGGTGGCTAAAACAGGAGCGAGTGATGGGCTAATGAGGTAGCACCTTTGATCGGACACATCCCTTCGATATTATACTTTGTCTTTTGGATTGATTCGGTGGCCACTTTTGATTTTTGATTTGGAGGTGTGGCTCGAGGTGGGAGGTAGCTGCACGCTATGTGTTACCACCGGCCCGGAAGCGTAATTGGTATATCTACCATGGCATTGCCTAGTTGTGCGGTGTCACCTACCATATCGTACCATGTATGAGTTTGGTTATCTCCCGTAGCCCATGGAGTATTTAGGGTAGTCTCCTGATCTGAAGATGCGCTGATACTGGATGAACTACTAGGACTATTACGTGTTAAGGTGGAAATATAAAGTCTTAATGCTATTTAAAAGTAAGTTTATTTTACTATTAAACATTATTATAATAGCGAAATATGACTACATAGTAAATAGTTTAACGGATCCTTAGGAGATGTGAATCCCGAGCATCTTTTAAGTTACCGCGCTCACGTGGCACTGGACAGAAGATGTCAAATCCCGTAAACATCTCTGACGCCATTTCCATTCATATTATTTACTATTGATTTAACTTACATAAGATCTTTTAGTTTTGACTCGCGTGTTTTGTCTTTTCAATTCGCTCGGGTCAGTCTGAGCATTTCAGGATTTGGAAGACCGTATTTTGGTGGACGAAGACGAAAATTTATTATTATTTATTATAGTATTCTACTACATTCATACTGTTCCGCTGCATTATTTATTGTTCTCTAGTATGTGTAACTCTGACATGTATTGTATAAGTATAATGAATATTTTGTAAAACAGCTTCATGAACTGTATATTTGATTATTATATTTTATCGTTCCGCTGCAAGATTCTGCTTTATTTTTTCTTTCTTACTTTTCTTATTCACCCCAATAACAATCCTCCCTTCTATATGGTATGAGTCTGACATGTGTGGTTTATCATCTATTTGAATCATGCAAAAAGGCGGGATATTACATCTGGTATCAGAGCTTTGGTTTAGCGACAAACCTAAGCTTTGTGGGGTCTGACTCTTTATTAATAGGGTAGTAATACCCTATGATGAGTCACTGAATGTATATATATGAGAGAACGTATTTGGTAGTGTTATAAAAAGTTTTAATATTGTGTCAATTTGTTGCGTTTTGTATTTATAAATTCTGGTTGGTGCATAGGACGCTATGACATCAATAGGGATTTCTAAACACTTAATAGGACAGATCGATACAATATTTGTTTTTAATATAGGCGAATGAAATAATTTTGCCTATTATATTTTCTATATATAAAATAAATTTTTATAAATAAGATATATATTTGGTTGCAATATATTGGTTGTTAGGTAATAAATTTATAAATAATAGTTGAAATGAGATTGAAACTAAAATAAATGAAGAACTGGAAATTTAAAACTTAAGTTTCGGGGTTTTTGAAAATTTCTTTCAAATGATTTTAGAATATAATAATAATATTGTTAGAAGTATTTTCTAATATAAATATTTCTATATAATTTGAAATTTTTTTAAAGAAATTTTGAAAAGAAATAAGTTTGTACTCCCCTCTCTGTCGTTGGAAAATAATTTCGGTGATGAGTGCACACATCATCGACATTCATTTTCGAGTTTCAAAGTGGGAAGGCCACTGTAGTAGTTTACTGCAGAATTATTTTTATAAGCAAATGTAAATTTCAATTTTTTTTTAAATATAATTGGATATATAAACTGTAAGTATATACATTTATCTATTATTTTAAAATAATTTGAAATTAAACCCAGTATTTAGTTCTTAAGTTTTTGATAGTCAATAGCTTCAATTGTTGTAGTGAAATGGGATGTAGCCAATTAATAATTGGAACCTCTAATTTAAGTAAGAGATTGAATGCTAAGTTATAAATGGAACTATAAGAAAGTTGAAATTGTAATCTATAAAACAAAGGATAGGATTATTGAATATTAATTTAGTTAAAAGAAATAAGAAAAACTTGTATAACTTTCAGTTACATTTTTAAAGGCATATATGTAACTTACCAAAAGATGAAAAAGTAGAAATGTTAATAGTAAAATGTAATAGGTCATTATGCAAGTACAACTTAGAGTAATGAAAGTATTCAATGAAGTCCTTAATAAATAAGAATTGATGATATATTGTGATAACTTAAGTTATAATTTGAAATTTTACTAACTAAATATAATTAAAGGTAAGTATTATAAATAGATGATTATAAACTTAAGTAAATAAAATGGAAATGCTAAAAAATTGAATGGGACATGAATACTACTAATTAAATATAATAAAAGGTAGGTATTATAGGTAAGAAATTTTAAACTTAACTAAATAAGTTGAAGTTATTTCTAAATAAAATTGTAAGAAATAAATGTAAATTAAAAGGATAAATCATTATATGAATGAAAAAGAAATCAAACTACAATTATTATGAAATGAAATTTAAAGAATAAACTTGATTTATTGTTGAAATTACTATTTGTTTAGTTATGGTTGTTTGGGCAAGGATACTTTAAAATTGTTTGGATGAATGAATAATCTATTTAGTTTCATCTGAGACTATTGAGTAAATGGTGCACTAAGTAGTTTATTTGTCCATTCTGTGCAATTTAAAGTTTGAACCTGAACAACTATTTGTTTTGTTGATGTGAATGAATGTTAAATTTGTGGTGATTCTACGTGATGGTTGTATGCCTTATTGCAAGTGATTGATGTTTGTATTGATTTGTTTATTTATGGTTGAAACCACTTTAAATATTTCATTTTATATAATTATTAACTCCTTTTAGATTGTGTAAGTGAAATACAGGTTATGTAAGCAATTGCTACTGCTTTTGGTTTCATAATTAAGCGTTAATTGCTCGATAAATAGGAACGTTATCGGATTACGGTTTATATCGTTATTATGTTATTTTTCCCATGTTGGGATATATTATTTGGGAAAATATATGTTATATATTGTTATATTTGATATTATATTTTCTCCCGAGCCTCTCCGTACAAAGGAGACTCTGCCGAAATTTTCCGTAAATTTTGGACTTAGAAAAATTTTGAAAAATCTTTTCCAAACATTATTAATTTGAGTATAAAAAGATTTAATGTTTATAAATAGGTATATTTTAATTAATTAATTTTGTAAATTATCGTTTATAAAGTTAATATTTTGAATAAGATACATTGTTTACTTAATTCTTTCTTTTCCCCTCTTTTCCTTTTCGGGGACGCAATGTTTTGTGTGGGGGAGAGTGTAACAACCCGTAAAATTCGATAATTAAAATTTGTTAAATTTATCAGATTTTTGAAATTTAATATTGAAGAAAATAAAAATGTGTGAATGGTTAATAGAAGTTGCGATGATATAATGAAAATTTACAAAAAGGAAACATAACAAGGTTAATTAAAGTTAATAAATAATGAACTTGAATGAAATTCCAATTAAATAGAATAATTTAAAAGGTATAACTGGGTTATGAGTTGAATGTATGTAACAAATGTAAATGTTGATTTACTAATCTAAATCTATGTAATAAATGGGAATTGAATAGGATTAGTGTGATATGAGTTGGTATAATCATTGGCGACCAACAATGAACATTTCTTTAATGACAATTAATATTATAACGGAAAATGTGAATGTATAAGAAACGTAATGTATATATAAAGTAATAAACTGGTATCAAAATGGAATTAAGGTAAATTCATTAATTGGTTTTAAACCTTAATTAATGTGTACAATTGGTAGAAGTACACATTTAGAAATGTAATAATTATTCAAATTAAGATGCAAATAGGCGTACATTAGTGTAATGGGATAAAACTAATGTAATTATTATGAATGTAAGTGTTGTATAACTAAAAGAAATTTGTAATTCGTTAATGAATTTATAACGGGAATGAATGGTAAGAATGTTAATGTAAGCTAATAAATAATTAATTCAATGCAATCCCAATTAATTGAAACAATTGCAGGGTTATAATTGATTGCAAGTAGTAATATTTGGTAATAAATTTAATACAAGAAAAAAAAGGTAAATATTGAATTAAACAATGAATTAATGATAATAACTAGAAATTGAATAAAATCAACGTTCTGGATTAACTGTTTGGAAATGATAACTTATATAAATGTGATTAAGAGTCAGTAGCCACAATTATGATAAAGTAATCATTTACTTAGTCCATTAAATCAAAATTTGTAATCAATTGCAATGAATCTTAATTTAATGTTATATTAGTATAAATTAAGGAAATAATTGGAAATAATATTAATCCCTTTTATAATATGACAATTGGTTGATTTAAAGAATGAAAATTGAGATTTATTAACTTATTGAAATTTAAATTATAATAATTGGATTAATTGCAATAAAATAAAAGTAAACACTGTATTTGGTAAATTGGTTTACTTTAAAATTTACATCTGAACTTGTTTAAATTTTCTAATTGTCTAAGAAGTAAAAAATGATAAGATTTGTTAATTTTGGAATCGAAATTTGAAAAAGTGATTTAATTAATTAATTATTAATTTATTTAATTAACTGTAAAAATAGCCATTTTGGCCACTGACTCGGATTTCGACGAAACCAGTTTCATCGGATCCGTAACGGCGAATTATTGTAGGATTTCAAGTTTCGTAGCGATCAGACTTGTCGTTTGATCGTACGGGCTCGAAACGCCTAGAAATCAATGAAATTGAAATCAATTGATATCAATTTGAACTAATTTGATTTTGTCACAACTTCTTCATACGGTGGAATTTGGACCTGAAACCTGTTCCATTGAATTTAAAATATTTTAAAACATCTATTTTGATATATGGGTTGACCCAATTGCGTTCCGGAGTCAGAACGGGCTTTTCGGGCCACTTTATCGTTGAACGCGAATAACCAATCGTTCCGATCCATTCTAATTTCAGCTTGCCTATTTATACCTTGTTACAAACCCTAGCCTACCTCTATTTCTCATTTATCTATGCGTACAACTCCTCTTCACCTCCTCATTTCAATGGCAGACAATTTCAAATCCAATTGCAATTCAAAAATCAAATTGAAATTTCAAACTCCTCAAAAAAATTCAAAAAAATTAAATATTGAAGCTCTCAATGAACACATTTTATATCTACGATTTTCTTTTGGATCTGAGTTTCTATGTAGCCGGAATTGGCTCGTCTATTCTCGGCCATTCATTCGAGCGCGATCATCCAAGACGGATCGTCAAATCAGTGTTACTGTTGGGTAGAGGGGAACGAGTGGAGGCCATCGGTCTAGGTAGTGTGGCGATTCAACGGTTAGATAGAGGCCAAATATTCATTAGGGTTTCGCATAAGTTGGCGGCGATGGGCAGTTCTGTGGCCATTGGGCACGCTCGAGTGGTTGCTGGTGGCGGCGTAGGGGAGGACGGCTTGGTAGCGATCTCCGGTGGTGGGCGACGACGAGGTTGAACGGCGTTTCGAGATGATGGGCGACGGCTTCATTAGGGGATGCATGATTTTTTCATGCGGCTAGGGTTCAGCTGGGTTAGTAAATGGGTGACATGGTTGCTTCAACGTGGGTATATGTGTTTTTTTATTTTATTTTATTTTTATTTAATTCAAACTATAAATGTTCTAACGCGTATAATTTTCACATACGATGTCCGATTCACGCATGGATTTTTTTGTTAGGATCATATTGGAATTTCGGACATTTTGAAACTAATTTGGATGGATTCTGAGATTTTTCAATTTTTGGGTTTAAATTGAATTCAAATTCAATTTAAATTCAAAAGGTGAGTGTTTTAACCCAGTCACAACTTCTAAAATTTCTTATGTTTGTTAAATTGATATATGATGTGAATAGAAATTTATTCATGACTGTTTGACATATTTTTAATTATCATCCTAGTTAAATTTAATTTATTTGAATTAAACAGTTATTTAATTTTTTATTGAATATAAACTGCTAGTTCATACCTGCTATTTATTATCTATTATATATTAATGCTATTGATTGAATTGGATGATGATTGTGATAAATGGTTGATGATTGATATTGGATGAATGGATGTTGTATTTTATATTGTTATTAACTGCAAGTTGTTATGCATTTTATTTCATTCGGGATTGCGATTTGAAATGATATATAACCGTATTTTTATTTTAAATTACGGATTGAAACGATAAATATCCGTATCACTTGACCATAGGGTAGAAAATTTTATACCGACACCGTGGTCTATATATATAAATATTTTGAAATGATTTCGACGGTTTTGTAAAGAAATATATGATTTATGGGATATTGATTTGAATGTTTTATAAATGTTATTTTATATATATTTAAATTCTTGGTTTTAAGCTATGTATAAAATTTGTTTAAAGTATAAAAAAAGTTGAATAATTAAGTTTGATTTTATTGAGATAATATGGTTAAGTAGCAGTGTAAATTATATTGTATATATAGTTATAATGGCTTAAATAAAACTGAGGTTGGAAGATAAATATAAAATTGATGTGAACTAAATTATTTGAGAATTTTACTCGAATAAAATTTGATTTGAAATTGAGATAAATTTGAGATTATATGAAATTGAATTTATTTAAGAATTAGACCAAAAGGGTTGATGTGAAATTTATTAAATTGGAAATTTTAAAGGTATAATTATTATAACTTGATTTTGGGGTCTAGATGAATTAAATGATTATTTCAAGTATAATGAATTGAAGGCAATATCTAGTTATTTGAAGTTCGAGTCTTATTTAAATGATAAGGGGTTTATTATGTAAAATATTTCAAAACTAAATAATAGAAAATTTAATTGTTGAATCGAAATTATCAAATTTAGTTTTGAAATTTTGGAATATTTAAAGCCTCGAAATATATCGAAATTGAAATATTCATCGAAATTGAAATGTTTCAAAGTCATGAATTTCAAAGTATTATGTTTTAAAATAAATGTTTGGTTTTGAAGTGTATAATTTGGAAGTGCTATGACTTTGAAAAGGGATATATTTGAAATAAAATGATATTATATTGATTTGATATAAAAAGGATATCATATTGATTTGGTTTTCAAATGGAAATGATATCATATTTATATGGTTCTGAATTTGATATTATATTCTGATTTTAAAAGTATAAATTATTTCGAAATGACCGCGGTGCTATAATAATGGTTGTTTGTTTAAGAGACCGGGATCAGAAGTTGTCATACTCTCTGCCAACTCCGAAAACCACTTTAACAACCGTGTACGCTGTGGAGATTCCAAAATGAAGTAGGATGGCGGCGGCGTTTCCTTTGAGGTAAATACGTGGATCCGACTCCCATGAGTTGACATAAGGTGGCTAAAACAGGAGCGATTGAATGGCTGATGAGGTAGCAATTTTGATCGGACACATCCCTTCGATATTATACTTTGCCTTTTGGATTGATTCGGTGGCCACTTTTGATTTTTGATTTGGGGGTGTGGCTTGAGGTGGGCGGTAGCTGCGCGCTACGCGTTACCACCGGCTTGGAAGCGTAATTGGTATATCTACCTTGGCATTGCCTAGTTGTGCCGTGTCACCTACCCTATCGCGCCTTGTACGAGTTTGGTTTTCTCCCACAGCCCATGGAGTATTTAGGGTAGTCTCCCGATCTGGAGATGACACTGATACTGGATGGACTACTGGGACTTTTACGTGTTAAGGTGGAAAATGTAAAGCCTTAATGCTATTTAAAAGTAAGTTTATTTTACTATTAGACATTATTATAATAGTGAAATATTACTGCATAGTAATAGTTTAACGGATCCTTAGGAGATGTGAATCCCTAGCATCTTTTAAGTTACCGAACTCATGTGACACTGGATAGGAGATGTCAAATCCCGTAAACATCTATGACGCCGTTCCACTTATATTATTTACTGTTGATTTAACTTACATAAGATCTTTTAGTTCTGACTCGAGTGTTTTGTCTTTTCAATTCGCTCGGGTCAGCCAGAGCATTTCAGGATTTGGAAGACCATATTCTGGAGGACGAAGACGAAGATTTATTTTTATTTATTATAGTATTCTACTACGTTCATACTGTTTCGCTGCATTATTTGTTGTTCTCTGGTATATGTAACTCTGATATGTATTGTATAAGTATAATTGAATATTTTGTAATACAGCTTCAAGAACTGTATATTTGATTATTTTATTTTATCGTTCCGCTGCAAGATTCTGTTTTTTTTTTCTTTCTTCCTTTTTTTATTCACCCCAATAAAAGTCTGCCCTTCTGTATGGTTTGATTCTGACATGTGTGGTTTATCGTTGATTTAAAACGTGCAAAAAGGCGGGACGTTACACGTGTGTGGTTTATCGTTGACTTAAAGCGTACAAAAGGCGGGATGTTACACGTGGTATCAAAGCGAGGTTTAGCGATAAACCTTAGCTTTATGGGGTCTGACTCTTTATTAATAGGTTAATACCCTATGATGAGTTGCTGAGAGAGAGAGAGAGAGAGTGTGTGTGTGTGTGTGTGTGTATGAGAGAGCATATTTGTTAGTGTTATACAAGGTTTTGACATTGTGTTAATTTGTTCCGTTTTGTATTTATAAATGTTGGTTGGTGCATAGGACGCTCTAACATCAACAGGAATTTCTAAACACTTAATAGGACATACTGACACAATATTTGTTTTGAATTAGGTGGATGAAATATTTTTCCAATTATATTTTCTATATATAAAATAATTTTTTTAAACGATATATATTTGGTTGTAAATTTTGGTTGTTAGGTAGTGTAATTTATAAATATTAATTTAAGGTAGGATTTGAAAAGTAAAATAAATTGGAAATTTTAGAACTTAAGTTCCGGGGTTTTGAAAATTTATTTCAAATGATTTTGGAATATAATAATATTATTTAGAAGTATTTTTCGATATAAATATTTCAATATGATTTGAATTTTTTTAAAAGAGATTTGAAAAGAAATAAGTTCTGTACTCCCCTCTCTGTCGCTGGAAAATAATTTCGGTGATGAGTGCACGCATCATCAACATTCATTTTCGGGTATTAAAGTGGGAAGGCCACTGTAGTAGTTTTACTACAGATTTATTTTGATAAAAAAATATAAATTTTAAATTGTTTTGAATATAATTAGATATATATTAGTTGTAAATATATACATTTACCTATTATTTTAAAATGATTTGGAATTTAACCCGGTATTTTGTTCCTAAGTTTCCATGAATTAATAGTTTCAATTATTGTAGTGAAATGGAATGTAACTAACTAATAATTGGAACCTCTAAATGAAATAAGAGATTAAATTCTAAGTTATAAATGAAACTATAAGAAAGTGGAAATTGTTACCTATAAAACAAAAATATGATTATTGAACGTTTAATTTATTAAAAGAAATAGGACAGACTTGTATAATATTCAATTACATTCTAAAAAAGTATATATATATAACTTACCAAAAGATTTAAAAGTTGAAATGTTTGATAAGAAAATGTAACGGAAAAATTTACAAGTAAACTTACGTAATAGAATGGTTCAATGAATTACTTTTATAAATAACAATTGATGTCATAATTGTTATAACCTTAAGATATAATTTGGAAGGTTATTGAAATTAATTGTGATAGAAAAGGGAACATCGTAAATGAAAGATTATAAACTTGAGTTAATGAAATTATTATGCCAAGTAACTGGATTGAATACGAATATTATTAAAAAATGAATGTAAATAAATGAAATCAAGTAATGAATGAATAAATATAATACAATAAAAAGAGAATTGACATGATGTGAATAAATGAATTGAAGTTATAAGTAATGAATAGAAATAGATAAAAATAAATATTGAATGAATGTGAGCCTGTTTATAATGGAACTTATATAATACTCTAAGAATTTATTTACATATGTTTATATAATTATATATGAGTAACGTATGAAATGAAAACTGTAAGAAAACAAATGTAAATTAAAAAGATAAATCATTGTATGAATGAGAAGGAAATCAAACAACAAATGTATGAAATGAAATTAATAAGAATGAACTTGATCTATTGTTTGAAATCACTGTTTGTTTGGCTTATGGTTGTTTGGGCAAGGATACTTTAAAATTGTTTGGATGAATGAATAATCTATTTAGTTTCATCTAGGAATTTTGAGTAAATGGTGCACTTAGTAGTTTATTTATCATCTGTACAATTTAAGGTTTTTGAACCCGAACAACTATTTGTTTTGTTTGATATGAATGGATAATTGATTTTTGTTTATGAATATTTTTGTTGATTTTATATGATGATTGTATGTTGGTTGCAAGTGATTGTTGTTTATATTGATTGTTTGTGAGTGGTTGAAACAACTTTAAATATTTCATTTTATATAATTATTAACTCTTTTTGGATTATATAAGTGAAATACAGGTTATGGAAGCAATTGCTACTGCTTTTGGTTTCATAGTTAAGCGTCGTTTGCCCGACAAATTGGTACGTTCTCGGATTACGGTTTTATATCATTATTATATTGTTTTTCCCGTTGTTTGGATATATTATTTTTGAAATATATGTTATATATTGTTATATTTGATATTAAATTTTCTCCCGAGCCTCTCTATACAAAGGAGACTATTGAAATTTTTCGTAAATTTTGGACTTAGAAATTTTTTTGAAAAATGTTTTCCAAACTTTATCAATTTGAGTATAAAAGGAGTTAATGGTTATAAATTGGTATATTTTATTTAGATTAATTAATTTCTTAAATTTATTTGTTTATAAAGTTAATAGTTTTGAATAAGATGTATTGTTGACTTAATTCTTTCATTTCCCTTCTTTTTCCTTTTTGGGGATGAAAAGTTTTGAGTGGGGGAGAGTGTAATGACCCATAAAAATTTTCAATAATTTAGTGTTAATTTTTTTAAATGTTTTTAACTAATATTGGAAAAACAGAAATTTGTGATTCATTAATGAAATAATAACTTAAATGAGATGTAATAAGGTTAGCCTAAGTTATTTAAAAACTATTTGAATAAAATTTCAATTAATGGAATTTGTGTAAATGTTATACTAAGCTATCAATCGAATATGAGAAAACAAATGTAAATATTGAATTAATTGATGAATTAACATATATTGAACGGTAATTGAATAAAATCAATGTTTAGCAAGAAATTATAACATTGGTTTGGAAATGATAAACTTATAAAAACGTGATTGAGAGTTAATGATAACAATTATTATAAGTTGATCATTTATTTAGTCCATTAAATCAAAATTTGTAATCAATTGCAATGAATCTCAATTCAATGTTATGTTAATGTAAACCAAGGAAATAACTGGAAATAATGTTAATTCTATTCATAATATGACAATTGGTTGAATGAAAATAATGGACATCAAGATTTATTAATTTATTGGAATTTAACCTCTTGGATTAATTGAAATTAAATTAAATTAAATATCTAAATATTACGTTAATTGAAATTAAGATGGAATTTGAGAATATTAGTGTAATTGATCATGAATAATATGTTAATTTCATCCATTTGACAATAATGGATTGAATAATAGAATGAAAAGTCAATTAAATGGAATTTATCGGAAATTAAATTTATAGTTTCTGAAATTAATGAAATTGAGGTTAACACTGAAATTGATAAATTAATCAACTCCAAATCGACATCTAAATTTGATTAAATTAGTGTAAACGATTAAGAAATTTAAAAATGATAAAAATTTTCAACTATAGAATCAAAACTGAAAATTTGATTTAATTAATTAATTATTAATTTATTAATTAATGTAAAAATAGCCATTTTGGCAACTGACTCGGATTTCGACGAAAGTAGTTTCATTGGATTTGTAGAGGTGAATTATTGTAGGATTTCAAATCTCTTAGCGATTGGACTTGTCGTTTAATCGTACGGGCTCGAAACGCCTAAAAATCAATTTAATTGAAATCAATTTGAAATAACTTGATTATAGAATAACTTCTTCATACGATGGAATTTGGACTCGAAACCTTTCCAATATGTTTAAAATATTTAAAAACATATATCTTGATATATGGGTTGATCCATTTCTGTGACGCCCCACCTCAATACCCACGCTAGCCAAGAACACCACAGAGTAAAGCTGTCGACTAACACGGAGAATAAGGCTGTTGAGGAGCGACCATCTGCATAATTGCTTTGTGCGAGTATCGATATGCCAGATAAAAATATAACTTTTCATCTCAAGAGGAAAGCCGACATACCGACACAAACTCAAAGCTACTACACAGTGGCTATAAAGGTCTTCGGAAACAAATATAGAAATAAACATAACACAAATCAGTCACAGATAATTCATATCACAAAGGCGGAAATAGATATGAATATAACACATGAAAGTGTACATCAGAGTATTGGTCAAACAAGATCCACCATATCAAAAAGAATAGATACAAGTGCTAGATAAAAGAATAAGTATACATCATAGAGTCTGTATCTCAAATGCATATAACAAAAACTACTAATCTAAGTAGTTAGCCAAAAGATCATATGATACGTCGTACAGCGTGACTTCCGATGAACCAAATCACAATCAAAGGGAACAACGACGTCGTACAGCGTGACATCCGATGAACCAAATCACAATCAAAGGGAACAATGACGTCGTACAGCGTGACATCCGATGAACCAAATCACAATCAAAGGGAACAACGATGTCGTACAGCGTGACATCCGATGAACCAAATCAAAATCAAAGGGAACAACGACGTCGTACAGCGTGACATCCGATGAACCAAATCAAAAAGACATTGCACAATGCTAGTCTAAACATAAAATGATCGTCATGATCAAAGAGAAGTGTCAACTACAGTAAGCTAGTAAATATATGAGCTTAGCTTCATGTCCCATAACCACTAGCTTAACTTAAATATTTACGAACAAATTGTAGATCTTCACTAGTAAATTGTCACAAGAGATTCAATCGAACAAGTCCAAGAATTAACCGACGAAGTAAACGCAAGCGTTTCATACCACTCGTTTTACTAGGTCGTTTAATTAGATTTCTCATACGAGTGAGGTAAAGGCTTGTATATACTAATAGATTGGAAAACGGTTTAAGAAACGAGCTTTGTAATAAAGTAGTGTTGAAATCATTTTGATGAAAGAATTTTGATATTTACTACTAGTATAGAAAACCTTTATATTTTTAAAGTGACAAATCATAGAATTGATTGTAGGAACAATCAATCACTAAAATTCACATACGAAGATGTGAGTTAATTCCAAAGAAATCGATATCAAAATGGATATTTACAAAAATCCCAAAGAAAATGCCATCAGAGTCGAGAATAAGTGATAACGATTAATAGGATCGCTAAAATCGATAAATAATGGAAATTCACAAAAACAGCCTAAATAGGCAAAAATAAACATCTCCAGACGTCTTATTTGGAATCCAGATGTGACGATCCGGAATTTTGAGCAATATCATTTTAATAATCTTTGATAATAATTAAATTGATTTGATCATTTTACATTATAAATTGACAAGTTAAATTTATTTTAAAGATTGATAATAATAGTTTCTTAATATCTATTAATATTTTTCTTTGCAATATAAGTAAGCAAGATTTAATTCTTTTGAAAGTTTATAAAATTTGATTTGGAAACATTTATTTTTGGTAAATAAGAAGCTTTTAATGTAATAAAATTTTATATTCAAATTGTAATATATATATGAATGTATATATTGTGATTTGAGATTTGTTTAGAATTTAATATGGAAATTTACAAATTTAATGTTAGAATGTTTTTCTATTTGAAATGTGTATATATATTTATATATATATTTATATATGTATTTGAAATAGGAAAATTATTAATTTGAATTTAATAAGAGTTTTCAAACTTGAATATATTTAGTTTTGAAATTTGTCTTTGAAATGATATTTGAAATTTAAATTTTAAATAATAAAGTTAATTTCTTATTTTATAAACATATATTTTATCTTTTGTTTTTAATAAGATAAAATTGTTTTAAAAATTTATATAAGAAGTTAAAATCAAATTTTCAAGCTTATAAACATATCTTATAAATCAAAATATAAGTTATTTAAATTTACATGAATATTTATTAAAAAGGTAAATACATATTTCTATATTACATAATTACATATACATAGCTTAATAATTATAAAATAAAAAGAAGTAACATTTATAAAACATTAATAAAACAATTATAACACTTGTTAACTAGATAAAGTATGCTAATGACACTTGTGAAGTATATTGCACATAACATGACAAATGTCTTTTTTCACTTATAATAATAAAATTTAAAATTTGTAAAATATGAGAATGAATTTACTTTTAATTTTCAGCTAAGAAATCACTTTCTTCTTTCAAACAAAAATACAAATCTGAAAAAAAAATGCAAATCTGAATGAAAGAAAAAGGAAATGGAAACTGTAAATCTGGAAAATGCAAATGCAAAAAAACTGTAAAGTTTGGGAATTCAAAATCATAGGCAAGCAAGACGTAAACTTCAACAATTCAAATGCTCAGCTACAAGATAAAACATCAACATGCAAGAGCTGGAATCAAATATTCAACATGCAAATAAAATTGAAGCCTGGAATATGCAGCTTCTGTTTTCTGCAAATTTTCAAGTGATTAAACAATTCTTTTAAAAACAGTTTAAACTTGAATTTCATCATATTAATATGGTTGAGTATTTTAATATTATTGAGTACTTAGATTAGAATTGAGTGCATGTTTGAATTAAGATAGTTGAATGCCTGGGTAATTAAAATTCATACTCTGTGTAAGTTTAAAATTAACAGTTTCATCATTAAATTCAATAACTTAATTTTGGATTCATATGGGCCTTTGATGTGTAAGTAGAAGTTGTTTGAAAATGAGTAATCTATCACCTAAAATATTTATAGGATTTTTAAGTACATGTTTTACTCAGGAATTGTAAATTTACAGTAAAAAGAATAAATTGGGTTAAAAATTATTAAAACAATTTTAGTTTTTGATCTCATAATTGGATTCATAATGCCAAATCATGATTTTTAAGATCTGTATCCTGATTTTTAGATTTGAATTCAAGGAGAATTTTCGAGTTTCTTGTTTTGGGCATTTCGGCCAATTAATGGCGAACTACGGCGAATCAGAGGTCGTGGGTTGGGTTGAAGATGGTTGGTGTGTCGTTGATCATAGGAAAATTACTATCGTAATTTTTAATGAGTTGTGATGATCGGAATTCGATAAATTAGGGATTGGTACCTGTTTTTCGGCTGATAAGCTCTATGGGGTTTCGCGGCAACGTGAAGTAACTGGAGGCGATCGGGTTGTTGCCGAAGGTTAGGGGGTGTCGTGGAGAAGCTTGGGTAAGGATGGCAAGGCGTCTCGATTAATAGTTCGTCGGCGGTGATCAACTTCTGTTGGTCATTGCGTTCAGGCAGTGGGGTAGATAGCGAAATTCGATTTTGATCGAAGTCTTATTTTCTGGGTTTGGAAACTCGATGTTGGGGACGCGAGCGATTTGTTGGAGGTTGGTAGGAAGTTCAACGTTGATCGGCGAGGCGGTGCACATTTACGTGCACATGTTGTGCATCTGTGATGTCGCATTTGGGGTTCTGGGGAGAAGAAGGAGGAAACTCGAAGTAGGCTCCGTGATTTTGATGGTCTGACTCGAAGCAAGGGGTAGGCAGGGGAAACTCGGTGTGTTTGTTAGTTTTGCTCGGGGTAAACGAGGGTGTTACTCGGGTTTTAGGGGGTGATTACTCGAGTTTGTAATGCAGCTTTGGTTTGCTTTAAAGTTTCATTATATAAAGTAATGTTTAAAGATTTTGAAAGCAAAAGGAATTTGATTTATATATCTAGTTAAAGTTTATAAAAATATAAACAAGCTTTCTCTTATAACTAATTTAATTTTAGGAATTAAGTTTTTTTTAAAACAAAGGATAAACTAGTTTCAAACTTAAATTTGTTTCAAAGCTATGTTTTAAACGAATTTTAAGTTTTGAAATATAAAAGTTTTAAAAATGAAACAAGTGGAATTTTAGTAATATGTTTGTAATAAATTTTATTAAATAACTTTGAAAGTTCAAACATTTGTAATTTTGAATGTTTCAATTGTTTTAGCTAAAATTGATTTCTAAAGTAATTTATTTTAATAAGTTAAATAATTAAGATTTATGGATCAATAAAATAAAGATTATCTTTAGTTATTTTGAATTTTGATTTAATTAAAGATAATTAAGTTTGGAAAGATAATTAAGATAATTAGATTATTAACTGATGAAGGTTATTGATTAATATAATAATTTAATTAAGACAATGTTGACTTAATTAAGAGTTTTATAATATTAAAAGTTAAGAATCATTTAATTAATTTTAAATGATTAAGTTAAATAGTTAATTTAGTAATTAACTTGTGATTAATTAAGATAATCACTTTGGATTAATCTAATCTAATTACTTAGGGAAGTAACTTAAAGTAATTAAGTGATTAATTTAGAAGGTAATTAAGTAAAGGATAATTACTTTATTAAAAGTAATTAAGTAAATGTGATTAAGAGTTAATCACTTTAGTTATTAATTAAAGAATTAATTAAAGAATTAATTAATAATTGGTTAAAGGTTTAAATTATTTGATTAATGATTAATTAATAAAAGGATTAAGAGCAATTATTATATGATTAATTACTTGTTAAGTAATTAATTAAGATTATAATTAATGAAGTCGTCATTAATTAATAGAAATAATTAATTAATTATTAATTTATAATTTAAGAATAATTAATTTATAATTTAGTTTTAATTACTAAAAGTAATTAAAGGTAATTAATCAAAGGTAATTAATTAAAAATAATTAATTAAGTATGATTAATTAAGAATAATTAATCAAATGTGATTAATTAAAAGTAATTAATCAGGTATGATAAATTTTAAAAGATAATTAAGGAATAATTATCAGGATAATTAAAGAATAATTAATCAAGGAATGATTAATTTTTAAAAGGATATTAAGAGGTAGTTACTTAGTATAATTTGTAGTAATTAATCAGGATGATTAATTAATATGATAATTAAGTAATAATTACTTAAAGTAATTAAGTGATAATTAATCAGGGAGGATTAATTGAAATGGATAATTAAGTAATGTTAGTTAATTAATTAATTTGTAACTAATTAATGAGTAAGGAGTTGGGTTGAAGATAATCTAAGTATTTAATTTAAGGATTAATTAAATTAATCAAGTTTGAATCAAACTTGTTTATGAATGATAATCGATTGAATGAAATATATCATTGAATGAGTTAATGATATTTGGATGTTATTGGATGACATTGATTGATGGATGATGATGTGAATATGCTATATCTGAATGTGATATATATACTGCTTTGTGATATGTATCATTGCATGTGATAATAGATGCCTATCTATCTGTGTTGTGAATACACCCATTTATGTTAAGTGATATTTTCTGAAATATCTATTGTTTAAATCCCTTAAGTATAACTTGGACATTGAAATGGTGTTTGGTTTCGGTGAGACCGGGATCGGGTTTCCATATTTGGTATCCGAAAACCACATCGATTCCAATTAAATGTAGGTCATTAATCCAAGTGGAGCAAGTGAATACTCGAGGTGTAAAGGCTATACGTCAGTATAACTCTGTGGGTGATTCTGTAATGAGTTTGACGGAATAGTGCTTATAGGTTGAGATGGTGATTTAGAGTGCAAGGGCTATGGTCGTTGACTCTGAGGGTGATTCCAAAAAGAATGCAACGAGATAGTGCCTTCGGTTTCGTTCGAACCCGGAACGAACTTGTATGGATTGAATGCTTTCAGCACATCGTCAAGCGAGCGATGAGCATTCTAAGATATTTGGTCCTATAAAGGTAATCACAGCCTCAAGCCTCATCAACCGGGAATGGCTAAAATAGGGGAGGTGCAGCAAGGCTTCGTGGGTCGCTACCACTGGAGAGCAAGATACATCCCTGTCTAGATGTTCCTTTTTATTTCGGCTTTGTGGGCGGTTGGAACTGCAGCCAACTGCGGGGTGGTCTTGTTCGGGACTGTTCAGTAAGGAATGGTCCCGGCCTTGTGTTGCAGGGGATGAAGGGAGTAATCCTCGGTACGGTGATCTAGGCCACGTACTGTGACGGGCGGTACCCTAGTAGCCCTGCCATAGATGGAAACCATTTTCCCTACGAGACCCTACGGTTTTGTTTGTATTACCCACTTTTGTGGCTAGTAGCTGGAATTTAATAGATGTAACAATTTCGGCTATTTCTTATTTACTTGAAAACCCTAGACATTATTATAATATCACTGGATTTCCTATCGAATGTTTTGGGTAGCGTAAGGTAAAAACTTTTCCATGTTTATGTGTGGGAAGTCTTACGTGATGCCTTTTTTTCCAAAGGTTTTTCTAAAGTTAAGCAATCTTAAACCGTTTACTCACACCAGACCCCCTGTTTGACCCGAATGTTTATTTTCTGTTTTATTAAACTCTTGGGTACTCATATTATATATGAGTAGTCAAGTGATTTAGGTTATCTCTTGACGAATTCTGGAGGAGCTTTGGAGAAGGAGGCTTCAGCGTGTAGATATGGTTAGAGTTTCCGCTGTGTTGATATTCTGTATGATTGTCTTGTATTGTATATTAGACAGAAATGTTATAATTCTGGAGATGTTTAGTTGTGCACTCTGATGTATATGATACTATGTATATGTTCTATATTATATTTAAATCGTTCCGCTGTGAGATTCTGATGTGTTGTTTTCTCTTTCTTCTCTTTCTTTTCTTCTTCTATCCCTTTCTTTCTTATTTAGTGATGCGATTTTCCGGGAGTGGAAAATTGGGTCGCTACAGCTGGTATCAAAGCATTAGGTTGAGTGAATACCTAGGCTCTGGAGTGGTGTTTATCTTGAGAGAGCGTACTTGTAATTTATATATATATATATATATATATATATATATATATAACTACCTAATCTGTTGAGTTATCTGTTCGGATTTTCCAACATAGGTTATAAAGGTAGATAAGGTAGAAGTGTGTGGAACACGACTACCACTAATGAAAGAGGTTTATATGTTGTGGTTAGAGGTGTATTTATCGAGATTGTAGATCTAATACCGTCTCGAATAAGTTTTGTGGATTGTAGAAAGGATTTCTTTGAGTCCAGAGAAAGTATTTTCAAGAATTAGAGTATATTCTTGAAGTGTGAGGTTGATTTTCTCTCAAATGAGAAGGGATTTTCAAGAGTTGAGTTGTCCGCTGAGCAGAAGCAGTGGTGGTATCTTGATAGCTTCAAGAAGGAATAGTGGTGTGATGAGATGCAGTATCCATAGATGGTTCTGAAGATGTTTCTTTTGGAGCCAGATTTAGATGGTGTTGGAAGAGCATTGATGTCTACTGCAGGGAAGATTCGGATGTTTAGGGATTTTTCGGATCTCAAGTAAGGGTATCTTATCTGTAATTGAAGTATGAGACTTAGGTCGATGAGTTACCTCATTTCGGACATGGTCTCATTTGTTTTCCTTATAAGAAGATAGTGGTTGGTGTTTGGTTTGGAGCCAAGTTTCTTTGAGGAGATGTCTACTCGTCTCAAGGATTTTCAGAGAAATTGGATGTTAGTTTTGTGTTTCAAGAAGCTTTTGGTTAAGGAAGATCTTTTGGCTTAGCTGTATCATTGAAGTGAAGTTTGGAAGCAGCAGCATGGACCTATTTCTTCGATGATTCAGTAATATTTGGGATTCTACTATCAGCAGACCAGGCAGATGGTGAAGGCTTATTCTTTTCTTTTGGGAGGCTCAGCAGAGCGGGATATCTGTTGGAAGTGATCTATTAGTTTTCTGATAGGTAAGCCATTCTTGAAGATCGGACTTAGATAGGAAAAGCTGTTCTAGTTGGGGAGACAGTTCTTTAAAATCCAAACTGAGTGGGATCGAAAAAGTGACTTGCGATTAGTTTGGGAAATCTTTGAATATTCTTTGTTTTGAGATTGAGGCATTTCAAGTAGAGGTGAAAGCTTTGGAAGTAGTCAGAGATTTTCTTGATGTTTTTGAGAAAATCAGAAGTTGACCCGAATCGGATATTGAGTTTTCTTATCAACTTGGAATTCAGGAGTAATTTTGATGATTCAACCATATAGTGGGATGACTCTTGGAGCGAGAAGAGTTTGGTGAGGCAGCTCAGGAATCTTTGGAGAAGGATTGATCATCTTATTCTGAGTTAAGATTCCGTTGAAGTATTTTGACCAAGTGGAATGGTCACTAAGATTTTTATGAGTCGGATGAACTGTGTATGGAGAAAGATTTTGCTTATGTTCTTCGATAGCATTCTTATCTGCTCTAGGTCAGAGTTGTGCAGCGGAAGCGAGTTGGGAGTTATTTTGGTTTGGGAGTAACCGGATGTTACAGTGAGAGATTTCTACAGGAAATTTAAGTATGAAGGAATTTTCTGGATTTGGTAGGCAAGGTTGTCAAGTACAACTGTTTGGTTATTCCAAATAAGAGAGGTAGGTTTGAAGTCCATTGATGCTTGTAATGTAGAATCGTATTTTGGATTTCAGCAAATTATTATTTTCGAAAGCCATTTTGTTGAGTAAGATCTGGAGATTTGGGTTGAGTTGGTGCTGTTGTTTCATGAAGCAATCAGCAAGGGTTAGGCCGATCAGGAATACTGGAGGTGACTCAGAGCATCTGAAGAGTTGTGCAGTTAGAATTTGGATATTGTTTTAGTTTTGTCCAATCAAAGGAGATATAAGAATGGGTAAAACTGGAGAGTTCACTCTGGAGGTATTTTGAGTTATCTGTGTTCTCTAGAGATTTGATTTTGATCTACAAGATTGAATTGCCAGTTTGGATAGCTGGAATTCATTGTATTTCACATATCTCTGAGGAATATGTGTATGATTCTTTGGGTGATAGAATCAGAAGTTAAGAAGGATTTGGTAGTTGTGCTGGTTTTGAGTTTAGTCTGATATCTTGTTCAGATTTGAAGAATCAGATGAGGGAGTTCTTAGTTTTGATAGTATAGTTAGTTAAGATTCTGTAGAGCGAGTATTCCAGTATAGGTATCTGGAAAACTCTACATAATATTAGAAAGTTCTATTCAGAATTTTTCTGGATAGATAAAAATTGTTTGTTTGAATTGGTTGCTATGATTGATTGTGTGATTGCTGTTTAAAATTTAAATTCTTTAGCTGGGTTATTATATTATCTTTGCTTTTAAATTTCGGGGACGAAATTCTTTTAAGGGGGAGGAATGTGACGGCCCGGAATTTTAAGCAATATCAATTTAATAATCTTTGATAATAATTAAGTTGATTTGATCATTTTACATTATAAATTGACAAGTTAAATTTATTTTAAAGATTGATAATAATAGTTTGTTAATATCTATTAATATTTTTCTTTGCAATATAAGTAAGCAAGATTTAATTCTTTTGAAAGTTTATAAAATTTGATTTGGAAACATTTATTTTTGGTAAATAAGAAGTTTTTAATGTAATAAAATTTTATATTCAAATTGTAATATATATATGAATGTATATATTGTGATTTGAGATTTGTTTTAAAATTTAATATGGAAATTTACAAATTTAATGTTAGAATGTTTTTCTATTTGAAATGTGTATATATATTTATATATATTTATATATATATATTTGAAATAGGAAAATTATTAATTTGAATTTAATAAGAGTTTTCAAACTTGAATATATTTAGTTTTGAAATTTGTCTTTGAAATGATATTTGAAATTTAAATTTTAAATAATAAAGTTAATTTCTTATTTTATAAACATATATTTTAGCTTTTGTTTTTAATAAGATAAAATTGTTTTAAGAATTTATATAAGAAGTTAAAATCAATTTTTCAAGCTTATAAACATATCTTATAAATCAAAATATAAGTTATTTAAATTTACATGAATATTTATTAAAAAGGTAAATACATATTTCTATATTACATAATTACATATACATAGCTTAATAATTATAAAATAAAAAGAAGTAACATTTATAAAACATTAATAAAACTATTATAACACTTGTTAACTAGATAAAGTATGCTAATGACACTTGTGAAGTATATTGCATATAACATGACAAATGTCTTTTTTCACTTATAATAATAAAACTTAAAATTTGTAAAATATGAGAAGGAGTTTCCTTTTAATTTTCAGCTAAGAAATCACTTTCTTCCTTCAAACGAAAATATAAATCTAAAAAAAAATGCAAATCTGAACGAAAGAAAAAGGAAATGGAAACTATAAATCTGGAAAATGCAAATGCAGAAAAACTGTAAAGTTTGGGAATTCAAAATCAGAGGCATGCAAGATGTAAACTTCAACAATTCAAATGCTCAGCTACAAGATAAAACATCAACATGCAAGAGCTGGAATCAAATATTCAACATGCAAATAAAATTGAAGCCTGGAATATGCAGCTTCTGTTTTCTGCAAATTTTCAAGTGAGTAAACAATTCTTTTAAAAACAGTTTAAACTTGAATTTCATCATGTTAATATGGTTGAGTATTTTAATATTATTGAGTACTTAGATTAGAATTGAGTGCATGTTTGAATTATGATAGTTGAATGCCTGGGTAGTTAAAATTTATAATCTGTGTAAGTTTAAAATTGACAGTTTCATCATTAAATTCAATAACTTAATACTGGATTCATATGGGCCTTTGATGTGTAAGTAGAAGTTGTTTGAAAATGAGTAATCTATCACCTAAAATATTTGTAGGATTTTTAAGTACATGTTTTACTCAGGAATTGTAAATTTACAGTAAAAAGAATAAATTGGGTTAAAAATTATTAAAACAATTTTAGTTTTTGATCTCATAATTGGATTCATATTGCCAAATCATGATTTTTAAGATCTGTATCTTGATTTTTAGATTTGAATTCAAGGAGAATTTTCGAGTTTCTTATTTTGGGCATTTCGGCCAATTAATGGCGAACTACGGCGAATCAGAGGTCGTGGGTTGGGTTGAAGATGGTTGGTGTGTCGTTGATCATAGGAAAATTACTATCGTAATTTTTAACGAGTTGTGATGATCGGAATTCGATCAATTAGGGTTTAGTACCTGTTTTTCGGCTGATAAGCTCTATGGGGTTTCGCGGCAACGTAAAGTAACCGGAGGCGATCGGGTTGTTGCCGAAGGTTAGGGGGTGTCGTGGCGAAGCTTGGGTAAGGATGGCAAGGCGTCTCGATTAATAGTTCGTCGGCGGTGATCAACTTCTGTTGGTCATTGGGTTCAGGCAGTGGGGTAGATAACAAAATTTCGATTTTGATCGAAGTCTTATTTTCTGGGTTTGGAAACTCAATGTTGGGGACGCGAGCGATTTGTTGGAGGTTGGTAGGAAGTTCGACGTTGATCGGCGAGGCAGTGCACATTTACGTGCACATGTTGTGCTTCTGTGATGTCGCGTTTGGGGTTCTGGGGAGAAGAAGGAGGAAACTCGAAGTAGGCTCCGTGATTTTGATGGTCTGACTCGAAGTAAGGGGTAGGCAGGGGAAACTCGGTGTGTTTGTTAGTTTTGCTCGGGGTAAACGAGGGTGTTACTCGGGTTTTAGGGGGTGATTACTCGAGTTTATAATGCAGCTTTGGTTTGCTTTAAAGTTTTATTATATAAAGTAATGTTTAAAGATTTTGAAAGCAAAAGGAATTTGATTTATAGATTTAGTTAAAGTATATAAAAATATAAACAAGCTTTCACTTATAACTAATTTGATTTTAGGAATTATGTTTTTTTTAAAACAAAGGATAAACTAGTTTCAAACTTAAATTTGTTTCAAAGCTATGTTTTAAACGAATTTTATGTTTTGAAATATAAAAGTTTTAAAAATGAAACAAGTGGAATTTTAATAATATGTTTGCAATAAATTTTATTAAATAACTTTGAAAGTTCAAACATTTGTAATTTTGAATGTTTCAATTGTTTTAGTTAAAATTGATTTCTAAAGTATTTTATTTTAATAAGTTAAATAATTAAGATTTAGGGATCAATAAAAATAAAGATTATCTTTAGTTATTTTGAATTTTGATTTAATTAAAGATAATTAAGTTTGGAAAGATAATTAAGATAATTAGATTATTAACTGATGAAAGTTATTGGTTAATATAATAATTTAATGGAGACAATGTTGACTTAATTAAGAGTTTTATAATACTAAAAGTTAAGAATCATTTAATTAATTTTAAATGATTAAGTTAAATAGTTAATTAAGTAATTAACTTGTGATTAATTAAGATAATCACTTTGGATTAATCTAATCTAATTACTTAGGGAAGTAACTTAAAGTAATTAAGTGATTAATTTAGAAGGTAATTAAGTAAAGGATAATTACTTTATTAAAAGTAATTAAGTAAATGTGATCAAGAGTTAATCACTTTAGTTATTAATTAAAGAATTAATTAAAGAATTATTTAATAATTGGTTAAAGGTTTGAATTATTTGATTAATGATTAATTAATAAAAGGATTAAGAGCAATTATTATATGATTATTTACTTGTTAAGTAATTAATTAAGATTATAATTAATGAAGTAGTCATTAATTAATAGAAATAATTAATTAATTATTAATTTATAATTTAAGAATAAGTAATTTATAATTTAGTTTTAATTACTAAAAGTAATTAAAGGTAATTAATCAAAGGTAATTAATTAAAAATAATTAATTAAATATGATTAATTAAGAATAATTAATCAAATGTGATTAGTTAAAAGTAATTAATCAGGTATGATAAATTTTAAAAGATAATTAAGGAATATTTATCAGGATAATTAAAGAATAATTAATCAAGGATTGATTAATTTTTAAAAGGATATTAAGAGGTAGTTACTTAGTATAATTTGTAGTAATTAATCAGGATGATTAATTAATATGATAATTAAGTAATAATTACTTAAAGTAATTAAGTGATAATTAATCAGGGAGGATTAGTTGAAATGGTTAATTAAGTAATGTTAGTTAATTAATTAATTTGTAATTAATTAATGAGTAAGGAGTTGGATTAAAGATAATCTAAGTATTTAATTTAAGGATTAATTAAATTAATCAAATTTGAATCAAACTTGTTTATGAATGATAATCGATTGAATGATATATATCATTGAATGAGTTAATGATATTTGGATGTTATTGGATGACATTGATTGATGGATGATGATGTGAATATGCTATATCTAAATGTGATATATATACTGCTTTGTGATATGTATCATTGCATGTGATAATAGATGCCTATCTATCTGCGTTGTGAATACACCCATTTATGTTAAGTGATATTTTCTGAAATATCTATTGTTTAAATCCCTTAAGTATAACTTGGACATTAAAATGGCGTTTGGTTTCGGTGAGACCGGGATCGGGTTTCCATATTTGGATATCCGAAAACCACATCGATTCCAATTAAACGTAGGTCGTTAATCCAAGTGGAGCAAGTGAATACTCGAGGTGTAAGGGCCATACGTCAGTATAACTCTGTGGGTGATTCCGTAATGAGTTTGACGGAATAGTGCTTATAGGTTCGAGATGGTGATTTAGAGTGCAAGGGCTATGGTCGTTGACTCTGAGGGTGATTCCAAAAAGAATGCAACGAGATAGTGCCTTCGGTTTCGTTCGAACCCGGAACGAACTTGTATGGATTGAATGCTTTCAGCACATCGTCAGGCGGGCGATGAGCATTCTAAGATAATTTGTCCTATAAAGGTAATCGCGGCCTCATCAACCGGGAATGGCTAAAACAGGGGAGGTGCAGCAAGGCTTCGTGGGTCGCTACCACTGAAGAGCAAGATACATCCCTGTCTAGATGTTCCTTTTTATTTCGGCTTTGTGGGCGGTTGGAACTGCAGCCAACTGCGGGGTGGTCTTGTTCGGGACTGTTCAGTAAGGAATGGTCCCGGCCTTGTGTTGCAGGGGATGAAGGGAGTAATCCTCGGTACGGTGATCTAGGCCACGTACTGTGACGGGCGGTACCCTAGTAGCCCTGCCATAGATGGAAACCATTTTCCCTACGAGACCCTACGGTTTTGTTTGTATTACCCACTTTTGTGGCTAGTAGCTGGAATTTAATAGATGTAACAATTTCGGCTATTTCATATTTACTTGAAAACCCTCGACATTATTATAATATCACTGGATTTCCTATCAAATGTTCTGGGTAGCGTAAGGTAAAAACTTTTCCATGTTTATGTGTGGGAAGTCTTACGTGATACATTTTTTTTCAAAGGTTTTTCTAAAGTTAAGCAATCTTAAACCGTTTACTCACACCAGACCCTTATCTGACCCGAGTGATTTTTTTCTGTTTTATTAAACTCTTGGGTACTCATATTATATATGAGTAGCCAAGTGATTCAGGTTATCTCTTGACGAATTCTGGAGGAGCTTTGGAGCAGGAGGCTTCAACGTGTACATATGGTTAGAGTTTCCGCTGTGTTGATATTCTGTATGATTGTCTTGTATTGTATATTAGACAGAAATGTTATAATTCTAAATTGAGATGTTTAGTTGTGCACTCTGATGTATATGATACTATGTATATGTTCTATATTATATTTAAATCGTTCCGCTGTGAGATTCTGATGTGTTGTTTTCTCTTTCTTCTCTTTCTTTTCTTCTTCTATCCCTTTCTTTCTTATTTAGTGATGTGCTTTTTCGGGAGTGGAAAGTTGGGTCGCTGCACCAGACGTCTGGATTTGTTTTCTAAAAAATAGTTCAGAAAGCTACCAAGACGTCTGAATAGCCAAAACAGACGTCTGAGCCATGGCTAGACGTCTGGACTTGAATCCAGACGTCTGGTTTTGTTCTCTGGAAATAACCCAGAGAACACCCAGACGTCTGAAACCTCAAGTCAGACGTCTGAGACTTATCCAAACGTCTGATTTGAATTTCAGATGTCTGAAAATAGTCTCTGGCATTTTTTTATAATATGCGTGCATACATTTTTCTTTCCAGGTCCAAACCAAACGTCTGGACTTGGTCACCAGACGTCTGGTCACCTAGTCTGGGCAATAATTTGCCTAGGCCAAAGTGGCCAAAACGTATTGGGAGTGATCGGACGAGCAACGACGACTAAGGATTTATGCCTAGCGACAACCCAGCCTTAAAAGCTCTTTGATATACCTCGAATATCAATGTCCAAATGTCCATAAAAGGATTTTCATAAAGTTGGACCAAAGCACACAAATTTGGAAAATTCACCAAATCAATCCAAACCAAAAGCAAATGAACATAAATAAGTGTTAGGAATTCATACCTAACAACAAAGATAGATATAGACATAGATGTGAGATAAAAATCTCACTTTTGAACCCAAACGATTGAAGAAGAAGCTTGAAAGCAAAGGAAGATCAACCACACTTCAATCTCAACACTAGAAGCTTGAATCTAAGCTTAAAAGACAAACATCTCCTAAATTAGGTTTAGGAATTTTCTAAAATTAAAGAGAGAATGAGTTGGAGAAGAAGAAGGAGATGCTTACTAATGGGTTCTCTTTGATTATGGAGCAAGAACTTGAGCTAGCAAGAGGAACTAGGGCTTGGAGTTTCTAATTCCCATTCTCTTCCACCATTTTAGCTTAAGCTTGAGTGTAAGGAATATGAAATGAAGTAATGAAGATTTGGAGTGGGTTGGGACTGAGTTAGTAGGTGATTAATGGGTTCAGCCCAAACCAAAGCCCTAAGTGAAAAAGTGGCAAAATTTCACTATCTCCAAACATATCGAAGTTTATACTCAAAATGGTCGCAAAAGTCATTTTGAACTCAATGGGGGTGGTATCGAGTCCCAATTCGACTGTTTGCAAAAAGTAGCTTTTTGGACCAAAATCCGACGAACGATAAATATTTAAATAAAATATTTAAATATAAAATCGATAAATATGCGGGTTGTTACAGACTCCCCTCCTTAAAGAAATTGCATCCTCGCAATACTTAAGAATAAAATAAAGAGTAACAACCATAAAAGCATATCAACACAAAAGAAAATTGAAATAAGAAGTTCACTATAAAGAGCACGAAAGAGTTAGCACGAACGGGATCGCTCGATGAATTCTCTAGATTCCCAAGAGTAATCCCTAAGATTTGAGAACCATTGAGCTCTCATAAGAAGAATATCTTTATTCCGAAGGCGCTCAACCTCCGAAGAAATGATGCGAATGGAATGTTGCTCATAAATCAAATCTGGTGAAACTTCAATTTCCACAATATCACCGGGCACAAGAATAAAAATAGGAATCCCTAAGGCATTTCCGTAGATAAAAGACGTGGAGAACGTCAAGAATAGCAGAAAATTGAGCTGGTGCAACGACGTAGTATAATAACAATACGCCCGAGAAACTAGAAACTAAAATAATTTGGGACATCAGCGTAGTACAAAAACGGTAGGCCCAATGAACCAAAGCCCGAATAATTTCGTAACACCGACGTAGTACAAAAACGGTACGTCCAATGACCCGATAAGACGGAACATCGATGTAGTATAATAACATTACATCCGATGAACCGAACACCATAAAAGAACATCGGACGCTAGTCCGTAAAAAAAAAGAGATAAAGCTCAATAAAAAGAAGTATATCAAAACGTTCGATGAACTTGATAAAAGATAATTCCATTTCGACATCATCAAAGAATCGACACCTTGTTGCCTACGACAAGACGTATAGGCAACAAGACTTCCCTTCGGGAACAAAAGAATATCAAGATCATAAGATGCCAGGAACTCGAGTCGACATGAAGTTCCTTATGAGAAAATAAATATTCCAAAGATTTATGATCGAGGTAGAGAACAAATTTCTCATCCAAATATGATGATGCCAAATTCCAAAAGTAAAAACAATAGCCGCGAGCACTAGATCATGAGTGGCATATCTAGTCTCGATAAGCTATAATGATTTAGAAGCACAAGTGATAGCACGTTCTCCTTCGCAAGAGAATGACATCCAAACCAATACGACTAGTATCGGTACAAGTAGCAAAGTCTTGGTTCCCCTTCAGGAATCACAAAAATAAGAGTATCGAAAGGAAGAGTTCTTTTAGATAATCCTCTTTCCCAAAAAGTTAAAACTTTCAAAATTACATTTTTATTTTTATGTAATAATCTTTCTACAAAAATTTAAATTTTTACAAGTCAATATATCATGTCTGACTGTCTCATCAAAGCGTTTAGGAGATTCTTATCGATAACGTTGATTAAGCGCATCGACTAGAATTCTTAAAACACTAAATGGGCAATACAATCACAAAATCATATTCTATAGGGTAAGTAAGTTTCTCAAAAACTTCTAAGAATATTCTTTGTTCGTTTTAAGAACAAAAATCCAGTTATACTTTTAAATAAATCTTATGAAAAAGATTTTGCAAAATTTTAAACTGCTATTTTCATCCAAAATCAATAAATGCAAAAATGGAATCATCGAGATATTCGATAGAATGCTCGATACCTAAAATGGATGAAATAAGCTGGACAAACTGAATGACATAATAATTCATTCATAGGAATCATAACAAGTACGGAATGCGGTAAGTGGAATGCTAACTTCCGCAACTCGTAGCAAATGAAAACCGGTGGTAAGGTCAAACTGAAAAGGCCTTAACACCATACAAAAGATTATTTAGGTGATAATCCCAAGACAAGCTCAAAAATTCCGGAAAATTCACAACTACCCAAATGAGAGAAATAATGCTCTACTCAACATGTGAGCTTAAAGAATAAAATGATGCCATCAATTTTAAATCAAAATCATAAAGGAAAATAGAAATCCACTTAACAGATTGAAAATGTCAAAGATGAATAGTCCACACGGGACAAAGGATACGGCCTCACAATAATTAAGCCAATCCTTACAAAAGTAAATTCCGAAGCCTAAGTAAAAATCGGCTCGGACAGAAAAATCACATAAAATAATTTCGACATCAATAAAGACGAATTGAGTGTTGCAGATCTACCATCCGGATTCACAATCCTCAAAGAAGTCATCAAGCCCAAAATATTCAAAGAACGACTTGTTCTTTTGATATAAAAATAATGAGGTGAAACCCATATCAAAAGAACACGAACAAGATAATCACAAAGCAAATGTCATCAAGGATTGAATGAGAAATACCTTGACCACGAGAAGTGTTACCAGGAGCTTGCATAATATTCAGCTCTCCCACTCTCCTACTTTGAAAAATGGGACATGTAGATATAAGATGACCTGAACTTTTGCAATAACGGCAAAAGAGAGGTTTCGGGCACTCCCTTGCATAGTGGTCCGTGTAACCACAATTGTAGCATCGTCCACGACTAGAGATAGGAGACTTTGCTACCGGAGTTTGTTGCTTCCCTTTCTTGATGGGATTGGGGCCTTCGAATTTAATAGGCCCCTTCATGTTGTTGTTGAAGTTCGGTTTGGCACGCACAACTTTTTATCGCTTTCTCTGTCGGCCTCTTCAAGACGAAGAGCGATATCAATAAGCTGATCAAATGAAACCTCAAGTTTCAAAAGCAATGGCTTCTTAAGCTTCTTATTCAAGCCATAGACAAATCTCTGATTTTTCTTCATCGGGGTATTAATATACTCAACCCCGTATTTAGAAAGAGATTCGAAAGATGCGACATAGTCTGTCACAGAAGATTCACCTTGAACAAGGTCAATAAAACGCTGGGCCAAAGTTACTTTTTCAACCTCCGGCACAAATTTCAATTCGAATCTTTCCCGGAATTGCTCCCAAGTGAGATCCGCCTCAACGATTTCAGAAATTAAAAGCTCATACCAATCTAATGCTCTTTCTTGGAGCATGCTAGAAGCCACTTGGACTCGATGTAGATCAATAAGGTTCATGCAAGAAAAGATGCGATCGCATGATTTGAGCCAAGCTTGAATTTCTATAACACTCTCGGATCCCCTGAATGGCCTTCCACCCAAATCGGTATAGTCTCTGCACAAGCGTGCAAAACCGGATCTAGGATGAGTAGGCTCTGGATTGGGTTCGGTTGCTTGAGCGTTCTTAACAAGATCTAAAAGCTGCTGGGCAGACATAAATACTCCATCTAGGGGAGTAGCACTAGATTGACCGGCGCTGGGACGGCCTGGTCTAACCATTTCTCTTCTTTAAGAAAGAAAGAAAGAAGAGGAAAAAGTTCTTCTCAAAATAAATATCAAGCAATCTTGATAGATAAAACAAGGAATCATAAAGGAAAATAGGATAGAACGGTACGAAGACTCGAATAAATCCTAAGGCACAACTCCTAAGAAAGACTTAGAACATGATCCTTGCTAAATTATTCTACATTGTTCCAAAGTTTGGCTCTGATACCAAGCTATGACGCCCCATCTCAGTACCCATGCTAGCCAAGAACACTACGGAGTAATGCTGTCGACTAGCACGGAGAATAAGGCTGTTGAGGAGCGACCATCTGTATAATTGCTTTGTGCGAGTACCGATATGCCAGATAAAAATATAACTTTTCATCTCAAGAGGAAATCCGACATACCGACACAAACTCAAAGCTACTACACAGTGGCTATAAAGGTCTTTGGAAACAAATATAGAAACAAACATAACACAAATCAGTCACAAATAATTCATATCACAAAGGCGGAAATAGATATGAATATAACACATGAAAGTGTACATCAGAGTATTGGTCAAACAAGATCCACCATATCAAAAAGAATGGATACATGTGCTAGACAAAAGAATAAGTATACATCATAGAGTCTGTATCTCAAATGTATACAACAAAAACTACTAATCTAAATAGTTAGCCAAAAGATCATATGATGGTCCGATAAGGTTGCAAGCAGAAGCACTTGTAAAATCTCAGTCTGACCCAAGTATTATTTATAAGAAGAAAATAATAAACGGATCAGTCTAGCTATAAATATCAGATGAAATGATATAGAATAAGATATATGACTAAATGTATAATAATCACAATGCCAAGCTGTGATAAATAAATAATTGAAAAACCAATAAGAGATTAATCAATATCGCAAGGATCTTCTCAAAGATAAAAAGGAATGTCATACTCCTAATTTCATTCACCAAGCCACAATAAATGACATACATATCAATGCCAATCGTAAAATTTGGTGAAACATAAATTCTAGAATTCAACACACGAAATCCAAAAATCAAATAATTCGGAGCATCGACGTCAAACAGCGTGACATCCGATGAACCAAATCACAATCAAAGGGAACAACGACGTCGTACAGCGTGACATCCGATGAACCAAATCACAATCAAAGGGAACAACGACGTCGTACAGCGTGGCATCCGATGAACCAAATCACAATCAAAGGGAACAACGACATCGTACAGCGTGGCATCCGATGAACCAAATCACAATCAAAGGGAACAACGCGTCGTACAACGTGGCATCCGATGAACCAAATCACAATCAAAGGGAACAACGACGTCGCATAGCGTGACATCCAATGAACCAAATCACAATCAAAGGGAACAACGACGTCGTACAGCGTGTCATCCGATGAACCAAATCACAATCAAAGGGAACAACGACGTCGTACAGCGTGACATCCGATGAACCAAATCACAATTAAAGGGAACAACGACGTCGTACAGCGTGACATCCGATGAACCAAATCAAATCAAAGGGAACAACGACGTCGTACAGCGTGACATCCGATGAACCAAATCAAAATCAAAGGGAACAACGACGTCATACAGCGTGACATCCGATGAATCAAATCAAAAAGACATCGCACAATGCTAGTCTAAAACATAAAATGATCGTAATGATCAAAGAGAAGTGTCAATTACAGTAAGCTAGTAAATATATGAGCTTAGCTTCATGTCCCATAACCACTAGCTTAACTTAAATATTTACGAACAAATTGTAGATCTCCACTAGTAAATTGTCACAAGAGATTCAATCGAACAAGTCCAAGAATTAACCGACGAAGGAAAAGCAAGCGTTTCATACCACTCGTTTTACTAGGTCGTTTAATTAGATTTCTCATACGAGTGAGGTAAAGGCTTGTTATACTAATAGATTGGAAAATGGTTTAAGAAACGAGATTTGTAATAAAATAGTGTTGAAATCGTTTTGATGAAAGAATTTTGATATTTACTACTAGTATAGAAAACCTTTATATTTTTAAAGTGACAAAACATAGAATTGATTGTAGGAACAATCAATCACTAAAATTCACATACGAAGATGTGAGTTAATTCCAAAGAAATCGATATCAAATCCATCAAAATGGATATTTACAAAAATCCCAAAGAAAATGTCATCAGAGTCGAGAATAAGTGATAACGACTAATAGGATCACTAAAATCGATAAATAATGGAAATTCACACAAACAGCCTGAATAGGCAAAAATAAACATCTCAAGACGTCTGATTTGGAATCCAGACGTCTGGATTTGTTTTCTGAAAAATAGTTCATAAAGCTACACAGACGTCTGGAATAGCCAAAACAGACGTCTGAGCCATGGCCAGACGTCTGGACTTGAATCCAGACGTCTGGTTTTGTTCTCTGGAAATAACCCAGAAACATCCAGACGTCTGAAACCTCAAGTCAGACGTCTGAGACTTATCCAGACGTCTGATTTGAATTTCGGATGTTTGAAAATAGTCTCTGGCATTTTTTTATAATATGCGTGCATACATTTTTCTTTCCAGGTCCAAACCAGACGTCTGGACTTGGTCACCAGAAGTCTGGTCATTGGTCTGGGCAATAATTTGCCTAGGCCAAAGTGGCCAAAACGTATCGGGAGTGATCGGACGAGCAACGACGACTAAGGATTTATGCCTAGCGACAACCCATCCTTAAAGTCTCTTTGATATACCCCGAATATCAATGTCCAAATGTCCATAAAAGGATTTTCATAAAGTTGGACCAAAGCACACAAATTTGGAAAATTCACCAAATCAATCCAAACCAAAAGCAAATGAACATAAATAAGTGTTAGGAATTCATACCTAACAACAAAGATGGATATAGACATAGATGTGAGATAAAAATCTCACTTTTGAACCCAAACGATTGAAGAAGAAGCTCGAAAGCAAAGGAAGATAAACCACACTTCAATCTCAACACTAGAAGCTTGAATCTAAGCTTAAAAGAGAAACATCTCCTAGATTAGGTTTAGGAATTTTCTGAAATTAAAGAGAGTATGAGTTGGAGAAGATGAAGGAGATGCTTACTAATGGGTTCTCTTTGATTTTGGAGCAAGAACTTGAGCTAGCAAGAGGAACTAGGGCTTGGAGTTTCTAATTCCCATTCTCTTCCACCATTTTTGCTTAAGCTTGAGTGTAAGGAATATGAAATGAAGTAGTGAAGAGTTGGAGTGGGTTGAGACTGAGTTAGTAAGTGATTAATGGGTTCAGCCCAAAGCAAAGCCCTAAGTGAAAAAGTGGCAAAATTTCACTATCTCCAAACATATCGAAGTTTATACTCAAAAAGGTCGCAAACGTCATTTTGAACTCAATGGGGGTGGTCTTGAGTCCCAATTCGATTATTTGCAAAAAGTAGTTTTTCGGACCAAAATCCGACGAACGATAAATATTTAAATAAAATATTTAAATATAAAATCGATAAATATGCGGGTTGTTACAATTTCCGTTCCGAAATCGAAACGGGCTTTTCGGGTCAATTATCATTAAAAACTCAAACCAATCGGGCCCATTCCTTTCTATTTTGTCCTGCCTATATTTATATCGTTATAAACCTTAGCAGCCTTTCTATTTCTCATTTTTATATGTATAGAAATTTCTGTCGCTCCTCTTCCTCAATGGATGAAAACCCTAATCTTCCGAATCCAATTTCAAATTCAAAAAAAATATTTCGCGGATCTGCAGCAACTTCGGGTCGCACTTCGAGTTTCAGAGGAAAAAACCCTGCATCAACTTCGGGTTAGGATGAAAATGACTTGGGTTGCTCCGTGTCGTTTTGGCAAAAGCTTAGAGCATGCACCGATGATTTGAGGCGGTGGACTGAAGTTGAACCCGAAGTCGACCCAGGACCAGAATTTTCCAATCTTCTAATTTTCATAACTTTTTCGTACGAGCTCAGATTCATGCATGTTTTTTTTGCTGGGATCATATCAGAGTTATGGACGTTTTGGCGCTGGTTTGGACAAATTCTAAGACCGTTAAAATTTTGGGCTTATTTTGAATTTAAATTCAAATAGTGAGTATTTTAACCCAATTACAACTTCTAAAATTTCGTATGTTTGTTAAATTGATTTATGATGTGGTTTGAAACTTATTTATGATGGTTTGGCATATTTGGAATCATCAGCTCAGTTTATTTGGATTTATTTGGATAAATAGTTATTTAGTTTATTATCGATATAAACTGCCAGTAAATACCTGTTATTTATTATCTCTCTTGTATCGATGTTATTGATTGAATTGGATGATGATTATGATAAATGTTTGATGCTTGAATTGGATGAATGGCCGTTGTATTTTATATTGTTATAAACTGCAAGTTGTTATGGATTTTTATTTCATTCGAGACCGTGGTTTGAAATGATTTATAACCGTATTTATATATTTAAATTATGGATTGAGATGATAAATATCTGTATCACTTGACCATAGGATAGAAAATTATATACTGACACCGTGGTCATATATATAAAAATATTTTGAAATTGATTTCTATGGTTTTTGAAAAGAAATACATGGTTTTATATAAATATTGATTTTAGATACTACATAAATGCCATTATATATATATATATATATATATATATATATATATATATATATTTATAGTCAAATTCTTGACTTGAGCTATGTATAGATTTGTTGATATAAATAAGTTAATAATAAAGTTTGATTTTATTTAAAATATAATATGATTAAGTATTTATTTAAATTATATTTTAATATAGAATTAATAATGATTTCAACAAATTAAGGTTGAAAGACAAATTGGAAATTAATTTGAAATTGTATTTAATTGGGAATTTTATTTAATAAAAAAAATCGATTTGGGCTCATTGAATTTGAGATTTTAAAGAATATAATTTTAACTTTATTTTTTTTAATGTTATATAAATGAATGTATCAAGTTTGAATAAAGTGAGAGAAATATTCAGTTATTTGAAATTGGAGTTTATTTGAATGATATCAGAATTATTATGTAAATATTTCAAAACTAAATAATAGTAAACTGAATTTGATATATATGGAGTTAACAAATTTAGTTTTGAAATGTAGAACATTGAAAGCTTTGAAATATATGGAAATGGTTTATTTGGAGGTTCGAATCTATATTTGAATCGATATAAATTGAAATGGTTTATTGCAAACTGAAAGTGAGTTGAAAGTTATGAACTGAGGTTTAATTTAAAGTGAATAAAATTATGAAGTCGAGGAATTTATTATACTTTATAAAGTAATTTTAAATATAAACTATTTTATTTTACATACTGTTTGAATATCCAAACCGTTTAAGTGGTGGAAGTTATGGTTTAGAGCTATGAAATTCAAAGTATTATGTTTTGAAAGGTTATATTTCAAGCGTTTGGTTTCGAAATATTATAACTTTGAAAGTGTTATGATTTTAGAAAAGGATATATTTGAAATGAAAATTATATCGTATTGATTTGGTTTTGAAAGGGCAATGATATTTGGTTTTAAAGAATAAACTAACCAACCGCGGTGTTATAATAACGACTGGTTGTTGGAGAGACCGGGATCGGAAGTTGTCATACTCTCTGCCAACTCTAGAAACCACTTTAACAACCGTGTACGCGGTGGAGATTCCAGAATGAAGTAGGATGGCGGCGACGTTTCCTTTAAGGTATATACGTGGATCCGACTTCCGTGAGTTGGCATAAGGTGGCTAAAACAGGAACGATTGACGGGCTAAGAAGGTAGCACCTTTTTATCGGACACACTCCTTCGATACCATTCTATTACTTTGTGATTGATATGGGCCCTTTTGATTTTGGAGGTGTGGCTCAAGGTTGGCGGTAGTAGCTTCTACGCGTTACCACCGGTCTGGAAACGTAATTGGTATATATACCCTGCCATTGCCTAGTTGTGCCATGTCACCTACCCGATCGCGCCTTTACGAGTTTGATTTGTGTCGTACCTATGGAGTATCCTTTGGTAGCCTCCCGATTATGAGGTATTACGTTACTGTATAGACTATTGGCGCTATAACGTGTTAAGGAGAATAAAATGGGCCACTCCTTAACGCTATTTAAAAGTAAGTTTATTTTACTAATAGACATTATTATAATAGCGAAAAATTACTACATAGTAAATAGTTTAACGGATCCTTAGGAGATGGAATCCCGAGCATCTCTTAAGTTACTGCACTCACGTTTGACACTGGATAGGAGATGTCAAATCCCGTAAATATCTCTAACGCCTTTCCACTCATATTTATTTCTGTTCATTTAACTCACATTAGATCTTATAGTTCTGACTCGAGTGTTTTGTCTTTTGAATTAGCTCGGGTCATTCTGAGCATTTCAAGATTTGAAGACCATATTTCTGGAGAACGAAGACGAAGATTGTATTATTACTATTATTTACTACATTTTTCCGCTGCATTAATTATTATTCTTTGGTATGTGTAACTCTGATTCTATGTTGTATAAGTATGATCAAATGTTTTGTAAAACAACTTCATGAAATGTTATTTGATTATTATATTTTGTCGTTCTGCTGCAAGATTCTATTTTGTTTTCTTTCTTTTTCCCTTTTTCTTATTTACCCCAAATAACAATTCGCCCTTTTGTATGGTTTGAGTCTAACGTGTGTGGTTTATCGTCGTTTTAAAGCGTATATAAAGGCGGGTTGTTACAATATTTTCTATGGATTACAGAGAAATATAGGGACATCTACTTCAAGTTTACATAGACATTCAACTTTTAATGTAGTCGAACAAAGCTCTTGATAAAACGAACTAAGTTACCATCCAAACTTTTACAACTAACAGTTCTTTGAAAAAGACGGGTAACAAATTTTCCATCACTACATGGTAATCATGACTTTTCATCCTTATTGTTTTGAAAGTCAACATATGTATGAAGATTAGAAGAAATCCCATCATGAAATCTTAATCCCACCACCCATTTTAACAATAGTTTTACTTGGTTAACGTTTAACGCATAGCATGCTTTGGGTTTTTTTTGTGTCGTTTGACTTGGCATAAAGTTTGGGATGCTTATATAATTCTTCTATATCACATCTTGATTCAAATTGTAACTACCCGCATATTTATCGATTGTATATTTAAATATTTCACCGTTCGTCGGATTTTGGTCCGAAAAGCTACTTTTTACAAACAATCGAATTGGGACTCGAGACCACCCGCATTGAGTTCAAAATGACGTTTGCGACCTTTTTGAGTATAAACTTCGATATGTTTGGAGATAGTAGAATTTTGACCTTTTTCACTTAGGGCTTTGGTTTGGGCTGAACCCATTAGCCACTTACTAACTCAGTCCCAACCCCCTCTCCTCTTCATTACTTCATTTCATATTCCTAACACTCAAGCTTAAGCAAAAATGGTGGAAGAGAATGGGAATTAGAAACTCCAAGCCCTAGTTCCTCTTGCTAGCTCAAGTTCTTACTCCAAAATCAAAGAGAACCCATTAGTAAGCATCTCCTTCTTCTTCTCCAACTCATTCTCTCTTTGATTTCAGAAAATTCCTAAACCTAATTTAGGAACTGTTTCTCTTTTAAGCTTAGATTGAAGCTTCTTGAGTTGTTATTGAAGAGGAATTGATCTTAGCTTGTTTTTAAAGCTTCTTCTTCAATCGTTTGGGTTCAAAGGTGAGATTTTTATCTCACATCTATGTCTATATCTATCTTTGTTGTTAGGTATGAATTTCTAACACTTATTTATGTTCATTTGCTTTTGGTTTGGATTGATTTGGTGAATATTTCAATTTTTGTTTTGTAGTCAAATCTTTAAAAATCCAATCTTTGATGTTTGAACATGTTTCTGGTGATGCATCGAAGAGCCTATAGTGCTGGGTTGTCGATTGGCATAAATCATTAGCATCCATCGCACGTTCGATCGCATTTCGGTTTGGATTTTCCATATTTGGTCTAGGCTATTTTTTTGCCTAGCAGAAGAATTCAAACGTCTGAAACCAAATCCAGACGTCTGGTTGAAAAATCCAAACGTCTGGAAAGGGGTCTGGAAAAGGCAGAGACTAAATTCAGACGTCTGAAACAAAATCCAAACGTCTGAAATCAAATTCAGACGTCTGGTTGAAAATTTCAGACGTCTGAAATGGCCCAGGAATTAAAAATAGAAGGGAGAAAACACATATACTTCCAGAACCTAGGGCCAGACGTCTGGGAACACCTACCAGACGTTTGGAACTGTTTAATTTGCCTATTTTGGCTATTTTTGAGTAAATTTGCAAGGTTTATCAATTTCTGTTCATCCTGTTAGTTGTTATCACTTATTATCTACTATGTTGACTTCTTTTTATCGATTTTTGGAAATATCCATTTTATTGGATTTGGTATCGATTTCTTTGGATTTGATTCACGTCTTCAAATGTGAATTTTGATGACCGATTGTTTCTACAATCATTTTTAGTAATTTGTCACTTTAAAATATAAAGGTTTTCTATACTATTAGTAAATATTTAACTCTTTCACAAAGTTGATTTCAACTCTATTTTCAATAACAAACTCATTTATAAAACCATTTTCCAATCTATTAGTATATACAAACCTTTACCTCACTCGTATGAGAAATCTAATTAAACGACTTAGTAAAACAAGTGGCATGAAACGCTTGCGTTTACTTCGTCGGTTAATTCTTGGTCTTGTTCGATTGAATCTCTTGTGACAATTTTCTAGTGAAGATCTACAGTTTGTTCGTAAATATTTAAGTTAAGCAAGTGGTTATGGGACATGAAGCTAAACTCATATATTTACTAGCATAGTGTGATTGACACTTCTTGATGTTCAATGAAGATCATTCCTGTGATTTAGACTAGCAATGTGCGATTTCTTTTTGATTCATTGGACGTACCGTGTGTACTACATCAATGTCTTTGCTTTTAGATTCATTGGATGTACCGTTTGTACTACATCAATATCTTTGCTTTTAGATTCATTGGATGTACCGTTTGTACTACATCAATGTCTTTGCTTTTAGATTCATTGGATGTACCGTTTGTACTACATCAATGTCTTTGCTTTTAGATTCATTGGATGTACCGTTTGCACTACATCAATGTCTTGGCCAATCCTTTTATTATGATTTATGGATTTCTATTTGATGATTTCTGGAATTTATGTTTCACCAACTTTTACAATTGGCATTGATATGTATGTCATTTTATTGTGGCTTGGTGAATGAAATAAAGAATATGACATTCTTTTTGATGCTATGAGATTCTTTGAGATATTGTATGACTTTTTGTGGATTTTCTAATATATACTTGTCGTAGTATGACATTTTTGGTTATCATACGTCTTTTTATTATATCTCTTCCTATATCTCATTTTAACTGATAATTATAGCTAGACTGATCCGTTTATTATTTTCTTCTAAAATAATACTCGGGTCAGACTGAGATTTCACAGGTGCTTCTGCTTGACTCATTATCGGACCATCATCTGATCTTTTAGCTAACTACTCTAGTTTGGTAGTTTTTTGTTGTATACATTTAAGATAGACTCCTTGATGTATGCATATTCTTTTGTCTTGCACTTGTATCTATTCATTTTTGTGATGTTGTGGATCTTATTTGACCACTACTCTGTTGTACACTTTTATGTGTAATATTCATATCTATTTCCTCCTTTGTGATATGAATTATCTGTGACTGATTTATGTTATGCTTATTTCTATATTTGTTTCGAAAAATTCATATAGCCACTGTGTAGTAGTTTTGAGTTTGTGTCGGTATGCCGGATTTTCTCTTGATAAAGAAATGCATGTAATACTATCTGGCATATCGATGCTCGCACAAAGCAATTACATGGATGGTCGCTCCTCAACAGCCTTATTCTCCGCGCTAGTTGACAGCATTACATCGTAATGTTCTTGGCTAGCGTGGGTATAGAGGTGGGGCGTCACAGCTTGGTATTAGAGCCAAACTTCGGAACAATGTGGAATAATTTAGCAAGGATCGTGTCCTAAGTCTTTCTTAGGAGTTGTGCCTTAGGATTTATTCGAGTCTTCGTACCGTTCTATCCTACTTTCTTTTATGATTCCTTGTTTTATCTATCAAGATTGCTTGATATTTATTTTGAGAATAACATTTTCCTCTTCTTTCTTTCTTTCTTAAAGAAGAGAAATGGTTAGACCAGGCCGTCCCAGCACCGGTCAATCTAGTGCTACTCCCCAGGATGGAGTATTTATGTCTGCCCAACAGTTTCTTGATCTAGTAAAGAATGCTCAAGCTGTCGGTCCCATTCCAGAGCCTACTCATCCTAGATCTAGTTTTGCACGCTTGTGCAGAGACTATACCGATTTGGGTGGAAGGCCATTCAGGGGATCCGAGAGTGTTATAGAAATTCAAGCTTGGCTCAAATCATGCGATCGCATCTTTTCCCGCATGAAACATATTGATCTACATCGAGCCCAAGTGGCTTCTAGCATGCTCCAAGAAAGAGCGTTAGATTGGTATGAGCTTTTAATTTCTGAAATCATTGAAGTGGATCTCACTTGGGAACAATTCCGGGAAAGGTTCAAATTGAAATTTGTGCTGGAGGCCGAAAAAGTAACTTTGGCCCGACGTTTTATTGACCTTGTTCAAGGTGAATCTTCTGTGACAGACTATGTCGCATCTTTCGAATCTCTTTCCAAATACGGGGTTGAATACACTAATACCCCATTGAAGAAAAATCAGAGATTTGTCTATGGCTTGAATAAGAATCTTAAGAAGCCATTACTTCTGAAACTTGAGGTTTCATTTGATCAGCTTATTGATATCGCTCTTCATCTTGAAGAGGCCGATAATGAAGGTGATGTTGAAGTTATGCGTGCCCAACAGAACTTCGACAATAACTTGAAGAGGCCTATCAAATTCAAAGGCCCCAATTCTAATAAGAAAGGGAAGCAACAAATTCCGGTAGCAAAGACTCCTACCTCTAGTCGTGGTCAATGCTACAATTGTGGTTCTACGGACCATTATGCAAGGGAGTGTCCGAAACCCCTCTTTTGTCGTTATTGCAAAGGTTTGGGTCATCTTTTATCTTCGTGTCCTAGGCTTCCTAACAAGAGAGAGGGAATGCTGCAAGACCCTAAAAACTCTTCTCTTGGTCAAGGTATTTTTCACTCAATCCTTGATGGCATTGTTTTATTTCGTGATCTTCTTATTTGAGTTCTTTTTGATATGGGTTTCATCTCATTATTTTTATATCAAAAGAACTTGTGATTCTTCTTCTTTAAACATTTCTGGGCTTGATGACTTCTTTGAGGATTGCGAATCCGGATGGTAGATCCGCAACACTCAATTTTCTTTTATTTGATGTCGAAAATTATTTTATGTGATTTTTCTTTCCGAGCCGATATTTTTACATAGGCTCCGGAATTGATTTGTGCGATAGGATTGGCTTAATCATTAATGAAGCCTATATCCTATTTTCTCGAGTGGACTATTCATCTTCGACATTTTCAATCTGTTAAGCAGATTTCTATTTTTCCTTTATGATTTTGATTTAAAAATTGATGGCATCATTTTATTCTTTAAGCTCACATGTCGAGTAGAGCGTTATTTCTCTCATTTGGGTAGTTGTAAATTTTTCGGTATTTTTGAGCTTGTCTTAGGATTATCACCTAAGTAATATTTTGTGTGGTGCTAAGGTCTTTTCAGTTTGATCTTACCACCGGTTTTCATTTGCTACGAGTTGTGGAAGTTAGCATTCCACTTACCGCATTCCGCACTTGTTATGATTCCTATGAATGAATTATCATGTAATTCAGTTTGTCCAGCTTATTTCATCCATTTTAGGTATCGAGCATTCTATCGAATATCTCGATGATTCCATTTTTTGCTTTTATTGATTTTGGATGAAAATAGCAATTTAAAATTTTGCAAAATCTTTTTCATTAGATTTATTTATAAGTACAATTTGATTTTTTGTTCTTCAAATGAACAAAGAATATTCTTAAAAGTTTTTAGAAACATGTTTATCATATAAAAGATGGTTTTGTGATTGTATTGCCCATTAAGTGCTTTAAGAATTCTAGTCGATGCGCTTGATCAACGTTATTGATAGGAATCTCCTAAACGCTTTGATGAGACAATCAGACACGATATATTGACTTGTAAAAATGTAAATTTTTCTAGAAAGATTATTACACAAAGATAAATGTAATTTTTAAAGTTTTAACTTTTCAGGAAAGAAGATTATTCAAAAGAAATTCTTTCTTTTCGATACTCTTATTCTTATGATTCCTGAAGGGGAACCAAGACTTTGCTATTTGTACCGATACTAGTCGTATTGGTTTGGATGCCATTCTATTGCAAAGGAGAATGTGCTATCACTTGTGCTTTTAAATCATTATAGCTTATCGAGACTAGGTATGCCACTCATGATCTAGCGCTCGCGGCTATTGTTTTTACTTTTGGAATTTGGCATCATCATATTTGGATGAGAAATTTGTTCTCTACCTCGATCATAAATCTTTGAAATATTTATTTTCTCGTAAGGAAGTTCATGTCGACTCGAGTTCCTGACATCTTATGATCTTGATATTCCGGAAATCGTGTTGCTAATGCGCTTTGTCGTAGGCAACAAGTTGTTGATTCTTTGATGTTGTCTGAATGGAATTATCTTTTTATCAAGTTCATCAAATGTTTCGATATACTTCGTTTTATTGAGCTTGATCTCATTTTTTATGGACTAGCGTCCGATGTTCTTTTATGGTGTTCGGTTCATCGGATGTACTGTTATTATACTACATCGATGTTTCGTCTTATTTGGATCAATGGATGTACCATTATTATACTACATCGTTGTTCCGGTTTATCGGTTCATTGGACGTACTGTTTTTGTACTACATCGGTGTTCCGAAATTATTATGGCTTTGGTTCATTGGGCGTACCATTTTTGTACTACGCTGATGTCCCAAATTATTTGAGTTTCTAGTTTCTCGGGCGTACTTTTATTATACTACGTCGTTGCACCAGCTCAATTTTCTGCTATTCTTGACGTTCTCCATGTCTTTTATCTACGGAAATGCCTTAGGGATTCCGGTTTTTATTCTTGTGCCCGGTGATATTGTGGAAATTGAAGTTTCACCAGAATTGATTTATGAGCAACAATCCATTTGCATCATTGCTTCGGAGGTTGAGCGCCTTCGGAATAAAAGATATTCTTCTTATGAGAGTTCAATGGTTCTCAAATCCTAGGGATTACTCTTGGGAATCTAGAGAATTCATCGGGCGATCCCGTTCTTGCTAACTCTTTTGTACTCTTTATGGTGAACTTCTTATTTCAATTTTCTTTTGTGTTGATATGCTTTTATGGTTGTTACTCTTTATTTTTCTTCTTAAGTATTGCGAGGATGCAATTTCTTTAAGGAGGGGAGTCTGTAACAACCCGCATATTTATCGATTGTATATTTAAATATTTTATTTAAATGTTTCACCGTTCGTCGAATTTTGGTCCGAAAAGCTACTTTTTGCAAACAGTCGAATTGGGACTCGAGACCACCCCCATTGAGTTCAAAATGACGTTTGCGACCTTTTTGAGTATAAACTTCGATATGTTTGGAGATAGTAGAATTTTGACCTTTTTCACTTAGGGCTTTGGTTTGGGCTGAACCCATTAGCCACTTACTAACTTAGTCCCAACCCCCTCTCCTCTTCATCACTTCATTTCATATTCCTAACACTCAAGCTTAAGCAAAAATGGTGGAAGAGAATGGGAATTAGAAACTCCAAGCCCCAGTTCCTCTTGCTAGCTCAAGTTCTTGCTCCAAAATCAAAGAGAACCCATTAGTAAGCATCTCCTTCTTCTTCTCCAACTCATTCTCTCTTTGATTTCAGAAAATTCCTAAACCTAATTTAGGAAATGTTTCTCTTTTAAGCTTAGATTGAAGCTTCTTGAGTTGTTATTGAAGAGGAATTGATCTTAGCTTGTTTTTAAAGCTTCTTCTTCAATCGTTTGGGTCAAAGGTGAGATTTATCTCACATCTATGTCTATATTTATCTTTGTTGATGGTATGAATTATTAACACTTATTTATGTTCATTTGCTTTTGGTTTGGATTGATTTGGTGAATATTTCAATTTTTGGTGTTTTGTAGTCAAATCTTTAAAAATCCAATCTTTGATGTTTGAAAATGTTTTTGGTGTTGCATCGAAGAGCCTATAGTGCTGAGTTGTCGATTGGCATAAATCCTTAGCATCCATCGCTCGTTCGATCGCATTTCGGTTTGGATTTGCCATTTTTGGTCTAGGCTATTTTTTTTGCCTAGTAGAAGATTTCAGACGTCTGAAATTAATGTCAGATGTTTGAAACCAAATCCAGACGTTTGGTTGAAAAATCCAGACGTCTGGAAAGGGGTCTGGAAAAGGCAGAGACTAAATCTAGACGTCTGAAACAAAATCCAGACGCCTGAAATCAAATTCAGACGTCTGGTTGAAAATTTCAGACGTCTGAAATGACCCAGGAATTAAAAACCCAGGAATTAAAAATAGAAGGGAGAAAACACATATACTTCCAGAACCTAGGGCCAGACGTCTGGGAACACCTACCAGACGTCTGGAAATGTTTGATTTGCCTATTTTGGCTATTTTTCTGTAAATTTCCAAGGTTTATCGATTTTTGCTGATCCGGTTAGTTGTTATCACTTATTATCGACTATGTTGACTTCTTTTTATGGATTTTTGGAAATATCCATTTTAATGGATTTGGTATCGATTTCTTTGGATTTGATTCACGTCTTCAAATGTGAATTTTGATGACCGATTGTTTCTACAATCATTTTTAGTAATTTGTCACTTTAAAATATAAAGGTTTTCTATACTAGTAGTAAATATTTAACTCTTTCACAAAGTTGATTTCAACTCTATTTTCAATAACAAACTCGTTTATAAAACCGTTTTCCAATCTACTATTATATACAAACCTTTACCTCACTCGTATGAGAAATCTAATTAAACGGCTTAGTAAAACAAGTGGTATGAAACGCTTGCGTTTACTTCGTCGATTAATTCTTGGACTTGTTCGATTGAATCTCTTGTGACAATTTTCTAGTCAAGATCTACAGTTTGTTCGTAAATATTTAAGTTAAGCAAGTAGTTATGGGACATGTAGCTAAACTCATATATTTACTAGCTTAGTGTGATTGACACTTCTTGATGTTCAATGAAGATCATTCCTGTGATTTAGACTAGCAATGTGCGATTTCTTTTCGATTTATTGGATGTACCGTTTGTACTACATCAATGTCTTTGCTTTTAGATTCATTGGATGTACCGTTTGTACTACATCAATGTCTTTGCTTTTAGATTCATTGGATGTACCGTTTGTACTACATCAATGTCTTTGCTTTTAGTTCATTGGATGTACCATTTTTACTACATCAATGTCTTTGCTTTTAGATTCATTAGATGTACCGTTTGCACTACATCAATGTCTTGGCCAATCCTTTTATTGTGATTTCTGGATTTCTATTTGATGATTTCTGGAATTTATGTTTCACCAACTTTTACAATTGGCATTGATATGCATGTCATTTTATTGTGGCTTGATGAATGAAATAAAGAATATGACATTCTTTTTAATGCTATGAGATTCTTTGAGATATTGTATGACTTTTGTGGATTTTCTAATGTATACTTGTCGTAGTATGACATTTTTGGTTATCATACGTCTTTTTATTATATCTCTTCTTATATCTCATTTTAATTGATAATTTTAGCTAGACTGATCCGTTTATTATTTTCTTCTTAAATAATACTCGGGTCAGACTGAGATTTCACAGGTGCTTCTGCTTGACTCATTATCGGACCATCATCTGATCTTTTGGCTAACTACTCTAGTTTGGTAGTTTTTTGTTTTATACATTTAAGATAGACTCCTTGATGTATGCATATTCTTTTGTCTTGCACTTGTATCTATTCATTTTTGTGATGTTGTGGATCTTATTTGACCACTACTCTGATGTACACTTTTATGTGTAATATTCATATCTATTTCCGCCTTTGTGATATGAATTATCTGTGACTGATTTATGTTATGCTTATTTCTATATTTGTTTCCGAAGAATTTATATAGCCACTGTGTAGTAGTTTTTAGTTTGTGTCGGTATGTCGGATTTCCTCTTGATAAAGAAATGCATGTAATACTATCTGGCATATCGATGCTCGCACAAAGCAATTACACGGATGGTCGCTCCTCAACAGCCTTATTCTCCGCCCTTGTTGACAGCATTACACCGTAATGTTCTTGGCTAGCGTGGGTATAGAGGTGGGGCGTCACACAAATCATCCTTAGCCTTCCCTTTAACATTCAAAATTGTATTAAACACACTATCATGCACGTTTTTCTCATTGTGCATCACATCAATATTATGACAAAGAAGGGATCTTTCAATAAGGTAACTCTCAAAATGTACGTTGTTTGCACCAATTGTGAATCATCAATTTACCTAGGATTCCAATTTTTACTCTATTTTCATGTATCTTTGGATGTTCCTTTAAAGGGTCATATATTTCTATGCTTGACCAAATCGTTGGTGATTGTCTAGTCTCTACTCTATTAGCTGTAAAGTTTTTTATCTCTTCAAAAAGTATGATTAACATGGAAAAAACACCGATGACAATCAAGCCATGAAATTTTCTTCCCATGCGGTAAAGAAAATGCTCATGTTTCTTCAATGTAATAAGGACAAGCTAGATGACCGACCGTACTCCAATCTAAAGGCATTGCATATGTAGGATAACCACTAATAGTCCATAATAAGAAGCAAACATACAAAATTATTATTTTTTGAAATGTCATACATTTTAACTCCTTCATAACATTGTGTTTTCAATTTTTCAATCAATGATTGTAAATAAACATCGATTCCTTGTGTCAGATCATTAGGGTTAGGGACGACAATGGTAAGAAATATATATGGTGTTTTCATACATATCCATGGAAGTAAATTATAAGGGTAATGATAATAGGCCTAGATGAATATTTAGAACCAAATTGAGAGAATGGTGAAAATCCATCCGTACACAAACCAAGTCTAATATTACAGCTCTCTGCTGCAAAAGCGTAATAAGTCTTATCAAAAAAATTTCATGCTTCTCCATTAGTTGGGTGTTAAGATATCTTCTTCATATATTCTCACATTGTACCATCTCATATGAGGTGCGGTTACAAAAGATGTATATAAATTTTGAGTTTAGAAGTGATGGGTAAGCAGTGTATTCTCTTCTATGAAACACAATTTTTCTTGGTTTGTATCTTTCCTTGTTACATATTCTACACTTCCTAAAATTAATGTCCTCTTTCCAAAAGAATATGCAACCATTTAAACATGTATCAATCTTTTGGTACGAAAAACCAAAAGTAGACACAAGTTTTTTCACTTTATGATGATTTTCGCACATTAAATTATCGGGTGGCATATGTCATTTTTTAGCTTGCATAATAGCTGTAAATCCAACTTCTGTGAAATTGAATTTAGATTTCATAGCAATGTATTCTACAATTAACGATAATCGGGTGCCGCTTTTACTGCTATCCCAGAGGGGTTTCTTAGCAGCATCCAATAAATCATAGATTTTCTTTACTTTAATATTTGGTTCTTCTTCGACATTTATAGCGTCATCATCAACTTCAACTAGGGAACATTGATCATGCTGCATCTTTAACCATATATTCTATCGGTTTTGTCGTAACATTGTCATTACCCACCTCCTCCTCCGACACTACAGAATTAGGTGCAACAAGTTCTTTATGATAATCCCACACAAAATTGTCTGGCAAGAAACCATTTTGACACAGCTGGAATTTAATCATATGGTTTTAAGTGCTTGAAATGTTTGCAGTTACTACACGGACAATGAATTTATTCGTCGTTTCCATTATTATTTAAAGCAAATTTAGTAATATGCGTACACCATTATAAAAATGTTTCTTTATTGAGTCGCTCATTTCCTTTCGTTGATACATCCAGCTCCTCCGATCAACAAAATAATTGACCATTTTTTCCTATTTCAAAAATTATGATAAAAATTCAAAACTATTAATTATTTTATGAATTGACATTCAAATTTTCAATTCGTTTATACATTTTAATTTTTTATTAATTACATAATATGTTCCCATTATACACTAATTTTTTTATATTTCAATATGTTATTATATATATAATATATTGTTCCTTTAACTTTTTTATAAAAACTTATATATTTTCAATTTTAGTAGATTATGAGTATAATATTATATTTTCACTTTTTTATTTTATACTTTGATGGTCGGTCAACCTATTTCCCATTATAAGCACAATAATAATTACAGTTCGTAAATCATTTTATTTTAAATGATTTAACAAAATTTTGGCAACACTTCCTCTTTCTTCTCTATGTCAAATGCATGTATACAAGGAAAAAAAAAGAAGTACTATCAAAATTTTGTGAACCATTTAAGTTGAAATGATTTAAAAAATGTAATTAATTTATTGTGTTTGTAACTTGTCCAATAAAAGGACAAACTCGATAAATATTGTATCAGATGAATATTGACATATGTTTTGTAATAAAAACGAATATCTATATAATAACCATATACAATACTTGTCAGATAGGGCCAAAAACTCTTTAAGGTATTTAAAAATAAAGTACATTATACACTAATTTGTTTATATTAACATTAACGCTAATTTATTATTTAAATTACTTAATGATTAAAAACTAATGAAACTTGGTTTTAACATATTTAACTAATGCTAATTTAAATTTATTACACAGTAATAAAAAAAAAATTGTGCATTAATTTTTTTATATATATTACCACATATACTTAAGCTAAATTTATATGTAATGAAGGATATACAAATTAATATAGGGAATATATAAATAAATTATTTTTGTCGACATTTTAGATAACATATACACTAATTAACACTGAATTATGTTACACCAATACACATATACACTAATCAAAACAAATTATCTCTAATTATGCATTAAACATTGGATTTAAACACTAGTAACCCTAATTAACAATTATCAAGCAGTCAATATGCACAAATATAACCAATCAATGGCTATTATCAACAAATATACATACAAACTAACACTAATTTTATCATAATTTGGATTAATTAGTTTAGGAGAAGAATATATCTAATTTGGATGATTTGAAGGTATAGATGGTTGGAGATTGCAAATCGATGAAGTATTTGACAGATTGGAAAGACTTACAGTGGCTAGGAATAGATTTGTTTCAATTTGGGCATATGTATGTTTTAATTAATGTTTTAGAGAAGGATAATGAGAAAGAAATGGGTTCAGCTGTAGTTGTATACATGACTTTCCGAAGGCTTTCGACGGCCGTCGATGGCTACGATTCGACGGCTGTTGAATATAGTAATTTATCTTTTTTCCCTATTCAAAATAAATTTAGTTAATTTAATTTATTATCAAAATTTAGTTTGCTATAACATTTTTAAAAAGTTTACAATAACGCCGCTTTGTTTCTAAGTATTAAAAAGGTTATTTTTAATCGTTATCCAATAATATTTTTAACGATTTGGTAATTGATTGTGAATTTTAGATGTATTTAACATAATAAATTCATATAAAATAAAACATTTAGCAAAAAATAACTTTATTAAATCTTATGTCCATCCAAATTTTATTTTTGGGCATATGGTTGAAATATGAATTGAAAATAAACTGGTTTAAGGCATCAAACTTAAATTTTAAAATTCATAGTCATTCATCCACATTTGGACTTAAAAATTTCGTTCGAAGTTCAAATGAGATGAAATTCAAACCATACATACTATATTATATATTTATCCAATCCGTATAGTTGGATCTAAAAATCATACAAAAAACAAATTTGGACTTTAAGCAGGTCAATTTCATAGAAGTTGTCCTAGCAATATATATCAAGTGCATACAACTACTTGGAAAATGATACATTTTGAGTCTAAATTTTTTCCTTTCGTTTTTTCGATCCCTGCCACACGGATTGGATATATACATTGTAAAGTATATGTGACCTGAATTTCGTCTAGTTCGAAGTTCATTGATTTTCAAATGAAAGGTAATTATTTCAAATGTAGACAAATGGCTATAAATTCATGAATCAAGATTTGCACCTAAATTTATTTACTTTTTATTATATTCTAGACATAGGTCAAAAATTCTTTGGATCGACATAAGATTCCAATATATTATTGTTCTAACAAATATTTTCTTCTATATAAGTTAAATACAATTAAAAATTCATAATTACTTATGCAGTGGTTAAAAAAATATTTCAATTCATAAAATAGTCATGCATCATAAATTTGACTAAAGTTGTATAATGGATATATTGAAAGTTGCATAGATTGATCGTTTGAGTTCGATTTTCAATAAAGTGCAATATCAAATTACCAAATAAAAGATTATCAAAAACACTAATTCAATTAACCCCAAACCGTCACAAAATTGTAGAACTAAATAAAAATAACTTCTTTAGTTTTTAGGAATTAAATTGTTATCTTTAAGTAAATTTCAAACTTTTATAAATAACAATTTAAAATAATATGATAAATTAAATTAATTAAAATGGACGGCTGTCTAAAGCTGTCTAAAACGATAAGATGGAGTCATCGGGCGACCGTCGAAAGGTTCCGTCGAAATTTCCATTGTTTCCTGTAGTGAAAATATGTACTGTTGCAAAGCTAAAAACTGGATAATAATTCTTCATAGGGTTGAATATATATATATATATATATAAAATCAAGTGCTTAAATTTTTTTCTTTATCATTTTAATTATTTATGCTTTCATGAACAAATAATAACTAATAATTACAACCAAACTCGTTAAAATTAAGTATATATATTATTATTTATTTATACTTTTATATGATTAACTGTTAAATTTTAGATATTAATAAAAAATTAATAATAACAAAGCACATAGTATGTAGCGATCGACAGTTCCATACCCCTTTGAGTTGATAATAACCCTTCCTCGTTCAACCCAAAGTGTATGAAAGAGTGTATAATTAGGGGTAAAAGAAGAAGAAAGACGTAGAAGAAGAAAATAGAAAACAACATCAGAGTCTCACAATCTCTACAGAACAAAATATAATATATAATACAGCTTTTAAATACAAAGAAATCAGTACTGTTATATATACATACCATTATCAGAGTACACAATCACTACATAAAATCTAGACAGTTCAGTAACTTGTCCTTTCACAGCAGAAAATACAAATCAATGGAAATACATCTCTGTCCTCCAGCTCATCTTCTGAGCTCAACAACATCCTATCCTCAAATTATTCTACTCAATCTGACCCGAGCATCATAATAAAACGACATCCGAGTCAGTCTGGAAAACCAGCGTGAGAAAACCATACTCAACTGGATTATTATATTTTGAAAATCCTTTGAAACAAAGGTATCTCGTTAGAACATTCCATAAATAAATATGCTTGGTTTTTATCTTACAATAACCAAAACATTTTTAACAAATCCGTCTGATATTACAATAGTGTCTAAGTGCAGATATTTATTCAAATAGACGAACACTCATTAAATTCCAACATGATAGGTAAATAAACAAGTCCGAAGGCACTTACTGGAGATTGGGTTTCCATACAATGGCAGGGCTACTGGGGTACCGCCCGTCAAAATACTTGGTATAGATTAGAGTACCGAGGACCACTCCCGATCCCCTGCAACACAAGACCGAAGCTACCCCTTACTGGATAGTCCGAATAAGATCACCTTGCGGCTGGGATCAGCAACCGCCCACATAGTCGAATAGAAAGGAACATCTAGAAAGGGGAAAATCTTACCCTAATTGGGTGCTACCCCCTTAGCCTTGCTGCACTTCCCCTGTTTTAGCCATTCCCAGTTGATGAGGCTTGAGGTTATGCATTATCTTTTTAGAACACATTCACTTAGAATGCTTATCGTCCTCCTAACGATGGTCTGATAGCTACAAGTTGCCCTGAGTCTGGACAAACCGAATCACCGTCTTCATCATCTTCACAGTCTTCATTCATAGACGTTCAAACCAGATCGAAGTGGTATTCGGATAATTAAATCCGATCACCGTCTCTTCAAAACGATCAGCGCATTGGCCAATTTGATAGTCGGTTATTTAACTATCAAATAGCATTCACAAGCAACCATAAGGCATTAGATAATTTTCCAATTATTTATCTCAAAAATATCTTCATAAGATATTATTTCATAATTCAACATTTTGAAAATAGTTTTCAAATCTCTTTTCATTCTTACGTAACAAATTTCAAACTTTGCCCAACACTTAGAATAATTTTTTCCACTTTATTAGTTACTCAACACATGGAAAATATTCACTTATTTCCTGTTTTCTTTTCTCAAAATCGCTTACGATTTCATTTGTAAATTCCCAACTTTTTCACCTGAATTCTATAAACCCCAGAATCCCTTAGTCGATTTCTTTTAATATTCCCAAAGTCGTTTATGCTTATTTAAAATTCTACTTTTCATTTCTACTTCCTTTGTGAGTTTTATCTCACCTCCACATTTTACTTAACTTGAATTTATTTAAGTTTCCGTAATGCCTCTATAAGAATCTTTCCTCTAAAGTCTTATCGGTTTTTATTAAACTTCGCTTCCCATCCCGAGAGTATTTTATAATTGAATTTACAAAGCTGATTATAAAATTAGAACCTATTTGAATAAATATTAAGTATTACAATAACTAACTTTTTGGAATCCTCTAAATTCAAATAATAGTTTAAAATTACATAATATAGTAGATTCTAAAAATTCCTTTTAAACAATTTCTGTAACGCCCCACCTCTATGCTCACTATAACAAAGAGTATTAAAGAAAATATTATATGTTATCACGAAGAATAAGGCTGGATAAGAGCGGCCATCCATAGTTAGACCTTACACTAGTATTGGTTATCTCGATAGGAGTGGTATATATTTTTACTTTTCATCTCTTATTTGTTTACTCCCGTCGACATACCCAATTCCAGTATAAAATGAACTACGATGGTTAATAATAGTTTAGGACAATATATATAATAACAACACAGATACTATAAATGCGGAACATGGATAAAACAAAAAGTCTCATATATATATAATAACTTATGTCAGTTACAATACATTTTGACACAATACATATGATACAACTACAACTGTCGACTTTGGAAGTTACATATACAAGTACATTATCGTGAATAATATACATGAATATACAACATCCTATACAAATACACTGACTACTAAACATGACGACGACTACTCCAAAAGATATAAAGAAATTTCATAGCTCTAGCAGCAATCCAAAGCAAGATATCTACAACCTGTAATAACCCGGTCTGACCTGAGTATTACATTCAAAAGAAAATAATACGCGGGTCAGTCTAATTCTAACTCAGTTATTAATGCACAGAAGCAATAATAATTAAATAAAGATTAGACGACAGTAAAAGTAAATCTCGTTTATCCGACCCTTTTAATAAAGAATCGGATAACGATAAATATAACACTTAACCGTGTCAAACAACAAATCAGCAGATTCAAATCATCAACAAGAATAAGTGAAAAGAATATCAATGGTGATAATTTAGAAAAATATACAAATTGCCTAATCGGCAATTAACAACAAAATCACCAAATTAAACCAATCAAAATACAATTCAAATCATATTGAATTGAATAAACGAAACAGTTCAAACAATTGAAATATCAATTAAAATAACTATACGGGTAGGGCTGCAGTACACGGGAGCGTGCACTGCCTCGCCACTACAGCATGTGGATTACACAAAAGATCAATACCGTGTGGCTGCAGTTCACGCTTGCGTGCACTGCCTTGCCACTACAGTGATGATGTACACAAAAACTCAATACCGTGTGGCTGCAGTTCACGCTTGCGTGCACTGCCTCGCCACTACAGTGATGATGTACCCAAAAGATCAACGAACCAAAATCAATGAAGATTCAAATATCAATGCCACAGACTCAATGGTCAAAGCAGACAGACATGGACAATGTGCACGTATGTACACCATGAAAATTCACAAACGAACACAAGGACAAGCCCGAATTACTGGATTCAACTCAAGTGAATTCGAAAACAAATCCAATTGCATCCAGGCAATGCAAACCAACAAGGGAAAAGTGCAACCAAAAACAGCAGCCACCAGAGAATCCCACATAAAGACAACTTAATGCAGCCACCAACCCAAATGCAGCAGGGTTTCAATTGAACATGACTGCATGGTGAAACACAAATCAGGTAAATGGTAACCGGTGGAGCAGTGAAACAACAATGGTGCGACAACATAATGAAATCGGTGCCAACAATAGATGGCAACAACTCAGTCAATATGATATGTAGTGCAAGCATACTGGAAGATCAAGTTCAAAACTAACAGTGGTGTAGTAGACCACATAAAACCAAACAAATATGCATATACAACTACAACAAGAACAATGCACATAGGAGTGCAAGAGCAATTAAAACCATAGTCAAAATGCAAAAGTCAAGTCACGGACTCAACAAATGCATATATATGACACTGTGCACATGTGTACACACTGCTACAACAAAACGAACACCAGCTTCAGACTAAAATATACATGAATCATCGATGATATGGAAGCAAAACCTATTCAGGTTAAACAAGAAAGACTGTACATGAGAATGAAACAGGTCTGCAACAGATGAAGCATATGTACCAGCATTTCATATCTCAAAACAAAGCACCAAAATACAGCACGCAGTGTGCTGTGATACAAGCAACAAAAGTATAGCCTCTATAATGAAGAGATAGTGGAGATTCAAATATCAATGTCACTGCCTAAATAGGTACAGTGCAACAGGTCCAGGCAGCAAACATTCATGAAACAAAAAGGCCAATTGGATGACTCAAGTGATACTAAGACCAGGTAACATCACTTGAAGCTAGAAACAATGCAAGCAACCTGAATGTGAACACGGCACACTTGCACAAAACAAAGCACATCGTACCAAAACTTGAAAACATATATATGTTAACAAGCAAGTACAACCCAATTAAACGCATGGAAAACAAGGGCAAGCTATAAGGCCTAACATGGTGCTTAAGGGAGAAAGATCAAAGTGCACAACATCTGATACGCGAAACAAATCCAGGCATAGGCAAGAAAAATATCAGACACACACAAGGCTAAATTGATACAAAGAAGGTAAACACAAAAACTGGTGCAATAACAAGGGCACAGTTCAATTGCAACTGAAGCCGTGGCGGCCATAAAATTCAACAGTGCCGAGATGACCGAGGCTGAAGATAATACAAAGGAATCACATACACAAAATCATATAACCAAAATCAAATGAAAATCAGGCCGAGAGTATCAAATATCAAAATAATTCAATTTTGTTAAAATCAGAGGGACATCAACCTCGAATTAAAATCGAATACTGAAGCACGGTTGTATTAGATGTGGGTGAAATAAAATTACTCACACGAAATCAAATGGCCGAAGCTAAATGCTGAAGATGAATTAGGATGTGAGTGAAAGGAATCACTCACCTTGCTTCCCTTAGCACGAATCGAATTCGACCTCCAAAGTCACTGAATTGCCTACTCACGCAACCTCGAACTTCGACTGAGAAGGAGCAGCCGCACGCATCTCAGAGACGAGCAACATCGAGTCGTAATCGACATCTACAAATTTTCAAAAACCCTAATTTTGAGATGAGGAACAAACGACGAACGAGAGACGCCATTTTTCATTTTCTTTCGTTTTAGGGTTCGAATTGAAAAAAATGGGTAGAGGGATGATGGTATTGGCCTTAGATAGATTTCACAACACCAATATCAAACGTGGGCCGAGACTAATTTATTTTTTTTTAAAGCCCAAACTGCACTTAACAAATTTTTAAACGAATTTCGAATGGTTAATTGCCAAAAGCAATTAGCAACCAAATTAAATCGTCAATTGACGATACTTAATTATCACAAATCCTTGGGTTGTTACAGACTCCCCTCCTTATAAAAATTGCGTCCCCGCAATTTTCATAATTAAGATTGTCTATAACAATTATTTTTCTAACATAAACTGGTTAAGCTAGAAAAATAAAGGTCGAGAACACAAACCCCAAAGAAATCCTTTAATTTCATAAAAGAAATTCACAATTTCTCAACAAAATCTAACTATCAATAGATACTTCTGAAAACAGCAATTCAATATAATCAACAAGATCTAGAATCAATCTGAGACTAGAAAATCCTATAATCAGCAAAATTAGCAATTATCTAATTATCAACAGCGATAATCAGAAATCTCAAATCACAAATATCCGATTATCAAAAACGATAATCAAATCAACAAATATTTCGATTATCAAAAACGATAATCAAATCAACAAATATTCGATTATCAAAAACGATAATCAAATCAACAAATATTTCGATTATCAAAAACTATAATCAGATCTCAAATCAACAATTATTCGATTATCAAAAACGATAATCCAATCTCAAATCAACAAATATTCGATTATCAAAAACGATAATCAAATCTCAAATCAATAAATATTCGATTATCAAATCTCAAATCAACAAATATTCGATTATCAAAAACGATAATCAAATCAACAAATATCTAATTATCAAAAGCAATAATCAGAAATCTCAAATCACAAATATCCGATTATCAAAAATGATAATCAAATCAACAAATATTTCGATCATCAAAAACGATAATCAAATCAACAAATATTCGATTATCAAAAACAATAATCAAATCAACAAATATTTCGATTATCAAAAACGATAATCAATTCTCAAATCAACAATTATTCGATTATCAAAAACGATAATCAAATCTCAAATCAACAAATATTCGATTATCAAAATGATAATCAAATCTCAAATCAACAAATATTCGATTATCAAAAACGATAATCAAATCAACAAATATCTAATTACCAAAAGCGATAATCAGAAATCTCAAATCACAAATATCCAATTATCAAAAACGATAATCAAATCAACAAATATTTCGATTATCAAAAACAATAATCGAATCAACAAATATTCGATTATCCAAAACGATAATCAAATCAACAAATATTCGATTATCAAAAACGATAATCAAATCAACAAATATTTCGATTATCAAAAACGATAATCAAATCTCAAATCAACAAATATTGGATTATCAAAAACGATAATCAAATCTCAAATCAACAAATATTCGATTATCAAAAACAATAATCAAATCTCAAATCAACAAATATTCGATTATCAAAAACGATAATCAAATCTCAAATCAACAAATATTCGATTATCAAAAACGATAATCAAATCAACAAATATCTAATTGTCAATAGCGATAATCAGAAATCTCAAATCACAAATATCCGATTATCAAAAACGATAATCAAATCTCAAATCAACAATTATTCGATTATCAAAACGATAATCAAATCTCAAATCAACAAATATTCGATTATCAAAAACGATAATCAAATCTCAAATCAACAAATATTCGATTATCAAAAACGATAGCCAAATCAACAAATATCTAATTATCACAAACGATAATTAGAACTCATATCAATAAGTATTTAATTATCACAAGAGATAATCAAATCAACAAATATCTAATTATCAAAAATGATAATTAGAACTCATATCAACAAGTATTTAATTATCACAAGCGATAATCAAATCAACAAATATCTAATTATCAAAAACGATAATTAGAACTCATATCAACAAATATTTAATTATTACAAGCGATAATCAAATCAGCAAATATCTAATTATCAAAAACGATAATTAGAACTCATATCAACAAATATTTAATTATCACAAGCGATAATCAAATCAACAAATATCTAATTAGCAAAAACGATAATTAGAACTCATATCAACAAATATTTAATTATCACAAGCGATAATCAAATCAACAAATATCTAATTATCAAAAACGATAATTAGAACACATATCAACAAATATCCAATTACCTACAGATAATTGAAAACAACAAATATCTAGAAATCAATTAAGATGATCTAGAAAATCAACATAAAAGGTGGATCGATCCCAACAAATGGCGAGTTTAAGCTACGCCGCACGTGCATCAACATATGGCCGAAGCCTACCAAGTACCCAACATAATTTTGGCGCCCAACAAATGACCCGAAGGTCCAACATATGACCCGAAGGTCCGGTACTGGTATTGACCCGAAGGTCCAACATATGACCCGAAGGTCCAACATAGTGGCTCGAAAGCACACGAAAATCATCATATATTCAATTAACGAGTCCGGAATTAACCGAAATAGCAAACGCACATGTCCCGTACGACGTGTTTTACTAAATCGTTTGATTCTCTTCATCGTTTCCTTTTAACGTGTAAAATCATCAAAATCATCAAACATCAAATGTTTCAATTAACGAGTCCGGAATACCGAAATAGTAAAAGTGTGGTTCCATACTCTGCACTTTTGCAACATCATTTAAATCTCTTCATCATTTCCTTGGAAGCGCAAATTGTGTATTCCAAAAATAACATTTCACATTCTCAAACGGACAAGTCCGGAATTAAGCGAATCGGTAAAAGAAAGGGGTCATAATCCTCGATTTTTCTGAAACGTTTAAGTCACTTTCTCATTCTTCTGAAAACGCAAACTGTAAAAATTATGAAAACAATTTAATTTATTTTATAAAAGTAAATAATCAACATTCTCAAACGAACAAGTCCAGAATTAAGCGAATCAGTAAAAGAAAGGGGTCATAATCCTCGATTTTTCTGAAACGTTTAGGTCACTTTCTCATTCTTCTGAAAGCATATACTATAAAAATTTTGAATTTTTTTTTATTTTTAAAACGATTTGCAAATCCGTGATTAAAACAGCAACATTAGTGAGAATTTCAATAAGAAAATTGTACTTCCCAAACTACCGTAGAAACGGATCTCAAAATCAGCATTGCGGGATAACCGCTTGAATAATCCACTTTAAAATTTTGACGGTTACTGAAGTCAATAGTGACAGAAATTTTTAAACGTCAAATTCTCATCAAAATAATTTGCATCAAAATATAATGTCAGTGAATTTTCCTTCATAAAAAAATGTCAACAAAACACTGAGCTTCAAAAATCTAGCACCAGTGTAAAAACCCCGTTATAAAAATAACGGCAACAAAATACGTTTCATAACCAAGTATTGGTTCAACGTAAAATTAATGTAGTAACGTGCAACATAAATTTGCATGTATACCGCAATATGAACAAAGAAATCATTCAAATATATCTTCAATGAAGATAATTCAAAACAACAGAAATCTCAACAAATTCACATAACTACAATCGTTTCGAATTCTCAAATTGGATTCAAAATTTCCAAAGAAAACAAATTAAACACAGCTATGTAAGCAACAAATGAAATTTATTTCAATTTCATAATTTGATTTTTAAATCAAAAAGGTTATCATACTCAGCGAAGACAGTCACTGTTTCCGCTGCGCACTCTGATAAATAGAACACACTCAATCAATCATCAAAACACAGTTTCACTTTTTATTTTTAAATAAAGATATTTAAAAATTCCATCCTAATTTCAAAACTTTAGTTTTGACTCAAAACATAATAAAACATCGACATATAGTTGTAACACATGTTCCATCTAAGTTATGTTTTATATTATGTCCATAAACCCCAAGCTCTGATACCAACTGTAACGCCCCACCTCTATGCTCACAATAACAAAGAGTATTAAAGAAAATATTGTCTGTTATCACGAAGAATAAGGCTGGATAGGAGTGGCCATCCGTAGTTAGACCTTACACTAGTATTGATTATCTCGATAGGAGTGGTATATATTTTTACTTTTCATCTCTTATTTGTTTACTCCCGTCGATATACCCAATTCCAGTATAAAATGAACTACGATGTTTAATAATAGTTTAGGACAATATATATAATAACAACGCAGATACTATAAATGCGGAACACGGATAAAACAAAATGTCTCATATATATATAATAACTTATGTCAGTTACAATATATTTTGACACAATACATATGATACAACTACAACTGTCGACTCTGGAAATTACATATACAAGTACATTATCGTGCATAATATACCTGAATATACAACATCCTATACAAATACACTGACTACTAAACATGACGACGACTACTCCAAAAGATATAGAAAAAGCTTCATAGCTCTAGCAGCAATCCAAAGCAAGATATCTACAACCTGTAATAACTCGGTCTGACCCGAGTATTACATTCAAAAGAAAATAATACGCGGGTCAGTCTAATTCAAACTCAGTTATTAATGCACTGAAGCAATAATAATTAAATAAAGATTAGACGACAGTAAAAGTAAATCTCGTCTATCCGACCCTTTTAATAAAGAATCGGATAACGGTAAATATAACACGTAACAGTGTCAAACAACAAATCAGCAGATTCAAATCATCAACAAGGATAAGTGAAAAGAATATCAATGAAGATAATTTAGAAAAACACACAAATTGCCTAATCGGCAATTAACAACAAAATCAACAAATTAAACCAATCAAAATACAATTCAAATCATATTGAATTGAATAAACGAAACAGTTCAAACAATTGAAATATCAATTAAAATAACTATACGGGTAGGGCTGCAGTACACGCGCGCGTGCACTGCCTCTCCACTACAGCATATGGATTACGCAAAAGATCAATACCGTGTGGCTGCAGTTCACGCTTGCGCTCACTACCTTGCCACTACAGTGATGATGTACACAAAAACTCAATACCGTGTGGCTGCAGTTCACGCTTGCGTGCACTGCCTTGCCACTACAGTGATGATGTACCCAAAAGATCAACGAACCAAAATCAATGAAGATTCAAATATCAATGCCACAGACTCAATGGTCAAAGCAGACAGACATGGACAATGTGCACGTATGTACACCATGAAAATTCACAAACGAACACAAGGTCAAGCGCGAATTACTGGATTCAACTCAAGTGAATTCGAAAACAAATCCAATTGCATCCAGGCAATGCAAACCAACAAGAGAAAAGTGCAACCAAAAACAGCAGCCACCACAGAATCCCACATAAAGGCAACTTAATGCAGCCACCAACCCAAATGCAGCAGGGTTTCAAATGAACATGACTGCATGGTGAAACACAAATCAGGTAAATGGTAACCGGTGGAGCAGTGAAACAACAATGGTGCGACAACATAATGAAGTCGGTGCCAACAATAGATGGCAACAACTCAGTCAATATGATATGTAGTGCAAGCATACTGGAAGATCAAGTTCAAAACTAACAGTGGTGTAGTAGACCACATAAAACCAAACAAATATGCATATACAACTACAACAAGAACAATGCACATAGGAGTGCAAGAGCAATTAAAACCATAGTCAAAATGCAAAAGTCAAGTCACCGACTCAACAAATGCATAAATATGACACTGTGCACATGTGTACACACTGCTACAACAAAATGAACACCAGCTTCAGACTAAAATATACATGAATCATCCATGATATGGAAGCAAAACCTATTCATGTTAAACAAGAAAGACTGTACATGAGAATGAAACAGGTCTGCAACAGATGAAGCATATGTACCGGCATTTCATATCTCAAAACAAAGCACCAAAATACAACACGCAGTGTGCTATGATACAAGCAACAAAAGTATAGCCTCTATAATGAAGAGATAGTGGAGATTCAAATATCAATGCCACTGCCTAAATAGGTACAGTGCAACAGGTCCAAAAAACATTCATGAAACAAAAAGGCCAATTGGATGACTCAAGTGATACTAAGACCAGGCAACATCACTTGAAGTTAGAAACAATGCAAGCAACCTGAACTTGAACACGGCACACTTGCAAAAAACAAATCACATCATACCAAAACTTGAAAACATATATATGTTAACAAGCAAGTACAACCCAATTAAACGCATGGAAAACAAGGGCAAGCTATAAGGCGTAACACGGTGCTTAAGGGAGAAAGATCAAAGTGCACAACATCTGATACTCAAAACAAATCCAGGCATAGGCTAGAAAAATATCAGACGCACACAGGGCCAAATTGATAAAAGAAGGTAAACACAAAAACTGGTGCAATAACAAGTGCACAGTTCAATCGCAACTGAAGCCGTGGCGGCCATAAAATTCAACAGTGCCGAGATGACCGAGGCTGAAGATAATACAAAGGAATCACATACACAAAATCATATAACCAAAATCAAATGAAAATCAGGCCGAGAGTATCAAATATCAAATAATCCAATTTTGTTAAAATCAGAGGGACATCAACCTTGAATTAAAATCGAATACTGAAGCACGGTTGTATTAGATGTGGGTGAAATAAAATTACTCACACGAAATCAAATGGCCGAAGCTAAATACTGTAGATGAATTAGGATGTGAGTGAAAGGAATCACTCACCTTGCTTCCCTTAGCACGAATCAAATTCGGCCTCCAAATTCACTGAATTGCCTACTCACGCAACCTCGAACTTCGACTAAGAAGGAGCAGCCGCACGCATCTCAGAGACGAGCAACATCGAGTCGTAATCGACATCTACAAATTTGCGAAAACCCTAATTTTGAGATGAGGAACAAACGACGAACGAGAGCCGCCATTTTTCATTTTCTTTCGTTTTAGGGTTCGAATTGAAAAAAATGGGTAGAGGGATGATGGTATCGGCCTTAGATAGATTTCACAATACCAATATCAAACGTGGGCCTAGACTAATTTAATTTTTTTTTAAAGCCCAAACTACACTTAACAAATTTTTAAACGAATTTCGATTGGTTAATTGCCAAAAGCAATTAGCAACCAAATTAAAGCGTCATTTGACGATACTGAATTATCACAAATCCCTGGGTTGTTACAATTTCTATTTACTCAACATAAGTCTATTTCTAGCAAATCTAATATTCACCAATTCAATTCATAAATTCCTCTCGATTCGTATTAATCGACCATATCCAAATAAATCACTACTATCTTATTTGAAATATATTCCACCATTTCTTTTCAAAATAATTCTCGTTGCCCGATATAAGTTCACGCCACTAACTTATATTTCCACATATCCACTAATATCGTTTCATCATATTTATAAGCCACGTTCATAAATTTATAAACTCCTTTGAGTTTTTTTTCTATTTACAAAACAAATTATATTTATAAATCCATATTATAATTTATCCCTTAATAAAATTCCATTTTATTAAAATCTATTTATTTGTTCCAATATCACTTCAAGCACTTAATATATAAATTTTAATTTCAACTCTTTGCTTAGACCATTTCAAATAGATAAGTATAACCCCATTTAGTTAATATATTTTTATTCTACTTAATTCCCTTTGGAATAAATCAAATTTCCAATATAAATGATTTCTTAAATTTCCTTTTAAATTCCTCCAATTTAATTATTTATGATATTTAAAAATGCCAAGTTCCATTTCCGAACTATTTAACATTTAATAATTCAATCCATACACGATTCATATCAATTTATCCATCATATCATATATCAACATATATATGAACAATAAATATTTTTTTGAGGAATTGAGTTGGATCCCTCCAAACTGTTTTTCCCTACATCCGCAGATGTTAGTCAACAAATAAAATAGGAATCCCACTTCGAGGGTGATATAGCGGTATATAGGTTCATCCGCTATTATGCAGGGCGCATAGGGTCTCATCCGCTATATAATGCGAGAATATCAATCACTCCAATATATATACACACGCTACTATATATAAATAACATCCAACAGATAAACTATAAATTTACCAATCAAGTCAGGCATCCAATGATTTAAATTTAACATCTAATTTTAAACAAGATAATCCGAATGAGTGAGAAAATCTCACCTTTATTTTACTTGCAGCCCATTTCAATTCTGCCCTGTTTTCTTCATGAATTTTGACCTTATATAAACAGTACACGGTTTATTAACATTTGAATTGATCGAACAATTAATTACTACTTGTTTATTTAATTTAAACTAATAATTTGGTTTTAACCTAATAATTTAATTTTAAACTAATTTAATTTTAATAAATTATTTATCTCGACAAAAATGATTAAATAAGTTTATTAAACAAATTAATCTCCATAATACATTATTTTAAAATAAACTAGTAGATGAAAATAGGTATATATATGTATTTATTTTATTTTTTCTTTGAACCTACGCATTCTAAAAAATAACCTATATATTTAAAAATCTAATTTTTTATATAAACTCTTTAACATTTTAAAATTCCTATATTTCTCCAAAATCTTACATACATACATATTTACTATTTTACCTATATACATTTATTTATTAAATTAAAACAGAATTATTTTATACTTTACTGTATAAACAATTGTTTTATTTTTCTATAAATAACAAAAGTAATTTACTTTACTGTATACACACATATATTTATAAATTGAAAAAAATATTTTTTTTTATAAACTTACTGTTATTTTTTTCTAGCCTATATGTACATATTAAATAAAATAAAATAAAAATTTTCTATATACCTCACTGCCTTTATCCATCACTGGACCCAGGCTCCAACCACCCAAATCGCCCAAACTACCCTCGCAACCCAACCCCGGCACACTCGAGCACGGGACCTTACCGCCTATCAACACAGTTCATGCTGCGCCTTGAGTCTGCTGTCGCCTCCATCTAGGTCGAGCTCGTCGTTATCGCGACTGGAGATCACCGCTGCTCGTGACTACCATGCCTATGCCATCCAAACCCCGATGCCTCGAGCAACAAGGCGGCTCCAAAATGGTCGCCCAGTCCCAACCGATCGTGATGCCTCTGCCCTAGCTCCCAACCTTGCCGGGTCATGCCATCACGACACCCCTTTGCCTACGAGCCTCGGTTCATTCTAGCAATTTCGAAATGAACTGATTCAATTTTGATTTGTTTTGATTTTGAAGGAAAGAGGAAGATTGAATTAACAGGCGCAATCTTTATTTTTTTCCCAAACGAATTTTATTTCTCGTTCTGCTATATTTTCCTCTTCGGCTATTAGATTCTGAATTGAGGAAAAAGGAGAAGAAGTCGCATGATTTAAATGAAGAGAAAGTGGCGATGTCGGACTGAAAGGGAGCAAGTGTCTAGAGCACATTTCCCAGGCCGGCTAGGATGGCTGGTGTAGGGATGTGGGGCTGAGATGAAAGCCTGATGGGAAAGAATTTCAGCTGTAGGCTGAATAGGGTTCATAAATATGTATATTAATTAAATATAATCTGTCTCGATTTACGTCGCTTAAAACCGTGAACCCCTATCGAGGTGTGCCGCTGGGCGTTTATAATGTTATACCCATATTTGAAATGCAATGGAAAAGTTTTCGAGTCTTAATTCGATCATATGGAGAAGATAGTTTTTGGACCCAGTTATTATATTGAATGTTGATATGATTTCAGCACGTTTATATACCGTACGATCACACGACAACTCCAAACACTTCAAATTTTGGAATCCGATAATAATGCAATATTACAGATCTAATGGAACTAGTTTTTCGAAATCTGAGACTGCGTCTCGGAAGGCTATTTTCAAATGTTAATTTAAACAATATATTCTGAAACTGAACAAATCACTTCCAAATTCAATTTTAAAGGTTGCATTGTCATTAGTACTGTTAATATAAATTTTACAAGCCTTTAAATTATTTTTAACAAGCTTAAAACTCCAGAGTCACTATTTAACCAGTATTCAATTATAAACTTTAATAATTAAATTATTCAACAAATTGTTCTATTTGAATTCTGAATCCATTGTATTAAATAAAAACCAAACTTTCATATTTAAAAATCAATCTATAATTCAGTTTTAATATTTAAAACCATTTAAATATTCTGAATCCAATGTCGAAAAATCCGGACGTTGTATTCCTTCCCCCTTAAAAGAATTTCATCCCCGAAATTGTTAAGGCAGAAGAATGCCTCAAACCCATTAACTTATTAAAACCCACTTAGCGAAAATTCATTATTCACTTTTCTAACCCTTTAGTTTCGACCAAATCAATTAGTTTTCAACTCCAATTACAAAATACCTTTATTTCAATTCCAATTTGAAACCAATTCGTTGTTAACAAAAATTTTAAAAAAAAATTCTAGCTGCCAAAATTTTCGAATTTTTTTGGCAGAGTCTCCTTTGTACGGAGAAGCTTTTGCAATTTGACAAGAGAGACAAATATATACATCGATCCACATGGTCGGAAAAACAAAAATACAACAATATTTCATAACTTTATTCTTTTTATTGCGTAGGCGTACCTCTATTTATCATTTTAAGCAAGCGACTTATTTATTTAGTAATTAGCGCGACCGAAATCCAGCCAAATGGCCTCTAGGAACCTGTACTCTTAGTTTAACATGTAAGTACCAAAATCATATGACTTAATAACATTTTACACGTTTACTTAGCAAAACATATGAATTTCTATAAGCAATGCAGATTAAACAATATTTATAAGCAACCTATATGATCTCGACACTTATGCAATTGTTTTCAATCAATCCATACACTACTCCATTCCGTTTGAATGGTTCAGAACTCTATTGCTTACACTAAATTCATTTTTAAACCAAACGAACTAATTTTCATTTCAATTGATTTCAAAATCAATTTTATTTGCTACTATCAATTCATAGAATTTTATTTACTTCTACTTATGTTGAACGACCAATTTTTCCTAGGCAATTCGACGATATTTATACAATTAAATAACCACTTAAGCTTATAGTTCTTTTAAATTGACCCCAACTATATTTATATTTAATTCCATTCTGTTTTAATATTGTTCACAAATCATTTGCATTACATTTTATATCAGTATTTTTTTTTATTCAAAACCATTTTTTTAAGCTCGAAAACATCTGATGCCGTGGCTATTCCACATATTCACTTAAGCCAAGCTTCCATTCAAATATTTACTTAAGTTAATTTATTTACTTCATGTTAATTCGCCTCATAACTTAAATTTATTTTTTTGATAACCACATTCCAATTTAAATTCATGATTTGATTTTTATTCAATCAAATTTCATCCATTTACTAATTAATTCAATTAATCCATTTATTCAATTCATTTTAAATTTAATTCACATTCCCAATTCATTTTCGAATTTATTTAAATGGTAACAAGGTCATATTTAATTTATTTATACTTGAATTGGATTTGATTGCAACTCAAACCATCTCTATTTTAATCCGATTTCATTTCATTCGACAATATTTCAATCGTATTTAGTTCATTTACAATATATGTCGAATTCTATTTATAACTTAAGCTTTATTTCAAAATCCATTATTAATTATCAACCAAATTCTATTTAACCGAGTAAATTTCACTAACCTATTCAATTAACTATTTTATTTATCTAAATGGTTCACTTCCAATTTGCAATTTAATCTTTCCAAAATCACATCATTTATTTTTCTTGAGTTCACATTTATTTATAATTCAAGTTTGGATTTTCTTAAATTTTCCAAAATATCAAACACATTTTATTTTGGGTTTCTTATCTTACTCTTTAATTTTTCCAAGTCACACACTTACATTTTCCACTTTCCCATCTATTTATAATCGATCACACTTCACATTTAATTTTTTAACTCAAGGCTATACCTTTACTTACCCAAGTATACATTTACTTCATGCATTTCAATTCTTTGATAAGCTATTGAAGCTTGTTTATTCCAATTCAATCCTTACTTAACTTAGCTTCCATTAAATTCAATTCCATTCTTTTGAATTTATTTAGGAAAGAATTTAATTGTAACAGCCCTGTATTTTGTGATTATTTTATTGCATATTTTACTTCTGTAAAATTGAATTTTCTGATTTAAAACTTTATGTTATTTTTATTAAAATGAATAAATTTTGACTATTTAAATATAAACTTTGATTATTACATGAATTATATGTGACGCCCCACCTCTATGCTCACAATAACAAAGAGTATTAAAGGAAATACTGTCTGTTATCACGAAGAATAAGGCTGGATAGGAGCGGCCATCCGTAGTTAGGCCTTACACTAGTATTGGTTATTTCGAAAGGAGTGACATATTTTTTTTCATCTCTTATTTATTTACTCCCATCGACATATCCAATTCCAGTATAAAACGAACTACGATGGTTCATAATAGTTTAGGACAATAAATATAATAATAACATAGATAATATAAATGCGGAACACAGATAAAAGAAAAAGTCTCATATATGTAATAACTGATGTCAGTTACAATACATGTGATACAGTACATATGATACAACTACAATTGTCGACCCTGGAAGTTACATATACAAGTACAATATCGTATATAATATACATGAATACATATCTTCCTATACAAATAAACCGACTACTATAAATGATGACGACTACTCCAATAGATATGAAGTGACTTCACATCTCAAGCAGCAACCCAAAGTAAGATATCAACAACCTGTAAATACTCGGTGTGACCCGAGTATTAAATTCAAAGGAAAATAATACACAGGTCAGTCTAATTCAAACTCAGTTATTAATGCACGGAATCAATAATAATTAAATAACAATTAGACGACAGTCACAAAATCTCGTATATCCAATCCTTTAATAAGGAAATCGGATAACGGTCAAAATAGCACATAACAGTGTTAAACAACAAATCAGCAGATTCAAATCATCAACAAGGATAAGTGAAAAGATTATCAATGAAGATAATTTAGAAAACATCAGAATTGCCTATATGGCAATTAACAAAAAAATCCAATTATTGAATAAATAATTACAAACTCAGAATCTAATTATCAAATAGATAATTAGACAACAACAAAATGATCGAACCCAAATCAAATCAAAGATAATTTAAAAATATTGAATTGGACACAGAAAACAACTCATCAATTGGAATATCACTTAAAACATCAATTACTGATTGGCTGCCGTACACGCTAACGTGTACTACCCCGCTAATACGGCATATGAAATACACAAAAGATCACTGAATCAAAAGCAAAAGAAATGCCAATAAAATCGACACCGTGTGGCTGCAGTTCACGCTTGCGTGCACTGCCTTGCCACTACAGTTATGATGTACACAATGAAAATTCTCAAACGAGCACAAGGTCGAACCCGAAATACCGGATTCAGCTCAAGCGCAATAAAATAATGTCACACCTTCAACCCAAGGTCAAATCCGAACTATTAGCTGGATACAACTCAAGTGAATTTGAAAACAACAAAATGCAAAGGTCAAGTCACTGCAATCATGACTCAACTCAATGCAACAACCAAAGTGAAGGCAACTGAAAAAAACTTTAAGATCACATGACAACAGTGCAAAACAGCAACCAAAATGAAGTACCAGGATGCAATCCATGGGACAAAAGAAAATGCGCAGCAAGCATACACTTGCACGCAATCAATCAGTCAATGTTTCAGGTACAAGTGTAACCTAACTCAGAGTGAACTTGAGCAAAAAAGGGAATGAAAACATGGTGATTCATGGACCAGTTTTGAATACAAGTTCAAAACCATAGACAGGCAACAAATGAATGGTCAGTTACAAATAAATGGTCAAAGACCAGTTCACAAGTATGAAGGCATAACCCCACACAAGCATAGTCTGCATATGCACATGAAGGTCAATGAAGGTTCAACAAATATACACAATCAAAAGAAATAAAGCAAGACCACAAGCAAATGCCAGCAGCAACTAGAGATTGCAACTTAAATGAAAATGCACATGAGTGCAACAGGGAGGATGCGCAGGGGTACAACAGGGAATCTACACATGAATACTTCAGTGGAAAGGATGAATGCAAATACCACTGATTCAAATACACCAGTGACACCAGTGATACAAGTCTAAATGCAGACAATCAATAAACTGCATGTACAACTTAAATAGTGTAGTAAAAACATGCACACTTATATAAATGTACGCAAGAAACACTACATATGTACTCAGGTATGTGGAGATGCAGTGAAAACAGAGGCGACAAAGGTCAGGAAATAGGACAACATCACAAAGTCAATGAGCTCATAACCGGAAGATAGTGACATGATCAGAGATGCAGACTCAAGTTCAACATACAAAAATGACTCAATATTTCCACTGCAGCATATATATAATAAAGGTGAACATCAAAATTGCACAGTACAGTGTCTATGAACAAACAAGTCCAAGTGCAAACCCAAACACAACAGCATGTTGAAGCCGACCAAAATTCACGCATAAAAATAGATCAAAGCCAAAGCAAACAACATCGAAGTTAACAAGAACAAAACAAACTGTTTAAAGTCAGAAACGATCAACAGAAAGATCGAACATTTTCAAACCAAGCTGTGGCAATCATGACATAAAAAATCATCAAACCATAGTAGTCACGAGATAATGCCGTGATAACTAGTAAAACACAAAATTGAACCAAGCCAAAAATCAATATCCAAACAACTTCGTACTGCCGAACAAAACGATTGACAAATTCCAACAATTTTATACGAACTAAAATACATAATTTAAACCCTAAATACTTGAGTCTGAGCTAGATGTGAGTAATAAAATTACTCACCTCGATTCAAAGCGAAGACAAACTCGTTCCAAGAAAAGAAGCCGCGAGCAAATCGAACTCAATCCAAATAGAGGCACTCGGCAATGTGAAGTATTCGAAGTCGGCATCCACGAATTATTGAAAACCCTAATTTCGAAAAGAGGAATAAGTGAAAGGAGTGTCCGCCATTTCTGTTTTCTCGGTGGTTAGGTTTTGGGTTATGGAAAAATGAATGAACGGGTTTAAATTGAAGATGGGAGGAACGGTTATACCCTTAGTTAATTATCACTACCCAAACAGAGAAACATGACCCGAGATTCAAATTTACAAAGCTCAACCCTTAACCAAAATTTTCAACAGAATATCAACTTGATTCAAAACTTCAAATAGCAATCAGACAACAGATTAATCGTTTAATGACGATTATAAATTGGGCAAAACCCCGGGTTGTTACAGACTCCCCTCCTTATAAAAATTGTGTCCCGTAATTTTCATAATTAAAAAGTCGTCGGTAACAATTATTTTTCTAACATAAACTGGTTAAGCTAGAAAAATAAAGTCGGTAATACAAACGCCAAAGAAATCTTTTAATTTCATAAAAGAAGTTCACAAATCAGCAATACCTAATCACCGATTCGATAATTAGAAGACAGCTAAAATCAGCAAATCTAATTATCAACAAAGATAATTAGAAAACATAAGTCACAAATATCTAACTATCAAAAACGATAATCAGGAATTACCACAACGGAAATCAAATTTCAAATCAACAAATATTCAATTATCAAAATGAAAATCAAATCTCAAATCAACAAATATTCGATTATCAAAAACGATGATCAAATCAACAAATATTCGATTATCAAAAACGATAATTAGAACTCATATCAACAAATATTTAATTATCACAAGCGGTAATCAAATCAACAAATACCTAATTATCAAAAACGATAATTAGAACTCATATCAACGAATATTTAATTATCACAAGCGATAATCAAATCAACAAATGTCTAATTATCAAAAACGATAATTAGAACTCATATCAACAAATATTTAATTATCACATGCGATAATCAAATCAACAAATATCTAATTATCAAAAACGATAATTAGAACTCATATCAATAAATATTTAATTATCACAAGCGATAATCAAATCAACAAATATCTAATTATCAAAAACAATAATTAGAACTCATATCAACAAATATCCAATTATCACAAGCGATAATCAAATCAACAAATATCTAATTATCAAAAACAATAATTAGAACTCATATCAACAAATATTTAATTATCACAAGCGATAATCAAATCAACAAATATCTAATTATCAAAAACAATAATTAGAACTCATATCAACAAATATCCATTTATCACAAGCGATAATCAAATCAACAAATATCTAATTATCAAAAACAATAATTAGAACTCATATCAACAAATATTTAATTATCACAAGCGATAATCAAATCAACAAATATCTAATTATCAAAAACAATAATTAGAACTCATATCAACAAGTATTTAATTATCACAAGCGATAATCAAATCAACAAATACCTAATTATCAAAAACGATAATTAGAACTCATATCAACAAATATCCAGTTACCTGCAGATAATTGGAAACAACAAATATCTAAAAATCAATTAAGATAATCTAGAAAATCAACATAAAAGGTGGATCGATCCCAACAAATGGCGAGTTTTAGCTACGCCGCACGTGCATCAACATATGGCCGAAACCTACCAAGTACCCAACATAATTTTTGGCGCCCAACAAATGACCCGAAGGTCCAACATATGACCCGAAGGTCTGGTACTGGTATTGACCCGAAGGTCCAACATATGACCCGAAGGTCCAACATAGTGGCTCGAAAGCACACGAAAATCATCATATATTCAATTAACGGGTCTGGAATTAACCGAAATAGAAAACGCACATGTCCCATACCACGTGTTTTACTAAATCGTTTGATTCTCTTCATCGTTTCCTTTTAACGTGTAAAATCATCAAAATCATCAAACGACAAATGTTTCAATTAACGAGTCCGGAATACCGAAATAGTAAAAGTGTGGTTCCATACTCTGCACTTTTGCAACATCATTTAAATCTCTTCGTCGTTTCCTTGAAAGCGCAAATTGTGTATTCCAAAAATAACATTTCACATTCTCAAACGGACAAGTCCGGAATTAAGCGAATCAGTAAAAGAAAGGGGTCATAATCCTCGATTTTTCTGAAACGTTTAAGTCACTTTCTCATTCTTCTGAAAACGCAAACTGTAAAAATTATGAAAACAATTTAATTTATTTTATAAAAGTAAATAATCAACATTCTCAAACGAACAAGTCCAGAATTAAGCGAATCAGTAAAAGAAAGGGGTCATAATCCTCGATTTTTCTGAAACGTTTAGGTCACTTTCTCATTCTTCTGAAAACGCAAACTGTAAAAATTCTGAAAACAATTTCATTTATTTTATAAAAGTAAATAATCTACATTCTCAAACGAACAAGTCCGGAATTAAGCGAATCAGTAAAAGAAAGGGTTCATAGTCCTCGATTTTGTTGAATCGTTTAAATCGCTTCCTCATTCTTTTGAAAGCATAAACTATAAAAATTTTGAAAAACAATTTTTATTTTTAAAACGATTTGCAAATCCGTGATAAAAACAGCAACATTAGTGACAATTTCAATAAGAAAATTGTACTTCTCAAAACACCGTAGAAACGGATCTCAAAATCAGCATTGCTGGATAACCGCTTGAAAAATCCACTTTAAAAATTTGACAGCTACTGAAGTCAAAGTGACAGTAATTTTTTTTTAACGTCAAAATCTCATCCAAATAATTTGCATCAAAATTTCATATCAGTGAATTTTCATTCATTAAAATGTCAACAAAACACCATACTTCAAAATATAGCATTGGTGTAAAATTCCCGTTATAAGAATAACGGCAACAATATACGTTTCATTACCAAGCATCGGTTCAACGTAAAATCAATGCAGTAACGTGCAATTTATATTTGCACGCACACTACAATATAAACAAAGAAATTACTCTACTATCTTCAATGAAGATAATTCAAAACAGGAGAAATCTCAACAAATTCACATAACTGCAATCGCTTCGAATTCTCAAATTGGATTCGAAATTTCCAAAGAAAACAAATTAAACACAGCTATGTAAACAACAAATGAAATTTATTTCAATTCCATATTTTGATTTTTAAATCAAAAAGGTTATCAGCCGTACTCAGCGAAGACAGTCACTGTTCCCGCTGCGCACTCTGATAAACAGAACACACTCAATCAATCATCAAAACACAGTTTCACTTTTTATTTTTAAATAAAGATATTTAAAAATTTCATCTAGATTTCAAAACTTTAGTTTTGACTCAAAACACGAATAAAACATCGACTAATAGTTGTAACATATGTTCCATCTAAGTTATGTTTTATATTATGTCCATAAACCCCAAGCTCTGATACCAACTGTGACGCCGCACCTCTATGCTCACAATAACAAAGAGTATTAAAGGAAATACTGTCTGTTATCATGAAGAATAAGGCTGGATAGGAGCGGCCATCCGTAGTTAGGCCTTACACTAGTATTGGTTATTTCGATAGGAGTGACATATATTTTTATTTTTTTCATCTCTTATTTATTTACTCTCATCGACATATCCAATTCCAGTATAAAACGAACTACGTGATTCATAATAGTTTAGGACAATAAATATAATAATAACACAGATAATATAAATGCGGAACACAGATAAAACAAAAAGTCTCATATATATAATAACTGATGTCATTTACAATACATGTGATACAGTACATATAATACAACTACAACTGTCGACCCTGGAAGTTACATATACAAGTACATTATCGTATATAATATACATGAATACATATCTTCCTATACAAATAAACCGACTACTATAAATGACGACGACTACTCCAATAGATATGAAGTGACTTCACATCTCAAGCAGCAACCCAAAGTAAGATATCAACAACCTGTAAATACTCGGCCTGACCCGAGTATTAAATTCAAAGGAAAATAATACACAGGTCAGTCTAATTCAAACTCAGTTATTAATGCATGGAAGCAATAATAATTAAATAACAATTAGACGACAGTCACAAAATCTCTATATCCAATCCTTTAACAAGGAAATCGGATAACGGTCAAAATAGCACATAACAGTGTTAAACAACAAATCAGCAGATTCAAATCAACAACAAGGATAAGTGAAAAGATTATCAATGAAGATAATTTAGAAAACATCAGAATTGCCTATATGGCAATTAACAACAAAATCCAATTATTGAATAAATAATTAGAAACTCAGAATCTAATTATCAAATAGATAATTGGACAACAACAAAATGATCGAACCCAAATCAAATCAAAGATAATTTCAAAATATTGAATTGGACACAGAAAACAACTCATCAATTGGAATATCACTTAAAGCATCAATTACTGATTGGCTGCAGTACACGCTAACGTGTACTGCCCCGCCAATACGGCATATGAAATACACAAAAGATCACTGAATCAAAAGCAAAAGAAATGCCAATAAAATCGACACCGTGTGGCTGCAATTCACGCTTGCGTGCACTGCCTTGCCACTACAGTTATGATGTACACAATGAAAATTCTCAAACGAGCACAAGGTCGAACCCGAAATACCGGATTCAGCTCAAGCGCAATAAAATAATGTCACACCTTCAACCCAAGGTCAAATCCGAACTATTAGCTGGATACAACTCAAGTGAATTTGAAAACAACAAAATGCAAAGGTCAAGTCACTGCAATCATGACTCAACTCAATGCAACAACCAAAGTGAAGGCAACTGAAAAAAACTTTAAGATCACATGACAACAGTGCAAAACAGCAACCAAAATGAAGTACCAGGATGCAATCCATGGGACAAAAGAAAATGCGCAGCAAGCATACACTTGCACGCAATCAATCAGTCAATGTTTCAAGTACAAGTGTAACCAAACTCAGAGTGAACTTGAGCAAAGAAGGGCATGAAAACATGGTGATTCATGAACCAGTTTTGAATACAAGTTCAAAACTAGAGACAGGCAACAAATGAATGGTCAGTTACAAATAAATGGTCAAAGACCAGTTCACAAGTATGAAGGCATAACCCCACACAAGCATAGTCTGCATATGCACATGAAGGTCAATGAAGGTTCAACAAATATACACAATCAAAAGAAATAAACCAAGACCACCAGCAAAAGCCAACATCAATTAGAGATTGCAACTTAAATGAAAATGCACATGAGCGCAACAGGGAGGATGCACAGAAGTACAACAGGGAATGTACACATGAATACTTCAGTGGAAAGGATGAATGCAAATACCACTGATTCAAATACATCAGTGACACCTGTGATAGAAGTCAAAATGCAGACAATCAATAAACTGCATGTACAACTTAAATAGTGTAGTAAAAACATGCACACTTATATAAATGTACGCAAGAAACACTACATATGTACTCAGGTATGTGGAGATGCAGTGAAAACAGAGGCTACAAAGGTCAGGAAATAGGACAACATCACAAAGTCAATGAGCACATAACCGGCAAATAGTGACATGATCAGAGATGCAGACTCAAGTTCAACATACAAAAATGACTCAATATTTCCACTGCAGCATATATATAATAAAGGTGAACATCAAAATTGCACAGTACAGTGTCTATGAACAAACAAGTCCAAGTGCAAACCCAAACACAACAGTATGTTGAAGCCGACCAAAATTCACGCATCAAAATAGATCAAAGCCAAAGCAAACAACATCGAAGTTAACAAGAACAAAACAAACTGTTTAAAGTCAGAAACGCTTAACAGAAAGATCGAACATTTTCAAACCAAGCCGTGGCAATCATGACATAAAAAATCATCAAACCATAGTAGTCACGAGATAATGCCGTGATAACTAGTAAAACACAAAATTGAACCAAGCCAAAAATCAATATCCAAACAACTTCGAACTGCCGAACAAAATGATTGACAAATTCCAACAATTTTATACGAACTAAAACACATAATTTAAACCCTAAATAATTTAGTCTGAGCTAGATGTGAGTACTAAAATTACTCACCTCCATTCAAAACGAAGACAAACTGGTTCGAAGAAAAGAAGCCGCGAGCGAATCGAACTCAATCCAAATGGAGGCACTCGGCAATGTGAAGTATTCGAAGTCGGCATCCACGAATTATAGAAAACCCTAATTTCGAAAATAGGAATAAGCGAAAGGAGTGGCCGCCATTTCTGTTTGCTCGGTGGTTAGGTTTTGGGTTATGGAAAAATGAATGAACGGGTTTAAATTGAAGATGGGAGGAACGGTTATACCCTTAGTTAATTATCACTACCCAAACAGAGAAACATGACCCGAGATTCAAATTTACAAAGCTCAACCCTTAACCAAAATTTTCAAAAGAATATCAACTTGATTCAAAACTTCAAATAGCAATCAGTCAACAGATTAATCTTTTAATGACGATTATAAATTGGGCAAAACCCCGGGTTGTTACATTATATTTCCAAACTTGAATAAAATTGAATATTTTTCTAGAAATTGAATTTTTGGTCAACATGGTCAAACTTTGACTTTTAAATTTTAAATTTAATTATTTAAATTTTTAAATTTTATCTTTTATTATAAAAATAGATTAAATTTTAAGAATAGTGCTTTTCGTTTCGTTGAAATCGGAGTTATATTGTGAAAGTTATGTTTTTTCAAAATTGGATGTAAATTGTTTTATTTAACAATATTTTTATTTTAAATTATATAAATAATATTTTTATTTGTCATATCTTATTCAAATTTGTATTATATGTTATGTTACATATATTTTTGTCTTTTAAATATTTTAAAGTGATGTTTGAATTTTTCCAAAGTTCATTGAATTTGTTTTAAATTTTTAAAGACTAGTTTGCATTTTAAAGCTAATTTCTTAACTTAATTATATTTAATTAATTTTTTTTTTGTGAATTCATTTTTATTTTGTGTCCTTATCTTTATTTATAAATATTTTTCAAGTACATAAAAAGTTTCCAAAGTTTGTTCCATTTATTTCCAAATTTTCAAGACTAGTTTACATTTGTTATTTTCTTAATTTAATTATATATAATTAATATTTATTTATTTTTGTTTATTTACTAAATTTTCGTATTTTATCTGAATATATATATGTATTTTAGTTATATAAAATTTCAAAAGAATATGGTGGATATTTGAAGAGTTTGTGACCATTGGTTTGCCTTGACATTTTATATTCCCGCCTTTTCAATTTTCAACTAATATTTTCATTAAATTTTTGGCCGACTTTCTCATTGCTTCAGCCATATCATTCTCCTTCATTTTTCACGTAAGAAAACATTTCTTATCTCCAAAATATTCGGCCTCCATTCCTGAAGCATAAAGTTTGGTAAATTTTTATTTCTTTTCCATTGTTTGCTTCTTGTTTGTTGATTTTCACTTGCATTTGCTTCACATATATGCTCGGCCTTAGCTCCTCCTTCACCATGGCTGCCTCCACCACCACCTGAACCACCCATCACCTCCTCTAGCCCTCTGCCAAAGCCTATGGCTGTGCACCCATGTGACCAAATCCAATAAAATTTGCACAAACTCCAACTATACCACCTAACCGAGCACCATACTTCACCATCACCTTCAACCACCCCCTTGGCCGCCACCTACTCCACCTCCACCACCCATAGGTGACCTGAAACCCACTACCACACCATCCTCCAGTCCACAATAAAGATGGTCGTGCCTGGTCTTGCTTTGGCCGAGCACAATGTTGCATTGAATTCATGTTGTATTGCCTTATAGCTAGTGTAGTTCATGCATCACCGCCTTTGCACCATTTAACCCATGTATGCCGACCCTATTGAACCCAAACCAGATCCTAGTCCTTTCTTTAGCCGTGCCTTTCCAACTAAGGGCCGAGGCATATGTTGTAGAAGGCAAGTGCAAGTGGTTTGGAGATGATTTATGCATTCATTTCTACCATTGTTCAATCGTATTTTTGGGTTGAAAACTTATGTTTGTTATATTATTTTGTTTGAATGTGTTCAAGGTATTAAATCTTTGGCTCTCTCAATCTCAAATATTATTCGTGCTATCGTGCCTTTGAAGATCTCAATTTGTGTGTTTCAGTTGTCGTCTTCAGCTTATAGAAGTGAGTTATTCTCACTAGACAGTTTTGTACTTATATGACTTGTGAACTAATTTCATTTGAATCTGTAAAATGCATCACCATATTATATCTGCTATATTATGATTTTATGATGTTCACCCATGTTTAAACACCTGCTATATCATTTTTTACTATTATATTATGCTATTTTTTTATTTACATCAGTTTATCACACTGCAAGTTCCCTTTAGATTAGAATCACTATGGGTTGAAATGATACATACCCGAACGAACTTTAGAATAAGGGAAAATCGTTATGCGCTGAAATGATAGGCCTGAACGATTTTCAAATTATTTCATTTACTTGGGACTGCGGGTTTGAAATGATAAAACCCAGGTTTTCTTTGTAAACTAGGGGTTGAAATGATATATTACCCTATCACTTTACCTAGGGTAGAAAATTATATACAGACCCATGGTTAAATTATATTTTTCTAAATTTTTTAAAATATTTTGAAATGTAAATATTATAATATTTTGATTTAAATTTGATTAAAAATGATTTTATAAAGTATTATTGATTTTCTGAAAATTTATAAGTGAAATAAATTAATGGTAAAGTTAGAAAATTTGAAATGTAAGTTATTTTGGAAATTATAACTTGGTGATAAATGGAATTTAAATTAAATAAGGAAATATGATAAATTTATGATATTTTGAATTTAAATGACTTTAAAATGATTTTATATATATTAATGATTTTTGAATAAATTTAAAATGTTAAATGAAGGAATTTTGTGTTGAATTTTGAAATGTAACTTAAATTGGAAATTTGTGAATTTTGTTTAAAAGTAAAATTTTAAGTTAAGTAAATAAAATGAAAATGAGTTATATTTGAAATTGTAAACTTAAGTGTTAAGTTAAAATTTAATTTAATTAATTTAAATTGAATGTGTGAATTTAATACGCGAACTATTATTAAATATTTATTTTGAATGGAAATTTAACCTTATAAAATCATGAATATAAGGATATTTGAATGATTGTTTTAAAAGTGAAATTATATGATTTTGTATGTTTAAAATGATTAAAAGAAGAAAAAAAAAGATTAATTATTTGTGAAATTATATTGAATATTGGAAATGCAATTAATAGTATTTTGAAATGCTATTATTTTTAACGTAAATGATATTACAGCGCTTTGTAAGTGATGTGGTTGATACAAATCAACTATGTACAAATTATAACTAAGTGGTATTATAGCACTTGGTAAGTGCTGTGATAGCAGAATGATAATTAAAATCTGAAACTAAATAAAGGGCTATAGTAGCACTTGATAAGTGTTGCTGTAGGATGAAATGAATGTTTGAGGTTTTGAATTAAATAAATGAGCTCAGAATTTGTCTAAAATTTTGGGGACTGAATATTTGATTGTAAATATAATGACTTCACTTTTAAATGGTTTAAATGAATTGTTTTGATTTAAATATAAACTATTTAAAAGGTGATTTGAAATGATGATAAATGAATGATATCTTTGAATTAAAAAGGATATTTAAATGTGTATATTTGGATTTGAATTCAAATAATGATTTGAAATGAATTTTGAAAGATTTGATATTTTGATATATTGAAATGGTTTGGAAATGATTAGATCTTTATTTTGATAAAGATTTGAATTTGAAATGATAATTTATTTTTGAAGCATAAACTATGATTTTTAAATTATAACTACGGGTTATAATAACGATTGGTTGTTAAAGAGACTGGGATAGGATATGGACATACTCTCTGTCGATACCAAAAACCACTTTAACAACTGTGTACGCGGTGGAGTTTACAGAATGAAGTAGGATGGTGGCGACGTTCTTGAGGTATATTACGTGGACCCGACTCCCGTGAGTTGGCTTAAGGTGGCTAAAACAGGAGCGATCTCGGGCCAAAAGGGGTAGCTCCTCTGGTCGGACACATTCCTTCGATACTATACTCTTACTTGTGATTGATTAGATGGTCGTCCTTCGATTTTGATATGGGAGTGTGTTCCGAGGTGGGTGTATGTGGCTGCTGCGTTACCACCAGCCCGTGTGCGTAATTGGTATATTTACCCTAGCATTGCCTTGTGTGCCGTGTCACCTACCATACTGAGCCATTACTACGAGTTTATTTTTCTCCCGCAGCCCGTGTGGTATCCTCTGATAGTTTCCTGATCTGGAGATATCATGATATTGGATGGACTACTAGGACTATTATGTGTGAAGGGTGATATGGGTAGCTCGGAACGCTATTTAAAAGTAAGTCTATTTTACTGTAGACATTATTATAATAGCGCAATATTACTACATAGTAAATAGTTTAACGGATCCTTAGAGGATTGGCTTTCCCAGGCATCCTTTAAGTTACTTGTACCTTATTATAGTTCACTTGAGTTGGTTTACATTATATAAGTATATATTGTCCCGACTAGAGTATTTTGTGCTCTGCTTTACGCTCGAGTCAGCCTGAATATTCACAGCTTTGGATTCTCTTTCTGGATCTGGTCTTTGTTGGAGATTCTGCCTATCTATTTATATATCTATTTCTGTTTCAGGTGTACCTGTTTATCTCATGTACTAGAGAACTTATGTGTATTTTGGATTTCTATTATGTTGTTTCAGACTGCTATTATGTATTTGGGTTGAGACTCTGTTATAGTAGCTTCATGAACTACTATGTTATTTTTATATTCCGCTGCGAGTTATTCTGATTGTTCTGTGCCTGTGATTCTGTGTATTTGATTTCATTTGCTCCAAATTTTATTTACAATCTGTTATTTTGCGTCATTTAAGTCTTGCAGTGTGTGGATTATTGTCGATTTGAATGGTACAAAATGGTGGGTCATTACATTAATTCATTCAGTATCAACTCAATTCAATTTCATTTCAATCCATCCTTTATAAGCTATTCCAATTTAATTGTAACTTACTTGTATTTATTTAAGTTAAACTCAGTTCAAATTTATTTCTCAATTAAATTTAAAATTTGTTTTCTAATTCAATTCATTACCTTCCAGTTTAATCCATTTTACTTGTCTAGTTCACTAATTTATTTCATTCAAATCACATCAATTAAATTCCAAAATTAAATTTCTCCAGCTTAATCTAAGTGAATTTCATTAACTTTTCCATGTTTTATTTTAATTCCAAGATTCGCTCCCTATATTTTTTCTTCAAAACCATTCACCATTTATAAGTTTATAACTTATCTCCTGATGATTTCTAATTATTTGAACAAGGATTTCAGAAAATTTAAAGACCCGGTATTTATTTCCAATAATTTTGACTTCACAAATATCCCAAACCATACTTTTTAATCTTAAACCAATCCTTCTTTATTTCCAAACAAATTTTCTTCAGAATTTCCAAAGCAAAACCTTCCAAAAATCCCCATATCAAAGCACTTCGGTAGCAATCCGTCACTTTAAAAACTCGAAAATGAATATGGATGATGCTGCGTAGTATCACTAGGATTATTTTCTAGCGGCTATAGTGAGTTCAGTGCCATATATTCCTCAAAATCCATTTAAACCATTTTTTTGTTCAAAATCCTTTTAGAAGTAATATTGCTATTGTTTATTTTCAAACTCTTTGGAAAAATTTACCAAAAACCTCCGAGATTTAATATTTCAAACTCTGGTTTTAATCAAATTTTAATTTTTAATTCAATTGTATAATTCATACTTATATGATTGCCATCTAGTTATAAATATATATAACCATTTCAATTTTATAATTTTATTTTGATTATAATATTATCATCCAAACACTCTAAATATATTATAATAATTTTAGAAAATTATTTGTTTTGTATCAAAATATATTTTTGGGTAAAATTGTTTCATTCACCCACTTCAAAACCATATTGTGTTGGTTTAGCGTGTTCAAGTGTTTATATACTTTTATCGAATTAGCGGCATCACTACTCGATCAGAATTCATATTCCACTTAACCAATAAGTCAACACGATACTAAAACAATTTATATTCACTAACAAATATGCGCTCATATCTATTGATACATTCAAACTCATTCTAGAGTACAACTGACTCTATCACTAATGTGTAATCCCCGCCAGAGCCAAGGTTCTCGTTTAACCTTCAGCTCTGATACCACAAGTAGCGACCCGCAGTTTCGTACCCCATTGAGTTGATAATAATCCTTCATCGTTCAACCCAAAGTGCACGAAAGATCAAATAACTAGTGGTAAAAGAAGAAGAAAGATGTAGAAAAAGAAAATAGAAAACAACATCAGTGTCTCACAATCGCAGCGGAACAAAATATGATATATAATACAAATTTTAAATACAAAGAAATCTGTACTGTTATATATACATACCATTATCAGAGTACATAATCAGTACATCAAATCTGGACAGTTCAATAACTTGTCCTTTCACAGCAAAAAATAAAAATCTATGAAAGTACATCTATGTCCTCCAATTCGTCTCTTGAACTCCATATCATCCTATCCTAAATCTGTTCAACTCGGTCTGACCCGAGCATCATAATAAAACAACACCCAAATCGGTCTGGAAAACCAGCATGAGATAACTACACTCAATTGGATTATTATATTTTGAAAATCCTTTGAAACAAAGGTATCTCGTAAGACCATGGCACAAATAAATATGCAGGCTTTTTACCTTATGATAACCAAAACATTTTTATCAAATCCGTTTGATATTACAATAGTGTCTAAGTAGAAATACTTATTCAAATACCTGAAATTTTTACATTCATTAAATTCCAGCAAAATAGATACACAAACAAGTCCGAAGGCACTTATTGGAGACTGGGTTTCCATACAATGGCAGGGCTACTGGGGTACCGCCTGTCACAGTACCTGGTTTAGATCAAAGTACGGAGGACCACTCCAGAACCCTTGTAACAGAAGACCGGAGCTACCCTTTACTAGATAGTCCGAATAATATCACCCCACGGTTGGGATAAGAAACCGCCCACACAACCGAATAAAAAGAGACATCTAGACAATTGGGTACTACCCACTTAGCCTGGCTGCACCTCCCATGTTTAGCCATTCCCAGTTGATGTGGCTTATTGCTATGCATTACGTTTCTAGAACACATTCACTTAGAATGCTCATCGTCCTCCCGACGATGGTCTGATAGAATTCGAGATTTGCCCTTGGTCTGGACAAAGCGAATCACCGTCTTCATCATCTTCATTCATAGACGTTCAAAATGGATCGAAGTGGTATTTAGATAATTAAATCAGATCCCGCTCTCTTCGAAATGATTAGCGCATTGGCCAATATTGATAGTCGGTTATTTACTATCAAATAACATTCACAAGCAACCATCAGGCATTAAATAATTTCCCAAACTATTAATCTCAAAAATATCTACACAAGATATTATTTCATACTTCAACATTTTGAAAATAGTTTTCAAATCTCTTTCCATTCTTACAGAACAAATTTGAACCTTTGCCCAACAATTAGAATATTTTTTTCCACTTCATTAGTTACTCTACACTTGGAAAATATTCACTTACTTCCCGTTTTCTTTTCTCAAATTCGTTTACAATTTTATTTGTAAGTTCCCAACTTGTTTCACTTGAATTCTACAAACCCCGGAATTCTTAGTCGATTTCTTTTTATATTCCCAAAGTCGTTTATGCTTATTTAAAATTCAAGTTTTCACTTCTACTTCCTTTATGAGTTTTATTTCACCTCCGTAGTTTACTTAACTTATGCTTGGAATTTATTTTAGTTTCCCTAATGCCTATATAAGAATCTTTCCTCTAAAATCTTATCCGTTTTTATTAAACTTCGCTTCCTATCCCGAGAGGATTTTATAATTGAATTTACAAAGCTAATTATAAAATTAGAACTTATTATAATAAATACTAAGTATTATAATAACTAACTTTTTGGAATCCTTTGAATTCAAATAATAGTTTAAAATTACATAATATAGTAGATTCTAAAATTCCTTTTAAACAATTTCTATTTACTCAACACAAGTCTGTTTCTAGCAAATCTAATATTCACCAACTCGATTCATAAATTCCACTCAGTTGGTATCACATCGACTATATCCAAAGACATCACCATTTCTCTTATTTTAAATACATTCCACCATTTCTTTTCATAATAATTCTCATTGCCTGATATAAGTTCACACCATTAACTTATATTTCCACATATCCACTGATATAATTCCATCTTATTTATAAACCCCATTTATAAATTTATAAACTCCTTTGAGCTTTTCTACTATTTACAAAACAAACTATAATTATAAATCCATATTATAATTTATCCTTAATAAAATTCCATTTTATTCAAATCTATTTATTTATTCCAATATCTCTTCAAGCACTTAATATATAAATTTTAATTTCAAGTCTTTGCTTAGACCAATTTCAAATAGTTAAATAAAACCCCATTTAGTTAATATATTTTTATTTTACTTAATTCCCTTTGGAATAAATCAAATTTCCAATATAAATGATTTCTTTCAGATTTCCTTTTACATTCCTCCAATTTAATTATTTATGATATTTAAAAATGCCAAATTCCATTTCCATACTATTTAACATTTAATAATTCAATTCACACACGATTTATATCAATTTATCTATCATATCATATATCAACATATATATGAACAATGAATATTTTTTTGAGGAATCGAGTTGGATCCCTCCAACTTGTTTTACCCTGCATCCATAGATGTTAGTCAACAAATAAAATACAAATCCCACTTCGAGGGTGATATCACGGTATATAGGGTAATCCGCTATTATGCGGAGCACATACGGTCTCATCCGCTATATAATGTAGGAATATCAGTCACTCCAATATATATACACACTACTATATATAAATAACATCCAATAGATAAACTATAACTTTATCAATCAAGTCAGTCATCCAATGATTTAAATTTAACATTCAATTTTGAACATGGTTATCCGAATGAGTGAGAAAATCTCACCTTTATTTTATTTGCAACCCATTTCCATTCCGGCCTGTTCTCCTCACGATTTTTGACCTTGTATAAACATTACACGGTTTATTAACATTTGAATTGATCGAACAATTAATTACTACTTATTTATTTAATTTAACCTAATAATTTGGTTTTAAACTAATAATTTAATTTTAAACTAATTTTCTTTTAATAAACTATTTATCTCAACCAAAATGATTAAATGAGTTTATTAAATAAATTAATCTCCATAATACATTATTTTAAAATAAACTAGTAGATGAAAATAGGTAAATATGTGTATTTATTATATATTTTTCTTTGAATCTACGCATACTAAAAAATAACTATATACATGTTAACCCTATGCCGGTTATGACTCGCCGGTCTAATGCTTGGAAAGTGGGCCGACCTAACCATTCGCATTACTTGCCGACCCAATGGATAAAGGCGGGCCGACCTAGCATCTCAAAGAGTGTTGCCGACCTAACTGGTTAAGAAATATGCCGACCTAATGCCTTAACATGGATGCCGACCTAACTGGTTAAGAAATATGCCGACCTAATGCCTTAGCATGGATGCCGACTTAACTGGTTAAGAAATATGCCGACCTAATGCCTTAGCATGGATGCCGACCTAACTGTTAAGCACAAACTCACCCACCTATGAGTCGTGGCCGACTTATGGGTTATGGTAAGTCGTAACCGGTCTAAGGGTGTGAAGGATGAAGTGGCAAAATAGTTTAGCACCTGGCACACTAACTCGGCGGCGACCCAACACTTAAGGTTTGGAGCTAGAGAAGCGCGCGTCTTTCACTTAGACCGGAGACCGTGCCTGAGAGAAGGAGGGTGACATATAACTCAGCCTGACCCGGAGCCGACCTACGACTTAACCCATCTCGGCCACTACCTCCGACCAAACACCGAAAGCCCCTATAAATACACGACCATCACCAACATTCAAAGGACTTTTTGGGTGACTCAATTTCAAGCACCATTACTCTGCCGAATTCCAGACTACTTCAACACTTAAAGCTTTTGAGATTCAAAGAACGTCTAAAAGAACTTCATGAAGAAGAAATCATCTACATCCACCATGGATTTGAAGATTTTTGTCAACATCGAAGTTTGAGCTACCTGTTCTAAGTCTTTTGTAATTCAAAGTGTGTTGTACTTGAGAAGATTTGTATCCACTTGTAACGTGTTCATCAATAAAAGTACTTAAAGTGGACGTAGGCTATACCCATAAGCCGAACCACTATAAAATTGCTGTTGTTTACTGCTTTTCCGCTATTACTTGCTTATAATTCTTTCCCGTTCTATCGGGTGGTGCTTTCACAACTATACTTCGCACACCGGGGTGTTAGCGTTCAAATTTAAGCGTTAACATTTTTGGTGCTTTCACTGAGAATTGAACTCAGGACAGCTGTCATCATTGCTTCGCAGAGATTTGAAGAAAGAATTTCCTTAAAAACCAGAAGTATATTTGAGATTATGGCTCCTGGAAGGAAAAGTAGATCTATCAGATCTGGGAACATTCAAGAGGGAACCTCCGCTTCCCCTGTGCCTAATCTACCCACTCCGTCTATTGGAGTTACAAAAGCGGAATTGGATGCTGTGATTCTAGGGCTAAACCAGCAGATAAACGCTCAAAATGCACAACTAGAGGCTCAAAGTGCCCAGAATGCTCTGATTCTGAATAAGTTGAACGACTTACTTGGGGCAAACAATCAACCGGCTGGTAATGAAAGGAACTATGCTGGCAACATTCATGATGTTAATGAAAGGAATGCTCCTGAAAGGCCTACTAGTCCCTTTGAGCAGGCAGTACCTCACGCCGGTGGATCTAGAACTCGGCATGATGAGGAATATCTTTCTGGAATGGTCCGGCAGATCATGAAAGAAAGTATGCAAAGGGTTGAAGATGAGAAGGAATGGGGTTTCGCTCCAAGTAAAACTCCGTTTACTGAAAAAATCTTGAAGGCGGAATTTCCAAGGAAGTTTGTCCCTCCGACTATTCCAGCTTACAAAGGGACAAGTGATCCGAATGAGTTCCTGTATAAATATGACTGGCACATGACAGGTGCCAGGGCCTCCGACGAAATAAAGTGCCGATATTTCCCCGTATACCTGGAAGGCGTGGCTTTACTGTGGTTCACCAAGTTACCAGTCCGATCTATCGATCAGTTTTCAGACTTGACCAGAAAATTCAAGGAGCAGTTTAGACTATATGCTTCGAAGGCCAAGGATATTATGTCACTATCGAGTTTAGAGCAGAATCCTGGTGAGTCTATCAGATCCTTCTTGAACCGCTTCAATATAGCACTGGCTGAGGTGGACAATGCTGAACCACGAATGATATTGACTTATCTGATGAGGGCTATCGATAAATCAAGCGAATTTGGGAAATGGTTAAATATGAAGGAGCCAACCTCTCTCGAAAAGTTCTACAAAAAAGCAGACGAATTCATTCGCTTGGAAAGCCGTCCTTTACCAGTAAAGACAGTGTTGGAAAAAGCAGAAGACAACACTGTCGCTCCACGCAAGAATGAATCGGTGGGGCAAAAAAGGGAGAATAGTAATGGGAAGAAACAGGGTAATCTGAAGAAGCCCCGATCCTTCAAGCCATCAGAATATACTCCATTATCACATACACCGGAGCACATCTACCTGGCCACTAAAGATTCCGTCGATTTCCCTAAACCTATCCCTTTGAGAACTGGGAGAAAAGCCATACAAAGTGGGAAATTCTGCCGCTTCCACAATCAACCAGGTCATGAAACTGATGAATGCCGCCAGCTGAAAAATCTGATTGAAGAGTTGCTAAGAGAAAACAAGTTGCAGCAATTTGTGAAAAAAAATAGCAACAATCCTGCATCATCGAGTCAGGGGCAGCGGGCTCCTGTTCATCAGCCTGGGGCAGGTGAGAAAGCTACGGGGCATGAATCTGGAAGGCCCGTTATCAATGTCATTTCCGGAGGACCTCACCCAGCTGGCAAGAGTTGGGGTGAGATGGAGAGATATTCCAGGGCTTTGAAATATGCTCCAGCCAAAGAAAACGTCTTTGTTCTAGAAGACACTACGCCCCTTAAACAACAGAAAACTTTCAGTGATGATATTATTTTCAGAGCCAGAGATTCTACAGGTATTGAAGCTCCTACTTTAGATCCCTTGGTCATCTCGGCTGGTATTGGACCAGCCATTGTCAGAAGAGTCCTCATTGACTGCGGAGCATCATGTAATATTCTCTTCAAGAAGACATTTGACCAGATGAAGATCCCTATGATCGATGTGCAAGCCTCATCACAGAAAATCGTTGGCTTCACTGGGGAGCCAAAGCAACCAGTAGGAACCATCGATCTGTTTGTAGAACTTGGGGAAGGAGAAAGGAAAGTGGTCCGAAAGCAAACCTTTGTGATCGTCGACGAATATTCTGCTTATAATGCTTTTCTTGGCCGTCCAACACTCGCAGCATTCAAAGCTATCCTAGCCCCGTGGTGCCTCACTATTAAATTTCCTACTGACAATGGAGTAGGAGTTATAAAAGGGGATCAAAATGCTGCGCGAGAATGCTATTGGACAGAGCTGCGAGAGTCAAGAAAAAGGGAAATGGGAAAGGATGCGGCAACTCCAGTCCGCATCAAGGAACCAGCTTTGTAGCAATTACAGAGCGGACCCTGCACTGGCGAGCACAGCGGGGCACGGAAAGAAATGGATCCCAGAAAAGCCAGTACAGGGGAGAATAGAGTAGTACCGGTGGAAACGACAATTCCGGTACCTGTTGACCCGAAGGACCCAAATAAGGTGTTGAATGTGGGTTCACAGCTTAATGTGTCAATTCAGAATGTCTTGATATCTTTCCTGAAAGCAAATCTGGATGTCTTTGCTTGGACTCATGCCGACATGTGTGGGATATCCCCAGAAGTTGCAGTACACGCTCTGAATATTGACCCAAAGTTTACGCCAGTTAAACAGAAAAGAAGAACCCAAGGTCCAGAAAGGTCAGCAGCATTAAAAGAAGAAGTTGGTCGACTCATGGAAAATAACTTCACCAAAGAATCTACATATCCGAATTGGGTTTCAAATCCTGTGTTGGTCAAGAAAGCTAATGGAAAATGGAGAGTGTGCATCGATTTTTCCGATCTAAACAAGGCTTGCCCCAAAGATTGCTTCCCATTACCCAGGATCGATCAACTGGTAGACGGAACTGCGGGACATGAATTGTTATCCTTCATGGATGCCTACTCCGGTTATAACCAAATCATGATGCATGAGCCGGATCAGGAGGATACAAGCTTTATCACAGATGTTGGACTTTATTGCTACAGAGTTATGCCCTTCGGATTGAAAAACGCAGGGGCAACCTACCAAAGACTTGTTAATGCTATGTTCAAACCGCAATTGGGCAAAACTATGGAAGTCTACGTCGACGACATGTTAGTGAAGTCCAGGAAAGCAGTGGATCACATTGAACACTTAGCAGAAATGTTCGCAGTCCTCCGGAAATACAGAATGAAACTTAACCCTCTGAAATGTACATTTGGGGTCGAATCCGGAAAGTTCTTAGGTTTTATCGTCAGTGCTAGGGGCATTGAGGCCAGTCCAGCTCAAATTACCGCCTTAAAAGAAGTTAAAGCTCCTAGAACGAAGAAGGAATTGCAAAGTCTCAACGGAAAGGTCGCCGCTTTGAGTCGGTTCATTTCCAAAGCTACTGATAAATGCATCCCATTCTTCGATGCCCTGAAAAAAGGAAAGAAGAACTTTGAATGGACTCCCGAATGCCAAAAAGCCTTTGAAGAGTTGATCCGTCATATGGAAACGCCTCCGATACTTTCTAGGCCAGGCAATGGTGAGGATCTTCTTATATACTTGGCAGTATCATCTCATGCTCTAAGTGCAGCGCTGATACGGGAAGACAAAAGGATTCAACATCCAGTTTACTATATCAGCAAAAGACTCACAGGGGCAGAGCTGAATTACTCCAAGTTGGAAAAACTCGCCTATTGCCTACTAGTTGCATCGAGGAAACTGAGGCAATATTTCCAAGCTCATCCTATCAAAGTACTCACTGATCAACCTCTGAAGCAAGTCCTATTTCGCCCTGAAACTTCGGGTCGTCTTCTAAAATGGAACATTGAACTTAGTCAATATGACATCACCTATCACCCCCGAAAAGCAATCAACGGACAAGCTTTAGCTGATTTCATTGCAGAATTCACAGAGAAAGATAATGGTGAGGAAAAAGCGATCAATGATTCTCCAATCCAGTGGAAGATGTATGTTGATGGCGCAAGAAATGACTACTGTTCTGGAGCCGGAGTGGTACTTGAAACTCCTGAAGGTCGATCATTATGTTATGCACTAAGACTGGAATTTCCTTCAACAAACAATGAAGCGGAATATGAAGCTCTTATTGCAGGTCTGAAAATCGCTAAAGAGCTAAACATTCGAGCATTACAAATTTTCAGTGATTCTCAGCTTATCGTATGCCAAGTCAAGAAGGAATTTCAAGCAAAAGGTGGAAACCTGCCTTCCTACTTGTCAAAGGCTTGGGAACTCCTATATGAACTCGATCACTATTCAATAAGCCACATTCCTCGTGAAGAGAATATGAAGGCAGATTCCCTAGCAAAGTATTCAAGTTCTGGTGAAGCTCAACTATTGGGATTGGTCCCTGTAGAAGTCCTTTCAGCGCCAAGTATAGACGAGATGGATATAGACTGGATTATGAATGCATCTCAAGAACAAGAGTCATGGATGACTCCAATACTGGATTACCTACTCAGGGGTTCTCTGCCAGAAAACTCGATAGAAAGACGAAAGCTTCTAAGGAAGGCCTCTCGCTATGTAATTCAGGATGGCCGATTGTACAGACGGGGATTCTCAATGCCATTGCTTCGATGTGTATCCCGGGAAGAGTCCAAAACAATCCTAGCTGAAGTGCATGGAGGAGAATGCGGTGATCATTCAGGTGGTCAAACACTAGCAAAGAAGATTCTCCGATACGGATATTTTTGGCCAGAAATTAATCGGGATGCTGCAGATTACTCCCGAAAATGTGACAAGTGCCAAAGATATGCCAAAATTCCTAGAGCACCTTCTACCGAACTCACACAGATGGTCAGTCCATGGCCATTTGCAATTTGGGGAATGGATCTCATTGGGCCGCTACCAACTGCTAAATCAGGGATTAAATATGCTATTGTTGCAGTTGATTATTTTACTAAGTGGGCTGAAGCTGAACCATTGGCTACGATCACTTCAAAGAAAATGATAAGCTTTGTGACCAAGAATATCATTTGCAGATACGGTGTGCCTCAGAAAATAATCACAGACAATGGTACTCAGTTTGAAAGCGAGGAATTCCAGAATTTTTGCAAGCGATTCAAAATCCAGAAAAGCTTTTCGGCAGTAGCTCATCCGCAGGCAAACGGGCAAGTGGAAGCAGTGAACAAGATCATCAAATCAACCGTCAAAAAGCAACTCGAAAGAGCAAAAGGTGGTTGGGTCGATAAACTACCACTTGCACTATGGGCACACAGAACTACTCACAAAACTGCAACTGGGCATACTCCTTTTGCGTTAGCATACGGATCGGAAGCAATGATCCCGGTTGAAGCAAAGGTCCCTTCGCACAGAAGAATCCATTTCAATCAAGCAGAAAATGAAAAGCTGCAACTTGAAGCGCTGGATCTCCTTGATGAAAAAAGAGATGAATCTAACCTCAGAGTTGCAGCTCATCAGCAAAGGATAGCCAGACATTTCAATTCCAAAGTTCGTCAACGCAGCTTTGAAATTGGAGATCTAGTCCTGAAAAGAATTATGACCGCGACAGGTGTGTTTGGGCCAAATTGGGAAGGACCATATGTAATAGGTCAGAAGCTTCTTGACGGCACATTCAAGCTCACCACTGTTGATGGAGATCAAATTCCAAGGGCATGGAACAGCAACCACTTGCGTCCATACTTTACATGGAAATCTTGTTGAAAAATTGTAAAAAGAATTATGAATGTATGATTCTTGTAATTGAAAGCAATTGTGAAACTGATGCAAGTAAATAATGAAAGAATATAAAGTGGATGTAGGCCCAATTTCATGGCCGAACCACTATAAATCTTGTGTTCCTTATTATCATTATATGTTTGCTTTGTTTTCGATATAAAAATACATAAAATGTATTGCTAAAATGTCGATTTAAATTTTTGCAGACAATGGAAATAAAACTTACGCATAATAAGACCGAGCGATTCTCACCATCATTCAACAAACAAATTTCAAGTCACAAAGACCCCGAATTCAAATCCTAGATAGGGAATACTTCAATTGAACGGCTAATGATTTCGATAGAAACGAGCCCTTGCTGATAAATTGAGATTGTTTGAACAAACAAACATCCAATTAGGAAGCTAGTGCCCGTTCTCACGAACTTGCCTGGCAATGAAGTACACTTCCTTGGATTAAACAAGCCACTTGTGAGAGAAAGGGGAATGAAAACTTGAAAAGAAAAAAAAGAGGATCGCTGAAAAGGCATAAGCAAGTGAACAGAGGAACAACCAAAGCTACCATCAGCGGCACAAGCCCTCTTCGGAGGCGCAACTCTTCGGAGGATAAAAGACCTCTAATGGGTCATACGCCACAAAAAAGAAAGTTCTCTACTCAACAAAAAAGATTGGAGGAGTCATGACCCTCCAACCATGAGAGAGTAACTTCCAGGCGATGAAAACCCTCTTTGAGGCACATTTCACCAGGAGTTGAAGTGTTATAACCGCTCTTCGGAATTTCACTTCACCAGAGTTGAAATATAAACAAAATAAAAGCCCTCTTCGGAGGCCCATTTCACCAGGAGTTGAAGTGTTATAACCGCTCTTCGGGATTTCACTTCACCAGAGTTGAAATGTAAACAAAATAAAAGCCCTCTTCGGAGGCACATTTCGCCAGGAGTTGAAGTGTAGCAACCGCTCTTCGGAATTTCACTTCACCAAAGTTGAAATGCAAAAACAAAGACCTTCTTGAAAGCCCACGTTTCACCGAGATTGAAATAAAACTTCCAAGTGTTGAAACGTGAAAAGGCTTTCTTCGAAGGCACAACTCTTTGGGGGTACACGTTTCACCGAGATTGAAATAAAACTTCCAAGTGTTGAAACGTGAAAAATCCCTCCTCAGAGGTACAATTTTGTATAAAAAAAAAATCCTCATCAAAAGCGTACTTTAACTTTCAAATGGAAAATGATCGTAAAAAGAAAAGAAGTTAAAGTACCCTTCAAAGGTCCGTTTTACCACATAGAGGAATTCACTTGGTAAAATATGCACATAAGCAAAAGAGAAAAGTGATTTCTTCGAACGACAAAGCGTAAAAACTTATACGAAGGGAGTTGTACTCAATAAAAATTTTCTTTAAAGAATAAAATAATTATTCTTTAACAAATAAGAGTGCAAGTCCCCTCGAAGTATAAAATATTGCAACAAGCTTAAGGTATGGGGGCAACATGGTATAGTAGTATGGCTGCATCAGTAAAGTAATACTCAAACAACATACCATAAGCCCGCTGCAATATTATATAAACAAACTTGTGCAAAAATAAATAGTAGCAAAAATAAATAGTAAATGCATTCTCAAATTCAAACAGAAGTTTATACAAACGAAGAATCATTTTATTCAACTATAATGCAGATACAAGTTTCAAAATAAAAGCGGGGGCCGGTACCCGCACAACTCTCGGCCAGTTCATACAAAAGGCAAAAAGCTAAAATCTTCACTTCTTCTTCCCTCCTTTGGACCCTTTACTCGGTCGAATAACCAGCTTTTCAGGTCGGCCAGTGGGTATAAGGGAAGTAGGAGAGGCAGGTGTAACCGGTTCAACTTCCGGCTCCTCTTTAGTGGCGGTGATTTTCTTCCCCCTCCTCTTTGATGTCCCACGCTTCTCTCTCCTTTGCGAGGAAGACTCACTCCCCGGAGTGACAAGTTTTGATAGAACAATGTCGTCAGAAGGAGTCCGTTCCGGGGATATGTCACCTCCCTCAGGTCTCTCATCTTTCTGCTCTTACGAAGCGATGGGATCATCCAAGCCGTGAAGAGCCTCTATTTGTTCCTCCTGTGATCCAGGTTGCGAGGCAGAAGGAGGCACCGCCTGAAGAGATGAAGAAAGGGTGACCGGAGGAGTAGAAGTTTGAGCAGTGCTTGGTACTTTCTCTACAGAAGAAAAGAGGTTAAAGTCAGTAAAGAGAGGAGATGAAGGCTCATCAAGGTTGAGAAGATAGCCAAGGAGCTCATGAAACTCATGCGAAATAAATGAGTAACCCGCTTGAGCAGAATTGACAGTAGCGAGATTAACAGTGAAGTTACCTGGAGAAGCTGGTTTCCTGATATCGACTTCATAAGCTTGCGCATCAGCGCTCTCTTCACCCTCGTCTCCGCCTTGTGTGCTTGTAATATCAGCAGTAACTTTGGTGGGAGATGCGAGATGGGAACTGGAACCAATAATGTCGACTTCAGACGAAGAAGGTGGCTGGACTAGAGTAGTTGAAGTGGTTTTCCCCAGCTAGTCCCCTTCCGTCACTTCGGTTCTTAGTTTGGCAAGTTGTTCCTTTCCCCTGGCGAGAGCAGCGCGAGCGTCTTCATCAAAATAATGCCTTTCCAGGGCTGACTCGTCATAACCAGCACCTTCAGCACCAAGCATATCGAGGGCGGCCTCCCACACTTCAGCTAAAGTGATTTCATACTTAGGACCGAGAAAAGCGAGGCTTCCACGCCCCAAGACGCTATGCAAGTAGAAGTCGAATAATGTTGAGCCGAAGCTGTTTTTGGTCGCCTCATGAGATTCTTCGGCTGCGATTTTGCCGGCGACAGCCTCATCGCGCTCCCTTTCAGTTTTGGCAAGCTGAAGCTTAAGCATTTGTATCTCCGCCTCCTGGGAGTTGTTTTTCTTTTGAAGCTCAGCAATATCAGAGACATAGCCGTCACTGATTCTTTTTTGTGCTTCAAGCCTGTCCTCAGCGTCCCTCTGACTGGCATGAGCATCTCTAACTTGTCTGAGAAGCACTTCTTCTTTTTGAGAGTATGAAGTAGAGGAAGCAGCAAGCTCATCTTTCAACTTCTCAACCTTTGCTTCGAGCTCCTCGTTGTAGGAAGTAATGCTCCTCATTTCGGTGTCGTGCTGCTCAAGGACCTTTTGCCACTCAGCCTTATCATTTTCCATGGTGAGCATAGCCTCTAAGTTGGCGCGGTTTACTCGTTGAAGCTCATCAACAAGCTTCTGCCAGTTTGACATCCTCTCGATATCAAGTTTAACGGCGTCAAGATTTCGTAGCATAGCAGGCTTATCAATAGGGACTAGGTCGAGATCGAACCTCACACCCTTTAAACACCACTGCGGAAAACGACTTTGTAAAGTGGCTGGGCCCGGTCCCACTTGAAATTTAGGCCTACTTATTATTGTCTGGATGTCCTCCTTCCCAAGAGCAGGAGAGTCGGAAGTAATGTCAAGGGGGGCAGGGGCAGTAGGCTTTTCGGGAATAGTGGAAGCATGTCTCTCACCATGTCGGGCTCGTTTGCCTGAATCTTCAGCTACATGACCTTTTCCCTGGTCGTCGTGAGATTTCCTTTTGTGAGAGTCATCACTTCTCTGCAGAGAATCATGGTGCTCATCCCTATCCCTTCTGTCATAACGCTCTTCTGCATCCCTCCTTTCACGAGCCTTTCGAGCAGCCCTCTCTTCGTCAGACTCTCTATAGGAGGGAAAGTAACGCCGATAATCATATTGACCACGCCCCCCGTAGCGTTGGAAATCCTGATAATATGATCCGCCGCGTGTCATTGAAGAATCTGAAATAAGAAAAGATAAGCTTTAGAAGTCTTTAAAGTACAAGAAGATAAGTGCATAAATGTGCTGGAAAATCCTAAGTGTTGTGTGATGTGCAAGCTACACGCATTAAGCTACAAACCACTCTTTGGTGCAGTGGTGATGAAAGCTTGGGTATGAGGAGTTGATGTTTGTGTTGGTGTTTGTCGAAGAAGAGACGTCGCCTCAATTACAGGAGAGATAGTTTTAGATACGTCATCTCTAAAAAGCTCCTGCGAAGTCACTATTATGTCGCTCAAACCCTCGTAAACATCGTCACCATCATGCTTGGTGGGACTTGTTTTCTCAATTCCTACATCAGCTAATCCCCCGAGAGGCCGTGAAGGTTCTTCTTCTTCCTCGATCGGGGCAAGCACCGTCTTACTGGATGACCCCATAATGTCGATAGGAGTGGAACACTTCACCAATGAAGCTTCAATATTAGACTCTTTTGATGTGAGTTGTTCGACAGTAACTGGGGCGTCAGGAGTTTTCGTCGGAGAATCGGGAACTTCTGTTGGAACTTCATGAGCATGCGTAGAACGAGAAGCGTGTAGAAGCCCGTATTGGTGTAAAAATTCATCCTTCAGCAGAAATTTTATGCTCCTTTCTTCCGCAGCCACGGCACTCAACCTCTCGAAAACTTGTTTATGAATCGGATCTCTAGAAGGGAGAGGAAGTGCTGAAAAGAGCAAAGAATGAAGTTAGCAACTGAAAGTTCGGATCTCGGAAAAAGTTTCAAAAACGAAAAAATGGAAACACTAGTCTTACTTCCTATTCTCCAGATGGCATAAAACCCTGGAGGGCAGCGAGCAAAGAAAAACTGGTTCAAAAATCCATGAACACTTTCAGTGAGATCGGAAAGGAGCTTGCGGTTTCTAGCACTTCTCACAATAATGAGTGAAGGATGATCTTTACTCTTTGTAAACGAGCACAGATAACGAATTTCTTCAAAACTCGGTAGGCGATCAAGAGTTCTTCTAAACAAAACACACAACCCCATCAAGATGGCATAACCATTAGGATGAAGTTGAAATGGAGAGATCGTCAACCGGAGAAGAAGAGTTCGAAGGAAGTCATTGAAAGGGGGAATTGCCCCACTTAAGCACATTTGGCGATTGGCTGCAACAAAACCGTAAGGAGGATTATCAGCAGTGTCGCTTGGCCCGGGCAATAAGACATCACTTTCAGCAAAGCCGAATTGAGTGCGTATCTGAATAAACATTCTTGGGGTTAGAATGGTCGAAGTTCTCTCCGGAGGATTCTCTATGGGAACAGCCACCGGGAAAGTCTCTTCCTCTTGAGCTACCATTTCTTCTTGTTGGAGGGAAGTCATTCTACATAAACAACTGGGTATTCAAACATGAAGGTGCACGTTTCCTAAAGTGTGTGAAGTGTTGTACAAGTATCAATCAAACAATAAGCAAAGGCAACTGGAATAAAACCTAACAAACATTTGTTAGTTATAAAGACCAGGAATCTTTGTTCTAAGTTTGAATATGCAAATATAATGTTGATGCAAACAAATCAGTTCAAATTGTTGATACTTTGCATTAATATTCTACTTTAGTCGATTAATTCACAACATTTCATGCATTATATTCATGATGCTTATCTTGTCTTGACTAATCTGCCATTTGATATGGGCTGTCAATGGCAGTATGTGCGCCTTGTTTTCCTTTGTTTGTTTGTTATTCTCAACAGGTTGGTAGCTTAAAAGTGAGGATGATCTGTGAAGTGACATAATGTGTTTAAACAAATTTAAAGTTGGGGCAGTTCAAAGTTTAATCCCTGTTCAAAGTTTGATCATAGTTCAAAGTTTATTCCACTTAATTTGGCAGTCCAAGTCAAAATGATTAAAGTTAGTTAACACTCTCAAGTGTCAGCATGTCCAAGGCCTAAGTCGTATCTCGGCTACAACCTAAAAAAAAAAAAAAAAAAAAAAAGAGAAAGGCTAAGTCTGAAGTTGGCCAAAATCATAGCAATTCGATTCGGCAAGCTTGGTTAAATGCTTAAGTGCTAACTCGGTTATGCCTTAAGAATCTCCCACACATTAATGTAGGGTTCCTACTCCTTTAACTCGGCAGTTCCCTAGGTCGCAAGAGAGAGGTGGGGAAGCAGGCCCTGATTCAAAAGGAAAAAGTTTCTCCAAGTATTAACCCGGTCGCGGTTCAGGCCTTAAAGGTTAGGTCGGTAAGTTTCCCCAAGTATTGGCTCGGTACCGACTCAAGATTCATGTCGCACCCAATCAGATCGGCCATAAGTTAGGTCACCTAAAATCACGTCCAAGCCGGTATCTCGCTCAACCCGTTAGCCCAATAACCACTCCACCCACAAAAACCCCTATCCCATTCATGATACTTCATGCTACTGGATCATCCACTAAACCAATTCGAAACTATTACGAATCTAACACCTCGCAATCCCAACCGGCTATCTTAAAGCAATAAACCATTTTCGTCGCTTCGTTGTTCATTTAAAGCTAAAAACCGAGCAACTCAAGCTTCATCAAACACAGGTGAAGTGAGATTCGTAATAATGCAATGCTCAAAGGGGTGAGTTAGGCTCGAATGGAATTCGTGAATCAATGACAACGAGGAATCGAGGGTAGATTCACTTACGTGACAAACAGCAAGGATTATCAATGATCGATTGGGAGGAAATCGCCTTTATGGATCTGAGAGTGCTTTAATAGCGGAATCGAGCAAGAAATTAAATGAAGGAGAAGAAGGAAGAGAGCCAATTTATATCACACAGTGAAGAAATGTGAAACGGCGCCAACTGATAGGTCGTGCGGGACCTACCGACCTAGGAGGAGCCGAGCTAAGAAGTATCGAAGCACACGACTTAATCTTAAGGCGTATACTTCGAGGGGCAAATGTTAACCCTATGCCGGTTATGACTCGCCGGTCTAATGCTTGGAAAGTGGGCCGACCTAACCATTCGCATTACTTGCCGACCCAATGGATAAAGGCGGGCCGACCTAGCATCTCAAAGAGTGTTGCCGACCTAACTGGTTAAGAAATATGCCGACCTAATGCCTTAACATGGATGCCGACCTAACTGGTTAAGAAATATGCCGACCTAATGCCTTAGCATGGATGCCGACTTAACTGGTTAAGAAATATGCCGACCTAATGCCTTAGCATGGATGCCGACCTAACTGTTAAGCACAAACTCACCCACCTATGAGTCGTGGCCGACTTATGGGTTATGGTAAGTCGTAACCGGTCTAAGGGTGTGAAGGATGAAGTGGCGAAATAGTTTAGCACCTGGCACACTAACTCGGCGGCGACCCAACACTTAAGGTTTGGAGCTAGAGAAGCGCGCGTCTTTCACTTAGACCGGAGACCGTGCCTGAGAGAAGGAGGGCGACATATAACTCAGCCTGACCCGGAGCCGACCTACGACTTAACCCATCTCGGCCACTACCTCCGACCAAACACCGAAAGCCCCTATAAATACACGACCATCACCAACATTCAAAGGACTTTTTGGGTGACTCAATTTCAAGCACCATTACTCTGCCGAATTCCAGACTACTTCAACACTTAAAGCTTTTGAGATTCAAAGAACGTCTAAAAGAACTTCATGAAGAAGAAATCATCTACATCCACCATGGATTTGAAGATTTTTGTCAACATCGAAGTTTGAGCTACCTGTTCTAAGTCTTTTGTAATTCAAAGTGTGTTGTACTTGAGAAGATTTGTATCCACTTGTAACGTGTTCATCAATAAAAGTACTTAAAGTGGACGTAGGCTATACCCATAAGCCGAACCACTATAAAATTGCTGTTGTTTACTGCTTTTCCGCTATTACTTGCTTATAATTCTTTCCCGTTCTATCGGGTGGTGCTTTCACAACTATACTTCGCACACCGGGGTGTTAGCGTTCAAATTTAAGCGTTAACAATACATTTAAAAATTTAATTTCTTATATAGACTCTTTAACATTTTAAAATTCCTATATTTCCCCAAAATCTTATATACATACATATTTACTGTTTTACTATATAGATTTATTTATTAAATTAAAAAGAATTATTTTATACCCTACTGTATAAAAACTTGTTTTCTTTTTCTATAAATAATAACAATGATTTACTTTACAAAATACACCCGCATATATATATAAATCTATAAATTGAAAAAATAAATTATTTTATAAACTTACTATTATTATTATCTTCTAACCTATATGTACATATTAACTAAAAATAAAATTATAATTTGCTATACAACTCACTGCCTCTACCCATCACTGGACCCAGGCTCCAACCACCCCAAATCACCCAAACTACCCTCGCAACCCAACCCAGGCATGCTCAAGCACGGGACCATACCGTTGATCAACCCAGTTCATGCTGTGCCTTGAGACCGCTGTCGCCTCCATCTAGGTCGAAATCGTCGTTATTGCGACTCGAGATCACCACTGCTCGCGTCAACGCCACGCTAACGCCATCCTACCTCGACGCCTTGAGCAATAAGGTGGCTCTGAAATGGTCGTCGAACCCCAACCAATCGTGATGCTTCTGCCCAAGCACCCAACCTCGTCGCGTCGTGCCATCACGACACCCCTTCGCCTGTCGAGCCTCGGTTCATTCAAGCGATTTAGAAATGAATTGATTCGATTTTGCTTTGTTTTGATTTTGAAGGGAAGAGGAAGAATGAATTAACAGACATGATCTTTATTTTTTTTCCCGAATGAATTTGATTTCTTGTTCTTCTATATTTTCCTCTTTGCCTATTCGATTTTGAACCCTGGAAATAGGAGAAGAAGTCGCGTGATTTAAACGAAGAGAAAGGGGCGATGTCAGACTGAAAGGGAGCAAGTGTCTGGAGCACGTTTTCCAGGTTGGCTAGGATGGCTGGCATAGGTATAGGATAGGGGGGGCTGAGATGAAAGGCCGATGGGAAAGAATTTCAGCTGTAGGCTAACTAGGATTCATAAATATGTATATTAATTAAATACAAATTGTCTCGACTTATGTAGCTTAAAATCACGAACCCCTATCGAGGCCTGCCGCTAGGCTTTTGTAATGTTATACCCATATTTCGATTGCAATGAATAAGGTTTCGAGTCCTAATTTGATTGTTTGGAGAAGATAGCTTTTTGGGCCCAGTTATTATACTGAATTTTGATATGATTTCAACGCGTTTATATACCGTACGATCACACAACAACTCCAAACACTTCAAAATTTGTAATTCGATAATAATACAATATTACGGATCCAATGGAACTGGTGCACGAAATCCGAAACTGCGCCTTGGAAGGATATTTTTAAATGTTAATTTAAACAATATATTTTGGAACTGAACAAATCACTTCCAAAATCAATTTTAAAGGTTTCATTGTCTTTAGTAATATTAATATAAATTTGACAAGCCTTTAAATTATTTTTAACTAGCATAAAACTCTAGGTTCACTATTTTAACCAGCATTCAATTATAAACTTTAATAATTAAATTATTTAACAAATTGCTGTATTTGAATTCTAAATCCGTTGTATCGAATAAAAATCAAACTTTCATATTTAAAAATGAATCTATAATTCAGTTTTAATATTTAAAACCATTTAAATATTCTAAATCCAATGTTGAAAAATCCGGGTTATTACATTCCTTCCCCCTTAAAAGAATTTCGTCATCGTAATTGCTTAGGTAGAAGAATGCTTCAAACCCAATGCTTCAAACCCATTAACTTATTAAAACCCACTAAGTGGAAATTCATTATTCACTTTTCTAACCCTTTAGTTTCGACCAAACCAATTGGTCTTTAACTCCAATTCCAAAATCCCTTTATTTCAATTCCAATTTGAAACCAATTCGCTGTTAACAAAAATTTTCCAAAAATTTTCATAAATTTTCTAACGCCCAAAATTTTCGAAAATTTTGGCAGAGTCTCCTTTGTGCGGAGGAGCTTTTGCAAATTGACAAAAGAGATAAATATATATACATCGATCCACACGGTCGGAAAAACAAAAATACAACAATATTTCATATTTTTATTCTTTTTACTGTGTAGGCATACTATTTAGCATTTTAAGCAAGCGACTAGTTATTTAGTAATTAGCATGACAAAAATCCATCCACACGGCCTACAGGAACCCGTACTTACTCAATTTGACATGTAAGTACCAAAATCATGTAACTTAATAACATTTTTACATGTTTAACTAGCAAGACATATGAATTTCTATAAGCAATGCAGATTAAGCAATATTTATAAGCAACCTATATGATCTCAACACTTATGCGATTGTTTTCAATCAATTCATACATTATTCCATTCCATTTGAATGGTTTACAACTCTATTGCTTACATTCAATTCATTATTAAACCAAATGAACTCATTTTCATTTCAATAGATTTCAAAATCAATTTTATTTGCTTCTATCAATTCATAGAATTTTATTTACTTCTACTTATGTTGAATAACCAACTTTTCCTATGCAATTCGACAATATTTATTCAAGTAAATAACCACTTAAGCTTATAGCTCTTTTAAATTGATCCCAATTCAATTTATATTTAATTCCATTCCGTTTTAATTTTGTTCACAAACCATTTGCATAACATTTTATATCAGTATTTGTTTTATCCAAAACCATATTATTAAGCTCGAAAACATTCCATACTATGGCCATTCCACATTCACTTAAACCGAGCTTCCATTTAAATATTTACTTAAGTCAATTTACTTTTTTAAGTTAATTCGCCTCATAACTTAAATTTACTTTTCTAATAACCAATTTAAATTCTTGATTTGATTTTTATTCAATCAAATTTCATCCATTTACTAATTAATTCAATTAATCCATTTATTCAATTCGTTTTAAATTTAATTCACGTTCTCAATTCATTTCTGAATTTATTTAAATGATAACAAGATCATATTTAATTTATTTATGCTTGAATTGGATTTATTTGCAAGTCAAACCATTTCTATTTTAATCTAATTTCATTTCATTCGATAATATTTCAATAATATCTAGTTCATTTACAATATATGTCGAATTCTGTTTACAACTAAAGCTTTATTTCAAAAACCATTCTTAATTATCAACCCAATTCTATTTAATAGAATAAACTTCATTAACCTATTCAATTAACTATTTTATTATCTAAATGGTTCGCTTCCAATTTGGAATTTAATCTTTGATTTCCAAAATGGCTTCATTTAATTTTCTTGAGTTCACATTTATTTTATAATTCAAGTTTGGATTTTCTTTCATTTTCCAAAATATCAACCACATTTTATTTTGGGTTTCTTATCTTGCTCTTCAAATTTTTACAAGTCACACACTTACGTTTTCTATTTTCCCATCTATTTATAATCGATCATACTTCACTATACCTTTACTTAGCCAAGTATACTTTTATTTCATGCATTTCAATTCTTTGATAAGCTATCGAAGCTTATTGATTCCCATTCAATCCTTACTTAACTAAGCTTGCATTAAATTCAATTCCATTCTTTTGAATTTATTTAGGTAAGAATTTAATTCATTCAATATCAACTCAATTCAATTTCATTTCAATCCATCGTTTATGAGCTATTCCAATTTAATTTTAACTTACTTTTATTTATTTAAGTTAAACTCAATTCAATTTTATTTCTTAGTCCAATTTAAATTTTATTTTCCAATTCAATTCATTCACCTCCCAACTTAATCCATTTAACTTGTCTACTTCAGTAATTTATTTCATTCAAATCACAATCAATTAAATTCCAGAATTTTAATTTCTCCAACTTAATCTAAGTTAAATTTCATTAACTTTTCCACTTTTTATTTTAATTCCAAAATCTACTCCCCATATTTTTTCGTAAAATCCATTCACAATTTATAAGTTCATAACTTATCTCTTGAAGATTTCTAATTATTTAAATGAGGATTTCAGAATTTTTGAACAACCCGTATTTATTTCAAATCATTTTAAAATCACAAATATCCCAAGTCATACTTTTTAATCTTAAACCAATATGGTTTTTTTTCAAACAATTTTCTCTGGAATTTCCAAAAAAACCCGTTCTTATAAAAATCTCCATATCAAACCACTCTGGTTATAATCCGTCACTTTAAAAACTTTAAAATGAATATGGATGATGCTGCGTAGTCATCACTTGGATTATTTTCCAGCGACTGCAGTGAGTTTAGTGCCATATATTCCTCAAAATCCATTTAAACCATTTTTCTGTTCAAAATCCTTTCAGAAGTAATATTGCTATTGTTTATTTTCACACTCTTTGGAAAACTTTACCAAAAAGCTCCGAGATTTAATATTTCAAACTTTGGTTTTAATCAAATTTAATTTTTAATTCAATTGTATAATTCATACTTATATAATTGCCATCTAGTTATAAATATATATAACCATTTCAATTTTATATTTTTATTTCGATTATAATATTAGCATCCAAACACTCTATACATATTATAATAACTTTAGAAAATTATTTCTTTTGTATCAAAATATATTATTGGGTAAAATTATTTCATTCGCCCACTTCAAGACCTATTGTGTCGCTTTAGCGTGTTCAAGTGTTTATATACTTTTATCGAATTAGCGGCGCCACTACTCGATCAGAGTTCATAGTCCACTCAGCTAATAAGTCAACACAATATTAAAGCAATTTATATTCGCTAACGAATTCATGCTCATATCTATTAATACATTCAAACTCATTCTAGAGTACTACTGACTCTATCTCTAATGCGTAATCCCCGCTAGAGCTAAGGTTCTCGCTTAACCTTCAGCTTTGATACCACATGTAGTGACCCGCAGTTTCGTACCCCTTTGACTTGATAATAATCCTTCCTCGTTCAACCCAAAGTGTGCGAAAGAGCGAATAACTAGGGGTAAAAGAAGAAGAAAGAGGTGGAAAAAGAAAATAGAAAATAACATCAGAGTCTCACAATCGCAATGGAACAAAATAAAATATATAATACAGCTTTTAAATACAAAGTACTCTGTACTGTAATATATACATACCATTATCAGAGCACACAATCAATACATCAAATCTAGACAGTTCAGTAACTTGTCCTTTCATAGCAGAAAATACAAATCTACGAAAATATGTCTCTGTCCTCCATCTTGTCTCCTGAGCTCCATAGCATCCTATCCTAAATCTGTTCAACTCGGTCTGACCCGAACATCATAATAAAACAACATCTGAGTCGGTTTGGAAAACCCGCATGAGAAAACAACACTCAGTTGGATTATTTTATTTTGAAAATCCTTTGAAACAAAGGTATCTCGTAAGATCATGACACAAATAAATATGCCGAGTTTTTACCTTAAGATGACCAAAACATTTTTATCAAATCCGTTTGATGTTACAATAGTGTCACAATACAAATACCTATTAAAATAGCTGAAATTGTTACATTCATTAAATTCCAGCAAAATAGATATACAAACAAGTCCGAAGGAACTTATTGGAGACTGGGTTTCCATACATTGGTAGGGCTACTGGCGTACCGCTCGTCACAGTACCTAGTCTAGATCAAAGTACCGAGGACCACTCCCGATCCCCTGCAACACACGACCGGAGCTACCCCTTACTGGATAGTCCGAATAAGATCACCCCGTGGTTGGGATCAGCAACCGCCCACATAGCCGAACAAAAAGAGGCATCAAGACAATTGGGTGCCACCCACTTAGCCTTGCTGCACCTCCTCTTTTTTTGCCATTCCCAGTTGATGAGGCTTGAGGCTATGTGTTACCTTATTAGAACACATTCGCTTAGAATGCTCATCGACCTCTTGACGATGGTCTGATAACATTCGTCCATATAATTTTCCCTGGGTCTGAACAAACTAAATCACCGTCTTCATCATCTTCACGATTTTCATTCATAGACGTTCAAACCTGATCAAAGTGGTATTCGAATAATTAAATCTAATCCCGCTCTCATCAAAACGATCAGCGCATTGGCCAATATTGGTTATCGGTTATTTAACTATCAAATAATATTTACAAGCAACCATCAGGCATTAAATAATTTCCTAAATTATTTATCTCAAAAATATCTTCACAAGATATTATTTCGCAGTTCAACATTTTGAAAATAGTTTCCAAATCTCTTTTCATTCTTATGGAACAAATTTCAACCTTTGCCCAACACTTAGGATATTTTTTTCCACTTCATTAGTTACTCAACACTTGGAATACATTCACTTATTTCCCGTTTTCTTTTCACAATATAGTTTACAATTTTATTTGTAAGTTCCCAACTTTTTCACTTGAATTCTATAAACCCCAGAATCCCTCAATCCATTTCTTTTAGTATTCCCAAGGTCGTTTATGCTTATTTAAAATTCTAGTTTTCACTTCTGCTTCCTTTGTGAGTTTTATTTCATCTCCTCATTTTACTTAAGTTATGCTTGGAATTTATTTAAGTTTCCCTAACGCCTCTATAAGAATCTTTCCTCTAAAGTCTTATCCGTTTTTATTAAACTTCGCTTCCCATCCCGAGTGGATTTTATAATTAAATTTAAAAAACTGATTATAAAATTAGAACTTATTTCAATAAATATTATTATAATAACTAACTTTTTGGAATCCTATGAATTCAAATAATAGTTTAAAATTATATAATATAGTAGATTATAAAAATTCATTTTAAACAATTTCTATTTACTCAACACAAGTCTATTTCTAGCAAATCTAATGTTTAGCAATTCGATTCATAAATTCCTCTTGATTCGTATCACATAGACCATATCCAAATTAATCACCATTTCTCTTATTTGAAATATATTCCACCATTTCTTTTCAAAATAATTCTCATTGACCGATATAAGTTCACACCATTAACTTATATTTCCACATATCCACTGATATCATTCCATTTTATTCATAAAACCCGTCATAAATTTATAAACTCCTTTGAGCTTTTCTTCTATTTACAAAACAAATTATATTTACAAATCCATATTATAGTTTATCCGTTAATAAAATTCCATTTTATTCAAATTTACTTATTTATTCCAATATCTCTTCAAGCACTTATTATATAAATTTTAATTTCTAGCCTTTGCTTAGTCCAATTTCAAATAGTTTAGTATAACCCTATTTAGTTAATATATTTTTATTCTACTTAATTCCCTTTGGAATAAATCAAATTTCCAATATAAACGATTTCTTTCAAATTTCCTTTTTGAATTCCTCCAATTTAATTATTTATGATATTAAAAATTCCAAATTCCATTTCCATACTATTTAACATTTAATAATTCAATTCACACACGATTCATGTCAATTTATCCATCATATCATATATCAACATATATATGAACAATAAATATTTGTTTGAGGAATCAAGTTGGATCCCTCCAAACCTATTTTTCCCTGCATCCACACATGTTAGTCAACAAATAAAATACGAATCCCACTTCGAGGGGGATATCGCGCTATATAGGGTTATCCGCTATTATGCGGGGCGCATAGGTTCTCATCCGCTATATAATGCGGGAATGTCAATCACTCCATTATATATATGTTCACACACTACTATATATAAATAACATCCAACTGATGAACTATAACTTTATCAATCAAGTCAGGCATCCGATGATTTAAATTTAACATTTAATTTTAAACAAGGTAATCTGAATGAGTTAGAAAATCTCACCTTATTTTTATTTGTAATCCATTTCCATTTCGGCTTGTTTTCTTCACGATTTTTGACCTTATATAAACATTACATGGTTTATTAACATTTGAATTGATTGAATAATTAATTACTACTTATTTATTTAATTTAAATTAATAATTTGGTTTTAAAATAATAATTTAATCTTAAGTTAATTTCTTTTAATAAATTATTTATCTCCACAAAAATGATTAAATAAGTTTATTAAACAAATTAATCTCCATAATACATTATTTTAAAATAAACTAGTAGATGAAAATAGGTATATATGTATTTATTTTAATTTTTTCTTTGAATCTACGCGTACTAAAATATAGTCTATGTACATTTAAAAATCTTATTTTTTATATAAGCTCTTTAACATTTTAAAGTTCCTATATTTCCCAAAAATCTTATATACATACATATTTACTGTTTTACCTAAATATATTTATTTATTAAATTAAAACATAATTATTTTATAATTTAATGTATTAAAATTTGTTTTCTTTTTTCGTAAATAACAATAGTAATTTACTTTAGTGTACACACACACACATATATAAATCTATAAACTGAAGAAAATAAATTATTTTATAAACTTACTGTTATTATTTTTTTCTAACCAATATGTACATATTAAATAAATTAAAATTAAAATTTGCTACATACCTCACTGCCTTGACCCATCACTGGACCCTTGCTCAAACCACCCCAAATCACCCAAACTACCCTCGCAACCCAACCACGGCACGCTCGAGCACGGGACCTTACCGTCGATCAACTCAGTTCATGTCGTGCCTTGACACTGCTGTCGCTTCCATCTAGGTCAAGCTCGTCGTTATCGCGACTCGAGATCACCGTTGCTCGCGACTACGCCATGCCAACGCCGTCCTACCTCGACGCCTCGAGAAATAAGGCGGCTTAGAAATGGTCTTCGAGCCCCAACCGATCATGATGCTTCTGCCCTAGCTCCCAACCTCGCCGCGTCGTGCCATCACGACACCCGTTCTCTTGCCGAGCCCTGATTCATTCGTGCGATTTTGAAATGAACTGCTTCGATTTTTCTTTGTTTTGATTTTGAAGAAAAGAGGAAGAATGAATTAATAGGTGCGATCTTTATTTTATTTTTTTCCCAAATGAATTTGATTCCTTGTTCTGCTATATATTCCTCTTCGGTTATTCGATTTTGAACTGAGGAAGAAGGAGAAGAAGTCGCGTGATTTAAACAAAGTGAAATGGGCGAATTTGGACTAAAAGGGAGCAAGCATCTGGAGCACATTTCCCAGTTCGGCTAGGATGGCTTGCATAGATATAGGATAGGGGAGCTGAGATAAAAGGCTGATGGGAAAGAATTTCAGCTGTAGGTTGACTGGGGTTCATAAATATGTATATTAATTAAATACAAATTGTCTCGATTTATGTAGCTTAAAAAAGCGAACCCCTACGAGGCGTACCGCCGGGCTTTTGTAATGTTATGTCTATATTCTAAATGCAATGGAAAAGGTTTCGAGTCCTATTTTGATCATATGGAGAAGATAGCTTTTTGGACCCAGTTGTTATATTGAATTTCGATATGATTTCAGCGCGTTTATATACCGTACGATTACACGACAACTCCAAACACTTCGAATGAATCCGATAATTATACAATATTACGGATCCAATGGAACTGGCTTCGTCGAAATCCAAGACTGCACCTTAGAAGGTTATTTTTAAATGTCAATTTAAATGATGTATATTAAAACTGGACAAATCAATTTCAAATTCAATTTTAAAGGTTGCATTGTCTTTAATATTATGAATATAAATTTTACAAGCCTTTAAATTATTTTTAACAAGCTTAAAACTCCAGATTCACTATTTTAACAAGTATTCAATTATAAACTTTAATAATTAAATTATTCAATAAATTGCTGTATTTGAATTCTGAATTCATTTTATCAAATAAAAACCAAAACTTTCATATTTAAAAATCAATCTGTAATTCGGTTTTAATATTTAAAACCATTTAAATATTCCAAATCCAATGTCGAATATCCGGGTCACTACATAATAACTTGCACCTCAATGTTTACCCAAAAACCTTAAAACTTAGCGATTTAAGGCTATGCCTCTCCTACGAGGAAAATAACCCATCATGTATGCTTTTGAATTTTAATATACTAGTATGTAGCCCTTCGCTAGGTTTTCAAAATAAGATTTAAATCGTTAAATGAAAAGTTGAAACATAAAAATCGAAATGTGATTTCATTTATTCAGAAGATCAATATTTTATGATTTGTACATGCTTCAAAATATTTTCGATGTTTGAACTTTTACATCCAAACCTAACATTCAATTGTCTCTTTTGTTCCATTTTCATTTTGTTTAAAAAAGAATTACAACTGTAATTTGGATCCAAATAAAATTGAATGATTATTCTCAATTTTCATTTTAACTAGGTTTGAACTGGAATTTAAATCGAATTGTAAAGAGAGTGATCTGTTTCAAAATGAGATTTAAATCATGATATTTTAAAAAATTTGACAACAATGGCCCTTTGTCCAAGTTGATAACAAGAATAAGTGAATAACATATTATATTTGGTTTGTAAGTATTTGTGTTATTCTTCTCAAAGTGTTGGATCAAATAAGTCATTTTCTGCATTTCTTATGAATTTCAAATTTTATGACCAAAGCTTACTTGTTTTTGGCTTTTTATATGTCCAAAAAGCACTAACCCAAAATGTGACGCTCGATCCCGAGACCCACATTGACAAAGAGCATTACAGAGTATTATTGTCTGCTAAATTAGAGAATAGGGCTGGTTAGGAGCGACCATCCATAAGATTTGTCTTAAAAAAGTATTGAATACGTCAATTGGATGCTTTAATTTTTTCTTTTACCTTTCTCCAGTGGATTGACATACTCAATAAATGTTTAACACAAAACTACAGTGGCTAACGGATCTGTTAGAACAAAATATAACAACAACAAATACAACAGATCATAGAACAACGGTCACACATATATATACATATATACCGATACATCATAGTACACTACATAGTGATACACAAGTGGTGGTCATAGGCCGCAATATAAACATTGAGTCAAAAGAATATGTACATAGCAGAGTACACAAAATAAATACAAGGCTACACAAAGATGAGTAGCATCTAAAAGAAAGCAAGATATTCCGTAGTGGAAGCAGCATAGCGGTAATCTACAACAGATGACTAACCAGAAACAACTCGATCTGACCCGAGTATATAAAATACATGGGATAATCTAGCTGAAATAAACTGAATGGAACAAGATAGATGAAGTATAGGGATAAATGATAATATTCTTTCTCGAAAGAGAAGAAGCAACATCAATTATGTATCGACTACTTCATGTGAGATAATATCACTAAAATACATCATATGGAAGTTTCTCGAAAGAGGCATGATCAACAACAACATCAGTTAATCAAAAATAACAGCCTCATATCATCAGCATATACAACAGCCAATATATGGCTTCCATCAACACCATAACTCCTAAATTGGAAATCATAAATCTCAAAACACGTCGAAGGATGGAAACTACAAATCACAATATGTAGAACTCGGTTAAGAGTTCAAATCAACAGTAATGAAATCACCATAAATAAAACAAAATGATAGTACTCAGGCTATATAATTAAACCAACATCGACAACCATGGTGAAAACATTCATAAATCATCTAAATTCTAAAAATTGTTGGAAAGAAATCTAGAAAAGAAACAATGTAAAGAATACGACCCAACGGTCCAAAAATTAGCCCGACACCAATATATGTACAAAGGACCCAACAGTCCAATAAGTGGCCCAACAGCCCACAAAGTACAATTTATAGGTGACCCAACAGTCTCAAATAGGACCCAACGATATGTGATTAGCCCAACAGCTATATATGTATATAGGATCCAATAGTTCAAGTACTGGAAATCACAACCCTAAGGTCCAATATAAAGTGTCACCAACTTCCAGCTAGTGACCAAACCAGTGATAATAGTGTGTCCCATACCACATTTTCTCACTTAACCGTTTACTATTTAATTTCTCTCTCGTGTATGACCTTAATCGAACAAGTCCGGAATTAACCAAAAAGTAAAAGCATGTGTCCCATAACACAAGTTTTACTAAATCGTTTAAATTTCTTCCTTATTCGCTCGAAGAGTGCAAAAATGTGTATTTTATATAGAAAATACTTTGCTTCGAGAAAGCTAGTTTTTAAAACCACTTTTGAATTCGTTTGGAAATTAGGGCTTTGAAATTCTCTTTATCATAGAGAATATATATTTTGAATAGCTTCAAAAATAATTATCAATGTTGTAAAATATATATTTCAAATGCAATTTTATTATAAAAATATTTCCAAAATCGGTTTATAAAACACGTGCACGAAAACAACAAAAATCACTAAAAAAGCCAAAAAATCGGCATATGAAATCTACTCAAAATCATGTCAATCCAGAGTACGAATCAGAAATAATGTCGGCTTACCTATTGATAGGTTTAACCTCTTCAACACACCTTAAAATACTTCAATAATTGATCACACAAGTCACTGGAATAAGCAGAAAGACCAAAACAGTTCACAGGAACACAAAATAATCAACCTGGACAAGTTTCAGAGGCAAGGGTCAACCCCTAAATTGCTCGGTCGACCTTAGGAAGGTATAAATCAACCTATATAATGGTTAGGTTGAACCTAGGGAAGCGTAGGTCGACCCACAATGTTCCTGGGTCGACCTAGAGGTCGGGAATGCTGTAGGCAATTCTGTCTGTTCCAATCTCAAATTTGAGCACTGATTTTAGGCACTTCCAGGATGAATCAGACTATGAAATTTGAATGCACATACATTAAACATGGTCTATGATCCGAAACAGATTTCACTCAATTCTGGTATGAAACCAAAGAGATATGAGTTCACAAAGTTGAACCCGGACAAGAATTTCACTGTAAACTACAAATTTCAATTTATAGTTTGCAGTGAATCAAAAATCAATGTAAACTAAAACAAAATTTTTACAAGCAGCTTGATTTGGTTAGAAATGTGAGTTACTATTCACCTTGATATGATTTTGAGTGATTTTATAAGAAAAATCATCACGACCTGAAATTCAGCGTTTGAAAATCGACATGCATACTTACCCGTATTCAAATGCCGCTGATTCAAACGTTGAAATTCAATTTGCGTCGAAGCTTATAACACATTAAGTACAACAACACAGCGGAAAAAAATGAATAATCTTTATTGATACACAATGGATACAACAATGGTTATAATGTTTGATACAAATGAATATCAATATCAAAGATACAAGGTAATAGCGGAAGAACAACAGCGGAAGAGATAACTCCAACATGATCTCCAAGAGAGAGTAAATCCACAAACCGCATTTCTAATGCCAAAGCTCAAAAGACTCCAAGCTCCAAATCGAAAGCTCGAACCCTCTCATGTTGACTTAAGAAAGTCCAGTTGAAATGAAACAATTGCTAACGCCAAATCCAAAGGCTCCAAAGAATTCCAAACAGAAAGCTGAAGGCTACCGAATCTATATCTACTAGCTGATTATCTGAAAATCTGACTCTAGGCTGCCTATGTGGAAAATTTTGGGTATCCAAGTTTAGAAAGGGAACAATAAGCTCCAGGTCAATCATGAGACTGGTGTGAGCAAACAAAAACAGTTCATTTCTGAAACAGAAAAAATAAAAAAAATTGAAAGAAATCCGCAATGCTTTTGGAAAATGAAACTACCATAAGGCCTCCCGGCACACACACAATGCAAACGCACAATTGGAGGAGATTTCTCCTTATGATAGTCAAACATGCTTGATACATGTAAACTTTTTGATATTATTATTAGTGCATAGTGCAGAAAACATTTCGAAAGTATAATATTAATCTTAGCCAACATACACATTTCATAGTATGCCTACTATAGCTACCAATTGAATGGCAGGTCACCACCGTAAGTAAAGGCAGGTTATACAACTAAAACCGTACAGGGCGCATATTGTTTCTTTGGATTTCCAACAAATGGTCAGGCCAAGGAACTTCGTATGCTACATGGGTACGCCTCTAGAGGGACACCTCGAGAACCTAACCGGATCTATGCCAACACATGGCCAGGTTACCTCTGTGACTAGGTAACTACTGGCACAAGTGTGTCATCCCTCGGTCGTTACCGACCTTTATCCCGGGATTCACAACCAAATAGCAACAACCACAGGTTAAACATCTGGGCTCCATACCATGATACCACCTTTTATACAGAAGGAAATGGACATACCCTAAGGGGCGCGACCCCCGATAACTGACGCAGCGGATTATTCGAAACAAAACTTCAATCGGTGAAATGTAACAATCGGTGAGTTGAAGATACCAAAATGCCCAAGTTCGTTGATCCAAAGATACCGAACTCTAGCTATCTCAAACACGTTGATAGCGCACTATACCGTGTTTAAAGATCTACGATTCTTCGCACGTTGATCTAGCGCACTAGATTCCGTGAATCGGCTTCTACGATCGTTGAATCGAGCGCACTCGATTAACCGAAAGAGGAGATAGGAGATTACACTCAACTACCAATTGGTATGAAAGCACAAAGCTAACAAAAGAGAATTTTATTCAAAAATCAACCACTACAAATGTACAACACACGCCCCTATTTATAGAGTTTTCGACCCAGTCCCTAAGTCGTTGCCGACCTACGACCCAACTTAAGTCGTGACCGACTTAACACACGCGACTCAACCCCTTTACAATACAGCCCAATGTAAACGACTCAACACGACCGACTCATCATAGGTCGTACGCGACCTAACACATTACATACAAGACCAACTCAAGGACTCAGCTCATTACATTACACAGCCTTCGGCCGACCCAACATCACACCGACTTAACGACTCAAAGACTCGCGACCTTACAACACAAGGCCGACTCAACACCACATGGATACAACAGTTAGGTCGTATACGACCTAACGACTCAAAGGCAACAAACTACAACACATATGCTCATATGGCCGACTTAAGCGCATGCCGACTCAAGCCCCAATCTCCCTGCGCATATCTCCTCAACGGCTTAGTTAGGTCGTGACTGCTTCCTCTTCTGTTAAGTCGCAGCCGACTTAAACTCTTAAGTCGTAGCCGAATTAAACTCTTAAGTCGTAGCCGACTTGAGTCCTTAGCTCGCAGATAATTCAACGCGGCTGCCTCAACTCGTAGCTCCTCTTCCTTAGGTCGTAACTCGTTATCCTTCACCCTGTTAAGTCGCGAACGACTTAAGGCCTCTTTATTAGCTCGTGAACGACTTAAACCTTGAGGAATTGTAGATCGTGCTGCATCATCCTCCCCTGGTTGAGAAAAATTCGTCCTCGAATTTGTAAATTCTTTCCCATCAGATTGTCCATCTCCATAATACGGCACAAGATGTTTAACATTGAATACGTCAGAAGTGTATACATCCTCCGGCAGTTTCAACTTATAAGCATTCTTATTGATCTGTTTCACAACTTCTACTGGACCAATTTTTCTGGCTTTCAACTTATTATAAGCGCCCATTGGAAAACGATCCTTTGTTAACACAGCATACACCAAATCACCTTCATTAAATTCAACATTTCGTCTCTTCAAATCTGCAGACTTCTTATACTTCTCATTCGATTTCTCCAATCGTTCCTGAACGATTTTATGACATTCAGTCAGCTCATCAACAAAATCAACAGCTCGTTTAACTGTCCCCTTCGACTGTGGTACTACTGCCAAATCCAACGGTCCCCTGGGTAAATTTGAATAAACAATCTGAAACGGACTGAATCCCGTGCTACGATTCACTGCATGATTATGTGCAAATTCAGCTTGGCATAACTTCATGTCCCAACTTTTCAAATTATCCTGTACAAGACATCGCAACAAATTTCCCAATGACCTGTTAACAACTTCTGTCTGTCCATCAGTTTGTGGATGATAAGCACTACTAAAATTCAGCTTCGTTCCGACCATCTTCCACAAACTCAACCAAAAGTGACTCAGAAAACGAGTATCTCTATCCGAAACAATAGACTTTGGCAATCCATGAAGTCGATAAATCTCCTTGAAAAATAATTGCGCAACACGAACAGCATCCGTCGTCTTCTTGCAAGCAATAAAATGTGCCATCTTCGAAAACCTGTCCACCACTACAAATATAGAATCATTTCCCCTTTGAGTTCTAGGCAAACCCAAAACGAAATCCATGCTAATATCAACCCATGGCTTAGACGGTACAGGCAACGGCATATACAACCCTGCATTCGTCGCTGTTCCCTTTGACACCTGGCAAATATGGCATCTCTCCACGAATCTTTCAACCTCTTTTCTCATCGACGGCCAAAAGTAAGACTGTGAAATCAATTTCAAAGTACGATCACGGCCCACATGCCCTTCCTCGTGTAACTCCTTGACAATTTTCAATCTCAAGCTGCAGTCCGGTATACATAAACGATTCCCCTTAAACAGAAAACCATCAACTATCATAAATTCATCGGTACTCCCATCCTTCACTTTTTCAACATATTTCACAAAGTAAGGATCTTCATTAATCATCTCTGGCAGTAATTCAAACCCCGTCACTTCAAGTTTCATTGTCGTTAATAAATGACTCCTCCTACTCAAAGCATCAGCTACCAGATTTGTCACCCCTGATTTGTGCTTAACGGCAAAAGTAAACTGCTGTAAATATGCAATCCATGACGCATGCCTTGCGGAAATCTTATCCTGCCCCTGTAAATGTTTCAATGCTTCATGATCTGTATAAAGGACAAATTCCTTCTGAAATAGATAGTGTCTCCAATGCTTAACAGCTTGTACAACAGCATAAAATTCAACGTCATATGTACTGTATCTCATCTTTGCTCCTGACAACTTTTCGCTGAAATAAGCAACTGGCTTCCCATTCTGACTCAGAACTCCTCCAATACCAACCTTCGAAGCATCAGTATGCAATTCAAACAATAACTGAAAATTAGGTAAAACAAGAATTGGTGCAGACGTCAACAATTCCTTGATCTTCTCACAAGCAACTCCCGCTTCCTCTGACCATACAAACTGTTTCCCCTTCATGCAATCAGTAACTGGAGCCATCACGCTACTGAAGTGTGGAATGAATCTTCGGTAGAATGACGCTAGCCCATGAAAACTTCTCACTTCCGTAATCGTCTTTGGCTGTGGCCAATTCCTGACTGCCTCAACTTTACTCTGGTCAACTTGAATACCTTCTCCTAAAACAACATAACCCAGAAATAAAACACTGTGCGTCATAAACACACATTTCTTCGTAGCAGCATAAAATTGTTCCTCACGAAGAATAATCAATACTTCCCTCAAATGTAGAACATGCTCCTCCGTACTCCTGCTGTATATCAAAATATCATCGAAATAAACCACGACGAACTTCCCAATGAATGGTCTAAAGATTTGATTCATCACCCGCATGAATGTACTAGGTGCATTAGACAAACCAAACGGCATAACCAACCATTCGTATAACCCCTCTCTTGTCTTGAAAGCTGTCTTCCATTCGTCCCCAGGTCTGATTCGAATTTGATGATAACCACTCTTCAAATCAATCTTCGAGAATATAGTTGCCCCACTCAACTGATCCAGTAAATCATCCAACCTTGGCATAGGAAATCTGTAGCGAACAGTGATCTTATTCAAAGCTCTACTATCTGTGCACATTCTCCATGTTCCATCCTTCTTTGGCACCAACAATGCTGGCACTGCACAAGGACTCAAGCTTTCCTGAACACGTCCCTGTTCCAACAACTCTTCCACCTGTCTTCGTAACTCCTCATGTTCCTTCGGACTCATTCGGTAATGTGGTCGATGTGGTAAAACTGCTCCCGGAACAAGATCAATTTGATGTTGAATGTCTCTCAATGGTGGTAACTCCTTAGGCAACTCCTCTGGAAATACATCTTCAAATTCTTTCAAAATTGGCTTTGCTTATTTAGGAATTTCAACTTCTTCACTACTCTCTCTCCCAATCAACAAAAACATCTCGGTTTGATCTTCTACTTCTTTCACAAACTCCTTCAAAGATAATAAAGTTTTCAATTCCTCAATCTCCTCCAGCTTGCTCTCCTTCTGTTGCTGTTTCTTGGGAACCAAAGTGATTTTAGTACCCTCGAACATGAAACTGTAACTATTAGCACGACCATCATGTTGAACTGATCTATCAAACTGCCATGGTCTGCCCAACAACAGATGACAAACATCCATATCCACAATATCACACCAAATTTCATCTTTGTACTTCTTCCCAATAGAAAAATTAACACAAGCTCTTCGACACACTTTCACTTCACCACCCTTCCTTAACCATGCTAGCTTGTACGGTTTAGGATGCTTCTCGGTCTTCAAGTTCAACTTTCTTACTGCTTCTGTAGAAATAATATTATCACAGCTCCCAGCATCAATAACGAACTTGCAAACTTTTCCCAGAATAGTGCATGTCAACTGAAAAATATTGCTTCTCAACCAACTACAATCCTCCTCTTGCTTTGGTGTCAAACAACTTCTCCTCATCATAAGATTACAACCTTCATCTCCACACAATTCTTCTTCCTCCTCAACATAAGGTGTATTTGAACATTCTGCCTCCTCACCATTATCCTCCTCGACTTCTGCAACCATGGTTCTCTTCTTCGGCTTCGGACATTCATTACTTTTGTGACCCAACTCCTGACAATTATAACATTTGAAAACACTGCTAGCCTTTGCTTTCTCAGCCTCATTCACCACTGGCTTTGAAACAGGTTTAGGAACATTAGAACTTCCACCAACACCCCTTGCTTGATTATTGGAATTAGTAAACACACCACCTCCACGTCTTCCTTGTTTCTCCCAAGCTAACGCTTTCTGATGTGCTTCTGCAACGGATCTAGGATCGAACATATTAACCATATCCTGGATCTGCATTCTTAGTCCCCCAATGAATCTAGCAGTTAGTTGTTCTTCTGTTTCCATAATATCATTCCTGGCAACGAGTTGGTAAAATTCATCAGCATAATCACTAACAGACTTTGTCCCTTGCCTCAGATTCTGCAACCTCTGGTACATAAGTGATTAGTAGTTGTAAGGTAAGAAAGTAGATCTCATCAACTTCTTCATCTTATCCCACGATTCTATCTTTGACTTCCCCATTCTCTCCCTGGTAAGTTTAGTTTGCTGCCACCATGCCAAAGCTCTCCCCCTCAACCTAGTAGCAACCAACTTCACCCTTCGATTCTCCGGGACCTCCTTGAAATCAAAGATTTCCTCCACATTAGATAACCAATCGAGAAATTCTTCTGCTACCATTCCGCCTTTAAACTCCGGAATTTCCATCTTCATACCCGATTCCCATCGACGATCATCTTCAACATCCCGATAAGAATTTCGAACTTGGTCTCGATCTCGATAATGAATACTAGCTCTATCACCCTCTTCAACAAAATCAAAAGTACGTCTACATCGATCTCGACCATTATCATCCCTTCGTTCATGCATACTTCTTTGACTATGTCTCTCTTCATCTCTATATGCTTCATGTTCAAATTCACGTTGACTTCTTCTCTCTTCATGTGCATAGTCATAATGATCTCTTCGCGATGAAATTGATGTTTCTCTTCTATCTCTACAAGAATGTGGCGATACCCTCCTCGCTTCCGTAACCGATGGCGAAACTCGGTTTCCTCCATGGTTCGAGTTTGGTGATCTCCTCCTTTGATTCAAATCATTCATCAATTTCTCCAATTTTCCAATGCCTTCATCAAATTTTTCATTAATACGTTGTTCCATAAGCTCGGCTTCTTCTCTACGATACAAAGCTTCAACGTTTTGATGACGATTAGCTCTCCTTGGTGGCATGATTGAAAAAACTTCACAAAACTTCAACAATTCGAACACAAAACTCCAAAGCTTTCACAAACAACAATTTCACAAGGCTCGGCCTTGAACTTAACTCGGCTTGTATGTATACGACTCAAGTAAGGTCGGCTTAATTTGACTCGGCTCAACCTCTTTAGCTCGGCTACAAATTCAAACACTTCAAACCTTGGCGCGCAAAAATCCAAGATAGATCTAAACAATTTCCAACTCCTCGATCCAAAATGAAATGGATCAAACACTCCAATGTTGTTACAAATTCAACAAGAACACAATGAACTCCTTCAAACTTCAAAAACTTCAAAAACTTGGCTCCAAGAATCAACTTAGCTATGATTGGCTAAGTATGGCTCTGATACCAAATAATGACGCAGCGGATTATTCGAAACAAAACTTCAATCGGTGAAATGTAACAATCGGTGAGTTGAAGATACCAAAATGCCCAAGTTCGTTGATCCAAAGATACCGAACTCTAGCTATCTCAAACACGTTGATAGCGCACTATACCGTGTTTAAAGATCTACGATTCTTCGCACGTTGATCTAGCGCACTAGATTCCGTGAATCGGCTTCTACGATCGTTGAATCGAGCGCACTCGATTAACCGAAAGAGGAGATAGGAGATTACACTCAACTACCAATTGGTATGAAAGCACAAAGCTAACAAAAGAGAATTTTATTCAAAAATCAACCACTACAAATGTACAACACACGCCCCTATTTATAGAGTTTTCGACCCAGTCCCTAAGTCGTTGCCGACCTACGACCCAACTTAAGTCGTGACCGACTTAACACACGCGACTCAACCCCTTTACAATACAGCCCAATGTAAACGACTCAACACGACCGACTCATCATAGGTCGTACGCGACCTAACACATTACATACAAGACCAACTCAAGGACTCAGCTCATTACATTACACAGCCTTCGGCCGACCCAACATCACACCGACTTAACGACTCAAAGACTCGCGACCTTACAACACAAGGCCGACTCAACACCACATGGATACAATAGTTAGGTCGTATACGACCTAACGACTCAAAGGCAACAAACTACAACACATATGCTCATATGGCCGACTTAAGCGCATGCCGACTCAAGCCCCAATCTCCCTGCGCATATCTCCTCAACGGCTTAGTTAGGTCGTGACTGCTTCCTCTTCTGTTAAGTCGCAGCCGACTTAAACTCTTAAGTCGTAGCCGACTTAAACTCTTAAGTCGTAGCCGACTTGAGTCCTTAGCTCGCAGATAATTCAACGCGGCTGCCTCAACTCGTAGCTCCTCTTCCTTAGGTCGTAACTCGTTATCCTTCACCCTGTTAAGTCGCGAACGACTTAAGGCCTCTTTATTAGCTCGTGAACGACTTAAACCTTGAGGAATTGTAGATCGTGCTGCATCAATAACCTTGCCACATCCTTCCTGTTTCGACCATTACCGGGTTGTGAGTTTCTGATGAACTCTCGTCCCACAAAGCTACACTTTTCACAAAAGCCATGCTTCGATCAACCATTGATCAGCAGCACTTAGTATGCCACAATACCAAACCGGTAATATATCACTAGTAAATATCAACTACATAACCTATGAGCTCGTACGTCTCAGAGAAGGGTGTTAAGCTAAGGGAATAAATTCTCTGCGACCAAATAGAAATTGATATGAACCACCTTTATATCTCAAAGTTTAGCGTCAAACATACGTCCATACAAGTCTGTTCCGGGTTCGAACAGAACCGAAGGCACTTTAAAAGAAGTCCTTGCAATCCGGATAATTTCTAGTCACGTCTAGACTTCCCATTACAAAGGATGACCAAATCTCTATACCGGGGCCATTCGGTGAAGAGACATTCGACAAGTAAGCCTTTCGCTTTCGAAAATACCCGGTCTTCACCATCGGTCTTCAAATGCTTCGTCGTATCATTATTCAGAATGAGCTATATGACATAAAGTCCTCTCCCAGCTAAACTAAATAATGAGCGCTTGATTTTAAAACCATATGGATATATGGGATCTTAATTAAGTTACAACTTAAAGCCCAAAACCATTCCATTGAATGGTTTAAACAAATTCCCACTTTTAATCTTTTAAAGCAAAAGATTTACCCCTTTAAGATCCTCTTTAATTTCAAAACAAGATTCACCAAATATTTAACAAAGATTCATTTATAGCTTTCAAAACAATTCCATTTCGAATTTGAAACAAAAACCGAAAGTTCCTTCGTTATATGAAAGCCATTATTATTTGAAAACAAATACTTTTCGTTTTGGAAAAATTCGAACAAATATGCACAAGTTATAGCCTTTAAGTATAAACTTGGGTTAAATTCAAATTCCCAAAATAATAGTTTTAAAATGGTTTTAAACCCATATAAATACATTATATAACTTGTATAACCTTTTCAAATCATAATTTCCAAACTTATATTCATAAAACTCAATTTCAAATCATGAATTCAAATTCAAATCAAACTATTTAAAATTCAAAACTTTAACAAGTTATTCAAAATAATTTTTATCTTCAAAAACTTCTTTTCAAAAGCTTTTCGTATTTAATCCAATTATATTTCCAAACCATTTTGGATTCAAAACTCAATTTTAAAACAATTTCATTATTTTGGATAAAGTAATATTGAATTCAAATATGCGTGACTTAACCAATTCCTCGTGAAATCCATACTTGTGTGCGTATGGTGTAGTCCGGGGGTTTTACACAATAGTGTAATATCATCAATCATCATAATCCAAACATAGCAATATTGATAAGCAATATAATCCTATGACACTTATCTTCATTCACAGATTCACAAATAAATATGTAAATTCATCGTAGATAAATAAATTACAATTATCACAGCTCAATAATTCACATCATAAAATAACACAAATCAGAGATGACATCAAATCAAGCATTTAATACAATCCATACATCCATAAGCAATTCAAGCATTCAATAATCATCCATAAGTAGGACCCATTAGTTGTTAAATCCCTGATTAGTTAAATTTAATTTCCAATCAAATTAATTACTTATGAAATAATTACCCTATCCTGCTTAATTAATTACAAATCATTTGATATAAATTAATGAAATTAATTTAATCAATCTTAGTTACACATCTTAACTATAATTATTCCTTAATTAATCACATTAATTAAATTAACCTTAAGTTAATTACATAATTAATTAACCCTTAATTAATTACATTAAGTAATTATTTTTCAATCATACATTAGTTAACCCTTAATCATTAATTAATCCACCTTTAATCATTAATAAATAAATCAACCTTTAATTAATTAATCAAATTAATAATTTATTAACCTTTAATCAAAAATTAATTCACCTTAAGTAATCTTTAATTAAATAATTATTCTTTAAGCAATTACCTTTGAATTACTTACATAAATTAATAAATCATTAATTACTTAAGATCTTAATTAATTAAATGATAAAACATTTTATCATAATTAATTACTTTAACATCATTTAAATCTTATTAAATTTAAATGCTTGAAAACAATTATACAAATCATTTGAGAACATTGATTAATTAGGTTTTAAACACAATCCTTAATTACTTCTTAATTCAAACCATATTTTATTATATTTTGAAAACCCTTATGTGAATTCAGTTACATAATTAATCTAATATGTAATTAACTTTAAAAAAAATTTAAACATTTTTAAAACTTTGAAAATGTATTCTTTTTAAAATTTGGATAAAAATCCTTTGGAAACTTGATAAATTCAACTTACTTTTACTTTTAAAACCAAAACTTAATTTCCTTTTTAAAAATTAATTTACCCATTGACTTAGAAAAATCAACTCGAGCAAAAATGCCAAAAACCCCGAGTTATCTCAAATGTTTCCCGAGCAAACTCACGCCACGATTTCCTTCGAGGCAAACATTCGAATTCACACAACCAAACCCAAGCGAAAATGATTCTTCCCCAACCTTCAACCCAGACCAGATATTTGTGATACGTGGTGCATGTGTACGATCAACCTGATCGTCGCCGACCAACCCTACTACCTTCAGCACATCATCGACACCCTTGCCGGCCAACCCATCATATCATATCAAAATAATCGCTAGGGAAAAAAATTGATCTCCTTGATCGAATGCTATAACCCATCACCGATGAAAAAATCCACCACCGTCGTCGATCCCAGTCACCTGCATCCACACCCTCCTACCAAAATCTCCGTTGCAGTCCCCTTCTTCATTTCCCACAGTCGTGATTCAACACGATGCGATGACGCTGATAATTGTCATCGTTTTTAGCATCGACCAAAGTAGGTCGATAAACCCTAGTTCATCGTCGATGAGCTGCCTCGACCTCCTATAAAATCAATCATCAGTTTTCCCTTAATCTTTCTTCTTCAAGCTACCACTAGCCTCAAGCCCGATGAGCAACTCGCTGTCGTTCATCGCGAATTGATAAAAAGGCCAACTCTGATCGACTCAAAATTTCTCTCTTATTACAATCTTGAATATCTTGAATTTATTATCAGAATTCATAGTTTTCCACTAAGAATCTGGTAGTACAATCTAAATTCGAAATAATGATCATCAATTTTGGACTTAAATTTGATTTCTTACTGTATTTTCCTATTTTGAATTAGGCACTTAATATAAATTGTTTGAAATCATTTTTAAAATGGATGTTATAGTTTATAAACCAATTTTTGTTTAGATATCAGAACCTACAAAGGATTAGGAGATGAGTTTTGAATTTTTGAAGTTGATTTTTTTTAGCCTGTAAACAAAGAACAGAACCAAATGTAACTTCCCGCCGTTCTGACCGCCTCTAGTCGGTAATTAAACCAACTAGAAATGTTCAAAATGACGGATTGTTATTTAATTTATAGAATTTAAACAGAATCAGCCACAGAATCACAGAATAAGAATAACATTTCACATAAATGAATTTTTCTTTTATATATAAATATCAGAGTTTATACAATGCATTTAAATTTTTATACAGCGGAATATCTCTTTTAAGTACAAAATAAATCTCCGAAAAGCTAAGTTGAAGCGTTTCCCTCTCTCTCTAACTTCGCTGCCTGAAAATCTTCAAGCTGTAAAATACTCGGTCTGACCCGAGTATTACATTCAAAAGAAAATAATACACGGGTCAGTCTAATTCAAACTCAGTTATTAGTGCACAGAAGCAATAATAATTAAATAGCAATTAGACGACAGTCAAAGATAAATTCACCTATCCGACCCTTTAACAAGAAATCGGATAACGGTAAATATAACACTTAATAGTGTTAAAAAATAATCAGTAGATTCAAATTATCAACGAAGATAGATGAAGGGATTATTAGTGGAGATAATTTAGAAAAACAGCCAAATTGCCTAAACGGCAGTTAACAACAAAATCATCAATTTAAATCAAATCAATTTAAATGATTGAAAAGTTACTTGAAAACATCAAAACCGATTGGCTGCAGTACAAGCGCGCGTGCACGGCCTCGCCAATACGGCATATGAAATATGCAAAGAAACAGTGGATCAAAAGCAAAAGAAATAAAAATAAAAATCAATACTATGTGGCTGCAGTACACGCACGCGTGCACTGCCTCGCCACTGCAGTGAGGAAATACACAAAAGGTCTATGAAAGCTCATAGACGAACAAAAAGTCAAACCCATAAATTAGTTCAACTCAAGTGATATTCAAATAAAATTGCCAATGCAAGTACAAGGTCAAGTCACTGCTGTCATGACCCAACACAATGGAACAATATAAGGAAATGCACTTGGCAAAGCTCAAGGACCAATACCCAAGAGTGCAACAGTGGACTGCAAGTGCAGACTATACATATTTCTAAAAATGACCAAAATGCTATCAAGTGAACATGCAGACAGCGATCAAAATCATCAATACAGTGATGTACAACATCAAGACTAAATGCCACTTGATAACAAAAAACACTACATGAAGTCAAAAGGCAAAAGTGAAGATTACACGAAGTACGCGTGCCCAAACTCAAAGACACACTACAATATGAACTCATATGAACAATCAAAATGTAGACCAGTGGACACATAAGGACCAACAGCAGGTAGTAAGCTGCATACCATATATGCTCAGAACAGATGAATAAAGTCATATATGCTGCTACAATCCAATATATATGTAAAGTGCATACATCTAGTATACATGAACTAGACTCCACGAAGTCAATGAACAATAAAGTGCAGGTGACAATGCAAGCTATAGGTCGAACCCAATTCTAACAGAAGAATATGCAGCGTACAGTGCATGAAGACTCAAATAAGATCTCAAATGTACCAGTATGAAACAGTGCTACCAGTGACTGCAAATGCAAAAATTTAAAAAAATGGACAACAGACTATATATGATGGCAGCCCATTGTATGCAACAGTTTGCAACAGTGTAAAGCAAGGCTACTACAGGGTGCAACAGACACAAAAGTAGACTGTACACGAATGCAAAGGACTCATATATGAAGATCACAAGACACATGTACAACTGCTATACAATCAAACTCGACGATATTCACAGATGAAAAATGGAAGAAAGACACAAAAACAAGTTCAGTACAAATCTGAACCAATATACATGAATGCACCAAGCATCTGCAGACAACATGCTCGAAGCAAAAGAATGCAACAATGAAGACTACTTCAAAATTCTAATCAAAGACAAATGCAACCAAATGATAGTGTAACTCAATATGGCAACACAACTACACAATGAAGCATGAATGAATGCTACTGTCTTAAGAACAACGGACTCAAGTCCAAATGAACAAGTGATAGTGCAACTCAATATGGCAACACAACTACAAAAAGACACAGACCAATGCAACATATTCAAGTCAATGAACATGTACAAGTGAAGGCAGTGGCAACTGCAATAATATGCAGTGAAGTCAAAGAAGTGCAACTGGACAACAAGCAAAGAAATACAACAGCAATAAAAACAACACTGATACAAATGATCAGATACCAGACTACAAGTAACTAGAAATGACCAAGGAACTAGCAACATGACTGCAGGCTACAGGTCGGCAGCACCATGCAGATTCAAAGTATAGATTCAACACCACAAAGCAACTATATACATGACAAACACTACAAGTCAGAATGCACAAGGAAACGCAAGCAACCAAAACCTTGATCAAGTACAAGTGCAGATTGTAAATGGAACAGCGAGTCAGTGAAGATCAAAGTCTGGGTACAAGTGCAAAAACAAACTATATATCAGTCAAGCCAAAATATCACAAAGCAGATCATTTCGAATGAACGAAGTCATTGAAATGCCAGAAATCAAAACCACTGATGGCCAAAGAAATCAACAAAAGTCAAAATGACCGTAGTCAATAACGAACTAGCAAGTTCACATCCGTGAGTATCAATTAAACAAACAACAAAAATCCCCAATTTGAATCAGCCAGAAATCAACAAAAATCAAAACCTAATTACACTCGAGCACGAATTAGATGTGAGTAGTAATAACAATTACTCACCTTATCACGAATCGAAACAGCCGAGGTGAGTAATGAGCGCGATATCCACTCGATCGAGTTGCAGGAGTTGGCGCCCTCGATTTATCCAAGCTCTAATTGTTGAAGAGGAACATGAAGTACTAACGGGCTTCACGAGTTTGAAGACGAACGAAAACCCAAATTTAATTTAGAGAGATGAAAGAGGGTTCGTGGCCGCCATTTTGTCCTTTCGTTTGATTTATTATTATTTTTTCTGCTTTGAAATGATGGATGAAGGGGAACGAAGTACTTAAAAATAGAACGAGGCGTACTTTACACGATTTCAAAATCTTAGGGTTTGACAGTAACGAAATTAATAGACCAAATCTCGGCTGAGAGGATTTGGTTAGGGTGGCTGCATTTATGAATTTGTACCATGCTTCATAATTTTTTTTTTCCATTAGCTTCTTTAGTAAGCTTCATAGGTATATAAACGTTTTGAAGTTCAACTATCAAATATTAATTTATATTAACGTGTTTTACGATTAGATTTTATACTTGAATTTTGTATTGATAAAATTCATTCCATTTTATTTAGATTAAAGAACAATGTCATTAAAACTAACCATCAATTTATAAATTTACATAAATAATAATTCTTAAATCTAAATTATTTTTTCTAAGTCATTAGTTCGAATTTTTATGTACAAATTTAATATTCAATTTCAAACTCCAAAGTCAAAATCAAATTTTATTCAACTTTCGATAGATTAAATTCTAAAATTTAATCGCCAAATTCATAGTTTTATTGGAAGTTCAATTTAAACCATCATTCAAATATTTAAAATTAATGAAATATTTTCAATTTGAATTGTTCAAAATTCAGGGTCGTTACAATCTTCCCCCCTTAAAATAATTTCATCCCGAAATTATAAGTTAGGAAAAATGATCGTTAAAATCTCACTGATATTTATAGCCTACACAATTTCACCAAGCTTGAAACTTATTACAAATAAATAAATATAGGATTCATTCCATTTGTTTTATTTCACTAGCTTTGTTCATTATCTCCTTTGTTCATTGATTTCTACAATCAAGACACAAAATTCTTTTACTAAAATTTTCGACTTACAAATCTTAGGTTTAAACTTGAAATTCTTCATTTTCTAGATTTGCATATTATATCTTTTCCAAAGCTGTGGACTTTCAAAATATTTCAAAAATCCTCTTCCTTAGTTCATTAGGTTGGAATTATGTAATTCTGATTTCAGACTATTGATTTGCTATTTAAAGTTTAAAAATACTTGCTAAATCGAATTTAACAAGTCTATTGTCGTTCTTACAGACATTAGGCATACGCTGGCCAGGCGCAGGTCTAAAAATCTCCAAGTACTAAATATACTTGCTTCAATTTCCAGCGAAAATATTTTTAAAAATTCTTTTAAAAATGGATATGGAAAGCACGTTCCCTCATGGATCACAGTTTACCCGGCGGTTACGCTACTATCCCAGTAGAATCGCTTGTAACTGTAGATTTCTCATCTCTCTTGAATTTCGCCATGGTTGTTGCCATAGATCGCGGCCCACACGGCGGTTAAGCTACTATCCCAGTAGAGTCGCTCGTAACCGTAGGCATCTCGCCCCTCGAATTTCGCTTTGGCTTCTAGATTGCAGTTTACTCGACGGTTGCGCCACAATCCCAGTGGGATCGCTTGTAACTGTAGGCATCTCGCCCCTCAAATTACGCTATCACCCCAGTATATCTAGATCGCGGTTTACACGGCGGTTACGCTACTATCCTAGTAGAGTCGCTTGTAACCGTAGGCATCTCGCCCCTCGAATTACGCTAGCATACATCAAAACCAATATGATCCCATCACGATGATCTATCGCGAGGGATTCTAGTCCAAATGGACACACCAACTTATGGAAATTCAACGTAGCTACGATTTTCAAATGGACACTCATATCGAGTTCCAACAACCTTCACAAATTTTAAATGGAAGGTACTTTTCCACATCCTCAGTTTAGAAAACATAATATCATACATAGATAGTACTTCATTACACATTTCGTACATATCATACCTATGTAAACCTACATAAGTTTTCCATACCAATTACTTTCTAAACTGATGGATTTCGAGTTTACTACATTTTCATATATAAGTTCCGAAAACCTCAATATCTCATACCCATAACAAATAGAGAATTCATGAGTTTCCCATCTCATTACAGATTTAAAATTTTCCTCTAAGTCGATTTGGAATTTTAAGGTTATCTCAAACCTAATTCATATTCATAATTCAATTCATCGACTTCACACTCGATTTGGATTTTACGTTACATCGTCAATTCTCAACACATAATTGATGTCTACCGATATATAACCTCTGAGCTCGTACGTCTCAGAGAAGGGTGTTAAGCTAAGAGAATAAATTCTCCGCCACCAAACAGATATATATTTAATAGAGATCAATTGCTATGTCGTCAATTCACAATGTTAGACATACAATCCAAATCGACCATCCAAAATTCAAAACTCAACTTATATTGTTTTCGGTGTCGAAGTTAAACTCAATTTAACTCAAGATTCAATCTTTTTGAAAAATTTCAAGTTGAACTAAATGTTCAAATTTCCCAAAAATATCTTTACAAGATATATATAATTTTCCACACTTAACCATTTGAAAACAAATTTCAAATCATTTTTCACCTTTCAATCTTTGAAAACAAATTTCAAAGCAATTTCCTTAAACGGAAACATTTCCAAATATTTACCCATTTTAAACTTAAAATGGTTCATTTAAATCAATCAAATAAATCCTTACCGATTTATTTTAAACTTACGTTCCAAATCCATAAATTTATTTCCACACTTCAAAAATAAATCAATGTTTATTTTTAACAAATTTTCCTTTCTTTTATAAATTCCATAGTGAATTTACATTTCCAAAATATCCATGAGTATACGATTTTCAAATCGATTTCTAATATTCATTATCAATTTATCTTTAAAAGATAAAATATCAAAACATTCACTTCATATTGGAAAAACATTTCCATATTATTTAATAATAAGTAATTCACAAATCTATTTATTTTCAACACTTGAAAATATTCAATATACTAAAATCATAATCAAGTACATATTTCATTCTTTAAGGAAAGCAATCTTTTAAACACATTTATTTGGGTCAAAACGAATGTTGCGTAAAACATTGTTACGACAACCCAAAATCACTAGTATGGGGATTCGAATTTAAGATAGATATATAAATCCCAATACTATATAAAACATTTCCTTTCGGAAACCATTTACTATAACAACAGTGTTATAGTCCACCATTTCCTTTTATTTCTCTCGAAAACGTCTATTTCAACAATGAATGTTGAAATCTATGGTTTCGATTCTTAACACATTTTAAAACATCTTTAAAATCATTAACTTCATTTCATAATATCACTTGCCTAAAACATATCCGTTTTATTTAATAATATATTCACTGTCCAAAATCGTGAATATACTTATTTATTCAATTCAATGTTTCTACACATTTATTTAAAGGATTATCCACTGTCCAAAATCGTGGATATAATTCCCAACCAACTTTTATTATCACAATTTTTAACTTAAAGGATAATTCGCTGTCCAAAATCACGAATATATCTCCTTTAATAACTTCTATGTTTCGTTTATCAAATTCAATTGGTTTTGAATTTATAAACAATCTTTATAAATTCCATTTCTATTTATAAAACTTCGATTTATAAATCTCCTTTATTAATTCAATTCAATTTATATACTCAATTATATACCAAAAGTCCATATTATAAGTTAAGTACTTATAATCCATTTATTTACTAAATCATTCCTCAAAACATTTGAAATCAATTTTCAAAAGAATTCAGAATCAAATTCCCAAATTATAGTTTAATGATCCCCTTGGTTATAACTAAATTAACATGTCATTTTATTTCTCAATTATTACTTTGGAGATATTCAAAATATTTAATTTAAACCAATTCATCAATTCACTTAACTTATATTTTATACTTTCATAAATCTCAGCAATTCGATAATAGGTTTTCGAATGATCGGGACTCAAATCTAAGGAGAACTTACCGAAAAGAAACTATTGCAAACCTAAATTTAGAGAGCTACAAAAGAGAGGGGGATTGTCCGAAAAAGATTCTAATTTTCAAAATACCTTTTATTTTTCAAAGAAAACTTTTTTTTTGTACTTCTTTAGGTTTGAAAAACGTTTTCTTTAAAGTGATTCTAGTAACTATTCATATTAAACGCCATAAACTAAGCTTTGTGTAAACCAAAGCTCTGATACCAAAATGTAACATCCCGCCGTTCTGACCGCCTCCAGTCGGTAATTAAACCAACTAGAAACGTTCAAAATGACGGATTGTTATTTAATTTATAGAATTTAAACAGAATCAGCCACAGAATCACAGAATAAGAATAACATTTCACATAAATGAATTTTTCTTTTATATATAAATATCAGAGTTTATACAATGCATTTAAATTTTTATACAGCGGAATATCTCTTTTAAGTACAAAATAAATCTCCGAAAAGCTAAGGTGAAGCGTTTTCCCTCTCTCTCTAACTTCGCTGCCTGAAAATCTTCAAGCTGTAAAATACTCGGTCTGACCCGAGTATTACATTCAAAAGAAAATAATACACGGGTCAGTCTAATTCAAACTCAGTTATTAGTGCACAGAAGCAATAATAATTAAATAGCAATTAGACGACAGTCAAAGATAAATTCACCTATCCGACCCTTTAACAAGAAATCGGATAACGGTAAATATAACACTTAATAGTGTTAAAAAATAATCAGTAGATTCAAATTATCAACGAAGATAGATGAAGGGATTATTAGTGGAGATAATTTAGAAAAACAGCCAAATTGCCGAAACGGCAATTAACAACAAAATCATCAATTTAAATCAAATCAATTTAAATGATTGAAAAGTTACTTGAAAACATCAAAACCGATTGGCTGTAGTACACGCGCGCGTGCACGGCCTCGCCAATACGGCATATGAAATATGCAAAGAAACAGTGGATCAAAAGCAAGTACAAGATCAAAAGCAAGTACAAGGTCAAACCCATAAATTAGTTCAACTCAAGTGATATTCAAATAAAATTGCCAATGCAAGTACAAGGTCAAGTCACTGCTGTCATGACCCAACACAATGGAACAATATAAGGAAATGCACTTGGCAAAGCTCAAGGACCAATACCCAAGAGTGCAACAGTGGACTGCAAGTGCAGACTATACATATTTCTAAAAATGACCAAAATGCTATCAAGTGAACATGCAGACAGCGATCAAAATCATCAATACAGTGATGTACAACATCAAGACTAAATGCCACTTGATAACAGAAAACACTACATGAAGTCAAAAGGCAAAAGTGAAGATTACACGAAGTACGCGTGCCCAAACTAAAAGACACACTACAATATGAACTCATGTGGAACAATCAAAATGTAGACCAGTGGACACATAAGGACCAACAGCAGGTAGTAAGCTGCATACCATATATGCTCAGAACAGATGAATAAAGTCATATATGCTGCTACAATCCAATATATATGTAAAGTGCATACATCTAGTATACATGAACCAGACTCCATGAAGTCAATGAACAATAAAGTGCAGGTGACAATGCAAGCTACAGGTCGAACCCAATTCTAACAGAAGCATATGCAGCATATAGTGCATGAAAACTCAAATAAGATTTCAAATGTACCAGTATGAAACAGTGCTACCAGTGACTTCAAATGTACAAATTTAAAAAAAATGGACAACAGACTGTATATGATGGCATCCCATTGTATGCACCATTTGCAACAGTGTAAAGCAAGGCTACTACAGGGTGCAACAGACACAAAAGTAGACTGTACACGAATGCAAAGGACTCATATATGAAGATCACAAGACACATGTACAACTACTATACAATCAGACTCGACGATATTCACAGATGAAAAATGGAAGAAAGACACAAAAACAAGTTCAGTACAAATCTGAACCAATATACATGAATGCACCAAGCATCTGCAGACAACATGCTCGAAGCAAAAGAATGCAACAATGAAGACTACTTCAAAATTCTAATCAAAGACAAATGCAACCAAATGATAGTGTAACTCAATATGGCAACACAACTACACAATGAAGCATGAATGAATGCTACAGTCTCAAGAACAACGGACTCAAGTCCAAATGAACAAGTGATAGTGCAACTCAATATGGCAACACAACTACAAAAAGACACAGACCAATGCAACATATTCAAGTCAATGAACATGTACAAGTGAAGGCAGTGGCAACTGCAACAATATGCAGTGAAGTCAAAGAAGTGCAACTGGACAACAAGCAAAGAAATACAACAGCAATAAAAACAACACTGATACAAATGATCAGATACCAGACTACAAGTAACTAGAAATGACCAAGGAACTAGCAACATGACTGCAGGCTACAGGTCGGCAGCACCATGCAGATTCAAAGTATAGATTCAACACCACAAAGCAACTATATACATGACAAACACTACAAGTCAGAATGCACAAGGAAACGCAAGCAACCAAAACCTTGATCAAGTACAAGTGCAGATTGTAAATGGAACAGCGAGTCAGTGAAGATCAAAGTCTGGGTACAAGTGCAAAAACAAACTATATATCAGTCAAGCCAAAATATCACAAAGCAGATCATTTCGAATGAACGAAGTCATTGAAATGCCAGAAATCAAAACCACTGATGGCCAAAGAAATCAACAAAAATCAAAATGACTGTAGTAAATAACGAACTAGCAAGTTCACAGCCGTGAGTATCAATTAAACAAACAACAAAAATCCCCAATTTGAATCAGCCAGAAATCAACAAAAATCAAAACCTAATTACACTCGAGCATGAATTAGATGTGAGTATTAATAACAATTACTCACCTTATCACGAATCGAAACAGCCGATGTGAGTAATGAGCGCGATATCCACTCGATCGAGTTTCAGGAGTTGGCGCCCTCGATTTATCCAAGCTCTAATTGTTGAAGAGGAACAGGAAGTACTAATGGGCTTCACGAATTTGAAGACGAACGAAAACCCAAATTTAATTTAGAGAGACGAAAGAGGGTTCGTGGCCGCCATTTTTTCCTTTCGTTTGATTTATTATTATTTTTTTTGCTTTGAAATGATGGAGGAAGGGGAACGAAGTACTTAAAAATAGAACGAGGCGTACTTTACACGATTTCAAAATCTTAGGGTTTGACAGTAACGAAATTTATATACCAAATCTCGGCTGAGAGGATTTGGTTAGGGTGGCTGCATTTATGAATTTGTACCATGTTTCATAATTTTTTTTTTCATTAGCTTCTTTAGTAAGCTTCATAGGTATATAAACGTTTTGAAGTTCAACTATCAAATATTAATTTATATTAACGTGTTTTACGATTAGATTTTATACTTGTATTTTGTATTGATAAAATTCATTCCATTTTATTTAGAATAAAGAACAATGTCATTAAAACTAACCATCAATTTATAAATTTACATAAATAATAATTCTTAAATCTAAATTAGTTTTTCTAAGTCATTAGTTTGAATTTTTATATACAAATTTAATATTCAATTTCAAATTCCAAAGTCAAATTCAAATTTTATTCAACTTTCGATAGATTAAATTCTAAAATTTAATCGCCAAATTCATAGTTTTATTGAAAATTCAATTTAAACCATCATTCAAATATTTAAAATTAATTAAATATTTTCAATTTAAATTATTCAAAATTCAAGGTCGTTACACATATATATAAATATACAGACATTCATACCCAAACAACTTCATATACACACACATATAAACATATCCATATCCACATAATCATTTTTCATTACTTCACATCCATTATTAATCACAGATGTTAAGATTAAGGTATTTTAAGATAGTAGTTTACTCACCTGAGACCAAACAGAGAAAATGGAAATAATTTTTTATATTTTTATTTTTGATGATCTGCGTCCTTTCTAGTTGGATCCGGAACTTGCATTTGAATCCGTTCTGTTTGGTTATTGAATTTAATCTGGTCTCTGAATTTCTTTAATCTCAGGTTTGAGTTGAATCCTCTAAATCAAATTCTAGATTGAAGAAACTGAGCCTGATTTTAGGTTTTGATTTTTTTTATTGACCTTTTCTTTAAGTTTCTCAGGTTGAAAATTTTGTTTTGATTCTGATTTTTATTTGATCTCAGGCTTTTGATTTGGTTTCCAGGCTTCCATTCTTTTCTGTTTTGATTTTCATTTTCTTTTAATTTGTTTTGATTTCCATTTTTTTTTCTTTTGTGAAGATGAAGAGGATTTAGAGAATTTCGAACTGAAAATGAATGAACATGTTTTTCTCATTATTAAACAAGTTATCGTATTAATTTTTTTAAGAGAAAAAAAACAAATTGCCACTTTTTATTATTATCCTCCACTTGTTAATCTATGTTTTTGTTAAGCCTACACTTGTAATTGCTTGTATTTATTTTCCTACACTTGTTATTACATATTCTCTTTATTTTGCAAATGTCCTAAACAAGCATTTTATGTTAAAAACCCTTAACTCAATTAATTTATAAATTTTGTTTTAAACCCTTTATGTTATTAATATATGAATCATATTTTATGTTTTATACATGTATAAATTTTAATTTATATATATATATATATATATATATGATTTATTAATTCCAAAAGATACATATGCACTATGGTTATATTTACATATACTAATCATGTTTATTTTTAAGTATGTTAAAGAAATGTACTTTAAATCTTTAATTAAATCTTATTTTTATATATTTACAAACCAATTTTATTCCAAAAGATATGTATGTTAATGCTTTTATTCATTCTTGTCTTAATATTTGTGTTCATACATTTTCAGTTGTTTATATTTATGCAACTTAATAAGACAATGATTTGAAATCTAAATAAATAATCACATATATACATATATATGTGTGTGTGTGTGTGTGTATTTGTTCCTTTGAAATATAAAATTAATAAATCAATTTTATTTGTAAGATATTTATTTTGGAATTTCAAACCAAAATTCTATTTACCATATATATATATATATATATATATATTTCCAAACCCAAATTCTATTCACAGTCCATTTTTATAAATACATCAAAAATTAATTCAAATTACCAGATTTAATTTGGCCTAAAAACTAGAATGTTATAGATTCCCCCTCCCTTTAAAAAAATTTCTTCCTCGAAATATGAAAGTAGAGGACAATCCCAAATCTTTTACTTTTATCTCAAATACTCGAACACACATGGCAACTAAAGCAACCAATTTATCCAAACAACATTTCCTAATTCTATCTGGAGTTATGTCCCATTCCAACTTATTTTCCGATTCAGCCAAAATTATGGTCATCCACCATAACAAAGCTTCTCCCTAGAGCTGCCATGAACTATCAACCCCCTTTTGATCATTTTCCAATTCCATTCCCTTAAAAATCTTCTCAAAATCCTCTCACAACAGCGAATCCAAGCTTGTGCTTCTATAATAGTTTTCGGGTTGTACTCATTCTAGGGTATACTTCACCCTATCTATAATGAGTCACCTAATGTGTTATACTCCAAAGCTAAAGTTCTTAATCACCTTCAGCTCCGATACCAAAATGTCACGACGCGGAATTCAGCATCTGAAAATCGACATCCATACTTACCCGTATTCGAATGCTGTAGATTCAAACGTTGAAATTCGATTCACGCCGGAGCTTATAACACATTAAGTACAACAACACAATGGAAGAAAATTAATGATCATTATTGATACACAATGGGTACAATAATGGTTACAATGTTCTAATACAAATGAATATCAATATCAGAGGTACAAAGTAATAGCGGAAGAGCAACAACGGAAGAGATAACTCCAACATGATCTCCAAGAGAGTGTAAATCCACAAACCGCGTTTCTAATGCCAAAGCTCAAAAGTCTCCAAACTCTAAATCGAAAGCTCGAACCACCATCACGTTGACTTAAGCAAGTCCAGCTGAAGTGAAACAATTGCTATCGCCAAATCCAAAGGCTCCAAAGAATTCCAAACAAAAAGCAGAAGGCTACCGAATCTATATTTATTAGCTAATTATCTGAAAATCTGACTCTAGGCTACCCGTGTAGAAAATTGTGGGCACCCAGAGTTTAGAATGTAAACTAAACTCTAGGTCAGTCAAGGGGCTGGTGTGAGAAAAAGAATAAAGTATTTTTGAAACAAACAAAAAGAAAATTGAAAGAAATCCGCAATTCTTTTTGGAAAATGAAACTACCATAAGGCCTCCCCCCCCCACACACAATGCAAGTGCACAATTGGAGGAGATTTGTCCTTATGATAGTCAAACATGCTTGATACGCGAAAACTTTTGGATATTATTATTAGTGCATAGTGCAGAAAACATTTCGAAAGTATAATATTAATCTTAGCCAGCATACACATTTCATAGTATGCCTACTGTAGCTACCAATTAAACGGAAGGTCAACAACATAAGTAAAAGGCAGGTTATACAACTAAAATCGTATAGGGCGCATATTGTTTCTTTGGATTTCCAACAAATGGTCAGGCAAAGGAACTTCCTATGCTACATGGGTATGCCTCTGGAGGGACGCCCCAAGAACCTAATCAGATCTTTGCCAACACAAGGCCGTGTTTCCTCTGTAACTAGGTAACTACTGAAACGAGTATCAATCCCCGATCGTTACCGACCTTTATCCTGGGATTCACCAACAAATAGCAACAACCACACAGGTTAAATATCTGGGCTCCATACCATGATATCACCTTTTATCCAGAAGGAAATGGACATACTCTAAGGGGCATGACCCCCGATAACCTTGCCGCATCCTTCCTTTTTTGGCCATTACCGGGTTGTGAGGTTCTAATGAAGTCTCATCCCACAAAGCTACGCTTTTCACAAAAGCCATTCTTTGATCAACCAATAATCAGCAATACTTAGTATGCCACATTACCAAATTGGGAATATGTCACTAGTAAATATCAACTACATAACCTCTGAGCTCGTACGTCTCAGAGAAGAGTGTTAAGCTAAGAGAATAAATTCTCTGCCACCAAATAGAAATGTATTGATAGAAACCGGCTTTATACCTCATAGTGTAACGTCAGGCATACGTCCATACAAGTCTATTCCGAGTTCGAACAGAACCGAAGGCACTTCAAAAGAAGTCCTTGCAATCCGGATAATTCCTAATAACATTTGGACTCCCCATCACAAAGGGTGATTAAATCTCTATACTGGGCCATTCGGTGTAGAGACATTCAACAGGGAATCCTTTCGCTTTCGAAAATACCCACTCTTCACCACTTGTCTTCAAATGCTATCCATTTCTTCATATCATTATTCGGAATGGATTATATGACATAAAGTCCTCTCCCAACTAAACCGAATAATGAGCGCTTAATTTTAAAACCATATGGATATATGGGATCTTATTAAGTCACAACTTAATGCCCAAAACCTTTCCTTTGAATGGATTAAACAAATTCCCACTTTTAATCTTCTAAAACAAAAGATTTACTCCTTTAAGATCCTCTTTAATTTCAAAACAAGATTCACCAAATCTTTCACAAAGATTCATTTATAGCTTTCAAAACAATTCCATTTCAAATTTGAAACAAAAACTAGAAGTTCCTTCATTATATAAAGGCCATTATTATTTGAAAACAAATACTTTTCGCACCGGAAAAAACCGATCAAGTATGCATAAGTTATAGCCTTTAATTATAAACTTGGTTAAATTCATATTCCCAAAATAATACTTTTAAAATGGTTTTCAACGATATAAATACATTACATAACTTGTATAATGTTTTTAAATCATAATTTCCAAACTTATATTCATAGAACTCAATTTCAAATCTTGAATCAAATTCAAATCAAACTATTTAAATTCAAACCTTTAAAAAGTTATTCAGAATAATTTTTATCTTCAAAAACTTCTTTTCAAAAGCTTTTCATATTTAACCCAATTATATTTCCAAACCATTTTGGACTCTAAATTTAATTTTAAAACCATTTCATTTTTTTAGATAAAGTAATATTGAATTCAAATATCTGTGACTTAACCAATTCCTCGTGAAATCCATACTTGTGTGTCTATGGTGTAGTCCAGAGGTTTTACACAATAGTGCAATATCATCAATCATCACAATCCAAACACAACAATATTGATAAGCGGTATAATCCTATAACGCTTATCTTCAATCACAGATAAGTATGTAAATTCATCGCAGATAAATAAATTGCAATTATCGCAGCTCAACAATACATATCACAAAATAACACAAATCAGAGATAACATCAAAACAAACATTTAATAAAATCCATACATCCATAAGCAATCCAAGCATTCAATAATCATCCATAAGAGGGATCCATTAGTTGTTAAATCCCTAATTAATTTAATTTAATTTCCAATTAAATTAATTACTTACGAAATAATTACCCAATCCTGCTTAATTAATTGCAAATCATTTGAAATAAATTAATGAATTTAATTTGATCAATCTTAATTACCCATCTTAACTAATTATCCTTAATTAATTAATTATTCCTTAATTAATCACATTAATTAAATTACCGTTAAGTTAATTACATAATTAATTAACCCTTAATTAATTACATTATGTAATTATTTTTCAATCATAAATTAATTAACCCTTAATCATTAATTAATCCACCTTTAATGATTAATAAATTAATTAACCTTTAATAGTTAATTAATCAAATTAATAATTTATTAACCTTTAATCAAAAATTAATTCACCTTAATTAATCTTTAATTAAATAATTATTCTTTAAGTTATTACCTTTGAATTATGTACATAAATTATAAAATCATTAATTACTTAAGATCTTAATTAATTAAAAGATAAAACATTTTATCCTAATTAATTACTTTTTCATCAGTTAAATCTTATTAAATTTAAATGCTTGAAAACAATTATAAAAATCATTTGATAACATTGATTAATTACGTTTAAAACACAATCCTTAATTACTTCTTAATTCAACCATATTTTATTATATTTTGAAAACCTTTATGAATTCAATTACATAATTAATCTAATATGGAATTACTTTTAAAATAAACAATTTTAAGCATTTATAAAACTTTGAAAACATATTCTTTTTAAATATATTTTAAACTTGGCTAAACATCCTTTGGAAGCTTGCTAAATTCAACTTACTTTTACTTTTTAAAACCTAAACTTAATTTCCTTTTTAAAATTAAATTTACCCATTTACTTAAAAAAAATCAACTCGAGCAAAAATGCCAAAAACCCCAAGTTATCTCAAATATTTCCTAAGCAAACTCACGCCACGATTTCCTTCGAGGCAAACGTTCGAATTCACGCAACCAAACCCGAGCAAAAATGCTTCTTCCCCAACCTTCAAGCCAGACTAGATATTTGTGATACGTGATGCACGTGTACGATCGACCTTATCGTTGTCGACCAACCCTGCTACCTTCAGCACATCATCGACACCCTTGCCGACCACCCCATCGTCTCAGATCAAAAGAATCGCCAAGGAAACAAAATTGAGCTGCTTGATCGAATGCTATAACCCATCACCGATGACAAAATCCACCACCACCCTCTATCCCAGTCACCTGCATCCATGCCCTCCTACCAGAATCTCCGCCGCAGTCCCCTTCTTCATTTCCCCTAGTCATGATTCAACACGATGCAATGACATTGAAAAATTCTCCTCGTTTTTAGCGTCGACCAAAGTAGGTCGATGAAGCCTAGTTCGCGTTGCTGAGTCGCCTCAACCTCCTATAAAATCAATCACCATTTTTCCCTTAACCTTCCATCTTCTAGCTACCACTAGCCTCAAGCCCGACAAGCAACTTGCCATCATTCATCGTGAATTGATAAAAAGGCCAACTCTGATCAACTCGAAATTCACTCTTATTACAATCTTGAAAATCTTGAATTTATTATCAAAATTAATAGTATTCCACTATAAATTTGGTGGTACAATCTAAACTCGAAATCATGATTATCAATTTCGGACTTAAATTTGATTTCTTACTGTATTTTCCTATTTTGAATTAAACACTTAATATAAATTGTTTGAAATCATTTTTAAAATGGATGTTATAGTTTAACAAGGAAAGTTTAGTAAATCAAATTCCTAGCAATTTATAACAAGGAAAGTTTAGTAAATCATGCTAGGAATTTCTTAGGAGAAGGCAACCATTTCTATTCTTTTTACAGGAGGAAGATGAGGAAGAGTAGTATACTACTTCCTCTTGCAACTAGAAACAGTTTAATTGGGCTATTAGGTTCAGGTTTGGACCCAAAACCATCGATAAATTTAGGATATGTTTCATTTTCCCCCCTCATATTTTACCATATAATTACTGTAATTCACACTATTTAACCAAACAATTATCATAACTTAATGTTTCATGTTTAATAAATTGTTAAACATCATATAAAAGTTATTTTAGCGATTAAAACAAATTTTCATTATTAAAATTCCATTTTTACTTAAATGCTTCAATTTACACTATTAATTACATTATACAATATTTTGAATGAACAAAATTACGTAAAATTATTTCTCTTGTTTATATTATCCTAAAAAACCATGTTAAAAATATTTTTAAATCCAAATATTGATTTTAAATAATATTCCACCTTTTTATTTACAATATTATCCATACTTGATTCTATTATTCTATTAAAATTAACAAAAATCAACATTTGGCAATAATTTCCAAAATTATTGCATTTTATCAAATTAAAACCATATAATGCTCATTTTTACCCCAAACTACCATAATAAAGTTTTTAAAACTTTATTTTCAACATTTTACATCTATTTCAACAAATTAATGTTGAATTAAATTCTTTTATCTTTGTTTAATTCAATTAAATTACCAGCGAAACATCATATTTTCAAAATTTTCAGTTCATTACCAACAAAACCAACCCAATAGCATTTTATTTTACCAAAATTTCATTATTTATTTAAAATAAACAATTTTAACAAATTTTCATCTCCAATTTATTTTATTTTCTCCATTATTAAATTATAACCATCGTTATAATTTACTTTCATAGGTAATCGCCCAAACTAGGGTTGTTACAGACTCCCCCTATAAAAATTGCGTCCTCGCAATTTCCTAGAGAAGAGCTGTATTCAACACGATAATTTCATCCAGCAAAGGAAAATAGATAGCTTGGGTTTAAACTTCTCACCTTCGATACAAGAAGACAGAAAACCAGGATAAGATTGCTTGATAAATTCTCTGGTTTCCCAAGCACAGTCATTGGGATTAACAGACCATTGAATCTTCATGAGCGGTACATCCTTAGTTCGAAGGCTATTCACCTCCGAAGCAAGAACAAGGACTGAATGTTGCACAGTGGATAAATTAGATGAGATCTCAAGCCCTAGTAAACAAGGAGAATAAATAACAGAATCTGAATCACGAAGGCACTATTAGGAATTGGAGATAGTGGTTTTGATGACAACAACCTTTGTAACTTATTTTATTATAACTTATAACTAACACTATTATCTAGATATATATGAATGTTGTTATGCTATATATATAAGGCATGTACTGATAGTATAAAGATCTAGAATGAAGAAATCAAGTTTGAAGACTCATGAGTATCAAGATCAAGATTTCAAGATAAGTGTCTAGTTTTGTTAAAACTTCATAATTGCATGGAAATCCTCATTCCAAATTTCATTTGGGATGGAACCCATTTCAACCTTCTTAGTGGCTTACATACCCATGACAAGTAGCTTACAAACCTACGAAAAGTGGCTTACAAACCCACGAACATCCTGGTTTTGTACAAGTTCTCGAGTCCTGATGTGATGAGATACTCTACATGAAGAAGCTTGCAAAACTATTTCAAAATGGTTTTTCAAAACTGCTTTTAAAAATGTTTTAGCCTTAAAAATTATGTTTTTAAATGATTTTCAAAAAGATGTTTTAGCCTTAAAATAATCTCTGTTTTTTTTTTTAAATAAACTCTTGTTTCAAACTTCGTTTGTTTTCTAAAAAACTATCTTCTGATTTTTAACTAGAGATTTAAAATCAAATTTATATATACATTCTAAAAATATATTTTTCTACTCTTCTTTAATTTGAAACATAGGAAAATTAGTCTATTTTACTCCAAAATCATTTTATCTTGTTTTCCTTTTGATACCATTTTAAAAAAAATTACATTGTTTTTAAATAAGGGATGTTGACATCATGGGATACCCCATGTCGACATAGTGCCCGTTAAATTCAAAAGTTTTAACTTTCAAAATAAGTGTCCATTCGTTTAAATGTCTTCACGAATGGTTATGACTGTTACTGGTCTATAAATAACATTCACAAACAAATTTTTTTTACTAACTATTTTATTATTTTCTTCACTCCTTCTTCTCTAAAAATCCATATTTAAACTTTCATATTTTTAAGATCGTCTCGAAATTCTACCGAATTCTCAAATGAATCAAATTAGAATCTCATTGTTATTTGATTCTGTGCCCTCTCTCGATAATCAAAGTGCTATTTAGAGTTATAGGATCAATTTTTAATTAAAATTTTATCGAGTCTCTCTATAAGGTGTGTTTGTGCTTGGAAATCAATTGGGTGATCTTGTGTCCCGTAAATCAAGAGAGTTTGCCCTGGACTCGAAGACAGGAGGGTACCTCAAGGCCTTTAGATATTGAGGATTGTAATCTCAAAATTGGAATGATAAAAATCTGTACGAGGTGTTTGCCTTGGTGTAGGACTGAATGTAGGGTAACTCCGAACCAGTATAAAATCCGGTGTGTTCTTTCCTTTTACTGCTTTTTATTTACCTTTTGCATCTGTATTTGATTCTGTGATTGTTCTGTGATTAAGTTTTGCATTATTTTATATCATAATTTTTAAATTAATCCATATAAGTCTTAGAATCCATTAAACACTATTCACCCCCTTTAGTGTTAAATTAGCCTTAAGATCCTTAATCTGCACTCCCTTTTAATTGGTATCAAAGCATAGGTTTTCATAATATGAAGCTTGAAAAGTTAAAAATGGATTTTTTAGGAAATTTTGTTAATACTAGTTTGAATTTATGCATTTCATCAAAGTATCATAAGTCTGCATATAGGCTTTATGAAAAATCAAGTTATCTACTGAATTGATTTGTTATGCAGGAACAGACATATTACATGGCTTTTGAAGAATCAACAACCAATGGACAAACTGTGCAAATTGAGAAAGATATATGGATACTTGATAGTGGTTTTTCAAGGCATATGACTGGAAATCTCAGGATACTCAATGACATTATATATCAAAATGGTGGATTAGTCAACTTTGGAGATAACTCAAAAGGATATGTGATTGGCATCGACAATGTCGGTAATTCTAAAACTCCTCCTATTTTTGATATTTTATTAGATAGGAATTTAAAATATAATTTTCTTAGTACAAGTCAACTATCTGATAAAGGATTTAAAATAAAATTTGAAAAAGATAAGTGTCACATCGAAGATAATAAGTCAAATATTATCTTTGAAGGAATTAGGAATAAAAACATTTACATCCTTAGTAAGAAAGTTTCAAATAATAACTTATGTTCTTTGGCTAGTACAAACGACCCTTGGATTTGGCATAAAAGATTTGGTCATTTAAATTCCAAACTGATATCTAAGTTATCAAACTTGACTTAGTTAGAGGTCTTCCCACGTTAAACTTTAAAGTAGATAGTATATGTGATGCTTGCCAATTAGGAAAACATAAGAAAAGTTCATTTAAATTAAAAGATATGATTTCTACTTCTAAACCTCTAGAATTACTTCATTTAGATTTATTTGGTCCACATCACACTCAATCAATTAATCACAATAAATATGTTTTTGTACTTGTAGATGATTATTCTAGATATACTTGGACAATTTTTCTTAAACTTAAAAGTGATGCTTTTGAATTATTTAAATTTTTTGCTAAAAGAGTTCAAAATCAATTTTCTTTAAAAATAAAAACTATTCGTAGTGATTACGGTGGAGAATTTGAAAATGAAAATTTTGAGAATTTTGTAATCAAAAGGAATTACGCATAATTTTCCAATAACTCCACAACGAAACGAAGTAGTAGAACGTAAGAATAGAACGATTCAAGAGTGTGCTAGAACAATGCTTTCTGATAGAACTTACCTAAAAACTTTTGGGTTGAAGTAGTCGCTGCAGCGTGTTATATATTAAATAGGATTTTAATTAGACCATTAACTAATAAAATGCCATATGAATTACTTTTCAATAAGAAACCCATAGCAGCTTAATTAAAGTTTTTGGTAGTAAGTGTTTTATTCTTAATACAAAAGATGATTTAGATAATTTTGAACCTAAATCCAAAAAAAGGTATCTTCATCGGATATTCTAATAGAAGTAAAGCATTTAGATTTTATAATTTAAGAACTAACACTATTGAAGAAACAATGCATGTATCTTTTGATGAAAATTTTAAAGATACTGCACAAATAGAAGACGAAGAAGATTTTGTAACTTTAAATAATGAACCTAATGAAACTAATTGTGAAATCATTCAACCTAGTAAAAGAATTAAGCTATTAAAAGATCGTCCTATAGAAAATATACTTGGAAATATTGAATCTATAGTTAAAACAAGAAATCAACTAAATAGTATGAGTAATGTAGCTTTTTTATCAACTATTGCACATAAAAATCCAAAGGAAGAACCATCTGATGATTCATGCATTTATGCTATGCAAGAAGAATTGAATCAGTTCACTTGAAATGATGTTAAGGAACTTGTTCCTAGACCCGAGCATAAAAGTATAATCGGAACAAAATAGGTTTATAAAAATAAAATGAATGAACTTGGTGAGGTCGTGAGAAATAAAGCTCGTTTAGTCGCACAAGTTTATTGTCAAGAAGAAGGAATTGAATATGGCGAAACCTTTGCACCCGTAGCAAGACTAGAAGCTATCAGGATTCTACTTGCTTTCGAAAACTACAATAATATCAAGTTATATCAAACAGATGTTAAAAGTGCTTTTCTACATGGTTTTGTAAAAGAAGATGTTTATGTTGAATAACCTCCACTTTTTGAAGATAATAAATTTCCAAATCATGTACATAAATTAAAGAAATCTTTATATGGTCTGAAACAAGCTCCAAGAGCCTGGTATGAAAGACTAAGATATTATTTACTACAATCTGGTTTTGAAACTGGTAAAATAGATACCACTCTTTTAATTAAAAGAAACAAAAATGATATTCAATTAGTAGAAATATATGTAGATGATATAATATATGGGTCAACTAATAATATAATGAATAAATAATTTTCAAATATAATGACTAAAGAATTTGAAATGAGTTGTATGGGAGAACTAAGTTTCTTCTTAAGACTTCAAATCAAACAATTAGATAAAAGAATTTTCATTAGCCAAGAAAAATATGATAAGGATTCAATTAATAAATTTGGATTGAACACTTCTAGTGGGAAACTAACTCTAATGACAACTAATGTAGCTTTAAGTAAAGAAGATAAATTAAAAGATGTTGATCAAAAATTATATAGGGGAATGACTGGTTCACTGCTTCATATAAGAGCAAGTCGTTCTTCATCATGCATAGTGTATGTCTCTGTGCAAGATACCAATCTCAACCAAAAGAAACTCACTTAAAATCTGTTAAAGGAATTTTAAGATATGTAAATGTAATATCCCGGAATTTTTGACAATATCAATTTAATAATCTGTAGTTAAAATTAAATTGATATTGATATTCTGTTAATAATTATTCAAATAAATTTAATAATCTTCCTCAATAATTATTTAAATTGGTTATTTTATCTTTTAAATGATATAAATTGATTTCTATTTACAATATAAATAATTGGTTTATATTTTTAAATAGATTGGTATTGTTTTAATTTTAATAATAAAGCATATTTTCTAGTTTTAATATTAGTAGTAAATTGGAAAATTTGTTTTATTTAATATTTAAGTTTTTCAAAGTTAAATAAATGATTTTGTTTTAAATTTAATAAATGTACCATGTTTTAAAAATTCTAATATATGAATTATAAATTGGAAATTTTGATTTTTATTAGTATTGAGTTTTTAAAACAATTTCATAAATAAATATATGATTTTAAAATTGATAAGAAAAATATTAAAGTCTTTAAATTAAATTGGCTTGAGTTTTAAATTTAGAATAAATTCAACAGAAAGGTTTTATGACTTAATAAAATGGATTATTTATTTAATAAAAGTATAATTTCTTGTAAAATGATTTTAATTTAATAAAAGAGATTTATAAATGCAATATTAATATTGTATTGACTTTATAAATAAATTTTGAATAAGATTTGTAATTTCTATTTCAAATTGAATTTTTATTTATAACTTAATTTGAAATTGTTTGGTTTTGAATTTAGTTTGAATATAAATTCCAAAGTATAAATCTTAAAGTGTTTAATTGTTTTAATTTTTATTTGTGTAAGTTTTATAAACCTGGTTTGTTTTCATTTATAAATTCATACACATATCTAATATAAACTAACAAATTTAATCTAAGCTAACACACTTTACATTTGTAAATTTAAATACTAATTATCTTAAAGAAAACAAGTGTCAGATTCATATGCATTCAAATTGAAAAGTGCTGTAAAAAAATTGACAAGTGTAAATTTTAGTTTTTATTTTTCTTTGCTTTTATTAAAATATGAAAATACATTTAGTTAAGTTTGCATCTTCATTTCATATTACATTTTCATTCTTCCTTAATCAAAAGAAAATCTTCAAACTTTTAAAATCTAGATCATTTTCATATTAACAATCCACAAATCTGCATTTCTTAAATTTCAGAAACCCTACAAGTTTCAAATCTGCATACCACAAATTCATCAAGATCAAATCTGCATATCCCAAAACCATATTCAAATCTGCACACCTAAAATCCAAAAATCTGCATACTCCACTTTTTCAAAATCAAAGAAGTTTGCATCAACCTCTGTTTACCAAAATTCTGCATTTCCTAAAAAATCAAATTGAGCCTGCACTATTTTCTTTTCTCTGCATTCTGTTTAAACCTGGGAGTAGTGAAAGCATCTGCATGCATATGGGAATTGGCAACTTCATCATCTACCTGCATGCAAGCATCTTAGTCATGGAAAACATATGAAAAGGAATTAAAGTATAAAGGGTCTAGCATAATCACCTGCAACATTTTCCTGCAAATTTCAAAGGATCAAAACAGGAGCTCTGCATTTAAGGTGAGTAACATTTAATCTTAAAACTATAATTTAGGTTACTTGAGATTAAACATGTTTGTGTGCCTGATGTAAATGTGGTTGTGTATGCATGTTTGATTTTGGTTCTGCAGAGTATACCCAGATCATCTTCCTATGAAAAGAATTCCTAAAATTGATCTAATTTGAGATAGCATTTGGGTTTTAGAATAATTTAAGGAGTTTGCTTATCATAGATAGAATTAAAATCTATGATGTTAAGGGTTTGGCTGCTTGATGTTTTAAATTTAAACTTAAGTGAATAAAAATGTATATACAGGATAATATCTCTGTAATACAGAAAGCATCATGTGGATTTTTAACAAAACTTGAACATGTTTAACTTGTAATACAATATCAGGTAACAAAATTAATTACAAAAACATGAATTTTTCTAAACTAACAATTTGTACTTTAGGGTGTTAATTCAAGAGACGGTTTAAAATTGAACTAAAAATGAAATTTGGCAAGATCATGAAATCTGTAACTTGAGATGTTTTGGAATTCTTCTGGGCAATAGAGGAAGAATTGTAGATCCTTAGAAAAATCATGATTGTGGATATAATCTGTTAGATTGGTTACAGTTTATAAATTCTTGTTTAAACCCTAGTTTTGAATGGGGTTAAGAAGTGGTTTATTGTGAGGTGAAGAATTGATCGAGTGTGCTAGTTTTTGGTGTGTGGGTAGTTGGTGTGTAGAGTAGCTCGAGGCCGGAGGGGTTGTACGATGGATGATCGGAATGGCAAGAAATCGCCGTTGACAGGTTTGCAATAGAAGCCTGTTTGAAAGTTTTCATGTTTTGAATTAGGGGAAAATTTTGAATTCTTGATTATTGGTTCGATCCGATGGTTGTTGTGGGCATACTTGTGTTTATGGAGGTTGCTGGATCATCTAGGATGATCGGAAGAGGTGGTGGTCGCTGTGCATATGCACAGCGATGAAATTCTGGTGATCTGTTATGGGGTTGGGGGTGTTGCAGCGTAGGTCAGTGATTGGCCTGAAGTCAGTAGGAAGAAAACCCGAAGTAGAGTAGCATGAAACTCGAAGCAAAGAGTGGTTTCTCGGGTCACTGCAAAAATCCAGGTTTTGGAAACCTGTTTCTCTGTGCTTTAAAATCTGGATTTTTAAATTTTAAAATCTGTAGCTTTTGTGTAAGATAAGGTTTAGGTTTAAATTCAATTGAAGTTTGAATTTCTAATTTGAATTCAAATCCCAGTTTAAAATAAAATTAAAGTTTCAGAAATTTAAACTTAATTAACCATTTGGTTTGATAAAATAATTTAAACATTTTTAATAATAAGATTTTAAAAATATGAATAGATTTGAAGTTTATTTAAAATCTGGAAATTCAAAAGTTAAATTTGAGTTTCAGTTTTAAATTTTAAAAGAAGGTTAAAAATTTAAAGTTTTAAATTAAAATGAAAATTTAAGTTATTAAAAGTTTTGAAATGAATTTAGCTTTAAAGATTTTCATAACATTTGTTTGATTTGCAATTTAAAAAGTTTTAAATTATTTAAAACTTTGATAAGTTTAAAATTATTCTATTTAAAACTTGAATTTAAATTGGAATTTAAAGGTAATTTCAAAAGTACTTAGTTTTGAATTAAATTGTTTTAAAACATAATTAAGTTATGTTTTATCTTGAAAATTTAAATTAAGATTTATATTTTAGAATTTAATTAACAAGGTAATTAAGATTAATTAATTAATTTAACTAATTAATTGAATTTGGAATTAATTAATGATTAATCAATTTATAATTAAGATCCTTAATTTGATTACTAATTAATGATAAATGAATATTAATTAGGTAATTAAGTTTTAAATTAAGGTTAATAAATTTAATAATTAACTTTAATTAATGAATGATTAAAGATAATTTAAATTGTAATTAATTTAAGTTAATTACTTTATAAATAATTTGAGGATGGTTAATGAAGGTCATTAACCAGGATTATTTAACAATTAATTAATGTAGTTAATTTTTATAATTAATTAGATTAATTAATTTAATAATAATCAATTAATGGTTAGAGAGTAATTATTTGATAAAGTAATTAAGAAACTAATTACTTAATGTAATTAATTCAGTTTAGTGAGATTGTTCAATTTAATTAATTAAGTGTAATTAATTTTAAGCACTTGAGATTTAAAGATAATTACTTAATGTAATTAATGATTTGAAATTACTTAGTTAAGTAATTGTTTGATAATTACAGATTGTAATTAAGTGGAGATGTTTGAGAATGAAGTAATCTGGATTAATTACTTAGTAATTAATTAAATAATTAATTGAGAAATTAATTTAAGGATAATTAATTTGGTTTAAATGAAGAAATTAAGTTAGTTAATTACTAAATGTAATTAATCTGGGATGATTAATAATTATGAGTTAATTACTTAAGGTAATTAATTTAAGAAATAATTAAGGATCATTAATTATTTTAATTAATGATGTAATTAAAGATGATTAATTATGAATAATTAATCAATAATAGATAATTAAAGGTAATTAATTAATTTATTAATTAAGGATTAGGGTAATTAATTATGATTAATTAATTAATTAAAGTAATTAAAGGTTAATTACTGTTTGTTTGAGAATAATTAATTTGTGAATTAATTAAGGACAATTACATGAATATAATTAAGGATAATTAATCATGGATGATTAATTAAGGTGATTAATAATGGATTAATAAATTGATTGTAATCAATTAACTGATTAAGCAAGCAAGATATATATTGGTGAAGTAATTAATTTAATTTATTTTAAATTAATTAAAGATGAAGTAATTAATTTAATTCGCTTTAAATTAATTAGAGATAGAGATAGTTAATTTAATTCATTTTAAATTAATTATACGATGATGAATAAATGATTGCTTATGTATGAATGGGTGACAATGATTGTCTTGGATGCTTTGAGATCTCAGTAATGAGATAAATAATATTGTGTGGTATGGATGTTTGATTGTATTGTGATGATAACTTAGATTATCTATTGTGATGGTGATATATGGAATATCTATTATGATATTGATAATGTGGATTACCGGTTATGTGATAATGTTAACTATCAATTGTGATTTATAAACTATCTATCTGTGTGTATATAGATACCGTATTGAATTGTTTTAAACCTTTAAAACAACTTGGACCTAAAAGACACGCTTTGGATTTCGATGAGACCGGGATCGGGTTTCCATATTTGGATATTCGAAAACCACATCGATTCCAAATAACGTTAGGTCGTGAATCAAAGTGGAGCTTTGTGAAGACTCGAGGTGTAAGGACTATGAGTCAGTATAACTCTGTGGGTGATTCCGTAATGAGTTGACGGAATTAGTTCTTATAGATTCGAGATAGTGATTCAGAGTGCAAGGGTTATTGTCGTTAACTCTGAGGGTGATTCCAAAATGAGTGTAACGAGATAATGTATAACAACCCGCATATTTAACGATTTTTATATTTAAATATTTTATTTAAAATAGCGTTGTTAGTCGGATTTGGGTCCGAAATGTTAATTTTTGCAACGGCCGAATTGGAGCTCGAAACTACCTCCATTGGTTCCAAAATGGCGTTTGCGATCTTTTTGAGTATAATCTTTGATATGTTTGGAGTTTGTGAAATTTTGACCCTTTTTCTATTGGGTTTTGGGTTTGGGTTCATCCCACTAGCTTACTAATACTCTAACTCAACCCCTTCTCTTCATTCATCTTCATTTCTTTTTCATTTCTTAAGCTAAAACTGAAATGGTGGAAGGAAAGAGGAAATAGAAATTGTAAGCCCTAGTTCCATTTGCAAACTCCAAATTCTTGCTTGAAAATCATAGAGAAGCCATTGGTAAGCTCTTGTTCATCTTCTCCAACTCTTCTCCTCTTCAATTTCAGAAAATTTCCTAAACCTAAATTAGGAAATACTTTTTTTATTCTTAGATTGAAGCTTGTTGAGTTGAAGTAGAGTTTGGTTGGTCTTCTCCTTGTAATTGAGCTCCATCTTCTTTGTTTTGGGATAAAGTTGAGTTTTGAGCTCACATCTACTTCTCTTGATTTCATAGATGTTGGGTATGTATTCCTAGCACCTTGTTCATATGCACTTGCTTTTGGTTTGGATTGAATTGGTGAATATCCAAATTTTTAATGTTTGGGTTCAATTCTTTAAAGATCCCAACTTTGATATTGGAACAAGTTTTTGGTAGCGAATCAGAGAGCTAATGGAGCTGGGGTATCTATTGGCTAAAGCTCCATAGGTCCATTGCTCGAACGGTCGCGTTTTGGAAGAATGGGCATTTCATTGAAAAAGGGCAAAAATTGCAAATTTATGCAGTGCGACCGACCGAGCCCTGTAGCCGGTCAACCGACCTGCTACCCCGAGCCTTGTTTTATTTCCTGCATCTGGCCAGCCGACCGAGCCCTGTATCCGGTCGACCGACCTGCTCATGTTTTTCCTGTTTTGCCTATTTTTGCATATTTTGATTGGTTTTCCAAATTTTATTGATTCAAGTTGCCTTTTAGTAGTTGTTATTGCATCTTTGACTTTGATAACTTATTCTTGACTTCATCCATGGGTTTTTATAAAATAATCTCTCGAATCACATTTAAAAGCTTGTTTCTCCAATTTATAAAATTCTATTTAAAACACACACTTTCGCACTTCGAGTGAAGTGGAAGGGTGGTCAAATGGTTGGGCAAAACACGGACCATGAATCTGTGTGTTTATCCTTCCGATTAATCCCCGGCCTATTCAATTGATCCTTTTGACCTTCGGGTTTGATTTATCGATGACATGAGGTAAACTTTGTACTTCTTTGAGTGTGAAAGTGACTGACGGATAGTAAATCGTTTAGTGCGAACGAGTGGTTATGGGACATATGTTAACACTTTTCGGATTCCTCTTCGAGAGTTGTGACACATTCCGCCAGTTAGTGGTGTCCAGTACTGGGTCTCTGACCTTCACCACTACGGTTTGTTGCCTTCGGGTATGTACCTTCGGGTATGTGCCTTCGGGTTTGTGCCTTCGGGTTTGTTGCCCTTTAGTATCGCTTCCGATGTTGGTCGTTATGAGCTGCATTGGTGATATTGGGTTGCCCTTTGGTATCGCTTCCGATGTTGGTCGTTATGAGCCGCATGGGTGATATTGGGTTTGAAGTCTTCGGGCTAATGGATCCTTGTTTATACAGTACTGAGCTCGAGCAATTTTCTGATGTTTCCTTCATATGTATATTCCCTAGGTACCGCCCTTCGATGTTGGTGATTATGAGCCGCATGATGCGTAGCGTTTACCTTGCGGAACTTGTATACCTTATTGGTAATTGTTATTGCCTTTTGGCTTGCTTTGGATATTTGTATCCTTTGTTTCTATATGTTGCCGATGATATGAGGCTTGTTATCATATGATTCGTCTTTTGTTAGATGATTGTGCTATCTCCTTTAGAGATATTTGTTATACTTTGTAACCATGCAGGTTTATTGTTGTTCAGTTTATCTAACTGATTTGTTTAGCTAGACAGACCCGTGTATTTTATACTCGGGTCGGACCGAGATGTTTCAGGTTAGGTGCTTTTGGACTTAGCCTATATTTCTTCCGCATGGACTACTCCGCTAGCTTCTTTTTGTCATACTTTTTGTGTAGTCCCATTTTTATAGTAACTCTGATATGTATTCATCTGGAATCGTCTGTATATTATGGTTTGTTATACCACTTGACATGTATTATTTTGTATACTCTGCTATGTATCAGTATATGTGTATATGATGATCTACTGTTCTGTGATGTATATTACATTTGAGTTTTTATATTCTGTTCTGATAGATCCTTCAACCACCTATGGTTTTGTTTTAAGTATTCATTGGGTATGTCGACCTGCTTGGTATGTTTATTGTCGATGTATTCAATAGATAGTTAGAGCAAGGCTATAGATGGTCGCTCCTAACCAGCCTTATTCTCCGTGTTAGTTGACGGCACTACCCTGTAGTGTCCTTGGCTAGCGTGGGTATAGAGGTGGGGCGTCACAGCGTGGTATCAGAGCTGAGTTCAGGACAAAATATGATAAACACAGAATAGATGCACATATTACGGTACATCAAAGTGTACAAGTGATACAAATCTTTGAATCATCGTGTCTCTTTATTCCATCAAGGTTAGATAGAGTTTGGGAATACGTCTAGGAATGCATTTCTATTCCGTAGTATTCCATATTGCAATATCTACCTTGTGAATAATCTTGTTCTTATCTAACTTTCAGCGTATGGCTGGAAGAGGCAGGGGACGACGTTCGGATGCTGGGCAATCCAGTGGCTCACATCCGGATGGCGTTTATATGTCTGCTGATCAGTTTTTGGAGTTTTTTAGGAGCACTCAGCCTCCAGTTCCTCCTCGAGTGTCTCCACCTCGCAAGTCTGCCTTTGCACGTCAGTGCAGTGATTTTGCTCATCTTGGAGGAAAGCCGTTTAAAGGCTTCGAGTCTGTTCTTGAAGTCCAAGCTTGGTTTCGCACGTGCGAGCGTATCTTCTCTCGCATGGATCTTTCTGACCATGATAAAGTTCTTGTAGCTTCTAGCTTATTACAAGAGCGTGTCCTTGATTGGTATGAGCTTCTTATAGCCGAAGTTGAGGAGTCTACTCTTTCTTGGACTCAGTTTCGGGAGCGATTTGAACTCAAGTTCGTTCCTGAATCTGAAAAAGTTTTATTAACCTGTCGCTTCCTTGAGTTGAAGCAAGGGAAATCTTCTGTTTCTGAGTATGTTGCATCATTCGAGGATTTATCTAAGTATGGTCTTGAATTCATCAACACTTCTTATAAAAAGAATTTGAAGTTTGTTTCTGGTCTTAAGAAATATCATAAGAAATCTTTGTTGCTCCAGCTTAAGCTTTCTTTTGAGGAGTTGGTTGAATTGGCACTTCACCTCGAGACCGTCGAGAAGGAGTGTGATAGTGATGTTGATGTTGAGGTTTCCAAGAACCCCAACAAGAGGCCGTTTCCAATTCAGAAGTCCAGGTCTTTTCCTTCTAAGAAAAAGAAGACTGGTGGTCCTAGCTCTCATCCTCAGTCTTCCGGAACATCTTTCGCTCGAAAGTGTTTCAATTGTGGTTCTCCGGATCATATTATTCGAGCTTGTCCTATGCCTCTCTTCTGCCGTTATTGCAAGAGGGAAGGTCATCATGTTTCAGCTTGCCCTACTGTTCCGGCTAGTGCCAAGTCTAGCAAGCTTTGTGCTGCTAAGGCTTCTGAAGGTCCCTCTCAGCCCAAAGGTATATCTCCATCTATTTTGGAAGGTTCTATTTTATTTCGTGATCATAGTATTCGAGTTCTTTTCGATACAGGTGCTTCACATTCTTTCGTATCGAAACAGCTCGTTGATGATTTATCTTTGGATGTTTCTTGTTTGGTTACTTCTTTAAGGATTGCGAATCCTATTGGGGGATCCACGACCCTTAGTTTGCTTTGTGATGATATTGAGATTGTTTTATGTGGCTTTTCTTTTCGTGCAAATCTGCATGTTATTTCTTATCTGGGATTTGATATGATTTTGGGTATGGACTGGCTAGTGAGATATGATGCCAGGATTATTTGTTCGGAGAGAATTATATATCTTCGACATCCGGATTCGCCTACTCAGCTATCTCTTATTCTTCGGGATGTGGAAAATTCCGAAATGGCTTTATATTCTCTTGATTCGCGAGATGGTGATGATATATCTCGTATTCCTATTGCTTGTGACTTTTTTGATGTTTTTGAGCCTGTATCGGGTTTTCCACCCCAGAGGGCAATTGAGTTCCGCATTGATCTCATTCCAGGTGCGCAGCCAGTTAGTCGTCCTCCTACGAGGATGTCTACAACGGAAAATGAGGAACTCAAGAAGCAGCTTTTAGAGCTTGAGTCCAAGCAGTTGATTCAGTCTAGTTTTTCTCCGTGGGGATCCGCGATCGTCTTCGTGAAGAAATCTGATGGAACTCTTAGGCTTTGCATTGATTATCGCAAGCTTAACGAGTTGACCATCAGGAATTGGTATCCATTGCCTAGGATCGATGATATGTTCGATCTATTGAGTGGTGCTAAGGTCTTTTCTCAGCTTGACCTTGCCACAGGTTTTCATCAGTTACGAGTCGCGGAGGATAGCATATCTCTTACAGCTTTTCGCACTCGATATGGATCTTTCGAGTGGCTCGTTATGCCTTTCGGTTTGACGAACGCTCCTGCTTTCTTTGTTGATCTCATGAATCGGGCATTTCCAGGAATATCTCGATAAGTTCGTCCTTGTCTTCATTGATGATATCCTTATTTATTCTAAGTCTGAAGCCGAGCATGCTAATCACTTGAGAATTATCTTGAGTACTCTTCGTCGTCATCACCTTAAAGCCAATTTCTCCAAGTTCCACTTTTGGGAGAATAAGGTTAAGTTCTTAGGCCATGTTGTATCTTCCGATGGCATTTCTGTCGATCCCTCAAAGATCGAAGCCATCCAGAATTGGAAGAGGCCTAAGAATGTTCATGATATTCGTAGTTTCCTTGGATTGGCGTGTTATTACCGTCGGTTCATTAAGGATTTTTCCCGTGTTGTGCTTCCTCTCACTTTCCTTACTCGGAAAGGCATTCGTTTTGATTGGTCCGATAAGTGTGAAGCTTCCTTTCTGTCATTGATGGAACTTATCACTAATGCTCCTATTTTAGTGGTTCCCGAGGGGAATCAAGATCTTGTTGTCTACACCGATGCTTGTGGTAGTGGTCTCGGTGTTGTTCTTATGCAGAAGTATTGGGTAGTTGCTTATGCTTCTAGGCAACTGCGTCCGAATGAAGTTCGCTTTGCCACTCATGATCTTGAGCTTGCCGCCATTGTCTTCGCCTTGAAGATTTGGCGACACTACTTATTAGGCGAGCGCTTCATTCTCTATACCGATCATAAATCTTTGAAGTATTTGTTTACTCAGAAGGAACTCAATATGATACAACAACGTTGGCTCGAGTTTCTTGCCTCCTATGACTTTGATATCCAATATACCCCTGGTAAGGGTAATCGTGTTGCTGATGCGCTTAGTCGCAAACATTCGGCTATTGTTTCCATGATGCTTGCCGAATGGGATATTCTTGAGACTCTATCTTTTTGTGAAATGCAGGATCAAGGTTCATCTTATGATTCTCCTATCCTATTATTTAGTTTGGGAGCTCGACCTATTTTATTGGATCGTATTGCCGATGCCCAATGGCGTCATCCTGATTTGTTGCATCTTATTCATCTTTGTGAGTCTGGATCCTGTGATGAGGCATTGCGGGATTTTAGCATTGATTCTTAGGGGCGTCTTCGTAAGAAGAACCATCTTTTTGTGCCTTCTGATTTTGCGCTTAGGCATGACATTCTGGATGATTGTCACCGTTCTATTTATACCATTCATCCTGGTAGTAGTAAGATGTATGCCGATATGCGTCGTCTTTATTATTGGGAAGGCATGAAGCGCGATGTGGCGAGTTATGTGAGTACTTGCATAACTTGTCAGCGTTTTAAGGCCGAACATCAGCGTCCTTCTGGTCTTCTTCAGCCTTTTGAGATTCCATTGTGGAAATGGGATCAGATATCTATGGATTTCATTGACGGCCTACCTTGTTCGAGATCAGGCCATTCTAGCATCTAGGTTATTGTTGATCGCGTCACTAAGTCTGCTCATTTTGTTCCTATTAAGTCTAATAGGACTGCTTCGCATTTGGCTAAGTTGTATGTTAAGGAAATCGTGAGACTTCACGGTGTTCCTAGTTCTATTGTGAGTGATCGTGATCCTTTATTCACGAGTCATTTTTGGAAGAGTCTTCAGCAAGCTTTGGGAACAAAGCTTAATTTTTCTACAGCTTATCATCCGAAGTCTGACGGACAGAATGAACGGGTGAATCATATCTTCAAAGATCTTCTCCGTATTTGTATTTTTGATTTCGGTGGTAGTTGGGAGGATCACCTACCTCTTGTAGAATTCTTTTATAACAATAGTTTTCAATCTAGTATCGGTATGGCTCCTTTCGAAGCCTTATATGGAAGGCCATGTCGATCACCTTCTTGTTGGTTGGAATTTGGAGAGAAGCTTATTCTTGGTCCAGATTTTGTTCGTAATTCTTCCGAGAAGATTGATCTAATCCGGTTGAGAATGAAAGAGGCACAGAGTCGCCAGAAATCGTACGCTGACAACCGTAGGAAGCCTCTCGAGTTTTCGATTGGTGATCTTGTTTTTATTCGTGTTTCTCCTTTGAAAGGGGTTATGCATTTCAGTACGACTGGAAAATTGGCTCCTCGTTATATAGGACCATTTTCTATTACTGAACGTATTGGCCCTGTGGCTTATAGAGTTTCACTTCCAGCTAATTTATCTGGCATTCATGACGTGTTCCACGTCTCGCAACTTCGGAAGTGTCTTCGGGAGTCGGATTCTGTTATTACTTCTCCTGATTTGTTAGAGCTTGAGATCTCACCGGACTTATCTATTGTACAGCAACCTATTCGCGTGCTTGACACGGAAGTGCGACACCTTCGAAACAAGGACGTGCCGCTCGTTAAGGTTCAATGGTCCGCTAATCCCAATGATTGTACTTGGAAAACCAAAGAATTTATTGAGCGATCTTATCCGGGTTTTCTTTCTTCACTTTGAAACGGTGAGTATGTCTTTTCACCTCAAGCTTATTTCCTTTTTCTTTTGAATATTGTATGTATGTAGTTGTTACAAATATCATCTCTAGGAATTGCGGGGACGCAATTTTGTAAGGAGGGGAGATATGTAACAACCCGCATATTTAACGATTTTTATATTTAAATATTTATTTAAATATAGTGTCGTTAGTCGGATTTGGGTCCGAAATGTTACTTTTTGCAAACGGCCGAATTGGAGCTCGAAACTACCTCCATTGGTTCCAAAATGGCGTTTGCGATCTTTTTGAGTATAATCTTTGATATGTTTGGAGTTTGTGAAATTTTGACCCTTTTTCTATTGGGTTTTGGTTTAGCCCACTAGCTTACTAATACTCTAACTCAAACCTTCTCTTCATTCATCTTCATTTCATTTTCATTTCTTAAGCTAAAACTGAAATGGTGGAAGGAAAGAGGAAATAGAAATTGTAAGCCCTATTTCCATTTGCAAACTCCAAATTCTTGCTTGAAAATCATAGAGAAGCCATTGGTAAGCTCTTCTTCATCTTCTCCAACTCTTCTCCTCTTCAATTTCAGAAAATTTCCTAAACCCAAATTAGGAAATACTTGTTTTATTCTTAGATTGAAGCTTGTTGAGTTGAAGTAGAGTTTGGTTGGTCTTCTCCTTGTAATTGAGCTCCATCTTCTTTGTTTTGGGATAAAGGTGAGTTTTGAGCTCACATCTACTTCTCTTGATTTCATAGATGTTGGGTATGAATTCCTAACACCTTGTTCATATTCACTTGCTTTTGGTTTGGATCGAATTGGCGAATATCCAAATTTTTAGTGTTTGGGTTCAATTCTTTAAAGATCCCAACTTTGATATTGGAACATGTTTTTGGTAGCGAATCGAAGAGCTAATGGAGCTGGGGTATCTATTGGCTAAAGCTTCTTAGGTCCATTGCTCGAACGGTCGCGTTTTGGAAGAATGGGCATTTCATTGAAAAAGGGCAGAAACTGCAAATTTATGCAGTTCGGCCGACCGAGCCCTATAGTCGGTCGACCGACCTGCTACCCCGAGCCATGTTTTATTTCCTGCATTTGGCCAGCCGAACGAGCCCTGTATCCGGTCGATCGACCTGCTCATGTTTTGCCTGTCTTTCCTATTTTTGCATATTTTGATTGGTTTTCCAAATTTTATTGATTCAAGTTGCTTTTTAGTAGTTGTTATTGCATCGTTGACTTTGATAACTTATTCTTGACTTCATCCACGGGTTTTTATAAAATAATCTCTCGAATCACATTTAAAAGCTTGTTTCTCCAATTTATAAAATTCTATTTAAAACACACACTTTCGCACTTCGAGCGAAGTGGAAGGGTGGTCAAATGGTTGGGCAAAATACGGACCATGAATCTGTGTGTTTATCCTTCCGATTAATCCCCGGCCTATTCAATTGATCCTTTTGACCTTCGGGTTTGGTTTATCGATGACATGAGGTAAACTTTGTACTTCTTTGAGTGTGAAAGTGACTGACGGATAGTAAATCGTTTAGTGCGAACGAGTGGTTATGGGACATACGTTAACACTTTTCGGATTCCTCTTCGAGAGTTGTGACACATTCCGCCAGTTAGTGGTGTCCAGTACTGGGTCTCTGACCTTCACCACTACGGTTTGTTGCCTTCGGGTATATGCCTTCGGGTTTGTGCCTTCGGGTTTGTTGCCCTTTATTATCGCTTCCGATGTTGGTCGTTATGAGCCGCATGGGTGATATTGGGTTGCCCTTTAGTATCGCTTCCGATGTTGGTCGTTATGAGCCGCATGGGTGATATTGGGTTTGGAGTCTTCGGGCTCATGGATCCTTGTTTATACAGTACCGAGCTTGAGCAATTTTCTGATGTTTCCTTCATATGTATATTCTCTAGGTATCATCCTTCTATGTTGGTCATTATGAGCCGCATGATACGTAGCGTTTACCTTGCGGAACTTGTATACCTTATTGGTATTTGTTATTGCCTTTTGGCTTTCTTTGGGATATTTGTATCCTTTGTTTCTATATGTTGTCGATGATATGAGGCTTGTTATCATATGGTTCATCTTTTGTTAGATGATTGTGCTATCTCCTTTAGAGATATTTGTTATACTTTTTAACCTTGCAGGTTTATTGTTGTTCAGTTTATCTAACTGATTTGTTTAGCTTGACTGACCCGTGTATTTTATACTCGGGTCAGACCGAGATGTTTCAGGTTAGGTACTTTTGGACTTAGCCTATTTTGCTTCCGCATGGACTACTCCGCTAGCTTCTTTTTGTCATAGCTTTTTGTGTAGTCCCATTTTTGTAGTAACTCTGATATGTATTCATCTGGAATCGTTTGTATATTGTGGTTTGTTATACCACTTGACATATATTATTTTGTATACTCAGTTATATATCAGTATATGTGTATATGATGATCTATTGTTCTGTGATGTATATTACATTTGAGTTGTTTTATTCTGTTCTGATAGATCCTTCAACCACCTATGGTTTTGTTTTAAGTATTCATTGGGTATGTTGACCTGCTTGGTATGTTTACTGTCGATGTATTCAATAGATAGTTAGAGCAAGGCTATAGATGGTCGCTCCTAACCAGCCTTATTCTCCGTGTTAGTTGACGGCATTACCCTATATTGTCCTTGGCTAGCGTGGGTATAGAGGTGGGGCGTCAAATAATGCCTTCGGTTTCGTTCGAACCCGGAACGAACTTGTATGGATCGAATGCTTTCAGAACATCGTCAGGTGGACGATGAGCATTCTAAGTGATGTGTCCTATAAAGGTAATCGTAGCCTCAAGCCTCATCAACCGGGAATGGCTAAAACAGGGGAGGTGCAGCAAGGCTTCATGGGTCGCACCCACTAGAGAGCAAGATTTATCCCTGTCTAGAAGTCCCTTTATATTCGGTTGTGTGGGTGGTTGCTAGCTACAACCACGGGGTTGTCTTGTTCGAAACTATTCAGTAAGGAATGGGTCCGGCTTTGTGTTGCAGGGGGTCGGGAGTGATCCTCGGTACGTTGATCTAGGCCACGTACTGTGACGGGCGGTACCCCAGTAGCCCTGCCATTGTATGGAATCCAAAATCCAATAAGTGCCAACGGTTTTGATTGTATTACCCACTTTTGTGGCTAGTAGCTGGAATTTAATAATGCAACAATTTCGACTATTTCTTATTGATTTGAAAACACTAGACCCTATTATAATATCATCAGATTTCCTATCAAATGTTTTGGTTAGCGTAAGGTAAAAACTTTTCCATGTTTATGTGTGGGAAGTCTTACGTGATACCTTTCTTTTCAAAAGGTTTTTGAAAGTTAAGCAACTTTAACCTGTTACTCACACCAGACCCATGTCTGACCCGGAGTTTATTTTTGTTTTCCATAAACTCTTGGGTACTCAAATTTTTACGAGTGGCCAAGGGAATTCAGGTTAGGATTCTGGTTTGCTTTGACGAATTGTGGAGGAGCAATGGAGTAGGAGGCTTCTGCGTATAGTTATGTGTGTATATATATATATATATATATAGTATTCCGCTGTGTGTTCCCTGAGTTGTTGTATTGAGTTGTAATAACTAGACAGGTGTTTATAGCTGTCTAGTATGAGTTGACTATGTTGTGTATCTCTGATATACATGATACTATGTAAAGTATTATGTGATTAATATAATTTATTCGTTCCGCTGTGTTGATTCTGATGTTGTTTCTTTCTTCTCTTCTTTCTATTCTCTTTTCTATCCCTTTCTTTCTTAAAGATGATGTGATTTTCTGGTGGTAGAAAGTCGGGTCGTCTGGTATCAGAGCATTAGGCTGAGTGAATACCTAGGCTCTGAAGTGTGTCTTTCTTAGGGAGCATTAGGTTGACTGAATACCTAGGCTCTGTAGTGATGTCTTTCTTGAGAGAGCATATTTGTAATTTTAATATTTGTATATATATGTATATATATATATATATTTCTATTTATCTGTTGGGTTACCTGTTCAGGTTTTCCAATATAAGTTATAAAGTTAGATGGGGTAGTAGTGTGTGTAACACGATTACTACCGTTGGTTGGAGTTTGAATGTTTGAGGTTGGAGGTGTTTTGTTGAGACTGTAGACCTAATACCTTCTCGAGTGAGTTCTGTAGTGATGAAGAACTTCTTTGATCTCTAAAGGAAACCTATGAAGGTTCGGAGTTCATTTCTGAAGTTGATGAGTAGAATTTGAATATGTTGGTTGGGCAGAAGTGAGTGATGGTATTTTGAATACCTTAGGAAGTAGTAGCTGCGTGATGAGATGCAGTGACCATGGATGTTCCCGAAGATGTTTTCTTAGGAACAAGTTAAGGAGGTGAGTCTGCTTCGGTGTTGTGGTTGTGTTCGGCTGGAGTTTCTGTTGATTTGAGGTCCGAGTTTCTCGAAGAGTTTTGGATTAGGAAGTCTTTGGCATCGGTGTCAGCAGTGCAGTTTGGAGTTTTCTCGGTGTTGGCAAGAGATCTTCTGGATTAGCAATTTTTTTGAAGTGGAGTTCAGAAGTAGTTATGTGGACCCGTTTCTTCGATGGGTTAACTAGTTAAGTGTAAGCTGTTCTTTTTGGTTAAGGGAGAACAGTTTTCCTTGGATTTGGTTTGGGTGGTTCGCAAAAGTGACTTGCGATTGTTTGAGTGTTCCCTTGGGTTGTCTGAGTTTTTATGGATGTCTCCAGAGAAGTCAGAGTTTTGTTCGCATCTGGAGATTGAGCTTTCTTATCGACTGTAATTCCAGGAGTGGTACAGGTGGTTCAGCTTAATAGTAGGATGGTTTCAAGGAGATTGAGTTGGAGTAGCATCTCGGAGTTTTGGAGGAACTTATGAAAGTTCTTATGGATTTGTTGAATCATAGCTCTGGGGTGTGCTGTCCAGTTGTGCTCGTGTTCTTCTTCAGCATTCTCTTCTACTTCGGATCAGAGTTGAGCAGCGGAAGCAGTTTGGGAAGTGTATCTGCTTTTCTTTTCCGGATTAGAGAAGTGAGTTGTTGTCTCCGATCATAAGTGAGCTATAAGTTTGGGTAAGTCTGAGAAGTTAGCTCTGTATTGTTTTGGATCTTTTCTGTGATCTAGGAGAATAAGTGATTGATCTACATGATTGGATTGCCAGTTTAGATTACTAGGATTCGATGTGTTTCACGTATCTCTGAGGGAATACATGTATGATCTATCTCTGGTTGTGGAACCAGCAGTTCTGGAGTTTAGGTTATTGAGTCAGACTCAGTTGTAGTCTGATATTTTGTCTAGTGTTATAGATATAGTTGTATAGGAGCTTTGTAGCTTCATAGTATTGTTTGTTTGGATTCTCTAGAGCGAGTATCCTGGTATATATATATATATATATATATATATATATATATATATATATATATATATACCTGGGGAAACTCGATCAAATTCTATCCAGAATTTGTCTGGATAATTAGATTTGTTTGATTGGTTGATATGGTTATTAGCATAGGTTTGATATATGCTTGTGATTTAAAATTAAATCTTTAATGAGATTATCAAATTACCTTTGTTTTAAATTTCGAGGACGAAATTCTTTTAAGGGGGAAGGATTGTATTATCCCGGAATTTTTGACAATATCAATTTAATATTCTGTAGTTAAAATTAAATTGATATTGATATTCTGTTAATAATTATTCAAATAAATTTAATAATCTTCCTCAATAATTATTTAAATTGTTTATTTTATCTTTTAAATGATATAAATTGATTTCTATTTACAATATAAATAATTGGTTTATATTTTTTAAATAGATTGGAATTGTTTTAATTTTAATAATAAAGCATATTTTCTAGTTTTAATATTAGTAGTAAATTGGAAAATTTGTTTTATTTAATATTTAAGTTTTTCAAAGTTAAATAAATGATTTTGGTTTAAATTTAATAAATGTACCATGTTTTAAAAATTCTAATATACGCATTATAAATTGGAAAATTTGATTTTTATTAGTATTGAGTTTTTAAAACAATTTCATAAATAAATATATGATTTTAAAATTGATAAGAAAAATATTAAAGTGTTTAAATTAAATTGGCTTGAGTTTTAAATTTAGAATAAATTCAACAAAAAGGTTTTATGACTTACTAAAATGGATTATTTATTTAATAAAAGTATAATTTCTTGTAAAATGATTTTAATTTAACAAAAAGAGATTTATAAAAGCAATATTAATATTGTATTGACTTTATAAATAAATTTCGAATAAGATTTGTAATTTTTATTTCAAATTGAATTCTTATTTATAACTTAATTTGAAATTGTTTGGTTTTGAATTTAGTTTGAATTCAAATTCCAAAGTATAAATCTTAAAGTGTTTAATTGTTTTAATTTTTATTTGTGTAAGTTTTGTAAACATGGTTTGTTTTCATTTTCAAATTCATACACATATCTAATATAAACTAACAAATTTAATCTAAGCTAACACATAAATACTAATTATCTTAAAGAAAACAAGTGTTAGATTCATATGCATTCAAATTGACCTGTGTTGTAAAAAAATTGACAAGTGTAAATTTTAGTTTTTATTTTTCTTTGCTTTTATTAAAATCTGAAAATACATTTAGTTAAGTTTGCATCTTCATTTCATATTACATTTTCATTCTTCCTTAATTAAAAGAAAATCTTCAAACTTTTAAAATCTAAATCATTTTCATGTCAACAATCCACAAATCTGCATTTCCTAAATTTCAAAAACCCTGTAAGTTTCAAATCTGCATACCACAAATTCATCAAGTTCAAATCTGCATATCCCAAAACCATATTCAAATCTGCACACCTAAAATCCAAAAATCTGCATATTCCACTTTTTCAAAATCAAAGAAGTTTGCATCAATCTCTGTTTACCAAAATTCTGCATTTCCTAAAAAATAAAATTGAGCCTGCACTATTTCTTTTCTCTTCATTCTGTTTAAACCTGGGAGTAGTGAAAGCATCTGCATGCATATGGGAATCGGCAACTACATCATCTACCTACCTGCAAGCATCTTAGTCATGGAAAAAATATGAAAAGGAATTAAAATATAAAGGGTCTAGCATAATCACCTGCAACATTTTCCTGCAAATTTCAAAGGATCAAAACAGGAGCTCTGCATTTAAGGTGAGTAACATTTAATCTTAAACCTGTAATTTAGGTTACTTGAGATTAAACACGTTTGTGTGCCTGATGTAAATGTGGTTGTGTATGCATGTTTGATTTTGGTTCTGCAGAGTATGCCCAGATCATCTTCCTATGAAAAGAATTCCTAAAATTGATCTAATTTGAGATAGTATTTGGGTTTTAGAATAATTTAAGGAGTTTACTTATCATAGATAGAATTAAAAGCTATAATGTTAAGGGTTTGGCTGCTTGATGTTTTAAATTTAAACTTAAGTAAATAAAAATGTATATACAGGATAATATCTCTGTAACACAGAAAGCATCATGTGGATTTTTAACAAAACTTGAACATGTTTAACTTGTAATGCAATATCAGGTAACAAAATTAATTACAAAAACATGAATTTTTTTGAACTAACAATTTGTACTTTAGAGTGTTAACTCAAGGGATAGTTTAAAATTGAACTAAAATTAAATTTGGCAAGTTCATGAAATCTATAACTTGAGATGTTTTGGAATTCTTCTGGGCAATAGAGGAAGAATTGTAGATCCTTAGAAAAATCATGATTGTGGATATAATCTGTTAGATTGGTTGCAGTTTATAAATTCTTGTTTAAACCCTAGTTTTGAATGGGGTTAAGAAGTGGTTTATTGTGAGGTGAAGAATTGATCGAGTGTGCTAGTTTTTGGTGTGTGGGTAGTTGGTGTGTAGAGTAGCTCGAGGCCGGAGGGGTTGTACGATAGGTGATAGGAATGGCAAGAAATCGACGTTGACAGGTTTGCAATAGAAACATGTTTGAAAGTTTTTAGGTTCTGAATTAGGGTCAAATTTTGAATTCTTGATTATTGGTTTGATCTGATGGTTGCTGTGGGCATACTTGTGTTTATGGAGGTTGTTGGATCATCTAGGATGATCGGAAGAGGTGGTGGTCGCCGTGCATATGCACGGCGATGAAATTCTAGTGATCTGTTATGGAGTTGGGGGTGTTGCAGGGTAGGTCAGTGATTGGCCCGAAGTCAGTAGGAAGAAAACCTGAAGTAGAGTAGCATGAAACTCGAAGCAAAGAGTGGTTTCTCGGGTCACTGCAAAAATCCAGGTTTTGGAAACCTGTTTCCCTGTGTTTTAAAATCTGGATTTTTAAATTTTAAAATCTGTAGCTTTTGTGTAAGATTAGGTTTAGGTTTAAATTCAATTAAAGTTTGAATTTCTAATTTGAATTCAAATCCCAGTTTAAAACAAAATTAAAGTTTCAGAAATTTAAACTTAATTAACCATTTGGTTTGATAAAATAGTTTAAACATTTTTAATAATAAGATTTTAAAAATATGAATAGATTTGAAGTTTATTTAAAATCTGGAAATCAAAACTCAAATTTGAGTTTCAGTTTTAAATTTTAAAAGAAGGTTTAAAATTTGAAGTTTTAAATTAAAATGAAAATTTAAGTTATTAAAAGTTTTGAAATGAATTTAACTTTAAAGATTTTCATAGCATTTGTTTGATTTGCAATTTAAAAAGTTTTAAATTATTTAAAACTTTGATAAGTTTAAAATTATTCTATTTAAAACTTGAATTTAAATTGGAATTTAAAGGTAATTTCAAAAATACTTAGTTTTGAATTAAATTATTTTAAAACATAATTAAGTTATGTTTTATCTAGAAAAATTAAATTAAGATTTATGTTTTAGAATTTAATTAACAAGGTAATTAAGATTAATTAATTAATTTAACTAATTAATTGAATTTGGAATTAATTAATGATTAATCAATTTATAATTAAGATCATTAATTAGATTACTAATTAATGATAAATGAATATTAATTATGTAATTAAGTTTTAAATTAAGGTTAATAAATTTAATAATTAACTTTAATTAATGAATGATTAAAGATAATTTAAATTGTAATTAATTTAAGTTAATTACTTTATAAATAATTTAAGGATGGTTAATGAAGGTCGTTAACCAGGATTATTTAACAATTAATTAATGTAGTTAATTTTTATAATTAATTAGATTAATTAATTTAATAATAATCAATTAATGGTTAGAGAGTAATTACTTGATAAAGTAATTAAGAAATTAATTACTTAATGTAATTAATTCAGTTTAGTGAGATTGTTTAATTTAATTAATTAAGTGTAATTAATTTTAAGCACTTGAGATTTAAAGATAATTACTTTATGTAATTAATGATTGGAAAATTACTTAGTTAAGTAATTGTTTGATAATTACAAATTGTAATTAAGTGGAGATGTTTAAGAATGAAGTAATCTGGATTAATTACTTAGTAATTAATCAAATAATTAATTTAAGGATAATTAATTTGGTTTAAATGAAGAAATTAAGTTAGTTAATTACTAAATGTAATTAATCTGGGATATTAATAATTATGAGTTAATTACTTAAGGTAATTAATTTAAGAAATAATTAAGGATCATTAATTATTTTAATTAATGATGTAATTAAAGATGATTAATTATGAATAATTAATCAATAATAGATAATTAAAGGTAAATAATTAATTTATTAATTAAGGATTCGGATAATTAATTATGATTAATTAATTAATTAAAGTAATTAAAAGTTAATTACTATTTTTTTGAGAATAATTAATTTGTGAATTAATTAAGGATAATTACATGAATATAATTAAGGATAATTAATTATGGATCATTAATTAAGGTGATTAATAATGGATTAATAAATTGATTGTAATAATTTAAATGATTAAGTAAGCAAGATATATATTGGTGAAGTAATTAATTTAATTTATTTCAAATTAATTAAAGATGAAATAATTAATTTAATTCACTTTAAGAGATAGTTAATTTAATTCATTTTAAGTTAATTATATGATGATGAATAAATCATTGCTTATGTATGAATGGATGACATTGATTGCCTTGGATGCTTTGAGATCTCAGTAATGAGATAAATAATATTGTGTGGTATGGATTTTTGATTGTATTGTCATGATAACTTAGATTATCTATTGTGATGATGATATATGGAATATCTATTATGATATTGATAATGTGGATTACCGGTTATGTGATAATGTTAACTATCAATTGTGATTTATAAATTATCTATCTGTGTGTATATAGATACTGTATTGAATTGTTTTAAACTTTTAAAACAACTTGGACCTAAAAGACACGCTTTGGATTTTGATGAGACCGGGATCGGGTTTCCATATTTGGATATCTGAAAACCACATCGATTCCAAATAACGTTAGGTCGTGAATCAAAGTGGAGATTTGTGAAGACTCGAGGTGTAAGGGCTATGAGTCGGTATAACTCTGTGGGTGATTCCGTAATGAGTTGACGGAATTAGTTCTTATAGATTCGAGATGGTGATTCAGAGTGCAAGGGTTATTGTAGTTAACTCTGAGGGTGATTCCAAAATGAGTGTAACGAGATAATGCCTTCGGTTTCTTTCGAACCCGAAACGAACTTGTATGGATCGAATGCTTTCAGAATATCGTTAGGTGTACGATGAGCATTCTAAGTGATGTGTCCTATAAAGGTAATCGTAGCCTTAAGCCTCATCAACCGGGAATGGCTAAAACAGGGGAGGTGCAGCAAGGCTTCGTGGGTCGCACCCACTGGAGAGCAAGATTTATCCCTGTCTAGAAGTCCCTTTATATTCGGCTGTGTGGGTGGTTGCTAGCTACAACCATGGGGTTGTCTTGTTCGGTACTATTCAGTAAGGAATGGGTCCAGCTTTATGTTGCAGGGGGTCGGGAGTGATCCTCGGTACGTTGATCTAGGCCACGTACTGTGATGGGCGGTACCCCAGTAGCCCTGCCATTGTATGGAATCCAAAATCCAATAAGTGCCAACGGTTTTGATTGTATTACCCACTTTTGTGGCTAGTAGCTGGAATTTAATAATGTAACAATTTCGGCTATTTCTTATTTATTTGAAAACCCTAGACCCTATTATAATATCATCAAATTTCCTATCAAATGTTTTGGTTAGCATAAGGTAAAAACTTTTTCATGTTTATGTGTGGGAAGTCTTACGTGATACCTTTCTTTTTTTTTTGAAAGTTAAGCAACTTTAACCTGTTACTCATACCAGACCCATGTCTGACCCGGAGTTTTTTTTCTCCATAAACTCTTGGGTACTCAAATTTTTACGAGTAGCCAAGGGAATTCAGGTTTGGATTCAGGTTAGCTTTGACGAATTGTGGAGGAGCAATGGAGCAGGAGGCTTCTGTGTATAGTTATATATATAGTATTCCGTTGTGTGTTCTCTGAGTTGTTGTATTGAGTTATAATAACTAGACAGGTGTTTATAACTGTCTAGTATGAGTTGACTATGTTGTGTATCTCTGATGTATATGATACTATGTAAAGTATTATGTGATTAATATAATTTATTCGTTCCGCTGTGTAGATTCTGATGTTGTTTCTTTCTTCTCTTCTTTCTATTCTCTTTTCTATCCCTTTCTTTCTTAAAGATGATGCGATTTTCTGGTGGTAGAAAGTCGGGTCGTCTCAGTAAAACATAATTTAGATTATGTTTTATTACCCTAAAAATGATGCATTTGATTTAGTTTCATATTGTGATGCTGATTACGCTTGTTGTAAGTCAGATCGAAAAAGTACAAGTGGAAGTTTTCACTTTTTAGGACATTCTCTGGTTTCCTGGTTTAGTAAGAAGCAAAACACTGTATCGTTTTCAACAGCTGAAGCATAATATATATCTACTGCTTTGGTTGTTTTCAAGTTATATATATGCAACAAACTTTAAAAGATTTTGGATTAACTATAACTAAATCATCAATTTACTGTGATAATACTAGTGCAATAAACCTATCTAAGAATCCAACTCATCATGCTAGAACAAAACATATTGATATTAGACATCATTTTCTTAGAGATAATATAAGTAAAGAAGTCATCACTCTTGAATATATTAATATTGAAAAACAAATCGCTGATATATTAACCAAACTATTAAATGAACAAAACTTTACTAAATTTAGAAGGGAATTAGGTATATGTTTAGTAACCAAAATATAAATTATAAATAATACAAGTATAGTTAATAATTATTATAAATAAAAAAATTCAAAAATTGAACTAGGCATGTCGACATGACCCATCCCCCTATGTCAACATACATGCCAATATTTTTCATATTTAAAATTTTCCTTAAAATTAGTTATTAACTTATATATTTATACTTTTGACTTTTTCTCCTTTTCTCTGTTCTATTCTTTATACTAAACTTCTAAAATAGTAAATTAGTGGCTTTCTCTTCTAATAATGAACCTTCTTCACCCACTTCTCCTCATTCAAGTCCTTTTCAACATTCCACACACGTACGAGTCATCAAATTACAATAGAAGTTGAAAGATTTGGTTCAAATGATGGAAATTCAAGTGAGTCAATTGTGAATGGCTAGAGAACAAGTTAGGCAAGGGAGAATCCTTAGGAATTTACAAAACTTCCTCACAGATAACCATGCCAATCCCATTGTCATCGAAGAATCATCACAAGCCATGGATTCTGAAGAAGAAGAGCTTCTAGAAGAACCTAAGAGGATCAAGAAGAAGAACATCCTCTGCCGAATCTAGATGTTCATATGGACGAAGACGTTGGCATGATTTGCGTTGGAGAGGTCCTTTTTGACGCTAATGCAAACTTGGTCGAACAACGTGGAAACTTTTTTCTCCACTATCCAAATTGTTCGGTCCATAAATCACCAATAGTCAAGGGTGCTGGTTAAGCATTTTTTTTTTTCTTGATTGTTTATTGGTTTGTTAATTTGTGTATATGTTATATTAATTAATGTTCTTCTAAAAAAAATCTTTGGTGTATAAAATTTTGAATTCCATTTAACTTAGGATGTTATATTTCACTCGTACATAGTTATTATTCTTATGTCATATGTTTTGTTTATCTCATTTTCTATTAAGTTCAAGTCTATACATTATTTTTTGTTGATGACAAAGGGGGGGGGAGTTATATAAAATAGTAGGCTTGGAATAAGGGGGAGTTGTTGGTGTAAGGGGGAGTTATGGTATGATCGAAGTGGTAAGTATATTCAAAAGGATGTCATCATCAAAAAGGGGGAGATTGTTAGGAAATGGAGATAGTGGTTTTGATGACAACAACCTTTGTAACTTATTTTATTATAACTTATATACAAACACTATTGTCTAGATATATATGAATCTTATTATGCAGGATATATATAAGGCAGATACTGATTATTGAAGACTGTACAGTGTAAAGATCAAGAATGAAAAAATCAAGTTCGAAGACTCATGAGTATCAAGATCAAGATTTCAAGATAAGTGTCCAGTTTTGTTAGAACTTCATAATAGCATGGAAATCTTCATTCCAAATTTCATTTGGGACGGAACCCATTTCTACCTTCTTAGTAGCTTACAAACCCATGACAAGTAGCTTACAAACCTACAACAAGTGGCATACAAACCCACGAATACCCTGGTTTTGTACAAGTTCTCGAGTTCTAATGTGATGAGATATTCTGCAGGAAGAAGCTTGCAAAACTACTTCAAAATGGTTTTTCAAAATTGCTTTTCAGAATGTTTTAGCCTTAAAAGTTATCTTTTCAAATGATTTTCAAAAATATGTTTTAGCCTTAAAATATTCTTGGTTTTTGTATTAAATAAACTCTTGTTTTAAACTTCGTTGTTTTTAAAAAAAAAACTATCTTCTGATTTTTAACTTGAGATTTAAATCAAATTTGTGTATACATTATAAAAATATATTTTTCTACTCTTCTTTATTTTAAAACATAGAAAAATTAGTTTATTCTACTCCTAAATCATTTTATCTTATTTTCCTTTTGAATACCATTTTCAAAACAAATTTTACATTGTTTTTAACTAAGGGATGTCGCATGGGATACCCCATGTCGACATGGTGGCTGTTAAATTCAAAAGTTTCAATTTTCAAAAGAAGTGTCTATTCGTTTAAATCTCTTCACGAATGGTCATGACAATTACTAGTCTGTAATAGCCTTCAGAAATGAATTTTTTAACTAACTATTTTCTTCACTCCTTCTCCACAAATCTATATTCTAAAATTTTCATATTTTCAAGATTGTACCGAAATTCTGTCGAATTCTCAAGTGAATCAAATTAGAATCTCATTCTTGTTTGATCTCTGCCCTCTCTCGAAGATCAAAGTGCTATTTAGAGTTATAGGATCAATTTGTAATTAAAAGTTTATCGAGTCTCTCTATAAAGTGTGGTTGTGCCTAGAAATCAATTGGGTGATCTTATGTCCCGTAAATCAAGAGAGTTTGCCCCGGACTCAAAGACAGGAGGGTAACTCAAGGATTTAGAAATTGAAGATTGTAATCTCGATATTGGTATAATAAAAATCTGTATGAGATGTTTGCCTTAGTGCAAGAATAGATGTAGGGTAACTCCGAACCAGTATAAAATCCGGTGTGTTCTTTCCTTTTACTGCTTTTTATATACTTTCTGCAACTGTGTTTGATTCTGTGATTGTTCTATGATTGTGATAACCCGGATCTTTGGATAGCTGATAATTTGATAATTTACTGGATTTAAAATAATGATGTATGAGTTGAACAAGTAAATTCTAAAAAACATATATATCTGAATATAATTATTTATTTGATAGCCTTTTAATATAATTTTTTTTACACTAGTATAAATATATATAGTCATTAATTATAGTATAACTAGCTTATGTTAAAATAGGAATAAATAAATAGTTTTATAATTATTTCTTTGAAATTATACCAAATAAGTAAAAAGAAAATGTATAAATTAAAATATAAACATAATATTAAAACATAAATAAAGTGGAATGCATGCAACAAGATAAGTGTAAGCCTAATTATAACATTCAAATCCCAAGTGTCAAGATAAATTGATTCATTTTATAACTTTTGTATATATGTAGCAAAAGCCTTTATTTTCTTCATTTTGAAATAAAAGCATAGATAAAAACTGGAAAGCAAAATAAAATCATAAAATTTTACAACTTCAAATTCAAATGAAAACTGAAGCAAAGGAAATATGTTCAGTTCAAACTCGATCAATGAGAAGATCAGGATTCAAGTCCAAACTCAAACATAAAGAAGATTCAAATTTATAATCAAGATCCATGAAATAGGCTCTGCTCTCTGTCTTTAAATACAGGTGAGTAAACACCCTTTTAAAAACTAAATATGTGTATATTCTTTAATGCATGTGATAAATCTATGTAGTGATAATGAAAATACAATTTTCATGGATGAATTTTGTTTGAATATAATGAAGTACTATGTGTATGTACCTGTACATGTCTGGGTATACCTATATACAGGCTCTATTTGATATTAACAGGCTACTCAAGATTCGAAAAAAATCATTTTCTCTTTCTCTATTCTTTTTATCGCTATGATCATTAAAAAGAAGATGATTGTATGAATGTTAATTCATTTTTAAAAATTGTTTCACGTGGAAATATTTGGTAAATATTTTGAAAATGTGAAATTACAAAGATGATCAAACTTAAGTCAGAAAATAGAATAATTTAATTTCACATTTTGATTTTAAAATCCAATTTTCATGTGAAAATAATGAAGTTTTGATATTAAAATCAAGAGTTTTAGTGTTGGGTATGTCGAGATTTCTCGTGTTGAACGAAAACCTTGTTTTTGTCGATTCTCGACGATAAGCGATGAATTGTTCATCGTGTTTGATGTCGGAGGAGGCTGGAGTGTTGAGGATCGAGGGAAAAATGCTTGAAGGATTTATAGATGGCTATGGTGGTGTATTGACGATGAAGTAGGGTTTAAGGAGTTGTCTGGGTCGACATGGGATTCGAAGCTTGTTCATCGTCGTCAATGCACCGGAGTGGATCAGACCAGGGGGATTAGAAGCGTAGACGAGTGGCTCAGCTCTCTATTGTGACTTTTCTATTGATTAGAATAGCACAAATTTTAATTAATTCTACAAGCGCACAGGCGTGTAGTATGCAGGTCGAACACAGGGAATTGTGTTTAAAATATTTGAAATCCTTATTTAAATCTTAGGCATGTTAAACAAATTCGATGGTGGACCTTGAACAGGAAATAAAAACAATAATATACTCCAAATTAATTTCAAATCTAATCAAAATTGCAATTAAAATATAAAATTGTAGAAATCAGAGGAGAAACTAAAAGTGCTTAAAAGAAAATAATAGAGCAAACAACTGAAATAAAATGAGCTGAATTTATTAACTAATTGGAAAGAGTGCAGAAGATAACTACGAACAAGAATAAATAAATAGCTAAATCTAATTAACAATCCTACGTATTCTGTTTGAAATTAAAACACTGCTGAAATTAAAACTAAACTAGAAGAAGAGTGATGGAGTAAGAGATATCATTTTCCATCTGCATTGCTCTCTCTATTTAAAGACTTCAGCCTCCAAAAATAATCCTACTATTTAGGTCCATGTGCTTGATATTTGGAGAATAATAAGGCCACCTCACTTTGAATTGGTCTTTGCTTTGTTATTTGATTAACAAGTGGCCTTCCTTTGAGAGATTTTAAGGCTAAACTTTGAAAGTGTATTTTCAATATTTGCAATTGATTTCTTGCATGAATAGTACACATGTTGGTGACGTGGGATGCATTTCTTCATGAACGATATGTACTTGCTCTTCGAATTATTCCGTACTCAAAATGTTGCACTCTTTTTTGCGTGTCATTTGAACCACTGGACGACACAACCGATTAATTTCAACGTTGCACTTCGGAATCTATAATCTGCAAAACCACAACAAAATACCCGTATAATACAACTTTATTAAAATAAAAATATATGAAGCAAATGGTTTAGAATGCAGAAAAATACATTCATCACTCTCGTCATGATGGCGTTTTCTCAAATGGTCGGGAACGTTGGCGTGAGGAGTTTTTAGTCGACCCGGTTGTGTCCCAGTGTGCGATCGCTCAGCTTGATTTTGATTTCTAGATAATTTCGTCGATCTGGGTTGTCGGGATCGTCGGTGAAGTTGTAGGCAACTTAGGGGTGGTCGCAATGATGGTCGAAACATCGTCGTTCATTAGTGCACGTGCACATGTGCACTTTGTATCTGAGAGATGTTGTGGTGTTTGGGGAAGATGATGTTTTCTCGGGTCTAGTTCGAGAATGATTGTGTGTTGCCTCGAAGTAGAGTGATGAACACTAGTGACTAGGGATTTTCAAGTTTAGCTCGGGTATTTTTACTGTGGCTCGGGTTTTTCTTTTGCAAGTTAAGAAGTTTTAAAAAACAAAAGAGAATGTTAGTTTTAAAAGCGAAGAAAGTTTTTAAATCAAGTTTTTAATGTATATTAAAAATGAATATGTTTTCATAAGAGATACAAACCAAATTTCTAAAGTAAATTTATTAACAATTTCTCAAACAAGGTTTAAAAATTTATTTTTAAAGATTAAATGTTTTTAAAACTGCTTGATGTGGTTTTGTAATAATGATATATTAGGTTAATTATGTAACTAAATTCCTAAGTGTTTTCAAAAATATAATGATGTAACTAAGTAATTAATTAAGATAAGGGTTATCTTTAATTAATTAAGATCTTGATTAATAATTAATTAATTATAGTGATTAATTACGGTAAATGGTTTATTTTTAATTAATTAGGGACTTAATTAATTAAAGGATAATTAATGTTTTACTTATTGTAATTATTGTGAGTATATAAAAGATAATTACTTAAAGGTAATTACTAAATGAAAGTGATTAAAGAAAAATTACTAAATGGAAGTAATTAAAAGGATAATTACTCAAAGTAATTAATTAGAGAATTAATTACATAATGCAAGGATAAATTAATTAATGTAATTAACTAAAGGGTTAGTTAATTTATGTAAGTAATTAAAGGATAGTTAATTACTTAATGTCATCAATTATGGTAATTAATTAATGGATAGTTAATTAATGTAATTAATTAAAGGATAATTAATTAATGTAATTAATTAAAGGATAATTAATTAATGTAAGTAATTAAGGATAATTAATTAGGATGGATAATTAAGGATGATTAATTAATTTCATTCATTAATTAAATAATAACAAATGGTTTGTAATTAGTTAATTTTAATTAAGCAGGGTTAGGTGATTAATTCATAAGTAATTAATTCATTTTGAATTAATTAAATTAATTATAAATTGTGTGATTAATTAATCTTGCTTATGGATGATTGGATTGTATTGAATGCCTTGAATTGGTTGATATCTCTGATATGTAATGTTCTGTGATATGATGTGTTTGGGTTGAAATGTGATAATGTGGTTATCTATTAATGATGAATTGCTGCGTAAATGTGACATCCTGTATTTAAAATTGAATTGTATTCACTTAAACAACTTGAGTTAAGATAACACTGGATTCGAAGAGACCGGGGTCGGGTATCTGCAAATACCCGAAACCGCTTCGGTTTATAATATATAATAATTCTTTTTAGATTTGACTCTAGAATCAAATAAGCTGGAATGGAATAATTTGAGTAGCACGACCATTTAAACTAAGTATCAGTTTTATAATTTTGTGAATTAAGTATTGATCTAAGAAAGTTAAGAACTCGTAGTGAGGTAGAGTTACCTTGGTTTTCAATAAAGTTTTATAGCTCAGTATTTCAATTATATGGGTTTACTCACGCTAGTTTCCAGCCTGACCCGGGTGTTACTTTATTGTAATTGTTGGGTCAGATCGAGGATTACATATATTCAGGTTTGGACGTTTTGGAGCTCAGGTGACGAGTTGGATGACAGGAACGTATGGAGTATATTCCATTGTGTATTGGGTTTATATTGTTTGTATTATGGGACAAGTTGTTACAACTATACACTTATGATTGTACTCTGATGTATTGTATGTAAATTGACAGATACAGGTTTTTCTTCGTATAAATGCTATTATTTGATATTATATTTTGATCCACGACGAATGTGAGATTCTGTTGTTTTTGTTTTGTGTTTCTTCTTCTACCTCTTTTCTTCTTTACACTAACAATCTAGAATTTCCAACGGTCGATTTCTCGGCATTTTTACAGTGAACGTATTAATGTCAAATTTTTTAGGTCGAAAATTCGAGGTCGTTACATTTGGTATAAGAACAGGAAGTTAAGCGAGAACCTTGGTTCTGGTGGGTTTACTCATTTAAGGATAGGGTCAGTAGTACCCTAGAATGAGTCGAGTGTATTATATATGAGGGCGTACTTGTTATTTTCTTATATAATGATTTTCATATAAGCTTATATTTTGATATAGAAAGCCATAATTTTCAATTATTATATATATTAAGGTAATTGGTTGTTGATTATTGAACTTAAATCTAACAGTAAGAATTTAGTGGTAATATATATAAATAGGAATTGGATGATATGAAGTATACCAATAAGATAATCTAGAAATGGATTCAAATTAGAGATAAAATCTTAAAATTCGTAGAAGTGTTCCAGAATGTTGAATCAAGTTACGATGATTTTATTTTTCAATAAATTATGAGAAATATATTGTGAATTGGTTTCCAGATATGATAATCTTGGTCAATATCATAAGATGGGATGTTTGTTTTGTAATTAAACAATGCGAAATGAAATATTTTAGGGAAGCAAACTTTTAGATAAGTATAACTTGTAAATTGGAATGTATTTAACTTATGAAGTTTTAAATCTAAGTCTAGAAATCTGAAATTGTTTCATAGTGTTAAAAGAAGTAATAAATATTTTTGAATGTAATCTTATTTTAAAACAGGAGTTGTTTTGAAAATTTTAAAGACATTTGTTTAAATTAAAACCAAAGATGGTTTAAAATTTAAAATATGACTTGGTGTGCAAAGGAAATAAATTTGTATATATCTGAGGATATATATAATATCAAAAGGATTTGGAATAAACACTAAGTGTTGAGTTTTAAATTTTCCTTTGAAGTGTGATATTGAAACCCAAAGTGAAATAAGTTTTTGAACTTATAAGTGGGAAAGGATATTGATAAGAAGTTTGAAATTTGAAATAGAGAATTCAAATAGAGTAAGGTTGACTGGAGTAAATGAATTGAATTTAACTTAGGGGAAGTTAAATAAGTTTAACAAAACAACGTGAATTGGAAATTTCAAGATGAAATTGAGATTTAACTAAGGAAAATTAAATGTTTGGTTTGAATGGGAGTTATGTGTGATCTCAAAACAAGTTTGAGATCAAGGAATTGGTAATGGGTGCTATTGATGGATGTTTTAGATAATTTGGATGTTTATTTACCTTGACTTAACCTGATATCATCCTGTTGTTATTAATAATATATGAAACTGAGAATTATATTTTAATTGAATTAAGAAGTGAATTGAGATAATATATATATCCATTACTCAAATAAAATCGAAATAAAACTTTAATCTGTAATTATTTAAAAGATTTTGATTTTTAGAAATAAAATTTGAAATTATGAAAATGGAATCACTTTGAACTTAAGATTTAAATGTTTAAAAAGGAACTTGCAAACTGAAAATTTGTTAAGAAATGGTTTCGAAGTTAAAATTGGGTAATAATTTGGATTCTGAAGATTAAATTATTTTGAACTCTTATTTGAACGTTGAAATAAGTTAAGTACAGTTAATTTAAAATGGAATTTTGAAATTTGGAATCAAAATTAATTGTTTAAAGACTTAGGTTGTTAAATAAAAAGTGAAGGTTGATTTGATTTAAAGAATTAAATCAACATTTAAAAATCTAACTCGAATTTATATAATTCGTGATGGTTTAAAGTTAAGATTAGAATTGGAATTAGTTCAAATTGAATTTGACTTGAATTAATTGGAAGTGATACTAAAGTTGAATAAGTTTAAATTCAAATGAGAAATTGATTAGAAATGGAGATTGGGAAATTGAACCAGATTGACTTGAAAACTATTTTCAAAATAAATTGTTTAATATAAACTGTTTTAAACCTATTATTTTTTCTAGGTATTTACTATACAACCTTTCTTTTTAAAAACCAACTATCTTATACTTGTTTTATAGCTATTTTGATAGTAATTACTATTTTACAAACTAATTACTGTTTTACAACTATTTTTGCAACTATCTAACCGTTTTACAACTATTTAACTATTTTATAACTATTTTATTACTACTTAACTATTTACAGCTATTTTACAATTAGTAACTACTTTACAACTACTTAGCTATTTTAAACTCTTGAAGCTATTTTGTAAAAATTCAAGTTGGTCAGAGTACAAACTGTTTATAATTGAAGTGATAACCCAAAAGAAATAGAATCAATTGTGAATAGGTGAATAGAATCAAAATGAAGATGAATACGTAGGATGCACGTATATTATTCTATTCGCATAACGATTTGATCCAGATTCGAGCACAGAATTTCGAGATAGTATATCGATCTGAGTTGGGATTTTTCACTCGATTTTTGACGGCGAACCGTCGATATGGATTTTTTTATTGGTTCTGGAAATTATTTATTATAGTTATGGCTATGCAAGGAGAATGATGGTTTTTGATCAAGAAATCATATCTGAGTCCGCACTAGGAAGTCGGGTGGACAATACTAGTTCGAAAGTGAAATTGTGTGATCAAGTGAGCGATCAGATTTGATGTTGCGTACAGATGAAATATGTACATCGTACGTGTTTGAATGAAATAGATATTGAAAATTTTGAAACCAAATATAAAAATGATTTTGATATGTAAAAGTATATTTTGAGAAGTATATGATGAATAAAAGTGGAAATTTGATATCACTATAAATGAAATTTATTTTATAAAAAGTAAGAAATGTGAGAAGTAACTTTATAAAGGAAATCCAACTTAAATATTAGATCTGGTATAAATAAAGTTATATATACATATATATATATATATATATATATATATATATATATTTGTGGAATCTAAAACCTGAATAAAAGATTTTAAAAAATATTTGAAGTATAAAAAGGAATTTATATAAGTATTAGGTGATCCAAAGATTTTTCGAGATTATATATATTTATACGTATATAACTGATTTTATGAGAATGATTTTGGGAAAAGGGTTTTTGGAACTCATTAATTTTGAAAGGCTTTTGATTTTTAGGAAAAAACAATTTTGGAAATTTAGAAAGCCAAGTTTGGAACTATCGGTTTAAGATATCAATTTGTGTAAAGGAGATTTATGTGAATCATAAATAATATGATTTGAAAGATACTATAAGTGTATAGTATAAAATGTTTTGAGATTGGCTCTGGGGGAAAAGACGCCGCTTTGGAATGAACTTCTAGTAGGAGATCATCGGGGTGGTTTTGCCTTGAGCCTTAAAGGGGGTTCTAAATTTGATCCTTGGAGGAAGTCCGGACAAACTGAATTTCCTGAAAATTTTGTTGGGTAGCGAAAGTGGAGGGCGCTGATGCCTACAGAGACATTTGGTAATGCTGCGACAACAGTGTAACTCGATGTCACTACGATCTACTACGGACCCTAGTGGAAGTCGTGTGGCAGTGAGCGCCAACGGTCTACGTTTGATTTCGCGAGGAGGGTGACGTAACATCGGTAGACTGTGATCTACGAAGACATAGCGAAAGTCATGTGGTAGTGAGTGCCTACAGGCTACATTGGGACTCGACTGATGTAGTCTGCGATCTATGTAGGAGTGGAGAAGCTTCATTTGGCAGCGAAATTCGAGGGCGCTGATGCCAACAGTTACATGGGTTTTTGCCGTGATGGCAACGTAATCCCGGGTGTAGCTGCAATCTGTGGCGGGTTCTACGGTGTAATCGAGGGGCGCGGAGGCTTACAATTTTCTATGCATTTTGTCGGGATGGTGATGTAACCATCGGGTTAACTGGGACCATGGATAAGGTGATGATTTCTGGAGCATTCTCACCAAAAATGTTTTCTATATTTTCACTAAAATGTTTTCTAAGTATTTTCACTGGGTGTTGAAAACGGGTCTGCTAAGTACTTATAGATTGTCATTCGTACGCCTGATCAACGTACGACCGAATTTCTGTAAGAACAAGGATGGACTTGTTGAGACATTGAGTTATGAAAAAGTATTTTTTATAAAAACTATTTTGGTAGTATTATGTAGATTTTAAAGTGTTTTATAAATTTAAATAAAAAGGGTTAAAGATTAAAGATGTTTAAGAATAATTTAACTGATAATAAGCATTGTAATTAAAATTCTTGCTTCGTTCCTTTTCAGGGACGAAAAGATTTAAAGGGGAGGAATGTGATAAACCGGGTCTTTGGACAACTGATAATTAGATAATTAACTGGATTTAAAATACTGATGTATGAGTTGAATAATTAAATTCTGAAAACATATATATCTGAATATAATTATCTATTTGATAGCCTTCTAATATAATTTTTTTGCACTAATATATATAATTATTAATTATAGTATAAATAGTTTGTGTTAAAATAAGAATAAATAAATAGGTTTATATTTTTTGAAATTATATCAAATAAATAAAAAATAAAATTATAAATTAAAATATAAACGTAGTATTAAAACATAAATCAATAGGAATGCATGCAAAAAGACAAGCGTACGCCTAATTATAACATTGAAATACCAAGTGTCAAGATAAATTGTTTTCTTTTTATAACTTTTGTATATATCTATAGCAAAAAGCCTTTCTTTTCTTCATTTGGAAATAAAAGCAAAGATAAAAACTAGAAACCAAAATAAAACCAGAAAATTTTACAACTTTAAATTCAACTGAAAACTGAAGTAAAGCAAATATATTCAGTTCAAACTCAATCAATGAGAAGATCAGGATTCAAGTTCAAACTTAAACATAAAGAAGATTCAAATTTAAAATCAAGATCCAAGAAATAGGCTCTGCTCTCTGTCTTTAAATACAGGTGAGTAAACACCCTTTTAAAAATCTAAATATGTGTTTACTCTTTAGTGCATGTGATAAATTTATGTAGTGATAATGAAAATAAGATTTGCATGGATGAATTTTGTTTGAATATAGTGAAGTACTATGTGTATGTGCCTATACATATCTGGGTATACCTTTATACAGGCTCTGTTTGATATTAATAGGCCAATCAAGATTACAAAAATCAATTTCTCTTTCTCTAATCTTTTTCTAGCTATGATCATTAAAAGAAGATGATTGTATGAATGTAAATTCATTTTTAAAAATAGTTTCATATGGAAATATTTGGTAAACTGTTTGAAAATGTGAAATTATAGAGATGATCAAACTTAAGTTGGAAAATCGAATAATTTAATTTCACGTTTTGATTTTGAATGCCGATTCGCATGTGAAAATAATCAATTTTGATATTAAAATCAAATTTTTTAGTGTTGGGTATGTCGAGATTCCTTGTGTTGAGCGGAAACTTTGTTTTCATCGATTCTCTATGATCGGCGATGAAATGTTCGTCATGTTTGATGTTGGAGGAGGCTGGAGTGTTGAGGATTGAGGGTAAAATGCTTGAAGGTTTTATAGATGGCTGTGGTGGTCTATCGACGATGAAGTAGGGATTTAGGAGCTCTCTGCATTGATGTGGGTTTCGAGGCTTGTTCATTGTTCGTCAATGCATCGGAGTGGAACGGACCAATGGGATTAGAAGCGTAGACGAGTGGCTCAGCTCTGGTTGTGATGGCGTTTTCTCATATGGTCGAGAACGATGGCGCGAGGAGTTTTTAGTCGACCTAGTTGGGTTCCAGTGTGTAATCGTTCAGCTCGATTTTGATTTCTTGGTAATTTCGTCAATCTGAGTTGTCGGGATCGTTGACGAAACTGTGGGCGACCCGAGGGTGGTCGCGGTGATGGTCGGAACGTCATCGTTCGTCGGTGCACGTGCATGTGTGCACTTTGTATCTGAGTGATGTCGTGGCGTTTGGGGAAGATGATGTTTTCTTGGGTCTGGCTCGAGAATAATTGTGTGTTGCCTCGAAGTAGAGTGATGAACGCGAGTGACTTGGAGATTTTCGAGTTTGGCTCGTGTATTTTTGCTACGGGCTCTGCTTTTTCTTTTGCAGGTTAAAAATTTTTTCAAAAACAAAAGAGAATGTCCAAGTTTTAAAAGCAAAGCAAGTTTTTAAATCAAGTTTTTAAAGTATATTAAAAATGAATAAGTTTTCAAAAGGGATACAAACAAAATTTCTAAAGTAAATTTATTAACAAGTTCTCAAACAATGTTTAAAAATTTATTTTTAAAGATTAAATGTTTTTAAAACTAATTGATGTGGTTTTGTAATAATTATATATTAGGTAAATTATGTAAGTAATTAAAGGATAGTTAACTAATTAATGTCATTAATTAAGGTAATTAATTAATGGATAATTAATTAATGTAATTAATTAAGGGATAATTAATTAATGTAAGTAATTATGGATAATTAATTAAGATGGATAATTAAGGATGATTAATTAATTTCATTAATTAATTAAAATAATACCAAACGGTAAGTAATTAGTTAACATCAAATTAAGTAGGGTTAGGTGATTAATTCATAAGTAACTAATTCATTTTGAATTAATAAATTAATTATAAATTGTGTGATTAATTAATCTTGCTTATGGATGATTGGATTATATTGAATGCCCTAAATTGGTTGATATCTTTGATATGTAATGTTTTGTGATATTGTATGTTTGGGTTGAACTGTGATAATGTGGTTATCTATCGATGATGAATTGCTGTGTAAATGTGACATCCTGTGTAACAACCCGCATATTTATCGATTTTATATTTAAATATTTTATCGTTAGTCGGATTTTAGTACGAAAATCTACTTTTTGCATACGGTCGAATTAGGACTCGGGACCACTCCCGTTGAGTTTAAAATGTCGTTTGCGACCTTTTTGAGTATAAGCTTCGATATGTTTGGAGAAAGTTGATTTTTGCTACTTTTCACTTTGGGTTTGGTTTTGGGCTCAGCCCTATGTTAACTTATGCTCAAATCTGAGCCACTCTTCCCCACTCACCCTCATTCTCTTCTCTTTTCAATTTTTATAACATTAATGGTGGGAGAGATTGGAAATTAAAAACTCTAAAACCCTAGTTTCTCTTGCAAATCAAATTCCTAGCTCCAAACTCAAGAAGAACCCATTGGTAAGCTTCTCTTCTTCTTCTCCAACTTATTCTCTTACCAATTTCAGAAATTCCTAAACCTAATGTTGGGAATGTTCTTGTTTTTGAGCTTAGATTCAAGCTCAATTGGGTTGTGTTGAAGAGAGGTTGATTCTCCATTTGCTTTCAAGCTTCTTCTTGTTTGATTTTGTGAAAAGGTGAGATTTTTATCTCACATCTATGTCTATATCCATCTTTGTGGTTAGGTATGAATTCGTAACATTTGTGCATATTCATTTGCTTTTGATTTGGATCGAATGGGTGAATATTCCAATTTTTGTGAAAATCCTTTTATGGATGTTTGATTACGATATTTGGGGTGTGTTAACATTTATCTCGGTTACGACTCAGCAGGTCTAGTACGTGGAGATGGCGCCGACTCAAGAGATGCCGACTCAGAAGAGTTGCCGACCTAACAACCCAAAGACTTTGCCGACCTAACCAATTAACAAGGTGGCCGACTTAGTTCGGTGCCGACCTAATTAGTTAAGAAACGCGCCGATCCAATGCTTTCCCATAGATACCGACCTAAGGCATGAAGAAATACCGACCTAAGGCATGAAGAAATTCCGACCTAAGGCTTGAAGGGATGCCGGTCTAACGAGGCTATGCCGACCTAAGGAAAGTTCCGACCTAGTATGGAAGCCGACCTAGTGTATGCTCCGATCTAGCAACTCGAGGACTTTACCGACTTATAGTAAGTCGTAACCGATCTAAGGGTGTAAAGGATGGAGTAGCGGGGCAGTTTAGCATGTGACATACTAACTCGGTAGCGACCTAGCTTGTTTCCATTAAGTCGTAGGGCTTGACTCGTTAGATCGGCGAAGGGATAAGATAAGTCGGTCGCGACCTAGCTTGACCCGGTAACGACTTTGGACTTGTGCAAATTCAGCGAAGAAGGATCAACACAGCTTGACCATATCAGAGCTCCTATAAGCCGGCTGCGACTTAACTGGGTCGGTGAGGAGTTAAGACCGAGCCTAATCTTTGCCTATAAATACCACCCTACCTTCAACATGAAGGGGACTTTTTGCTCATTCTCTTCAAGCGCCATTACTCTGCCGAATTCCAGACTACTTCAAAGCTTGAGCCACTTGTTTTACATATCCTATAACTTGAAGTGTGTTGTAATTGAAAGATCATGTAAAGAATTGTAATCAAACTAGAGATAAAAAGATTAAAGTGGACGTAGGCTGGATTATAAGCCGAACCACTATAAATACTGTGTCTCTTACTGTTTTTCTGCATACTTTCTGCTTATTTCTGTTTCCCGTACGAACGGGTGGTGCTTTCACAATCACATCCTTTACACCAGGGTGTTAGCGTTCAAACTTTAGCGTTAACATTTTGGTGCTTTCACTGAGAATTGAACTCAGGACATCTATCATCATTGTTTCAGAAAGATTTGTAGATAGAGTTTCTTTAAGAACCAGAAGTCTATCCGAAATCATGGCTCCTGGAAGGAAAAGTAAATCTGTGAGATCTGCAAACATTCAAGAGGGAACCTCCACTTCCCCAACACCAAATCAAGCCACTCCAGCTGTTGGAGTTTCAAAAGCGGAATTGGACGCTGCTATCTTTGGGTTGAATCAGCAAATAAATGCCCAGAACGCGCAATTGGAAGCTCAGAATGCTCAGAATGCTCTGATTCTGAATAGGTTAAACGATCTGCTCGGGGCAAACCGTCAACCTGCGAATAATGAAAGGAACTTTGTCGGTAATGTCCATGATGCTGAAACTAGAAACATTCCCGAAAGGGCTGCTAGCCCCTTTGAACAGACATTGCCTGAGGCTGGAGGATCCAGAAATAGGAATGACGAAGAATATCTTTCTGGTATGGTTCGACAGATTATGAAAGAAAGTATGCAAAGGGTCGAAGATGAGAAAGAGTGGGGTTTCGCTCCGAGCAAGACTCCGTTTACTGAAAAGATCCTAAAAGCTGAATTCCCAAGGAAGTTCGTCCCTCCGACCATTCCAGCTTACAAAGGGACAAGTGATCCAAATGAGTTCCTGTACAAATATGATTGGCACATGACAGGTGCCAGAGCTTCTGACGAGATAAAATGCCGCTATTTTCCTGTGTATTTGGAAGGGGTAGCTCTGCTTTGGTTCACAAAACTACCTGTCCGGTCCATCGATCAGTTTTCAGACCTAACCAGGAAATTTAAAGAGCAATTTAGGCTATATGCTTCAAAGGCAAAAGACATCATGTCGTTATCCGGTTTGGAACAGAATCCGGGGGAAACTATCAAGTCTTTTTTAAATCGCTTTAATATAGCGTTAGCTGAGGTGGATAATGCAGAACCCCGCATGGTCTTGACCTATTTGATGAGAGCTATTGATAAGTCAAGTGAATTCGGAAAGTGGCTGAACATGAAGGAGCCAAATTCTCTGGAAAAGTTCTACAAAAAGGCGGATGAATTCATGCGTTTGGAAAGCCGTCCTGTCCCGGCAAAGGCAACAGTAGAGAAAGCTGAAGACAACACTGCTGCGCCACGTAAGAATGGATCTGTGGGACAGAAAAGAGAAAATAATGATGGAAGGAAACAACACAATTCGAAGAAGCCTCGATCCTTCAAGCCATCAGAATATACTCCTTTGTTAGAAACACCAGAGCGCATCTACCTGGCTACAAAAGATTCTTTTGAGTATCCCAAACCTCCTGTTCTCAGAACCGGAAGAAAAGCTGTGCAAAGTGGGAAGTTCTGTCGCTTCCATAATCAGCCTGGTCATGACACAGACGACTGCCGTCAATTGAAAAATATAATCGAAGAATTGCTAAGAGAAAATAAGCTGCAGCAATTTGTGAAGAGGAGTGGTAATGATCCTGCTTCGTCAAGTCAGGGGCAACAAGCTCTTGCTCATCAGCCCAGGACAAATGAGAAGGCCGCAGGACATGAATCTGGAAGGCCAGTTATTAATGTCATCACAGGAGGACCCCACCCAGCAGGCAGAAGCTGGGGTGAAATGGAGAGGTACACTCGAGCTCTGAAACATATGCCAACTGAAGAGAATGTCTTTGTTTTAGAGGACTCTACACCCCTGAAACAACAAAGGACTTTTAATGATGATATTGTGTTCAGGGCTAGAGATTCCACGGGCATTGAGGCCCCTACTTTGGACCCGTTAGTCATCTCGGCCGGTATTGGACCGGCTATTGTCAGAAGAGTTCTTATTGATTGCGGCGCATCTTGCAACATCCTCTTCAAGAAAACGTTTGACCAGATGAGAATCCCGATGGCGGATGTGCAAGCCTCATCTCAGAAGATTGTTGGCTTCACTGGGGAGCCAAAGCAACCAGTAGGAACCATTGACTTGCTTGTGGAACTCGGAGAAGGAGAAAGAAAAGTAGTTCGCAAGCAGACTTTTGTGATAGTAGATGAATTTTCTGCTTATAATGCTTTCTTTGGTCGACCTATTCTTGCTGCATTCAAAGCTGTCCTTGCCCCATGGTGTCTTACTATTAAATTCCCTACAGACAATGGGGTAGGAGTTATTAAAGGAGACCAGAACGCTGGGCGAGAATGTTATATGACAGAGCTGCGAGAAACAAGGAAGAGAGAAATGGGGAAAGATGCGGCAACCCCAATCCGCATCAAAACACCAACCCTATAGCAACTACAGGGCGGACCCTGCACTGGCGAGCATAGCGGGGCACGAAAAGTGATGGATCCTAGAAAGGCCAGTGCGGGGGAGAGTAGGGTGGTACCAGCAGAAACAACGATACCGGTGCCCGTTGATCTGAAGGACCCAAACAAGGTGCTGAATGTGGGTTCACAACTTAATGTGTCAGTTCAGAATGCCTTGATATCTTTTTTGAAAGCAAACCTGGATGTTTTCGCTTGGACCCATGCCGATATGTGCGGAATATCCCCAGAAGTTGCGGTACATGCTCTGAATATTGACCCAAAGTTCACGCCAGTAAAGCAGAAAAGAAGAATCCAAGGTCTAGAAAGGTCGACAGCATTGAAAGAGGAAGTTGACCGGCTCATGGAGAATAATTTCATCAGAGAATCTACCTATCCAAATTGGGTTTCAAATCCAGTGCTAGTTAAGAAAGCCAATGGTAAATGGAGAGTGTGCATCGACTTTTCAGATCTAAACAAGGCCTGTCCTAAAGACTGCTTCCCATTACCTAGGATCGATCAACTGGTAGATGGAACAGCGGGTCATGAATTGTTGTCTTTTATGGATGCCTACTCCGGATATAATCAGATCATGATGCATGAGCCAGATCAGGAGGACACAAGCTTTATCACCGATGTCGGTCTTTACTGTTACAGAGTTATGCCCTTTGGGTTGAAGAATGCGGGGGCAACATACCAAAGACTGGTTAATGCTATGTTCAAACCGCAGTTGGGAAAGACTATGGAAGTTTACGTTGATGACATGCTAGTAAAATCTAAGAAAGCAGTGGATCACATCGAACACTTAGCAGAAATGTTCGCAATTCTCCGAAGATACGGAATGAAGCTTAACCCTTTAAAATGTTCTTTCGGGGTAGAATCTGGGAAGTTCTTGGGTTTCATCGTGAGCGCTAGGGGCATTGAAGCTAGTCCAGCTCAAATCACTGCTCTAAAAGAAGTCAAAGCTCCTAAAACAAAGAGGGAATTGCAAAGTCTCAATGGAAAAATTGCCGCCTTAAGTCGGTTCATATCCAAAGCTACTGATAAATGCATTCCATTCTTCGACGCTCTAAAGAAAGGAAAGAAAAACTTTGACTGGACTCCCGAATGCCAGAAAGCTTTTGAAGAATTGATTCAACATATGGAAACGCCTCCAATACTTTCCAGGCCCGGCGATGGCGAGGATCTTCTTATATACTTGGCAGTTTCATCTCATGCTTTAAGTGCAGCGCTGGTACGGGAAGACAAAAGGATTCAACATCCAGTTTACTATATCAGCAAAAGACTCACTGGGGCAGAAATGAATTACTCCAAGTTGGAAAAACTCGCCTATTGTCTATTGATTGCCTCAAGAAAGTTGAGGCAATATTTCCAGGCTCATCCTATCAAAGTCCTCACTGATCAACCTTTAAAGCAAGTCTTGTTTCGCCCTGAGACTTCGGGCCGCCTTTTAAAGTGGAATATTGAATTGAGCCAATATGACATCACTTATCATCCTAGAAAAGCGATCAACGGACAAGCTTTGGCAGATTTTATTGCAGAATTTACAGACAAGGGTAACAGCGAGGAAGAAACAATCGAGAACTCCCTAACCCAATGGAAGTTGTTTGTAGATGGCGCAAGAAATGATTACTGTTCAGGTGCTGGAATTGTTCTTGAAACTCCTGAAGGCCGGTCATTATGCTATGCGCTAAGATTAGAATTTCCTTCAACAAACAATGAAGCAGAATATGAAGCTCTGATCGCTGGTTTGAAAATTGCTAAAGAACTAAACATTCGAGCGTTACAGATCTTCAGTGATTCTCAGCTTATAGTATGCCAAGTCAAGAAGGAGTTTCAAACGAAAGGAGGAAATCTGCCCGCTTATGTGTCGAAGGCTTGGGAACTTTTATGTGAATTCGACCATTACACGATAAGTCATATTCCTCGAGAAGAAAACATGAAAGCAGATTCTCTCGCAAAATACTCAAGTTCTGGCGAAGCCCAATCCTTAGGGTTAGTTCCAGTGGAAGTTTTGTCAAATCCGAGCATTGATGAAATGGATATCGATTGGGTTATGAGTATGTCGCAAGAGCAAGAATCATGGATGACTCCAATAACAAAGTATCTACTCAATGGCTCTTTACCAGAAAACTCTAAAGAACGACAAAAGCTACTGAGAAAAGCTTCTCGATATATAATCCAGGATGGTCAATTATACAGACGAGGATTCTCAATGCCATTGCTTCGATGTGTATCCCGGGAAGAGTCCAAAACAATCCTAACTGAAGTGCATGGAGGAGAATGCGGTGATCATTCAGGTGGTCAAACATTAGCAAAGAAAATTCTCCGATACGGATATTTTTGGCCAGAAATTAATCGGGATGCCGCAGATTACTCCCGAAAATGTGACAAGTGCCAAAGATATGCCAAAATTCCTAGAGCACCTTCTACCGAACTCACACAGATGATCAGTCCATGGCCATTTGCAATTTGGGGAATGGATCTCATTGGGCCGCTACCAACCGCTAAATCAGGGATTAAATATGCTATTGTTGCGGTTGATTATTTTACTAAGTGGGCTGAAGCTGAACCATTGGCTACTATCACTTCTAAGAAAGTGATAAGCTTTGTGACCAAGAATATCATTTGCAGATACGGTGTGCCTCAAAAAATAATCACAGACAATGGTACTCAGTTTGAAAGTGAGGAATTCCAGGATTTTTGCAAACGATTCAAAATCCAGAAAAGCTTTTCGGCAGTAGCTCATCCGCAGGCAAACGGGCAAGTGGAAGCAGTGAACAAGATCATCAAATCAACCATCAAAAAGCAACTCGAAAGAGCAAAAGGTGGTTGGGTCGATAAACTACCACTTGCACTATGGGCATACAGAACTACTCACAAAACTGCAACTGGGCATACTCCTTTTTCGTTAGCATACGGATCGGAAGCAATGATCCCGGTTGAAACAGAGGTCCCTTCACACAGAAGAATCCATTTCAATCAAGCAGAAAATGAAAAGCTGCAACTTGAAGCGCTGGATCTCCTTGATGAAAAAAGAGATGAAGCTAACCTCAGAGTTGCAGCTCATCAGCAAAGGATAGCCAGACATTTCAATTCCAAAGTTCGTCAACGCAGCTTTGAAATTGGAGATCTAGTCCTAAAAAGAATTATGACTGCGACAGGTGTGTTTGGGCCAAATTGGGAAGGACCGTATGTGATAGGTCAGAAACTTCTTGACGGCACATTCAAGCTCACCACAGTTGATGGAGATCAAATTCCAAGGGCATGGAACAGCAATCACTTACGTCCATACTTTACTTGAAAATTTTGTTGAAACATTGTAAAAAGAAATATGAATGTATGATTCCTGTAATTGAAAGCAATTGTGAAACTGATGCAAGTAAATAATGAAAGAATATAAAGTGGATGTAGGCCCAATTTCATGGTCGAACCACTATAAATCTTGTGTTCCTTATTATCATTATATGTTTGCTTTGCTTTCGATATAAAAATACACAAAATGTATTGCTGAAATATCAATTTAAATTTTTGCAGACAGTGGAGATAAAACTTGCGCATAATAAGACCGAGCGATTCTCACCATCATTCAACAAACAAATTTCAAGTCACAAAGACCCCGAATTCAAATCCTAGATAGGAAATGCTTCAATTGAACGGCTAATGATTTCGATAGGAACGAGCCCTTGCTGATAAATTGAGATTGTTTAAACAAACAAACATCCAATTAGGAAGCTAGTGCCCGTTCTCACGAACTTGCCTGGCAATGAAGTACACTTCCTTGGATTAAACAAGCCACTTGTGAGAAAAAGGGGGATGAAAACTTGAAAAAAAAAAAAAAAAAAAAAAAAAAGGGATCGCTGAAAAGGCATAAGCAAGTGAACAGAGGAACAACCAAAGCTACCATCAGCGCCACAAGTCCTCTTCGAAGGCGCAACTCTTCGGATAATAAAAGACCTCTAATGGGTCATATGCCACAAAAAAGAAGGTTCTCTACTCAACAAAAAAGATTGGAGGAGTCATGACCCTCCAACCATGAGAGAGTAACTTCCAGGCGATGAAAACCCTCTCTGAGGCACATTTCACCAGGAGTTGAAGTGTTATAACCGCTCTTCGGGATTTCACTTCACCAGAGTTGAAATGTAAACAAAATAAAAGCCCTCTTCGGAGGCCCATTTCACCAGGAGTTGAAGTGTTATAACCGCTCTTCGGGATTTCACTTCACCAGAGTTGAAATGTAAACAAAATAAAAGCCCTCTTCGGAGGCCCATTTCGCCAGGAGTTGAAGTGTAGCAGCCGCTCTTCGGAATTTCACTTCACCAAAGTTGAAATGTAAAAACAAAGACCTTCTTGAAAGCACACGTTTCACCGAGATTGAAATAAAACTTCCAAGTGTTGAAACGTGAAAAGGCTTTCTTCAAAGGCACAACTCTTTGGGGGTACACGTTTCACCAAGATTGAAATAAAACTTCCAAGTGTTGGAACGTGAGAAATCCCTCCTCAGAGGTACAACCCCCTCCCGGGAACACAATTAAGAAAAAAGACCTCTTTCGAAACCCACGTTTCACCGAGATTGAAATAAAACTTCCAAGTGTTGAAACGTGAAAAGGATTTCTAAAGCATAACTCTTTGGAGGTACACGTTTCACCGAGATTGAAATAAAACTTCCAAGTGTTGAAACGTGAAAAAATCCCTCCTCAGAGGTACAACTTTCTATAAAAAAAAAAAAAAAAAAAAAAAAAAAAATCCTCATCAAAAGCGTACTTTAACTTTCAAAGGAAAAATAATTTGCCTACTGTGGGAAATGATCGTAAAAAGAAAAGAAGTTAAAGTACCCTTCAGAGGTCCGCTTTACCACATAGAGGAATTCACTTGATGAGATATGCACATAAGCAAAAGAAAAAAGTGATTTCTTCGAACGACCAAGCGTAAAAACTTATACGAAGGGAGTTGTACTCTATAAAATTTTCTTTAAAGAATAAAATAATTATTCTTTAGCAAATAAGAGTGTAAGTCCCCTCGAGGTATAGAATATTGCAGCATACTTATGGAATGGGGGCAATATAGTATAATTACACACAATATGGTATAACTAAACCAGCAAAAGGTAACGCTCAAGTAACATACCATAAGCTCGCTGCAATATCAAATAAACTCATGCCAAAACGAATAACAAATGTATTCTTTAATTCAAACAAAAGTTTGTACAAACGAGGAATCATTTTATTCAATTACAACGCAGGTACAGGTTTCAAAATAAAGAAAAGCGGGGGCCGGTACCCGCACAATTCTCGGCCAGTACATGCAAAATACAAAAAACTAGAAACTGAAGATCTTCACTTCTTTTTGCTGCCTTTAGACCCTTTACCCGGCCGAATGATCAGCTTTTCAGGTCGACCAGTGGGTATAAGGGAGGAAGGAGAGGTAGGCGCAGCTGGCCCAACTTCTGGCTCCTCTTCAGTGGCAGTGATTATCTTCCCTCTCCTCCTTGATGCTCCTTGCTTCCTTCTCCTCTTTGAGGAAGACTCACTTCCTGGAGTGACAAGTTTAGATAAAGTTATATCGTCAGAAGGAGTCCGCTCCGGAGATATGTCACCTCCCTCAAGTCCCTCATCTTTTTGCTCTTGCGAAGCAATGGGATCATCCAGGCCATGGAGAGCTTCTATTTGTTCTTCTTGTGACCCAGGTTGAGAAGCAGAGGGAGGCGCCACTTGAAGAGATGGAGGAAGGATCACCGGGGGAGGAGAAGCTTGAGCTTGACTCGGTGCTTTCTCTACAAAGGAGAAAAAACTTAAAATATCAGTATCTTTCGAAAAGAGAGGGGATGACGGCTCATCAAAAGTCGGGAATTCATTGACATTTGAAAAATAATCAAGAAGATCGTCAAGTTCACAAGGAGCGAACGAGCAGTTCACCACTTGAGCTGGTCCGGTGTCAAGTTTACCTGGGGTAGTTGGATCTCTGAGGCTGATTTCATATCGCTGTGCTTCGTTGCTTTCACCACCTTCATCCCCGCCTTGTGCACTTGTAGTTTCAGTTACTGTCTTAGTTGCAGGCGGAGTAGAGGAGCTCGAACCCGTGATGTCAACCACAGGAGAAACTGGAGGATGGACAGAGGAAATAAGCGTTAATTCCTTTCCAGAACATTCCTCTTCCGCCATTCCAGTTCTCATCCTGGCAAGTTGTTCTCGCCCCTTCGCAAGAGCAGCGCGAGCTCCCTCATCCAGGTAACGCGCCTCAAAATCTTCATCGCCATACCCGGCGTCTTTAAACATGTTAAGAGCAGCTTCCCACACCTCGGCCAGGGTGATTTCATACTTAGGACCAAGAAAAGAGAGGCTGCCGCGTCCCAAGACACAATGTAAATAAAAATCGAATAAAGTCGAATTGATATCGTTTTCCATGGTCTGAGCAGTTTCTTCGGCTGCAATTTTGCCAGCCATGGCCTCATCTCGATCTTTTTCGGTCTGAGCAAGCTGGGCTTTTAGCGCTTCAATCTCCATGTCCCGGGCGCTCAGTTTATTCTGCAGCTGGGTGACATCAGTGCGGTGGTTCTCTACAGCTTGTTCCAACCTCTCATCTTTAGCTTCAGCGTCCCTCTGGCTGGCGTGCGCATCTCGCACTTGTTTTTGCAATACCTCTTCTCTTTGGGTGTAAGTATTAGTAGAAGAGGCAAGATCATCTTTGAGCTGCTTTACTTCAGCTTCGAGTTTTTCATTGTATTCGGCTATCTCCTTCATCTCAGCGTTGTGTTGATCAAGAATCTTCTGCCATTCTGATTTGTCATTTTCCATGGTCAGCATTGCTTCGATGTTAGCCCGATTAACTCTTTGAAGTTCATCAACCAGCTTTTGCCATCCAGACATTCTATCGATATCGAGCTTGACAGCATCGAGATTTCTGTACATAGCTTCTTTGTCGATGGGGACCAAATCAAGGTCGAAACGTACCCCCCTCAAACACCAGTTCGGGAATCGGCTCTGCAAAGTCGGGGGCCCCCTTTCAACATGGTATGAAGGCCTGTTGAGAAGTGTTTGGATGGCACTTCCTTCAAGAGCAGGAGATTTGGAAGGGATGTCAATAGAAACTGAGGCACCAGGTCTCTCAGATGTCACGGGCACGTGCTCCTCGCCAAGTTTGGTCCGCTTTCTCGAATCCTCAATATGGCTCTTCCCCCTATCATCGTGCGTTTTACGTTTATGGGAGTCATCATCCCTTGGGAAGGATTCATGTCGCGTGCCCGCTCCCTCATGACGTTCTTCATACCTTCTCCTCTCTTCAGCTTTTCGCGCAGCTCTCTGCTCATTGGTTTCTCTGGGATCGGCATAGTATTGCTTGTAGTCATAGCTGCCACGCCCTCCATAGCGTCGAAAGTCCTTGTAATAGGAACCGCTGCCGCTGCGCCCCATAGGGGAATCTGAAAAGGCAAAAATAGCGAGTCTTAGAAACTTCCGAAGAAAAGAAGTTAAATATGAACAAATGCCGAAAAATCCTAAGTGTTGTGTGATGTGCAAGCTACGCGCATTAAGCTACAAACCACTCATTGGTGTAGAGGTGATGATAGCTTGGGTATGAGGAGTTGGTGTTTGTGTTGGTGTTAGTCGAAGAAGGGACGTCGCCTCAACTATAGGAGAGATAGTTTTAGACACGTCATCTCTAAAAAGCTCCTGTGAGGTCACTATTATGTCGCTCAACCCATCATAAACATCGTCACCATCATGCTCGGTGAGACTTGTTTTCTCAGTTCCTACATCAGCTAATCCCCCGAGAGGCTGTGAAGGTTCTTCTTCTTCCTCAATCGGGGCAAGTGCCGTCTTACTAGATGACCCCATAATGTCGGTAGGGGTGGAACATTTCACCAATGAAGCTTCGATGTTAGACTCTTTTGATAAGGGTTGTTCGATAGTAACGGGGGCATCCGATGCTTCAGTCGGGGAATCGGGAACTTCAGTCGGAGCTTCACAAAGCTGAGTATAGCGAGAAGGGTGGAGAAGTTCGTATTGATGTAGAAATTCGTCGCTTAGTAGAAACTTGATACTTCTCTCTTCTGCGGCTACAGCGCTCAGTCTATCAAAAGTCTGCCTATGTATCGGATCTCTAGAGGGAAGGGGAAGTGCTGAAAAAAGCAAAGAATGAGATTAGCAATTTGGACCCCGAAAAGAGTTAAGAAAGAAAGTGGAAAGACGGAAATAAATGATCTTACTTCCTACTCTCCAAGAAGCATAAAACTCTGGGGGACTGCGGGCAAAGAAAAATTGGTTTAAAAATCCATGGACACTTTCAGTAAGATCAAGAATGAGCTTGCGGTTTCTTGCACTTCTCACAATGATAAGAGAAGGATGGTCTTTGCTCTTTGCAAACGAGCATAAGTAGCGAATTTCTTCGAAGCTCGGCAGTCGGTCAAGATTTCTTCTGAACAAAACACCCAACCCCATCAAGATAGCGTAACCATTAGGATGAAGTTGGAACGGAGAAATTGACATCCGAAGAAGAAGAATTCGAAGAAAGTCATTGAAAGGTGGGATCGCCCCACTTAAGCACATTTGACGATTAACCGCGACAAAACCATAGGGAGGTCTGTCAGCAGTATCATTCGGTCCAGGAAATATGACATCATCTTCAGCAAAGCCGAATTGAGTACGCAACTGAATAAATGTTCTCGAAGATAGAATAGTCGAAGTTCTTTCCGGAGGATTCTCTATAGGAACAGCTATCGGGAAAGTTTCTTCTTCTTGACTTGCTGCTTCTTCTCCTTGATGGGAAGTCATTCTACACAAGCAATTGGATATTCAAACATGAAGGTGCACGTTTCCTAAAGTGTGTGAAGTGTTGTACAAGTATCAATCAAACAATAAGCAAAGGTAACTGGAATAAAACCTAGCAAACATTTGTTAGTTATAAAAACCAGGAATCTTTGTTTTGAGTTTGAATATGCAAATACAATGTTGATGCAAACAAATCAGTTCAAATTGTTGATACTTTGCATTAATATTCTACTTTAGTCAATTAATTTACAACATTTCATGCAATATGTTCATATCTCTTATCTTGTCTTAACTAATCTGTCATTTGATATGGGCAGTCAATGGCAGTATGTGCGCCTTGGTTTTCTTTGTTTGTATGTTATTATCAACAGGTTTACAGCTCAAAAGTGAGAATGATATGTGAAGTGACACAATGACAGTCAAACAAATTTAAAGTTGGGGCATTTCAAATCTTAATCCCGGTTCAAGGTTTATTCAATTTAGTTCGGTAGTCCGGGTTAAAATACTTGAAGAAGGCCTATGTTTCTAAGTGTCAATACGTCCAGAGCCCAAGTGTTAGCTCGGCTACGATTCAAAAATTCTCATGCGAGATAAGACTGAGTCGGTAACGGGTCAAAATCTAGGTGGTTCAGCTTGGCGACTCATTTCCTCTAGTTCGCACGGGGGAGATAAGAAGGCAAGCTCCAAGTCGAAAGGCAGGAATTCCTCCAAGTCTTAACTCGGTCACGATCTAAGCTTTAATGTTTAGGTCGGCGAGATTCTTTCAAGCATTATCTCAACCAAGATTTAAGGTCGTGTAAGAGCTAGATCGGTCGAAGGCTAAGCCACCTAAACCCACTAACTCGCCTTCGAGCCAACATCCCATAGCATTAAACCCGATAACCTAATAGCCATTTCTTCAACAGCAGCCTTTCATTCAAGCTATCGGATCATCCAATAAAACAGCTCCAAATCGCATAAGTCCGTTGCTCTGCCTTCAGAGATCATTGAACCTGAGTGATAAAACCTTCTTCATCATCTCAACGATCATCTGAAGGCAAAATCGAGTAACCTAAACTTCATCGACTACAGGTATAGTGAGATTCGTGATGGAACGTTGCGCGAAGAGACAATTCGTATTCAAGTGACAGAATTCATGAACCAATAGCAATCTATGATCGAGAAGGGGACGGATTCACTTACGCTCTGAATAGTAGGAATTGCTGGTGATCAGGTAGGATGGAATCGCCTTAAAGAACTCAAGAGAATTTTAATGGCGGAGTTAAGAGAGCAGGTAATGAGAAAGAAGAAGGGGATATGATTTATACCTCGTAGTGAAAGGAACTGAAGCGGCAATTCGCCGGCTTAACATTTGGACCGTGCCCGATCTAATAACGTGCCGACTCAGTGAAGGGCCGAGATAAGAGATGTTTCGAAGCACACGACTTAAGCCTAAGGCGTATACTTCGAGGGGCAAATGTTAACATTTATCTCGGTTACGACTCAGCAGGTCTAGTACGTGGAGATGGCGCCGACTCAAGAGATGCCGACTCAGAAGAGTTGCCGACCTAACAACCCAAAGACTTTGCCGACCTAACCAATTAACAAGGTGGCCGACTTAGTTCGGTGCCGACCTAATTAGTTAAGAAACGCGCCGATCCAATGCTTTCCCATAGATACCGACCTAAGGCATGAAGAAATACCGACCTAAGGCATGAAGAAATTCCGACCTAAGGCTTGAAGGGATGCCGGTCTAACGAGGCTATGCCGACCTAAGGAAAGTTCCGACCTAGTATGGAAGCCGACCTAGTGTATGCTCCGATCTAGCAACTCGAGGACTTTACCGACTTATAGTAAGTCGTAACCGATCTAAGGGTGTAAAGGATGGAGTAGCGGGGCAGTTTAGCATGTGACATACTAACTCGGTAGCGACCTAGCTTGTTTCCATTAAGTCGTAGGGCTTGACTCGTTAGATCGGCGAAGGGATAAGATAAGTCGGTCGCGACCTAGCTTGACCCGGTAACGACTTTGGACTTGTGCAAATTCAGCGAAGAAGGATCAACACAGCTTGACCATATCAGAGCTCCTATAAGCCGGCTGCGACTTAACTGGGTCGGTGAGGAGTTAAGACCGAGCCTAATCTTTGCCTATAAATACCACCCTACCTTCAACATGAAGGGGACTTTTTGCTCATTCTCTTCAAGCGCCATTACTCTGCCGAATTCCAGACTACTTCAAAGCTTGAGCCACTTGTTTTACATATCCTATAACTTGAAGTGTGTTGTAATTGAAAGATCATGTAAAGAATTGTAATCAAACTAGAGATAAAAAGATTAAAGTGGACGTAGGCTGGATTATAAGCCGAACCACTATAAATACTGTGTCTCTTACTGTTTTTCTGCATACTTTCTGCTTATTTCTGTTTCCCGTACGAACGGGTGGTGCTTTCACAATCACATCCTTTACACCAGGGTGTTAGCGTTCAAACTTTAGCGTTAACAGGGTGTATCGAAGAGCCTATAAGGCCGGGCTGTCATTTGACGTAAATCCTTAGTCGTCATTGCTCGCTCGATCGCTCCCGACATTGTTTTGGCCATATGGCCTAGGCAAATTGTTACCCTTACCAGGTTTTCAGATGTCTGGAGACCAATGCCAGACGTCTGGTTTTGCAACCTGGAGAAAAATAAAATACAGCAGAAGAATAAATAAGGCAGCGGCTAATTTCAGACGTCTGAATTATTGTTTCAGACGTCTGGAATAAGGTTAGACGTCTGATTTGTGTTTTCAGACGTCTGGTTGGTTTTCTGGAATATTTCCAGAAACCAGACGTCTGGACTTTCCCCCAGACGTCTGAATGTTTTTCAGACGTCTGATTTTAGGTTTCAGACGTCGAGATGGTTTTCTGGGAAATTTCCAGAAACCAAATCCAGACGTCTGGACAACCCCTCAGACATCTGGAAATCCCTAGTCTTGCCTATTTGCCAAATTTTGAGTATATTTCCAACTTTAATTGATTCATGATGATTCCCTTTTTGTTGTTATCATTTGTTATTGACTTTGATGACATTTTCTTCGTGATTTTTGGGAATATCCATTTCTATGGATTTGGTATCGATTTCTTTAGATTTTATTCACGTCTTCGAATGTGAATTTTAGTGATTGATTGTTCCTACAATCTTCTTTGTGTTTTGTCACTTTAAAAATATAAAGGTTTTCTATACTAGTAGTAAATATCAAAACTCTTTCCTCAAACGATTTCAATACTATTTTAATACCAAATTCGTTTATAGAACCGTTTTCCAATCTATTAGTATATATATAAACCTTTACCTCACTCGTATGAGAAATCTAATTAAACGACTTAGTAAAACAAGTGGTATGAAACGCTTGCATTCACTTTGTCGGTTAATTCTTGGACTTGTTCGATTGAATCTCTTGTGACAATTTTATAGTGGAGATTTACAGTTTGTTCGTAAATATTTAAGTTAAGCAAGTGGTTATGGGACATGAAGCTAAACTCATATATTTACTAGCTTAGTGTAATTGACACTTCTCGATGATCATGACGATCATTTTTGTGATTTAGACTAGCAATGTGCGATGTCTCTTTGACTGCGTGGGAGACTAAACCCCGTTTTGTGGAGTTTCGACTCAAATTGGTGGGGTAGCAACCCACGGTCTTCGGACCATTCGTGTGTCAGGTCTTCGGACCATTCGTGTGTCAAATTAATGGCTAGCTACCATGAGATAGCTTCTCGTTCATGTGTTACAGCTGTTGGTGAGTTTTCATGCTCCCGTTCGTGTGATAGGCCTCCCCCCTATTTTGTGCGATTTCTGGTATTCGTGTATCGAATTCTGGAATTTCCTTCTTCACCTATTTTTGTGATTTCTATTGATATGATTTATCAATTTTTGTGCATAGGTGAATTTGTGTGTCATTTACTGGATTTCTTGAGATGATTTCTAGAATTTGTGCTTCACCAATTTTCGTGATTTCCATTGATAAGTTTTATCAATATTTGTGTATTGGTGAATTTGTGTGTCATTGACTTTTGTGATTGACGTTGATATTATCATCAATATTTGTGGTTTGGTGAACGAAATAAGGAGTATGACATTTCTTTGATTCTTGTGTAGATTTTGTGATATTGATTAATCTCTTGTTGATTTTCAATTACTTATATATATCACAGCTTGGCATAGTGATCATTATGTGTTTAGTCATATCTCTTATTCTATATCGTTTCACCTGATATTTATAGCTAAACTGGTCCGTTTATTATTTTCTTATTAAATAATACTAGGGTCAGACCGAGATGTTACAGGTGCTTCTGCTTGACTTCTCTCTTGGGATTGATTTCTCAGACTTTTGGTTAACTACTTAGATTAGTAGTTTATTTTGGTGTATACATTCGAGATATAGACTCCATAATGTATACTTATTCTTTTGTGTAGTTCATGTAACTATTCTTTTGTGATATTGTGGATCTTTTTAGACCACTACTCTGATGTGCACTTCCTAGTGTAATATTCATATCTATTTCCGCCTTTGTGATATGAAATGTTTGTGACTGATTTAAGTTATGTTTATTCTGTATTTGTTTCCGAAGATATTTTAGCCACTGTGTAGTAGCTTTGAGTTTGTGTCGGTATGTCGGATTTCCTCTTGATAAAGTATGTTATACTACCTGACATATCGATGCTCGCACAAAGCAATTACACGGATGGTCGCTCCTCAACAGCCTTATTCTCCGTGCTAGTTGACAGCATTCACCGTAATGTTCTTGGCTAGCGTGGGTATAGAGGTGGGGCGTCACATCCTGTATTTTTAATTGAATTGTATTCACTTAAACAACTTGCGTTAAGATGACATTGGATTCGAAGAGACCGGGGTTGGGTATCAGCAAATAACCGAAACTACTTCGATTTGTAATCTACAGTAATTCTTTCTAGATTTGACTCTAGAATCAAATAGGCTGGAATGAAATAATTTTAGTAGCACAATCATTTAAACTAAGTAACAGTTTTATAATTTTGTGAAATAATTATTGATCATAAGCAAGTTATGAACTCGTAGTGAGGTACTAGTTACCCTGGTTTTCAATAAAGTTTTATAGCTCAGTGTTTCAATTACATGGTTTTACTCATGCTAGTTTCTAGCCTGACCTGGGTGTTACTTTATTCTAATGCTCGGGTCAGATCGAGTATTACAGATTTTTAGGTTAGGACGTTCTGGAGCTCAGGTGGCGAGCTTGATTGCATGAACGTATGGAGTATATTCCACTGTGTATTGGAGTAATATTGTTTGTATTCTAGGACAAGTTGTTAGAACTATCCAGTTATGATTGTACTCTGATGTATTGTATGTAAATTGACAGATATAGTTTTTTCTTTGTATAAATGCTATTATTTGATATTATATTTTGATCCGCTACGAATGTGAGATTCTGTGTTTTGTTTTGTGTTTCTTCTTCTACCACTTTTCTTCTTTACGCTAACAATCTGGAATTTTCGGCGTTCGATTGCTTGGCATTTCTACAGTGAATGTATTAATGTTGAATTTTCAGGTTCGAAAATTATGGGTCGTTACAGTGATTAAGTTCTACATTTGTTTATATCATAATTTTTGAATTAGTCCATAAAAGTCTTAGAATCCATTAAACACTATTCAACCCCTTCTAGTGTTAAATTGGCCATAAGATCCTTAATTCGCACTCTCTTTCAGGCACTTCCAAAGCTGAGATGTGAAATACGTCATGAATACCAAAGAACTGGGCCAGAAGTGAAAATCCATAAGCAACTGGGCCAGTATGCTCAGTAATAGGAAATGGTCCTATATCAAGGAGCCAACTTCCTTGGACCGACTGAGACACATTACCGCTTTCAAAGAAAAAACTCGAAGAAACACAAGATCACCAACAGAGAATTTTAGAGGCCTACTACGGTTGCCCGCGTAGGATTTCTGCCTATTCCGTGCCACTATCATTCTTTGACAAATGAGATCGATCTTTCAGAAGCTTCACTAATTGAGTCGGGACTTAGCACAACTTTACCCTGGATTTGTAAGGACCATGTGATTTTCGACCCCTAAAAATCTACACTAATATGTTCAGTGTATAGAGTGTCGAGCAATCGAGTGTCAGAAATACCAGATTGTTAGGGTTTAAGAAGAAAAGAGATAGAAGAAGAAAAAGAAATAACAGCACAGAATCTCAAAATTGTAGTAGAACAAAATATAATATACAATAACATCATTTTATACAAAGGAAAGCTGTAACTGTTAATAAAGATACAAATTATCAAAACACAGTCATCAACAATAAATCTGGACAGTTATAATAACTTATTCCTAAATGCTGACTATACAGCTCATCACACAACGGAATATAACCTATTACGTGCAATACGTCTCTGCCATCCAGCTTGTCTCCTGAGCTCCAAAGCATCCCCACTTGAAAACTGTAATACTTAGTTTGACCCCAGCATTGCAATTAGTAATACCCAAGTCCGGTTGGAAACCAGCATAAGTAAACCCACTTAATTCGAAATACTTAAGTTATGAAAATCTTTTGAACAAAGGTAACTCGTACAACACGATGAGTTTTCACCTTATTATAACCAAACACCTTTATAGAAATCCATCGATATTTTTTTAACAATGTCTATGTACAATTACTTATTAAAAAAACCGAATTTATTTAAATTATTTAAATTCCATCTTATTAGGATCTAAAATCAAAACCGTATAGGTTCGTAATGATTATAAAATTGAAGTGGTTTCGGGTAACACAGATATCCGATCACGATCTGTTTGAATCGAAGCAATAAATTTAAAAGGTAAATTGTTTAAAATAAACAATTTATATTTAGAGTGATAGTATTCACATATGGAAATTTATTATAGACATTTATTTGAAATAAAACATATCATCATTTTAATCTAACTATTTTAACCCGTCTATCTGTTTGATGGCACAGACAAGAATAATTTGTAATAAATATCCAATAGAAGTAGGCCAATATATAGATTGTTACTAATTTAACAATCAATAAATATCAAAACAATTGACGCATTAGGATTTTATTAAATTTACTTAATTGAATCCATTTATATTTTTATCCAAATTAACTACAAATTAAAGAAATCACGAACAATTTATTAATAGTTAATAAAATTAAACAACCAAATTTATACTAATTTTATTAATTAACATAAGATATAACAAATTAGGATTTAATAAATTGCTCGCTTTAATTATTATAAATAATTTAATTTATTATTCCCCCAAAATAAATTAAGCTTAAAACATTTGGAAGTAAAATTATAATGCAAAGGACTTCATGTTGATTTGGCAATTGAATTAGAGTTAAAAGAGAGAGAAAAATAAGTTTCATCTTTTTATTCCTTTCCTTCTTTCCTTTTCTTTCTTTTTTCCTTTCCTTTCTTTCTTCTCTAGCCCATACCCACCCCAGCTTCTTTTCCTTTCTCCTCTTCTTTCTATTTTCTTCCGATTCCTTTTTCTCCCTCTCTTCTTTTTTTTCCGAGCAAACCAACCGTGCAACATCCAAGCATGCACTTGCACACATACCTCCGGCCGAACAACTTGCCGCCAATCGACCTTGCAGATCACCCTCGACCTCCCTACCACATTCCTCCACCTGGAACCACAAACGAGGCTAACGTTCAAAAAATCGAACACCCAACCCAAATCTGGAACAAACCCCGCCCATTCAACCACCTCGCCTAGCCACCGCAACACACCGATCATCGCCAAAACTTGCCACCAGGACTGCACGTTCTCCCCAACCTTTTCCACCCATACCGCACTCTTGCCTTTGCCAATCTTTGCCTCAGTCACCTCGAGATTGAACCCACCAACGTTCATTCCTTAAACCCTAAAACGAGATCGACATGCCACCACAAACCCTTAAAAATCACCGCTACATTTTCGTGAGTTCCCACCCTTCTATCCTCCTCTAGGCCAAAACTCGGTCCACGAAATCGCCCCTAACATCGGAAATTGATCAAAGTCCTAAATCCGATCATCTCCTCTTCCTCCCTCCACACTGCCTTAAAAATTCTCAAACCAATGCCAAAAAATCCTATTTTTCAATAACGTTAACACCTATATAATCTTTTTATTTATTGGTGATGTTTAGTTTTCGGCTATAATTGACATCTTATAGTTAGATGGGTCTCTCTCCCTTTTTTACTGATGGAAATGAATGAGCTAAATTTTAAATCATTCTATACTTTAGAACGAACCACTTTTGCTTTTGAATTATGTTTTAAAACTAAATATATGATGAGATATTGGTTTTTTGAAGTTAGATGTTTAACCATTTTTTTAAAAAAAGAATAGAGCTTGGAGGAAGAAACATAATATCTTGGAAAAACTATCATGTTGAACACATACGGACATACACAGATTCACAAATAAATACATATATACCCAACACATATCATACTCGTTGCTATATATATGTGTGTGTGTGTGTGTGTGTGTGTATAGATGATAACAGCGAACAAAAGAGGATGTTTACTCACAGTTTCAAACTATTGTTGCCTTACACAAGCAAACACACTGTCTCCTCTGTTTTGTTCTAGCTTCAAGATTTTTACTGTATGGATTCTTCTTACATTTTTTTTCCTTCCATGAGGATGTATATATAAGGCAGTGATATGTATGTGTATATATAGGGAGTGGAAGTGTACAGTGCAAGCTAAAGGGAAGAGGATATATGCCTGTACAGGCTTTCACATTTTATTTATTTCATTTTTTTTATTTTCTTATTTTCTTTTTGGCTGATTTGATTTTTTGTTCATATGACTTGATTTTGTTTTGACTTGATTACATGCTTGACTAGATATTTTAAGCTTGATTTGAAACCTTGTATGCTTGAATTAATTGCTTACCATGATGATGTCTCCTTACATACATACATGCATAGATCGTATAAATACATACATACATACATACATATATACATACATATATATATATATTCCATGTACACTAGTTTTGACCATATACGCATATACATATACTTATGTATATGTATTTACAAATTTTCATATTTACAAATAATATATACATCTTAACTTATGTATATATATTTATTTATTTTATTTTCCATCATGAAGCCTTTACATGCACATATGTATTATATATGCACTATTTTACATAAATATATATATATATATATACATACACATTCACTTACATATGTTGGTCAATATATATATATATATATATATATATATTTGTCACCTTCATTATTCCGTATAACATATATACATATACGTATACTTATGTGTATTTTGTCATTATATATTAACATACATTCAAATACACACAAGGTTTTACAAATACAAATGTATGTGTGTATATATAATCCCATAAGCACTATATTTTATAAACATATACCCATATATATATATTCATAAGTTTGAAATTGCCATTTTGAAGTTATACATTCACGTACACACACACACATACTTATTTTCATATACTATATTTTTATAACCATATATATCCAGACTTATATATATAACCATCATAAAGCTTGTATACATACACACACACACACACACATTTATGGATATTTTATCTTAAGTTCAAATAGTGGAGTTTATATGCATGTTTCTATTATATTTATCATATCCAGACATGATTCCATATTTAATATAGTTTTTAATCAATTTATATTTATTCAGATATTTTAAATATCAAAAAATTTATTTATTCAACTTGTAAAATGTGACGTTTCGGATTTTGCCCGCTCGAAAATCGACATCCATACTTCATATCGTATTCGAATGCCATAGATTCGACCGTTCAAATCCGATTCGTCGGAGCTTATAACAACATTAAGTAAACAACACAGCGAAATAAAAGAATAGTACATTGATATACAGCTTTGATACAATATCTGATACAACAGATGATCCCGTAGATATCAATATACATCAGAGATATGATACAATAGAATAGCAACGGAAAACGAAAATAGATAACATCTAGCAGCGGAAAAATATAACTCTAAGATAGTCTTCAAGGAAGAACTCCAGTAGTAGCACGAACTCCCAATAACGATGCACAAAGATAAGCAAGTCTCGTCCACATCCAAAGACTGAACTAGCTCCAGATAACCTACTAAACCTGACTATCTGAAAAACCCAACTCTAGACTGCTCGTGTAGAAAATTTTGAGCATCCAGAGTTTAGGAAAGAAACAATAAACTCCGAATCAGTCGTGGGACTGGTGTGAGCAACAAAACAGTTTATCTTAAAAAACAAACAAAGAAATATTTTAAAATAGATTCGAAATGCTTTTTAGAAATGAGACTACCATAAGGCCTCCCGCACACATACACACAATGCAAATGAAGAATCGGAGGAGATTTCTCCTTATGATAGTCAAAGATGCTTGATACGCATTAAAAAGAAACATTTGATATTATTACCAGTGCATAGTGTAGTAAAAATCATTTCGAAAGTAAAGATATAAATCTTAGCCAACATAGACATTCCGAACTATGCCTACTATAGCTACCATCCAAACAGTGGGGCGCCACCATAAGTGAATGATAGGTTCTACAACTAAAACCGTACAAGGTACGTATTTGAAGAATAGATTTCCAACAAATGGTCGAGCAAAGGAACTTCCCAAACCCCGAAATGGAAACGCCTCTGGAAGGACGCCCCGAGAACCCAACTGGATCTCTGCCAAACAAGGCCGGCTACCCCTTTCCCAGGGAGTAAGAAACCTCAGATATACCACCCCCGGTCCTTTGGGACCTTTATACGAGGCGCCTCTAAACCAACAACCAAACAGAAATAAATATAGTGCGTCCACATGAGTAAGTATCAGGGCTCCATACCATGACACTACCATTTTCCAGAAGGAATGGTCATACCCTAGGAAAGCTATCCCTGAAAACTTGCTGCACAATTCATGTTTCGACCATTACCGGTTTGTGAGGCTCGACGAAGTCTCGTCCACAAAGCCACGCTTTGGTACAAAGCCATGCTTTGGGTCCACAAATGATCATAGAAATGATCACAAAGATAAACGATCAAACAAATGATCCTATCACAAATGAACAACACAATGATCATTTCACAGCAACACTCAGCATGTCACATTATCAAATTGGGAATATATCGCTAATAACCTTCAACTACATAACCTCTGAGCTCGTACGTCTCAGAGAAGGGTGTTAAGCTAAGAGAATAAATTCTCCGCCACCAACAGAAATATATTTGAAAGAAACTAGCTTTATATCTCAAATTGTAATGTCAGACATAACAATCCATACAAGTTTGTTCTGGATTTAGAACAGAACCGAAGGCACTTCCAATGAAGCCCTTGCAATTCGGGTATTCACAATCCCGATTGGACTTCCCATCACTTAGGGAATCTCTATACCGGAGCAACTCAGTGCAGAGACAATCGATAGGTCATCCTATCGTTCTCGCAAATACCTGGTCTTCACCACCGGTCTTCAAATGCTATCCATAACGACGTATCATATATTCGGAATGGGTTATACGACCCAAAGGTCCTTTCCCGGCTAACCCGAATAGTGAGCACAACTTTTTAAAAATATATGGATATGGGATTTCGATTAAGTCACAACTTAATAATTCAAAACTTTCTTTCAAATGGTTTAAACAAATTACCATTTTCAAATCTTTTAAACAAAAGATTTATTTCACTAAGTTCACCCATTTTCACAAAGATTCATTCCCGGATTTCAAAACAAATTCATCTCAATTGGATTAATTCATTTAAATCTTTTAAATCAAGATTTTATCTTATAGCTTTCAAACAGTTTCGACAACTTGGGAAATCATTTTCATTTTTAACTTGAAATCCTTTTTAACACAATTTGGAAGTTCACTTCCTATATGAAAGCTTTTATTATTTGGAAACAAATAGTTTTCGTCTCAGAAAGATCCAATTTTACTTACACGAGTTAAAGCCTTTGAATTTAAATTCAAATTTTCAAATCAATATCTTTAAAATAGTTTAACCCATATAAACTGGTATAACATCTTTAGTCCCTAGTTTCAAGATCATAGAATTCAATTTCAATTATTGAATTCAAATCAAAATATTTAAATTTCAAAATTCAATCAAGTTACTAAAAATAGACTTCATCTTTGAAATTCCATTTCAATAGTTTTTCACTTTATAGCCAATCCATTTCCAAAACATTTGAATTCAAATATTCAAATTTAAAAATCATTTCAAAAACTGTGACTTAACCGATTTCCTCGTGAAATCCATATTGGTGTGTGTATAAGTGTGGTCAAAGGGTTTAACACAATAGTGCAACATCATTCAATCATTACAGATCAAACACAAAAATATAGTTGATAAGCGATATAAACTATAACGCTCATCGTCCATTCACAGATAATATACAAATGTAAATAAATGAATAAATTATACACAGTCACGGAACAAAATATCACAGATCAGATAGGACAATCAATTCAAGGCATTTCATTCAATACAATCATTCATAAGTAAGGTCAAGTATTCAATAGTCATTTATAAGCAGGATTTATTAATTGTTTAATCCTAAGTATTTCAATTTATTCCCAATTAAATTAATTACTTATGAATTAATTATTCAGTTCTGATTTATTAATTACAATTCATTTTATATAATTAGTTAATCAAACACTTTAATTAATTATTCTTAATTAACAAATTATTAAATTAACCTTTAAACCAATTATAAAATTAATTAACCCCTTAATTAATTATTTTAAAGAAATAAAATCTTTAATTACTTTCATTAATAAATTACCTTAGATTAAATCACCATTAATCATTTCTGATTATAAATAAATCTAATTATTTATTTATAATTTAAATAAATCATTCTTTAATTACCTTATTAATTAAATCATTTTATTTCCTTAATTACCTCTAAGATAATAAATTTCTTTATTTATGATTTCATTATCATTTATGTGTATTTTAAACATTACACTTTAAATTTTAGATTCAAAATGATTATATATTTAAACATCTATCAAATTTAAATATCCATTTATAAGCCTATATAAGAAAAGTTCTAGCTAAACTACTTAAATTTTTTTATTTAAAATTTAAGCTTTAAAATACATTACGTTTGATCTTGCAAGTTCAAGATAAAACAAAACATATATTTTCATTCACAATTCTTTTATAAAAGAACTTTATCAAAATTCAAGTTTAAATGTTTGTTTGAAAAACAAGTTTACTTTTTAAAAAGCTATTTTAATTTCAACTTGTTTTAAAACGATTAAGATTTTAAAATGATTTAAAATTACAGATTTGAATTCAAAGAAAACTTGAATCCATTTTTTTAATTTTAATTAAACTTTGATTTTAAACTTTATTTTAAAACTTGAATTTTAATTCCGGAGTCAATACTATATTGGCTCCAAGCCAACACTGGAAACCCCCGAGTAAAATACTCGAGTTACGTGAGTCAAATTCACGTCTTCCCCCTGCTCATTCTTTCTTCTACTCGTGTCCTTCTTCTTCCTTTATTTTTTTTTTTACTTGGTTAAGTTTAAAACTGTTGCACTAGGCTATCCCACACGAGCACATACTCGAGCAAAGCCATCATTTTCCCGAGTCAATCACAAGCACGATCCTGCTTGTTCGTCTTCTGCCCCAACCCATTGTCGCGTAGCAATCATCAAAGCGTGCACATGTACGTGCACAGTCGCACGGCGACGCTGCGGTCATTACGACCATCACCATCAAGTCACCGACCATCTCCTCCCTCGATCTCCACCACCCAAAATCCAAAATACGTTCGAAATCGAAATCGAGAATTCAGCTCAAACTTGGAAAAAGCTATCAAAAACAGAACCTCCATACCATAACCTGAAATCTCCTCGCTCTCGGCACTCCGACCAACGGAGCATCTGCAACATCGGCTACCCCTTTGTCAATATGCCACTCTCCATTTCCCATGATTTGGCAACACTCGATCAGTCGAGTAAATCGAACCAATTAAAAATCTCGACCCAAATAAAACTAGGGTTAAAATCTTCCACGATCAACCACCCTCGCCTCCACCACTTGTTCGCCTTCCTGATATTTTTCCCGACACCATCGATCACTCCTCCAACTCCCCGAACAACCCTACCACCTCCAGTACCCCCGATCGCCAGAAATCCCCCAAAAACCCATTTCCGTTCAACTTCAAACTACTACCAAACTACCCCACTAAAAATCAAGAAACCCATCTTAAAAATCATCATTTTCAGTATGAATTCAAGTTATATATATAAATCACCATTTCGCGAAGTTCGAATTTTGGTCCATCTTGAGTTTGTTCAAGATTTTGGGTTTCCAGAGATGAATTTTAAGTTGTCTTAATCTTAACTAAATTTTAAAGCTTAGTTTACAATGATATAAACATATTTTGTTTAAGTCCTAAGTTCAATCATCAATCAAAAGAAGAGTAAAAGATTTTTTTTTTTTGAATCCATCAGTTGGAGTTTTACTGAAAACAGATGCAAATTTTTTTTTTAAAACAAAAGCTTGCATACTTATTTTCAATCTTCCCATATATATATATATATATATACAGAGAATTATATATGCACACACAACATTTCTCAGATACACTTGCATAGATTCAATCCCTAAAAAAATGAAATGTTACTCACATGGTTTAGAAATGAACATAGCTTGCTTTGTGTTGAAACAGACTGTGAAATTTCAAGCTTGATTCTTCTGTAATCTTCTTACTTTTTTTTATTGCTTAAATGATGTTTGATTTGTAAAAATAAAATGCTTGCAATACAACTTTTTGGGTTTGCTGCGTAGTGAACGAATGAAGTAAGAAGGATATATATAAAAGAAATGAGTTACAGGGTGACAAAATTAACAGGTTTTGTAGGCTGATGGTTTCTTGTGTACAAAAGGCATGCTAAGGGTGCTTGCATTAAATGCTAGAAGTATGTTGCATTTATTATGTCTACTTCAGCCATACTTGCTTGTCTCGGCTGAGATGTTTGCATTTATTATGTTTGATTTGTTTATACTTAAATATATTAATTATTTGTATGTATTGTTTTATATTTGTACTTTATTTTATTACTTTGCTTTGTTTTTGTTTTATTTTGTACTTATATTTATTTGTTTTTATTTGGTGGCTGTAGTGATTTTATATTACTTTTCTTTTTACTTTGCTTGAGTTCATTATATGTTTATTGTCTCCTTGCCTGCATACATATATTTCTTTCTTTTGTCTTGTTTTATATGCCTATGTATTTACATTTTCATTTGTTTGCTTTGTTTATGTTTGATACATATTTATTTTACTTTATGTACATATTATAAAAGTTGTTATATTTATTTTTATTATATTAGCTTATATATTTATTCTATTCTTACATGACTACTTATTTTTATTTCTATTTATTTTTAAAACCATTTATTTAAGATTTTATTTCTAATCCAATATATACATATATATTCACATATATACAAATTGTCAAATCCATATGACTTTATATATTTTCTAGTCGAATCGGGGAAACTCGCTTCCATTTAATCAATTATACAAATTTTAATTCAAAAATTCATTTAAATTATCAATTTAAATACATAAAAATCCGGGGTCGTTACAACCTTCCCCCCTTAAAAGAATTTCGTCCTCGAAATTCGCAGGCACGAAAACAACACGGAGATAGACAGATTCGATCTCCTATAATTCCTCAATCTTAAGATATGAATTCCAAACTCAAGTCGGAATATCTCAGAATACATACCAATTTGTCCCTCTTCGGACTTTGGTATTCACAAGAAATTACAATAGAATTTCAAAATTTGGTTTCAAACGAAATCGTTTTATTGATTTAATTCAATTTATCCTTCATATTCTATTAATCAATTTAACTCAACTTAAAATTTCTAATTCATTTAAAATTTCCAATTTCAATTTTCAAATTCATATTCATTAAAGTTTTAGTCAAAGAAATGATAAGAAATCGATGAAGATATGAAATAAGAATTTCCTACAACAATTCATAGGGTCATCATCACACCGAAACTTCTTCTTGTAACTGTCACGAAGAATTCAAAAGAATTTTGAAACGAATCAAAGAAATTGATAAAGAAAGTTTGTTTCCACTGTTGCAGGGCATCGACCATTTATAGTCGTATTTCCCTATCCCCTATCTTGTCCTCTTCTTGCACTCATACTCACTATCAGTGGATAGTAAGAGAATTTACTGAGACATTCGAACATATATCTTAGGGATATACTCATTCTAGGGTATACTTCACCCTATCTCTAATGAGCTACTTAACGTTTTATACTCCTGAGCTAAAGTTTCAACCTGGCTCTGATACCAAATGTGACGTTTCGGATTTTGCCCGCTCGAAAATCGACATCCATACTTCATATCGTATTCGAATGCCATAGATTCGACCGTTAAAATCCGATTCGCCGGTGCTTATAACAACATTAAGTAAACAACACAGCGAAATAAAAGAATAATACATTAATATACAGCTTTGATACAATATCTGATACAACAGATGATCCCGTAGATATCAATACACATCAGAGATATGATACAATAGAATAGCAATGGAAAACAAAAATAGATAACATCTAGCAGCGGAAAAATATAACTCTAAGATAGTCTTCAAGGAAGAACTCCAGCAGTAGCATGAACTCCCAATAACGATGCACAAAGATAAGCAAGTCTCATCCACATCCAAAGACTTAACTAGCTCCAGATAACCTACTAAACCTGACTATCTGAAAAACCCAACTCTTGACTGCTCGTGTAGAAAATTTTGAGCATCCAGAGTTTAGGAAAGAAACAATAAACTCTGGATCAGTCGTGGGACTGGTGTGAGCAACAAAACAGTTTATCTTCAAAAACAAACAAAGAAATATTTTAAAATAGATTCGAAATGCTTTTTAGAAATGAGACTACCATAAGGCCTCCCGCACACACACACAATGCAAACGCAGAATCGGAGGAGATTTCTCCTTATGATAGTCAAAGATGCTTGATACGCATTAAAAAGAAACATTTGATATTATTACTAGTGCATAGTGTAGTAAAAATCATTTCGAAAGTAAAGATATAAATCTTAGCCAACATAGACATTCCGAACTATGCCTACTATAGCTACCATCCAAACAGTGGGGCGCCACCATAAGTGAATGATAGGTTCTACAACTAAAACCGTACAAGGTACGTATTTGAAGAATAGATTTCCAACAAATGGTCGAGCAAAGGAACTTCCCAAACCCCGAAATGGAAACGCCTCTGGAAGGACGCCCCGAGAACCCAACTGGATCTCTGCCAAACAAGGCCGGCTACCCCTTTCCCAGGGAGTAAGAAACCTCAGATATACCACCCCCGGTCCTTTGGGACCTTTATAAGAGGCGCCTCTAAACCAACAACCACACAGAAATAAATATAGTGTGTCCACATGAGTAAGTATCAGGGCTCCATACCATGACACTACCCTTTTCCAGAAGGAATGGTCATACCCTAGGGAAGCTATCCCTGAAAACCTTGCCGCACAATTCCTGTTTCGACCATTATCGGTTTGTGAGGCTCGACGAAGTCTCGTCCACAAAGCCACGCTTTGGTACAAAGCCATGCTTTGGGTCCACAAATGATCATAGAAATGATCACATAGATAAACGATCAAACAAATGATCCTATCACAAATGATCAACACAATGATCATTTCACAGCAACACTCAGCATGTCACATTACCAAATTGGGAATATATCGCTAATAACCTTCAACTACATAACCTCTGAGCTCGTACGTCTCAGAGAAGGGTGTTAAGCTAAGAGAATAAATTCTCCGCCACCAACAGAAATATATTTGAAAGAAATCAGCTTTATATCTCAAATTGTAATGTCAGACATAATAATCCATACAAGTCTGTTCTGGATTTAGAACAGAACCGAAGGCACTTCCAATGAAGCCCTTGCAATCCGGGTATTCGCAATCCTGATTGGACTTTCCATCACTTAGGGAATCTCTATACCGGAGCAACTCGATGCAGAGACAATCGATAGGTCATCCTATCGTTCTCGCAAATACCTGGTCTTCACCACCAGTCTTCAAATGCTATCCATAACGACGTATCACATATTCGGAATGGGTTATACGACCCAAAGGTCCTTTCCCGGCTAACCCGAGTAGTGAGCACAACTTTTTTAAAAATATATGGATATGGGATTTCAATTAAGTCACAACTTAATAATTCAAAACTTTCTTTCAAATGGTTTAAACAAATTACCATTTTCAAATCTTTTAAACAAAAGATTTATTTCACTAAGTTCACCCATTTTCACAAAGATTCATTCCCGGATTTCAAAACAAATTCATCTCAGTTGGATTAATTCATTTAAATCTTTTAAATCAAGATTTTATCTTATAGCTTTCAAACAGTTTCGACAACTTGGGAAATCATTTTCATTTTTAACTTGAAATCCTTTTTAACACAATTTGGAAGTTCACTTCCTATATGAAAGCTTTTATTATTTGGAAACAAATAGTTTTCGTCTCAGAAAGATCCAATTTTACTTACACGAGTTAAAGCCTTTGAATTTAAATTCAAATTATCAAATCAATATCTTTAAAATAGTTTAACCCATATAAACTGGTATAACATCTTTAGTCCCTAGTTTCAAGATCATAGAATTCAATTTCAATTATTGAATTCAAATCAAAATATTTAAATTTCAAAATTTAATCTAGTTATTAAAAATAAACTTCATCTTTGAAATTCCATTTCAAAAGTTTTTCACTTTATAGCCAATCCATTTTCAAAACATTTGAATTCAAATATTCAAATTTAAAAATCATTTCAAAAACTGTGACTTAACCGATTTCCTCATGAAATCCATATTGGTGTGTGTATAAGTGTGGTCAAGGTGTTCAACACAATAGTGCAACATCATTCAATCATTACAGATCAAACACAGAAATATAGTTGATAAGCGATATAAACTATAACGCTCATCGTCCATTTACAGATAATATACAAATGTAAATAAATGAATAAATTATACACAGTCACAGAACAAAATATCACAGATCAGATAGGACAATCAATTCAAGGCATTTCATTTAATACAATCATTCATAAGTAAGGTCAAGTATTCAATAGTCATTTATAAGCAGGATTTATTAATTGTTTAATCCTAAATAATTCAATTTATTCCCAATTAAATTAATTGCTTATGAATTAATTATTCAATTCTGATTTATTAATTACAATTCATTTGATATAATTAGTTAATCAAACACTTTAATTAATTATTCTTAATTAACAAATTATTAAATTAACCTTTAAACCAATTATAAAATTAATTAACCCCTTAATTAACTATTTTAAAGAAATAAAATCTTTAATTACTTTCATTAAGAAATTACCTTAGATTAAATCATCATTAATCATTTCTGATTATAAATAAATCTAATTATTTATTTATAATTCAAATAAATCATTCTTTAATTACCATATTAATTAAATCATTTTATTTCCTTAATTACCTCTAAGATAATAAATTTCTTTATTTATGATTTCATTATCACTTATGTGTATTTTAAACATTACACTTTAAATTTTAGATTTAAAATGATTATATATTTAAACATCTATCAAATTTAAATATCCATTTATAAACCTATATAAGAAAAGTTCTAGCTAAACTACTTAAAAAAAATTTATTTAAAATTTAAGCTTTAAAATACATTGCGTTTTATCTTGCAAGTTCAAGATAAAACAAAACATATATTTTCATTCACAATTCTTTTATAAAAGAACTTTATCAAAATTCAAGTTTAAATGTTTGTTTGAAAAACAAGTTTACTTTTTAAAAAGCTATTTTAATTTCAACTTGTTTTAAAACGATTAAGATCCTAAAATGATTTAAAATTACAGATTTGAATTCAAAGAAAACTTGAATCCATTTTTTTAATTTTAATTAAACTTTGATTTTAAACTTTATTTTAAAACTTGAATTTTAATTCCGGAGTCAATACTATATTGGCTCCAAGCCAACACTGGAAACCCCCGAGTAAAATACTCGAGTTACGTGAGTCAAATTCACGTCTTCCCCCTGCTCATTCTTTCTTCTACTCGTGTCCTTCTTCTTCCTTTATTTTTTTTTACTTGGTTAAGTTTAAAACTGTTGCACTAGGCTATCCCACACGAGCACATACTCGAGCAAAGCCATCATTTTCCCAAGTCAATCACAAGCACAATCCTGTTTGTTCGTCTTCTTCCCCAACCCATTGTCACGTTGAAATCATCAAAGCGTGCACATGTACGTGCACAGTCGCACGGCGACGCTCCGGTCATTACGACCATCACCATCAAGTCACTGACCATCTCCTCCCTCGATCTCCACCACCCAAAATCCAAAGTATGTTCGAAATCGAAATCGAGAATTCAGCTCAAACCTGGAAAAAGCTATCAAAAACAGGAACCTCCATACCATAACCTGAAATCTCCTCGCTCTCGGCACTCCGACCAACGGAGCATCTGCAACATCGGCTACCCCTTTGTCAATATGCCCCTCTCCATTTCCCAAGATTTGGCAACACTCGATCAATCGAGTAAATCGAAACAATTAAAAATTTCGACCTAAATAAAACTAGGGTTAAAATCTTCCACGATCAACCACCCTCGCCGCCGCCACTTGTTCGCCTTCCTAATATTTTTTCCCGACACCGTCGATCACTCCTCCACCTCCTCGAACAACCCTAGCACCTCCAGTACCCCCGATCGCCAGAAATCCCCCAAAAACCCATTTCCGTTCAACTTCAAACTGCTACCAAACTACCCCACTAAAAATCATGAAACCCATCTTAAAAATCATTTTCAGTATGAATTCAAGTTATATATATAAATCACCATTTCGCGAAGTACGAATTTTGGTCCATCTTGAGTTTGTTCAAGATTTTGGGTTTCCAGAGATGAATTTTAAGTTGTTTTATTCTTAACTAAATTTTAAAGCTTAGTTTACAATGATATAAACATATTTTGTTTAAGTCCTAAGTTCAATCACCAATCAAAAGAAGAGTAAAAGATTTTTTTTTTTTTAAATCCATCAGTTGGAGTTTTACTGAAAACAGATGCAATTTTTTTTTTAAAACAATAGCCTGCGTACTTATTTTCAATCTTCCCATATATATATATATATATAAACACATATATATACAGAGAATTATATATGCACACACAACATTTCTCAGATACACTTGCATAGATTCAATCCCTAAAAAAAATGAAATGTTACTCACATGGTTTAGAAATGAACATAGCTTGCTTTGTGTTGAAACAGAATGTGAAATTTCAAGCTTGATTCTTCTGTAATCTTCTTACTTTTTGTTTATTGCTTAAATGATGTTTGAGTTTGTAAAAATAAAATGCTTGCAATACAACTTTTTGGGTTTGCTGTGTAGTGAACGAATGAAGTAAGAAGGATATATATAAAAGAAATGAGTTACAGGGTGATAAAATTAACAGGCTTTGTAGGCTGATGGTTTCTTGTGTACAAAAGGCATGCTAAGGGTGCTTGCATTAAATGCTAGAAGTATGTTGCATTTATTATGTTTACTTCAGCCATACTTGCTTGTCTCGGCTGAGATGTTTGCATTTATTATGTTTGATTTGTTTATACTTAAATATATTCATTATTTGTATGTATTGTTTTATATTTGTTATTTATTTTATTATTTTGCTTTGTTTTTGTTTTATTTTGTACTTATATTTATTTGTTTTTATTTGGTGGCTGTAGTGATTTTATATTACTTTTCTTTTTACTTTGCTTGAGTTCATTATATGTTTATTGTCTCCTTGCCTGCATACTTATATTTCTTTCTTTTGTCTTGTTTTATATGCCTATGTATTTACATTTTCATTTGTTTGCTTTGTTTATGTTTGATACATATTTATTTTACTTTATGTACATATTATAAAAGTTGTTATATTTATTTTTATTATATTAGCTTATATATTTATTTCTATTCTTACATGACTACTTATTTTTATTTCTATTTATTTTTAAAACCATTTATTTAAGATTTTATTTCTAATCCAATATATACATATATATTCACATATATACAAATTGTCAAATCCATATGACTTTATATATTTTCTAGTCGAATCGGGAAACTCGCTTCCATTTAATCAATTTTACAAATTTTAATTCAAAAATTCATTTAAATTATCAATTTAAATTCATAAAAATCTGGGGTCGTTACATAAAATCTATGTTTCAACAATTGAAATCAGTTAATTACCCAATATCCGATGGCTAAAAATCGAGATGTCACAGACTCCAACCAACAAGATGGTGATCGACATGACCTTCCATATAAAGCTACAAAGGAGCCATACCGATGTTAGATTGACAACGAATTTGGTAAGAAAACTCAACAAGAGGTTGGTAGTCTCCCAATTACCACGAAAATTATACAACTGCATAAATGCAAGTCATAAAATAATTGCACTAAGGCAAGTCAAATACAAAGAATGGATTTTATAATTTCTTTTACTCATCAAATGTTCTTATAGTTTTCAAATCCAATATCTTCATAAATAAATCTCAAATTTCAACACTTGAAAGTTTTCAAAGCTTCTTACTTAAATTTTAATTCAATCCCATTATTCTTTATTTAAAGTAAAAAAAATTGAGTTGTTTCATCCTCTAATTCTATCATAAATATAATATAGTTTGTAACATATTTTTCCACACTAATAATCAATCTTAAAACAATTTCGTACAAGACTTGAAAAGCACAATTATTATTATTAGACCCTTCATCGATGGCTAATTACACAGCTATCTCCCTCGCCCATTTGCCACTATTATGGACTTTGAGGCTTACATAACTCATTTAGGACATAATAAAAATACTCAATACTCATAGAATATTTTTTTCCAAATTTATTTTGTCAAAATTTTCTAAGTGTTGAAAGTTTCCTAAAAAAAATCAATAGAGCCTCCATTGTACGGAGGGCCATTTACAGCATTACGAAAATAAATTATATAATACATCGACCATTAGGTCGAAAACATAATATATATCAACATTTAACACTTACAAACTTAATCTGAAAACATATCTTTCTTTATAGCATTTTTAAAATGAGTTAGCTTAATCTTATATATGAGACTTTTGCTCAAAATAAAGTCCAACTATCCACTTTCACCCGTAATTAACTTAAATAAATCAGATTAGGTTACATTCACAAAATATGAAGCACTACATTTGATTATCAAGGGAAACAAATCATTTTATTCTACTTCAGATATCCTATAAAGAAACCAGGTTTTGATATAGCAAACTTCAAAATCTGAGAAAACTTATAAAGCAAAAGTTGCTAAGTCTAAGCTTTCTAATAGTGTAAAGATCATTGAAATCAGACACAATATTTGAAAGTTATGCTAAATTTACCTTAAGCTTAAATCTTAGAAATTTTTATAATAGGACAAAGATGTCCATCCATTTTCAAACCAATTTAGATGAAATAAAATGCAAATTCATCCAAAGTAGTAAAGATAGATTTATACCTTACTGAAAGCACTTACATTTCCAATTAGATTGAGCTCGTTTGGAATTATAAATCTCAAGTTATTGCTGTTTTAGTACATTACTTTTCGAAATGAAATTTCAGCTTTTAATGTCAATTTAAAGCATGAAATTCTCAAACCACTAATTCTAAACCACATTTTCTAAACAAACTTTTAATGACAAATCATTTATTACCTGATCCTCTTTTTCGAAAAGCTAAGACATTCAAAATTATAATTAACTACATGTAATCATCTTTTAAAAGAAACAATTCACTAATTGGAAACACTTTTATCACCTTACATACTCATGTTTTCAAATAATTAACTTTGAAGACTCATTTTGAATGGGATAACTAATCGCTTTCATTGTCAAGAGATAATTATCCATCCAAAATAAATTTTGGAGTTACGTATTGATTTTTAAATTGTTCTCACAATTTAAAGTGAATGTATCTCATGCCTTATTTATTTATTATACCTTGCACTTCTTAATATAGCATTTTATAATAAATGAATCGTTCAAATTAATATTTCCTCTTATCAAAAAATTAAATTTTCATCTTATTATCGACATAACACTATCTAAGGTTGATAATTAACTTAAACTTGTTTTCAAAAGAATTTTACAAATTCATACCGACAAATTTTTTAGTACTATCAAAATTTGAAAAAAAAAAGCTTGCTCAAAAAATTCATGCTAAAAGTCTAAAGTTAGCATTTCTTCATTTCTTTAAGATATACCATCTATTATTATTATTCAAACAACCAAGTGCCGAAACAAATTTTCATATTCATCATTTATAATTTTTTACCAAAATATCTGCGATATCCCGGAAATTTGAGGCAATATCAATTTAATAATCTGTGATAAAAATTAAATTGATTTAATAATATTTGTTAATAATAATTTAAATTGATTTAATAATCTTCTTTTAAATAAATAATTAACTGATAATTTATCTTTTAAAAGCTAACTAAATTGTTTTCTATTTGTAATATATATATATATATATATATATATATATATCTGTATATATTGTAAATAGATAACCTTTGTTTTAAGTTAATAAAACGAAGACATAATTTCTAACTCTAATATTTTTGAAAAATTAGGAATTTGATTTTTATTTAATATTGAATAAATAATAATATGATCTTAAAAATACCCAAGATAAATTTAAATTGTTTAGAAATAAAATTTAGCTTAGAGTTTAAATTTAAATAAAAAGTTTTGTTTTGTTTTATAGCTTGATCAAATAAGTGACTTATATTATAGAGAATAGTTCTTTTATAAATTTATTTTTAATTTAATAATAAGTTATATTTAAACTATATAAATATTGTAATATCTTTGAAAATGGATTTTGCTGTATAAATAGAGTTGTTATTTTAAGATATGGATATTGTTGGAAGAAGCTATGATTTGTAATCTTTCAAAAATGTTAAATAAAATAATACTTTGTAAATCTCAACATAAGTATTTAATTATTTAAGTTTAAAATAAAGTAACCTATAAGTAAAATAAATATAAAAGTAAGAACAAGTGTAAAAGAAAGAAGTATATAGGAAATAAAAGCAAGCTAGGCAAGGAAACAAATCTATAAACATTAGTCAACCTGTAAAGAAATATATTCTCACATAATGTATAAATTAAAATCAGGCTTGTATGCATATGATATAGTTGTGAAGAAAATATACAAGATAAGGAATAAACAAAGTAAAATAGTAAAACAAAAAAAATCTTTGTACAACCAGACAAAATAATTTTGCTGTCTGTAAGTAAAGAATGCAAAACAAAGTAAAGCAACAAAACAAAATATCTAAATACAAAATGATCTGTAGCTTGTAGACTAAGAATCAGACAAGCATAATCATAAAGTATAAACAAAACATATGCAGGTTAGAGAGGAGAAGTAGGAAGCTAACTAAAATATCTTTACATAAGGAATGATTAAATTAGCTAAATAGGGAACATTGAGTACATTAACATTTAATGTTTCAGATTTCTCAGCAAACAAGAGTCAATTCAAAAATGTTTAAAATTCTTTTCAGCCTCCATTTTGAAATTTCTGCCTCATAAAACAAGATGAAACAGTGCACAGCATTTGCTTGTCTCAGATGCCACCTTCCCTTATAATATTTTCCTTCTATATATACATATCTTCTCAGTTCATTTGTGAAGAATAGCAAGCTTTTCTTTTTTTTTACAACTAAAGTTTTATACATCAACAAGCTTAAACAACATCATACAAAAATTCCATCAACTTTGCAAAACCTGAAACTGCCTTCATTCCAATCTGTGACCAACTTACTCAAGACCAGATCAACAGCTTCATTTTTTTATCAAGCCATTAGCCTGTACTTTTTGCAAAATAAAGAGCCTGTGCATTATTCTCCAGTTTTTTTCAAAATCAAAACAGAAGCTCTGTTTTCATTTCAGGTGAGTAACATTATTTTTAAAAGCTTAAATATATAAATCTGAATTTCATGATCTATGTATGAAATAGGTGAGTTTGTGTGAATATATGTTAGTGAATTTCTGTGCATTTTTGGATGTGAGTTGTAGACATGTTTGTGAATATCTGTAAACATATATATATATATATCCAGTTCTTAAAACTATAGCTGTAGTTTAAAATCCTTTATCTCCAGATCAAGTCATTTTTGGAATTTATGGTATAAACAAAAGTTGATTGTCCAATCATTTGTCAAAGTATAAAATTTATCCGAGTAGAAATAAATTGTGTGTTGCTCTGGAAACTGAAAATAAACAAGAAAGTTAAGTTTGGATGAAACTCAAACATTTGAAATTATTGATTCAGGGTTACGAACTGAATGCTTAACCAAAATAATGATTTTTAAAAATGAAATCACTAATTTTAATAGCAAAATGAATGTGTGGTTCTGTTTTTACTGGGAATTAGTATTCGAGGGGTTATTGATGTTCTCGAGTATTTGAGAGGGTGTAATTGCCAAAGGTGATAGTAGGACCATCGATGATGGTGGAAAAATTAGTTGAAGTGGTGGCAGATCACGGTGGTGGTGGCAGTGGAGATTTTAAGTTGCTAAACCTAGTTTGGGTTGTGCTGTGATGTTTGATTTGTCACGTGGCCTAGGAGCAATCGAGTTCGCTGAAATTCATGTGGGTAGTAGCTCGGTCATGGACGAAGTGGTGGCCGGTGGTGCTAGGGCTCTGGTGGATGGAGTTTGGAGTGCGGTGGACTTTTCAGGTTTCGAGGGGAACCTGAATTTTTGGTTTCCAGGTGGAGTTTCGAACTCGATTTTGTTTCAGATTGCTGTGGTGGCTCTGGGGGTCGTGGTGGAGTCTGGTGGTAGTCAGCGGCATGGTGGAGCATATGTGGGTGGTCGGAGATGGATGGGGCCACGGTGCACGTGCACCATGCCATTTAAGTGTGTTGGGTTCTTTGGTGTTGAGCAGGGTTTTAACTCGGGGAGATGCGAGTTTATTCCAGGGTTTGGCTCGAAGTAGAGGTAGGGGAGACTCGAAGCAAAGTTTGGCATCTCTCGTGTCAGTAATTGTTTCCAGCTTCTTGTTAAACCTGCAGTAGCATTGTTTCAAAACAAATTCAATTGGAATCTATTTATAAATAAGTAATGGAATTAAATAAAGTGTAAATCTAGTTGAAGTTTGAAATCAAATTTACTTTTTAATTCAAATTTAAATAAAAATAAAGTTTAAAACAAGCAAATATGGGTTTCAACCTGACAGTTTCAGGTTTTAAATGTAATTTAAAATCTGAATCAAAACTTAAACTGTGTTTGAAGTTAAAAGTTCAAAATATAGATTCAACTGAACTTTTTGATCTAAGTTTTAGAAACGAATTTGGATTTTGAAATCAAGAGTTACAAATAAATTTTTCAAAAAAGCAAGTTAAACCCAAGGTTTTAAATTCAAGATTAAACTAATGAAATCAAAAGTTTTAAACTCAAAGTTAAACTAATGAACTCAAAACTGAAAAATAAATCATATTTAAAATCTAAATGTATAAAGAAAAGTTAAATTCAAATAGTCGTTTTAAAAAGTGTTTGTTTCCAAATAAGTATTTGAATTGTTTCTTTTAAAGTTCTTTTGAATGGGAGTTAAGTAAATTGTTTTAACTTGGAAATTTCAAGTTTAAAATATGAATGTCTTTGAAAATTTAAATTTAAATAAAGATTCTAGCAAGTTGAATTTAAAGGCCTTTCCAATATAAGTCCATATATGAGTATTTAATGTTATTTATAGGATTCTAAATTGAATTAAAATTTGATAAATGTTTGAATAAGAATCATTTTGAATCTTAAATTCAAAATGAAAATTTGAATTTGAAATGTAATGTTCGAATATACTTAGATATTAATAAAGTCATAAATAAAGAAATGAATTATTTAAGGTATAATTAAGATATTTAAAATAATTAAATGATAGGTTAATTAAGAAATGACTTTTGAATTTAAGTTATAAATTAATAATTTAGATTAATTTATAATTAGAGAGCAAGTAAGAAGTAGATTAAGAAAAGTTATTAATTAGTAAAGATAGTTAACTAAGAATTATTAATTAATTAATATATGTGATTAATTTTGGATAATTAATTAGATTCATTAAATAATCTATTAAAAATGGTTAAATGAAATTACTTGATAAAAGTAATTAAGAAATTAATTACTTAATGTAATTAATTTGATAAAATGATTTATTTAAGTTAATTAATTTAATTTAATTAATTTAAGAAATCATTTGATGATTTGTTATGTGTAATCACTTAGTGTATTCAATTGAGCATAATTACTTGAGAAAGTAATTAATATAATTACTGAATGTAATTAGTGAAGAGGATGTGTTAAAGAAGTAATTTGGATAATTACTTTTGTAATTAATCAGAGGATTAATTAATGGAGATAATTAATTATGGAATAATTAATTTATTAATATAAGTAATTAAGGGAAGTTAATTACTGGTTGATATTAATCGAGGTGGTTATTAATAGTGTTTAATTAAAGATTATTCACTTAATGTGATTTAATAAAGTAACTTAATTTAAATATGAATTAGAGATCATTAATTAATGTAATTAATGATGAAATTAAGAATAGTTTAATTAAGAAATAATTAATAATGTGGTGATAAATTAAGGATAATATAATTAATTGTATTTAATTATAAATAAAGTAATTAAATGTTAATTACTATAAATGATTTAGGATAATTAATTTGAAGAATTAATTAAAGACTAATTACTTACTGTAATTAGAAGGTGATTAATCGGAGAAGTTAATCAAGATAAATATCTAGAAAATGATTAATTAGGTTGATTTAAAATTAAATTAATAGTTCTGTAAGCAAGATTTGTAGATGAAGTAATTAATTTAATTTACTTTAAATTAATTAGAGATAGAAGTAGTTAATTTAATTCATTTTAAATTAATTACAAATGGTATAATTATAAATCATTGCTTATGGATGAATGATAGTGATATTTCATTTGATGATTATGCATTCAGATCTGACTTGAATAATATCTATGTGATATGGATGTTTGATTTAAAGTATGATAATATTTAATTATCTGTTTTGATGATAACATGAATTATCTGTTTATGATGATGTGATTATCTATTGTGATATTATGAATTATCCATATGTGTGTATACTAATAATATTGAATTGAACTGTTAAGACTAAATAGACAACTTGGCCTTAAAAGACACGTTTTGGATTTCGATGAGACCGGGATCGGGTTTTCCGCATTAGGAACATCCGAAAACCACATCGATTCCATATTAACGATAGGTCATGAATCTGAAGTGAAGATGAAGATTCAGAATGCTAGGGTTATCGTCGTTAACTCTGAGGGTGATTCCAAAATGAGTGTAACGAGATAATACCTTCAGTTTTGTTCGAACCGGGAACGAACTTGTATGGATTGAATGCTTTCAAAACATCGTCAGGTGGGCGATGAGCATTCTAAGAAATGTATTCTATAAAGGTAATCGTAGCCTCAAGCCTCATCAACCGGGAATGGTTAAAACAGGGGAGGTGCAGCAAGGTTAGGTGGGTCATGCCCAAGCAGGACAAGGATATTCCCCTGTCTAGATGTCCCTTTTATTTCGGCTTAGTGGGCAGTAGCGACGGCTATCTGCGGGGTTATCTTGTTCGGGACTGTTCAGTAAGGAATGGTTCCGGCCTTGTGTTGCAGGGGATGAAGGGAGTAATCCTCGGTACGTTGATCTAGACCACGTACTGTTACGGGCGGTACCCCAGTAGCCCTGCCATTGTATGGAATCCACAATCCAATAAGTGCCAACGGTTTTGATTGTATTACCCACTTTTGTGGCTAGTAGCTGGAATTTAATAACGTAACAATTTTGGCCATTTTCTATTTACTTGAAAACCCTAGACCTATTGTAATATCACAGAATTTCCTATCAAATGTTTTGGTTAGCGTAAGGTAAAAACTTTTCCATGTTTATGTGTGGGGAGTCTTACGTGATACCTTTGTTTTCAAAAGATTTTCAAAGTTAAGCAACTTTGACCTGTTACCCATACCAGACCCATGTCTGACCCGGAGTTTATTTTTGTTTTTCATAAACTCTCGGGTACCCAAATTTTTACGGGTAGCCAAGGGATTCAGGTCAGCTTTGATGAATTCTGGAGGAGCAATGGAGCAGGAGGCTTCAGCGTTGTAGATATATATATTTATAGTTCCGCTGTATTGGTATCTCTGAGTCGTTTGTTTGAGTTGAGTTGTATTAACTAGACAGGTGTTTATAACTGTCTAATATGTGATGGATTATCTGTATAACTCTGATCGATGTTGTGTATTATGTATATACTTATGTGATTATTATAATTTATTCATTCTGCTGTGAGATTCTGATGTTGTTGTTCTTTCTTCTTTATCTTTTCTATTTTCTCACCCCTTTCTTTCTTCAAGACAAAGCGGTTTTCTAGGCATAGAAGGTCGGGTTGTCACAGTTGGTATCAGAGCGCTAGCTTGAGTGAATACCTAGGCTCTTGAGTGATTTCTTTCCAGAGAGAGTGTATTTGTAAGTTTAATATATATATATATATATATATATATATATATCTACCTATTGTTGGGTTACCTGTTCGGGTTTTCCAATATAAGATATAAAGGTAGATAGGGTGGTGGTGTGTGTAACACGACTACCAATGGTTGGAGTTTGAATGTTTGAGGTTGGAAATATAATTGTCGAGACTGTAAACCTAAGACCATCTCGAGTGAGCTTTGAGTGGTATAAGGATTTCATCGATCTCTGAAGGAAATCTGTTAAGATTCGGAGTTCATTTTTGAAGTGTGAGTTTGGTTGAGCTAGAGTTTGGATCGGTCGGTTGGACAGAAGCAAGTCATGATATCTTGACATATCAAGGTGTAGTAGCTGTGTGATGAGACACAGTGACTATGGATGTCTCCGAAGATGTTTTCTTTGGAACAAGTCAAGGAAGTGTGTCTGCTCGGTGTTGCGGCTGTGTTCAGCTGGAAGTTTCTGTTTGCTTTGAGGTCCGAATTTCGCGAAGAGCTTCGGATTAGGAAGTCTTCTGGCTTAGCGGTCTTTCTTGAGGTAACTTCAGAAGCAGCAGAGTAGCTCCATTTCTTTGATGGGTTGGCCACATAAGAGTAAGCTGTTCCGATTGGTAAAGAGAGAACGGTATCTTTGGAATTAGGCTAGATCAATCGCAAAAAGTGACTTGCGATGGTTTGAGTATTCTCTTGTGAATTTTTCTAGATGTCTTTAGGAAGTCAGAGTTTGGTCAGCATCTGAAGATTGAACTTGGTATCGACGGGATTTCAGAAGTGGTACCGATGGTTCAACTCAGTAATAGGATGATTTTTGAGCTTGGTAAAGTAACCCGGATTTTAGAGGAACTTCAGAATTTTCTTTTTGATCTGTGAACTTTATTTTTGGAATGTGTTGTCCAGTCTATGTTAGACTTCAGCATTTTCATCTTTTCAGTCAGAGTAGCACAGTGGAAGCATGGTGGTAGCTGTTTTAGTTTGGAAGCAATTGGATGTTGCGATGTTTGGATTGAAGATCTCTACAAGAAAAAATTTCAGGATCTGAGGCCAGATTGGAGTGCACCTGTTTAATCTTTTCTAGATGAGAGAAGTGAGTTCTGTTTTCTGATCTGGAATAGAGTTTGTGTTCTGAGTTTTGGTTGATATTGGGAAGATCATTATGTTGGTTTGTCTTTGGATCAGTCTATTTCTAGGGCTTCAGCAAGTGTTGAGCTGATCAATAAGGATGAGGGAAGCCCAGGATCGTCCGAAGGGTTTTATGGATAAGAGACGGACGAATTTGGATTCCGAAGTCGGAGATTTGTTTTTTGAATAAGTGTTTAGTCTTCAGGATTGGATTGTTAGTTTGGATAACTGGAATTCGATGTGTTTCACGTATCTCTGAGGGAGTACGTGTAAGATCTATCTCTGATTATAGAACCAGTAGTTCAGGAAGTTTTGATTGTTGATTCAGGCTTGTCTGTAGTTTGATATCCTGTCTTGTTTTGTGGATTTAGATGAGTGAAAGTTCTGTAGCTTAGTAGTATTGGTTGTTTGGATTCTATAGAGCGAGTAACCCAGTATTTATACTTGGGGAAACTCGAGAAAACTCTATCTAGAATTCTGTCTAGATAGTTAGATTTGTTCGATTGGATGAATTGGTTGCTATGGTTGTTAGCTCATGATTGAAATATGCTTGGGTTTTAAAGTTAAATCTTTAATTAGATTATTAAATTACCTTTGTTTTAAATTTTGGGGACGAAATTCTTTTAAGGGGGGAGGAATGTGATATCCCGGAAATTTGAGGCAATATCAATTTAATAATCTGTGATAAAAATTAAATTGACTTAATAATATTTGTGAATAATAACTTGAATTGATTTAATAATCTTCTTTTAAATAAATAATTAACTGATAATTTATCTTTTAAAAGCTAACTAAATTGTTTTCTATTTATAATATATATATCTGTATATATTGTAAATAGATAACCTTTGTTTTAAGTTAATAAAATGAAGACATGATTTCTAACTCTAATATTTTTGAAAAATTAGGAATTTGATTTTTATTTAATATTGAATAAATAATAATATGATCTTAAAAATACCCAAGATAAATTTAAATTGTTTAGAAATAAAATTTAGCTTAGAGTTTAAATATAAATAAAAGGTTTTGTTTTGTTTTATAGCTTGATCAAATAAGTGACTTATATTATAGAGAATAGTTCTTTTATAAATTTATTTTTAATTTAATAATAAGTTATATTTAAACTATATCAATATTGTAATATCTTTGAAAATGGATTTTGCTGTATAAATAGAGTTGTTATTTTAAGATATGGATATTGTTGGATGAAGCTATGATTTGTAATCTTTCAAAAATGTTAAATAAAATAATACTTTGTAAATGTCAACATAAGTATTTAATTATTTAAGTTTAAAATAAAGTAACCTATAAGTAAAATAAATATAAAAGTAAGAACAAGTGTAAAAGAAAGAAGTATATAGGAAATAAAAGCAAGCTAGGCAAGGAAACAAATCTATAAACATTAGTCAACCTGTAAAGAAATATATTCTCACATAATGTATAAATTAAAATCAGGCTTGTACGCATATGATATAGCTGTGAAGAAAATATACAAGATAAGGAATAAACAAAGTAAAATAGTAAAACAAAAAAAATTCTTTGTACAACCAGACAAAATAATTTTGCTGTCTGTAAGTAAAGAATGTAAAACAAAGTAAAGCAACAAAACAAAATATCTAAATACAAAATGATCTGTAGCTTGTGGACTAAGAATCAGACAAGCAAAATCATAAAGTATAAACAAAACATATGCAGGTTAGAGAGGAGAAGTAGGAAGCTAACTAAAATATCTTTACATAAGGAATGATTAAATTAGCTAAATAGGGAACATTGAGTACAATAACATTTAATGTTTCAGATTTCTCAGCAAACAAGAGTCAATTCGAAAATGTTTAAAATTCTTTTCAGCCTCCATTTTGAAATTTCTGCCTGATAAAACAAGATGAAACAGTGCACAGCATTTGCTTGTCTCAGATGCCACCTTCCCTTATAATATTTTCCTTCTATATATACATATATTCTCAGTTCATTTGTGAAGAATAGCAAGCTTTTCTTTTTTTTAAAACTAAAGTTTTATACATCAACAAGCTTAAACAACATCATACAAAAATTCCATCAACTTTGCAAAACCTGAAACTGCCTTCATTCCAATCTGTGACCAACTTCCTCAAGACCAGATCAACAGCTTCATTTTTTTATCAAGCCATTAGCCTGTACTTTTTGCAAAATAAAGAGCCTGTGCATTATTCTCAAGTTTTTTTCAAAATCAAAACAGAAGCTCTGTTTTCATTTCAGGTGAGTAACATTTATTTTTAAAAGCTTAAATATATAAATCTGAATTTCATGATCTATGTATGAAATAGGTGAGTTTGTGTGAATATATGTTAGTGAATTTCTGTGCATTTTTGGATGTGAGTTGTAGACATGTTTGTGAATATCTGTAAACATATATATATATATATATATCCAGTTCTTAAAACTATAGCTGTAGTTTAAAATCCTTTATCTCCAGATCAAGTAATTTTTGGAATTTATGGTATAAACAAAAGTTGATTGTCCAATCATTTGTCAAAGTATAAAATTTATCTGAGTAGAAATAAATTGTGTGTTGCTCTGGAAACTGAAAATAAACAAGAAAGTTAAGTTTGGATGAAACTCAAACATTTGAAATTATTGATTCAGGGTTATGAACTGAATGCTTAACCAAAATAATGATTTTTAAAAATGAAATCACTAATTTTAATAGAAAAATGAATGCGTAGTTCTGTTTTTACTGGGAATTAGTATTTGAGGGGTTATTGATGTTCTCGAGTATTTGAGTGGGTGTAATTGCCAGAGGTGATAGTAGGACCATCGGTGATGGTGGAAAAATTAGTTGAAGTGGTGGCAGATCACGGTGGTGGTGGCAGTGGAGATTTTAAGTTGCTAAACCTAGTTTGGGTTGTGCTGTGATGCTTGATTTGTCACGTGGCCTAGGAGCGATCGAGTTCGCTGAAATTCATGTGGGTAGTAGCTCGGTCATGGACGAAGTGGTGGCCGGTGGTGCTAGGGCTCTGGTGGACGGAGTTTGGAGTGCGGTGGATTTTTCAGGTTTCGAGGGGAACCTGAATTTTTGGTTTCCAGGTGGAGTTTCGAACTCGATTTTGTTTCAGATTGCTGTGGTGGCTCTGGGGGTCGTGGTGGAGTCTGGTGGTAGTCAGCGGCATGGTGGAGCATATGTGGGTGGTCGGAGATGGATGGGGCCATGGTGCACGTGCACCGTGCCATTTAAGTGTGTTGGGTTCTTTGGTGGTGAACAGGGTTTTAACTCGGGGAGATGCGAGTTTATTCTAGGGTTTGACACGAAGTAGAGGTAGGGGAGACTCGAAGCAAAGTTTGGCATCTCTCGTGTCAGTAATTGTTTCCAGCTTCTTGTTAAACCTGCAGTAGCATTGTTGCAAAACAAATTCAATTGGAACCTATTTATAAATAAGTAATGGAATTAAATAAAGTGTAAATCTAGTTGAAGTTTGAAATCAAATTTACTTTTGAATTCAAATTTAAATAAAAATAAAGTTTAAAACAAGCAAATATGGGTTTCAACCTGACAGTTTCAGGTTTTAAATGTAATTTAAAATCTGAATCAAAACTTAAACTGTGTTTTAAGTTAAAAGTTCAAAATATAGATTCAAGTGAACTTTTTGATCTAAGTTTTAGAAACGAATTTGGATTTTGAAATCAAGAGTTACAAATCAAATTTTTCAAAAAAGCAAGTTAAACCCAAGGTTTTAAATTCAAGATTAAACTAATGAAATCAAAAGTTTTAAACTCAAAGTTAAACTAATGAACTAAAAACTAAAAAATAAATCAGATTTAAAATCTAAATGTATAAAGAAAAGTTAAATTCAAATAGTCGTTTTAAAAAGTGTTTGTTTCCAAATAAGTATTTGAATTGTTTCTTTTAAAGTTCTTTTGAATGGGAGTTAAGTAAATTGTTTTAACTTGGAAATTTCAAGTTTAAAATATGAATGTCTTTGAAAATTTAAATTTAAATAAAGATTCTAGCAAGTTGAATTTAAAGGCCTTTCCAATATAAGTCCATATATGAGTATTTAATGTTATTTATAGGATTCTAAATTGAATTAAAATTTGATAAATGTTTGAATAAGAATCATTTTGAATCTTAAATTCAAAATGAAATTTTGAATTTGAAATGTAATGTTCTAATATACTTAGATATTAATAAAGTCATAAATAAAGAAATGAATTATTTGAGGGATAATTAAGATATTTAAAATAATTAAATGATAGGTTAATTAAGAAATGACTTTTGAATTTAAGTTATAAATTAATAATTTAGATTAATTTATAATTAGAGATCAAGTAAGAAGTAGATTAAGAAAAGTTATTAATTAGTAAAGATAGTTAACTAAGAATTATTAATTAATTAATATATGTGATTAATTTTGGATAATTAATTAGATTCATTAAATAATCTATTAAAAATTGTTAAATGAAATTACTTGATAAAAGTAATTAAGAAATTAATTACTTAATGTAATTAATTTGATAAAATGATTTATTTAAGTTAATTAATTTAATTTAATTAATTTAAGAAATCATTTGATGATTTGTTATGTGTAATCACTTAGTGTATTCAATTGAGCATAATTACTTGAGAAAGTAATTAATATAATTACTGAATGTAATTAGTGAAGAGGATGTGTTAAAGAAGTAATTTGGATAATTACTTTTGTAATTAATCAGAGGATTAATTAATGGATATAATTAATTATGGAATAATTAATTTATTAATATAAGTAATTAAGGGAAGTTAATTACTGGTTGATATTAATCGAGGTTGTTATTAATTGTGTTTAATTAAAGATTAATCACTTAATGTGATTTAATAAAGTAACTTAATTTAAATATGAATTAGAGATCATTAATTAATGTAATTAATGATGAAATTAAGAATAGTTTAATTAAGAAATAATTAATAATGTGGTGATAAATTAAGGATAATATAATTAATTGTATTTAATTATAAATAAAGTAATTAAATGTTAATTACTATAAATGATTTAGGATAATTAATTTGAAGAATTAATTAAAGGCTAATTACTTACTGTAATTAGAAGGTGATTAATCGAAGAAGTTAATCAAGATAAATATCTAGAAATTGATTAATTAGGTTGATTTAAAATTAAATTAATAGTTGTGTAAGCAAGATTTGTTGATGAAGCAATTAATTTAATTTACTTTAAATTAATTAGAGATAGAAGTAGTTAATTTAATTCATTTTAAATTAATTACAAATGGTATAATTATAAATCATTGCTTATGGATGAATGATAGTGATATTTCATTTGATGATTATGCATTCAGATCTGACTTGAATAATATCTATGTGATATGGATGTTTGATTTAAAGTATGATAATATTTAATTATCTGTTTTGATGATAACATGAATTATCTGTTTATGATGATGTGATTATCTATTGTGATATTATGAATTATCCATATGTGTGTATACTAATAATATTGAATTGAACTGTTAAGACTAAATAGACAACTTGGCCTTAAAAGACACGTTTTGGATTTCGATGAGACCGGGATCGGGTTTTCCGCATTAGGAACATCCGAAAACCATATCGATTCCAAATTAACGATAGGTCGTGAATCTGAAGTGGAAGATGAAGATTCAGAATGCAAGGGTTATCGTCGTTAACTCTGAGGGTGATTCCAAAATGAGTGTAACGAGATAATGCCTTCGGTTTCGTTCGAACCCGGAACGAACTTGTATGGATTGAATGCTTTCAACACATCGTCAGGTGGGCGATCAGCATTCTAAGAAATGTATTCTATAAAGGTAATCGTAGCCTCAAGCCTCATCAACCGGGAATGGTTAAAACAGGGGAGGTGCAGCAAGGTTAGGTGGGTCATGCCCAAGCAGGACAAGGATATCCCCTGTCTAGATGTCCCTTTTATTTCGGCTTAGTGGGCAGTAACGACGGCTATCTGCGGGGTTATCTTGTTCGGGACTATTCAGTAAGGAATGGTTCCGGCCTTGTGTTGCAGGGGATGAAGGGAGTAATCCTCGGTACGTTGATCTAGACCACGTACTGTGACGGGTGGTACCCCAGTAGCCCTGCCATTGTATGGAATCCACAATCCAATAAGTGCCAACGGTTTTGATTGCATTACCCACTTTTGTGGCTTGTAGCTGGAATTTGATAATGTTACAATTTCGGCTATTTTCTATTTACTTGAAAACCCTAGACCTATTATAATATCACATAATTTCCTATCAAATGTTTTGGTTAGCGTAAGGTAAAAACTTTTCCATGTTTGTGTGTGGGGAGTCTTACGTGATACCTTTGTTTTCAAAAGATTTTCAAAGTTAAGCAACTTTAACCTGTTACTCATACCAGACCCATGTCTGACCCGGAGTTTATTTTTGTTTTTCATAAACTCTCGGGTACCCAAATTTTTATGGGTAGCCAAGGGATTCAGGTCAGCTTTGACGAATTCTGGAGGAGCAATGGAGCAGGAGGCTTCAGCGTTGTAGATATATATATTTATAGTTCCGCTGTATTGGTATCTCTGAGTCGTTTGTTTGAGTTGAGTTGTATTAACTAGACAGGTGTTTATAACTGTCTAATATGTGATGGATTATCTGTATAACTCTGATCGATGTTGTGTATTATGTATATACTTATGTGATTATTATAATTTATTCATTCCGCTGTGAGATTCTGATGTTGTTGTTCTTTCTTCTCTATCTTTTCTATTTTCTCACCCCTTTCTTTCTTCAAGACGAAGCGGTTTTCTGGGCATAGAAGGCCGGGTCGTCACAATATCCTTCCAATTGATATTTTAATTTTCTAACCATTGTATTTTCTTATCTTGAATACATCATTTTATTAATCAATGCATCACATGATAATTTCTTCCAATTAAGATATCTCCTTAATTAGAATTATTTACTCTACTTACTAAGCTTACCATATGATATCATTATTTAGATTTCTATAGGTCATAAATACAGAACCAATTAAAAGCATAACCATATTAAATTTCACAAATACCAAATAATATAATGGTTTTGCCTCGCCATTCATTTATAGTAAATGACTTTATCAACTTGCTGCAGAGTTGACCAAATGGTCAAAACTGCCTCGCCACTGATCCCAAAAATCACTAAGGTTTGATGGCTGCATTTGTCATCTAAAGCAAAAATTAATACTCATTATCCTATTAATTTATTTTCAAACTTTTCTTTATTGAAACTCAATTTACCGTGTTTGACTGTCGTCATCATAGTGTTTAGCAAAATTCATATCGATAACGTTGATCAGACGTGTTAACCATAATTCTTAAAGCACTCAATGGACAATTCAACACAAAATCATTTTTTATATGATAAACTTGCCTATTATATAATTTTACAAAATATCTATTATTTGCCTCAATAAACAAAATCCAATTATACATATAAGTATATCTTCTATTAGAAAGATTTGCAATTCAAATTATTGCTTTCACCCATCATCATTTTTTTTTGCTTCAAAAGCTCTTTTAATAATCCCAATTTATACAACAATCACTCTTATAATGCATCCATACAATTCTCAAAACATCTAATATATATATATATGTATGTATGTATGTATGTATGTATGTATGTATGTATGTATCCAATTTTACCCTTGGTTTAATTTCACTTAAATTTTATTTTCTCAATTTAATCTCTCTAATACTCCTTGCGGTAGCCGCACTTTGGTGACACCGTAAATTCTTATTGAGTAGATTTCTAATTCTCTATTGTAACTCCTACTCAATAGAAATTATATATATATATATATATATATATATATATATATATATATATATATATATTAACAATTACCATTTTATTAAACATCTATGTAACTCTCAACCAAACAAACATTTATTAAAACAACTACTAAAGGTGCTCAACGAAAATAGTCCTACCGTTTCCGTTGTGCAACGCTGATCACTCCAAAATTAGGACACATAATTTAAATCTAAGCCATTTGAGGTCTAATTTCTCTAAATATCACTAGTTAGCAAAAGTGACATTTAAAATCTTATAAATTTTCAAAACTTATAATCTACCCCCAAGTACACGAAAAGATTAAAGGCATGATTAAGAATAACGAAGATTAGGGACTATATTAACATTTGTATTATACCTCGATGTACTGTAATATATGTTTTGTTCTGTGTTTATCATATTTTGTTCTGAACTTTGCTCTGATACTAAGCTGTAAAGCCCCACCCCGAGACCCACATTAAAAAAGAGCATTATAGAGTAATACTATCTATTAATGTAGAGAATAGGCTTGGTTAAGAGTGACCATTTGTAAGATTTGTCTGAAACAAGTATTGAATATGCCATTTGGGTTCTCTGATTTTTTTTCTTTTACCTTTCTCTAGTGGATCAGAAATACTCAATAAATGTTTAACAATAAAACTATGGTAGCTAACGGATCTATCAAAAAAATATAACAACAAAAAATACAACAGATCACAGAACAATAGTCATACATATATGTATACATACATACATATACATATATATATATATATATGCATTATAGTTGACTACATAGTGATGCACAAGTGGTGGTACATAGACCACAATAGAAACATCGAGTCAAAAGAATATGTACATATCAAAGTACACAAAATAACTACAAAGCTACAGAAAGATGACTAGCATCCAAAAGAAAGCAAGATAATCCATAGTGGAAGCAGCATAGCCGTAATCTATAGTAGGTGACTTACCAGAGACAACTCGGTCTAAACCGAGTATATAAAATACACCGATAGTCTGGATTAAATAAAATAATTAGTACAAGATAAATGAAGTATAGGGATAAACAATAATATTTCTTCTCGAAAGGGAATAAGTAACATCAAATATGTATCAACTATGTCATATAAGATAATATCACTAAAATACATCATATGGAAGTTTCTCAAAAGAGGTATGATCAACAACAACATCAATTAATCATAGACAATCGCTTCATATCATCGACATCTACAACAGCCAATATAATGGCTTCCATCAACACCATAACTCCTAAATAAGAAATCACAAATCTCAAAACATGCCAAAGGATAGCAACCACAAATCACAATATGTAGAACTCGATTATGAGTTCAAATCAACAGGAATGAGATTACCATAAATAAACAACATGATAGCACTCAAGTTATATAATTAAACGAACATCCGCAATGATGGTGAAAACATTCATAACTCATCTAAATTCGAGAAACCAATAAAAAGAAATCTAAAAAAGAAACAATGCAAACAATAGTGCCCAATAGTCCAAAAATTAGCCTAACACCTATATATGTAGAAAGGACCCAATAGTTTAATAAGTGGCCCAACAGCCCGCCAAGTACTCTTTATAGGTGACCCAACGGTCTCAAATAGGACCCAACAGTCTGCGATTAACCCAACAACTATACATGTATATAGGGCCCAACAGTCCAAGTACTGGCAATAACAACCCGAAGGTCCAATATAAACTGTCACCAACTTTCAGATAGTAACCAAATCAGTGACAACAATGTGTCTCATACCACACGTTTTCACTTAACAGTTTACTATAAGGTAGTTAATTTCACTCTCGTGTATGACCTCAATCGAACAAGTCCGGAATTAACTAAAAAAGTAAACACATGTGTCACATACCATATGTTTTACTAAATCATTTAAATCTCTTCCACTTTCGCTCGAAGTGCAAAAATGTGTATTTTATGTAGAAAATACTTTGCTTCGAGAAAACTAATTTTTAAAACAATTTTTAAAATCATTTGAAAATCATGGCTTTGAAATTCTCTTTATTATAGAGAATACATATATTTTAAATAGCTTTAAAAATAATTATAAATGTTGTAATAAATTTATTTCAAAATCTATATTATTATACAAATCTTTCCAAAATCGGTCCAGAAAACACGTGCACGAAATGAACAAAAATTACCCAAAATGCCATAAAATCGGCATATGAGATCTGCCTAAAAACATATCAATCCGGAGTATGGATCAACAATAATGTTGGCTTACCTATTGATAGGTTTAAGCCCTTCAAAAAACCTCAAAATATTGCAAGAACTGATCACACAAGCAAATAGGAAAAGCAGAAAGACAAAACAGTGCACAAGAACACAAAATAATCAACCTAGACAAGTTTCAAAGGCAAGGGTTGACCCCTAAATTGCTCAAGACGACCCTAAGGCATAGGTCGACATATATAAGGGTTAGGTTGACCATAGGGAAGCATAGGTCGACCCCTAGTGTTCCTGGATCGACCTAGAGGTTGAGAATAATACAGGCAGTTCGGCCTGTTTCAATCTAAACTTTGAGCATTGATTTCAGGCACTTCCTGGATGAATCAGACTATGAAATTTGACCTTCACATACGACTAAACATGATCTTGATCTGGAAAAGATTTCACTCAATTTCGGTTTGGAACCATAGAGATATAGGTTCATAAAGTTGAACCCAGATAAGAATTTCATTGTAAACTACAAATTTCAATTTGGTGTTTGCAGTGAATCAAAAATCAACGTAAAGTGAAACAAAACATTTACAAGTAGCTTGATTTAGCTAAAAATATGGGTTACCACTCACCTAGATATGACTTTATGTGATTTTATAAGCAAGATGGAGGCTTCTGGCTTCAAAGAGGGTTCAAAGACCTGTAAAAAGTTTTGGAATCTCGATTTTGCATCGTTTGGATTATGACAAGCTATATAAAATATTCTGTGCATACTAATCATTTTTGCAAGAGATTTGTTGCAGTTTCATCTTCAGAGCTTTGAAGCTGATTGTGATATCCTGAAACTTCAGGGAATTTTAAATGTGATAACTTCTTAATTAAATTATTTAAAATGGATTAAATTTTTAGTTTATAACCAAAATAAAATTAATGTGATGTTCTTAAATTTGGGGATAGATTAATTTTAAATAAGGGGTAATTATTTAAATTGTGTTATCTTATAAATTTGGTTTTAAATATACTTATTATTTCCAAAATTTAATAAGTGTCGTCAAATAAATTTTTATAGATATAATTTTTCCAAATTTAATAATGTATTTGTTTAAATTAATATAGATATATTTGATTTGATTTTAAATTGAAGTCTAAATTGAATTTGAATTTGAAATTAAGATTTAAATTGAAATTTTAAAAGGATTTATATCTTGAGATTATTTTGGACATAAAAGAATATATGAATAAAGTTTTTATTTTAAAATAAGATTTGTTTTATATTAACTTAAAACAAAAGGATTTTATTTATATAAATTTAGAAAATATTTATTTAATAGTAGGTAATACAAAAGCATTTAAATTAGCATTTAAAAATGGATTAAATAATTTTATATGATTTTATTTAGAATCTAATTATTTTATATTTTATTTTCTTTTAAAAGTTTTATTTTTATAAGATAAGAAAAAGCATTTATAAATTAATAAAGTACTTACATATTAGGAAATTTAATAATAAAGGCATTTAAAATCATTTAAAATAAAAATAAAAATAAGGAATGACATGTGTTAATTTCTAAAACTCATTGAATACATGTGTTATGAATTAAGCAACGGTTTGTGACAAATGTGTCAGAATTAAACAAGTGTCCCTCTTGTTTTTCTTTTTCTTTAATTTTGATAAACAATAATTCACATCATATAAACTTCCATTCTTTCTTTCTTCATTCCTTTTCTTTGGATTCAAAAATTAATGGTCACAAACTGAAATATTCTCATATGCAAACTAGAAATTTTTCAAAAACCCTGTAATTTCTTCTCAAACCTAAAATCACTTTCTCAAGAATCAAAACCTGTAACAAGACAAAACCCGTAACCATTTTTATCAAAACAATTTCAAGGCCTGTAATGTTTATCTTCAACCTGAAGTTCATTCCTCAAACAAAATAATCAACTCTATAATCCTCTATTATCAAAGCATTTTCAAGGCCTGTAGCATTTTTCAAATACTACAAGCCTGAAATCAAAGCTTGTGACAAATTTTCATCTCAACCCTGTAACTTTTTCTCAAAGCCCGTCAACCAAGATTTCAGCTTCATAATGCAATCTGGAAACAACAAATTTTCAATTTCTTGAGCCATCATCATCTTGTTCCAGTCCATTCAGGCATTCCAGCTTCAAATGTTCAAGCTTCGAAGCATTTCAGTTCTCTTATGTTTCAAGCTAGACAAGCTTTCAGAAATCAAGCATTCAGAAAAAAAAACAATATCAACGTGCGGTTTTCAAACTTTCAAAGGGGCTTCAGTTTTCATTCCTGTTCGAGCTCTCTGCTTTTTCCTATGATGAGTAAACATTTAACTAAAAAGTTTAAGTAAATGATGGTTTCTTTTGAAAGTTCTAAGTTAAATGATGCTTGTTTGTGGAATTTCTCCATATATATATAATATATATATATATATATATATGTATGTATGTATGTATGTATGTATGTGATAATGTGTGCATGTCAGTTTTCACTTTGTTTTAAACTACAGGTGTAATATAATTCAGAACCACCTAGTTTGGTTAGTTTTATGATGTGGTGTCTAAACAAAGTTTGTTTAAAACAACAAGAATTAAATTTTAAAAATATATAAAGCATAGATTGAGGATAATATCAACCAGAATATGGATTTTACAGCATAAACTCAGAAATGGTCAAAAATTAATTTCAACAATTAAAAGATTCGAGGGTATAATCTGAATTGAAGTTGGAAACTAGAAATTTTAAATGTGAAATTAGGATTTTTAGTGCAATGTTGAGTATACATTTTGTAATGTCTGGAATATGGTTCTTGAGCATTTTGTGATGGTCTGAGGATCTCGAGTGGTTGGGATTCTGTTTGGAGCTAGATGGACGATTGGAGTGTTGGAAAAAAATGGTGGATGAGGCATGTGCGGGCCGTAGCGGCGGTAGTAGATCAAAAGTGTTTTAAGCCCTTGTTTAGTTGAAGCTTGAGTTTGTGGTCGGTGCTTTGTCTCAGGGTGATCGAGTGTGGCGAAACTCAAGGGATTGGCGGCGTAGGGGTTCGACAAGGTGTGGCCTGAATGGTCTGACCTCTGGTGGTCGGAGCAGTGACGACGAAATGATTTGCTGGAGGTTGTTTTGGGTTCCAGTCTATGTGGGTAGCTCGATTTTGTTCATGTGCTTCTAAGTGTCGACTGATGATCGATATTGGTAGCTACATTGCTGAGTGATGTGCTGGAGGGTATGACGATGGTCGAAGGCAGCCACGGCAGTGGTGCATGTACACAAAGTTGTTTGGGGGTGTTAGTGTTTTTTGCTTGTGGGATTGCTTGAAGTAGAGGTCGGGTTTTGGTGTTAGTAGCTCGAGTTCGTTCTCGAAGTAGTTGAGGGTGATAACCTATAGAATTTTAAACTTAAAATTTAACCAAAGTTTTTAAAGAAATGGGAAGAGAAAAAGGAAAAACTCGGGTTTCACCCGAGTAAGCTTCGGGTCCGACCCGAAGCAGAAGACGTTAAGTGGTTTTAAAGTTTTAAAACTTGGTTTTTGAAATTTAAAAATTTAAATTAGTTTAAAACTTTTATATAAATTACTTGATATTTAATAAAAGTTTTTTAAACATTTTGATTAAGAAGTTTTGAAGTTTGTTAAATTTAAAATTTGTTAAGAAAATTTAAAGTGATATTTAAAATTGAGTTATGAATGTAATTTTAAAAGTTTATAAAAAAGACAAGTTATTAAATTCAAATTGAAAATAGTTTTAAAAAACTATTAATTGATAGATGTTTAAGCTATTTAAAGTTATGTTTTGATAACTTTAATTTTAAAGATAAATAATTATTTTATTTTAAAACTTAATTAATGATTAATTTAGTAAAGCTAATGATAATGATAATGATAATGATAATGATATAATTATGTTAATAGTAATTAAGGCAATTATAAGACAATAATTTATCTTAAGATAATTAAGGTTTAGTGTTTTATAATTAATTAAATTAATTAAAGGGAAATTAAGTTTAATTAATTAGTTTAATTAATTATAAAGGATTACTTAAGAAATTAATTAAGGACAGTTAATTTACTTGATTAATAATGAATAAGGATTTAAAAAGTTAATTAATTTAAAGGTTAATTAATTTGGAATTAAAGATCATTAATTAGATCATTAATTAATGATTAGAGCTTGATTAATTAAGTAATTAAGTGTAATTAAAACTTAATTAATCAAGTAATTAAGATTGATTAAATAAGTGATTAATGAGTAATTAATTAAGTAATTAAAGTTTTCTTAACTAACAATTAAGAAGTGCTTAATTTGTAATTAAGTTTTATTAATTAATAATTAAGTTTTATTAATTAATAACTAATGGATAATTAATCTACAACTAAAGATTAATTATGAAGTTATTAAGTGGTAATAAATTGATTAACCAAATGTGATTAACGATTAATCAAATGATAATTGAGGATTGGTTAACTGTTAATTAAGGATTAATTTACTAGTTTTTAAGGAGTAATTAATCTGTAATTAAATTGTTAATTAATAATTAGGTTTATTAATTAATAATTAAGAGATAATTAATTAGTTAATTAATGATTAATTAATTAATTATAAAAGTAATTATGGATTAATTAATGTGTATTAAGAAATATTGATTAATAATTAAGGTATTAATCGATAGTTGATGGATAATTAATCAGCTAATTAAAGGTTAGTTAATTGATTATGAAAGTAATTAAGGATTAATTGCTTTGTATTAAAGGAGATAAATTAATAATTAAGGATAATAATTGATATTTAAAGGATAATTAATCTGGGATTAGGGATTAATTGATTAATTAATTAAGTTAATCAAGGAGTGATTAATTAATTATGGTTAGTAATTAGTTAATGATTGTGTGAGCAGGATTAAGTGATTAGTTCTTGTGGGATTAATTTAATTTAAGCAATTAAATTAATTATGGTATGAATTGATAATGTTTGTTGTGGATGATTGTTTGTTGAATGTCTGTATTGGATGATATCTATTGGATTTATATCTATTGGATGATATGTTGTGACATTTTGTGATATGATATTGGATATATCAGTGATAAATGTGTGATACTTATCTATGTTAAAGCTGTGTGAATTCAAGTATTGAATTGAATTGAATTCTTTAAAACTTTTTAACAACTTGGCCTTTAAGACATGTTTGGATTTCGATGAGACCGAGATCGGGTATCAAATTTGATGTCCGAAAACCACATCGATCTAAGTTAAATGTTTGGTCGTGAATTCAAGTGAAGATCGAGTTGAAGACTCAAAGTGTAAGAACTATCTTTCGTTAAAAACTCTGAGGGTGATTCCAATACGAGTATAATGGAGATAGTACTTCCAGGTTTGAGATGGAATTTTCAGAGTGCAAGGGTTATTGTCGTTAACTTTGAGGGTGAATCCAAAATGAGTGTAACGAGATAATGCCTTCAGTTTTGTTCGAACCCGGAATAAACTGTATGGATTTAATGCTTTCATCACATCGTCAGGTGGACGATGAGCATTCTAAGATAGATGTGTTCTATAAAGGTAATCGTAGCCTCAAGCCTCATCAACCGGGAATGGCTAAAACAGAGGAGGGGCAGCAAGGCTAAGTGGGTCATGCCCAAGTAGGAAAATGATCAAAATCATCTTTTAAATCAAAGAAAAATATTTCTACTATACAACCATTAGAACTATTACATTTAAATCTTTTTGGTCCAACTCAAGTTCAATCTATAAATCATAGTAAATATGTATTTGTCATAGCAGATGATTTTTCAAGATTCACTTGGACTATTTTCTTAAAAAATAAAAGGTGATACTTTTGAAAATTTCAATATTTTTGCAAAAGTAATTCAAAAGCTCAAAAATTGAAAAAAAAAATATTAGAAGTGATCATGGAGATGAATTTGAAAATGAAGCATTTGAACGTTTTTGTAATAAATAGGAAATTTACCATAATTTTTCTTTTCCTAGGACACCACAACAAAATGGTGTTGTAGAAAGGAAAAATAGAACATTACAAGAATTTGCAAGAACTTTGTTAAGTGGAAATATATTAGCAAAACATTTCTGGGCAAAAGCTGTAGCAACTACTTGCTATGTTCTAAATCATGTCTCCATCCGACCTTTAACAAAAACACAATCCATATGAACTGTTTCATGATAGAAAACCAATTTTTTTTATTTTAAGACTTTTGGTTCAAAATGTTTTATCTTAAATACAAAAGATCAGCTTGGAAAATTCGATCCAAAATCCAATGAAGGAATCTTTATAGGGTACTTGGATCAAAGCAAAGCTATCGAATTTTCTATAAAAGAACAAAAACAATCAAAGAAACACTTCATGTTTCATTCGGCAAAATTTTTAACTTTAATAAAAATTTTGAGTACATACCTAAGTTAATGACAAATATGGTTACTCAAAATAATTTTGAAGAACATGAAAGAAATTTTTATAGTATTGAACAAAATGGAAACATTGTTCATAATGAAAAGAATTAAGATCTCCTCCTAGGATTTTACGTGAACACCCAGTAGAAAATGTCATTGGTGAAATTGATTCACATGTTAGACCCAAAAATCAACTTAATCAAATGGACCATGTAGCTTTTCTTTCCAAAATAGAACCCAAAAACGCAAAAGAAGCATCTACTGATGATTATTGGATCATAGCTATGCAAGAAGGGCTAAACCAATTTGAATGAAACGAAGTTTGGGAACTAGTTCCTGGGCCAAGTGATCAAACAGTCATTGGTACTAAATGAGTCTTTAAAAATAAAGCCGATGAACAAGGTAATATATCTAGGAATAAAGCTAGATTAGTTGCACAAGGATATAATCAAGAATAAGGAATTGACTATAAAGAAATATTTGGTCCAGTTGCACGACTTGAAGAAATACGTATCTTACTAGCCTTTGCATGTTTTCATGATTTCAAACTTTATCAAATGGATGTTAAAAGTTCTTTCTTAAATGGTTATATAAAAGAAAATATTTTTGTTGAACAACCTCCTTTATTCACTCATGAAAAATTTCTATACCACGCCTATAAACATAAAAAGGCCTTATATGGACTAAAACAAGCACCTCGTGCTTGGTATGATTGTCTTAAGAGCTATCTGATAGATTCTGGTTTTGAAATTGGAAAGGTTGATCAAACTCTTTTTATTAAAAGAACTAAAATGGATATTTTAATTATTCAAATTTATGTTGATGATATTGTTTTTGGATCTACAAATTAAAAATTATGTTAGGAAGTTTCAAAAATAATGACCAAAGAATTTGAAATGTCACATATGGGAGAATTATCTTATTTTCTTGGATTACAAATTAGACAAATAGAAAATGGAATTTTTATTAATCAAGAAAAATATTGTAATAATCTAATTAAACTATTTAATATGGAAAACACATCTGCTAAACCAACTCCAGTGAGCACAACAATTCATCTCGATAGAGATGAAATGGCAAAAGTATTGACCAAAAATTATATCGAAGTATAATTGGATCTTACTTTATCTAACTGCTAGTAGGCTTGATATAATGACGAGTGTTTGTTTGTGTGCTCGATTCCAAGCAAATCCTAAGGAATCACATATGCAAGCGGTGAAACACATATTGCGTTATCTAAGTAAAACCAAAGATTTTGTACTTTTCTATCCGAAAGAGTGCCCTTTTGAGTTAGTTTCATATAGTGATGTTGATTTTGGAGGATGTCGGACGGATCGGAAATGTACAAGTGGGATTTGTCACTTTATTGAACAATCCTTAGTCTTTTGGTTTAGCAAGAAACAAAATTGTGTTTCATTTTCAACTTGTGAAGCAGAATATATTTCTACTGCTTTAGCTTGAGATCAAGTCATTTATATGCAACAAACACTTCAAGATTTTGGTGTTAATTTATCTAAATCAATAATTTTTTGTGATAATACTAGTGCTATAAACTTATCCAAAAATCCTGTAAATCACTCATGAATTAAACACATTGACATATGCCATCATTTCTTCATGATAATATTGAAAAGGATTTAGTCAGACTGGAATTTGTCCCCTCTGAAAATCAATTGGTTGATACATTTACAAAACCTTTAAATTGAAATATATTTATAAATTTAAGAAGAGAATTAGGAATTGTATGGATAAAGGATTTATAAGTTTTTAAATAATAAAAAAAGGGAGTCCTTCCAACACTCGAACTCGGGATCTCTTGCTTGTTCTACCTCTACACTACTTTGTCTTTTTTAAACTTTTTTTGGTTTGCGTTTTTTTCTATTTATTATTTACTTTACATTCAATTTTTTCCAACCAACTTTTTCTCTGGTTATTATAAACTTAACCACAAATTTTTTTCTATTTCTATGTGCCTCTACACATAAATACCTCTACTGTTCTTCCTTCTTTTTGCATTAACTTTAAAATAAAATTTTAAGCTTCAACTACTTTTCTCAAAATGTCATCCCAGCACAATTCTAGATCCTCTGATCTATCATATTCTTCTCCCTCTTCGGGATCGGTGAATTTACCTACTCGAACACCGATTTACGAAACAGTTCCAATAATTCCTCCCTCTATACACACTGGCTATACTCCACCTATTAAAAGAATGAAGAGGTCTTTATTTTTTGGTTCACCATCTACCAAATAAAAAATAGATGACATTCATCACTACCAACGGGAAACAGTAGAATTACAGTGTGAACTGTACTATGAACAAAAAATTAATGCGAAGCGCTTAACCTTTTTGGAACAAGTCGCTGAAATTCTGTGGATCTTCCTCCAAAAGCACGGTTCATCAACCGTCTCTTGTTCATTCTCCAATCTGTCACAATTCTTGGGAACCATCATCGTAGCGTCCAACAATATCTTCGAATTCTTGGGAATGCGGCAGTAGATGGTCACCACTTTGACCATTTGAAGAGAACACTAAAATAGAACCAGATGAAGATCACACTCCAAGCTCTTCTTCCAAATCTTTTTTAAAAAAATTATGCTATTGTTAATATGTTATTTTTCTTTTCTGATTGTTAACAAAATATTATTATTCAAAATAATTATATATATTGTTTGCTATAAAAAAATAAGCTGATATAAGTTTCTACACAAATTCAACCGGTTGTTTTTTATAAAATAGTCGTCTGAATATTATGGGAAGAATTTTTTTCCCTAGATTCAGACGGCTGAATCAAATAAAGCAGCCGTCTGAATTAGTTCAAAAATGAACTGTTTCTTTGTGGGTTGAAACTTAGAGCAATTCAGGCAGCTGATTCAATTTATTCAGCCGGCTGAATTCCATCTGAGACATTTTTTTAACCTGGCTCTACATTCTTTTCTTCCACTTTTGCCCTTGCTTTTTACCTACTATATATTCATCATTTCATTTCTTACCCATTCATTTTAGAACCCTAGCCATCTTCTTCAAGCTCTTCAAACTTTTACCTTCCTTTTTAACTCTTTAATGGCACCAAGATCCGAACGCACTAGAGAATCAACCTCCAGACCATTTGAAGATCAGATTCGGCAATGGCTATGGAATGATGTTGCAATTTCCCAGTACAATTCTATGAAAAACTCCAATATCTTCGAAGGAGCTTTCTTGAAATTTCTAGATTTTGCGGCGTACCAAATTAGAAATTTGGTGGAGCAATTTCACTTTGATAATCTAATAGGGTATGCTCCAAATAATGTCAAAATTAATCATCTTTTGATCAAAGTCTTTCTTACCAATTTGATTTAGATCACCATAATCCTCAAAATCGACAAGATTCTGTTTGGTCAATAGTTTGTGGCATTAAAATTTTCATGCCTTTACAAAGACTAGGTACTATTCTAAATTGTCCCTATCAAGGCATTGATATTGATGCTATTGAAGTTGATATGGATCATCAAGATGAGGTTTCACATCGTTTCTTGTCAGATCAATTTACAAAGTTGAGTACTTTAAAATTTTGGTTCTTAAGGCCTCAATCACACCTCAGTCACCGTGCATTTATTCGCTCTCTATAACCAAGAGCGGGGAGTTATGAAAAGGTTTATAAAAGAGATTTTCAAACTCTTTATTCAATCTACTCCAACCAACAAGTGAATTGGGGCAAAATTATTTTGGATGAATTTCAAGGCATCATAATCCGAAGAAAATATAAGACCATCCATTATGGTGCTTATATTATGCGTATCCTTCTCAATGACTGTGTTCCAATGTCCGACTCCGAGTTTTCGAGTATTAGTGAGTTTGGTGCAAAACTATAGGATTGATGGGTCTTCCTCACTGGCCTCCTCCACAACAAATCATCTCCTTTCAACAATGGTCTCAAAATTTTCAACAAGGTACTTCACAACCTCAGGACACTAGTACTGCTTCATCTTTTCATACTCAACATGAAGAATAAGAAGAGGACGATGATTCAATTCAAATGATTGGCCTCGACACTTCCTCCAGACAAGCTATTATAACTTTCTCCCGGAATCAATCGAAATTTCGTCGAGAAATTAAGTCTCTTGAAAAGAAAACGGAAAGATCAAAGGTCTTCTAAATAAAATATGGGATAAAATTTCTTGCTCTGGTTCTATTTCCACCGAAGCTTACAACCCATCCTGATTTCAGTGGTCTTCTTGGAGTTCGAGTTATTATAATGATCCTTCTCTCTCTAGCCAGTTTTAAATATTTCTTTTGTTTTTTGTTTCAAACTTTTATCCAATTATTTATGTCATGTTTTATGAATATTTTATGCCATCTCAAGTAAGCGTTATATAATGCTTTTATTTTCTTACAATAATATTCTTCATGCATTTTTTCCTTCTTTTTATCGATGACAAAGGGGGACAAAGTTAATTAAATAATTGTGCATTTTGACAGGAGGAATAACAATATTATGAATATTTATATTATTGATTATATAGTTTTTATCATCAAAAGGGGGGAGAATGTTGGATTCTCGATTTTGCATCGTTTTGATTATGACAACCTATATGAAATATTCTGTGTATACTAATCATTTTTATAGGAGATTTGTTGTAGATTCATATTCAGAGCTTTGAAGCTGATTATGTCATATCTAGAGACTTTATTTCATTTAGCAATTTGTTAAAATCTCTTCTGAATTGATATATATATATATACACACACATATAAATATATATATAAATTTATATGCACACATGCCCAAACATGCACAGCGGGATGAAAACAGCCGGCTGAATGCATTCATTCAGCCAGTTGAATGCTGAAACAATATTTTTGTTTCACAATATTCAGCCGGCTGAATAAGGCCAAAAATAGCCTAATTTCTTACTGTTTGTGTTTTAATTTGATTCAAACGGATGGTTTATTTTATTCAGTCGGTTGTATAGTCCTCAACAGCTTTTTATGAATATACACTTCTCTTGGTCAAAGAGAAACATATTCAAAATCGACGGTTGTGCCTGTTTCTTACCAACATAGTTTTTCATCTATGGTTGCAACCTTTTAAACTCAATAAATATATTACAGAATTCTACAAACAATTCACCGAAAACTATTTTAATATTCTTGAATTCTTCTCTATTCTCTAGTTTTCGAATTGCACTCAAATTGCTTACATTCTCTGGTAATTGATCACTCTATCTTCCACAATTCTCAAGCACATTACACTATATATCATAAAGGAGAAGATTATAGGAAGATTGTATTTAACTGACTTATCAATGTTGTCCAAAGAGCATATTACAGTCAGATACTTTGTTATTTGTAAAGAAGTCATGTTCGGTTGCTCAGGTCAAAGTCCTATTCGGTTGCTCAGACGGTGTAAACCTATTCCTCCAGGTTAAGTGAGGGTTGCTAGTTTAATTTCAGAAGGACTCAAAAACTGGACGTAGAACGGGATTTCGAACCAGTATAAAATTCTTTGGTTTCATTTACTTTACTGCTTTTACTACTTACTTACTTATTCCGCACAAGTAGTTTATCTATGCTACACGATCCTTTAACACAGTCACATTCAGAAAGAAGAAAAGGAAACATGCATGCATAAAACAAAAGTTACAGACATTGCTAATCTCAAAATCAGAAATTAGATAAAATAATTTGTGGTTTTGATATTGATTACCTACTAGGAATTTGATTTACTAAACTTTCCTTGAGTTTTCTTTTTGATTTTTTTTAATTTGGAGTTAGATTTGAATTTCTTCGGAGAAAGCAGCCATTTCTTTTCTTTTTACAGAAAGAAGTTGAGGAAGAGTACCATACGTACTTCCTCTTGCAAACAAAAAAGGTTTAATTGGGTTATTGAGTTTGGGTTTGGAACCAAAACCACCCAATAAAGCTATGTTAAACACTTAGACAAATTTAGGTTATGTTTCATTTTTTATCTCTCATATTTTACTATACATTCACACTAATTCACACTATTTAACGAAATAATTATCGTAACTTCATCTTTCATGTTTAATTAATTGTTAAACATCATATAAAAGTTATTTTAGCTATTAAAACTAATTTTCATTATTAAAATTCCATTTTTACTTGAATGTTTTAATTTACACTATTAATTACATAATACCATATTTTTAATCAACAAAATTACATAAATGTATTTCTCTTGTTTATATTATCCTAACAAACCATGTTAAAAATGTTTTTACATACAAATATTGATTTTAACTAATATTCCACCTTTTTATTTACAATATTATCCATACTTAATTCTAATACTTTATTAAAATTAACGAAAATCAACATTTGGCAATAATTTTCAAAAATATTGCATTTCATCAAATTAAAACCATATAGTGCCCATTTTTACCCGAAACTAATGTACTAAGATTTTTAAAACTTTATTTTCAACATTTCACTTTTATTTCAACAAATTAATGTTGAATTAAATTCTTTTATCTTTATCTAATTCAATTAATTTACCACCGAATCATATTTCCATAAATCTCAGTTTATTACCAACCAAACCATATACCATTTTATTTTACCAAAAATCCATTCTTTATTTAAAATAAATAATTTTAACAAATTTTCATCTCTAATTTATTTTATTTTCTCCATTATTAAATTATAACCATCGTTATAATTTATTTTCACAGATAAACACCAAAACCAGTGTTGTTACATGAAACATCATTCTTTTTCTCATAATAGATAAAGTTAACCCAACCCTAAGCGATTACACTTATACATCTTATTCTAATTGCACTTTTAAAGTTCAGTTTTAGGTCATGAGTTTGGTTACTATATCTCATACAAAGCAGCAACATATATCAGTTCCCTCTACATATGGTCAATATAAATCAAACAACGATTTTCGTTTTGCCTGATTTCAACACCTTTAGTTATTGGTCATTTCATAACTTTTTTCCAGATGTCTTTTCATATCTATTTCCAAAATGTCTGTGCTTGAAGATAATAGTAGAATCATTTGATCATCTCGGCTTTCCCATTCTTAAATATCCAAATATAGTGAACAGACAAAAAGCCAATGAGCTTTCATTTAGGCATGGCAATGCAAATTTTAAAAATCCATAATCTATCCGCAGTCGTATTTGAAAAGAGGATATTCGATATTTGAAGATTCAAATATGAATGTAGATATGAATGTATTCACTTCTAAAAATTATACTTTCGGTTTTATCAAAGATATGGTTCATATCATGTTTATATTAATACGATCAAATATATGTATTTATTCTTTTATTAAATTAATAATTTATATTATATGTATTTAATATGCATATTAACTTCTCAAAATTATTTATCATAATTATATTTGTATATATTTCATATCTTTATAATTTCATTGTTTTGAACGTGGTTCATTAATGCCACCATATACAATCAAATATATGTATTTATTCTTTTATTGAATTAATAATTCATATTATATGTATTTAATATGCATATTAACTTCTCAAAATTATTTATCATCATTATATTCGTATATTTTTCATATCTTTATAATTATTCATTGTTTCAAACATGGTTCACTAATGCCACCAAGTGTTGATCTCGAGGATCGAACTTGTAACATATAGTCTCATATTATAAACTACCAACCAAGTGAACCAACTTTGTTGGTTTGGTATCTTTACAATTATTGAGATTGGAAAAAACATTTTTCTAAATCAAATTTTTATGCTAGGTGTCTTGGTTTATCGATCATCAGTAGATATGATTTTCATATCCACGAATGTGCATACTCAATATCTAAAAATGATTTTAGATACAAAAACAGATATTACACCATCCGCTTCCAAAAGTATTCACTAACAAGCCTAAAACCATTATAGCAACCTTCTAGCAATTCTATACTACAAACAACAGTGAAAGGCCTACATTTTCTCAAACCTAACATTATCAAAACCTAAACCCTATCCCCTGTCCATTTCCCCTAACCACCACCTTTTATAAACCCCTTGTCATTACTCTATCTTAAACCTCAATTTCATCCAGAACAACGCCGATGGTGACATGCAAAAAGAAACTGATAACTTCGGAAGGTGAAGAGCAGGAGTTCAAAGCACCCAACAATGTCCACATTCTCGACACAGCCGAGTCAGTTGGAATCGACTTGCCTTACTCTTATAGTGTCGACGCTTGCTTCACTTATGCAGGTCAACTTGTTTCCAGTTCGATCGACCAGTCCGATTGCTCATTTCTCGATGATGCTCAAATGGAAAAAATTTACATGCTTACTTGTGTACCCTACCCAACTTCGAATTGCTTTATCCATACATAGAAGGAGAGTGAACTATACTGATGTTTAGTATTTTGTTTGTATGGGATTGTTTATGGAAAATAATGTTTTATGTTCTTTCATTTTATGTATGTGATATTGCTAAGACAAGTTTATACTTGCTTTTATGAAAATTTGTGTATTTGTGCAATTTTCTAATTAGTTCGTGGTTTTTATTATATACCTGACAAGTATACTTGAAGTTTTGACAAGAAAACTGGCATTTTGGAAATATGCACTTCTTTTAAATTAAATTTTACTGCTACGATGTCATGTTAATTGCATGAGGAGTCATGGTTTAATCGTTTATTTTGAATTATAAATATTATGTTTCTATTTTTGTTTTATATGATATAATGGGTGTGGATAACTTTTGTTAATTTTACCAAATGAATACAAATGGTGTAGTATGGTGGCAACATGAAAACTACTATATTTGTGATTATCCCAAGATAGTGGTGGAAAATTACATACATATTATGTTGCTTTTGAAATTTTTGTATTTCAAATAAGTAACTATAAATTAAGTTTTTTATATTTTCTTTTCAAAATTAAGTTATAATTTAGATTTTATGTTCAATTATAAGAAATTATATCAAATTTGTATATACTTTGTATTTCATATGTAGTAGAAGCGTAAATTTGGCACTTAATTAATAGTTAATATTTGAAAGTTTTGTTAGTATAGTTGTACATTAACTTTTCATGCGAAAAATAGAAGCATTCACTTGGAAAGTGTTTAATTTAAATTTGTAGCTCAATCTTCTCATATTTCTTTCACTCTTCAATCTCATTAATTATCTTATTATCATGTTTTTAATAGACTCTAACAGTAATTATAGATTAAAAACTAAATGCTGGATCAATCATTGTTAAACATACTTGACAAACAAGTATTATATAAAAATTAGTGTTTAAAAAATGAAAATACCTTCTACGTTACAAATTGAATATTAAAAATTTAAAACTAAATGAACACAATAGTTGTCATGCTTTTGAACCGAGCTATATCGATCAAGACTATTAAATGCTTGTGAGATGGATCAGGAGCAAAGAATGATGACAAGTACTTAGCCATATTTTCATGAAGCCAGATGTTAACAAGTACTTAGCCATATATTTTGATGAAATCAAATGATGATAAGTTAAGGAAGTTGAAGATACAAGATTAAGGGATGAGTTGATACTAATCCATCATAATTCGGTACTGGTCCATTTTCTAGTGTGCAATGAGTCAGCCTAACTTGATCAAAGATGAAAGCCAAGCCTAAGTGAAGAACGAGACAACAAGAAGCAAAATAACTCGGTACCAGTCTGTAACAATAGGTTCCGATCCTTGTTGGTTCATAACAAGAATAATATTGAAGTTTTAAATTTTTTGGCAACACTGATCTTTGTTCAAGTTGATAACAAAAATAACTGACAAATATAGTCTTCTTTACCAATACATTTGGTTTATAAATATTAGTGTTATGCTTCTCAAAGTGTTGGACCAAACAGTCATTTTCTATAATTTTTTTGAAACTCAAAACTTATAACCAAATCTTACTTGTTAATGGCTTTTTATATGTCGAAAAATGCTGACTTAAAGCAGCATTCGTTTTTCTCATAATAAATATACTTAGTCCAACCTTCCTTAAGCGATTACACTTATGCATCTTATATATTTGATCTTTTTTTAATTGCTCTTTTAGAGTCCAATTTAAGGACATGATTTTTTTGTTACTCTATCTCACACAAAGCATTAGCATATATTAGTTGCATCTACAAAAAATTCAACAAATATCAAACAGCGATTTTCCTTCACTTGCGAAATTAAAAATGCATGCTTTTCTAGGATCAACTATTGGTTATTGGTTGTTTCATAATCGTTTCCTAAATGTCTTTGGTTATTTCATAACTATTTCCTAGATGGTTTTGCTTGGAGACAATAGTAGAATCATATGATCATTTAAGATATCTCATTCTTAAAAGCCTGAATTCGAGTGGAAAAAGACAGTGTGCTTGCATTTAAGCATGTCAATAGATATTTGAAAATTTTGAAATCCTTCCCCATCTGTATTTGAAAGTGGATATCTGATATTTGAAGACACAGATACAAATACAGGTACAAGTACATTTGGAATTTTATCAAAAATATAATTTATATTATGTTTGAATTAGTATAATCAAAAATATAATCTATATCATGTTTGTATTAATACAGATAGAAGAAAAGCAACTGCTACTCTCTCAATGGCATGCACATTCTAAACAAGCATAACAAAAATCCAAACCCCATCTTCGGTTCTTTTTCCCAAGCTAACGCCTTCTCTACCTTTTACACAAAACCCCTCCACTTTTCTTAGTTTTAAATCCGTAACTTCATTTAAAACAACTCCAATGGAAATCTACAATGTCAAGCTGGTAGCTGTAGAAGGAGAAGAGCATGAGTTCGAAGCACTTGACGATGCCTACATTCTTGATAGAGTCGAGTCAGCTGGAATCGACTTACCTTACTCTTGTATATCTGTAACCTCGTTTACTTGGAGGCCTAAAACTAACTACAACGGATGCTGTAGTCATCTATGGTTATTAATTCTCGGTGACCAAATGCGTTAATGTTAGATACATTGTTATAATAGAAACACATGAATATGAAAAGTTTCCAAAATCATAAAATAGACTTCTCATTCAACTTCAAATTATGTTTCAAATTTATTACCTAATCGCATTTCGTAAACCAAGTTAAGAGGAATATAATTATTACGAAATACGTCAAGAGCGACATATGAAGATGCCTCATTAGACAATCAGAGCCTAAAAATAGTCAACTAAAACAACTTTTCCATTACAACCAAAACATAGCAGAATCAAAAAGAAAAGAACTTCTAATAGCTAGCTGCCCCTTGCACGTCTCTGGAAGCTTATTTGTCAAAAGGGGAACCTGAAAACCTTAACTCTCAAACTACTCAAATTTAATCGAGCACCTGAAAGTTTAAGGGAAAACATAAATTTCGAGTGATGCAAAAAGTATGGTGTGAATAATATCCTACCATCTTGAACCATATAGATATGTAGTGAGACAAGCCGCTTAATGAAACGGGTTTTCTCCGCACTAGTTTCTTAACTCAATTTATAATAACCATATATTGTGCACCTGCATCCGCAATGGTTAAGACACAACATAATAAAATGTATCATGATGATATGCAAATATGCAATATATTCTAGCTTTCCCATCCCGATTAATTCAACCATCTGTCTTAGTTATAGTTTCTAGGGTCACTATTAACCTATTAGTTTTCATGGGCTAACTAATAACCTGTTCAAAGCTTATGGACTATCTGATCAATTTCATAGTTTTCATGGGTTCACTATGAACCTATTAGATTCTCCATTAACTTCACTCATATTATTGTTTTCATGGATTGTCTATGAACCCATTGATCTCTGTCAACAACTTAATTTGGATTTAGATTTCATGGAATCACTAGACCCCATTGGCCCCTGCCAATAACTATTTCCAAACAAAATTTTTATGGATCTACTATGAACTTGTCTAAGCTAATAATTGTTTGATCAGTCTTTGGGCATCCTATGTTCTAGTCTACCTGATTTTCTGGATGCAAATCTAGTCATACAGAAGTTACTTAATTTATATTCACTACTGGGTCAACCTAGCTGGTTAGACTGCCCTTAATATCCAAAAATGCAATTATGTGTTGATTATGACATGAATATATTTATAGAAGAAGCATACATAACAATTAATAATAATATAATAATATGAACATCTTTGATTATAAAAGAAAGCTTCTTCAAATACACAAAGTTGGATGCCATTTCAAAATTCTTTTATATTTCCATGGGTTCTTCTATAAAAACTGAGATTGGGTTTCTTGTTTGAAAACTAAGGCTTTCAAAACCTTAGGACTTATCTTTTGAGACCACTAAAATATATTCTTTGAAAGTATTAAAATCTTCTTTTCAAAACATTTAAATATGTGCCTTCAAAAACACTTAAAACATCCCCTTCGAAAAGATCAAAACCATCCTTTCGAAACCATTAAAACATCCCTTTCGAAAGTATTAGAGCTTATCCTTCAAAACCAATTTGTTCAAGTAGGATTTACAGAAGCAGGGCTTCAAAACTATATAAAACCGTCTCTTTCAAAGTCATTGGATATAACATTAAGTATAACCTCCATATCAAAGTGAATATAAGCGAAAGTAACCCTTTTGAAAACTTTGATCTATAAGTAAATGAATTTGAGGGAATAGATGGCTTCGAAACATCCCTTTCTTAAGCAATGATGTTTAAGTAAAATAATTGTGAAAAGGATAGCTTCAAAACATCCTTTCGAAACCATTGCCTTTGAAAATTTTAATATAAGCGACTATAAGGACACTTTCGAAAGCATTAGGTTATGGCTTCTATATTAATAAAACGTACTCTTCCCTTTCGAACTCATTGTTATATGGCTATAAAGAAAAGCGACCTTTCACCAATTCGAAAGGCATGAAGACGACGGCTAGATTTCGACTAGGCTTAAAAGCAATTACCTTTTCAAAAGCTCCTTTTCAAAACTTAACATGTGGCAACTCAATCGGAAGCTAATTTTAATACCAAGGCAAGTGACAATCCATTCAAAAGCTATTAAAAAGTGACTTCACCCCTTTCGAAAGCTTCTTAGAAAACAAGCGGAAACTCTTTCAAATGCTTCCTGAACAATTATTTTGAAAGCTTCTTTAAAAACAAAGTAAGCGGCATCTCTTTCGAAAGTGAAACAAAGACAAGTGGGTTGATTCGAAAGCTATAAAAATGGCATCAATGCCTTCGAAAGCGTGCTTTCGACTCCATCCCCTTTCACCTTTCTCTAATACGCTACATACCAACTATTTGATATCATGTGTATTGGTTTCGAATGTGTTTAAAATGCCAACTGGGATGATTTCGGTAGCAAGCAAATGGAAGTGGGAAGTTTGTAATTCGAAGCAGATTTTATACTTTTAAAAGAAATTCCTTTATACCTAGCTTGCCTTATTTGTCAAAATACGATTGATTGTCAATCCTTTATTAAAAATCTTTTTCTAAAAAGGCTGCTGAATTCATCTAATAGTAATTAAAATATTTTAGCAAAGAAGCCCTTTCCCTTAACAAAACAATTAAGATATTCCAGTCCTGAAACTTAATTAATTTAATTTCCATAGTAAATTACTTAGGAAAATTCCCCAAAAATCATCTTTATTCACTTTTAATATGTTTTCTAACATGTACAAATTTCAAACCCAAAATACTTTATATGATTGCCGTAATTAATTTTAAACCCAAATTATCTATTTCTTCGATTCAAAATTCATAATAGATTATCCATAGTTTGGATAATTATAATAATTTAAACCCGTCTCCAAAATAATGTTTCACGTAACATATTAAATGCTCATGACATTTGAAACCCATTATACACGATTTTAACCTGAAAATCAAGTCAAAACCTTTTACAAACATACTTATTTAAATCAAGCATGTTTTAGAATTAGAGCATGCCATCATTCAATCATCCAAACGGTTTTAAACCTTTAAATCCGAAATTAAGATGTTCATTAAAACATATATGAGATAGTTTAGATTATTATTCACGTTGTTTGGATAAGGAAGTTGAGATTTGATCTTGCTTAATTCTTCCTTTCTTGAAACCTTAGCTTCTAATTGTTTTTTATCCTCTTTTTCTCCTAGGGTTATGGTCGGCCTTAGTTCTTCCTAGATTTTATTTTTGGTTTTTGAACGTATGAATGGAAAAATGAAGTAAGATTTTAGGGTCATGGGATTATAGTATACGTCTATTTCCCATAATACCCTTGCCTTAATCTCTTGAGTAGTTAACTTATAAAACCATTTTTTATAAACTCATTCTCATGATTTCATCTAGTTTAAGCATCACCTCTATTTAGTTTTCAAATCTCAATTCTCTTATCATTCAAGTCTCAACATTTTTCTAATTAAATCTCCTAAATAATGTTATTTAAAATTAGGTGTGTTACAATATCATACATGATTTTGGATTGTGTTATCCATATTCTCAAGGAGAGTGAACTTTATTGATGTTGAGTATTTTGTTTAAATTGGATTATTTATGGAAATAACATTTTATTTTCTTTCATGTTATGTATGCGCTGGATCTGACTGTTGGAAGTGACTGGGTCGCGTACTTTGTCATTTTCTTTAAGGCGATTTACGGCTTAGCTGCAATGTGCAAGGCTAGATATCAACTGCTCCATTCCCGTAATAAAACAGCCTCTAAAATTTGGTAATTTATTGTTCACACGATATCAAATCTTTCTGAATTTAGCACTTTCTATTTTAATTGGTTGGAAGAATTATGTAGATAATAAAATGGCACAGGGAGAAGAAGAAAATAAAATTAACTATTGCCTTATCATTTTTCCTTCTGCTTATCTATCATTTAAAAAGGCAGAATGGAAATTATATGCGTTTGGAGGTTATTAACTGATCTGAAATTATTGGCATTCATTACGGATTTTATTACCATTAATTTTTGCAATGGCTCAATAATAATAACTCATAAATATATTGCCATTATAAAACTTCATTCATTATGAATTTTATTACCATTAATTAATTTTTTAAAATCAGTTCACTTAAAATTCCGACAATCTCCCACTTGGAATATTACAAAATATACTTCTACGCTGTTTATTAAAATACAGAATTATGCATAAATAATGGTAACTTTCAATTTGAACCTTTGCATAGTGAGTTAGATTCAAAATATAATAGAGTGACACGTAGTCTTGAACTCTATCTCTGGCATCAAACCATACATGACATTTCTAAAGTGCTTTCAACTAACCTATGCATTAATGGTTGTCCATGTTTATCCCAATTCAGTGAACTCTCTAGAAACCTTTTGCCTCTAAATTTTTCATAGGAAACAACCTCATTCCCACATCCACAATTATGAGTCTATTAGGAAGACTCCAGTAGTTAGGTACACCACTCCACATGGAGTATATATATCTTACTAAGAGTTTCTATTACCTTATCTTCTAATCGCTCTAGGAATATATGCTTCCAACATTTTATAATATAGCATGTTCACCTCTTATCACTTCATAATTTGTTGTTTACCCACTAAACCCAATTCTTGGGATCTACGGTTATATAGTTTGGTTGACCATTGTGAGTGTTTAAGGGCAATAGTCTCATCCTTTTGGAAGTTTTATGGAATTTCTTTTTGACCAATCCTTTCATCAAAGGATCTGACAAATTTTTATCAGTGCGAATATGATCCATTCTAACAACATCTGAAGAGAGTAACTGTCGTGCCCCACCTCTATGCTCGTAATAACAAAGAGTATTAAAAGAAATGATGTCTGTTATGATGAAGAATAAGGCCGGATAGGAGCGGCCATCCGTAGTTAGGCCTTACACTAGTATTGGTTACCTCGATAGGAGTGGTATATATTTTTATTTTTCATCTCTTATTTATTTACTCCCATCGACATACCCAATTCCAGTATAAAACGAACTACGATGGTTCAGAATAGTTCAGGACAATAAATATAATAATAACACAGACAATCTAAGTGCGGAACACAGATAAACAAAAATCTCATATATATAATAACTAATGTCAGTTACAATACATGTGATACGGTACATATAATACAACTACAACTGTCGACTCTGGAAGTTACATATACAAGTACATTATCGTGAATAATATACATGAATATATAACATCCTATACAAATACACTGACTACTTTAAATGATGACGACTACTCCAAAAGTATGAAAAGACTTCATAGCTCTAACAGCAACCCAAACTAAGATATCAACAACCTGTAAATACTCGGTCTGACCCAAGTATTAAATTCAAAAGAAAATAATACACGGGTCAGTCTAATTCAAACTCAGTTATTAGTGCACAGAAGCAATAATAATTAAATAAAAATTAGACGACAATCAAAATAAATTTACTTATCCCATTCTTAAATAAGGAAATCGGATAACGGTAAATATAACACGTAACGGTGTTAAACAACAAATCAAAAAAATTCAAATTATTGAATTGGAAACACGAATCAATTAAAACAATTAAAACATCAATTAAAAGGTCAACATGGGTAGGGCTGCAGTCCACGCATGCGTGTACTGCCTCGCCACTACAACATGCATTACACAAAAGATCAATGCATCAAGAGCAAAAGAAATACAAATAAAATCGATACCGTGTGGCTGCAGTTCACGCTTGCGTGCACTGCCTTGCCACTATAGTGATATGTACACAATGAAAATTCACCAACGAACACAAGGTCAAACCCAAGCAACAAGTTGGATTCAACTCAAGTGAACTCGAAAAACAAACAAAATGCAAAGGTCAAGTCATTGCTGTCATGACTCAACTCAATGCAACAATTCAAATTCTGAAATGTCAAGAGAAGGAGACAACAGTGGTACAATAAGAGTGGTCAGTGAAGCCTAGAGCTAACAGTAATGTAAAGGAACAAGTCTGGACAACATGAATGCGAACCCAAATGTACACAATGGATGTACACTGCTGGTTGCACATGGATAAAATGAAACAGAGATGTAACTTGAAACTGCAGACATATAGACCAACAAAGGTGACATCATACACAAGGTTATAAATGTACGTATGCACAGCATGGCACACATGCATAAAAACAGGAAGCGGTATCAATATACCTGAAGACAATATATGCAGGGCACCTATAACAACTACATGGAACTGGAGATTGGAACTTAAATAGGAATGCACATGAACATGAAGATATGCAACATGACGGTAAGCAGTGCCACAAGACCACCAAGTTCAACAGTCGAATATTATGTCGATAAAATAACATGGCAATGCAGACCCGAGTATACTGCAGTTAGTGAACATATATGCAAGCAAAGAATACTTGTATAACTACCCCAATATTAAAATAGCCATGTTCTAAACTCGATACAAGAAACTACATGATTAACGAGTATGCAAGTGAATGCAACGTGAACCAACAGTGCACTAGTAAGATTAACAAAACTAGGCATGTATATGAAGCCCATTTTAGTGACACAGCCCCAATGAAACCAACACAGTGCAACTGACTCGAAATAATAAACGGGGACAACATGATGAACTTGTATACAAAGACCAGTGAACAACTAAATGGAACTAGACAGTGTAAACACCTGAATGCATGTGCAACAACATCAATGAATCCGAGTAATGTACACATGACTGCAACAGCGAATTAAAGTGGACAGGGAGGCAATTGCAAAATCCAATAAAAATGCAAATTCGAACAAGGTCGAAAGTGCTACAGGAGTATGCACTTGACAAAGTTTAGAATTCACCAACTACAACCATTTGCAAACCGAACCAGTAAATACTTCAAGAAACAATCAGTAGGCAAGTGGAGACCATAAAGGTGGCGACTTTGAGCTACGGACCCTTAATACAACTTAAATGGTCAAGACAACTAAAGAACCAAAAGTCATAGAGATATTTACGCGACCACGAAATCAACAGCACTATACCAGATTCAAACTAAAATGTGCATACTCAGGTGAACATATGGCCGAGAACAAAATCAAAAGCATTGTGTGGAAGCACAGGAACAACTACAACTGGCAAGGTACTATAGCCGAGGTAGAGTACCAAAAACAAAGACAAAGTCGAACACGGCAAATTCACTATCACAGTCTAGTAAACCAAGCAATTCAAGTCAAAGCCAGAAAAATCATCAACATCTAAACCCAAAACCAAAATGACCGAAGGCCAAATAAAATCAACACGAAGTCCAGAGAATTCAAGGCAGCAATTTCCAACAAAATCAAAACCATGGAAATCAAAAACAAGAAATCATGTGACTTTAAATTAGATGTGAGTAATAAAATTACTCACCTTTGTCGAATCGAAAACGAACAACCGCGAGCGAAATGAAGGCATCATCGATCCACAGCGTCGGCGCCTTCGATTCTCCCACAAGTCCTAATTTTTGTACGAAGACGAGGCCGCCATTTCTATTCTTTCGTATGTTTTAATTTTTTTTTAGGGGTACGAATGAAAACTAAAGAGGGGGGACGGGTTGAATCAATTGAAGCAGAAATGGGCCGAAGTAATTGGGCCAAGACCTAGAATTGTAAAAATCACATATTCACCTAACCAATTTTTGAACGAATTTACAACTGATTAAAACACCAACAACAATTAATCACTAAGTTAATCGTCATTTGACGATGATAAATTTTCACAAAATCCCGGGCTGTTACAGTAACTCTCTCAACATGTTGTGCTTATGACGTATCTATCTTCCATTACCGTTATAATAATGGTTCTGAACCTTTGCAATAGCCATTATACTATTGCAATGGATCAACATAGTTGGTATTGATTTTTCCCATAAAGGAATCTCAATTAGTATATTTCTTATGTAATCTGCTTTTTCACTAGCTATTGCTAGTGCTGCCATCTCAGACTCCATAGAGGACTGAGCCAAAATAGTATATTTTTTGGATTTCAAAGAAATAACCACAATAGCCATGTTAAAAATATTGTAACATCCCGCCTTTTTGTACGTTCAAGCAGACACACGTGCCAACTCAAACATACAAAAGAGCCGATTGTTATTGGGGTGAATAAGAAAAGCAGAGAAAGAAATAAAACAAAACAGAATCTCACAGCGAAATGACAAAACATAATAATCAAATAACAGTTCATGAAGCTGTTTTACAAAACATTTGATTATACTTAATCAACACAGATCAGAGTTACACATACCAAAGAATAATAAATAACAATGCAGTAGAACAATGTGATGCAGTGGAATAATATAGTAAATAATAGTAATACAATCTTCATCTTCATCCTCCAGAAACAAAGTCTTCGAACCTTGAAATGCTCAGACTGACCCGAGCGAATTGAAAAGACAAAGCACTCGAGTCAGAACTAAAGATCTCATGTAAGTTAAATCAACAGTAAACAATATGAGTAGAATGGCTTCAGAGATGTTTACGGAATTTGACATCTCTTATCCAGTGTCTAAGGCGAGTGCAGTAACTTAAGAGATGCTCAGGATTCACATGTCCTAAGGATCCGTTAAACTATCTACTTTGTAGCAATATGCGCGATTATAATAATGTCTATTAGTAAAATAAACTTACTTTTAAATAGCGTTAAGTCGTTACCCATATAGCCCTTACCACGTAATAGTCCCAATAGTCCATCCAGTATCATATGTCCTCCTTATCAGGAAGCCACAGAGGATACCACACGGGCTATGGGAGAAAACAAAAATCGTACAAGGCATGCTGGGCTAGGTGACACGGCACAACGAGGCAATGATAGGGTAGTTATACCAATTACACATCCGGACTGATGGTGATGCATAGGGCGAAGCTACCGTCCACCTCAAGCCACACCCCAAAAAAATCAAAGGGCCCCAATCAATCACGAAGTAATAGAAAGTTATCGTAGGAGTGTGTCTGATAAGAAGGGCTACCTGCCCGTAAGCGCTCCTGTTTTAGCCACCTTACACCAACTCACGAGAGTTGGGTTCACGTATAACCTCAAAGGAAACGCCGCCACCATCCTACTTCATTCTGGAATCTCCACCGTGTACACAGTTGTTAAAGTGGTTTCGGAGTTGGTAGAGAGTATGACAACTTTCGATCCTGGTCTCTTTGACAACCAAACGTTATTATAACACCGCGGTCATTTCAAAATAGTCTATACTTTAAAACCAAATATCATTGCCCTTTCAAAACCAAATCAATACGATATCATTTTCATTTCAAATATATCCTTTTCTAAAATCATAACACTTTCAAAGTTTTAACATTTCGAAATCAATACACTTGAAATATAACACTTTCAAATTATAATACCTTGAAACTCATAACTTCCACCACTTATGTGGTTTAAATATGCAAAATAATTATATAAAATAAAACAGCTTCTTTAATTTCACAAATCAATTCCATACAACTTGAATTTCTAAATTTTAAATTTAACAAAATCCTAAATCATAAATTTCAATTCAATTCAGTTTCCAACTAAACTACTCCAAATTATATCGATTTCAAAATAGATTTGGTCCATAGAATAAATCATTCCAAATTCAATATATTTCCAACTTTAAATATTCAAAAATTTCAAAAATGAGTTTGATGATTTCATACATACATATCAAGTTTTAAAATATTTTACTTAATAAATCCATTATCATTGAAATAAATCCCAAATTACAAATAACTAAATATTTCCTTTAATTTATTTATACTTGAAATACTCATTAAATTCACCTTAACCCCAAAATCAAGTTATAATAATCATACCTTTTAAAATTTCCAATTTAATATATTTCGCATCAACTTATTTGAGTTAATTCTTAAATGAATTCAATTTCAAATGAATTTGCACTTTATCTTCCAACCTTAATTTATTCACATCATTATAAACTCTATATTAACATATAATTGAAATTCTTAACCATATTATCTTCCATAAAATCAAACTTTATTATTAAACTTATTTGATATTAAAACAAATTAGACATAGTTCAAAATCAAGAATAAAATAACATTTAAAAAATTTCTAAATCAGTATTTATATAAAACCATATATTTCTTTACAAAACCATAGAAATCATTTCAAAATATTTTTATATATAGACCATGGTGTCTGTATATAATTTTCTATCCTATGGTCAAGTGTTAGGGATATTTATCATTTCAATCCGTAATTTAAAACTTAAATACGGTTATATATCATTTCAAACCGCAATCCCGAATGAAATAAAATCCATAACAACATGTAGTTTATAACAGTATAAAATACAACATCCATTCATCCAGTATTAATCATCAAACATTTATCACAATCATCATCCAATTCAATCAATCACATCAATATATAACAGATAACAAATAATAGGTATTTACTGGCAGTTTATATTCAACAATAAATTAAATAACTATTTTATCCAAATAAATTCAAATGAACTGAGATGATGATTCAAATTATGCCAAACAGTCATACATAAATTTCTAATCACATCATAAATCAATTTAACAGACATAATAAATTTTAGAAGTTGTGAGTGGGATAAAACACTTACCTTTTGAACTTAAATTGAATTTAAATCCAATTTAAACACAAAATTTGAACGATCTTAGATTTTGTTCAAACCAAGCGCCAAAATGTCTAGAATTTCAATATGATCCCAGCGGATCAAACCATGAGTAAATCAGACCTCATACGTAAAAGTTATGTCGATTAGAACATATAAATTTCAAATTAAACAAATTAAAAAGAAAAGGAGAGAAGAAGGCTTGCCACATCACCATTCTGGACACAGCCAAACCCATGACTCAACAGCAAATTTGAGGCCGGCCTACCTACTGGAACGCAAGCTGCACCAACCTCATCACGCCGTCGTGCCCCTCGCGGCCTCCCACCGCCGCCGCACGTGCACGGCCTGCCTCCCTCTACGATCACTGCGTCACAACCACGACCATGCGACATCTCGTGCTCAAGTTTAACAAGCTGCCACCCTTTATTAGAAACCCTAAACAAATTGTTTCCGAGCATCCCACCATCGATTTGATGCAAAAACTCCACAGATGCACTCTACTCGCCGCTCTCTACAAAGATGTATCAATGAATCGTCGATCCATTGAAGTTGATCAACGCGCGATGAACGACCGCGATTTTTTCTTCGATTTCTGGACAAACAGTGGCTCAAATCGAAAAATGAATTTCAAATCTGAGATGCACTCATCAAGAGCTTTAGATCGATGTATAGTTTGATATGTATTGAGGAGTTTGAATTTTTGAGGTTGAATTTTGTATTAATATTAGGTTGTGAATTTTAGGTTATTCCATTAAGAAAGAGGAGAAATATAAATTTGTGTACGTACAGAAATGAGAAATAGAAAGGCTGCTAGGGTTTATAACGATATATATATAGGCAGAACACAATAGAAACAACTGGGCATGATTGGTTTGTAAAATTGAACGACAACGACCTGAAAAGCCCGTTTCGACTCCGGAGCGAAAATGGGTCAACCCATATATCAAAATAGATGTTTTAAAATATTTTAAAATCAATAGACTAGGTTTTAGGACCAAATTCCATTGTATGAAGAAGTATGCTAAAATCAAGTTATTTCGACTTGATTTCAATTCAGTTGATTTCTAGGCATTTCGAGTCCGTACAGTCAAACGATAAGTCCGATCTTTACACAACTTGAAATCCTACAATAATTCACTGTTATGGATCCGATGAAACTGGTTTCGTCAAAAGCCAAGTCAGTGGCCAAAATGGCTATTTTCTAGTCAATTAAATAATTAAGTATTAAATTAATTAATCTCTTCTTCAATTCCAATTCTATAATCAAAAAATCTTATCATTTTTGATTTCTTAAACAATTATAAAAATTTAAACAAACTTAGATATCAATTTCAAGTTAATAAATTTACCAATTACAGTGTTTGAATTTAATTTCGGTAAATTCAGATATTATAAATTAAATTTTCAATAATTATATTTAATTTGACTTGCATCCTATTATCCAATCTATTGTTATCAAATGGAGAAAATTAACATTGGTTCATGATCTATTATATTAATACTCTCAGATTTCATCTTAATTTACATTAACGTACTGTTAAACATTTTAATTTCGTTTAATTGCAATTAGTTCAATTATTATATTTTAAATTCCAGTAAGTTAATAAATCTTGATATCCATTATGTTCATTCAACCATTTGTCATATTATGAATAGAATTAACATTATGTTCGATTATTTCCTTAATTTACACTAACATAACCTTGAATTGAGATTCATTGCAATTGATTGCAAATTCAAATTTAATGGACTACATAAATGATTAACTTATAATAATTGTTATCATAACTCTCAATCACATTTTTATAAGTTTATTATTTCCAAACCAATGCTATAATTTCTTACTAAACATTGATTTTATTCAATTACCATCCAATGTACATTAATTCATTAATTAATTCAATATTTAAGTTTGTCTTCTTATATTCGATTTATAGCATAGTATAACATTTACGCTAATTCCATTAATTGTAACTTCATTCAAATAGTTAATAATTAACTTAGATTAGCATATTACATCTCATTTATGTTATTATTTCATTAATGAATCACAAATTTCTTTTTTTCCATTATTAGATAACAAACATTTAATAAAACTAACCATTAAATTATCGAAAATTACGGGTCGTTGCACTCTCCCCCACTCAAAACTTTTCGTCCCCGAAAAGGAATGAGAAGGGAAAAGAAAGAAGTCAAGTAACCAATACATCTTATTCAAAAATATTTACTTTATACACAAATAAATTTATAAAATAATTAATCCAAATAAAATATACCAATTTATAACCATTAAATCTTTTTATACTCAAATTGATAAAGTTTTGAAAACATTTTCAATAAATTTCTAAGTCCAAAATTTACGGAAAATTTGGCAGAGTCTCCTTTTGTACGGAGAGGCTCAGGAGAAAATATAATATCAAATATAACAATACATATCACAATATCTCAAATAATATATTTCAATACGGGAAAAACAATATAATAGCGCTATAAAACTGTAACCCAAAAACACACCTGTTTGTCGGGTAATTGACGCTTAATTATGAAACCAAAAGTAGTAACAATTGCTTCCATAACTTGTATTTCACTTATATAATCAAAAAGGGCTAATAATTATATAAAATGAAATATTTAAAATTGTTTCAACCACTAACCAATATAGACAACAATCATTTGCAACCACAGCATACGATCATCATATAAAATCAACACAATTCAATTATCCATCCATATCAAACAAACGAGTGTTCGGGTTCAAAATATTTAAATTGTACACAATGGAAAATAAACTACTAAGTGCACCATTTACTCAACAGTATTTGATAAAACTAAATAGATTATTCATACATCCAAACAAATTTAGAGTATCCTTGCCCAAACAACCATAAGCCAAACAACAACAAATTCTAACATTATTTAAGTTTATTTTTATAAATTTTCTTTCACACATTTATTGTTTCATTTCCTTTCCATTCATAAAATGATTCAACTTTATATTTACATTTTCTTAAGTTTATTATCATTTATTATTAATACTTACATTTCTATTAAATTAATAACATTTCAGTCATAACTTACGATTATAACAATTACAACATCAACTTCTTATTTATTAAAGAATTTCATTGAATACTTTCATTACTTCAAGTTCTACTTGTATAATTTCCGTTACATTTTCTTATTAAACATTGCAACTTTTAAATCTTTTGGTAAGTTATCTATATATTTGTAAACTCCTCTTTTGAGCGACCTAACGACCTAAATAATAAGCGACCTAGCGACCTAGTGAACTCAACAACCTAGCGACCTAACTATCACAAGAAGACCTAGCGATCTAAAGGATTAGAAGGTCCAATGACCTACGACCTACAAAACTAACGACCTATGGAATAAAACTGTTCAACGACTTAATTATTTAAAGGTCCTTGCGACCTAATAGGTTCAACGACTTAGAGGAGTAAGCGACCTGACATATGAAGCGACTTACAGGAAGCCGCAACCTAATGACTTAAGTGCCTCGCGACCTACCGAGATAAGAAGACTTAGCGACCTAACGAGTGAACGACTTTGCTTAGGTCGCTACATTGGATGCCTCGGCACTACATGATCGCCAGCCACTCTCATAGGTCGTTTACGACCTATAACTTGTTAACCCGTTCCAGACTAGAGTGCAACCTTGTCCTACTAAAATTCTAACACTGCTCGCGACCTACGACCTATGATAGGTCGCTTGAGACCTAAGCAGGTGAAGACAAGTCTAAAATGCAACAGATATGGAAGGTTCCTTAGGTCGTCACCGACCTACAACCTACGACCTAACTTAGGTCGTCCACGACCTAGGACTTGGAAGGTAAATCATGTCCAAAATCACGCCTATAAATACACGACCACCTCCAACATTCGGGGGATTTTTGGAGGGAAAAATCATTCTTCTTCAAGGCATTGGAACTTTACTATCTTCTAAGCAAGCTACACTCCATCACTTCGAGTTCACGCAAGACACTTAGATAAAACTTCATACAAAGATTCAACACATTCAATCATGGATTCGAAGAACTTTGTTGCATCGAAGTTTTCTCTAGCTACTTGTCTTTTGAACGGAATTGAATTGTAATTGGAAGAGATTGTAATAAGTTGTAATCCAATCAGCAATAAAAGGATTGAAGTGGACGTAGGCTTGATCATAAGCTGAACCACTATAAACTCTGTGTTCATTTACTGCATTTTTTGTTACTTACTGCTATTTCTTGATTCCCGCATTCACGAGTGGTGCTTTCACACTGTTTCTACACACACCGAGGTGTTAGCGTCAGAATTTCACGTTAACATTTTTGGTGCTTTCACTGAGAACATCGATCTCAGGGTATTTACATCATTGCTTCACCAAACTTTGAGGAAAGAATCTCCGTTAAGACCAGAAGTCTAACAGAAATTATGGCTCCCGGAAGGAAACGTAGATCTGCCAGATCTGATGATGTTCAAGAGAACACCGCCACTTCTCCTCCTCTGAGTCAGACAACTCCAACTGTGGGAGTTACGCGAGCGGAATTGGACACTGTGGTTTTGGGATTAAATCAACAATTAAATGCTCAGAATGCATAATTAGAGGCTTAGAATGCTCAGAATATCTTGATATTGAATAAGCTAAATGATTTTCTCGAGGCTAATCGTCAGCCAACAAATAAAGAAGGAAACTCTGCTGATAGAGCTCAGGGTGTTAGAGGGAATACTTCTCAAAGGGCGGTAAGCCCTGTTGAAAGGCCACTTCCTCAGGATGGAGGATCGGGACCTCAACCGACCCTTCGTGAACAACTGTCAAGGCAGAACTCTGAAAGAATGGCTGACGTTTTCCCCGCAGGGCCTGTGGATGATGAAGAATATTTTTCAGGGATGGTCCGTCAAATCATGAAAGAAAGTATGCGAAAGGACGAGGATGAGAAAGAGTGGGGCTTTGCTCCAAGCAAAACTCCATTCACCGAGAGGATTCTGAAAGCTGAATTCCCGAGAAAATTTGTTCCGCCCACTATTCCAGCTTACAAAGGAACAAGTGATCCTAACGAATTTCTGTATAAGTATGACTGGCATATGACTGGCGCCAGGGCATCCGATGAGATTAAGTGCCGGTACTTCCCGGTGTATTTGGAAAGAGTAGCTTTATTATGGTTTACCAAGCTGGCAGTTAGATCCATTGACCAGTTCTCGGACTTAACTAAGAAGTTCAAGGAGCAGTTTCGGTTGTACGCCTCTAAAGCAAAGGATATAATGTCATTGTCAAGTCTGGAGCAGAACCCAGGAGAACCCATCAAATCGTTTTTGAATTGATTTAACATAGCTTTGGCTGAGGTTGATAATGCTGAGCCACGCATGGTCTTAACATACTTGATGAGGGCAATTGATAAATCGAGTAAGTTTGGAGAATGGTTGAAAATGAAAGAACCAAATTCACTCGATAAATTCTATAAAAAAGCCGATGAGTTCATGCGCTTGGAAAGCCTTCAAGCATCGGCTAACGTGGCGTCAGCAGAAACTAAGAATGATAGTAACGCTCCAGACAAAAAGGAATCCAATGCTCAGAAAAGGGGGAATGACGGCGAAAAGAAACAAGGGGATGCAAAGAAGGGTCGAGCTTTCAACTTTACACCCTTGACTGATACCCCTGAAAATATCTTCTTTGCAACCAAAGATAATATCAGTTATCCTACGCCACCTAAGATGAGGGTTGGAGGTAAAATGGAGAAAAGTGGAAGATTCTGTCAGTTTCACAATCAGCCTGGTCATGACACTAACGAATGCCGACACTTGAAGGAAGTAATTGAGCAACTGTTGAAAGAGAACAAGCTCCAACAGTATGTTAAAAGGGGTAGGGACACAACAACCTCATCAGTCCAAAGGCAACAAGTCCCCGCTCACCATCCAAGCTCGAGTGAGAAGGCCGTAGATCATGAGTCAGACAGGCCTGTCATTAATGTGATAACGGGAGGTCCTCACCCAGCAGGCAGGAGCTGGGGTGAGATGGAAAGGTATGCTCGTGCACTGAAGCATGCACCCTCAGAGGAAAATGTTTTTGTGTTAGAGGATGTTGCGCCATTGAAACAACAGAAAGCTTTCCCTGATGACATTATATTTAGCGCCAGGGACTCTATGGGTATTGAAGCCCCTACGATAGATCCTCTGGTCATTTCCGCCGGTATTGGCCCGGCCACTGTGAGAAGAATTCTGGTCGATTGCGGGGCTTCGTGTAATATTCTCTTCAAGAAAACTTTTGACCAGATGAAGATAGCAATGGCTGACGTTCAGGCTTCGTCATTGAAAATTGCTGGATTCGCTGGGGAGCCAAAGCAGCCGATTGGGACTATAGACTTGATTGTAGAGCTCGGAAAGGGGCCGAGAAAGGTAGCTCGAAAGCAGACCTTTATAATTGTTGAAGAATTCTCTGCTTATAATGCTTTCTTGGGCCGACCGACCCTGGCTGCATTCAAAGCTGTTCTCTCCCCATGGTGTCTAACTATAAAATTTCCCACTGATAACGGAATTGGGGTAATTAAAGGGGATCAGAACGTGGGACGGGAGTGCTATCTTGCAGAGCTATGTGAAACAATGAAGAGAGAAATGGGAAAAGATGCGGCGCCTTCAGTCCGCATCAAAGAACGAACCTTGTAGCAACTACAGGTTGGTCCCTGCACTGGCGAACATAGCGGTTCCCGGAGAGAGATGGATCCAAGAAAAGCTAGTGCAGGGGAGAATAGGGTAGTGCCGGTAGAGGTGACAGTGCGGTACTTGTTGACTTAAAGGACCCAAACAAGGTGCTGAATGTGGGTTCACAACTCAACACTACGGCTCAGAATATTCTGATCTCGTTCTTGAAGGCAAATTTAGATGTATTCGCATGGACTCATGCTGACATGTGCGGAATATCACCAGAGATTGCGGTACACACTCTCAACATTGATCCAAAGTTCACGCCAGTAAAACAGAAAAGAAGAACTCAAGGTCCAGAGAGGTCAGCAGCGCTGAAAGAAGAAGTCGATCGACTCATGGAGAATGGTTTCATCAGAGAATCTGTTTACCCGGATTGGGTCTCAAATCCTGTCCTGGTTAAAAAGGCTAATGGGAAGTGGAGAGTATGCATTGACTTCTCAGATCTGAATAAAGCTTACCCCAAAGACTGTTTCCCGCTGCCTAGAATTGATCAGTTGATGGACGGAACGACGGGACATGAATTGTTGTCTTTTATGGATGCTTACTCCGGGTACAATCAGATCATGATGCATGAGCCAGACCAGGAGGACACGAGCTTCATAACGGATGTTGGTCTTTACTGCTACAAAGTCATGCCCTTCAGACTCAAGAATGCGGGGGCAACTTACCGAAGGCTTGTTAACACCATGTTTAAACCGCAAATCGCAAAGACAATGGAAGTCTATGTCAATGATATGTTGGTAAAGTCAAAGAAAGCAGTGGACCACATGGATCACTTGGCGGAAATGTTCGCGGTCCTCCGGAGATACGGAATGAAGCTTAACCCGTTGAAATGTTCATTCGGAGTGGAATCCGGAAGGTTTTTGGGATTTATTGTGAGCGCTAGGGGCATTGAGGCTAATCCTGCCCAAATCACTGCCTTGAAGGAGGTCAAAGCTCCTAGAATAAAGAAGGAACTGCAGAGTCTTAATGGAAAAGTTGCTGCTTTGAGCCGATTCATTTCTAAAGCTACTGATAAATGCATTCCATTCTTTGACGCTCTAAAGAAAGGAAGAAAAAACTTTGATTGGACTCCCGAGTGCCAGAACGCATTTGATGAGCTGGTTCATCATATGGAAGTGCCTCCAATACTCTCAAAGCCCGACAATGGTGAAGATCTCTACATATATCTGGCAATATCATCTCATGCTCTGAGTGCAGCATTGGTTCGAGAAGATACAAGAATCCAGCGACCAGTCTATTACATTAGTAAAAGATTCACTGGGGCAGAGATGAATTACTCGAAGCTGGAGAAACTCGCCTATTGCCTATTGATTGCATCACGGAAATTGAGGCCGTATTTTCAAGCTCATCCTATCAAAGTCCTCACTGATCAACCTCTGAAGCAAGTCCTGTTTCGCCCTGAGACTTCGGGCCGTCTTTTAAAGTGGAATATTGAACTCAGTCAATATGACATCACTTACCATCCCCGAAGAGCTATCAATGGACAAGCTTTAGCAGACTTCATTGCAGAATGCACAGATAAAGGTGATAGTGAGGAAGAGGAAACTAATGACGTCCCGGTGAGATGGAAATTATACGTTGATGGCGCAAGGAATGACTACTGTTCTGGGGCAGGGGTTGTCCTTGAAACCCCTGAAGGACGATCATTGTGTTATGCACTGAGGCTGGAATTTTCTTCGACTAATAATGAAGCAGAATATGAAGCTCTCATTGCAGGTTTGAGAATCGCTAAAGAGCTAAATATCAGAATATTACAGATCTTCAGTGACTCTCAGCTTATCGTATGCCAAGTCAAGAAGGAATTCCAAGCTAAAGGAGGAAATCTACCCGCTTATTTGTCAAAGGCCTTGGAGCTTCTTGAGGATTTCGATCATTATTCAATAAGCCATATTCCCTGGGAAGAGAATATGAAGGCAGATTCCCTCGCAAAGTATTCAAGTACTGGTGAAGCTCAACTATTGGGATTAGTCCCCATAGAAGTCCTGTCAGCACCAAGTACAGACGAGATGGATGTTGACTGGATTATGAATGTATCTCAGGAACAAGAATCATGGATGACTCCGATACTGGACTATCTACTCAGAGGTTCTTTGCCAGAAAATTCGAGAGAAAGACAGAAGCTTCTAAGGAAAGCCTCCAGATATATAGTCCAAGACGGCCGATTGTACATGCGGGGTTTTTCAATGCCATTACTCTGATGTGTAACTAAAGATGAAGACAAGACAATTCTAGCTGAAGTACACGGAGGGGAATGTGGAGATCACACGGGTGGTCAGACATTAGCAAAGAAAATTCTCCGTTATGGATATTTTTGGCCGGAAATTAATCGAGATGCTGCTGCCTATTCTCGGAAATGTGACAAGTGCCAGAGATTCGCCAAAATTCCTAGAGCACCTTCCACTGAGCTAACACGGATGGTCAGTCCGTGGCCATTTTCCATTTGGGGAATGGATCTCATTGGGCCATTACCGACTGCCAAATCAGGGATTAAATATGCTATTGTTGCAGTTGATTATTTTACTAAATGGGCTGAAGCTGAACCTTTGGCTACTATTACTAAGAAAATGATAAATTTTGTGACTAAAAATATCATTTACAGGTATGGTGTGCCGCAGAAAATAATCACAGACAATGGTACTCAATTTGAAAGCGAAGAATTCCAGGACTTCTGCAAACGATTCAAAATCCAGAAGAGTTTTTCAGCAGTGGCCCATCCGCAGGCAAACGGGCAAGTGGAAGTAGTAAACAAAATCATCAAGTCAACCATCAAAAAGCAATTGGAAAAAGCAAAAGGTGGTTGGGTCGATAAGCTACCACTGGCACTATGGGCATACAGAACTACTCATAAAACTGCAACTGGGCACACTCCGTTCTCATTGGCATATGGATCAGAAGCAATGATTCCAGTAGAGACGAAAGTCCCTTCACATAGAAGAATTCACTTCGATCAAGCTGAAAATGAAAAACTTCAACTTGAGGCACTTGACCTCCTTGATGAAAAAAGAGAAGAGGTTAAGCTCAGAGTTGCGTCTCATCGGCAAAAAATAGCCGGGCATTTCAACTCCAAAGTCCGCCATCGCAGCTTTGAAATTGGGGATTTAGTCTTGAAAAGAATTATGACAGCAACAGGAGTGTAAGGGCCAAACTGGGAAGGGCCATATGTCATAGGCAGCAAACTTCTTGATGGCACATTCAAACTCATAACTGTTGAAGGAGATTCAATCCCGAGAGCCTGGAACAGCAATCGCTTGCGTCCATATTTTACTTAAAAGCTTTACTGAAATGTTGCAAAAGAATTATGAATGCATGATTCTTGTATTGAAAGCTCAAGTAAAACCAGTGCGAGTGAATAATGAGAACTATAAAGTGGATGTAGGCCCGACTTTTGGCCGAACCACTATAAATCTTGTGTTCTTTACTGTTACAAGTCGCTTATTTTATTTCGATAGGTAAAGTACTTCGAATATATTACTGAAATATCGATTTAAATTCGCAGGCAATTCTAAAAAAAAAGGCAGACTTACCCATCGCAGTATCAAGCAATTGCAATCCTTGGCATCACTCAAAAGCAAGCAAGCTTTAAGCAGCAAAAAACTCTAGGGCCGAAATCCTATATAGGAAGTACTTTAAGCAAACAATGGTTCCGCTGGAGTACATTCCTTTAAGAAAGTACTTTAAGCAAACCATTGTTCCGTGGGAATACATTCCTTTGGATAAAGAAACCCAATAATAAAATGACGCATGCTTAAAGATGGTACCAAGAGATTACCAATATGGACAACCAGCAAAAAGAAATGGGCAAGCTGACCAGCACCAACAGAAGACCTCTTCGGAGGCCCACGTTTCACCAAGATTGAAATAAAACTTCCAAGTGTTGAAACGTGGAAAAGCCCTCTTCGGAGGCACAACTCTTCGGAGGATAAAGACCCCTGACGGCTCAAGCCGCAAAATGAGAGTTTTCTTCCTCTATGGGTAAGACGATCAGAGGCACCTTCCCTATGGGAAGGCGAGGCGCTTGTTTACTAGCTGAGACAGTTTTTGCAACGAACGTCCAAGTAACTTGTGTTCGCCCTGGGAGTCCATAAGATGACCAGAGGCACCTTCTTCCCTGCGGGGAGGCAAGGCACTTGTTCACTCGTTGAGACAGTTTGCACAACAAACGTCCAAGTAACTTGTGACCGCCCCGTAAATCCATCCAACCATGAGAGAGTAACTCCCAGGCAGTAGCCCCACTCAGAGGCACACGTTTCACCGAGATTGAAATAAAACTTCCAAGTGTTGAAGCGTGAAAAAGCCCTCTTCGGAGGCCCATTTCACCAGGAGCTGAAGTGTAAGAGTCGCTCTTCGGAGGTCCACTTCACCAGGAGCTGAAATGATAAAAAGACCTCTTCGGAGGCACACGTTTCACCGAGATTGAAATGAAACTTCCAAGTGCTGGAACGTGGAAAGCCCTCTTCGGAGGCCCATTTCACCAGGAGCTGAAGTGTAAGAGTCGCTCTTCGAAGGTCCACTTCACCAGGAGCTGAAATGATAAAAAGACCTCTTTGGAAGCCCACGTTTCACCGAGATTGAAATAAAACTTCCAAGTGTTGAAACGTGAAAAGGCTCTCTTCAGAGGCACAACTCTTTGGAGGTACACGTTTCACCAAGATTGAAATAAAACTTCCAAGTGTTGAAACGTGAAAAATCCCTCCTCAGAGGTGCAACTTTCTAAAGAAGCATTTCATCAGAAATGCGAAACAAAAAGAAAGAAAGAAAGAAAGTCCTCTTTAAAGCTACACTTTAGCTCTTGAAGGAAGATCGGTTCATCTATATTTTAAAAAAAGAAGAAGAGAGGGACCCTTCCTACAAAGACTAGAGTGTTCTTCGGAGGCCCGCTCTACTACATAGGAGAATTCACTTTGTAAAATATATATATATATATATATGCAAAGAAAAAAGTGATATTTCCGAAGGGTAGGGCTTGAGAACTCATATGAAACGGGGAGAACTCTATTTCAAGTAGAATAGTATTCCTCCAAGAATGGAATAAGTATTCTCCAAAAAGAGAAAAGAGTACAAGTCCCCTCGAAATTGAAAGTATTGCAACGAGCTTACGGTATGGGGGCAACAAAACATGGTATAGCTACATTGGCAAAAGTAATGCTCAAACAACATACCATAAGCCCACTGCAATATTATATAAAGAAACTTGTACAAAAATAAAAAATAGATGCATTCTCAAATACAAACAAGAAGTTTGTACAAATAAAGGATTATTTTATTCAGTTCTATTACAATTTCTTACAGATACAAGTTTCGAAATAAAGAAAGCGGGGGCCGGTACCCGCACAATCCCTGACTAGTACGTGCAAAAAACAAAAAGCTAAAAACTGGAATCTTCATTTCTTCTTGCCACCTTTGGACCCTTCACCCGGCCGGATGGTTAGCTTTTTGGGTCGATCTTTAGGCATGAGGGAAGAAGGAGAGGGTGGTACAACTGGTTCAACTTCCGGTTCCTCTTCAGTAGCAATGATGCTCTTCCTCCTCTTCTTTGATATTCCGCGCTTCTTTTTCCTCTTTGAAGAAGATTCACTTCCTGGAGTAACGAGTTTAGACAAAGTTATGTCATCAGAAGGAGTCCGCTCCGGAGATATCTCACCTCCCTCAAGTCCTTCGTCCTTTTTCTCTTGCGAAGCAGCTGGGTCATCCAAGCCCCGAAGGGCACCTATTATTTCTTCCTGTGATCTCAGATGAGGAGTAGGAGTGATTGGGGGAGGCAGAGGAACAGTAACTGGAGGTGAATAAGTTTGAATGACGCTCGGCGCTTTCTCTACAAAGGAAAAGTTAAAAGTGTCAGTAATTCCCGCAAAAAGAGGAGACAACAGCTCGTCGAGATTCAAGAAATAATCAAGAAGCTCGTCAAATCCGTAAGAAACTAGCAAGTTGTCCCCCTGAGCATTATTAGGGTTACCTGGAGAAGTTGGTGGTATCACTTCAACTTCGTAGTCTAGAGCTTCAGCACTCTCTTGTGGCTCATCTACGGCTTGTGTAATTATGGCTCCGGTATCAGCTTTAGTAGGAATCAGTGTATGAGAGCTAGAACCAGCAATGTCAACATCAACTGAAGTTGAAGGAGGGACAGGGGCAGTCAAAGTTGTTTCTTTTTCTTGATGCTCTTCCCCAATCATTTCAACTCGCGATCTAGCAAGTTGCTCCTTCCCTCTAGCAAGAGCTGTACGAGCTTCGAAGTCTAAATAGTGCGCCTCTAGCTCCTCTTCAGTGTACCCGGTGCCTTTAAACATATCAAGCGCGGCTTCCCATACTTCAGCTAGGGTAACCTCATATTTGGGACCCATAAATGCAAGACTGCCACGCCCTAACACACTTTGCAAATAGAATTCAAATAATGTCGAGCCGATGTCAGCTTTGGTAGCTTCATGAGCTTCTTCAGCTGCAATTCTACCGGCAATAGCCTCATCTCGCTCTCTTTCGACTTTAGATAGTTGAGCTTTCAAATTTTCAATTTCCGCAACCTGAAAGTCAGTTTGCCCTCGTAACTGAGTAATATCAGTACGGTAGCCCTCTACAATTTGCTCCAGCCCATCAGCCTTGGCCTCGGCATCCCTTTGCGCAGCATGAGCATCCCGCACCTACTGCTGGAGCACACTCTCCCTTTGAGAATAAGAAGTGGAGGAAGTGGCAAGCTCCTCTTTGAGTTTCCCAACTTCTGCTTCAAGTTTCTCATTATAATCGGCAATGCTCCTCATTTCTGCATCATGCTGCTTAAGGGTCTTTTGCCATTCGGTTTTGTCATTCTCCATGGTCAGCATAGCTTCGAGATTGGCCTGATTCACCCTTTGGAGCTCATCAACAAGTTTTTGCCAATTTGACATCCTCTCAATGTCAATTCTAACGGCATCAAGGTTCCGTAACATGGCATTTTTATCTATGGGAACCAGGTCAAGGTCAAAGCGAACTCCTTTTAAACACCAATTTGGAAATCGACTTTAGAGAGTGGTTGGACCTGGTCCAACTTGGTAAGAAGGCCTGTTAATAATCGCCTGGATATCAGTACGGGAAGGGGCAGGAGACTGAGAAGGAATAGGAGCGGTAATCTTTTCAGAAATTGTAGGCATTGGTTGCTCACTGACTTTAGCCCGTTTACTTGGGTCATCAGTTATGTGACTCTTCCCTCTGCATCGTGAGATTTGCGTTTGTGGGAGTCACCCTCTTTGTGGGAAGAATCGTATCGGTCATCCGGTCTTCCATAACGTTCTTCATGGGCACGTCTCTCCCGAGCCTTCCAAGCGGCCCTCTTTCATCAGTCTCTTTGTGAACAGGAAGATAGCGCTTATAGTCATACTGGCCACGTCTCCCGTATCGCTGGAAGTCATCATAATACGAGCCACCTCGCTTCATTGAAGAACCTGAAATTGGAAAAAACACAACTTTAGAATTCTTCAAAGTACAAAGAGTCAGAAGCATAAAAGTGTTGAAAGATTCTAAATGTGTGTGATGTGCAAGCTACGCGCAGTAAACTACGAACCACTCTTTAATTGTGGAGTAGTTGTGGGTGTAGTAATTAGCGTCAACTCTTAAGTCGACGGAGTCTGTTGCAGAGTAGAAGTCGCCTCGACCACTGAAGAAGAAACCCCGGTAGTGATAGGATCATCTTTAAAGATCTCTTGTGAGGTAGCAAGGAGGTCGCTCAATCCTTAGAAAGTGTCGTCCCTGTTCTGCTTAACAGGGCTAGTTTTCCCAGCCTCTTCGTCACCAGACTTCTTTGAATGAGGAGGAGATTCTTGAAGCTCCTTTTCTTCAGTGACCGGGGCAAGTTTGCCAGATGACCCCGCAACATCAACAGAAGTAGAGCACTTCACTAGAGAAGCCTCAGAAGCAGGTTCTTTCGGTATGGGTGCATCGGTTAAAACTGGGGCATCCAGTGCTTGGGTTGGGGAGTCTAGGACTTCATGAGGGTGTGTAGAGCGAGAGGTATGCAAAAGTCCGTATTGATGCAAAAATTCGTCTTTCAACAGAAATCGAATGCTTCTCTCTTCAACTGGCACGGCCATAAGCCTCTCAAAAGTTGGTTTATGACTAGAATCCCTAGAAGGAGGAGGAAGCGCTGAAAAGTAAAAGGAGAAGTTAACATTTGACAATTCAGGCTATGAAAAGCTCAAAGAAAAACATCAGGAACAAAGATAAATGCTCTTACTTCCTACTCTCCAGGTAGCATAAAATCACGGAGGACAGCGAACGAAGAAAAATTGGCTTAGAAAACCGTGAGCACTTTCGGGAAGGCCAATTATTAATTTACGGTTCCTAGCGCTTCTCACAAGAATGATGGAAGGATGATCTTTATTTTTGGAAAATGTGCACAAATAGCAAAGTTCATCAAAACTCGGAAGGCGATCCAGTGTCCTTCCGAATAGCACACATAACCCCATCAGAATAGCAGAGCCATTGGGGTGCAGCTGGAAGGTGGAGATAGCTAGTCGAAGAAGAAGTCGTTGAAGAAAGTCGTTAAAAGGAGGGATAGCTCCACTCGTGCACATTTGACGATTAACTGCTACAAAATCAGAAGGTGGTATATCGGCAGTATCGTTTCTCTCAGGAAGAATGGCATCTGCCTCAGCAATGCCAAACAGAGCGCACAGTTGGCGGAAAACTTTGTATGTTAGTGTGGTTGAAACTCTCTCTGGAGGATTAACCAATGGAGTAGCAATTGGGAAAGTCTCTTCAGTCGGTTCTGTTTCTCCTTGTTGAGAAGTCATTCTATACAAGGAACTAGACATTCAAATAAGAAGGTGCACGTTTCCTAAAAAGTGTGAAGTGTTGTTCAGAACTAACAAAAAAAGAAAGCAAACATAACTGAAATTAGACTAGTTGACAGTTAGTTGACTATGTGGTTTCAGAACTTGTTAATACAAAACTCAAGTGTAGTTTTAATGCAAACGAATCGGCTTTAATTGGATATTTTAGTTTTGCTTTAATACTTCACTTGAATTCATTGGTTCGTAACATTTCATTCACACGGTTCATTTAAGTTGATTATTCTTTATCGACTAATCTGTCATTCAATGTAGGCGGTCAATGACAGCATATTCGTCCCATTTTTCTGCAAATGTTGTATTTAATAGGTTGACAGCTTTAAAGGTTAAAATAGTCTGCAAAGAAGTACAGCAAAATTCAAGTCTAAGCAATTCAGTCAAATTCCCTCAGAATTTCACAAGTCCTAGGTCGTCCAGCAACCTAGTGTAGGTCGGAGCTTCTTTAGGTCGCAGTGTGTAAGATTAGAAGGTTAAAGGCAATGCAGATTTATCCAAGTCCTTACTCGGCCGCGACCTAAAGCTTATGCCGCAAAAGATTAAGCCGCTAATTCGATAGGTCGCAATCCAAGCCAACAGTTCAAGGCAGTGTGCATTCGGTTAAGTCCTAGGTCGTATGAATAAAGAAGCGACCTAAGGAGTTAAATCATACGCGGTCCAAGTTGCAAGCTGTTAGGTCGGTCAAGTGTTCTAGGTCGCGAAGGTTCATGGGTCGCTCAGATTCGTTTGGTCGTCTCTAATGGAAACTCGAGCTATCTTCTGCTCAAGCTAATACCTCGCTTCCCTTCACCAGTTGCCTCCCTCTCCACTCAGAAGCCCATTAACTCATCAACCTACAACCCAATAACCCGATATTACCTAAGTAACGAAAATCCATCATCCTCTCAGCTAAATCTGTCACCTATTTATACCACCGACTCACCCAATCCCAATTCGAATCATCTCAAATCCATCGCACTGCTTTGCTCTCGTGAATCGCAACAGCAACATAGCTAATCGTGATCGAAATCGATCGCAACTCAACTTGAAAGTGAATCGAGACATACGAAGTTGGACTGGGTCAGGAGATGGGAATTGTGGTTCGAAGGAGACCGTAGTTGGATCTAAGGTGAATTCACTTACGCAATGTGATAGCAAGAATGGATCGTCGACTGATTAGCTCAAATTCATCTTTGAGAAGCTTAGAAGATCATTAATGGCAGAAAGGTTTATTGAAGTAGTTAGATAAGGAGGAAGGAGCGAGTTAGCACTTTATATAGGGCAAGGTATAGAAGGAGGCGAATGGCCACGCGAGTTATCAAACTTCTTAGGTCGCTCACGACCTAGCGGCATTAAGTCGAAGCACACGACCTACGACCTAGGCGTGTACTTCGAGTGGCAAGTGTTAACTCCTCTTTTGAGCGACCTAACGACCTAAATAATAAGCGACCTAGCGACCTAGTGAACTCAACAACCTAGCGACCTAACTATCACAAGAAGACCTAGCAACCTAAAGGATTAGAAGGTCCAATGACCTACAACCTACCAAACTAACGACCTATGGAATAAAACTGTTCAACGACTTAATTATTTAAAGGTCCTTGCGACCTAATAGATTCAGCGACTTAGAGGAGTAAGCGACCTGACATATGAAGCGACTTACAGGAAGCCGCAACCTAATGACTTAAGTGCCTCGCGACCTACCGAGATAAGAAGACTTAGCGACCTAACGAGTGAACGACTTAGCTTAGGTCGCTACATTGGATGCCTCAGCACTACAAGATCACCAGCCACTCTCATAGGTCGTCTACGACCTATAACTTGCTAACCCGTTCCAAACTAGAGTGCAACCTTGTCCTACTAAAATTCTAACACTGCTCGCGACCTACGACCTATGATAGGTCGCTCGCGACCTAAGCAGGCGAAGACAAGTTCAAAATGCAACAGATATGGAAGGTTCCTTAGGTCGTCACCGACCTACAACCTACGACCTAACTTAGGTCGTCCACGACCTAGGACTTGGAAGGTAAATCATGTCCGGAATCACGCCTATAAATACACGACCACCTCCAACATTCAGGGGATTTTTGGAGGGAAAAATCATTCTTCTTCAAGGCATTGGAACTTTACTATCTTCTAAGCAAGCTACACTCCATCACTTCGAGTTCACGCAAGACACTTAGATAAAACTTCATACAAAGATTCAACACATTCAATCATGGATTCGAAGAACTTTGTTGCATCGAAGTTTTCTCTAGCTACTTGTCTTTTGAACAGAATTGAATTGTAATTGGAAGAGATTGTAATAAGTCGTAATCCAATCAGTAATAAAAGGATTGAAATGGACGTAGGCTTGATCATAAGCTGAACCACTATAAACTCTGTGTTTATTTACTGCATTTTTTGTTACTTACTGCTATTTCTTGATTCCCGCATTCACGGGTGGTGCTTTCACACTGTTTCTACACACACCGAGGTGTTAGCGTCAGAATTTCACGTTAACAATATTGTTTTTAAGAATGCAATTGAAAATCACATAAGTTTATCTTATTTTTTTCAATTAATCTAATGTTCAATAATCATATCTTTTGCTTTTATTGACTATAAATTTCAACTTTCTTGTTATTTCATTTATAACCTGGCATTTCATCTTTTATTTTAATTAGAGGTTCCAATTGTTAATTAGTTACATTCCATTTTACTATAATAATTGAAACTATTAATTAATGGAGCTTAAAAACTAAATACCGGGTTAAATTTCAAATCATTTTAAAATATTAGATAGATGTATACACTTACAATTTATATATCCAATTATATTTAAAACAATTTGAAATTTATATTTTTTTATCAAAATAAATCTGTAGTAAAACTGCTACAGTGGCCTTCCCACTTAGAAACTCGAAAATGGATGTCGATGATGCGTGCACTCATCACCGAAATTATTTCCGAGCGACAGAGAGGGGAGTACAGAACTCATTACTTTCCAAAATTTCTTCAAAACAGTTCTTTCAAATTATACTGAAATATTTATATCAGAAAATACTTATAAACAATATCATTGTATTCCAAAATCCTTTGAAAGAAATTATCAAAATCCCGTAACTTAAGTTCTAAATTTCCAATTTTCATTTATTTTATTTTAGATTTTATTTCCAAACAATATTCATAAATTTCACTACCTAACAACCAATATATATTACGACCAAATATATCATTCATAAAAAAATTTATTTTATGTATAGAAAATATAATAGGCAAAATTATTTCATTCTCCTATATTCAAAACAAATGTTGTGTCAGTCTGTCCTATTAAGTGTTTAGAAATCCCTATTGATATCATAGCGTCCTATGCACCAACCAGAACCGATAAATACAAAACGAAACAAATTAGCACAATATTAAAACCTTTTTATAACACTAATAAATCCGCTCTCTCATAGATATGCACTCAACGACTCGTCATAGGATATTACTACCCTATAATAAAGAGTCAGACCCCACAAAGCTAAGGTTTATCGCCAATCTAAAGCTCTGATACCAAATGTAACATCCGCCTTTTTGTACGTTCAAGTAGACACTGTTCCGCTGCATTATTATTTATTATTCTTTGTTATGTGTAACTCTAATCTGTGTTGTATGTTTTGTAAAATAGCTTTATGAATAATTATTTGATTATTATATTTTGTCATTCCACTATAAGATTCTATTTTTTTATTTCTTTCTCTACTTTTCTTATTCACCCTAATAACAATCCGCTCTTCTTTATGGTTCGAGTTGGCATATGTGTCTGCTTGAACGTACAAAAAGGCAGGATGTTACATCTCCTATCCAGTGTCTAATGTGAGTATAGTAACTTAAGAGATGCTCGGGATTCACATCTCCTAAGGATCCTTTAAACTATCTACTATGTAGTAATATACGTTATTATAATAATGTCAATTAGTAAAATAAACTTACTTTTAAATAGCGCTAAGGGGTTACCCATATAGCCCTTACCACGTAATAGTACCAGTAGTCCATCCAGCATCATGGTTCCTCCTAACTGGGAAGCTACCAGAGGATACAACACGGGTTACGGGAGAAAACCAAACTCGTACAAGACGCGCTAAGGTAAGCGACGCGGCACAGCGAGGTAATGCTAGGATAGATATACCAATTAGGCATCCAGATTGATGGTGACGCATAGCGCAGCTACCGCCCACCTCGAGCCATACCCCAAAAAAAAATCAAAGGGCCCCAATCAATCACAAAGTAATAGAATGGTGTCGAAGTAGTGTGTCTGATAAGAAGGGCTACCTCACTGGCCCGTAAGCGCTCCTGTTTTAGCCACCTTATGCCAACTCACAGGAGTCGGGTCCACATATATACCTCAAAGGAAACGCCGCCACCATCCTACTTCATTCTGGCACCTTCACCGCGTACGCAGTTGTTAAATTGGTTTTGGAGTTGGTAGAGAGTATGACAACTTCCAATCCCGGTCTCTTTAACAACCAAACGTTATTATAACACCGCGGTCATTTCAAAATAGTTTATACTTTGAAACCAAATATCATTTCCCTTTCAAAACCAAATCAATACGATATTATTTTTATTTCAAATATATCCTTTACTAAAATCATAACACTTTCAAAGTTATAACATATCGAATCAAAACACTTGAAATATAACACTTTCAAATTATAATACCTTGAAACTCACAACTTCCACCACTTATGTGGTTTAAATATTTAAAATACTTTATATAAAATAAAATAGCTTCTTTAATTTCACAAATCAATTCCAAACAACTCGAATTTCTAGATTTTAAATTTAACCAAATCCCGAATCATAAATTTCAATTCAATTCAGTTTCCAAATACACTACCCCAAATTATATTGATTTTCAAACAGATATGGTTCATAGAATAAATCATTCCAAATTCATTATATGTCCAACTTTAAACATTCAACAATTTTGAAACTAAGTTTGGTATTTTCATATATACATATCAAATTCAATTTTCTATTATTTAGTTTTGAAATATTTTACTTAATAAATCCATTATCATTAAATAAATCCCAAATTGCAAATAATTAAATATTTTCTTTAATTTATTTATACTTGAAATACTCATTTAGTTCACCTTAACCCCAAAATCAAGTTATAATAATCATACCTTTTAAAATTTCCAATTTAATAAATTTCGCATCAACTTATTTGAGTTAATTCTTAAATAAATTCAATTTCAAATCATTTCCACTTTATCTTCAAACCTTAATTTATTTAAATCATTATAAACTCTATATTAACGTATAATTTAAATACTTAACCGTATTATATTCCATAAAATCAAACTTTATTATTAAACTTATTTTATATTAAAACAAGTTATTGTAACGATCGAGATTTTTCGTTGCCGAAAAATCGAACCGTTAGGGTTTTAGAAGAAGAAAGAGGTAGAAGAAGAAAGAAAAGAAAGAGAGGAGAAAACAGAAAACAAGTAACAGAACGAGAAACAATATCAGAATCTCACAATCGCAGCGGAACAACATATAATAGATAAATGAATATCATTAAAACAAAAGAACTATACATTTTATACATACATCACAATACATCATATCATCAGAGTGTACAACAATAAAACAGCGGAAAGAATACTATATACAATAGATAATAGACTACGCTATCCAAGCTCGCCTCCAACATCTGCACAGCAACTCCCGAATCCAGAATAACCTGATAACCTAACTCTAGACTGCCCGTGTGGAAAATAGTGGGCACCCAGAGTTTAGGAAAGGAACAATAAACTCCAGGTCAGTCATGGGACTGGTGTGAGAACTCAAAACAGTTTATCTTTAAACAAGCAACAAGAAAATTTAAATTTTTAAATCCGCAATGCTTTTTGGAAAATGAAACTACCATAAGGCCTCCCGCCACACACACAATGCAAACGCAGAATTGGAGGAGATTTCTCCTTATGATAGTCAAAGATGCTTACTACGCGAAAATCAAATCATTTTTGATATTATTACTAGTGCATAGTGTAGAAAACAATTTCGAAAGTAGAATATAAATCCTAGCCAGCATAGACATTCCGAACTATGCCTACTATAGCTACCATCCAAACAGTGGTGACCACCATAAGTGAATGGCAGGTAATACAACTAAAACCGTACAAGGCACGTATTGGATGAATGGTTTTCCAACAAATGGTCAGGCTAAGGAACTTCCTACTGCCACATGGGATCGCCTCTGGCGGGACGTCCCGAGAACTAACGTTACGGTTAGATCTCTGCCAACACAAGGCCGGGTTACCTCTGTAACTAGGTAACTACTACACGAATATGTCATCCCCCGGTCCTTTGGGACCTTTATCCGAGCGCTCGATACCAACAACACCACACAGAAATAGATATAGTGTTTCCACATGAGTAAATATCTGGGCTCCATACCATGATACCACCCTTTACCAGAAGGAAATGACATACCCTAAAGGGCGCGACCCTCATAACCTTGCCGCATATTCCTGTTTCGACCATTTCCGGGGAGTGAGGTCCTGACGAAGTCTCGTCCACAAAGCTACGCTTTGTGCAACAAAGCCATGCTTTGGGTCCACAGATGACCAAAGCAATAATCACAAAGATAAATGATCAAACAAATGATCATATCCAAACGATCAACCAATGATCATCACACAGCAGCACTCAGCATGCCACATTACCAGATTGGGAATATATCGCTGATAACCTTCAACTACATAACCTCTGAGCTCGTACGTCTCAGGGAAGGGTGTTAAGCTAAGAGAATAAATTCTCCGCCACCAACAGAAATGTATTTGAAAGAAATCTGCTCTATCTCTCAAAATGTAATGTCAGACACGTAACCATACAAGTCTGTTCCGGGTTCGAACAGAACCGAAGGCACTTCCAAAGAAGCCCTTGCAATCCGGGTATTCACAATCCCGATAAAATTTCCCATCACAAAGGAAATCTCCATATCGTAGCTAACAATGCGGAGACAATCGATAGGTCATCCTATCGTTTTCACAAATACCCGGTCTTCAACACCGGTCTTCAAATGCAATCCAAACGACGTATCGCATATTCGGAATGGGATATATGACACAAAGGTCCTCTCCCGGCTAAACCGAATAGCGAGCGCTTATTTTTAAAAATACGTGTAGCATTCAATTTCAACAATCACAACAATTACCATCCAAGGGTAAATACTGATAGTCGGTTATTTAACTATCAATAAAGATGCGCCACATCATCAGATTCCAAATAAATTTCCAAAATTATTTAATCCCAAAAATATCTTCACAAGATATATATATATATATATACACCATTTCCAAATAATTGCCCCAGTTATTTGTTTTACCAAAACCACTTCACGATAAAATTTTCCACACTTAACCAATTGAAAAACCAATTTTCAATTTACCTTTACCATTTGAAAACCAATTTTCAAATTACATTAACCATTTGCAAACCAATTTCAAATCACCTTAACCATTTGAAAACTAATTTCAAATCACCTTAACCATTTGAAAACTAATTTCAAATTACTTTTCATCCTTTATACCCTTTGAAAACAAATTTCAAATCATCAAATAAATCTTTACCGATTTAATTTAAATTTACGTCCCAAATCCGTAAATTCATTTTCATACTTCAAAATAAATCAATATTTATTTTTAAACAAATTTCCCTTCATATAAATTCCAACGTGAATTAAATCCCAAATACCCATTCATATTTGATTTCAAATCGATTCCAAAATATTCGCTTACACTTTTACCTTTAAAAGGTGAATTCACAAAAACGTTCCATTCCATATTGGAAAATCATTTCTAAACTTATTTAAAAAAATAAGTAATTCACAATTCAATTTATTTTCAACAATTCGAAAATATTCCATATGCTTAAACCATAGTTAAGTATTAATTTCATTCCTTTAAAGAAATATTCTTTTATTCACATTTATTTGGGTTAAAAACGAATGTTGCGTAAAACATCGTTACGACAACCCAAAAACACTAGTATATGGATTTGAAATTAAAAATAGATATATAAATCCAATACTATACCAATTATCCCCTTCTGTTTCTCGAAAACGTCTATTTCAACAATTAATGTTGAAATCTATGTTTTCAATACTCAATACATTTTAAAACACCTTTAATTCGTTTTAAATTCCATTTAAAACATTCCTTTCCCAAAAACAAACCCATTTTATTTAATAATCTATTCAATATTCAAAATAGTGAATATAGCACACTTAACAAATTCCCATATTTCATTTATCAAATTTGATGAATTTCAAATTTATAAACATAGTTTATAAATTCCATTCTATTATAAACCCCAATTTTATAAATTCCTTTATTAATCCGATGCAATTTACATAACCCAATTTCATACCCAAAAGCCATATTGTAAGTTAAATACTTATAATATTATTTATTTACCAAATCGTTCCTTTGAACTTCACCAATTTAAAATCTTATCACTTACAAGATTTCTTTATGGTTTATAATAATTTCAACTAATGAAATCTTCATTTATTAACAATTTCCATAAAATTCCCCTTTTTAATGCCCAAATCCATTTCTATAAGTTAATAACTTATAAACTTAAAATTTTCCAATAACCATTCGTTTATAAATTTCACATTTATTAATCTATAAATCCTAGTGAAATTCATGTTATATATCAACTTAACGCTTTATAAATTTATTCTATAACTTCAATAATTTTTATTTAAAAACATCCATTTATAAAATCCTTTATATAAACCATTAATAATAATAACTTCCCAAAAACCAAATTTAACTATTTTATAAAAACCTATTATTGTTAAAAATTTCTTTTAAGTTATATTTTATAAAAATATAAATTTTTGAAACATAAAATTTTATCCATCTATTTAATTTAAAATTTAATCAATTCAAAATTTTTAATAAACCATATTCTTTGAAAAATCGATTTAAAACCCCTTTAAATTCAAAACCGTTATTTTAATTTTTTAAAAATTTGAATCCGATGATGCAACAACATCAGATGGTCAATCACGGGAATAAGTGTCATATATCAATATGATTATCAACAATCAACATAATATTTATAAACAAATAAATATGTGAGGAATCCAGTTGGATCCCTCCAACCTGTTACCCTGCATCCACAGACGTTAGCACAATACCAATTCCACTTCGAGGTGGAATATCGCGGTATATGGGATTTTATAAATATCCGCTTAATAGGCGGCGCAATAGGGTCTCATCCGCTATACGAGGCGGGAAATCAAATCCAATATATACATATGCCAATATATATATATTGCTATATATAATATATATCCTATTATATCTACTACCACAATCAATCAACAATTATCAATCAATATTAACTATTTAAAATTTTAAACAAAACCTTTCGATTGAGTGAGGAGTTCTCACCTTAGCTATTATTTTGCAATCCATTCCCATCTTGACTCGATTTCCTTGTTTTATACCTATTTTTAAATTATTTACACAATCCATTAATATTCGAACAATCGAATAATAATTTTATATTAACAAATTTCTTTTAAATGGATAAATTTAATTAACTAACCATTTAATTTTAATCAATGATTTTTTTTCTTTTCAACTAGAAATTTAAAATCCGAATTGATTCCCTTTAAATAAATCTTTTCACTTAACAAATTTTCCTTTTACAAATTTTTCTTGTATAATAATTTTAAATTAACTAGTGATTTTATTTTAAAACCAATTCGTTTAATTTTAAACAAATTCCTTTTAAATAGTTTGATTTAACTAAAAATTCAATTTTAACTAAATTTTCATTGATAATTTATTTAACTAACAAATTATTTAATTTAAACTATTCTTCCTTGTAAGTAAATCATTCTTGGTAATTAAAATAATTCAATGGGTTTGTCAATAAATAAATCACCCTCACTATATATTATTTTCTGAAAATAACTTTACTGTCCATTTTTCATTTCCAGTTTTAACTTATATAAATTTTCAAATTCATTCATTTTTTTTTTTTCCCAAACTGTTCTGCATTTATTTTTCTCACTGTATATTTATATTCAAACAAAATAAAAAAAAAAAAAAAAAAAAAAAAAAAAAAATCAGAATTTACCTAACTGCTAACAGCCGAAACCACCCCCCACCATACTCGCGACAACACGTCGCCGCAACCCCTACCTCCACTGCCTTCGCTACACGAAGCCGCAGCCACCAAGATCCATCAACCACGAACGAGCTCGCGACCCCCCTTGCCCTAGCCACCTCGCGCGGCCGCCATTGCCATCCTCCACCGCGACTTCGACGCCACCAAAACCCTAGCCACCTAGATCCCACTCGAGCCCACTCGCGTGCTCCTCCATCGGGGTCGCCTCGAGAACCCCAATCGCTCCACATCGCGACAGCCACCCATCGGTCGAACAAACTTGGTTCGATTCCCCTTGCGTGCGCGGCTCCGATTTTGAATGATCTGGGTTTGTTTTTTTTTTTGTTTTTTTTTTTTTTTTACATGAAGGCTGAGGCCATTTTTTATTTCCTTCGAGATTTTGTTTCGATCTCTTTTTTTTTCTTTCCGGTTTGAAACTATTGCGTGATAAATGAAACGAAGGGGAGACAAGAGAACGTGGTTTAGCAGAGAGTAGGGTGGCTGACGTACGAAAATATAGGGTGGTTGTGATTTGATTTGTACAAAATTTTTAAATTAAAATTCAATTTAATTCTCAACGCGTTTGCTTAACGTATGCTCACATAACAGCTCCGAAAAATACGAAATTTGAAATCCGGTAATAATTCAACGTTACGGACCCAATGGAACTGGTTTCGTCGAATTCCGAGACTGTATGAAAAATGACTATTTTTAACTATCGATTTAAACGATATATTTTCAAAACTGATCAATTCACTATTAATTTCAAATCTGAAGCTTCTATTATCTTCAATATTATCAATATGAATTTTACAAGCCTTTGAAATATTTTAAATCAGCTTACAATTGAAGATTCAAATTTTTATTTACTTTCAACAGATTAAATTTTTATAATTTAAATTGCCAAATCAAAGTTATATTGAAATTTCAAATTAAACCATCATTTAAATATTTAAAATTAATTAAATATTTTCAATTTAAATTGTTCAAAATTCTGGGTCGTTACAACCTTCCCCCCTTAAAAGAATTTCGTCCTCGAAATTGCAAGTTAAGGAGAATAATTCATAATCCGTTTATTATTTTTCCAAAACTAATAGTTTTATCAACCTTCTAACACCAATCTTTTTATTAAAGATTTACTATCATTTCAATTAGCTTTCCAACTTCAATTATAGGTTTCAAACAACATTGTTTACTCAACAATTCAAATTTAAATTTAAATTCAAATTTCAAACTTTCAAAATTTTCTCAAAAATTTTCTAACTCCCTTAATTTTCGAAAAATTTCGCCAGCGTCTCCTTTGCGCGGCTCGATCGGTACGACTACAAAATGGCACCACGGCCCCTCAGAATCAAAAAGAAAAGAGAAAGCCAAGTGGCTGGAGAAGGAAATCATCAAATCTCATACTAAAATTGAAATACGTACCTTTTTGTCGAGCAATTCAATTTTTTAACTTCAAAATCAAATCCCAATTCCATTATACACCTGTATATCCTGCTAATAGTAGTACACAATTCCAACTTCAACATTCAAATCATTTTGCCAATTCAATTACAAAACCTTTCAACATATGCTTCTTATACATTTTTAGTTTACTATTGAAGTTGCATATTCTTTCTCATTCATTTCCCATTAGTTTACATTCACTAATTAAATTCACATTGGTTCACTTTCAAATCAACTCGAATTCAATTCTATTCAAATTTATTTACTTCACTTTCAATTTGAATTCAATTACATAGTTTTCAAATGCGCTAATTCAATTTCATTAACACTTAATGAATTTACATACAATCAACCAACAAGCGAATAACAACCAATGTATATCCAATAAAACCAAATTATTAGTTTTTCTCTCACTACATTCAATTTGGTTCAACAGTTTTAATTCCAATTGATTTAACATTCAACTGATTTTCATTCAATTATTCAACTAGCTCGAAATGAATTTACACTTACATACATCATTTCATATCAACTTATTCATATTCTATTGATTAACATTCAATTCATACTTTAACTCAATTGCTAGTTCTTTTTACAAATAAAATTGAATTTCATTTATATAACTTAAGTTCACATCTTTAACAATTTTATTTACTCACTTTATTCACTTACTTTGATATTAACATCAATTCTTTCAACATTACTTAACTTGCATTCCATTTTATTTAACTTAATTGTTTAACCATTTCAATAATTGGTTTTACTTACATTCTCCCATTTAATAAGTTATAAAACTTATTATTCAACTACCAACTCATATTATAAGTTCAAAACCCCTTTTTTCACTTATATTTGACGATTTCAAGTTGAATTTTAATTTCAAATTTGTTTACTACAACAAAGCTTCAATTTTAAATTCATTATTGTAGCAAATCCATCACATAGAAACTCGAAAATGATACTGATGATGCTGCAGTCATCATCCTTATTATTTCCCAGTAACCATAGTGAAATCAATGCTAAATATTCTTTCAAAATTTCCCTTTATTTATAAATTACATTTATAAATCTTACTTATAAAATTTCACTTCTTATATACATAAGATTATTTTACAATTGTAAATCATTTTAATTATAATTCCATACTTATAATTCATTAGCTTATACAATTATTCTTTTTACGATAGTTGTTTTTATATAACTTATTCAAACAACTTTTAATTAACTTATATATATATATATATTTCAAACAATCAAACAATCAATTATACACACACTTCAATAATTCTTGAAAAAATTATTTTCTTATATAGAAAATATAATCAAGGTAAAATTATTTCATTTACCCAATTTAAAACAATATCATGTCGAATTGTTCTATTCAAGTGTTTAGAAACCCCTTCGATCCAGTTGTACAGACTGTGCCGACGAAGGTTCATATGCCACTCAATAAACCAATCATCACAATATAAAACAATTTTATATTCACTAACAAATACGCGCTCATATCTATTATTACACTCACACTCATTCTAGAGTACTACTGACTCTATCTCTAATGAGTAATACCCAACAGAGCAGGTTGTCGCTTAACCATATGCTCTGATACCAAATGTAACGATCGAGATTTTTCGTTGCCGAAAAATCGAACCGTTAGGGTTTTAGAAGAAGAAAGAGGTAGAAGAAGAAAGAAAAGAAAGAGAGGAGAAAACAGAAAACAAGTAACAGAACGAGAAACAATATCAGAATCTCACAATCGCAGCGGAACAACATATAATAGATAAATGAATATCATTAAAACAAAAGAACTATACATTTTATACATACATCACAATACATCATATCATCAGAGTGTACAACAATAAAACAGCGGAAAGAATACTATATACAATAGATAATAGACTACGCTATCCAAGCTCGCCTCCAACATCTGCACAGCAACTCCCGAATCCAGAATAACCTGATAACCTAACTCTAGACTGCCCGTGTGGAAAATAGTGGGCACCCAGAGTTTAGGAAAGGAACAATAAACTCCAGGTCAGTCATGGGACTGGTGTGAGAACTCAAAACAGTTTATCTTTAAACAAGCAACAAGAAAATTTAAATTTTTAAATCCGCAATGCTTTTTGGAAAATGAAACTACCATAAGGCCTCCCGCCACACACACAATGCAAACGCAGAATTGGAGGAGATTTCTCCTTATGATAGTCAAAGATGCTTACTACGCGAAAATCAAATCATTTTTGATATTATTACTAGTGCATAGTGTAGAAAACAATTTCGAAAGTAGAATATAAATCCTAGCCAGCATAGACATTCCGAACTATGCCTACTATAGCTACCATCCAAACAGTGGTGACCACCATAAGTGAATGGCAGGTAATACAACTAAAACCGTACAAGGCACGTATTGGATGAATGGTTTTCCAACAAATGGTCAGGCTAAGGAACTTCCTACTGCCACATGGGATCGCCTCTGGCGGGACGTCCCGAGAACTAACGTTACGGTTAGATCTCTGCCAACACAAGGCCGGGTTACCTCTGTAACTAGGTAACTACTACACGAATATGTCATCCCCCGGTCCTTTGGGACCTTTATCCGAGCGCTCGATACCAACAACACCACACAGAAATAGATATAGTGTTTCCACATGAGTAAATATCTGGGCTCCATACCATGATACCACCCTTTACCAGAAGGAAATGACATACCCTAAAGGGCGCGACCCTCATAACCTTGCCGCATATTCCTGTTTCGACCATTTCCGGGGAGTGAGGTCCTGACGAAGTCTCGTCCACAAAGCTACGCTTTGTGCAACAAAGCCATGCTTTGGGTCCACAGATGACCAAAGCAATAATCACAAAGATAAATGATCAAACAAATGATCATATCCAAACGATCAACCAATGATCATCACACAGCAGCACTCAGCATGCCACATTACCAGATTGGGAATATATCGCTGATAACCTTCAACTACATAACCTCTGAGCTCGTACGTCTCAGGGAAGGGTGTTAAGCTAAGAGAATAAATTCTCCGCCACCAACAGAAATGTATTTGAAAGAAATCTGCTCTATCTCTCAAAATGTAATGTCAGACACGTAACCATACAAGTCTGTTCCGGGTTCGAACAGAACCGAAGGCACTTCCAAAGAAGCCCTTGCAATCCGGGTATTCACAATCCCGATAAAATTTCCCATCACAAAGGAAATCTCCATATCGTAGCTAACAATGCGGAGACAATCGATAGGTCATCCTATCGTTTTCACAAATACCCGGTCTTCAACACCGGTCTTCAAATGCAATCCAAACGACGTATCGCATATTCGGAATGGGATATATGACACAAAGGTCCTCTCCCGGCTAAACCGAATAGCGAGCGCTTATTTTTAAAAATACGTGTAGCATTCAATTTCAACAATCACAACAATTACCATCCAAGGGTAAATACTGATAGTCGGTTATTTAACTATCAATAAAGATGCGCCACATCATCAGATTCCAAATAAATTTCCAAAATTATTTAATCCCAAAAATATCTTCACAAGATATATATATATATATATACACCATTTCCAAATAATTGCCCCAGTTATTTGTTTTACCAAAACCACTTCACGATAAAATTTTCCACACTTAACCAATTGAAAAACCAATTTTCAATTTACCTTTACCATTTGAAAACCAATTTTCAAATTACATTAACCATTTGCAAACCAATTTCAAATCACCTTAACCATTTGAAAACTAATTTCAAATCACCTTAACCATTTGAAAACTAATTTCAAATTACTTTTCATCCTTTATACCCTTTGAAAACAAATTTCAAATCATCAAATAAATCTTTACCGATTTAATTTAAATTTACGTCCCAAATCCGTAAATTCATTTTCATACTTCAAAATAAATCAATATTTATTTTTAAACAAATTTCCCTTCATATAAATTCCAACGTGAATTAAATCCCAAATACCCATTCATATTTGATTTCAAATCGATTCCAAAATATTCGCTTACACTTTTACCTTTAAAAGGTGAATTCACAAAAACGTTCCATTCCATATTGGAAAATCATTTCTAAACTTATTTAAAAAAATAAGTAATTCACAATTCAATTTATTTTCAACAATTCGAAAATATTCCATATGCTTAAACCATAGTTAAGTATTAATTTCATTCCTTTAAAGAAATATTCTTTTATTCACATTTATTTGGGTTAAAAACGAATGTTGCGTAAAACATCGTTACGACAACCCAAAAACACTAGTATATGGATTTGAAATTAAAAATAGATATATAAATCCAATACTATACCAATTATCCCCTTCTGTTTCTCGAAAACGTCTATTTCAACAATTAATGTTGAAATCTATGTTTTCAATACTCAATACATTTTAAAACACCTTTAATTCGTTTTAAATTCCATTTAAAACATTCCTTTCCCAAAAACAAACCCATTTTATTTAATAATCTATTCAATATTCAAAATAGTGAATATAGCACACTTAACAAATTCCCATATTTCATTTATCAAATTTGATGAATTTCAAATTTATAAACATAGTTTATAAATTCCATTCTATTATAAACCCCAATTTTATAAATTCCTTTATTAATCCGATGCAATTTACATAACCCAATTTCATACCCAAAAGCCATATTGTAAGTTAAATACTTATAATATTATTTATTTACCAAATCGTTCCTTTGAACTTCACCAATTTAAAATCTTATCACTTACAAGATTTCTTTATGGTTTATAATAATTTCAACTAATGAAATCTTCATTTATTAACAATTTCCATAAAATTCCCCTTTTTAATGCCCAAATCCATTTCTATAAGTTAATAACTTATAAACTTAAAATTTTCCAATAACCATTCGTTTATAAATTTCACATTTATTAATCTATAAATCCTAGTGAAATTCATGTTATATATCAACTTAACGCTTTATAAATTTATTCTATAACTTCAATAATTTTTATTTAAAAACATCCATTTATAAAATCCTTTATATAAACCATTAATAATAATAACTTCCCAAAAACCAAATTTAACTATTTTATAAAAACCTATTATTGTTAAAAATTTCTTTTAAGTTATATTTTATAAAAATATAAATTTTTGAAACATAAAATTTTATCCATCTATTTAATTTAAAATTTAATCAATTCAAAATTTTTAATAAACCATATTCTTTGAAAAATCGATTTAAAACCCCTTTAAATTCAAAACCGTTATTTTAATTTTTTAAAAATTTGAATCCGATGATGCAACAACATCAGATGGTCAATCACGGGAATAAGTGTCATATATCAATATGATTATCAACAATCAACATAATATTTATAAACAAATAAATATGTGAGGAATCCAGTTGGATCCCTCCAACCTGTTACCCTGCATCCACAGACGTTAGCACAATACCAATTCCACTTCGAGGTGGAATATCGCGGTATATGGGATTTTATAAATATCCGCTTAATAGGCGGCGCAATAGGGTCTCATCCGCTATACGAGGCGGGAAATCAAATCCAATATATACATATGCCAATATATATATATTGCTATATATAATATATATCCTATTATATCTACTACCACAATCAATCAACAATTATCAATCAATATTAACTATTTAAAATTTTAAACAAAACCTTTCGATTGAGTGAGGAGTTCTCACCTTAGCTATTATTTTGCAATCCATTCCCATCTTGACTCGATTTCCTTGTTTTATACCTATTTTTAAATTATTTACACAATCCATTAATATTCGAACAATCGAATAATAATTTTATATTAACAAATTTCTTTTAAATGGATAAATTTAATTAACTAACCATTTAATTTTAATCAATGATTTTTTTTCTTTTCAACTAGAAATTTAAAATCCGAATTGATTCCCTTTAAATAAATCTTTTCACTTAAAAAATTTTCCTTTTACAAATTTTTCTTGTATAATAATTTTAAATTAACTAGTGATTTTATTTTAAAACCAATTCGTTTAATTTTAAACAAATTCCTTTTAAATAGTTTGATTTAACTAAAAATTCAATTTTAACTAAATTTTCATTGATAATTTATTTAACTAACAAATTATTTAATTTAAACTATTCTTCCTTGTAAGTAAATCATTCTTGGTAATTAAAATAATTCAATGGGTTTGTCAATAAATAAATCACCCTCACTATATATTATTTTCTGAAAATAACTTTACTGTCCATTTTTCATTTCCAGTTTTAACTTATATAAATTTTCAAATTCATTCATTTTTTTTTTTTCCCAAACTGTTCTGCATTTATTTTTCTCACTGTATATTTATATTCAAACAAAATAAAAAAAAAAAAAAAAAAAAAAAAAAAAAAAAAATCAGAATTTACCTAACTGCTAACAGCCGAAACCACCCCCCACCATACTCGCGACAACACGTCGCCGCAACCCCTACCTCCACTGCCTTCGCTACACGAAGCCGCAGCCACCAAGATCCATCAACCACGAACGAGCTCGCGACCCCCCCTTGCCCTAGCCACCTCGCGCGGCCGCCATTGCCATCCTCCACCGCGACTTCGACGCCACCAAAACCCTAGCCACCTAGATCCCACTCGAGCCCACTCGCGTGCTCCTCCATCGGGGTCGCCTCGAGAACCCCAATCGCTCCACATCGCGACAGCCACCCATCGGTCGAACAAACTTGGTTCGATTCCCCTTGCGTGCGCGGCTCCGATTTTGAATGATCTGGGTTTGTTTTTTTTTTTGTTTTTTTTTTTTTTTACATGAAGGCTGAGGCCATTTTTTATTTCCTTCGAGATTTTGTTTCGATCTCTTTTTTTTTCTTTCCGGTTTGAAACTATTGCGTGATAAATGAAACGAAGGGGAGACAAGAGAACGTGGTTTAGCAGAGAGTAGGGTGGCTGACGTACGAAAATATAGGGTGGTTGTGATTTGATTTGTACAAAATTTTTAAATTAAAATTCAATTTAATTCTCAACGCGTTTGCTTAACGTATGCTCACATAACAGCTCCGAAAAATACGAAATTTGAAATCCGGTAATAATTCAACGTTACGGACCCAATGGAACTGGTTTCGTCGAATTCCGAGACTGTATGAAAAATGACTATTTTTAACTATCGATTTAAACGATATATTTTCAAAACTGATCAATTCACTATTAATTTCAAATCTGAAGCTTCTATTATCTTCAATATTATCAATATGAATTTTACAAGCCTTTGAAATATTTTAAATCAGCTTACAATTGAAGATTCAAATTTTTATTTACTTTCAACAGATTAAATTTTTATAATTTAAATTGCCAAATCAAAGTTATATTGAAATTTCAAATTAAACCATCATTTAAATATTTAAAATTAATTAAATATTTTCAATTTAAATTGTTCAAAATTCTGGGTCGTTACAGTTATACATAGTTCAAAATCAAGAATAAAATAACATTTATAAAATATCTAAATCAATAGTTATATAAAACCATATATTTCTCTACAAAACCATAGAAATCATTTCAAAATATTTTTACATATAGACCACGAGTCTGTATATAATTTTCTATCCTATGGTCGAGTGATACGGTAATTTATCATTTCAATCCGTAATTTAAAACATAAATACGGTTATATATCATTTCAAACTGCAATCCCGAATTAAATAATATGCATAACAACTTGCAGTTTATAACTGTACAAATTACAATATTCATTCATCCAATATCAATCATCAAACATTTATCACAATCATCATCCAATTCAATCAATAACATCAATATAGAACAGATAACAAATAACAGGTATTTACTGGCAGTTTATATTCAACAATAAATTAATAACTATTTTATCCAAATAAATTCAAATAAACTGAGATGATGATTCAAAATATGCCAAATAGTCATAAATAAATTTCTAATCACATTATAAATCAATTTAACAGACATAAGAAATTTTAGAAGTTGTTAGTGAGTTAAACACTCACCTTTTGAATTTAGATTGAATTTAGATCTAACTTAAACCGAAAATTTGAAATGTCCTAGATTTCATCCAAACTAGCGCAAAAATGTCCATAATTTCAACACTTTCCCAACGGATCAAACCATGAGTAAATCGGACCTCGTACGTAAAAGTTATGTTGATTAGAAAATATAAATTTCAAATTAAATATATTAAAAAGAAAAACAGAGAAGAAGGCCTGCCACGTCACCATTCTGGACATAGCCGAACCCATGACTCAACAGCAAATTCAAGGCCGCCCTACCTACTGGAACGCAAGTCGCACCAATTTCATCGCGCCGTCGTACCCCTCGTGGCCTTCCACCGCCGCCGCGCGTGCACGGCCTGCCTCCCCCTGCGATCACTACGTCACAACCACGGCCACGCGACACCTCATGCTTAAGTTTGAGCAGCCGACTCCCTTTATTAGAAACCCTAATCAAGTTGTTGTCGAGCATGCCATCGTCGATTTGACGCAAAAACTCCACAGATGCACTTTACTCGCTGCTCTCTACAAAGCTGTATCAATGAATCGTTGCCCGTTGAAGTTGATCAATGCGCGATGAACGGCGGCGATATGTTCTTCAATTTCTGAACAAACAGTGGCTTGAATTGAAAAATGAATTTCAACTCTGAGATGCACTCGTTGAGAGCTTCAGATCGATATATAATTTGATATGTATTGAGGAGTTTGAATTTTTGAGGTTGAATTTTGTATTGAAATTGGGTTATGAATTTTAGGGTTTGTCTGCCATTGAGAGAGAGGAGCAATAGAAATTCCTATACGTACAAAAATGAGAAATAGAAAGGCTACTAGGGTTTATAACGATATATATATAGGCAGAACACAATAGAAACAAATGGGCTTGATTGGTTTGGAAAATTGAACGATAACGACCCGAAAAGCCCGTTTCGACTCCTGAACGAAAATGGGTCAACCCATATTTCAAAATAGATGTTTTAAAATATTTTAAAATAGATCGAATGGGTTTCAGGTTCAAATTCCATCGTATGAACAAGTTATGCTAAAATCAAGTTATTTCAAATTGATTTCAATTCAAATGATTTCTAGATGTTTCCAGCCCGTAAAACGATAAGTCCGATCGTTATGCAACTTGAAATCCTATAGTAATCCACTGTTATGGATCTGATGGAACTGGTTTCATCAAAATCTGAGTTAGTGGCGAAAATGGTTGTTTTCCAGTTAATTAAATAATTTAATATTAAATTAATTAATCACTTCTTCAATTCCAATTCTATAATCAACAAATCTTATCATTTTTGATTTCTTAAATAATTACAAAAATTTTAAAAACTTAGATATCAATTTCAAGTTAATAAATTTACCAATTACAGTGTTTGAATTCAATTTTAGTAAATTCAGATATTATAAATTAAAGTTTCAATAATTACATTTAATTTAAATTGCATCCTATTATCCAATCTATTATTATCAAATGGAGAAGATTAATATTGGTTCATGATCTATTACATTAATACTCTCAGATTTCATCTTAATTTACATTAACGTACTAGTTAATTATTTTAATTTCATTTAATTGCAATTAATCCAATTATTATATTTTAAATTCTAATAAGTTAATAAATCTTTATATCCATTATTTTCATTCAACCAATTGTCATATTATGAATAGGATTAACTTTATGTTCAATTATTTCCTTAATTTACACTAAAGATTCATTGCAATTGACTACAAATTCTAATTTAATGGACTAAATAAATGATTAACTTATAATAATTGTTACCATTAACTCTCAATCACATTTTTGTAAGTTTATTATTTCCAAATCAATGTTATAATTTCTTATTAAACATTGATTTTATTCAATTACCATCTAATATATATTAATCCATTAATTAATTCAATATTTACGTTTGTCTTCTTATATTCGATTTATAGCATAGTATAACATTTACATTAACTTCATTCAAATAGTTAATAATAAATTTAGATTAGCATTTTTACATCTCATTTAAATTATTATTTCGTTAATGAATCACAAATTTCTGTTTTTCCAATATTATATAACAAACATTTAATAAAATTAACAATTAAATTATCGAAAATTACGGGTCGTTACAAATATAGTCGTAGGTTGCTTTAGAATGGTAAAATAAAGTATTCCATTCTGAATTGACGTATCCTTTAAGTATAGCTGGAAACATTCCATAATGTAATCCAAAGTTCTTGATTCATTTTAGGTATCTCATTACCCTTTCAATAGCATTCCAATGCCTAATACTGGGTCTACTAGTAAATCTGCATAATAATCCCATGACTTATGCTATGTTGGGTCTAATACAATCAGTGGCATATCGAAGGATGCCGATGATGCTCACAGAGTCAAACTTTCTTACACTTTCACTAATGATCTTAAATAATATTTCACTTGGATCATACGGCATACAAGTAGGTTTACAGTCAAAGTAATTGTATTTCTTTAGTTTCTTCTTAATATAATGAGATTGATCTAATGAAATTCCTTTATTAGACATAGTTATCTTAATATCAAGAATCATACTCACTTCTTCTAGGTCTTTCATATTAAAGTTGGCAATTAAAAGAGATTTAACCATATTAATAGCATGAACGTTTGAATCAAAAATAAGTAGATCACCTACATACAAACATATATATATAATAGTGCAAATGTCATTCTCAAATTCATAATAAATATATTTGTCACTCTCATTGACTTTAAAACCATATGAACTAATCAAGTTGTCAAAATTTTCTGTGTATTACAAAACCTTGAGGTTGGACTATAAAAATTTCCTCTTCCAATTCACCTTTTAAAAATGAAGTTTTAACATTCGTTTGGTGTATTATCAAATCATCAATACTAGCAAGTGAAATTAATGTTGGAATAGATGTAATTCTAGTTACAGGTGAAAAGGTATCAAAAAGTCTACATTTTCTTTTTTCTTAAAACCCTTAGCTATTAGATGAGCTAGTATTTATCAACTATTATCGGGTTTTAGTTTCTTTAAATACCCATTTATAGTATATGGTCTTACAACTAGATGGTAAACCAATTAGTGCCAGTCTAGTTGGATTCAAGAGAATCCAACTCATCATTTATAATCTCTTGCTAAAAATCAAAGACTAATGAAGATAAGGTTTCTTGGAAGTTTAAGGGGTCCTCCTCTAAAATACAAGCACAAAAATCAGACCATGACCTTTTGCCATTCTAATTCTTTTGCTTCTTCTAGGTTTGTTTTCAAAAGAGTCATTTTGTTCATTTCTTATAGGAAAAATATTAGTAGATGTTCCCTCACTGTTCCTTAGTTTAAATGGAAATTTATGTTCAAAGAAATCATCATACTTAGTAATAACGTGAGCATTCAAACAAAAAATCTACATGGTTACCTATTAATTGCATATCCAACAAAAATACATTCATATACTCGACTTGATAATTTAATTCTTTGGCGATTAGCAATAATACGCACATATGCTAAATATTCCCAAGTTCTAAAATAAGAAAAATTATGTTTATGGTTTTTAAAAATCTCAAAAGGAAAAGTTTTTCTTTAAGTTTTAGGAATTCAATTTCACACATAGCAACAGTCAATAAAATTTGGCCCCACCAATGTGATGTTGCACTCGAATTTAATAAAGTTGCTAAACTAATTTGGTAAAGGTCACATTTTTTCTTTCAGTTTTACCAATTATTTCTACCTTTTTAATGTTTTAAAGCTCCTATATGTAAAATTCAACTTCGCTTACAATCCTTAATTTTCTTCTCCAAATGCGATATTTGTCATAATAGTCCAATCTTTTGAAATGAAGTCCCTCAAATCTAAATGGTTTGGATGAATCATAGCCAATAGAGTCATCAATCATTGAAGCTATGAATTAGAATAGTCTTTAATTATTGTATTTGAATCACTGAACTGAATTGTTTACGTGGCCATTCGCAGCAAGCGGAATCATCTTAGATTTTGGATCTGACTGCTAGAAATGGCTGAGTAGTGTACTTCGTTGCTTTCTTTAAAATTATTTGCGGATAGCCTTAAGGTACAAGGCTGACAATCAACTACTCCATCCGTAGGATAAAATATCCTTTAAAATTTGGTAGATCTGTTCATTGTATGATAGAAAATCATTCTCAAATTAGCACTTTCTAATTAAATTACTTCAAAGAATTCTGTAGAGAGAGAAATGGCAAAGGGAGAAGAAGAAGAAGAAAGAAAATCATCTATCACCTTATCTTTTTTCCTTTGCTTATCTTCATTTAAATAAGAAGAATTGAAATTATATGCATTACTGAAATAAGGAATCGTTAACAGATTTGAAATTATTGTCATTCATTATGAATTTTATTATCATTTATTTTCATGACTCAATAGTAACAATTCATGAATATATTACTGTTACACAATGTCATTCACTATGAATTTTACTACCATTAATTATTATTTTCAAATTAGTTCACTTAAAAGTTCCAATAGTATGTGACATTTTTAAGACAAGTTTATAATGGCTTTTATGAAAACTTATGTGTTTATGCAACTTCTGGTTGTTTCAAGTTTTTATTGAATAACATGACAAGTATACTTGGAGGTTTGACAAGCAAACTAGAATTTTGGAAACACGTATTTCATCTGAACTAACTCTTACTGCTACATAGTCATGTTAATTACCTGAGAAGTCATGGTTTTAACATTTTTTGGAATTATAAATATTATGTTTCTATTTTTGTTGTGTACGATATAACGATTGATGATAAATTTCAGTTGATTTTATTAATTGATTGCAGATAATAGAGCTAGGTGGAAATATGGAAATTGTTGTCATAAGATAGTGGAGGATAATTACATAGATATTATTATTTTTTTAAAACAATGTTAATTGTATGAGAAGTCGTGTATTGTATTTCTATATTTATTGTGAATGAGTATGTAAAGTAATGATTTAAATAAATGTGATATTATGAGTAGGGTAATTGAGAGGGTTAGATCATCCGGATTATGAGGATTATTACGTGGAATATTATATGCCATCGTGATTTAAATAAATGTTATAAAATTAGAGCATTTTTTAAATATTACTTTATTAATATCGCCCTTTTACAGGAAATGAAAATAAATTGTCTTGATCTTTGTTTTTATAGAAGATTATGTGATTATCATTTTAGACACTGGGCATGTTTACCCTTAATTGGGGCTTCTGGGCTTTGCTTATAGGATGGTGTGATGATTCTTTTAAACTTCTTCAAAGTACTACTAAGCAACACTCTTTACATATAATTCTCATTAACCATAGTGATAAATCTTTATTAAATATATCTAACGTTTACAGACAAAAATCAAAAATTGGCCATCAAGTTCTATGTAGCAAATGCCCAAAATTTAGATAATTTGCTCCTAGATCTTGGATTACGGGTGGTGGCTTCAATGTTATGTGTTTTTTAGGGGAATGATCGCCCCAAGAAGGTGATTTCTCTTCCATGGAAGAATTTGACTAATTTATTATTACTAGTAATTTGATTGAATTTCCACTAACGAATAAAGAATTCACTAGGAGTATGTTCGCACCAAAATTGGTCACAAACACCCAGTTTTGTAAAAGCACAAATATCCAATCATAAGCTAGTGGTAGTATCTAATGTGGAGAATATAATATGAAGAATAAAAAAATTAAAAATGAAAGTAAGAAAAGAGACAAGATTTATAGTGTTTCTCCTAACTTCGGCCTTTGTCCACTCCAAAATAATCCTCTTTATTATACTGAAGTTTGACTACGGTTACAATCCAAAATCCAAGATTAAAAATGCAGAGTGTATCCCTAATTGGGGGATGATCTAAACATTGTAACCCTAATTGGGGGATCATCTGGCGATTTAATAAAATAGAGTTTTTATTAGATAAAGAGGGAGGTCTTAAGCTTTGCTAATTACTTTGCTATTTATTTAAATCTTAGTTGGATTAACCTCATTTTTCCTGGTTTAACTTCATCCAACAGTTTTTGTCGACAAGGTCGATAATACTTCTAGTTTCTGTATCTACTGCAACCCTTTAAGGCCATCCACTCTATGACCGGAACCTTTCGACAAGGTCGGCAACTCAACTGGTTCAAATTTACTGTAACCTTCCGAAACCAATCAACTTGTGATCTAATCTTTCGACAAGGTTGAAATCTACTTCATATAAGTGGTCTAACTTTTTGACAAGGTCAAAATCTATTGCATATCCACCAAAGTAAATCATTCCCCACTTGAACACAAGGAAGGCTATCGCCTTACCCTTTCGACAAGACTAAACAAACCTTTAATGGACTAACTTAGGGAATTTCAACCTAGTCGAAAAGAAAACTTTTGTAGGAGACCTCATACAAGTTTAACTAAGATGAAAGGTTATCTATTTCAAGTGCTAAACCTTTCGACGACGTCGAAAGGTCTAACTCAAGAATCAATAATAAGTTAAGCTAAATTTAAAGGAAATTCTTAAGAGTATCATGCCCTTTATTTAAATAAGTATATCCATCCTTATTAGAATAACTTTGGGATGTTGATAAGAAATCCTGTTAACATTTTTGACGCTAGAAGGAGGGTCGAACCTTCAACTTGGTTAACCCCCTAACCATACTATTCTCTAACCCCCTTCGATTAATCTTACATCAAGTGTATCAATTTTGGTTTGATCATGGCCTAAAGATTTAAAAGGTCTGAACAAGGGTCTTATGAACCACATTTGACAAGATTCTCCCAAATAAACATCAAAAGCTCCAATCAAGGTGAAGATCAAAGGCTAAGGCTCGAAGCCGTAAGGATTATAAATAAAAAAACAAAATCTTATGATCCTAAAAAATGGAGTTTAAACTCTTTCCATATTGTCCCTGACCCAATCTTTTCACTTGGAATGAAGACAAATGGAAGTAACAACGTCTTTAATCAAATGAGAAGAATGATTCGAGTATTCCAAAGGCATAATTTTTGGGAGAGAATAATGAATAATTACAATGCATTTGCACACAAATGGCAGCCAACTACAATAAGAGCACTTCCAACTTAAGAAAATTAAAGGGTGGCAAAAAGAAAGGCAACCGAAGAGTATGAAACAATACTGCTTAAGAACAAAAGTCAAAGAGCCATCCTCAAGAATTAAGTTTCAAATCTAGACTTCCAAAGGAATGCAACTTAACCACATCTATGGAAAATGAATACTAACTTATTAAGGATGTACTTAACTATTGGCCATCATGAAAGAAAAAGCCAAAACATGAAAGGAACTTGGGAGGGTCCTTCTATCATTATCATATGATGAATGGTCATGAAACTAACCACTATAGAGCCTTGAGGGGATGATCATCAATTTCATTAGACAAGAAAAGATCAATGAATTTGTAAAAAGGATTTGAGAAAGGATTAATAAAGATTAACTTTCTGAAAAGAGAAAGTCTACATGGTTGGGAGTGAAATGCTCCTCATATTTGGATACTGTCTAAGATGGTAGTCTACCTAAGATGGTAGAAAAGCCTCTGTTCGCATCGAGATCGCCAGGGTAGAGCACCTCCTGAAGGGAGGGTAGGTAATCCTTTAACCGCGTCATGAGTTGGCCAAGTTAAAGCGTCGTACAAGCCCTTGGCTACGCCTCTGGTCAGGTCAAGGTGCCTCTTGGAGGGAGGATGGAGTAAGCCTCTATCAGCACCATATGATGGCCAGCGTAGAGCACCGAACAAGAACTTATCCATGCCATGTTATGGCCAGGTTATGGCACCTCTTGGAGGGAGGATGGAGTAAGCCTCTATTCGCGCCATAAGATGGCCAGGGTAAAGCACCAAACAAACCTCTATCCACATCACAAAAGGGCCAGGGCAGGGTGCCTCTTGGAGGCAGGTCGGGTAAGTTCTTGGTTCCAGCCTTTAAGATAAGCTAAGCAAGAGCACAAAAAAAAAGGGATTAAGATGTCCAGTCCTAAGAAGCGGCCCATTAAACAAAGGACTAAGATGCCTAGGCCTAAGAAGTGGCTCCCCAATCAAAGGACTAAGATGTCCAAGCCCGGAAAGAGGCTTATCAAATCATGAAATAAGATGTTCAAGCTCGAGAGAAAAGCATATTTGATCATGGAGTAAGACATCTTAGTATAAAAGGCAGCTAAACAAATTATTTCTGTATTCAAAACCTAAAGGGTTCATACATGTCAAAGAAGATGGAAGAAAAGGAGCGGAATGGAACTTTGCTTATTATTACCTTACGGGACTTTCATTTCTAAACATCATTTATTAATACCTAAATCTAGGTTTCGGGTCTCTTACATCAGAATTACATCAATTAATACCCAATCTGGGTTTCGAGATATTCATTTAAGAAATTCAGTATATATTACCTGAATCTGGGTTTTGGTCCCCGAATAACTTCTGCTTATCTTAATATACCCAAATCTGGGTTTTAGGGTTCTCATTTTTAAACATTAGCTGTTAATACCCAAATTATGGTTTTTGGTCTTCCATGTAAGAATTTCATCATTGAATATTAGAATATTGGTTTCATGTATTCATCAATTATTACCTTATTATATCTGAATCTGGATATCAAGACTACTACTTATGCGAACCCTAATCTAAGGATGAAATTCCAAGATTCCAATTCATCCCCAAATGCCCAAATCTAGGTCAACGAATGTTAAAGATCACTATTAAGGGTCTTTGATTGGGGGCTTCAAGTTCCTAAATTTTCAAATCCTATTGATATTGGGGAATGGGTTGGAGAGTCACAACATTCGAATTTCAGACATTGATCTCCAAATTAGGTTCTTTATTAAATAAAGGTTATATTCTAATATTTATACATCTCTGTGATAGGGCAGAATTTTCTATCTACGAATTTTAAAATTTCCAGCCAAGTGGAAGGAGTTACATTCTTAATCATCTCCAATCTTAGTTAAAAATTAGATTTTAACATTTAGTATAAGCTATTTGATGTATAATTAACAGAATGATTTGATAATCACAGAAAATGACATACATAAACAAAGATGTCGATTTCAAACTAACAATTAGAAATATTGTTTACTACATGCTTTGTAGGGAAATCAAAACAACAAGTAATAACAAAATATCCAATAAGTCTCAAAATTAATGAGTGAGCGAACAAAAAACATCGTTACAAAGAAGGATTGCAAATCAGGTGATATTTACAAAATTTATGTGATTTATACAAGTTATGAAGTTATTCACAAAATGACAAGATAATATACAAGATTGATTTGCATAGCTCAAATATATAGAGGAGTTACAAATCTTGGGCGACACTATCGAGATTTTCTGCAAGTGTAGGATCAACTACGTGTCTGATGGCCACAATATGAACTTTATTATGCTTCTTTTCTTTTCTTGTTATTTGGTTTTCATCATCAAATGCATCGATGTTGGTCGTTAAGGCGCGATTAAAAGCTCTGTTCGCACACTGACTGCTTTATTCTCTCTTTCTAACTCTGCAACACGCTTGACGAGCAAGTAATTCTCATGCTCCAGCTTCTAGGTTTTGGAAGCATATTAATTGATGGTCTGAGAGTACTTCACTTTCTGTTGCTCATCAAAATATTTTTCTATCTTCAATTTTAACCTCAGATATCAGTTCCCCACTACAATATCATCTAAACCTGAGGGACGGTTGAGCACGGTGGGAAATTTCTAAGCTACGAGAAGCTTTGACCTAGTAGGCTTGGCAGCTAGAGGAGGTAGCTTCAGGAGCCAAAAGTTCAATCTTTGAAGTCTTGTCACCCCAAATGAGCTTTAAAGAGGCACATTGCACTGGGCTATCTTTCAACTTTAATTCCAAGTCATAAATTTGCTATCTAAGTTCAGACATTTGTTGATTAAAATCAGTTGTAGGTTTAGTCTTCACTTGACGCTTGAGCATAGCGATCATCTTCTCCTTCTTCTTAATATCAACCTCAAGATAGGCTATACGATCTTTGTGACAACTGGCGATAGACTTTTTAAAAATATATCTCTTGTGGCATTTTATGGCTTTGGTATTGACACTGAAAGCTCAAGAAGAACTTCATCATTACCATGATCCCACCACTCGCCGTTAATAGTTTTTCTCTGGTAGCACCGACATGCAAAAGTCAATTTTGAGAAAGAGGGGTCGTGGAAGATTGTAGATTCTGTTTAAATAAAATAAATGGAATAAAAATCAAGATAGCGATTAAAAAATATCTTTATTTCCATAACAATGGATTACAACTAAAGTAGTAACAGAATTAAAAGATATAGTATACGATTGAAGTGCATTTAAAGTTTAGAAACTTCTTTCCTAACTTATGTAAAGAATTGGCTGACAGCATAACTATCGAATCAAATGGCATAGTAACTCCTAGGGTTAAAACTGGTGGGCATTTACTATAGTCCCACTTCCCAGCCGGGGGACTATCGCGACCGCAGATTAATTTAGAATGAAATGTCCTGATCTCTTTAAGGATTTTTTTCCTTCTCGTTACTGAGGAAGTCAAAGCGGATGTAAGGGAATTCAAAGTATATCTTTTGTAAATCCCAAAGAAAGCAATATTTTGCTAGTTTCAAAGTCTTTAAAAGTGGTGCAATTTTAGATTAAAACCTCCTTAAGTAAACATATTGACTTAAGTGATCTCTTGGGACGAATCGATCTTAAGAACTGTTATTCTAAAATAATATAGAAAAGAGAAGCTAAGCATAAAGGAAACAAAATTAAAATAAATATTTAAAAATCAATTAAATGTTACATATTTACAACCAATCATCTGGTTCATAGAAAATAGATTTGGAGATAAACTCAGAAAAAAATTATCCTTATAGTATTTAAGCTTCTCAGGAGGGAGACCTAGAAAAATCGATCTGACCTACGGTAAGTTACAATTCCGGGATGCGAGTCAGATGCGTGTTCATATAGATATCTTCTGTGAAAAAGCCTAAGTAAGCCTCCGTTGAATTCTCCTAAGTACGAAAAATATATAATTGAATGTCTATACCAAGCTTATACAAGAAGTTAACTAAAATGTCTCCCTCTCTTCGATCATCATCCTGAACAAAGTTAGTAACTCATGATTTTTCTTCAAGAGAGCGTCATACTAGAGGTGCGCGCTCTTTTTAGTAAAGGAGCAGCCTTCTGATATTTAAAAGATGCTAATATGAAGGTGCTCTTGTCAAGGTTGTGATATTTCTCAAATAGAACATTGTGATCTTTTATCAATTTATCTAACTCCATATATAACTTGTAAATTTCTGCCTATTTTCTGTCAAGTTTTGTTCTGTAGAGGAAAGTAACTTCTTCTTTATCTAGGGCAAACGATTTAACACTAATTATTATCTTCGGATTGTAAGACATTTAAACAGGGAATTCCATACCTATGAAACTGGAATGGAAACCTGGGAGATCTCCTCCTTCTCTTTTGCCTCCTAAGTTTGAATGGGAGTAGGTTTCTCCTCAAGCGAAGTGGAGAGTCCAAGGGATGAAGGTGGCATATCCTTATGAGAAGGTGGCTCCTTTTTAGAGAGTTCATCTTTATCATCACCGTCTTTCTCTGAAGCATAAGAAGACCCCTTATATCTCCACCATGACCTTGATCTCCGGATGGTCCATCATCATTACCATTATCATCATTAGCATATCGTTGTCCTCGTCATCGTCATCCTCTTTGTCTTCTTTGACATCATGAGTGTCGTCATCCTCCTCAGAATCAGATTCAATGTTAAAGGAGGGAATGTAAAAAGAAAGAGCTTGAGCTACATTAACTACCTCCTCCTCGCTTTAAGGTCCGATATTCTACCTAATTTTGTTAATTTTGTCCATCATTCTTTTGGCTAAAGCTGGGTCAAGAGAGGGGAAGACAAAGTCAAGACATTTATCATAGTTGTCAGTATATGCAAGCATGAGGGCATCTTCATAAATTTTCAACATCATAGGCCCTAGGGTGACTTTAGTAAACTTAGAGGCTTGCTTCTTGACATTGGAGAGGGTGCAAACAGCTAGTTTAAGCGAAGCTCTGGTTCTTTTGAATTTTTCTTTTAGTGAAGAATTCTTAGCAACCAAGCGAGCATTTTCATCTTTTGAGTCTTTCAAGGCTAGCTCCATTGCAAATTTTTCATCAGCAGAGAGTTGGTGAGCTTGCCTCTCCGCTTCTAGGTCAGCTTCAACCTTGATAAGGGATGCCTTGACTCGTTCCAACTCAAAGGAAGCGTCATTTTGAGAGGCGGTCAAAGAAGATAATTTATTTTTGAGTTCAGAATTCTCCTTTTACATATAGTGGATTCAATTGAAGACTTTGAAACATGATCATTCAGAACTATCTAGTTCCTAGAAATCTGCAACAATAAGAAGGGTAACAAGAGTTAATGACTAAAGAAAACCGGTGATGATAGGATCAATTGGGTGAGAGTTTACCAAAAATTTTTGCTCCATCAAAGAGAAGTAATTTTCTGCCAAGATTGGGCTGAATGCCAGTGAATATGCAGAGGTAAAAGATTTAAAATGTAGGATGAGCTCGATAAGTTCATCGAAATTGGTCGATGGAGGAGCAGAAGACGACGACTCTAGAGGAATTTGCTACTTAGAAGTAATCGTCATCGAGCTGCATTTATGCAAGGGTGGCTGGGGAGACAGAGACAGTAATATGAGGAAAAGGTTCCAGAGTAGGTGGAGTTCGCTACATTTTATCTTTAGAAACTTCAACAGTAGGGCTCTTTGATACTTTCTCAGGAGACATGCGCTCCACTTCTTCCTCCATATTAGTAATTTTGCCACTTTCACCGGAGGTGCATTTGTAAAAGGGTCCATTAATTTTATCTTTAAAGATCTTTGGCTTTAGCGAAAGCCTCCAAGATCTATGTTAATTTTGAAGATGATGGAGTAGGAGCAACACCACTTGAAGATATAATGGCCTTGAAAGGAGCTAAATCAAATTCAAGCGGATATAAAATCAGTCAAAGTAGCTTAAAGAATTACAAAGATAGAGACAAAAAATACCAAACTAATAATATACCTGAAGTTTCAGCACAAATAGGCGAAAATGAAGTGAAATGTTCAGCATTGCCTAAGGAAAGAAAGCGCTTGCCACGAGAGGTGTGCATGATCATGGGGGACTTCCGAGGATCCTCTACCTAGGAAGCAATAAAGAATGTTTTCTTAAATTTGAAGGGGTTAACATCCTCAGCCCGCTTCCAAGTTGTTCTAAAGCCGCAGTTAAAGAATTGATGGTTTTCATATCAGCATCACTGGGTTTCTCGGAAGATTCACCTAAAAAAAGGTCACAGTTTAGTTAACAGAAACATAGAGTAAAGCAAAGACAAAATTAAAGTAGACTTACGGGGAAAGCAAAAGTCTCATGAATATCAGCAAAGCACTTGACGAAGAAAAAAAGATTCTCCCAGTCCTTGAACTTATTGATACTGTTTGATATTAGCTTCTTATACACATTGACTCTATAAATCTTCTTTTTAAGATTACTTAACCTTGCCAACTCGTCAAGGAGCTTAGAACTTCAGCATTAAGTGAAGGAAGTTTGGATTGCAACGCCAGCATTTCAAGAGACAGAAGATGGGTGTTGTTAGCACTAAAATTGGTCACTAACAACTTTGACAAAAATTAAGTAGAGAGATTAATGAAGAAAGTAAATTTAAACAGACGACTGTATGATAAGTTAACTGCAAAAACAAGAACACCAGATTTATATTGGTTCAGCGTACCTACCTACGTCCACTTTATGTGTCGATCTTTATTGCTTTCACCGATGATTGGATACAGATATAGTCCATACAATAATAGCTTGAATACAAATGCTAAGTGAAATAGAATAAGTCTTGAATGCAACAGAGTCTCTCCAGTGTTCTCGAAAAAAGGTCTCTTTCACTGTGCCACTGCCCTTCTATTAATTGGGGAAGAAGGCTAGATTCCCCTCATGGACCTAGGAACAAAGTACCTTGGCCCACAGTAGGTGACTTTTACGCACCGGGCAAGGCATGCCAAACGAGGAATACCGGTCGAGAATTGTCTGGTCGATCATTGAATGACTCGAAGCGAAGCCATGCTGAATGCTCTTGCTTTTTTGTGGGCTTGACAACTTGCTAACACCTCCAGTCTGCATCGAGCCAGGGATGCCGAACGGAAGTTGTCGAGCGACCTTGTTGTGTGACTTTGACAAACGACATTCTTGAAGAATGTCGAGCGATGGCAATGATGAGCGATGGCTTCTGAACTCGAGATGTCGAGCAATGGTGGTCGAACCAAAGAATGTTGGGCAGTGATGGTTGGATGACGGATGACGAGCGATAATGGTCGACTTACTCAGACCGAGCGTCACACATCGAACCATACCTACTGATCTGCACATAAACGCCGAAACATGTTGATTGCATCAAACCCTTATAGCTTCAGGCTCTTCTTGGTCAGAATCTTGTCTAGTGCTAATAATAATATCTTCAACTGTCGTTTTGTAGCTGAGCCAAGGTGCCGGGTAACATGTGTAAACATTTAGGGATATTTATATTAGAGAAACTCCAACATAAGATAAGTATGAGATCAAGAACTTGGGAAAGGAAAGGAATCCACCCAGCCATACGTTGATGGCCATGTAAGGAAAATACCCTTTTGGGGGGTTGTCAATGGTATCGGGGGGTTGTCAATGGATAGCTTCGATCCCAGTAATACCAAAGTCTTTAAGGATAACATTGACTTCATTTTGAGTTTTGATGGAAGAGTGTTTAGCAATGGCTTCAATTTTGGGAGAGCTCATGATTCTGCTAGGTGAAAATGTTTTAGTTAAATCTCTTGTTTAGAAAGAATGCAAGAATTAAACAAATAATTTTGCTTAGATAACTTAAGCATGAAAATATATACAAATTTTTAAAAATGGTGCAAAAAGTTTAAGTTAAAAAAAACTTGATAGTTTAAGCTTTCAACAATGTCGAAAGGTTCATGGCTCAAAGCTTTTGATAATGTTGAAGGGTCAGCAATTCAAGATCTCAACAATGTTGGAAGGACAATGACGTCAACTTAACCATCATGTTACAACATCATTGAAAAGCCTAAATAGCAAATAATAAAACAAATACCTTAACCTATCGATAAAGTCAAAAGGAAGAAGTGGAACATTAACCCATTCATTACCTTTTGACGACGTCGAAAGCTCTATGAAGGCTTGGATACACTTTAGGGGTAACATAAGCTAGGTGCTAAGACCTTTCGACATGGTTGAAACCGAGACCTTAAAATTCCTGGGTTAAGAATAATGATATTGTTGATGTTGTCGAAAGGTCTGGTCGAAGTTGTCAAAATATGTCGTACCCATTGAAGTTGAAAGGTTTCAAGTTCAACTTATGCGCACTTTAAACGTTTCGACAAAAATGAGCAGAGACAACTCTAAGGTTGAAAAAAAATTCAACCTTATCGAAAGCTAGTAGTCGAAAGGCTTGAAACTCTTCAAATTTGTCGAGAACATGTTGTCGAAAGGTTAGATTTACTCCATTTAACCCCTTAACCATTCAACAACATTGGAAAGGTTAACATCAGAATACATTTCGACCACATCGAAAGGTGCTAAGGGGTAGAAAGGTCATTTTGAGCTATCAAATTGTAAACAAGAAGATGCCTGGTTATCAACCGGGTTTAACTAACCCCAAACCTGTTTGTAAATCCTGTTTTCAAATTTTTCTCGAAGAACATGTAAATCAAGCCTATTAACAAAGTGCTAAAATCGATCTAATTGGATTTCGAAAAAGGTATAAAAATTGTCAATAAGTCAATAACTTAGGATTAAGACAAAAGGCAAAAATCAATGACTTTGGATTGAAAGCTAAACTCGATAAAGGAGTTTCTTTTATCGAACACCACCAACCTCAGAATCCAAAGCCAAGGATGAGTTTCTTTAATTTAAAGATGAATTAAGAGTATTTTTTTCAGAAAACCGAAAATTGAGTTTCAATTTTAGGTTTTGGAAAACTGGAAATTTGATTGAAAGCTAATAAGGGCAGAAATAGTCTAAAATTATGAATTGAATTTGGGAAATTACGTTATTATTGTAAATCGAAACTTAGGAAGTTTCAAAGAATACTTTTACTTTTGCATGATAATTTTGTTTGTAGGTAAAAGAGGAAGAAAGAGAAGAAGCGTACTATATAAGAAATGTCGCCTAAATACCATTGGACCAAATTTGAATGAACGTACTAGATTAACGTGTGAAGGCCAAAAGGCAGGAAGTTTTTCGGCTATCGAAAGAGATGACTTGGAAAGTCAAGAGCATCCCTTCGAATGGGGGTGACAAATGTTACACCAAAAATCTACCTTTTGACTAAGTCGAAAGGTATTTCAACAAAGATAAAGGAAAAGAAGCACAACCCCAACCTTTCAAAGGAGTCAAAGGGATGCAGTCATTAGAGTTTAATAGTCCCAAACATTTCAACAAAGTCGATAGGTTCCATCTCTTAGTATCCAAGGAGTTCGTACCTTTCGAGGAGGATGAAGAAGTCAAAGCAAGTGTGAGCCACTCCATGGTGACCTTTTCGAAAGCATAGCAAGCCTTTCAAAATAGTTAAAGCACATCCAAGATACCTTTCAATAATGTCGAAAGGTTTAATGAAGAAAGCAACACTTAGAAGTCGGCAAAGAATGAAAGACAACATTTCGACAGCATTGGAGCGAAACACATCTCTCAACAATGTTCAAGTGTAGAATAATCTTTCAACAAGATCGAACGGTAACAATTTCCAACAAGTTCGAAGGGTTCAAAATAGTATATAAGAGGAAAACCTTTCAACAAAGTCGAACAGTTCATAAGCCATAAAGAAAAGCAGACCTTTTGGTGATGTTAAATGGTCTAAAATGGCATATGAAGGACAAACATTCCGACAAAGTCGAAAAGTATACAGCTACATGTAAAAGGGAGATCTTCCAACCCAGTTGACAGCATGGAGTCAAAGTGGGGCCACCTGCATCTATAAATAAGACCAAAGGGGTCATATTAGGGATCCGATTTCTGTCATTCTAACCTTGTATCTTCTTAATATAAACATTGTAATCCTAATTGGGGGATGATTTAGGGATTTAATAAAATAGAGTTTTTCTTGGATAAAGAGGAAAGTCTTGAGCTTTGTTAATTAGTTTGCTATTTACTTAAATCTTAGTTGGATTAACCTCATTTTTCCAAGTTTAACTTCATCGAAATTTTCTTGTCGATAAGGTCAATAATACTTCTGATTTCTATTCTACTGCAACCCTGTAAGGCCATCCACTCTTTGGCTTGAACCTTTCGATAAGGTCGACAACTCAACTAGTTCAACATTTGCTCTAACCTTCTGAAACCAATCTATTTAGTGGTCTAACCTTTCGACAAGGTTGAAACCTAATTCATATAAGTGATATAATATTTCGACAAGGTCGAAATCTATTCCATATCCACCAATTAAATCATTCCCTACTTGAACCCAAGGAAGGCTATTACCTTAACCTTTCGACAAGATTAAAACCAACAATTAAAGGACTGACCTAGGGAATTTCAACTTAGCCGAAAAGAAAACTTTTGTAGGAGACCTCATACAAGTTTAAATAAGATGAAAGGTTATCTAATTCAAAGGCTAAACCTTTCGATGACGTCGAAAGGTCTGACTCAAGAATCAACAAGTGAAGCTAAATTTAAATGAAATTCTTAGAGTGTCACGCCCATTATTCAAACATGTCTATCCATCCTACTTAGAATAACTTTGGGGTGTTGACAGGAAATCTTGTTAACAAAACTCCAATATGCCGAACCCTTAGATTACTATCAAGGTCGATCCATCCACCATGAATAATGCCAATCCATGCTATGCCAATCCAAGTTTTGTCGATCCAAACCGATCCAAACTTTACTGATCCTTTCTATGTCGATCCTTCCTTCTCTAAACCAATATTCATAGTCAAAGCACCAAGCATCATTTACCTACCAACTATGTTTAATCCAAGCTTTATGTCATTATCTGTAGTTGACTTTCGGACCCCACAATCATTACTCTACAATCATCATACTCGATAATCATGAAGTTTCTTGGGTTAAATTCGTCTATGTACGGCATTGCCAAAAGGCAGGTTAAAACTTTTCCCCTAAAAACATGCCTTGTGATAGTAAGGCATGTTCTGAATTGCCACAAATCCAAAATCTGAAGATCGTAATCCATTGATTGCCATATTTACCAATCCAGAATCCAATCCAATTCCTTGATCTCTCGGAATCATTAGCAAAATCGATGACCACTCCGAGTCGATATCCAATTCCGAATCCATCCCAAATTCGTTAACTAAATCAATGATCTCTCCGGATCATTTTATCCGAATCTGGGACCGATCCGGGTCCATATCCAAATCCTTAGAACTCTTCGGATTGTTTTAATAAAATCTGAGACTGCTTAAGGCCCATATACAAATCCCTAAACCTCTCTAGGTCATTTTATCCAAATCTGAGGCTGCTCCAGTCCCATATCCAAATCCAGGCCTCTTCGGGTCGATTTATCCAAATTTGGAACCACGTCGGGTCCTTACTGAGCATAATCCGTACTCAATGACCTAAGTCGGCCGATTTTGTTGCTCTTCGACGAAGCGGCCTACCCCTTGCCATGCATAGTCCATACACGATGACCCGTTGTGTTCTATTCTCCAGCCTCGTCTCTCCAATCGAGGGCTTAATCCATGGGGCATCCTACTCTGGCCTCATTCCCTGGTCGAGGACTTGATCTGTGGGGTATCCTACTCTGACCTCTATCGCTAGTCAAGGACTTAATCCATGGGTATCCTATGCTGCCTCAAGTCTCCGGTCGAGGACTTATCCTTGTTCGAGTCCACCCCTCGCTCTACGATGAATGGACTCTTAACTTGCAGTTATTGCCTCGTATATCTGGTTAGGGCCATAACCGTGACCTTTGTTAATTATTTCATTAATCAAGATTTAATCATTCCAAGGTGCACTTGGTAAAACAAAAAACAAAAGTCCATATAGCCAAAATAATAGCCATAGTATTATAAAAAATAGAGTTCATAGTAAACGAAAAATAACAAAATTTCACAGACCCGAGCACTACGGTTCATCGTCATCTCAGAGCGTTCCTAGGGACCGTCCTTGATCTCATACATGTGTAAGTGACTTATCCATATTACTATGGGGTTTATTATCGATTCCACGTCATACATCCCATCAATTATTCATAAGTTGACGATGGTTCCTTTATCCAGTGCCATCTTCATTCGAGGTGGGCGATGGCTGCATCTATTCCACTACCCAAGCCTGAGTCCTTATATATTGGTATAACTGACCATTCCTCATATGTTCCTCAATGATATCCTTCAAATGCCTATAATCATTTGTATTGTGACCATTCAGCTCATGGAATAGGCAATGCTTTACTGATGTTTGCTCATATTCAGAGGGTTTTCTGTTCGTCAGCCTTCGATATTTTGAAGGCATCCTCGAGTATCCAATTAAATCCTTTCCAAAGGTTTGGTCAAATCCATGTAAGAAGAGAATTTCAGTTCTCTCCGTTTCCTTTTCCATATATTACTACCATCATTCATTTTTCATTTGCCTTTATTATTCTTATTTACATCTCCTTATGATCCTCAACTTTGCACAGCATTCGCCTTCGATTTATTTGCTCATGCGTCTTCCTGTCGTAAGAACCTTTCAGCTTTATGGTAAAATTCCCCTAGATCCATAGGTGGAACCCATGCTAATGAATCCTTAAACTCCATGCCATCATCAATTCCAGATACAACCCCATCAAAACCATGGATGGATATGGATGATCCACCGATGCCACCACAGCATCAAACCGCGTTAGAAAACCCCTCAGGTGCTCTTTGATCCTCTGTTTCAGTGTTGCCAAACTCGATACATTTTTAGGTCTCGAGATGTGAACCCTAAACTGCCTCATAAACCCTTCGATCAATTCTGTCCATGTGCCAATAGAGCTGCTTTCCAACTATCTAAACCATAGCGCTACTCTACCCAATAAATACAACGGGAAGCACCGTGCCATGACCTCCTCTGATGCCCTCGGTATTTCCATATGTCTTATGTACCTCTTCAGATGAACGACGAGATCTAATTTTCCATCATATGTCTCAAGCATTGGTAGTTTGAATTCTAATGGATTCCTAGCTTGCCTGATCCTAGAGCGAAGGGGCTCCTATTCACATTTTCCAAATCTTTATCGATCCTCCTCTCACGGACCGTCTTATCATTTCCGCCAACCCATCGTTGTCATCAAGTGGTAGTTTTCGCCCATTGTCTTCCACCTTCCCCCTGAGTCCACGAGGGAATCCTAAAATCTGCTTTTATGGACGAGCACCCTTATTCCGATCAACGCAAAACTACACGGCATCGCTTGGTATCCTGCTTGGAATCGAGCTAATGTGACCCGAGGCATGCCCCTAAGCGTGGAACAATCAGCCCCAATCGTTCTATAACGATCAGCTAAAGTTTCGTCGATCGTTCCTTGTTGGTCGGAGGCTGCTCCCAGTGGTTCCACTCCATCCCGCTTCCTGTTTACTTCATTTCCTTGCATCCGATTCTGGACTTCCTCAGCTTCTGCTGCTCCAACTCCATGAACCATATTTCCAGTATTCCTCGCTACTTCATTTCCCTGGTTTTGCGCTCCAACTTATCCAATCTATCATAGTAGGTTCTATATCATTTCCTCATGTCTCTTCAACATCCTTTCAAAGCATCCAGCTTGGTTTCCATCTCATCCCTAGTAATGAATATTGAGGTTTGATTAGCCCCTGAGGAAGCCTCCTAACTTTGTTCATGATGGCTCCTATCTATTCTCTGTCTCCTTTGTTGATTGCCTAATCATTGCTTCCTAGATCCAAGTATCCAAGCCTCTAAATCTAAGATCCTAGCTTCCAAATCTACATGTGCAAGTCCTTCTCAGTTAAAGCATCAAAATTGGTCACAAACACCCGGTTGTATGAAAGCACCAATATCCAATCACAGGCCACAAGTAGTATATACTTTGGAGAATATAATATGAAGAATAAACAAACTAAAAATGAAAGAAAGTAAATGAGACAAGATTTATAGTGGTTTGGCTAACGCCGGGCTGCATCCACTCTAGAATAATCCTCTTTATTATACTAAAGTTTGATTACAGTTATAATCCAAAATCCAACAATAAAAATGGCAGAGTGTAGCCAAGGCAGAAGACGAAGCGAAGTAGAAGGAAGATCCCCCTTTTTGAAGCCATTCCTACCGTATTTATAGGTGAAACTTTGGCTATAGGGCCTCCTCATCCATATAGGCTCACCATAACAATCCGCGTGTTCAGTTCGTCCGTTGATAACGATCGGCCATCTTACCAATGGTCGTTTATTCTTTGTCCAGTCCAAGGCCGATCATTTCTAGAGGGTCCTTCATGTCGAATCCACCCTTTCCATATTGCTACGCCGATCCATCTTCTTCCTATATACAATACCGATCCATCCTCCCTGAAGCGTGCTGATCCATCCTCCTCCATGAAGATAACGATCCATCATTTCCCATGAAGATATGCTGATCCATCCTTTCCCATGAAGATACGTTGATCCTTCCTTTCCCATAAAGATATGCCGATCCTTTCTGATGTTGCTTGGAAAGTACACCGACCCCTCTAGGGTATGCTGATCCATAGCACTTAGGACATTATGCTGATCCCAACTGCCATAGGATATTATGTTGATCCAATTCCTTCCAGTGTGTACCATACCGATCCATATTATGAAATTCCAATATGCCAACCCCTTAGAATACTATTAGGGGCGATCCATCCACCATGGACAATGCCAATCCACATTATGCCGATCCAAGTTTTGTTGATCCAAGTTGATCCAAGCTTTGCCAATCCTTCCTATGCAGATCCATATCACACCAATCCAAATTATGTCGATCCTTCCATCTCTAAGACGATATTCATATTTCAAGCATCCTATATCATTTATCAACCAACTATGTTTAATCCTAGCTTTATGTTATTATCTGTAGTTAATTTCCAGACCCCACAATCATCACTCTGCAGTCATCGGCCTCGATAATTGTGAAATTTGTTGGATTAAATCTGCAATAACCCATGGTTTTGTGATTACTTGTTAACAAATTAAAATGCAATTTTAATTAAATTAGGGTTAATAATAATAATTTGTATTGACAAATTGATTAAAAGTTGTTTATTTGAATAAACAATGAATTTGAGCAAAAATCTATTTTTGGTGTTTGTGGAAATTTTGTTTGAAACAAATAAGAAAATGTTGTTCATAAAATTTCAATGGTTTAAAATGCATAAAATATTCTATTTTATAGTGTAATATAATTTATTTTATGATATGTTCATTTTAAAAAATTGTATGTAAAAATTTGGTTGAGTAAAGCATTCTAAAACATAGAAAAATGGTTGAGAAAACTAGAAATTTGGCTAAGTGTTTAACATTACTTATTCGGTTGGATATTGGGTCCAAAACATTATTTTATTCCTAAAATTAGCCTTGTGAATGAATTGTGCGTTCATTCTTTCTATCCTCCTCATTCTCTTCTTCTAACCTAGAAAGCTTTAAAAATCAAATAATGGTTTCTTCCCGAAATCAAAATCTAAGCTCCAAGTTAATTAAAAATCAAGGAGAATTTGGTAGCAAATCGAACTCTACAGGTTTCTAGCTTCAATCCAAAACCAAAACTTCAATTTTTGCTCGGTAAATCTGCTAATTTGCTTCAAATAAACCATATGGTGAGTTATAAACTCACACTTCTAACTTACATAAGCTAGCATGTCGATTACATGTTGTTTCTTTATTGGTTACTGAAATAAATTTTCTACGATTAAATCTGAAATGAATTTGGCCATATCTCCCTCGGTTCTTATCGAAATTGGATGATTTTGATGTTATGGAAAGTTCGTGCTTTGTATAAAAGTCTCATGTTTGGGGTTTTATGAAATTTTGGAGATAAATTGGTCAAAACTGTACTTCTTTGTTGCTGTCGTTAGAGCAAAACGACAGCGACAATGGATTTAGATATGAGAATTGTTTGAGTCATAACTTTTTCATCCCTTATTGGAATTCAATGATTTTTCATATGCTGGAAAGCTTATGAAATTGTCTATAACCTTTATATTAATCATTTTACCAAATTATGATGTTTAAAAGAATGAAATTGGGTTTGAAATAGGGGGTATATTTCAGGCTGTGTATTTTCTAAGTTGAAACCAGAAATTAAAATTGCCATAACTCTTTCGTCGCTTTTCGTAATTTGATGATTTTTGATGTTCTGGAAAGCTAAGAACTCTATAACTTTCATGTTTTGTGCTTTCTAAAATTTTGGATTAAATAGGGGCGAACTGGCTAAACAAGCCACTGGCATTTGTTTTTCCTGTGTATTCACTTCCTGGCATGTGTCCGACTTTGAGATGTCGTTGTTTCTTCATCTCTTATCAGAACTCAACGATTCTTTTTTTCACTTTAAAGTACAAATGTTGAAATTTATTTTTACAAATTTTCAGGTCATTTCGACCATGTTAACTTGTATATATCTGCTGTTCAACTTGTATCCACAGCTTGTTTTTATCGGAATTTTATAAGTTTAAACTTTCGATATTTTTCTGTATTTCTTGATGATTCTTTCTGGATTATGTACATGGATTTTGTAAATGAGTTTTGAAATGTTTTTCAAGTAAATTGGTTTTTTTGGAATAATTATTATATATTATTTTCAAGTATAAAATTTTAGTATCTCTATAATAAAATAGATTGCACAAGCGGTTTATAAAGTGATTTTAAATTGTTTTAAAAGTTCGTTTTCTCCCACTTATAATTTCTATATAAAATACATGTTTTTCCACTGTTGGAGCGAATAAGAAGAATAATTAAACTTTTTGGTAAAACACGTGGTATGGGACATGTGCGTTTATCTTATCGGTTAATTTTTGACTTGTCCGTTTGATCGTTTTGACCTTCAAGTCGAGTTTACCGATGAGATGAGGCAAACTTTTTACTGCTTTGAGTATGAAATTTACTAGCGGTTAGTAAACCGTTTAGTGCGAACATGTGGAATGGGACACATGTTAACACTTTTGTGTTCCTTTCTGAGAGTTTATGACACATTTGCCTATTGGCGTGCCAGTACTGGACCTCCGGATCATTTGCCATTGCGTCGTATTTGTCTTCAGATGTTTGCCATTACGGCATTTTTCATTACCGCGTATTTGCCATTGCGGCATGTTCATCTTTTGGCGTTGCCTTTGGGCGAGGTACCTATTATGTAAAATAGTACTCAGCATAAATAAAACATGCAAAACCTTTTTGAGATGACATTTACCCTTGTGTGTCGTCATTTTGGAATCGATCCTTTAGACCATTCGGTGGAGATTACTTTGGGATTTTTGGATTCTTGGGAGTTCTTTTGAGATTTTCATTACCTACACTGGCATGTTGAGATATGCCTTATGGTGTGTGTGTGTATATTGAGATTACCTATTGGCGCTATTTATTGAATTTGCCTTTTGGCATTGTATGAGATTTTTATCTCTTTGTTGACATTTACCTCTGGAGTTGCTGATATGATGGGTTTAGGAATTACTCTTTTAGGAGTTTACATTATACTATTCCCTAAACCAATCTTATTTGATTTATGATTGCCAATGATATGATGCATGCTACATTTTAGCAATTTATGAGATTTTTCTTCTCCTTTGTGTTTTATGCTTATCGAAGCATTCTATCACCTAGTGTAACCATATATGCCATACATGATGTGTAACCTCCATATGTCTCTGTAACGACCCGTAAATTTCGTTAATTAAATTTGTCATTTTAATAAGATATTGGAATTTAATTTAGGAAGAAATGAAAAAAATTATAAGTAATAATGAAGCGAATGTTGAAAATGGAATGAAACCATGGAAATTTAAGATAAGTACTAACAGTTGAAATGAAATTATGAATAATTGAAGTAATGTAAATTGTTATACTAGGCTAAGATTTGAATATAAGAATACAAAGGTAATTAGTGAATCAATTTAATGAATTAATATATGTTATTTATTTAGGGCATTGAATAAATTTGGCGATCCTATTGCAACTAATGGTAATAATGTTGATATAAGCTAATAAATTAAATTTCAATGCAATACCTACTAATGGATGGAATGAAATGGGATTTATGTAAATGTATACTAGGTTTTACATCAAATGGAAGTTATTTGTAATAAGTGGATGTAAATATTGAATCAATTTATGAAATAAATCTAAAGGTTATGTTTGGTTAGAACATAGGCGAATGAAATTAGTAGTATGAAAATAAATGCCAACATTGATTATAAGTAATAAAGGCTTATTTATATGACTAAGAGTAACGGCAATGTTTATTTAGGTTACCTATTTAATTAGTTTGATTATTGGAATTTGAGATAAATTGTAATAAATGTTACATTTGTGTGGAATGTAATATGGTTAGGAGTGTTAGAATGGATATATTAAAGTAATGAACGGGAAAACAAGTTAACTAAGTTTATATAGTAGTATTGAACTTAATAAAAGATTTGAATTAAACGAATCAGTCGATAAATGTTTATTTCTTTAGTATGTGCATAAAATTTGGAAATCAATTTGCAATTAAAGGAAATTAGGTAGTACGTTATTTGGAAATAAATTTAATAAATACATTAAGGAAATGTAATATAGTTCACTGTTAATTATACCTATAAAATGTCAATTTATTTAATAGCAAGATTTTCAATCAATAAACGGATCTATTGATATTTCAATTTATAAATTAATAACATTTAATGTGAAATCAAGTACAATTATTTGACTTAATTTGTGCGGATAGGGTAGGTGTGATATGTCATTTAAAATGGTTAATTTTATAAGATCTAGTTAATGCTAATCCTATTTATTATATGACAATAGGCTAATATAAAGCAAGATTTAGTTGAAGAAAATTTCAATAATTGAATTTATTGCGAATAAATGAAATTAAATATGATGGTTTATGAAATAATTTATGTAATAATTTTAAATCCAAAGGTAAACCCTTCTATTTGAGATTAATGAATGGAATAATTTTGGGTTAATTTAATTTAGTGGAAATTTAGGAAATTTTATCTATAATTTTGAATTTTATGAAATTGAGGATTTATATCGATTAATATTCTCCAAATTGACATTTAAAAATTGTTTAAATCATTGTAAATTTTTGAGAATTATAAAGTGATAAAGATTGCAAATTTCAGAATTTAAACGCGAAATTTGATTCAATTAATTTATTTTAAATTTATTTAATTAATAAAAAATAGCCATTTTGGCCACTGATTCGGATTTCGACGAAACAAGTTTTATCAGATCCGTAACAGTGAATTATTGTAGCATTTCAAGTTTCGTAGCGATTGGACTTGTCGTTTGATCGTACGGACTCGAAACGCCCTGAAATCGATAAATTGAAATCAATTGAAATCAATTTGAAAAATATTGATTTTAGCGTAACTTCTTCATACGATGCAATTTGAACTTGGAACCTTTTCCATTGCATTTAAAATATTTTAAAACAACCATTTTGATATATGGGTTTACCCAATTTCGTTCCGGGGTCAGAACGGGCTTTGTGGGCCACTTTGTCGTTAGCACGTATTCAACCCGATCCATTTATTCTATTTCAACTTTCTCTATACATATCCTGCTATAAACCCTAGCCACCCTAATTCTCATTTGGCCTGTACGTAAATTCATTTTATTCCTCCTCTTCCTCAATGGAAGACAAAATTCTATATTTCAGATCCAATTGCAAATCAAATCCAAAGCATAAATTTCAAAGTCCTCAGAAAAATTTGAAAAAATATATATCGAAGATCTCAGTGTTACGAACCTACGTCTGCTGTTCGTTTTTCGAGGCAGTGACCGGATTGATCAGAAATCACGGTCAAAGTCGAATTGCGCGTTTTTTTGGGGCGACAATTGGGAAATCAGTTTTTGGGTATAGTAGATCTCGTCATGGGCTTCAAGATGGTGGTGGTCGCTTGACCAGAATTGGATCGTGGCAACCGAAATTCGTGAATTAGGGTTTCAAAACCCTAGATATCACGGCGGTCGAGGCGACGCTATAGGGCCCCGGTCCTTGGCCATAGAGACGGCCATGGGTGGAGGCTCGGCTGAGGTAGCGGTGTGGCGTACGGAGGCGTGTTGCGGCAGTAATCAGTGGTCAAAGGTTGGTCAAGGGTTCGGTTTCACTATGCATGGCCTTGCTGGAGAGTGGAGAAGACGCGTGCATTGTAGGGATGACGTGTCGCTAAAACGTGGGGTGCTGTTTCATTTAATTTTTGTTTTTAAGTTCTAAATTTAATCGTTCTAACTCGGTTAACTTCTACATACGAAATCCGTTTCACGCGCAATTTTTTTTGTTAGGATCGTAATAAAATTCCGAACATTTTGGCACTCGTTTGGATGGATTTGGAGACTGTCAAATTTTTGGGTTTAAATTGAATTTAAATTCAATTTAAATTCAAAAGGTGTAACAACCCTGAATTTAGAACAATTTAAAAATGAAAATATTTAATTTATTTTACATATTTGAATGATGGTTTGAATTGGATTTCAAATTATCAGGATGAAATTGGCGATTAAATTTTAGAATTTAATCTATTGAAAGTTGAATAAAAATTTGAATCTTCAATTTTAAGCTGATTAAAAGAAAAAAAAATATTTTCGACTGTAACGATTCCGAATTTTAATTTATTTTCATTTGATAACTGATTAATTCTTGATTTAAAATTGTGAGATTAATTGGTTAATCGATTTGAGTTTTTCCAAATTCAAATAAATTATGTTGTTTATTTATAAAGAGATAGTTTCTTTTATAAATTGTTTTGAGTTAATATCTAGATAATGAAGGAATGACAACTATAAATTGCGCCTAATTGCTGTTGGAATTTTAAACGGTTGAATTCCTCTAAAATTGAGTTATAATTCTTTAATAATTTGATTAAGGAATTAGGTGGGCTTTACAATTTTCTTAGCCCATGGTTTTGCTCAGTGCTGTAATATTATCTAAGGCTATACTCGATCCCCTCTCTATTTTCATTCGTAACCCAAAATCTTAAACACACGAAAGAAAAAAAATGGCGACTTCGTCTTTCTTCTTCGTCCCTTTTTTTCAAAATTAGGGCTCGTAAAAAATAAAATCAAAGGTTCGATCTTCTTCCAGCTCATCTTCAAAGCTAGGGCTTCGGCTTCGTTCCAAAAAAAATTAGGGCTTGTCAAATTCGAAGGCGCCGACGATTTCTTGCCGTGGATCGATGATGCCTTCACCTTGCTCGTGGCTCCTTCAATCGGAGCGCTTCATAAAAAGGTGAGTGATTTTATATCACTCACATCTAAATCAAATTTTGATGATTTCTGTCTTGTTCTAATTCGTGAATTTCTCGTCACTTAATTTCTGGGCTATCATTGCTTTGATGATTTTGTCTATACTGGGCTTCGGCCATTTTTGATTTCGTAAATTTTTGTCTTTGGCTTGAATTTGTTTTCATTGTCTTTGACTTTGACTTGATTTTGTGATGAAAAGAATAAGTATTGGACTTGTTGACTTTTGCCATGCTATTCACGGTCTCCGGTCCTTGTTCGATTTATACTTGCCCTGGTCACCACGAATTTACATTGCTTTGACTTCGACATACCTTAATTTACACTGCAGTTATCTTTATTCAAAACTGATAATTGCTCCTGGCACTATATTTTGTTCGTTACTGTGTTGCCTTATCTTTAGTACACATGCTATTAACACTTGTTTCCTTATTGATAAACACGGCTGTGACTTTGGTCACACTGATGTCTCTGAACCTGTTTGCAACTGCTGGCATACTTGTTATTCATGTATTTATGTGTTTTTCTCCATTTTGCATACTGTGCATTTGTTCCATTTATTTCGAGACAGTCTCTGTAGTGTTAGCTTTACTTGCATTGTTTAAGTACATCTGCACTTCATGTATGTTGATATTGCATTCCTTTAAAAATTTCAGTGTCCCTGTTTTCATGGGTATATGTTGTAACTGTTATTACTTTGGGACAGTTTGCATTTGTGTCAGCTATGGTTGGACGTGCACTTGAGTCTGCATTGTGTATGCAGTGTTACTATACTCATGTGATAGCATTTTGGTCATTTCTAGTTGGACTTGTACACCTCTAGTTTCACTGCATAGCTTTGCATTTTGGTGAGTTGAGTATTTTAATTTATATCCAGTTCCATATGCATTGACCTGAACTGCTGTAACATTCAGTTTTCACTTGAGTGGAATGTGTAGTTTCAATCTCTATTTCAAATATGCTTGTGTTTATATACCTGATAGCATGTTGATTGGTGTGTTAGTGAGTAACATTTTCTATTAAAAAACTTACTTATAAAATTTTTGTTTGACTGATGACTGGGATAAGTATGGTTTATGTATGCATAACTAGTTGCATGTTGATTTGTATGCCTGAGTGTATAGTTTTAAAATGCATTGCTGTGAATATATAAAGAATGTTTGAATGTATATATATTGTGTTGTGCATTGGTTCTACCCGTACCCAGTTCCAGGAGCAAGAATTCTTGATTAAAATTTCATTTTCTCTTAAACAAGTCTATGTTAGGATTTAAGACTCAGATAATATCTGACTGTTGATTTTAAAGAAGCTTCAAAAATTTTATTTAAGTTAAATAAATTGTATTTTTGCCCTGGAAACAAAAACAATAGAAATGCTTAAATTTTTTTGAAAAAAACTTCAACACTGTAATTCTTTTATTTAAGATTATAAATTGAATACTGATTCAAAAATAGAAATTTTAGATTCAATGTTGACTTCGATTTTTATCAACATTTTTGCACCTAGCTACTTGACTTGATTATCGCAGTTTGAATTGAACTGCATTTCCCTATCGTCTTCGACATCCTTGGGCATTTAATTACTTGCGGCCTCGACTTTGTTAAACATTGCATGCACATTTTGATGCATGCACACTTGTTTCAATTTCATTTGCATTGTACATGCAGTGTTGTCTGGTCTCCATTGTACACTGGTAGTTCCATTGAGCTTCGAGCATGTGAGCACTTAATGTTAGCATTGATATGGTGTAGTCTGACCATGTGGTCTTCACTGTAATGTTGATGTGTTAATTTGCAAATTAGGTTACGTTTGAGGCCTGATTCATTCACTTGTGAACTGTCTTTGTACGTTTTGATAGTTTGGTTCTGCATATTTAGGTTGGAACATTGATTCATCACTTGTTTTTTTTGTGTCATTGAGATTGGCATTTGTGCGTCAGGGACTTGTGTTTACAGCTGTTTGGGCATTGTCTCCATGTAATTCATGTAGTCACTGTGCATTCATTTTTGTCATATTGGCTTCACTTGAGAATTTGTGTTGCATTAAGCATGTGGTCTTCACTTAGGTGTATTCTACACTTGCATTTGTTTTGGGTTCCTGACTCTTTGCTAATTAGCTGGTTCACTGTTCTATGTGTTTCCTTCATGCTACATTGCTATTTGGTAGCACTTGAGTCTGCATTCACATTATCACTGTTTGATACAGTGCATTTCAGCTATACTCTTGTAGCTTCACTTCAGTTCACTGAACTGTGTTGGGTTGCATTAATTTGTGCATACTTGATGCCTTGATTTTCATTTTGACTTCACTGGAATTTGTGTGTTGTTATGTTGGTTTGGCCTTGCTTGAGTACTTCATTTGTGGCACTGAACTTGGTCTCTGTAGTTGCATTCATGTACACTGGTCGGGGTTTTGAAATCTCTGTCATTTGTTGATTTTGTTCCTTGGTCAGTAACCCCTTTGATTTGTGATTCACTTCATGTTGCATTGTGTTGGTCTGGCCCTGTTGCTTGCTGTCACTTGGTGCATTCATGTGTTTTGGTCCAGGTCCCATTTATGTCTTGTTCACTAATCTCTTTTTCATTTTAGTTGGGCATTGTTCCATGTATTTGTGCTTTAGACTGATGCCTGCGCCACTGTATCGCATTGTGCTCTGTTGTTGTCTGGACATTTACATCATTTTAGTGCTTCATTACTTGAGTCATTTGAGGCATTGGGTCTGCATACATAAGCTTTGATGCTGTTTTGATTTGTTAAAGTGTTGCAGCTGTGTTGAGTCACTGACTTGACGTCTGCAGCTTCGATTTCTGTTAGTATTCACTCTTATGGTGATTTCTATTTCTTCACTGTTATGGCGAGGCAGTGCACGCGTGCGTGTACTGCAGCCACACAGTATTGATTTTTATTTATGTTTCCTTTGCTTTTGATCCCTTGATCCTTTGCGTATTTCATATGCCGTATTGGCGAGGCAGTGCACGCGTGCGTGTACTGCAGCCAATTGGTTTTGATGTTTTTATGTAACTTTTCAATTATTTGAATTGATTTGATTTAAATTGATGGTTTTGTTGTAAATTGCCATTTAGGAAATTTTGATGTTTTTTTCTAAATTATCTTTTAAAAGAAAAAAAATCCCTTCATCTATCTTCCTTGATAATTTGAATTTACTGATCTATTCTTTAACACTGTTAAGTGTTATATTTAACGTTATCCGATTTCTTGTTAAAGGATCGGATAGGTGGATTTATCTTTGACTGTCGTCTAGTTGCTATTTAATTATTATTGCTTCTATGCACTAATAACTGAGTTTGAATTAGACTGACCCGTGTATTATTTTCTTTTGAATGTAATACTCGGGTCAGACCGAGTATTTTACAGCTTGAAGATTATCAAGCAGCGAAGTTAGGGAGAGAGGGGGAAAATGCTTCACTTTAGCTTTTCGGAGATTTTCGTGCTTAGAGAAATATTCCGCTGTAAAAAAAAAATTATGCATTGTATAAACTCTGATATTTGTATAAAAGAAAGAAATTCATTTATGTGAAATATTATTATTATTCTGTGATTCTGTGGTTGATTCTGTTTAAACTCTATAAACTAAATAACAATCCGTCGTTTTGAACGTTTCAAGTTGGTTTAATTACCGGCTGGAAGCGGTCAGAACGGGGGATCGTTACAAAGTGGTATCAAAGCTTTGGTTTACACAAAGCTTAGTTTATGGCGTTTAATATGAATAGTTACTTGAATCACTGTGGAGAAAACGTTTTCCAAAACTAAAGAAAGTATAAAATTGTTTTCTTTGGAAAATAAAAGGTATTTTAAAAATTCAAATCTTTTTCGGAAATTTCCCTCTCTAAATTTAGGGTTGCGATAGTTTCTTTTCGGTAAGGTCTCCTTTGATTTGAGTCTTGATTATCCAAAAACCCATTATCAAATTGCTGAGATTTATGAAAGAATAAAATATAAGTTAAGTGAATTAATGAATTGGTTTAAATCAAATATTCTGAATATCTCCAAAGTAAGAAATTGAAAAATAAAATGGCATGTCAATTTTGTTATAGCCAAGGGGATCATTGAACTATAACTTGGGAATTTGATTCTGAATTCTTTTGGAAATTGATTTCAAATGTTTTGAAGAATGATTTAGTAAATAAATGGATTATAAGTACTTAACTTATAATATGGACTTTTGGTATATAATTGAGTTATATAAATTGAATTGAATTAATAAAGGAGATTTATAAATCGAAGTTTTATAAATAGAAATGGAATTTATAAATTGTTTATAAATTCGAAACCAATTGAATTTGATAAATGAAACATAGAAGTTATTAAAGGAGATATATTCGTGATTTTGGACAGCGAATTATACTTTAAATTAAATATTGTGATAATAAAAGCTAGTTGGGAATTTTATTCACAATTTTGGACAGTGAATATATTATTAAATAAAACGGATATGTTTTAGGCAAGTGATATTATGAAATGAAGTTAATGATTTCAAAGTTGTTTTAAAATGTGTTAAGAATCGAAACCATAGATTTCAACATTCATTGTTGAAATAGACGTTTTCGAGAGAAAGAAAGGAAATGTTTTTATATAGTATTGGGACTTATATATCTATCTTAAATTCGAATCCCTGTACTAGTGATTTTGGGTCGTCGTAACAATGTTTTACGCAACATTCGTTTTGACTCAAATAAATGTGTTTAAAAGAACGCTTTCCTTAAAGAATGAAATATATACTTGATTATGATTTAAGTATATTGAATATTTTTCAAGTGTTGAAAAGAAATGGATTTGTGAATTACTTATTATTAAATAAGTATGGAAATGTTTTTCCAATATGAAGTGAATGTTTTGAGATTTTATCTTTTAAAGATAAATTGAAAATGAATATTAGAAATCGATTTGAAAATTGTATATTCATAGATATTTTGGAAATGTAAATTCACTATGGAATTTATAAAAGAAAGGAAAATTTGTTAAAAATAAATATTGATTTATTTTTGAAATGTGGAAATAAATCTATGGATTTGGAATGTAAGTTTAAAATAAATCGGTAAGGATTTATTTGATTGATTTAAATGAACCATTTTAAGTTTAAAATGGACAAATATTTGAAAATGTTTCCGTTTAAGGAAATTGCTTTGAAATTTTTTTTCAAAGATTGAAAGGTGAAAAATGATTTGAAATTTGCTTTCAAATGGTTAAGTGTGAAAAATTATATATATCTTGTAAAGATATTTTTGGGAAATTTGAACAATTAGTTCAACTTGGAAATTTTTCCAAAAAGATTGAATCTTGAGTTAAATTGAGTTTAACTTCGATACCAAAAACAATATAAGTTGAGCTTTGAATTTCGGATAGTCGGTTTGGATTGTATGTCTAACATTGTGAATTGACGACATAGCAATTGATCTCTATTAAATATATATCTGTTGGTGGCGGAGAATTTATTCTCTTAGCTTAACATCATTCTCTGAGACGTATGAGCTCAGAGGTTATATATTGGTAGACATCAATTATGTGTTGAGAATTTACGATGTAACGTAAAATCCGAATCGAGTGTGAAGTCGATAATAGATTGAATTTTGAATGTGAATTAGGTTTGAGATAACCTTAAAATTCTAAATCGACTTAGAGGAAAATTTTAAATTAGTAATGAGATGGAAAACTCATGAATCCTCTATTTGTTATGGGTATGAGATATTGTGGTTTTCGAAACTTATATATGAGATGTAGTAAATTCGAAAACCATCAGTTTGGAAAGAAATTGTTATGGAAAACTTGTGTAAGTTTACATAGGTAGGATATGTACGAAATGTGAAATGAAGTACTATCTATGTATGATATTATGTTTTCTAAACTGAGGATATGGAAAAGTACCTTCCATTTAAAATTTGTGAAGGTTGTTGGAACTCGATATGAGTGTCCATTTGAAAATCGTAGCTACGTTGAATTCCATTAGTTGGATTGACCATTTGAATTCCATTAGTTGGACTGGCCATTTGATTTCCATTAGTTGGAGTGGCCATTTGAATTCCATTAGTTGGAGTGACTAGCGTAATTTGAGGGGAGTGATGCCTACAGTTACAGGCGATTCCACTGGGATAGTGGCGCAACCGCCATGTAAACTGCAATCTAGATGCCAAAGCGAAATTCGAGGGGCGAGATGCCTACGGTCATAAGCGATTCTACTGGGATAGTAGCGTAACCGCCGTGTGGACCGCGATCTATGGCAACAACCATGGCGAAATTCAAGAGAGATGAGAAATCTACGGTTACAAGCGATTCTACTGGGATAGTAGCGTAACCGCCGGGTAACTGTGATCCATGGGGGAACGTGCTTTCCATATCCATTTTTAAAAGAATTTTTGAAATTATTTCACTGGGAATTGAAGCAAGTATATTTAGTACTTGGAGACTTTTAGTCCTGCGCCTGGCCAGCGTATGACTAATGTCTTTAAGAACGACAATAAACTTGTTAAATTTCGAGTTAGCAAGTATTTTCAAACTTTAAATAACAAATCAATAGTCTGAAATTAAAATTACATAATTCCAACATAGTGAACTAAGGAAGAGGATTTTTGAAATATTTTGAAAGTCCACAGCTTTGGAAAAGATATAATATGCAAATCTAGAAAATGAAGAATTTCAAGTTGAAATCTGAGATTTGTAAGTCGAAAATTTTAGTAAAAGAATTTTGTGTCTTGATTGTAGAAATCAATGAACAAAGGAGATAATGAACAAAGCAAGTGAAATAAAACAAATGCAATGAATCCTATATTTATTTATTTTTAATAAGTTTCGAACTTGGTAAAATTGTAGGGTATAAATATCGGTGAGATTTTAACGATCATTTTTCCTAACTTATAATTTCGGGACGAAATTCTTTTAAGGGGGGAAGATTGTATCAACCCTGAATTTTGAACAATTTAAAAATGAAAATATTTAATTTATTTTAAATATTTGAATGATGGTTTGAATTGGATTTCAAATTATCAGGATGAAATTGGCGATTAAATTTTAGAATTTAATCTATTGAAAGTTGAATAAAAATTTGAATCTTCAATTTTAAGCTGATTAAAAGAAGAAGAAAAAAATTCGACTGTAACGATTCCGAATTTTAATTTATTTTCATTTGATAACTGATTAATTCTTGATTTAAAATCGTGAGATTAATTGGTTAATCGATTTGAGTTTTTCCAAATTCAAATAAATTATGTTGTTTATTTATAAAGAGATAGTTTCTTTAATATATTGTTTTGAGTTAATATCTAGATAATGAAGGAATGAAAATTAAAAATTGTGCCTAATTGCTGTTGGAATTTTAAACGGTTGAATTCCTCTAAAATTGAGTTATAATTCTTTAATAATTTGATTAAGGAATTAGGTGGGCTTTACAATTTTCTTAGCCCATGGTTTTGCTTATTGCTGTAATATTATCTAAGGCTATACTCGATCCCCTCTCTATTTTCATTCGTAACCCTAAATCTTAAACACACGAAAGAAAAAAAATGGCGACTTCGTCTTTCTTCTTCGTCCCTTTTTTTCAAAATTAGGGCTCGTAAAAAATAAAATCAAAGGCTCGATCTTCTTCCTGCTCATCTTCAAAGCTAGGGCTTCGGCTTCGTTCCAAAAAAAATTAAGGCTTGTCAAATTCGAAGGCGCCGATGATTTCTTGCCGTGGATCGATGATGCCTTCACCTTGCTCGCGGCTCCTTCAATCGGAGCGCTTCATACAAAGGTGAGTGATTTTATATCACTCACATCTAAATCAAATTTTGATGATTTCTGTCTTGTTCTAATTCGTGAATTTCTCGTCGCTTAATTTCTGGGCTATCATTGCTTTGATGATTTTGTCTATACTGGGCTTCGGCCATTTTTGATTTCGTAAATTTTTGGCTTTGGCTTGAATTTGTTTTCATTGTCTTTGACTTTGACTTGATTTTGTGATGAAAAGAATAAGTATTGGACTTGTTGACTTTTGCCATGCTATTCACGGTCTCTGGTCCTTGTTCGATTTATATTTGCCCTGGTCACCACGAATTTACATTGCTTTGACTTCGACATACCTTAATTTACACTGCAGTTATCTTGGTTCAAAACTGATAATTGCTCCTGGCACTATATTTTGTTCGTTACTGTGTTGCCTTATCTTTAGTACACATGCTATTAACACTTGTTGCCTTATTGATAAACACGGTTGTGACTTTGGTCACACTGATGTCTCTGAACCTGTTTGCAACTGCTGGCACTATTGTTGTCTTCACTGGCATACTTGTTATTTATGTATTTATGTGTTTTTCTCCATTTTGCATACTGTGCATTTGTTCCATTTATTTCGAGACAGTCTCTGTAGTGTTAGCTTTACTTGCATTGTTTAAGTACATCTGCACTTCATGTATGTTGATATTGCATTCCTTTAAAAATTTCAATGTCCCTGTTTTCATGGGTATATGTTGTAACTGTTATTACTTTGGGACAGTTTGCATTTGTGTCAGCTGTGGTTGGACGTGCACTTGAGTCTGCATTGTGTATGCAGTGTTACTATACTCATGTGATAGCATTTTGGTCATTTCTAGTTGGACTTGTACACCTCTAGTTTCGCTGCATAGCTTTGCATTTTGGTGAGTTGAGTATTTTAATTTATATCCAGTTCCATATGCATTGACCTGAAGTGCTGTAACATTCAGTTTTCACTTGAGTGGAATGTGTAGTTTCAATCTCTATTTCAAATATGCTTGTGTTTATATACCTGATAGCATGTTGATTGGTGTGTTAGTGAGTAACATTTTCTATTAAAAAACTTACTTACAGAATTTTTGTTTGATTGATGACTGGGATAAGTATGGTTTATGTATGCATAACTAGTTGCATGTTGATTTGTATGCCTGAGTGTATAGTTTTAAAATGCGTTGCTGTGAATATATAAAGAATGTTTGAATGTATGTATATATTATGCTGTGCATTGGTTCTACCCGTACCCAGTTCCAGGAGCAAGAATTCTTGATTAAAATTTCATTTTCTCTTAAACAAGTCTATGTTAGGATTTAAGATTCAGATAATATCTGACTGTTGATTTTAAAGAAGCTTCAAAAATTTTATTTAAGTTAAATAAATTGTATTTTTGCCCTGGAAACAAAAACAATAGAAATGCTTAAATATTTTTGAAATAACTTCAACACTGTAATTCTTTTATTTAAGATTATAAATTGAATACTGATTCAAAAATAGAAATTTTAGATTCAATGTTGACTTCGATTTTTATCGACATTTTTGCACCTAGATACTTGACTTGATTATCGCAGTTTGAATTGAACTGCATTTCCCTATCGTCTTCGACATCCTTGGGCATTTGATTACTTGTGGCCTCGACTTTGTTAAACATTGCATGCACATTTTGATGCATGCGCACTTGTTTCAATTTCATTTGCATTGTACATGTTGTGTTGTTTGGTCTCCATTGTACACTGGTAGTTCCATTGAGCTTTGAGCATGTGAGCACTTCATGTTAGCATTGATATGGTGTAGTCTGACCATGTGATCTTCACTGTAGTGTTGCTGTGTTAATTTGCAAATCAGGTTACATTTGAGGCCTGGTTCATTCACTTGTGAACTGTCTTTGTACGTTTTGATAGTTTGGTTCTGCATATCTAGGTTGGAACATTGATTCATCACTTGTTTTTTTTTGTGTCATTTAGATTGGCATTTGTGCGTCATGGACTTGTGTTTACAGTTGTTTGGGCATTGTCTCCATGTAATTCATGTAGTCACTGTGCATTCATTTTTTTCAAATTGGCTTCACTTGAGAATTTGTGTTGCATTAAGCATGTGGTCTTCACTTAGGTGTATTCTACACTTGCATTTGTTTTGGGTTCCTGACTCTTTTCTCATTAGCTGGTTCACTATTCTATGTGTTTCCTTCATGCTACATTGCTATTTGGTAGCACTTGAGTCTGCATTCACATTATCGCTGTTTGATATAGTGCATTTCAGTTATACTCTTGTAGCTTCACTTCAGTTCACTGAACTGTGTTGGGTTGCATTAATTTGTGCATACTCGATGCCTTGATTTTCATTTTGACTTCACTGGAATTTGTGTGCTGTTATGTTGGTTTGGCCTTGCTTGAGTACTTCATTTGTGGCACTGAACTTGGTCTCTGTAGTTGCATTCATGTACACTGGTTGGGGTTTTGAAATCTCTGTCATTTGTTGATTTTGTTCCTTGGTCAGTAACCCCTTTGATTTGTGATTCACTTCATCTTGCATTGTGTTGGTCTGGCCCTGTTGCTTGCTGTCACTTGGTGCATTTATGTGTTTTGGTCCAACTCCCATTTATGTCTTGTTCACTGATCTCTTGTTCATTTTAGTTGGGATTGTTCCATGTATTTGTGCTTTAGTCTGATGCCTGCGCCACTGTATCGCATTGTGCTCTGTTGTTTTCTGGACATTTACATCATTTCAGTGCTTCATTACTTGAGTCATTTGAGGCATTGGGTCTGCATACATAAGCTTTGATGCTGTTTTGATTTGTTAAAGTGTTGCAGCTGTGTTGAGTCACTGACTTGACGTCTGCAGCTTCGATTTCTGTTAGTATTCACTCTTATGGTGATTTCTATTTCTTCACTGTTATGGCGAGGCAGTGCACGCGTGCGTGTACTGCAGCCACATAGTATTGATTTTTATTTATGTTTCCTTTGCTTTTGATCCCTTGATCCTTTGCGTATTTCATATGCCGTATTGGCGAGGCAGTGCACGCGTGCGTGTACTGCAGCCAATTGGTTTTGATGTTTTTAAGTAACTTTTCAATTATTTGAATTGATTTGATTTAAATTGATGGTTTTGTTGTAAATTGCCGTTTAGGAAATTTTGATGTTTTTTTCTAAATTATCTTTTAAAAGAAAAAAAATCCCTTCATCTATCTTCCTTGATAATTTGAATTTGCCGATCTATTCTTTAACACTATTAAGTGTTATATTTACCATTATCCGATTTCTTGTTAAAGGATCGGGTAGGTGGATTTATCTTTGACTGTCGTCTAATTGTTATTTAATTATAATTGCTTCTATGCCCTAATAACTGAGTTTGAATTAGACTGACCCGTGTATTATTTTCTTTTGAATGTAATGCTCGGGTCAGACCGAGTATTTTACAGCTTGAAGATTATCAAGCAACAAAGTTAGAGAGAGAGGGGGAAAATGCTTCACTTTAGCTTTTCGGAGATTTTCGTACTTAGAGAAATATTCCGCTGTAAAAAAAAATTATGCATTGTATAAACTCTGATATTTGTATAAAAGAAAGAAATTCATTTATGTGAAATATTATTATTATTCTGTGATTCTGTGGTTGATTCTGTTTAAACTCTGTAAACTAAATAACAATCCGTCATTTTGAACGTTTCAAGTTTGTTTAATTACCGGCTGGAAGCAATCAGAACGGGGGATCGTTACAAAAGGTGAGTGTTTTAACCCACTCACAACTTCTAAAATTTCTTATGTTTGTTAAATTGATATTTGATGTGATTTAAAATTTATTTATGGATGTTTGGCATATTTTAATCACCATCTCAGTCAATTTCATTATTTAAATTAAATAGTTGTTTAATTTATTCATTGCATTTAAACTGCCAGTTAAATTGTTATTTATTTATTGCATATAAACTGCCAGTTAAACAGTTATAATTTATTTTTGAATATAAACTGATAGTTGATACCTGTTATTTATCACGTGTTATATATTGATGTATTGTTTGAATTTTGATGATGATTGTGATAAATGGTTGATGGTTGATATTGGATGAATGGATGCTGTATTTTATATTGCTATAAACTGCAAGTTATTATGCATTTTATTTCATTTGGGATTGCGGTTTGAAATGATATATAACCGTAATTTTTGTTTTAAATTACGGATTGAAATGATAAATATTTGTATCACTTGACCATAGGATAGAAAATTTTATACTGGCACCGCGGTATATATATATATATATATAATTATCTTTGAAATGATTTTTCTATGGTTTTGGAAAGAATTTGGTTTAATGAGTATTGATTTTTGATATTTTAAATATTATTTTTATATATAGTTAAACGCTTGAATTTAAGCTATGTATAAATTTGGTTTAAAGAATAAAAGAAGTTTAAAAATAAAAGTTCAATTTTATTTAGATATAATACGGTTAAGTATTTATTTAAATTTATTGATGGAGTTTATGATGTCTTAAATAAACTAAATGTTGGAAGATAAATATGAATTTGCTTTGAAATAAGGTATATAAGAATTATCCTCGAATAAAATTTATTTGAAATTTTAATTAATTTGGGGTTTTAAAAGGTATGATGTTTATAACTTGATTTTGGTTTAGAGGACTTAAACGAATATCAAGTCGATTTAAATGAATATTATCAAGTTAATTAAATTGAGAGAATATCATGTTATTTGAAGTTTAAAGGTTTTACTTAAATGATATTTTATTTATTAAGTAAACATTTCAAATCTAAGTAATAGTAATTGAGTTTGATATATATAAAATTATCTAAGAATAAGTTTTAAAATGGTGGAATAATTAAAGCTTTGAAATATATGGAAATTGAAATGGTTTATTTGGGAATTTAAACCTATATCTGGAATTTATTTGTGAAATTTAAAAAGCTATTTTGTTATGCAAAGCGGTTTAATACTTAAACCATTAAAGTATTAGAAATTTGGTTTCAAAGCCATGGGGTTTAAGATATATATATTTGAAAATATTATGATTTGGAAAAAGGGATATTTATAAAATAAAAATGATATCATATTGATTTGGGGTTTTAAAAATATAAATGATATCATATTTATATGGTTTTGAAAGGGATATTATATTCTGGTTTTAAAGTATAAATTATTTTGAAATAACCGCAGTGTTATAATGATGATTGGTTGTTGAAGAGACCGGGATTGGAAGTTGTCATACTCTCTGCCAACGCCGAAAACTACTTTAACAACCGTGTACGCGGTGGATATTCTAGAATGAAGTAGGATGGTGGCGACGTTTCCTTTGATGTAAAAACGTGGACCCGACTCCCGTGAGTTGGCATAAGGTGGCTAAAACAGGAGTGATTCTCGGGCCAGGGGGTAGCACCCTTTATCGGACACATCTCTTCGATACTATACTCTGACTTTGGATTTATTCGGTGGCCACATTTATTTTTTGTGATTTTGGGGGTGTTTGTTCGAGGTGGGCAGTAGCTGCGGCTATGCTTTACCACCAGCCCGGATAGCAATTGGTATATCTACCCTGGCATTGCCTAGTTGTGCCGTGTCACCTACCCTAGCGCGTCTTATACGATTTTGGTTTTGTATCATACCTATGGAGTGCTCTCTAACGACGCCCAGTACGGGGGAGATTACGGTACTGTATAGACTATGGAAATATATAAACGTGTTAAGGTGGAAAATGTAAAGCCTTAACGCTATTTAAAAGTAAGTTTGTTTTACAATTAGACACTATTATAATAGCGAAATATACTACATGGTAAATAGTTTAACGGATCCTTAAGAGATGTAAATCTCGAGCATCTCTTGAGTTACTGCACTCATATTTATTTTTGTTTATTTAACTTACATAAGATCTTTTAGTTCTGACTCGAGTGTTTTGTCTTTTCAATTCTCTCCGGTCAGTCCGAGCATTTCAGGATCATGGACTTTATTTCTGAAGGACGAAGATGAAGATTTCATTATTATTATATTATATTCCACTACACTGTATTCCACTGCATCGATTTTTATTCGTTGGTATGTACAACTCTGATATATATTGTAAGTATAATTAAATATTTTGAAAAACAGCTTCATGAAGTGTATATTTGATTATTATATTTTATCCTTCCGCTGTGAAACTCTTATTTTATTTCTTTCTTGTTTTTCTTATTTACCCCATAACAATCCGCCCTTCCGTATGATTTCAATTGGCAAGTGCGTCGATTTAAAGCAAGCAAAAAGGCGGGATGTTATATCTCTCCCCCACTTAGAACTTTTCGTCCCCGAAAAGGAAAAGAAGGGAAAAGAAGAATTAAGAAATAAATGTATTCATAGCAATAATTTTCCAGAATTGGAAAATTTGAATAAAATATATAGATTTATAAAAAATTAAATCTTTTATATTCAAATTAATAAGGTTTGGAAATATTTTCAAAAATTTTCTAAGTCCAAAATTTACGGAAAATTTCGGTAGAGTCTCTTTTGTACGAAGAGGCTCGGGTGAAAATATGATATCAAATACAATAATATATAACATAAATTTACCAAAATAATTTATATCCCATCCTGGGAAAAATATACTCACGCTATGAACCGTAATCCGAAAATGTACCTATTTATCGGGCAAATGACGCTTACATTACAAAACCAAATGCAGTAGCAATTGCTTCCATAACCTGCATTTCACTTATATAATCTGAAGAGTTAATAATTATATAAAATGAAATATTTAAGTTGTTCAACCACCAACAAATAATCAATTCAACAACCAATTGCAACAAACAGCATACAACCTTTATACAGAATCAACAGAATTCAATCATTCGTTCAAACAAAACAAACAGTTGTTTAGGTTCAAAACTTCAAATTGTACAGAATGAAAAATAAACTACTAAGTGCACCATTTACTCAACAGTCTTAGATGAAACCAAATAGATTATTTATTCATCCCAACAACTTTAAAGTATCCTTTCCCAAACAACCATAAACCAAAACAACAATCAACCAATTCTGAAAATAGATTAAATTCATTCTTAAACATTTCTTTCATACATTTATGGTTTGATTTCCTTTTTATTCAATTTATTTTTATCTATTTAATTTGCCTTTTATTTCTTATAGTTTCATTTACTTTTATTCATTTCTAGCAAAGTCCCATTTTCACCTATCCATATCATGAAATTTTCTTTTTATTAAATTACACTCATTTATTACATTATTCATCTTTCTGCTTATTTTATTAATAAATAGCTTCAATCATTTACTTAAGTTTATTATCTTTCATATATACTATTTAATTTTATTTATTTACTTTAATTTATTACTAAATTCCATTTATAATTCTTACCTTTCTATTTTAATTAATAGCCTTTATTTTTATACTTAAGTTCATAACAACTCTAACACCAAATTCTTATTTGTTAAGGAATTTCATTGAATACTTTCATTATTTCAGATTTACTTGTATAATATTCTGTTACAATTTCTTATTGAACATTTCAACTTTTTATATCTTTTGGTAAGTTATATATACGCCTTTAAGAATGTAATTGAAAATCATACAAGTTTATCTTATTTCTTTTAAAATTTATTCAATGTTCAATAATTATATCCTTTGTATTATAGGTTACACATTTCAGATTTCTTTTAATTTCATTCATAACTTAGCATTAAATTTCTTATTTTAATTGAAGGTTTCAATTATTGATTAACTTCCATTTTACCACACTAATTGAAACTGAAAAATAACGGAAACTTAAGAATTTAAATACCGGGTTTAATTTCAAATCATTTTAAAGAAAATAGATAAGGGTTTATACTTTAACTTATATATCCAACTATATTTAAAACAATTTAAAATTTTCATTTGTTTATCAAAAATGAATCTGCAGTAAAACTACTACAATGGTTTTCCCACTTCGAAACTCGAAAATGAATGTCGATGATGCATGCACTCATCACCGAAATTATTTTCCAGCGACAGAGAGGAGAGTACAAAAAAATTTCTTTTCAAATTTTCTTTTTAAAACAATTCTTTCAAATTTTATTGAACTATTTATATCAGAAAATACTTCTAATAATACTATCATTATATTCCAAAATCATTTGGGAGCAATTTTCAAAACCCCGAAACTTAAGTTCTAAAATTTCCAATTGATTTATTTTATTTCCAATCTTATTTATTTATTTTAAGTCTTATTTCAACTATTATTTAAAAATTTCATTACCTAACAACCAATATATTACAACCATAACCTCTATAAAATTTACTTTATATATATATAAAATATAATAGGCAAAATTATTTCACTCACCTATGTTAAAACCAAATATTATGTCGGTCCTATTAAGTGTTTTGAAATCCCTATTGATGTCATAGCGTCCCATGCACCAACCAGAATCTATAAATACAAAATGGAACAAATTAACACAATATTAAAACTTTTTGATAACACTAACAAATATGCTCTCATATATATACACTCAGCGACTCCCATAAGGTATTACTACCCTATTAACAAAGAGTCAAACCCCATAGTCTCTGATTAGCTTTCTTATTGTTTCTTCTTGTTTAAGAAGAATATAACTCTGCTCTTATGCTCTATTATTCTACTATCATCTTTTACTGATTCGTTTAGTTAGACTGACCTGTGTATTTTATACTTGGGTCAAACCGAGGTGTTTCAGGTTAGGTACATTTGGACTTAGCATATTCTGCTTCTATATGGACTATTCTGCTATCTCTTTTTGTTATAGCTTTTTATGTAGTCCTTTTTGTTGGCACTCTGATGTATATTCTTTTGACCCATGTTTGGGTTTTGGCCGTCATACCACTTTGATGTATCATTTTGGATTGTACTAGTGATTGTATCTATACTTATGCATATGTATGCATTTCTATTGTTCTATGATGTTATTTACATTTGATTTGTTATATTTTGTTCTGATAGATCTGTTAGCCATTATAGTTTTTTATTAAACATTTATTGAATATGTCGATCCACTTGAGAAGAAAAAATAGATAGCACTTATCCACGTATTCAGTAGATAGTTAAGACAAGGCTATAGATGGTCGCTCCTATCCATCTCTATTCTTCGCATTAGCAAACAGTATTACCTAGTAATACTCTTTGTTCATATGAGTCTTAGAGTGGGGTGTCACAGCTTGGTGTCAGAGCTAAGCTAAGAACAAAATATGATAAACACAGAACATAAACACATATTATAGTACATCCAAGTATAACACAAGTGATAACATAGTTTCCCACTATCGTATTCCTCAATCGTGCCTTTAGTTTTCATTTTCTTATAATGGATAATAAGTTTGAAAACATTATAAGGGTTTTAAATATCATTATTTTTAAATAGTAGGAATTAGACCTTAGATGGCTTAGTTTTAAATTATTTTTTTGATCCTTAGTGATTAGAGTTGCGCAACGGAAATAGTGTGATCGTTTTCGCTGGGCACATTTAATGCTTTGTTTTTAATAAATGCTTGTTTGGTTGATAATTGCATGAATGTGTGTTATCATAGTAATTGTTGAAATAATATTGAGTAGGTGATATAATTGAGAGTTAGAAATCTACTCAATGCAAATGATAAGAACTTGCGGTGTCTTTAAGTTTTAGCTACCGCAAGAATTTTCAGAAAGATTAAATTTTGAATATGAAATTTAATTCATAACTGGTATTTAACCAAAGGTTAAAATTAAATAAAAATTTAATGTTTAAGAATTTCATGGATGCATTTTAAATAAGTAAAATTACTAAAAGAATTTTCGGGAAAGAAAGCATCCATGTGAATGGAAAATCTTTCTAACAAGAGATATACTTATGTATATAACTTAATTGTTTTATGAATTGATTATATGGTTGTATAATTAGAAATTTTTTTATGTTTTGAAAATAAACATTGTTACAACAAAGTTTAAGATTCCTTAAGAAATCAAAAAAGGTTTTATAATTTCTTGTGTAATTGGCTAATAAGTATTTTATAAATTCTGGTCGATGCATCTAATCAACGTTATTGATAGGGATTCCTAAACGCTTACAGGGCAATGTAATACATGCTTTTGAAATGGAAATAAATAATATTTACTAGTATGGATGTTGAATGCAAAAATATATGGATATTGCAAAGATTGATAATTCTAAATTATTTAAGATAAGTATTTTATATATACTTAAGGACTTGTGAAAATAGTGTGACATAGAGGGCAATCGAAATGCAATTTTGATCTTGGTTAACTTTACAGTCCTTGATAATATCATTCACTATAAATGTATTATTTAGATGTTATCATTTTATAAATTGATAATTGAAAATTTTGAATATGGTTTCATTTAAATAAATTTTATTCATTATTAGTCATAATACATATTTGTGAAGGTTTACATACATTGAAAATTTAAAATGCTTAAGTAAGCTTTGGGTAAATAATTTTGAAAATATTACCTTATGGTAATTTATTTATATAGCAAATAATTTTAATTAAGGAAATACCTTAACTGGATAAAACCGTCATGTGATAGTGATTAATAAATCAAAGTATTCAAATTAATAAAATGAATTGTTTAGAAAACTAAAATATTAATTGGAATGAGGTTTATTAAAAAGTAAGAAGATAGTTATGAAGATTAGTTTAAATATTTAACCATTTGATTTGTAACGAGTGAAAAAAAAAAGTATGCCTTTGGGAAAATTTAAGAAAGTGCTAATTTGGTGCTTTTGAATTAGCATGAAATTTAATAAAGAGCAAAACCATTAGAGTAAGTTTGGTTATGAATTAGTCCGTGGGTGCGGCGCAATGGAAAGGAGGCTTGGGTTCTGGTGAAAAGACCCAGGTTCGATTCCTACCATGCGCTTCCCTATCCTATATAAATTTACCCGGGGGTATGGGGGCTTAGATCAGCGAACGACTTTACTATACCCTCCTCAGGAGTTTACAGGACCGTCGGGTTCTCCTGGGTATTCAAAAAAAAAAGTTTGGTTATGAATTTAAATAGTTTTAAAAAAAATTAATTATGTATTTGTGAAGTTCAATTGAAAACAAGTTTGAATTAAGTATCAACCTTGGCCAGTTTTTAGTGATAACAAAATAAATGTTTGGCTTTGTGGATTAAGAGAAAATTAAATAAAGAAGATTTATTTATTATAAAACGCAAATTTTTTTGAATAGCTAGAAATAATAATAAATAGTGCAACAAATTTTTAGTTGTGAAAGCAATTTAAAAAAAAACCAATATGCAATTCAAAAGTCTAGTTTGGATAGATAATTATTTCTTACTAATATAAGAAAGTAATCATTTTAATTAAAATATGAATCTTCTTTTGAAAAGACATGTTTGTTAGTTGGGAATAAGTTTTCTTTGTAAACCATTTTGAAAGTTTGTTGTATGTATTATAGTGTAATTCTATATGTCTTGGCTTTCAGGAGAAAAGGATCATGTAATAAATGTTTTAGAGAAAATATTTTTGATCTAAAATTACGTAGTTTGGATTTAATAAATGTTTGAAAATTTTGATAATAAAAGGTCTTGTGTCGGAAAATTCTAATTGAAAAGTGCTACTTCAAAACATCGATAACTTGTGATTTACAAATCCAAAGGAGTCCATTCTTTTTGCAAAAGAGTGCTTTCAGTAAGCTAGAAATAATCTTTTTTGCATTTTTGAAAGTTTTGCGGTTTGGTTTTCCAAAAATGAGTTTGAAAACTGATGGACATCTCTGTCCTCTTTTATAATTTCAGAGTTTAAAGCTAAAAGTAAATTAATCATAACTTTCAAAACGTAAAACCAATTTTGATGATCTTTATATTGCTGAAAAGCTTGGACTTAGTAGAATAACTTTTAATTTATGACTATTTTCAGATTATGAGTTTTACTATGTCAAAAGCCTGAGTCTTTGTAGCAGGCCTGAATTTGAAAATTTTGAAGTTTTGAGTTGTTGCCTTATTTAAACTATGATTTTAATGCTTCATAGGTTTATAAGTGCATGCTAATATGTTTCAGTAAGTTAAGTGCAGGTGCAAGAGGATATTTGAATGATTAATTAGCAAAATAGTAAGTATAAATGTAAGCATGCTCGCATTTTAAACGCTAAAAATGAAAGGTATGAATTGCTAAGTATTTATATGTTAAGAATTATACATGTATATTGTGTTCCGACCTTTTGGTCGATGTACATTTATAATTCATATTTATGAAATTGTAAAGGGCTCACTATGTAAAGGAGACTCTGTCGAATTTTTCGAAAAATTAAACACTTAGAGAAATTTTAAGAAAATTTAATTAGTAAATATTTAGAGCCGTCGATAAAAGGTCTAATAAGTATCCTTTTAAATCATAAAGTATTTAGTGGAAAATATATACATATATATATATATATATATTACTTATTGTAGTATATTTATTTTTGGAATTAGAGTATCGAACAACTCTAATTTAATTTATTTTAAATTTAAAGTAAAGATGGTTGAATTGAAAATTTAAGTACGAGATTTTAAAAAATTTCAAGTATTGAAGTTTGAGTTTTGTGTATAGAAGAAAATGGATTTGATTGAAAACTCTTATAATAAATTTTTGAGAAAATTTCTTGTAATCCATTCTTTCATGTCTTGCCTTAGTGCGATTCTTGTGATGCATTCATGCACTCATGTGTTATGGTGATAGCTTGAAATACCACCTATCTTTTGTTGAATCCTCTTTTGACGGTTATGGTTATTTGTGTTACTCCTATAAAGGAGTTATGGGCATTTCAGTATATACAAAAAGTTGGCTCCTAGTTATATAGGACCATCTACTATTACCGAACACCTTGGTTCGATTGCTTTCATGCATCGTTTTCTGTTCAGTTTTGGGTATTAATGATATGTTCCAAGTAACCCAATTTCGTTGTATCTTCGAGATTTAATCTCGATTGTCAATTCTCTTGTGTTGCATGATCATAAGTCTCACAGACTTGTGTATTGTGCCAAATTCTATTCCTGTAGTCATTTTAAAGATTAAACACCTTCGAAATACGAATGTTCCGCTTATGAAATTCTATGGTTCGCTAACCCTAAGTATTGAAACTAAGAAACTATAGTATTTGCCAAGCAAACTTGTCCTGATCCTTTCACCCTTTGTTGAGGGTGAATATCTATGATCCTATCTTTTGATTTGAATCTTGTTGTGATGAAATAGATGTTATGATAACTTTCATTATTACGGAGACGCAATTTTCTTAAGGGGGAGTCTATAACCACCCGTGGTTTTATGATTACCTGTTCATAAATTAAAATGTGATTTAAATTAAATTAGGATTAATAATAATAATTTGGAGTGACAAATTGATTTATAAGTTGTTCATTTGAATAAACAATGAATTTGAGCAAAAATCTATTTTTGGTGTTTCTGGAAATTTTGTTCGAAACAAATAATAAAATGTTGCTCATAAAATTTTAATGGTTTAAAAAGTAGAAAATATTCTAATTTGTAACATAATTTATTTTATGATATGTTCATTTTACAAAATTGTATGCAAAATTTGGTAGATTAAAGCATTTTAAAACATAGAAAAATGGTTGAGAAAACTAGAAAATTTGGTTAAGTGTTTAACATTGCTTATTAGGTTGGATATTGGGTCCAAACTCATTATCTCATTTCTGAAATTAGCCTTGTGAATGAACTGTACGTTCATTCTTTCTATCCACCATTCTCTACTTCTAACCTAGAAAGCTCTAAAAGCCAAATAATGGTGTCTTCCCCAAATCCAAATCTAAGGTCCAAACTAATTAAAAATCAAGGAGAAATTGGTCGCAAATCAAACTCTACATGTGTCTAGATTCAATCCAAGACCAAAGCTTCAACATTTACTTCGTAAATCTGCTAATTTGTCGCAAAAAAAATCCTAAGGTGAGTTATAAACTCACACGTCTAACTTAAACAAGCTAGCATGTCGATTATATGTTGTTTCTTTGTTGGTTGCTGAAATAAATTTTCTACGATTGAACTTGAAATGAATTTGGCCATATCTCCCTTATTTCTTACCCAAATTGGATGATTTTTAATGTTCTGGAAAGTTCATAACTTGTACTAGATTTTTAATTTTTTTTGAGTTTTATGAAATTTTGGAGTTAAATTAGTCAAAACTGTACTTCTTTGTTGCTGTCCCAAGAGCAAAACAACATCGACAATGAATTTAGATATGAGAATTGTCTGAGTCATAACTTTTTCATCCCTTATCAGAATTCAATGATTTTTCATGTCCTGGAAAGCTTATGAAATTGTCTATAACCTTTCTCTTAATCACTTTACAAAATTCTATTGCTTAAAAGGATGAAATTGGGTTTGAAACAGGGGGTATATTTTAGGCTGTGCGTTTTCTAAATTGAAACTAGAAACTAAAATTGCCACAATTCTTTCGCTACTTATCATAATTCGATGATTTTTGATGTTTTGGAAATCTTAGAATATTCTCTATAACTTTCATGTTTCTTGCTTTCTAAAATTTTGGGTTGAATAGGGGCGAACTGGCTAAACAAGCCGCTGGCCTTTGTTTTTTTGTGTATTCACTTCCTGGCATGAGTCCGACTTTGAGACATCGCAGTTTCTTCGTCTCTAATCGGAACTCGGCAATTCTTTTTGCAGTTTAAAGTACAAATATTGAAATTCATTTCTACAAATTTTCAGATCATTCAGACCATGTTATCCTGTATATATCTTTTGTTGAACTTGCACTCACATCTTGTTTTTATTGGAATTTTATAATTTTAAATTTTCGATATTTTTCTGCATTTCTTGATGATTCTTTCGGGATTTCATATACAGGTTTTTTAAATGTGTTTTGAAATTTTTTCCAAGTAAATTGGTTTTTTTGGAATAATTATTATATATTATTTTCAAGTATAAAATTTTAGTATCTCCATAATAAGATCGATTGCAAAAGCGGTTTATAAAGTGATTTTAATTTTTTTTAAAAGCTCGTTTTCTCCAACTTATAATTTCTATACAAAATACACATTTTTGCACTATTCAACCGAATGAGGAGAATTGAATGGTTTGGTAAAACATGTGGTATGGGACACGTGCGTTTATCTTATTGGTTAATTCCTGACTTGTCCATTTGATCATTTTGACCTTCGGGTCGAGCTTACCGATGAGATGAGGTAAACTTTTTACTTCTTTGAGTGTGAAATTTACCAGCAGTTAGTAAACCATTTAGTGCAAACATCTGGTATTGGACACACATCAACACTTTTCGGGTTCCATTCTGAGAGTCTGTGACACATTTGCCTATTGGCATGCCAGTACTGGACCTTCGGTTCATTTGTCATTACGGCATATTTGTCTTCAGACATTTATCATTACGGCGTATTTGTCTTTGGACGTTTGCCATTGTAGCGTATTTTCCATTGGGGCGTACTCGTCTTTTGACGTTTTCCTTTGGGCGAGGTACCTATTATGTGAAACAGTACTCGGCAAAAATAGCACATGCAAAACCTTTTTGAGATGATTTTTACCCTTGTGTGTCGTCATTTTGGAATGGTCCTTTGAACCATTCGGTGGCGATTACTTTGGGATTTTTGGTTTCTTGGGGAGTTCTTTTGAAATTTTCATTGCCTACACTGGCGTGTTGAGATATGCCTTTTGGCGTGTATATATACTGAGATTGCCTAATGGCGTTATTTATGGGATTTTCCTTTTGGCGTTGTATGAGATTTTTATATCTTTGTTGACATTTTCCTTATGGCTTATGTCGAGATGGATTTTGCTTATGGTTTCCTTGGAGTTGCCGATATGGTGGGTTTGGGAATTACTCTTTTAGGAGTTTACATTATACTATTTCCTAAACCACTCTTATTTGATTTATGATTGCCAATGATATGAGGCATGCTACATTTTAGTGATTCATGAGATTTTTTGTCTCCTTTGTGTTTTATGCTTATTGAAGCAATAGTGTTCTATCACCTAGTGTAACCATATATGTCATACATGATGCGTATCCTCCATATGTCTATCGTTAGCTTTCTTATTGTTTCTTCTTGTTTAAGAACAATATCACTATCCTCCAATGCTCTATTATTCTGCTATCACCTTTTACTGATTCCTTTAGCTAGACTGACCCGTTTATTATATACTCGGGTCAGACCGAGGTGTTTCAGGTTACATACATTTGGACTTAGCCTATTCTACTTCTGCATGGACTATTTTGCTAGCTCTTTTTGTTATAATTTTTTGTGTAGCCCCTTTTGTTGGCACTTTTATGTATATTATTTTGACCCGTGTTTGGGTTGAGTTCATCATACCACTTTGATGTATCATTTTGGATTGTACTGGTGATTGTATCCGTACTTATGCATATGTATGCATTTCTGCTGTTCTGTGATGTTATTTACATTTGAGTTGCTATGTTTTGTTCTGATAGATCAGTTAGCCATTATAGTTTTATAACAACCCTAGATTTTTATGTATATTTTAATTTTGAGTTTATTTCATTTGAAATTATTTCAAACTTGTTTCATTTCAAACATTTCATTTTTAAATACAAACTTTGATTATTATGTGAATTATAATTCCAACTGGTATAAATTGAATATTTTCCTGAAATGTTTATTTTTGGTCAATTTGGGTCAAACTTTGATTTTTAAATTTCAAATTCAAATATTTAAATTCTTAAATTTTACCTTTTATTATGAAAATATATTTAATTACTTGAATACTGCTTTTTGTTTCGTTGAAAACAGACTTAAACTATGAAAGTTATGTATATTTCAATATTAAGTGCAATTTGTTTTATTTAGCAATTTTATCTATTTTAAATTATATTAATTACATTTTATTTGTCATATTTTATTTTAAAATGTGTCACTATGTTATTTTATGTATATTTTTGTCTTATAATATTTTTGAAGTGATAATAAAACTTTTCCAACATTTATTGCATTTATTTTCTATTGTTAAAGGCTAATTTTCATTTTTCTGCTATTTTCTTCGTTTAAATTATATTTAATTAAAATTTATATATTTATTTTGTGAATGAATTTTTTTATTTTATATTATTATCTTTGTTATAAATATTTTTATAAGTCCATATATATATTCCAAAGTTCGTTATGTTTATTTTTCATTTTTCTAGACTAGTTTGCAATTTTGTGCTATTTTCTTATTTTAACCTTATATAATTAATAAATATTTATGTATATTTTATATTTTGTTATATTTTGGAATTTGTGACTGAAATTATTTTCAGTAATATAAATTTATATAAATAAATTAAAGGTAACTTGAAAGGTTTTGAACTTTTTATATTCCAAAGCCTTTTTATCTTCCGCCTTTTCATTTTCTCAACTTACATCTTATTATTTTGGCTGACTTTCTCATTGCTTCAGCTGCATATTTTTTTCATTTTCATGCATCATAACAAAGCTTCTCATTCCATAAAAATCACGACCACAATTTCTTGCAAAAAATTTGGGTAAAACCTCCTTCCTTTCCTTTGTTTTTTTTCTATTTTCTTATTGAATTTGCATTTGTTTCTCAACTAGATTGGATCGGCCACTCCTCCTCCAGGCCTAAGCCAACCTCCACCACCTCCTTCTCTGATCAACCACCCCTGTAGTCCACCACCATGGCCAGGCCGAGCCCATCTAGGCAAGCTTCAACACCAAAATCCGCTTAAACCATCACTTTATACATAAACCAAGCTATCTCTTGTTCCATCACCTTCTACCACCTCTAGCCACCACTTCCTCCACCACCACCACCTTTGACATGACCTCCAACCTCTGTCACGTCACTCACCACCATCCAAACATCAGGCCTTGACCTTAGAACCTCTGGCCGAGCCCATTTGTAGCCAAGATATGTTGCATATTACCTAGTTGTTGAAGATTTATGCACCTATCTCTATGCACCATCAAAACCATCATAGGCCGACCCATGCTGAACCCAAACCAGACCCTATAGCATGCCATGGCCGAGCTAAACACCTACCTAGCTGATGCATATGAAGTTGAGTACAAGCGCAATGCACTTGATTTTGTTTTGGGCTTTGATTTCTAACATCGTTTAGTGATAAATCGTTTTGTAACTTATCTATGTTGCATTGTTTTGTTTAAATGTTTGATCAAGGCTTTTAGCTTTAGCTCTCCACTCTCAAGTCATTTCTGTATCATCTTGCCTTCTAATGTCTGTATTGTCTGCTTTGGTAGCTATCTCCAGCTCTTAACAGATGAGTTATTCTCACCAGACAATATGTACATATATAACTAGTAAATTGACCCCTTTTGAATATGTACAATGCATTATCATGTTACATCCGCTATATTATGATTATATCACCCATGCTTAAACACCTGTTATCACATCAATTACTGTTATATTATGTTGTTCTGTTATTTTTATCAGTTTACCACATCGCAAGTTCCCTTTAGATTAGAATCACTATGGGTTGAAATGATACATACCCGAACGAACTTTAGAATAGGAGAAATCATTATGGGCTGAAATGATAGGCCTGAATGATTTTCAATTATTTTCATTTACTTGGGATTGCGGGTTTGAAATTATCAAACCCGGGTTTTCTTTGTAAATTATGGGTTGAAATGATATATTACCCGTATCACTTTACCTAGGCTAGAAAATGAAATACAGACCCGTTGTTAAAATATGTTTTTCTAAAATTTTAAAATATTTTATAAATGTAAATATTATAATATTTTGATATAAATTTGATTAAAAAATATTTCTATAAAGCATTATTGATTTTCTAGAAATTTATAAGTGAAATAAATAAATGGTAAAGTTAGAAAATCTGAAATGTAAGTTATTTTGGAAATTATAATTTGGTGATAAATGGAATTTAAATTAAATATGAAAATATGATAAATTTATGATATTTTGAATTAAATGAATTTAAAATTATTTTATAATATATTAATGATTTTTGAATAAAGTTAAATGTGAAATGAATGAATATTTAAGTTGAAATTTTGAAATATAACTAAAATTGGAAATTTGTGAATTTGGCGCAAAAGTGAATTTTAAGTTAAGTAAATAAAAATGAAATTAAGTTATATTTGAAAATTTTAAACTTAAATGTTTAGTTAAATTTAATTTAATGAATTTAAAATTTAATGTTGGAATTTAATAAGTGAATTGTTATTAAATTTTGATTTTTGAATGGAGATTTAACTTTATAAAATCATGAATATAAGGCTATTTGAATGATTGTTTTAAAAGTGAAATTATATGATTTTATAAGTTAAAAATTATTTTAATAAAAATATAGTTGTTTGTTAAATTTTACTGAATATTTGAAGTTAATTAACCGCTTTTCTGAAATGCTGTTAATTCTAATGTGAATGATAATACAACATTTGTAGATGTTGTAGTTGATAATAATGAACCAAATGGCTTAGTTTAATTAAAGGCTATTATAGCATTTTTTTTAAATGTTATTGTTGAATTTAACTAAGTTTTATTTGAAACTAATGTAACCCTATTACAGCATTTTTAAATGCTATCTTTTGTTAAATTAAACTGTTTTGAATGTAACTTTCTATAGCAATTTCTAAATGCCGCGAAAGTTGAATTTTCATCTATTTTAATAAATTAAATGAATAAATGAATTTTGAAAGACTAAAATTTTGGAAATTTAATAATTTAATTATTAAATATAATGACTTCATTTTATGATTAAAATGAAGTAATTTGTTTCGAAATATAAACTATTTTGAAATGTGTTTTGTAATGGTATTTAAATTAAATAAAAATGAATGTGGTTTGGAAGATATGATATTTTGATATTTTGAAATGGATTTTGAATGATATTGAATTTTGAAATGATATTTGATTTTGAATTTTAAAATACCATTTTGAAATTTTAACCACGGGATGCATTTAATTATAGTTTAACCGATTCTTAAAGGATGGGCGATCCCAAGCATCCTTTAAGTTATTGTGCATTTCTACTACAGTTCACTTGAGTTGGTTTACATTATATAAGTATATATTGTCCTGACTCGAGTGTTTTGTGTATTACTTTATGTAACGACCCAGAATTTTTGATAATTTGAATTTGAGTATTTAATTAATTTTAAATATTAATAAGTGGGATTTTTAAGTCGAACAATTTATTTATCGAATATTTGGATTTAATTGGACAATTAAATCGATTTTTAAATAATTGGAATCCCAGAAATGATTGAATATTGTGGTTACATATGATTGAAAATGATTTGGAAAATTTTATTTAATCATACTGGAGTTATAGAAATATTTTAGAACTTTTAAAATTGAATTTGGGGTTAATCTGAGAAAATTGATTGTTTTAATATTTAATTATCGACTGAAAAATAGCCAATTTTTGAACAGTCTCAGAATTGAACGAAACAAGTTCCATTGGATCCGTAATAGTTAGTTATTATCGGATTTCAATTTTCGTAGCAATCGGAGTTGTCGTTTGACCGTGGCAGCTCGAAACGCATCGATATCGTTTTAATATTAATTTAGCGAGTTAAAATAGCCATTTTTCAAACGGTCATGGATTTCGATGAAACCAGTTTCATCGGATCCGTAGTGTGATACTATTGTAAGATTTCAAATTTCAAGTCGATCGGATTTATCGTTTGTCCGGTACAAATCAAAACGCTTAGAAAATCGTTTAAATCGGTTTCAATTTAAATCGAGCGTTTATTGCCGTATCTCGCACAGATGTCCGGATTAGCTTTTGAAACCTATTCCATTGTGTCCGAAACGCGGAAAAACCCGAGGATCTCCTGTCGGAACGCGTAGTTTGGAGGTCGTTTGCATAATCGGTTAAATCGAGAATTTTATTAATTAAATAATATAAAAACTATTATAATTATCCATTTTCTTTTCTAAACCCTAATTAACAAAGCCGGCCGCCACCATATACTTTAATGGCCGAAATTCTCTTAAATTCATCTCCACTTATCGATCAATCCATGTTTCAATTGAAGAAATTATCAACTGGAGATTCGTAGAGGGCAGTGTGATTGACATATCCAACGGTTGTGATCGGATTTGGGGCAGCAGAGTGGCCGCTAGGGGGCCACGTCGGCCTGGAGTTTGAGCACGTTTTCTGAGGCCATGTGATAGCCGAGCTCGACTTTGTTCAGGGCGTGGGTAGCTCTCATGATGGCGAACGAAATGGAAGTTGTTGATCGACGAACGGTCGAGCGTGTTGGTTAGGGTTCAGAACCCTAGTATCGGCCTTGTTGGGTTTGTTGCGTGTTTCATTAACCTGGAGCAAGAACTCGCGCACGAGAGAGATGGAGAAGGAGGGTGATGTGCGGCCAGGATCAGGTTTGTAGAGTATTGCAAATAAAAATTGTAAATTAATTATATATTAAATCGTGTAAATGTTTAAAATGCAATATCTTGTTCATGCGAGGTCGGAATTGCACGAAACCAGTTGCGCTGGAATCGTATCGTCGAGCACTTCGCGATGCAACCAGTTTGGAGTCAATTGGAGCTCGTGTAAATTTCGGGTAATTTTATTCGAAACGAACGCTGAAATCGGAAATAAAACCAAGGTGAGAACTCCTCACTCAATCGAACAGTTTGGTTTAAAATTTTAAATAGTTAATGTTGATTGATGATTGCTGTTTGATTGTGTTAGTAGATATAGTAGGATATATACTATATATAGCAATATATATATTGGCGTATGTGTATATTGGATTTGATTTCCCGCCTCGTATAGCGGACGAGACCCTATTGCGCCGCCTATTAAGCGGATAATATTTTATAAAATCCCATATACCGCGATATTCCGTCTTGAAACGGAATTGGTATTGTGCTAACGTCTGTGGATGCAGGGAAACAGGTTGGAGGGATCCAACTGGATTCCTCACAAATATTTATTTGTTTATGAATATTGTGTTGATTGTTGACTTTCATATAGATATATATGATGTGGTTCCCGTGATTGACTATATGATGCTGTTGCATCATCGGATTCGTTTTTAAAGTTAAAAATAACGATTTTGAATTTAAAAAAGGATTTCAAAGTAATTTTTCAAAGTATATGTTTATATCAAATTTTTGAATTAATTCATTTTAAATAAATTAAAATTTTATTATTATTAAGTTATAAAAATTATGATTTTTGTGAAAAATAACAAAAGGTAATTTCTAAAATAATTAGCTTTTATAAAATAGTTAAATGGGAATTTTGAATAATTATTATAAATAGTTTGTATAAAAGATTTTATAAATTGATATCTATAAATTAAAATTTTTGGAATTATGAAACGAGTTGATTAAGTGTTAAGTTGATGTATGAAATGAATTTCATTAAAATCTATAGATTTATAAATTGTGAAAGGTATAAAATGAATAGATGTTGAAAATGAAAGTTTTGTAAGTAATTAACTTATAAAATGGCTTTTGGGCATTTAAAGGGGATATTTATAGAAATTGTTAATAAAGGAGGTTTTTATAAGTTGAAAACTATTATAAAATGTAAAGAAATCTTATCAGTAATAAGATTAACAATTTGTGAAGTTTTAAAAGGGACGACTTGGTAAATAAATAATATTTTAAGTATTTGACTTATAATACGAACCTTTGGTATAGAAATTGGGTTTATAAATTGAATTGGACGGATAAAAGAGTTTTCTAAACCGAAGTTATTAATAGAAATAGAATTTATAAACGTTGTCTATAAATTTGAAATCAATGGAATTCGATAAATTGAATTTAGAATTTGTTAAAGGAGTTATATGCACTCTTTTAAACGATGAATATATTATTAAGTCAAATGGGTATGTTTTGGGAGAAGAATGTTTTAAAGGGAATTTTAAAACGATTTAAAGATGCTTTAAAATGCATTAAGTATCGAATACATAGATTTCAACATTCATTGTTGAAATAGGCGTTTTCGAGAAAATAGAGAAACGGTGGACTATAACACTGTTGTTATAGTAAATGGTTTCCAAATGGAAATATTTTGTGTAGTATTGGAATTTATGTTTCTATTTTTATTTCGAATCCCTATACTAGTGATTTTGGGTTGTCGTAACGATGTTTTACGCAACATTCGTTTTGACCCAACTAAAAGTGAATAAAAGAATGTTTTCCTTAAAAAGAATGAAATATATACTTAATTGAGATTTAAGTATATTGAATATTTTCAAATTGTTGGAAATAGATAAATTTGTGAATTACTTATTATTTAATAAGTATGGAAATGTTTTTCCAATATGAAATGGAGCGTTTTTGAGAATTCATCTTTTAAAAGGTAAATTGAAAGCGAATAATTTGAAATCGATTTGAGAATCGTATACTAGTAGATGTTTGGAAATTTGGAATTCACTATGGAATTTGTAAAGGAAGGGAAATTTGTTAAAAATAAATATTGATTTATTTTGAACTATGGAAATGAATTCACGAATTTGGAACTAAGTTTAAAATAAATCGGTAAAGATTTATTTGATGATTTGAAATTTGTTTTCAAAGGGTATAAAGGATGTAAAGTAATTTGAAATTGGTTTTCAAATGGTTGAAGTGTGGAAATTATATCTTATAAAGATATTTTGGTAAAACAAATAATTTGGGCAATTATTTGGGAATAGTATATATATCTTATAAAGATATTTTTGGGAATTAAATAATTTTGGAAAATTATTTGGAATCTGATGATGTAGCGCTTCTTTATTGATAGTTAAATAACCGACTATCAGTATTTACCCTTGGATGGTATTTGTTGTGATTGTTTGAAATTGAATGCTACACTTATTTTTAAAATAAGCGCTCGCTATTCGGTTTAGCCGGGAGAGGACCTTTGTGTCATATATCCCATTCCGAATATGTGATACGTCGTTATGGATAGCATTTGAAGACCGGTGTTGAAGACCGGGTATTTGTGAAAATGATAGGATAACCTATCGATTGTCTCTGCATCGTTAGCTACGGTATGGAGATTTCCTTTGTGATGGGAAATTTTATCGGGATTGTGGATACCCGGATTGCAAGGGCTTCTTTGGAAGTGCCTTCGGTTCTGTTCGAACTCGGAACAGACTCATATGGTTACGTGTCTGACATTACATTTTGAGATATAGAGCAGATTTCTTTCAAACACATTTCTGTTGGTGGCGGAGAATTTATTCTCTTAGCTTTACACCCTTCTCTGAGACGTACGAGCCCAGAGGTTATGTAGTTGAAGGTTATCAGCGATATATTCCCAATCTGGTAATGTGACATGCTGAGTGCTGCTGTGTGATGATCATTGGTTGGTCATTTGTGATATGGTCATTTGTTTGATCATTTATCTTTGTGATCATTGATTTGGTCATCTGTTGACCCAAAGCATGGCTTTGTTGCACAAAGCATAGCTTTGTGGACGAGACTTCGTCAGGACCTCACTCCCCGGAAATGGTCGAAACAGGAATATGCGGCAAGGTTATGAGGGTCGCGCCCTTTAGGGTATGTCATTTCCTTCTGGAAAAGGGTGGTATCATGGTATGGATCCCAGATATTTACTCATGTTGATACACTATATCTATTATTGTGTGGTGTTGTTGGTATCGAGCGCTCGGATAAAGGTCCTAAAGGACCGGGGGATGACATATTCGTGTAGTAGTTACCTAGTTACAGAGGTAACCCGGCCTTGTGTTGGCAGAGATCTAACCGTAACGTTAGTTTCTCGGGACGTCCCGCCAAAGGCGATCCCATGTGGCAGTAGGAAGTTCCTTAGCCTAACCATTTGTTGGAAATCCATTCATCCAATACGCGCCTTGTACGGTTTTAGTTGTATTACCTGCCATTCACTTATGGTGGTCACCACTGTTTGGATGGTAGCTATAGTAGGCATAGTTCGGAATGTCTATGCTGGCTAGGATTTATATTCTACTTTCGAAACTGTTTTCTACACTATGCACTAATAATAATATCGAAAATGATTTGATTTTTGCGTAGTAAGCATCTTTGACTATCATAAGAAGAAATCTCCTCCAATTCTGCGTTTGCATTGTGTGTGTGGCGGGAGGCCTTATGGTAGTTTCATTTTCCAAAAAGCATTGCGGATTTCAAAATTTAAATTTTCTTGTTGCTTGTTTAAAGATAAACTGTTTTGAGTTCTCACACCAGTCCCATGACTGACCTGGAGTTTATTGTTTCCTTCCTAAACTCTGGGTGCCCACTATTTTCCACACGGGCAGTCTAGAGTTAGGTTATCAGGTTATTCTGGATTCGGGAGTTGCTGTGCAGATTTGGAGGCGAGCTTGGATAGCATTGTATATTACTATTGTAGTATTTATTTTTCCGCTGTTTCATTGTTGTACACTCTGATGATGTGATGTGATGTAATGTGATGTAATGTATAAAATGTATAATTCTTTTGTTTTAATGAATATTCATTTATCTATTATATGTTGTTCCGCTGCGATTGTGAGATTCTGATATTGTCTTCATGTTTCTGTTGTTTGTTTCTGTTTCTTCTCTCTTTTCTCTCTTCCGAAAAACCGCGATTGTTACACTTTACGCTCGGGTCAGGCTGAGTATTCACTGCTTTGGATTCTTTTTCTGGAGCTGGTCTTTGCTGGAGTTTATGCTTATCTACATTTATATCTACTTTCTGTTTCAGCTGTTCTAGTTTGTCTCATGTATTAGTGAACTTCTATGTATTGGGGATTTCTATTATGTCGTTTTCAGACTGTATTATGTATTTTGTTTGAGACTCTACCGTAGTAGCTTCATGAACAACTATGTATTTTATATTCCGCTGCGAGTTATTCTGATATTTCTGTGTTTGTGATTCTGTGATTGTATTTCATTTGCACCAAATTTATTTACAATGTGATATTTTAAGCAATTCAAGTCCGGCATGTGTGGATGTGAATGGCTGAAGATATCTGGTTGTTACAGTTGGTATCAGAGCTTTGGTTTTAAGCAAAACTTAGCCCGTGGAGCAAAAACTCATTAGAGATAGGGTAGAAATACCGTAGAATGAGTGAAATCAATCTCAGAATCCTTTCTTTGTGAGAGAACGTATTTTCGAAGTAGAAAATGATTTCCAAATGATTTTTAAAGTATTTTCAAAGATTATTTTGGTATAAAAATTTCTTATTTTGAAATCAATATTTTTCTAAACTTCATCCCTTCTGAATCCACCTTATTAGTAATCTCATGGTTAGGATTCTTATCGATTAGGATCCCTTTGAACTTTGGAATGCTTCCACTTGTTCTGAAATCCAGTCTTGTCTTCCCTATTTTATCCATTTTGATTTCAAAGCACTCCATAACTCCACTTTGGAATGACCTCTCTCAAGATCAATGATTCTGCAAATCTTTGAATGATCTGTAAAGAGGTGAAGCTCCTTTACAATTGGAATTGATTCACCGGAGATTTCTATATCCTCGTCTTAAGATATTATCTATCTCCTGCTCTACCTGGATTCTATCTCTTGCGATCGAATGTCTATTTGCCATAGATTTCCACATTGGATATATTCCTGATGTCACGGTTGACCGATTAAGGTCGCCCGCGATTTATAAGGGCTTATCCATCTTATATTTGGTAATAAAGTTATCTTATCTTCGTTCGAGCTTATCTTTGAATCAGAATTCTATTTGATTAGAGTTCCGCTAAATTGAATATCTGTTTGTTTGAAATCCATCCTCGAATCATCCCTTGAAAATTTGTGATTGATTGTATTTTGAAATTGTGCATACATCAAAATTATTATTTTGATAAGGATGACCCTATTATATGTAAAAGTGAAATGATTTCAATAAGGATTTTTATATCTTTAGAAAATGGAAATTTGAAAACTTTGAAAGGATTTGAAATTTTGAAAATTTATAAGAATTTAACTTATATAAAATGATTTATAACTGAAGGGTCTTTTGAATTTGAATTACTAGGGATCGAACTCCGGTGTTTTGAAATCGGTTTTAAGATTTGAAAATATATAATAATAATAATATGATTTAAAGATATATCTCCGAATAAAAATGTTTCGAATGTATTCGAATGAATTCCAATGATTACGAAGTAATTTCAAATAAGTTTCAAGAAAATAAAGTCCTGAACCTACTTATGTCGCTGGAAAATAATTTCGGTGATGAATGAATGCATCATCGACATTGATTTTCGAGTTTTTGAGTGGGGGAGTGGCCACTCTAGTAGCTTTGCTATGCGAGTGACTTTGTGAAACCAGTCTTGATTTCAGATTTCAAACTATGATTTGATTTTCGAAAGATATATGTATGTATATTTGAAATGATTTAAAGTAAGCCGGTGTTCAGCCCTCGAGTTTTGGTTGGAAACCTAACTTTTGAAATTGATTTACTGATTTAGTGTTGATTTCCAACTCTTGGATTGAAAATATGATTTCTTCGACTATTTTGTAGGTTCGGGCACTTCCAAATTGAGGTTAACTTTTCAAAACCAAGAAATTTTGAAAGGTATAATGTGTTTGGTAAAGAATATAAGTTTAGTCTTATATGATTTAAAGTATAAATTAGTATGATTTAATCTTTATTTTGATAAACAATGTGAATTTGAAATGATAATTGCTTTTGATAAATGAATATTTAAAGTTTATATTAGTACGAAAAGATATTTGGTTTACATGAATTTGAGTTTATAAAAAAAGAGTTATGAAATGAATATTTCAAAACTAAGTAAGAATGAAGTAACATCTTAGTAACATCAGTTTTGAAATGTTTTGAAAAAAAAATGGTCTTAAAATGTTTGAGAAAAATTTGGTTTTAAATGTTTTAACTTAGTAACATCTTTATGAAACTATATATTTAACAAGTTGGAATAGATACATAAGTTGTACGTATGCTGTTTTATTCGCATAATTAATTTGATCCAAGTTTGAGTACACAAGTTCGAGGCGAATTACACCATTTCATGTTAGGATTTTTCATTTGATTCTTGATGGCGAATATTTGATATGGATTTTGGCTTGATTCTAGAATTCCCTATCATAGTATATGGCTATGAAAGGAGACTGATGGCTTCTATTCGAGAAACCATATCGAAGTCCGCATTAGGGAAGTCGAATGGACAATACTAGTTTGAAAGCGAAATTGTGTGACCAAGCGAGCGATCGAATGTAATGCTGTGAAATGATGACATATGTAAGTAATAATGAAGTAGAATTTGAGATATATGAAATTATAAAATTTAGTTTTGAAATATGGTATATTTAAGTCTTGAAATATATTAAAGATTGAATAGTTTATTTTGTGGATCAAATCTTTATTTGAAATTTTATAATATTTGAAATGGCTTTGTTGGAAAACTAAATTGAATTGAAACTGATGGTTAGAATTTAATTAAATTGAAAATTTTAGATTTGGGTTTAATTGAATTAATTTGTGAAATGTAAAGAACTAAAGGAATGTTTTATGATTTCAAATGTATGATTTCGAAATGTTATGATTTTTCAAAGTGTAATGATTTCAAGTATTTTGGTTTCAAAAGATTTATAACTTTGAAAGTATTATGATTTTTGAAGGTGAATATATGTTTGAAAGGGAAATGAATTTGTTTGACCTAAATTTTTTTGATATGGAAATTTGGATTATTTTCTAAATCTATTGTTTTAAGAAACTTTGAAACTGAATATATGTAATTTGGAAGAAATGATTGGTGAAATCATATATGATTTTGAAACTGAATTGATATTGAATAATTTGAAACTGAGAACCTTGATTTACTAAATACTTGATTTGGGAGTTATCGAACGTATATAAATTGATTTGTATAAGTATGAAGTTGATTTGAAAATGTTGAATTGAAAAGGTACTCAATTTTTAAACTGAAATCTTATATAATTGAAGTCTATATAAGTATGATTTGATATACTATGAATTTGGAAAATATTCGATTTGAAATGGAATCTTATATATAATGGACTTTATATAAGTATGATATTTGAAAGTGATTTTGAAAGGTACTATATGATACATATTTTCGAAGTAAAGATATGGAAAGTGCCTTCTGCTTGATATCCGCTTTGTGGCCATATTGTGGATTCGTTCTATCAATATTATTCTCTCACTTTGATTTGGTTTTTCCGTATATGATACTCGAGTGTCCATCGAATTCCACGACGATCTCCGTGGTCTTATGATCATGACTGCATAACGCAACTGCCTGGCTGAGCTGGCCTAGGGCTACGGATTGTTTCCTAGGGGATCCAGGTGTAACCATTGTGTATCCTCCACTCTATGTAGGTCGCATTAGTAGCGAAACTGCCTGGCTGAGATGACCTAGGGGTACGGATTGTTCCCTGGGGGATCTAGTCATAACCATTGTGTATCCTACACTCTACTAGTCATCATGGCGTAACTCGCAGGGCTGAGAAAGCTTACGGATACGGATTTTTTCCTGGGGGATCCAGGCGTAACCATTGTGTATCTGCGATCCATGGTTAGACGACTGTTTTGGTTTGGTTGATTTGTTTGGATTGTACTTTCCATATCTGTTTTAAAAGTGTTTTTCAAGTATTTTAACTGGGTGTTGAAACAAGTCTACCAAGTACCTGGAGAATTCTAGCTTTGCGCCTGATCAACGATGGTCAGAGTCCGCAGGAACGAAAGTAAACTTGTTAAGACATCGAGTTATAAAAGTATTTTGGTAAAGTATTGTATAAAGGATATTTTGATCATTTATGTAAAATGTTTTAAATATTGATTACTTTGAACTATCAAATTTGAATTAAATGACTATTTATCATTTATAAATGTTTAAAATGTTGTAAATATAAAATTTTAATTGAAATGTATAATGTTTTAAAATAATGGTTCATCCTTGTCTTTCAACCTGTTTTCCCTCCTAGCCACTTTTTCCCTACCTTCTTTTGGGGATGTCTTCCAACCTATTGTTCTTTCTTATCGTTTGTCCGCTTCCTTCCTTTTCGAGGACGAAAAGATTTGAGTGGGGGAGAGTGTAACAACCCTGGATTTTTATGTATATTTTAAATTTGACTTTATTTCATTTTGAAATTATTTTAAACTTGTTTCATTTCAAACATTTCATTTTTAAATATAAACTTTGATTATTATGTGAATTATAATTCCAAGTGGTATAAATTGAATATTTTCCTGAAATGTTTATTTTGGTCAATTTGGGTCAAACTTTGATTTTTAAATTTCAAATTTAAATATTAGAATTCTTAAATTTTATCTTTTATTATGAAAACATATTTAATTTGAATACTGCTTTTCGTTTCGTTGAAAACGGACTTAAACTGTGAAAGTTATGTATATTTCAATATTGAGTGCAATTTGTTTTATTTAGCAATTTTGTCTATTTTAAATTATATAAATTATATTTTCTTTGTCATATTTTATTTTAAAATGTGTCATTATGTTATTTTATTTATATTTTTGTCTTTTAATATTTTTGAAGTGATAATAAAAATTTTCCAAAATTTATTGCATTTATTTTCTATTGTTAAAGGCTAATTTTTATTTTTCTGCTATTTTCTTCGTTTAAATTATATTTAATTAAAATTTATATATTTATTTTGTGAATGGTTTTTTTTATTTTATGTTATTATCTTTATTATAAATATTTTTATAAGTCCATATATATATTTTCCAAAGTTCATTCTGTTTATTTTTCATTTTTCTAGACTAGTTTGCAATTTTGTGCTATTTTCTTATTTTAACCTTATATAATTAATAAATATTTATGTACATTTTATATTTTGTTATATTTTCGAATTTCTGACTGAAATTATTATTATTTTCGGTAATATAAACTTATATAAATAAATTAAAGGTAATTTGAAAGGTTTTGAACTTTTTATATTCCAAAGCCCTTTTATCTTCCGCCTTTTCATTTTCTCAACTTGCATCTTTATTGCTTTGGACGACTTTCTCATTGCTTCAGGTGCATTTTTTTTTCATTTTCATGCATCCTAACAAAGCTTCTCATTCCATAAAAATCACGACCACCATCTCTTGCAAAAAGTTTGGGTAAAATCTCCTTTCTTTCCTTTGTTTTTTTTTTCTATTTTCTTATTGAATTTGCATTTGTTTCTCAACTAGATTGGATCGGCCACTCCTCCTCTAGTCCTAGGCCAACCTCCACCACCTCCTTCTTTGATCAACCACCCCTGTAGTCCACCACCATGGCCAGGCCGAGCCCATCTAGGCAAGCTTCAACACCAAAATCCACTTAAACCATCACTTTCTACATAAACCAAGCTATCTCTTGTTCCATCACCTTCTACCACCTCTAGCCGCCACTTCCTCCACCAACACCACCTCTGCCCTGACCTCCAACCTCTGCAAAATCACTCACCACCATCTGGACATTAGGCCTTGACCTTAGAACATCTGGCCGAGCCCATTTGTAGCCAAGAAATGTTGTATATTGCCTAGCTGTTGAAGGTTTATGCACCTAGATCTATGCACCATCAAAACCATCATGGGCCGACCCATGCTGAACCCAAACCAGACCCTATAGCATGCCATGGCTGAGCTAAACACCTACCTAGCCGATTCATATGAAGTTGAGAACAAGTGCAATGCATTTGATTTTGTTTTGGGCTTTGATTTCTAACATCGTTTTGTGATAAATCGTTTTGAAACTTATCTATGTTGCATTGTTTTTTTTAAATGTTTGATCAAGGCTTTTAGATTTAGCTCTCCACTCTCAAGTCATTTTCGTATTGTCGTGTCTTCGTAGTGTCTGTATCGTTTGCTTTGGTAGCTATCTCCAGCTCTGAACAGGTGAGTTATTCTCACCAGACAATATGTACATATGTAACTAGTAAATTGACCCCTTTTGAATCTGTACAATGCATTATCATGTTACATCCGCTATATTATGATTATATGATGTTCACCATGCTTAAACACCTGTTATAATATCCGTTACTGTTATATTATGTTGTTTTGTTATTTTTATCAGTTTATCACACTTCAAGTTCCCTTTAGATTAGAATCACTATGGGTTGAAATGAAACATACCCGAACGGATTTTAGAATAGGAGAAAATCATTATGGGCTGATATGATAGGCCGGAATGATTTTCAGTTATTTTCATTTACTTGGGATTGTGGGTTTGAAATGATCAAACCAAGGTTTACTTTGTAAATTATGGGTTGAAATGATATATTACCCGTATCACTTTACCTAGGCTAGAAAACAAAATACAGACCCGTTGTTAAAATATGTGTTTCTAAAAATTTTAAAATATTTTAGAAATATAAATACTATAATATTTTTATTTAAATTTGATTAAAAATGATTTTTGTAAAGCATTATTGATTTTCTGAAAATTTATAAGTGAAACAAATAAATGGTAAAGTTAGAAGATTTGAAATGTAAGTTATTTTGGAAATTATAATTTGGTGATAAATGGAATTTAAATTAAATATGAAAATATGATAAATTTATGATATTTTGAATTAAATGAATTTAATATGATTTTATAATATATTAATGATTTTTGAATAAAGTTAAATGTGAAATGAATGAATATTTAAGTTGATATTTTGAAATATAACTAAAATTGGAAATTTGTGAATTTGGCTTAAAAGTGAATTTTAAGTTAGTAGATAAAAATGAAATTAAGTTATATTTGAAAATTTTTAACTTAAGTGTAAAGTTAAATTTAATTTAATGAATTTAAAATTTAATGTTGGAATTTAATAAGTGAATTATTATTAAATTTTGATTTTTGAATGGAGATTTAACTTTATAAAACATTGAATATTAGGCTATATGAATGATTGTTTTAAAAGTGAAATTATATGATTTTATAAGTTAAAAATGATTTAAATAAAAATATAATTGTTTGTGAAATTATACTGAATATTTGAAGTTAATTAACTGCGTTTCTTAAATGTTATTAATTCTAATGTAAATGATAATACATCATTTGTAGATGCTGTAGTTGATAATAATGAACCAAATGGCTAAGTTTAATTAAAGGTTATTATAGGTTTTTTTTAAATGTTATAATTGTTGAATTTAACTAAGTTTTATTTGAAACTAATGTAACCCTATTATAGCATTTTTAAATGCTATCTTTTGTTAAATTGAACTGTTTTGAATGTAAGTTTCTGTAGCAATTTCTAAATGCTGCGAAAGTTAAATTTTCATCTATTTTAATAAATTAAATGAATAAATGAATTTTGAAAGACTAAAATTTTGGAAATTTGATAATTTAATTATTTAATATAATAACTTCATTTTACGATAAAAATGAAGTAATTTGTTTCAAAATATAAACTATTTTGAAATTTGTTTTGTAATGGTATTTAAATTAAATAAAAATGAATGTGGTTTGGAAGAGATGATATTTTGATATTTTGAAATGGATTTTGAATGATATTGAATTTTGAAATGATATTTGATTTTGAAGTTTAAAATACCATTTTGAAATTTTAACCATGGGATGTATTTAATTTATAGTTTAATTGATTCTTAAAGGATGGGCGATCCCAAGCATCCTTTAAGTTATTGTGCATTTCTACTATAGTTCACTTGAGTTGGTTTACATTATAAGTATATATTGTCCTGACTCGAGTGTTTTGTGTTTTACTTTACGCTCGGGTCAGGCTGAGTATTCACAGCTTTGGATTCTCTTTCTGGAGCAGGTCTTTGCTGGAGTTCTGCTTATCTACATTTATATCTACTTTCTGTTTCAGTTGTTCTAGTTTATCTCATGCATTAGTGAACTTCTATGTATTTGGGATTTCTATTATGTTGTTTTCAGACTGCATTATGTATTTGGTTTATGACTCTACCGTAGTAGCTTCATGAACTACTATGTATTTTATATTCTGCTGCGAGTTATTCTGATATTTCTGTGTCTGTGATTCTGTGATTGTATTTCATTTGCTCCAAATTTATTTACAATGCGATATTTTGAGCAATTCAAGTCCGGCATGTGTGGATGTGAATGGCTGAAAATATCTGGTTGTTACAAGTTTTGTATTAAATATTTATTGAATATGTCGATCCACTTGAAAAGGGAAAAAATAGATAGCACTTATCGACGTATTCAATGGATAGTTAAGACAAGGCTATAGATGGTCACTCCTATCCAGCTCTAATCTCCGCATTACAGATGATGTTACCTCGTAATACTCTTCGTTAATATAGGTCTCAGAGTGGGGCGTCACAAAATCCACCTGTGTATGGTCTTTCCAAAAGGCGGATTAACATAGTAGTACCAGGGAATCCCCTTCTTTGGCTCTTTTGGATAGATTTTTCATTAATGACAATATCGAAGACAAATTTTCGTTTTATAGAGTCACCGGTTTGCCTTATACGTATTCTGACCATTACCTTATCATTCTTATGTGTGATCATCATAAAATTGTTAATAAAACTTTTAAATTCAAAAAATGTGTTTATTAGAATCTAACTTCTCTAATCTAATTATAAATAAATGGATATCATTGAACTTTTATAATATCGAAAATACCGATAACTCAGCAAAAAAAATTATTTTAAAACTTAGAGGTCGTAGGAATTTTCTTAAAAATTAGAATAAGAATGTATGTGGAAGTACTAAAATTAAAAAAGATAATTTACTTTCTAAAATGCTAAAACTATGAAGATAGGAAACTAAACAATTAATTCTTGGAGAGCATAATGTACTCGCTAATTTAAAAGAAGAACTTAATTCAATTTTAGAAAAAGATGATATTATTTGGAAACAGAGACCTAAAATCAAATGGATTAATGAAGGTGATAATAATACAAACAAATTTCATAATATGGCTAACGGTAGAAAATGTAGTGACACAATAAATTTTATTTTCTTGAATAATGTGGAATTGCTTGATTAAAAGGATCTTAATAAGGCTTTGACTGATTATTATAGGGATATTTTTTGCCATAAAAACAAGCATAGAATAAATGTTAGATGGAATGAAATATATCCTCTTGACTCTAGTATTAATCTTAATGACATTGATAATCCTTTTTTCAAAAGAGGAGATCTTGAAGACAATTAAAGATATGCCTAGTGATAAAGCCCAGGGTCCCAATGGTTTTCTTATTTATATTTACAAACTATTTTGGAATGTATTAAATTTTGATTTAACTAGCATAACGAATTTTATAATGGGAAACTACCATTAGGAAGATTTAATATTGCAAATGTCATTTTGTTACATAAAAAAATCAGTGCTAATAATTTAAAAGATTTTATGCAACGACCTCCAAATTTATCGCTTGGATAAATTATATTTATATTTAAAATATTTAGATATGGGTTTAAAATATTTATCAAGATTTTTTTTCAAATCATATAAATTTCAATAGATACAACTTTATTTTTTACCACTTTTTTACGTTTCAAGCTTAGTTTTATCGAAATCTCATTTCTTTGCAATTTATTTTTGAACTCAGAAATTCAGGTCCAAAATAGCTCTCCTTCTTTTAACATATCCACCTCAAACGTAATCTAATTTGAGTGACTCATTTTTTTAATTATAGTGAAAAGAATTTTTTAATACTTTTCTGTTAATCACTTTTTCAAAATCTGAGAGTAATATGTCCATAAATCAAGTACAAGATGACATATTTTTGGGGTGATTTTTGATGCATCTAAGGCATTTCAGGTATCAAAGATTTTTGATGAGTAAACTACTTTTTTTGGAAAAGCTTTTGACTTTACTATGATATGTTATAGTGGTGATAATATGATGAGAAAATTGAATGGTTATTATGTTGATCGATGGTGATTTGATGGATGTTTTGTTTGTTATTGAATTTAAGAATTGAATATGATGTTATCACGTTAGTAAGCTTATAAACTTATGTTCATATATATACATGTATTTCATTGTGATGTTAAAAGCACGGTAGTATGGATGTACGGTTATGATTTAAGAACCAAAGTATGTTGAGTTGAAACAAAGTTAACAAATTTTTGTATTGCGACGGACGTGAGATCCGATTTGAAATCAAAATCTATGTTTTCTTGTTTTAAAGTTTGGAAATTGTTTCAAAGTTTTTATCCTTGTTTCTAAGCCTCAAAATCTTTATAAGTTATGTTTCTAAACATAAAATATGAAAGGATAAGCTAGTGTTTTTTCTTAAAGTATGTTTAAGCAAACTGCGTTCATTGCGATAGTCGCGGTGGACGCAGTTCGACAAAATTTTCGATTTTTGATTTAAACCGTTTTCTTTTGAAATGGTTTTGCAAAGTTTTTCAAACTTAATAATAATAAAAAATAGGTTAACTTTGGATTCTTTAATAATGAATTTGTTTAATAAAATAATTAAAGATAATTAGCAATCAACTAGTAATTAAGTGATTAGAGGTTAAGTAACACGTAAGGAAGGTTAATGATTAATTAGTGATTAATAAAGTTTTTAATTAGTGATTTATGAAGATAAGAAGTAATTAAATAGTCAATTATTATTTAATTAAGTTATGTAGGTTAACTAATTATTATTTATTTATGTGATTAAGTGATTATTTAATTAGTTTTTAATTAATTAAGCTTTAACTAATAATTAAACCTTAACTAAGATACATTAGGAAGTTAGTTAGGACTTAACCAAGTTCACTAAGTTAATTAAAGTTTAATTATGAATTCAGCTTAATTTAATGAAGATATAATTAGGGTTTAAGCGAATTGAATATACATTAATCTTTTCAAAGCTATTTTTAAACTTAATTGGTTATGTTTTAAATCAATTTTCTTCTTAAGATTAATTGATTTTAAATCAAAGGATCTCTCATCTGGACCATTAAGTAGCTGAATGAATTAAATTAGTGATTATTATCAAGCCATTCATCTATGATTTGAAGGATACTATATTTAGATATCCTAATTCTATTGGTTTGTGTTCTTATTTTTCGGAATGTTAAATATGATTCCAAAGTCTATGTATTCACTCTTGAGTTTCGAGATATTGATGATATATTTCAAATTCCAGTCATGATGACTATGTTAATTTCTGGGAGTCCGTTCGGCATTGTCACCCCATCAGGCAATTGAATAATGTATTGACCTCATTCACTAGCAAGCTGTGACGCCCCACCCCGAGACCCAGATTAACAAAGAGTATTACAGGGTAATGCTATCTGCTAAAGTCGAGAATATGGCTGATTAGGAGAAAGCATCTATAGTCTTGTCTAAAATATCTATCCTCTGCTAATACTCAAATAACTAAGTGTCAAATTTTTTTTATAGTCATCATTAATAACTTGTACTAAACTATTTAATTAATATTTTAATTTTTCAAAGAAAAGTATTCTTTTATCTTAAATACAAAACTACAAGTGGTTACAAGATCTATCAGAATAAAATACGACAACTCAAACGCTAAACGCATCGTAGAATGCGGCTTGATAATACGCAAGCCACTCATCCAACACTCTTTATGGTTCAATTGCCATTAAAAAATTAAAATCATAATTAATAAAACTTGACACGTTTTATAGGAAGTAAGTTGACTTGCATTTAGCATAAATATTGAACGGTAACGTGATAGACACAAGGAAGTTAATTTCAATAAGCAGATCATGGTAACTTAAGCATATAATATATACTTCTATATGTACATTTTTCACCGATAATGGAATTTTCTATATTGGTAACTTGGACATCTACATATGGTTGATTGTATGTCATATGTGAATCCCTTACATATCAGATGTTAGTCAGTACCCATGATATAACTTGGATAAGTAAACCTAAATTTAATGATCCATTATAGTCATTAAGCCTCCATTTGGTTTTGAAAAGTTAATATTTCATTTTATTTTAAAATGATCTTCAAGGTTATTCGATTTAAACAAGGTATTTGAAGAACAATTTGACAATTGTTTTGAATATTATATAAAGAAGTTTATGAATAATTTTAAGGTATTCATAAAAGGAGTTTTAGAAATAGTTTTGTATGTTTTTAGAAAGATTTTATAAATGGGTTTGGATGTTTATAAAGGAGATTTTTATACAAGGTTTGAAACTTTATAAAGAAGTTTATATAACCAGGTTTGAATATTTATAAATAGTCTCAAAAATGAGTATAAAAGTTGATAAATGTTTTGTAAATGGGTTTGTGCTAAAGAAAAAAGGATTTCATGGGTAAGGAAAATTTATAAAAGGATTTATTGAAGATAATCACAACACGAATTTATGGTTTGGGTTTCTCGAGGCCGACCTTTTAAAAAATCATGGTATAGAACGTCCATTCCACACTTTACACCGAAGCAACGGTGCTTATAGTTATCCTTTTCTCCAATTTAAATAGTGTAGTTAAATCATTTTTAGAGATATGGTAATGGGAAATCTTACAAATGTTTTGTGAATATACTTATGTTAGAAAGATAAGTATATAAATATTTTTGAAAGAGATTTGTTAAAAGAAGATATGTTTTAAGGCTTAGTGGTTACCATGGATAAATAAATCTCACATGGAATTGATTGTTGTTTGTTTATTTGATAGTTAAATAACCGACAATCAAGTTTGACTCCCTTTGAATTAGGAAGTATGAATGCAAATTTGAGTTCCCTAATGAAGACTCTAAAACTTACTTCTAAAAGAATCGGGAATGAGTCAACTGGAAGTTATCGGTTGTTGATACACAGAGACTGGGATCGGATCTACATCCAAAAACCGCTCCAAACAAACATGTGCGTTCGAGTTGAAGGCATCTTGTAGATGATAGAAGACCGAGCGCTTTGATGTCCAAGGGCTACTGCTAGTGATTCTGAGGGTGATTACAAAATAGATGTGGTAGTGTTAGTGCCTTCGATTTCGTCCAAACCCTAAACAAACTTATATGGATGAATGCTGGAATTGCGTTGATGCTTGGAGGGTAGTAATATCATTCCAAGATGGATTGCTATTCAGAAATGCAAAATGTAGCCTCATGCCTCATTAACTGGGAATGACTAAAAAGGGGTTATGCAACAAGGCTATGTATGTCACACCCATTAGGGTATATCATCACTCTTCAAGATACATACACAATCATCAATGAATTCATGTACATGGGAGCGCTCGTTTAAAGGTTGCAAAGCAATCGGGATGATGATATATTCGTCACTATCCAAAAAAGGGTAGGCCGGTTCTGTGTCGGCAGGGGCATTAGGTACGACCTTGGTACATTTTTCTAGAGGTGTACTGTGGTGGGCGGTACCCCAGTAGCCCAGTAATTAGTTGGAATCCATTATCCAATATGTGCCTTCATTTTTGATTGCAAAGCCTAGTACGTTGGAATATGTGATGCAAGCATTTTATCTATTTTATCTATTTAATTTAAACCTAGACACTGTGATAATATTACTGAATTTTGAAATAAAAAGTTTCGGTTAACATAATATAAAATCGATCCATTTTTATGTGTGTTGTGGCTTAACGAGATACCATTATTTCAAAAGTTTTAAAATGTAGAAATTAGCTTGATTGTTACTTATTACCAAGTTATACTCATTTTGGTTTACCAGATTGAACCAGGCATTATTACATGTAATGCTTGGGTCAGACCGAGCATGTTTTTTCAGGTTTAGTTGGATATTTTGGGGTTGGAGAGGAGCTGGATGGTCAGGACGTGTTCACATATAGTTTTCTTCCTCTATGTTATAGAGTCTACATGTTTGTCAATGAAAGGACAGGTATCTAAAACTGTCCAAATTTAGGATAAGTCTAGTGTAATCTGATGTTGTGTATATGAGTAAAGATGTTTCCTTTTTGTAAAGATCATTGATGTATTATATATTATTCGTCGCGTTGTAAGATTCTGTGTTGTTTAGTTTTCTTTTATCTTCTACCTTCTTCTTCCACCCTAATAAATTAGTATTTCCGACACTTGAATGTTCGGCCTGTGATACAGTGGACGCATTAGTGTCAATTTTCAAGGGTTGAAATTTCGGTTCATTGCATTTAGTCTCAAAGCTGTAGGTTACGCGAGAACCTTTGCCCTGGTAGTGTAAAGTCATTTGAAATTGAGTAAGTGAGACCCTAGAATGAGCCCGAGTATATTATAAATATGAGTGCATATTTGTTAATGAGTAAAAATGTTTTATATTATGTTAGTTGATCTATTGAGTGGCCTATGCATTTTGGTCGACGTGTTTGGCCAACGTTATCAATATGGATTTCCTAAACACTTGAACAAGTCCAATTGACATAATATTGTTTGAAAATTGGTAACTGAAATAATTTAACCTAGCATATATTTTATATACAAAGGAATGATTTTCAAAAATCTATATAGTTATCAATGAGGTGTAAGGTTAAAATTGGATTTAGAATTGAATGTGTTTAGTTAAAAGAAAATCTTTAGATGACTTATAAAAGTGAAAAGGATTGTGCGGATATTAAATCTCGGTAGTTTTGATAAAGATTTAAATGATTTTGAAAAAGTTGTAGTAATTATACTTAAAGAGATTTTAAGATATAAATATTTTAAAATGGATTTGAAAGTAAGGTTTTCTCTGGACAGTTTGAGAAGGAGTATCATGATAATCAGAATAATCTTCTAAGTGACTATCAAATGTTTGCTTAGGAATGTATGATAGCGCACTTAGTAAATTATCCTCTTTTTAATTGTACAATCGAAACAAGTTCGAACCCGAATGAATCTAATGCTAGTTGATGATTTTGTTAAAGAACTATTTATATATAAATAGTATTGTTTCAAAAGGGAATTTATGAAGAAAGAAATAGTTTTAACTAGTTCGATTGTCTTGGAAATGACAAAAAATGGGTAAGAAATGTGTTCGGATGGCAAACACTTCTCTTGAGTACTTCCCTACTTAGTAAAAGGGATATATAATACTATTTGGTAGCACCCAGTTCCTTGATATCATTTTAGAGTTACTTGGGTTATATATTATGTTTTCAAAATGGTTAAATATAAAGCAACATTTCAGAATGTTTTTTGAAAAACACTCGGATATTGTGCTCTCGAATCCCTTAAAAGAACAGAGTGTTCAAAATAAAAGGATGTCTTGATTAAGAGCGGGCTAATAAATAAAGTTTTAAATTTGTTTAACATACTAGGTTAATTAATACCAATTCAAGATCTGAAGTTGTATATTCTCTTTTAGATATAGAAGAGTATAATACTAAAATGAATTTGAGTTACAAAATGTTAGTAAACTTAAGTAATGTTCTTAAGTAAAATTGTGATTCTTTAAAAGGGGTAATTATAATCTTGGGAAGTAGGAACCAATGGGACTAGCTCGTAGGTTATATGTATATCATTTCTCCTTTTCACATAGTTCTTGATCCAAGGTTCAAGTACATGACTTGAGGTTTTTCACACCATTCCAAATAGGGATTTATCACCCAATTTTTTACAATGAGCGTTGATGAGGGTTCTTATGTGGAACCAAAGGTTTTCTATCATAGTTTATGGCTATGTAAGGAGACTAGTGGTTTCTAATTAAAAAGCCTGATTAAAGTCCGCTCTAGGAAGTCGAGTGAGCAATGCTAGTTCGGAAATGAAGATATGTATTTAAATGAGTGGTTGAACCAAATTTTTACATAAGAATGATCTATGTACATCACATGGATTAATGAATAGTTTTAAGTATTTCTAGGAATAGGGTTGTGGTATAAGTTCGAGGACGAAATTATTTTAAGAAGGGAAGAATGTAATGAATCGCAAATTTATCACTTGGATAAATCATATTAATTTGAAAATATTTAGTTATGGGTTTAAAAGTAAGAAATAATCATGTTTTAAGTAATAAATAATAATAGTTTTTTTTTGGTAAAAATATTTGCGGACAAATTACGTATGTAAAATATTGATAATTTGTAAATATCATCCTAGGTAAAATATCGATAAGCAACCGAAAATTGTTTTAGCAATAAACCACTTTTAAATAATAAGGATCATTCATGAATCTAGATACACGCACTAATATATGTATTCAAACAAGATTATGAAATAAAATATTTTATTTTATTTTTTGAGAATAAAATGTATTTGTGACATCGACCTTTGATGTCATCGGTTTTATATATTTCTTAGAAAATTCAAGTTAAGTTTAAATATTAAATAAATGGGGTTTTACTTACAAATAAACCTACTTTAATTATTTAATAATGATGGTAAAATCATATTTAAATTTTACTTACCAAAATAGATAGTTTGTAGAAAAATAGAAAATGTGACCGAAAAACATTATCCGAAATTTCAACCTTTCGACGCCAAAAAGTTGTCGAAAATATTGTTCGTCTTTGTGCACTATATACACACATATATAAGAGTTAACTAACCAAACAATAATAATACACTAATAGTATATTATCTTATGTTAATTATGTTTAGCAAGTGAAGTGACAAGTCATGGTTTTAAAAATACCAACTTATATATATAATATTATTATCTCTTGTCATATCTTAGCATTATATTCATTATCCATCATGACCTAGAGGATATGACTAGATAGTGAGGGATGTGACATATGAGAGGGAGGAATGTGGTGATGTGACTTTTCAAAATAATGATATGTTAAACTATTTTAAAACTAAGGTTAAATTGTAATTTTCCTACTTTCTTTCATCTATAAATACACATCCCCTTCACCATATTTTCATTTCTTCTCCGTTTCTATTTCCCTAAAGCTTTCTTCGTGTTTCATGGCTTCTTATGTTAGTTTAATTTTTTTTCTAAATCAAAAGATTCAAAAAATTTTAAAGATGCAAACTTGTTTTTAAACTCTTTCTTCTCCATTTTTCCTCCACATTATTGGGCCATAAATTCATATATTTTATACCAAATCAAGATTTTCTTATTTTTCAGATAATATAAAATTACAGTAGCTAAAACTGTATTTTTTTACCACTTTTCTAGTTTCAAACTTAGTATTATCAAAATCTCATTTCTTTGCCTTATACTTTTAAACATAGAAATTCCGGTCCGAAAATAGCTCTCCTTCTTTTGACCATATCTACCTCAAACGAAATCTGATTTGAGCAATTCTTTTTTTAAAAATATAGATAAAAGTTTATAAACAAAACTTTTAATCACTTTTTCAAAATCCGAGAGTGATATGTCCAAGAATCAAGTGGAAGATGACATAATTTTAGGGTGATTTTTGGTGCATCTAAAGCATTTCAAGTTTCAAAGATTTTTGGTAAGTAAACTACTTTGTTTTGGAAAACTTTTGACTTTACTATGATATGTTATTATGATGATAATATGATGAGAAAATTGAATGGTTATTATGTTAGTCGATGGTTATTTGATGGATATTATGTTTGGTATTGAATTTAGGATTTGAATGTGATGTTGTCAGTTAATAGACATATAACCTTATGTTTATATGTGTATTTCATTGTAATGTTAAAAGTATGGTAGTTAGATGTATGGTTGCGATCTAATAAAAAAAATATGTTGAGTTAAAATAAAGTTAACAACTTTGTGTGTTGCGACAAACGTGAGATCCGATTCGAAATTAGAAACAATGTTTTCTTGTTTTAAAGTTAGGAAATTGTTTCAAAGTATCTATCTTTGTTTCTAAGCCTCAAAAACTTTAATTTTTTTTCCAAACATGAAATAGAAAAGCATAAGCAAGTGTTTTTGCTTAAAGTATGTTTAAGGGATCTGCACTTTAGCGGTAGTTGCTATGGACGAAGTTCAATAAAATTTTCGATTTTTGCTTTGAAACGTTTTCTTTTGAAACGGGTTTGAAAAAAATTTCAAACTTAATTAGTAATATAAAAAGAGATTAAGTTTGTATTATTTAATAATTTATTTATTTAATAAAATAATTAAAGGTAATTAGCAATTACTTAGTAATTAAGTATGTAATTAGAGGTTAAGTAACACTTAAGAAGGGTTAAAGATTAATTTGTTATTAATAAAGTTTTTAATTAGTGACTTATGAAGATAAGAAGTAATGAACGGTTAATTATTATTTAATTAAGTTAATCTAACTAATTATTATTTAATTGAGTGATTATTTAATTTATTTTTAATTAATTAGGGTTCAACTAATAATGGATTGTTTAAACCTTAACTAAGATACATTAGAAAGTTAATTAGGACTTATCTAAGTTCATTAAGTTAATTAAAGTTTGATTATGAATTAATATTGATTTAACTAAGATATAATTTGGTTTTAAGCTAATTGAATATAATTTAATCTTTTCAACTATTTTTAAACTTAATCGGTTATGTTTTAAATCAATTTTCTTTTTAAGATTAATTGATTTAATAAAAGGGCCTCTTGTCTGCACCATTAAGTAGTCAAATGAATTAAAATAGTGATTATGAAACATTGACACGTTTTATGTTAAGTTGACTTGTGTTTAGCACAAATGTTGAATATCGGTTACGTTATAGACTCGAGGAAGTTAATTTCAATATACGGGTCATGGTAACTTAAGCATATAGAATATACTTCTATATGTACATTTGTCACAAATAATGGATGTATCTATATTGGTAGCTTGGACATCTACCTATGATTGATTGTATGTTATGTGTGAACCCCTTATGTATATAATGTTTGGCAATACCCATGATATAACTTGGTTAAGTAAACCCAAATTTAATGAAACATATTTGTCATTAAGCCTCCGTTTGGTTTTGGAAAATTAATATTTCATTTTCTTTTAAAATGGTCTTCAAGGTTATTCTATTTTGAATAAGATATTTGAAGAATGATTTTACAATTGTTTTTAATATTATATAAAGAAGTTTATGAATAATTTTGACGTTTTCATAAAAGGATTTTAGAAATAGTTTTGAATGTTTATAAAAAGATCTTATAAGTGGGTTTGGATGTCTATAAAGGGAAATTTTATATATAGTTTGAAAGTTTATAAAGAATTTTATACAACCGGGTTTGAATATTTATAAAAAGTCTCATAAATGAGTATGGGAGTTGATAAATGTTTTGTAAACAAGTTTGGGTTAAAGAAAAAAGGATTTCATAAGTAAGGGAAATTTATAAACAGATTTATTTAAGATAATTACAACAGAAATTCGAGGTTTGTGTTTCTCGAGGCCGACTTTTCAAAAAATCATGGTATGGAACATCCGTTCCACACTTTACACCGAAGGAATAGTCCTTAGAGTTCTCCTTTTCTCCAATTTAAATAACGTAGTTAAATATTTTATAGAGATTTCATAATGGGAAATCTTATAAATGTTTTGTGAATATACTTATGCAAGAAAGATAAGTATATGAATGTTTTTGAAAGTGATTTACTAATCAAAGATATGTTTTATGGCTTAGTGGTTGCTATGGATAAATAAATCTCACACGGAATTTGTTGTTGTTTGTTTATTCGATAGTTAAATAACCGACTACCAAGTTTGATCCAATTTGAGTTGGAAAGCATGAATGTAAATTTGAGTTCCCTGATGGAGACCCAAAAACTTACTTCCAAAAGAACTGGGAATGAGTCAACCAGAAATTATTGGTTGTTGTTATGGAGAGACCGAGATCGGATCAATATCCAAAAACCACTTCAAACCAACATGTGCGTTCGAGTGGAAGGCATCTTGAAGATGATAGAAGATCAAGCTCTTTGAAGTGCAAGGGCAACTACTGCTGATCCTGAGTGTGATTCCCAAATGGATGTAGTAGAGTTAGTGCCTTCAGCTTTGTTTAGACCCATAAGAACTTGTATGGATTAATGCTGACATTGCATTGATGCTTGGAGGGCAGTGTTAGCATTCCAACATAGGTTTCTATTCAGAAAGATAAAATGTAGCCTCAAGCCTCATCAACTGAGAATGACTAAAACATGGGATATGCTGCAGGGCTATATAGGTCGCACCTGTTAGGGTATATCACCGCCCTTTAAAATATATACACAATCATCAATAAATTTTGCACGTGGGAGCGCTTGGTTAATGTGATAACATGAATTTTTGGACATCAGTTTATTGGTAATTAACTGGATTAAATTATTAAAAGTACCGATTTGTAAGTTGAACAAATAAATCCTGATAATTAAAAACATCTGGATATATATAAATTGATTTAAACTGTAATAAATAATGAACTATAATCTCTGGAATGTTAAATCTTATAGTACATAAGTAAATAAAATATATTTCACCATTTAAAATTCAAGAATAAATTATCCATAAATATACAAATATATGTATATACAAACCCTTATCTACATACTTCTAATATAACAACTAATTAAATACTTGGCAAAGTTTAATTTAATAATCTTCTAACATAATCGTTTAAATTTGCAAACTTATCTATTCAAAGTAATAATCATAGAAATAATATGATAAAACTCTACATTTTCACAAGTAGATATATAGTTATTAATTAATATAGGCTTATATTATTTCTTTAAAAGTTACATTAATTAATAAAAGAGAATTTATAAATATAAAAGATAAAGACAAAAATAAAAATAAATATAAATATAAATACATGCATAAGAACATTTGTAAGCTAAGTAACATGCAAATCTACAAGTGTCATAATTTATTTACTTTCTTCTTCTTTTTTAAATAATAAACAAGCCTATATATACTTCCTCTTCTACTCTTTCATTTTCGCTCATCTTTCCATAAAACAAACCAGAGAATAAAGATAAAATAACAACTAAATTGTGCAATCTCTTTCAAGTTTTCAAATTGAAACTAAGGCCAGCAAAGACTTCAACAACAAGCAAATCAATTCAAAGCAGATCATAATCAGTTTCATGATAAAAAAAACACAATCTCCAGATTTTTTCAAAAGATGCTCTGTTCAAACAAAATAAACATTGAGTAAACTTTAAATTTAATCCACTTTGTTACTGGAAATAATCATATGCATCTATGCATTTGAATTGGAATAAGATTTGGTATTGTGACATGAATTCATGAATTAACTTATTGGAGCTCATTAGTGTATCAAGCATATCATCTTTTACTTTAAAAAGAAAGGACAGTGAGTACAACTGAAACTTATTATTTGAATTCTACACATACTTACATATGGATGGAGTGAGTAATATTTTGTTCTAGGCCTTGCTCATTTATGTATGTGTTCCATATGGTAAGATCCCTGTAGAACTCATAGAGAATGCACATATACTCCCTGTTTCTTCAGATAATTTAGTAACTTGCAGCTTCAAAAATTATCATCTTGGAATCTGTTTGGTTTTATATCTCACTTCCAAAACAAAACTTGTTTGTTAACAAGTATATTATATTTTAAAATTTACCTCGTTCAATTTCATGGAATATTTGGACTGGAAACCATTATAACAGTATGTGACCCAATTTTTCCCAAAAATTTAGATATCAGAATTAAACGAATAAAATATATGCTGGAATCATCATTGGAGGAGAAGAATTTTAGTGTTAGTCGGGTGATTTTTAACTGAGTATGGAGTGAGAAATGAGGGGATGAACGGTATTGAATCTTGGGTCAAATTCTGACAACCAAGTTATTTTCAAGGCAAAGGGTTGAGAGTGGAGGTGCTTTAGGGGTTGGCGCTGGCAGGATAAATGGTGCGGTGGTTTGTAGGGACATGGGTTGGCCAGACAAACGCAAGGTAGGGTTTAAGGTAAGAGTGAAATGGGTGTCAGGTCTCGACGATGGTATGGAAATGAGTGAGAGAGGGGCGTGCGTGCTTGGGAAAAAGGGAGAAGGAGGCTCCGACGAGGCTTTGGGCAAAGTTTAGGCGAGTACGGCAGTCGTGGGTGGCGGGGATGAGGCGGTGTAGGCACGAAGTTTGTTCTAGGTAATCGCATGGACCGAATTTCGATCCAAGGTTCATCAACGTTTATGGGCGTGAAGGCTGAAAGTGACAAAGGAAGGCGACTTAGTGGGATGGTCGGTGACGAAGTTTAGGTCCGGAATTGCTTGTACATGTGCACGGCAGCATGCACATTTTGGTGTGTAAAATAATGCGAGGATAGGAAGGAATTAGGGGATAGGAGGGGAAGAAAGGAATATGGGCCGAAGAGGAATGGGCCGTAGTAAGAAATATATAGAAATGTAAGAATAAGTAAAAGGGAAGAAGAGTGGGCCAGGAATCGTTTGGGCCAAAGCTTTTAAAATAAATTAATTTAAAAGGAAAAGTAGATTAAGTTTCAAGAAATTTTAACCAAATTTCAAGTTAAAGGTTTTTACCTTAAACGTATGAGAAGAATGAGTAAAGTAACAAAGTTTCAAAGCAAAATGTTAGCCTAGTTTAAAGAGAAAATAACGAATAAGTTTTCAAGCAAAAGTGTTGAACAAGTTTTCAAAGCAAGCTACAAAATTAATTTAAATTATAAAGTTAATGTTTTTTGAATTTTAAATTGGTTCAGGTTAGAATAATTATATTTTAAGCTAGTTGTTTAATTCAATTTCTAAGTGTTATTCAAAATAAAATTTGAATAATATAATCGAGTGGTGGTTAAGATAAATGTTTAAACTCATAATTAATCAAAAACCTTAAAGTCATTTAAAATGTAATTAATTAATTGCAAACATTTTATTTGAGTAAATATAAATGGTTCTTAAATTAATTAATGATAACTAAGTAGGATTTAGAAGCAATTAATTTATTTTGTGACAAAATTAAATTAATTAGAAATGGTATGACCAATTAGTCAGGCTTTTAAATGTTTAATTTGAATTGAATGCTTGGACTCCTTAATATCTGTAGTATATTAAATATGATATTCTGTGATATGAATTGCCTAGGATTGAACTGCGATAAGTGTGGGTTATTTATCTGTGATGAATTTCTGTGTGAATATAACATTCTAAAGATAAATTGAATTGTTTTAGCTTAAAAGATGGCGTTTGGATTCGAAGAGATTGGCGTCGAATATCAGCAGTATCCAGAACCACTTTGATTAGTAATCTATGACTCTTTACTGATGTGATTATAAAATCAAATGGGCTGGAATGGAATAAATTAAGTGAACATGGCCATTTAAACTAAGTAACGGTACTTAGATTTATTTTGTGAAACAAGTGATTTACTTAGATTTATTTTGTGAAATAAGTGATTGACTATAACAAGCTAAGAACTCTTAGTGAGGGTTATCTCGGGTTTCAAATAAGTTTTACAACTTAGTATTTCTAATTATATATGGGTTTAAGCACGCTGGTTTCCAGCCTGGCTTGGGTCTTACTTTAATGCAATGTTCGGGTCAGACCGAGTATTACAGATTTTCAGGTTAGACGTTTTGGAGCTCAAGAGGCGAGCTGGATGGCAGGAACGTATGGAGTATATTCTACTATGTATTGTAGTTGTTTGTTTGTTTTCTGAGAAGTTGTTACAACTGTCCAGTCTAATTATGAATGATTGCACTCTGATGTATTGTTGTAAATTGACAGATATAGCTTTCCTTTGTATAAATGCTATTACTTGATATTATATTTGTTCCACTGCGTTTGTGAGATTTTATGCTGTTGTTTTTCTGTTTCTTCTTCTACCTCTTTTCTTCTTTACCCTAACAATCTGGGATTTCCGGCGTTATATTACTCGACACTTCTACAATGAATGTATTAGTGTCGAATTTTCGAGGTCAAAAATTTCGTGTCATTACATTTTGGTATCAGAGCAGAAGGTTAAGCGAGAACCTTGGCTCTGGTGGGGTTACTCATTAGAGATAGGGTTGGTAGTACCCTAGAATGAGTTGAGTATATAATATGAGGGCATATTTGTTATTTTCTTATATAAAGATTTTAAAATGGTTTTAAAATTAGTTTTTATATAAACTTATATTTGATATAAAGCAATAGTTTTTCTAATTATTATATACATTAAGTAATTGGTTGTTGATTATTGGAATTAAATGTAATAATAAGAATTACGTGGTAATAGAAATACAACCAAATAAGAATTGGATAATATGAGGTATACAAATAAGATAAGCTAGAAATGGATTCAAACCAAAAAAATAAAATCCTTAAATTTGTAGAAGTGTTTTTAGAATGCTGAGTTAAGTTTCCCTGATTTTTTATTTTTCCAACAAATAGTGAGATAATATATAATGAATTGGTTTCTAGATATGATAATCTTGGTTATTATCATAAAATGTTTGTTGCGACTAAATAAAAGAAAGTTTCTTTTTAAAATAAACAATGATAAAGAAAAATAGAATGTTTCAAGGAAGTAACAACTTATATAAGCATAAGTTATGAAATGGAAAGGATTTAATTTGCGAAGTTTTAAATCTAAGTCTAGAAAGTTTAAAGTGTCAAAAGATATAATAAATAATATTTTTAAATGTAGGAATCTTATCTTAAAAAAGAGTTGTTTTAAAATTTTTAAAGAAATTTACTTTGAATTAAAAACCTAGAATGGTTTAAAAATTTAAAGTATGACTAGGTATGCAAATGAAATGAATATGTATATAAGTGGGATATACATAATAACAAGTTGATTGGAAGTAAACTCTATGTGTTGAGTTTTGAATTTTCCCCTGAAATGTGATTTGAACCCATAGAGAATTTTTTTTTGAACTTATAAGCGAGAAAGGATATTGATAAAAAGTTTAAAGATTTGAAATGAAGAATTCTAATTGAGTAAGGTTGACTGGATTAAATGAATTGAATTTGACTTAGGGGAAGTTAAATAAGTTTAGAACGAGCAACTTGAATTGGAAATTTCAAGATGAAATTGAGATTTAACTTAAGGAAGTTAGATGGTTGGTTTGAATGTGGTTATGTGTGATCTTAAAACAAGTTTGAGTCCGGAAAATTGGTAATGGATGCTATTGATGAATGTCTTAAATAATTTGGATGTTTATTTACTTTGACTTAACCTGTTATTATCCTGTTGTTATTAATAATCTATGAAACTGAGAATTGGATTATTTTAATTGAATTAATAAGTGGATTGAAATAATATATATATATATATATATATCCATTACTGAAATAAAAGTAAAACTTTAATTCGAAACTATTTAAATAATTTTGATTTTAAGAAATAAAGATTGAACATATGGTAATGGAATCACTTTGAACTTAAGATTTAAATGTCAAAAATAAGCTTGCAAACTAAATTGTTAAGAATTGGTTTTAAAATAGATGTTAAAAATTGAGTAATAAATTGGATTCTGTAGATTAAATTGTTTAAAAAGTTTTGAACTCCTACTTGAACCTTGAAATAAGTTAAGTAAAGATTATTTAAAATGAATATTTGAAATCTAGACTCAAAATTTGTTATTTAAAAACTTATGTTGTTAAATTAAAAGTAAAGGTTGATTTGATCTAAAGGATTAAATCAACATTTAAAATTTTAACTCGAATTTATATAATTCGAGATGGTTTAAAGTTGAGATTGAAATTGAAACTAGTTCAAATGGAATTTTATTTGAATTAAGTGGAAGTGAGATTGCAGTTGAATAAGTTTAAATTCAAATGAAAATTGATATCATATTGGGAAAGGAATTGAAGTTAATGCAAATTAAATTGAAATTGAATCAATTTAAATGGAAGTGAAAATTGGAAATTGATTGGAAATCGAGATTGGAAAATTGAACAGTTTGACTTTGAAACTATTTTTCAAATAAATTATTTTAATATAAAGAGTTTTAAATCTATTTTTCTAGCTATTTACTATACAACCTTTCTTTTTAATACCCAAACTATCTTATACTTATTTTACAACTATTTTGAATTACTATTTTACAACTATTTTATATATTACTCTACTGCTATTTACAACTAATAACTAGTTTACAATTACTTATTTATTTTAGACTTTTCAAGCTATTTTCTAAATTCAAGTTGGTCAGAGTGAAACCGTTTATAACTGAAGCGAAAACCCAAATGGAAATTGAAGAAATTGTTAATAAGTGAATAGAATCTAATGAAAGTAAATAAAAAGGAAATTGATTTAGCTAATAAATCAATGAAGATAAATATGTAGGATGTACGTATATTATACTATTCGCATAATAATTGATCCAGATTCGAGCACAGAATATCGAGATAGTATATCGATCCGAGTTAGGATTTTTTACTCGATTTTCGACGGCAAACCTTGGATATGGATTTTTGATTGGTTCTAGAAATTTCTATCATAGTTATGGGTATGCAAGGGGAATGACGGTTTTTGATCAAGAAACCAGATCTGAGTCCGCACTAGGAAGTCGAGTGAACGATACTAGTTCGGAAGTGAAATTGTGTGATCGAGTGAGCGATCAAATTCGGTATTGCGTATGGATGATATATGTACATCGTACGGGCTTGAATGAAATAAGTATTGAAAATTTTGTAAAGAAGTGTAAAAATAATTTTTCAAATAGAAAAATTATATTTTGAAATATATGATGAATAAGAATGGAAAGTGGATATCACTATAACTGAAATTCATCTTATAAAAGTAAGAAATGTGGCAAGTAACTTTATAAAAGAAATCAAAATTGAATATTTGATTTGGCATAATAAAAGCTATATATATTTGTTTTAAATGATAAACTCTCCTTGTTGAATCTATATCCAGAACAAAGGATTTTTGAAAATATTTAAAGTATAAAAAGGGAATTTATAAAAGTATGAAGTGATCCCAAGATTTTTCAAGATTGTATATATTTATATATAAATGATTTTAGGAGAATGATTTTGGGAAAAAGGGTCTTTGGAACCCACTGATTTTGAAAGGCTTTTGATTTTTGGAAAAATCAATTTTGGAAATTTGAAGAGCCAAGTTTGAGAATTATCGATTTTGAGATATCGATTTTGTGTAAATAAGATTTATATGTGATTCATATAAGAGTATGATTTGAAAGATACTATATGTGTATAGTATAAAATATTTTGAGATTGGTTCTAGGGAAAAAGGCGCTACCATTTAAATGAACTTCTAGTAGGAGATCCACAGGGCGGTTCTGCCTTGAGCCCTAAGGGGTTCTAAATTTGATCATGAGAGAAAGTCTGGACAACCTGAAGTTCCTAAGGATTGTGGTTGGGTAGCGAAAGTCGAGGGCGTTGATGCCTACAGAGACATTTGGGTTATGCTGTGACGATTGTGTAATTCGACGTCATTGCGATCTACTACCATAGCGGAAGTCGAGGAGCAGCGATTTCCTACGGTCTACGTTTGATTTCACCGTTAGGGCCATGTAACATCGGTAGACTACGATCTATGAAGACATAGCGAAAGTCATGTGGCAATGAGTGCCCACAGGCTACATTGGGACTCGACTGATGTTGTCTACGATCTATGTGGTCTGTGTGGAGAAGTTTCATTCGGTAGCGAAATTCGAGGGCGTTGATGCCTATAGTTACATGAGTTTTTGCCGTGATGGGGACGTAAAACCTAGGTGTAGATGCGATCTGTGGCGGGTTCCATGGTGTAATCGAGGGGCGCCGAGGCCTACAGTTTTCTATGGTTTTGTTGGGATGGCGACGTAATCATCGGGTTAACTGCGACCATGGAGTGGTTGATGATTTCCAGAGCATTCTCACCAAAAATGTTTTCTATATTTTCAAAAATGTTTTCCAAGTATTTTTACTGGGTGTTGAAAACGGGTTTACCAAGTACTTATAGATTTTTAGTTCTTCTGATCAACGTATGACCGAATTTCTATGAGAACAAGGATGGACTTGTTGAGACATAGAGTTATAAAAGATATTTTTATAAAGCTATTTTGGAAATATTATGTAGATTTTCAAATTATTTTAAAAATTTAAATAAAAGGAGTTAAGAGTTAAAATGTTTAAGGACAATTTAACTGATAATGAACTTTGTAGTAAAATTTTTGCTTCGTTACTTTTCGGGGATAAAAACTTTTAAAGAGGGGAGGAATGTGATAAACCGGATTTTTGGGCATCTGTTAATTGGTAATTAACTGGATTAAATTATTAAAAATACCGATTTTTAAGTTGAAAAAATAAATCCAGATAATTAAAAACATCTGGATATATATAAATTGATTTAAACTATAATAAATGATGAATTATATCTCTAGAATGTTAAATCTTATAGTAAGTAAGTAAATAATATATATTTATCCATTTAAAATTCAGGAATAAATTATCCATAAATATATAAATATATGTATATATACACCTTAATCTACATACTTCTAATATAATGACTAATTAAATATTTGGCAAAGTTTAATTTAATAATCTTCTAATATAATTATTTAAATTTGCAAACTTATCTATTCAAAGTAAATATCCTAGAAATAATACAGATTAAAACTCTACATTTTCACTAGTAGGTATATAGTTATTAATTAATATAGGCTTATATTAGTTCTTTAAAAGTTACATTAATTAATAAAAGAAAAAGAATAAATATAAAAGATAAAAATAAAAATAAATACATGCATAAGAACATTTGTAAGCTAAGTAACATGCAAATCTACAAGTGTCATAATTTATTTACTTTTTTTTAATAATAAACAAGGCTATATATACTTTCTCTTCTACTCTATCATTTTCTTTCATCTTTCCATAAACCAAACCAGATAATAAAGATAAAATAACAACTAAATTACGCAATCACTTTCAAGTTTTCAAACTGAAACTAAGGCCAACAAAGATTTCAACAACAAGCAAATCAATTCAAAGCAGATCAAAATCAGTTTCAAAATCAAAAAAATCACAATCTCCAGATTTTTTCAAAAGATGCTCTATTCAAACAAAATAAACAGTGAGTAAACTTTAAATTTAATTCACTATGTTACTGGAAGTATTTATATGCATCTATGCATTTGAATTGGAATAAGATTTGGTATTGTGACATGAATTTATGAGTTAACTTATTGGAGCTCATTTGTGTATCAAGCAGATCATCTTTTACTTTAAAAGGAAAGGACAGTGAGTACAACTGAAACTTGTTATTGGAATTCTATGTATACTTACATATGGATGGAGTTGAGTAATCTTTTGGTTTAGGCCTTGCTCATTTATGTATGTGTTACATATGGTAAGATCCCTTTAGAACTCATAGAAAATGCACATATACTCCCTGTTTCTTTAGAAAATTTAGTATCTTTGTAGCTTCGAAAATTATCATCTTGGAATCTGTTTCGTTTTAAATCTCACTTCCAGAACAAAACTTGCTTGTTATCAAGTATAATATATTTTAAAAATTACCTCATTCAATTTCATGGAATATTTGGAGCGGAAATCGTTATAACAGTATGTGACCCAATTTTTCCTAAAAATTTAGATATCAGATTTAAACGAATAAATTATATGCTGGAATCGTCATTGGAATAGATGAATTTTAGTGTTAGTCAGGTGATTTTTAATCGAGTATGGAGTGAGAAATGAGGGGATGAACGGTATTGAATCTTGGGTCAAATTCTGACAACCTGGTTGTTTTCAAGGTGAAGGGTTGGGGGTGGAGGTGCGTTAGGAGTTGGCTCTGGTAGGAAAAATGGTGCAGTGGTTTGTAGGGCCTTGGGTTGGCCAGACGAATGCAAGGTAGGGTTTAAGGTAAGGGCGAAATGGGTATCAGGTCTCGATCAATGGTAGGGAAAAGAGTGAGAGAGGGGCGTGCGCCCAGGAAAAAGGGAGGAGGAGGCTCCAGCGAGGCTTTGGGCGAAGTTTAGGCGAGTACGGCAGTCGTGGGTGGTAGGGATGAGGTGGTATAGGCACGATGTTCGTTCCAGGTAATCGTGTCGGCCGAATTTCAATCCAAGGTTCATCAACGTTCAAGGGCATGAAGGCGGAAAATGATTAAGAAAGGCGACTTAGTGGGATGGTCGGTGACGAAGTTTAGGTTGGGAATTGCTTGTACATGTGCACGGCAGCGTGCACATTTAGGTGTCCAAAATAGTGCGAAGATGGGAAGCAATTAGGGGAAGGAGGGGAAGAAAGGAATTTGGGTCGAAGAGAAATGGGCTGTAATAAGAAATATATAGAAATGTAAGAATAAGTAAAAGGGAAGAAGAGCGGGCCAGGAATCATTTGGGCCGAAGCTTTTAAGATAAATTAATATAAAAGGAAATGTAGATTAAGTTTTAAGAAATTTTAACCAAAATTTCAAGTTAAAGGTTTTTACCTTAAACATATGAGAAGAATGAGTAAAGTAACAAAGTTTCAAAGCAAAATGTTAGCCTAGTTCAAAGATAAAATAATGAATAAGTTTTCAAGAAAAAGTATTGAACGAGTTTTCAAAGCAAGCTTCAAAATTAATTTAAATTATAAAGTTAATGTTTTTTAATTTTAAATTGATTTTGGTTAGAATAATTGTATTTTAAGCTAATTGTTTAATTCAATTTCTAAGTGTTATTCAAAATAAAATTAAATAATATAATCGATTAGCGGTTAAGATAAATGTTTAAACTCATAATTAATCAAAAATCTCAAAGTGATTTTAAATGTAATTAATTAATTCCAAACATTTGATTAGAGTAAATATAAATGGTTTTTAAATTAATTAATGATAATTAAGCAGGATTTAAAAGCAATTAATTTATTTTGTGATAAATTAAATTAATTAGAAATGATGTGACCAATTAGTTAGGCTTTTAAATGTTTAATTTGAATTGAATCTCTAGTATATTAAATATGATATTCTATGATATGAATTTCCTAGGATTGAACTGCGATAAGTGTGGGTTGTTTATCTATGATGAATTTCTATGTGAATATAACATTCTAAAGTTAAATTGAATTGTTTTAGCTTAAAAGATGGAATTTGGATTCAAAGAGATCGGGGTCGGATATAAGCAATATCTGTAACCACTTCGACTAGTAATATATGATTCTTTATAGATGTGATTATAAAATCAGATAGGCTGGAATGGAATAAATTAAGAGAATGTGGCCATTTAAATTAAGTAATGGTACTTAGATTTATTTTGTGAAATAAGTGATTGACTATAACAAGTTCCGAACTCGTAGTTAGGTACGAGTTACCTCGGGTTTCAAATCTGTTTTATAACCTAGTATTTCTAATTATATGGGTTTACTTCCGCTGGTTTCCAGCTTGACTCGAGTGTTACTTTAATGTAATGCTCGAGTCAGATCGAGTGTTATAGATTTTTAGGTTAGACGTTCTAGAGCTCAAGATGCGAGCTGAATAGCAGGAACGTATGGACTATATTCCGCTGTGTATTGTAGTTGTTTGTTTGTTTCTGACAAGTTGTTACAACTGTCCAGTCTAATTGTGAATGATTGTACTCTGATGTATTGTCGTGTAAATTGACAGATACAGCTTTCCTTTGTATAAATGTTATAATTTGTTATTATATTTTGTTCCGCTATGTTTGTGAGATTCTGTGCTGTTGTTTTTCTGCTTCTTCTTCTACCTCTTTTCTTCTTTACCTTCACAATATGGGATTTCTAGCATTCGATTGTTTAGAACTTCTACAGTGAACGTATTAATGTCGAATTTTTGAGGTCGAAGATTTCGGGTCGTTACAGTTAAAGGTTGCAATGCAACCAGGATGATGATATATTCGGTACTATCCAGCAGGGGTAGGACGGTTCTGTGTTGGTAGGGGTCGTTAGGTACGACTTCGGTACATTTTTCTAATGGTGTATTATGGCAGGCGATACCCCAATCCACTGTCCAATACGTGCCGTACGTTTTCGATTGTAGAGCCTAGTATGTTGGAATGTGAGATGCAAGCATTTCAGCTATTTTATCTATTTAATTTAAACCTAGACATTATGATAATATCAGTGGATTTTGATATAAAATGTTTTGGTTAACTTAAGGTAAAAAGCAGTCCATTTTTAGGTGTGGTGTGGTCTTACGAGATCCCTTTATTTGAAAAGTTTTCAAATGCAGAAATCAGTTTAATAATTACTTGCTATCGAGTTTTACTCACAGTCGTTTAGCAGACTGATCCAGGCGTTATTCCATGTAATGCTCGGGTTAGAGCAAGCATGTTTTTGCAGGTTTAGTTGGATAGTTTGGAGTTGAAGAGGAGCTGGATGGTCAAGACGTATTCACGTGTATTTTTCTTCCTCTATATTATAGAACTTATATGTTTTTCAATGAAAGGACAGGTTTCTATAACTTCCAAATTTAGGATAAGCCTAGTGTACTTTGATGTTGTATATATGAATAAAGATGTTTCCTTTTTGTGAAGGTCATTGTTGTATCATACATTATTTGCCGCATTGTGAGATTCTGTGTTTTTTTTTTATATCTTCTAACTTCTTCTTCTGATTATATTCCATATTTTTTTGTGTTGTATTTTTGGCATTTGAATGTTTGGAATGTTATACAGTGCATGTATCAGTGTCGATTTTCGAGGGTCGAAATTACGGTTCGTTATATTTTAGACCAATTTCTTTAACTAATTGTTTTGTTTAAATTATTTCAAAAAAAATCGCGAATAGATTTAGTATGAAAACGAATGATTTAATCGATTATTCACAAATCGCTTTCATTAAGGGTAAAAACATCACGGATGGAGTGGTTGTTGGTAAAGAGTACAGTAAACAATGTTGTAAGAACAACATTACATGTGCGCTTCTAAAACTTGAATTTGTGAAAGCTTTTGACTCGACTGATTGGGATTTTCAAATTGAAATGTTACTTGCTAGAGGTTTTAGTGGTAAATGGACTGGTTGAATTATGACATCGCTTAAAACTTGTAATTCTAGTATAATGGTTAACGGATTTTTAGGGAATAAAATACAATCAAAATATGGCTTATGACAGGTTGATCCTTTAGCTCCTCTCTTATTTAATTTAGCTGTCGATGTTTTTGCTATGATAATTGAAAAAGTTGTTGGTGATGGATCTTTAGGGTGCGTTGGTAGTGAAATTTTAGGTAATGGACACTCTGTTCTTCAATTTGCGGATGATAGCTTATTTTTACTTCTCATTTGGCTAATCATGTCATTACCCTTAAATTTATTTTATACAGCTTTGAACTACTTTCAGGACTAAAAATTAATTTTGATAAAAGTTCGGTTTTATTTTTAAATGACGTTGATAAGGTTGAGTGTTTAGTTGCCAATACATTAATTTGTAAAACCATGAATTCCCTATTGATTATCTTGGATTTTAGATTGGACCAACTAAACTTAAACATGACGACTAGCTAATTATAATTAATAAAATTAAAAATAGAATTTCCAACTGGAATGGGAGGTTTTTATCGAGAGCGGGTTGATTAGTTCTCATCAATTCTATTTTATCTGCACTTCTGATTTATTGAATATCTATGCTTCTTTTTCCAGAATGGATGATTAATAAAGTTTATAAAATTAGAACAACTGAGACGGCCAGACTTTCTACCACCAGAAAATCGCATCATCTTTAAGAAAGAAATGGATAGAAAAGAGAAAAGATAGAGAAGAAGAAAGAAACAACATCAGAATCTAAACAGCGGAACGAATAAATTATATTAATCACATAATACATTACATAGTATCATATACATCAGAGATACATAGCATAATCAACTCATACTAGACAGTAGGGACTTCTTATGAAATGGTGATAATCCTAGCAGTAGTCTAAAATGTTTAGTTGGTTGGGAAACCGTTATTAAATCGAAAAAGGATAGAGGACTAGGTGTTATTAATTTACGTAATATGAATTTGTCTTTATTAGGGAAGTGGTTGTGGAAATTCTATGATACAAATGATAATTTTATTTGGAAAGAAATTGTTTCTAAACATTATTATAATTATAGTAATAATTTATACCAAATTACATCTTCGGTTAACAATAAATTGTCTAATTTTTGGAAATTAATTTTAAAATGTCATGATATTTATAACCTTGGTACTAATACGATCGTTTATTCAGGAAATAATTCAACTTTTTGGCATGACCGTTGGTTATCAGCCATTCCTCTTAGGGTCTAATTTAAAAAACTTTTCAAAATTTGTAACTTTAAAAAGGCTTTAATTAGAGATGTTTTTTCTCTGGATAACGATCCCCTGTGGAACTTTAGTTTTAATAGAATCTTAGAACGTACAACTCTCAGACAATTTTCTTTATTATGTGCAAAATTAAATTTATATAATATTGATAATGAAACGATATTATTTACTGGGATTGGGATAAAAGTAAGAAATTCACTTCTAATTCATTGTATAAATTTCTTGATTTCTCGGGCATTACTAGTAACACTTTTAATCTTATTTGGAAAACATATGCATTGCAAAAAGTTAAGATTCATATGTGGTTAACCATGTATGGAAAGCTAAATACCACTGAACTTTTAAAAAGAAAGAATTTGCCAATTGATAATAAACGTGCTTTTCTAGCTTGTATTTTAAAAATATTAATCATATATATTATGATTATATGGATTGTTGCTACATTCTTAATAATACTCTTAAAATCTTTAACTCTATTCTTACAACTAAAGTTAGTGATTGTGATTTTTACTGGAATAACTTAAGATTTAAGTTTATAAGGGAAAATAGGTTTTTACTTGATACTTTATTCACTATAATATGTTGGTATATTTGGTTTGAGAGAAACTAGAGGCTATTTAATAATAACAATAGTTATATTAATAGATTGGTAATAATAGTAGCATCATTTTGTTTCAATTGGGTCTCAAATCCAAAACATAGATTGGCTTAAAATAACCATTTTAATGAATATCTTAATAAGGTTAGAAAAAGCATTAAATTATTTAAACAAAAAAACAATGTTTTTAACATTAATGACTACAGCCTTAGCACTTATTTGACTTCGAATAAAGATTTTACTTACCATCATAATGTTCTTTTGATCAAAGGAGCATAATGTTAAAAAAATAGATTTTTTTAATTTTTTTAAGTATATAATTGCACATTTTGTCAATATCTATGCCTCATGATGTCGTGATCACTATCTCATATTATAAAAGTATGTTAAGATGTTGCATAATGAGCTTGACCTTTTATTAGTCTAACTCTTATTATAGTTTTTTTGCTGTCTTCTAGTTCTAAATCTAGTTTTATTACTTTTATTTCATTAATGCATATATATATATATATATGTATGTATGTATGTATGTATGTATTTATATAAATCTTATTTATATACATATATATGTATATCACTCTTATATTTTTGTTTAGTTCCATCTACAAGTATAGGTTTAGGCTGTAAATGGTGCTAGAATGCTATTCGTAGGGTTTTACGGTTGCTGTTGCCAAGATTGCAAGGTTGCTGTTTATAGGATCGTTGTTACGAGAGATTTCTTATTTTAGATCTGGATCATCCGCGCTATCCGTGAGGCTTTCATTCTCTAGTGGAGCTGCTTACTGAACTCATCGGTTAACTTGGACGCCCTATGGTTTATATCGGGTACTTCTAACACTTCATTATCGGGCGGTGGCCTTGTCGAAGTTCCATACTGAGGTGTAATGGGCGATGGCCTTGCTGGAGCTCCTTCAAGATGTTACTTGATGTTGTTATCTTAGATTTTATGTATTATGGTTTGTCAACTATCAAGCATGTTGGCAGCTCCTTTACTATCGGTGGTGTTGAGTCACAAGCTTTATGAAAGGTTTTGATTTCTGACAAATAAGGCGATTGATTTCTGACAAACAAGGCGATCGACAAAAACAAGGTCAATAGAGCTATATATGGTACTCTAGATTATAGGTTGATTATTTGTTGTTGTAATAGTAATAAATTTGTTAAAATCTATCCTCAAATAATCATGCATATCAAGGGAATCAATATATATACGAATAATTTATAAGTTGCATGCAGTTGCACAATTCAATGTGCAATTTAACAGGCACCGGTCGACCGGTCAATATATGTGCGGTCGACCGTTCCTGTGTAAATTGCACAGTGAACGTGCACACATGCACATAACGTATATATATATTTGAATTCCTGTCTACCGGTCCATTTTTGACCTGTCGACCGTTTTTAAACAGAAAGCAACTTTTCCAAAAGGCACTTCTCTTCTCCAAAGGTTGCATCTCCTATCTTTCATCAATGATCATAACTCTTAATGGCAACTGTTCACAAAGAGTTACAACTATTTTTCTCTATATATACTCATCTAAATCATTGATTCAAACACAAGTTTTTACACGATCATATATGCTCTCTAATCTAATCTCTAACACTCCTGCATTCTAAAAATTAATTTAGCTTATTGAATCATTGAAATTATTTCATATCTTTTGATTCAATAAGTAAATACCTTCTTTAATCTTTACAAAACATCATTCATATTCTTTGAGGATAAGATTATAGGAAGGGTGTACTACTAGTGACAAATCCGTGTTTTCAAGAACACAAGTTGTCAACAACAATTGTATTTGTTTTTGTTGAAGTCCTCGTGTTGTAAGAGGCAAGTGTTGAAGTCCTAGGTGTTGTAAGAGGCAAGTGTTGAAGTCCTCAGTGTATTAGAGGCGTGAAATCCCGTTCGGTTGTTCGGGTATTGTAAACCTGTTCCTCCGGGTGAAGCGCGGTAGTTAATAGTGAAAATCCAGATAGAAGTCTGGGACTGGACGTAGGACGGTGCTCCGAACCAGTATAAAAATCTCTGGTGTGATTTTTCTATTTTCTATTTACAATGCTATTATCATCTATTTCCACATTTGTATTGTAATCCATATTACACGATCCGTGTATACTATATTAGCACATATAATCGTATACACACCGCACTTTCAATTGGTATCAGAGCACGGTCATCATATAACCGTAACATAGTTATTTGATATATTCTTGTAATATGGCAAATAACGCAAGTACTAGCACTCAAAACACCACTTACACAGAAGGGCAATCGACACAAAGACCTCCATTTTTCAATGGTCTTAACTACAGTTATTGGGCAACACGTATGTCATTCTTTATGCAATCAAGTAGCTATGATGCTTGGAATGCTACTCAAAGAGAAATAGTAAATCCAACAACTGATTATTCAGAATGGACTGTGGCTGAGAAAACGGCAGCAGCCGTAAATGCAAGAGCAATAAATATGTTGTTCTGTGCATTAGACCAAAATGAATATAACCGTGTTAGTATCTGCACTACTGCATATCAAATTTGGCAAACGCTAAAAATCACTCATGAAGGTACTAACAAGGTTAAACAAGCCAAAATAGCCATGCTGAAAAGTCAGTTTCAAAATTTCAAAATGAAACCAAATGAAACAATCAATGACATGTATTCACGGTTTCAAACTATTCACCATGCACTTATTGGGTTAGGACAAAAGTATTCTGATTTTGATGTTGTTTCAACAGTCCTACATTCTCTGACTAATGAATGGGAAGGAAAAGTATTAGCAATTGAAGAAGCTAATGACCTTTCCGTCATGAAGCCAGATGAATTGATAGGAAATTTAATGTCCTATGAAGCAAATTTGCAGGCTAGAAAAGAACAGAAAGAAGAAAAGAAAAATGTAGCATTTCATGTTGAGAAAGATGAAAATGAATCAGATTCTGAAGATGAAGATTTGGCGTTCATTGCTAAAGGTTTCAAAAAATTCCAAAAATATCGAAAAGCCAGTCGCTACAATAAAAGGAAACTTGGATCAAATAAACCATCTTCATCTGCTATAGAATGTTTCAACTGCCATAAAAAGGGACACATGCAGAAGGATTGTCCAGAACAAAAGAAAAAGTCAGAAAATGACAAATTCAAATATAAGAAGGACAAATCAAAGAAACGAGCCTTCTCAGTAACATGGGATGATTCAGAGTCATCTTCATCAGAAAGTGAAAGTGATTCGGAGAATGAACAAGCTAATGTTTGCTTTATGGCAACAGAAGATGAGGTACAAATTCCTACATTTGATGAATTACTTGATATTAATGCTGAATTGATAGTCAAATATAAAGACTTAAAACGTCAATTAAAAGTAGTCAAAGCAGATTTAAGTAGAGCAGAGTTTGAACGAGATATGTTAAAAGATGAGAAGAAAATATTAGAAGAAGAACTTGAAAATATTCAAGAATCATCATCTAATGTTGACTCTCAAATATCTCTTTTGAGTCAAGAAATAGAAGCTCAAAAAGAGAAAAATAATGCTCTCACTACTGAAAATCATGAACTTAAAGCAAAAGTCAAAATTCTAGACCTAGAAAAAGCTAGTTTACAAACAAAGTTTGATGACATTACTCAAAATGTTTCTAACTTTAACAAAGGTCGAGAAAATTTGACTAAAATCATTGAAAGTTCACAATCTATTTCAGATAAACAAGGTTTGGGATATAACAAACATGAAACTAAGAAACATCTTAGAAATAAAAGGAAGAAGAAAGTACAAAAAACTGAAGCTAAGAAAAATCTTAGTTTATTATATTTCAAACCAAAACCAGTTGTGAAATTTCAAAAGAGAAATGTCAAGACTATCAAAATATGGGTTCCTAAAACAAATAATAATTTGATTAGGAACAAATACATTCAGCAATTCATGAATAATGTACATTTTAATAACAATTATATATATAAAGGGGATACCAGACCCGTATGGGTTTGGACTCCTAAGACCTAACTCTTAGGACCCTATAAAAAGTGGGTACCATGGACTTAATTCTATTTTTTGCAGGACCTACTAAAGAAAAGAGGAAAATGGATATTCTGGTTGATATACTCCTATATTATTCCATTATCTATTATTCCTTTTTGTCGATGACAAAGGGGGAGAAAGTGCTAACAATTATTTGCAGGAATATATATATAGACAAAATATCAGGGGGAGATCACATATTCAGGGGGAGATTCAGAACTTCAGATATATGTTGTCATCAATCAAAAAGGGGGAGAATGTTGAGTCAAGATTTTTGTCATCAATCAAAAAGGGGGAGAATGTTGAGTCACAAGCTTTATGAAAGGTTTTGATTTCTGACAAATAAGGCGATTGATTTCTGACAAACAAGGCGATCGACAAAAACAAGGTCAATAGAGCTATATATGGTACTCTAGATTATAGGTTGATTATTTGTTGTTGTAATAGTAATAAATTTGTTAAAATCTATCCTCAAATAATCATGCATATCAAGGGAATCAATATATATACGAATAATTTATAAGTTGCATGCAGTTGCACAATTCAATGTGCAATTTAACAGGCACCGGTCGACCGGTCAATATATGTGCGGTCGACCGTTCCTGTGTAAATTGCACAGTGAACGTGCACACATGCACATAACGTATATATATATTTGAATTCCTGTCTACCGGTCCATTTTTGACTTGTCGACCGTTTTTAAACAGAAAGCAACTTTTCCAAAAGACACTTCTCTTCTCCAAAGGTTGCATCTCCTATCTTTCATCAATGATCATAACTCTTAATGGCAACTGTTCACAAAGAGTTACAACTATTTTTCTCTATATATACTCATCTAAATCATTGATTCAAACACAAGTTTTTACACGATCATATATGCTCTCTAATCTAATCTCTAACACTCCTGCATTCTAAAAATTAATTTAGCTTATTGAATCATTGAAATTATTTCATATCTTTTGATTCAATAAGTAAATACCTTCTTTAATCTTTACAAAACATCATTCATATTCTTTGAGGATAAGATTATAGGAAGGGTGTACTACTAGTGACAAATCCGTGTTTTCAAGAACACAAGTTGTCAACAACAATTGTATTTGTTTTTGTTGAAGTCCTCGTGTTGTAAGAGGCAAGTGTTGAAGTCCTCGGTGTTGTAAGAGGCAAGTGTTGAAGTCCTCAGTGTATTAGAGGCGTGAAATCCCGTTCGGTTGTTCGGGTATTGTAAACCTGTTCCTCCGGGTGAAGCGAGGTAGTTAATAGTGAAAATCCAGATAGAAGTCTGGGACTGGACGTAGGACGGTGCTCCGAACCAGTATAAAAATCTCTGGTGTGATTTTTCTATTTTCTATTTACAATGCTATTATCATCTATTTCCACATTTGTATTGTAATCCATATTACACGATCCGTGTATACTATATTAGCACATATAATCGTATACACACCGCACTCTCAGGTGGTATGTGTGTGTGTATGTGTATGCGTGTGCACCCCTCTACTTTAGAGGATCACACATTTCTCTCAAAAAAGAGTATATAAAGTAATGATGAATTTCCATAAATTTTATTAAATGATTATAAATAATAGAGCTAAGTGTCAAAATGAAAAATATTGAATCTATGATTATCACAAGATAATGAAGAATAATCTAATATATAATATTAAGTTGTAAAATTTGAATTTTTTTTATGTTCAATTATTAAAATTAATTTTAAATTTGTACTTATTTTGTATCCCATATATGGTAGAAAATGAAACTGACATTCAATTAATAATGTAATATTTGAAAGTTTTATTGGTACCTTTGTATATTAATTTTGCATGTGAAAATATAAGCATTTAGTTTGAAAGATGGATTTATTTAAAAATTAATCTATATGATGATATTTTCATAAATTAAGCTAAGTAAATTATTTCTTTTTCCAGGTCAACGTCCACACTTCAATTGTTGTTACGGCAACTTATTTCCATTCATTATTCTTTTACATCACCATGTTTCTTCCACCACTACCAATCTTCTGACCAAATTTGTAAAAATCGTTGGGTAGAGGATATACAATAAGTATGGACTAAGGAATAACCATTTTGGTTGGATTAATCAGGGTATGTGTTATTTATAAACTTTTATATTTCGTACTTTTTTGTATATGTTTGAGGCATTTTCGATTTTATATGTTAAAATCTATTTTTAAATTGACCGTTTCCACCTTGTTCTCATCTCATGTGCATTTCGAAATACGTTGATGAGAGTGCGAAACACAAAACTAGTTTTCAAACCAAAACGAGTTTACCAAACGAGTGTTAGTATTTGTTTTTTTTCTATTCAATCCAAGTAGGAAGTTTGAGGGTTTAGATGAGTTTGGGAGCAACCAATAGCCTGTCCAACTAAAATGCTATCCTAGCACATTTTTGTTAGGTGATACTATTTACACCCATTTAAACACTTCTCTCACCTATTTATCCTCTCACCCACTTAAATATTTCATTCATCCATCCACACTCATCTTTTCTTATTTTTTAAATTTTATCATAAAAATAACTTAACTTTTCCTCTATCTTCCTCTTCAAATGATGTAATATAAATTTCTTCATCCAAAATTTTCATGTTTAGTCCTTTTTTCAATCTAGTGCTTTATCAATAAATACGAATCCATCTAATTTAGTTATGAAAATGGTGCTATGGACTTTAAGCGTATGTATATTTTCATTTTTTCATAAACTATGTATTCCTGACCAAGACTAGCATAGCAAAATAATTTGCAACTCAAATTTGGTGTTACCGTGAAACATAATAAAATACTTATGTTACGACTTCAATCAAAAATATCTGATCGTTATGACTTTTGTTGCTATTTCAATAATAAAAGAAAAAAGACCGATGAAACCAATTGTAATGGAAAGTAATATGATATAGTCAAATTTATTTAGTTTCACCATCATTCCCTGTAACATTAACAATGCTTCAAAATATTGATTTACATATATATATATATATATATATATATATATATATATATTCTAAATATAATCAAATATCTAAGCTTATCAACTCCTATTATGAATTGATAAAATATTTATGATTATGTTGTTCATCTTTTTTATCACTAACTATTGGGTTGAGAGGATGAAAAATAATTATGTTTGAAGTTTGCATTTCACTTTATTTGATGTATTTTTTTCTAAATCCTCTTTTAAGTTGAAGGTGTGCATTTGAATTAATTTTTATGATTTAATTTTATTAAATGTTTAAGTGGCATTAGTGAGCATTTAGATGGGTGTAAATAGTTACGCCCTTTTTATTTGGATCCAATTGCTAAATTTAAAAAAGGAAAAAAATGCTGCGTTCATGATTTAAGAAGCGAATCAAAGGATTAACCACACAGACATAACTACAATAAGTAACTTTATTTAAGTATTTACTTTATGTTCTCTATATGCATAACATTACTACATTTATGTTAATCAAGGTGAGGGGTTTCCCCAGCCCACGGGCCTGGTGTCCTTCCCACCAGGCTGGGCCGGCCAAGGAGGGAAGACCCCTTAAAACTAGAATCTAGATGCTTATACCAGCCATAAAGCTTTGTCAAGTGTCCAAGAAGTATGTATATACATGTTAGATGTATATGTGCAGTGATAAGGCCTGTTCAAGTGGACGATAGGAAGTACAAATTTCAATTATATAATAACAATAAAGAAAAACCAAATTTAAGAAAATGAAAGTTGGTTTTTTTACTTTTCAACTACAATACTAACATGCTTAAGTAAGGTTGTTTTTGAAATAAAGGATTGAGAGCAACAGTAATAGATTTTCTCAATTGCTATCTAAAGGAAATTTCTAAATTGTCATCACTAAATTTTCAAATAAATTTTAAGGATCGATACTAAAGATTGTAATAGAGATAGATTCCACTAGAATCGACTAAAGATCATTTTCAAAAATCTAGAAAATTTATGAAGATAATAGAGGGAGGAAGAAAATAAAATAAAATATGTACCATTATAGAGCTAAAAAATGAATAATAATACTTTAACGGGTTGAATATATATATATATATATATATATATATATATATATATATATATATAGTCAAGTGCTTAAATTTTACTTACTTACCATTTTAATTATGGAAATTTTTATTCATATCTACCGTTTCTATTAGTTGATCCATACTTGAGTATATCAACAACTAATTTGTTGGTTTATCCACACATTGATGAATTTACTAATTTATTAGTTTATCCATGTTGAGATTAGTCCCACATCGGACCATTTACAATATAAATCATGCATAAGTACTAAGAGACCTCGCTTCACATTACCAACTGGTTTTGTGATAATATATGGTTCTCTAAAATGGTATCAGAGCCTCATACGATCCTATTCTCCTAACCCTAGTCTCGCCTATCTTCTTCTCCCTTCTTCTTCTTCTATCTTTAATTCTTTTCCATGGCAGACTCATCCAAGTTTCATCCCGCTCTCACCATCACTAATGTTAAATCTCTTATTCCCGTAACATTAGACAATTAGCAAGCCATGTATAATTCTTAGGCTACTCTATTTACCAATCTTTCTAGGGTTAATGATCTTTACGATCACTTGGTTCCACCAACGAAGGAGAAGGCTATGGCAGCCTATGTCCAGGCTAAGTCCGCTGATCCAGCTCTTTGGAGGCATTTGGATGCCGTTGTCTTGTAATGGATTTACAGAACCATTTCTTTCAATCTCCTCCTTGCCATCCTCAGACGTAATGACACGACAGAGGGGGCATGGAACTGTATTGAAGCTCCTTTTCAGGACAACAAAGCCTCTCGGGCTACCCATCTTGAGGAGGACTTTACGAACGCTGCTTTTGAGGCTTTAAACTCGATCGAAAATTATTGTAATTATCTACAATCTATGGAGGATAGGTTGGCTGATGTTGATGCTCCGGTGACAAATGGTCGTTTGGTTTTATGTCTCACCGGATCTTCACCATAGGCATATAGTGGTATGGTGGACTATATACAAAATCAAGAGCCTTTGCCATCCTCTGAGAGTTGTCGTTCATGGTTGAAAATGACTGAGCGTACTATCAAGGCTTGTCAAGCTCATGAAGCCGATGGTTCTAGGAGTCAGTCCTGTGGTGCTGCCATGGTTGCCACTGATTCATCTGCAAGCAAAAAGTGCAACAACAATAACAAAGGGAGGAACAATTCAAAAAACAATGGAAAGAAAAAGGTCCACCAAAGTACAAATGGGTCTAGTCCTAATCAGCCGCCATATCAGTAGCACCAGTGGTAGCCATGTCAACAGGCCCCACCGCCACAGTGGCAGTAGATGTGGCAACCTAGTTGGGAAGGGTGGACTATTCCTCCTTGCCGTTTCCCGCAAACTCATGGAAGCCAAGGCCCAATCCAGCAGCCCAATGTTCCCCCTCTTTTGGGTCAGACATACTTGGATCCAGACCATAAACTTTCAATGTCGTTGCTTCTCCTGCTCTTAGCTACATGCCCATCGACATTGAGGCCACTATGCATGCTCTTTCATTCTCTCAACCAAATGGAATCTACTATATGGATACTAGTGCTACATCTCACATGAAGGCGGATGCAGGTATTCTCTCTTCTTATTTCAATTCAAGCAATAAGCATCATAACATTGCTGTTGGTAGTGGTCACTTAATTCCAATTATTGGTCACGGTCGCACTACATTGCCTCCACCTTATCCACCATTTACCCTAAACAGTGTGTTACATGCTCCCAGACTCATGAAAAATCCGATCTCTGTTCGTAAATTTACCACAGATAATAGGGTTTCTATCTCTTTTGACCCTTTTGGTTTCTCTGTTAATGACTTACAGACGATGAACAGACTAATGAGATGTGATAGCACTAAGGGCTTATATCCACTTTTGTCCAACTTTCAAGCCATTTCTTCCAAAAATCATTATGCTTTTACTACTTTACCTTTGAATATTTGGCACAATCGTTTAAGTCATCCTGGCGATGCTATTCTTAAGTCTCTTTGTAGTAAAAAGTTTGTTGATCGTAATAAGGCTTGTAAAACTTTTTGTTCTTCTTGTCCTCCTGGGAAACATTCTAAGCTACCTTTTTACGATTCAGTGTCATATACTTTTCTTCCGTTTGATATTTTTCATAGTGATCTTTGGCCTTCTCCGATTATTAGTACTTTCGGCCATTGTTATTATGTTCTTTTTCTTGATGAATGTAGCAAATTTTTGTGGACCTTTCCTATTGCAAAAAAAATCTAAGGTCAAATAACTTTTCTTAGCGTTTCATGCTTTAGTCAAGACATAATTTAAAGTACTATTAAGACTTTTCAGTGTGACAATGGTATGGAATACATTAATGGCACTTTTAAGGATTTTTTTGCGCAATATGGCATGCTTTTCCGTCTCTCATGTCCTCATACATCTTCTCAAACGGGAAGGCCGAAAGACATATAAAATCCATAAATAGTATCATCTGGACTATTCTTGCTCATGCATCTATGCCACTCTCCTTTTGGCATCATGCTCTCTCCATGGCTACATATCTTCTCAATATCCTTCCTTTTATTGAATTACCAATCTCCCGCTTAAATTCTCTATCAAAGTGATCCGGATTATTCAGGTTTGCGTGTTTTTGGTTGCTTACATTTCCCATTATTCCCCTCTTTTGTTGTTCATAAATTACAAGAAAGGTCGACTCCTTGTGCTTATTTAGGTCCGGCTCCTAATCATCGTGGCTCCAAATGTTATGACTTGTCTAGTGGTAAAATCATAATTTGTCGTCATATTCGTTTTATTGAAATAGAATTTCCATTCTCCAAACTCCATAAAACAAAACCTTCGAATTATGATTTTTTGAGTGACAATATTAATCCTTAATTAATCCATCGCTTATCTCAAAACACCACACCACAAATATGCAGCTTGACCCAGCAACGCATCCCAACGACTCGTCCTCTCTTCCTCAATTTGGGCCACAGTCTCACACAGGCCTAGATTCCATACCTTCCACTGCTGCCCATACTCGGTCCTCTCCTTCCTCCTCTAGCCTATCCTTTGTTCCCCACAGCCCAACCCCGTCTATGAGCCCCTACTTTGACCATTCTTCACGCCACCCCTAGGCCTCCCAACCTCATTTCAATCCGCATGACCAATCGTGCATCAAATGGCATTTTTAAACCCAACCCCAAATACTCTTCTTATTACCACGCTACCACCACTATAGATATTTCTCCTGTTTCGAAAAATCCTGTTAGCGCGCTTAGTGACCACAATTGGAAAAGTGCAATGTTGGATGAATTTAATGCTTTAATTGACAATAAGACTTGGGAATTAGTGCCTAGGCCGCCTAATGTTAATGTTGTTCAGTCTATATTGTTTTTTGTCATAAACATAAATCTGACGGTTCTTTTGAGCATTATAAAGCTCGTCTTGTAGGTGATGGAAATACACAGCAGCAGGGCGTTGATTATGGTGAAACGTTTAGTCCTTTGGTTAAACCGGTCACCATTAGAGCGATTCTCAACATTGCACTTTCTAAATCTTGGCCCATTCATCAAATGGATGTCAAGAATGCTTTCTTGCATGGTCATCTCAATGAAGCTGTTTATATGCATCAACCGATGGGTTTTCGTAACAAAATTTATCCGGATCATGTTTGCCTTTTGAAGAAATCTTTGTACGGATTAAAACAGGCTCCTCGAGCTTGATACCAAAGATTTGCTGATTTTGTTGCTACCATTGGGTTCTATCATAGTACGTTAGATCACTCTCTATTCATCTATAAGAATGGTTCTGATATTGCTTATATTCTGTTATATGTGGATGACATTATGCTTACAGCTTCTTCTGATCGTCTTTGTAAGTATATTATGACTCTCTTAGCTACTGAATTTGCTATGAAGGATCTAGTTCCTCTGAGTTTCTTTTTGGGTATTGCTATCACTTGTCATGCCCATGGTCTTTTCTTATCTCAAACATAGTATGCTACAAAAAATATTGAACATGCCTGGATGTCTAACTGCAGTTCATGTCCTACTGCTATTGACCCTAAGTCTAAACTAAGTGCCACCGTAAACACTCCTTATGATGATCCAACTAAGTATCATAGTCTTGTAGGTGCTCTTCAGTATATTATATTCACCCGGCCAGACTTCTCCTATGCCGTGCAACAAATCTTCCTTCATATGCATATCCCGACAAATGAGCATATAAAAGCTCTTAGGCGTATCATACGCTATCTCCAAGGTACCCTTTCTTTTGGTCTCCACTTGTACAAATCCAATATTAATCGTATTATCTCATATACAAATGAAGATTGGGGTGGTTGTCCAGACACCCATCATTTACCTCTGGTTACTGTGTATTCCTCGGAGATAATTTGATTTCTTGGTCTTCGAAACGGCAACCTACTCTTTCTCGTAGTAGTGCTGAGGCGGAGTATAAGGGTGTTGCTAATGTTGTTTCTAATTCATGCTGGATCAGAAATTTGCTTTTAGAGTTGCATTGTCCTATTCGAAAGGCTACTCTAGTTTATTGTGACAATGTGAGTGCTATATACTTATCCGGCAATCCTATTCAGCATCAATGCACAAAACACATTGAGATGGATATTCATTTCGTCCTTGAGAAAGTAGCTCGTGGCGAAGTGCATGTGCTTCATGTACCGTCCCGTTACCAAATTGCTGATAGTTTTATAAAAGGTCTTCCGCGCGTATTATTTAATGATTTCAGGGACAGTCTAAGCATATGAGAACCTCCCGCTTCGACTGAGGGGGTGTGATAGAATATATTTTACATATATTCTGGGCGTTAGAATATTTCTTGCATTTATTCCATGATCTGACGATATCTTTATTTGGTTAGTATTTATTTAGTTACCTTTATTTTAGCAAATCAGTTGGCTAATTTGTAGCCTCTTTATTTGGTTAGTATTTATTTTGTTACCTTTGTTTTAGCAAACAGTTGGCTAATCTATAGCCTATCTTGACCTTGTAACCATATATATTATTGGACGTTGAATACAATGGGCAAGCAATTGATTTCTACATTGATTTCTTTCATTGATAGAATATATTTTACATATATTCTAGGCGTTAGAATATTTCTTGCATTTATTCCCTGATATGAGGATATCTTTGTTTGGTTAGTATTTATTTAGTTACCTTTGATTTAGCAAATCAGTTGGCTAATTTGTAGTCTATTTATTTAGTTAGTGTTTATTTAGTTACCTTTGTTTTAGCAAATCAGTTGGCTAATTTGTAGCCTATCTTGACAGTTGTAACCATATATATTATTGGACGTTGAATACAATGAGGAAGCAATTGATTTCTTACATGGTATAGGAGCGGGTTTAATTATGTCACACGTCACCCTCAATGAATGTCCACGTGTTTGGCTGATGATACGCCACACGTGCGGAGGCATGTTGAGATTAGTCTCATATCAGACAATTTACAATGTAAACATGCATAAATACTAAGAGACCTCCCTTCACATCACCAATTGGTTTTGTGATAATATATGGTTCTCTAAGAATCCACAAGTGTATGAATTTACTAATTTTATTATCATTATTTTGAGCGTTGAACATTTTTTGTACTTTATGAAATGCATCATGCACGTAATGCATGCATACATAAATAAATTCTTGAATAAAAAATAAAAAAGAAGTAGAATAATAAATGTGTAAAATCAATTTCTTATAAAAGAAAAATGTTACTGGATTCCTCTTTAACTTCAGATGGTACAAGATATTCAGCTAGTATTGGACAACAAAATCTCTGAAAGAGATGATGTTATACTATCATGAAGAACTCATTGACCATTCATTTTCAATTCTCTTCATTTCTACAATCTAGATAACACCATACTAACAACCTAACCCAATAGATGTTCCTAATAAAGAATATTGACTTCATTATCAACTTGTTTATAGATTGCAAACTATTACTGAATTAAACCACAAACTCTTTACATGTTCAACATAAGCACGGATTGCAAATCTCCTAATGCAAATCGAGAAAATTTTCACATATTGCTTTAGTCGTGGTTCAACATATGAATGAATGTCCTTCAAAAAAATTATTTTTGTTCCAATGGATGATTCTGAAGTCGACATATAACTTCTGCTCTCCATCTCCATTCATCAAGCATTGGCAGTTTATCTCCTTTCAATAATAAAGGACATCCACATCTCTTTGTTCTTATCTTTCTAGCCTTCACTTGTTTGTCGGTGTCTTTTTGTTGATTCCATGGTAAAATCCACTTCTCTCACACCAGCATGGTATTTGACATCTGCGACCAGTTTTTGGATTTTTACACTGTTTAATAGTAACAACTACCCCATATGAATTTCCAACATTTTTGCACCATTTAGTAAGTTCATCACATGAATTAAAGATCCAAGTTATAAATAAAGAATAGTTGATTTTATATCTTTTGTGTAACGTTAAAATTAGAAAAATTACATACCTTACTAGTTTGAAATGCAAAAGTGCAATCCCAACCTAGTACTTTACCTCTTTGCATGGTAGTTCACTATCCTGAATAACAAAATTTCAAAAAAAATAAAAATCTATGTAAAACAATCAAAAAAGTTAAATTTTACTTAGTAAAAGTTAATTTCTCAAGATTATCCACATATTGCTCAGCTGCATCATTGTTGTATTTGTTCTCTTGTTCATTTATAGTTATATCTGTCCATTCCCCTTCTGTTTCATTCTTATAAATCTTGAATACTCAAACCACCATTCACTTTCGTCTATACTAAAAAAACTGATTCTCTCAAGTATAGTGGAAGAACTACTCTTTTAAGACATACTGTTGTTGTACAAAATAAATGGTTTCACAAATTTTAACTAGATCAGATTTTTATATGATGGAAATTTGTACATAATGAACCTTCTACTAGGATAAAGATTCTAATCCTCTACTGCAATGATCATTTTTAGTATATATTGCATCTTAGTCATCTTCTACTGTGAAAATATTTGTAATAATAGCATTATATATTGAGTAGAAGAAGAGATATATTTGGCATCCTACACCTGTTGTTTTTTATTCCATTTTTATTTTGTTTGGAAAATAATTATAATAGCAATTTTGATCCAAATGACATTGAATGATTATTCTCTATTGTTGTTTTAACTAGTTTTGAACATGTTGAATTTAAGTGATTCAAATATTTCCAAAGAAGATAAGAAAATAATTAATTGATTCAGTCAATCAATTAATTAGGCTGTATATGGAATGATAAAGAGGAAAGATATACGTGGTATCTTTTAGAGAATGAAAACTAATTAATTGCTAATCAATCAATTAGTCAGATTTATTGTATGAAGATAGAGAAGTTTATACATGGAGATCAATTTAAGCAATAGAAATTTATGGAAACATAGATTTCTGTCATTTATGTGCATTGGAATCAAATCAAATAATCTGGAAAGGTTGTCACATAATCTGGAAGTTAATTTTCTTCATCTCCAAGCATCCTTCATTTTCATGCCTATTTAAATGAAGGAAGTTCTTCTTCATATGTGTGTGAGCGTGTGATACAGCATCCACCATTATCCTCTTCTTCAGTAAACCCTAATTTCTGCAGTCAATCAATTAGGGGTTTTGAGCGTAAGTAAGTCTTTGGATAAATTGATTATTCAATTTGTAATTATAGGTTAGTCTCTCCACTTTGTTACCTATAATTTTGTAATCTCTATCTTTTGTACTCTCTTTCTTCAGTGAAATAAAGAATAGTTGTTGGGTCCGTGGACGTAGGCAATCTAGCCGAACCACGTTAAATCTCTGTGTTCTCATTTCTTCTATTTTTTTTGTTTGGTGATTATTTTTCATTAAATTTGTGGTTGGTAATTGATCGACAAGCTAGATCCTTCTTTTGATTGTTTCCGCGCATTAGCATTCCGCTGCGTTTTTGGAGTTTGTGCGAATCAACTGAATTTCCGCACAACAGTTTGGTATCGGAGCTAGCTGTCTTGTTCTAGATTAGTTATCTATGGCAAATTCTTTCAGTAGTGGTATGAAAAATTATGGCATCACCAAATTTGTTAGAAAAGGAGTTGTTGGGACATGGAAGGTGAAGACTAATGACGGTGTTCTTCAGCAACAACTTCGTTCATCTAAAGGAAGAGATAAAAAGCAGAAGCACCTTGGAGGTAGAGATATGCGTAGGTCTCATTTCATGGGTCCTAGAAGAGGTGCTTGCTATTATTGTAAGAAGAAGGGACATTTCATACGGGATTGTCCAGCTCTTAGAAAGAAGAGAGAGAAGAAGGAGAAAGCTTCAGTTTTGACAGCAGTTAGATCAGATGCGGATATAAGTGATAGTAATACATCATTACTTTCAGCCAGTATTTCACCTTTAGAGCATACAAGTTGGGTGATTGATTCTGGAGCCTCTTGTCATATGACGCCAGATAGGAGCTGTTTTGTCAGTTACAAGAAAATTGATGGCGGAGCAGTTCATATGGGGAATGACACATCTTTTCATGTTGTGGGCGTTGGAAGTGTGAGGTTTAGGATGCATGATGGTGTTGTTAGGACTATCACGGATGTTAGACATGTTCCGATGCTGCGTAGAAGTTTGTTATCAGTTGGAGCTTTGAGTAGACTTGGTATGAGGATAATTATAGATGGAGAGAATTTGAGAGTGGCGAAGGGTTCCTTGGTAGTGATGAAAGGGGTGCGAGTTAATGATATTTATGTGCTTCATGGAGAGACAGTCTTAGAAGATTCGGTAGTTTCTACTGATTCTAGTATTTCAGATTCTACTCAGTTATGGCATCTTCGTTTAGGTCATGTTGATGAGGAGAATCTTGAAGTATTGAAGAAGCGTGGGTTGATTGATGGTGTTTGTCAGTCAAAGTCTAGCTCTTGTGGAGATTGTTCTTTTGGAAAGAAGAAGCATGTCACATTTGATATTGGAAGATCTAGAGCTACAGAGTTTCTAGAGTATGTTTATTCTTATGTGTGGGGACCCACCCCAGTTGCATCTTTTGGTGGAGCCAGTTACTTCGTCTTATTTATGGATGATTTCTCACGTAAGGTTTGGGTCTATTTCTTAAAGGCCAAACATGAAATATTTGCCCAATTTTGTAAGTGGAAGTCCTTGGTAGAGAAGCAGTCGAGGAAGCGTTTGAAGGTTCTCAAAGTTGAAAATAGTAGTGAATTTATGTCACAAGAATTCACTAACTATTGCGAGTCCGAGCATGTAATTAGAGATTTTTCTATTTCTGTCGAGTCACATTGTTGTTATGGAGTGGCGGAGAGCATGTGTCGGATATTGTGGGAGAGAGCTACGAGCTTGAGAACGACTGCTGGTCTAGAAGTGGGATTTTGGGCAGAAGCGATATCTATGGCAGTATTTCTCATCAACCGCACACCTTATATTGCCATAGATATGAAGATCCCAGAAGAGATATGGAAAAGAGAGCCTGTTGATTATTCATTCCTTAAAGTGTTTGGTTGTTCAACTTATTTAGAAGATGAGAGACATGATAAGTTGAAGCCTAGGGAAAGCAAGCACATTTTGTTAGGCTATAGAGAAGGAGTGAAGAGGTATAGGTTGTGGTGTAAAAAAACTAGAAGAATTGTGACTAGCAGGCATGCGATATTTGATGAGAGGTCTTTGTTGAAGGTGGAGCCTCTATCAAGTGATGACATTGGGAGGACAGAAAATTGCCAAACACATTTGGAGTCATCAGATTGTTTCCATATTCCGAAAGATATTGGTATTTCCGATGATACCATGGTTGATGAGAAAATTACAGAGGTTCGGACTCTAGGTGGAGCTCACTTGCTGGAAAGGCCTTTTGGTTCAGTTGGCCCTATTTGTAAGCATATTTGTAGCGATGATTCTTCATCTTATGCTTTGAATGTTGTGGAGCTTGTTGGTGAGTCTGTTGATGTTGATTTAGGAAAGTCTAGCAAAATTCTTGTGAAGGAGATTGGAGTAGATAATATTGAGTATGTCCTCACTCAATTTGGAATGGAGAAGGTGAAGCGCGCTGTTAAATCTCCATTGGTCTCTCGAAGATTAGTATCTACATGTTCGTCTCCAACATCGGATTTGTTGAAGAATTTTGGTACTTTCTCGTATGCATTATGTTTGATGATGTGCATACTATCTTTCTTGTGCTTGGGAAAGATTTGGAAGCTCTGTTTGGGCAATATTGCCCATACTAGTTCACATTGAACTTGTTGACGTTGACCCAACAATTTGTCGAGATGTGGTGATGCAGAGAGATAGTTATATTTGAATCAAGGTGGAGTGTTGAATTTAAGTGATTCAAATATTTCCAAAGAAGATAAGAAAATAATTAATTGATTCAGTCAATCAATTAATTAGGCTGTATATGGAATGATAAAGAGGAAAGATATACGTGGTATCTTTTAGAGAATGAAAACTAATTAATTGCTAATCAATCAATTAGTCAGATTTATTGTATGAAGATAGAGAAGTTTATACATGGAGATCAATTTAAGCAATAGAAATTTATGGAAACATAGATTTCTGTCATTTATGTGCATTGGAATCAAATCAAATAATCTGGAAAGGTTGTCACATAATCTGGAAGTTAATTTTCTTCATCTCCAAGCATCCTTCATTTTCATGCATATTTAAATGAAGGAAGTTCTTCTTCATAGGTGTGTGAGCGTGTGATACAACATCCACCATTATCCTCTTCTTCAGTAAACCCTAATTTCTGCAGTCAATCAATTAGGGGTTTTGAGCGTAAGTAAGTCTTTGGATAAATTGATTATTCAATTTGTAATTATAGGTTAGTCTCTCCACTTTGCTACCTATAATTTTGTAATCTCTCTCTTTTGTACTCTCTTTCTTCAGTGAAATAAAGAATAGTTGTTGGTTCCGTGGACGTAGGCAATCTAGCCGAACCACGTTAAATCTCTGTGTTCTCATTTCTTCTATATTTTTTTGTTTGGTGATTATTTTCCATTAAATTTGTGGTTGGTAATTGATCGACAAGCTAGATCCTTCTTTTGATTGTATCCGCGCATTAGCATTCCGCGTTTTTGGAGTTTGTGCGAATCAATTGAATTTCCGCACAACAGTTTTGAACATGAACTTAAATCGAATTGTAAAGGAAGTGATCCATTTTGAAATGGGAGTTAAATTACGAGATTTTAATTTTTTTGACAACAACGCTCCTTTGTCCAAGTTGATAACAAGAATAAGTGAATAACATAATCTTTTCTACCATTATATTTGGTTCATAAGTATTTGTGTTATGCTTCTCAAAGTGTTGGATGATGATAAGTCATTTTCTCATTTCATTTGAATTTTGACATCTATGACCAAAAATTACTTGTTTTGGCTTTTTTTTTCCAAAACCACTGACCCGAAGCATCGGACATTTTTCTCATAATAGGTAAAGTTAACCCAACCTCCCTTTAGCGATTACACTTATACATCGTACATAATTTATCTTCTTTTAATAGCTCTTTAGAGTTCAATTTAAGGTCATGGGTTTTGTTACTATATCTCATATAAAGTAGCAATATATATTAGTTCCCTCTACATAAGGTCAATATAAATCAAATAACGATTTTCCTGCGCTTAAAAATAAAATGCATGCTTTTCTGATGTCAACACCTTTAGTTATTGGTCATTTCATAACTGTTTCCTAGATGTCTTTAGTTATTGGTTATTTCATAATTGTTTCCTAAATGTCCATGCTTGAAGATAATAGTAGAATCATCTGATCATTTCAGTGGTCCCATTCTTAATACCTGATTTGAATGAATAGAAAAAAAGCAACATGCTTGCATTTAGGCATGTCAATGCATATTTTAAAATTTTCAAATCTCTCCACAGTCGTATTTGAAAAGAAGATATTCGATATTTAAAGAACCAGATATGGATGCAGATACGAATGCATTTGCATCTGAATATTATACATCTGATTTTTATCGAAGATATGGTTCGAACATGGTTCATTAATGCCAACAGGTTTCGGTCTAGAGGATCAAACTTGTAATCTTTAGTCTCATATTCTAAACTATCAACCAACTGAACCAACTTCGTTGGCTTTGTATCTTTGTAATTATTGAGATTGGAAAAACATATTTTTTAAAATCAAAATTTTATTCTAGGCGTCTTGGTTTATTAATCATCAATAGATATGATTTTTGTATCCATGAATGTGCGTACTCAATATCTAAAAATGATTTTAGATGCAAATGTGTATATTACACTGTCCTCTTCCAAAAGCGTTCACTAAGAAGCCTAATTGCATTGCTGAGAAAATTGTTATAGTTAACTTTTGGCAATTCTATATTACAGACAGTAGATAAGATCAACATTTTCTCAACAGCATGCACATTCAAAACTAGCATCATCAAAAACTAAACCCCAACCTCTATCTTTTTTCTCAAGCCACTACCTTCTATACACCTCTTGACATTACACTATTTTAAACCCTTAATTTCATTCAAAACAACACTGATAGAGACTATAAAGTGAAACGGATAATTTCAAAAGGAGAAGGGCATGAGTTCGAAGCACCAAACAATGCTTACATTCTAGATACATCCGATTCAGCTAGAATAAACTTTCCTTAATTTAGCAAAGCTGGCACTTGCTCCACTTGTGCATGTCAACTCGTTTTCGATTTAGTCGATCAGTTCGATGGCTCGTTTCTAGGTGATGCTCAAATGGAAAAAAGTTACTTCCTACTTGTGTGTTGTACTTGACTTCAAATTGTGTTACACAAAATCAAAAGGAGAGTGAACTCTATTATGTTGGGTATTTTGTTTGAATGAGATCATTTGTGGAAAATAATGTTTTATTTTCTTTCATGTTATGTATGTGATATTGTTAGGACAAGTTTATAATGGCTTCTATGAAAACTTGTGTTTTATGCAACTTCTATTTAATTTGTGGTTTTCATTGTATACCATGACAAGTATACTTCAAGTTTTGACATGAAAACTGACATTTTGGAAACATGCATTTCATGTGAACTAAATTTTATTTCTATAATGCCATGTTAATTGCATGAGGAGTCATGATTTTAACCATTATTGAATTATAAATATTATGTTTCTATTTTTGTTGTGTATGATATAACGAGTAATATAAATTTTTGTTTATTTTATTAAGTGAGTGCAAATAATAGAGCTAGTTGGCAACATAGAAACAATTGTATCTGTGATTATCGCAAGATAGAAGAGAATAATTACATACATATTATGTTACTTTTAAAATTTTGATACTTTAATTAAGCAATTATAAATTTAGTTCTTTTATATGTTCTTTTCAAATTAAGCTATAATTTAGCTTTTATATTTAATTGTAAGAAATGGTTTCAAATTTACATAAACTTTGTATTTCATATGTAATAGGACCATACTTTACCACTTAGTTAATAGTTAGTATTTGAAAGTTCCTTTGGTGTGGTTATATTCATTGCATGTGAAAAATATAAGAACTCAATTTGAAGGATAGGTTTATAAACAAGTCAAATTTCCCTCCAAATAAACATCCGTCCTTTAAAAGTTTGTTTTTACTACTCAATGTTAGTTGCTATTGTGTTGTCCAACCAAATTTAGAGTTTGATGTAAATTTAGTTTTTGATGTAAATTTGGTTTTTAAGGAGAGTTAGACATATTTGATAAACTATTATTTCAGACAAAAGTTTGAAGTCTATTTAGTTTGGAAACAAATTTTGTGTTTTTGCGTTTTGAATATATATTTTAAAATGTCACAGAAGAGAAGATTGTAAAATCCTAGTTATTACAACAATGGAAAGAACCAGAAGAAAAGTTTATAGTTTTTGACATTTCTCAAAATAAGAATAAAACAATTTATAATTTTATATGTTAAAAACATTTTTAAAATTGATAATTTTCCATTGTCGTCTTAAAAACACTAAACATAACTTCCTTTCGAGCCAAATGGGATTTTAGTATTTGATTGAGTATTAATTAACCAAAATAGAAAGCTTGGGGTTGGTATGGACTTAAGAGTAACTAAGAAGAAATACCCTCTAAAACTAGCATATATGTACTTATATAAGGCATAAAGTTTTAATTAGTACCATTAGAGATGACATAACATGTAGAGTGGTCTACACTATTTTTATTATGATCAAATATCATGTTTTCACACTTCCTCATTATGTCCCCAAAATTAGTTTGTTGATTGATATAAGCATTAGTGTTATGTTTATCAAAGTGAATGGTATACTCTTTTTTAACACTAGTACATAACATAGTGGTGAATAACTGATCGTTAAATTAAATAATTTTTTTAAAATCAATGTGTTTTTTCAGTAATTTAAGTTAAATATCAAATGATATTATATTGAAAAAAAATTTAAGAAGACATTAGTAGAGGAAAAAAACAAATAACATCGAAGAGACATAAGGATATATGTTAAAGAAATGCTCTTTATCCTTTTGCCTTCACACAATTTGATTTTATAAACCTATAGTAAACAAACCCTTCAACACGATCAGTTTGATTATAAATGGTTCATCAGTGTTAGTCTTATGTTTTCCAAGCAAGCATTAGATCAAACAAGTCATAATTTACATTTTTATCGAATTTCCAAATTTATTAGATCTTGTTTATGGCTTGTTGTATGTCCAAAACCGCTTACATGAAGCAGCATTTCGCTAACCTTATAATGATGTGTTGCTTTTGAAATTAAGTTTGTTCCTTCATGCCAAATGAAGTAGCAGAATATATTAGTTGCCTCCGCATAAGTTCTATATCAATTAAACATTGATCTTCCCTCATTTAGAAAATCATAGATGCATACATGTCCAATGTCACCACCTTGGGTTATTTTATAACCATTTCCAAAATGTCTTTGCTTGGAGACTATAGTAAAATCATGCAATCATTTCAATGATCCCATACTAGAAATTTGAGTGAAAAAAATTGGAAATTAAGGACATATCACTCTTTTCTAAACTTATTTTTTTTACATCCTTTCCTCTTAAAAACTATTTTCTGTATTCCTCTTATTTTTTTGAAATGGTACTTTATATACAACAAATCATTGGGGCAACATATGCCATGTCAAATAAACGTTCGAAAGCAATTTTTGAACTTGTGACATCCTACACCAAAGCCGAATCAATTAACCACTTGGACAAAGGTGCTTGTCTTTTTTTCTTTTTTACATCTCTTGTTTCCAAATTTAAAAGCGGCCGCTTTGACATGTGTTATAAAGGTTATATGTAATGGGTGTATGCCCTAAAAGTGCATGTTAATTTTAGTAAAATCAGCCAAACACGCATATGAATTTTACCTTTTTAAAAAAAAAATAGGGATGTAACTTATAAAAGGATTAAAATTAGAAGGGAGATAAGGCTAAGTTTTTTATAATCATAAGGATATATGTTGAAATTTTCCAAAAAATGCCAATATGCTTGCATTGCTTAGAAAATCACAATAGTAAGAATATCTCCAACAAGCAAGAACTCAAGGAAAATATTCAATAATTGAAATGTTGCAATGTCTAACCGTTTCAATTACCCTGAATCTAAAGAAAAGTTTGGGGTTTCGATCAAAACACCATGGCTTCAATTGTACCTTTTTGGTTTCAATGGGATCGAAACCAAACCAATAGAAACTTTGGTTCAATTGAAAAAACTACAAACTTCAACTTATATATTAGAACAAATTTCAAAACATTACATAATTTGAATTCCAAATATATAAATATTCAAAATCTGAAATTTGAACTTAGTAAACATATAGAATTACGAAATATATAAACGGTGTAGTTAAAAAAGTTGAAAACGAAGCAATGAATAATCATTTTTAGTGTTATAAATATTTTTAAATTAATCAGTTTTGTTCGTTTATACTTTAATTTTCAACTAAAGACAAATTATACGTTTTGTTTCAATAATTTAAACAAATATATGAAAAATAATTAATGAAATCTGAAACCGAAATGGAAACCAAAAACGAAAATTAGTGGAATAGATTGAAATTTATAGAAAGAAAAAAAGGCCAAAACTGAGACTATAATCGAGATCTCAAATCTTGGTCTAAAGTTCACGCACATATTTAATGGACGTTTAATATCAAGCGCCTATTAAATAGGTGTTCAATAATCTTTTATTATGTAACTCCCCCACTCTATACCTATATTACCTATGAGTATTACTGAATAATATTGTCAAGTAACATAGAGAATGAGGCGATGTGGGTGAAGATTATTCTTTTGGACTAACATTGAATACATCTTATAATATAACAATCACTCATCTTGACATAAGAAGTCTCAATACAAAGCAATAAACACATGTAGTGGCCGAGGATAGAACAATACACAATATAAATAAATCATGGAGAATACAGAGTCATTAACGCAGTAGTGCAAATATAATGCATCGTACAAGTCTAAGTGGGACACAAAAATAAGTTGAATTCTCACTAAATCTAAAATAGTTATACAAGATATACCAATACATCTAATCCAACCCAACATCATATACACACACGAGTCCAAATACACAATATACAAGACATCTAGTAATACAACCTCCAACTAAGCCCAATAAGCAAATTTAGTATCATCGTTCTTGAACCTGAAATGTCTCAGGCTGATCTGAGTATTATATAAATAATAAACGTGTCAGACTATGCATAGATTTGATAGTGAGAATATAAAAATATCTCAAGGAATAATATATTTAACATAATAAGAAATCCAATCATCAAAGGAATAATCAAACATCCACGACACATCTAAGAACATCCATAACCCATCAAACATTAAAACATCTACCAAACATCAAAACATCCATCATCCATCACAAATCCATCGCACACATGGCACATCATACACGGTAAACATCACAAACATGACACCATAAAAATCAATTATTCATATACATATATTAGTATTAAATTTTTTGATTTTTATTTTTTGTTTTCAATTTTATTACTGTTACTGCTATTTATATGCTATTATTATTGCCACTGTAAAGAGTCGAGTCTACACCCAAGCCTAATGCTTCTCAAGTGTAAAGGGAGACCCAACTTGTAATATTTTATGAGCGTCCTCATCGGTCGTTAGTTCCACAATAAACACATGTCACTTCCTCGCCTCCTCACCTCCTTGCCTCATTCTAAATTTGTCCCATTGGCTCGTGCAATAGACAGTGACCAGGTGACTAGTGGGCCATGTCGTCGCAACCGCTTTGGGAAGCCGCCTCGTGGCCGATCAAGCTAGAATGGGGCTAGCAAAAACTTTTGGTCATCACATCCTTGTGGGGACTTCGTACTCCTCGTTCCATGCAAAAGCGGGGATAATCATATTCTCGCTTTAAATTAAAATATGGAACAATATAGTTTGCCTCTCATGTTAAGTCAAAAGTCCAAATAATATTAGTTAATATTTCCGTATAATATAGAACAATTCACCGACATCCAAATATCAAACTCTCTGTCCTCAATGAATTACCGGATATTATATTTGTGTTGAGTAAATAAATATACCATATATGGACGTCTTATAGCGCCCGGTGAAATATAATCACATATACAACACCCTCAATAAATCAGTATCAAATAAATTTCTGCTACACTTATTAATTCACCCTCACTTAAATTGTTCCCCAATTCATTCTTCATTTTTATCACAATATATTTCAACACAAGGGGTAATTATAACTTCATCTCATTCGTAACAAGCAATTAGCAAACATCCATACATCCATCAAAATATTATTTAATATACATTTAACGAGATGAAGAATTTTATTTCAATATATTTCACTTCATTTTTGTTTTCCTCATTTTATAAAAAGTACTTCATTAAAATTTAGTCACAAAACATCTTCTTTATTTATTTACGTCTCCTTTCAAAATAATAATTTTGATTCTCTCATCTGATTTCAAATCCATATTTCAGAATATCTTATTTGGTTTCAATGAACCTTTATTCGAATTCATCAATAAATTTCAAAACCTCAAAATACTTTCACTTTAAAATTCCTCTCTAGTTATATGAAATACCATATAGAAATTTTTATTTCCCAAATACATTCAAAATCCCAAATCTAAAAATATCCTTGATTCAATATATTTACAAACCCAAATATACCTCTTCGAAGTCATTATTTGAAATCCTCATATACCTTCAAACGCTTCTTTTCAAGCTATTAATTCATTTAAAATATTATTTATTACTTTGAGAAATCCACTTCTTATTAATTCCCTATAAATGAAAATTTTCATTCAATAAAATAAAATAAATTGCAATTACCTTGCAATTATTTTAAAGTATCTTTTTATAAACATTCCTTCTTTTAATTCAATTTATTCATAACTTTAAAAATATAGATTTCGAACGTCATTTCTTAAACAACATCTTTTTACAATCATTAGTAAATGAAAATATAATTCTTTGAAATTCCCTTATTTTATCATAACTCCAAATTCATCATTTCGTAAAAAAAAAATCATTCACAAAATCATCAAAATTATTTCACTTATAAATATTTTTCCAAATTTATCCATCTTTCAAATTTTTCATTAATCCAATAATCTCAATATTAAGTAAAACATTAATCCAAGATTCACTATTTGTTTCAAATAATTTAATTGATTCAAAGATACATCTTTTAATTTATTTTTATCTTTTCTAAATAATTTCAAATTTTATTTAATAATCTGCAATCATTAAATTAAAACTCAAACATAAACAATCATCCAACTATAGTCGTCGCAACAACAAACAATCATAGTTCACAATACCATTCTATCCAATTCAAGCAACTTCAACTACCATTAATCAACAAACAACCAATTCCACCTAATAATCAATAATCCATCCAATCAAACAATTATACGGGGGATTGAAAACCCCTATTTTTACGCTAATTAAATTAAACGAAATTAATCAATAAATAATAAATGATGGAAAACGGAACTTTTACGAATGTCAGAATTTGACTACGAAAATTATATAATTGTGTTCATGGAAATTTTTCGATCAAATTTCATATATAATTTTTTTCGATCGAAGTTCAAACAAAAAATTTATTAACGTTTGAAGCTTTAACATCAGAACTAATTATATATATATATATATATATATATATATAGTTTGCACAAAAAAGGGCAAACACCTCCAAGTCGTATGATTTAGTTGATTTTATGTTGTTCTTAGTGATTTGGGTGGTTTATGCAAATATGTAAAAAGCAGGGACTAAACTGTAAAAGACACACAAATTTATAGTGGTTCGGCCAGAATGTGCCTACGTCAACTTTATATGTTATTCTCCTTTTCTGTTCAGATTATAAGTACAAAGCTTTGATTACAAGTGTATGAAAGTTGTTTGAAAGTTCCGTCCGTGCTTGAGCTCTCAAAACTTGTCTGCCATTGTTGTACCCCTGCCCCTCTATTTATAGAGTGAGGCTGGGGGCAAGGGTCCTGGATATATATAGCAGCTGGTGGGCCTGGGCCGATGCAATCTGGCCTGGCAAAATTGGTCCGGAACGCCTTGATTCGTTGGGACTTGGTCCGGTGGTAAGTGATCCAGTGATGGTTGGTTGGAGTTTGATTCGGCTATGTATAGGAAGTGTGTTGGACCGGTAGTGCTTGGAGAAGGAGTTGGTTCGGTGGTGAGGGCGTAGCTTGGTCCGGTGGTGAGTGGTTCGGCAGTGCCTAGAGGTGAGTTGGTTCGGCAGTGCCTTAGGGGTGAGTTGGTTCGGCAGTGCCTAGAGGTGAGTTGGTTCGGTGGTATCTTAGGGGTGTGTTGGTTCGGCAGTTCCTAGAGGTGAGTTGGTTCGGTGGTATCTTCCTTCTTCTTGGTTCGGTGGTGGTGGAAATGCACCCAACATTTTCCTCCTAAAGTGGGGCATATGCCAGCATATGTCGCGCTTTGTTTTAGGTCAGTTTGCTTGGGGGAATTCTCATTCGGTTTCAAGTGTCGAACCGGTTGATTCGGTCGTCCATGTTTGCCTATAAGTAGGGGCATCATGCCACTGTTATTCCTTTACCGTCTGAGATAGCCAAATCAGTTGAATGTCGAACCAAACTTGACTGTTCGAAACAGCCGAATCAACCGAGTACCGAACCACACTTAACTGCCGAACCAGGTGACTTTTCTTCTGCCGAATGAACTTTTATGGCTGGACTACCGAATGGGATAGGGGAGTTCGAATACCGAATGAACTTAAACCTTTGAATTACCGGATGAACTTGGGGAGTATAAGGCCGAATGGCCTTTTTCCTTGGTTTACCGAATGAATTCGGGAGTTTGGGTGCCGAATGACCTTTTGGCCTTGAACTGCCGAATGTTCTTTTATGTTTTGAATTACGAGTGAAATTCCAGACTACATACACTTGCTTGTTTATATGTTCTGTTTTAACGATGTACTTTCTTGTGTTGCAGATAAATGTCTCATAAAGTGGAAACTCGATCAGATAAGAGGAAATCTACGGACAGAAGAGAGTCCCCCGTTGTGCCCTTAGCCCAGCCAGGACCGAGATGACAGGGACCCAGCCCGAGATCACTAGTGGATGGATATGGCCCTCAGGAGCTCTTGAACTCTCCTCCTGAAAGCTTTCCTAGCTCCCTCAAGGAGGAGCAGCTTGATGTTATATCTCGTTCTTTTGGGATTGATAGAGCACACATTGTGCTGCCAGGGAATGGAGTTATGCCGTATGACCCTCCTGAAGGATATTTTTCTTACAGCAGGTACCGTTATATGTGTCATTCCCCCGATCAATGCTTGGATAGTCAGCTTCATCACCTACCTAAAGGTGGCCCCTTTCCATCTTCAGCCCAACTCTTACGCAATCTTGGTGAGCCTATTCATCATTTTCGAGAGAAAATACGGGCATCCCTTTCTAACCGGGAGATCCGATATTTGTACAACTTGAGAGGCTACAAGAAGGGGTCTCCATACATCAGCTTGGAATCGGCCGTGTCCTTCAAGCCGGTCCTGGACTTATATTCGAAGTTCAGCATGTTCAAGAAAGAATAGTTTTTCGTCAAGGATGACTCTGTTTCTATCCGTCGCTTCACCTCTGGCTGTAAGTTGAATCTCACTCATATTTTCCGTTCTGACTGCAATGCTTCTTCTTATGTGTTTTTATTTCTTGCTAGCGACAGGTGGCTTTGCGGTCGTGGAGAACGATCGCCTGGTTCAGATTGCTGCGGAAATAGAAGCCATTTCGGGAAAGGAGAGGTCAGCTTCTTACCTGATCAGGAATGCTACTCTTCTGCAGCACAACTTGATTCTACCATGTCAGTCTGTGGTCAAGCAGAGAGATACAGCCGAGGAAAGGGCTGCCAAAGCTAAAGGAGGGGCCACGATGAAGAGCGGCAAGAGGAAACCCTTCTCGATACCTCCAGTCGTCGGAGGGAAGAAGCTCAAGAAATCCAATGGACCCTCCCCTAGCACATTTCCAGATGTTCCGGAGGAGGAAAACGTGGAGGAGGAGAGAGGCGAGGATGAAGGAGGCGAGGCGGAGAGTGGAAGTGGTAGAGAAGGTGATGGCGATCGTCACAGCGATGATGGTGGCGAAGGACAGAGCGGCAATGGCACGGGGGCTTTGTCTTCTGGGCAAGTAGGTGAGATCCAAGAGTGGACAGATGAGGCTTTCCACCAGGCTTTTGAGGGGTTGGAGGAAAGATCGGCTTTGGTGGAGAAGCCAAAGAAAACTGATAAGGCCGGGACTGGTGCCGATTCATCTTCCAAGAGCATTTCAGCTAAGGCAACCCCTGCAATTCAAGGTGAATTTTTGACTCCTGACGACTCCATTTATGATAAGGATTTAGGAATCTTTTTATGGCGAGCTCACGTCCTGGAATGAGATTTAGGACTTATTGCAGTATCCTACTCCTTTCCAGGGTTTTTATAACAAAAGCGTCTTTTTACTCTTCTTAACTTGATACGTTTCTTGAATTATAGCTCAATGTATGCTTGTAACAGTTGGTTTTTATTCCAGGAGCGGGTAAGGTGGCCAAGACATCAGACATTCGGCACCGTCTCGAACAATTCAAACTCCTCAAAGCTTTCGCTAAACCAAAGCCTTCGACCAACCGTTTCGGGGATGTAGTCGGCTACCGTCCTCTTCTCGGCGTTATTGAAGAGGATATTCAAAAGAAAAAGAGGAGTCGCTCCTTATTCGAACCTTCACCTGGTCCTCAGCCCCCAACCCAGCCTCTTCATGATATCACGGAGGAGGATGCTGAGTTCATACCCTCTCCGCATCCATCTGAAAATCCTATCGTTACTCAGATTGATCGTCCTGGCTTGGCTCGTAATCCATTTGTGGGTCATCTAGATCTGGATTCGGGCTCTCATGATATTTCCTTTGACGAGATTACTGGTGAGCACCTTCTCCCTCGCAATCCTATGGTAAGGTTGCTTGATGAGGCCAAGTCCCTGGACCTTGATTTTCTTACTGCTCGGATTGTAACTATAGGGGACGAAGCTAAGGCAAACATCGACCGGGTTGCTGAGGAGACCAGGAAGTTGATGGGGCATCATGCCCGACTGGTCATGGCCGGGGAGGAAATCGGGAGTGCCAACATAAGATTGCGGTTAGTGGTTTCCGACCAGGCCAAGAAACTCGCCGATCAGGCCATCCAGATCTCTCAGCATGAGGCCGCCTCCAGACGACTAAAGAAAACCATGGAAGAGGCTAGCAGAGCCGAGCTGTGGAAAATGGAGGCTACCTGCAAGGAACGGATCGATATGGCCATTGCAACGGTGGATGAGGTTCGGAAAACGGATCTCGAGCGGATAGAGGAGTTATCTGGGAAACTTGAAGCCGCAGAGCTTGCTCATGCCAAGCTGAAGGAGGAGATGGAGGCAATGAGGAAATCCCTTCAGGATGACCGCTCTAGATATCGATCGGAAAGAGATGCTGTCGTTGCAAGGCTATCGGCTTCCGAGGTCCGGATGAGGGAATTTGAGGAGAACGAGGGGATGATGGATGAGATGCTTCAGGACATGTACTTCCGTACTTGGAAGCAGGGCAACTTATCCTGGATGGATGATTATTCTCGGGTCATGGCCAAGATTTATCTCTGGGCTCTGGAGGAGGCTAAGAATGATGCAGATAAGGAGGGTGGTGTGGCTTTCAGAATGGATGTGGTTACGGCCCAGTTTAATGAGAGGGAGAAAGTGGCGGTGAAGGAGGGCATGCGGCTGCTTACCGCTGAGGAGGTAGGTGTGCCGCTAGAGGATGATGATCAGGGAGAAGATGCTGGTAAGTCTTCCCTTTTAGTCTTTTCCTGACTTGATTGCTTATCGTTTATCTGATGGATTCTTCCCCTGAATTGGACAGGTGGGACCTCTGGTCAACATGCTGGGAGTTCTGATCCTGTGGTTAAGTAGATCTTGGAGGGCCAGCAGGATAGAGGCGGAGTCTCGATGCAGCTGACTATTTTTTGGTCTACTTGACATTCCTGTATATACGCCCTTCATGTTTTAGTTGTAGACGGTAGCTTTGAATGCCTTGTGTAATCGAATATGGAATGCAGCTGAGTGACCCGCCATCCAGTTGTGAGTTCTTATTCCCATTAGTGAGTGTCTCCTATTTTGTGTCCTGTACTTTAGGGATCGTTATAGAGGATAGGAGGAGAGTTTTTATAAATAAAATGGAAATATAAGAAATAGTAAAACTTCCAATCACGGAAGGCCTTCGATGTGCTTAAGTTCATGGAAAACGGGTTTTGTAGTCACTTTCCCTAGCTGTGGGTCTTGGAGACATTTGTCACCCATCTTACGCCTCTGCGGGGAGTTTTCTTTTTTACCACAGCCGCACTTAAGACACATCGGAGCCTAGATCGCGCACGGTAACTACCCGTGCCATTATGGCTCGTAATCGTGGGTATTATTCGATTTACCGTGGCCGGCTAGCGTGGGTGCCGATCGTCAACTGTGAACTGCTCCTGGCTGGCTACACCTTATGTTGGGGCTTATAATCGGTTCACGGTTGCCGGCGAGCCGAACGTCGTAAAGAGTTGCCTAGGCTATTTTCGGCCTCCTCGATGGCTTATAATCGGCTCATTACAGTTGGCTTTGAGGGCCGTCGCGAGCAATGAGTTAACCCACAGCAGAGGGATGCTGGAGCAAAAGTGTCTCATTGGCGATGGCATAGATTCGTATAGTACCTATTAGGTCTTGTCCAGGTAAGGTTGTGCCGTGAAGTGTCCAGAATGGAAATGTCGTTACACAGGATTTTGTTCAACAGAAAAGGATAAAGCTTAACAAGCAGCCAAGATATAAAGGAACAAGTTAAAAAGAGACAAGATTTTTAAAGTGGTTCGCCACGAAAATGCCTACGTCCACTGATTCTCTTTGTTAATTCACATCATATGGGCAGTACAAGTTAAGAAAAGTATCGACGAAGGTGTTGGATGTTCCATGCCCTCTGGAACACCTCTCCGTCCACCGTTGACAAAATATAAGCTCCGTTGTGGAGATCTTTATGAATTACATAGGGTCCATCCCAGATTGGATCTAGTGCTCCAGGGCGCGGAAAGATCCGTTTGAGGACAAGATCTCCTTCTTGTAAGCTGCGGTGCTTGACTTTGGAGTTGTATTGCGCTGCCACCTTTTGCTTGTGAGCTGCCGCTTTGAGTGCTGCATTGTTTCTTCTCTCTTCAATTAGATCCAAAGACATGTGGAGGAGTTCTTCGTTCTCTTCTGGGTTGTAGTGGATCCTACGGTGGGAAGGCACTACAGTTTCAACTGGAAGCATGGTCTCCGATCCATATGCCAAAGAGAAAGGAGTATGCCCTGTTGATGTTCTGTAAGATGTGCGGTAGGCCCAAAGTGCCGTAGGAAGTTCATCCACCCAAGCGCCTTTTGACTTTTCAAGTTTCTTCTTGATTAGAGTTTTGAGAATCTTGTTGACAGCTTCGACTTGTCCGTTTGCCTGGGGATAAACTACAGATGAGAAAATTTTGTGAATTCCGTGCTCTTGGCACCAGTCGGTGAATTTCTCGCTGTCAAATTGAAGTCCATTGTCCGATATGATTTTGAGTGGAACCCCGTACCTGCATATAATGTTTTTGATCAAGAAATTAATGACTTTTGCCGAAGATATTTTATTCAGAGGTTCCGCTTTCACCCATTTGGTGAAATAGTCGACTGCCACTATAGCATATTTTGCTCCGCCTCGGCCCATCGGCAGTTCGCCAATCATGTCAATTCCCCATACTGCAAAGGGCCAGAGGCTGGTCATTTGAGTAATCTCACTTGTTGGTAGTCAAGGAATCTTAGCAAATTTATGACATCTGTCACATCTTTTGACGAAGTCTAAGGCGTCTTTGTTTAAGGTGGGCCAGTAATATCCATATCGGAGTATCTTCTTTGCCAGAGTCTGCCCACCAGTGTGATCTCCGCAGCTCCCTTGATGGATGTTGGATAAGATTTCCTTGGCTTCCCTTCCAGCGACACACCTTAATAAGGGGTTAGAGAAGCCGCGTCGATAGAGGATGCCTTCTTGTATTGTGTAGCGGGAAGCTTTCCTCAAGATTTTCTTAACTTTGTTACGCTTGTCGGGCAGTGTGCCATCTTGTAAGTATTTTCGGATGGGAGTCATCCAAGTTTCCTCTTCGATTGCAGCTATCAGATTCACTTGCTCGAAGCTCGGGGCTAGTTGCTTTGAGATGGTAATTGTCCCGGAAACGGTGCCGTTTTTCATGCTTGCTTGCTTTGCCAGCTCGTCGCCTCTTGGTTCTCTTCTCGAGGAATGTGTTTGATTAAATAGTGATCCAATTGATTGAGTAGCAGCTTGGTCTTCTTTAGATATGCTGTGAGTCGTTCTCCTCGGGTCTGAAATTCTCCTAGTATTTGATTTACAATAAGTTGAGAATCACTATGTAGATATAAAGAGCCGACTCCAATTTCTAAGGCAAGTTCTAATCCAACTATCACTGCTTCATATTCTGCATCGTTGTTGGTGGCGGCGAATTCCAACCTTAGAGCATAGTGCAGCTTCTTTCCCCCGGGAGCGATTATCACAATACCTGCCCCCGAGCCTTGCTCGTTTGATGCTCCATCCACGAAGAGATTCCACTTGATGTCTTTTGCTATTTCAGATTGCTCCTTACCTTCGTTGGTAGCGAATTCGGCAATGAAATCGACCATGGCTTGTCCCTTGATGGCGGTGCGAGGATGGTAGGTGATATCATATTGACTCGGTTCTATGCACCATTTAAGTAGTCACCCAGAAGTGTCGGGACGATGGAGTACCTGCCTTAACGGTTGATCGGTTAGAACTCTGATAGAATGAGATTGGAAATAGTGTCGCAGTTTTCGTGATGCGATTAGTAAACAGTATGCTAGCTTCTCAAGTTTAGGATATCTGGCTTTTGCCCCCGTAAACCTCTTGCTTATAAAGTATACGGGCCGCTGCATGCGGTTGTCTTCTCTTACCAAGGCGGCTCTTAGGTCATGGGATGACACAGCAAGGTAGAGGTATAGCTCTTCGCCTTCATTTGGAGTTGAGATCACTAGCGGTCTCTGGAGGTGTTCGATTAGGTTAAGGAAGGTTGTTAAGCATTCGTCAGTCCATTCGAACTTTCCTTTGTCTTTCTTTAGAGCTTCGAAGAAGGGGACACACTTGTCAGTTGCCTTAGAGATGAATCTGCTTAGGGCGGCCACTTTCCCATTTAGGCTTTGCATTTCCCTTCGAGTGGAAGGTATCCTGATGTCTCTCAGAGCTTGGACTTGTTCGGGGTTTGCTTCAATCCCTCTGGCATGGACGATGAATCCTAAGAACTTCCCTCATGATACTCTGAAGGAGCACTTTAGAGGATTCAGTTTCATTCCATATTGGCGAAGTACTTGAAACATCTCGCCCATGTGGCTTACGTGATCGTTGGCTTTCCTCGACTTTACTAGCATGTCATCCATGTAAACTTCCATGGTTCGTCCTATTAGTTCTGCGAACATCTTGTTGACGAGGCGTTGATAAGTAGCTCCGGCGTTTTTAAGTCCAAAGGGCATTACTCTGTAGCAGTATAATCCCCGGTCAGTGATGAAACTAGTGTGTTCTTGATCGGGGGCATGCATAGGAATCTGGTTATATCCTGAGTATGCGTCCATAAATGATAAGAGTTCGTGCCCGGCTGTGCTGTCCACGAGTTGATCGATTCGGGGGAGTGGGAAGCAATCCTTCGGGCAAGCGTCATTTAAGTTGGAGAAGTCAATGCATGTTCTCCACTTTCCATTAGCCTTCTTTACTAGTACCGGGTTAGCGATCCACTCTGGGTAGATGGCTTCTCGTATGAAGTTATTGGCAAGTAAGTTCTTTACCTCTTCCTCGAGGGCTGCTGATCGTTCTGCCCCATACTTCTCTTTTTCTGCTTTACTGGCACTTTGGTAGGATCGATGTTCAGTATGTGGCACGCTACGTCTGGGGAGATTCCAGTCATATCAGCATGCGCCCATGCAAATACATCCAAGTTGTGGCAGAGAAAACTAATGAGTGAATCCTTCGATTCTGCTTTTAGTTGAGATCCGATTTTCAATAGTCTACTTGAGTCGTGTTCGTCTACAGATACAAACTCCATAGCCTCTGCAGGCTCGGCGGTGGCCTCCTCCTCTTTGTCCCTGGGATCTAATTCATTGAAAGGATCACTGGTATATCGAAGAGGAGGGGCTCTCTTTAGTTGCTATGCTTCCAAGATTTTCGTGCAGAGAGTAGTCTCTGCATTCTTCCCTTTATCCCTTTTGCGGTTATTGCGAAGTTCAGTTACATAGCAGTCTCGAGCAGCGTCTTGATCTCCCTCTACTTCTCCTATTCCATTGTCTGTTGGGAATTTCATCTTCAGGAACCACGGGGCCAGGACAATTTGGAAGTCGGACAAGGCTGGTCTTTCCAAAAAGGCGTTGTAGGCCGAGTGGTTTTTTATTAGCACAAATGTTTGTTTCCGCACAACGGAGCGGGGATGACTTCCTATTTCAACAAAGAGGTCCAGTTGCCCTAGGGGCATCTTCGCATCTCCAGTGAAATCGTGGAGTGGTATGTTGCAGGGAGACACATCCTTCATTGACAGCTTCATTTTGTCGAAAGCATGTTTGAATAGGATATCTACTGAGCTTCCAGTGTCTACTAGAATTCAGAAAACTTCGGCTGGACCGAACCAGGCAGAGATGACCATAGGATCCATGTGTGGGTACTGCCTTCTTTCTAGATCACGCCTACTGAATGTGATGTCATTACTCTCTTTCCGCTTCGGGTGGCGTTCTTCTATGACAGAGTTAACGCAATCTTCATTGTTTCTAAATGACTTTCCATATCTCTCCATCTCTGCCCATCTTTTTTCGGCGATGTGTGGTCCTCCTGATATGGTATGGACCACTATCTTCTCTTGACTGGAACCGCTGGTGTTGCGATTTCCTCCGCCTACTTTTGGGGGAGGTAGCCTTGAGTTTTCGTTGGCAGGAGCTAGAGTCCTGTTCTGACTTTTCACATAGCGTTCCAGTCTCTTCCTTCTGATGTGTTCTTCAATCAAGTCCCGGAGATGATGGCATTCATTGGTGTCATGTCCGTGGGATTCGTGGAAGCGGCAGAACTTTCCAGACTTGAGTGCGTTATCTGACTCCTTCTTGTGCGGGGGGCGCTTGTATCTAACTTCGTCCCTGGTGGCCAGGAAGATGTTTTTGATGGTTTCATTCAAAGGAGTGTACGTGTCTAACCTTGGTCCTGTCTGGTATAGACGCTTCTCTCCCTTCTTGCCCCCAGCATTGTCTCTGGAGTCATTTCTTCGAACGTCCTTTGCTGCAGCGGGAACTCTGTCCGGGGTTGCCTTAGTGTGCTTCCCTGACTGTCTTTCAATGGCAGCGTCTTCAAGCCTCATATACTTCCCGGCTTCATGGAAGAAATCAGGTAAGGTATCTGGTTTTTCTTTCGTTAATCTCTTGGAAAATTTAGTATCCGGATGAACACCACTGCAGAGGGCCATTAGGATAAGTTTCTCATCGGCATCTTGGACTGCGGCCGCTGCGGCGTTGAATCGGATTAGATATTGTTGCACTTTCTCTCTGGGCTTTTGTTTGATATTAGATAGGGAATAAGAGTCCTTGGGTTGTTCTACATGAATGCGGAACTGGTTGATGAACTTTTCTTTCAACATTTCCCATGAGCTGATGGATCCTTGGGGTAGATGGCAGAACCAGGAGGTAGCTAGATCAGCCAAGAATAGTGGGAAGCATTTACACAACACTCCCTCTGTTGCTCCGCTCATGAACATATGCTGTGTGTATCTCTACAAGTGTACAACGGGGTCAGAGATTCCCTTGTAAGGTTCCATTGTTGGCATTTTCCATTCCCGGGGGGTAATGGCAGTTTCGATATTACGGGTGAAGGGGCTGGTTACCCTAGCGCCTATCCCCCGATCCCTTTGGTCCCGTTGGACGCACTCTCTGAACAATCGTGCCATCCTTTCATCAGAACTTGGAGCGGATAGAAATGAGTTTGGTTCTTCTCTACGGGATTGATTCCGTCCAGATGACCTGTAGGGATGGTATCGTCTATCACTCCTAACATTCTCCAGTGGCTGCCTCTGGTCTTCCGGGGGTACGCTGGGGTCATCCACAGTTGGCCCTTGCCTTGATCTTCCCCTGCTGGGTTCTGTTCTAAGCACCTCCTCGGGTCCAACTTCGGGCTGGACTCCAGCTCGGCTCCGTCTATTGGTGTTTCCATGGTTAGGTAGCATGGCAGGCTCAGCTACATCCGACCCCTGCTTGGTACCTCCCCTGTTGGGTTCGGTTTCAAGTGTTTCCTCGGGTCGGAATTCGGGCTGAGTCCGGGTTCGGCTCCTACCATTGCTACTTCTGTTGTTAGCCTCTTCGAAGAAGAAAGAACTTTGTCGTCTCCCAGATCCTCCGGACCGGGACTCACCCCATGATTCAGTGTTGCGGTTGGATTCTTCAGCATCCCTTAAGCGTGACATGAGTTGGTCCACCAAGGCTTCTTGTTGAGATGCGAAGTGGTTAGTTACTTCAGCCACAACCCTGTCCAGATCTGTCCTTGTAATTGGTTGTTCCGTAGCAGGGGCTGTCAGATTTGCCTGATTTTCATTTGCTATTGGAACAGGATGATTGTCTTGATCTCTGATCACTGGATCTGGGATATTGCTAGATGCGATGTTCTTTCCCTTGTTAGCATCTTTCTTCCGTCCGGGAGGCATGTTTTCCAAGCAATGAACGATACTGATAGGAAAAGGGTTAAGTGGGAGAAGCTGAAGCTTCGAGCTCCTGTTCTTAGTGAAAGCACCAAAAATGTTTGCACAAAAAATGGGCAAACACCTCCAAGTCGTATGATTTAGTTGATTTTATGTTGTTCTTAGTAATTTGGGGGGTTTATGCAAATATGTAAAAAGCAGGGACTAAACTGTAAAAGACACGCAGATTTATAGTGGTTCGGCCAGAATGTGCCTACGTATACTTTATCTGTTATTCTCCTTTTCTGTTCAGATTACAAGTACAAAGCTTTGATTACAAGTGTATGAAAGTTGTTTGAAAGTTCCATCCGTGCTTGAGCTCTCAAACTTGTCTTCCATTGTTGTACCCCTGCCCCTCTAGTTATAGCGTGAGGCTGGAGGCACGGGTCTTGGATGTATATAGCAGCTGGTGGGCCTGGGCTGATGCAATCTGGCCTGGCGAAGTTGGCCCGGAACGCCTTGATTCGGTGGGACTTGGTCCGGTGGTGAGTGATCTGGTGATGGTTGGTTGGAGTTTGATTCGGCTATGTATAGAAAGTGTGTTGGACCGGTAGTGCTTGGGGAAGGAGTTGGTTCGATGGTGAGGGAGTAGCTTGGTCCGCTGGTGAGTGGTTCGGCAGTTCCTAGAGGTGAGTTGGTTCGGCAGTGCCTTAGGGGTGAGTTGGTTCGGCAGTGCCTAGAGGTGAGTTGGTTCGGTGGTATCTTAGGGGTGTATTGGTTCGGCAACGCCTAGAGGTGAGTTGGTTCGGTGGTATCTTCCTTCTTCTTGGTTCGGTGGTGGTGGAAATGCACCCAACACACACACACACACACACACACATATATATATATATTTAAAATTAATTAAGACCCATTGGATTTTAATAAATGTTAATATTGAATTAAATCTAAGAGGATTTATAAAATGGGTAAGAAATGATAAGAATCAATTAAGAGAGAAAAACTAATCAAGGCAATCAAGTAATAAAGGAAATTAATTAACAGAAGAAAAGAAACAAAATAGATTTCATGAAATTAGACCATATAGGTCAAACGTGACCAAGCTAGGTCATCCATGTGCAGTCAAACATGAGTGTTAGGTCGATGAATCGCCTTGTTTTGGAGGCGACAGTAATTATAGGCCTTAATGACCCCGATTTGAAAGAGTGGAATCCAATAGTTAGCGCCGATTTGAACCTTTATAAATTTGGACCTAGGGCTTCACTTCCAACTTATTGTTTTTCTAATGAGTACGGAAGCTCTATCACTTTCTCTTCTCCTCTAAAAAAATTCTAAATACACAAAGAAATATAATAGATTACACATGTACTACTTGGAAAAGAATAGAAAAGTATAGAGGATAAAAGATAGGTTCAAATCAATTTGCTATATTAAAGGTAAGCATTTAAATCGGGTTCTAATTAATTAATCTAAATCTAAATCTCTTTTCTCTAATCGAAATTCTAATATATCTTTAAAAATGTTATTTGCGAATCCAAATAAGGATTTAAAAATGGAGAATAAAGATAACAGGATTTAGATCTGGATTAGATCTAGAGATTTGGGAACGTTAAAGCCAAGTGTGTGGGAATATTATATATTTTTATATAATACTTGATTATATCATTGCAAAAGTATTCCATCATGCCTGAGAAGTTGAATTAAATTGCAAGTTAATCCTCATTATATGAAACGCTCGACTTAATTTTGGCTATGAAACTTTATTTTTAAATTAAACACTTCCCTATAATGAACAGGTATGCAAATTTCATATGTAATCGATTGAAGTTGCTTACTGATCAGAATTATAATTGCAAGTCTGTAATGATTAAATTTAACTCTGAAATTGCATAATGGTTAGCTTTATTTCTACAATTACATACTGATTAATTAATTCTACAGTGCATAATATTTAGATTTAATCGGTATTTTTACAAAAACTGAAATGAATAAAATCATAACAAATATGTAATGGTTAGGAACTTGTTTTATTTGACAGACATAAATTAAGTTGAAATAAACTTTATCTTGTTATTTGGAGCTTTTGTGATAATTTAATATATTGGAAGTTGGATTGTTACAAGTAAATTTTCGCATATTATCTAGTTTAATATAAATATAATTATGACACTTGGAATAACAAAGGATGAACATGTGAAAATAAAGGGAAAGAGATGTATAAAACAAGGAAAAATCTACGTGTTTCATACTATATATTTCATGGAAAATAAAAATCAATTTCTTATAATTACAAACACCGCACAAACATCTCCTCTTTTGATAAGGTATGGAAATTTACTATGTTAACATAAGTCGGATAAATGTTTAGTTTCAATATATTAAAATATAGTAAATTCCAATAGTTCACCGTTAAGATAAAAATGAAATTTAAATACCGATGAGAATGCTATTGAAGTAGAGAATTCATTGTTGAATTGTGAGCATATCTTCACTGATTTGGGTTTAGATGATGGGTAAAATAGAAGGTTGGCCTCTGTACAGTTGCAAGGGTCAGCACTTGCTAGTGGAACAGTATTACTGTTGGAGTTCCGGAGGAACGGTTGACTTGGGCTGAGTTTAGAAGGAGATTTAAGCAGAAGTTTGTGTTTGAATGTGCTAAGTCAGAATTGATGAGGAAGTTTATGGATCTAAAGCGGGGAGAGATGTCAGTTGTTGACTATGCCACTAAATTTAAGGAGTTATCCCATTATGGACATAATGCTATAGACACCATCATCAGAAGGAACGAGAAGTTCATTAGGGACTGAGGCCCGAAATTGCTAGGATGACCCAGCCACTTCTCTGTGATCCTAATAATTTAGTTACGAAGATGGTCATTCGCTATGAGGAGATGCTGAGAGAAGAAAGTGGAAATTCAAGGTTCTTAGGGGAAGAAGGGAGCCCCACATGGAGATACTCCCAGGAAGCCAAAGACAGAGTTAGTTTGCAATAAGTGTGATAAGAAGGGTTATTATGCAAATGAGTGCCAACCAAGTAACAGGAAGAAGCCTAAAAATAAGAAGAATGTGAAGTGCTTCAAATATGATCAAGTTGGGCATTACAAGAATCCTTGTTCAGAGCCAGTCAGGGTGGACAAAGGGAAAGTTTTGGCTATTAGACCAGCATCAGCTAGGCCTATTGCAGCTGATAAAGGGAAGACTGTGATGGAAGGTACTTTTTGATTCAAAGTATTCCAGTTAGGGAACTTTTTGATATTGGTGCATTACATTCATTTATACCTTAGCGTTTTGTTGATATATTATGTTTAGAATCCACATACCTTGTTACTCCCTTAAGGGTTGTGAATCCAATAGGCGGGTATGCAACTCTATGGTTGAGATTTGACCAGTTAGAACTTGATGTGTTAGGTCATAAGTTTACATGCAGTTTATATGTTATTGATTTTGTAGATTTTGAGATCATCTTAGGTATGGATTGGTTGGGTAGGTATGAGGCTAGAATATTTTGCCAGTATAGGGAGATATGACTGAGGCACAATGATAGTCATAATTAAGTAATATTTTCAGTGGATAATTCTGGCCGGAGCATTAGTACTTTTCTTAGTGCTACGGAGAAAGGAGATGACTTAAGTCAGGGCCAAGTAGCAAGAGTGTTTGCAGATGTCTTTGAACCAGTCACAGGACTACCACCAAAATGAGCTGTTGTGTTTCGTATAGATCTTGTGCACGGAGCTAAACTTGTGAGTAGACCACCTAGTAGGATGATACCTGTAGAGATGAAGTTTAACGACCCTAACTTGACCTTCGAAAATCGATAACCAAATACATCACCTGTATTTGAATGTCGCGGATTCAAATGTCGATCTGGTTCACCGGTGCTTATAGCACATTAAGTTGAACAACACAGTGTAAGAAAAATGAATGATTTTATTGACATACAATATTTGACACAACACATTGATACAAATGAACATCAACATATATCGGAGATACAAGACAGCAGCGGAAGAACCACAACGGAAGAGATACCTCCATCATGATCTCTAAGAGAGAGTGAATCCACAAACTACATCTCTAATACCAAAGCTCAAAAGACTCCAAGCTCCAAATCGAAAGCTCGAACCACCATCACATTCAATTAAGCAAGGTCGGTCATGTGAAACAAATGTGATCTCAAATCCAAAGATTGAAGAAGATTGCCAAAGACTGAAGGCTACCGAATCTATATCTACTAGCTGATTATTTGAAAATTTGACTCTAGGCTGCCCGTGTAGAAAATTGTAGGCAACCAGAGTTTAGAAAGGGAACAATAAACTCCAAGGTTAGTTATGGGACTGGTGTGAGCAAACAAAAACAGTTTATTTGAAATAAAACAAAAGGAATTTAAAAGAAATTCACTATGCTTTTTGGAAAATGAATCTAACATAAGGCCTTTTGCCACAGACATAATGCAAGCGCACAATTGGAGGAGATTTCTCCTTATGATAGTCAAACATGCTTAATACGCAAAACCTTTTGATATTATTATTAGTGCATAGTGCAGAAAACATTTAGAAAGTATAATATTAATCTTAGCCAGTATTCACATTTCATAGTATGCCTACTATAACTACAAATTAAATGGCAGGTCACCACCCTAAGTAAAAGGCAGGTTATACAACTAAAACCGTGCAGGGCGCATATTGTTTCTTAGGATTTCCAACAAATGGTCAGGCGAAGAAACTTCCTAGCCACAAGGGTACGCCTCTGGAGGGACGACCCGAGAACTTAACCAGCTCTCTGCCAACACAAGGCCGGGTTACCTCTGTAACTAGGTAACTACTGACACGAGTATGCCATCCCCCGGTCGTTACCGACCATTATCCGAGGATCTCAACACTAACAACCACAAAGTAATAAATTTGCAGCAACCACATAGGTTAAATATCTGGGCTCCATACCATGATACCACATTTTTCCAGAAGGAAATGGACATAACCTAAAGGGTGCGATCCTCATAACCTTGCCGCATCTTTCCTGTTTTGACCATTTTCGGGTTGTGAAGTCCGACGAAGTCATGTCCACAAAGCTGTACTTTTCACAAAAGCCATGCTTTGATCAATAAATGATTAACAGCACTTTGTATGCCATATTACCAAATGGGGAATGTATCACTAGTAACCATCAACTACACAACCTCTGAGCTCATACGTTTCAGAGAAGGGTGTTAAGCTAAAAGAATAAATTCTCCGCCACCAAACAGAAATGTATTTGATAGAACCAGTTTTACATCTCAAAGTGTAACTTCAGACATACATCCACAAGTCTGTTTCGGGTTCGAACGGAACCGAAGGCACTTCACAAAGAAGCCCTTGCAATCCGGGAATTTACAATCCCAATCGGACTCCTATCACATATGGAGATCTCTATACCGGCGCGACTCAGTGCAGAGACATTCGATGGGTAATCCTTTCATTCTTGAAAATACCCGATCTTCACCATCGGTCTTCAAATTCTATCCATTACGTCATATCATTATTCAGAATGGGTTATATGACATAAAGTCCTCTACCGGCTAAACCGAATAATGAGCGCTTAATTTAAAATGCATATGGATATTGGGATCTTAGTTAAGTCACAACTTATTACCCAAACCTTTCTTTCAAATGGTTTAAACAAATTTCCACTTTTAATCTTCTAAACAAAAAGATTCACTTCATTTTGAAAACAAAGTTCACCAATCTTTCACAAAAATACATTCATAGCTTTCAAAAACTATTTTCATTTCAAATCTTTTATACAAAAGATACACCTTTAAGATCCTCTTCAATTAGAAAACAAAGTTTCAAATTTGTCACAAATATTCATTCATAGCTTTTAAAACAATTTCCATTTCAAACTTGAAATCTTTCAACAAAATCTGGAAGTCTTTCGTTATATAGAAGCCATTATTATTTGAAAAAAAAATACTTTTCATTTTGGAAAAATTCGATCAAATGTGTACAAGTTGTAGCCTTTAAAGTTTAAACTTGGGTTAAATTTAAATTCCCAAAATAATACTTTTAATTTACTTCAAAAATGGTTTAAAATCCATATTACATAACTTGTATAACCTTTCCAAACCATAATTTCCAAAATAATAAGACATAGTATATTCAAACTAAATTTAGATTTCAAAACTTCCTTTTCAAAAAGCTTTTCATATTCAACCCAATTCCATTTCCAAAATTATTTGGATTTAAAATTCAACTTTTTAAATTAAATAATTTAAATTCAATATATCTGTGACTTTAACCGATTTCCCGTGAAATCCACATTTTTGTGTGTGTGTGGTGTAGTCCAGAGGTTTTACACACAACAATACAATATCATTAATCATCACAAATTCAAGCACAACATTATCGATAAGCGGTATAATCCTATAACGGCTATCTTCATTCACAGATTCACGGATAAATAATATAAATTCATCACAGATAAATAAATTAGATCCATCATAGCTCAAATCAAGATAAGTTATATCACAAAGCATCACACATCAGGTAAATAATTCAAAGCATTCAATAAAATTAAAACATCCATAAGTAAGATTAATTAATCATCTGATTAATCTAAATCAGACTAATTACTTATGAATAAATTACTAATCCTGGTTAATTAACATTAATTAATTACAAAACATTTTAATTAATTATCCTTTAATCACTTATTGATTTACCTTTAATGATAAATTAATAAACCTTTAATTAATCAATCAACCTTTAATCATTAAATAATTAACCTTTAATTATTTAATTATCTTTTAATTAATTTTCCTTAATCAATTATATTAATTAATTCACCCTTAATTAACTACCATTTAATTAATTATCCTTAATTAATTAAAATAAGTGATTATCCTAATCAATTTCATTAATTAATTAACCTTTAATTAATTATTCTCAAATTATTTACCTTAATCAATTAATCACATTATTTAATTATCCCTTAGTTAATTATTGTTTTATCAGTTGATTTATCAACCATTAATCATTAATTAATTAATCTTAATTACTTTCATTAAGTTATTAACCTTTACTTGATTTATCCTTTAATTACTTATCTTAAGTAATTATCCTTTCATTACTTTTATTAATCACCCTTTTTAATTACATTAAGTGATTTCTCTTTGTTAATACATAAAGATCCATTAATTATTGATTAATTAACCTTTAATTTATCACCTTTGAAAAACATTTAGAAATCAAACTATTATATAATTACCTTTTGAACAAATAATCTCAAAACATTTTAAAAACTTTGAAAACTTGTTTTAAACTTATTAATACTTTATTTTGAAACTTGGTAATGTTTCCTTGAAAACTTAGTTACTTCAATAACATTAAAACTTAACAATGCTTTAATTCTTTAACCTTAAAAAATCTGATTAATTAAACTTTCGTACAAACCCAGGTCATTTTAAATTTTTCTCAAGCAAAAACCCCGTGTTACCCCGCATCATTTCGTCTTCGAGCCAAATCTTCTTTTTCTTGCGCTCGAACCCGAGCTACACCTTTCTTCCCCAAATATCATAGCAACACAGATACCATTGATATATCATGCATGAGTACGATCATTTTGATCATCATCGATCCCTACCGCGATCATCCATACATCGGCGATCAACTATTCTATCATTACAAAAACCTAGGTCGATGAAACAAAGGTGAACTCGAAATCGAGTTGAACAACAACCTACTGGACCTACATTCGGTTGAAAATTCTCCCTTGCGCCGACAATCTAGTCCACCAGAGATCACTCAATTTCGTCCAAAGCTGCATCACGTCTCAACGCATCGATCCCCCCAGGTCTGGTTCGTCACGGTGCCACGTCGATGACGAGCTACACCCTCAAACCTCGTCGACCAAATCTAGTATAAAACCCTAGTTCGTCCGTGTTCAGCCACTATGGCGTTCGAGAAATTCAGTGATCATTTTTATGATGATCACCAACCTTCCAATTATCACCATGATTCAACACGATACCAACCTCCTCGTTAATCGTTGGATATTGAAAAAATGCCAAGTCTGATCATCTAGAAAAATCTCATCAACCCAAATCTTAAAAATCTAAATTTTATGATCAAAAGTCAACATTTTTAATTCGAATTAGTTGATATAATTAGAACATGAAATTAAATTATTGGAATATCTGACTCAACGTTGTTGTTTGCCACCGTGATATCTTATTTAAAAATAATTGCTTAATATAAATGCTTGAGACTATTTTTATAATTTGAATTCAACCAGTACAAACAGATTTTATTTAGAAATCAAAACCTAATATTGATTCCTTTGGGTGGTATGAATTTTTGAACAGGTTAATCAAACCTGTCATGTATATATAGAGGCATGTTTGCCTATATGCACACACATATTCACTTCTATATACCAGCATGCAGGCATTTTTTTAACAACAAATCAAGCCATTCCTATATCATACATCAAGTATTTAACACAACATCAAAGTATAAGTGAGTTTGCTCACCTGAACTAGACAGAGAACATATTTTGCTCAAAAATCTGGAACTTGTATTTTTATCTGACCTAAAGATGATCTGCTTGATTGTTGATTTGTTGAGTTTTAATCTAATCTTAATGTTGCATGCCTTTTGATTTGAATCTGAATATCGAGCTGATCTGAATGCTTGATAACTATTGAGTTGATCTTGCATTTGATCGAAGTTTGACTCCACATAGCTTTCAGTTTGAATTAAATCCATATCTTTGCTTTGCTTGAACCTGATGTTGTTACTCAGGTTTTAATTTTGATTTGTTTTGATTTCTTGTTTTCCAGGTTTTTTTTTTCTTTTTGAACTGTTTTGTTTTCAGATTTGATGAAGAGAAAGTATATGAAGAAAATATAGCCTGGTTGATTTTCTAATAACATTGTTTCAAATTAAAATGAAACTTTATGAAATGCCACTTGTTAAATTTAGGTTACACTTGTTAATTCGTGTATCTCCTTATTTCACAAATGTCCTAAACAAGAAATTTTATGTTTAAATCCTTTGTCTCTAATTTATTTATAAATTATGTTTTAAATCCCTACTTAATTTTAATTTATTTATTATGGTTTAAACATTTTTTATTTCATAAATTACTTATGTTCTTATAACTTAACATATATATTATTTAAATATGTGTCATGTACTTTAAATTTTATACGTATACTTTCAAAAGATATATACATACCAAAACTTTTATATTATTTACATATATACTAATTATATTTATTTCCAAGTATATAAAAGAAAAGTATCTTTAAATTTTTGATCAAATCTCATTTTATATATTTACAAACCAACTTTAGATACATATATGTTTGCTAAATCTTTTAAATCCAATTTTATTTCTAAAATGTTTATCTTTGAATTTCAAATTCAAACTCTATTTACAGACTATTTATATACATACATACATATATATAACATTTTTTTAATTTGTAAAACATCAAATTCAAATTCCAAATTCCAAAATTTATTTATATAACTAAACAAGCATATATCTTGTTTAATTTGGGAAATATCAAGTTAAATCATAATTTAATTCCAAAAATTAAATTAGTTACCAATTTAAATTTGATTTAAAAATGGAGATGTTACAAATTCCCCCCTTAAAAAAATTTCGTCCTGAAATTTGCTAGACAGGGAGACAACCAAAGATAGAGAAACAATATTCCAGATCAAACTGAAACATTTATTCTGGATTTGGCTTATCAAATCTGAATATCAATAATAAATAAGAGAATGATCTTATTCGATACTTCACAAGATACTTGGGTCATTTGGTCTACGAAATAAGCAGCGACATCGGTTTGTTCGAAAGGATAACTAAACATTCGTAGAGTATATCGGGACCCCAAAGAATAGACAACAGATACAATTTAATTTAACTTCATATTTTATTAACCAATTCATTTTAAATAGAATTTCAAATTCATTAAAGTTTAAAAACGAAAAACTGATAGGGAATCGATGAAGAGAATATGAAACAGGAACTTATCCACATGATTCGTAGGGTCACCACCACACCAAAGCTTCTTCTGCAGCTGCCAGTAAGCCATCAAAGAATTGATGATCAAAGAGATTGACTGGGAAAAGATGGTTTCTTAGTTGTTGTAGGGTATTGACCATTTGTAGTGGTATTCCCCTGTCCCCTACCTCGTCCTCTTCTTGCACTCATACTCATTATCAATGGATCGTAAGAGAATTTACTGAGGCATACAGACGGATATCTTAGGGATATACTCATTCTAGGGTATACTTCACCCTATCTGTAATGAGTTACCTAATGTGTTATGCTGCTAAGCTAAAGTTCTTACTCAACCTTCAGCTCTGATACCAAATTTAACGACCCTGACTCGACCTTTGAAAATCGACACCCAAATCATCACCCGTATTCGAATGCCGTAGATTCAAACGTCGAATCTGGTTCGTCGGAGCTTATAACACATTAAGTTCAACAACACAGCGGAAGAAAAATTAATGATTTTATTGACATACAATATTTGATACAACACATTGATACAAATGAACATCAACATATATCGGAGATACAAGACAACAACGGAAGAACAACAGCGGAAGAGATAACTCTATCATGATCTCCAAGAGACAGTGAATCCACAAATTACATCTCTAATGCCAAAGCTCATAAGACTCCAAGCTCCAAATCGAAAGCTCGAACCACCATCATGTTGTATTAAGTAAGGTCGGTCATGTGAAACAAATGTGATCTCAAATCCAAAGATTGAAGAATATTGCCAAATACTGAAGGCTACCGAACCTACATCTTCTAGCATATTATCTAAAAAAATTACTCTAGGCTGCTCGTGTTGAAAATTGTGGGCACCCAGAGTTTATAAAGGGAACAATAAACTCCAGGTCAGTCATGGGACTGGTGTGAGCATACAAAAATAGTTTATTTGAAACAAAAAAAAAGAATTTAAAATAAATTCGCTATGCTTTTTGGAAAATGAAACTACCATAAGGCCTCCCGCCACACACATAATGCAAGCGCACAATTAGAGGAGATTTCTCCTTATGATAGTCAAACATGCTTGATACGCGAAACCTTTTGATATTATTATTAGTGCATAGTGAAGAAAACATTTCAAAAGTATAATATTAATCTTAGCCAGCATACACATTTCGTAGTATGCCTACTATAGCTACCAATTAAATGGTAGGTCACCACTGTAAGTAAAAGGTAGGTTATACAAATGAAACTCTATAGGGCGCGTATTGTTACTTTGGATTTCCAACAAATGGTCAGGCTAAGGAACTTCCTATGCCACATGGGTATGCCTTTGGAGGGACGCCTCGAGAATTTAACCAGCTCTCTTCCAACACAAGGACGGGTTACCTCTGTAACTAGGTAACCATTGACACGAGTATTGCATCCCCCGGTCGTTACTGACCTTTATCCGAGGATCCTAACACCAACAACTACAAAGTAATAAATTTGTAGCAACCACATAGGTTAAATATCTGGGCTCCATACATGATACTGCCTTTTTCCAAAAGGAAATGGACATACCCTAAAGGATGCGACCCTCATAACCTTCCCCATCTTTCCTGTTTCGACCATTTTCGGTTTGTGAGGTCCGACGAAGTTACGTCCACAAAGCTACACTTTTCACAAAAGCCATGCCTTGATCAACAAATGGTCAGCAGCACTTCGTATGCCACATTACCAAATTGGGAATGTAGCACTAGTAACCATCAACTACATAACCTCTGAGTACATACATCTCAGAGAAGGGTGTTTAGCTAAGAGAATAAATTCTCCACCACCAAACAGAAATGTATTTGATAGAACCAGTTTTACATTTAAAGTGTAATGTCAGACATACATACATATAAGTCCGTTCCGGGTTCGAACAGAACCGAAGGCACTTCACAAAGAACCCCTTGAAATCCGGATATTCACAATCCCGATCGGACTCCCCAATACACATGGAGATCTCTACACCAACACGACTCAATGTAGAGATATTCGATGAATAATCCTTTCATTCTCGAAAATACCAGGTCTTCACCACCGATCTTCAAATGCTATCCATGCCATCATATCATTATTTAGGATGGGTTATATGATATAAAATCCTCTCCCAGCTAAACTGAATAATAAGCGTTTAATTTAAAAAGCATATGGATATTGGGATCTTAGTTAAGTCACGACTTATTACCCAAACCTTTCTTTCAAATGTTTTAAACGAATTTCCACTTTTAATCTTTTAAACAAAAAGATTCACTTCATTTTGAAAACAAATTTCACCAATCTTTCACAAAGATTCATTCATAGCTTTCAAAACTATTTTCATTTCAAATCTTTTATACAAAAGATATACCTTTAAGATCCTCTTCAATTTGAAAACAAAGTTTCAAATTTTTCACAATGATTCATTCATAGCATTAAAAACAATTTCCATTTCAAACTTGAAATCTTTCAACAAAATTTGGAAGTTCTTTCGTTATGTGAAAGTCATTATCGTTTGAAAACAAATACTTTTCGTTTCGGAAAAATCCGATCAGATATGCACAAGTTATAACCTTTAAAGTATAAACTTTGGTTAAATTTAAATTCCCAAAATAATACTTTTAATATACATCAACAATGGTTTAAAAACAATATTATATAACTTGTATAACATTTACAAACCATAATTTCCAAAATAATAAGATATAGTATATTAAAACTAAATTTAGATTTCAAAACTTCCATTTCAAAAAGCTTTTCATATTCAACCCAATTCCATTTCCAAAACTATTTGGATTTAAAATTCAACTTTTTAAATAAAATAATTTAAATTCAAAATATCTGTGACTTTAAGCAATTTCCCGTGAAATCCACATTTTTGTGTGTGTGTGGTGTAGTCCAGGGGTTTTACACACAACAATACAATATCATTAATCATCACAAATCCAAGCACAACATTATCGATAAGCGGTATAATCCTATAACGACTATCTTCATTCACAGATTCACGAATAAATAATATGAATTCATCACAGATAAATAAACTACATTCATCATAGCTCAAATCAAAATAATTCATATCACAAAGCATCACTTATCAAGTAAACAATTCAAAGCATTCAATAAAATTAAAACATCCATAAGTAAGATTAATTAATCATCTAATTAATTTAAATCAGATTAATTACTTATGAATAAATTACTAATCCTGGTTAATTAACATTAATTAATTACAAATCATTTTAATTAATTATCCTTTAATCACTTATTAATTTACCTTTAATGATAAATTAATTAAGCTTTAATTAATTAATCAACCTTCAATCATTATTAACCTTTAATTACTTAATTATCTTTTAATTAATTTTCCTTAATCAATTATATTAGTTAATTAAACCTTAATTAATTACCATTTAATTAATTATCCTTAATTAATTACAATAAGTGATTATCCCTAATCAATTTCATTAATTAATTAACCTTTAATTAATTATACTCAAGTTAATTACCTTAATTAATTAATCACGTTAATTAATTATCCTTTAATTAATTATTATTTTATCACTTGATTTATCAACCTTTAATCATTAATTAATTAATCTTAATTACTTTCATTAAGTAATTAACCTTTACTTGATTTATCCTCTAATTACTTATATTAAGTAATTATCCTTTAATTACTTATATTAAGTAATTATCCTTTAATTACTTTTATTGATCACCCTTTTTAATTACATTAAATAATTACTCTTTATTAATCCGTAAATATCCTTTAATTATTGATTAATTAACCTTTAATTTATCACCTTTGAAAAACATTTAGAAATCAAACTATTATATAATTACCTTTTGAACAAATAATCTCAAAACATTTTAAAAACTTTGAAAACTTGTTTTAAACTTATTAATACTTTATTTTGAAACTTTGTAATGTTTCCTTGAAAACTTAATTACTTTAATAACTTTCAAACTTGACAATGCTTTAATTCTTTAACCTTTAAAAATCTGTTTAATTCAACTTTCATACAAACCCAGGTCATTTTACATTTTTCTTGAGCAAAAACCCCGAGTTACCCCGCATCATTTCGACTTCGAGCCAAGTCTTCTTTTTCTCGCGCTCGAACCCGAACCACACCTTTACCATTCAAATCGACAATAATCTAGACATGTCAGACTTGAATGATGCAAAATAACAGATTGTAAATAAATTTGGAGCAAATGAAATCAAAGCCACAGAATCACAGACACAGAACAATCAGAATAACTAGCAGCAGAATATAAAAATAACATAATAGTTCATGAAGCTACTATAACCGAGTCTCAAAACAAGTACATAATATCAGTTTGAAACACATAATCGAAATCCCAAATACATAGAAGTTCACTAATACACGAGATAAACTAGAATAGCTGAAACAGAAATAGATATATAAATAGATAGGCAGAATCTCTAGCAAAGACCAGCTCCAGAAAGAGAATCCAAAGTTGTGAATACTCAGGCTGACCCGAGCGTAAAGCAGAACACAAAACACTCGAGTCAGGACGATATATACTTATATAATGTAAACCAACTCAAGTGAAATATAATAAGTACAAGTAACCTAAAGGATGCATGAGATCGCCCATCCTCTAAGGATCCGTTAAACTATTTACTATGTAGTAATATTGCGCTATTATAATAATGTCTATAGTAAAATAAACTTACTTTCAAATAGCGTTCCGGGCTACCCATACCACCCTTCACACATAATAGTCCCAGTAGTCCATCCAATATCATGATATCTCCAGATCGGGAGACTATAAGAGGATACCACACGGGCTACGGGAGAAAAACAAACTCGTAGTAAAGGCTCGATATGGTAGGTGACATGGCACACAAGGCAATGTCAGGGTAGATATACCAATTACGCACACGGGGTGGTGGTAAGGCAACAAGCACATACGCCCACCTCGAAACACACTCCCATATCAAAATTGGAGGATGTCCATCTAATCAATCACAAGTAAGAGTATAGTATCGAAGGAATATGTCCGACCAGAAGAGCTACCCCTTTTGGCCCGAGATCGCTCCTGTTTTAGCCACCTTAAGCCAACTCACGGGAGTCGGGTCCATGTAATATACCTCAAGAACGTCGCCACCATCCTACTTCATTCTGGAAACTCCACCGCGTACACAGTTGTTAAAGTGATTTTCGGTATCGACAGAGATTATGTCCATATCCGATCCCGGTTTCTTTAACAACCAATCGTTATTATAACTCGTAGTTACAATTTAAAAATCATAGTTTATATTTCAAAATAAAGTATCACTTCAAATTCAAATCTTTATCAAAATAAAGATGTAATCATTTCCAAAGCATTTCAATATATCAAAATATCATATCTTTAAAAATTCATTTCAAATCATTATTTGAATTCAAATCCAAATATACACATTGAAATATCCTTTTTAATTCAAAGATATCATTCATTTATTGTCCTTTTTTAATTCAAAAATATCATTCATTTATTATCATTTCAAATCACCTTTTAAATAGTTTATATTTAAATCAAAATAATTCATTTAAACCATTTAAAAGTGAAGTCATTATATTTACAATCAAATATTCAGTTCCCAAAAAATTTAGACAAATTCTGAGCTCGTTTATTTTAAAAAAAACCTCAAACATTCATTTCAGCCAACCGCAACACTTATCAAGTGCTACTGTAGTCCTTTATTTAGTTTCATATTTTAATTATCTTTCTGCTATCGCAGCACTTACCAAGTGTTGTAATACCACTTAGTTATAATTTATACATAGTTCATTTGTATCAATCACAGCACTTACAAAGCACTGTAATATCATTACGTTAGAAATAATAGCATTTCAAAATACTGTTAATTACATTTCCAATATTCAATATAATTTCACAAACAATTATATTTTTATTTAAATCATTTTTAACTTATAAAATCACATATTTTCACTTTTAAAACAATCATTTAAATATCATTATTCATGATTTTATAAGGTTAAATTTCCATTCAAAAAAAACCAATATTTAATAATAATTCACATATTAAATTCACATATTAATTTCAATTCTTTATAATTAAATTCTAACTTAACATTTAAGTTTACATTTTCAAATTTAACTCATTTTCATTTTATTCACTTAACTTAAAATTTCACCTTTAAACAAAATTCACAAATTTCCAATTTAAGTTACATTTCAAAATTCAACTCAATATTCATTCATTTAACATTTTAACTTTATTCAAAAAATCATTAATATATTATAGAAGTATCATTTAAATTCATTTTAATTCAAAATATCATATATTTATCATATTTTCATATTTAATTAAAATCCTATTTATCACCAAATTATAATTTCCAAATAACTTCCATTTCAGATTTCTAACTTTACAATTAATTAATTTCACTTATAAAATTCTTAGAAAATCAATAATACTTTACAATAAACATTTTTAATTAAGTTTAAATCAAAATATTATATTATTTACATTTCTAAAATATTTTAAAAATTTAAGAAAAACATATTTTAACTACGGGTCTATATTTCATTTTCTAGCCTAGGTAAAGTGATACAGGTAATATATCATTTTAACCCGTAATTTACAAAGAAAACCCGGGTTTTATCATTTCAAACACGCAATCCCAAGTAAATGAAAAATAGTTGAAAATCATTCAGGCCTATCATTTCAGCCCATAACGATTTTCCCTTATTCTAAAGTCCATTCGGGTATGTATCATTTCAACCCATAGTGATTCTAATATAAAGGGAACTTGCAGTGTGATGAACTGATATAACAGAACAACATAATATGATAGTAACAAATGATATAACAGGTATTTAAGCATAGGTGAACATCATATGGTCATAATATTGTAAATATAATATGGTGGTGCATTTTACAGATTCAAATGAAATTGGTTTACAAGTTATATGAGTACAAAACCGTCTTGTGAGAATAACTCACGGGTATAAGCTGGAGACGACCACTGAAACACACAAACTGAGATCTTCAGAGGCACGATAGCACAAATGAGATTTGAGATTGTGAGAACCAAAGATTAATTGCCTTGACACATTCAAACAAGAAAATACAAACAACATAAGTTTTAATCCAAAATACGATTAACAATCTTAGGAACAAATGCATAAAACAAAACCAAAGTCTTTGCACTTGCTTTCTACCACTAATGCTCATCCATAGGTCAGGTTTGCACGGCCAAAGTATGTGTTAGGGTCTAGTTTGTGGGTTCATATGGTCGGCCAAACATGTATGGTGATGGGGCAAAAGTGAAGCAAAGAGATATGTGCATGGACTATAACTACAAGGCAATACAACATGAATTCAATGCAACATTGGGCTCGGCCGAAGCAAGACCAGGCACGGCCATGGCTCAGGTGTGGTCAGGGATGATGTGGTAGAGGGTTTCAGGTCATCTATGGGTGGTGGAGGTGGAGTTGGTGGCGGCCAAGGAGATGTTGGAGGTGATGGTGCAATGTGTGTTCGGCTATGCATATAGGATGAAGTTTTGTGTATATTTTGTTGGATTTGGTCACAGCCATTGGCTTGGGGCTGGACTACAGGGGATGGTGGTTGGTTCAGTTGATGGAGGAGGCAGCCATAGTGAAGGAGTGGAGAGGAGCCGAGCATAGAAGGTGAGAAAGCAAGTGAAAAACAACATAAACAAGAAGAAAACAATGGAAAAGAAGTAAAAGAAATTACCAAACTCTTTGCTTCAAAAATGGCCAAGAGTTTTTGTGAGATGAGATGTTTGTGATATGCATGAAAATGAAATAAGGAAGTCGGCTGAAGATAGTATAAGGAATGGCCAAAATTGAAAGCATGTGCTGGTTGAAAATTGAAAAGGTGGAATCCAAAGAGACTAGCATATAAAAGGTTTCAAACTCATCATATATTCACCGTTTCTTTTCAATTTATATATAAATGAAAAATGCTGATAAATAAAGATAAAAACTCAGAAATAAAAATGAATGGATAAAATAAATATATAAATTTAAATTAAATATAATTAAATTAAGAAACTAGCAAAGAAAATAGAAACTAGGATTTAAAATTTGAAAATAAATTCAACAAGCTTTGGAAATTTTTTATTACCACTTTAAAATTATTTAAAAGACAAAAATATATATAACATAACATATATATACAAATTAAAATAAGATATGACAAATAAAATATTATTTATATAGATTAAAATAAACAATATTGTTAAATAAAACATTTTACCCCCAATATTGTAAAAAACATAACTTTCAAAATATAAATCCAATTTCAACGAAATGAAAAGTAGTATTCTTAAAATTTAATCTATTTTCACAATAAAAGATAAAATTAAAAAATTTAAATATTTAAATATTTAAATTTAAAATTTAAAAGTCAAAGTTTGACCATATTGACCAAAATTCAATTTCTAGAAAATATTCAATTTATTCAAGTTTGGAAATATAATTCACATAATAATCAAAATTTATATTTAAATAACAAAATTTATTCATTTTAATAAATAAAATAAAGTTTTAAATCAGGAAATTCAAATTAAAAGATGTAAAATATATAATAAAATAATCCCAAAATATAGGGTTGTTACACCAAATACCATAACAACACAGACACCATTGATATATCGTGCATGTGTACAATCGTTCTGATCATCACGGATCCCTGCCGCGATCATCCATACATCACCGATTTTCTATTCTATAATCACAAAACCCGAATCGATGTAACAATGGTGAACTCGAAATCGAGTTGAACAGCAACCTACTAGAACTACATTCGATCAGAAATTCTCCCTCGCGCCGACGATCTAGTCCACCAGAGATCACTCGACTTCGTCCAAAGCTGCATCACATTTCAACATGTCGATCCCCCCAGGTCTGGTCTATTCCAGTGCCACGTCGATGACGAACTACCCCCTCAAACCAAGTCGACTAAATCTTGGTATAAAACCCTAGTTTGTCCTCATTCAGCCACTATGGCGTTCGAGAAATTCAGTGATCATTTTTATGAAGATCACCAACCTTCTAGCTATCACCACGATTAAACAAGACACCAACCTCCTCGTTAATCGTCGAATATTGACGAAAATGCCAAGTCTGTTCATCTTGAAAAATCTTGTTAACCCAAATGTTAAAAATCTAAATTTTATGATCAAAAACCAACATTTTTCAATTCAAATAAGTTAATATAATCAAAACTTGAAGTTAAATTATTCGAATTTCTGACTCAATGTTGTTTGTCACTATGATATCTTATTTAAAAATAATTGCTTAATATAAATGCTTGACACTATTTTTATAATTTGAATTTAACAAGTACAAGCAAATTTTATTTAGAAATCAAAACCTAATATTGATTCCTTTGGGTGGTATGAATTTTTGAACAGTTTGATTAAAATAAACAAAGGCATGTTTGCCTGTATGCACACACATATTCACTTCTATATACCAGCATGCATGCATTTTTTAACAATACATCATGCCATTCTTATATCATACATCAAGTATTTAACACAACATCAAAGTTAAGTGAGTTTGCTCACCTGAACTAGCAGAGAATAGTTTCTTCTCAAAAAACTGGAACTTGTATTTTTATTTGATCTGAAGATGATCTACTTGATTATTGAGTTGTTGAGTTTTAATCTGATCTTAATGTTGCATGCCTTTTGATTTGAATTTGAATACTGTGCTGATCTGAATGCTTGATAACTATTAGTTGATCTTGCATTTGACTGAAGTTTGATTCCAGATAGCTTTCAGTTTGAATTAAATCCATATCTTTGCTTTGCTTGAACCTGATGTTGTTTCTCGGGTTTTAATTTTGATTTGTCTTGATTTCTTATTTTCCAGGTTTCTTTTTTTCTTCTTTTTGAACTGTTTTGTTTTTAGATTTGATGAAGAGAAAGTATATGAAGAAAAATGACCCGGTTGATTTTCTAATAACATTGTTTCAAATTAAAGGAATCTTTATGAAATGCCACTTGCTAATTTTAGGTTACACTTGTTAATCTATGTATCTCCTTATTTCACAAATATCCTAAACAAGAAATTTTATGTTTAAATCCTTTATCTCTAATTTTTTTATAAATTATGGTTTAAATCCCTACTTAATTTTTATTTATTTATTACGGTTTAAACTTTTTTATTTCATAAATTACTTATGTTCTTATAACTTTATATATATATATATTACTTAAATATGTGTCATGTACTATAAATTTTATACTTATACTTTCAAAAGATACATACATATCAAAGCTATTATATTTATTTACATATATACTAATTATATTTATTTCCAAGTATATAAAAGAAAAGTATTTTTAATCTTTAATTAAATCTCATTTTATATATTTACAAACCAACTTTAGATACATATATGTTTGCTAGAGCTTTTAAATCTAATTTTATTTCTATAATATTTATTTTTGAATTTCAGATTCAAATTATATTTGCAAATTATTTATATACATATATAGAAATAAATAACATATTTTTTTTAATTTGTCAAAATTCGAATTACAATTTTATTTATATAACTTAACAAGCACATATCTTGTTTAATTTGGGAAATATCATATTAATTCACAATATAATTCCAAAAATTAAATTAATTACCAATTTAAATTTGATTTAGAAACGGAGATGTTACATGAAGGAATTGAAGGTGCGGCTAGTGGACCTAGAAGGAAGGAATTTTATAAGACCAAGCAGTTCGCCTTAGGGAATGGCCACGACGTTCGTGAAGTAACCAGATGGGTCATTGAGGATGTGTACCAACTATCGTAAGTTGTACGAAAAGACGATTAAGAATAAGTATCATTTGTCGAGAATAGATGATCTGTTCGATCGGTTGAGTGGTGCCAGTCCCTGTTGGATTTGGCAATAGGTTTTCAATCAGTTAAGAGTGGTGGAGGACAATATTCCTTTGACAGCGTTTCGGATTAGGTATGGTTCATATAAGTGGTTAGTGATGCAATTTGGATTGACGAGTGCATCTGCTTTCCTCATGGATACGATGAACCGAGTTTTCCAAGAGTACTTTGATAAGTTTGTACTAGTGTTTATAGATGACATTTTAGTACACACTAAGGATGATAGAGAGTGTGAAGTTCATCTTAGAGTGGTACTTGAAACGTTGAGGCAAAATCAGCTAAAGGCAAAGTTTACGAAGTGTCATTTTTGAAAGAAAGAGGTTAAGTTTCCTGGTCATGTGATTTCAGAGAAAGGCTTATCAGTCGATCCAAATAAGATTGAAGCTATGAATAATTGGAAGACTAGAAACGATGATTGGGATTAGGAGTTTTCTTGGATTTGCTGGCTACTACCGAAGATTCATTAAGGATTTTTCGCGGATAGCAGCGCCTTTGAGTAAGCTAACCAGGAAGAAGGCGAAATTTGTCTACTTCGACAAATGTGAGGAAGCATGGAAACCAATGGTTGGTGCTATATACTAATGCATGCAGAACTGGATTGGGAGTAATATTGATGTAGAAGGGTAAAGTTATTGCCTACGCATCTAGACAGTTTAGGCCCATGAAGTGAGGTATCTTACTCTTGATTTGGAGTTGGCTGCAGTGACCTTTGCATTAAAGATTTGGAGGCATTATCTCTTCGGGGAGTGGTTTGAGCTTTATACTAATCATAAGTCTTTATGCTATTTATTCTCTCAGAAGGAATTGAATATGAGATAGTAGAGGTGGTTGGAGTTTTTGCTGCTTATGATTTTGGTATAGAGTATATACCTGGAAAAGGTAATAAGGCAGTAGATGCTCTTAGCAGAAGACATCAGATTGTGGTGTTAGCCATGTTGGCGGAGTGGAATGATTTAGAAGCTGTGGCCAGTTATGGGGTGTAGTTAAGATCGACTGCTTATTATAGTCAAAGTACTGCCAAGTTATCTTATTTAGAAGTTCGACCAGTGTCGATCGAGAGGATTGCTTCTAAGCAAAAAGAGGATCCATTGTTAGCCGAGCAGATTAGAAGGCTTAAGGGTGGAACTGAGACCGGTGATTTAAAAGACTTTAGTCCTGACCAAAGAGGATGGTTGAGAAAGAAGGGATGGCTGTCTTCCAAATGTGGAGGACTTGAGGAAAGAAGTTCTTGGAGAATGCCATCGATCCAAGTTTACAATTCATTCTGGAGGAACCAAGATTTATCAGGATATGAGGAGGAGCTTCTATTGGGAAAGAATGAAGACGGATGTTATCTTGTGTATTAGGCAGTGCAAAAACTGTCAACAAGTGAAAGCTGAACATCAGAAGCCGAATGGGTTGCTTCAAACTTTAGACATTCCAGTTTGGAAATAGGATTCAATACCATGGATTTTATAGACCGGTTGCCAAGGTCAAACAAAGGAAATGAAAGTATATGGGTTATAGTAGACAGATTGAACAAGAGTGCCTATTTCATTCCAGTTAAGTCAACCAGAATGGCACATGTTTTAGCTAAGTTGTTCATAAAGAACATAGTTAGACTACATGGAGTTCCTAGTAGTATGTTAGTGACAAAGATGCTTTGTTCACTAGCGAATTCTAAAAGAGTTTACAGGAAGTATTCGGTACCAAGCTTTATATGAGTACTACATATCACCCTTAGATAGATGGGTAGACGGAGAGAGTCAACAAGGTACCCGAGGATTTATTGAGAGCTTATGTATTAGACTTTGGTGGATCTTGGGAAGATCACCAACATTTGATTGAGTTTTCCTATAATAATAATAATTACCGGACTAGTATAGGAATAGCGCCTTTTGAAGTTTTGTATAAAAGTGTTCAATGAAATTTAGTTTTACAAATAAGAAATTTGATATGAAATAGTTATAAACCTGAGTTATAATAGAAAGTGAATACTGTAAGCAAAGAATTATGAACTTAAGTTAATGTTTGAAACTGTTAATAATTAAAGTAAATAATTAAATGAATACTATATTAAATTTAATGATTGCAACTTTAGAAATGGTTGATTACTGTAATCCCTTGTGAAGATTGTATGCTTGTTTGCAAAGATTGTTATTATGTTGTATTGATTTATTTTGATTTTATGTGATGATGGTATGCTTTTGGTTGACGGTGATTTTTGTTATGTTATGTTGATTGTTTGTTATTATTTTGAAACAATATAATCATTTCACTTCTATATAGTTATTAACCTTTTTGGATTATATAAGTGGAATACAGGTTGTGGAAGCAATTGCTACTGCTTTTGGTTTCATAAAATAAAAGTTATTTGCCCGACAAATAGGTACGTTCTCGAATTACAAATTTCTAGCGATATTATATTGTTTCCCCCGCTGTTTGGATATATTATTTTGAAAATATATAATATATTTTGTTATTTTGATATTATGATTTTCCCGAGTCTCTCCGTACAAAGGAGACTCCATCGAAATTTTTCGTGAATTTTAAACTTAGAGAAATTTTTGGTGAAATGTTTTCCAAACTTTTGTTAATTTGAATATAAAAGGATTTAATTGTTTATAAATTAATATATTTTGTTTAATTATTTATTATGTGAATAATTTTTTTACAAATTTAATATTTTGAATAAGATATATTGATTACCTAATTCCTTCTTTTCCTTTTTTTCTTTTCGAGGACGAAAAGTTTTGAGTCGGGGGAGTGTAACGACCCGTAATTTTCGATAGTTAAAAATAGTAAATTTAATAAGATTTTTGTAATTAAATGTTAGAAGAAATTAAAATTTAAGATTTATAATTGGAATATACTAAAATGAAATGGAACAATGTTAATTAAAGCTAATTATTAACAATTTGAATGGAGTTCTAAAAGGTTATACTTGGTTATAAAGTGAACATAGGAAAAAGAATGTAAATATTGAATTCATTAAAGAAATAATATATTGTTAATAGAAATTGAATAAAATTAGTGTTATGAAAGAAATGGTAACATTTGTTTGTAAGTAATAAACTCATAAATGTAATTAAAGGCTAATGGTGATAATTATTATATATTACCTATTTATTTGGTCTATTAAATTTAATTGGAAATAAATGGCAATTAATTCCCTTAATTAGTGCAATTAATGTAGGTTTAATTGATAATGGTAAAAAGGTTGATTCCATACAATGTAACCAATGTAAATTTTTATCATAGTGTGTCCTTTGATTTGAATAAAAAGATGGGAATCAGTTTACTCAAATTTATTGGAATTGGAAATTTTAATAAGTGAATTTATTACAATCAATGAAATAAAAGGTTCTGTAAATGAAAGGTAAGATGAAATGGTAAAATTTTGATGCAATGGAAGATATAACAATGCTGACTATGATTGTAAGGTAATAACTGATTTAATAAGGGAATGAAACCAAGGTAAATATATTAATTGAGACTTCAATTATAATTAACGAGTATATATGCACGCCCAGGTGGGCCTGCATCTAATCACAATGCATATGCATTAATTTAGTCATGTGTGTGGACATTTAATAATGTTGGACATTTAAAAATGCTATAGTGTTGAGAGGAGTCATGTACAAATTAACATAGACAGATGCATGCTACCTTAATTGGACTGACCCTCATAAGAAAATTCATTTCAATAATAGAAACACACAATGCTTCCATTAAAAGAATAAAATAAATACACAGTTCTATGCATCATTCCCAAAATGTTCACTTCACAGGATTATTAAGTTGGTTGATGGAAATATTAAAACATGCACAGTTATCCTTATCCTTTCGTACAAATATATATAAAATAATAAAACCATAATTGTGACGACCCGCCCTTCATTCCATAGAAAGACATATCATCAATTAGAATAAAAGAGGTAGAGATAGAATATATAAAAGAAAGAACTAAACAATATAAGAATCTCATAGTGGAAACAGAAAAAAATATAATATATCACATAGATATTGCAGTCTTTACATTAGAGTTACACAGATTACATCAACATCACATTAGACGGTTATAAAGACCTGTCTAACCATTAAATTCCAAAATACAACAGACAAAGACTTCACATAGTGGAAATAGATAGATATAGCTACGTTTGGACTCCTGCTCCAAGCTTCCAAAATTCGTCAAGCAAAAACCGGATCACTTTGCTACTCATAAAAATTCGAGTACCCAAGAGTTTAAGAGAAACAGAAATAAACTCCGGGTCAGACATGGGTCTGGTGTGAGTAAATGGGTTAAAGTTGTTTAACTTTAAAAATCATTTGAAAACAAAGGTATCTCATAAGACTTCCCACACATTAACATGGGTAAGTTTTTACCTTACGCTAACCAAAACATTTGATAGAAAATCCAGTGATATTATAATAGGGTCTAGGGTTTTAATATCAAATACAGAAATAGCTGGAATGCTTACATCTCACATTCCAACATAATTGGGCACAATCAAAACGTACGAAACTTATTGGAGATTGGATTCCATACAATGGTAGGGCTACTGGGGCACCGCCCGTCATAGTACGTGGCCTAGATCACCGTACCGAGGATCCACCCTAAATCCCCTGCAACACAAAGGACGAAACCTTCCCTTACTGGACAGTCTTGAATAAGACAACCTCGTGGTTGTAGTTACCAATCGCCCACACAGCCGAATAAAAAGGACTCTAGACAGGGGAAAATCTTATCCTACTTGAGCGTGGCTCACTTAGCCTTGCTGCACCTCCCTTGTTTTAGCTATTCCCGGTTGATGAGGCTTGAGGCTGTGATTACCTTTATAGAACACATCTATCTTAGAATGCTCATCGTCCTCCTGACGATGTTCTGAAAGCATTCAATCGATACAAGTTCATTTCGGTTTCGAACGAAATCGAAGGCGTTATCTCGTTACACTCATTTTGGAATCACCCTTAGAGTTAACGAAAATAACCCTTGCTCCTTGAATCTCCATCTCGAACCTAAAAGCACTATCTCTATTATACTCGTATGGGAATCACCCTCAAAGTTTTAATGACAAATAGTTCTTACACTTCGAGTCTTCAACTTGATCTTCACTTGAATTCATGACCTAACGTTTAACTTGGATCGATGTGGCTTTCGGATAATCAAATCAGATATCTGATCTCTGTCTCATCGAAATCCAAACGTTTCTTAAAGGCCAAGTTGTTTAATGTTTAAACAATTTAATTCAATTCAATACTTGAATTCACATAGCATTCACCACAGATAAATATCACACATTTATCACACGTATATCCAATATCACATCACAGAATATCATTGATTATCATACAATAAATATCAACAATTCAGACATTCCACACAAATAATCATCCATAAGCAAGAATTATTAATCCATATCATAACTAATTCAATTAACTTAAATTAAATTAACTACCTAAGAATTAATCACCTAATCGTGCTTAATCAATCATTAATTAATTACAAACCATTCAATTAATGATCATTCCTTAATTTCCTTATAAACCAATTAATTAATCTTTAATCACAGATTTATTATCCTTTAGCTATTAATTAATAAACCTTAATTATTAATTAATATCCCTCGATACAAATTGATTAACCCTTAATTACTTTATAATCAATTAATTAATCTTAAATTAACTAATTAATTATCCCTTAATTATTAATTAATAAACCTTAATTATTAATTAACAAAGCTGAATTACAAATTAATTAATTCTTAATTACCAGTTAATTAATCCTTAATTAACAGTTAACCAATCCTTAATTACTCTTTAATTACAGATTAAGTATCCTTTAATTATTAAATATATCCTAATTATTAATTAATAAAACTTAATTACAATTTAAGTACTTCTTAATTATGAGTTAATTATCCTTTAATTACTTAATTAATTAATCTCTAATTATAAAATTAATCAATCTTAGTTACTTAATTAATTCCTTAATTATAAATTAATTGATCTCTAATTACTAATTAATAATATCTAATTATCTAATTAATAATCCTTAATTACAAATTAATTAAACTTTAATCAAATAACTTATAACCCTTAATTATTAATTTATGCATCCTTAATTATTCATTAATTAAATCAATTAATTACCCTTATTTAATTTCTTAATTAATCCTTTATCACTAATTAATTAAATTAATATATTATACTTAAATTTCATTATTAACTTAATTAATCTGAAATCAATAAAACCTTAATTAGCTTCTAAGGTAAACTATTATCCTTATTAATGACTTAATTACCGTTAACATTTCTAAAACATTTTATCTTTATAATTAACATCCTTAATTAGATCATTTAATTAAGTTTTGAAATAAAACAATCATTAAACTTGATAAATTAGAGTTTACGAAACATAACTTCCTTTAAATGCTTTAAACATTATCAAGTAATAGTTTTAAAACTAATTTCTATTTAAATTTAAAAACTTGCTTTTATAAAAACCATTAAAATTTCATTTCTAACTTAAGCTTTAAAATAACTTTAAACTTTACTTAACAGAATTTAAGTTAAAAAAATTTCAAAACTTCTTAATTAGATGTTAAAGAAAACAATTATTATATATAAAGGAAATTTATATAAGAACGTTTTAACCGAACTTATTTTTAAATTTCAAAAAACTTGTTTTAAAACCCTTTTTAAAACTGTTTAAAAATCTACTTCGGGCCGAACCCGACCCCTACCCGGGAGCTACCTCGATTTCCCTTCCTTTTCCCATTTTTTTTAAAAAACTTAGTTTATTTCTAAGTTGAAAACCTGAAGACTAAACACTCATGATCTACTCGAGTTTACACTTGAGTCACTACCCCAAACACCCGATCCTTTCTTCGAGTCAATCCCTACCCAAAACCACAGATGCACCCAAAATCCACGTGCACGTGCACCGGCGTCAGAGCCGCCTTCGACCTCTGACCTCTGATAATCCCTCCGACACATCGACCATCGTCGCTGCAACCAATCTCGATCACCAAAACACAATCACAAGCCCCCGATCGAAATCGAGGTCCAAAGTAGAAATTGGAATAAAAACCCAAACCAGAAAAACTCCTCGTCCAAGCTATTCCGACCACCAGAGGTCGAGCAACTCCGGCCACACCTTGCCGACCTTCGAGAGTTTTTAAAAATCCATTTTTAAATGTTAATATAAAATTTTTGTATTTATTTTACTATTAAATAAATACTTCCTTAATTTATATAAATAAAATTCTTTAAGGAAAATAATATAAAAAATAATATAAAAAAAATTTATTCATATATTTTTATATCCAAAATATTTTCAAGATATATATCCTTTTAAATTTCAAATTTAAATCCAAATTTCAAATTCAAATTCAAATTTAAAAATCCAATATAAAATCAACTTACACACACACACACACACACATATATATATATATATATATATATTTAAACAGACACAAATTAAATTTGTGAATAATTATTCTATTTAAAATCTATTAATATCTATGTTTAAAATCATCACACTATTATTTTTATTTGAAAATAACAAATTTTATCAATTTTAAATAATTAACAGAGGGGATTATCACATTTTAAATTTCTTGAAATTCCGGGATATCACATTCCTCTTAAAAGAATTTCGTCCCTGAAATTTAAAACAAAGATAATCCAATGTTTTTATTTCATTTTAACAATCCAAGCATACATGTCAGCCATACACTAACAACCAAACAAAAAATTTCATCCAAACAAACAATTTTATTCAATAAACAATTTATTCAAACAAACATCACTAGCTATCCGGACACAATTCCGGATAAGCTTCCTAAAACTATCTAGAGTTTCCCAAGACAAACTTTGGGATCCTCACTCTACTACACCTTAACTAGCTCTACCATTAGAGATGGATCGAGCACATATTTCCTTAGATGAGATACGTGAAAAATATTGTGGATTCCAGTCATCTGGATTGGCAATTCAATCCTATAGGCCACCACACCAATCCTCTCAAGCACTCGGAACAGACCAGTATACCTTTGGCAAGTTTTCCCGTCTCCTAAATCTTATTACTTCCTTAATTGGGGAAACTTGACAAAGACCAAATCTCCCATCTCAATTTCCGATTGTCATTGTCTCTTGTCTGCATATTTCTCTAGCGATCCTGCGCTGCTCTCAATCTCTTCTTGGTAAGCTCCACCTTCGGAGATGCCTCCCGGATCAAAACTGGACCAAGAATAAGACAATCTCCCGACTCTACCCAATAGGATGGGAATCTACAAGGTCTTCCATATAAAGCTTCATATGGTTCCATCTTGATACTTTCCTGAAAACTATTATTGTATAAGAATTCCATTAACACAGATGGTCCTCCCAAAATCCACCAAAATTCCAAACACAATCCCTCAGCACATCCTCAAGAATTCTATTAAGCCTTTCCGTCGGTCCGTCGAACTGGGGATGATAGGCTGTACTAAACTCAAACTCAAATCTCGTACCCAAAGCTATCTACAAAGCCTCGCAAAAGTTGCTGGAGAAGATAGGATCATGGACACTATCAATGCTGACCGGAACACCATGCAGTCAGACAAACTCCTTCAAGAAAATCTCAGCCAAAGATGCTACAAAACGGGTTGACTTAACTGAAATAAAATAGGCGCTCTTGGTTAGCCGGTCTACAATCACTCATATTCCTTCATTTCCCTTTTTGGTCCTTGGCAAACCGTCGGAGAAATCCATTGAAATCATTTCCCCCTTCCACTTAAGAACTTCCGAAGGCTGCAACAAACCTGCGGTCTTCTGCTAATCACCTTACACTTGCTGACAGATCGCACATCCTTTGACGAAAGCAGCTACATCCTTCTTCATACCCTTCCACCAGAAGACTCTCTCTTCATATCCTTATACATCTTTGAAATCCCTAGGTGGATACTTAGCCTGGAGCGATGACTTTCTGATAAAACTTCTTGCCTCAAATCCTTGAAATTCGAAACACTTATCCTTTTGTTGATCTTTAAAGTTCCTTGGCCATCAATTCTCAAAACTAGAACATTAACCATTCTTGAGTCAATCAATCCACTTCTGGCACAAACAAACGTTCCTGTAGACCTCAAACTTACTCTTGCCATCAAGAATAGCTAGAAGAGGCGCACTGGTTAGCCTTGCCTTCAAATCCAAGAAACCTCTTCACACTCGGAGGTCCACTTAAACTTTGCTCCTTTTCGAGTTAACTTGGTTAAGTGCGAAGAAATCTTAGAATAATCCTTGATAAACTTCTTGCAGAACCCTGCCAAACCCAAAAAACTACGGACTTCCGTCGGAGTCTACGGTTGCTTCTACTCCTAAATAGTAGCTATCTTAGCTGGATCCACAAAAGTACCCTCACCAGAAACAATATGCCCTAAAAATCTGACTTACGACTTCCAAAAATGCCACTTCAAAAACTTATCCTTCAGAACATGCCTCCTCAACGTTTCTAGCACTAATCCCCAATGCCGCTTGCTCCTCTTCAAAATTGGAGTAGACAAGAATATCATTGATGAACACGAGAACAAAATTATACAGCACATCCCAAAAAAAAACTCGGTTCATCAAATCCACACAGAACCTCAAAGACCCATCCGACTTGGCTACAAAGACTACGACAGAGCCCCAACTGGAGAAACTAGGCGGGATCAAACCTTTCTTTAAGAAATCTTGGGTCTGCTACACCAACTCTTCTCTCTCCTTCAACAACATCCTTCTACTGGGCTGAGCAACAGATACTGCTTTCAGAACTAAGTTGATCCAAAATTCTATCTCCCGATGAGGAAAACCTTTTAACTTCCTTGAAAACATCTGGAAAACCTCGAACCACCTCGATGGACTCTACATCTTCTAGGAATGCTTTGCTTCCAGAATTATCGCAAGTCACTTTTGCGATGCTTCCCAACTCAATCTCCAGCGACACAATCCTTTTTTCACAAACCAAAACAGCCTAATACTTATCCAATCAATCCATACCTAGAATAAGATCAAACCCTTTGAAATCCAATAAAAAAGGGTCGCAATAAGAACTATGGGGGAGATAAGAAAGCCTTAAGTCTCTACAGATCTTATCTAACTTGGTTACCCTGCCTATAGGATTAGATACAAAGATAGGATGGACAATCAAACAAAGAGGAAGATGAAACTCCTCTAGAACTCATGTTGGAAACCCAAAAATATATCCAACAAATTTAGATAGGTATATAGTTATATAAAAATTATAAATACACGCTCTTAAGATAGACACTTCTCCATAGCCTATGTATTATCTCAACCTATGCTCTGATACCAAGTATGACGACCCGCCCTTCATTCCACAGAAAGACCTATCATCAACAAGAAAGAAAGAGGTGGAAATAGAATAGATAGAAGAAAGAACTAAACAATACCTGAATCTCACAGCGGAAACGGAACAAAATATAATATATCACATAGAAATTACATAGTCTTTACATCAGAGTTAGACAGATTACATCAAATCACATTCGACAGTTATAAAGACATGTCTAACCATTACATTCCAAAATACAATAGATAAAGACTTCACACAGCGGAAATATATAGATATAGCTACTTCTAGACTCCTACTCCAAGCTTTCAAAATTCGTCAAGCAAAAACCTGTGGCTACTCATAAAAATTTGAGTACCCAAGAGTTTAAGAGAAACAGAAATAAACTCCGGGTCAGACATGGGTCTGGTGTGAGTAAATAGGTTAAAGTTGTTTAACTTTAAAAATCATTTGAAAACAAAGGCATCACGTAAGACTTCCCACACATAAACCTAGGAAAGATTTTATCTTACGCTAACCAAAACATTTGATAGAAAATCCAGTGATATTATAATAGGTTCTAGGATTTTCAATATAAAATACAAAAAAAGCTGGAATGCTTACATGTCACGTTCCAACATAGTTGGGCACAATCAAAACGTACGACACTTATTGGAGATTGGATTCCATACAATGGCAAGGCTACTAGGGTACTTCCCGTCACAGTACGTGGCCTAGATCACTGTTCCAAGGATCCACCCTAAATCCCCTACAACACAATGCTGGAACCATCCCTTAATAGACAGTCCCGAATGAGACAACCCCGCGGTTGTAGCTAGCAACCGCCCAAATAGCCGAATAAAAAGGCACTCTAGACAGAGGAAAATATTATCCTACTTGAGCGTGAATCACTTAGCCTTTCTGCACCTCCCCTATTTTAGCCATTCCCGGTTGATAAGGCTTGTGGCTGCGATTACCTTTATAGAACACATCTATCTTAGAATGCATACTCTTGACGATGTTCTGAAAGCATTCAATCCATACAAGTTCGTTCTGGGTTCGAATGAAACCGATGGCATTATCTTGTTACACTCATTTTGGAATCACCCTCAGAGTTAACGACAATAACCCTTGCTCTCTGAATCTCCATCTCGAACCTAAAAGCACCATCTCCGTTTTACTCGTATTGGAATCAACCTTAGAGTTTTAACGACAAATAGTTCTTACACTGAGTCTTCAACTTGATCTTCACTTGAATTCATGACCTAACGTTTAACTTAGATCGATGTGGTTTTCGAATAATCAAATCTGATATCCGATCCCCGTCATATGGAAATCCAAACGTTTCTTAAAGGCCAAGTTGTTTAAGGTAAACAATTTAATTTAATTCAATACTTGAATTCACAGAACATTCATCACAAATAAATATCACACATTTATCATAGATATATCCAATATCACATCATAGAATATCGTTGATTATCATACAATAAATATCAACAATTTAGACATTCTACACAAACAATCATCCATAAGCAAGAATTATTAATCCATATCATAAATAATTTAATTAACTTAAATTATTAACTACATAAGAATTAATCACCTAATCCTTGTGAAGACCCGCAAATCCGTACCCCTTGAATAGACACTAATCTCCAGTGATTTACTCAAGATGAACGAAAATACGAAACCTTAGGGTTTTAAGAAAGAAGAAAGAGGTAGAAGGAGAGAGAGAAAAAAAATAGAAAATAGAACGGAAAGAAATAACAGAACAGCATCAGAATCTCACAATTCGCAGCGGAACAACATATAATAGATAAATGAATAATCTTTAAACAAAGAACTATATCAGTTATTACATTACATTTCATTACATCATATCATCAGAGTGTACAACAACAAACAGCGGAAAAAGAAATACTAGATACTAGTAATACGCTATGCCATCCATCTTGCCTCTAGCAACTCCTGAATTCCAGATTATCCTGATAAACCTTAACTATTGACTGCCCGTGTGGAAATTGGTGGGCACCCAGAGTTTAGGAAGGAAAACAATAAACTCCGAGTCAGTCATGTGACAGGTGCGAGAACTCAAAACAGTTTATTTATCTTTAAAATAAAGTAGAGGAATATTTTTAAAAATCAATTCCCAATGCTTTTAAAAATGAGACTACCATAAGACCTCCCGCCACACACAATGCTAACGCAGACTTGGAGGAGATTTCTCCTTATGATAGTCAAAGGTGCTTGATACGCATTTAAAAAGAACATTTGATATTATTACTAGTGCATAGTGTAGGAAAACATTTCGAAAGTAGAATATAAATCTTAGCCAGCATAGGTACCATTATAGTATGCTTACTATAGCTACCATATTAGATGGCAGGTTCTACAACTAAAACCGTACAAGGCTCGTATTGTTTCTTTGGATTTCCAACGAATGGTCAGGCCAAGGAACTTCCCATTGCCACATGAGAATGCCTCGGGAAGGACATCCCCGAGAACCAAACCGGATCTCTACCAACACAAGGCCGGGTTACCCCTAACTGAGTAACAACTGACCGAATATGCCATCCCCCGGTCCTTTGGGACCTTTATCCGAGCGCTCGTAATCAATTCACACAATCATAAAGTGTTTTCAACATGAGTAAGTATCTGGGCTCCATACCATGATACCACCCTTTTCCAGAAGGAAATGCACATACCCTAAAGGGCGCTACCCCTCATAACCTTGCTGCATCTTTCCTGTTTTGACCATTCCCGGGGTATGAGGCTCGACGAAGTCACGTCCACAAAAACATACTTTATACAAAAGCCATGCTTTGGGTCAACAAATGACCATAGAAATGATCACCAAGATAGACGATCAAATAAATGATCCTATCACAAATAATCAACACAATGATCATTTCACAGCAACACTCAGCATGTCACATTACCAAATTCGGAATATATCGCTGATAACATTCAACTACATAACCTCTGAGCTCGTACGTCTCAGAGAAGGGTGTTAAGCTAAGAGAATAAATTCTCCGCCACCAACAGAAATATATTTGAAAGAAATCAGCTTTATATCTCAATTTGTAATGTCAGACATACAATCCATACAAGTCTGTTCCGGGCTCGAACAGAACCGAAGGCACTTACAAAGAAGTCCTTGCAATCCGGATATCCACAATCCTGATCGGATTTCCCATCACATATGGAGAACTCAATACCGTAGCTACTCGGTGCAGAGTCAATCGACAGGTCATCCTATCGCTCTCGCAAATAACGGGTCTTCAACACCGATCTTCAATGCTATCCATTACGTCGTATCACTATTCGGAATGGGTAATCCGAATAACGAGCGCAATAATTTAAAAATAAGTGTAGCATTCAAATTCAAGCAAATCACAACAAATACCTTTCAAAGGTAAATATTGATAGTCGGTTATTGAACTATCAATGGATATGCACACATCACCAGATTCCAAATAATTTTCCAAATTATTTATTTTCCAAAATATCTTTACAAGATATATGTTTTCACACTTCAAAAATAAATCAATATTTATTTTTGAACAAATTCTCCTTTTCATTTATAAATTCCATAGTGAATTTTCATTCCAAAATATCCACGCATATACGATTTCAATTATTCATTTCAATTTATCCTTAAAAAGATAAATTCTCTAATATTCACTTTATATTGGAAAACATTTCCATACTTATTTAATAAGAAATTCACAAATTTTTTATTTTCAACACTTGGAAAATATTCAATATACTTAAGTCGAAATTAAGTATATATTTCATTCTTTAAGGAAATCATTCTCTTTAACATATTTATTTGGGTCAAAACGAATGTTGCGTAAAACATTGTTACGACAACCCAAAATCACTAGTATAGGGATTCGAAATTAAAATAGATATATAAATCCCAATACTATACAAAACATTTCCTTTCGAAAATCATTTACTATAACAATAGTGTTATAGTCCACCATTTCCTTTTATTTCTCGAAAACATCTATTTCAACAATAAATGTTGAAATCTATGGTTTTGAATCTCAACACATTTAAAACATCGTTAGATCGTTTAAATTCTATTTAAAACATCTCACTCAAAACATTTTCTTTAACATATTATTCACTATTCAAAAACGTGAATATACTACGTTAACCAATTTCATCACTTCTATACATTTCATTTTAAAGGATTATTCACAGTTCAAAAACGTGAATATAACTCCATTAATAGGTTACAACAATTTACTTCTTAAAATAAGTCGTTTGCGAATTTATAAAACAATGTTTATAAATTCCTTTATTACCCTATATTCAATTCATAACTCAATTATAAAACAAAAGTTCATATTATAAGTTAAATACTTATAATTTATTCGTTTGCAAAAATCGTTCCTTTGAACTTCATAATTATAAATCTTATAACTTATAAGATTCATTAATTTACTCATATCTATTCTTCAAATAACTTTACCAATTTTATAAACCTACTCCTTATAAAATTCCATTTATAACTTCACCGTTTATAATTCTATAAATTTCATTCATTTATGAAATTCATTTCCAATTCATTCTAACACTTATAAAAACTCGTTTTATAATTCAAATATTTTAATTTATAAATATCTATTATAAATCCTTTATAAAATCAATTTATACTATTATTTTAAAACATCTTTAATCTCCTTTATAATTTCACCATTTTGATTCATAAAATAATTAAATTTTATAAATCCTATATTTTCAACTCTTTATAATAATTTCAAAAATCCCGATTAAACTATTTTATAAAATCATTAACCCCATATTTTCAAAAATCATCCTTTTACTATATTTCTCAAAAATCATAATTTTTATAATATTAAAAATTATAACGTTTATTTATTTAAATGAATCAATTCCAAAAATATTTTATAAACGTATACTTTCAAAAATCACTTTGAAAATCATTTTAAAATTCCAAAATTTGGTCCAATGATGCTACATACCAAATAGTCAATCACGACTACAACGATATCATATATCAATATGATAATCCATCAAATATCAAAATATCTGAAATCAAATAAATACTGTTGAGGAATTCAGTTGGATCCCTCCAACCTGTTTTCCTGCATCCACAAACATTAGCACAATACCGATTCCGTTCCAGTACGAAATTATCGCGGTATATGGGATTTAAAATATTATCCGCTTAATAGACGGCGCAATAGGGTCTCATCCGCTATACAATGCGGGAAATCAATAACTCCAATATATACATATGCCAATATATATATATATATTATATATATATATATTGCTATTATATATAATACCAATTTCACTGTTTATGAAATATTCGCGGTATATGTTTTTAATAAATAACATCCGCTTACTAACGACGCATAATGTCTATTTTAACAATCAATAGATAACAATCATCATTCAAACATGCATTCAAATATTTTAAATCTAACTATTTAAAATAAAAATCGAAACCGATTCGATTGAGTGAGAAGTTCTCACCTTGATTTCAATTTCGTTTTAGCGATTTATTTCGAATAAAATTAAACGGACGTTTAATTTTACCCAAAATTCTCACTAACTCCAAACGACTCCAATCCAATTCCATCGCGTAGTGCTCGTCCATACGATTCCAATGCAACTGGTTTCGCGCGTTTTCGACCTCGTATGAAAAAGTTATGATTTTATGAAGTTACACGAATTTTATATAAACTATTTACAACTTTTAATTAATATTTTACCCTACACTAGTTTCAGGCCGTTAGATCCTGCAACTCCATCAAGACCGTGCTTTTGCTTCTCCTCTCCCTCTCATGTTCACGCGTTTAGCTCCAGTACATGCCGAACCCAATTGAACTTATTAGGGTTAAACATCTCCACCTCCTCGACGAACTTGAACGCGATCAGGATGCGCCAAATCGAAGGCCTCACTCCCCCTCACCAACGCCCAGCGACCGCACCCCCATCGTGCCCCCTCGCTCTCGAAATGCGTGCAAACTGTCGGTCGAACACGGCGACTTTCCCCTCGATTTACTCACTCAAACTCAATCATGACCGTTGATATTAAAGATCTCATCGAGCTCTTCAAGATTGTAGTTGAGAGTTTCTTGCAAAAGTTTATGGATTGGAAGAAAAATGAGCAGGAAGACGATCACTTTCTGGCCATTGATAATAACAACGGCGGCTAGGGTTTAATTATTTTTTTTATTTTTATTTTGTGTGAAGGTGGGCTATTTATAGAGAAATTTCGAACACTATTCATCCGGGTTTTACGAACTCCGATTTACGCGCCGTAACCAGCGTTTCTAGGGTTTACCCCGCGTTCCCGACACAATGGAACAAGTTTCAGAAGCTAATTCGGACATTTGTACGAGTTATGGCAATAAACGTTCAATTTAAATTAAACCGATTTAAATGATTTTCTAGGCGTTTTAATTTGTACCGGACAAACGGTAAATCCGATTGACACGAAATTTGAAACCTTACAATAATATCACATTACGAATCCGATGAAAATGGTTTCATCGAAATCCGAGACTGTTTGAAAAATGGCTATTTTAACTCGCTAAATTAATATTAAAAACAATTTCGATGCGTTTCGAGCTGCCACGATCAAACGGTAACTCCGATTGCTACGAAAATTGAAATCCGGTAATAAATAACTATTACGGATCCAATGGAACTGGTCTCGTCCAATTCTGAGACTGTTCAAAAATTGGCTATTTTCACTAGTCGATTAAATATTAAAATATTCAATTTTCACAATTAAACTTTTAATTCAATTTTAAAAGTTCTAAAATATCATTCTGACTTCAATATGATAAAATAAAATTTTACAACTCATTTACAATCATATTTCACCCAATTTTCAATTATTTCCATAATTTAACATATTAAATTATCGATTTAATTATTCAATTAAATCCAATTATTCAAATAAAATTTATTCGACTTATAAATTTCACTTATTAATATTTAAAATTAATTAAATATTCAAATTTTAATTACTAAAATTTCTGGGTCGTTACAATCTTCCCCCCTTAAAAGAATTTCGTCCTCGAAATCACTAAGTAAGAAAAGTTATAGAATTTATTAACTTCCCAAAATTCATAGTTTAAACTTCTTATAATAACTTACTAAGTTTTCAAATCATACTTAGTTATCTTTTCAAAAACAACTACTATTGTTTAACTTTCAATTCCAAATCAAAGTTATAGTTTTCAAAATTTTCCAATTTTCTCAAAAATTTTCTAACGCCTTAAATTTTCGGAAAAATTTGCCATAGTCTCCTTTGCGCGGCTCGATTCGAAAAAAAAAATGACAGTATATATATCACAAATATACATCTCATCAAGTAATGAGGCATCCCGAAGGGAAAAAAATTGTAAAAGTATGGTATTTAATCCGAGATATGTACCTTATATTTTATTAGCGAGCATATACGGCTAATATAGCGCGAAAGCGAGCTCCAAATGCGAAGCAAACGCGATCCGCACCTACTAAACACTCAACAAACAACATGAGAATCATGCATATATGAAAATAGTATAGATATACAACATATAGCAACATAATAACTATATATGTCAACATAGCAATTGAAACAAAAGCAATATATTCAACCATCAACCAACTAGCATTCATAACCAATAAATATTCATTCATATTCTCATTAATATTCAATGAAATAGGTTTTCAATTTAATCACATTTGATTCATTAATAGTGGATGTTCTTACTAACATTCATTTTCAATTAGTTTATATTCACTAATTCATATTCAAGTTGGTTCACTTCGAAATCAAATTCAATTCTATTTAAGATTCACTTAACTTCCAATTGAATTTCAATTACTTTAGCTTCCAATTTCATTAATTCAATTTCATTAACACTTAATGAATTATATACAATCAATCAACTAACAACCATATAACAATCAATGTATATCAATTACAACCAAATTCCTTTGCTTACAATTGGTTTAACTAAATTGATTTTCATTCAACTATTCAACTTTCAATAACATTAGATTTTAATGAATTAACACTTATATTCATTATTTCATATCAACTTAATTTACATTCAATTGATTAACATTTAATCCATTCATTCAATTCAATTGGTAATCCATTTAACCATCTTAAGTTGAATTTCATTTATATAACTCAAGTTCACATTTATCACTTAACTTTATTAATTTACTTTGATACCAATATCAACTTCATTCAACATCTCTTAAGTTATATTCCATTTAACTTTAAATTCATTTTTATTTACAACTCAAATTCATAAATATATTCATATAGTTTCACTTCTTATATATATAAGTTTATTTCTCAATTGTAAATCACTTTAATTATAATTCAATTCTTATAATTCTTTTTACTTATACAATTATTCTTCAATTTAGATTATTCAAACAACTTATTCAATCCACTTATATACATTTTAATAATTCTGAAAAATTATTTCTTTATATATAAAATATAATCAAGGTAAAATTATTTCATTTACCCAATTTAAAACAATACCGTGTCGAATTGTTCTGTACAAGTGTTTAGAGATCCCTATCAACAACGTTAATTACTCGTATTAACCAGAATCCATATACCACTCAACAAACCAATCATCACAATATAAAACAATTTTATATACTCACTAACAAATACGCTCTCATAGCTATTCTTACACTCAAACTCATTCTAGAGTACTACTGACTCTATCTCTAATGAGTAATACCCAACAGAACCATGGTTGTCGCTTAACCATATGCTCTGATACCACCTGTGATGACCCGCAAATCCGTACCCCTTGAATAGACACTAATCTCCAGTGATTTACTCAAGATGAACGAAAATACGAACCCTTAGGGTTTTAAGAAAGAAGAAAGAGGTAGAAGGAGAGAGAGAAAAAATATAGAAAATAGAACAGAAAGAAATAACAGAACAGCATCAGAATCTCACAATTCGCAGCGGAACAACATATAATAGATAAATGAATAATCTTTAAGCAAAGAACTATATCAGTTATTACATTACATTTCATTACATCATATCATCAGAGTGTACAACAACAAACAGCGGAAAAAGAAATACTAGATACTAGTAATACGCTATGCCATCCATCTTGCCTCCAGCAACTCCTGAATTCCAGAATATCCTGATAAACCTTAACTCTTGACTGCCCGTGTGGAAATTGGTGGGCACCCAGAGTTTAGGAAGGAAAACAATAAACTCCGAGTCAGTCATGTGACTAGTGCGAGAACTCAAAACAGTTTATTTATCTTTAAAATAAAGTAGAGGAATATTTTTAAAAATCAATTCGCAATGCTTTTAAAAATGAGACTACCATAAGACCTCCCGCCACACACACAATGCTAACGCAGACTTGGAGGAGATTTCTCCTTATGATAGTCAAAGATGCTTGATACGCATTTAAAAAGAACATTTGATATTATTACTAGTGCATAGTGTAGGAAAACATTTCGAAAGTAAAATATAAATCTTAGCCAGCATAGGTACCATTATAGTATGCTTACTATAGCTACCATATTAGATGGCAGGTTCTACAACTAAAACCGTACAAGGCTCGTATTGTTTCTTTGGATTTGCAGCGAATGGTCAGGCCAAGGAACTTTCCATTGCCACATGAGAATGCCTCTGGAAGGACATCCCCGAGAACCAAACTGGATCTCTACCAACACAAGGCCGGGTTACCCCTAACTGAGTAACAACTGACCGAATATGCCATCCCCCGGTCCTTTGGGACCTTAATCCGAGCGCTCGTAATCAATTCACACAATCATAAAGTGTTTTCAACATGAGTAAGTATCTGGGCTCCATACCATGATACCACCCTTTTCCAGAAGGAAATGCACATACCCTAAAGGGCGCTACCCCTCATAACCTTGCTGCATCTTTCCTGTTTTGACCATTCCCGGGGTGTGAGGCTCGACGAAGTCACGTCCACAAAAACATACTTTATACAAAAGCCATGCTTTGGGTCAACAAATGATCATAGAAATGATCACCAAGATAGACGATCAAATAAATGATCCTATCACAAATAATCAACACAATGATCATTTCACAGCAACACTCAGCATGTCACATTACCAAATTCGGAATATATCGCTGATAACATTCAACTACATAACCTCTGAGCTCGTACGTCTCAGAGAAGGGTGTTAAGCTAAGAGAATAAATTCTCCGCCACCAACAGAAATATATTTGAAAGAAATCAGCTTTATATCTCAATTTGTAATGTCAGACATACAATCCATACAAGTCTGTTCCGGGCTCGAACAGAACCGAAGGCACTTACAAAGAAGTCCTTGCAATCCGGATATCCACAATCCTGATCGGATTTCCCATCACATATGGAGAACTCAATACCGTAGCTACTCGGTGCAGAGTCAATCGACAGGTCATCCTATCGCTCTCGCAAATACCGGGTCTTCAACACCGATCTTCAATGCTATCCATTACGTCGTATCACTATTCGGAATGGGTAATCCGAATAACGAGTGCAATAATTTAAAAATAAGTGTAGCATTCAAATTCAAGCAAATCACAACAAATACCTTTCAAAGGTAAATATTGATAGTCGGTTATTAGACTATCAATGGATATGCACACATCACCAGATTCCAAATAATTTTCCAAATTATTTATTTTCCAAAATATCTTTACAAGATATATGTTTTCACACTTCAAAAATAAATCAATATTTATTTTTAAACAAATTCTCCTTTTCATTTATAAATTCCATAGTGAATTTTCATTCCAAAATATCCATGCATATACGATTTCAATTATTCATTTCAATTTATCCTTAAAAAGATAAATTCTCTAATATTCACTTTATATTGGAAAACATTTCCATACTTATGTAATAAGAAATTCACAAATTTTTTATTTTCAACACTTGGAAAATATTCAATATACTTAAGTCGAAATTAAGTATATATTTCATTCTTTAAGGAAATCATTCTCTTTAACATATTTATTTGGGTCAAAACGAATGTTGCGTAAAACATTGTTACGACAACCCAAAATCACTAGTATAGGGATTCGAAATTAAAATAGATATATAAATCCCAATACTATACAAAACATTTCCTTTCGAAAACCATTTACTATAACAATAGTGTTATAGTCCACCATTTCCTTTTATTTCTCGAAAACATCTATTTCAACAATAAATGTTGAAATCTATGGTTTTGAATCTCAACACATTTAAAACATCGTTAGACGTTTAAATTCTATTTAAAACATCTCACTCAAAACATTTTCTTTAACATATTATTCACTATTCAAAAACGTGAATATACTACGTTAACCAATTTCATCACTTCTATACATTTCATTTTAAAGGATTATTCACAGTTCAAAAACGTGAATATAACTCTATTAATAGGTTACAACAATTTACTTCTTAAAATAAGTCGTTTGCGAATTTATAAAACAATGTTTATAAATTCCTTTATTACCCTATATTCAATTCATAACTCAATTATAAAACAAAAGTTCATATTATAAGTTAAATACTTATAATTTATTCGTTTGCAAAAATCGTTCCTTTGAACTTCATAATTATAAATCTTATAACTTATAAGATTCATTAATTTACTCATATCTATTCTTCAAATAACTTTACCAATTTTATAAACCTACTCCTTATAAAATTCCATTTATAACTTCACCGTTTATAATTCTATAAATTTCATTCATTTATGAAATTCATTTCCAATTCATTCTAACACTTATAAAAACTCGTTTTATAATTCAAATATTTTAATTTATAAATATCTATTATAAATCCTTTATAAAATCAATTTATACTATTATTTTAAAACATCTTTAATCTCCTTTATAATTTTACCATTTTGATTCATAAAATAATTAAATTTTATAAATCCTATATTTTCAACTCTTCATAATAATTTCAAAAATCCCGATTAAACTATTTTATAAAATCATTAACCCCATATTTTCAAAAATCAGCCTTTTACTATATTTCTCAAAAATCATAATTTTTATAATACTAAAAATTATAACGTTTATTTATTTAAAATGAATCAATTCCAAAATTTTTTTATAAACGTATACTTTCAAAAATCACTTTGAAAATCATTTTAAAATTCCAAAATTTGGTCCAATGATGCTACATACCAAATAGTCAATCACGACTACAACGATATCATATATCAATATGATAATCCATCGAATATCAAAATATCTGAAATCAAATAAATACTGTTGAGGAATCAAGTTGGATCCCTCCAACCTGTTTTCCTGCATCCACAAACATTAGCACAATACCAATTCCGTTCCAGTATGAAATTATCGCGGTATATGGAATTTAAAATATTATCCACTTAATAGACGGCGCAATAGGGTCTCATCCGCTATACAATGCGGGAAATCAATAACTCCAATATATACATATGCCAATATATATATATATATTGCTATTATATATAATACCAATTTCACTGTTTATGAAATATTCGCGGTATATGTTTTTAATAAATAACATCCGCTTACTAACGGTGCATAATGTCTATTTTAACAATCAATAGATAACAATCATCATTCAAACATGCATTCAAATATTTTAAATCTAACTATTTAAAATAAAAATCGAAACCGATTCGATTGAGTGAGAAGTTCTCACCTTGATTTCAATTTCGTTTTAGTGATTTATTTCGAATAAAATTAAACGGACATTTAATTTTGCCCGAAATTCTCACTAACTCCAAACGACTCCAATCCAATTCCATCGCGTAGTGCTCGTCCATACGATTCCAACGCAACTGGTTTTGCGCGTTTTCGACCTCGTATGAAAAAGTTATGATTTTATGAAGTTACACGAATTTTATATAAATATTTACAACTTTTAATTAATATTTTACCCTACACTAGTTTCAGGCCGTTAGATCCTGCAACTCCATCAAGACCGTGCTTTTGCTTCTCCTCTCCCTCTCATGTTCACGCGTTTAGCTCCAGTACGTGCCGAACCCAATTGAACTTATTAGGGTTAAACATCTCCACCTCCTCGACGAACTTGAACGCGATCAGGATGCGCCAAATCGAAGGCCTCACTCCCCCTCACCAACGCCCAGCGACCGCACCCCCATCGTGCCCCCCTCGCTTTCGAAATGCGTGCAAACTGCCGTCGAACACAGCGACTTTCCCCTCGATTTACTCACTCAAACTCGATCATGATCGTTGATATTAAAGATCTCATCGAGCTCTTCAAGATTGTAGTTGAGAGTTTCTTGCAAAAGTTTATGGATTGGAAGATAAATGAGGAGGAAGATGATCACTTTCTGGCCATTGATAATGACAACGGCGGCTAGGGTTTAATTATTATTTTTTTATTTTGTGTGAACGTGGGCTATTTATAGAGAAATTTCGAACACTATTCATCCGGGTTTTCCGAACTCCGATTTACGCGCCATAACCAGCGTTTCTAGGGTTTACCCCGCGTTCCGGACACAATGGAACAAGTTTCCGAAGCTAATTCGGACATTTGTACGAGTTATGGCAATAAACGTTCAATTAAATTAAACCGATTTAAACGATTTTCTAGGCGTTTTAATTTGTACCGGACAAACGGTAAATCCGATTGACACGAAATTTGAAACCTTACAATAATATCACATTACGGATCCGATGAAACTAGTTTCGTCGAAATCCGAGACTGTTTGAAAAATGGCTATTTTAACTCGCTAAATTAATATTAAAAACAATTTCGATGCGTTTCAAGCTGCCACGATCAAACAGTAATTCCGATTGCTACGAAAATTGAAATCCGGTAATAACTAACTATTACGGATCCAATGGAACTGGTCTCGTCCAATTCTGAGACTGTTCAAAAATTGGCTATTTTCACTAGTCGATTAAATATTAAAATATTCAATTTTCACAATTAAACTTTTAATTCAATTTTAAAAGTTCTAAAATATCATTCTAACTTCAATATGATAAAATAAAATTTTACAACTCATTTACAATCATATTTCACCCAATTTTCAATTATTTCCATAATTTAACATATTAAATTATCGATTTAATTATTCAATTAAATCCAATTATTCAAATAAAATTTATTCGACTTATAAATTTCAATTATTAATATTTAAAATTAATTAAATATTCAAATTTTAATTACTAAAATTTCTGGGTCGTTACAATCCTGCTTAATCAACCATTAACTAATTACAAACCATTTAATTAATGATTATTCCTTAATTTCCTTATAAACCAATTAATTAATCTTTAACCACAGATTAATTATCCTCTAACAATTAATTAATAAACCTTAGTTATTAATTAATATCCCCCAATACAAATTAATTAATCCTTAATTACTTTATAATCAATTAATTAATCTTAAATTAACTAATTAATTATCCCTTAATTATTATTTAATAAACCTTAATTATTAATTTACAAAACTTAATTACAAATTAATTAATTCTTAATTAACAGTTAATAAGTCTTTAATTAACAATTAACCAATCCTTACTTAATCTTTAATCACCGATTAATTATCCTTTAATTATTAAATAAATCCTAATTATTAATTAATAAAACTTAATTACAAATTAAGTACTTCTTAATTACCAGTTAATTATCCTCTAATTGCTTAATTAATTAATCTCTAATTATAAAATTAATCAATCTTAATTACTTAATTAATTAATTCCTTAGTTATCAATTAATCTCTAATTATTAATTAATAATATCTAATTATCTAATTAATAATCCTTATTTACAAATTAATTAACCTTTAATTAATTAACTTATAGCCCTTAATTATTAATTTATAAATCCTTAATTATTGATTAATTAAATCAATTAATTACACTTATTTAATTTCTTAATTAATCCTTTATCATTAATTAATTAAATTAATAAATTATACTTAAATTTTATTATTAACTTAATTAATCTCAAATCAATAAAACCTTAATTTGCTTTTAAGGTAAACCATTATCCTTATTAATGACATAATTATCATTAACATTTTTAAAACAGTTTATCTTTATAATTAACTTCCTTAATTAGACCATTTAATTAAGTTTTGAAATAAAATAATCATTTAACTTGATAAATTAATGATAACAAAATATAACTTCCATTAAATGCTTTAAATATTATCAAGTAATAGTACTAAAACTAATTTCAATTTAAATTTAAAAACTTGCTGTCATAAAAAACTTTAAAATTTCATTTCTAACTTAAGTTTTAAAATAACTTTAAACTTTACTTAACAAAATTTAAATTAAACAAATTTCAAAACTTCTTAATCAGATGTTAAAGAAAACAATTATTACATATAAAGGAAATTTATATAAGAAAGTTTTAACTACTTATTTTTAAATTTCAAAAACTTGTTTCAAAACCCTTTTTAAAACTGTTTATAAATCTACTATGGGTCGAACCCGAGCCCTACCGGGAGCTACCCCGAGTTCCCTTCTTCTTCCCATTTTTTATATTTAAAAAACTTAGTTTATTTTTAAGTTGAAAACCTGAAGACTAAACACTCATGATCTACTCGAATTTACACCCGAGTCACTACCCCGAACACCTGATCCTTCCTTCGAGTCAATCCCTATCCAAAACCAGAGATATACCCAAAATCCACCGTGCACGTGCATCGGCGTTAGAGCCGCCTCTGACCTCCGATAATCCCTCCAACACATTGACCACATCGCTGCAACCAATCCTGATCAGCAAAACATAATCACAAGCCTCCGATCGAAATCGAGGTTCACAGTTGAAACTAGAACAAAAACCCAAACCAGAAAAACTCCTCATCTAAGTTATTCCGACCACCACAGGTCGAGCAACTCTGGCCATACCTTGCCGACCATCCATGCCACCATTTCTCAAAGTCTGATGCCACTCGATCAACCAAAGACCCTACGGCGACCATAATTCCGACCTCAAACTAAACTAGGGTTAAAAACTATTTCAACCCGCTGCCGCCACGACGAACAGTCATTACTTCCACATTTTTGCTAACATCCCTGATCACCAACCTTCCTCCAGACGAAACCCTAAGGCCTCACCACTCTCCAGTCGCCAGAAACAGACCAAAACACATTTTTTGGTCATTCCCAAAATGCACACCCGATACTAAACTAAATAATGTGATTTTCTTCTTAAAGAACATATTTTTCAATATCAATTCAAGTTATAAACATGAATCAGTAATCCATGATGATGGATTTTAACCAATGCTTAAGTTTTCTATTGTTCTTCCTGTTTTCCCAGATAATTACAAATTTAATTTGCTTAAATATAATTATACACCTTAAACTATGTTTAAACAAATAAAATTTGTTTGAATTTAGAACCAAATTTTGAATAGGTGGAGAGGTATTGAATTTTAATTTAATTTCAAATCTATAACTTATGAAACAGAGAAGAACTGACATGCACAGTTCAAACATAAACAAACATACATGAATTCACACTTGTGTACACATATGCAAAGCATCACTTATCTCAGAATTTCACAAGCAACAACCATATATTTACTTAAACTTTTTAAATAAAGAGTTTACTCACTTGTTTTAAAAAGGCAGAGGGATTGAAAACTGGATTGAAAACTTAGATTATTTGAAAGCTTGTTTTACTGGAAACCTTGAATTGCTGAGATGATTTAAGACTTTGATTGGTTTTACTGGAAAATACTTGACGTTGCTTTGAGAAGGTTAAAGCTTGTTTGTTGATCTTTTGTTACGGGCTTGTTTACAGGTTTGGTTTTGTTGAAAAATGCTTTGTCTTCTGGTTGAAAATTGATTTACAGGCTATATTTTTGGTTTGCTTGAAAATGGTTTTATAGGTTGAGTTCTTACTTTTGAAAAGAGTGGAAAAGAAAAGAAATAGAAGAGAGGGGACGTATTATATAATGTAAATTATGATTTATTAAAAATTAAAGAAAAGGAAAATAAAAAGGATGACACTTGTTCAAATGGTTAACATTTGTCATTACCATATTTAACTCTTTACACATGTTATCAACATGCTTTATAATTAGACACTTGTAGTAATACATCTTTATTTATTTTAAAATGTTAGTATAATGCTTTTATATTTATTTTCCTATTAAATAAGTACATTTCTAAATTAATAAATGCTTTTCTTAATTTTAGATAAATAAAATCCTATAAAAAATTTAAAATAAAAACTAATTATATTCTAAATAAAATCATATAAAATATATTTAATCCATTTTTAAATGTTAATTTAAAACCTTTGTATTTATTTTACTATTAAATAAATACTTCCTTAATTTATATAAATAAAATTCTTTAAGGAAAATTATAAAAAAAAAACTTTATTCACATATTTTTATATCCAAAATATTTTCAAGATATATATCCTTTTAAATTTCAAATTTAAATCCAAATTTCAAATTCAAATTCAAATTTAAAAATCCAATTTAAAATCAACTTAAACATAGATACATTTAAACAAACACAAATTAAATTTGTGAATAATTATTCTATTTAAAATCTATTTATATCTATATTTAAAAACATCACATTATTATTTTTGTTTGAAAATAACAAATTTTACAATTTTAAATAATTAATAGAGGTGATTATCACATTTTAAATTTCCTGAAATTTCGGGATACCACAATAATTCACAAACTAACATTAATCAGTATGGTATATTCTAATTCCACTTAAAGCCTTGCAAATTATCCACATTTGAATCTCTATGATTCAAATTCTCACTTTATAGTTTGCACACAACAAAGTGTAAAGTTTCACGCTTTGTATATTTCATTGGTTAATGCTTCTAACTTTCTAAGCTTATAATTAGTAAATCCAATAATTGCCAACTTAAAATCCACCTACCATTGTTACAATATATTAGCAGCAGATGGCTGCTTGAAGACTGGAACAGTACACCACTGTCTTCATCAACAAAGCTGCTTTCCATTTACTTATTCTAATAGCATTTTCCATTTACTTGTTTTAACAGGACCGAATTTTGCATTTTCTTCTCGAATCTGTGATATAAAAAAGACAATATAATGTGTTAGTTCAAGAGCATATTGTTTCCTAACAAATAGCAGACCATTATGATTATAGTCATCTAACAACAACACACAAACAATACAAAATAAAGAATTAAAAGAAAGACCACAGTAATTCTTAAATACATCATCACTAAAACCTGCTCATTCGGGTAAGAATAACCACATTGCTAGGCAAAATTTAACAAATCATATTCTAAGCTTAGAAATCTTATTTTTAGGTCAACCCTATTTTCTTATTTTAAGCAAGCCCATTTTGATTTTATCGTCTTGACATTCAATGTGCAACGTGCAATGTGAAATAATATCTGTCACCTATAGTTTTCCATGATAGAGTTAATTAATATTCTCTCCAAGACAAAGACATTAGCATTGATACTTTATTGGAAGTTTCCCAATGAAATATTTACTAAAAATAGCATGAGTATGTTTATTCTTCTTTAAAGCTTTGTGCACATAAATATTTGATTATTGTTCAACATGGTTTAGTTTGGAAAAAATCGATAATTTGTGCAGTATTTATATGGACATGGACCAGCTTGAATAATTCATCCTAAACATGGATTGTTAAACCAAAAATTTAAAGGACAAATTTAGCCGTGTATTTTGACAACAATCTTAGAAAGTACTAACCAATTTGTTTCATTTGTTTTAGATCAATAACCATTTGGTAAGACATGCTGCAATTTTCTGAGGATTCATAATCAAATGTAATCTATTTTCTGTTTATAATTATGTTTGAGAAAAGGTTAAAGGAAAGGCAAGACGTTAAATGCATTTCAAATAACTTTTCACAGTCTAACTTTATCACTCTATAGAATATGAATTCAACATTAAGATATTTAACAGGTGTGAAGATGCTTCCACTATTTAATCTTGATTGCCCATAGGTAACTAGTGCCTAAGTGAGAACTTTATAGGAATTAGGTATTATAATATATTGGTTTCCTAAAATGAGAAAAGTGTCATAGAAATCAAATAATGGTACATAAGCTTATATGTTATGTACGGATTTTGTGAATATAAAAGAAGGGAATCTGTATTATTGGTATAATATTTTAAATGCATCACCCATAGAAATGAGGGATTTTCAACAATTTATTTAAATATTACAACCATTGTGTAAATTTTAATTAAGTACCTAATTTTACACTGGTATAGACTGAAATAGCAGCTCTCGTAGATGTACTATCATATAAGTTATATCATGAATTTTCATTCATACACGTATTGATGTGGAAGAGGTTTACATATGCAGTATGTTTCTAAAGCCATGACTCCAAAATGGTAACGAGAGAAATATTAAAATTTGTACTTGTAATAATTTGACTTAAATTTTGATAATCATGGAGCCGTCTATTACTCTTCATTTCATACGATAATTGCAAAATTCTGGAATCTTGCAGAGAACAGAACCGGTATTTTATTCATAGAGAGATTTTTGTAAAATCGAACTATAAATTCAATAATTCAATTATAGAGGAACAAGAAGATATATGTCCAACATCAACAGTTTAAAATGCAAATATCACACTACATAATGTAAAAGAGTAACCAACACTTCGAAAAGTAGACCAATTACCTAAAACCAATTATCCAAATTCAAGATTTCTTACCAAACTGCTTAACAACCCAATTTTATTCTTATATAATAAGATACTATAATACTTGATTAGAAATTTTTGATTGATTCGATGATGTTTTTTATTATGCAAATACAAAAATAGATTACCTTAGCATTGTAGAAATAAATGGTGCAAATACAATATCTTGGACTGCTTGTCTGTGACGCCCCACCTCTATACCCATGCTAGCCAAGGACACTACGATGTAATGCCGTCAACTAGCATGGAGAATAAGGTTGTTGAGGAGCGACCATCGATGTAATGGCTTTGTGCGAGCATCGATATGCCAGATAAAATAACATTCAATTCATTTCGAGAGGAAATCCGACATACCGACACAAACTCAAAGCTACTACCCGGTGGCTATATATAATCTTCGGAAAAAAATATAGAAATAAACTTAACACAAATCAGTCACAGACATCCATATCACAAAGGCGGAAATAGATATGAATATATAACACATTGAAGTGTACATCAGAGTAGTGATCAAACAAGATCCACAATGTCACAAAAGAATAGCTACAAGTGCTAGACAAAAGAATATGGATACATCAATGAGTCTATATCTCAAATGTATACAACAAAAACTACTAATCTAAGCAGTTAGCCAAAAGTCAGGGTGATAATCCTAGATGTGAAGTCAAGCAGAAGCACCTGTAACATCTCGGTCTGACCCGAGTGTTATTTAATAAGAAAATAATAAACAGATCAGTCTAGCTATAAATATCAGATAAAACGATATAGAATAAGAGATATGACATAAACATATGATAACCATAAAGCCATACTGTGATAAATATGTAATTGAAAATCAACAAGAGATTAATCAATATCACAAGAATCTTCTCAAAGATCAAAAGAAATGTCATACTCTGTATTTTTATTCACAAAAAGTTAATGACACACAAATTCACCAATGCACAAATATTGATAAAACATATCAATGTAAATCACGAAAATTGGTGAAACACAAATTCTAGAAATCATCGATGGAGATCCAAAAATCACAAAAGGGGGGAGGCCTACCACAAAACCGGAGCATGAAAACTCACCAACACGTGTATCACAAAATGGAACACTATTCCATGGTTGCTAACCATTAATTTTGAGCCGAAGCTCCACAAAACGGCCCGAAGACCATGGGTCGCTACCCCACCAAATTAAGCCGAAGCTCCACAGAAACGAGGTTTAGTCTCCCTCATAGACAAAGAGACATCGCACATTTGCTAGTCTAAATCACAAAAATGATCATCAACGATCATCAAGAAGTGTCAACTACAGTAAACTAGTAAATATATGAGCTTAGCTTCAAGTCCCATAACCACTAGCTTAACTTAAATATTTATGAACAAATTGTAGATCTCCACTCGAAAATTGTCACAAGAGATTCAATCGAACAAGTCCAAGAATTAACCGGCGAAGTAAATGCAAGCGTTTCATAGCACTTGTTTTACTAAGCCGTTTAATTAGATTTCTCGTACGAGTGTGGTGAAGTGACAAATCACAGAAATGATTGTAGAAACAATAAATCACAAAAATTCACATTCGAAGACGTGAATAAAATCCAAAGAATTCGATTCCAAATTCATCAAAGTGGAAATAACCTTGCAACTTAACAGCCACGACTTACGACTTAACATAAATCAACACAAGAAATCAACGGCTCAAGAAATGGCACACCGCTTAAAGCAGGGGCGACTTAAAGGGTGGCGCGACCTAACTATATGCGACCTAAGGAACGACGCAACATAACCGGCCGAGCGACTTAAGAGCAGGTGCAACCTATACATGGCGCGACCTAAGCTGGTTGCAAGATATAGCAGGTGCGACCTGAATCAGAAGGCCAAGCGACCTAGTGGTTGCGACCTAACTGCATGTCGACTTAACAAGCCGAGCGACCTAAGGAGTTGGGGAATAAGGATGCAAGCGGCCTAAGATGGGGCGACCTAGGTGGTGCGAGTTATACCAGGAGCGACCCAGCACGGCGCGACCTAGCATGGCGCGACCAAATCAATGCCGAGCGACTTAAGGAACTCGCGGCTTAAGGAGGTGTGCGGCCTATAGGTTGCGACCTAAAGGGTTAACGGCATAAGATGGCCAGCGACCTAAGGGGGCGACGACCTAAGAGATGAGAGTAGGCCGAGCGACCTAACGATGAAACGACTTAATGGGTAAAGAAGGCCGAGCGACTTAACGACCTAAGGCGTATGAGAAGGCCGAGCGACCTAACGACCTATGAGTTGCGACCTATGGCAGGCCGACCTAACTGCAGGCCGAGAATTCATCCATGTGCAGGCCGAGCGACCTAGGGGTTTGAAGTCCAAAAACTCTCTCAATTTGCTACCGATCGAGCACGAACGCTAGGGGAATACGCCCACCGGCTACCCGGTCGTATTGGCTCCTCGATGCATCACCAAAAACGTGTTCAAACATCAAAGATTGGATTTTTAAAGATTTGAACCCATAATACTAAAAATTGGGATTTTCACCAATTCAATCAAAACCAAAGGAAAATGCACATGAATAAGTGTTAAGAATTCATACCTAACAATCAAAGATAGTTATAGACAAAGTTGTGAGATAAAATTCTCACCTTTACACAAGATCAATGAAGAAGAAGCTTGAAAGCAAAGGAAGAATCAATGGCTTCTCTTTGAATTTGGAGTTGGATGTTGGATTTGCAAATGAACTATAGCTTGGAGTTTTAATTTCCCATTCCTCCCTCCATTTTTGATGAAGCTTGAGTGTTAGGAAATGAAAGTAAAGTTATGAAGTGAAGAGGGTTAAGCTAGAGTTAATAGTTTAGGCTAATGGGCTAAACCTAACCCAAAGACCAAAGTGAAAAAGTGGCGAAATTCCACTAACTCCAAACATATCAAAGTTTATACTCAAAAAGATCGCAAACGGTGTTTCGGACCCAATGAAAGTGGTCCCGAGTCCAAATTCGACCGTATGCAAAAAGTAACTTTTCGGACTAAAATCCGACTAACGATAAAATATTAAAATAAAATATTTAAATACTCAGTCGTAAAATATGCAGGTTGTTACAGACTCCCCTCCTTAAAGAAATTGCGTCCTCACAATATTTCAGAAGAAAAAATATATAGTAACAATCATAATAGCATATCAACACAAAAGAAATTTGAAATAAGAAATTCACCTCAAAGAGCACGAGAAAGTATGTTCGGATGTGTTCTCTCGATGAACTCTCTAGATTCCCAAGAGCAATCCTTAGGGTTTGAGGACCATTGAACTTTATCAAGCGGAACATCTTTATTTCGAAGGCGTTTGACCTCCGAAGCATAATACGAATAGGATGTTGCTCATACGTTAAATTAGGCGGAACTTCAATTTCTTCCACAACACCGGGCTCAAGAATGGAATCGGAATCTCGAAGGCATTTCCGTAGTTGAGAACGTGAAACACGTCATGAATAGCAGAAAACTGAGCCGGTAATAAAAGGCGATAAGCCACGGAACCAATACGTTCGGTGATGGGAAATGGACCAATATATCAAGGTGCTAACTTTCCCAATCGATTGAAACATACAGCACCCTTCATAGGTGAAACACGAATAAACACAAGGTCTCCCACAGAAAATTCTAATTTCCTTCTCTGGTTATCGGCATAGGATTTTTGTCTACTCCGGGCTTCTTTCATCCTATGACGAATTAGGTCAATCTTCTTTGTGGAATCAAGAATAAAATCTAGACCTAAAACTAGCTTCTCACCGACCTCAAACCAACAAGAAGGAGATCGGCATGGTCTTCCATAGAGTGCCTCGAAAGTTGCTATACCAATACTAGATTGGAAGCTATTACTATAGGAAAACTCAACAAGAGAAATATGATCTTCCCAACTCCTACCAAAATCAAGAACACATGCACGAAGAAGATCTTCAAGAGTTTGATTCACACGCTCAGTTTGTCCATTAGACTAGGGATGATAAGCGGTGCTAAAATTAAGCTTCGTTCCCAAAGCTTTTTGAAGGCTCTCCTAGAATCCACTAGTAAACAATGGATCACGATCACTAACAATAGAAGTAGGAACTCCATGCAATTTAACAATTTATTTGATAAAGAGTTTGGCCAAAAGAGGCACGGTTCGGTTGGACCGAATGGGAATAAAATGGGCAGATTTAGTAAGTCTATCGACTATCACCCATAAGCTGTCATGAACCGAACGAGAACGGGGAAGGCCATCTATAAAATCCATGGAAATTTGGTCCCACTTCCAAATTGGAATTTCTAAAGGTTGCAATAACCCACCGGGCCTTTGATGTTCCGCCTTAATGAGTTGGCAAGTCATGCAACACTTAACAAAGTTAGCAATGTCAGATTTTATTCCCTCCCAATAATAAAGTCGCTTCATATCCGTGTACATTTTACTACTACCGGGATGAATGGTAAATTTAGAACGATGAGAATCTTCTAAAATGTCTTTACGAAGATCATTAATATTTGGCACGATAAGTCTACCAAATTTTCGAATACCACCATGAGAATCAATATCAAAGTCTTTCAAACCTTCAATATTAATTTTATCCCTAAAATTTTGGCCAAGAAGAGACAATTCGGGATCTAGCTTTTGAGCTTCAATAATGCGGCCTAAAAGAGAAGGATGAGCCTCAAGGCTACATAAAACAAGAGATGAACATAAATCGAAAACGCGATCTCGAATCTCACAAGTGGATAGAATTCCGAGATCATTCCATTCGGATATCATCATAGAAACAACTGCTTGTTGCTTACGACTAAGTGCATCCGCAACACGATTTCCCTTTCCGGGAGTGGGAGTATAAAGAATATCAAGATCATAAGCTGCAAGGAATTCGAGCCAACGTTGTTGATGCAAATTAAGTTCCTTTTGAGAAAATAGATACTTCGAAGATTTATGATCGGTGTAAAGAATAAAATTTTCTCCCAAAAGATAATGACGCCAAATACGAAGGGCGAAAACAATAGCTGCGAGCTCTAAATCATGAGTGGCATATCTAGTCTCAACTGGCTTCAATTGCCTAGAAGCATAAGCAATAAGAAATATCACGTTCTCTTTGCATAAGAACGACACCCAAACCAACACGACTAGCATCGGTATAAACAATAAAATCTTGGTTTCACACGGGAATCATAAGAATAGGAGCATCGGAAAGGAGTTCTTTTAATTTCTGAAAAGAAACTTCACATTTGTCCGACCAAATGTATTTAACACCTTTCTTTGTTAAGCTAGTAAGAGGCACGGAAATTTTTGAAAAGTCTTTTATAAAACGACGGTAACAGCCCGCTAATTCGAGAAAACTACGGATTTCCGTCACACTCTTCGGTCTCTTCCAATTTTGAATCACTTCAATCTTTGAAGGATCCATGAAAATTCCGGATTCGGAAATAATATGACCGAGAAACTTCACACGAGATTGCCAAAAGTGGCATTTAAATTTTTTTGCTTTTAATTGATTGCTCCTAAGAGTTTCCAACACAATCCGAAGATGCTTTTCATGCTCCTCCTCGGTTTTAGAATACACAAGAATATCATCAATAAAGATGAGAACAAACCGATCGAGGAAGTCTTTGTAAACTCTATTCATAAGCTCAACGAAATAAGTCAGAGCATTCGTTAAACCAAATGGCATAACAAGCCATTCATATGATCCATAACGAGTACGGAACGAGGTCAAAGGAATGCTATCCTCTACAATACGAAGCTGATGAAAACCGGTAGCTAAGTCTAATTGTGAAAAGACTCTAGCACCACTAAGTTGATCAAATAGATCATCAATCCGAGGTAGAGGATATTTATTCTTGATAGTAAGATCATTAAGCTTGCGGTTGTCAACGCAAAGCCTAAGTGTACCATCAGATTTCTTCACAAAAATAGCCGAAGCTCCCCAAGGCGAGGAACTAGAGCGAATGAATTGCTTCATCTCCAGTTCGGATAATTGTTTATGCATCTCCTCATTTTCTTTATTGGACATACGATAAGGAGGACGAGTAATAGGTTGAGCTCCAGGAATGAGATGAATTTTGAACTCAATTGCTCGCTTAGGCGGTAATCCTAAACGGGCTCAAATATGTCGAAAAATTCACGAACAACGTGAATAAGAGAAATAATATCTTCCCCGTCATCATTATCGTCATCATGAGGATTTAAAGAATATAAAGAGGCAACCAAGCTGGAATCCGAATCTTTAAGATCAATAGAAATCTGCTTAACAGATTGAGGATGTCGAAGATGAATAGTCCGCTCAGGACATAGGATTTGAGCTTCATAGCGGTTAAGCCAATCCATTCCAAAAATCATTCCAAAGCCTAAGTAGCGCATAACATGCAAATCGGCTCGGAAAGAAAAATCACATGAAATAATCTCGACATCTTTACACAATAAACTGATTGTTGCGGATCCACCAACCGGATTCGCAATTCTCAAAGAAGTCATTAAACACAAAATATCTAAAGAAAAAGTATCAACAAGTTCTTTTGAAATAAAAGAGCGGGACGCACCCATATCAAAAAGAACTCGAATAGGATGACCACGAAATAAAATAATGCCATTAAGGATAGAATAAGAAATACTTTGACCACGAGATGTGTTGCCAGGGGCTTGAGCAACATTAAGCTTTCCCTCTTTCCTGCCTTGAAGTTTGGGACAAGAAGATAAATAATGATCCGGGATTTTGCAATAGCGACAAGCACGGGGCTTTGAACATTTATTCGCATAATGGTCCTTAGAACCACAATTGTAGCATTGCCCACCACTTGAGGTAGAAGTCTTAATTGCCGGAGAGGCTTGCTTCCCTTTCTTATTGTTGGGATAAGGACCTTTGAACTTATTAGTCTTTTCTTGTTGTTGAAGTTTGGTTTGGCACCCATAACTTCGACATCACTCTCCTTATCTGCCTCTTCAAGTCGAAGAGCGACATCAATGAATTGATCAAAAGAAACTTCTAATTTTAGAAGTAATGGCTTCTTGAGATTTTTATTCAAGCCATAGAAAAATCTTTGGTTCTTCTTCAACGGGATGTCTATGTATTCGACCGCATATTTAGAAAGTGGCTCGAAGGATGCGACATAATCTGCCACAGAGGATTCACCTTGAACAAGTTCAATGAAACGGCGAGCCAAAGTCACCTTCTCAGCTTCTGGCACGAATTTTAATTCGAAGCGTTTCCGAAATTTCTCCCAAGTAAGATCCGCTTCATTTATTTCAGAAATCAGAAGCTCATACTAATATAATGCTCTTTCTTGGAGCATACTAGAGGCCACCTGAACACGGTGAAGATCAATTAGATTCATGCGAGAAAAGATTCGATCGCATGTTCTTAGCCAAGCCTGGACATCAATAATAGTTTCAGATCCTTTGCATGGCTTCCCACCCAAATTGGTAAAATCATTGCACAAACGTGCAAATCCAGACTTAGGGTGAGTAGACTCCGGATTAGATCCAGCTGCTTGAGCATTCCTCGCTAGATCAAGAAGCTGTTGGGCAGACATAAATACTCCATCTTGGGGAGTAGCACTAGATTGACCGGTGCTGGGACGGCCAGGTCTAACCATTTCTCTTCCTTTTGAAAGAAAGAAAGAAGAAGGATAAGGTTATTCACCAAATGAATATCAAGCAATCTTGATAGATAAACAAGGAATCATAAAGAAAATAGGATGAATCAGTACGAAGACTCGAATTAAATCCTAAAGCACGACTCCTAAGATGCACTTAGGTCGATGATCCTTGCTAGATTATTCTACATTGTTCTGAAGTTTGGCTCTGATACCAAGCTGTGACGCCCCACCTCTATACCCACGCTAGCCAAGGACACTACGATGTAATGCCGTCAACTAGCACGGAGAATAAGGCTGTTTAGGAGCGACCATCGGTGTAATGGCTTTGTGCGAGCATCGATATGCCAGATAAAATAACATGCAATTCATTTCGAGAGGAAATCCGACATACCGACACAAACTCAAAGCTACTACCCGGTGGCTATATATAATCTTCGAAAAAAAATATAGAGATAAACATAACACAAATTAGTCACATACATCCATATCACAAAGGTGGAAATAGATATGAATATATAACACATGGAAGTGTGCATCAGAGTAGTGGTCAAATAGATCCACAATGTCACAAAAGAATAGATACAAGTGCTAGACAAAAGAATATGGATACATCAATGAGTCTATATCTCAAATGTATACAACAAAAACTACTAATCTAAGCAGTTAGCCAAAAGTCTGGGTGATAATCCCAGATGTGAAGTCAAGCAGAAGCACCTGTAACATCTCCGTCTGACCCGAGTATTATTTAATAAGAAAATAATAAACAGATCAGTCTAGCTATAAATATCTGATAAAACGATATAGAATAAAAGATATGACATAAACATATGATAACTATAAAGCCATACTGTGATAAGTATGTAATTGAAAATCAATAAGAGATTAATCAATATCACAAGAATCTTCTCAAAGATCAAAAGAAATGTCATACTCTATATTTTTATTCACAAAAAGTTAATGACACACAAATTCACCAATGCACAAATATTGATAAAACATATCAATGTAAATCACGAAAATTGGTGAAACACAAATTCTAGAAATCATCGATGGATATCCAGAAATCACAAAAAGGGGGAGGCCTATCACAAAACGGGAGCATAGAAACTCACCAACACGTGTATCACAAAATGGAACGCTACTCCATGGTTGCTAACCATTAATTTTGAGCCGAAGCTTCACAAAACGGCCCGAAGACCATGGGTCGCTACCCCACCAAATTGAGCCGAAGCTCCACAGAAACGAGGTTTAGTCTCCCTCATAGACAAAAAGACATCACACATTTGCTAGTCTAAATCACAAAAATGATCATCAACGATCATCAAGAAGTGTCAATTACAGTAAGCTAGTAAATATATGAGCTTAGCTTCATGTCCCATAACCACTAGCTTAACTTAAATATTTACGAACAAATTATAGATCTCCACTCGAAAATTGTCACAAGAGATTCAATCGAACAAGTCCAAGAATTAACCGGCGAAGTAAATGCAAGCATTTCATAGCATTTGTCTTGCTAAGCCATTTAATTAGATTTCTCGTATGAGTGAGGTGAAGTGACAAATCACAGAAATGATTGTAGAAACAATAAATCACAAAAATTCACATTCGAAGACGTGAATAAAATTCAAAAAATTCGATTCCAAATTCATCAAAGTGGAAATACCCTTGCAACTTAACAGCCACGACTTACGACTTAACATAAGTCAACACAAGAAATCAACGGCTCAAGAAATGGCACACCGCTTAAAGCAGGGGCGACTTAAAGGGTGGCGCGACCTAACTATATGCGACCTAAGGAACGGCGCGACATAACCAGCCGAGCGACTTAAGAGCAGGCGCGACCTATACATGGCGCGACCTAAGCTGGTTGCAAGATATAGCAGGTGCGACCTGAATCAGAAGGCCAAGCGACCTAGTGGTTGCGACCTAACTACATGCCGACTTAACAAGCCAAGCGACCTAAGGAGTTGGTGCATAAGGATGCAAGCGGCCTAAGATGGGGCGACCTAGGTGGTGCGAGTTATACCAGGAGCGACCTAGCATGGCGCGACCAAATCATTGCCGAGCGACTTAAGGAACTCGCGGCTTAAGGAGGTGTGCGGCCTATAGGTTGCGACCTAAAGGGTTAGCGGCATAAGATAGTGAGCGACCTAAGGGGGCGACGACCTAAGAGATGAGAGTAGGCTGAGCGACTTAACGACCTAAGGCGTATGAGAAGGCCGAGCGACCTAACGACCTATGAGTTGCGACCTATGGCAGGCCGACCTAACTGCAGGCCGAGAATTCATCCATGTGCAGGCCGAGCGACCTAGGGGTTTAAAGTGCAAAAATCTCTCAATTTGTAACCGATCGAGCACGAACGCTAGGGGATTACGCCCACCGGCTACCCGGTCGTATTGGCTCCTCGATGCATCACCAAAAACATGTTCAAACATCAAAGATTGGATTTTTAAAGATTTGAACCCATAACACTAAAAATTGGGATTTTCACCAATTCAATCCAAACCAAAGGAAAATTCACATAAATAAGTGTTAGGAATTCATACCTAACAATAAAAGATGGTTATAGACAAAGATGTGAGATAAAAATCTCACCTTTACACAAGATCAATGAAGAAGAAGCTTGAAAGCAAAGGAAGAGTCAATGGCTTCCCTTTGAATTTGGAGTTGGATGTTGGATTTGCAAATGAACTATAGCTTGGAGTTTTAATTTCCCATTCCTCCCTCTATTTTTGATGAAGCTTGAGTGTTAGGAAATGAAAGTAAAGTTATGAACTGAAGGGGGTTGAGCTAGAGTTAATAGTTTAGGCTAATGGGCTAAACCAAACCCAAAGCCCAAAGTGAAAAAGTGGAAAAATTCCACTAACTCCTCCAAACATATCAAAGTTTATACTCAAAAAGATCGCAAACGGTGTTTCGGACCCAATGGAAGTGGTCCCGAGTCCTAATTCGACCATATGCAAAAAGTAACTTTTCGGACTAAAATCCGACTAATGATAAAATATTAAAATAAAATATTTAAATATTCAATCGTAAAATATGCGGGTTGTTACATTGTCTATATCCAAATTCAAAGGAAGAGTAGTCAAGTTGATCATAAGTAAAAAAATTAGTTAAGCATAATTTGTGTACCTTTATTCCTATTTAGTTACTAAAACATCTTTGTACACAACTTATTTAGTGAAAGTTTCAGTTTGTCCAACAACATCTCCTTTCTCTACCAGCACCTTGGTATTAGCACTTAAAACTCCTCGTGAAAGAGCTACGTATAATTGTCCATGGCTGAATACTGGCCAATTTATTAAATATTAGCTAAATAAAGGAAAATCTAATTTGTCTGTAAAAAAAATTTCTAAAATTTCCATCTATAAATTGTTTAATAAATTCTAAAAATGATAGTCAAGCATTTGAAACTACGTGAATCAAAAAATTTGCTAAAATTTCCATATAGTTACCTTTACGTAAAAATCGCATCATCGTACCACTTTAACTAATGCACTTAATGAACTAAAACTTACAAACAAATTATATTATAATAAAATACAGCAAATAAGGAGATTAGATAAAAGCCCAATTATTTTGAGTAGCAACATAAAAGATATTTTGATAAAATTTTGAAAAAAGTTTTGATAAGTTTTGTAATAGAAATTAAATGATGCTAAAAGCAACTATTTCACTACTAAACCCATGTTTTTACTGCTAAAGTCAGTATTTTATCATACAATATTCTCTCCATTATTCCCTTCAATCCGTTATGCATCCTATATATTTCCCTTTAATCGCGTTCATTGAGGAGGTGCAAGTAATATACATATTCTTCTTCTTAATTATATTAAAGATGGAAAATAACCTTATGATAACAACATTTCTATTGTTTCAACCACCTGTGATAAATAATAAAATGCAAACATCCAAGTTAAAATCTGGCTTTAACTTGGGAAAGAAGTACTGTGATTTGAGCATTATTTGAATTAATCATCAAAATTACCTCGCATCTTTAGAATCTATAGAGTAAGATCTATTTGAAAGATAGTTATCATATATTTGAACTACTACACCAAGATAACTAATTAAAAAGAAGCATTTAACTTTATATGTATGTAACCACATACCATACGCATAAGAAGATTAAGAGAATGTACGACTGAATCAGGTTGCTAAATTTTTGTTGCTTAGGTATGTCATCAGCCTTTCATGAGTAAGATCCTAATTTAGCCCTTTCATATTATCCCCATCATGGTGCTTAATAAGAACTCTAGTATCCAATTAAATGTACAGTATAGATGCTTGCTGATTTAAGACAAAACTTAGTGTAAAATAAATAGAAAAAAAATATTGTGAGAACATATATTCAACCTCTCAATCCTACATACCTCCATCTTCAATTTCCTATATGGACATGCCAGATAATCACAAACTAACGCATAATGTAAGTTTTGTTTTGGATTATTCAAACAAATACCTATGAATCTCATGATTAAAAGAATATCGATATCTCTATGGTAAAATTTTATAAATCATATGAGCATATTATTTAGCTATTCGTGTTCCAAAACAATATGTAAAGAGTGTAGGCTAGAAGCGCTATATGTTGTATTGTTTCTCCTTCAAAGTTTATTCCATGCACACATGACACTATCAACGTTTGCCTCTTTGCATGGTAAATGAGAAAGGTGATCCTTATTTGCAGATGTTGACCATCCTTTCTTCCACAAAGGCGATGATAATAATAACTTGGGGTTCAAATCCTTTCATCTATAAATGTAACACATCTTTCTCATATTTATCGGATCGATCAAGCCATTTACAAATAAAATTTAATGATTAATAAAAAATATCCATCGGATAACTCTAGATATTATTGTAATCAAAATAAATAACATTAACCATAAATCCGTACTACTATACTTTTGTTGTATACAATATATTGCTTGTCAACTTATATCTAATTGAGTAGTATAATCATAAATGAAAAATATGAAGCAATAGCCAATTTTTTACTCAGATATAACTTTTACAGTTACTAATGATCATATAAAATTGTGAATGTTGCATAGCACCTTATCTATTCATATAATTACTAATGATCATCCGAAAATTTACAACAGAGAAGAATTCAATTTTACTTTAACTACCCTTGATAAATGCAAAAAAATTAATTTAATAATGATACAAATGGTAATGTGGTATATAAACTTTAAATATTTGCATTATTATTTATCCTGACAATCCATTCAATATATTTGTAATAGTACTGATCCTGAGAAATTGATTGCAAACCAAGGCTAACATATGAACAAACAAATAATGTTTTGGGTGAACAATTGGCTTATCTATAATTGCAGACTTCAAAATGCATTCCTCACATGATATATATCATTTCTTTTTCCATTATGTACGATACCACAAATATTTATTGCCAGTTTAATATAAGCTACTATGCTTCAAATTTCTGTGGCTATGTAAAAAAACAATATGTGTAACATTTTCATATTTTTGCCTTTAGGCATCTAATTTTCAATAAAAGCATTTCAGGTCTAATCCTAGGCCTTTGGTCAATATTAAATTAGCCTGAGGTATATACTACCATCCATATCGCGTTCGAGAATCTTCGTACTTGGCATGGGTTAAAATGGATCCACTCTAAATTTATACATCCATATTTTAGTTGTCTTTCATAGTTGATGTAAAAGCATTTAACACATACAGTACATGCATTATGCAGAAAAATAGAGTCGGTGAAACTAAATTCAGATCGGTATGAATACCTCAACGCAAATAGGTTTGCAGTACAATTGTAAAACTGGTGACTATATTAACTCATTGATAACTACATCAATGCAGTGATGATTGGTTGAGCATAATCGTCGGCAAGTAATTACTATGGATTAAATTGAAATCGGTTTAGCGCAATTGTTGGCAAAGGGCAAGTCGAGTAAATCGAATTCTATGGAAAAGTACCATTGGTCGAAGTTGAACAGAAATTGGCTCAGTGATGATTGAGTGCGATCGTCGGCAAATACCGATTATGGAGTAAATCAAAATTGGCATAGTGATGATTGAGCATAATCACCTGCTAGGACTGATTGAGTAAAACAAAATCAACGGAAAAGTATCCATGGTCGACGTTTAATGGAAATTGACTCAACGACGACCGAGCGAAATCATGGGTAAATGCTAACCTTCGTGGATTAGCAACCGTAGGTAATCATTAATCATGGTGGCTGCTGCCTAGGGGTTGGAATTTGGTTGCTATTTTTAGTTTTCAAGTCAATCGGAAGCAGAAAAGGGAATAAGGGAATTTGAGGGGAGAACGATGCAAAAAAGAAAATAATTTGACATGAACAGAAGATGCGATAACAGAAGGCTATTTTCGGTATTTTAAGAAGACATTGTTGAAATAATATGTGGAATTTTTCTTATTAGTAGCAGAGATGTGTGAAATTGGCCAAAATTCATTAAAATGGAAACATAGTTCTTAATACAAATAAAGGATGGAAATTGGAGTATATTAACGTAATGAAATGTAAAACAAATGTTAACTATGTTATTAGATCATAAGTTTGTATCATAAATAAAATTCTAAAATAACAAACTACAATGAGGCAATGAAGTGGAAGATTCTAAGCGTATTAGAATATAATTTAATAACAGAAATTGAAATAATTAATGTCGGTTTTAATGATGAGTTAAATGAATATTGATTGATAGAGAAAAACATTTTTTTAGTATGTAATTTAATGCTTATGGATACTGTAATTTTATAAATGTTTTTGCATGACTATAAATAAGGATTACAATGTTCACGTATTTATTTAATTGATTTCATTAATTAGTGTCCGTTTTGAAGTGGAAGACTAAAATTAATTGGAAATAAATTTATTGTAATCTTTCAATTGAAAAAGAAAAAAGAAACAAAGTGCAAATAATAAATTTAATGTAAGAATGATTTCATTTAGAATGTACATTATTTGGAAATATAAGAATGAATTTAATATTGAATAAGTTGATCATTTTAGAATATAAGATTGTTTACATTTATGAATTGCAAGTAACGAATAAGAATTTTAAGGAAAATAAAAAGAATGTTTGAGTAAAATAAACTGAACGTTTCCATTCTAAATATAAATATAATGTTGTAAAAAGAAAAAATTGAATTTTTAAAACAACATTTTACAGCAGTTAAATAGCAGACATAGGTTGAACATAAGTGATTTCATTACTAACCTTGAAATTTAAAATAAATTAAATATTTGAGTTCATACTTACGTGTCGAGAAAATTATTATTTTTAAATTTGAATTTCTAGACCATGGTTCATATTTTATTTTATGTAACGGCGGTCCCTGTTATGTAAGTTGGTGCGTTCAAATTTAGTTATGTTGTGGTAATTAAATCTTTAATGAATGTCAAATTTTATATGTTTGGGTTTAACAATATTAATTGAGTGAACAAATGATTTGAAATTTGAATTCCAAAAGTTTGTTTATGGAGTAGAGTTGGTCCATTCATTCCATTTCTAATTAATAATTGTCACACTTTTTTCATTGTTTCCTCATTTGTTCCATTATTCATTTCCATTTACATTGTCTAAAGCCTTTTCATTTCATGAACGTTACCTACTTTTCATATTTTTAATTCTTTCCTTCACCTCTTTTAATACCTACCTTTTTTGGGTTGTTCATATTTTTACTTTATTTCAATTCCTACTTTGTTTATATTTAGGTTTATTAGCTTTTCACTAATTTCAATCTTCATTCTTGTAGCTTCATTTTATTTTTATTTTATCTCATCTTCTGTAGCTTTTGTCTCTCTTCACCTTCCTCCTTCCTTTTTTCATGTTTCTTCTCCAAATCTCCTCTCTCTCCCATTTTTCGAAAGCTTTTTTTCTCTTTTCTTCTTCTTATTCTTCAATTCTTTTCTTCTTTTTCAAAGCTTCCTTTTCTTTTTTTCAATTCTTCTTCTTTTTTAATTTTTTTTCTTTTTCAAACCTTCTCTTCTTTCCATGTCTTTTTCTTCAAATCTAGATCTATATAATCTTCTCTCCGAAACTTTCTATAAAAAGATTAAGATAGCAAGGAAACAAAACAAAATGAGAAAGTGGTTGTAGATCCAAATCTGGGTAGAAAAGGGAAAGCAAAAGGTGAGTGATTCAATCCACTCACGCAATACTAAAACTTCCTTTGCAAGTTAAAAAAAATATCATGTGATGTATATTTTTTTTATTGTTGTTGTTGATTTAAGTTGACATTTGAATTGACATTTAATTTTATATTGGAATTTAATTGATAGTTAAACCCTGATATTGATAACTATTATAGGTTGAAATATATTGGTTGATTTGGATGTTGTTTGAAATGGATGCTTATTGATTGATATGTTGGATGTATGGTTGTTTATTTATTTTAATATGTCTCTATTATTACCTTGTATATTATTGACATCATTTAAGTGGTCCTCTGAACCATTTTAGAATTGGATAATTAAGACATTTAAATTATGGGTTGAAATGATATATAACCATACAATTTCTTGTATTTGGATTATTTATTGAAACTGAATTATTTAAAAGTTTAAGTTTTTAATTTAAACTACGGATTTATTTTAAATAAAGTGGTTAAAATTGCTATTTCGAATTATTTGAAATCTCATAAATTGCTGCACTCACGTTGTACACTTTATAGGAGATGAAAAATCTCATAACATCTCCGAATCCATTGCACTCATACTTGTATATGAGATTGATTTGACTTACACAAGAATTTTTAGATCTGACTCGAATGTATTGGTTTTCATCATGCTCAGGTCAATTTGAGCTTTTTCACTATATAGAAGACCATTTTATTTTCTGGAGGACGAAGATGAAGATTCAGTATATTATTGCTATTTACTATTATTATTCCACTACTTATTATGTTCCGCTGCATTATTTTTTATTATTTTCCGATATATGTATAATTTTGATTTGAATTGTAAAAATATAATCAAATGTCATTTGTAAAACAGCTTCATGAACTGTTTATTTTATTATTATATTTTGTCATTCCGCTGTGAGATTCTGTGTTTTGTTTTTCCTTCTTTTCTATTGTTTTCTTATTTACCCCGCTAACAATCCTCCCTTTTGAATGGTTTGAATTAGACATGCGTGGTTTATTGTCGATTTAAATTGTCTAATAAGGTAAGGGGATAGCCGTAACATCCCTAATTTTTGAGATTATTCAGAAGATTTAATTAGATAAATTAAAGATAATAATGATGATAAGAGGATTGAGATTTGAATGAAACAATAAGAAGGCGGTGCTTAGAAGTAATTAAATGGGCTTAAAAGATTTGTAAGCTAATTAATTTACATAAGGCCTTATTAATGAAAAATAGCTGCACTTTCTATTCATGGCTATACACTTGCCTTTGCTCATTCACGTTCGTTTTATTTCTCAAATAAAAAGTAAATGAAAACCTAAGGTGCCAGCCATTAACAAAGAGGAAAGAGGAAGAATCTAATATAAAGATAAGGATCAAAGCTAGAGGAGATTAATCTACAACAAATCTCAAATTCCTTATCATATCCAAGGTGAATAATAATTTATACCATCTCTATTTTGTTTGTATAATCATATGTTTTCGAATTTAAGACTAAATGAACTTTTATTATGTTATGGATGATGATATGCTAGAATTATTATATGTTCGATACAAACAAATTCATTTACATATGAATTTGCATGAATTTAGGGAAAAATTGATTTCTATTGATTTTGTAATGCCATGGAAAAATTATATGTTAGTTAAAACACGATTTTAGAGACGGGATTAAATTTTCATAATTTTTCAAGCTATGGAAATGAATTTCCAAAGGAAAATATGAATAATTGGGTTTAAATTTATTTCGATTATTTCAGGAAGAAATTGGGTTTAAATTTTAATATGTTAGATAACATGTTAAAAGTGAAAGTCTTTGATTTTTGGGGATTTTTTCTAATTGATTTACTATAGAAAATAAATTGTTTTAAAAGGACTTATTTACAATATTGGTTTTGCTTAATGAAAGGACTTAAATGTTAAACTTTCCCTTGATTTAGATATGATAAACGCGGGAGTTATTTTGTATTTGAAAAGTTTTAAGGAAACCAATCAAAGGATTACAAATAGGCAGGTAGTTATAAAGCAATTATTAAAATTAGCATAATTTCAGCCTTTATTTAGGAAAGTTGGTTCTGCCTTATATAGTAGTGCTTTTCAACACCAATGCTTCTACTCTAACTCAGTCGAAACCAACCCAACCTAAACCCACTTAGTTGAAACCGGCACACAAGGTATCACTTAGATGGTATGTAGTGGATTGGAGGAAAGGCGAAAGCCATGGTGTTGAATACAATGCTTCCAATGGGGTCGAAACCTTAGTTTTGTTTTCAAATGTTAAGTGCCTACTTTGTTTCTCTTAATGCTTTTCACATAGTCTAATCAAATGCTTCTGAAAAGGGTTTTTCTAAAAAGATATCAAAGAAGGTTGCCATTTTAAGTTTTAAAGGTATTGGCTTTCGAAGGGGTTATTTTATTTATAAAAGAATGCTTTCGAAAGTAGTGGTTCCGACTCAGGCGAAACCCAACCGCTTTTCTTTTCCCTTTCGAGGGAATTAAAGTCATCAATGCTTTCAAAGTTTGCTTTCATTTTGAATTTATATTAAGCCACTTCCAAATGCTTTCGAAAAGGGTCATGGGTTTAGAAGGCAATGGTGTCGAAAGGGAGTTTGGACTCAACCCTTCAAAGTTTTACCCAAGGTTTTAGGCTTTCTAATAGATGGTTCTGACACCATAGTAGGTTAATAGTAACCTTAGAAACTATTATTGAAACGATAGTCAGAATGAATGGGGATGGGAAATCCAGATTTAATATACTTGTTTGCATATCATCTTACTACTTTGAATTGTTTTTAACCATTGTTGATGTAGGAGCATGGTATATGGTTTTATAAAGTTTTAAGATACTAATGTAGGGAAAACCCATTCCATTAAGCTGCGTGGACCCACTAGATATCTAAATGGTTTGAGATGGTAGATTATTATTCATACCAGGCTTTATGTTTGACTTGAAGTTTTTTCTCCTTAAACTCTCGGATAATCAACTGATTTTGAGTAGTTTGAGGTTTAAGGTTTTCAGGTGTACTTTTAGATGAATAAGGCTTCCGGTGACTTGCAAGAGGCATGCTAGCTACTTAGAGTTCTTATATTTCCGTTGTGTTTGGTTGTAAAGGCAATTTTTTTTATTTCCTTGTTATATATACTCTGATCATTCAATGGGGCATCTTTATATATATCTCTCTTGGCGCATTTTATAATAAGTTTATTTTTTCTGAACATGGTCTGCGCACTGGGATTGTGTAATGAATTTGAAAATTTTGAAATGGAATGTGGACTTTGTTTGCTGTTTAATCTTTTTTCCATTGTTAACTCCCTACTGCTAGCGACCTAACTAATGAAGCGACCTAGAAGTAGTTGCGACCTAAGGAGGCCACGACCTAAAAAATAGCGGCGACCTAAAGATTATAACGACCTAAGAAAACTCCGCGACCTAAGGAAGGCTGTGACCTAAGAGATTCAGCGACCTATAGAACTCACACGACCTAACAGAGCGCTTCGACCTAAGGAAGGCCGCGACCTAAGGGATAACAGAGTGCTTCGACCTAAGGAAGGCCGCGACCTAAGGGATTCAGCGACCTATAGAACTCACACGACCTAACAGAGTGCTTTGACCTAAGGAAGGCCGCGACCTAAGGGATTCAGCGACCTAAGATCTCGAGCTATGATAACAGGAAGATACTCACGACCTAAGATAGGTCGCTCACGACCTAAGGACATTGCATTAGAAGGCCGCCTTTTCTATGCCGCTACTAGTAAGGTCTCTTACGACCTAGAACTTGTTGAAACGAGCTTGCGTGTTCTCATGGAAGGGGGGCCAGTGCTTCTTAGGTCGGCTACGACCTACGACCTTACTTAGGTCGGTCACGACCTACGACCTAACTCCGAGCAAAGCCTATAAATACACCCCGAGCTCCAACTAGAGGGGGACTTTCTGGCTCATTCATTTGAAGCGTCGTTACTCTGCTGCATTCCGAACTACTTCAACACTTAAAGCTTTTGAGATACAAAGAACGCTTCAAGGAACTTCACGAAGAAATCATACATGTTCAACATGAATCCAAAGATTTAGATCGACATTGAAGTTGAGGCTACTTGTTCTAAATGACTTCAAACTCAAAGTGTGTTGTAAACGATGAATCTTGTAAAGGGTTGTAATAATATCAGCAATAAAGGAGTTTAAAGTGGACGTAGGCTCTCTCTTAAGCCGAACCACTATAAATATCGTGTCTTTTAATACTTTTCTATGATTCTTACTTTTTCTCTGGTTCCCGTACCAACGGGTGGTGCTTTCACAACTACACTCTACACACCGGGGTGTTAGCGTTCAAATTTTAGCGTTAACATCCATATTCTTGTATTTCTTCTTATCAATGTATCTAACATTGCCGTGTTTGGTCACCAAGAATTAATAATTATGGACAACTGCAACATCCGTAGCCATTAGTTTTGGGCCTCCAAGTAGGGGGATGTCATAATACGCTTGTGTATAGAGAAGGGATACCCTTAGGTTTGGACAGTGCTAGAAACAAAAGCTTAGTAAATATTGGCAATTGGGCAGTACGTTAGGCACATGTCGAGGCTGGACTCGCACAATCAAAGTAGGTCTGCTTCTAATTTATTTAGAGAAGGGTTTTTCCTTAATTACATAGGCAATCTAAAAAGACGATGTGGGGGCTATAAATCTATGCAACATGGTGCACGGGTTCCAACCTCTAAGGGTGGAGTTTCATTGTTCATGGTTAGACATCGATCTCTTGCGATCAATGGAAAGGATAAGGCTAGACCTAAACTGTATGATTCACCTATTGGGATATTCGGTTAGGTATGCAATGGCATAGTTGTTACTTAGTTTGGTTGATAGAAGAGGGCTAGTTAACCACCCATAATGAGATTCCTTCAAAATATGGATGGTGTGGTTTGTGAAGCCGAGTCTATGCAATAGGAAGCAAACAAAGTAGAAATCCCCAAAGAGAGTGCGATCTTATGAAAGAAAGGTCCTCGGTGCGCACTAGAGAATTTCCTTGGGATATGATATGAGGAGATCGTGGTACGATAAGGAGTTGGATCCTAATGTGGTTATAACAACCCTGTATTTTGTGATTATTTTAATTTTGTATTTTAATTATTTTAATTGAAATTCCCAATTTAAAAACTTTATTTTATTTATAAAATGGTTAAATTTTGTTATTTTAAATATAAATTTTGATTTTTGTATGAATTATAATTCCAAACCTGAATAAATGGAATATTTCCAAAAAGTTGATTTTGGTCAAAATAGTCAAACTTTGACTTTTAAATTCAAAATTTAAATATTTGAATTTTTGAATTTTATCTTTTATTATGAAAATAGATTAAATTTCAAGAATACCGCTTTTCGTTTCGTTGAAATTGATTAATATTATGAAAGTTATGCTTTTTACAATACTGTGTGTAAATTGTTTTATTTAACAAATTTGTTTATTTTAATTTATACAAATAATATTTTTGTTTGTAAAATCATGTTCTAATTTGTGTAACATGATAAGTTATGCATATACTTTATTTTTAAAACATTTTAAAAGTATAGTTACAATTTTCAAATGTTGATTTTATATTGTTTTCAACTTTTAAATTCTAGTTTCAATTAAATAGCTATTTCCTTATTTATTTTCTACTTTTCCTTAAAAGAATTATTTATTTTCATTTAAACTTTATTTTGTTCAACATTTATTTTATTTACTTGACTTTTATTTATTTAGAACTGTTGTTGAAAGTTTCCAAAGTCAGTTGAATTTTATTTACAATTTTTATATCTAGTTTCCATTAAATAGAGTATTTTCTTTATTTATTTCCTTCTTTTCCTAAAACTATTTATTTATTTTTCATAATATCTATCTCTACCTTATTTTTCTATTTAGACATTCATTTATTAATTAAATGGTAAGTGTTAACATCCTTATTTATTTCTTGGAAAGAAATTTCAAATATATATGTATGTATATATATATATATATACATACATACACGTTATTGCTTTAAAAGGCGTATCTTTAAAATGTATTTATTTAACGTTATTGTATTTACTTGTTTGTGAAAGCTTCTTGTATACACCTTTCTTTAAATTATAGGAAACCTATCAATTAAGATAAGTTACTTGTTTTTAATTTTAGGCAAACGTTACTTTGATTTCTTACCTTTTTATCTTTCCATCCCTTGATTTTCTACCATAACTTCTACACAACTTATGTCCTTCATTCCTTAATCCCTAGCCGCCTATATACTTATTTTCACGTGAGAAAATTTCTTCCCACCTTCATTTCTCACAGCACTTCAGATATGAAAAAAGTAAGCAATGGACTCTCTTTTTCTCTCCTTTCTTCTTCTTTTTTTTCATTTGTTTTTGCTTGTTCATCTCTAGCTTTGCTCGACTAAACCCCTCACCACCTTCGCTGACCACCATATCACCTCCTTCCCATCACCATACGTGGCCTGAACCCCTCCTCCTCTGACTAAGACAGGCCATGACCATATGCAAAAACCTAAAAAAAATTGCAAAAAAACCCTTGAAACCATGCATAGCCAAGCTAGTTTCCACCATCCCCTTCATATATTACCTTGGCCACCCCTTACCCACCACCACCATTAAGTTCACCACCCTTGGCCTTCACTCCAGCCACCACCAGGTCTGTACATGCCAAGGCCGAGCCCAATTCATGCATGGCCAAGCCTACAGTTGCACCAAAACTCCTCTTTTTGCCAAAACCTTTGATCTTCCTTCACTAGTAACTCCTATCCGTTCACTTTTACTTGTAGCCATGCCTATATGAGTCCAAACCAGATCCATACCCTATCTAAAACATCACCAAGGCTGAACCTATATAGCTTTGTGGCCAAGAAAATGTGATTTGTGGTCAAGCAAAATCAATTGAAAACTTGGTGTTGTCTTTTGTAAACTCTATTTCCATTTTGTTCCAACAATTTTAGTATTGTATTTATATTTATATTTTTCTTTGTTTTGTTGTTAAATACAAGAATAACGTCTTGGCCCTCCACTCCACTCAAATCATTAGTAGCGCTATCATGCTTTTTGAATTTTATTCGTACGTTTTGATTTGATATCTCCAGCATAAAAAGGTGAGTATTCACTCATGACATTTATACTTATATAATTAGTGATTTGACAACAAGCGAATATGTAGAATATTATACCATTTTATACCTGCTTGTGATATGAATCATATGATGTTAACCTTGTTTATAAACCTGTCATAGCATCTATTACTGCTATACGATGCTATATTGTTTATTTTATTCTGTTCTCACACTGCAAGTTCTCTATAGAATAGAATCACTATGGGTTGAAATGATACATACCCGAATGGACTTTAGAATAGGGAAAAATCTTTATGGGCTAAAATGATTGGCCTGAGCGATTTTTATTTATTTATTTTATTTAACTTGGGATTTGCGGGTTTGAAATGATAAAACCCGGATTTTTCTTTGTAAATAACAGGTTGAAATGATAATTATCCGTATCACTTGATTTAGGCTAGGAAATTTTATACAGACCCATGGTTATTTTACATACTTTTTTGGATAGTTTTAAGTATTTTAAAATGTAAATAATGATATTTTGATTTAAATTTGAATTTAAAATGATTTATTAAAATGATATTGATTTTTCTATGAATATATAATGTTAAATAAATGCATGCTTAAGAGTGTAACTTGAAATATAAACTAACCTAGAATTTGAGATTTGGTGTAAAATGAGGATTTAAGTAAAGAAAACAAATTGGAATTTAATAAATGAATTATTGGAAAATTTGGATTTAATTATTTGAAAGTATAATAACTTTGCTTTTAAAGGGTTTAAATGAATTATTTTTGATTATAATATAAACCATTTTTAAAGGTAATTAAATTTGAATAGTTGAATTTGAATTCAAATAGTGATTTGAAAATGAGATTTTGAAAGAATACGATATTTTGATATATTGAAATGGTTTGGAAATGATTTAGTCCTTATTTTGATTAAGATTTGAATTTGAAATGATATTTTATTTTTGAAGTATAAAATACCATTTTAAAATTTATAACCACGAGTACACTTCTTTGTGTGCCGTTTGATTTCCTTGTGATTGTTTTGATACACACCTTGAATTTGAGAGTGTTGCTAGAGGTGAGCGATTACTACAGCTCTGCGCTGCCCTAGCCACGTTTACACTATTATTTGCATTAATAACTTTAATATGGGTATTTCTGTGATAGTGTTTATTTCTGCTTAATTGATGGATTACCGGATCCTTAAAGGATGGGCAATCCCAAGCATCCTTTAAGTTATTGTGCAATGCTATTATAGTTCACTTGAGTGGGTTTACATTGTATAAGTATGTATGTCTTGACTCGAGTGTTTTGTGTTTTACTTTACGCCCGGGTCAGCCTGAGAGTCGCAGCTTTGGATTCACATTCTGGCGCTAGAGATTTGTTGGAACTTATCTGATCATCTATTAGTCTATTTTTGATCCAGTTATTTCCTATTTGGCATTGCTTCTGCATTAGTGATCAATGTATCCAGACTTCCATTGTATCCATTTTTAAACTATGATATTTTGTAAATGTTTGAGGGTATGTAGATAGTAGCTTCATGAACTACTATGGTATTTTTTTCTGCTGCGAGTTATTCTGATATTTCTATGTCTGTGATTCTGTGTTTGATTTTATTTGCTCCAAATTTTATTACAACCTATTATTTTGAATTGTTCAAGTCCGACATGTGTGGATTTTTGTCGATTTGAATGGTCCAAAATAGTGGGTCCTTACATTTGGTATCAGAGCTTTGGTTTTAGGCAAACCTTAGCATGAGGAGTAAAAACTTATTAGAGATAGGGTTTAAATACCCTAGAATGAGTGAAATCAATCTCAGAATCATTTCCTTGTGAGAGAATGTATTTTCGAAGTATAAAATGATTTTTCAAATGATTTTAAAGGATTTTTAAAGATTATTTTGGTATAATTTTATTTCAAAAGAAAAATTTTCTAAACTTCAACCTTTTTGCATCCACCTTGTTAGTAAATCTCTTTGGTTAGGATTCACTAGAATTTTGAACTTCTATCATGTTCGATCCAGATGCTTTGTTGATAAGGAAGCTATTTGAGTATGGCAAAATCGAAAGAGCAGAAAGTAGCTCGTTGAGCACGAAGAGCCCTAGCCCGTAAGGAACGGGAGGAAGTGATCGAGAGGTGGGAAAAGCTGTGGAAGGAAAGGGCAGGACCGGGTCCTTATGACCATGTCGTTTGTTACCGGTGCCATGAGAAGGGACATTATGCAGCCATGTGTAGGAATAGAGATGGGGGGAAATGGATGGAGGATAGGCGTTTTCGGTCCAAGATTTTCTTTTTTAAATGCCAGGAGAAGGGACACTTTCCAAGCCGCTGCCAGAAGGTGAAGAAAGTAAAATTTGCACCCACTGCACCAATTGGCCTATCAACTATTTGCTACCACTGTAGGAGGGCTGGACATACAGCCGGAGATTGTCCTGTAAGACAGAGTGGGAAGGAAGCTGTGTACCCGCAGTTCAAGAAGGAAGATGGGAGTGTAGTGCACTTATGCTAGAAATGTAGAAGTTGAGGGCATACTGAGGGGGAGTGTTCTGGACCTGTTGAAGTACCACCCGGTAGAATTAATACTAATGCTTTGTTTATGTAGGAGTGGTATTTTGTGGATCTGTTTGTTATCTGTAGTACGTTAGGTTGCATTAAGTGAACTCTATTGTATCTTTTGCTTAGCTGAAGTTATCATACAAAAGATATTTATGATCATGTTGTTCGTATGATATGGATTTGAGTCTTTCCAAATAATGAATATAAACTCCTTTGTATTGACATAAGTTATATATCTCTAATCTTGGTTAGGATTCTTTTGATTAGGGTTCCTCTAAATTTGAGTCTCTGTTCTATTTTGAAATCTATCCTTGAATCATCCCTTGAAAAATTTTGTTGATTGTATTTTGAAATTGTGTATACATTGAAATTATTATTTTGGTAAGGATGACTATATTTTGTATATAAAAGTGAAATGTTTTCGATAAGAATTATATACCTTTTAAAATGAAAATTTGAAGCTTTGAAAGGATTTGAAATTTTTGAAAATTATTTGGTTTATAAAATGATTTAAATGGAATTGTTTCAAAATTGAAATTTGAGTGATTGAACTTTGGCATTTTAAATTGGTTTAAGGTTTTGAAAATATATAATAATATGATTTGAAAGCATTTTTTCGAATAAGAAATGTTTCAAATGATTTTAATGAGTTTCAAATGATTCGAAGAAATTTTAAAAGAAGTTTTCGAGAAAAAAAAGTCCAGAACTCACTTATATCGCTGGAAAATAATTTCGGTGATGAATGCATGCATCATCGACATTGATTTTCGAGTTTCTAGGTGAGGGAGAGGCCACTCTAATAGCTTTGCTATGCAAGTGATTTTATGAAACCAATTTGAATTCAAATACCAAAGTATAATTTGATTTTCAAAAAGACATATGCATATATATGTGACATAGTTTTGAATTGAGCCGGTGTTCAGTTCTTGAGTTTCGAATTTGATTGATATAACCCTATCTTTTGGAATTGATTTACTGATTTGTTGTTGATTTCCAACTCTTAGATTTGAAATATGATTTCTTCGACTATATGAATGTTCGAACACTTCCAAATTAAGGTTAACTTTTCCGAGCTAAGTAATTTTGAAAAGTATAAAGTATTTGATAAAGTATATGAGTTTAGTTTTGTATGTTTTAATATGACTTAAATTAGTTTGAAACTGATTTGTTAAGTAAATGAATAAGACTATTTTGGATTATACTAGGATGAAATATAGATTGGAAATGTTTTGAATAAAGTATCTATATATAGAATAATAATATTTCCAATGGTAAATTGGATTTTTCATGTATAAATAAATAGTTTAAAGGTTTTAAAAGGGATGGTTTTAAACTTAGTAAACAGTTTGGGTATAATTGATTTTTAGAAAATATTTGGTTTTGGAAATACATTGGAATTTAAAACCTAGTATTTATATGATGACTTTAGAAACGGAATTATTTGAGATAAATTATGTTGATATGGAAATTTGGATTATTTTTCTGAACTTATTATTTTGGAAACTTTGAAACTGAAGATATTTAATTTGGAAGAAATGAATTGGTGAAATCATATATGATTTTGAAACCGAATTAATACTGAAATGATTTGAAATTGAGAACCTTGTATTATTAAGTACTTAATTTGGGAGTTGTCGAACTTATATAAAATGGATTTGTATAAGTATGAAGTTGATTTGAAAACTATTGATTTGAAAGGTACTCAATTTGGAAAGAGAAATCTTATATAATCGAAGTCTATATAAGTGTGATTTGATATACTATTATTTGGGAAAGTATTCAATTTGAAAATAAAATCTTATATATAATGGACTTTATATAAGTATAATATTTGAAAGTGATTTGAAAAAGGTACTATATGATACATATTTTCGAAGTAAAGATATGGAAAGTGCCTTCTGCTCGATATCCGCTTTGTGGAGACATTGTGGATTCATTCTATCGATATTATTCTCTCTGATTTTTTGTTTTTCGGATGTGATACTTGAGTGTCCTACCATGGCGTAACCCATTGTCTTCTGAGAATGACTACATAGCATAATTCGCAGGGGCTGCAAGAGCCTACGGGTACAGATGTTTCTTGGGGGATCCAGGTTAACCATTGTGTATCTGCGATCTATTGGGTCGCTTGGTAGCATAATCAGCAGGGGCTGTGAGAGCCTACCGGTACGGATGTTTCCTGGGGGATCCAGGCATAACCAATGTGTATCTACGGTACTACTAGTCTTCATGGCGTAATCGTAGGGCTGCGGTAGCCAGCCTACGGGTACGGATGTTTCCTGGGGGATCTAGGCGTAACCATTGTGTATCCGCGATCCACAATCGACATGTTTTGGTTTGGTTTTTTTATTTGGATTGTGCTTTCCATATCTATTTTTTAAAGTTTTTCTAGTATTTTCACTGGGTGTTTTACAAGTCTACTAAGTATCTGGAGAATTCTAGCTTTGCGCCTGATCAACGCATAGCCAGAGCCTGCGGGAAGGAGGATAAACTTGTTAAGACATCGAGTTATAAAAGAATTTTGATAAAGTATTATATAAAGGATATTTTGATCATTTATTTTATCCTTCCAAATAATTGAAATTTATATAGCTTTAAAATAATGGTTCATCCTTGTCTTTCAACCTATTTTTCCCTTCTAGCTATTCTTATTCTCCACCTTGTTAAACTTACCTCAAACAACAGTTATCAGGTATAATTTTAATCTTTCTATATCTTGTCTTAATCTTATTTCATTCTATCTTTTTCTGTGTTTTCTGTACCTCGTTCCATTTCGAGGATGAAAAGATTTGAGTGGGGAATAGTGTAACAAATCTGTATTTTGTGATTATTTCAATTTTGTATTTTAATTATTTTAACTAAAATTCCTGATTTAAAAACTTTATTTTATTTATTAAAATGGATAAATTTTGTTATTTTAAACATAAATTTTGATTATTTTATCCTTTCAAATAATTGAAATTTATATAGCTTTAAAATAATGGTTCATCCTTATCTTTCAACCTATTTTTCCCTTCTAGCTATTCCTATTCTCCACCTTGTTAAATTACCTATAACAATAGTTATCAGGTATAATTTTAATCTTTCTATATCTTGTCTTAATCTTATTTCATTCTATCTTTTTCTGTGTTTTCTATACCTCTTTCCTTTTCGAGGACGAAAAGATTTGAGTGGGGAATAGTGTAACAAATCTGTATTTTGTGATTATTTCAATTTTGTATTTTTATTATTTTAATTGAAAATCCTTATTTAAAAACTTTATTTATTAAAATGGATAAATTTTGTTATTTTAAACATAAATTTTGACTTTTGTGTGAATTATAATTCCAAACCTGAATAAATGGAATATTTCCAAAAAGTGGATTTTGGTCAAAATGGTCAAACTTTTGCTTTTAAATTTAAAATTTAAATATTTGAATTTTTTAATTTTATATTTTATTATGAAAATAGATTCAATTTCAAGAATACTGCCTTTCGTTTCGTCGAAATCGGATTAATATTGTGAAAGTTATGCTTTTTACAATATTGTGTGTAAATTGTTTTATTTAACAAATTTATTTATTTTAGTTTATATAAATAAAATTTTTCTTTGTAAAATCATGTTCTAATTTTTGTAACATGATATGTTATGCATATATTTTATTTTAAAACATTTTTAACATATAATTATAATTTTCAAATGTTGATTGTATATTGTTTTCCACTTTTAAATTCTAGTTTCAATTAAATAGCTATTTCTTTATTTATTTTCTATTTTTCCTTAAATGAATTATTTATTTTCATTTACATTTTAACTTGTTCAGCATTTATTTTATTTACTTGACTTCTATTTATTTAGAAGTGTTGTTGAAATTTCCAAAGTTAGTTGAATTTTGTTTACAATTTTTAATTCTAGTTTCCATTAAATAGAGTATTTTCTTTGTTTATTTCCTACTTTTCCTAAAACTATTTATTTATTTTTCATAATATCTATCTCTACCTTATTTTTCTATTAAGACATTCATTTATTAAATAAATGGCAAGTGTTTAGATCCTTATTTATTTCTTGGAAAGAAATTTCAAATATATAAATATATGTACACGTTATTGCTTTAAAAGGCATATCTTTAAAATGTATTTATTTAACATTGTTGTATTTATTTGTTTGTGAAAGCATATTGTTTACACCTTTCTTTAATTTATAGGAAACATATTAATTAAGATATGTTGCCTGTTTTTAATTTTAGGCAAACGTCACTTTGATTTCTTACCTTTTTATCTTTCCATCCCTTGATTTTCTACCATAACTTCTCCACAATTTGTGCCTTTCATTCCTTAATCCCCAGCCGCCTATATCCCTATTTTCACATGAGAAAATTTCTTCCCATCTTCATTTCTCATGGCACTTCAGATCTGAAATAAAAAAGTAAGCAATGGCCTCTCTTTTTCTCTCCTTTCTTCTTCTTTTTTTTTTCATTTGTTTTTGCTTGTTCATCTCTAGCTTTGCTCGGCTAAACCCCTCACCACCTTCACCGACCACCACATCACCTCCTTCCCATCACCATACACGGTCGAAACCCCTTCTCCTCTGACCAAGACTAGCCATGACCATCAAATGATGCAAACCCTCCAAAAATTGCAAAAAACCCTTTGAAACCATGCATAACCAAGCTATTTTTCACCATCCCCTTCATATGTTGCCTTAGCCACCCCTTAGCCACCACCACCATCAAGTTCACCACCCTTTCCCTTCACTCCAGCCACCACCAGGTCTGTACATGCCAAGGCCAAGCCCAATTCATGTATGTCCAAGCCAACAGTTGCACCAAAACTCCTCTTTTTGCCATAACCTTTGATCGTCCTTCACTAGTAACTCCTATCCCTTCACTTTTACTTGTAGCCATGCCTATATGAGTCCAAACTAGATCCATACCCTAGCCAAAACATCACCAAGGTCGAACCAATATAGTTTTGTGGCCTAGCAAATGTGATTTGTGGTCAAGCAAAATCAATTGAAAACTTGGTGTTGTCTTTTGTAAACTCTATATCCATTTTGTTCCAATAATTTTAGTATTTTATTTATATTTTTTTTTTTTTTTTTTTGAATACAAGAATAACATCTTGGCCCTCCACTCCACTCAAATCAAAAGTAGTGTTATCATGCTTTCTGAATTTTATTCGTGTGTTTTGATTTGCTATCTCCAGCGTAAAAAGGTGAGTATTCACTCATGACATTTATGCTTATATAATTAGTGAATTGACAACAAGTGAATGTGTAGAATATTATATCATGTTATACCTGCCTATGATATGAATCATATGATGTTAACATTGTTTATAAACCTGTCATATCTTCTATTACTACTATATGATGCTATATTGTTTATTTTATTTTGTTCTCACACTGCAAGTTCCCTGTACAATAGAATCACTATGGGTTGAAATGATACGTACCCGAATGGACTTTAGAATAGGAAAAAATCGTTATGGGCTAAAATGATAGGCCTGAGCGAATTATATTTATTTATTTTATTTAATTTGGGATTTGCGGGTTTGAAATGATAAAACCCGGATTTTTCTTTGTAAATAACAGGTTGTAATGATAATTATCTGTATCACTTGATTTAGGCTAGAAAATTTTATACCGACCCGTGGTTATTTTTTTATACTTTTCTAGATAGTTTTAAGTATTTTAAAATGTAAATAATGATATTTTGATTTAAATTTGAATTTAAAATGATTTCTTAAAGTGTTATTGATTTTTCTATGAATATAAAATGTTAAATAAATGTATGCTTTAGAGTGTAACTTGAAATATAACCTAACCAGGAATTTGAGATTTGGTGTAAAATGAGGATTTAAGTTAAAGAAAATAAATTGCAATTTAATAGATGAATTATTGGAAAATTTAGACTTAATTATTTGAAAGTATAATAACTTCACTTTTAAATGGTTTAAATGAATTATTTTTGATTATAATATAAACCATTTTAAAAGGTAATTAAATTTGAATAGTTGAATTTGAATTCAAATAGTGATTTGAAAATGAGATTTTGAATGAATATGATATTTTGATATATTGAAGTGGTTTGGAAATGATTTGATCCTTATTTTGATTAAGATTTGAATTTGAAATGATATTTTATTTTTGAAGTATAAAATTCCATTTTAAAATTTATAACCACGGGTACACTTCTTTGTGTGCCATTTGATTTCCTTGTGATTGTTTTGATACACACCTTGAATTTGAGAGTGTGGCTAGAGGTAAGCGATTACTACAGCTCGGCGCCACCCTAGCCATATTTACAGTATTATTTGCATTAGTTACTTTAATATGGGTATTTCTGTGATAGTGTTTATTTCTGCTTAATTGATGGTTTACCGGATCCTTAAAGGATGGACAATCCCAAGCATCCTTTAAGTTATTGTGCATTGCTATTACCGTTCACTTGAGTGGGTATACATTGTATAAGTATGTATGTCCTGACTCGAGTGTTTTGTGTTTTACTTTACGCTCGGGTCAGCCTGAGAGTCACAGCTTTGGATTCACCTTCTGGAGCTAGAGATTTGTTGGAGCTTATCTGACCATCTATTAGTCTATTTTTGATCCAGTTATTTCCTATTTGGTATTGCTTCTGCACTAGTGATATATGTATCCAGACTTTCATTGTATCCATTTTTGAACTATGATATTTTGTATATGTTTTGAGAGTATGTAGATAGTAGCTTCATTAACTACTAGGTAATTTTTTCCGCTGCGAGTTATTCTGAAATTTCTATGTCTATGATTTTGTGTTTGATTTTATTTGCTCCAAATTTTATTACAATCTGTTATTTTAAATTATTCAAGTCTGACATGTATGGATTTTTGTCGATTTGAATGGTCTAAAATAGTGGGTCGTTACAGTGGTGCTGAACGAGAGATTCTAGAAGATAGTATCTTGATCCATTAGAGGACCATGTGATATATATATATATATATATATATATATATATATATATATAAATCTATGAGATGTAGATAGGAATGGTTCACACGTAGGGATGGTGTCGAAGTGAGTAAGAACACAATCTAACTTAACATGAAATTGTGAACAAGTAGCATAAACTAGTGTTATGTATAAGATGTATAATTTTTTCAATCACTAGAACATTGTTCTGATTCCTTCTTATTACAACCCACATAATAGATTGAAGGGCAAGTAATGGTGTTTGGCGTGTTCGGTGCTGACATGGACGCTTGATTTTGAAAGTGTCAAGTATTGGTCATTACTTATGTGATCTATTATATTTTAAATTATTCTGCAGCGAGTTATTTCTTCATAGCTCTGATATGCATTCCTTTGCTTTATTTGTAGGATACTAAACAAATGATTCATACTTTGGTGGACTTGGTTTTTCGATTTAGCGAAAATTCATGCCGATTGGGTGTGGTTGTCACATGGATTATCATCAAATAAAAAGAAATAGGCATAGTTGTGAGTGAGATTAACTCACCAAAATGACAAATGCATGAATTGAAATAAGCTCTACAAAGTTTGCTCCTTTACTTTGCCAGCCATACACATGCGAATGCACCCTATATCACTCCTAAAATCATGCACCTCCCTACACAGCCACCAGACCCAAGTTCCCCTCACCATCATTAATTCCTCCACCACCATGCTGCTATTATCACACTAACGAAGCCCTCACTCCAAAGTTGTTCAACTCTTCTAGTCCCCAGTTGCCCATTACTACGCAGCTCCATCCAGTTCAACATCATGACCTCACCCAACACCTCCTCCTCCTACATCGTGACACAAACCCCCGTGCTCCCTCCTCCAATTCTCCATTGCTAACCGCTAACACTCTTACAATTTGCTCTCCCTTTCTTACGTCACTCTTAAAATCGATTGTGATTGCTTCAACCGCATCCTCCTCGACGATGTGACAGTTACGAGTCATGCTTCCAGTCGATTGTAGAGCCCTTGCTTCGTCGACGACAAACATCAAAGTACAATTCGATCGTTCGTTTATTTTATTTTTCTTCTTTCTGCATATTCTCCCTTTTGAAGGAAAAGGAATCAGGGCTTAAATAACGTAGGGTTTTTGGCTTTAGTCATGAAGCAAGCAGAGATTTCTAGAAGCATGGAGATAAAAAAATGTGTTTGGGCTGGTATAGTTTTGGTCTTTGATTTTGGGTTTAATTAAAATCAAATAAATACACACACACACACACACATATATTATGCATTTAAATTTAAAATTTTCTCTTTGAAATAAACTTCAATCTGATTTAAATACATTTACACTTCATTATATTGACTATATTTCGATTACTGCCCAATTTCATTCAATTCGATGTCTATTTATTTTATTATTTTTATTGTTTTATCAATCATCGTTCTATTACATAATAAATTTATTTTATTTTCAACTATTTCAATCATATACAAATTGTGTATGCCTAAAAATATTTTATTCAATGCAATAACTTATTCGAAAAGAATTTATTAATTTAATTCAATTTACTACAACAAATCTTTTATTACTAAAAAATCTTTTATTAGCAAATTTTATTTAACTAAAACTTTATTTTTTAACATCGCAGCTTAAATTCAAACTTTTTATTTTAATAACATTTATTAATTTATACGGCATAGAAAACTGGGTTGTTACAAACTTCCTTTCTTGAGAAAACTATGACCTTGCAATTTTTTATAGGAAAGTCAATATGCACAACTCATACCTATCTTTCTTCATAATCGTTGTTGATATATCAAGCTTATCTATTCGTTCCTCTATGTGGCTCTTATACTCCTACTCTTCTCATTGTATGCTAAGAATTTAAACTGATTCATTTTAACATCTTTTGTTCTTCACATAGAATATAATTCTATGAAAATTTTATAACTCTTGAAATTTTTAGAAAATATCGGTAGTCTCCACTATACATAGAGACTTTCGAATAATGAATATATGATAAATAAGACATATGTCGACCAAAACATGGTCAGAAACAACATATATAATCTAATTTGACACACGGCATATAATTCACTATATACATAATTTTTTAAATAAATCATACCTTTCTTATGACATTTTACAACAAATCAGCTTATTTGTTAAGCGAGCAAAAATATGTCATCATCGCCAAATAGTCCAAATGTGTGTCAAGTTACCTATCTCAACTTAAGTAACTCACATGAGATCGTATTTTACAGCATAAAGTAGTTATTATAACATTACCGTTTTTAGGCCAAATTAAATCTAGTAATTAATATTAATTTTTGAATTAATCTGTGAATAAATTGGTGATTTAATTTGAAAATTTCCAAGACAAATAAAAATGTATTTAAAAATAGATTGTAAATAGAAACTCGATTTGGAAATATATATATATATATATATATATATATATATATATATATATATATATATATATATATATATATATATATGGTAAATGGAATTATATTTGGAAATTCAAATATTTTATAAATAATTGGATTTAGAAACTATATTTTAAAGTTAATAAGAATTAGTTTTCTAATTTTAATATATACATATATTTGTATATTTATATTTGGAAGTTATGATTTGAATTGATATAATAATTTTCAAAAGGCTATTTAAGTTAAATCCTTATGTATATAAAATAAATGTGATTACTTATTAATGTATAATTAAGATTTTAAAATTATTCTCTTCTAAAACGTTTTATATATAAATATAACACATAAATTGGTAACAAAAAAGAGAAATGTGTTGTAAAATATAAATGTAAATATAAAATGACCTAAGGATCTAAAACATAACTTATAAATTATTTAAAGTGAGGGTTTAAAAAATATAAGCGCCTAATAAAATTTATTTTAAGGACTTAAACATAAAATTACTTGTTTTAACAAGTGTAGGTTAAAGAAAGTATGTATTAACAAGTGTTAGCCTTTGATTAACATGCAAATACAAATGTCATATTTTTCACTTTCTTTTAATAAAAGAATTTCAAAATTTTATGCATATTCCTACTCTCTCATCTTTATTTTCAAATCTGAAAAATTAAAATCAAACCTAAGAAAAAAATTCAAAAATTCATTTCAAAATAAATTTTTTCAGTTTTCAAAGATTCAACCAAATTCAAAACAGAACTAGGAAAGACTCAAAATCAAACCTAGGTAAACATAAAAAACCTGGAAACCCAAAACAAGCAACAAGATCAGTCTAAATGCCAAATCAAAAATCTAGTTCAAGTTCAACAATTCACAGATCAGATTCAACTAAAACAAATGCAAGATCAACAATATAAAGCACAGATCAAAATAAATCAAATTTTTAGCTTCAATACATCAGGTTCCAGGAAAACGAATCAAACCTTTCTTTGTTCCAAGTACAAATGAGCAAACCACCTTATTTAGGCTTGAAATCTGATTGAATCTTGTTTTCATATGATGTTAAAATTGTAAAAAAATATTTATATAAAGCTTAATATGCCTGCTCGATTGTGAGTGTGTGTGTGTGTGTGTGTATAACGTGTGCATGTTTGTTATAGGTATATATCTCTCTGTTTAAAACTTTGACAGGCTAAATCCACCCTGATCATTTAAATTATCTTCATATAATCAATAATAAGTTAAGATCTTTGAAAATGAAGTGTATATAAGGGTAACATTGTTTTTAAAAATATTTTCAGATGAAATTATTTAGTATTTAATTTAAAAATAGGAAATGATAGGAGTGATCAGATTTAAATCAAAAATTGATTGTTTGGACTCCGAATTTTAATCATATGAATGGATTTGTACTTCAAAATCATGATTTTTGATAATCATTTTGAAATTTTTAAGTTTATGTTGGATGAGAAATTCAAGGTTGAACGAGAAATGTATCTTCATTAATTTTCGATGATCGACGCTATGTTGGCAGTCGAGCTTAGGCCTGGAGGTAGGATGAAGAGCGGGGATTCATGGAAAAATGCTTGCAAATTTTCTAGTTGATCTTTGCGATGGCGTGATGATGTTTTAGGGTTGAACATCACGTTTTGGTCGTGTTGATTGTTGTGGCATTTTCATCGTCGGTGGAGGATCGGGAGCAACCGAACTAGGTGGGAAAGGTTCATTGGTTGTTGGGGCATCTCTGGTCGAAGTGGCTTGGTTGATGGTGGACGAGATCGACGGTGCGAGCCGTTTTAGTTTGATCAAAGTTAGGTGGTAGGTTGAGTCGAGCTATTCGATTTTTATTCCGATCAAATTCGAAAATACTGGGTGTTGGGGATAATCGGTGAGGTTATCGTCGTTGTGCCGATGACCTCGGCGTTGGTCAGAGGTGATCCGATCACCTATGCACGTGCACCTATGCATGCCTATATCTGGGTGATTGTTACTGATGGTGGTTAGAGAAGAAAGTCGTGCTCATGAAATCGTTGTGATAGCTCGAAGAAAACATCGGGTTAGTGTGCATGTTTGTCATAGTTTTAAAATTTTAAAATAAAATAAAGTTTAAAATAAAGTAGTAGGAGTTTACTTGGGGATGGACCCAAAGATTTTGGTGGTTGGCGCGGGGATTTCGTTCTCTGACTCGGGTCTGAATTTTAATATAAAAAACAGTTTTAAATTTTTTTTTACAAACCAAATCAAGTTGTATTTAAAACAATTTTTGTTAGAAACCAGTTCTTTTGTAAATGATAAATGTTTACCCAAGTTTTGAATTGGTTAAAATGTTTTTCAAATAAAATTATTTTAAAATTAACTAAGTTTGAAAGTGTTTTAATATACAAATAACCTTTATTATAAAGTTTATTTTAAATAAAATTAATAATGTAATTAACAAGTTAATCAAATGTTTTTAAATTATTACCTTAAAAGTTTAAGTTAATTTATTTATGATAATTTATTACCAAGGTTTATTAATTAAGGATTTTTTATGATAATTAAGTGATTAATTTAAATAAATAATTTATCTTTTAATTAATTAAAGTTTAAGTGTTAAATACTAATTGATTAATAACAGTAATTAAAAAAGATAATTACTTAATGATAGTAATTAAAGAATAATTAATTAAAAGATAATTTGTAATAAAAGGTGAATTAATAATTAATTAAAGGTTAATTAATTTATAATTAAAAGATAATTACTTAATTAATTAAGGGATAATTAATTACTTAAAGATAATTACTTAAATTAAGGACAATTAATTAGTGATTAAAGGTTGATTAATCAAGTGATTAAACAATAATTAATTAAAGGATAATTAATTAATATGATTAAATAATTAAGGTAATTAATTTGAGGACAACTAATTAAAGGTTAATTATTTAATGAAATTGATTAGGGATAATCACTTATTATAATTAATTAAGGATAATTAATTAAATGTTAATTAAAAAAGGATTAATTAATTAATGCAATTAAATAAGGATAATTATATTATTAAAGGTTAATTTTTTAATGATTAAAGGTTGATTGATTTATTAATTAAGGTTGATTAATAAATAATTAAAGGTTAATTAATTTATTATTAAAGGTTAATTAATAAATGATTAAAAGATAATTAATTAAGTGGTTTGTATTAATTAATATTAATTAACCAGAGCTAGTAATTTATTCATAAGTAATTAATCTTGTTTAAATTAATCAGATGACTAATTGATCTTACTTGTGGATTTTTGGATTATATTAAATGCTTTGAATTGTTTGATATCCCTGATGTGTGATACTTTGTGATACGAATTATTTTGATTTGAGCTGTGATGAATGTAGTTTATTTATCTGTGATGAATTTATATTATTTATCAATGAATCTGTGAATGAAGATAAGCGTTATAGGATTATACCACTTATCGATATTGTTGTGCCTTCATTTTGATGATTGATGATATTATATTGTTGTGTGTAAAACACCTGGACTACATCCCACACACACAAATATGGATTGCACGAGGAAATTGGTTAAGTCACAAATATTTGGATTTAATATTATGAAATGGTTAAAAGATTGAATTTTGAATGATTTTGGAAATGGAAATGGGTTGGATATGAAAAGCTTTTGGAAAGGAAATTTGAAATTGAATTTAGTTTGAATATAATACATATTGTTTAAGTTTTGAAATTATTTTGGAAACTATGGTTTGAAAGAGTATACAAGTTATACAATAATATACATGGATTTTAAACCATTTTAAAAATATTATTTTGGGAATTTGAATTTAATCCAAGTTTACACTTTAAAAGCTATAACTTTTGCATATTTAATCAGATTTTTCCGAAATGAAACCCTTGTTTTTCAAATAATAATAGCTTTCATATAAAGAAAGGATTTCCAATTTGTGTTGAAAGGATTTCAAGTTTGAAATGAAAATAATTTTGAAAGCTATGAACGAATCATTATTAAAGATGGTTGAACTTTGTTCTTAAATTGAAGAGGATCTTAAAGGTGGATCTTTTGTATAAAAGATTTGGAATTGAAATAGTTTTGAAAGCTATGAATGAACCTTTGTGAAAGATGGTGAACTTTGTTTCAAATTGAAAGTGATCTTAAAACGTGAATATTTTATTTAAAAGATTAAAATGGTAATTTGTTCAAACCATTTGAAAGAAAGGTTTTGGGTAATAAGTTGTGACTTAACTAAGATCCCAATATATCTATATGCTTTTAAAAATAAGCGCTCATTACTCGGTTTAGTCGGGAGAGATTTTATAAAACCCATTTCGAATAGTGATACGATGAAATGGATAGCATTTGAAGACCGGTGGTGAAGACCGGGTATTTTCGAAAGCGAAAGAGTTACATGTCGAATGTCTCTGCACCAAATGGCCCCGGTATAGGGATTTGATCACCCTTTGTGACGGAGAGTCTGGATGTGATTAGGGCTTATCCGGATCTGCAAGGGGTTCTTTTAAAGTGCCTTCGGTTCTGTTCGAACCCGGAACAGACTTGTATGGATGTATGTCTGACGTTACACTTTGAAATGTAAAGCTGGTTTCTATCAAATACATTTCTGTTTGGTGATGAAGAATTTATTCTCTTAGCTTAACACCCTTCTCTGAGACGTACGAGCTTAGAGGTTATGTAGTTGATGGTTACTAGTGATACATTTCCAATTTGGTAATGTGGCATGCTGAGTGCTGCTGATCATTTGTTGATCGAAGCATGGCTTTTGTGAAAAGCACGGCTTTGTGGGACGAGACTTCATCAGAACCTCACAAACCGAAAATGTTCAAAACAGGAAGGATGCAGCAAGGTTATTGAGGGTAGCGCCCCTTAGGGTATGTCTATTTCATTCTGGATAAAAAGTGGTATCATGGTATGGAACCTAGATACTTAAATTATGTGGTTGCTGCAAATCTATTGCTTCGTGGTTGTTGGTGTAGAGGTACCTCGGATAGAGGTCGGTGACGACCGAGATATGGCATAGTCGTGTCAGTAGTTACCTAGTTACAGAGGTAACCCAGCCTTGTGTTAGCAGAGAGCTGGTTAAGTTCTTAGGGGATCCCTCCAGAGGCGTACCCATGTGGCATAGGAAGTCCCTTAGCCTGACCATTGTCGGAAATCCAATCAAACAATACGAGCCCTTTACGATCATAGTTGTATAACCTACCACCTCAGGTGGTAGCTATAGCAGGCATAATATAATGGTACCTATGCCGGCTAAGATTAATTTATACTTTCGTAATGTTTTCTTCACTATGCACTCATAATAATATAAAGAAGGATTTTGCGTATCAAGCTTGTTTGACTATCATAAGGAGAAATCTCCCCCAAGTGTGCGATTGCATTGTGTGTGTGCCGGGAGGCCTTATGGTAGTTTTATTTTCCAAAAAGCATAGCGGATTTCAATTTTAAATTCTTTTTGTTTCAAATAAAAACTGTTTTTTTGCTCACACCAGTCCCATGACTGACCTGGAGTTTATTGTTCCCTTTCTAAACTCTGGGTGCCCATAATTTTCCACACGGGCAGCCTAGAGTCAGATTTTCAGATAATCAGCTAGTAGATATAGATTCAATAACCTTCAGCTTTCTGTTTGGAATTCTCTAGAGTCTTTGGATTTGGGCAATTGCATTGTGAACAAAGTTGCTTCAATTCAGTATTGGGGTGGTTCGAGCTTATTGGATTGGAGTCTTCGAAGCTTTTGGGTTGAGCTATTTGTTTTTGGAGCATTATAGATGGAGTTGTAGTATGGATGTTGGATTTTTTTGAAGCCTTTGTTGTTGGTGCAATCTTTCCGCTGTTGTTTATCTCTGATTATGTGATATTCATTGTATCAGAATGTTGTATTCATGGTGTTGTACCAATGATATAGTCATTTTTCTTTTGTTGTGTTGTTGTACTTATTGTGTTATAAGCTTCGGCGGACCAGATTCGACGTGTGGATCTACATTATTCTAATACGGGTGATGTATTTGAGTGTCGATTTTCGAAGGTCGAGTTAGGGTCGTTATGAGTGGTATCAGAGATGAAGATTAAGTAAGAACTTTAGCTCAGGAGTGTAACACATTAGGTGGCTCATTAGAGATAGGGTTACAACTACCCTAGAATGGGTATCCCTAAGATATCCATCTGTATGCCCCGGTAAATTCTAATTGAGCTAGCGGAGAGGTGGCGAAGCCGGCCAGTTATTATTCACTGATAGTGAGTATGAGTGCAAGAAGAGGACGAGGTAGGGGACAAGGGAATATCACTACAAATGGTCAATACCCTACAACAACAAAGAAACAACTTTTTCCCTCAATCTCTTTTGATCATCAGATATCAATTCTTTGATGGCTTCTTGGCAGCTACAAGAAGAAGCTTTGGTGTGATGGTGGCCCTATGAATCGTTGTAGAAAAAAGTTCTGAATTCCTATTTTGTGTTCTCATCATCAATTTCCCATCAATTTTTCGTTCTTAACTTTTATGAATTTGGAATTCTAAATAGGAATAAATTGGTTAATAAAATATGAAGTTAAATTGAATTTAATCCGTTTGTCTATTCTTTGGGATCCCAATTTATTCTACGAATGGTTAGTTGCCCTACGGACTAACCCATGCCCTTGCATATTTCATAGATCAGATGACTCGAATATTTCATAAAGTGTTTAATGAGTTCGTTCTCATAATTATTGATAATATTCTGATTTGGTAAGCCAAATATAGAATAGATATTCAATTTGATCTAGTAAACTAAATTCTCTATCTTTGATGTACCTGTTGTCTCTCTGTCTAGCAAATTTCAGGGACAAAATTTTATTAGAGGGGGGGGGGGGGGGGGGATTTATAACATACCCGTTTTTAGGCCAAATTAAATCTAGTACTTAATATTAACTTTTGAATTAATTTGTGAATTAATTGGTGATTTAATTTGAAAATTTCCAACACATATAAATGTATTTATAAAAATAGATTGTGAACAGAATCTGGGTTTGGAAATATGTGTGTGTGTGTGTGTGTGTGTGTGTGTGGTAAATAGATTTGGAAGTTCAAATATTTTATAAACAAATTGGATTTAGGAACTGTATTTTAAAGTTATAAGAATTTTTTTTCTAATTTTAATATGTATATGTATATTTATATTTGGAAGTTATGATTTGAGATTGATAAAATAATTTTCAAAAGGTTATTTAAGTTAAATTTTTATGTATATAAAATAAATGTGATTACTTATTAGTGTATAATTAAGATTTTAAAATCATTCTTTTTTAAAAAGTTATATATACAAATATAACACACAAATTGATAAAAAAAATAAGAAAAATGTGTTGTAAAATATAAATGTAAATATAAAATGACCTAAGGGTCTAAAACATAACTTATAAATTATTTAAAGTGAGGGTTTAAAAAATATAAGTGCTTAATAAAATTTATTTTAAGGACTTATACATAAAATTACTTGTTTTAACAAGTGTAGGTTAAAGGAAGTATGTATTAACAAGTGTTAGCCTTTGATTAACATGCAAATACAAATGTCTATTTTTCACTTTCTTTTAATAAAAGAATTTTAAAATTTTATACACATTCCTACTCTCTCATCTTCATTTTCAAATCTGAAGAACTAAAATCAAACCTGAGAAAAATATTAAAAAAATCATTTCAAAACAAAAACTTTATTCAGTTTTCAAAGATTCAAACAAAATCAAAACAGAACCAGGAAAGATTCAAAATCAAACCTGGGTAAACATACAAAACCTAGCAACCCAAAAAAAGCAACAAGATCAATTTCAAATGCCAGATCAAAAATCTAGTTCAAGTTCAACAATTCACGGATCAGATTCAGCTAAAACAAATGCAAGATCAACAATATCAAAGCACAAATCAAAATTTTAGCTTCAATACATCAGGTTCCAGGAAAACAAATCAAGCCTGTCTCTGTTCCAAGTACAGGTGAGAAAACTACCTTATTTAAGCTTTAAATCTGATTGAATCTTGTTTTCATATGATGTTAAAATTGAAGAATTTTTTTTTATATAAAGGTCAATATGCTTGACTGCCTCTATGTGTGTGTATGTGTGTGTGTAATGTGCGCATATCTGTTATAGGTATATATCTCTCTGTTTAAAAAATTGACATGCTAAATCCACCTTCATCATTTAAATTCTCTTCATATAATCAATAATTAGTTAAGATGTTTGAAAATGAAATGTATATAAGGGTATAACATCGTTTTTAAAAATAATTTCAGATAAAATTATTTAGTATTTAATTTAAAAATAGGAAATGACATGAATGATCAGATTTAAATAAAAAAATTGAATGTTTGGACATCGAATTTTAATCATAGGAATGGATTTGTACTTAAAAATCATGATTTTTAATAATCATTTCGAAATTTTTAAGTTTATATTGGATGAGAAATTCAAGGTTGAATGAGAAACGTATCTTCATCAATTTTCGATGGTCGACGCTATGTTGGCCGTCGAGCTTGGGCCTGGAGGTAGGGTGAAGAGCAGAGATTTATGGAAAAATGCTCGCAAATTTTCTAGTTGATGATGGCGATGGCGTGATGTTGTTTTAGGGTTGAATGTATCGTTTTGGTCGTGTTGATTGTTGTGGCATTTTCATCGTTGGTGGAGGATCGGGAGCAACCAGACTGGGAGGGGGGTATGTTCGTGGGTTGTTGGGGAAACTCTGGTCGAAGTGGCTTGATTGATGGTGGACGAGATCGATGGCGCGAGCCGTTTTAGTTGATCGAAGTTGGGTGGCAAGTTGAGTCAAGCAACTCGATTTTGATTCCGATCAAATTCGACAATACTGGGTGCTGGGGATGATCGGTGAGGTTCGTCACTATGTCGATGACCTCGGCGTTGGTCGGAGGTGATCCGATCACCTATGCACGTGCACCTATGCTTTCCTATATCTGGGTGATTGTTACTGATGATGGTTGAAGAAGAAGGTGTTGAACTCGAAGTCGTGCTCGTGAAATCGTGGTGATAGCTCGAAGAAAACATCCGGTTAGTGTGCATGTTTGTCACAATTTTAGAAATTTAAAATAAAACAAAGTTTAAAATATGGTGGTTGGCTCTGGGATTTCGCTCATTATACTCGGGTCTGGAATTTAGTATAAAAAGAACAGTTTTAATTTATTTTTTTTGGAAAAACCAAATCAAGTTGTATTTAAAATAATATTTATTAAAAACCAGTTCTTTTGTAAATGATAAATGTTTACCCAAGTTTAGAGTTGGTTAAAAGATTTTTAAATAAAATTATTTTAAAAATTAAGTAAGTTTGAAAGTGTTTTAATGTATATATAACCTTAATTTATAAAGTTTATTTTAAATAAACTTAATAATGTAATTAAGAAGTTAATCAAATGTTTTTAAATTATTAACTTAAAAGTTTAAGTTAACTTATTTATGATAATTTATTACTAAGGTTTATTAATTAAGGATTTTTTTATGACAATTAAGTGGTTAATTTAAATAAATAATTTATCTTTTAATTAATTAAAGTTTAAGTGTTAAAGATTAATTAATTAATAACCGTAATTAAAAAAGATAATTACTTAATGATAGTAATTAAAGGATTATTAATTAAAAGATAATTTGTAATAAAAGGTTAATTAATTAAAGGTTAATTAATAATTAATTAAGGTTTAACTAATTTATAATTAGAAGATAATTACTTAGTTAATTAAGGGATAATTAATTACTTAAAGATAATTATTTAAATTCAAGATAATTAATTAGTTATTAAAGGTTGATTAATCAAGTGATTAAACAATGATTAATTAAAGGATAATTAATTAGTGTGATTAATTAAGGTAATTAATTTGAGGATAATTAATTAAAGGTTAATTAATTAATGAAATTGATTAGGGATAAACACTTATTATAATTAATCAAGGATAATTAATTAAATGGTAATTAAAAAAGGGTTAATTAATTAATGCAATTAATTAATTAAAGGATAATTAAATAATTAAAGGTTAATTATTTAATTATTAAAGGTTGATCGATTTATTAATTAAGGTTAACTAATTGATAATTAAAGGTTGATTAATCTATTATTAACGGTTAATTAATAAATGACTAAAGGATAATTAATTAAGTGGTTTGTAATCAATTAATATTAGTTAACCAGAGTTGGTAATTTATTCATAAGTAATTAATCTGGTTTAAATTAATCATATGACTAAATGATCTTGCATATGGATGTTTGGATTGTATTAAATGCTTTGAATTGTTTGATATCCCTGATGTGTGATGCTTTATGATATGAATTATTTTGATTTAAGCTGTGATGAATTTAACTTATTTGTCTGTGATGAATTTATATTATTTATCTGTGAATCTGTGAATGAAGATAACCGTTATACGTTTATACCGCTTATCGATTTTTCTATGCTTGGATTGTAATGATTGATGATATTGTATTGTTGTGTGTAAAACCCCTGGACTACACCGCACACACAAATATGGATTGCACGAGGAAATTGGTTAAGTCAAGGATATTTGAATTTAATATTACGAAATGGTTTTAAAGATTGAATTTTGAAATCCAAATGATTTTGGAAATGGAATAGGGTTGGATATGAAAAGCTTTTGAAAAGGAAATTTGAAATTGAATTTAGCTTGAATATAATATATCTTGTTTAAGTTTGAAATTATTTTGAAAACTGTGGTTTGAAAGGGTATACAAGTTATATCCATTTTAAAAAGTATTATTTTGGGAATTTAAATTTAATCCAAGTTTATACTTTAAAAGCTATAACTTATGCATATTTAATTGGATTTTTCTGAAACGAAACCCGTGTTTTTCAAATAATAATAGCTTTCATATAAAGAAAGGATTTCCAACTTTTGTTGAAAGGATTTCAAGTTTGAAATGAAAATAGTTTTGAAAGTTATGAATGAATCATTGTTAAAGATTGGTGAACTTTGTTTTCAAATTGAAGAGGATCTTAAAGGTGTATCTTTGTATAAAAGATTTGGAATTGAAATAGTTTTGGAAGCTATGAATGAATCTTTGTGAAAGATGGTGAACTTTGTTTCAAATTGAAAGTGATCTTAAAAGGTGAATCTTTTATTTAAAGGATTAAAATGGTAATTTGTTTAAACCATTTGAAAAAAAGGTTTTGGGTAATAAGTTGTGACTTAACTAAGATCCCAATATATCCATATGCTTTTAAAAACAAGCGCTCATTATTCGGTTTAGCCAAGAGAGGACTTTATGTCATAAAACCCATTTCGAATAGTGATATAATGAAATTGATAGCATTTGAAGACCGGTGGTGAAAACCGCGTATTTTCGAAAGCGAAAGGATTACCCGTCGAATGTCTCTGCACCAAATGGCCCTGGTATAGAGATTTGATCACCTTTGCTGTAAACGATCGAGATTTTTCGTTGCCGAAAAATCGAACCGTTAGGGTTTTAGAAGAAGAAAGAGGTAGAAGAAGAAAGAAAAGAAAGAGAAGAGAAAACAGAAAAACAAGCAACAGAACGAGAAACAATAACAGAATCTCACAGTCGCAGCGGAACAACATATAATAGATAAATGAATATTCATTAAAACAAAAGAACTATACATTTTATACATTACATCACATTACATTACATCAATCAGAGTGTATGACAACAACAGCGGAAAGAAATACTATATACAATAAATAATAGACTACGCTATCTGGCTCGCCTCCAGATCTGCACAGCAACTCCCGAATCCAGAATAACCTGATAACCTAACTCTAGACTGCCCGTGTGGAAAATAGTGGGCACCCAGAGTTTAGGAAAGGAACAATAAACTCCAGGTCAGTCATGGGACTGGTGTGAGAACTCAAAACAGTTTATCTTTAAACACGCAACAAGAAAGTTTAAATTTTGAAATCCGTAATGCTTTTTGGAAAATGAAACTACCATAAGGCCTCCCGCCACACACACAATGCAAACGCAGAATTGGAGGAGATTTCTCCTTATGATAGTCAAAGATGCTTACTACGCGAAAATCAAATCATTTTGATATTATTACTAGTGCATAGTGTAGAAAACAATTCGAAAGTAGAATATAAATCCTAGCCAGCATAGACATTCCGAACTATGCCTACTATAGCTACCATCCAAACAGTGGTGACCACCATAAGTGAATGGCAGGTAATACAACTAAAACCGTACAAGGCGCGTATTGTTTTGATTGGATTTCCAACAAATGGTCAGGCTAAGGAACTTCCTACTGCCACATGGGATCGCCTCTGGCGGGACGTCCCGAGAAACTAACGTTACGGTTAGATCTCTGCCAACACAAGGCCGGGTTACCTCTGTAACTAGGTAACTACTACACGAATATGTCATCCCCCGGTCCTTTGGGACCTTTATCCGAGCGCTCGCAACAACACCACACACAGAAATATATATAGTGTATCAACATGAGTAAGCATCTGGGCTCCATACCATGATACCACCCTTTTCCAGAAGGAAATGACATACCCTAAAGGGCGCGACCCTCATAACCTTGCCGCATATTCCTGTTTCGACCATTTCCGGGGAGTGAGGTCCTGACGAAGTCTCGTCCACAAAGCTACGCTTTGTGCAACAAAGCCATGCTTTGGGTCCACAGATGACCAAAGCAATAATCACAAAGATAAATGATCAAACAAATGATCATATCCAAACGATCAACCAATGATCATCACACAGCAGCACTCAGCATGCCACATTACCGGATTGGGAAATATCGCTGATAACCTTCAACTACATAACCTCTGAGCTCGTACGTCTCAGAGAAGGGTGTTAAGCTAAGAGAATAAATTCTCCGCCACCAACAGAAATGTATTTGAAAGAAATCTGCTCTATCTCTCAAAATGTAATGTCAGACACGTAACCATACAAGTCTGTTCCGGGTTCGAACAGAACCGAAGGCACTTCCAAGGAAGCCTTTGCAATCCGGGTATTCACAATCCCGATAAAATTTCCCATCACAAAGGAAATCTCCATATCGTAGCTAACAATGCGGAGACAATCGATAGGTCATCCTATCGTTCTCACAAATACCCGGTCTTCAACACCGGTCTTCAGATGCAATCCAAACGACGTATCGCATATTCGGGATGGGATATATGACACAAAGGTCCTCTCCCGGCTAAACCGAATAGCGAGCGCTTATTTTAAAAATAAGTGTGCATTCAATTCCAAACAAACACAATCAATACCATCCAAGGGTAAATATTGATAGTCGGTTATTTAACTATCAATAAAGATGCGCCACATCATCAGATTCCATATAATTTTCCAAAATTATTTAATTCCCCAAAATATCTTTACAAGATATATATACACAATTTCCAAATAATTGCCCAATTTATTTGCTTTACCAAAACACCTTCACGATATAATTTCCACACTTAACCATTTGAAAACCCATTTCAAATTAACACCTCAACCATTTGAAAACAAATTTCAAATTACATTAACCATTTGCAAACCAATTTCAAATAACCTTAACCATTTGAAAACTAATTTCAAATCACCTTAACCATTTGAAAACTAATTTCAAATTACTTTTCATCCTTTATACCCTTTGAAAACAAATTTCAAATCATCAAATAAATCTTTACCGATTTAATTTAAATTTACGTCCCAAATCCGTAAATTCATTTTCATACTTCAAAATAAATCAATATTTATTTTTAAACAAATTTCCCTTCATATATATATAAATTCCAAGGTGGATTTAAATTCCAAGCATCTACTAGCATACGATTCCCAAATCGATTTCAAGTTATTTGCTTTCAATTACCTTAAAGGTGAATTCACAAAAACCGTTCCATTTCATATTAGAAAACCATTCCCATGCTTATTTTAAAAATAAGTAATTCACAAATTTATTTATTTTCAACGATTTGAAAATATTCCATATACTTAAATCACAGTTAAGTATTTATTCCATTCTCTTTAAGAAAACATTCCTTTATTCACATTTATTTGGGTTAAAAACGAATGTTGCGTAAAACATCGTTACGACAACCCAAAAACACTAGTATATGGATTTGAAATAAAAAAATGGATACATAAATCCACTACTATTCAAAATATTCCCTTCTATTTCTCGAAATCGTCTATTTCAACAATCAATGTTGAAATCTATGATTTCGATACTTAACATATCTTAAAACGTCTTTAATTAGTTTTAAATTCCATTTAGAACGTTCTTTTCCAAAAACACGTTCATTTAATAAAATAATACATTCACCGTTCAAAAATAGTGAATACAACCCCTTTAACAAATTCCATATTCAATTTATCAAATTAAATTGATTTTTCGGATTTATAACAATGTCCATACATCCCATTTCTATTTATGAAACTTCGTTTTAGAAATCTCCTTTTATTAGTCCAATTCGATTTACATAACTCGATTATATACTAAAATCAATATTATAAGTTAAATACTTATAATATTATCTATTTACCCAAATCGTTCTTTTGAACTTCACCAATTTAAAATCTTATCACTTACAAGATTTCTTTATGGCTTATAATAATTTCAACTAATGAAATCTTCATTTATTAACAATTTCTATAAAATTACCCTTTTTAATGCCCAAATCCATTTCTATAAGTTAATAACTTATAAACTTAAATTTTTCCAATAACCGTTCGTTTTATAAATTTCACATTTATTAATCTATAAATCCTAGTGAAATTCATGTTATACATCAACTTAACACTTTATAAATTTATCCTATAACTTCAATAATTTTTATTTAAAAACATCCATTTATAAAATCCTTTATATAAACCATTAATAATAATAACTTCCCAAAAACCAAATTTAACTATTTTATAAAAACCTATTATTGTTAAAAATTTCTTTTAAGTTATATTTTATAAAAATATAAATTTTTAAAACATAAAATTTTATCCATCTATTTATTTTAAAATTTAATCAATTCAAAATTTTTAATAAACCATATTCTTTGAAAAATCGATTTAAAACCCCTTTAAATTCAAAACCGTTATTTTAATTTTTTTAAAAATTTGAATCCGATGATGCAACAACATCAGATGGTCAATCACGGGAATAAGTGTCATATATCAATATGATTATCAACAATCAACATAATATTTATAAACAAATAAATATGTGAGGAATCCAGTTGGATCCCTCCAACCTGTTACCCTGCATCCACAGACGTTAGCACAATACCAATTCCACTTCGAGGTGGAATATCGCGGTATATGGGATTTTATAAATATCCGCTTAATAGGCGGCGCAATAGGGTCTCATCCGCTATACGAGGCGGGAAATCAAATTCAATATATACATATGCCAATATATATATATTGCTATATATAATATATATCCTATTATATCTACTACCACAATCAATCAACAATTATCAATCAATATTAACTATTTAAAATTTTAAACAAAACCTTTCGATTGAGTGAGGAGTTCTCACCTTGGTTTTATTTCCGTTTCAGCTTTTATTTCGAATATAATTAAACACGCGTTTAATTATACCCGAAATTTTCGCTAGCTCCAAAAATTTCCAATCCAGCTCCATCGTGAAGAGCGCGATCATACGATTGCAATGCAACTGGTTTCGTAATTTTTCGATCTCGTACGAAAGAGATACATTAGTTTAAAGTTATACGAACTAAATATAAATGGATTTACAACTTTTATTTTAAATTTTAAACCCACATCTTTCTCTGGCCGTTGGATCTGTGTTGAAGCAAATCAGGGCCGCAAGCTGATGTTCTTCCCCATGCGAATTTTTTTTTTTTTCCAGATCGTGAAACCCACCCATCTTCGCGTGCAAACCCTAATGGCCGCCCCCCTAAACGACAACTAGACGATGATCAGAAGGTGCCATCACCACCGCCTTCTCGTGCACCACCCACGGCCCCAGTGGCCTCGAACTCGGCGCCTCCATCATCCCAAAAATCGAACACGAACGGTAGGTGAACGCGGCTCAACTGCTTCGCCCATAGTCGACGAAACCCCATCATCCCCGTACAACTGTGAAGCCCTCGATTCACACTTTATTTTCTTAGTTGATCGTTTGTTGAATCCATGCATGGATATGAAGATTTTTAGGGAGGAAGATGGAACACTCTCGGCCATTAACCATAAACTGGCGGCTAGCTTGAGCATATAGGGTTTAGTGAAGATATAAATGAATGTATATGTTATAAATATTATTTTAATAATAAAATTCTCCTTTTCAATAACTTATGCAAACGAACTCCAATCCTTACGTTCCGACAGGCGATTCTAAAGTTTTTCCACGTTCCGGACGCAATGGGACAGGTTTTGGCAGCTAATTCCATCGTATGTGTGAGATACGACAATAAACGCTCAATTTAAATTAAAACCGATTTAAACGATTTCTAGGCGTTTTGGCTTGTACCGGACAAACGATATATCCGAACGACTTAAAATTTAAAATCCTACAATAATATCATATTACGGATCCGATGAAACTGGTTTCGTCGAAATCCGAGACCGTTTGAAAAATGGCTATTTTAACTCGCCGAATTAAAATTAAAACGATATCGATGCGTTTCGAGCTGCCACGGTCAAACGATAACTCTGATTGCTATGAAAATTGAGATCCGATAATAACTAACTATTACGGATCCAATGGAACTCGTTTCGTTCAATTCTGAGACTGTTCAAAAATTGGCTATTTTTCAGTCGATAATTAAATATTAAAATATTCGATTTTTACAAATAAATTCCAAATTCAATTTTAAAAGTCCTAAAACATTTCTATAACTTTAATATGATAAAACAAAATTTTCCAAATCATTTTCAATCACATTTAACCCAATATTTAATTATTTTTGGAATTTCACTATTAAATTATCGATTTAATTATCCCATTAAATCCAATATTCGAAAAATAAATTATTCTACTTAAAAATTCCACTTATTAATATTTAAAATTAATTAAATACTCAAATTCAAATTATCAGAAATTCTGGGTCGTTACAATCTTCCCCCCTTAAAAGAATTTCGTCCTCGAAATTGCAAGTTAAGGAGAATGATTCCTAAACCGTCTATTATTTTTCCAAAACTAATAGTTTTATCCACCTTCTAACACCAATCTTTTTATTAAAGATTTACTATCATTTCAATTAGCTTTCTAACTTCAATTATAGGTTTCAAACAACATTGTTTACTCAACAATTCAAATTTAAATTCAAATTTCAAACTTTCAAAATTTTCTCAAAAATTTTCTAACACCCGAAATTTTCGAAAAATTTCGCCAGAGTCTCCTTTGCGCGGCTAGATCGGTACGACTACAAAATGGCACTACGGCCCCTCAGAATCAAAAAGAAAAGAGAAAGCCAAGTGGCTGGAGAAGGAAATCATCAAATCTCATACTAAAATTGAAATACGTACCTTTTTGTCGAGCAATTCAATTTTTTAACTTCAAAATCAAATCCCAATTCCATTATACACCTGTATATCCTGCTAATAGTAGTACACAATTCCAACTTCAACATTCAAATCATTTTGCCAATTCAATTACAAAACCTTTCAACATATGCTTCTTATACATTTTTAGTTTACTATTGAAGTTGCATATTCTTTCTCATTCATTTCCCATTAGTTTACATTCACTAATTAAATTCACATTGGTTCACTTTCAAATCAACTCGAATTCAATTCTATTCAAATTTATTTACTTCACTTTCAATTTGAATTCAATTACATAGTTTTCAAATGCGCTAATTCAATTTCATTAACACTTAATGAATTTACATACAATCAACCAACAAGCGAATAACAACCAATGTATATCCAATAAAACCAAATTATTAGTTTTTCTCTCACTACATTCAATTTGGTTCAACAGTTTTAATTCCAATTGATTTAACATTCAACTGATTTTCATTCAATTATTCAACTAGCTCGAAATGAATTTACACTTACATACATCATTTCATATCAACTTATTCACATTCGATTAATTTACATTCAATCCATACTTTAATTCAGTTGCCAATTCTTTTTACATATAAAAATTGAATTTCATTTATATAACTCAAGTTCACATCATTTAACGATTTCATTAATTCACTTTATTCATTTTATTTTGATATCAACATCAATTCTTTCAACATTACTCAAGTTATATTCCATTCAACTTCATTTACATTTACTTCCACTATTCAACTTAAGTATTCTCCTAATTCATTTCAAACTCTATTCCATTTAACATAATTTGTTCAAATAAACTTAAGTTTCCACTTATCAATCCAATTCGGTTTCCAATTCTAAAGTAAATTCTATTTAACTTTTACTTAAGTCAAATTCATATCAACAATCAAATTCGTATTTCATTTTACTTAACTTAATTGTTTAACCACTTCAATAATTGGTTTTACTTACATTTTCTCATTCTATAAGTTATACAACTTATTATTCAACTTCCAACTCATATTATAAGTTCAAAACCCCTTTTTTTCACTTATATTTGACAATTTCAAGTTGAATTTTAATTTCAAATTTGTTTACTACAACAAAGCTTCAATTTTAAATTCATTATTGTAGCAAATCCATCACATAGAAACTCGAAAATGATACTGATGATGCTGCAGTCATCATCCTTATTATTTCCCAGTAACCATAGTGAAATCAATGCTAAATATTCTTTCAAAATTTCCCTTTATTTATAAATTACATTTATAAATCTTACTTATAAAATTTCACTTCTTATATACATAAGATTATTTTACAATTGTAAATCATTTTAATTATAATTCCATACTTATAATTCATTAGCTTATACAATTATTCTTTTTACGATAGTTGTTTTTATATAACTTATTCAAACAACTTTTAATTAACTTATATATATATCTATTATTATTTACAACTACCAAGCAATTAATTATATAAACACATCAATAATTTCTTGAAAAATTATTTTCTTTATATACAAAATATAATCAAGGTAAAATTATTTCATTTACCCAATTTAAAACAACATCGTGTTGAATTGTTCTGCACAAGGGTTTAGAGATCCCTATCGATAGAGTTGTACAGACTATACCGACCAGAATCCATATACCACTCAACAAACCAATCATCACAATATAAAACAATTTTATATTCACTAACAAATACGCGCTCATATCTATTATTACACTCACACTCATTCTAGAGTACTACTGACTCTATCTCTAATGAGTAATACCCAACAGAGCAGGTTGTCGCTTAACCATATGCTCTGATACCAAATGTAAACGATCGAGATTTTTCGTTGCCGAAAAATCGAACCGTTAGGGTTTTAGAAGAAGAAAGAGGTAGAAGAAGAAAGAAAAGAAAGAGAAGAGAAAACAGAAAAACAAGCAACAGAACGAGAAACAATAACAGAATCTCACAGTCGCAGCGGAACAACATATAATAGATAAATGAATATTCATTAAAACAAAAGAACTATACATTTTATACATTACATCACATTACATTACATCAATCAGAGTGTATGACAACAACAGCGGAAAGAAATACTATATACAATAAATAATAGACTACGCTATCTGGCTCGCCTCCAGATCTGCACAGCAACTCCCGAATCCAGAATAACCTGATAACCTAACTCTAGACTGCCCGTGTGGAAAATAGTGGGCACCCAGAGTTTAGGAAAGGAACAATAAACTCCAGGTCAGTCATGGGACTGGTGTGAGAACTCAAAACAGTTTATCTTTAAACACGCAACAAGAAAGTTTAAATTTTGAAATCCGTAATGCTTTTTGGAAAATGAAACTACCATAAGGCCTCCCGCCACACACACAATGCAAACGCAGAATTGGAGGAGATTTCTCCTTATGATAGTCAAAGATGCTTACTACGCGAAAATCAAATCATTTTGATATTATTACTAGTGCATAGTGTAGAAAACAATTCGAAAGTAGAATATAAATCCTAGCCAGCATAGACATTCCGAACTATGCCTACTATAGCTACCATCCAAACAGTGGTGACCACCATAAGTGAATGGCAGGTAATACAACTAAAACCGTACAAGGCGCGTATTGTTTTGATTGGATTTCCAACAAATGGTCAGGCTAAGGAACTTCCTACTGCCACATGGGATCGCCTCTGGCGGGACGTCCCGAGAAACTAACGTTACGGTTAGATCTCTGCCAACACAAGGCCGGGTTACCTCTGTAACTAGGTAACTACTACACGAATATGTCATCCCCCGGTCCTTTGGGACCTTTATCCGAGCGCTCGCAACAACACCACACACAGAAATATATATAGTGTATCAACATGAGTAAGCATCTGGGCTCCATACCATGATACCACCCTTTTCCAGAAGGAAATGACATACCCTAAAGGGCGCGACCCTCATAACCTTGCCGCATATTCCTGTTTCGACCATTTCCGGGGAGTGAGGTCCTGACGAAGTCTCGTCCACAAAGCTACGCTTTGTGCAACAAAGCCATGCTTTGGGTCCACAGATGACCAAAGCAATAATCACAAAGATAAATGATCAAACAAATGATCATATCCAAACGATCAACCAATGATCATCACACAGCAGCACTCAGCATGCCACATTACCGGATTGGGAAATATCGCTGATAACCTTCAACTACATAACCTCTGAGCTCGTACGTCTCAGAGAAGGGTGTTAAGCTAAGAGAATAAATTCTCCGCCACCAACAGAAATGTATTTGAAAGAAATCTGCTCTATCTCTCAAAATGTAATGTCAGACACGTAACCATACAAGTCTGTTCCGGGTTCGAACAGAACCGAAGGCACTTCCAAGGAAGCCTTTGCAATCCGGGTATTCACAATCCCGATAAAATTTCCCATCACAAAGGAAATCTCCATATCGTAGCTAACAATGCGGAGACAATCGATAGGTCATCCTATCGTTCTCACAAATACCCGGTCTTCAACACCGGTCTTCAGATGCAATCCAAACGACGTATCGCATATTCGGGATGGGATATATGACACAAAGGTCCTCTCCCGGCTAAACCGAATAGCGAGCGCTTATTTTAAAAATAAGTGTGCATTCAATTCCAAACAAACACAATCAATACCATCCAAGGGTAAATATTGATAGTCGGTTATTTAACTATCAATAAAGATGCGCCACATCATCAGATTCCATATAATTTTCCAAAATTATTTAATTCCCCAAAATATCTTTACAAGATATATATACACAATTTCCAAATAATTGCCCAATTTATTTGCTTTACCAAAACACCTTCACGATATAATTTCCACACTTAACCATTTGAAAACCCATTTCAAATTAACACCTCAACCATTTGAAAACAAATTTCAAATTACATTAACCATTTGCAAACCAATTTCAAATAACCTTAACCATTTGAAAACTAATTTCAAATCACCTTAACCATTTGAAAACTAATTTCAAATTACTTTTCATCCTTTATACCCTTTGAAAACAAATTTCAAATCATCAAATAAATCTTTACCGATTTAATTTAAATTTACGTCCCAAATCCGTAAATTCATTTTCATACTTCAAAATAAATCAATATTTATTTTTAAACAAATTTCCCTTCATATATATATAAATTCCAAGGTGGATTTAAATTCCAAGCATCTACTAGCATACGATTCCCAAATCGATTTCAAGTTATTTGCTTTCAATTACCTTAAAGGTGAATTCACAAAAACCGTTCCATTTCATATTAGAAAACCATTCCCATGCTTATTTTAAAAATAAGTAATTCACAAATTTATTTATTTTCAACGATTTGAAAATATTCCATATACTTAAATCACAGTTAAGTATTTATTCCATTCTCTTTAAGAAAACATTCCTTTATTCACATTTATTTGGGTTAAAAACGAATGTTGCGTAAAACATCGTTACGACAACCCAAAAACACTAGTATATGGATTTGAAATAAAAAAATGGATACATAAATCCACTACTATTCAAAATATTCCCTTCTATTTCTCGAAATCGTCTATTTCAACAATCAATGTTGAAATCTATGATTTCGATACTTAACATATCTTAAAACGTCTTTAATTAGTTTTAAATTCCATTTAGAACGTTCTTTTCCAAAAACACGTTCATTTAATAAAATAATACATTCACCGTTCAAAAATAGTGAATACAACCCCTTTAACAAATTCCATATTCAATTTATCAAATTAAATTGATTTTTCGGATTTATAACAATGTCCATACATCCCATTTCTATTTATGAAACTTCGTTTTAGAAATCTCCTTTTATTAGTCCAATTCGATTTACATAACTCGATTATATACTAAAATCAATATTATAAGTTAAATACTTATAATATTATCTATTTACCCAAATCGTTCTTTTGAACTTCACCAATTTAAAATCTTATCACTTACAAGATTTCTTTATGGCTTATAATAATTTCAACTAATGAAATCTTCATTTATTAACAATTTCTATAAAATTCCCCTTTTTAATGCCCAAATCCATTTCTATAAGTTAATAACTTATAAACTTAAATTTTTCCAATAACCGTTCGTTTTATAAATTTCACATTTATTAATCTATAAATCCTAGTGAAATTCATGTTATACATCAACTTAACACTTTATAAATTTATCCTATAACTTCAATAATTTTTATTTAAAAACATCCATTTATAAAATCCTTTATATAAACCATTAATAATAATAACTTCCCAAAAACCAAATTTAACTATTTTATAAAAACCTATTATTGTTAAAAATTTCTTTTAAGTTATATTTTATAAAAATATAAATTTTTAAAACATAAAATTTTATCCATCTATTTATTTTAAAATTTAATCAATTCAAAATTTTTAATAAACCATATTCTTTGAAAAATCGATTTAAAACCCCTTTAAATTCAAAACCGTTATTTTAATTTTTTTAAAAATTTGAATCCGATGATGCAACAACATCAGATGGTCAATCACGGGAATAAGTGTCATATATCAATATGATTATCAACAATCAACATAATATTTATAAACAAATAAATATGTGAGGAATCCAGTTGGATCCCTCCAACCTGTTACCCTGCATCCACAGACGTTAGCACAATACCAATTCCACTTCGAGGTGGAATATCGCGGTATATGGGATTTTATAAATATCCGCTTAATAGGCGGCGCAATAGGGTCTCATCCGCTATACGAGGCGGGAAATCAAATTCAATATATACATATGCCAATATATATATATTGCTATATATAATATATATCCTATTATATCTACTACCACAATCAATCAACAATTATCAATCAATATTAACTATTTAAAATTTTAAACAAAACCTTTCGATTGAGTGAGGAGTTCTCACCTTGGTTTTATTTCCGTTTCAGCTTTTATTTCGAATATAATTAAACACGCGTTTAATTATACCCGAAATTTTCGCTAGCTCCAAAAATTTCCAATCCAGCTCCATCGTGAAGAGCGCGATCATACGATTGCAATGCAACTGGTTTCGTAATTTTTCGATCTCGTACGAAAGAGATACATTAGTTTAAAGTTATACGAACTAAATATAAATGGATTTACAACTTTTATTTTAAATTTTAAACCCACATCTTTCTCTGGCCGTTGGATCTGTGTTGAAGCAAATCAGGGCCGCAAGCTGATGTTCTTCCCCATGCGAATTTTTTTTTTTTCCAGATCGTGAAACCCACCCATCTTCGCGTGCAAACCCTAATGGCCGCCCCCCTAAACGACAACTAGACGATGATCAGAAGGTGCCATCACCACCGCCTTCTCGTGCACCACCCACGGCCCCAGTGGCCTCGAACTCGGCGCCTCCATCATCCCAAAAATCGAACACGAACGGTAGGTGAACGCGGCTCAACTGCTTCGCCCATAGTCGACGAAACCCCATCATCCCCGTACAACTGTGAAGCCCTCGATTCACACTTTATTTTCTTAGTTGATCGTTTGTTGAATCCATGCATGGATATGAAGATTTTTAGGGAGGAAGATGGAACACTCTCGGCCATTAACCATAAACTGGCGGCTAGCTTGAGCATATAGGGTTTAGTGAAGATATAAATGAATGTATATGTTATAAATATTATTTTAATAATAAAATTCTCCTTTTCAATAACTTATGCAAACGAACTCCAATCCTTACGTTCCGACAGGCGATTCTAAAGTTTTTCCACGTTCCGGACGCAATGGGACAGGTTTTGGCAGCTAATTCCATCGTATGTGTGAGATACGACAATAAACGCTCAATTTAAATTAAAACCGATTTAAACGATTTCTAGGCGTTTTGGCTTGTACCGGACAAACGATATATCCGAACGACTTAAAATTTAAAATCCTACAATAATATCATATTACGGATCCGATGAAACTGGTTTCGTCGAAATCCGAGACCGTTTGAAAAATGGCTATTTTAACTCGCCGAATTAAAATTAAAACGATATCGATGCGTTTCGAGCTGCCACGGTCAAACGATAACTCTGATTGCTATGAAAATTGAGATCCGATAATAACTAACTATTACGGATCCAATGGAACTCGTTTCGTTCAATTCTGAGACTGTTCAAAAATTGGCTATTTTTCAGTCGATAATTAAATATTAAAATATTCGATTTTTACAAATAAATTCCAAATTCAATTTTAAAAGTCCTAAAACATTTCTATAACTTTAATATGATAAAACAAAATTTTCCAAATCATTTTCAATCACATTTAACCCAATATTTAATTATTTTTGGAATTTCACTATTAAATTATCGATTTAATTATCCCATTAAATCCAATATTCGAAAAATAAATTATTCTACTTAAAAATTCCACTTATTAATATTTAAAATTAATTAAATACTCAAATTCAAATTATCAGAAATTCTGGGTCGTTACATTTGCGATGGGGAGTCCAGACGTGATTAGGGATTATCCGAATTTACAAGGGCTTCTTTTGAAGTGCCTTCGGTTCTGTTCGAACCCGGAACAGACTTGTACGGATGTATGTCTGACGTTACACTTTGAGATGTAAAGCTGGTTTCTATCAAATACATTTCTGTATAGTGGCGGAGAATTTATTCTCTTACTTTAACACCCTTCCCTGAGACGTACGAGCTCAGAGGTTATGTAGTTGATGGTTACTAGTGATACATTCCCAATTTGGTAATGTGGCATGTTGAGTGCTGATGATCATTTGTTGATCGAAGCATGGCTTTTATGAAAAGTGTAGCTTTATGGGACGAGACTTCATCAGAACCTCACAAACCGAAAATGGTCAAAACAGAAAGGATGTGGCCAGGTTATTGGGGCTAGCGCCCCTTAGGGTATGTCCATTTTCTTCTGGATAAAAAGTGGTATCATGGTATGGAGCCCAGATGCTTAACTTATGTGGTTGCTACAAATCTATTGCTCTTTGGTTGTTGGTGTAGAGGTGCCACGGATAAAGGTCGGTGACGACCGAGGGATGGTATACTCATGTCAGCAGTTACCTAATTACAGAGGTAACCCGACCTTGTGTTGGGAGAGAGTTGGTTAAGTTCTCGGGGCAACCCTCCAGAGGCGTACCCATGTGGCATAGGAAGTTCCTTAGCCTAACCATTGTTGGAAATCCAATCAAAAAATATGAGCCCTTTACGATTGCAGTTATATAACCTGCCACCTCAGGTGGTAGCTATAGCAGGCATAATATAATGGTACCTATGCTGGCTAAGACTAATATTTTACTTTCGAAATGTTTTCTGCACTGTGCACTAATAATAATATCTAAAAGGATTTTGCGTATCAAGCATGTTTGACTATCGAAAGGAGAAATCTCCCTAAGTGTACGATTGCATTGTGTGTGTGTGCCGGAAGGCCTTATGGTAGTTTCATTTTCCTAAAAGCATAGAGGAATTCAATTTTAAATTCTTTTTGTTTGTTTTTGTTTCAAATAAAAACTGTTTTGTTTGCTCACACCAGTGCCATGACTGACCTGGAGTTTATTGTTCCCTTCCTAAACACTGGGTGTCCACAATTTTCCACACGGGCAGCCTAAAGTCAGATTTTCAGATAATCAGCTAGTAGATATAGATTTGGTAGCCTTCAACTTTCTGTTTGGAATTTTTTGGAGTCTTTGGATTTTGGCAATTGCATTGTGAACCAAGTTGCTTCAGTTCAGTATTGGGGTGGTTCGAGATTATTGGATTGGAGTCTTCGAAGCTTTTGGGTTGAGCTATTTGATTTTGGAGCATTAGAGATGGTGTTGCAGTATGAACGTTGGATTTCTTTGAAGCCTATGTTATTGGTGCAATCTTTCCGCTGTTGTGCATCTTTGATTATGTGATATTCATTGTATCAAAATGTTGTATTCATGGTGTTGTATCAACCATATATTCATTTTTCTACCGTTGTGTTGTTTTACTTAATGTGCTATAAGCTCCGGCGAACCAGATTCGACGTTTGGATCTGTGGTATTTGAATACGGGTGATGTATTCGAGTGTTGATTTTCGAAGGTCGAGTCATGGTCATTATAGTTGTACATTTAAATAACTAAGCAATAAAGAGTATCTTTATTTTTGCCAACATGTACCAAATTTTTAGGCATCAAAAATGCAAAATTATTTGATATACCAAAAGTAAAGTTGTAGAGTCATGAATTTTTCTTCTAAAACATCTTTCGAATCGAGAAAATTAAAATACACTGAAAGTTATGACAATTTTTATTAATGTTGTTAATTCTAAAATGAATATTGAAATACATGATCACTTATGAAAATCAAGTTTTTGGCTGTCAAAACACCAGAATTTTTCAAAACACTTCAAACAAAAGTTGTTACATAAACATTAAGGTTTCTGAAATAGGCGAAATCATTGAAATTAGAAAAACCATTCAAAACTTACGAACAAATGAATTCTACTCAGATTTAACCAATTTTACACTATGGGATAGCAATAACTCCACTTATTGATTCATGTTTAAACCTTCACAAACTTAAAACTTTCGAAAGTGATGAACAACAAAGTTGTTACTCATGCCATTGTCTAATTAACGGAAAAAGAATCATCAAAGTTGAATTACCCCATTACATGCTATGATTTTATTTGTAAGAACAATAATCTCTTCTTTCATCACTTTCCATAATAATCAATACTTTTAATGTACAAATCGCCCACAATAATAATCATATGACTTTTAGTTATATATATATATATATATATATATATATATATATATATCGTCTTCATTTCATCGTCTTCTAATAAATATAAAACCATTTTTCATAAATCTCATCTGATCTTTTTCATTAGTATTATTTCGTTACAATTCAAAACAATTACATATATTTTATTAGCATCGAATCTAATTATCATATTTTTTTCCAAACTGAAGCATATCATTCACAATTATCGTTTACCAAAATATTATCTAATTGCAATATCCTTGAAATCATTTTTTCTCCAAAATCGTCCCTCTTTAAATGATAATTACATCACTTCTAATTGTATATATATCATCTTCACGTTAAAATATTAAATACTTCGAAACCATTTTCAAAATATTCATCAATTCTTGTTTATAATATTGATTTCTTTTCAAGTCATCTTTCAAAATATTAGTTGAACTTCTCCTCAAATTATATATTTCCTTCAAAACAATAATTTTTCATTCTCAAAATATTTTGCTCCTTTAAAATATTCTCTAAATCCTTCTAATCCCTTCAAAATAATTAACCTAACTTTCTCTAAAATATTTTTCAATAAAAAAAATTCTTCTCTTAAAAATATACTTTATTCTTTAAAATCATGTATTCATAAGTCTTGTTCTAGTGTTTATGAATCTCTATTGATAACACTGGCCAAATGCATCGACCAAAATTTTTAAACACTCATCGAACAAGTAAACACGAAATCGAATCCAAAAATTCCTTTTATAAAATCATTTACTAATATCTAATAAAACATCTCTTCGTTAATTACAACATCTTTGATATTAAATAAGAAAATCACTTCAAAGTTTACTGTCTATTTTTGAAAATATTTTTAATTAACTTAAGTATTCTTATATCAAAAGACTTATAAATAAAAAATCGAGTTCTATCGAAATTACTCGCCTTATAAAATTCCAAACATCATTAATGATCTAACTATAATAATAAATAACCAAGCTTTTATCTTCATGTCCGTTTTAATCACATTTTAATTTTATACAAATGTATACTTCTTTATTATGTGAAATTTATTTCCATTATCCCTTGCGGTAACTTCGCCACCGAAAGCACCATTTGGTTCAAATCATTAAAATTCATTTGGAATAATAATTAGAGTAATGGTTTGTATACCACGCTATAAAAGAATCTCTCAAATTAAACATCATCATTCAATACAATAACACAATGAAATCAAAGCATCAATCATCCAATCAAATTAACCAAATAATCAAAATATACTTAGCGGAAAGCAATCTATATACCTCCACTGTGCCGCTCCAACCATTACTGGATCCTTCCACTTATCTCACTTCGTCTCAACACAATTTAAAATAATGAAGTATTCGATATAAAAATTAAAATTAGATACTTCTATAGCTTCTCTAACTAAACAACTTCCTTCTCACTTCAGAGCCACACGGTTCTAACATCCCTTATTCATGCCGACACTACTAGTCGAACAAGTAACTTTATGTCTTCAACCCTCATCTATTCCTCAACATCTTATAAAAAAATTTGAACTCTATAATGGGTATTATATAATAAGAAAATTACAAATACATCTCCAAATGATTGCTTCGTAATCATCGTTTACTTCTACTATTAATTATTAAGTATAAACAACAATCTACTTCACTCCCATAAGGACAGGGACTCTAAGTCTCATCAATGGTCAGAACTTGTGTCTCTTATACTCTGTATTATTTAATTAAACTCTGATACCAACAATGTAACACCCCACCTATATACCCATATTACCCAAGAGTATTATTAAATAATAGTGTCGAGTAACATGAAAAATGAGACGATGTGGGTGAAGCACACAAGAATATTTCCTTGGACTAACACTGAATATGCCTCATAATATAATAATCACCTGCATTGACGTAAGCAGTCTCGGTACAAAGTAATAAACACGTGTGGTGCCCAAGGATAGAATAATACAAAATATAAATAATCGAAGAGAATACTGAGTCATCAACGCAGTAGTGAAAATATAATACATTATATAAGTCCGAGTTGCATACGAAAATAAGTCGAATTCCTACTAAATCTCAAATAATTATATAAGATGAATCCAATACATCTATTCCGACATCATATACATTCACAAGTCCGAATACACAATATATAAGACATCTAGGAATACAACCTCCAACTAATCACAATAAGCAAATCTAGTCTAATCATCCATAAGCCTAAAGTGTATTTGGACCGACCTGAGTATTATATAAATAATAAACAGGTCAAACTATGACTAGATTCAATGGTGGGAATAAAACGATATCTCAAGGAATAATATACTTAAAATAATAAAAAAATCCAATAATCAAAGGAATAATCAAACATCCATAACACAACTAACAATATTCATAACCTATTAAATAATAAAATAACCATCAAACATCAAAACATCCATCATCCATCAAACATCCATCACACACATCACACATCGCACATCGCACATCGCACATCGCACATCGCACATCGCATATCGCACATCGCACATCGCACATCGCACATGGCATACATCACAAACAACACACCATAAACATCAATTATTCATATTTATTTAGCAGTATTAAATTTGTTCATTTTGTTCTTCATTTTCAATTCTATTACCGTTGCTGCTATTTTATGTGCTGTTATTATTACTACTGCCAAATGTCGAGTCTACACCTAAGCCTCAATGTTTCTTATGTTCAAAGGAAGACCAAACTCATAATATTTTTGAGAGCGTCCTTAACAGTCTTTAGATGCACAAGAAACACACGCTACTTCTTTGCCTCCATGCCTCCTTGCTTCTCACTCCCACTAACCTCCTCGCCTTGTTTTGAATTCGTCCCGTTGGCCCGTGCAACAGACCGTGACCATGTGACGAGGGGGCCATATTGTCGCAACCACATCGGGCAGTGACCCCATGGTTGATCAAGCTTGGATGGGACTAGTAAAAGCTTCTAGCCATCACATCCTCATTGGTACTTAGTACTCTTAATTCCACTCAAAAGCGGAGATAATCATATTCCCACGTTAAATTAAAATATGCAATCATGTAATTTGTCTCACAAGTTAAGTTATAATTCCAAATAATTTCAATTAATATTTGTGTATAGTATAGATAATTCACTGACATCCAAACATAAAATACTCAGGCCTCAATGAATTACCTGACATTATACTTGTGTTGAGTAAATAAATATACCACGTATGGACGTCCCATAGTGCCCAGTAAAATATAATCACATATACAACACCCTCAATCAATCAATAATAAATAAATTTATGCTTCGTTTGTTAATTCACTCTTGGTTAAATCATTCCCCATTTCATTATTCTTCATTTTTATTACTTTATAATTTAACATAACGGGTACTTGTAACTTCAGCCCATTCATAACAAGCAATTAGCAAACATCCATACATCCATCAAAATATTATTTAACTAGTATTTGATGAGTTGGAGATTTCTATTTTAATATATTTCACTTCCTTTTTATTTCCCTCTATTTATAAAAATACTTCATTTTAAATTATTCACAAAACATCTTTTGCATTAATTTTCATCTCTTTTTAAAATAATAGTTTTGATTCTCTCATCTAATTTCAAATCCATATTTCAAAACATCTTATTTGATTTCAATGAACCTTTATTCGAATTCATCAATAAATTTCAAAACTTCAAAAATATTTTCACTTCAAAATTCTACTTAGCAATATGAAATACCACCCAGAAATTTATATTTCCCAAATACCTTCAGAATTACAATCTAAAAATATTATTGATTTAAACTATTTTCAAACCCAAATATACCATTTCAAAATCATTATATGAAATCTTCGTATATCTTTAAACACTACTTTTCAAGCATTAAAATCGTAGCAAGTAGTTATTAAAGTTTTTTCTAATTGATATTCAGGTTTCATGATAATAAATTCCATTAATTTCTTCATCAAAATGCACATATTCGACCAAATTTCATTAATTTCGAGCTTTTAATTTGATGGAATATAAGAGAATGATTAAAATTAAAATTAAGAAAAAGGATATTATAGTAACAAATTATTTTAAGAAAAATAATGGTATGTTAAGTAATTTTCAGTGTATGGATAGAACTTACCATTAAATAAACACATCGTTGCTTAATATTTCCAGTTTATTCAACTTCTATTATTCAACCCACTTAAAGTTGGGTGTTGAATGAGTTGTAGATGGTCTAACTGTGATGCCAAACCTCTATACTCACACTAGTTAAGGACACTACAGAGTAATGCCGTCGACTAGTGCGAAGAATAAGGCTGTTGAGAGCGACCATCTGTGTAATTGCTTTGTGTGAGTACCAATATGACAGATAGTATGTCACACATTTCACTTCAAGAGGAAATCCAACATACCGATACAAACTCAAATCCACTACACAATGGCTATGTGGTCTTTTAAAACAAATATAAAATAAGCGTAACACAAATCAATCACAAATATTCATATGACAAAGGCGGAAACAGATATGAGTATATCACATAGAAGTGTACATCAAAGTAGTGGTCAAACAAGATCCACTACAACACAAAAGAATAAGTATTACATTAAGGAGTCTCTATCACGAATGTATAAAAGAAAAAACTACTATGCTAAAGTAGTTAGTCAAAAAAGCAAAAGCTATTCCTAGCTAAGAAGTCAAGTGGAAGCACCTGTAATACCTCGGTCTGACCCGAGTATTATTTAATAAGAAAATAATAAACGGATTATTCTAGCTATAAATATCAGATAAAATGAGATAGAATAAGAGATATGACAAAAATGTATGATAACAATAATGCCATACCGTGACAAGTATACATTTAACAACAACAAAAATCATACAATATCTCAAGTATCTGTCATATTCTTTAACATATTCACCAAACCACAAATATTGATAAAACTTATCAATGTAATCACGAAAATTGGTGAAACTTAAATTCTAGAAATCATGAATTAGAAATCCAAAAATCACAAAAAGGGAGAGGCCTATCAAAAATTGAAGCGTAAAAAATCGTCAACACGTGTATCACAAATGAGACGCTATCCTATAAATCGAACATCGATGCACCTAAAAAGATACGCCCCATGCACAGTTGAACATCGACGCACCAAAAAAGATATGCCCCATGCAAAGTCAACATCGAAGTACCTAAGAAGATACGCCCCATGCAAAGTCGAACATCGACGTACCTAAAAAGATAAGCCCCATGTAAATTCGAATATTGATGCACCTAAAAATATACGCCCCATGCAAAGTCAAACATCGACGCACCTGAAAAGATCCATGCAAAGTCGAACATCGACGCACTTGAAAAGATACGCCCCTGCACTAAATTCTCGAGCCGGTTGCTCCACGAACAATCCAAAGACCGTGGGTCGCTAGCCCATAAAAATGAGACGAAGCTCCATAAAATTGGGGTATAGTCCCCTACAAGGACAAAGAGACATCGCACATTGCTAATTTAAATCACAAAATGATCATCATTGATCGATAAGTGTAAATTGCACTAAGCTAGTAAATAAATGATTTTAGCTTCATGCCCATAACCACTGGCTTAACTTAAGTGTTTACGAACAAATTGTAGATTTCCACTAGAAAACTGTCACAAGGTTTTAATCGAACAAGTCTAAGAATTAACCAACGAAGTATGCAAGCATTTCATACCACTTGTTTTGCTAAGTCGTTTAATTAAATTTCTCGAACGAATGAGGTAAAAGTATTTATAGACTAATAAATTGGAAAACGGATTAAAAAACAAGCTTTGTGTTAAAAATAACGTTGAAATGGTTTTGTGAAAGAGTTTGGATATTTACTACTAGTATAAAAACCATTGTATTTCAAAGAGAAAAATCATAGAAATGATTGAAAAAACAATCAATCACCAAAAATTCACCTACGGTGACGTGAATCAAAACCATAAAAATCGATATCAAATCCATCAAATGGATTGTAAAATCCCAAAATTTATCGATTTAAAATTTGGTAATTTATTTGAACTTTTGGAATTTAATTTGAAAAGTATCAAAACAAATAAAAAAGCGACAATTTATATGAATAAATTTTCAATTTCTTTTGAGTTTAAAATTTGAAATAATAATTGTTTTCAAAATCATTTGAATTTAAATTATATATATATATATATTTGTGTGTATATATGAGTATATTTGACTTTAAATTTGAATTTAAATTTTAAATAAATGCGTTAGTAAAATAATTTGGATTTATAAATATATATCAATGTAATTTATTTAATATGTATTTAATTTCAAAACATTCTCTTTTAATAATATGTATTAATATAAAGCAAATATCTTTAATGGAAAATGTAAGTTTAAAATACTATTTAAATAATGTAAAATATTATTTTAATAAAAATTTACAACTGTTGAGTAAGTAATAACTATAGAGACAAGTGTTTAACATGTAGAAAGAGTTAAACAAGTGTCATTATATCCATTTCATTTTTTTTAGAAATTCATAAAAAAGGAAATATAGTATATAAGCCATTTTATCTTCTTATTCTTACTCTTTTATTTTTTCTTAACCATGTACAAAATTTTAACCAGAGAAGAGGATCATCAATAACAAGTAATAGAAGCATAACTTCCTCAACATTTTAAAATCAAGAACAAAATTTCAAAAAAAAATCTATAAACAATTTTCTTTCAAAATCTCAAGCCAGAAAAAGGAATTTCAAGAACAACTTCAAGTCTTCAACAAATAATTCAAAATCAAGCAGGAGTCAACTTCAACAATTAAACAAGAATCAGGATCAACTCAAATAATTTGCATATTCAAGTTTTCGAGCTGCTGACTAAAGTTTCTCTGTTTCATTAAAAATAAAAACTCTACAAATAAAAAAATTCAGGATCAAGTTGGAAAAAAAGCTTTTAGGTTTTCAATTTTCAAAATCCAGACCTTCAAACCATTTCTAAACCTCTTTTTTCAAACTCTACAGGTGAGTAAATCTTTTGATTAATCTAGAACTAGTTGCTGTGAAGCTTGAATTGCAAATGTGTGATTGCACGTATACATTTACATCTGAATGAGTTGTGCATGTTTGTGCTCATAAACCTGGACTCTGTTCCAGGCTTGTAAGTTCAAAATAATTTGTTTTAAATCCAAGAACTCTGTCTCGAACCATTTTTATGTTTTGAAATTCAAACAGAACATGTTTGCATGTTCATGAATTAAGATTTAAAAATAAATGCAAGAGAATTTAACTTAAGCTCTTTGGAAAATTTTAAAAACACAGTTAAATCCAAAACATGTTGAAAATCCAAATATCATAATTCTTGATTTCGAATATATGATTCGAAACGACTTTGAATTTAATGATTTTTAAAGGGAAAATCAATATATTTAATTTTATATCCTTTGTGAAATACGAGGATGAACGGCGTTGTTTCTTTCATCAAATTCTGGTGATCAATGGAGTTTGGGTTCTTGAGATCGTGTTCATGGCTTGTTGGGAGATCGTAGTTCGTCAGAAAAATACTCGATAATTTTTTACGTCGCGGTGGCGATCGCACCACAAGGGTTTAGGGTTTAAACCCATACTTGAACGTGGTCGAGATACGTGATTGTTGTAGCTTCATGGTTGCACCGGAGCTGATCGCGCCGGTGGCGATCAAAGCCTTGAAGATGGGCGAAGCTTCCACCATAGACGCGTGGCCTTGGTGGCCGGAGGTGGCGAGATGAGAAAATTTTCCAGCGACGAATGCTTGTTCCAGTTTGGGTTCATTGTCAAAGTTGTGATTTCGTCAATGATTTGCATTTCTGGGTGACTGGTTGGTTTAGGAGAGTTGCCACTGTCATGTGGACGGCCGTAGCTTCGACTGAAGGTGGCTGCTTCAACTGTGCATGTGCACGAGGCCGAGGTTGTATCGGTGCAGATGGGTTTGGGAGGAGAGTGGATGACTCGAATTGGCATTCATGAAGTTTGCGTATTAGCTCGAGTTCTAACTCGAAGCAAATTTTTACGTATGCCGGGTAGGTTCAATACTTAAAGAAATTTTAAGTTGGGAATTTTTTTTTTACACAGGTCGATCTTTGGAAAACTCGAAGCAGTGAGGTATTTTGCTAGGGTAATACTCGAGTGCGTCTCGAGTTAGTAAATATAAATCAGTTTTTACTTTGAAATAAATTCAAATTTTCAAACATTTTAAAAATCATGTTTTAAAAGCTAAGTTTGGTTGAAGTTTTAAACCAATTTAGGATTTAAGTAAAATATTTTGTAATTAAACTAAATTTAAATTTTGTCACATTATTTTATAAAATTATTTATTAAATAATGTAGTTAAGAGGGGTAATTAAGGTAAAAATGTTATTTAAAACTAATCTTAATCCTTTAAGTTAAATTGTGTAATAAGGATGATTCTTTAAACAAGGTTTACAAGATAATCAAAATGATTAAAGGTAAAGAGATTTATCTTTTAATTTATTAAGTTATTAATGATTGTTAATATAATTATTTAAAGAACAACTATTAAATTAATTACTTAATATTAAAGATTAATTAAGTAATAATTAAGGTTAATTGATTTGTAATTAATAATTAATTAAGGAATAATTAATTAATAAAAGTAATTAAGATTTAATTAATTAACGATTAAGGTTTAATTAATTAAGATAATTAATTAAGGAATAATTAATTAATAAAGGTAATTAAGATTTAATTAATTCATAATTATGGATAATTAATCATTGATTAAAGATAATTAATGCAAGTAATTATGTGGTTAATTAATTTAAATTACATAATTAATTCATCTTAATTGAAGATGATTGATTATTCTCGAATGTTGTGTATTGGATTGATATTTCTGATATGTGATTGTGACGCTATGTAATGTGAATTGCTTTGTGCTGAGTTGTGATATCTTTGATTTGTTTCTGTGAATGTGTAAACCCATTGGCCCGTAAAACGGCATTTACATTTCGATGCGATAGGGAGTCCGATTCCAATTGGTTATCCGAAACCCACATCGAACCTTGATTGTAAATCTTTATGAATGATATATCAATGTTTTTTAAAATTAAGCGCTCAATATTCGAATTAGCCGGGAGAGGACTTTGTGTCATTTAACCCATTCCGAATAGTGATGCACGAAATGGATAGCATTTGAAGACGGTGGTGAAGACCGGGTGTCTTCTAGAATGATAGGATAACCTATCAAATGTATCTGCACTGAGTTGCTCTGGTATAGAGATCTCCACATGTGATTAGGAGTCCGATCGGGATTGTGGATACCCGGATTGCAAGGGCTTCTTCCTTTATTGGACGTAGTGCCTTCGGTTCTGTTCGAACCCGAAACAAACTTGTATAGTAATATGTCCGACACTACACTTTGAGATATAAAGCAGATTTATTTCAAATACATTTCTATTGGTGGCGGAGAATTTATTCTCTTAGCTTAACACCCTTCTCTTAGACGTACGAGCTCAGAGGTTATGTAGTTGAAGGTTATCAGTGGTATACTCCCAATTTGGTTGTGTGACATATTGAGTGCTACTCTGTGTTGATGATCATTTGTTGATCAAAGAAAGGCTTTTGTGTGAAGCATAGCTTTGTGGACGAGACCTCATCAGACCTCACACCTCAGAAAAGGTCGAAACAGGAAAGATGCGGCAAGGTTATGAGGGTTGCACCCTTTAGGGTATGTCATATCCTTCTGGAAAAAGGTGGTATCATGGTATGAAGCCCAGATACTTAACCTATGTTGTTGCTGCAATCTCATTACTGTGTGGTTGTTGCTTTGTGGTTAAGGGCCCTCGTATAAAGGTTGCAAACGACCGTGGGGTGGCATACTCGAGTAGTTGTTACCTAGTTATAGAGGAAGCCCAGCCTTGTGTTAGTAGAGAGACTGGTAGGTTCTCGAGACATCCCTCCAGAGGCGTACCCATGTGGCAGTAGGATGTTCCTTAGCCTGACCATTTGTTGTAAAACCCAAAGAAACAATACGAGCCCTGTACGGTTTTAGTTGTATAATCTGCCATGCAGCGTGGCGGTAACCTGCCATAAAACATGGTAGCTATAGTAGGATTACAATAATGGTTGTATGCTGGCCAAGATTAATATTATACTTTCGAATGTTTTACTACACTATGCACTAGTAATAATATCAAAGAATTTTCTCGTATCAAGCATGTTTGACTATCATTAGAAGAAATCTTCTCCAATTCTACGATTGCATTGTGTGTGTGGCGGGAGGTCTTATGGTAGTTTCATTTTCCAAAAGCATATCGAATTTCTTTTATAAACTGCTTATACAAACAACTGCTTTTTGTTTACTCATAACAGTCCCATGACTGACCCAGAGTTTATTGTCCCCTTTCTAAACTCTGGGTGCCCATTATTTCCATACGGGCAGCCTAGAAGCAGGTTTTCCGTGTTTGGAGCTAGCTTGGAATGTTTTTGAAGTCTTTTGGTTTGGAAGCTATCGGGTTTTGAAGGCTTTTGTCTTAGTGATCTTTTGGAAGCTTTTTGGATCTCAAGGTGCTTAGTTTGGAAGCTCGCTATTTCTCTCTTCCTTTGGAGACTTTCTTGAAGTATGATAACTTGTTGTTCCACTGTGATGTTTCTATTTTGATGTTGTGTTATATGTATATAATACTCAGATGTTGGTGATGGTGTTGTAATGAATATTGTGTCTGATGTTGTATCTGTGATGTTAATAAATGATATTCATTCTATTTCCGCTGTTTATTTTCATCTAATGTTGTTGTAAGCTCCATCCGAACTGGAGTTCGATTTTTTAATCTTCGACACTTGAATGCAAGTGAGGTATTTGATGTCGATTTTCAAACACTGAATTTCAGGTCGTGGCAAGTGGTATTAGAGCTAAAGGTTGAGTAAGAACTTTAGCTACGGAGTATAACACATTAGGTGGCGCATTAGAGATAGGATGAAGTATACCCTAGAATGAGTATAACCCGAGACCAAAACCCTAAATTTTCTTGGTCTATGTCTTTTAAACTGCTGATATTCCTAAGATATCTCATATGTATATCTAAATCAAGTTTTCTTACTAATTACAGATAGTAAGAATGAGCGGGCGAAGAGGAAGAGCTAGGGGTTGGGGAAATGTTACCACAACTGGTCATGTCCCCCCAACAGAAGAAGCAGCTTTATCTACTCAACATCAGCCGAATCTGGCTGATTTATATAAAAGCTTCTCGAGACTTAGGGGTAAGCCAATCACCGACAATGAGTCGATTATCAAGGCCCAAGCCTAGATCAGATCATGTGAAAGAATTTTTAAAGGGCTAAAGCTGGAAGACGATCAAATGCGACTCATAGTTTCTTGGCAACTTCAAGAAGAAGCTCTAGCATGGTGGGAGACAGTTACTGTAGATGAGCCAGAAGAAGAATTTACGTGGGAAAGATTTAAAGAAGTATTTGAGAAGCGCTATATGCCATCGGTTGGTATTTCTCGAATGTACCAGGATTTTATGGACTTTAAACAAGGGAGTTTGTCATTTGAAGAGTACTTAAACAAATTCAACGAATTGTCTCATTTCGGTCCAGAATTGGTAAACACACCTTTAAAGAAAAATGAAAGGTTCATTTGTGGGATGAATAAGAAGTTACACAAAAGGATGACTGGCCACGTCATGCAAGAAGTCCCGGTGGAGAAAGGAAATACGAGCAATCAAAATTGGAAGAAAAGGAAATTTGGAGGCAAGAAACCATGGCAGGGTAAGGAGAAGAAGAAGAAGAACAATCAAGAGAATAAAGAAAGAGGCATCACTTGTTTCAATTGTCTAGAAAAAGGCCATTATTCAAGCAGTTGCAAGAAGCCAAAGAGAGATCAATTCATACAAGCAAAACCTAGGAAATGCTATTATTGTCAGAAACTGGGACACGAAGTTAAAGACTGTCCAACAATGAAGCAAGCTCAGACAACAAAGGTGTACACAGTCAAAAATAAACCTACAACTTCTAAAGCAGAAAAGGGGAAAGGAGTTCTTGAAGGTAACCTCACTATTTATGATAGAATTGTTAGAGTTTTGTTTGACATGGGTGTTACACATGGCTTTATCTCTAAACAAGATGTAAATGAATTAAATCTTGAACCCGATTTTGTTGACGAGCCCATCTGCGTAAAGAATCCAGTTGGAGGCCCCGCAAACCTTTATCTTCGATGTAGAGACATTCCTATATCATATTCATGTTACCAATTCCCTCGGTCTTTTTGTCCTTGATTTTAAATGAGTTTGAAATCTTACTCGGAATGGATTGGCCAACGAAATACGAAGCCAAATTGGATTGTAACAATTGATTGATTTCGATTAAAACCGAATTTGGAGATTTCATTGAGATTTCTTGAGAGGACCCGAGTCCTAAAAGAGATGAGTTGATGTATAATATGGGTTATCCTGAACTTAGTATGGAGTCTATACCCATTGTCCGGGATTTTCCAGACATGTTCGAAGACGTAAAATCCTTACCTCCACATAGAGAAATAGAATTCAAAATTGACCTAGCACCCAATGCTCGTCATGTCGTTCACTCAAGTCGCAGGATGGCACCCAGGGAAAGAATTGAATTAGTCAAGCAAATTGATGATTTGCTAAATAAAGGATTAATTCGTCCTAATGTTTCTGAATGGGGTTCAGCAGTGGTGTTTGTTGCTAAATCTGACGGATCATTAAGATTGTGTATGGACTACCGTGATCTCAATAAGCAGACTCTCAAGAACAAATTTCCTTTACCTAGAATTGATGATCTATTCGATCAACTGCATGGCACTCGCTTCTTTTCTAAGATGGATCTAGCCTAGGGATTCCATCAACTGTGAATTGTCGAAGATTATATTCATTTGACTAACTTCAGGGGTCTTAACATATTCTACGAATGGTTATTCATGCCTTTCGGGCTAACCAATGCTCCAGCATACTTCGTAGATCTAATGACCAGTGTGTTCCGGGAAATATTAAATAAATTTGTGCTTGTGTTTATTGACGATATTCTGGTCTACTCTAAAACCGAAAAGGAGCATGCTGAGCATCTTAGAATCATTTTGGAGATATTGACGAAGAATGTTCTATTCGTCAAATATTACAAATGTCATTTTTGGGTCAAAGAAGTTAAATTTCTCGGCCACATTGTTAATAAAGAAGGAATTTCTGTTGATCCTAGCAAAATTTCCGCTATTCTTGACTGGAGGAAACCCACTACCCAAAAAGAAGTTCGAAGTTTTCTGGGTTTAGCAGGTTATTACCGGAAGTTTGTTCAGGATTTCTCTAAAATAGCAAGTCTATTGACTAAGCTAACAATGAAGAATGCTAAGTTTGTTTGGACGCTAAAGTGTGATGAAGTTTTTAGGAGTTGAAGAAGAGATTAACCACCACTCCCGTTCTCGCTATCATTAATGGGAACCAGTGTTTATCTATCTATAACGACGCTTGTGGTGATGGTTTGGGTGCGGTACTAATACAGAATGGGAAGGTATGCGAGTAGACAATTACGTCCGCATGAGAGAAACTACCCAACACATGATTTGGAGCTTCTAGCTGTTATCTTCGCTTTGAAAATATGGCGACACTATCTTCTGGGTAAGAACCTCTTTCAGCTATCCTAACAATTTAAGGAATTTAACTGAACTTAATAAATATACTTAATAAACTCTCTTTGTTTTAGGTGAAAAATTCGAATTATTCACCGACCACAAATCTTTGAAATATCTCTTCACCTAGAAAGATTTGAATTTAAGGCAACAACGATGGCTAGAATTTCTTGCATCCTATGGCCTAGATATTCAATATACACCCTTGAAAGCCAATGTAGTTGCTGACGCTTTAAGTAGGAGACATGGTGTTCTTGCATATCTTGTTGTCACTCCTACTCTCCTTGAAAAGATTGCCAGCAAGTAGACTGGAGACAAGTTTCTTTAGGAAATTCATAGAAGAATATGTCGAGGTAAGGATACGAGTTTTGGAATCGATGATAATGGAGTTATAAGGATGAAAGATAGGATCTTTGTTCCGGACATCCCTGATCTGAAACGTGAAGTTTTAGATGAGTGTCACAAATCTAAACTCAGTATCCATCTAGGAGTTAACAAGATGTATACATATATCGAAACAACTTTCTAGTGGAAGACAATGAAAAGGGATATATCTATATATGTTAGTCGCTGTGCTACTTGTCAATAAATTAAAAGCGATCAAAAGAAAATGGCGGGTTTACTTCAGTCTTTGGAGGTACCCAATTCGAAATGGGACCAAGTATCGATGGATTTCATCGACGGGTTGCCACGTACTCGGAAAGGCAATGAAGCAATTTGGGTTATTGTGGACCGTTTGACTAAGACAGCCCACTTTTTGCCAGTGAAATCTACCCGCACAGCAGCAAGTTTGGCTGAATTATATGTGAAAGAAATTGTTCGTCTCCATGGTATACCCAGCAGTATAGTGAGTGATCGTGATCCGATCTTCACTAGTAGATTTTGGAGGCATTCCAAGCCGCATTGGAAACAAAACTGAACTTCAGCACTGCTTATCACCCACAGTCTGATGGGCAGACTGAAAGGATCAATCGAATCTTAGAAGACCTACTGTGTGCTTGTATACTTGATTTTGGTGGTTCTTGGGAGGACCATTTGCATCTGGTCGAATTTTCATATAACAATAGCTATCAGGCCAGTATCGAGATGGCTCCTTTTGAAGCTTTATATGGTTGTCCGTGTCGATCACCTGCATGCTGGATCGAGTCAGGTGATAGACTCGTCCTTGGACCAGATATGATTAAAGCAGCCATAGAAAAAGTCGACTTTATACGAAAGAAATTGAAAACGGATCAATGTCGTCAAAAGAGTTATTATGATCGCAGAAGAAGGGATTTAGAATTCCAGATTGGAGACTCTGTTTTCCTCAAAGTACCTCCAATGTGTGGTGTGTTAAGATTTGGGAAGACCGGTAAGCTGGCACCACGGTATATTGGTCCTTTTCTTATTCTGGAGAGGATCGGTCCTTTAGCATATCGAGTGCAGCCGCCTAGCTGGTTATTTGGCGTGCATGATGTGTTTCACATTTCTAACCTCCGAAAATATGTGCACGATCCATATAGTATTATTGAAGAAGCTGCTCAGCAGGATCTCGAAATCACTCCCAATTTAGCAGTTAAAAGAGAACCGATAAAGATTGTGGATCGTGATGGAAAGCAATTAAGGAATAAAATTTTGAAACTAGTTAAAGTACAGTGGAGTGGCAATCCGAAGGACTACACTTGGGAAACTGAAGATAGCATGCATAAATCATATCCCAATTGCAGAGTGGATATTCCAACTTAAACTAGTAAGCCTTTCTCTATCTTTTTCTATATCCTTATATCCTTTGTTTGCCTTTCTCTCTTCCAAATTTCGAGGATGAAATTTTCTTGAGGGGGAAATCTGTAACATCCCAAAATTTATCAATTTAAAATTTGGTAATTTATTTGAACTTTTGGAATTTAATTTGAAAAGTTTCAAAACAAATAAAATAAGTGATAATTTATATGAATAAATTTTCAATTTCTTTTGATTTTAAAATTTGAAATAATAAATGTTTTTAGAATCATATGAATTTAAATTATATATATATTTGTGCGTATATATGAGTATATTTGACTTTGAATTTGAATTTGAATTTAAATTTCAAATAAATGCATTAGTAAAATAATGTGGATTTATAAATATATATATCTATGTAATTTATTTAATATATATTTAATTTCAAAAAATTCTCTTTTAAATAATTTGTATTAATATAAAGCAAACATCTTTAATGGGAAATGTAAGTTTAAAATACAATTTAAATAATGTAAAATATTATTTGAATAAAAATTTACAAATGTTGAGTAAGTAATAACTATAGAGACTAACATGTAGAAAGAATTAAACAAGTGTCATTATATCCTTTTCATTTTTTTTAGAAATTCACAAAAAAGGAAATATAGTATATAAGCCATTTTATCTTCTTCTTCTTACTCTTTTACTCATTTCTTAACCCTGCACAAAAATTTAACCAGAGAAGAGAATCATCAGTAACAAGTAATAGAAGCATAACTTCCTCAACATTTTAAAATCAAGACCAAAATTTCAGAAAAAAAATCTGTAACCAATTTTCTTCCAAATCTCAAGCCAGAAAAAGGAATTTCAAGAACAACTTCAAGTCTTCAACAAATAATTCAAAATCAAGCAGGAGTCAACTTCAACAATTAAACAAGAATCAGGATCAACTCAAACAATTTCAAATTCAATTTTTAAAGCTGTTGATCAAAGTTTCCGTGTTTCATTAAAAACAAAAACTTTGCAGATAAAAAAAATTCAGGATGGAATTGGAAAAAAAGCTTTTAGGTTTTTAATTTTCAAAATCCAGACCTTCAAACCATTTCCAAACCTCTCTATTCAAACTCTACAGGTGAGTAAACCTTTTGATTAATCTAGAACTAGTTGTTGTGAAGCTTGAATTGAAAATGTGTGATCGCATGTATATATTTACATCTGAATGAGTTGTGCATGTTTGTTCTCATAAACCTGGACTTTGTTCCAGGCTTGCAAGTTCAAAAAAAATTGTTTTAAATCCAAGAACTCTACCTCAAACCCTTTTTATGTTTTGAAATTAAAATAGAACATGTTTGCATGTTCATGAATTAAGATTTAAAAATAAATGCAAGAGAATTTAACTTCAGCTCTCTGGAAAATTTTAAAAACACAGTTGAACCCAAAGCATGCTGAAAATCCAAATATCATAATTCTTGATTTTGAATATATGATTCGAAACGACTTTGAATTTAATGTCTTTTAAAGCCAAAGTCAATATTTTTAATTTTATATCCTTTTTGAAATACAAGGATGAACGGCGTTGTTTCTTTCACCAAATTCTGGTGATCAATGTAGTTGGGTCCTCGAGATCGTGTTCATAGCTTGTTGGGAGATCGTAGTTCGTCATAAAAATACTCGATGATTTTTTACAACGCTGTGATGATTGCACGACAAGGGTTTAGGGTTTAAACCTATACTTGAACGTGGTCGAGATACGTGATTGTTGTAGCTTCATCGTTGCACAGAAGCTGACCGCACCGGTGGCGATCGAAGCCTTGAAGATAGGCAAAGCTTATACTGTAGATGCGTGGCCTCTGGTGGTCTGAGGTGGCGAGACGAAAAGATTTTCCGGCAACGAATGCTTGTTCCAGTTTGGGTTCATTGTCAAAGTTGTGATTTCGTCAATGATTTGCATTTCTGGGTGACTGGTTGGTTTAGGAGAGTTGCCACTGTCATGTGGACGGCCGTAGCTTCGACTGAAGGTGGCTGCTTCAACTGTGCATGTGCACGAGGCCGAGGTTGTATCGGTGCAGATGGGTTTGGGGGGAGAGTGGATGACTCGAATTGGCATTCGTGAAGTTCACGTACTAGCTCGAGTTCTAGCTCAAAGCAAATTTTTGTGTGTGCCGGGTAGGTTCAATACTTAAACAAATTTAAGTTGGGAATTTTTTTTACACGGGTCGATCTTTGGAAAACACGAAGCAGTGAGGTATTTTGCTAGGGTAATACTCGAGTGCGTCTCGATTTAGTAAATATAAATCACTTTTTACTTTGAAATAAATTCAAATTTTCAAACATTTTAAAAATCATGTTTTAAATCTAATTTTGATTTAAGTTTTAAACTAATTTAGGATTTAAGTAAAATATTTTGTAATTAAACTAAATTTAAATTTTGTTACATTATTTTATAACATTATTTATTAAATAATGTAGTTAAGAGGGGTAATTATGGTAAAAATGTTATTTAAAACTAATCTTAATCCTTTAAGTTAAATTGTGTAATAAGGATGATTCTTTAAACACGGTTTACAAGATAATCAAAATGATTAAAGGTAAAGAGATTTATCTTTTAATTTATTAAGTTATTAATGATTGTTAATATAATTACTTAAAGAACAACTATTAAATTAATTACTTAATATTAAAGATGAATTAAGTAAATAATTAAGGTTAATTGATCTATAATTAATAATTAATTAATTAATGAATAATTAATTAATTAAAGCAATAAAGATTTAATTAATTAACGATTAAGGATTAATTAATTAAGATAATTAATTAAGGAATAATTAGTTAATAAAGGTAATTAAGATTTAATTAATTCATAATTAAGGATAATTAATCGTTGATCAAAGATAAATAATGAAAGTATTACGTGGTTGATTAATTTAAATCACATAATTAATTCATCTTAATTGAAGATGATTGATTATTATCGAATGCTGTTATTGGATTGATATTCTGATATGTGATTGTGATGCTACGTAATGTGAATTGCTTTGTGCTGATTTGTGAAATCTGTGATTTATTTCTGTGAATGTGTAAACCCATTGGCCCGTAAAACAACATTTACATTTCGATGAGATAGGGAGTCGGATTCCAATTGGTTATCTGAAACTCACATCGAACCTTGATAGTAAATCTTTGTGAATGATATATCCACGTGTTTTAAAATTTAGAGCTCGCTATTCGGATTAGCCAGGAGAGGTCTTTGTGTCATATAACCCATTTCGAATAGTGATACGACGAAATGGATAACATTTGAAGAAAGTGGTGAAGACCGCCTGTCTTCGAGAGTGATAGGATAATCTATCAAATGTCTCTACACTGAGTTGCTTCGGTATAGAGATCTCCACATGTGCTAGGGAGTCCGATCGGGATTATGGATACCCGGATTGCAAGGGCTTCTTCCTTTATTAGACGAAGTGCCTTCGGTTCTGTTCGAACCCGGAACAGACTTGTATGGTTGTATGTCTGACACTACACTTTGAGATATAAAGCATATTTCTGCCAAATACATTTCTGTTGGTGGCGGAGAATTTATTCTCTTAGCTTAACAGCCTTCTCTGAGATGTATGAGCTCGGAGGTTATGTAGTTGAAGGTTATCAGTGATACTCCCAATTTGGTAGTGTGACACGCTGAGTGCTGTTGTGTGTTGCTGATCATTTGTTGATCAAAGCAAGGCTTTTGTGTAAAGCGTAGCTTTGTGGACGAGACCTCATCGGACCTCACACCCCAGAAATGGTCGAAACAGGAAAGATGCGGCATGGTTACGAGGGTTGCGCCCTTTAGGGTATGGCATTTCCTTCTAGAAAAAGGTGGTATCATGGTATGGAGCCCAGATACTTAACCTATGTTGTTGCTGCAATCTCATTACTGTGTGGTTGTTGCTTTGTGGTTGAGGGCCCTCGGATAAAGGTCGCAAATGACCAGGGGGTGGCATACTCGAATAGTAGTTACCTTGTTGTAGAGGTAACCCGACCTTGTGTTGGGAAAGAGCCGGGTAGGTTCTTGAGACGTCCCTCCAGAGGCGTACCCATGTGGCAGTAGGAAGTTCCTTAGCCTGACCATTTATTGGAAAACCCAAAGAAATAATACGAGCCCTATATGGTTTTAGTTGTATAACCTGCCATACGGCATGGCGATAACCTGCCATAAAACGTGGTAGCTATAGTAGGCATATAGTAATGGTTGTATGCTGGCTAAGATTAATATAATACTTTCGAATGTTTTTCTACACTATGCACTAGCAATAATATCAAAGAATTTTCTCGCATCAAGCATGTTTGACAATCATAAGAAGAAATCTCCTCCAATTCTGCGATTGCATTGTGTGTGTGGTGGGAGGACTTATGGTAGTTTAATTTTCCAAAAGCATATCGAATTTCTTTTATAAACTGTTTATACAAACAACTTCTTTTTGTTTACTCATATCAGTCCCATGAATGACCTGGAGTTTATTGTTCCCTTTCTAAACTCTGGGTGCCCATAATTTCCACATGGGCAGCCTAGAAGCAGGTTTTCCATGTTTGGGGCTAGCTTGGAATCTTTTTTAAGTCTTTTGGTTCGGAAGCTATTGGGTTTTGAAGGCTTTTGTCTTGGTGATCTTTTGGAAGGTTTTTGGATCTCAAGGTGCTTAGTTTGGTAGCTCGCAATCGCTCTCTTTCTTTGGAGACTTTCTTGAAGTATGATAACTTGTTGTTCCATTGTTATGTTTCTATTTTGAAGTTGTGTTATATGTATATCATACTCAGATGTTGGTAATGGTGTTGTAATGAATATTTTGTCTGCTGTTGTATCTGTGATATTAATGGATGATATTCCGTCTGTTTCCGTTGTCTATTTTCATCTAATGTTTTTATAAGCTCCTTCCAAACTGAAGTTCGATGTTTGAATCTTCGGCACTCGAATACAAATGAGGTATTTGATGTCGAATTTCGAACACTGAATTTTAGATCGTGACATGGATATTTCCAAAAATCCAGAAAAGAAGCCATCGAAGTCAATAATAAATGATAACAGCTGACCGAATCAACAAAAATCGGTTAAAATTGGAAATCCACTCAATAACAGCCAAATTAGGCAAATTAAACAGTTCCAGACGTTTGAAATTACCAACTAGACGTCTGAACCTTGGTTCTGGAAAAATATATACTTTTTCCCCTTTCTCATTTTAATTCCAAGAACTATTTCAAACGTCTGGATTTTCAACCAGACGTTTGGATTTTTGTTCCAGACGTTTGGATTTTAGCTCTGCCCTTTTTATTTATTTCTAGAACCCTTTCAGAGGTTTTGATTTTCAACCAGACATTTGAATTTTCCTACGAGGCAAAAATTAGTCTAACCCAAAAAGGGCAAATCCAAATCGAAATGCTATCAAACGAGCGATGGATGCAAGGGATTTATGCAAATCGACAACCCAACACTATAGGCTCTTCGATACACCACCAAAAATGTAATGTCCCTCCTTTTCGCACGACTTAAATCAACGATAAACCACACACATCAGACTTAAACCATTCAGAAGGGCGGATTGTTATGGGGTAAATAAGAAGAAGCAGAGAAAGAAAAGGAAAAAACAAAAAAGAATCTTGCAGTAGAACGATAAAATATAATAATCAAATATACAGTTCATGAAGCTGTTTTACAAAAACATTTGATTATTCTTATACAATATATATCAGAGTTACACATACCAAAGAATCATAACAATGCAGCGGAACAATATAATGTTGTGGAACACTATAGTAAATAATAGTAATAATACAATCTTCGTCTTCGTTCTCCAGAAATAAGGCCTTCAATTCCTAAAATGCTCAGGCTGACCCGAGCGAATTTAAAAGACAAAACACTCGAGTCAGAACTAAAAGATCTTATGTAAGTTAAATCAACAATAAATAATATGAGTGGAATGGCGTCAGAGATGTTTACGGGATTTGACATCTCCTATCCAGTGTCTAACGTGAGTGCAGTAACTCAAGAGATGCTCGGGATTCACATCTCCTAAGGATTCGTTAAACTATTTACTATGTAGTAATATTTCGCTATTATAATAACGTCAAATAGTAAAATAAACTTACTTTTTAATAGCGTTAGGGGGTTACCCATATAGCCCTTAACACGTAATAGTGCCAATAGTCTATGCAGTACCGTAATACCTCCTGATCGGGAAGCTACCAGAGGATACTCCATAGGTACGACACAAAGCAAACTCGTACAAGGCGCGGTAGGGTAGGTGACACGGCATAACTAGGCAATACCAGGGTAGATATACCAATTATGCTTCTGGGTCGGTGGTAACGCGTAGCGTGCAGCTACCGCCCACCTCGAGCCACACCCCCAAATCAAAAATCAAAAGTGGCCACCGAATCAATCCAAAGTCAGAGTATAATATCGAAGGAAAGTGTCCGATAAAAGGGGCTACCTTCTTAACCCATCAATCTCTCATGTTTTAGCCACATTATGCCAACTCACGGGAGTCGGGTCCACGTATTTACCTCAAAGGAAACGCCGCCACCATCCAACTTCATTCTAGAATCTCCACCACGTACACGGTCCACGTATTTACCTCAAAGGAAATGCCGCCGCCATCCTACTTCATTCTGGAAACTCCACCGCGTACACGGTTTTTAAAGTGGTTTTTGGAGTTGGCAGAGAGTATGACAACTTCCGATCCTGGTCTCTTCAACAACCAAACGTTATTATAACACCGCGGTCATTTCAAAATAATTTATACTTCAAAAGCAGAATATAATATCCATTTCAAACTATATAAATACGATATCATTTCCGTTTTTAAAAACCCAAATCAACATGATATCATTTTTATTTCAAAATATATCTTTTTTCCAAAATCATAGTACTTTCAACTCTATATACCTTGAACCCCATAACTTTGAAATATAACTTCGAATACTTAAATGGTTTAAATATTAAATTACTTTATATAATAATATAGCTTTTTAAAACTTCACAAATAAATTCCGAATACCGATTTGAACCTCCAATTAAACCATTTTAATTTTCATACAATTCAAAGCTTTAAATATTCCACCATTTCAAAACTGATTCTTTGATAATCCCATATATATCAAATTTAATTACTATTATTTAGATTTGAAATGTCTACTTAATAAATCCAATATAATTTAAGTAAAACTTTTAACTTCAACAACTAGATACCTATCAATTTATTGAACTTGATATATTCATTTAAATCAACTTGATATTCATTTAAATCACTATAAACAAAAATCAAGTTATAAAAATCATACCCTTTAAAATTCTAAATTTTATTAAATTCCAAATAAATTCCATATTCATCTTCCAACCTTATTCTCGTCTAAGTCATTATAAACTCCAGAAATTTAATTTAAATAAATGCTTAATCATATTTTATCTTAATAAAATCAAACTTAATTATTAACTTCTTTTATACTTCAAATCAATTTTATACATAGCTTAAAACCCAGAATTTAACTTGATATAAAATAACATTTATAAAATAACCAAATCACTATCTCATAAAACCATATATTTCTTTACAAAACCATAGAAAATCATTTCAAAATATTTTTATATATAGACCATGGTGTTTGTATATAATTTTCTACCCTATGGTAAAGTGATATAGATATTTATCATTTCAATCCGTAATTTAAAATAAAAATACGGTTATATATAATTTCAAACCACAATCCCGAATGAAATTAAGTGCATAACAAATTTGTAGTTTAAAATAATATAAAATACAACATCCATTCATCCAATATCAATCGTCAACCATTTATTACAATCATCATCAAATTTAAACAATAACATCAATATAGAGTATATAATAAATAACAGGTAATTTCTGACAGTTTATATTCAATAATAAATTTAACAATCTATCTAACTGGCAGTTTACATGCAATAATAAATTAAATAACAATTTAATTTAGGAAATTAAATTTATATGAGATGATGATTAAAAATATGCCAAAACAATAATAAATAAATTTCAAATCACATCATATTTCAATTTAACACACATAAGAAATTTTATAAGTTGTGAGTGGGTTAAAACACTCACCTTTTTGAATTTAAATTGAATTTAAATCCAATTTAAACCCAAAAACTGAATAGTCTCCAAATTCGTCCAACCAGCGCCAAAATGTCCGGAATTCCGATACGAACCTAGCGGAGAAAACCCGTGTGAAACGGACTTCGTATGTAAAAATTATCATAATTAGAAATTATATAGTTCAAATTTAAATTAAAAAAATGAATAACCTACGCGCCTCTGCCACGTCAGCACAAGCTTCAGAAGCACGCGCCCCTACAGTAACCGCACGCATGAAACCGTCACCAAGTCGATCTCGAACCCTAGTGCTGGCACCTCTCAAGCAATTTTCGCCGCCGAACTACGACACCCTACCCAGATCAGACACGACCATCGCGCCAGCCACACTCCGCCGCCCCAACGGCCACCTCGCATGGAGCTCAGGACCTCCAGAGAATGACCCGCCGTCGTCCCCTTTGATGACCATTCACGGCCAAAGCGTGCACCTCCGACAAACGCGAATACCACCGATGATCACTGCTCGCCCCCTCTACTCAACGCACACCTCCGATCGTCGATTGGAAGCCGGTCGCCAACGTTTCATATGGACGGTCAAAAATGATTTTGCGATTTTCGTACAAACGATGATCCAAAACCCAAAACGAACTGCATATTGGAAATGCGTACATCGAGAGCTATATAATTTTTTTGGATTTTTTTGAGGAGTTTGAAATTTTGGCTTTGGATTTGATTTGGAATTTCAATTGGATCTGAAATTTTATTGTCTGCTGTTGAGGAGGAGGTAAAGAGGGATAATACACACATACGAATGAGAAATAGAGGCAGGCTAGGGTTTATAACAGGGTATTTATAGACAAAGCTGAAATAGAATGGATCGGATTGATTGGATATACGCGTAGAACGGTAAAATGGCCCAGAAAGCCTGTTCTGACTCTGGAACGAAATTGGGTCAACCCATATACCAAAATAGATGTTTTAAAATATTTTAAACGCGGTGGAATAAGTTTGAAGTCCAAATTCCATCGTATGAAGAAGTTATGCAAAAATAATAATAATTTCAAATTGATTTCAATTGATTTCAAATAAATCGTTTTCAAGGCGTTTCGCGTTCGTACGATCAAACGACAGGTCCAATCGCTACGAAACTTGAAATCCTATAATAATTCATCGTTATGGATCCGATGAAACTGGTTTCGTCGAAATTCAAGTCCGTGGCCAAAATGGCTATTTTTACATTAATTAAATAAATTAATAATTAATTAATTAAATCACCATTTAATTCAAATTCCATAATTCATAAATTTTATCATCTTAGATTACTTTAGTAATTTATAACCCTCTATAACCAATTCCCATATCAATTTAAAGTCAACCAATTTACAACTACATTGTTTAACTTCCAATTTTTAATAAATTCATTAGTTATCAATCGCAATTCAAATAAATCTATTTATTTGATTTTTAATCCTGTTATTCTCTCCATTATCACCAAGTAGATAAAATTAACATTGGTTCATGGTTTATTACATTATTATTCCCAAATTTTCAACTTAATTTCCATTAATGTAATATCTAGATATTTAATTCATTTATTTGAAATAAACCCAATCACTATAATTTACATTCAAATAAATTAATAGATCTTGATTCACAATCTTTACATCAACCAATAGTCATATTATAAATGGAATTGACATTATTTTCAAATGTTACTTTAATTAACATTAACGTAATAATTTATTTATATTTATTGCAATTGATTACCAGTTATAATTTAATATACTAAATAAATGGTTAACTTAAAACAATCGTTATCATAACTTTTAAGTACACATGAATTCACCATTTACAAACAAATGTTACAATTCTTATATAATATTGGTTTTTATTCAATTTATTACGTATTACTTCCTTAGTTAGTAACTTTTGAATTTATTCCCCGATTCCCCAATTTCAATCAACTATAACCTTACAATTTGTTTCAATTAATAGGTATTGCACTAATTTAGTTACTTATCAACTTGCATCAAACTAATTACATTAATTTGCATTCAGTTACTATTAATCAATGTATTATTCCATTGGTAATTAAATGCCTACATTTATTTACTTATTTCAAATTTTATACCCAAATGAGACAATATACACTTTCCATTATTATATAATTTGAATTCCATTCTAGTTATTATTATTTTTATAGTTCACAAATTCAACATTCCCATTTGTTTCTTATATTAAACTTATAAACAAGTATGACAATTTTCATTATTTCAATTAATTGCAATTTCATTTTAAATTGTTAATTTTGATTGCAATTGCTACATTTAATTTCTAACATTCGCTCCAATCCAAATTATAAGATTTTTATTTATTTCTAAATTTAATTACAAAATCCTATTAATTTAACCAATTTTAATTATTGAAATTTACGGGGCGTTACACTCTCCCCCACTCAAAACTTTTCGTCCCCGAAAAGAAAAAAGAAGGGAAAAGAAAGAATTAAATAAACAATGCATCTTATCAAATATTAACTTTATTAACAATTAAATTTACAAAATTAATTAATTTGAATAAAATACACCAATTTATAACCCCTAAATCTTTTTATACTCAAATAAACAAAGTTTGGAAAATATTTTTCAAAAATTTTCTATGCCCAAAATTTTATGGAAAATTTTGGCAGAGTCTCCTTTGTACGGAGAGGCTCAGAAGAAAATATAATATCAATATAACCATATAACATATATCTTTCAAAAAAATACATATCCCAACTCGAGAAAACAATATAATAACGCTATAAACGTGATCCGAAAATGTACCTATTTGTCGGGCATTTACGTTTATTTTATGAAACCAAAAGCAGTAGCAATTGTTTCCATAACCTGTATTTCACTTATATAATCTAAAAGAGTTAATAATTACATAAAATGAAATATTAAAGTCGTTTCAACCACTAACAAACAAATCAATACAAACAACAATCACTCGCAACAAGGCATATAACCATCACCTAGAATCAATACAAATCAATCATTCATTCATATCAAACAAAACAAATAGTTGTTCGGGTTCAAAACTTTAAATTGTATAGAATGAAAAATAAACTACTTAGTGCACCATTTACTCAACAGTCTTAGATGAAACTAAATTGATTATTCATACATCCAAACAAATTCAAAGTATCCTTGCCCAAACAACCATAAACCAAAACAAACAACCAACAATTTTAAAAAATAGATCAAATTCATTCTTATTAATTTCATTGCATAACATTTGATATTTGATTCCCTTTTTATTCATATACTGATTTATCTTTTTATTTTACATTTTATTTCTTACAGTTTCATTTACTTTTATTCTTTTCTTACAAACTCTCATTTTCATTTATTCATACCTAACAGATTCTTTTTATTGCATTATATTCATTTATTCACTACTTAATTTCATTCATTTTACTTAAGTTGTAAATAGTTTCAACATCAGCTTAAGTTCAGATTCTTTACCTACATTGGTCATTTCTTATTTCATCTAATTAGTAACATTGAAATTTTGACTCAAGTTTATAACTACTTTCATGTCAAATTGCTTATTTATAAAGTAAATTTTATTGAGCATCTTCATTATCTAAGTATTACTTGTACAATATCTATTACATTTTATTATTAACATTCCAACTTTTTATATATTTTGGTAAGTTATATATATGCTTTTAAGAATGTAATTAAGATCATACAAGTTTATTTTATTTCTTTTAATTAATTAAATGTTCACTAATTTTATCTTTTGTTTTATAGGTTACAATTTCAACTTCCTTGAAATTTCATTTATAACTTAGCATTAAATCCATTATTTTATTAAGGTTTCAATTATTAGTTAAATTCCATTTCACTATACTAATTGAAACTATCAATTATCAGAAACTAAAGAACTAAATACCGGGTTTAATTTCAAATCATTTTAAAATAATAGAAAATTTTATATCCTTATGACTTATATATATCTAATTATATTAAAACAGTTTAAAATTTACATTTGTTTATCAAAACAAATCTGCAGTAAAACTACTATATTGACCTTCCCACTTCGAAACTCGAAAAGGAATGTCGATGATGCGTGCACTCATCACCGAAATTATTTTCCAACGACAGAGAGGGGAGTACAGAAATCATTTTTTTTCAAAGTTTCTTTAAAACAATTCTTTCAAATTATTTTGAAATATTTATATCATAAAGTACTTATGAACAATACTATGATATTCCAAAATTCTTTGAAAGTAAATTTTTCAAAATCCCGGAACTAAGTTCTAAAATTTCTAATTTTCATTTATTTATTTTTCAATCTTATTTCAACTATTGTTTATAAATTTCATTACCTAACAACCAATATATTGCAACCAAATATAACCTTTATAAAAAAATTATTTTATATAGAAAGTATAATAGGCAAAATTATTTCATTCACCTATATTCAAAACAAATATTGTGTCCGTCTGTCCTATTAAGTGTTTAGAAATCCCTATTGATGTCATAGCGTCCCATGCATCAACCAGAATTTATAAATACAAAACGGAAGAAATTAACACAATATTAAAACCTTTTTATAACACTAAAAAATACGCTCTCTCGTATATATATACACTCAACGACTTATCATAGGGTATTACTACCCTATTAATAAAGTGTCAGACCCCACAAAGTTGAGGTTTATCGCTAAACCAAAGCTCTGATACTAGATGTAACGTCCCGTCTTTTCGCACGATTTAAATCGACGATAAACCACACCCGTCAGACTTAAACCATACAGAAGGGCGGATTATTATGGGGTAAATAAGAAGAAGCAGAGAAAGAAAAGGAAAAAAAACAAAACAGAATCTTGCAGCGGAACGATAAAATTTAATAATCAAATATACAGTTCATGAAGCTGTTTTACAAAAACATTTAATTATTCTTATACAGTATATATCAGAGTTACACATACCAAACAATAATAACAATGCAGCGGAACAATGTGATGTAGTGGAACACTGTAGTAAATAATAGTAATAACATAATCTTCGTCTTCGTTCTCCAGAAATAAGGCCTTCAATTCCTGAAATGCTCAGCTAACCCGAGCGAATTGAAAAGACAAAACACTCGAGTCAGAACTAAAGATCTTATGTAAGTTTAATCAACAATAAATAATATGAGTGGAACAACGTCAGAGTTGTTTACGGGATTTGACAGCTCCTATCCAGTGTCTAACGTGAGTGTAGTAACTCAAGAGATGCTCGAGATTCACATCTCCTAAGGATCCGTTAAACTATTTACTATGTAGTAATATTTTGCTATTATAAGAACGTGTAATAGTAAAATAAACTTACTTTTTAATAGCATTAAGGGGTTACCCATATAGCCCTTAATACGTAGTAGTGCCAATAGTCTATACAATACCGTAATACCTCCTGATCGGGAAGCTACCAGAGGATACTCCATAGGTATGGCACAAATCAAACTCGTACAAAGCGCGCTAGGGTAGGTGACACAGCACAACTTGGCAATGCCAGGGTAGATATACCAATTGCGCTCCCGGGTCGGTGGTAACACGTAGCGCGCAGCTACCGCCAACCTCGAGCCACACCCCCATATAAAAAATCAAAAGTGGCCACCGAATCAATCGAAAGTCACAGCAAAATATCGAAGGGATATGCTCGATAAATGGGGCTACCTTCTTAACCCGTCAATCGCTCCTGTTTTAGCCACCTTATGCCAACTCATGGGAGTCGGGTCCACGTATTTACCTTAAAGGAAACGGTGCCACCATCCTACTTCACTCTTAAATCTCCACGGTATACACGGTTGTTAAAGTGGTTTTCGAAGTTGGCAGAGAGTATGACAACTTCCGATCTCGGTCTCTTCAACAACCAAAAGTTATTATAACACCGCGGTCATTTCAAAATAATTTGTACTTCAAAATTAGAATATAATATCCATTTCAAACTATATAAATACGATATCATTTCCATTTTTAAAAACCTAAATCAACATGATATCATTTTTATTTCAAAATATATCCTTTTTCCAAAATCATAGTACTCTCAGCTCTATATACCTTGAACCCCATAGCTTTGAAATATAACTTCGAATACTTAAATGGTTTAAATATTAAATTACTTTATATAATAAAATAGCTTTTTAAAATTTCACAAATAATTCTAAATATCGATTTGAACCTACAATTAAACCATTTCAATTTTCATATAATTCAAAGCTTTAAATATTCCACTTTTAAAAACTGATTCTTTGATAATTCCATATATATCAAATTTAATTACTATTATTTAGATTTGAAATGTCTACTTAATAAATCCAATATAATTTAAGTAAAACTTTTAACTTCAACAACTGGATATCCTTTCAATTTATTTAACTTGATATATTCATTTAAATCAACTTGATATTCATTTAAATCAACTTGATATTCATTTAAATCACTCTAAACAAAAATCAAGTTATAAAAATCATACCCTTTAGAAATCTAAATTTTATAAAATTCCAAATAAATTCCGTATTAATTTTCCAACCTTATTCTCATTTAAGTCCTTATAAACTCTAGAAATTTAATTTAAATAAATGCTTAATCATATTTTATCTTAATAAAATCAAACTTAATTATTAACTTCTTTTGTACTTCAAATCAATTTTATACATAGCATAAAACCCATAATTTAACTAGATATAAAATAATATTTATAAAATATCCAAATCACTATCTCATAAAACCATATATTTCTTTACAAAACCATAGAAAATCATTTCAAAATATTTTTATATATAGACCACGGTGTCTGTATATAATTTTCTACTCTATGGTAAAGTGATACAGATATTTATCATTTCAATCCGTAATTTAAAATAAAAATACGGTTATATATCATTTCTAACCACAACCTCGAATGGAATAAAGTGCATAACAAATTTGTAGTTTAAAACAATATAAAATACAACATCCATTCATCCAATATCAATCATCAACCACTTATTACAATCATCGTCCAATTTAAACAATAACATCAATATAGAGCATATAATAAATAACATGTAATTCCTGACAGTTTATAGTCAATAATAAATTAAACAATCTATCTAACTGGAAGTTTATATGCAATAATAAATTAAATAACAATTTAATTAGGCAAATAAAATTTAACTGAGATGATGATTAAAAATATGCCAAACAATCATAAATAAATTTCAAATCACATCATATTTCAATTTAACACACATAGGAAATTTTATAAGTTGTGAGTGGGTTAAAACACTCACCTTTTTGAATTTAAATTGAATTTAAATTGAATTTAAATCCAATTTAAACCAAAAATTGAACAGTCTCCAAATTCGTCCAAACTAGTGCCAAAATGTCCAAAATTCTAATACGAACCTAGCGGAGAAAACCTCGCGTGAAATGGACTTCGTATGTAACAATTATCATAATTAGAAGTTATACAATTCAAATTTAAATTAAACAAAATGAATAACCAACACGTCTCTGCCACATCAGCACAAGCTTTAGAAGCACGCCCCTACAGTAACCGCACGCGTAAAACCGTCACCAATTCGATCTTGAACCCTAGAACCGCCACCTCTCAAGCAATTTTCGCCGCCGAACTACGACACCCTACCCAGATCAGACACGACCACCGTGCCAGCCATGCTCGGCCGCCCCAATGGCCACCTCGCGCGCAGCCCAGGACTTCCAGAGAACGACCAACCACCATCCCCTTTGACAACCATTCACGGCCAAAACGTGCACCTCTGACAAACGTGAATACCATCGATGATCACTGCTCGTCCCTCTCTAATCAACGCACACCTCCAATCATCGATTGGAAGCCGATCGACCGTTGGATCGCCAACGTTTCATATGGAAGGCCGGAAATGATTTTGCAATTTCCAGACAAACGGTGATTCAAAACCAAAAACAAACTGCAAATCCGAGATGCGTAGATCGAGAGCTTCGATATATAATTTTTCTGAATTTTTTTGAGGAGTTTGAAATTTTGGCTTTGGATTAGATTTGTAATTTCAATTGGATCTGAAATTTTATTGTCTGCCATTGAGGAGGAAGTGAAGAGGGAATATACGCACATACAAATGAGAAATAAAGGTAGGCTAGGGTTTATAACAGGGCATTTATAGACAAAGCTGAAATAGAATGGATCGGATCGATCGGAATTACGCGTAGAACGGTAAAATGGCCCGAAAAGCCCGTTCTGACTCTGGAATGAAATTGGGTCAACCCATATATCAAAATAGATGTTTTAAAATTTATTAAATGCGATGGAACAAATTTCGAGTTCAAATTCCATCGTATGAAGAAGTTATGCAAAAATCAATAATTATTTCAAATTGATTTCAATTGATTTCAAATAAATCGATTTCAAGGCGTTTCACTTTCGTACGATCAAATGACCGGTCCGATCGCTACGAAACTTGAAATCCTATAATAATTCATCGTTACAGATCCGATGAAACTGGTTTCATCGAAATCCGAGTCCGTGGCCAAAATGGCTGTTTTTACATTAATTAAATAAATTAATAATTAATTAATTAAGTCGCCATTTAATTCAAATTCCATAATTCATAAATTTTATAATCTTAGATTACCTTAGTAATTTATAACCCTCTATAACCAATTCCCATATCAATTTGAAGTCAACCAATTCACAACTACAGTGTTTAACTTCCAATTTTTAATAAATTCATTAATTATCAATCGCAATTCAAATAAATCCATTTATTTGATTTTTAATCCTGTTATTCACTCCATTGTCACAAGTAGATAAAATTAACATTTGTTCATGGCTTATTAGGCTATTATTGCCAAATTTTCAACTTAATTTCCATTAATGTAATATCTAGATATTTAATTCATTTATTTGAAATAAACCCAATCACTATAATTTACATTCAAATAAATTAATAGGTCTTGATTTACAATCTTTACATCAACCAACGGTCATATTATAAATGGAATTGACATTACTTTCAAATATTACTTTAATTAACATTAATGTTATAATTTATTTATATTTATTGCAATTGATTACCAGTTATAATTTAATATACTAAATAAATGGTTAACTTAAAACAATCATTATCATAACTTTTAATTACACATATGAATTCACCATTCACAAACAAATGTTACAATTCTTGTATAATATTGATTTTTATTCAATTTATTATGTATTACTTCCTTAGTTAATAACTTTTGAATTTATTCCCCGGTTCCCTAATTTCAATCAATTATAACCTTACAATTTGTTTCAATTAATAGGTATTGCACTAATTTAGTTACTTATCAACTTGCATAAAACTTATTACATTATTAAATTGAATTCCATTCTAGTTATTATTATTTTTATAATTCACAAGTTCAACATTCCCATTTGTTTCTTATATTAAACTTATAAAGAAGTATGAAATTTACATTATTTCAATTAATTGCAATTTCATTTTAAATTGTTAATTTTGATTACAATTGATTACAATTGCTACATTTAATTTCTAACCTTCTCTCCAATATAAATTATAAGATTTTTATTTCTTTCTAAATTTAATTACAAAATCTTATTAATATAACCAATTTTATATATTGAAATTTATGGATCGTTACAAAAAACATTTCCGAACATCCAAGGTAGGATCTTTAAAGTTTTTGAATTCAAAACACCAATATTAGAAAATTCACCAAATCACTTAAAATCAAAAGCAATTGAACATGAAATAGATGTTAGGAATTTATACCTAACAGCAATGAAATGTATAGACATAGATGTGAGTTCAAGAACTCACCTTTAAAACTCAAACACAACGAATGAGAGGCTTTAAAACAAAGCAAGACCAATTCCTCTTCAATACACCTCTAGAATCTTCAATCTATTATTAAATGTGATGTTTTTCCTAAGTTAGGGTTTAGGAATTTCTGAAAATTGAAGAGAGATTGAGATGGCGAAGATGTAGAGGATGCTTACATAAGCTTCTCTGTGATTTTAGAGCAAGAACTTGAATTTCCTAAGAGAACTAGGGCTTAGGAATTTCTAATTTTCCTTCTTTGCCCATATTTTTCTCATTAGCTTGAGATATTAGGGAAAATAGAATGAATGAAGAGGAGAGGGGGTGGAGTTAGGGTATAATGTGGGGTTAATGGGCTGAAACCCAAACCCAAAGCCCAATAGAAAAATAGAAAAATTCTACTCAACTCCAAACAAATGATGTTTATACCCAAAAAGGTCGCAAACTTCATTTTGAACTCAATAGATGTGGTCTCGAGTCCCAATCGACAGTTTAAAAAAAGTAGCATTTCAGACTTTAATCCAACTAAGATGCTATATTTAAATAAAACATTTGAATATACAATCATAAAATATACGGGTAGTTACACACTCCCCTCCTTAAATAAATTGCATCCTCGCAATACTTAAGAAGAAAATAAAAAGTAACCCCCATAAAAGCATGTCAACACGAAAGAAAATTTAAAGTAAGAAGTTCACCTTAAGGAGCACGAGAGAGTATGCCCAGATGTGTTCGCTCGATGAATTCTCTAGATTTCCAAGAGAAATCCTTAGGATTTGAGGACCACCGAATTTTCACAAGAGGTACATCTTTATTTCGAAGGCGTTTAACCTCCAAAGCATTGATACAAATAGGATGTTGCCCAAAAGTCAAATTAGGCGAAAATTCAATTTCTCCAATAATAGATCCCTAAGGCATTTCCATAGTTGAGAGACGTGGAAAACGTCATGAATAGCCAAAAATTGAGACGGTAATAAAAGACGATAAGCCATAGAACCAATACGTTCGATGATGGGAAATGGGCCAAATGCTAATTTTCCCGATTGACTGAAATGCACTACACCCCTCATAGGTGAAACACAAATGATCACCAAAATTCTAAGAGCGGAAATAATGGCCGCGTGCACTAGATCGTGAGTGGCATATCCATTCTCGGTAGGCTTTAATTGTATAGAAGTATAAGTAATAACGCGTTCCCTTTTTTCATTAGAACGACACCCAAACCAATATGACTATCATCGGTAAAAACAGTGAAGTCTTGGTTCCCTTCGGGAATCACAAGAATAGGAGCATCGGAAAGGAGTTCTTTTAAATAATCCTCTTTCCCGAAAAGCTAAGACACTCAAAATTATAATTAACTTTATGTAATCATATTTTTAGAAAAAATTACTTATTCCACGTCAATTTACTTTGTCTGACTGTCTCATCATAGCTTTTACGAGATTCCTATCGATAACGTTGATCAAGCGCATCAACCAGCATTCTTAAAGCACACAATGGGTAAAACAACACAGAATCATCTTCTATATGATAAACATGTCTCTTAAAAATTTTACGAATATTCTTTGCTCATTTTAAGAACAGAATCCAATTATACTTATAGATATCTTATTACAAAGATTTGCAAATTTTAAATTGTTGTTTTCATCCAAAATCAATGAATACAAGGATAGTCTCATCAAAATATTCGCAGAAGACTCGATCGATAAGATGGATGAAATAAGCCGGACAACTCGAATGATATCACGAGTCACTCATAAGAATCATAACGAGTGTGGAATGCGTAAGTGGAACACTACCCTCCGCAACTCGTAGCTGATGAAAACCCAGGCAAGGTCGAGCTGAAAAGATCTCAGCACCACTCAATAGAACACTCAGGTGGTAATCCTAAGACAATCTCAAAAATACCGAAAAATTCACAAACTACCTGAATGAGAGAAATAATATTTTCCTCATCATGTGGGTTTAAAGAATAAAATGATGCCACCGAAATGGAATCGAGATCATTAAGAAAAGTGGAAACTTGCTTAACAAATTGAGAATATCGAAGATGATAGTCCTATCGAGATATTGGATATGGGCTTCATAATGGTTAAGCCAATTCTTTCGCAAAAAATCAATTTCAAAACCTAAGTAGCACATAACGTGCAAATTGAATCGGAAAGCAAAGTCACGTAAAATAATCTCAACATTTTTACAAATAATCTCGACATCTTCAATACACCTCTAGCATCTTCAATCTATTATCAAAGGTGATGTTTTTCCTAAGTTAGGGTTTAGGAATTTCTGAAAATTGAAGAGAGATTAAGATGGAGAAAATGCAGAGGATGCTTACCTAAGCTTCTCTATGATTTGAGAGCAAGAACTTAAATTTCCAAAGAGAAATAGGGCTTAGGAATTTCTAATTTCCGTTCTTGTCTCCCTTTTTTCTTTTTAGCTTGAGGTGTTAGGAAAAATAGAATGAATGAAGAGGAGAGGGGGTGGAGTTAGGGTATTATATGGGGTTACTAGGCTAAAACCCAAACCCAAAGCCCAATAGAAAAATAGTAAAATTCTACTCAACTTCAAACATATCTTTGTTTATACACAAAAAGGACGCAAACGTCGTTTTGAAGTCAATGGAAGTGGTCCCAAGTCCCAATTTGACAGTTTTCAAAAAGTAGCATTTTGGACTTTAATTCGACTAACGATGCTATATTTAAATAAAAAATTTAAATATACAATCGTAAAATATGCAAGTTGTGACACTAACCCTTTGCAATGTACTCTTACTAACTTTTGTCAATTCTATACTACATGCAATAGAGAGAGGCATGCCGACTGCTACTCTCTCGACAACATGCACATTCAAAACTAGAATAATCAATACCCAAACCCCTTCTCGGTCTTTTTTCCTGAACCACCAACTTCTGTAACTTTTACACCAATCCCCTCGAGTTTACTCAGCCTTAAATCCTCAACTTCATTCAGGACAATACCAATGGCGATGTACAAAGTGAAGTTGATAACTCCGAAAGGAGAAGAGCATGAGTTCGAAGTACCTGATGATGCCTACACTGTCAACACGATCGAGTCAGCAGGATTCGACTTTCCTTACTCTTCAAGAGCCGGCACTAGCTCCAGCTACATAGGTCAGCTTGATTTTGGCTCAGTTGATCAGCTTGATGGCTCATTCCTGATGATGCCCAAATATAAAAAGGTGTAACTGCCTGGAATTTTCATTGTTCGATATTGAATATTTAAATGGTTTTAAATATTGAATTTGAATTATAGACTTTTGAATATGAAAATTTGGATTTTTATTTATAGAATAAATTCAGGATTTAAACATAGCGATTTATTGGATAATTTCAGTTATTGAATTTATAATTGAATATTGGGTAATTAGTGTATCTTGAGTTTTAAGATCGATTAAATTTGTATCGAAATTTAATATAATAATTGGGTCCAAAAAGCTATCTTCTTCATATGATCGAATTAGGACTCGAAACCTTTCCCGTTGCATTAGAAACAGGGGTATAACATTATGAACGCCTAGCAGCATGCCTCGATATGAGGTTAAGATTTTAAACAACGAAATCGAGATGTTTTTAAATTTAAGTAATATATATTATTTGTGGACTTGACCATATTCCCATCAGCTGCTTTTCTTTGTGATCAACCCACTATGGCCAACAAGCAACATGCAAGGCATCTTTCCCTCTTTTTAAAGTCATGTCCATCTCCTTTCAAAAATCAAATTCCTCTGTGTACAAGAAAAAGTTAAAATCGCGAAATCCTTCCCCCGTTCCCTCCCTCTGGTAAATAAAAATTGAAATCTTCGATTCTTTTCGTTCTTTGAAAATGAAATCGATCTTCTTATAAAAAAAGAAAATACAGAACGAATCAATTCGTTCATCTTGAAAAGAAAAAAAGATTAACGGCATCGCAGTCCATTGTGACTGAAGCGATAGCGGAGGCGCGTTAAGTCTTGGAAGAGCGTGGGTTAGAGGAGGGCTTGACGTTTGAGGCGCTACTATTTGGGTGCAGTAGAGTTCATCATCGTGTGTACTCATGCGCTTGGGAATTTGTAGCTGTCAAGTAGATGGCAAGTAGATCATTGTGGCATAGGAGAATGGCTGAGTTCATGGTCTGATGTTTTTCATGGTGGATACGTGGAAGGCCATGAGAGTAGCTGAAGGAGGTGGCGGCACAATCATCTTAGGCTGAAGCGTGTATTCTTGAGCCAGCGATCATTTTTGTGAGTAAAATTTTCTCACGGTTTTATCCATATCTATACCCATTGCGTATATATATAAATCCAGATTATTATTACACGATCAAATTACTGGTTTAGTATGTTGAATTGGATGATTAATGATATAGCTATTGCTGGATAGTGTTAGTGGAAAGTGCATATTTACAAACAAACTCTATCCATTGAAAAATTAATTAAATACTATTTACATGTCGATATGTATGTATGTGTAGATGACCGAAGCTCGAGGAACTCGACTTGGGTTACACAATAGATTTAGAGTGTTGATTGGTCGATAAAAATAAATTTGGAATGGATTGCAATTAAATTCAGAGGTGAGAATTTCTCACTCATTTGGGTTACCATATTTAAATTTAAATGTTTAAGTTTAAATTATTGAATGCTTGATTGGTTAATAAATTTATAATTATCGGTGGATGACTATTTAAATATAGTAGTGTGCATGTGTGAATTGGAGTGATTGATATTCCCGCATATATATAGCGGATGAGACCCTATGTGCCCGCATAATAGCAGATGATCCTATATACCGTGATATCCTCCTCGAAGTCGGATTGGCATTTTTATTGTTGTCTAACATCTATGGATGCAAGGAAATAGGTTGGAGAGATCCAACTGGATTCCTTAAAATATGCTAGTATTTTTCATATTTATGAAATGCTGGATTTTTATGTGTTTTAAATTTTAAATGTTATAATGGCATGGAAAATTAATTTTGGGTATATTAAATACCATGAATATTATTTCAAATTTATAAGAAATTAAAATGGGATTTAATATAAAATATGTATATATTAAAACTTTGGATTCATTAAAAGGGATTGATTTGAATAAGCAATAATGGATTTTCGATCGTATTAAAAATGCGGGAAAAAATTTAAATTGAGATTTTAAAATAAAATATATAAAGGAAATGTCAAAAAGATTGGATTTTTAATGTGATATTTGGAAAATAAAGAACGAAGTTGAAATCGATATTAAAAATAGATTGGTAAAAGCAAATGAAATTTATAAGAAATTGAATTTATAAAATTGGAATTTTATAAATGAGATTATTTTAGTGGAACTCAAAAGGAGTTATAAAAATTTATAAACGAAGTTAAAGATAAAGGAAAGTGATATCGGATGATAAATTTGGAATATAAATGTAAGGAAAGAATTTATATTTGAATATGGAACTAGAGTGGGAAAAGATAGTGGTAACCATTTTAAAGTGAAGAGGGTTAAGGAGACCCGAATGGGAGTGATGCGACGGAAATCGAGAGGGGTCATAAATTGAAAATTTGGTTATCCATATTTTAAATATACATTTTTAACAATAAGTTAGGATTCAAATCTAAAAAATGGAATTTTTATTTATTAAACTATGTAAATTTTAAGGTTTCTTACTATTGAAATATTTTAGAAGTGAATTTTTAAATATTTAATATTTATTTTAATAAAATCCTAAATTTAAAACCTGCTTTGAAAATGATGTTATAAAAAGGTGTTTTCAAAATTTTAAATAATTATTTGAATATGAATTAAAAATAAAATCTTATCATTTTCTATAAAATACTTATATATATATATATATTTGTGTATGTATAGAGTTTTTGAAATGTTTTAAAAATTTATTTATAAACCTTCTCGAAAGCCTAGAAAATGGATTATTCAGTGAATATGATTTTTAAGAGAATTCTTAAGTGGAATTGGGAAGAAAAAGTTAGAATATTCCGAAGTAGTTAAATAAAAAGTGAAAAATTCGAAAATGAAGTAGAGTTCATAAAAGAAGTAAAAAGGGAAAATTGGGATTATAAGTAAATATATTCGACTTTGAAAGTATAGAAAGGAATTAATTTAAGGAATTTCGGAATTTATAAAATTCATGTAAACGAGTTAAGAGATTTACAAATATAATTTGTAAATGGTTTGAGAAAAGAAATGAGAAATAAATAGGAATACTTCCTATGTGTTGAATGTAGATCGAAATGGAGAAAAGTATTCGAAGTGTGGAAAAAGGGTGGAAATACTCTATTAAAGATATAAGTAATTGAAAAATGTTTTTCAAAATGTTAAAGTATGGGAAGTAATGCCTTATAAAGATAATTTGAAATGAATTTTGGAAAAAAATTTATAGTAAGGCCCGACGATTGTTTATGGATGTATATTGATAGTTAAATGACCGACTATCAATTTTGGCCAATTTCGTTAATCATTTCAAAGAGACCGGGATCGGATTTAGTTGTCCGTAAATCAATTCGATCCGGTTTGAACGTCACGAATGAATACCTTAAAGATGACGAAGACGGTGATTCAGTTTTGTCCAGACCTAGGACAACTTGTATGGACGAATGCTATCGGAACATCGTCATTAGAGGATGATGAGCATTTTAAGTAAAATTCTGTTTCTTGAAAGGTAATGCTTAGCTTCGAGCCTTATCAACCGGGGAATGACTAAAACAGGGAAGATGTAGCAGGGCTAAGTGGGTCGCACCCAATTAGGGTATGTTATCACCTTTCTAGTAGTCCTCGAAAACCCTTTTATTATGGATATGGGTGTGCATGGAAGGAGCGCTCGGTGGTATGGGTGGGAACACCCAGGGTGATAACATATTCAGTCTATCTAGGTCAGGGGTAGGCTGGTCTTGTGTAGTAAGGGATCCCGGCATGGTCCTTGGTACATTGGTCTAGAGGTGTATTGTGGTGGGCGGTACCCCAGTGGCCTAGTCATCCGATGGAATCCATTCTCTAATAAGCGTCGTACGATTTTGATTATGCCTAACTATGCTGAAACGTGAGATGCAAGAATTTCAGCTATTTTCTATTTACTTTCTATAGACACTATTATAATATCAGAAGATTTGATAAAAATGGTTTTTGGTTATCGTAAGGTAAAAACCTGTTGTGTTTAGTTGTGACGTGGTCTTACAAGATACCTTTTTTTCAAAGGATTTTGGAAAGTTAATATTTCAAATTGAGTGCGTTTAATCACGCTGGTTTTCCAGACTGACTCGGATGTTATTTTATTATAGTGCTCAGGTAAGATCGAGTATTACATATTCAAGTTAAATGCTATGTAACTCAGGAGACGAGCTGGAGGAGTTCAAACGTATATCACGTACTTGGATATTTCCGTTGTATGATGATAAGTTATTATAACTATCTAGTTTTGATGCAATGATTGTGTACCCTAATGATTGTAAGTATTAAATAGTTATAGATTCTTTTTGTACAAAAATCTGTTGTTACATATTATATTTGTTCCGCTGCGGCTCTGAGATTTTGTGCTGTTGTTTCCTATTTTCTTCTATTTCTTCCTTCTTCTTTTCTCTCAACAATCTGTTTTTCCGGCGTTCGATCGATTGACATGTTCTAAGAGGAGCGTATTTATTTCGATTTTCGAGGGTTGAAAAGGTGGGTCTTGACAAAAGGTTACTTACTTACTTGTGTATCGTACTTGACTTTCGATTGTGTTATCCATACTCACAAGGAGAGTGAATTTTATTGATGTTGAGTATTTTATTTAAATGTCACTATTCATGGAAAATAATGCTTTATTTTCTTTCATGTTAAATATGTGACATTATTAGGACAAGTTTATAAAAAATTATTTGAAAAGTTGTGTACTTATGCAACTTATTTTTTTGTTTTCGGTTTTTATTATATGCTGCGGCAAGTATGCTTGGAGTTTTAACAAGAAAAATGGCATTTCTGGAAACATGTGTTCATCTGAACTAAATTTTACTACTATGGATTATTGTTAATTTCACGAGGTGGCATGGTTTTAACATTTATTTTGAATTATAAATAATATGTTTCTATTTTTTATGTACGATATAACGAGTGACAGTAAATTCCTACTAATTTTATTAAAGAATTTCTTATAATAGAGCTAGATAGTAGTATGAAAATTATCATATATATGATTACCATAAGATAGTGGAGAATAATCATGCATATTATATTACGTTGAATAAAGTTAACTGTACAAGAAGTCATGTATTTTATATTTATTTCTATTGTAAATGGGTATATAAAGTAATGATGAAATTTTGTAAATTTTAGTAAATGAATGTAGTTGATTTAATTAAATGTTAAGTATTTATGATTATTGAAACGACCCGCCTTATTCTGCGCAATAAGACGCATCACAATTAAGAAAGAAAGGAATAGAAAGAGTAAGATAGATAAGAAAGAAAGAAACAATATCAGAATCTCAACAGCGGAACGAATAAATTATATTAATCACATAAATACTACATAGTATCATATACATCAGAGTTACACAGCTTATACAACACATACTAGACCGTTATAAACACCTGTCTAGTTATACAAATCAATATACAATATAGATATCATTACAGCAGAACCACTATATATCTACAACGCTGAAGCCTCCTGCTCCATATCTCCTCCAGAGTTCGTCAAAGCTAACGTAAATCCCTTGGCTACTCGTAAAAATTTGAGTTCCCAAGAGTTTAATAAAATAGGAATAAACTCAGGGTCAGACATGGGTCTGGTGTGGGTAAACGGTTAAAGTTGCTTAACTATAAAAACTTTTGAAAGAAAAGGTATCACGTAAGACTTCCCACACATAAACATGGGTAAGTTTTTACCTTACGCTAACCAAAACATTTGATAGGAAATCCAGTGATATTATAATAGGGTTTAGGGTTTTCAAGTAAATAGAAAATAGACGAAATTGTTACATTCATTAAGTTTCATCTACTAGCCACAAAAGTGGCTAATACGATCAAAACCGTAAGGGCACGTAAGAAGAATGGGTTTCCATCAATGGCAGGGCTATTGGGGTACCGCCCGTCACAGTACGTGGCCTAGATCAACGTACCGAGGATTACTCCCAATCCCCTGCAACACAAGGCCGAAACCATCCCTTATTGGACAATCCCGAACAAGACAACCCCGGCAGTTAGAGCTCAACAACTGCCCACACAGCCAAATAAAAAGGGACCTCTAGATAGGGGAAATCTCATCCTACTTGGGTGCTACCCACTTAGCCTCGCTGCACATCCCATGTTTTAGCCATTCCCGCTTGATGTGGCTTGAGGCTATGATTACCTTTAAAGAACACATCTATTAGAATGCTCATCGTCCACTTGACAATGTTTTGAAAGCATTCAATCCATACAAGTTCGTTCCGTGTTCGAACGAAACCGAAGGCATTATCTCGTTACACTCATTTTGGAATCACCCTCAGAGTTAACGACAATAACCCTTGCACTTTGAATCTTCATCTTCACTTGAGATTCACGACTTAACTTTTAATTTGGATCGATGTGGTTTTGGGATATCCAAATCTGGAAACCTGATCCCAGTCTCATCGAAATCCAAAACGTATTTTAAAGGCCAAGTTGTTTAAAGTTTAAAACAATTCAATTCAATACTTGAATTCACATTGCATTAACATAGATAAATATCACATATTTATCAATGATATATCAAATATCATATCACAGAATATCATAGCATATCATCCAATAGATATTATCCAATTCAGATATTCTACTCAAACAATCATCCATAAGCAACAATTATTAATCCCTATTATAATTAATTTAATTGACCTAAGTTAAATCACTTACTTAAGAATTAATCACTTAACTTTGCTTAATCAATAATTTATTAACCTTTAATTAATTAACCATCCTTTAAATGTCCATCTTAATTAATCACCTTGATTAATTATTCTTCAATTACACAAAGTAATTATCCTTTAATTAATTACAAAATTAATTATCCTTACCACTTATAGTAATTAACCTTTAATTACTCTCATTAATTAATATTTAACTATATTAATTAATGATCCTTAATTAATTACTTCCACAAATTAATTAATTATAATTAATTACATTGATCCTTGATTAATTACATTAATTAATTACACTTTAATTAATCACTTCCATTAATCAACCTCAATTAATCATAAACAGTAATTACACTTCTTTAATTACTTAATTAATTAACTCTTTAATTAGTTATATTAATCCTTTGATTAATTGGACTAAGTAATTAATCCTTAATTACTTCTAATAAGTAATTATCCTTTAATTACTTCTCATTAAGTAATTCCTTTTAATTAATTACGTCCAGTAACTATACATTAATTACTTCATTAAGTAATTATACTTATTAATCTCATTAAGTATTTATACTTAATCAATCACCAAGAGATTATCTTTAATTAATTAACAATTTAATTAACTTAAATTAATCACATTCACTTGATTAATTACAATTGGATAATTCATACCTTAGTTATCCTTATAAACAAATTAATTAATCTTAATTACAGATTAATTATTTTTAATTATTAATTAATAATCCTTAATTACAATTAATTAACCTTTAATTAATTAATTATAACCCTCAATTATTAATTAAATCCTTAATCATTAGTTATTTAATTTAATTAATTATTCTTAATTAATTACTTATTTAACCCTTTATACTTAATTAATTACATAAATTATTTACACTTAAATTTCTAAATTAACTTAATTAATTTCAAATAAATAAAACTTTAATCCTCTTAAGATACCATAATTATCTTATCTTATTAATGCCTTAATTATCATTTAAAAACATTTTATTTTAAAGATAACCTTACTTAATTAAATCATTAATTAAGTTTTAATATACTTATTCAACTTGATAAATCAAAAGTTACAAATCAAACTTACCTTTAAATGCCTTCAAAATATTATCAAGTAATAGTTTAAATCTAGTTTCAATTTAAATTAATAAGCTTGCTTTTATACAATCTTTAAAATTTTAATTCTACTTAAATTTTAAAATAACTTTAACTTTATATAACAACATTTAAATTAAACAAAGTTTTCAAAACTACTTAAACAATGCTAAAGGAAACAACTATCATATAAGTAATTATAAAAGAAAGTATAAACTAATTTTATTTTAAAAATTCAAAAACCAAGTTTTAAAACCCCTTTTAAAACTTGCTTAACATTTGCTTCGGGACAAACCCGAAGATCACATGGGTATAACCCGAGTTCCCTTTTTCATTTCAAATTTTAGTTTAGTTTTTAGTCTCAAGTTTTAAATTTTTAAAACCTGCTAGCAACAAAAACTATTAACAAGCAAAAATTCACCATCTACTCGAGTTTAAACTCGAGCAAATATCACACAAACTCGAGCTTCAATCCGAGATCAACCCTTCATCCAATTCCCTGATATGCATGTGCACTTGAGCACCTACACCAGCGACCAACGGTGCTCCGACCATCGACAGCAACCTCCACACATCGACCATCTGCGCAACAACTCACTCCGATCATCGAAATACAGACACACGCCTTCGATCGAAAACAAGCTATGCAGTTGAAACTGGAACCAGTACACCTCAACAGAAAACGTCTCGTACAGCCGATGTAATTCACCGAAGCGCCTGAAACTCTGGCCATATATTCCAAATCTTTCCACGCTGCTACACTCCAAAAACGATGCAAATCGATGCATCGGAGACGCCTCTATGGCCATACTTCTAGTCCCGACCAAATTAGGTCTAAAACCTAAATCCCCTCCTCAATGTCGCCTCGACAATCAGAATCACTTCCAGGCAATTTTCCCAAGCACTCCGCAGCTTCTTCCATCACTAGAAGAAAATTCGAGACCCCTCTACTTCTTAATCACCAGAGATTGCCACAAACGCAATATCCAGTCAAACCCAAATTGCAAACTCAAAACATTATTAAAAATCATGATTTTAGTTTTAAAAATCTTAACTTTCAAAATGGATTCGAATTATAATCTTGAAACAACAAACTATGATGTTCGAAATTTAACATATTTGAAATTTTATCTGTAATTCCAAATTTCCAGAGAAGTTTTGCTAAGCTTTACTTAAAACCATTTTTTATATTTAAACCTTGTTAAAACTATCAAGATTTGTTTTGATTCTATTGTCTAAAATGAATCAGAGAAATTGAAAATGATTTATGAAAAAATCAAAGGCCTGTAAGTCTGGAAAAAAATTTCATTTGTCTGATTTTCAGACATGCACAACCAATTCACAACATCTTCATACATATAAACATGTTTCACAATCTTAAAATCATCATGCAAACACATTTTCAAACTTACATCACAAGTTTACTTCAACAATATGTCACTTGGATCAAATCTAATGGTGTTTCATATTCATAGTTTTAAAAACAGAGGTTTAAACTAAGAACTAAGATGTTTTTAAAATCAACAACAATACACAAGACTTTCATACATTCAAATATGCAAAGCAACCATCAACACAGTAATTCACATATTACTTAAGTTTTAAATTTAAAAATTTACTCACCTTCTTTTTCAAAAAGCAAAGAGATGAATTTTTGAAATAGGAGACTTTGAATTGCAGTAATCTTTGAAAATTGAGTTGAAGTGTCACGACCCGACTTTCCTATCTCCCAGAAAATCGCGTCATGAATGAAGAAAGAAAGGGATAGAAGAAGAAAGAAAGAAGAGAAGAAAGAAACAACATCAGAATCTAACACAGCGGAACGAATAAATTATATATATTAATAACATAATACTTTACATAGTATCATTTACATCAGAGATACACAGCACAATCAACTCATACTAGACAGTTATAGATACCTGTCTAGTTATACAACTCAATACAATCCAGAGACAATACAAAATGCACAGCGGAATTCTCAATAGCTATACGTAGAAGCCTCCTGCTCCATTGCTCCCCCACAAATCGTCAAAGCTAATCCAGAATCCTAACCTGAATTCCCTTGACTACTCATAAAAATTTGAGTACCCAAGAGTTTATGAAAAACAAAAATAAACTCCGGGTCAGACATGGGTCTGGTGTGAGTAACAGGTTAAAGTTGCTTACTTTAAAAAACCTTTTGGAAAGAAAGGTATCACATAGGAAATCCGATGATATTATAATAGTGTCTAGGGTTTTCAAATAAATAAGAAATAGCCGAAATTGTTACATTCATTAAATTCCAGCTACTAGCCACAAAAGTGGGTAATACAATCAAAACCGTTTGCACTTATTGGATTTTGGATTCCATACAATGGCAGGGCTACTGGGGTACCGCCCGTCACAGTACGTGGCCTAGATCACCGTACCGAGGATTACTCCCTTCATCCCCTGCAACACAAAGTCGGACCCGTTCCTTACCGAACAGTTCCAAACAAGACAACCCCGTGGTTGTAGCTAGCAACCACCCACACAGCCGAATATAAAGGGACTTCTAGACAGGGATCAATCTTGCTCTCCAGTGGGCGCGACCCACGAAGCTTTGCTGCACCTCCCCTGTTTTAGCCATTCCCGGTTGATGAGGCTTGAGGCTACGATTACCTTTATAGGACATATCACTTAGAATGCTCATCGTCCACCTGACGATGTGCTGAAAGCATTCAATCCATACAAGTTCGTTCCGGGTTCGAACGAAACCGAAGGCATTATCTCGTTACACTCATATTGGAATCACCCTCAGAGTTAACGACAATAACCCTTGCACTCTAAACCACCATCTCGAACCTATAAGTACTATTCCGTCAAACTCATTACGGAATCACCCACAGAGTTATACTGACTCATAGTTCTTACACTTCGAGTCTTCACAAAGCTCCACTTTGATACACGACCTATCGTTATTTGGAATCGATGTGGTTTTCGGATATCCAAATATGGAAACCCGATCCCGGTCTCATCGAAAACCAAAGCGTGTCTTTTAAGGTCCAAGTTGTTTTAAAGGTTTAAAACAATTTAATTACAGTATCTATTTACACACAGATAGATAACTTAAATCATAACTGATAATCAACATTATCATATAACAGGTAATTCACATCATCAATATCAAATAGATATTCCATATATCAACATCACAATAGATAACCTATGTTATCATCATAATACCATCAAACATCCATACCACACAATATCATACATCTCACTATTGAGATCACAAAGCATCTAAGTCCATCCATGACATCCATTCATACATAAGCAAGGATCCACTCATCACAATATAATTAATTTAAAATGAATTAAATTAATTGTCTCTATCTCAAATTAATTTAAAATGAATTAAATTAATTCCTTCATCTTTAATTAATTTAAAATAAATTAAATTAATTACTTTACCAAATTATCATACTTACTCAATCATTTAATTGATTACAATCAATTAATCAATTTTAAATTACTTTAATTAATCACTCTTGATTAATTACCCTTAATTACATCTATGTAATTATCCTTAATTAATTCCACAAATTAATTATTCTCAACTAAACAGTGATTAACCTTTAATTACTCAATTAATTAATTAATCATAATTAATTACATTTATCCTTAATTAATTACATTAATTAATCACCTATTATTGATTAATTAATCCTAATTAATCATCCTTAATTACATCATTAATTAAAATAATTAATGATCCTTAATTATTCCTTAAATTAATTACTCAAAGTAATTACTATATTAAACCAAATTAATTATCCTTAATTTAATTTCTTAATTAATTATTTGATTAATTACTAAATAATTAATCCAAATTTCTTCATACTTAACATCCCTTAATTACAATCTGTAATTATCAAATAATTACTTAACTAAGTAGTTTCCAAAACATTAATTACATAAAGCAATTATCCTTAACCCAAGGGTTTAAAATTAATTAAACTTAATTAATTAAATTAAACAATCTCATTCAATTAAATTAATTACATCAAGTAATTAATTTCTTAATTACTTCATCAAGTAATTATACTTAAGCCATTTATAATTGATTATTATTAAATTAATTAATCTAATTAATTATAAAAATTAACTACATTAATTAATTATTAAATAATCATGGTTAATGATCTTCATTAACCATCCTCTAATTATTTTATTAAAGTAATTAACTTAAATTAATTACCAATTAAATTATTTTAATCATTTATTAATTAAAGTTAATTATTAAATTAATTAACCTTAATTAAAAACTTAATTACATAATTATTATTCATTTATCATTAATTAATAATTTAATTAATGATCTTAATTCCAAATTGATTAATCCTTAATCAATTATTAATTCCAAATTTAATTAATTTATTAAATTAATTAACAAATCTTAATTACCTTGTTAATTAATTCTAAAACAAAATCTTAATCAAATTTTCAAAATAAACATAACTTAAGAAATTTCCCTTCAAATTAAACAATCTTAATTATGTTTAAAACAATATTATCCAAAACAAAATACTTAAGAAATTTCCCTTTAAATTTCAATTCAAATTCAAGTTAAAATAGAATAATATTAAACTTATCAAATTTTAAATAATTTGAAACTTATTAAAATTACAAGTCAAAACAAAAGTTTGACTTAAAAATGCAATCATAAGAATTTGAAGTTAAATCTATTTCAAAATTTTAGAAGTTTCAAAGCATTTATATTTTAAATCTTTCAAATTTGAATCTTCCTTTAAATTTTGAAACTGAACTTCATTTTAAACTCAGATTCCAATTTAAATTTAATTCTTAAATCTTAATCACCTTTTAAAACTTCATCATTAAAGTTCCAACTATTTACACAAAATAAAATAGTTAATTAAATTAAATTTAAAACTTAAGTTCTGTTTTAAAAACTGAAATTTGGATTTCAAATCAGTAATACAAACTTGAATTGCATTTAAACTCAAACTTTACTTTAAATATAAATTGCAGATTCAAATTTTAAACTCAGATTTTGAAAAACAGAAACAGGGTTTTCAAAACCTGGAATTTTGAATTCAAATCAAAATACAAATTTAAATTCAAAAATACAACCTGAATTTGATTTTTAAACCTGAACCTTAATCTACACGAAAGCTACAGATTTTTGTTTAAAAGTTAAAACCAGATTTCAAAAAAAAAAAAAAAAAACAGTTTCTATAACCTGGAAATTACAGTGACCCGAGAAACATCAATCTCTACTTCGAGTTTTCCTCACATCTACTCCGAGTTTCACACTGTCCTGCTTCGAGTTCTTTTACTACTTACTTCGAGCCAAATTTTCCCCTTTCCCTCATCTCCCCTGAAACACCACCAAATCCAAAAGTTGATCAGAGAACTCATCACCGCCCCCCTTTGCCGACCATTTCAGATGATCCACTACCAACCAGTAACCCCTCAACCCACTAACATTTCACCAAATCGAACAGATAAACAAGAATTCAAAGATTTATCTCTGAAACCCGAAGTTTCATAACCTGTAAATATTTTTACAGGTTTCAACATCAAAACCTGACAACGTTCATACATCGCCACTCCGATCACCTGACATCCATCCTTCCCGTCCACAAATGCTTCTACACATCAACTATCAATACACCAAAATCAAGAACACTCGATCCACCCTATGTCCCGAAATTGATTGATTCAAGAACACAGTAAAAACTAGGGTAAAAAAAAAATTTGAAATCCAAACTGCAACTTAACAAGCAAACTTTAAATTCTCCTCTGATTTTTCTTAGGATCTAGGAACCTTACTTAATAACTCAGAAGAGTTTGAATTTTTCTGAAACTACAGATTGTAAGTATTTGCTCAAAATCATATTTGTTCAAGAACACACAGTAAAGGAACCTATACTCTTTAATTCCTATTACTTGATTTAAAAAAATCAAGTTCCAGTTAAAAGTTTTTAGTTTATAAAACTAGATTTCAAGGTTAATAGGTTTGGATTTGATCAAGATTTAACCTATAATGTTATTATCTGTTTTATCAGAAACATCACCCTGTATTTGACTTCACTTAAAATTTAAATCGGAATTCAAGAAATTTAAACAACCATACTTTATAAATTCTGCATTCTAATCTATACTAAACAAAACTTCTTTATTTATTTATCTATTCTAAAATCCAGATACTACTTCAACTTGGATCAATCACAGGAAATTCTTTTAAATATGTTAGTAAATCTGGGAACACAGCAAAGTAAAATGCACATCCAAGCATAATTCCATCAGATCTTATATAAGCACACAAGCATATTCATCTTAACATTTAATAAGCAACCTAATTCTAGTTTTAAGATTTAATGTTACTCACCTTTTCATGTATGCAGACCACTGTTTGAATTTGCAGAAATGAATATGCAGGGTCCCTGTTTCTCCATTATGCAGAAGTCATAAAGATGCAAGCTTGCTTCCATTTCCAGATTCCAAAAAAATGCAGGCTTCATGAAAAAAATGCAGGTGCTCCTCTCTGTTGATCATTAGATGATATGCTCATGCTCACAGCCTAATTGCTTGCATGCAGATGCTAGATCAACCAAGGTTTAAAACAGTGCAGACTTGTAAAAATGCAGATGCTTTATTGATTTGAGAGAATGCAGGTTTGAATAGAATTTTGATTATGCAGATTTACTTGAATTGAGGGGTTACAGATTTGTGGATTTTATATGCATTTGTGAATGCAGATTGATGGTGAATAGATGTAGATTTGCATTTTGTGGTGTGTAAATGAAGGATTTGAACATGCAGATTTTGAATCATACAGAGTTATGCTTGAGGAATTTTGCAGATTTGAATATGAATTTGGGGTATGCAGATTTATCTATTTGATTGTGGAATGCAGATTTGTTTCTAATATGAAGATGATTCAAAATTTGAAGCTTCTCTTTGATGAAGGAAAATAAAAGTGAAATATGAATGAAGTTGTAAACTATGTAAATGTATATTTCAGATTTTATTAAAGAAAAGAAAAAGAAAAACTAAAATTTAACACATGTCAATTTAACAACACTTGTCAAAAGAATACATATAAATTTAACACTTGTATTTTCTTTAGGGAAAGTTAATACTAATTACAAATGAGTGTATGTATTTTAGCTTAAATCAAGTTGTTAGTTTATATGTATAAATTTATAAATGAAAACAAATCATGTTTATAAACTTATACAAATAAAAATTAAAACAAATGAAGATTTATACTTTGAATTTAAATTCAAACAAAAATTCAAAATCAAATATTTTTAAATCAAGTTATAATTATAAATTCAATTTGAACTTAAAATTTCAAATGTTATTTAAAACTTATTTAAAAAGTCATTATATTATTAATATTGCTTTTATAACTCTCTTATTATTAAATTAAAAATCATTTTACAAGAGATTACATTTTTATTAACAAAACATTCATTTTACTAAACCATAAAACATTTTATTGGATTTATTCTAAATTTAAAACAATACCAATCTATTTAAAATATAAACCAAATATTTATATTGAAAATAGAAATCAATTTATTATTTTAAAAAGATAAAATAACCAATTTAAATAATTATTGAAAAGATTATTAAATTCATCTGAATAATTATTACAGAATATCAATATCAATTTAATTTTAACTACAGATTATTAAATTGATATTGTCAAAAATTCCGGGATGTTACATGAAGCTTTGAGAAACTGGAATGACCTTTAGACTCCTGTTTAATTGATGCAGGTTGAAACTGTAATTTGCAGCTGATAGTTTTGAGAATCCAGGTTGCATTTGATCTATATCTTGTTATAGGCTTCGTTCTTTTGATTTGGAAAAAGATTTACAGTTTTGCTTTTTGAAAATAGGTTACAGGTTTTGAAATTTCTTTGAGAATTTGCTGATAGGTTTGCTTTTTGATTTGAGAAGTGAATTGATTACAGGGACTGTGTTGAGAAATGAATTACAGAGTTTGCTTTTTGATTTGAGAAGTGAATTACAGGTTTTGATCTGAGTTTTGATTTTGGAAAGTGTTTACAAGTTTTCTTTGTTTGGAAAATGAGATGAGAAAAAGAAATGGAAGATGTTTGTTTATATAATCTAATTTATTGTTTATTAAAAAATCAAAGAAAATAAAAATAAATCTTAACACTTGTCCCATACCACATTCAATTTCTTAACACATGTTACTAAGGATTGTTTATAAATTAACACATGTATTCATTCATTTTTATATATTTTTAAAATGATTTTAAAAAGCCTTTATATAAATATCCTAATGAATTAATACATTTGTAATTTAATAAATGCCTTTTCTAAATTTGTAAAAATAAAACCTTTAAAAGAAAATAAAAATAAAACCAATCATATCTTAAATAATATCATACATAGTGTATTTAATCCATTTATAAACGTAAATATAAACTTTTGTATTTATTTACTATTTAAATAAATACTTTCTAAATTTATATAAATAAATTCTTTTAGGGAAAAATAATATAAAACAAATTATATTGTAATGAAAACTTATTCATATATTTTTATATCCAACTATTTTAAAACAATTATTCTTTAAATTCAAATTTAATTTTAAATATTAAATTCAAATTCAAATTTAGAAATCCAATTTAAAACCAACTTAAATATATATTAATTTAAATAAACACATTATTAAATTTGAAAGTAATAATTCTATTTTTAAAATTAGCTTAAATAAATATATATACATATACATTTTAAGCAATACTCACTTAAATGTGAAAATAATAAGTCTATTTAAAATTCTAGTTATAAAACATCCAAATTAAATTTGTGAAAATAATTATTCCATTTAAAAATCTATTTATACTATCATTAAAAATCATCACATTATATTGATTAATATAACAATTTACCAATTTTAATTAATTTAATAAGAGAGATTATCACATTTAAATTTCTTAAAATTCCGGGATATCACATTCCTCCGCCCTTAATAGAATTTCGTCCTCGAAATTTAAACAAAAGATAATCCCAAAGTTTTATTATAGTGGAAATTAGCCACAAGGGCCTCTTTAGCAAATGCAATTAGTTTCTAGGACACACAACTAAAATAATTACTTTTAAGGACAAAATGCAAAATAATCAGTTTCTAAGGCCTAAAAATCTATGAACTTACGTCCTTGAAAGTAAATGGACTGCTGATTTTGTCCTTAAAAGTAATTATTCTGCTGACTTTGGCTTTAAAATTATGTTCTGTGCATGTGTGTCCTAAACTAATTGGACTGCAAAGTTTGTCCTTCTTGTGAAATACCCCTTTATTATATTTTAAACAATTCAAGCATACTTAATAGCATACAAACAATATCACGCAAACAAACATTTCTAGCTATCCGGACACAAATCCAGATAAGCTTCCTAAAACTATCCTGAGTTTTCCAGATATAGATACTGGAATACTCACTCTACTAAATCCAAACTAGCTACACAACTAAGCTACAGAGTTCTTACTCGTCTTGATCTACCATCTACACAAGATCAGACCACAGACAAGTCTGACTCAATAACCAAATCTTCCCAACATCTGGCTCTAAACCAGTGATGGATGATACATGTACTCCCTCAGAGATACGTGAAATACATTGAATCCCAGTCTTCCAAACTGGTAATTCAACTCTTGAAGACCAAATCACTAATCCCTACCAGAACACAGAAAGATCCAAAATATTACTGAGCTAGCTTTCCAGTCTTACTTAATCCTATAGCTCTTCTTTACTGGAAGAAACCTTATCCAGAATTCAAATCTCCAGCTTCGAATTCCAAATTCCTCCATCTCTTATCCACAAAACTCTTCTGACGATCCTGGGCTGCCTACATCATTCTTTGATCAGCTCAACCTTTGCTGATGCTTCTTGAAACAAACTGAATAAAAAACAATCCAACCAAATGATCCTCTCAAGATCTACCAAAAATCAAGAACATAAACTCCACTCCATAATCAACAGTAGACTTCAAACTACTTCTCTTATCCAGAAAAGACAAAACAGGTGCACTAGCCAATGTGACTCTTAGATCCTGAAAAACTTTCTGTAGAAACCCTCTAATCCAAACACTGTAACTTCCGGTTGCTTCCACTCTAGAATAGCTACCACCATGCTTCCACTGCACAACTCTGATCTGGAGTAGATAAAGCTGCCGTCGATGAACACGAGCACAGACTAGACAACGCATCCTAGAAATAAGGTTCAACAGATCCACAAAGAGAAAACACAGAAGCATCAAGAAATCCCGAGTTGCTTCACCAAAACCTCTCTCTAGGAGACATCCTTCAACCTAGCAGAATCACAGGTAGCTCTATGAACCAAGTTGATACAGAACTCAACCTCCAATACATGCAAACCTCAGACTTTCCAAAAGACATCCATAAAATTTCTGACAATTCTATAACTCCTACATCATCTAGAGATGCCACAATCCTATGCAAAAGATTATCCAAGAGAACCACTCAAACTATCGCAAGTCACTTCTACGATCCTATCCAGTTCAATATCCAAAAATATTGTTCTCACTTTACAAATCATAACAGCTAATCCTTGACCAAACCATCGAAGAAACGGGTCCACTATGCTACTTCAGAGCTCCACCTCTAGGAAACTGCACAACCAAAAGATCTTCCTGTAGGCACACCAAACACTTCGCGCTGCACCGTTGTACAAATGCCAAAGACTTCTTATCCAAAGCTCCTCAATCCTCAAAATCATATCAACCAATATCATAAAGAGCCTTGAGATGGGCAGACATTTCCTTAAGAAACTCGGCCCCAAACTAAACACAACACCCAGCTGGACTCAGTCTCATCACTGATGCAGACATATATCCTCAAACTCATTCCAAAAGAAACATTTTTGGAAACATCCAAAGTCAATGTGTCTCACCATGCTGTTGCTTCTTCCTAAAGTTTCCAAAATACCATCACTCGCTTCTGCTTAACCGACAGATCCAAACTCTCGAAAATCTGCTCACACGAGCAGGATCAAACTTATAGTCAAATGATGGACTCCGAACCTTAACAGGTTTCCTTCAGAGATTGGTGAAATCCTTACGCCACTACAAAGCTTACTCGAGACAGTATTGGGTCTACAGTCTCGATAGAAACTCTTCCAACCTCAACACTCAGACTCCCACCATTGGTAGTCGAGTTACACACACCATTACCCTATCTACCTCCAGAACTCATATTGGAAAAACGGAGTAAGTAACCAAACAAATAGGTAGAAATATAGTTATATATATATATATATTAAAATTACAAGTACGCTCTCTCAAGAAAGAAATCACTCCAGAGCCTAGGTATTCGCTCAACCTAGCACTCTGATACCAAATGAAACGACCCGCCTTATTCTCCGCAATTGACGCATCATTATTAAGAAAGAAAGGGATAGAAAGAGAAAGATAGAGAAGAAAGAAAGAAACAACATCAGAATCTCAACAACGGAACGAATAAATTAAATTAAGTACATAAATATTACATAGTATCATATACATCAGAGTTATACAACATATACAACACATACTAGATAGTTATAAACACCTGTCTAGTTATACAACTCAATATACAATACAGATATCAACACGGGGATCAATACTGCGGAACCACTATATATCTACATTGTTGAAGCCTCCTGCTCCATATCTCCTCCAAAATTCGTCAAAGATAACCTGAATCCCTTGGATACTCGTAAAAATTTGAGTACCCAAGAGTTTAATAAAACAGAAATGAACTCCGGGTCAGACATGGGTCTGGTGTGAGTAAACGGTTAAAATTGCTTAACTATAAAAACTTTTGAAAGAAAAGGTATCGCGTAAGACTTCCCACACATAAACATGGGTAAGTTTTTACTTTACGCTAACCAAAACATTTGATAGGAAATCCAATGATACTATAATAGGGTCTAGGGTTTTCAAGTAAATAGAAAATAGCTGAAATTGATACATTCATTCTACTAGCCACAAAAGTGGGTAATACAATCAAAACCGTAAGGGGACGTAGGAAGAATGGGTTTCCATCAATAGCAAGCCTACCACAGTAGGTGGTCTAGATCAACGTACCAAGGAATACTCTCAATCCCCTGCAACACAAGGCCGGAACCATCCCTTACTGGACAGTCCCGAACAAGACAACCCCGACAGTTGGAGCTCAACAACTGCCCACACAGCCGAATAAAGTAGGACCCCTAGGTAGGGGGAAAACTCAACCTACTTGGGTGCTACCCACTTAGCCTTGCTGTACCTCCTCTGTTTTAGCCATTCTCGGTTGATGAGGCTTCAGGCCACGATTACCTTTAGAGAACACATCTCTTAGAATGCTCATCGTCCACCCGACGATGTTCTGAAAGCATTCAATCCATACAAGTTCGTTTCGTGTTCGAACGAAACCGAAGGCATTATCTTGTTACACTCATTTTGGAATCACCCTCAGAGTTAACGACAATAACCCTTGCACTCTGAATCTTCATCTTCACTTGAGATTCATGACCTAACGTTTAATTTGGATCGATGTGGTTTTTGGATATCCAAATCTAGAAACCTGATCCCGGTCTCATCGAAATCCAAAACGTATTTTAAAGGCCAAGTTGTTTAAAGGTTGAAACAATTCAATTCAATTCAATACTTGAATTCACACAGCATTAACACGGATATATATCACATATTTATCAATGATATATCAAATATCATATCACAGAATATCACATCATATCATCCAATAGATATCATCCAATTCAGATATTCTACTCAAACAATCATCCATAAGCAACAATTATTAATCCCTATTATAATTAATTTACTTAACTTAAATTTAATCAATTACGTAAGAATTAATCACTTAACTTTTCTTAATCAATAACTTATTAACCTTTAATTAATTAACCATCCTTCAAATATCCATCTTAATTAATCACCTTGATTAATTATTCTTCAATTACATAAAGTAATTATCCTTTAATTAATTACACAAATTAATTATCCTTAACCATTTATAGCAATTAACCTTTAATTACTCTCATTAATTAATATTTAATTACATTAATTAATTACTTCCATTAATTAATTAATTATAATTAATTATATTGATCCTTAATTAATTACATTAATTAATTACACTTTAATTAATCACTTCCATTAATCAACCTCAATTGATCATAAATAGTAATTACCCTTCTGTAATTGATTACTTAATTAATTAACTCTTTAATTAATTATATTAATCATTTGATTAATTACACTAAGTAATTAATCCTTAATTACCTCTACTAAGTAATTATCCTTTAATTACATCTCATTAAGTAATTCCTTTTAATTAATTACATCTAGTAATTATACATTAATTACTTCACTAAGTAATTATACTTATTAACCTCATTAAGTATTTATACTTAATCAATCACCAAGAGATTATCTTTAATTAATTAACAAATTAATTAACTTAAATTAATCACATTCACTTGATTAATTACAATTGGATAATTCATACATTAATTATCCTTATAAACAAATTAATTAATCTTAATTATAGATTAATTATTCTTTAATTATTAATTAATAATCCTAAATTACAATAATTAGCCTTTAATTAATTAATTATAACCCTCAATTATTAATTAAATCCTTGATCATTAGTTAATTAATTTAATTAATTATTCTTAATTAATTACTTAATTAGCCCTTTATACTTAATTAAATAAATAAATTACACTTAAACTTCTAAATTAACATAATTAATTTCAAATAAATAAAACTTCAATCCTCTTAAGATAAACCATAATTATCTTATCTTATTATGCCTTAATTATCATTTAAAAACATTTTATTTTAAAGATAACCTTACTTAATTAAATCAATAATTAAGTTTAAATATACTTATTCAACTTGATAAATTAAAAATTACAAATCACAACTTACCTTTAAATGCCTTTAAATATTATAAAGTAATAGTTTTAAATCTAGTTTCAATTTAAATTAATAAGCTTGCTTTTATACAATCTTTAAAATTTCAATTCTACTTAAATTTTAAAATAACTTTAACTTTATTTAACAAAATTTAACTTAAACAAAATTTTCGAAACTACTTAAACAATGCTAAAGGAAACAACTATCATATAAGTAATTATAAAAGAAAGTTTAAACTAATTTTATTTTAAAAATTCAAAAACCAAGTTTTAAAACCCTTTTTAAAACTTGCTTAACATTTGCTTCGGGACAAACCCTGTAACGACCCAAAATTTTCAAACCCGAAAATTCCAGATAGTTATGAAAAAGAAGATAGAGATAGAAGAAGAAGAACAGAAACACCAAACAACTCACAATCGCAGTGGTAAAATATAATAATAAATAATAATAGCTTAGAAAAGAATACTATATCTGTTGATTACATTTCAATACATCAGAGTTTCACATATATTCAAATGCTGGTCATATACAATCAATTTATCACAGAATTACAATAATATAATTACAGCGGAAATTTTCTAAGCGATATTGCCATCCTGCTCGCGTCCTGAGCTCCAGAACGTACCTACCTGAAAATCTGTAATACTCGGTCTGACCCGAGCATTACACCAAAGTAACACCCGGGTCAGGCTGGAAACCAGCGTGAGTAAACCCAACTAACATGGAATACCAAAGCAAACAACTTATATAAACCCGGGGTAACTTATATCAATTTAATCAATTCACAACTTACTATAGGCACTGCTTATTTCACATATAAATTTCTAAGTACCATCTTAGATAAAATAATCCAATTTACCGAAAACCTTACATTCCTGCCTATTGATTTCACAAATCAATTTATAAAAATTCGAAGTGGTTTCGGGTATTTCCCAATACCCCACCCCGGTCAGTTCGAAACTCATGTTATCCTAACCTAAGTTATCCAAATGAAATACACAACATTTCAAAACAGGGATATCAACTTATTCAAGCATCCAATACCATTCAATCACCTATAAGCAAAGCTTAAGTACATACAATCAATTGATTCAAATTGAATTTCAGATCTCAATCACTTAGATTCCTTCATTAAATATTAATTAATTTCAAATCAATTAATTAATCAATCCTTCATTATTCATCTAAATTAATCACACTGGATTAATTATCTTCAATTACATTGAAGTAATTATTTTCAATCAATTTCACGATATTAATTATTCTTAACCCAAAATCAATAAGTAATCTTACTTACTTTATAAATTAATTAACTATATTAATCACATTAATCCTTAACTACTTATATTAATTAATTCCTCATAAGTCCCATATTATAGTTTAATTAATCTTAATTAATCGAATCTTTAATTACTTCATTAATTATATAAGTTATTGATTCCAATTATATTTCAATTTATCTAAATCTAAACTGATTATATTAATTAACCACAGTATAAATCATACTTGATTTATCTCCACCTGAAATTATCACCTTTTTATTTACTTCATTAAATAAATTCGTTATCCTTAATTAATTATCTTAATTTATCTCTCGATTAATTACACCAAGTAATTATGTTATTAATTGCACTAAGTAATTACTTACTAAACCACCCAATGGTCACTCTAATTAATTTAAACTTAATTAGTTCACCTAATTCCTTAATGGATTTAATTAATTAATTATTCATTTTAATTACCTGCTAATTTAATGAACCAAAAATCGTTACCTTTATTATCTTTGGAGACATTTACTTATTTATGATTTAAGTTTAAACAATTTAAAACCTGAATATTCAGAGTCAAGCAACAATCAACTCAGGAATCAACCAAAACCAAAGTCATCAGATCATCAGTTCACAGTGCACATCAATCAGTTCAATCATGCAACCAAATATTTAAATTTAACCATTTAATTTTAAATAAAAATCCAGCAGAGTGAGATTTACTCACCTTTGACTTTGTTAGCATCCATTTCCAAATCCAGCTTGCTTCTCCTCAGATTTTGACCGTGTATAAATATTATATGATTTTTATAATATTTTGCATAATCATACAATCAAGTATCCCTTTTAACAATTCTAAATAAAGTTTAATTTTAAATTAATCACTTCATATGTTAATTTAAATTGACCAATGTCTTAATTAACTATTAATTCCTCTCTAAACTACATATAGAAATAAATTATAGATTTAAAAAATCTACTCTTTATAAATTTCTCAACATTTTAAAATACTTATATACATATCGAAAATCTTTTCTATATAAGTAAATTAACTAAAATAGGCACGAATTTTATTTCCTTTACTGTCAAATGAAATAATAAATTAAATGAACTAAAAATCCAAGTTCTACAGTTAAGTAACACTAAATACCCTAATTTACTCTTATCCATTTAAAGAAGTAACCGAATTAAATTACCTCAAAATCAGAGGAAATTAAAATCAAGAATCCTCAGAGCGAGGTCGAACAGGGTGCGCACCACCACAGCCGCGATCGCCCACCCTCAAACCAAATCGCATCATCCTCCCCTTGCTCGAAAATCGCACGCAACATCACCTACACGTCGCCGACCTGCGACCCCCCCCCCCCCCCCCCGCCATGCCAACCTGGCGCCGCCTTCAGCAACCTACATGCGGCCGCAACCACTAGCTCGAAACCCTAGATCGTGAACTGCACCACCCCTTCACTTCTCCTCGAAATCCACCTTGTGCCCTAGCCGAGCGCATCCTACGTCTCCAACGATTTCACCCACCTTCCACTGAACACAGCCCTAACGGCGAACGCTCCATCGGCCACCCATCATTATTCATCTTAATCTACTGCAACTCAACGATAAATCCCCCCCCTCCCCCCCGCGCTCGCGACCGAGACAGAAGAAGTGGATCTTCGAATGAGGGGTTGATTTTGATTCGTCTCGAATACGTTGAAAAGCAACCTGATTTTTGAAGGGAAGATTTTGTTTCTCGGTCCCTCTTTTTTTATATAAGAGAGTTCGATTTCAATTGAGAATAGAAAGGGACGAAAATGTATATCTTGCGAATAGCTTCTAGCGTAAGCTCTGATTATTATAGAATTAAATTTATAAAAATATCCCGTGTTGTTAAAAATATCCTTACTAATTTATTTTAAATTTTGATTATCTTAAAGAACTTCCAAAATGCCCCGTCGATTGCCATTTAAAATTTAAATTTCAACCATTCTATTATCTTCAGTATCATCATTATAAATTTTATAAGCCTTCATATTATTTAAACAGACTTAGAAATTCAGATTCAATAATTTACCCAGTTTCAATTATTAAATTCAATATTTAAACTATATAATTCAGTGATTTAATTACCAAGTAAATATTGATATCTTGAATTCAAGTTTAAAATTAACAACTAAATATTTTAAAATCTATTAACTATTCAAATTTAAATCGTTAAAATTTCCGGGTTGTCACATTCCTCCCCCCTTAAAAGAATTTCGTCCCCGAGATTACTAGTTAGGAGGAATGGACCAATACCCGTTTACTTTTTCCCAAAACCCACACTTCAACAGTCTTACCAACTATCCTTTATTAAAGACCCACTGTCAGCTTGACCAACTTCCTAAAACCTTCTATGGTTTCAAACAACACCCATCACTCAATCATTTAAATTTCAATTTAAAACCAAATTTTGAATTATCAAAATTTTCACAAATTTTTTCTAACTCTCTAAATTCCCGAAATTTTTTGCCAGCGTCTCCTTTGCGCGGCTAGCTCGGTACTACTACAAAAGGCCTCTACGGGCTCCCAAATTCCAAAAGAAAACAAAAACCAAGTGGCTAGATCAAAAACCCAATCCAATTTCATATAGAAAATTAAATGCATACCTTTTTGTCGGGCAATTCACATTTATCTTTTTGGAATCAAATCCAATTTTCTTTTCCCCTTTTAATACCTGCATAACCTTCTTAGCAATAATATCCAATCACACCCCTTTCAAATCTTTACATACTTTTCCTTACAGAAATTTTCATATCCATATTCAAACTAGTTTTTCCCCACTTCATATGAATTCAATTTATTTTAAATTTTGCATATTGAATTTTATCTTTCAAGTATAACTGATTTATATTAGTTTTATTTACTAATTTACTTTAATTCCAATTTAAAATTACTTTGTTTTTAACAAAAAATTTCCCAAAATTTTTCTAACTCCCAAAATTTTGGAAAATTTTTGGCAGAGTCTTCTTTGTACGGAGGAGCTTTTGCAATTTGACAAGAGATATAAATATATATACATCGACCCACACGGTCGGAAAAAGCAAAAACAGTTCATATTTCCTATTTTTATTGCGTAGGTGTACCTTATTTAGCATTTTAAGCAAGCAACTTATTTATATTAGCAAAAGGCACAACCAAATCCAGCCAAACGGCCTTCAGGTACCTGTACTTACTCAATTTAAATATGTAAGTGCCATGTAAGAAAATCTATTTGCATCTCACTTACTTTTAATGGCTAAACACAAGCATTACATACACAACAAGTGCCAAACGCTTCCCGTAAGCGATTCATATGATTTTAAAGCTTATTCAATTGCTTTCAATCAATTTATAAGCCATTTCATTCAGTTTCAATGGTTTGCAACTCAATTTTTTACATTCCCTTGATTTTTAACCCAAACAAGCTCATATTCACTTCAAATGATTCAGAACCAATTTTATTTAATTTCTATTGACTCATAGCATTTAATTACTTCCATTTACGTCAAACGACAATTCATTCTATGCAAATTCGACAATATTCACTTAATAGAGTATTTATTTTTAGTCTATAACTACTTTAAATTAATTTCAACTCATTCTATAATTAATTTCATTTCATTGCTAATTTATTTACCAACCATTCATTGCATTTCATTTTATTTCCGCATTAGATTCATGCCAAACAATTTATTAAGCGTGGCACATTCCATTCTTATAAATTATTAACAATTTCTCAAACTAATTTAATCCAAGTTTTTATTTAATGGGCTTTCACTCTTATTCGAAGCCAAGCTTCCATGAATTTTAAACTTAAATTAATTTACTTTAATTGATTCCAACATCAAACTTAAGTTTACTTCTATTTGATTCTCATTTAATCAAATTGCATTCAATTTTAATTTTACTTACCTTCTCCATTTATTAAAATAACATTCAAGCACATATGCCACCGAATTTAAGTTTCGTATGATAATCCAATTCCAATTACAACTTTGATTTAGTTTTTATTCAATCAGACTTCATCCATTTATTATTTAACTCAATAAACCCATTTAAAATTTTCATTTACTTAATTCGTTATCGAATTTATTTTATTAATACAAGGTCCTTCTCAATTATTTCTATTCACTTGAATTTTGTTTGTTGCAATTCAAACCATTTTTATTATAATCACCTCTCTTATATCTAATTTACTTGCAAATTTCATTAAATATTATTCAAATCAATCTTTAATTTTATTTGTAATTCAAACCATTACATTTTTCAATCCAACTCTATTTTATTTTTATTTTACAACATCTCCTCTTATTTAATTCATTATCGAATCTAAGTCGAATTCTATTTAAAATTCGAATTCATTCCCAAATTCCATTATTAATTTACAATTCATTTTATTTAACCAAGTTAAATTTTATTAATATATTTTGTCCAATAATTCATTTAGTCAATTAGCTTACTTCCAACTTTAAATCAATATTCGACTTTAATTACAAATTCACTTCATTAAAATTCCAGTTTGGGTTTCCTTATTTTCCAAAATTCCAATACCTTTATTTAATAATTTTAGAAATGCTTTTAAATTCACATCATACTATTAAAATAACTCTTTATAAAAAATACTTTTTATAACTCGATGTCTCAACCAGTCCATCCTTGTTCTCACAGAAATTCAGTCATACGTTGATCAGGCGTAGGACTGAAAATCTATAAGTACTTGGTAAACCCGTTTTCAACACCCAGTGAAAATACTTGGAAAATAATTTTATTGAAAATATTGAAAGCATTTTGAAATAGAGGAAATATCTTTGGTGAGAATGCTCTGGAAATCATCACCCCCATCCATGGTCACAGTTACATCCCAGGGTTACGTTGCCATCGCAGCAAAAGTCCATGTAGCTGCAGGCTGTCCGCGGCCTCTCGATTACGCCATAGATCCCACACAACAGATCACAGTTACATCCAGGGTTATGTTGCCATCACAGCAAAAGTCCATGTAACTGCAGGCTCTCAGCGGCATCTGATTTTCTCTGTCAAAATGAAACCTCTCCACTTCTACATAGGTCACGGTCTGCCGATATAAAATCAACCGCAGACTGTTGGCTCTCAGCGTCACACACGACTTTCGCTATGTTATACCATAGGTCGCAGTTACATCCTGGGTTACGTTTCCATCGCAGCAAAAGTCCATGTAACTGTTGGCTCTCAGCGGCACACACGACTTCCGCTATGGTATACTCAACTCATAATCCTCAGGAACTAGTTTTGTCCGGACTCCTCACAGGATCAACTTTAGAACCCCCCTTGGGGCTCAAGGCAGCACCACCCGGTGGCACTCCTGAGAAGTTCATTTCAAGGAAGCACCTTTTTCCCCAGAGCCATCATCAAAATACTTTATACTATACACCTATAGTATCTTTCAAATCATACACCTAGTATGATCTCATACGAAGCTCTTTACACAAAATCGATTATCCCACAATCGATAATTCTCAAACTAGGCTTTCCAAATTCAATATTGATTTTACCCAAAAATCGAAAGCCTTTCCAAATCCAAAGGTTCTCAAAACCTTTTCCAAAATCCTCATAAGATCCTTTATATATATATATCCAGATATATGTCATTTTTAAAACTTTGGATCTTTTCAAACTTGTATAAAACTCCTTTTATACTTCAAACACTTCCAAAAACCGTAGAAATATCCAATTTTCACCTTTATTCATTGTATATTTCTCAATATATTCTTTCATTTCAAAAGAACCATTTCACATTTCTTATTCAATTTCATTCAAATCCGTACGATGTACACATACCATCCGTACGCTATACCAATCTGATCGCTCACTCGATCACACAATTTCACTTCCGAACTAGTATTGTCCACCCGACTTCCTAATGCGGACATAGATCTGGTTTCCTAATTAGAAACCATCATTCTCCTTGCATAGTTATAACTATGATAGAGAATATCTAGAACCAATCAACAATCCATATCCAGGTTCGCCGTCGAAAATCGAGTGAAAAATCCAACTCGGATCGATATAACTATCTCGAAATTCTATGCTCGAATCTGGATCAAATCACTATGCGAATAGAACAATATACGTACATTTTACGTATTTAAATTCATTGATTATTAGCCAAATCAATTTCTCCTTCTATTCATTTTTCCTTTAATTCTCATTCACTTATTTACAATTGCCTTAATTCCCATTTGGATTATCACTTCAATTCTTATCTCAGTTGGGTATTTAACCAATAACAGCTTGAACTTCGACCAGTTTATTAAGAAAATAGCTTGAAAATTTCAAAAATAGATAAGTAGTTGAAAAATAATTAATAGTTTGCAAAATAGCTTTAAAATAGTTAACTAATTATAAAATAGTTGAAAAATAGTTAAATAGTTCCAGAAATTTTAGGTAATTAAAAAATAGTAATTTATTTGTAAAATAGTTGAAAAATAGTAATTAGTTTAGAAAACAGTTGAAAAATGATTAAATAGCTCCAAAATAATTGTAAACCAAGTATAAAATAATTTGGCTTTAAGAAAAAAAAGTTGTATATATTAAATAGCCTAGAAAAATAAGTTTATATTAAAACAGGTTATATTGAAAATAGCCAAGAGCCAACTGTCAACTTCCCCAACAATTCAACTTAAATTTCCATTTAAATTTTTAAACTTATACACCTTCAATCACTAATCCACTTAATTCAAACCAAATTCAATTTAAATCTTGAATTTAAACTATCTCGAATTATATAAATTCGAGTTAAATTTTCAAAGCTTGGTTTAACTTTTTAAACCAAATTAACCTTTATTTAAAGTTTTTAAACAATTTAATTTCTAAGTTCAACCCTCAAAATTCCTTTTTAAATTATCTTAACTTATGTATTTCATGGTTCAATACAATTTTATTTAAAAAATTTAATTTATTATTCAACTTTATCTTTCAGTTTTGAAGCCAGTTCTTAAACAAGTTTATTTTACAAACTTAATTATTCAAATTTATTTTATTTATACAATACCATTCTCAAATTAAAGATTTTTATTAACAATAAGATGATATCATCCAATTTATTTTTAAAACGCCCATCTATTTTCAAATTTTAAATCTCAAACCCGTTTTGAGATCACACACATTCCCAATTCAAATCAACCATTCAACTTTCCAAGTTAAATTCCAATTTCATCTTAAAATTTCCAATTCAAGTTGTTCATTCAAACTTATTTAACTTCTCCCAAGTTTAATTCGATTTACTTAATCCAATCAATCTTACTCAATTTGGATTCCCACTTCAAATTTCAAAATTCTTTCCCTCTTATAAGTTCAAGACCTATATCACTTTGGGTTTCCCATCACACTTCAGGGAAAATCAAAACTAAACATTTAGAGTTTATTTCAAATTATCTTTGATATCATGTATATCCATACATATATACATATTTATTTCTTGGCCCTCCCAGCCATATTTTAAAATTTTAAACAACCTTTGGTTTAAATTCAAATCAATTTTCAAACAACCCTTTGTTTGCAACAAATCCCAATTATCCAAATAATACTTATTTATTATTTTTCATTACTTTGAAACAAAATTTTCAAATTCTGGGATTAGATTTAGAATTTCATTTTCAAGTGATTTAAATTTCAACAAGGTTGTATTATATTACTTCTTAATTTTAATTTCAATAATTAACAACCATTCACCTTAATATTTATTAGAAGGAAATATTGCTTTATATATCAAAATATACTTTATATATAAAATCATTTAAAATATTTATATAAGAAAATAACAAGTACGCGCTCATATATATACACTCAACTCATTCTAGAGTACTACAGACTCTATTAAATGAGCAATCCCCACAGTGCCAAGGTTCTCGCTTAACCTTTCAGCTCTGATACCAAATGTAACGACCCGAAATTTTCAAACCCAAAAATTCCAGATAGTTATGAAAAAGAAGAAAGAGATAGAAGAAGAAGAACAGAAACACCAAACAACTCACAATCGCAGTGGTAAAATATAATAATAAATAATAATAGCTTATAAAAGAATACTATATCTGTTGATTACATTTCAATACATCAGAGTTTCACATATATTCAAATGCTGGTCATATACAATCAATTTATCACAGAATTACAATAATATAATTACAGCGGAAATTTTCTAAGCGATATTGCCATCCTGCTCGCGTCCTGAGCTCCAGAACGTACCTACCTGAAAATCTGTAATACTCGGTCTGACCCGAGCATTACACCAAAGTAACACCCGGGTCAGGCTGGAAACCAGCGTTAGTAAACCCAACTAACATGGAATACCAAAGAAAACAACTTATATAAACCCGGGGTAACTTATATCAATTTAATCAATTCACAATTTATTATAGGCACTGCTTATTTCACATATAAATTTCTAAGTACCATCTTAGATAAAATAACCCAATTTACCTAAAACCTTACATTCCTGCCTATTGATTTCACTAATCAATTTATAAAAATTCAAATTGGTTTCGTGTATTTCCCAATACCCGACCCTGGTCACTTCGAAACTCATGTAATCCTAACCCAAGTTATCCAAATGAAATACACAACATTTCATAACAGGGATATCAACTTATTCAAGCATCCAATACCATTCAATCACCCATAAGCAAAGCTTAAGTACATACAGTCAATTGATTCAAATTGAATTTCAAATCTCAGTCACTTAGATTCCTTCATTAAATATTAATTAATTTCAAATCAATTAATTAATCAATCCTTCATTATTCATCTAAATTAATCACACAGGATTAATTATCTTCAATTACATTAAAGTAATTATTTTCAATCAATTTCACGATATTAATTATTCTTAACCTAAAATTAATAAGTAATCTTAATTACTTCATAAATTAATTAACTATATTAATCACATTAATCCTTAACTACTTATATTAATTAATTCCTCATAAGTCCCATATTATAGTTTAATTAATCTTAATTAATCGAATCTTTAGTTACTTCATTAATTATATAAGTTATTGATTCCAATTATATTTTAATTTATCTAAATCTAAACTGATTATATTAATTAAACCACAGTATAAATCATACTTGATTTATCTCCACCTGAAATTATCACCTTTTTATTTACTTCATTAAATAAATTCGTTTTCCTTAATTAATTATCTTAATTTATCTCTCGATTAATTACACCAAGTAATTATGTTATTAATTGCACTAAGTAATTACTTATTAAACCACCCAATGGTCACTCTAATTAATTTAAACTTAATTAGTTAACCCAATTCCTTAATGGATTTAATTAATTAATTATTTATTTTAATTACCTGCTAATTTAATGAACCACAAATCGTTACCTTTATTATCTTTGGGACATTTACTTATTTATGATTTAAGTTTAAACAATTTAAAACCCGAATATTCAGAGTCAAGCAACAATCAACTCATGAATCAACCAAAACCAAAGTCATCAGATCATCAGTTTACAGTGCACATCAATCAGTTCAATCATGCAACCAAATATTTAAATTTAACCATTTAAATTTAAATAAAAATCCAACAGAGTGAGATTTACTCACCTTTGACTTTGTTAGCATCCATTTCCAAATCCATCTTGCTTCTCCTCAGACTTTAACCTTGTATAAATATTATATGATTTTTATAAATATTTTACATAATCAAACAATCAACTATCCCTTTTAACAATTTTAATTAAAGTTTAATTTAAATTAATCACTTCATATGATAATTTAAATTGACCAATGTCTTAATTAACTATTAATTCCTCTCTTAAACTCAGATAGAAATAAATTATAGATTTAAAAAATCTACTCTTTATAAATTTCTCAACATTTTAAAATACTTATATACATATCAAAAATCTTTTCTATATAAGTAAATTAACTAAACTAGGCACGAATTTTTTTCCTTTACTGTCAAATGAAATAATAAATTAAATGAATTTAAAATCCAAGTTCTACAGTTAAGTAACACTAAATACCCCAATTTACTCTTATCCATTTAAAGAAGTAACCGAATTAAATTGTAACGACCTGTATTTTACGTGTCGATAAATCGTAGAATAGTTGCCACAAGGTCGTTAGTATTGGTTATGTCGTCTACAGTTTATGTCGTCCAGAGTAGATTGGAGCGACTTAGAGAAGTGTGGCCGGGTTAAGGAGGTAGCCGACTTAGTAGTTGGCCGACTTAAGAGTTGCCGACTTAAGAGAGTGAACGATCTAGGGATGAGTCGGTTGAACGAGTTAACGACCCAGTAGTTAGAAGCGACTTAAGTATGGACCGACCTAGGAAGGTCACCGACTTAAGGAGTTAGCGACTTAGGAGTTAACAAGTTGGACCGACCTATAGAATCGACCGACCTAGGGAAGTTAACGGTTTAAGGGAACTAGTGGCTTAGTAGTGTTAGGTCGGTCATATCATTAAGTAGTTAGGTTGGCACCTAGTTAGGTCGTATGAATGTTAGGTCAGCCATAAGGTTAGATAGTTAAGTCGTTAGGTCGGCTATGGCGTGTTATGGTTAAGTCGGGTGGCCCTGTGTTTGGTTAGGTCGGTAAGTTGTGTATATTGTTAGGTCGTGGGGAGACTTAAGTCACTAAGCCGCATACCAGTTGGGTCGGCATCTCTGTTGAGTCGTTAGGTCGGCTATATGGTTAGGTAGTTAGGTCGGCTATGTAGTTGAGTCGTCAGGTCGGCAAGGTTTAGGTCGTGGACGACTTAAGGGGATGGCCGACTTAAGGGATTTCCAGCCTATAAATAGAAGTGCCTATCTTCATTTTTGGGATCCGGATTTTGAAGCGATGAAGTGCTGCCATTTTAAGAGCTCGACTACAACACTTATTCACTTCTTTTCTCCACTCTAATCTAGTGCTTACATCCATCCAAGATCGAAGATCTAGATCAAAGATCCAAGAGCCAAAGTTGAAGGTCTACATCCAACGAAGAGAGATTTCACCGTTTGAAGCGGAATTTTGTCAGATCGAGCTAGATCCTTTTCTGTCCAGATCCGAAGTTGGTAGCTTTTGAAGTTTTTAGGTGATTCGGTGAGTGGCAGTTATTTCTCACAAGGACCCAAAGGAGTATATTGGATCGGTGGTTTGTTTGTGTGCTAAAGATAGTGATTTCTTGCATTTTCCTTAAGTCTGCATATAGATCCATTGTTTATGAAGTTTTGATGTCCATTTTACTACATGTTAACTTATGTAAGTTCATTTATCAAGTTGTAGAGATATTGCTCATTATACATGCTTGTTAGATTTGGACTCTTTATTTACCAAATTGCCATTCTTGTTATAATTAGATCTTGTTTGAATGCTTGATTACTTGGATTAATGATTGATTTGATTGATTGTTATGAATTAGTTGATTTATGACTTGATTTGGACAAGCTGGTCGAAGATGATTCAAAAGCTAAGTGGAAAGGTTCTTGAATAAGGAAAGTTGCTTGTGGCATATGAAGCGGATGATAAAGCTTATATGGATAGATTTGTTGATGATGTTAAGATGGACTTTGCTATGATGCGAAGAAGCAAAGCATGATGTGAGATAGCCTTGGTTTAATCCAGAGGGGATCATCCCAAGCATGTTGATAACTCGGTGATATGGTTCAAGTTCATTGATAATGGTGGGCTCGAGAGGCAGCTTGGGCTAGTTTGAGAATAGTCGTCGAGGAGGATGACTAGAAGGCTTGGATTTCATCGTTATTGAAGATTCTAGCAAATTCAAAGCAAGAGTACATAGGAACGCCCCAAAGACTACAGGTAGGTGGTCGAGTACTCTGGGCAGATTCCTAAAAGACTACAGGTAGGTGGTCGAGTACTCTGGGCAGATTCGATAGTCCTAGGCACGGGCTGCGACGACGTACGGAGTTATGTCTAGAACCGGGGTTACCGTTAGTCCTTGACTTACGACTGAAAGAATGTGTCGGTCATTCAATTAATGATGGTATCGAAGCAATGATAACAGTGATGGCCAGAGTCATGGATGTTTGGTTGTATCGTCATTCGGTCTCAAGAGCGATGTTTTCTGGGTGCTTATCTGATCTTGGTTTAGGCCTTGGGGGTTTGTATTTGGAAAACACCGACCTTGACTCGAGTAATAATTGCTTTACTTTAATTGTCTGCTATGCTTGTCTCTTCTTAGTGTGTCTGGGGGCTATCACTGTAGAAAGAGGTGGAGTGGGAGGGTTGGATTCCTATTCCATTTTCCTTTATGCTCTTTTGGTATGTTGTTAGTCAATTTACCGCTCACTAAAACTGTTGTCTGACTCAAGGTTTTATGTTCAACTCTTATTACCTTGGGCTGTTCATCCGTATTGGGGTGGGCAGACTAGGTAGCAGGTGACAGGTGCTGTTCTTAGTGACCGATGCTGTTGATGACGAAGACGAGCTGGAGGATTTTACATATTGTTTTCTTACTATATGTACTGGATGTTCCGCTGCTTGTATGATTCTCTGAGTGTTATGTAGTGAGGCTTGATGTATTGACTGTTCTGATGTTTGTATCAAACTATTTTGAAGTGTATTGATGGGATTCTATAAAGGAAGATTCACTATATATATATATATATATATATATATATATATATATACTTTTTTATTGTATTTTATCCCTGCGCTGTGAGTAATACGATAGGGTTTGCTGTTTTACCTTACCCTGACTATCGTCCATGGCTGCCTAGCACACCTTTCAGCGCACTACTTCCTTGTTTAGTGTGGGAGTCATGGGCAGTCGTCACATTTGGTATCAGAGCTTTGGTTAATCGATTTTAGCCAACGCTCACTGATGTAACTACGTATGAGAGACGTAATTGTATTTTGATGGATGATTACGATATATAATATGGTAGTTTAGAAGGGTTAGAACCTCTTATGCAGTTGTTTCTCAAGGTGTACTAATCATTTTCTTTTTAGATATTAAGAATGAGTCGAAGAGGGGACCAGCTGCTAGGGAAGGCCGTGCTGCTGAGAGGACTACTGATTATGCTGCTATGTTTGAGGCCATGATGACTTCGATCATGAAAAGGATGCCAGCTCCAGGGCCATCAGTAGATGTTGTGGTTCATGTTCAAACTCCAAAACCAGTGGATTTTGCTAAGTTGTGCAAAGACTATACTGCTCTTGGAGGAAAGGTTTTCTTAGGGACAGAGTCAACCATTGAAGTCCAGAGGTGGATAGATGCTTGTAGAAGGATCTTTGGTGACTTGGGAATTGAGGATGCAACCAAAAGGAAGCTTCCATCAAGACAGCTTCAAGGAAGAGCTTCTGATTGGTGGAATTCTATCACCATTGATACTCCAGAGGAAGAAATTACTTGGGTGCAATTCCAAGCTAGATTTGAAGCTAAGTTCATTTCTACAGCTCAGAAATTTGTTTTGTTCAAGAAGTTTGTGGAGCTCAAGCAAGGTGGAAGACCAGTTCTTGAGTATGTTTCTGAGTTTGAAGCCTTGTCCAAGTATGCTCGGTCGTATATTGAATCTCCATATCAGAAGAATGAGAAGTTTGTGACAGGCTTGGACACTTATCTTGGGAGGCAGCTAGTGGATCATCTGGACGATCCATTTGAGAAGCTTGTGGAGAAAGCTCTCAGGCACGAGAGTTTGTTTCCTAAAGGAGAATCTGTTGTTGCTGTAACAAAGGAAGAGTCCAAACCACAGCAAGGTGGAAACAAGAGGAGGAAACAACAACATGGTAAGGATGGTCGGAAAAAGAAGCTGAAGGGTGAAGTGACCTGCTACAATTGTCAGCAGAAGGGTCATCTCTCCAAAGATTGCAAGAATTCTAAGGTCCCAGGGAAGTGCTACAACTGTGATAAGCCGGGGCATATCAAGAAGAATTGTCCAGAACCGCGAAAGGACAAGCAGATTGTGCAAGCCTATGCTTTGGGGGCTGTTCCATCATCTTCGAAAGCTCCTACTGTGGAAGAGAAAGGAAAGAGTGTGGTGGTTCAAGGTACTCTTTCTATATGTGGTGTTCCAGTTAGAGTGTTGTTTGATACTGGGGCGTCGCATTCTTTTGTTTGTAATGATCTTGTAGGCCGGTTGGGTTTGGAACCGGATATTGTTGATAGACCATTGGTTGTGACTAATCCAATTGGGGGTTCGTCCTGTTTGAGTATGATGTGCCGTGGTCTGATTGTATCGAGTCATGATTGCTCTTTTGTTTGTGATTGTTTTGTTCTGAACTTTGCGGGGTTTGGAATTATTTTGGGTATGGACTGGCTTAGGAAGTATGCGACAAAGGTTGATTGTGAAAGGCTGGAGGTGACAGTCGAGAATGTGGAAGGGCGAAAGGTTGTGATACGATGTAAGCATGAGGAAGGCGTCTTCATGAGCTTCATGTATTCGCTAGTTGTTCCACGGGATGGACTGTCATCGGTGCCGATTGTGAATGGATTTGAAGATGTCTTTGATGAAGTCAAAGGGTTGCCGCCGCATAGGGAGATCGAGTTTCGTATCGATCTAGTTGAAGGAGCCAGACCTGTTGTGATGCCTCTTAGGCGGATGGCGCCTAGGGAACAGCAAGAGTTGAAGGTGCAAGTTGTTGATCTTTTATAGAAAGGATTCATCCGGCGAAGTGTGTCCGAATGGGGTGCACCAGTTGTGTTCGCAACCAAAACAGATGGATCGTTGAGGTTGTGTTTGGATTATCATGAGCTGAATAAAGTGACTAAGAAGAACAAGTATCCATTGCCGAGAATAGACGACTTGTTTGATCAGCTTCACGAAGCTAAGGTGTTTTCTCAGATGGATTTGGCGATGGGATTTCACCAGTTAAGAGTGGCTAGGGATAGTGTGCCAAAGACTGCTTTCAGGACACCATCCGGTTTCTATGAGTGGCTGGTAATGCCGTTTGGATTGACCAATGCACCAGCGTATTTTGTGGATCTTATGAATAGAGTATTCAGGGATCAGTTGAACAAGTTCGTAGTTGTGTTCGTGGATGATATTCTGATTTATTCCAGAACTGAAGAAGAGCATAAGACGCACTTACGTGTTGTTTTGGAAATCTTGCGGAAACATTAGCTGAAGGCTAAGTTTTCGAAGTGTCACTTTTGGAAGAGTGAAGTGAGGTTCTTAGTCCATATTATCTTCGGAAATGGAATAGCGGTTGATCCCGCCAAGGTGGCAGCAATCCAGGATTGGGTTAGACCTAAGAATGCATCTGATGTGAGAAGTTTTCTTGGATTAGCAGGATACTATCGTCGGTTTATCAAAGACTTTTCCAAGATAGCTGCACCTTTAACAGGATTGACGAAAAAGAATCAAGTATTCAGATGGAAAGCTAAGTGTGAGCAAGCTTTCGGAATCCTGAAAGAGCGACTAACTAGTGCTCCTGTTTTGACTATTCCAAGTGGGAATGATGAGATGGTGGTTTACACCGATGCATGTGGTACTGGACTTGGAGCAGTGCTGTTGCAAAAGGATAAAGTTGTTGCGTATGCAAGTCGACAACTGAAGCCGCATGAAAGGAATTATCCGACTCATGATTTGGAGTTAGCGGCGATTGTATTTGCTCTGAAGATGTGGAGACATTATCTATTGGGAGTTCGATTTGAGTTGTTCACAGATCATAAGTCGTTGAAGCATCCCTTCTCGCAAAAAGATTTGAATCTTCGGCAGCAACGATGGCTAGAGTTTTTAGCATCATATGATTTTGGTATAGCCTATACTTCAGGAAAAAGTAACGCAGTGGCAGATGCGTTAAGTCGAAGACATGCAAGATTGGGAGCCATGTTTTCAGAATGGAAGAGTCTCGAGTATTTAGCTGGATTTGACTTCGGGCCTAGATGTGAATTGGAACTTGAGATGTTGGCAAACTTATCGATAAGACCTACTCTAGTGGAAAGAATTGGCGAGAGCCAAAAGCAAGACGATAAGCTTGTCAAGATTATCCAAGATTTGGAATGTGGATCAGACCCAGAGAAGGATAAAGGATTCGAAGTCAATCGAGAGGGTTGGCTTCGGAAGCAAGGATGACTAGTTGTTCCCGATATAGATGGATTGAGAGATGAAGTTCTTAAGGAAAGTCATCACTCGAAGTTGACAATTCATCCAGGTGGAAATAAGATGTATCGAGATATGAAAAGAACCTATTACTGGGAAGGTATGAAGAAATATGTTGGAAATTTTATTTCCAAGTGCATGAACTGCCAGTTGGTAAAAGCCGAGCAGAAGAAGCCAAGTGGATTGCTTCAGCCATTAGAAGTTCCTACATGGAAGTGGGAGCAAATATCGATGGAATTTATCGATGGGTTACCTAGAACCAGAGCAGGAAATGAAGGGATTTGGGTAATCGTAGATCGTTTGACTAAGAGTGCAAGATTCATTCCTGTTCGATCAACTAGGACTGCATCGAAATTGGCTGAGTTGTATGTTAAGTGGATAAATCGATTCCATGGTATTCCGAAGAGTATAGTGAGTGATCGAGACCCATTGTTCACTAGTGGATTTTGGAAGAGCTTCCAAGAAGTTTTGGGGACCGAATTGTGTTTGAGTACAGCTTATCACCCCCAAAAAGATGGTCAGACCGAGAGAGTCAACAGAGTTTTGGAAGATCTCCTTAGAGCATGTGTTTTAGATTTCGGAGGATCATGGGAAGATCATCTTCATTTGGTGGAATTTGCATATAATAACAGTTACCAGTCAAGTATTGGTATGGCACCGTTTGAAGGATTGTATGGAAGACCGTGTAACTCTCCGACATGTTGGTTGGAAATTGGAGAAAAGCTGATACTTGGGCCCGAAATGATTCGACAGACTTCGGATTGCATAGAGATCATTCGGGGACGAATGAAGGCAGCCCAAGACCGTCAGAAAAGTTATGCCTATAAGCGTCGTAAGGATTTGGAATTCGACGTAGGCGATATGGTTTTCGTGAAGATTTCTCCACTGAAGAATGTTATTCGATTCGGGAAGAAAGGAAAGTTGAATCCGAGATTTGTTGGACCATTCCCGATCATCGAGCCAATTGGAAAGCTCGCCTATAAATTGGAGTTACCGGAAAAGATGTCGAGTGTGCACAATGTTTTTCATACATCGTATCTACGGAAGTATGTGCACGACTCGAATACAGTGGTTTCTGCTGATAGCTGTGAAGACTTTGAGATTGATCCAGTTATTAGAAGACCTCGTAAGCCGCTTCGTGTTGTGGAAACTGACACGAAACAGCTTAGGAGGAAGATGATTACGTTGCTCAAGGTACAATGGAGTGATGATGTCAACGACTGTACATGGGAGGAGGAAGAGAGGATGAAAGCAGCTCATCCTGAACTCTTCGAGGTATGGCCCTAAGGTGTCGTGGCATCTCATGAATTTGTAACTTGTTCTAGTCTTAGAATTATGCATGCTAGGCTAGTAATTGGATGCATGGTTTGTTGGTTGCTATGGATGGTAGGCATGCAGAATAGTTTTGATTGTTCTTGTTTGTTTGGAATTTCGGGGGCGAAATTCCTAAGGGGGAGAGAATGTAACTACATGTATTTTACGTGTCGATAAATCGTAGAATAGTTGCCACAAGGTCGTTAGTATTGGTTATGTCGTCTAGAGTTTAAGTCGTCCAGAGTAGATTGGAGCGACTTAGAGAAGTGTGGCCGAGTTAAGGAGGTAGCCGACTTAGTAGTTGGCCGACTTAAGTGTTGCCGACTTAAGGGAGTGAACGACCTAAGGATGAGTCGGTTGAACGAGTTAACGACCCAGTAGTTAGAAGCGACTTAAGTATGGACCGACCTAGGAAGGTCACCGACTTAAGGAGTTAACGACTTAGGAATTAACAAGTTGGACCGACCTATAGAATCGACCGACCTAGGGAAGTTAACGGTTTAAGGGAACTAGCGGCTTAGTAGTGTTAGGTCGGTCATATCACTAAGTAGTTAGGTCGGCACCTAGTTAGGTCGTATGAGTGTTAAGTCGGCCATAAGGTTAGATAGTTAAGTCATTAGGTCGGCTACGGCGTGTTATGGTTAAGTCGGGTGGCCCTGTGTTTGGTTAGGTCGGTAAGTTGTGTATATTGTTAGGTCGTGGGGAGACTTAAGTCGCTAAGCTGCATACCAGTTGGGTCGGCATCTCTGTTGAGTCGTTAGGTCGGCTATATGGTTAGGTAGTTAGGTCGGCTATGTAGTTGAGTCGTCAGGTCGGCAAGGTTTAGGTCGTGGACGACTTAAGGGGATGGCCGACTTAAGGGATTTCCAGCCTATAAATAGAAGTGCCTATCTTCATTTTTGGGATCCGGATTTTGAAGCGATGAAGTGCTGCCATTTTGAGAGCTCGACTACAACACTTATTCACTTCTTTTCTCCACTCTAATCTAGTGCTTACATCCATCCAAGATCGAAGATCTAGATCAAAGATCCAAGAGCCAAAGTTGAAGGTCTACATCCAACGAAGAGAGATTTCACCGTTTGAAGCGGAATTTTGTCGGATCGAGCTAGATCCTTTGCTGTCCAGATCTTAAGTTGGTAGCTTTTGAGGTGTTTAGGTGATTCGGTGAGTGGCAGTTATTTCTCACAAGGACCCAAAGGAGTATATTGGATCGGTGGTTTGTTTGTGTGTTAAAGATAGCGATTTCTTGCATTTTCCTTAAGTCTGCATATAGATCCATTATTTATGAAGTTTTGATGTCCATTTTACTACATGTTAACTTATGTAAGTTCATTTATCAAGTTGTAGAGATACTGCTCATTATACATGCTTGTTAGATTTGGACTCTTTATTTACCAAATTGCCATTCTTGTTATAATTGCTTATTAGATCTTGTTTGAACGCTTGATTACTTGGATTAATGATTGATTTGATTGATTGTTATGAATTAGTTGATTTATGACTTGATTTGGACAAGTTGGTCGAAGATAATTCAAAAGCTAAGTGGAAAGGTTCTTGAATAAGGAAAGTTGCTTGTGGCATATGAAGCGGATAATAAAGCTTATATGGATAGATTTGATGATGATGTTAAGATGGACTTTGCTATTATGCGAAGAAGCAAAGCATGATGTGAGATAGCCTTGGTTTAATCCAGACGGGATCATCCCAAGCATGTTGATAACTCGGTGATATGGTTCGAGTTCGTTGATAATGGTGGGCTCGAGAGGCAGCTTGGGCTAGTTTGAGAATAGTCGTCGAGGAGGATAACTAGAAGGCTTGGATTTCATCATTATTTAAGGTTCTAGCAAACTCAAAGCAAGAGTACATAGGAACGCCCCAAAGACTACAGGTAGGTGGTCGAGTACTCTGGGCAGATTCCTAAAAGACTACAGGCAGGTGGTCGAGTACTCTGGGCAGATTCGATAGTCCTAGGCACGGGCTGCGACGACGTGCGGAGTTATGTCTAGAACCGGGGTTACCATTAGTCCTTGACTTACGGCTGAAAGAATGTGTCGGTCATTCAATTAACGATAGTATCGAAGCAATGATAACAGTGATGGCCAGAGTCATGGATGTTTGGTTGTATCGTCATTCGGTCTCAAGAGCGATGTTTTCTGGGTGCTTATCTGATCTTGGTTTAGGCCTTGGGGGTTTGTATTTGGAAAACACCGACCTTGACTCGAGTAATAATTGCTTTACTTTAATTGTCTGCTTTGCTATGCTTGTCTCTTCCTAGTGTGTCTGGGGGATATCACTGTAGAAAGAGGTGGAGTGGGAGGTTTGGATTCCTATTCCTTTTTCCTTTATGCTCTTTTGGTATGTTGTTAGTTAATTTACCGCTCACTAAGACTGTTGTCTGACTCAAGGTTTTATGTTCAACTCTTATTACCTTGGGCTGTTCATCCATGTTGTATTGGGGTGGGCAGACTAGGTAGCAGGTGACAGGTGCTGTTCTTAGTGACCGATGCTGTTGATGACGAAGACGAGCTGGAGGCTTTTACATATTGTTTTCTTACTATATGTACTGGATGTTCCGCTGCTTGTATGATTCTCTGAGTGTTATGTAGTGAGGCTTGACGTATTGACTGTTCTGATGTTTGTATCAAACTATTTTGAAGTGTATTGATGAGATTCTAAAGGAAGCTTCACTATATATATATATATACTTTTTTTATTATATTTTATCCCTGAGCTGTGAGTAATACGATAGGGTTTGCTGTTTTACCTTACCCTGACTATCGTCCATGGCTGCCTGGCACACCTTTCAGCGCACTACTTCCTTGTTTAGTATGGGAGTCATGGGCGGTCGTCACATAAATTACCTCAAAATCAGAGGAAATTAAAATCAAGAATCCTCAGAGCGAGGTCGAACAGGGTGCGCACCACCACAGCCACTATCGCCCACCCTTAACCTAAATCGCATCATCCTCCCCACGCTCGAAAATCGCACGCAACATCACCTACACGTCGCCTACCCGCGACCACCCCTCTCAGCCGTGCCAACCTGGCGCCGCCTTCAGCAACCTACATGCGGCCGCAACCACTAACCCGAAACCCTAGATCGTGAACTACACCACCCCTTCACTTCGCCTCGAAATCCACCTTGTGCTCTAGCCGAGCGCATCCTACGTCGCCAATGATTTCACCCACCTTCCACTGAACACAGCCCTAATGGCGAACGCTCCATCAACCACACATCATTATTCATCTTAATCTGCTGCAGCTCAACGACAAATCCCCCCTGCGCTCGCGACCGAGACAAAAGAAGTGGATCTTCGAATGAGGGGTTGATTTTGATTCGTCTCGAATACGTTGAAAATCGACCTGATTTTTGAAGGGAAGATTTTGTTTTTCGGTCCCTCTTTTTTTTTATATAAGAGAGTTCGAGAGAGTTCGATTTCAACTAAGAATAGAAAGGGACGAAGATGTATATCTTGCGAATAGCTTCTAGTGTAAGCTCTGATTATTATAGAATTAAATATTCAAAAATATCTCGTGTTGTTAAAAATATCCTACTAATTTATTTTAAATTTTGATTATCTTAAAGAACTTCCAAAATGCCCCATCGATTGCCATTTAAAATTTAAATTTCAACAATTCTATTATCTTCAGTATCATCATTATAAATTTTATAAGCCTTCAAATTATTTAAACAGGCTTAGAAATTCAGATTCAATAATTTACCCAGTCTCAATTATTAAATTAAATATTTAAACTATATAATTCAGTGATTTAATTACCAAGTAAATATTGATATCTTGAATTCAAGTTTAAAATTAATAATTAAATATTTTAAAATCAATTAACTATTCAAATTTAAATTGTTAAAATTTCCGGGTTGTCACAAACCCGAAGATCACTTGGTTCTAACCCGAGTTCCCTTTTTCATTTCAAATTTTAGTTTAGCTTTTAGTTTTAAGTTTTAAATTTTTAAAACCTGCTAGCAATAAAAACTGTTAAGAAGAAAAATTCACCATCTACTCGAGTTTAAACTCGAACAAATATCACACAAACTCGAGCTTCAACCCGAGATCAACCCTTCATCCAATTCCCTGATATGCCTGTGCACTTGAGCACCTACACCAGCGACCAACGGCGCTCCGATCATCGACAGCAACCTTGACACATCGACCATTTGCGCAGCAACTCACCCCGATCATCGAAATACAGACACACGCCCTCGACCGAAAACAAGCTATGCCGTTGAAACTGGAACCAATATACCTCACCAGAAAACGTCTCGATCGAAAGCAAGCTATGCAGTTGAAGTTCCGCTTGACTTTAGATAGCGTAACGGGTAATTAGCAAGTTAATGGGTAGTCCCCAAGCCTATTTCGGGCTTAGCATAGAGTTATGGCTAATGGGACTCTCTTCCATCATTTCAGACTTACCAAAATTAGAGAAAACCCCCCGTTAACCATCATTTTAGCCTAAAAGTTTTCCAAACCCTCGCTTTAATTAGTCAAAAAGGTCTTTATAAGGAGGTTAGCGAGATTAGCAAATTGGAGTGGAGATTAGCTATTGGAGATTATCTTGGAGATGTTGCTCGTAGTTGGATTTGCAGAGCTTGGATTGGATTGCTTAGGAGATAGTGAGTGGCTTTAAGCCTCTACTCACTAATTAGATCCTATTAGACGTTTAATGATGTTTTAAATGATTTTCAAGTTCTAAACATATTTTAAAAACTTTCAAACAACATATGTACATTTCAAGTAATTTGGATAAGTTTCGTACACTCGTCTTCTTAGGGATACCATGTGTTCTTATGGATACAACCCATAGATTAGGATAACAGGTTTGATAAGCATGTGGTGTTGGATAGGTGGTGAGCAGGAGACTATTCTCTTGTATTATTATATTTACTCATTTGTTATTTCGATATACAATACTATGGAGCTTGTTAGTTCCTTGGTTACTTAGAGACAGTTGTTGTGATTTATTATTTGATGTATAACTCTATTTCTTATGTTGCATACTCTTTGGACCTGTGCACTCTGATTCTATGATTCATTCAGTTATTTCCTATCTTGCTTTTTTTATATCTGAGATGTTCACTATTAGATTTTATTTGATGCATTGTGAGATATAGGAACAGGTTCTATATTGCTTTATTTAGCTTTCAACCAATGAGGGTCCCCTCTCCCCCGCATCGAACAAGCATATAGTGCATTACATAGGTATATTGGGTGTCAGTGGTGTAAGACGATCGCCATATTTGTATCATAGCATACGTTGTATTTTTTACCTAAGGGATACCGTGATCCAGTAGAGAAGGGATAAGAGTTCTCATCTTAGACTAGATCGAGACTGTATATGTCCAATAGAGCATGTACTTATTATATATTTTGATTTTCAAAACTATATAATAGTATATATATATATATATATAGTATGTATAAGTCACACTGCACACAAGAGTATTACTAATATAGGTTTCCTTATAGAGAGACTGGTCATCCTTATTACAAATTGAAGGATGAGTCATCAAATAAGGAATGCTGTTAGGGACTCCATCTCTAAAGTCGAAATAAGGAATACGCTCGGGAGTTGCCAATCCCGATCTGTAGACTATGCTCAATACCATGATGCAGAACATGTTGCAGAGTGCTCAGTAGCTGCTCCAAATGTTGCAGTTGATGATGGTGCTCCGGTTAGGCACCCATATTTGATTTTGCCAAGATGAACAAATAATTTACTAGTCTTGGAGGCTGATAATTTCTTAAAACACAGTTGGCGATGGAAGAAGTAACAACCCAAAATTTAACCTGTAGTAATTAATTAATGAATTAATTAAATAATAAAATAAGTTTGTTAAATTTTTAGAATTGAACCACGAGAGTTGCACCATAGTGTCTGTATCGATTTTCTGATAAATTTTCATATATAGATTGTCAAAATTCGAGTTGAATATAAAGAAGATACAGAATAAACAAGAAACGAAAAAAAGGCAGGCCGACCCTAGGGTCGACCCTACCCTTAGCTTGATCGACCTATATGTCAAACTACCACTTGTAAGGGTTGACTTGGCGGTCGAACCGCCTTTTTCTATGGACAAGAAGTCGCCCAGATGCATAAATTATGTGTTTTTCTTATTTTGTTCAATCTTGTTTATCTGTACTTCCATCCGATGGTTCTTATCGAGCCTATGTGGTGATTGCATTAGATTTAATATCCAAATCCAATGGTTTGAGATCCACAAGTAACGCTATAAATAGGAGCCTAGGCGTAGCTGTTTCTCTCATTCAGATTTTCTCCATCTGGATTCATTGCCTGAGGTTGGATCCTAAAAGGAATATTTTTCAGAGGAAAAGATCTTTTTAAGTAAAATATTTTATACCCTTCAAGTGGATCCGGGAAAGCCAAAGGAAAGAGCTAAGAACCGTAGTTGAGTGTTTAATAATTATTTTTGATTCTTAATTAATTTAAAAAAATATGGTTTCTAATAGCTGTAATTTTTCTACAATTTTGGGAGAACCTTTATGCAAGTTTATTTACAGTTAATTTTAAGTAAATTTTAGACTTGTTTTCTAGTCTATTTTCTTTTAGTTATTCTATTTCATTTATTTGCAATTATTTATTGTTAATTATAGTTTTTTCAATTATTTACAGTTAATTATATTATTTACAGTTATTTACATTTTATTCACATCTATTCTATGTTGAGATTTCGTCTGTAATTGTCAGTTTCTTTTTAATTTCCTTTTTATGCGAATGGAATAAATAGAAGAATATTTCGTTAATATGGACTAAAATATAAGAGCACTGAATTTATAGAAAATGGGATGTAAAATAAGAAGAATTGTAACAAATCAGACTTAGACTGAAATAAGCAAATTTAAGATATTTGCAAGCTTAGTTATAACATAAAATTATAACTAAAAAGGGAAAATAGAAGAAATGGAAAAAGTGGCTTATTTCTATACTTAGACCTTGGGTTAAGTTAATAAGTAGAATTATAATACACATGTTATAATTAGAGACAATAATCAAGTAGAAAGAATAGGAAAAGCTTATTTTAAGGCTTGAATTAAGTTAATAAGCAAATAAAGCAGAAATATCAGAAGAGGCTTATTTTAATAAACTTAGATATTGTATTAAATTAATAAGAAAGATATAGAAAATCGGTATTGTAGGCCCAACGGTATACTCCTTTACTGATATAGAAGACCTGTATTGTAGGCCCAACGGGGTAGTCCTTTATTGACATAGGAGATTTGTATTATAGGCCCAATAGGGTAGTCCTTTATAGATATAAAGGCTTATTTTAAAAACTTACATTATGTTAATAAGAGTTCAATAAATAGAAGTTCAAATTATAGGATTTGGACAAGGGGTGCAACTAGATTTTGTTTGTTAGATAAGACCCATACCAATAGCATTCCCTTTTTAGTCAGGCACAGGTGGCCTCATTATAGCATGGATGGGCAAGGGCATGCTTATGCTGAAGTAGTGGTAAATAAGAGGTCAACTGAAGGGAGCAACAGATAGCGTGAACTTAATGGTGGTCGAGCGTGCAGCCTCAGTGTTGGTTGATAAGTAGTTATTGAGTTCCAAGCGCTAAGTGGGTATCTATTATGTTGGGACCAACAGGGTCTAGACCGCAATAGTAGGTGTCTATTGCGTAGGGACCAACAGAGTCTAGTGCATATCTTTTGCGCAAGGACAAACAGGGACTAGTCTGCATCTTTTGCGTAGGGACCAACTGGGTCTAGTCCGTATCTTTTGCATAGGGGCTAATGGGTCTAGTCTGCAGTAGGCACAATAGAGATAGAAGATCGATTAAAGGGTGGAATTAGGACTTCAGCCCAATTAATGTTGGATTAGGAATTCAGCCTAATCAAAGCAGTTATCTAAGACAAGTACAAACAATCTAATCGAACTATCAGAGCAAAGCAAGCCAATTAAACCACATTTTATTCCAGTTTTATCTTTACTTTATTCCCTTTTATACTAGAACTATTGCTAAGTCTATTATCTTTATCTTGCTTAAAAATACTAGTAATTATTCCACTCACCAGAGTCTGACCCACAACTCTATTTTCCCCTTCTCCTCCACAAGCTAGTGGAGGTAAGGACAGTAGATTTTCAACATTCTTTGAGGGATATCCTTGGAGATTCATCATGTATTCTTCTTTTCCAGTTTTATATTCATTTGACTTTTGGGATGTACTGGCACTTGTTGAGGGTGGTGGTTTTGTACTCTGATATTGTGATTGAGATGGTATTTTTCATGAGACATATGTTTTTGGTATTTTGAGGCACATCTTGATTATGACTTATTTATGAAGTTTAATCTTTAAATGAGTAATTGTTTAAATGTTTCCCCTATTTTACTTATTTTTCTTGTGAATCTTAGTCTCTATAAAATTTTTAGCTATACCTACAACGTACCACATCTTTTGGTGTGTACTTTTGGGTATACTAAGGGGGTGTGGGGTGCTACATTTGGTATCAGAGCCTTAGGTTACAGGATTCCTAAAAACTAGATTTAAAAAGTAAAGTATTTTCCCAAAGTAACTTATTTTTAACAATAGCTTGTCTCCAAACTAGAAGTATTATCAAAAGGAAACTTTATTATAGAAATGGTTTTCAAGTATAAAAGAGTTTTTATAAAAATACCCTCAAATTCCAATTCAACCTTCTTACGATTCCTTCGAGCCTAAATTCCCTTTTCTTTGCATAGTGTGGCTGACTAGTTCCATAGAGCTATGGTACCAGAGGTGCAAGGGCAAGCGTCACTATAGCACAGGTGGGTGGAGATCTCTTTAATCCACCTATAGCAGCCAATTTTTCTAAGCTATGCAAGGAATTCACTAGTCTAGGAGGTGGAATGTTTTCTCGCACAAAGGATTTCGAGGAGGCATGAGCTAGTTTGGAGGATATAGAGCAAATGTTTAAGTTGTTAGATTTAGAGGGCTAATAGAGAGTTTAGCATTCATCTTTATAGCTGAAGGGGAAGCTTAAAGAGGTTCCTAAGTCAAAAGATTCCAAGATGCCATGGTGGAAGAACAAGAAGGATAAGGACAAGAGGAAAGAAGGAGGACCTCAGAAGCGGATCAATAAAAACGAGAAATATTGTGACAGCCCGCAAATCCATACCCCTTGAATCAACACTATTCTATACAAATTGACTCAAGTGGAACAGAAATACGAACCATAGGGTTAAAGAAGAAGAGATAGAAGAAGAAGAAACTAAACAATATCAGAATCTCACAGTCGCAGCGGAATAATATATAATAGTAAATATAGAACTTTACACAAAATGAAATCTATCACTGTTTTATACATCATATCATCAGAGTACCTCATACATCAACAATCACCAATCAGACATACCATATAATCATAGCAGCGGATAAATATATAGGTACATATAATACATCTCGGACTCCAGCTCCTCTCCTGCTCCATAGCATCCTGACCTGAACAAATAATACTCGGTCTGACCCGAGCATTATAATGAAATAACACCCGAGTCAGTCTGGAATACCAGCTGATAATAATGCATCCAAATTGATTATTAAAGTTTCAAAAAATCCTTTGAAAACAAAAGCATCTCGTAAGACCACGCCACAAATAAACATGTCGGGTTTTTACCTTACGATAGCTAAAACAATTTTATAGAAATCCTTTGATATTATAATAGGGTCTATTTACAAATACTTATAAAATAGCCGAAATTGTTACATCCATTAAATTCCAGCTGCTAGCCACAAAAGTGGATAATACAAACTAAACTCGTACAAGGCTCGTAGGGAGAATGGATTTCCAACAATGACTAGGCACTGGGGTACCACCTGTCACAGTACAGGGCCTAGATCACCGTACCGAGGACTATTCCCTTCATCCCCTGCAACACAAGGCCGGAACCATTCCTTACTGAACAGTCCCGAACAAGATAAACCCCGTGGTTGGCGCGACCAACCATCCACTACGCCGAAATAAGAAGGGACATCTAGACAGGGGAAATATCTTGTCCTGCTTGGGCTTGACCCACCTAACCTTGCTGCATATCCCCTGATGTTCAGTCATTCCCGGTTGATGAGGCTTGAGGCTAAGCGTTACCTTTAGAACGTTTTCACTTAGAATGCCCACCGTCCACCTGACGATGTTTCGCAAGCATTCGTCCATACAAGTCCGTCCTGGGTTCGAACGGAACCGAAGGCACTACTCCTACTACATCCATTTTGGAAATATCCTCAGGATTAGTAGCGACTAGCCCTTGCACTTCACTGCTCTATCTTCGACTCTAAAACACGTTTTCCGCACGAAACGTACAAACCGGATCGAAGTGGTTTTCGAGAAATAAATCTCGATCCCTGTCTCTTCGAAACGATCAACGCATTTGTCCAATATTGATAGTCGGTGATTTAACTATCAATTTATATTCATAAACATCCATAAGCATCCATCACACAATAAATAATTCGCACATTATTTATTTGCCTCAAATATCTTTGAAAGATATATTTTCAAATTTTCAAAACCCATTTGAAAACAATTCCCAAATTTCTTCCATTACAAGGTAAATCTTTTACCATATATTCCCATTGGAAATAACCTAGTTCAAAACAACTTAGTTTGAAAACAGTTAAAATCATTTTATATTGAAATATACTTTAAAATACGTAAATTCACTTCTAGTTACTTACTCAAAATAAGATTCAAAATATGTACAGTAAAACCATTTATTAAGATATCAACTTTGATTTAACTAAATTTAAAAGTAGTGTTTTAGTAAGATAAATACTAATTTCAAATGACTTAAGTCCAAAACTAGTCTTTTAAACAAATCCATTTATAAAAATAATTATTAAGGTATTTATAAAATTTTCTATTGCTAATTCATAAATTATCACTATAAAATAATAACTTCCAAAACACTCTCATTTAAACAAGTTTTAAATTTTTAAAACTTTCTTTTTGTAAAATCGGTTTAAACTCGAACTTGGTTTTTCCCAGGAAATCTCATTTCCACATAAACATCACAGAAATCCTTCTCACGATTTCTATCGATTTATTTCAATTTAGTTTTATGGTTTAATAACATAAATTTACTTTCACATTTATCAATTGATAACATTTCTCTTTGTTTATCATTCCAGATTTTACAAATTTTCAATTTCCACTCTAAATAAATTTCAAATTTTAATTCTTTAAAATTCATTATCTAACAGTATCTTTTATTCTCTAAAATTCAATTTATCCATTTATAATTAAATTATGGATTTATAATTTATCCAGCAATATTCCGATACAAATTTTATTTCAATTTTCCATCCAAACAGTTTTTAAATTCTTTAAAATTTCCTATTTATTAATTTCTTAATTTCTTTTGATAACCCAATTTAATTTCTTTATACTTAAACTCCAAATTTCTTTATAATTAACATTCTAGGTTTGTAATTTACACCACAATATCACAATACAATTTAATTCCAAATTTATCAATCACAGTATATAAACAGGCATCAACATCAATTATAAAAATAAACACTATATTGTGAGGAATCCAGTTGGATCCCTCCAACCTGTTTTCCCTGCATCCACAAATATTAGCACAACTATATATATCAATTCAATTTGATAATAATCAACATAAACAGCTAAACATCCAAACAAACAATCAATACTAACTGTCTAACTTTACTAGTATCCAAATGTGAGTGAAAATAACTCATCTTGAGTTTCGGCGAGCGTTCGAAATTCAAATTAAACCGAACGACGTTCGATTTAACTCAAATTTCTACTTGCCCGGAATAGCTCTGGATCTGCACCATCGCGTAGTACTCTTCTCTGCGATTCCGGCATTTCCTGTTTCGCTGAAATCCGATATCGTATGAATGAGTTATTTAATTTTAAAGTTTGAATTGGAATTCAAAACAATTTCCTTTTTTTTACCTTCCCTTTTTTTTTAAAAAAAAAATTATTTACCAAAATACATAAGGCCAACCCCCTTCTTCTCCTTCAACACGCGAGACTCCAGTAACAAACAAACCCACAGCCGACGTTGCTAGGGCACAACATCGCACCCACCACACCCCACGAGACGACGATCAGAACACACCTCGACGAAGAGCGTCGCGAGCCTCACCTTTGGCCAGAGTACGGCCAGGCTCGGTCGTCCCTAGGCTGAGTGCGACTCCACCTATCGGCCGACGCACGTGGCCCCACCCCGGTCTCCACACTCCTCCAAACACGATCTCCACCGCACAATTCGAAGAACTCGGGATGCTCGTCATCTTTCTAGTTAGAAGATTTCGCTGATAATGAATGGATAAGGAGAGATCGAGAGGGGAAAGTCGACGCATTTCATCCATTAAACGAAAAGAACGGCGGCTCAATTAGTTTTGGCTAGGGTTTAGAGATAATAAAATATATATAGTATAGTTTTAATATTATTTTATTAATAAATATCTCAATTTAACAACTTATGCAAATGAACTCAAATCTACGCGTTCCGACAGGCGATTCTAAGGTTTTTCGGCGTTCCGAACACAATGGAACAGGTTTCGTAAGCTAATTTGATCGTATGTGCGAGTTACGAGATTAAACGATCAATTTCAAATTAAACCGATTAAAATGATTTCGATGCGTTTCGAGCTGCCAGGGTCAAACGACAACTCCGTTGCTACGAAAATTGAAATTCGATAGTAACTAACTATTACAGATCCAATGGAACTGGTTTCGTCGAATTCCGAGACTGTGCCCCGGAAGGCTATTTTAACTCGTCTATTAGATCGAGCAAATTTCCAAAATTGTCGAAATCACTTGAAACTCCACTTTTAAAATTTTATTAACTTAATAATAAATCATATGAAATTTATAAGAACATTTACAATCATTTTGACTCATTTCGAATCAAAATTTGATTATTTGCATTTTTATAATATTAAATTCTATTATTAAATTAATATAAAATTCCAAAATCAATCTATTGCCAATTAATTCCATCCAACCGTCCAAAATTATAACTCGAACCCAAATGGACTTTAAAAATAAATTTTACAATCTATTTCATCTCTATCTACTTTCAGAATTACCCATTTTATTCCAATATATGATATTAAGCTATTTTTATTCAAATTCCAATTTAGTTCCCGTATAAGAAATTTCTAATTTTTATTAACTTAACCAAAGTCTTTTATTTCAAAATTCATATTAAAATCCATATTCAACATTTAAAATGAATTAAATGTTCAAATTTAATGGCTTAAAAATACAGGATGTTACATTCCTCCCCCCTTATAAAAATTTCATCCCCGAAATTTGCTAAGGTAGAAGAATGTTCCTTCTCTCTTAACTTAATCCAAACTTGTTTAGTTACAACTTATATACACTTTCCAAAACCTTTAGCTCAATTTCAAACCCATTTGCTTTATTAACTCTAAAGCTTAAATTTTAACTTATAACTTCCCAAGTTACTTAACTTTTTCCCAAAACCCAAAAATATTCTAACTCCCAAAATTTTCGGAAAATTTTGGCAGAGTCTCCCCTACACGGAGGAGCTTTCGCGATATCGCGATACAAATAAATATATATACATCGACCCACACGGTCGGAAACCACAATATATCACAATATATATATCATTTCCCAATTATATTTGCGTAGGCGTACCTTTTTAGCAAATTTTAATAGCGAGCGGCTAATATAACGCATATACGCGCTCCAACTCTCTCGAACATCTTCTGTACCTGTACTAAACTCAAACAACTTATCAGTTTTCAAAGATATAAGCATTTTAATAACATTTCCTATATAAATGCAAGCCAAACATGTCCATTCCATAACCAAACCAAGCAATTTCATAATTATGCATGCTAACCACCTTTATAACAAATTTCTCAATTCCTACATCATTTTAAATTCACTTTACAAACCCAACTTCATGGTTTAACAATATTAACCATATTCTTTTCAACAATCCAAAGATTTTATTCAATTCATTTTCATTTCAATATGGTTAATTATGCCTTTCTTAAATTTTATTTTAACCTACATTCCCAACTTGATTTACAATCAAATTCGATTTAAAATTGGAAACATTCGCATTTCTGTTACAGCCCATTACTATTCATATGCAAACATTACTTATTAAAATGTCAATTCATCCCAGTTGATTTAAAAACTCATTCCATTTGCTATTTTAAAACAATTCACTTGCATTCCTTTACAAATTCTTTGAATTAGATTCCAATTCAGTTCAATTTATTAATTCAAATCCAAACTTCATTTTTATTTCACTTGAATGATTTATACTCAAGTCCACTGTGTACCATTCATATTTATTGCAACAAATTTATATTTACTTCAATATTATGAATATGTTCTTTTAATTCATTTACTTTTCTTTAGTTTATCCACTTAAGTTTATTGTCTAATCTCTATGCAGGTTATGGTTATTCAAACACACAATCAATTCTTAAGCTTATACCAACTTAGAATTTAATTCCAACTTCAAATTTCATAAATCTCTGTTTCATTCAGAATTATTCAAAATCCAAATATTCTTATTCTCTTGCAATTTTTAAATCAAATCCTCATTCTCATTTTTCAAATTTATTATTCATCTTCAGTTTATTTTTTTGTATTTTATTATTATTATTATTATTCTATTCTAAATTATTTACAATTCTTATATTCATATGATATCACAATATTTAATTCCAAACCATTTCACTTGCCATTCAACTTTATTTCCCAACCAAAATTCATCCAAGACAAAATTATAAAGCTTAATCACAATTACCATTCAGCTTGCTTAAGTTCTTTCACAATATTTCCATTATCTTCTTATAAAGCAAATTTTATTTTCATTTGATTCTCATCCAAATCAATTCCAGTATATTTACAAATTTTTTTTATGCACTTTGTTTAATCATTCAGTTCCTTTTAGATTTACTATATTAATAAAGAGATCATTTTAAATTATTCCCTTCCGTTGAATTTATTACAATTCAACTATCACCATTATAATCTAATTCCTGTTTGCATCCACACTTCAATATTTGTTACCTCAATTTGAAAATTTCATGCCACAACTGGATTTTTATTCACTTCCTAAATTTTTTTAATTTTGACCCAACTATCAAAATTTTATTCCTGCTAGTACAAATTCCATTTAATTTAGCTTACACAGAGTTCATTTCCAAACAATCATTTGGATTTAATTGAGTAGACACTTACTTCATTCATCATTATTTCAACTAAATTAAATTTCCTTCCAATTTGGTTCTTATCCAAATTTCTTCCAAGTTTACTTAAAAATTTGCTTAGCCAAATTAAATTCATCCCACTTCTCTTACCACTCGTATAAGGATTGAACTCCATTCAATATTATTTATTACACAACTGGAATTTAATTTCATTTTCATTTTCAAAACAGATTTCATTTTCCCCATACATAAGTTCAAGACTTATTTGCCAACTTAAAAACATCCACCTTTTTATCCTCACCGCTTTATTACACTTTACATTTCTTTTATGGTTAAGTTTTGAATTTGCCACACCATTCAACTCTTTCCATTAATAAATTACAATTTCACTTCCATTCAAAAGCTTAGATTGCTTATTTAAGTCCATTTCCATCTTATAATCACAAGTTTCAATTATAACACTTAATAACTTAAGAATATGAATTTCTTTATGCAATTATAAACAATTTACATTTCACCTTTATATCCAATTTAATTTAATTCTAATTCATTTAGATTTAGTTCAATTTCAAATTCGCAATTGTAATTTTCATATACAAATCCAAAACTTATTTACTAACTCAAGTTCATTTAAGATTAAGTTTTAATCCACCATACCATCCCACTATTTCCCATTTGTGATTATAACTCCATTTCTCTTTTATAAGTTCTCCAACTTATTTATTTAAAAGCTTATATAGATCATCTTAATCCATCTGCATCTTATAATCACAACTTCAAATTTTATATATGTATCACTGGATTCTTAATGATACAAATCTTCCTTCACCTTAATCCTTTGCAAAATTTTAAATTCATAATCCCCAGCTAAAGCATAACACTTACTAGCTTGAGGGTATACTCCATTTCACAATGACCCAAAATCTCAAAGTCCACTACATCTTAATTTAATTCAAATCAACTTTATTTTAAGTCCAATTTATTTTACTTGTCCAAGTTAAATTCAAATTTTCTACTCACTTCAACATATTTTATTCACTTTCAATTACTCAAATTAAATTTTAATTCCAAGACTAAAATTTTCATTTCTTACTTCTTATTAATATTAATTTCACTTAATAAGTTCAATAGTTAGTTCATTTCAACTTTACACATTATTTAATTAGAATTTCTCAGAATTCATTTTACCCGGTTTTATTCCAAAACCATGTTGAAATATATCAAATATATACCGATTTGGTATATCAATCAAATCACCAGATTTTCCAAAACAATTTGTTTACACCAAACGAATTTCCCATTTTTGAAATGTCCAAAACAACTGTTATGCCCAACTAGTCCAAACAATACCATAACCAAATATTAGGGAAACAATCCGTCACTTTAGAAACTCGAAAATGAATTCTAATGATGTGGCCATCATCATCAGGATTATTTTCCAGCGACTGAAGTGAGTTCAACGCTTCTTACTCTCCCAAATTTATTTCAAAATAGTTTTCCATTTAAAATACTTCCCAAAACAATATTCCATCATTACCTTCAAAAACTTTGGAAAACATTCCCAAACTTTCCCAAGATTTTAAATTTCCAAACTTTTATTTTCAATCTATTAAAAATATTTTTTTTCTTCAGACCTTCCGGGATTAAATTCTGGTTTAATTCAAATTTAATTATTCTTCTTTTGTATAATTTATACTCATGGAATTTATTTGGTTATAAATCAATTCAATATCTTACATTCCCATTGGTTTATATATCATCTCATTTCAAATTTAAATCAAATTTAAGATTCATATTTGATTACAGTATTAACAACCAACCAAACAATATATATATGTAATTGAGAAAACCATTTCTTTTATATCAAAATATAATTTTGGGTAAAATTATTTCATTTACCCACTTTAAAAACAATACTATGTCGGTTTGTCTTGTTTAAGAGTTTAGAAACCCCTATCGATACGGTTGTACTTCCCGTACCGACCAGAATTCATAAAGACTCAACCGATAAGTTAACATAGTATAAAAACAATTTTATATTCACTAACAAGTACGCTCTCATATCTATTTATACGCTCAACTCATTGTAGAGTACTATTGACTCTATTAAATGAGTAATTACCCCACCAAAGCCTAGGTTGTCGCCAACCTACGCTCTGATACCAAGTGTGACAGCCCGCAAATCCATACCCCTTGAATCAACACTATTCTATACAAATTGACTCAAGTGGAACAGAAATACGAACCACGGGGTTAAAGAAGAAGAGATAGAAAAAGAAGAAACTAAACAATATCAGAATCTCACAGTCGCAGCGGAATAATATATAATAGCAAATATAGAACTTTACACAAAATGAAATCTATCACTGTTTTATACATCATATCATCAGAGTATCTCATACATCAACAATCACCAATCAGACATACCATATAATCATAGCAGCGGATAAATATATAGGTACATATAATACGTCTCGGACTCCAGCTCCTCTCCTGCTCCATAGCATCCTGACCTGAACAAATAATACTCGGTCTGACCCGAGCATTATAACGAAATAACAGCCGAGTCAGTCCAGCTGATAATTATGCATCCAAATTGATTATTAAAGTTTCAAAAAATCCTTTGAAAACAAAAGCATCTCGTAAGACCACGCCATAAATAAACATGTCGGGTTTTTACCTTACGATAGCTAAAACAATTTTATAGAAATCCTCTGATATTATAATAGGGTCTATTTACAAATACTTATAAAATAGCCGAAATTGTTACATCTATTAAATTCCAGCTACTAGCCACAAAAGTGGGTAATACAAACAAAACTCGTACAAGGCTCGTAGGGAGAATGGATTTCCAACAATGACTAGGCACTGGGGTACCACCTGTCACAGTACGGGGCCTAGATCACCGTACCGAGGACTAGTCCCTTCATCCCCTGCAACACAAGGCCGGAACCATTCCTTACTGAACAGTCCCGAACAAGATAAACCCCGTGGTTGGCGCGACCAACCACCCACTAAGCCGAAATAAGAAGGGACATCTAGACAGGGGAAATACCTTGTCCTGCTGGGGCATGACCCACCTAACCTTGCTGCATATCCCCTGATTTTCAGTCATTCCCGGTTGATGAGGCTTGAGGCTAAGCGTTACCTTTAGAACGTTTTCACTTAGAATGCCCATCGTCCACCTGACGATGTTTCGCAAGCATTCGTCCATACAAGTCCGTCCCGGGTTCGAACGGAACCGAAGGCACTACTCCTACTACATCCATTTTGAAAATATCCTCAGGATTAGTAGCGACTAGCCCTTGCAATTCACTGCTCCATCTTCGACTCCAAAACATGTTCTCCGCACGAAACGTACAAACCGGATCGAAGTGGTTTTCGAGAAATAAATCTCGATCCCGGTCTCTTCGAAACGATCAACGCATTTGTCCAATATTGATAGTCGGTGATTTAACTATCAATTTATATTCATAAACATCCATAAGCATCCATCACACAATAAATAATTCCCACATTAGTTATTTGCCTCAAATATCTTTGAAAGATATATTTTCAAATTTTCAAAACCCATTTGAAAACAATTCCCAAATTTCTTCCATTACAAGGTAAATCTTTTACCTTATATTCCCATTGGAAATAATCAAGTTCAAAACAACTTAGTTTGAAAACAGTTAAAAACATTTTATATTGAAATATACTTTAAAATACGTAAATTCACTTCTAGTTACTTACTCAAAATAAGATTCAAAATATGTACAGTAAAACCATTTATTAAGATATCAACTTTGATTTAACTAAATTTAAAAGTAGTGTTTTAATAAGATAAATACTAATTTCAAATGACTTAAGTCCAAAACTATAAACAAATCCATTTATAAAAATAATTATTAAGGTATTTATAAAATTTTCTATTGCTAATTCATAAATTATCACTATAAAATAATAACTTCCAAAACACTCTCATTTAAACAAGTTTTAAATTTTTAAAACTTTCTTTTTATAAAATCGGTTTAAACTCGAACTTGGTTTTTCCCAGGAAATCTCATTTCCACATAAACATCACAGAAATCCTTCTCACGATTTCTGTCGATTTATTTCAATTTAGTTTTATGGTTTAATAACATAAATTTACTTTCACATTTATCAATTGATAACATTTCTCTTTGTTTATCATTCCAGATTTTACAAATTTTCAATTTCCATTCTAAATAAATTTCAAATTTTAATTCTTTAAAATTCATTATCTAACAGTTTCTTTTATTCTCTAAAATTCAATTTATCCATTTATGATTAAATTATGGATTTATAATTTATCCAGCAATATTCCGATACAAATTTTATTTCAATTTTCCATCCAAACAGATTCTAGTTTTTAAATTCTTTAAAATTTCTTATTTATTAATTTCTTAATTTCTTTTGATAACCCAATTTAATTTCTTTATACTTAAACTCCAAATTTCTTTATAATTAACATTCTGGGTCTGTAATTTACACCACAATATCACAATACAATTTAATTCCAAATTTATCAATCACAATATATAAACAGGCATCAACATCAATTATAAAAATAAACACTATATTGTGAGGAATCCAGTTGGATCCCTCCAACCTGTTTTCCCTGCATCCACAAATATTAGCACAACTATATATATCAATTCAATTTGATAATAATCAACATAAACAGCTAAACATCCAAACAAACAATCAATACTAACTGTCTAACTTTACTAGTATCCAGATGTGAGTAAGAATAACTCACCTTGAGTTTCGGCGAGCGTTCGAAATTCAAATTAAACCGAACGACGTTCGATTTAACTCAAATTTCTACTTGCCCGGAATAGCTCCGGATCAGCATCATCACGTAGTACTCTTCTCTGCGATTTCGGCATTTCCTGTTTCGCTGAAATCCGATATCGTATGAATGAGTTATTTAATTTTAAAGTTTGAATTTGAATTCAAAACAATTTCCTTTTTTTTACCTTTCGTTTTTTTTATTTGTTTTTTTAAAAAAAATTAATTACCAAAATACATACGGCCAACCCCCCTTCTTCTCCTTCAACACGCGAGACTCCAGTAACAAACAAACCCACAGCCGACGTTGCTAGGGCACAACATCGCACCCACCACACCCCACGAGACAACGATCAGAACACACCTCGTCGAAGAGCGTTGCGAGCCTCACCTTTGGCCAGAGTACGGCCAGGCTCGGTCGTCCCTAGGATGAGCGCGAATCCCCCTATCGGCCGACGCACGTGGCCCCACCCCGGTCTCCACACTCCTCCAAACACGATCTCCACCGCACAATTCGAAGAACTCGGGATGCTCGTCATCTTTCTAGTTAGAAGATTTCGCTGATAATGAATGGATAAGGAGAGATCGAGAGGGGAAAGTCGACGCATTTCAGCCATTAAACGAAAAGAACGACAGCTCAATTAGTTTTGGCTAGGGTTTAGAGATAATAAAATATATATAGTATAGTTTTAATATTATTTTCTTAATAAATATCTCAATTTAACAATTTATGCAAATGAACTCAAATCTACGCGTTCCGACAGGCGATTCTAAGGTTTTTTGGCGTTTCGAACACAATGGAACAGGTTTCGTAAGCTAATTTGATCGTATGTGCGAGTTACGAGATTAAACGATCAGTTTCAAATTAAACCGATTAAAATGATTTCGATGCGTTTCGAGCTGCCAGGGTCAAACGACAACTCCGTTTGCTAAAATCCGATAGTAACTAACTATTACGGATCCAATGGAACTAGTTTCGTCGAATTCCAAGACTGTGCCCCGGAAGGCTATTTTAACTCGTCTATTAAATCGAGTAAATTTCCAAAATTGTCGAAATCACTTGAAACTCCACTTTTAAAATTTTATTAACTTAATAATAAATCATATGAAATTTATAAGCACATTTACAATCATTTTGACTCATTTCGAATCAAAATTTGATTATTTGCATTTTTATAATATTAAATTCTATTATTAAATTAATATAAAATTCCAAATTCAATCTATTGCCAATTAATTCCATCCAACAGTCCAAAATTATAACTCGAACCCAAATGGACTTTAAAAATAAATTTTACAATCTATTTCATCTCTATCTACTTTCAGAATTACCCATTTTATTCCAATTTATGATATTAAGCTATTTTTATTCAAATTCCAATTTAGTTCCCGTATAAGAAATTTCTAATTTTTATTAACTTAACCAAAGTCTTTTATTTCAAAATTCATATTAAAATCCATATTCAACATTTAAAATGAATTAAATGTTCAAATTTAATGGCTTAAAAATACGGGATGTTACAAATATCATAGCTATGGACTTATTAGTTATTATGCCAAAGACTGCAAGAAGGAGTTATGAATGAAGATAAGGTGTTATAGTTGTGTACAGCCCGGTCATCTTAGTTGATTTTTCCCTTAGAAGGTGGGGCAGGAAGCGTGGGCGCCTATATCAATGGTACAGGCTTTGGATGTAGCATCTTCTAGTAGTGCACCGGATCAAAACATGAAATCTCTGCAGAATGTTTTGACTCTATTTTGAATTACCTATTCAGACTCTTTAGCATCACATTCTTTCATCTCTAGTTCTTTGGTAGATTTTTTGCACTTAGATATCTCTTTAGCAGTAGACCCCATATTTGTTTCAAACCCATAGGAGGATTGGCACATTTATCCATGATTTTTAGGGGTTGGAAAAAAAATTATCCTAGGCGTAGAGTTTGATTGTGATGCTTATGTATGGATTGGTTATCCATTTATGGAGCGATATTGGACAGCTAGAGGAGAGTCGTTAGACTAGAGACATGCAACGGTAAGGCTCTTGAAGTATCTTGCGACCCATAGGGGCCAGTCATATTGAGCTTCCTTTATTCTCTCGATTCATCACCGGTAGGTTTAGATTCAGTTCCAGTCATCGGAGATTTCCTAGATATCTTTAAGGAGGTTAGGGGACTACTCCTAAGAAAGAGACCTACTTTAGGATCTATCTGAATGACCATACTAAGTCATTGGCATTGTTCGTGAGACTTATGGCACCTAGGGAGAGGAAGGAGTTAAGTAAGCAGACTTGTGAGCTATTAGAGAAAGGCTTCATCAGACGGATCATACATGAGTAAGCAGCATCAGTCGTCTTTGCTACAAAGGCATATGGTTCCCTTCGACTTTACGTAGACTATAGGAAGAGTTGAATAAGCTCACAAAGAAGAACCGTTACCCATTCCTAGGATAGATGATCTTTTTGATCAGTTAATTGGCTCTTCAGTGTTTTCTCAGCTTGATTTAGCCATTGGATTTCATCGGCTAAGAGTCATTGGCGTTAAAGACAGCATTTAGGACACCAGGTAGATTCTTTGAGTGGTTGGTTATGCCATTTGGGCTAACCAACACCTCGGCCTATTTTGTAAATTTAATGAGCTGTGTTTTTTTGGAAATGTCCTAAGTACGCTCGTAGTAGCATTCATGGAATTTTTTAGTGTTTTCCAAGAGTATGGAAGAGCATGCTATTCATCTAGAGGAGGTTCTTCACATTCATCAGTTGAAGGCGAAATTCTTGGAGCATCACTTTTCAACGTAAGGAAGTGCGTTTCTTAGGGCATAGAAAAGGTCAACACATGGAAAGTGTTTGAGAAACAGTTTTGTACATTTATGTTCGGATTATGGAAATCCAAGGAGAGGTAGGCAGAGATTGGAGATATACAATACATTCGGTTGATAAGAAAAGAAGAAAACTTATGTGTAGATAATTACAAAGAGGATTTAACGGTAGAGCCTAAGAACAAAAGACAAGTTTCTAAGGTTTAGGAAGAGTACTCCTAGGATAGTAAGAAGAGAATCCACTTTAAGTTTAGCCCATTAAAATGAAATTATTAAAATTGAAAAGTTGAAAAGTATAATTGTCAATATTTTTAAGAAAGTAAATATTGGGTTTTTGAAAAAAAAGTGGTATGAGATTTAAATTGGTTTTTATATGATTTTGTTAAAAGTGAAAATCTTTTTGAAGAATTATAGTGCATATAAAGCTCGCTAGTTTCTTTGTTAGTAAAACAAAGTCTTTAAATATAAAAACCTATAATGTATTAAATATTGAAACGTAGTTTAGAACATTTATTGTTGTAATAGATGTTTTTGTAAAAAAATAAAGGGAGCATAGATTATAACACTATTGTTATATTACGTGACTCCCAAAGGAAATTTTTTTGCATAGTATATGAGATTTATTAGTATTTTTAATTAAATCCATGCGGTATTATTTTGGGTTGTAGTAACAGTGTTTTAGGCAACATCTATTTTAACCCAAATAAAAATGTGTCTTGAAAATAATTTCTAAGTGTAGAAATAAAGCAGTTTGTAAGTACACTCGTTGTTTAAATAACTATGAGGAAATGTTTTCTAGCTATGGATATATTAAAACAGTTTTGAAATGAGTTTTCTTAAATAGAAAAGTGTAACCTAAATTAATAAATTTCATAGAAATTGACTATTTTAAGAGAATATGGAACATACTTTATTCAATTGGAACGAAATGAATAATGATAAAATTTACTATGAAACCAAATTGTAAATAAAGATGTTTTGTGCAAGATGTAAGGAATACGTGAAAGAGATGTACAAGGTATGGAAAGCACCATATTTTGTATAGCCTATTTCGAAAAGTATAAAATAAATTCCTTGTAATTTCACATAAACATGAAGTCCTCTTTTAAAGGATTCATAGAAGGTTTTCGCGTTAATAGTTCCTTATAAAAGAAAGTAGTTCCAACATATTAAGGTATAAAACCATTAAGTGTAATAATTAGAGATAATGTTAGTTAGGAGAGATATTATAGAGAGCCTTTGTAGAAAGTCCGCATTTATAGTTAGAAACTCCTCCAAGGTTAGGTAATTGGGAAGTTAAAGGAGTTTTTAATGAAATAATTTTTCTTATCTACTCCAGTTTTTGAAAAAAAAATTGAAAATCTATGAAAAGAAGATGTTTAAAAAACATATTGAACATTTTAAAGATATTTCAAAGAAAAATTGTTTGGTGAAAAAGTAAATAAGTTTTTGGAAGTGAAAAACTTAGTAATAGTTAAATTTAAAAATCCTAATTTTTATAGAAAAATAAAATGTTAAGTAGCCAAGTACCCTCGAATTTAATAGAAATTTGAAAATAACACTTTTAATAAGAAAATTTTTGGGATTTGATATTTTAAAATATTAAAAGCTTTAGTTTTTGAAATGATAAATACCGACCCAAACTTTTAAATGTGGAGTAGATAGGAATCATTTCCTAGGTGTAACATAAAAAGTGCAAGGCTATAGTACTTTTAGAAGTAATAATAGAAGTTTTCGTAAAGTGTATACGACACGAGTGAGAACCTAGGATTGTTGCTTCATGTGTGTAAACTATAGAAGAATAGTAAAGTGATATTAGTAAGATAGTAAGACAAACATGGTTGAGGATATGTATTCTTGAGGAACTGGGAAGGAGCATCTTCCCTTAGTAGAGTTCGCTTATAATAATAACTTTCATGAGTAGCATTAGAATGGAACCCATTGAAGCTCTTTATGGAAGATAGTGCAAGTCGCCATCGTGTTGGTTGGAGTCTATAGAGAGATTGCAATTTGGTCCCGACATGGCTAAGGAGACTTCGGAGAAGATTGATTTGATTAGAAAATAATAAGTACCTCTTATCCTCGTCTCTTTGATAAAAAACTTTGAATTTCCTATTTCCATCTTTAGTTTTGAATAGGTTCTTTTCTTTTGTTATCTTTTGGGAGGGTAGAACTTAGGATTTAACTTATGGATGGTAGGATTTTATGTAAACATGTTATTAGAACATGTTATGTATGATGGATACTAGTGGTTGCAAGTGGTTGCTAGTGTATGCAAATGGACGCATATACTTACACGAAGCGCTATTACCTCTTAGAGGTCAGCCTAAATAGAACCTTAGGGCATATGCATATAGATGTGTGCACATTTTCATTTTTATTTTATTTTCCATGGTTGTTATAAATGGATGATTATCACATGATTTTTGCATTTGGATGATGATTGTAGCATGCATATAGAACTATCAGCTATCATTATGGAAATTGCATTCATTTAGATACATGGCATGTATATGATTGCATAAAAGGAGATCGATTGAATCAGTAGACCGCCTAATGTTTTGCATTTGTTAGGGATATTGACACTACACTAATTGCATATGATCATAAATCGCATTAGAAAAACTTAAGGATAATAGATGTGATGGATGATGGTTGAGTAATTAGTTGTAAAACTAGGATGAAAACATCTATCTCATTCTTCTATCCTTAGAGATTTCGGGGATGAAATCCCTTAAGGAGAGGAGAATGCAACAACTCGAAATTTAAGTTGTAGTAATTAATTAACAAATTAATTAAATAATAAAATAAATTTGTGAATTTTTAAAATTGGTCCATGGGAGTTGCACCATTATGTCCCTGGCGATTTTCTGATCAATTTTGATATATAAATTGTCAAAATCCGAGTTAATATGAAGAAGATACAGAATAAACAAGAAATGAAGAAAAAAGATTGGGCAGGTAGACCGTAGGGTCGACCCTACCCTTGGCTAGGTCGACCTACCACTTGCAGGGGGTCGACCAAGCGGTTTACCCGCCTTCTCCTATGGACGAGAAGTCGTCCAGATGCATATATGACATGTTTTTCCTATTTTGTTCAATCCTGTGCGCCTGTGCTTCCGTTCGACGGTTCCTATCGAGCTTATGACGTGGTTGCACCATATTTAATCTTCAAATCCAACAATCTGAGATCCACAAGTGACACGATAAATAAGGCCCTAGGTGTACCTATTTTTCTCATTCAGATTTTCTCCTGCTGGGTTCATTCCCTGAGGCTGGACCCTAAAAGGAATATTTTTTCAAGGAGAAGTTCATTTTAACTAAAATATTTTATACACTTCAAGTGGATACGTGAAGACCAAAGGAAAGAGATAAGGACAAAAGGTGAGTGTTTAGTAATTATTTCAGATTCTTATGTAATTTAAAATAATAGAGTATTAATAGTTGTAGTTTTTCTACAATTTTGGGATAACCTTTATGCAAGTTTATTTATAGTTTATTTAAAGTAAATTTTGGACTTGTTTTCTGGTCTATTTTCTTCTAGTTATTCTATTTCGATTATTTGCAATTATTTATTATCAATTATAGCTTTTTCAATTATTTATAGTTATTACAGTATTTACAGTTATTTACTATTACTTACATTTTATTTACATCTATTCTACGTTGAGATTTCTTCTATAATTGTTAGTTTCTTTTTAATTTCCTTTTTACACGAATAGAATAAATAGAGGAATAATTCATTAATATGGACTAAAATATAAGACCACTGAATTTACAGAAAATAGGATGTAAAATAAGAAGACCTGTAACAAATTGGACTTAGACTGAAATAGGCAAATTTAAGATATTTGCAAGCATAGTTATAGCATAAAATATAACTAAAAAGAGAAAATAGAAGAAATAGCAAAAGTAGCTTGTCCATAGCAGGTACAGTAGAGATAGATGGCCGATCATAGGGTAGAATTAGGACTTCAGTCTAATTAAAGTTGGATTAGAAATTCAGCCTAATCAAAGCAGAAAGCAGTTATCTAAGAAAAGTGTTAAATAGTATTTTATCCCGGCTTTATCTTTTCTTTATTCTCTTTTATATTTGAACTACTGCTAAGTCTATTATCTTTATCTTGCTTAAAAATACTAGTAATTACTTCCACTCACCAGACTTTTAGTTTGACCCACACCTTTATTTTTTCCTTTTCCCCCATAGGCTGGAGAGGCAAGGATAGTAGATTTTTAGCTTTCTTGGAGGGATATCCTTGGAGATTCTTAATGTATTCTTCTTTTCCAGTTTTCTTTTCATTTGAATTTTGCGATGTACAGGCACTTGTTGAGAGGGATGATTTTGTACTCTAATATTGTGACTGAGATGGTATTTTTCATGAGATAAATGTATTTGGTATTTTGAGGCACATTTTGATTATGACTTATTTTATGAAATTTAATTTTTTAATGAGTTATTGTTTAAATGCTTCCACTGTTTTATTTATTTGTCTTGTGAATCTTAGTCTCTGTAAAAAAAATATCTATACCTACAATGCACCATATCATTTGGTGTGTCCTTTTGGGTATACTAAAGGGTATGGGATGTTATAGAAGTTTAGGATTGGCTCGACATTTATGAGTGGATATTTGATGATCTTGAACTTAATGAGGCTATGAATAGGAGGTCAGCCTCGCGCCAACTTTATGGAAGGACGTTGAACTGTTATAATGCCACCAAGTTGCTACACCCGAGGATCACTTTACTTAGGATCATTTCATAGTCCATTTTGAAGAGAAGTTTATCTGGCTTCTTAGAAGTATGTCTTATTTCCTAAGTTTGCGTATTTGAATCAGGAAGATACAACGATCTTCGAATATATTGTTGAGTTCGATGCGCTTTCAAAATATAGGATGTCCGTCACGGACACTCCATTAAGGAAGAACGAGAAGTTCATCATCGGCTTGGATGATCACTTGAGAGAAGCTTGTGGTCAACGTAGATGAGACTTTCAAGATGTTAGTTGAGATGGCCTTGAGGCATAAGAGTCTTTATCCAAAGCCAAGGGTTATTGTTCCTAAAGAAGAGTCAAAGCCGCAATTGAGTAGGGGAGGCAAGAAGAAGTGAAACAAAAAGAGCTGCTTCAAAACAAAGGTGACAAAAAGAAGCGCAAGCCAACTCCAACTTTCTACAACTGCTTAGAAAAGGGTCACTATAGAAGAGATTGCAAAGCTGAGGGGAAGAAATCCTATAACTGCAACAAGCTTTGCTACATTTAGAAGGACTGTCCAAATCCATTAAAGTAGAAGCAGGTGGTGAAAGCATATGTAATCAATTCCATTTTGACTTCGTTGAATGCTCCATCAGTGACAAAGAAGGGGAAAGGTATCGTTATTCAAGGTATGCTTTCCACTTATGATTTTTTAGACAATTTTTATTTTGAGGCTTCACATTTCTTCATATATAGTGACTTAGTAGATAGATTGGGATTGAGACCCGAAATAGTGGACCGACCTTTTATTGTGACAAACCCTGTTGGAGGCTCTACTAGCATGTTTATGGTTTTTTGTAGGTTGGTCTTATCGAGTCATGGATGCTCTTTTTTTGTGATTTCTTTGTTTTAGGTTTCATTGGGTATCATTTATGATGATAGGGGTAGATGATAGGAGGACGGTAGTGTTAGGCTGCCTTCCAGATGATGATGATGTAATGGTCACTTTTCTATATTCTCTTGATATCCCACATGATGAGTTATCGTTGGTACCTATTATTCAAGGGCATATGGATGTATTTGAGGAGGTAATAGGACTTCTTCCATATATAGGGATTGAGCTCTTTATCGATTTAGTTAAAGATGTTAGACCAATGTGATGCGGTTAAGGAAGATGGCACTTAGAGAGCAGAGAGGGCTCAAGGTGCAAGACCTTCTATTAGGAAGGGTGAAGAAAGGCGTTAGAACATTCATCTCGAAGTGCACGAACTGCCAATTGGTTAGGGTAGAGCAGAAGAAGCCTAATGCTTTGATGCAACCACTAGAAATTTTCGAGTGGAAATGAGAACAAGCATCGATGGATTTCATTAATGGACTACCAAGGGCTCGAGCAGGGTACGATAGCTTCTGGGTCAAAGTCGATCGATTGACCAAAAGTGCCAAATATATACCTGTCAAGTCAAATAGAATGGCAGCCAAACTGGCCGAATTGTACGTGAAATGGGCAATATGATTCCATGGTATACCGAAGAGAATCATGAGTGACCGAGACCCATTGTTCACTAGTTGGTTTTGGAAGAGCTTATAGAAGGCGTTAGGGACAGAGCTGCACCTTAGTATAGCTTATCACCCTCAAACTGATGGCCAATTGAGACAGTGAATTGTATCTTGGAGGATCTCTTATGCGCTTGCGTACTAGATATTATAGAATCATGTGATGATCATTTACATCTTATTGAATTCACATATAATAATAGTAATCAGTCTAGCATTGGTATGTCATCATTTGAGGCATTATATGGTCGACCATGCAACGCTCCTTCATGTTGGTAGCAAGCGGACAAGAAACTGATACTTGGGCTAGATATGATTAGAGAGACTTTGAAGAAGATGGAAATCATTCACTAATGAATAAAAGTTGCCCAAGATAGGTAGAAAAGTTATGCTGATAAGAGACGTCGAGATGTAGAGTTCTCCATCGGCAACCTAATGTTTGTCAAGATCTCTCCACTGAAGAATGTTTTTTGGTTTGATAGTAAAGGGAAGTTGGCATTGAGATTTGTATGTCCTTTTCCAATTCTAGATAGGATTAGGAACCTTGATTATAGAGTCGACTTACCTCAAATAATGGCAGGAGTGCACAGTGTGTTCCACGTTTCTCACTCGTGGAAATTTGTGCATGACTCAGACGTAACTATCGCACCTGATCATCTGGATGATATTGAGATTGAAACAGAGGCTTCGAGACCTCATAGGCCTATTTGTGTCATCCTTATGAGAAAGACAGTGAATTTGATGAAGGTTCGATGGAGCGAAAGTGAAGGTGATTATACTTGGGAGATCGAGGAGAGTGTGAGGACAGCGTATCTAGAGCTCTTTACTTGGTGAGACTTCTTATTTATCATTATTACTTTCACTTATGATATCACGAACTATATACCTTAATATAGTATCACGCAAGCTAGGATATGTTTGGAGTTTTCCTTTTTCCATTTTATTGCCATCTATGCATGTTTGATGTATGATGGTTCATATGCTTGTGTATGGTTGTTAGGCATGTAGGATGATCCTATTGATTTTTTTTAGGATTTTAGGGGTTAAATTCCTAAATAGGGTGGAGGGAGAGAATGTAACTACCTATATTCTACGTATTAGAGGATCATAAAATACTAATATTATTTTCATATGAGGTGGTTTGATTCTAAATTTTGGAAAATGACTCTTAGGGTCATTTTCCACATTTATAATCTTTATCGGATTTCTTAGTGACCAATTTGACCCTGAGAATCTTATATATCCTAAAACTTTTGATAGGATCCGAATTGGTCTGAAACCATTTACATTAGATCAGGATGATGGTTTATCTTTTCATAGAGTGGTCATAATAGGAAAATAAAAATATCGTTAAGGAGATATGACTGTTTGAATTTCACATAATTTTAGATAGCTTAATGGGTACTTAACAAGTTAATGGGTAGACCCAAAGTCCCTTTTTAGATTAGCATGGGGGTTTAGGGCTGATGGAACTCTCTTCCATTATTTCATACTTAACAAAAATAGAGAGAATCCCCTATTAATAATCTTCTTAGTCTAAGAATTACCCAAACCCTTAATTTAATTAGTCGAAAAGTATCACAAAAAGGACATTAACGAGATTAGCATCTTGGAGTGGAGGTTAGCTGATGGAGTTCATCTTAGAGTTGTCATTCATTTTTGGATTCGTGAAGCTTGGAGCTTGGATTGGACTGCTTAGGAGATGGTTGGTGGTTTTAAGCCTCTACTCACTAATTAGCCCTATTAGACATTCAATGATGTTTTTAAATGATTTTCAAAATCTAAAACACATTTTAAACCTTTTTAAACAACATATGTAAATTTCAGGTAATTTGGATAAGTTTTGTAAATACGTGTACTTACGGATACTATGTGTTCTTATGGATACTACCCTTAGATCAAGGATAGAAGGTAAGGTGAGCACGTGGAGCTGGACAAGTTGCAAGCCGGAGTCCATGCTCTTGAATTATTATATTTACTCATTTTCTATTCCCCTGCACAAGACTATAAAGCTTGCTAGTGCCTTTGTTACTTGGAGACAGTTGTTATGAGTTATTATTTGATGTATAACTCTATTTCTTATGCTACTTACTATATGGATTTGTGCACTCTGATTCTATGATTCATTCAATTATTTACTATCTCGCTGTCTTATTTGAGATGATTACTATTATATTTTATTCGATGCACTGTTAGATATATGACAAGTTCTGTATTGCTTTATTTACCTTTCAACCCATGATAGTCGGCTCACATCGACCGAGCACCACTACAGTGCACCATATACGCATATTGGGTGTAGGTGGTGTAGGGCAGTCGTTATATATGCCATACGATAAGTATGGACTCAAGATTAATCATTTTGGATGAATTTCTCTGGATATGTGTCATTTATAAACTTTTGTATTTTGTATAATTATGTATATATGTGTGCTTGTGCGTGTGTTTAAGACATTTTCAGTTTTATATGTTAAAAAACATTTATTAAATTGATCGTTTTGTATCCATTTCACATCTCATGAGCACTTTAAAATACACTGATGAAAACAAAAAACACAATTTGTTTTCAAATCTAAACAAGGCCAAACAAGATCTTAGTACTTGTTTTAGTATTAATTGATCCAAGTAGGAAGCTTGAGAGTCTGGATGAGTTTGGGAGTAACCAAGGAGCAGAGTCGTCCCAACTAAAATACTACCCAAGCCGATTTTTATTTGGATCCAATTGGTGAATTTTAAAAAGAAAACAAACGTTGCCCTCCCCACCCCCATGCTCTTAACAAGCGAATCAAACGACTAACCACACATAACTACAATTAGTCATTTCATAAAAGTATATACATTATGTTCTCAATATACATAAGATTACTATATTTATGTTGCTCTAGGCAAGGTGATTCACCAGCCCAAGAGCTTGGTGGGCTTCTCCCTAAGCGGGGTCTGCTAAGGAGCCAAGACCCAAACAAGCATATAGATGCTTATATGAGCCATAAAGCTTTATCAAGTGTCTAAAAAGTATCCATATACTCATTTAAATGTATATATCCAATGATAAGGTCCATTTAGGTGGATGACTAGGCAGTAAAAATTTCAATTGTTTAATAATAGCAGAAAAATCAAAATTTAAGAAAATGAAAGTTGGTTTTTATACTTCCCAATTGCAATATTGACATGCTTTAGTGATATTGTTTTTAAAACAAAGGATTGAGATCTACGTAATGGATTTTCTCAATTGCTATGTAAAGGAAATTTCAAAATTTTCATCATTAAATCTTCAAATAAATTTTTCAGATCAGTATAAATTGGTAGAAAGAAAAATAAATAAAAAAATAAATTCTACTACTTGCAATAGAAGTCGATTCGACTAGAATCAATTAAAGAAAATTTTAAATATCTAGAAAAAAACCTAAAGAGAATAGAGGAAGAAAGAAAATAAAATAAAATATATACCACTGCAGAACTAAAAACTCAACACAAATTCTTCAAAGAGTTGAATACATAGACATACAGATATACAAAAATCAAGTGCTTAAATTTTATTTATTTATCATTTTAATTATTTATGCTTTTATGAACAAATAATATAAATAACAATTATGTCTAAGCTCGTTGAGTATTTAAATTGTTATTTATTTAAGTTTTATATGATTAATTGTTAACTTTTATTTATTGACAAAAAATCAATGAAAACAAAGCAATAATAAATTGCGCCTCAGTGTTTATCCTAGAAACTCACACCTCAATATTTTGAGGCTTATTACGCCTCGCCTGTGACCAAAGTAATGCATCATGTATACTATTACATTTTTAAACATTGGTATGCAGTCCTTCGCAAGGTTTCAAAATAAGATTCAAATCGTTAAATGGAAATTTCAGACATAAAAATCAAAATGAGAATTTTAATCGTAAGTCGTTAATTCATAAGATAAATATTTTATGATTTGTACATGCTTAAAATTGATTTTGGTGTTTGAACCTGTACGTCTAAACCTAAAACTCAATTGGCTCTTTTGTTCCATTTTTATTTTGTTTATAAAGAATTGGAATTGCAATTTGGATCCAAATAAGAATGAACGATTATTCTCAATTGTGCTTTTAACTAGGTTTGAATTGGACTTTAAATCGAATTGCAAGGAGAGAGATCTATTTTGAAACAGAATCTAAATCGTGAAGTTTTGCGAATTTTGGCTACAATGATCCTTTGTCTAAGTTAATGACAAGAATAAGTGAATAATATACTCTTCTTTAATATTATATTTGGTTCTTAAATATTAATGTTATGTTTCTCAGAGCGTTGATCAAATGGATCAAAAAGTCATTTTCTACATTTATTATGAATTTCAAATTGTATTTGTGATTTTCCTAAGATAGTGGAGGAAAATTACATAGATATTATTGTTACTTTTAGGAATTCGATATTTTAATTAAGCAACTATAAATTTAGTTTCTTATATTTTCTTTTCAAAACTAAGATATAATTTAGATTTTATGTTCAATTGTAAGAAATTATTTCAAATTTATATAAACTTTGTATTCCATATGTAATAGAAGCATGAATTTGGCATTTAATTAATAGTTAGTATTTGGAATTTTTTTGATATGGTTGTATATTAACTTTTCATGTGAAAAATATAAGCATTCACTTGGAAAGTGTTTAATTTAAATTTGTAACTCAATCTTCTCGTATCTCTTTCACTCTTCAACCTCATTAATTATCTTATTACCGCTTTTTATAACAGACGCTAACGATAATTATAGATTAAAAAATAAACGTCCGATCAATCAATGTTAAAAATATTCGATAAACACTATTGTATAAAAGTTAGTATTTAGAAAATGAAATTTCCTTTTACGTTACATTACAAATTAAAAACTAAATGAACATGATTTTTATCATGCTTTTGAACCATGTGATATCGATCAAGGCTATTAAATGCTCAAGAGATGGATCAAGAGTGAAGAACGCTAACAAGTACTTAGCCATATTTTCATAAAGCTATATGCTAACAAGTACTTAGCTGTATTTTTATGAAATCAAATGATGACAAGTTAAGGAAGTTGAAGATACAAGATTTAGAGATGAGTTGGTACCAATCCATCATAATTCTGTACCGATCCATTTCATGGTTTGCAATGAGTCAGCATAACTTGATCAAAGATGAATGCTAAGCCTAAGTGCAGAAAGAAACAACAAAAAGCCAAATAACTCGATACTAATCCATAACAATCGGTATCGAACCTTTTTGGTTCATAACAAGAATAAATATTCAAATTTTAAATTTTTTGGCAACAGTGGTGTTAGACATGTTTCCTCAACTCTAAGGAATCGATACTAATACATTCTCGGTATTCATGTGCTAGAAGTCCAAGTGCCACAGAAGCGGATTCATGAGGGTAAGAAAGAAAATAAAGACAGAACAAAATATCTCGCATATTATTTCAACATATAATCATTTTAGCGGAAATTAAATACATTTACTAGATTTAAAAATGGACTATTATATATATGTATATATATATACCTATACATACATACATACATATATATATCTATGCTTGCAAAGGTGGAATATAATATTACACAAGTTTGGTGGAAAAAATCTTCAAAAAAAATCTTCTAACTCTATGCTCCTAGCTAATCCAAATTTCTTCAAACTAAACCTGACTATAGGAAGCATGGAGAAAATTAGGGCACCTAGAGTTTGAGGGAAAGGAAAATAAACTCCAGGTCAGTACAGTATTGGTGTGAGAAACTCAAAATACAAGGTTTGAAAAGAAAAGGTAGCTCATAAGACCACGCCTGCACATAAATAGGACGGGTTTTTACCTGATGATAACCAAAACATTTGATATGCAAAATCATTTGATATTATTTTTAATGACATTCCTTTGAAAACATTTGCGAGAAAATTTATTAACCTTAGCCGAAATTGTTACCATTATTGAATTCCGGATATGTTAGGCTCTATAATTTTTTTTTATTACAAGACTCATTCGGGGAATGGATTTCCATACAATGGAAGGTAAGGGACTACCATACGTATAATACATCTCTGGAGGAATGTACCTGTGATATCCCGAAAATTTGGGCAATATAAATTTAATAATCTGTGTTATAAATTTAATTTGATTTAATAATTTTAATATCAAATTTGGAATTTGATTTAATAATCATGTTTTAATAAATATTTAAATTGAAAGATTTTACCCTTTTAAATAAATAAATTGTTTTTTGTTTATAATATATAATTTTATATATTGTAAATTGATAAATTTTTATTTTTGAATTTAGTAAATGAATTAATTTTCTAACTCTAATTTATATTTGATAAATTGGAAATTTGATTTAAATTTAACATATAACTTTTCAAAGCAATTTAATAAATAATTATATGGTTTATATTAAAGGAAAATCTTATTTGTTTAGATTTATATTTTAATTAACTTAAATTTGAAGTTAAATTTGTTTAACATCAAAGCTTTGTTTTATTTTCTTTTTAAAGTATTACTTGAAAATTTATAAGAAGTTTAAAATACAAATTACATATGTCTTAATTTATTAAGTAATAAAAGTAATTTATAATCTCTTTTATAAATTATTTAGAATTGTTTAATTTGTTATTTCTAAATAAAAATGATAATACTTAGTTTTTATAGACATAAATAAATTTTGTTAAGAAATAGGATTTGTTATTTTAATAAGAATTATTTGTGCATCTATATGTAACTTGATTTTTAAAATTGGATTTGATAAATTAATTTAAGTTTGAATTTAGTAAACACTTAAATATATGAATAAGCTTATATTTACAATTTGATTGTTTTAATTTCTTTTTAATTTAAAAAGAGGTAAATTCATTTATATATACATAAGCATGATAAATTGAGGTTTTAAAGTATTTATAAACAATTTTAAACTAAAATATTCTTAATACATGTGTTGATCTCCTAATACTTAAATTGACATGTGTAAGCCATTAATTAAAACAAAGAGACAAATGTTAAAATTTAAACAAGTGTCCTTTTAGTTTTTCTTCTAATTTAATGAAATCAAAGAAATAAAATAAAAATAAAATAACATTTCTTACATAAAAAAAATTTCCCTCATTCTATTCTTTTTCTATTCTTTACGACTTAAGAAATCTTCAGCTGAAAATCATCTTCTTCAAACAACCTAAAACCTGAAATCATCAATCAAATCTGCAAATCTATTTCCCTCAAACCAAAACCCTCTGAAATACATAATGCAAATCATTTAAACCTGTAGTTCTTCAATGCTAAGGCCTGAAATCAATTTGCAACTCTGAAAAAAAAAAAGAATTCAAACCTGCATGCAACTATGCCTGCAGTCCTCTGTTTGAAAACCATAACCAAAGCCTGCATTTTATTCTGGGAAGTATGCAAATGAAACATGGAAACAATCATGCAAAATGATGTCTGCATTTTTATCAACCTGGAACTTGCATGCAGTGGTAAAAGCAAAATGAAGTTTTATTAAGCATCTGCAGTTTTTTTAAAATGAGATCTGAAGCATTGTGCTCTGCCTCCATAAAACCCAAGTGAGTAACATTTTTAACAAAAATAATTTAAGTAATTATAGTTGCTTGATCTATTCCTGTGATAATCATATTGAAGTGGATGATTGAGGTGGAATTTCCTGTGATATGTATGTTTTCTGAATGTGTGTTTTCTGTTGAAATATGTTCTTTCTTGATCTTGTTTGTTCTAGCATTCCAAGTGTATATCCAGATTAAAATCACGACCTTATATTCAAATCTTTGTTAAGGTTAAGATTTAAACAAAGTATTTTATACAATTTTAATTTTTATTCAATATGGAAAAATAAAATGAATAAAATGAAACTGTAATGTCTTCTCTGAAAACTTAATAATAACAGAACAACTGCATGTGAGCATAAATTAGATCATCCAGTTTCATTAATTCAAGAGTATAAATTGATTTCTCAAACCAATATTTGAATTTTAAAATTAAAATCAGGAATTTTAATTGAAAAATGATAAAGCATTTCTGGGTTATTCAAAATGGAGTTTTTGGGTTGTAACTGATATCCTAGAAGATTGGGGTGACCATGATTCTCTCTGGTGATAGAGTAATGGATAGAGTTCTAAGGAAAAATACTGGGGTAAGAATTTATGTAGTATAGTGATGGGAATTTGGGATTAAATTGATAAGCCATAGTTTTAAGGTTTATCTGGAAATTAAAACACTGCAACTCCTATGTTTGATCGAATTGATCCAGATTCTGGTGAATGACTGATGAAGGGTGGGGAAGTCTATGGCCGGAGGTAGCACCTCTCAAATGACCGGAGTTTGGAGTTTGAGGTGGTTGCAGCCAACCCATTTTGCTCCAGGTTCGAGTTCGAATACTTGATTTTGATTTGGGGTTTTTATTGTTGAATTGAGAGTTGATTAGGTGTTTGGAGCGGATTTGTGACTTGCGCAAGGGATCACGAGTGGCCGGAGGAGATGGCCGTGGGTGTGCAGGTGAACGGTGGTAATGGCGTGTCAGTGTTTAGGGAAGATGAGTTACTCGTGTTGTTACGAGTAAAATTGTGGGTTGCTCGAAGATTAGGGTTGTTTTGCTCGAAGCTTTGGAGATGAGGGCTCGGGTATTCTCTTGTTTCAGGGATTTTGGGGTAAACCAGTTAGTATAGGTTTTTGTGTAAACCTGTTTGTATTTTAAATTTAAATTGATTTTAAGATGAATTTGAAAGAATTGTTAGTCGAGTTGCTTGAGTCAGCTCGAGCTAGTTATTGAGGTTTAGTAATTGTCATGTTTCAAATTTTAAATTGGAATTTGAAATATAAAGCAAAGATTTAAATTAAGTTTTAAATCTAATTTAAATTATAGATTCAAGTTGAATTGAATCTTAAAATTTGAAATGATTAAGTTTTTAAATTTAAATTTGCTTTAAAATAACTTTGAAAGAGTTTATTGTTTAAATGTTTTTAAAAGAAATTTGAATTTAAATTTGAAATTGAAATATGTAGTAATGTTTAAATAAAGTTTAAATTTGATTCAAATCTAATTTTGAATCTTTGGTTTAAAATGAATTTAAGTTTTATAAATTTAAGTGTTTAAAACAAAATTTGATTAATAATGTAAAAATTCAAATGGTTTTAGTTTTTAAAGAAATTTGTTTTGACCTTTGTGAAATTTCTTTTATAATAAAAGTTTTATTTAACAATTAAGGTTTGAGATTGAATTTAAACTTATTAAAGTTAAAAACAATTTAATGTTTATATTTCATTTAATTATTAGGGTAATTAAATGAATAATTAATTTATTTAATAAATTAATGAAATAAATAAATTACTTAAAGTAATAAAGGTTTAATATTAAGAGTTTAGGATTAATTATTCTTTGAATAATTAATTTGTAATTAAGAATAATTAATTAAATAAGATTAGTTTTAGTTAATAACTAATTAATCAAGTAATAATGGATTTAATTAAGTTTTAATTAACACTTAATTATTTAATTAATTAGGGATTAATTAATGGGTTAATTAATGATTAATTAATTTGTAATAAATAATAATTAAAATAAGTTTGAAAAATAATTAATGAATTGTTAATAGTTAATGAAGATCATTAACTAAGGATTATTTAATAATTAATTAATGTGATTAATTTTAATTATTAATTAGATTAATTAATTTAAAAATAATCATTTGTGTAAGTTATTAAGTATAATTATTTATGGAAGTAATTAAGGAATTAATTACTTATTGCAATTAATTGGGTAAATTTGATTAGTTTAAGTTAATTAATTCATTTTAATTAATTTAAAATTAATCATTTGATGATTTGTGAAGGATAATTACTTAATGCAATTAAATGGAGAGAAGTTACTTAGGAAAGTAATTAATGAGTAATTACTATATGTAATTAATTGAAGGTGATTTGTTGATAAAAGTAATTTGAGAATAATTACTTGTAAATTAATCAAGGATTAATTAGAGATAATTAATTAATGAGTAATTAATTTATTTGGTGAAGTAATTAAGGGTAAATAATTATTGAATGAGGTTAATCAAGAGTGATTAACAATTATAGTTTAAATTAAGATTAATTTCTTATTGTAATTAATTTAAATAAGGTAATTAATTTAAATTGTAATTAGGGATCATTAATTAATATATTTAATGATGTAATTAAGATTGATTAATTAAGATTAATTAATCAATAATAAGTGATTAAAGGTAATTAGTTAATGTAATTAATTAAGGATTAATGTAATTAATTATAGTTAATTAATTAATGAAGTAATTAAAGATTAATTACTGTATTTGGTTAAATATAATTAATTTGAGAAATTAATTAGTTTATAATTACTTGAATGTAATTAAGGGTTAATTAATCAGGGATGATTAATTAAAATGAATCATTGGATGATGATTAATTAAGTGATTGATAAATTATTAATAATGATAAGCAAGGATGATATTGGTAAAGTAATTAATTTAATTTACTTTAAATTAATGGAATGGTGTAATTAATTTAATTCATTTTAAATTAATTATATTTGGTATGATTAATCATTGCTTATATGGTTGGATAGTGTTGTTTTCTTTGGATGATTTGAATCTCAGATATAAGATAGATAATGTTGAGTGATTTGGATGCATTGGTTGCATTGTGATGTTGATATAGATTATCTTTTTGGATAATGATAATATGGTTTATCCGATATGATGATAATGTTGATTATCTGTGTGAATCTATGATTTATCTATCTGAGTGTATATATATAATGAAATTGAATTGTTTTAAACCTTTAAAACAACTTGACCTTAAAAGACACGCTTTGGATTTCAATGAGACCGGGATCGGGTTTACATATTTGGATATCCGAAAACCACATCGATTCCAAATAACGTTAGGTCGTAAATCCAAGTGGAGCGAGTGAAGACTCGAGGTGTAAGGGCTATACGTCAGTATAACTCTGTGGGTGATTCCGTAATGAGTTGACGGAATAGTGCTTATAGATTCGAGATGGTGATTTAGAGTGCAAGGGTTATCGTCGTTAGCTCTGAGGGTGATTCCAAAATGAGTGTAACGAGATAATGCCTTCGGTTTCGTTCGAACCCGGAACGAACTTGTATGGATTGAATGCTTTCAGAACATCGTCAGGTGGACGACGAGCATTCTAAGAGATGTGTCCTCTAAAGGTAATCGTAGCCTCAAGCCTCATCAAACGGGAATGGCTAAAACAGGGGAGGTGCAACAAGGCTTCGTGGGTAGCTCCCACTGGAGAGCAAGATTGATCCCTGTCTAGAGGTCCATTTTTATTTCGGCTAAGTGGGCACTTGGATGTACACCAACTGCGGGGTCGTCTTGTTCGGAACTGTTCAGTAAGGAATGGGTCCGGCTTTGTGTTGCAGGGGAGTGGGGGTACTCCTCGGTACGGTGATCTAGGCCACGTACTGTGACGGGCGGTACCCCAGTAGCCCTGCCATTGTATGGAATCCAAAATCCAATAAGTGCCAACGGTTTTGATTGTATTACCCACTTTTGTGGCTAGTAGCTGGAATTTAATCATGTAACAATTTCGGCTATTTCTTATTTACTTGAAAACCCTAGACACTATTATAATATCATCGGATTTCCTATCAAATGTTTTGGTTAGCGTAAGGTAAAAACCTTTCCATGTTTATGTGTGGGAAGTCTTACGTGATACCTTTCTTTTAAAAGGATTTTCAAAATTAAGCAACTTTAACCTGTTACTCACACCAGACCCATGTCTGACCCGGAGTTTATCTTTTGTTTTCTTAAACTCTTGGTTACTCAAATTTTTACGAGTAGCCAAGGGATTCAGGTTATGATTCTGGTTAGCTTTTGACGAATTATGGAGGAGCAAATGGAGCAGGAGGCTTCTGCGTTAGATATATAGTATTCCGCTGTGTAATCTGTGATTTTCTCTGAGTTTGTATTATATTTTAAATACTAGACAGGTGTTTATAACTGTCTAGTATGTATTGTATATTTGTGTACTCTGATAGTGGTTGTAAACTATGTAATATTTTATGTTATTAATATAATTTATTCGTTCCGCTGTTGAGATTCTAGTGTTGTTTCTTCTTTCTCTTCTTTCTTTTCTTCTTCTATCCCTTTCTTTCTTAATTGATGATGCGATTTTCTGGGAGTGGAAAATCGGGTCGTCACAGTACCGAGGATGCACAAACAATCCTACGCATCTAGCAAGACCGGCCTATCCCTATTTGGCACTCATACATGGCTTAGATAGAAACTGAATATGACACCACTACGGTCGTAATCGACCTATCCGAGGACCCATAACATACACCACATACTCGATATATATAGTGTAATCTAGAAAGGTGATGACCAAACCCTAATGGTTGCGAACCACATAGCCTTGTGGTGTACCATGTTTAAGCCGCTACCATATGATGAGGCCTAAAGTAGCTATTACCTTTCACATAACACATTCCACTTTGAATGCCACATTGCCATTCCAAATCACACAACTGATTTTTACAAATGTATAACTCCTAAGCTCATATATCTCAGGAAAGGGTGTTAAGCTAAGAGAAGTTGACTTCTCCACCACCAAATAGATTATACATTCATAGAGATCAATTTATGTAACTAGAAATGCAATTTTAGACATTCGTCTACACAATTGTCCAGGAACAAGACAAACCGAAGGCACTTTCCTACCACATACCATCGGGAGTTACCCCTAGGATTAGTAGAGAGAAGTCCTTGCATCAAAAATCTTAAATGAAGAACTACTGACGCATAATATGATATGGGAAATTTTCCTGAGGGTCAGTGACAAGCAGCCCTACATTCCATCTTTCAAATGAAATCCATGTCTTCACTTCGAATACGTAAATTGGTTCTAAGTAGTCTTCGGATAGAAATCATCTGAATCCACCCTGGTGCCTTTGAACCAACCATCGATAAAAGAGGTCAAGTAAATAGGTGAACGTTATTTCATTAATTCATTCCTTTTATCAAAATATCTTTTATAGATATATAAGTTTTAAAACATTTCTTTATTATATACATGGAATCATCAAACCTCTCTTATCAAATCCTTCAATTACTTGAAACACTTTTAAACTTGGAATAATTCGAAATCATTTCAATTTTCACTTAATAAAATATTTCCAAATCATTTCATATAATCTTAAAACAGATTTCTTAATTCAAAACCCAAAATTTTGATTGAGTTTAAACTATGTTATCTAGGATGTAAATCCAGAGCTAGTAAATACTAAGTGAGCAAAATTTATCGAAATCATCTAATTCCACTCAATATCAATTCCCTTATTCAACGTGTACTATGGGCAGAATAACGGTGGAATCACCTTTTAAATTCGACGAATAGTATCAATTCCCTCTTCAGGCTTTAACATCGAGTACAAGAAGATTATCTCCATAAAATCAAGGTTATTTATATTCAAAAAATTATATCCTTTATACTTCAGATAATTTTGATCCGAGTAAATAAAATTTACTATCCCATCCATCAGGCCAGTCTGGATAGCCATCGAGAGCAGGAAACTGGTTTTCTGAACCCAAGCTTAGACACTACCTCTCTAACACCCATAAGGCGGTCAAGTAATTTCATCGACTCCAAATCATTTAACATTTAACCATTCCATAAATCCTTCAAAACATATTTACAATAGTTCATTAACCATTTGAAAATATTTTACAAAATATTTGGAAAAGAACGGTTGCGTTTAAAACTACATTTCAAAAATTATACAAAAATGTTGTGTAAAAGTGTTGCAGAAAGTGCTTTTTAAGCTATATTGATCAAAAACGGCTTTTTATTATTTTGAAATTCATTTTTATAACTCAATTCGTGAATTAAAACATTTTAAAACATTTTTAGAATTTATTTATATTTTTAAACAGATTTAAAATATGATTTTCAAAGAAATCCTTTTATGGATTCCAAGCGGAAAACAATAATTTTTCTAAAATCTTGTTTTAATCATATCTTAAAATCTACTAATTGAAATCTTGATTTTCTTTCTTTGTTTGAAAATATGGATATAATAGTTAAGAAAATTCTTATTTCGAAGAATTCTGAGCTATATTCCATTCCATATATTCATTTGACTTTTATGCAGTGAAATCACGAACTATCCTCATGCGACACACCTATTTTTGACTAAAATTTCAATTACCTTTCAAACTTCACCAAAACACTTTCATATGTTTATAAAACATTTCATGCTCACTTTTAAACCTTTTTAAGGAGGTTTAACATTCAATATACACCAATTCATAAAGTAAATAAAAATGATTTCCTTTGCGCTTATCGAATTTATTTCTGTGACTTGCATATATATTCAACATTCATATTTAACAACTATCATCAACATTCATAATCAAACATATATAACATCCATTAGCACATAACACTATAGTTTAGGAGTTTCTCCCCTTCATTTTTCCCATAGGCCAATCCAAATTTGTTATAGCTCCACTACAATCGAATCAAAGTTAATGAAATCAAGCTTAAGACCTATGAGAGGGCTTGGCCTAGCTTTGTAGTAGGTGGAGCTCATGGCCTCGGTGAATGGAGGAGATGGCTGTGGATTTAAAAACAGGAATGGAGGTATTTGGAGCTTGTTCTGAAGTGGATCGATAACTTATATGTATTATACGATTTTAATTTTCTCTTGCTAAATATTTTTCCATTATTTGGTTAACTATAGAAGCTATGAAAAGAAGCTTGAAATGGAGAAGATGATAAGAATATGATGAAAAAATATGAGAAAGTGGATGGGTAATTATAGGAGAAAATTTGGAAAAATATCTAATGGTAAAATTACAATTTTTCCCTTGACCCACACCACTCCTAGCCCCTTCTACATGCAAGGCTCCCCCTTTCCCCCTTGTGATGATAATATTTGAGGTGATGGTGGTGTTGGAAGGTGAGTTGATGTTTGTGTTTTGGTTACTTAAGTAATAAGTCTTAGGAAATTATTCTAATATTTTGAAATACTTATATATTTAAGGGTACATTTACACATATATATGTTATGGTGTGCATGTGACATGTATATACATGTAGATGTATGTGCATAAGAGGACAACAACATTTAAAATGACTTCGAACAACTTTTGTTCGTTAAACCGTTGAAAACCAGAAAATCGATTATCGGTCACATTTTCACTTATTAATTTATATACTTATATTTGTAAAAAAAAAATTGAAAATAAATTTCTTTTCATTATTAATAAATTAAAATGATCGCACTTGAATTATAAAACCATATAAATTAATATTAACAATTATTTATAGTAATTGCTATTATACCGATGAAGCAATATTGATTTTCTTCTATAATAATTTAAAGTGAACTAATATCATTTAAAAAAATTATTTGAATAAATATAATAATTATTAAATCATGAAATCCCAATTATATTTAATAAGTCAAATATTATATTTAAGAGCATTACTAAAAATGTCATAAACACATTTAAATTTCGAAAATACAATAAATTATTTTATTTCATTTTCTTGTTCAATTATAAAAATAAGAGTACGTGTCTAGCTCTATATGTGATGTTTTATGATTATAGAGTTGTTTATCGATAAAATGATTTTCGGCCATTTTATCGATTTAATTACCGAGAAAAATATTTTTGTAAATATTTATTCAATATAAGATTTGTTATTATTTATTATCACTCAAAACAATAGTATTTGTATTATCAACCTTCGATTTGAATAAATTTAAAATGAATATAATTATCTAAGTGGTAAATTTACGGGTCATTACAGTGAATGTTCAAGTTGATAACAAGAATAAATGAATAATATATTCTTCTTTACCAGTACATTTGGTTTATAAGTATAATTTTCATTCTTCTCAAAGTGTTGGATCAAATAAGTCATTTTCTACATTTTTTTTGAATTTCAAAATTTATGACCAAATCGTACTTGTTTATGGCTTTTTATATGTCCAAAAATGTTGACCTGAAGCAGCATTTGTTTTTCTCATAATAGGTAAAATTAGTCCAACTGTAACAACGCGCAAATTTTATGAATTCATATTTAAATATTTTATTTAAATGTCGTGTCGTTGATTGAATGTAAATTCCAAAATGTGACTTTTTGTAAATAGTCGAATAGGGACTCGAGACCACTTTCATTGAGTTTAAAACGACATTTACAACTTGTTTGAGTATAAACATCGACATGTTTGGAGTTGATTAGGATTTTGACATTTTCATTTAGACTTTGGGCTTTGTTTTAGGCCACTAACCCAATAAGAGAACCCAAACTTCTCTACTAAATACCCTAACTCCTCTACTCTTCATTCATTCTACTCCTCATTTCTTAACACTCAAGCTAAAGAGAAAAATGGGGGAAAAGAAAAGAGATTAGAAATTCCTAAGCCCTAATTCTCTTAGGAAATTCAAATCTAGGTTATAAATCAAGGAGAAGCATGGATTGAAGATTCTAGAGGTGTAGTGAAGAGGAATTGATCTTTCCTTGTTTTAGAGCTTCTCAATTTTTGTTTTTGAGTTTAAAGTGAGTTCTTGAACTCACATCTATGTCTATACCTTTGATGGTTGTTAGGTATGAATTCCTAAAATCTATTTCATGTTCATTTGCTTTTTAATTAAATTGGTTTGGTGAATTTTCCAATTTTTGGTGTTTTGAAGTCAAAATCTATGAAAATCCTACTAAGGATGTTTGTACATGTTGTTTGGGGTGTACTAAAGAGCCTATAGGATCGGGTTGTCGTTTGGCATAAATCCCTAGCCTCCGTTGCTCGTCCGATCGCTTGTGAGCAAATTTGGCGATTAATGGCCTTGGCAAACTTTGCCCTAAGCTTCAGCGCAGACGTTTGGCAAAATGCTCAGACATATGAGGCAAAGGAATAAACGTTCCAGACTTACGGCTCAGATATCTGAGTGATCTGGAAAAAATTCCAGACCTTCAGCTCAGACGTTTGAGAACCACCAGACGTGTAGCGCTGTTTAATTCGGCCAATATGCCTATTTTGAGTAGATTTCCATTTAAATCGATTTTTGTTGATCTTGTTATTTATTGTCATTTATTATTGACTATGATGACTTCTTTCGGGATTTTTGGGAATATCCATTTGATGGATTTGATATCGATTTTCATGGTTTTGATTCAAGTTTTCATATGTGAATTTTTGGCAATTGATTGTTCTTAAAATCATTTCTGTGATTTGTCACTTTAAAATACAAAGATTTCTATACTAGTAGTAAATACTCAAATTCTTTCACAAAAATGATTTCAACGAAATTTTTAGTACAAAGCTCGTTTTTAAAACCGTTTTCTAATCTTTTAGTACATACAAACTTTTACCTCATTCATACGAGAAATCCAATTAAACGACTTAGCGAAACAAGTGGTATGAAACGCTTGTGTTTACTTCGTCAGTTAATTCTTAGACTTGTGCAATTGAAATCTTGTCACAATTTTCGAGTGGAAATCTACAATCTCTTCGTACCTATTTAAGTTAAACTAGTGGTTATGAGACATAAATCTAAACTCATTTATTTACTAGCTTAGTGTAATTTACACTTTTTATTGATCTATGATGATCATTTTGTGGTTTAGACTATCGATATGCGATGTCTCTTAGTCCGCGTGGGGGACTGTACCCCGTTCTTTGCAGTTTCGTCTCACTTTTATGGGCTAACGACCCATGGTCTTTCTATGGAGTTCGGTTCATCGGGCATACCGTTGTACTACGTCGTTGTTACGGCTTATTTGAGTTTCAAGTTCCTCGGACGTACCGTTGTACTACCTCGTTGCACCGGCTCTATGGGTTAGCGACCCATGGGATAAAATCCCGTTTGTGATACGCATGTTGGTGAGTTCTCATGCTCCCGTTTTTGATAGGCCTTCCCCTTTATGTTTTCTAGATTTCTAATTATTGATTTTTAGAATTTGTGTTTCACCAATTGTTGTGATTTGCGTTGACATGTTTTATCGAAATTCGAGGTTTGGTGAATAATCTAAAGAATATGACATTCTTTTTGGTGTATGAGAAAATTTGAGATGTTATATGATTTTTTTTGTTATCATATATATTTTTCATATCTCTTATCATATCTCTTCTCATTGATATTATAACTAGACTGATCCATTTATTATTTTTCTTCTTAAATAATACTGGGTCAAACCGAGGTGTTTCAGGTGCTTCTTCTTGACTTCTTATCAAGCACCGTCATCTGACTTTTGGCTAACTACTTTATGTTAGCATTTTTTTGTTTTTATACATTCAAGATAGAGACTCCTTGATGTATACATATTCTTTTGTCTAGCACTTGTACCTATTCTTTTGTGATGTAGTGGATCTTTTATGACCACTACTTTTGTATACACTTTCATGTGTTATATTCATATCTGTTTCCACCTTAGTGATGTGATTATCTGTGACTGACTTATGTTATTCTTATTTTATATTTGTTTCCGAAGGCCACATAGCCACTATGTAGTAGCTTTGAGTTTGTATTTGGTATGTCAGATTTCCTCCTGAAATAAAATGCATGACATGCTATCTGACATATTGGTACTTTCACAAAGCCATTACATAGATGGTCGCTCCTCAACAGCCTTATTCTTCATACTAATTGAAGGCATTACCCAGTAGTGTCCTTGGTTAGTATGAGTATGGAGGTAGGCATCACACTAACCATCCTTAAGCGATTACACTTATGCATATTATGTATTTAACCTTTTTCTAATTTATCTTTTCAAGTTCAATTAAGGTCATGAGTCTTTTGTTACTATATCTCATAAAAACATTATCATATATTAGTTGCATCTGTATAAATTCAATACAAATCAAAAAACGATTTTCCTTTACTTACAAAATAAAAAATGCATGCATTTGTAGGATCATACTTTTCTAGGATCAAACTTGGTCATTGTTATTCCATAACTATTTCCAGATGTCTTTGGTCATTGGTTATTTCATAACTATTTCCTAGATGTCTTTACTTGGAGACAATGGTAGATTCATATGATCATTTAAGTGATCCCATTCTTAAAAACTTGATTCGAATGAAAAAACCAGTGTGCTTGCATTTAAGCATGTCAATAGATATTTGAAAATTTTAAAATCCATGCCCATCCATGTTTGAAAGTGCATATCTGATAATTGGAGACACATATACAAATATAGACACAGATACGAATGCATTCGCATTCAAAAATTATACAATTTGTTTTTATCAAAAATATAATTTATATCATGTTTAATTAATACAATCAAATATATGTATATGTTGTTTTATTAAATTAGTAGCTTACAATATATGCATTTAATGCATATTAACTGCTTAAAATTATTTTTATCATCATATTTTCTTATTTTCCATACCTTTATAATCAATGGGACTAAAAAAAATTTGAAATTTGAAATTTTGTGTATGATGTCTTGATTTGATCATTAACGAATAGGATTTTTGTATCCTTGATAAGGATACTCAATAAATGAAAATAATACTTGATGTAGATGCAGATATGACACTATTTGCATTCAAAAGTATTAATACATTTCTGTTAATAACCTACAGTAACTTTGGCAATTCTATACTACATGCAACAGAGAGAAGCAATGTCGACTGTTCTCCCTCAATAGCATGCACATTCAGAACAAGCATCATCAAAAACAAAACTCATCCTCCATCCTTTTTCCCAAACCAACACCTTCTCAAGCATTTACACAAAACCCCTCCACTTTGCTCAGTTTAAATCCTCAACTTCATTCAAAACAACACCAACAGCAAGCTACAAAGTTAAGCTGATAACTCCAAAAGGAGAAGAGCATGAGTTCGAAGCACATGATGATGCCTACATTCTGGCACAGCCAAGTCAGCTGGAATCGCCTTACCTTACTCTCGCAGAGCCATAGTTTGCTCCACTTGTGCAGGTCAACTTTTTTCTGATTCGATTGATCAGTTCGATGGCTCATTTCTGGACGATGCTGAAATGGGAAAGGGTTACTTGCTTACTTGTATATCGTATCCGACTTTTGATTGTGGTATCCATATTCTCAAGGAGAGTGAACTTTATTGATGTTGAGCATTTTGTTTGAAAGTGATTTTTTGTGGAAAATAATGTTTTATTTTCTTTCATGTTATATATGTGATGGATCTGACTACTGGAAATGACCGAGTCACGTACTTCGTCAATTTCTTTATGACTATTTGCGGCTTAGCCTCAAGGTGCAAGGCTAGCTATCAATCGATCAATACCCGTAATAAAATAGCCTCTAAAATTAGGTAGATTTTTTGTTTATAAGATAGCAAATATTTTTGAATTTAGCACTTTCTAATTTAATTGACTGGAAGAATTCTGTAGGAAAAGAAATGGCAGAGGGAGACGAAGAAGAAAAAAAAATTAATTATCGCCTTATCGTTTTTTGTTCTGCTTATCTATCATTTAAATATGTAGAATGAAAATTGTATGCATTACTGAAATGAAAGATTGTTAATTGATCTGAAATTATAATCATTCATTACAGATTTTATTACCATTAATTTTTGCAATGGCTCAATAATAATAGTTCATAAATATATTACCATTATAAAACTTCATTCATTATGAATTTTACAACCACTATTTAATTTTTTTAAATCAATTCACTTAAAATTCCGACAATCTCCCACTTGAATTATTAAAAAACACATTTCTAAGCTATTTCTGAAAGTATAGAATCATGCATAAACAAAGTTACCTTTCGATTTGAACTTTTGCATAGTGAGTAAGATTCAGAATATAATAAAGTGACTCGTAGTCTTGAACTCTATCTCTGACATTAAACCACACACAACCTTTCTAAAGTGATTTCAACTAGCTATGAGTTAAGGGTCGTGCATGGTTTTCCTAAATTAGTGAAAACTTTAGAAAACTTTTGCCTCTATAGTTTTCATAGGAAACAGCCTCACTACCACTTTCACAATTGTGAGTCTATCAAGGAGACTTCTATAGCTTGGTACCCACTCCACATAGAGTATAGTTCTCATCAAGAGTTTTTATTACCTCATCTTCTAATCTCTACATGTGGTACATGAATACATGCTTCAACCTTTTTTAAATATTGCATGTTCACCTCTTATAACTTCACAATTTGTTGTTTACCCATTGAACCTAATCCTTGGGATCTACAGTCATATTGTTTGGTTTACCATTGTGAGTGTTTAAGGGGAATAATCTCATCCTTTAGGAAGTTTTATAGACTTTCCCTCTGACTAATCCTTTTGTCAACAAATCTGCTAAATTTTTGTCAGCGCGAATTTGATCCACTCTAATAGTAGCCGAACAGAGTAACTCTCTCAACGTGTTGTGCTTATGACATATCTATCTTCTCTTACCGTTATAATAGTGGCTCTAAACTTTTGCAATAGCCATAATACTATAGCATGGATCAACATAGTTGGTATTGTTTTTCCTATAAAGGAATCACAACTAGCAGATTTCTTAAGTAATCCACTTCTTCCCTAGCTACTGTTAGTGCTACTATCTAAGACTCCATAGTGGGCTGAGCCAAAATAGTTTACTTTTTGGATTTCCAAGAAACAGTCCTCATCAGCTATGCTAAAGATATAACAGTTGGTTACTTTAGAATGATCAGATTAAGTATTCCAGTTTGCATCGATATATCCTTCAAGTCTAGTTGGAAATTTTCCATAATGTAATCCATAGTTCTTGATTCATTTTAGGTATATCATTACCCTTTCAATAGCATGCTAATGCTCAATTCTAGGTCTACTAGTATACCTGCATAATAATCCCATGACATATGCTTTGTTAGGTCTAATACAATCAGTGACATATCGAAGGCTACCAATGATGCTCGCATAGTCAAAAAAATTACACTTTCACTAGTGCTCTTAAATAGTATTACACTTGGATCATACGGTGTACAAGCAGGTTATTAGTCAAAGTAATTATATTTCTTTAATATCTTTTTAATATAATGAATCCTTTGTTAGACCTAGTTATCTTAATATGAAGGATCATACTTGCATTTCTTAGGTCATTCATGTCAAAGTTGGCAATTAAAAGAGATTTAACCGTATTAATACCATGAATGTTTGAACCAAAATAAGTAGATCATCTACATGCAAACATACAATAGTGCAAATGCCATTCTCATATTTATAATAAATACAATTGTCACTCTTATCAACTTTGAAACCATGTGAACTAATTAAGTTGTCAAATTTTTGATTCCATTGTTTAGGTGTTTGTTTTAGACCATATGAAGATTTATCTAACTTGCAAAACTTATGTTCTTTTTCGTGTATTACAAAACCTTTAGGTTGAGCCTTACAAATTTCCTCTTCTAATTCACCATTTAAAAATGGAATTTTAACAATTGTTTGGTGTATTATCAAATCATGATTAGAAGCCAGTGAATTAATGTAGGAATAGATGTAAATCTAGTCACAAGAGAAAAGGTATCAAAAGTCTACATTTTATCTTTTTGTTGAAAACCCTTACCTATTAGACGGGCTTTGTATTTATCAACTGTTCCATCGGGTTTCAATTTCTTTTAAGTACCCATTTATAATCTGGTCTTACAACTAGATGGTAAATCAACTAGTGCCAGTCTAATTGGATTTAAAAGAATCCACTCATCATTTATAGTCTCTTGCCAAAAATCAAAATCTAACAAAGGTAAGGCTTCTTGGATGTTTAAGAGGTCCTCCTGTAAATGTAAGCACAAAAATCCAAACCATAACTTTTTGCAATTCTAGTTCTTTTACTTCTTCTAGGTTCATTTTCAAAAGAGTAATTTTGTTACTAGATTCGCCCTCACTGTTCCTAAGTTTAAATGGAAATTTATGTTTAAAGAAATCATCATCATACTCGGTAATAACGTAGGCATTCAAATCAAAAAATCTATATGCTTACCTATTAGTTGCATATCCAATAAAAATACATTTATATACTCGACTTGCTAATTTGATTCTTTTACGATTAGGAATATGCACATGTGCTAAACATTCCAAATTTCTAAAATAAGAAAAATTAGGTTTATGGTTTTTCAAAATCTCAAAAGGTAAAGTGTTTCTTTCAGATTTAGGAATTCTATTTCACACACAGCAAACAATCGATAAAATTTGACCCCACCAGTGTGATGTTGCGCCTAAATTTAATAAAATTGCAACAACTAATTCAGTAAAGGACAATTTTTTCTTTTAGTTTTACCATTCATTTCGGGTGAATAGAATGCAGTTCTCTCATGAACTATACTATGTAAGTTATAAAATTTAACAAATAAGCTCGGTTCTTATTTTGTTCCTGTATCACAACAAAGTGTATTAAGAAGTAAAAACAATGCTTTTGTACAATCCTCTTCTTATGTATCATATCGAAAGAATAAGGATTATTCATTACAAAAAGTTCATTTTCTTCAATGTTTGATTATATTGTATAAACATTGTAACAACCTAGGGTTTTGTAAATTAATTATCGTCAAATGACGATTAAAATGGTTGTTAAGTGGGAGTTTTAAACGATTGAATTCTTTGTTTAAATTGGTTAAGGGTTTGTGGGCTTTAAAATCATCTTAAGCCATATTTCTGTTTGACGCCGTGTTAAAGTAAATGTCGTTCCCCTCTCTCTCGATTCACCTTTAATTTTCTAACCCTAAGCAAAAATAAACGAAGAAAAAAATAATAATGGCGGCTCGTCCCTTTCGCGTTCGTTCGAAAAATTAAGGTTTGGGTAATTCGAAGATGCTGATTTCAAACGCTTGATTGAATTCATCTCTGGCTTCGCTCGATTCTTCGGATTCGTGCTCGTCGAATCAAAGGTGAGTAAATCTATTTATTCACATATAGTTCATTCTTAATATGGTGCTTCTGCAATTCGATTTTTGCTTTGATGTTGTTTTATCTCGGCCAGTGATTGAAATTTTTTCTTATTACTTGTTCATAACTGTCATTGACTTAAACGACATTGATTGGAGTTGCGATTTCTAGAGGATTTTTCATTTACTTCTCTGACAGTTTTAAAACTTACTTTGGTATAAAAAGTAATTGTTTTTGACTTTGTTGAATTTGAATTCCTTGACTAAAACTGTCTTCGGCTTTGAATTGATTTTTCTTGATGTTGTGCTTCTTAATTTCTGCTTTGGGTGGTATTTTGCGTTGAAGGCATCTGACTTCGACATAACTGGGCATTTGATTACTTGCGGCCTCGGCTTTGTTACACTGCATATACTTTTTGATACGTGTATACTAGTTCCAGCTTGCATTGTCACTTGTACTGGTCATTGCTCTTTTGTGCAGTTTGTTTTGTATCTCCATTTGTACTCGAGTTAGACCTGTAGCTGGCATTGTCACTTGTATTTCATAATCCACTAGTCCTGGCCTTAGTTCTCGAGTATCACTACATACTATGTTGCCCTCCGGCAGTTGCATTTCACATACATATGCTGGACTGCTTTATTTGAGATGTTGTAGCTGCTATCCATTTTGGTTTGGCAGTACTAGCATATTCACTGGTGGCAATTTGTTTGCATACAATTTTCACTGTGCAGCCTTGCTCACCGATCACTTGATCCACTATTACATTCTCTTGTATATTTGTATGCTTGCCACTGACTTCACTGTAATTTGTTCAACTTGAAATTGTTTCTGGCACTGGTTCATTTTCGACCATTTGTGTCAACCTGCACTTGTTTGGTTTTGATAAACTCACGGCTTTGACTTTGGTTACTTTGTTGCTTCATTATGTATACACTTGATAATCATGTTGTGTCGCACTGCATCACCACTGTTGCAAGGTTCTTTGTTTTCAGTGACTCCGGTCAGTAGCTTATGACTTGTATATGACTTGGAGCTACACTGAGTTGTTTGCTATGGGTATTACTGAGTGGTATGATTCAGTTTTTGCTGTAGTCTTCGTTGTTGTAGCTTTGAGCTTCACTTTGACATTTTTGCAGACCACTTGATCACTGTGTCATTCAGTTTGCATACATGTTGTCCAAGCCTTGTTGAGTCAGTTTGGATATTTGTTTAATTTGATGAAAAAGCTTTGCCTTTGCTGGTTCACCTTGTAGTCTCTGTTGTAGTTTCCATTCTATTGATATTCATGTCTGCACTCTTTCATTTGATAGTTGCTTGTACCTGTATCAATCCATATCATTGCTTTGATATTGCAGTCTGGTCTTAGTGCAGTTGCTATCCTTTGTGCATTTCACAGTGTTCATTTGAGTTGGGCATTGCTTTGGTTTTCCTGTTCGCATGCTTGAAGTCGTAGCCTATACAACTGACCTATGTTGAATCCAGCATAAACGCTTGGGTTTGACCTTATGCTCGTTTGTGAACTTTCATTGGGTTTTTGTGTAATTTAGCACCGTAGTGGCGCGGCAGTGCACGCAGCCAAACGATATTGCTTTTATTGATATTCCATTTGCTTTTGATTTATTGATCTTTTGCGTATTCCAGATGCTGTAGTGGCGAGGCAGTACACGCGTGCGTGTACTGCAGCCCTACTCGAATTGACGTTTTAATTGATATTTCAATTGTTTGAAGTGTTTCGTGTGTCCAATTTAATATTTTGAATTGTATTTTAATTTGGTTTAAGTTGATGATTTTGTTGATATCTAATTATCTTTTTGATAATTAGATTATGAGTTTCTAATTATTTATTTAATAATTATATTTTTGTCGTTAATTGCCGTTTAGGCAATCCTGTTGTTTTTTAAATTATCTTCATTGATAACCCTTTTATTTATCTTCGTTGATAATTCGAATTTGTTGGTTTGTTGTTTAACACTGTTACGTGTTATATTTACTTTTATCCGATTTCCTTATTTAAGGATTGGATAGGTGAATTTGCTTTGACTATCGTCTAATTGTTATTTAATTATTATTGCTTCCATGCATTAATAGCCGAGTTTGAATTAGACTGACCCGTGTATTATTTTCTTTTGAATTTAATACTCGGGTCGGACCGAGTTATTACAGGTTGTAGATATCTTGCTTTGGGTTGCTGCTTGAGCTATGAAGTCTTTTCATATCTTTTGGAGTAGTCGTCGTCATTTTATAGTAGTCGGTGTATTTGTATAGCATGATATGTATTCATGTATATTATTCACGATAATGTACCTGTATATGTAATTTCCTGAGTCGACAGTTATAGTTGTATCATATGTATGGTATCACATGTATTGTAACTGTTCAGTTATATATATATGAGACTTTTTATTATCTGTGTTCCGCATTTAGCTGATCTGTGTTATTATTATATATATTGTCCTAAACTATTATGAACCATCGTAGTTCGTTTTGTACTGGAATTGGATAGGTCGATGGGAGTAAATAAATAAGAAATGTAAAATAAAAATATATACCACTCTTATCGAGGTAACCAATACTAGTGTAAGGCCTAACTACGGATGGCCGCTCCTATCCAGCCTTATTCTTCGTAATAACAGACAGTATTTCTTTTAATACTCTTTATTATTGTGAGCATAGAGGTAGGGATGTAGCATAGTTGGTATCAGAGCTTGGGGTTTATGGACATAATATAGGACATAACTTAGATGGAACATGTGTTACAACTATTTGTCGATGTTTTTAGTTGTGCTTTGATTCAAAAACTAAAGTTTTGAAAGTACGATGAAATTTTTAAATATCTTTATTTAAAAATAATAGTGGAACTGTGTTTTGGTAATTGAATAATTTGTGTTTTGTTTATCAGAGTGCGCAGCGGAAACAATGAGACTCTGTTCGCTGAGTACAGCTGATAACCCTTTTGATTTAAAAATCAGGATATGAAATTGAAATAAATTTCATTTGTTGTTTACATAGCTGTGTTTATTTAATTTCGAATCCGATTTGAGGATTCGAAGCGATTGCAGTTATGTGATTTTGTTGAGATTTTCGCTGTTTTGAATTATCTTCATTGAAGATATATTCGAATGATTTCTTTGTTCATTTTGTGGTATACGTGCAAATTTGAGTTGCACGTTACTGCATTGATTTTACGTTGAACCGGTGTTTGATTTTAAACGTATTTTGTTGCCGTTATTTTTATAACGGGATTTTCACACCGGTGGTAAATTTTTGAAGCACAGTGTTTTGTTGACATATTTAATGAATGAAAATTCATTGGTATTATATTTTGATGCAAATTATCTTGATGAGATTTTGACGTATAAAAATTACTGTCACTTTGACTTTAGTAACCGTCAAATTTCAAGTGAATTTTCAAGCGGTTATCCCGCAATGCTGGTTTTGTTGTCCGTTTTAACGGTATTTTGAGAAGTGCAATTTCCTTGTCGAAGTTACTACTGATGTTGCTAATTTAATCACATGTTTTAAAAAAAATTGTTTCAAAATAAAAATTGTTTTCAAAATTTTTACAGTTTACGCTTTCAAAAGAATGAGGAAGCGATTTAAACGTTTCAGCAAAATCGAGGACTATGACCCCTTTCTTTTACTAATTCGTTTAATTCCGGACTTGTCCGTTTGAGAATTTAAATTTGTACTTTTATAAAATAAATGAAATTGTTTTCAGAAGTTTTTGCAGTTTGCGCTTTCAAAAGAATGATGAAGCGATTTAAACATTTCAGCAAAATCGAGGACTATGACCCCTTTCTTTTACTGATTCACTTAATTCCGGACTTGTCCGTTTGAGTATGTAAATTTTTACTTTTATAAAATAAATGAAATTGTTTTCAGAAGTTTTGCAGTTTGCGCTTTCAAAAGAATGAGGAAGCGATTTAAACGTTTCTGCAAAATCGAGGACTATGACCCCTTTCTTTTACTAATTCGCTTAATTCCGGACTTGTCCGTTTGAGAATGTGAAATGTTATTTTTGGAATACACAATTTAGCACTTTTAAGGAAACGATGAAGAGAATTAAACGATATAGTAAAACACATGGTATGGGACATGTGCGTTTGTTATTTTGGTTAATTCCAGACTCGTTAATCGAAATATTTGCTGTTTGATGATTTTGATGATTTTGTGTGCTTTCGAGCCACTATGTCGGACCTTTGGGTCATATGATGGACCTTCGGGTCATTTGTTGGGCTACCGGGCCACTCTGCGGACCTCCGGGTCAAATACCGGTATTAGACCTTCGGGTCACTCTACGGACCTTCGGGTCATCTGATGGGCGCCAAAAATTTATAGTACTTGGTAGGCTTCGACCATCTGAGATGCACGTGCGGCGTAGCTAAAAACTCGCCATCTGATGGGATTGATCCAACCTTTTATGTTGATTTTCTTGTCTTCTTAATTGATTTCTAGATATTTGTTGTTTCCAATTATCTGCAGGTAATTGGATATTTGTTGATATAAGTTTTAATTGTCTTTGTTGATAATTAGATATTTGTTGTTTCTGATTATCGTTTTTGATAATTAGATATTTGTTGTTTCTGATTATCGTTTTGATAATTAGATATTTGTTGTTTTTGATTATCGTTTTTGACAATTAGATATTTGTTGTTTTTGATTATCGTTTTTGATAATTAGATATTTGTTGTTTCTGATTATCGTTTTTGATAATTGGATATTTGTTGATTTGAGATTTCTGATTATCGTTTTTGATAATTAGATATTTGTTGTTTCTGATTATCATTTTTGATAATTGGATATTTGTTGATTTGAGATTTTTTATTATCGTTTTTGATAATTGGATATTTGTTGATTTGAGATTTCTGATTATCGTTTTGATAATTGGATATTTGTTGATTTGAGATTTCTGATTATCGTTTTTGATAATTGGATATTTGTTGATTTGAGATTTCTGATTATCGTTTTTGATAATTAGATATTTGTTGTTTCTGATTATCGTTTTTGATAATTAGATATTTGTTGATTTTTGCTGATTATGAGGTTTCTAGTCTCTAATTAAGTCTAGATTATGTTGATTATATTGAATTGCTGTTTTCTATCTATCTCTGTTCATGGTTAGAGTTTGCTGATTATGGAGTTCGTGTTTTCTAATTATCTGACGGATAACTAGATATTTGCGGTTTTGTGAAATGTGATTTGTGATTTGTGTTTTCTAATTGTCTTTGTTGATAATTAGGTTTTGCTGTTTTCTAATTATCGTATCGATAATTAGATATCACTATTTTGTGGTTTTGTATTCTAATTATCTAATTGATAATTGAATATTGCTGATAATTGTAATTATTCAGTTTTTTTGTTTTTGATTGTCTATTGGATAATTAGATTTTGTTGAGGAATTGTGAATTTCTTTTATGAATTTAAAAGATTTCTTTGGTGTTTGTATTCTCGACCTTTATTTTTCTAGCTTAACCAGTTTATGTTAGAAAAATAATTGTTATTGACGACCTTGATTATGAAAATTGCGGGGACGCAATTTTTATAAGGAGGGGAGTCTGTAACAACCCGGGGTTTTGTAAATTAATTATCGTCAAATGACGTTTAAATTGGTTGTTAATTGGGAGTTTTAATTGTTTGAATTCTTTGTTTAAATTGGTTAAGGGTTTGTGGGCTTTAAAATCATCTTAGCCTATATTTTTGTTTGATGCCGTGTTAAAGTAAATGACGTTCCCCTCTCTCTCGATTCACCTTTCATTTTCTAACCCAAAGCAAAAATAAACGAAGAAAAAAAATAATGGCGGCTCGTCCCTTTCGCGTTCGTTCGAAAAATTAGTGTTTTGGTAATTCGAAGATGCTGATTTCAAACGCTTGATTGAATTCGTCTCTGGCTTCGCTCGATTCTTCGGATTCGTGCTCGCCGAATCAAAGTTGAGTAAATCGATTTACTCACATCTAGTTCATTCTTAATATGGTGCTTCTGCAATTCGATTTTTGCTTCAGTGTTGTTTTATCTCGGCCAGTGATTGAATTTGTTTCTTATTACTTGTTCATAACTGTCATTGACCTAAACGACATTGATTGGAGTTGCAATTTCTAGAGGATTTTTCATTTACCTCTCTGACAGTTTTAAAACTTACTTTGGTATAAAAACTAATTGTTTTTGACTTTGTTGAATTTGAATTACTTGACTAAAACTGTCTTCGCCTTTGAATTGATTCTTCTTGATGTTGTGCTTGTTAATTTCTGCTTTGGGTGGTATTTTGCGTTGAAGGCATCTGACTTCGACATAACTGGGCATTTGATTACTTGCGGCCCCGGCTTTGTTACACTGCATATACTTTTTGATACGTGTATACTTGTTCAAGCTAGCATTATCACTTGTACTGGTCATTGCTCTTTGGTGCAGTTTGTTTTGTATTTTGTACTCGAGTTAGACCTGTAGCTGGCATTGTCACTTGTATTTCATAATCCACTAGTCCTGGCCTTAGTTCTCGAGTATCACTACATACTATGTTGCCACTCCAGCAGTTGCAGTTCACATACATATGCTGGACTATTTTATTTGAGGTGTTGTAGCTGCTATCCATTTTGGTTTGGCAGTACTAGCATATTCACTGGTGGCAATTTGCTTGCATACAATTTTCACTGTGCAGCCTTGCTCACCGATCACTTGATCCACTATTACATTCTCTTGTATATTTGTATGCTTGCCACTGACTTCACTGTAATTTGTTCAACTTGAAATTGTTTCAGGCACTTGTTCATTTTCGACCATTTGTGTCAACCTGCACTTGTTTGGTTTTGATAAACTCACGGCTTTGACTTTGGTTACTCTGTTGCTTCATCATGTATACACTTGATAATCATGTTGTGTTGCACTGCGTCACCACTGATGCAAGGTTCTTTGTTTTCAGTGACTCCGGTCAGTAGCTTATGACTTGTATATGACTTGATGCTACACTGAGTTGTTTGCTGTGGATATTACTGAGTGGTATGATTCAGTTTTTGCTGTAGTCTTCATTGTTGTGGCTTTGAGCTTCACTTTGATATTTTTGCAGACCACTTGATCACTGTGTCATTCAGTTTGCATACAGGTTGTCCAAGCCTTGGTGAGTCAGTTTGGACATTTTTTTAATTTGATGAAAAAGCTTTGCCTTTGCTGCTTCACCTTGTAGTCTCTGTTGTAGTTTCTATTGTATTGATATTCATGTCTGCACTCTTTCATTTGATAGTTGCTTGTACCTGTATCAATCCATATCATTGCTTTGATATTGTAGTCTGGTCTTGGTGCAGTTGTTATGCCTTTGTGCATTTCACAGTGTTCATTTGAGTTGGGCATTGTTTTGGTTTTCCTGTTCGCATGCTTGACGTCTTAGCCTGTACAACTTCCCTGTGTTGAACCCAACTTAAACGCTTGGGTTTGACCTTGTGCTCGTTTGTGAACTTTCATTGGGATTTTGTGTAATTTAGCACCCCAGTGGCAAGGCAGTGCACAACAGCCACATGATATTGCTTTTATTGATATTCCATTTGCTTTTGATTTATTGATCTTTTGCGTATTCTAGATGTTGTAGTGGCGAGGCAGTACACGCGTGCGTGTACTGCAGCCCTACTCGAATTGACGTTTTAATTGATATTTCAATTGTTTGAAGTGTTTCGTGTGTCCAATTTAATATTTTGAATTGTATTTTAATTTGGTTTAAGCTGATGATTTTGTTGATATCTAATTATCTTTTTGATAATTAGATTATGAGTTTCTAATTATTTATTTAATAATTATATTTTTGTCGTTAATTGTCGTTTAGGCAATCCTGTTGTTTTCTAAATTATCTTCATTGATAACCCTTTTATTTATCTTCGTTGATAATTTGAATTTGTTGGTTTGTTGTTTAACACTGTTACGTGTTATATTTACTATTATCTGATTTCCTTATTTAAGGATTGGATAGGTGAATTTTCTTTGACTATCGTCTAATTGTTATTTAATTATTATTGCTTCCGTGCATTAATAACCGAGTTTGAATTAGACTGACCCGTGTATTATTTTCTTTTGAATTTAATACTCGGGTCAGACCGAGTTATTACAGGTTGTAGTTATCTTGCTTTGGGTTGCTGCTTGAGCTATGAAGTCTTTTCATATCTTTTGGAGTAGTCGTCGTCATTTTATAGTAGTCGGTGTATTTGTATAGTATGATATGTATTCATGTATATTATTCACGATAATATACCTGTATATGTAATTTCCTGAGTCGACAGTTATAGTTTTATCATATGTATGGTATCACATGTATTGTAACTGACTTCAGTTATATATATATATATATATATATATATGAGACTTTTTATTATCTGTGTTTCGCATTTAGCTGATCTGTGTTATTATTATATATATTGTCCTAAACTATTATGAACCATCGTAGTTCGTTTTATACTGGAATTGGATACGTCGATGGGAATAAATAAATAAGAGATGTAAAATAAAAATATATACCACTCTTATCGAGGTAACCAAAACTAGTGTAAGGCCTAACTACGGATGGCCGCTCCTATCCAGCCTTATTCTTCGTAATAACAGATAGTATTTATTTTAATACTCTTTGTTATTGTGAGCATAGTGGTGGGGCGTCACAAACATAAACAGTGGTTATGTCATTCATTCAAATTACTAACGGATTTGTAAATAAGTTAAGCACGTCATTCTGAATACAAGTATTAATGTGCATGACAATGACTATGTTAGACTACTACAATATGTAATATTTACAATTTATATACTTATTTTAAGAAACATTATAAAAATGATTTTTACTTACCAACTGTATATCCATTATTATAGTAATTTAAATATACTTAAACAACTTTCCAAATGGTAATCTTTATGAAATTTAATTCATTCATGCATTTATAAATTTTCATTTTCCAACAAAAGTTTTATTACTTTATAATTGTAAAGTTTTTCATGTCATTAATTTTTCATTAATGTTTAATTAATAGACAATGTCAAAATTTATAAAACCTATCATCCAACGTTTGTATAAATAAAAATTCTTCAATTCTGATATATATAACTTAACAAATATATTTATCTCTAGTCAAACTATATAATAAAATATATTCTTTTCTTCATACGGTGTAAGTTTATAGAAATAAAAGGAGATCACTATAGAGAAGTAATAGCTCATTTATTATGTCCTAAATCAATTAAGACGCGGTGACCATTAAATATAATTTGTTCATATTTAATAATAAAATATAATAATCAGAATTGTATGCTACACCATACATAGTTCTTTATTATGTTCCACAATAGGATGCACTATTTTAAATTTCAAAAGGTGTGTAATTATAGTATCTAAATTGGCATATAAATTTCACTTATGTATATATCTCTTATACCCCAGCATCAAATTGAAAATTTCACTATAAACTTAATAACTTATTAAAAGCTTCTATATTTAATAAAATATTTGGTACCATAACATATTCGAAATTTATGTTATTGTGATTGATGTCAACAATCAAAACCATCTCTTTAATCACTTTACTATCTCAAAAATATTAACTAAACAAGTAATTGTCAAAGCTCAATAATAATTCAAAAAGGAAGGTAAAAGAAAACTTTGGGTCATAGCATGGCGTTAATTCACAATATTAGTTACCTTTTTAATAATCTAAAACTCCCATGTATAATTCAACTTTGCTCACAATCCTTAATTTTCCTCTCCAAATGCAATAATTGTCATAATAGTCCAACCTTTTGAAATGAAGTCCCTCAATTCTAAATGGTTTATTTGAAGCATAGCCAATAGAGTCATCGATCATTGAAGCTATGAATCAAAATCGTCTAAAAATTGTTGTACTTGGATCATCGAACTGAATTGTCTACGTGGCCATTTGCAACAAGTAGAATCGTCTTAAACTGTTGGTTCTGATTGTCGGAAATTTCTGAGTCGCGTACCTCATTGCTTTCTTTAAAATGATTTACGGCGTACCCCCAAGGTGTAATGCCGGCCATCAACTGCTCCGTCCATAGGATAAAGTGGCCTCTAAAAATTGATAGATTTGTTTTTTGTATGACAAAAATCATTCTAAATTTAGCACTTTCTAATTTAATTGCATGGAAGAATTACACGGAGAGAGAAATAGCGCAGGGAGAAGAAGAAGAAAGAAAGAAAATTACCCGTTGTCTTATCTTTTTTCCTTCTACCTATCTATCATTTAAATAAGCAAAATGAAAATTGTATGCATTACTAAAATGAGGGATTGTTAACAAATCTAAAATTATTGTCATTCATTATGAATTTTATTATCATTAACTTTTACAATGGTTCAATAGTAATAACTTATAAATATATTACTTTTATAAAACGCCATTCATTACGAATTTTACTACTATTAATTTTTATTTTAAAAATTAATTCACTTAAATTCCAACAGTATGTGATATTGTTAGGACAAGTTTATAATAGCTTTTATGAAAATTTTTGTGTTCAGCTTCTGATTGTTTGTGGTTTTCATTATATACATGACAAGTATACTTGGAGTTATGATAAGCAAACTAGAATTTTGGAAACATTCATTTCATCTGAACTAAATCTTACCGCTACATGGTCATGTAAATTACATGAGAAGTCATGGTTTTAACATATTTTTTTGAATTATAAATATTATTTTTCTATTTTTATTGTGTATAATATAACGAGTGATGATAAATTTTGTTAGTTTTATTAATTGATTGCAAATAATAAAGCTAAACATCGAAATGATTATATTTATGAGTATCATAAGATAGTTGAGGATAATTACAGACATATTATATTTCGTTAAAACAGTGTTAATTGTATGAGAAGACATGTATTATATTTCTATATTTATTGTGAATGAGTATATAAAGTAATGATGAATTTTATAGATTTTATTAAATGATCATAAATAAAAGATCTAAGTGTAAAATTGAAAAATATCGTATCTATGATTATCATAAGATAACGAAGAATAATTGGACATATTATATTAAGTTGGAAAATCTAAAATTTGAATTTTTTTATTTTATGTTCAATTATAAAAATTAAATGTAAATCTGTACTTATTTTGTATTCCCTGTGTTAGAAAATAAAATTGACATTTAATTAATAATTAATATTTGAAAGTTGTTGATACCTTTGTATATTAATTTTGCATGTGAAAATATAAGCATTTAGTTTGAAAGATGGATTTATTTAAAAATTAACCTATACGACGATATTTTCATAAATTAACATAAGTAAATCATTTTTTTTCAAGTCAACATCCATCAATTTTTGTTATGGCCACTCATTTCCATTTACTATTCTCTTACGTCACCATGTTTCTTCCTCCACTACCCACCTTCTTACCAAAGTCGTAAAAATCATTAGGTTGATGGTATAGTATAAGTATGGACTAAGGAATAACCATTTTGGTTGGATTAATCAGGGTATGTGTTATTTATAAACTATTATATTTCATATAAATTTTTTGTATATGTTTAAGACAATTTCAGTCTTATATGTTAAAAACAATTTTTAAATTGACCATTTTGCCCCTGTTCTCATCTCGTCTGTATTTTGAAACACATTGATGACAACACAAACAAAAAACTTGTTTTCAAACTAAAATGAGTTTACTAAACGGGTGTTTAGTATTTGTTTTATTACTAATCAATCCAAGTAGGAAGATCGAGGGTTTGGATGAGTTTAGGGTCAACCAAAGAGCATAGGTGGTCCAAGTAAAATGCTGCTCTTGCCCATTCTTATTGAGTGATACTATTTACACCCATTTAAATACTTCAGTCATATATTTATCCTCTCATCCACTTAAATACTTCACTCATCGACACACACCCATCTTTTCTTATTTTTTTTAAATTTTCTCATACAAATAACTTTACTTTTCATCTCTCCTCCTCTTCAAATGATGAAATATAAGTTTCTTCATCTAAAATTTTTGTGCTTTGTCCTTTTTCATCTAATTTTTTATTAATAAATATGAATCCAACTAATTTAATTATGAAAATGGCGTTATGAACTTTAATCGTATGTATATTTTCATTTTTTTCACAAATTATATAACCCTAACCAAGACTAACATAGTACAGAATAATTTGCAACTCAAATTTGGCGTTATGGTGAAACATAATAAAAATTTCTGTTACCACTTCAACCAAAAATATCTAATTGTTATAACTTTTGTTGCTATTTTAATAATAAAAGAAAAAAGAATGATGAAACCAATTGTAATGGAAAGTAGTATGACATAGTCAAATGTATTTAGTTCCATCATCAGTCCTTGTAATATTAACGAAGTTACAAAATATTGATTTGCATATATAATCTAAATAAAATCAAATACCTTAGCTTATCAACTCCTATTACGAATTGATAAAATATTTATGCTTATGTTGATCATTTTTTCACTAACTATTGGTTTAGAGGATGGAAAATAATTATGTTTGAGGTTTACATTTCACTTTATTTAATGTGTTTCTTTGAAATCCTCTTTTAAGTTTAAGGTGGGTGTTTATGATTTAATTTTATGAAATATTTAAGTGGTGCTAGTGAGTGTTTAGATGGGTGTAAATAGTAATGCCCTTTTTATTTGGATCCAACTGCTAAATAGCAAAAAGAAAAAATATGTTGCCTCCATTCTTTAACAAGTGAATCTAAGGATTAATCACACATACATAACTACAATTAGTAATTTTATATAAGTATTTACTTTATGTTCTTTATATGCAAAACATTACTATATTTATGTTAATCTTGGTAAGGGGTTGCTCTAACCCACGGGTCGGGTAGGCTTCCCCCCGCTTGGTCGGCTAGAAGGCAATAACCCTTAAAACTAGCATCAAGATGCTTATACGAGCCATAAAGCCTTATCAAGTGTCTAAGAAGTATCTAGGTACTTGTTTAGATGTATATATGCAGCGATAAGGCTTGTCTAAGTGGATGATAGGTAGTACAAATTTAAATTATTTAATAACAATAAAAAAACCAAAATTTAAGAAAATGAAAGTTAGTTTTTTTTTTCAATTGCAATACCGACAGGCTTAACTAAGGTTGTTTTTGAAACAAAGGATTGAGAGCTATAGTAATAGAATTTCTCAATTGCTATCTAAAGGAAATTTCTAAATTGTCATCACTAAATCTTCAAATAAATTTTGCAAATCGAAATAAATTTATCGAATGAAAAATAGACAAAACGATAACTTTTAAAGATTGTAATCATGATCGATTCCACTAGAATCGATCAAAGATAAATTTAAAAAATCTCGAAAATATATGAAGAAAATAGAGGAAGGAAGAAAATAAAATATTTTCCATTATAGAGCTAAAAACTGAATCTTCATTGGGTCGAATATATATATAAATAAAATCAAGTGCTTAAATTTTATTTACTTAGTATTTAACTATGGAAAATTTTATTTATATCCACTTTTTCTATTAGTTGATCCATACTTGAGTTTTTCCACAACTAATTTGTTAGTTTATCCACGTGTGAATGAATTTACTAATTTATTAGTTTATCCGCATGTGTATGAATTTACTGATTTTATTATTATTATTCTGAGTGTTAAACTTTTTTTGAACTTTATGGAATGCATCATGCACAATTAATGCATGCATGCACAATTACCATATTCATTCAACTGAAATCATTTGATTCATATACCATATACACAAATAAATTGAATAAAAAAATAATAAAAAAAGTGATAGAAGAAATGTATTTCTGACTTGATTAGGTAATGAAAGGGAGATAAATGTGAGAAGAAGATGCAACTATACATTGTATAGATAACTAATCAATTTTTAAAAATTAAAAGAGACCATAAACGTAGGAAGTAATCCACAAAATTAAAGTAGACCAGCTAATAGAAATGTGGATATGAATAAAATTTCCTTTTAATTATTTATGCTTTTATGAATGAATAACAAAAAATGATTACAACCAAACTTGTTAAAATTAATATTTAGATTATTATTCATTTATTGTTTTATATGATTAATTGTTAACTTTTATTTGTTAATAAAAAATTAATAATAATTTGTGCCTCAATGTTTATCCAAAAAAATTACGCATCAACATTTTGAGGCTTACGCCTCGCCTGCGAGCAAAATATAGCCTCATGTGCACTTTCACATTTTAAACATTAGTATGAAGTCGTTTGTAAGGTTTTCAAAATAAGATTTAAATCTTTAAATGTAAAGTTGAAGCACAAAATTAAAAACGTGATTTAAATTGTAACTTGTTGATTCAACAGATTAATATTTTATGATTTGTACTTGCTTTAAAATAGGTTTTGATGTTTGACCTTTCACATCTAAACATAAACTCAATTATCTCTTTTATTCCATTTTTATTTTGTTTGGAAAAGAATTACAATTTCAATTTAGATTCAAATAAGATTAAATGATTATTTTCAATTGTTGTTTTAACCAGATTTGAATATGAATTTAAATCGAATTGTAAAGGAAGTGATCCGTTTTGGAATGGGAGTTAAATCTTGAGGTTTTGAATTTTTTGACAATAACGATCCTTTCCAAGTTGATAATAGGAATAGAGAGACTCATGCTTATAACTCAAGACTGCAAACATTTAATTTTACAGAATGTGGATTTTAAGTCGAAAAATAGTGAAATTAAACTTATCTTGTCAGAATTTGGCATCGCAATTGACCCAAACTCTGATCTTTGCCATCCTTGAGATTGGTGTTTCCTTTTTTTTCTAGTCTCGTGTTTTGGTTCGTCTTCCTTCTTCCAAATCTTGAGAGACTTTAAGCTTCTTCCATTTTCTTATGTTTTGGCTCGGATGGATTTTCAGATCTGGTCAACTTTGAAGTAAAGCGAAGGACTTTCCTATTCTCTCTCTCTCTCTCTCCCCTGTTTATAGCCTTGTAAAAACATAATGACCAAACCTTGCTTACTTTTCTATTTTAGCTCCACATGTTTTATTTGCATTGTCCTTTTTATTTGTTTTTCCTATCCCAAGTTGCTCGCATGGATGGTTTTGAGTCTGTTTCTACCTTGTTTATACTCCACCATCTATTTGACAACTTGGAATTTAGGCTTTGTTTATCTGATATATTGTTAATATATGGACATGATATGTACTCTTTTTCCTTGCAAGGTACCCATTTAGGTAGGGGGTTGCAAGGTTTTGACTAGGCATATTATGGACATATATGTGTGCTCCTTTCATTTTATATATAAAGTACTTTTTTAAAAAAAAACTTAATCTTGTTTACCATTATATTTGGCTCGTAAGTATTTGTGTTATTCTTCTCAAAGTTTTGGATCAAATAAGTCATTTTCTACATTTATTATGAATTTTAAATCTATGACCAAAGCTTACTTGTTTATGGCCCCTTATATGCCCAAAACCACTGACTCAAAGCATCATTCTTTTTCTCATAATAGATAAAGTTAACCAACCTCCCCTAAGCGATTACACTTATACATCATACATAATTTATCTTCGGTTAATTGATCTTTTAGAGTTCAATTTAAGGTCATGAGTTTTGTTACTTTACCTCATACAAAGCAGCAACATGTATTAGTTCCCTCTGGATAAAGTCAATATATATCAAACAATGATTTTTCTTCACTTAAAAAATAATCAAAAATGCAGCTTGTTTGATGTCAACACCTTTAGTTATCGGTTATTTCATAACTGTTTCCTAAATGTCTTTGGTTATTGGTTATTTCATAATTGTTCCTAAATGTCTATTCTTGAAGATAATAGTAGAATCACATGATCATTTCGATGATCCCATTCTTAAATACCTGATTTGAATAATAGAAAAAAAGGTCAATGTGCTTTCATTTAGGCATGTCAATGCATATTCAACAAATTCAAAATTCTTTGAAGTCGTATTTGAAAGGCGGATATTCGATATTTAGAGAAGCAGATACAAATGCATTCGCATCCAAAATTATACACCCGGTTTTATTAAAGATATGTTCATATCATGCTTATATTAGTACAATCAAATATATGTATTTATTCTTTTATTAAATAAATAATTTATATTACATGTATTTAATGAATACTAGCTTCTCTAAATTATTTATTATCATTATATTTGTTTATTTTTTTATATCTTTATAATTTTTTCATTGTTTCAAACGTGGTTCATTAATGCCAATAAGTGTCGATCTCCAGGATCGAACTTGTAACCTTTAGTCTCGTATTCTAAACTATCAACTAACTGAACCAACTTTGTTAGCTTCGCATCTTTATAATTATTGAGATTGAAAAAAAATTAAAATCAAAATTTTATGCTAGGCGTCTTGGTTTATTGATCATCAGTAGATATGCTTTTTATGTCCGCGAATGTGTGTACACAATATCTTAAAATGATTTGATACAAATGCGGATATTACACTCTCTGCTTCTGAAAGTATTCACTAACAAGCTTAATGGCATTGCTGATAGAAAAGCCGCAGCCAGGCACTTCCTATGATTCTTCTGGCGTTTGTTTGCCAGAAACCCTCCATTCTCCCACAGCCTCTCATCCCCAGCCCTCTTATTCCTCAAGGATGATCTCCTTCCTCATTCTCGGCAGCCCACAGGCCTCTCAACCACCTGATCCGCTACCTACCTCTCTTGAGCATCTGCCTGGCTTTCCCTCCATCCCAAAATCCGAACTAGTAGTCGCCTTAGATGATGGCTTCACCGTCGTTTCTTCTCGCAAGTGGAAACATCAGCCTAAATTTTCTCTTCTAACTCGTACCCCTCGAAATACTCCATGCCCTAACTGTCCTTCCAATATCAGCCCGATGCCCTTACCTAACTTGCAAAAGATCTCACATAACTCCACTGTTAATGTTGAACGACCAAATGTCTAGACCAATAATTTTTCTACAAACAAATGGATGGAAACAATTTTTCTACTAACAAATGGAGTTTATCAACTTCTTCTAACAGAGCATGCAATGAAGTCGCCAAAGGTAATAATGTTCCAGTATTTGTTCCACTAAAGTTTTATCAGCAACGCGAATTTAATTCGATGAAATGTGCCAAGATGCCTGTTGACGTAGTTCAGGTTGGTAGAAAACAATGGGATAATGCAATTGTAATTTATGTTGTTGGTCCAAAATCGTATTATCCATATTTTAGAGATTATATTTCTAGAGTGTGGAAGCCAGAAGAAGAATTCTCTATTTTCTCTAAGGAAACAGATTTTATGTTATCAAATTTGAGAATAAAAAAGACTGTGATAGAATTTTAGAAGGGGCCCCTACTTTTACAACAAGAACTTGATGATTATGAAACGATGGTCGCCTAATATGCAACTCAATAAAGATCTCCTAAATTCAATTCTAATTTAGGTTCGATTACCTAACCATCCTTTTGATTTCTGGAAGGAGGAAAGGAGTAGTCGTATCGCCTCGGTCCTAGGATCCCTATCAAATTGGACAAATTTACCGAATGTATTATTAAAATTGCGTATGCTAGACTTTTAATTGAGGTCGATAATTCTTAAATTTTCTTCCAAAATTCCTATTTTATTGGAGAATGATGAACTTATGTGGAAAAAAGTAATGTATGAGTGGAAGCCAAATTTATGTCCAAATTGCCATAGCTTTGGTCATGTAGATACACATTGTCAATTCACTTAGGTTTGGAGACCTAAAGTGAATTTTTCTGATAAGGTGAAAAATCCTAATGATATGAATGTTGATACTAATTAGATTGATACAAATAGGACAGATCTTTCGAATGTTACTGATATGCATCTTGATTCAGATAATATAGAGCAGAGTAAAACAGCATGTAATCCTTCCAATGTCAGCTCAAATTACGATATGGAAAACAATTCAAAGGATATATTAAACATAGTACGGTTGGTGAACTAACCCAATATTTCAAACCCACTTCAAAACAATTCTTCTCATATCATAGACACAACCATCCATATATCTACTAATTATAATATTGAAGACACAAATCCCTCCGATGTCCTTCCTGATTGTGCTGTGTGTACTGACCAAAGCTCGGATGTCCCACGGGCTTCCAAAACAAAACCCATCAGGAAAGTTAGACCAGAAGAGTCACCTTTTGAATTTAATGGTATTACTACAACTGATATCATAGATAATCCTGAATGGATAAATTTGTTTAGTCAATTGAAAGGTAAGAACAAAACGTCAAAAAAACAAAAGTCACCGGGGGTCCACCATGCTTCGAGGGACATGCCTTCATCGCCATTGAAGGCTTGAGCATGTTAAGTGATGAGTTCTTCTCCTACCACTGCACTGTGAAGATTTTATTTTCTTTGTGTTTCCTGTTTTGTGTATTCCAATAGGTACACATATATTTGCACTTTTCTTGCTTCTTCCTTTTTCTTTGTTTTGTTGCTTTAAGTTGTTCGTATGGGTGGTTTTGAGTTTATTGCTATTTTGTCTACTCCTTCACCTATTTGACAATTTAAGTAACGGTATGCAATATCCATTGTATTGTTTCATATATGGACATGATATATACTCTTTTTCCTGGTAAGGCACCCATTTAGGTTAGGGAAATTACTAGGTTTTAACGAGATATATCATGGAAGTATATGACTTTTTTTCTATTAATAAAGTACTTTATTCCCAAAAAAACCTTTCGACAATTCTACTACTACAAACAATCAAGAAAGGCCTACATTTTCTCAACAGCATGCACATTCAAAACCAGCATTATCAAAACCCAAGCCCCATCCTTTGTCCTTTTGCCCAAACCACTATATTTTTACACCCCTTGACATTACTCTGTCTGAAACCCAAAATTTCATTCATAACAACACCGATAGCTACTTACAAAGTGAAATTGATAACTTCGAAAGGAGAAGAGGATGAGTTCGAAGCACCAGACAATGCCTACATTTTATATACAACGATTTACCTAGAATCGACTTGCCTTACTCTTGCAGAACCGATACTTGCTCCACTTGTGCAGATCAACTCGTCCAACGGCTCGTTTCTAGATGGTGCTCAAATGGAAAAATGTTACTTACTCCATTTTGTATCGCACCTAACTTCAAATTGTGTTATCCATACTCACAAGGAGAGTGAACTATGTTAATGTTGGGTATTTTTCTTGAATGGGATTGTTTGTGGAAAATAATATTTTATTTTCTTTCATGTTATGTATATGATATTGTTAAGACAATTTTATAGTGGCTTTTATGAAAACTTGTGTATTTATGCAACTTCTACTTAGTTTGTGGTTTTTATTGTATACCATGACTAGTATACTTCGAGTTTTGACAAGCCAACTAGCATTTTGGAAACATGCATTCATCTGAATTAAATTTTACTGCTACAGAGTCATGTTAATTGCATGAGTAGTCATAATTTTAACATTTATTTTGAATTATAAGTTTAATGTTTCCATTTTTGTTGTATATGATATAATGGGTGATATAAATTTTTGTTAATTTTATGATTGCAAATAATAGAATTAGGCGGAAACATGGAAACTATTGTATATGTGATTATCGCAAGATAGTGGAGGATAATTACATACATATTATGTTACTTTTGAAATTTTGATACTTTAATTAAGAAATTATAAATTTAGTCTTTTATATATTCTTTTCAAAACGGAAAAATGGATATGCAATCGATGAAATGATTAGAAGAGATGTACAAATAATTATGAAAAGCGTAGGAAATGTTCTCACAAATTTATCAGCTGCTGAACTAGAGACATTGAAGAGGATGGGGTAAAAGTACAAAATACCAAGATTCAGTTGGAGAAGACAGGGAAACCTCCCTATCGAAGGAAGACGAAGCAGTTTTTCTTTTTATTACTTCTGTTATTGCAAGGGGTGTAGAATGTTCGAACTAATAGAAGCTGTATTGGGTCTGGTCGACCTTGTTTGGGCTTAATAATAAAGCTTTTTACCCATTTTCAGAAGAAAAAATTCTTTTCAAAACTAGGCTATAATTTACCCTTTATGTTTAATTGTAAGAAATGATTTCAAATTTACATAAACTTTGTATTTCATATGTAATAAGACCATAAATTTGGTGCTTAATTAGTAGTTAATATTTGAAATTTTCTTTAGTGTGATTATATTGGTTGTTTGTTAACCTTCCATGTCAAAAATATAAGAATTCAATTTGAAAGATAGGTTTCAGAACAAGTCAAGTTTCCCTCCAAATCAACATCCGTCCTTTAAAAGTTTGTTAGTACTACTCAATGTTAATTGCTATCATGTAATGTCGCCAAATTTAGTGTTTGATGTAAATTTAGTTTTTAAGGAGAGATAGACATATTTGATCAACTCTATTATTTCAGATAAAATTTTAAAGTCTATTTAGTTTGGAAACAAATTTTGTGTTTTTGCATTTTGAATACATATTACAAAATATCACGAAAGAGAAGGTTTTAAAATCCTAGTTATTACAACAATGGAAAGAAGTGAAAGAAAAGTTTATAGTTTTTGATATTTTCGAAAATCGATGAAAACCATTTATAATTTTATATGTTAATTCATATTGATTATTTTCCAATGTCATCTTGAAAACACAAAACATAAACTTCCTTTTTAATCAAATGGATTTTTAGTATTTGATTTTGTATTAATTAACCAAAATAGAAAGCTTGGGGGTTTGTATGGACTTAGGAGTAACAAAGAAGGAAAAATGCACTAAAACTAGCACATGGATACTTATATGAGGCATAAAGTTTTAACTATTACCATTGGAGATGACATTACATGTAGAGTGGTCTACACTATTTTATTATGATCAGATATCATGTTTTCATCCTTCGTCATTAAGTCCCAAAAATTAGTTTGTTGGTTGATTTATGTATTATTGTTATGTTTATCAAAGTGAATGGTATACTCTTCTTTTATCACTTGTACAACAGTATGAAGGCGAAAAACCGATCATTAAATGAAATAATTTTTTTAAAGTCAATTTGTTTTTTCATTAGTTTTAGTTAAATATCAAATAGTAATGCATTGAAAAAAATTTAAAAAGACATTAGTAGGGATAACAAAAAAATAACATCGAAGAGACTTAAGGATATATGTTAAAGACATGCCCTTTATCCTTTTGCCTTTACAAAATTTAATTTTATAAACCTACAGTAGACAAACATTTCTAACGATCAGCTTGATTATACTTGCTTAATTAGTGTCAGCCTTATGTTTTTCAAGCAAACATTGGACCAAATAAGTCATCATCTACATTTATGTCGAATTTCAAAATTTAACATATCTTGTTTATGGCTTCTTGTATGTCCAAAACCGCTTACCTGAAGCAACATATCGCTTACCTCATAATAGATGTGTTACTTTTGAAATTAAGTTTGTTGCTACATGTCATATAAAGCAGCAGAATGTATTAGTTGCCTCCGCATGGATTCCATATCAATTAAACAATGATTTTCCTTTATTTAGAAAATCGTAGATGCATACATGTCCAATGTCACCACCTTTGGTTATTTCATAACCGTTTCCCAGCTGTCTTTGCTTGAAGACGGTAGTAAAAGGAATTGATCATTTCAATGATCCTATACTTGAAATTCGAGGGAAAAGAAAAAAAATTTGGAAATTAAGAACGTATCATTCTTTTCTAAACTTGTTTGTTTTACATCATTTCCTCCTAAAACCTATTTTCTGCATTCCTCTTTTTTGAATTTCTTTCTTTTTAACTTCTCTTATTTCGAAATTTAAAATCGGCCGATCCGACGTGTATTATGACAGTTATAATTTATGGATGTATATCCTAAATGCGCATGTTAATTTTAGTTAAAGCAGTCAAATACACTTATGAATTTTACCTTTTAAAAAAAATTGGGACGTAATTTATAAAGGAAAATTGGGAGGGACCTAAGGCTTATTTTTTTATAATCATAAGGATATATGTTGAAATTTTCCAAAAAAAAAGCCAATGTGCTTGCATTACTCAGAAAATCACAATAGTAAGAACATCTCCAACAAGCAAGAACACTAGGAAAATATTCAACGACTGAAATGTTGCAATGCCCAACTATTTCAGTTACCCTGAATCTAAAGCAATGTTTAAGATTTCGATCAAAAAACTATGACTTCAATTGCCCCATTTTGGTTTCAATGGGATCGAAACCGAACCAAACCGAAACTTTGGTTTAATTGAAAAAGCTACAAACTTCACCTTATAGAGTAGAATTAATTTGAAAACATGAATTATTTTGAATTCCAAATATATAAATATTCAAAATATGAAATTTTAACATAGTAAACATACATATTCACAAAATATATAAATGCTGTAACTAGAAAAGTTGAAAACAAAGTAATAAATATTTAGTGTTATAAATATTTTTAAATTAATCATTTTTGTTCGTTTATACTTTAACTTTCAACTAAAGATAAATTGTATGTGCTTTTTCAATAATTTAAACAAATATATGAAAAATAATTAATGAAATCTAAAATCGAATGGAAACCAAAAACTAAAATTAGAGGAATTGATCGAAATTTATAGAAATACAAAAGATCGAAACTGAGACTAAAATTGAGATAACTAACCTTGGTCTAAAATTGACGCACCTATTTAATAGACATTTGATATCAAGTGCCTATCAAATAGGTGTTCAATAATCTTTTAGTATGCAACACCGCTACTCTATACCAATATTACCCAAGAGTATTACTGAATAATATCGTCGAGTAATACAGAGAATGAGGCGATATGGGTGAAGCACACGCGAATATTCTTTTGGACTAATAATGAATAAGTCTCATAATATAACAATCACTCGCCTTGAGCTAAAAATTCTTAGTAAAAAGCAATAAAGGTGTGCAGTGCCCGAGGATAGAACAATGCACAATATAAATAAATCATAGAGAACATCGAGTCATCAATGCAGCAGTGAAAATATAATACATAACATAAGTCTTAGTGGGATACAAAAATAAGTCAAATTCCTACTAAACCTCAAATAATTAAACAAGATGATCCAGTACATCTAATCCAACATTATATACAGACATGAGTTCAAATACAAAATATACAAGACATCTAGTAATACAACCTCCAACTAAGCCCAATAAGCAAATCTGGTCTCATTGTTCTTCAAGCCAAAATATCTCGAGGCGACCCAAGTATTATATAGATAATAAACGGGTCAAACTATACCTAGATTCAATGATGAGAATATAATGATATATCATGGAATAATATACTTATCATTATAAGAAATCCAATCATCAAAGGAATAATCGAACATCCATGACACATCCAACAACATCCATAACCCATCAAACATCAAAACATCCATTAAACATCAAAACATCCATCATCCTTCAAACATTCATTGTGACGCCCCACCTCTATGCTCACAATAACAAAGTGTATTAAAGGAAATACTGTCTGTTATCACGAAGAATAAGGCTGGATAGGAGCGGCCATCCGTAGTTAGGCCTTATATTAGTATTGGTTATTGCGATAGGAGTGATATATATTTTTAATTTTTCATCTCTTATTTATTTACTCTCATCGACATACCCAATTCCAATATAAAACGAACTACGATGGTTCATAATAGTTTAGGACAATAAATATAATAATAACACAGATAATATAAATGCGGAACACAGATAAAACAGAAAGTCTCATATATATAATAACTGATGTCAGTTACAATACATGTGATATAATACATATGATACAACTACAACTGTCGACTCTGGAAGTTACATATACAAGTACATTATCGTAAATAATATACATGAATATACAACATCCTATACTAAGACAACGACTACTCCAGAAAGTATGAAAAGACTTCATAGCTCTAGCAGCAACCCAAAGTAAGATATCAACAACCCGTAAATACTCGGTCTGACTCGAGTATTAAATTCAAAAGAAAATAATACATGGGTTAGTCTAATTCAAACTCAGTTATTTGTGCACAAGAAGCAATAATAATTAAGTAACAAATAGACGATAGTCACAATAAATCTCGTCTATCCGATCCTTAAATAAAGAAATCGGATAACGATAAACATAACACAAAACAGTGTTAAAAAACAAATCAGCAAATTCAAATCATCAACAAAGATAAGTGAAAAGAATATCAATGAAGATAATTTAGAAAACATCAGAATTGCCTAATTGGCAATTAGCAACAAAATCTAATTATTGAATAAATAATTAGAAACTCATATTCTAACTATCAAATAGATAATTAGACAACAACAAAATGATCGAATCAAATCAAATCAAAATACAAATTTCAAAATATTGAATTGAACAAAACAATTTAAGCAATTGAAATATCAATTCAAAACGTCAATCCTGTGTGGCTGCAGTACATGCACGCATGTACTGCCTCACCACTACTGTATAAGATGTCATCATAACTCCAACTGTTGACAACAAATGTCAATTCTGTGTGGCTGCAGTGCATGCACGCGTGTACTGCCTCGCCACTACAGTATAAGAATTACCCAAAAGCTCAATGAATCAAAACGAAATAGAATATCATAAAAGCCATACCGTGTGGCTGCAGTACACGCTTGCGTGCACTGCGTTGCCGCTACAGTGATGATGTACCCAAAAGATCAACGAACCAAACTCAATGAAGATTCAAATATCAATGCCACAGACTCAATGGTCAAAGCAGGCAGACATGGACAATGTGCACGAATGTACACAATGAAAATTCACAAACGAACACAAGGTCAAGCCTGAATTACCGGATTCAACTCAAGTGAATTCGAAAAACAAATCCAATTGCATCAATGATCAAACACACTTCAAGAAGTGGCAACTGGAGCATCAGACCAAACAATGTACAATGGACATAGATTGGCAACACATGAATTGTGCACGCAACTTGAACATCCAAATGTTCATGAAATCCAAAAAGTGGCACTACATAGCATATAAAGGAATAGCAACGAGGCACTAAGGACAGAGTGTACACGAATTCAAGGGCAAACTGCAAACAAGAACTGCAGCCACCACATGAATACAACAGGATGAATGTGAAAGCACCAAAAATATAACAACACAGCTCACAACAATAGTGAGTCAAATATAACAACATGAAGGGACCAGACCACAAAGATAATCAAAGTGGTCAGGCAATCCAAAATACAAGGCAATGCTTGATGCACAGCATAAATATGAACCATGTTCATATATACTGTGCAACAACTAAAACAATAAAAGCTGCAAATGTATGAAGGCGACAAGGCCAACAGACCAGAATCATCATGAAACCAAAATATAAGGACTGCAATATACTCAATGAACATGTCTCAAACAACTCAATGCGGCAGCACATGTCAACATGACAACCGATGGAACGAGGCCGAACTAGATGAAAGGCGACAAGTGATGCATCAACAACTCAATACGTAAATAATAAAAGTCAGCAAGGATTTACTGAAGCCAGAAGCAACAGTGCTACCTAACTCGAAGTCAAGTAATAAAATCAAAGTATGAACAGAAATTACTTGCAACATGATGTAGTGAAAGCAACTTACAAAATCAAGTTCGGATGCATATTCGAACAACCCATGTCAAAACCATCAATCGAAATGCAAATTGTCTCGAGTAATAATACCAGAAACTACAAAGAAACCAAGTATATGAAGACTGCATCACGAATACAACTCGGAGGCAATCGAACATATATGCAGTAGACTCGAGTGATACAAGCTCAATGCAACTAGAGCCAAGACTTAAATGATTCAAGCCAAGGCCGAAGCAAGCATAGTTTCACAAATCAGATACAAGGGGAAATGCGAAATTAAATATACAGCTCAAAGTTTCACTGCAATGACATGGTGAAAATGGAACCATGGAACAGCAGAAGCCAATGCCAACAAAGGAAATAACATAGCATGTAGGTTCAACTAAAAATCAAGCGGTGGTAACCATGAATTCAAGTCTGTTTTTAAATGCCGGAGCAATATCTTCACAAAAATCAAGGGTTTCAAAATGCCGAAGCTATACAACAAAATCATTTTAATCCATTCAAGTGACCAGCCAACCGAAATCTTAATCGAAACAGTGATGCTCAAGAAATTCGAACAAAGTTAAAACTCAAAAAGTCGAACAACATCAACATTGTAAAATCAAGCAGCAAAAGTCAATCAATTGTTCAAAACCAAGCGAATTGAAAGCTTCAAAAATCATCAACATTCAAAACGAAATTAAACTGTCTAAGAGCGAGTTGAAGGAGATGTGAGTGAAAAAGTTCACTCACCTTAGTCGAAGAAACGGCGAGCTCAAACAAGCAGCCGCGAGCATCTCCAACAGCGATCGACCAACGAAGCAAGATCTAGCGTTTGAAGTCGCGTCTTCAAATTTCAGAAAACCCTGTCAAAGAGGAGCGATCGAAGAAACTGAAGCCGCCATTATCTCGTATGCTTTGATTTAGGGTTTTTCGAATGAACAAAAGAGGAACGGTTATTTACTTTTTAATGATTATCACGACCCAAAAATAAAAAGGAGACATGACTAAAATTTTATTTATAAAGCCCACATAATTCCTTAACGAATTTCAAAAGAATTTTCAATTAGCGATTAGCTAGCTCAATGATCGTTTAAGGATGATTATAAATTGGGCAAAACCCCGGGTTGTTACATTCATCGTAAGAAATTACACATCGCACATCTCAAACATCACACATGGCAAACATCGCAAACAACACACCATAAAAGTCAATTATTCAAATTTATTTAATTGTATTAAATTTATTTGTTTGTTCTTTATTTTCAATTTTATTACTGTTATTGCTATTTATGTGCTATTATTATTGCTACTGGTAAAAGCCGAGTCTATACCCAAGCCTCGATGCTTCTCAAGTGCAAAGGGAGGCCCAACTTGTAATATTTTTTTGAGCATACTCACTGATCGTTAGTTTCACAATAAACGGATGTCGCTCCTCGCCTCCTTGCCTCGCTCTAAATTCATCCTATTGGCCTGTAAAGCAGACAGTGACCAGGCGACGAGGGGGCCGAGTTGCCGCAACCGCATAGGGGAACGACTCTATTGTTGATCAAGCTAGGATATGGCTAGCAAAAATTTTTGGTCATCACATCCTCATTGGAACTTCGTATTCTTTATTCCACCCAATAGCATAAATAATCATATTCCCACTTTAAATTAAAATATGGAATAATATAGTTTGCCTCACACGTTAAGTCAGAAAACAAAATAATATCAATTAATATTTTTTTAAAATACAGAATAATTCACCGACATCCAAATATCAAACACTCAGTCCTCAATGAATTACCCGACATTACATTTGTGTTGAGTGAATAACTATAAAACATATGGACATCCTATAGTGCTTGATTAAATATAATCATATATACAACACCCTCTATTTATCAATATCAAATAAATTTCTACTACGCTTATTTATTCACTATCGCTTCAAGTTTTCCCTATTCATTCTTTATTTTTATTACTTTATAATTCAACACAATGGGTAATCATAACTTCATCTCATTCGTAACAAGCAAACAACCATACATCCACCAAAATATTATTTAATTAGTATTTAACGAGACGATGAATTTTATTTCAATATATTTCACTTCATTTTTGTTTCATTCATTTTATGAAAAAATACTTCAATTAAATTTAATCACAAAACATCTTCTTTATTTATTTCCGTCTCCTTTTAAAATAATAATTTTGATTCTTTCATCTAATCTCAAATCCATATTTCAAAACATCTTATTTGGTTTCAGTGAACCTTTATTCGAACTTGATAATAAATTTCAAAACCTCAAAAATACTTTCGCTTCAAAATTCCTCTTTAGTAATGTGACATCCCTAAATTTTTAGAATATTACTCAGAAGATTTAATTAGAAAAATTAAATAGAATAATTATGATTAGGAGATTGAGATTAGATTAAATTATACTTACATGACCGTGCTTATTAAAAAAGTAAATGGGCTTTAAATTGGTTTAAAGGTTAATTAAACTACACTTAATAAATTAGCCAACCAATTATACACAGCTCTAACTTTACTTTTTGTCCATTCACGTTCATTTTACTTATCAAATAAAAATAAACACAAAACCCTTAATGGAGTCGGCCATTAACGAAGGAGAAGAGGAATTTTAATCAAAAGCTAAAGATCGAAAGCTAGGGAGGATTAATAATAACAAATCTCAAATTCCTTATCAAGTTTAAGGTGAATTGTAATGACCCGGAATTTTGATTGTTTGGTTTGAAGCATTTAAATTATTTTTAAATGTTGGATTAGAAATATTAATTGATTTTGAATATGGATGTAACGATCCGTAATTTTCGATAATTAAAAATTGTAAATTTAATAAGGTTTTGTGACTTAATGTTGGAAGAAATAAAAATTTGTGATTAATAATAAGAATATAACTGGAATAAATTGTAATAGTATTAACTCAAGGTAATTTATAATTACTTTGAATGAAATTCCAATAAATTGGAATGATTTAAAAAGCTATAATTGGTATAGATTGTAAATTAATTGAAATAATATGTGTATTAATTAATCATTGGTTTTAAATAGTGATTAATAATATAAATGTTGAAAATTTAACGAAATAATGTGTAATAGATTAAATTGGATAAAATTTGTGTAATTTGAGTTGTTATAACATTTGTCCGTAAATAATAAACTTGCAAATGTTATTAAATGTAGTACTAGAGACAAATTGTTGACTGTTACCAAAATATTTAATCAGTTGCAATTAAAGGTAATAAATGTTACATTAATGTGAATTAAGACAATAACTGCCAATTTGGAATGTAATAAAATGTACAGAAATGTCAATTACACTCATATGATGATAAATTGATTTAATAATAAAAGAATGAAACCTAGATAGATAAATTAATTGGGATTTCAAATTTCTAATTAATGTGAAAAATCGACAAAATTCAATATAATGGAAATATAATAGTTAACACAAATAAAAGGTGGAAATTGTAGCGTATTAGTGAAATAAGATATAGACAGATATTGACTGGGTTATTAGAGTAATAATTGATTGAATATAAAGATTAAAATCTAATTTAATCAATTTGTTGGAAATAAATTATAATTAATTGGATTAACGGTAGTTGAAATTGAATACTGTATTTTGGAAATTTATCGACACTGAATTTTTATGTAAGCTTGTTTTAAATTATTATAAATGTCTAAGAAATTAAAAATGATGAAATTCGTTAGTTTATAAACATTGAATTAAAAAATGATTTAATTAATTAAATATAAATTTATTTAATTAATGTGAAAATAGTCATTTTGGCCACTGTCTCAGATTTCCACAAAACTAGCTTTATTGGATCAGTAATGGTGAATTATTTTAAGGTTTCAAGTTTCATAGCGATCGAACTTGTCGTTCGATCATACGGATTCGAAATGCTTGGAAACTAATTCAATTAAAATCAATTTGAAATAAGCTGATTTTATGCTATCATACGATGGAATTTGAACATGAAACTTATTCCATTGAATTAAAAAATATCGAAAACGTCTACTTTGATACATGGGATGACCCATTTCTATTTCGGGAATGAAATGGGCTTTTCGGGTCATCTATCGTTCAACTTTCAAATCGATCTAGTCCATTAATTTTATTTTTCCTATCTGCCTATAAATAGCCAGTTATAAACCTTAGTTATCCTTAATCCATTGGTTTGTAACAATCTAATTTTTCGACACCCGAAAATCGATGTCAATACGTCTACTGTATCAAATGCAGAACAATCGAATGCTGGAAAATCGAACCATTAGGATTAAAGAAGAAGGAGGAGAAGAAGAGAACACAAAACAACAACATAATCTTACCATGGCAGTGGAATAAATATAATAGATAATAACCGATCTTTACACAAAAGAAATTATATCTGTTTTATACATTACATCATCAGAATCAACAAAATTCATAGCACACACCTGGACGGTTATCATAACCTATCCTCACAAAACTGACTATACAGTTAATCATACACAGTGGAATATTCATCAAATACGTGTGTTACGTCTCGCCATCTCGCTCGTCTCCTGAGCTCCACAGTATCCTTTCCTATATATATAATACTAGGTCTGACTCGAGCATTATAGTTAAATAACACTCGAATCAGTCTAGAAAACCAGAAAACACACTCAATTGGATTATTAAAGTTTTTAAAATCATTTGAAAATCAAAGATATCTCGTAAAACCACGCCACAAATAAACATGTCAGGTTTTTACCTTACGATAATCAAAACATTTCTTATAAAATCCTCTGATATTATAGTAGTGTCTATATAAAAATACTTATTCAAATAGCCAAAATTGTTACATTATTAAATTCCAGCTACTAGCCACAAAGTGTGTTCTATAAACAAAAACCGTAAAGGCACGTAGGGAAAATGGATTTCCATCAATGATAGGGCTACTGGGGTACCGCCCGTCACAGTATGTGGTCTAGACCACCGTACCGAGGAACCACCTTGATCCCCTGCATCACAAGACCGGAGCTACCCCTTACTGGATAGGCCGAATAAGTTCACCCAACGGTTGGGATCATCAACCGCCCACACAGCCGAAATAAAGAGACAGCTTGACATGGGTGACCTTACCCTAATTGGTTGCTAGCCACTTAGCCTTGTGTGCACCTCCCGTGTTTTAGTCATTCCCGGTTGATGAGGCTCGAGGCTATGCGTTAACTTTTTAGCAAACATTCACTTAGAATACTCATCGTCCTCCTGACGATATTCTGAAAGCGTTCGTCCATACAAGTCCGTTCCGGATTCGAACGGAACCAAAGGCACTACTCCTACTACATCCATTTTGGAATCACCCTCAGGTTAAGTAGTGATTAGCCCTTGCACTTCACTGCTCCATCTTCGACTTCAAGCTCTTGTCTTCCTCACGAAAACTTTCAAACCGGATCGAAGTGATTTTCGGGAAATTAATCCCAATCCCTGTCTCTTCGAAATGATCAGCGCATTGGCCAATATTGATAGTCGGTCATTTAACTATCTAATAACATTCACAAACAACCATCAGATTTAAATAATTTTTTAAATTATCTATTATTCAAAATATCTTCGCAAGATATCTTCTTCACTTCAATCTCTTTGAAATCATTTTCAAATCTGTTTTCACTCGTGGAATAAATTCCCAAAATTGTTTATTTCCCACCAAAAATTACCAAGTCTAAATACTTTAGATTTTAAAATAATTTAAATCACTTTATTCTAAAATATACTTTAAAACATTTAAGTTAAAACTACTTACACTTTATTCAAAAATATGTATTTTATATATTTTAAAAATAAAACTACTTTATAAAATATAAAACTAATCTTTAAAATAAAAGCTAAGCCAAACTAAATTTTAAAATAAGAATTATGAAATTCTATACACGTTTCAAATAAAACTTTAACCAAACTATCTTTAAAATAAAACTACTTTATAAAATATAAATATTTATAATTATCTTTTTAAAACATAAAACAAATTAACCGTTTTAAAATAATGACCACTATAGCTGATTTAAATAAATATTTACCTTTGAAATTTAAATAACTTAAATAATAATTTCTTAAAAATATTACTTCAAACAACTTTAAAACTTTTAAGTTATACTTAAAAATCGGCTTGAAAACATACTTAGCTTTTCAGAGAAATACACTTTTCTACACACCCTTTTAAAAATAAATCACTATTTATTTTTAAAAAAATTACCCATTACTTTTTAAATTCCTATCGTGAATTTATACTCCCAATATCCACTGATATCTTATTTCACTTAATAAACCAAGTTTATAAATTCCATAGTCTCGTCTTCTTTTAAAACACAATTTCAATATCTAAATCAATTTCCAAATTGATTTTTAGATGTTACTCCATTTTAAAATAAATTCATTTACTTACTCAAGTTTTATTTCAAAACCCCTTAATTTCATATTTAACTTCTTTATCATGATTTAAAATCTTATTTTCACTGAAAATACCCATTTCATATTTATTTTCAAAATTCTTATTTTATTCCTTCCTAAACCACTTAAATTCTGAATTTTAAAAATAAATCTTTATTATCATTTAAGTTCAAGAATTCATTTATTCCTATTTATTTAAAGATCACCTTTCCCACACTTGGAATTTATTTATTTGAATTTAAAAATCAACTTTTATAATTTTCCAATACATTCATTAATTTATCCAAATTTTCTATAATAATTTTACTTACAAATTCTCTCGTATATTTTCTTTTCAAAAATCCAATCTATATATTTTTGATACCTCGGCATACCCAAATATGCCAAATCAAACCATAGCATCCATTATTTCCAATTACCAATGTAATCTATCATAGATAATCCAATAAATCATAACACGGAATATTTAAACAAATCTAAATATTCTAAGGAATCCAGTTGGATCCCTCCAACCTGTTTCCCAGCATCCACAAATGTTAGCACAATATAATAATACCAATTCCACTTCGAGGTGGAATATCGCGGTATATGGGTTTATATCATCTCATCCGCTATTATGCGGCACATAGGGTCTCATCCGCTATATAATACGGGAAATCAATCACTCCAATATATATGTATATATACAACTATATAATATACCACGTCCAATCAATTCAATCATCCAACCAAATATTTAAATTTAACTATTTAAATTTAAATAATAATCCAGATGAGTAAGACTAACTCACCTTTGATTTTTGCATTCCACTTCCATCTCGACTCGGTCTCTTCACGATTTAGACCTTCCATAAATAATTTACGATTTATTAACACTTGAAATAACCGAACGATCAATTACCATTTAATAAATTTAATTAACTGATTTTAAATGATAATTAGACCAACCTAATTTAAATTTCCCTTTTTTCCCCAATTTATAAATTTTATGACAGGTTATATACATATGTCCTCATTTCTCAATTAAATATACTAATTACCCTAAAAATTTACTAGTTCATATATATATATATATCATCATTATTATTTCTCTACAGTAAAGGCAAAAGTAAAATGTCACCATACTGAAATGATAATAATTTTTTTCCAAAATGAATATCTATATTACATTTAATTAAAATAACTAGTTGTATACCTCTCAGGGACCTGATCGTAACCCTGATAAACAAACCAAAGCCACTGCCTCTTCCTACCCTGTTGAGATTGCATCCAATCATGAAATCAACAAGGTTCGATTGGAACATCGCCCAAATGCCTCGCCTGGCTCCACCCTCTAACCGAGAGCTTCCAGCCTTTTCCACGACTTGAGGCATCATCTCACGACAACGCTACCTCAAACGCCCTCTAACGAAACCCAGCTCCTCCTCGCCGACATCCTCTATGCGCTACCTCCTCCCTTCACCGCGACTTGTGCGTTTGACCACTTGCTTGCCACAAATCGAAGTCGTCAGAAACCCTAAACTTGAAAGACTATCCCCCACCTCGAACTTCTCGTGCGCGCGGGGTGTCGCGCGTCCCCTTCCCTCGCCTATTTGAACGCGGCTGCACTCGTCTTTCTCTCTATTATTATCATTTTGAATTTGGTTCATCTATTATTTCCCTCGATTTGAAACTACCGTCGGCCATTTTTTTCATTTAGGTTTCTCTGAGATGAAATGTTCTGCCCTTATTTGCTTTTATTTCTATCTTTTTTTAATTTCATAAGTATGTTACATGCTTAAAGTTTCTATGCATGTTAGATAGATGGAGGAAATGTTATTGCTTATTGTATAGGTGTTGGAAAGTCATAACTAAAAAAACTGATGTGAATAAATTTTACTAGTCAACATATATATATATATATACATATATATATATAATTTAAATTTAAATTTGAATCATCTTGGTTACGCAACTCAAAATCTTGAAATCCTATCGAGGCATGCTGCTAGGCGTTATAATGTTAAACCCCTATTCTGAATGCAATGGAAAAGGTTTCGAGTCCAAATTCGATCGTATGGAGAAGATAGCTTTTGAACCCGGTTATTATATTAAATTTTCGATATAGATTTTCAGCGCGTTTATCTATCATACGGCCAAACGATCACTCCAAACACTACGAAAATTGAAATCCAACAAAAATACACTATTACGGATCCAATGGAAGTGGTTCGTCGAATTCTGAGACTGTGCCTCGGAAGGCTATTTTTAAATATCAATTTAAACGATATATTTTTAAAACTGAACAAAAGACTTCAAATTTCAATTTTAATGCTTTCATTATCTTCGGTACTCTAAATATAGGTTTTATATTTCCTTGAAATATTTTTTTTAACAAGCATAAAACTGAAGATTCAATATCCTTCCCAACTTCCAATAATTAAATTCAATAATTTAATTGCCAAATAAATAGTGATATTTGAAATTCAAGTTAAACTAACTTTCAAATATTTAAAATAAATTAAATATTTTAATTTCAAATGTCCAAATTCCAAGTCATCACATTCCTTCCCCCTTAAAAGAATTTCATCTTCGAAATTACTAGTTAAGAGGAATGTTCCACAACCCGTAAACTTTTTCCTAAAACCAAATAGTTTCCAACAACACCACAACAATCTTTTAATTAAAGTCACACTATCACTCTTACTAACTTTCCAAATTCAACCATAGATTACAATCCATATTGTAGACTTGATCATTTCAGATTATAATTCAAAACCAAGTATTAAATTTTCAAAATTTCTCAAAACTTTTCTAACTCCTTAAATTTCCGAAAAATTTCGTCAGCGTCTCCTTTGCGCTGCTACATCGGTACAACTACAAAATGCCTCTATGGGCCCCCAGATTCCAAAGAAACAAAAGTCCAAGTGGCTAAACCATAAAATCATCAAATTTCATACAGAAATTCAAATACATACCTTTTGTCGAGCAATTTCATTTGTCTTCTGAAATCAAAAATCCCAATTTCCTTTTGCTTTTAAAACACCTGTATACTACTAAGCAATAACGTCCAGTCATTGCTTTCAAAATCATTTATACATTTCTTTTAAAAAGTTTTCATATACATTTCATTCACATCCATACGATGCACATATATCATCCATGTGCAATACCCAATTCGATCGCTCACTCGATCACATAATTTTATTTCCGAACTAGTATCATCCACCCTACTTCCTGGTGCGGACTCAGATCTGGTTTCTTGATCAGAAACCATCATTCTCCTTGCATAGCCATAAACTAGGATAGAAAATTTCCAAAATCAACCAAAAATCCATATCCAGGGTTTGTGGTCGAAAATCGTGTGAAAAATCCCGACTCGGAACGATATAAATATCTCGAAATTCTATGCTCGAATATGGATCAAATCACTATGCGAATGAAATGATATACGTATATCCTACATATTTATCTCAATTGATTATTAACTAAATCAAATTTTCTCCTTATTCACATTCATTATGATTTCTATTCCCTTATTTGCGATTTCCCATTTCACAACTTCCGGTTTGATTTTCATCCAATTATTAGCTTAGTATATTTCCAATACCAAATTTACTTAAGAACTTTCACCCTCAACTTTTCTTAGGTTCAATATAAGCATTTCATGTATTCTTATATTATTACTTTCACTTTACCACTTGGTTTTTATCTGCACCTAATCAAATTGGGTTCCAATTCCATATAGATTTAGTTTGCTTCAATTTACTAATTAATTTCAAATCTCAATACTTTTTTCCAATTTTTCATCTAGATTTTCATTTTCAATTCTACTTGAATTCGATTCATCTTCAGACTCTGAATATTGAATTTTATCAACTATCTTCCATTCACAACTGGTCCAGATCATTATTTTAAATAAGTTCCACTTACTAATTCATTTTAAATCCAAAATAATTTCTTATTTCCAAACTTTTATAATTTTAGTTCACTTTGAATTAATTCTATAACTTCACTTTATTTTATAAATTTTAAATTAAATATTATCCAATATACAATTCCAATTCATTTTCTTACTCACTTGAATCAATTAGTTTACTCACTAATTTTATTTCAGTCCTTTATTTTATGTAGTCAAACCTTGACTAACTTCCATTATACACCATTCAAATTAATTCCCAATATTTAGTTTCAATCCTACTTACTTACAAATACAAATTCACTTGTCTATCCAAAATTTTATTTCCAACTTAACTTTTTATTTAAGTAACTATTTCTCTTAGTTTCCTTAGACTTTCTTTAAATTTTACTTAACTATATTTAATTTCACTCCCAATCAATTTACATTTTAAATTTCTATAATGTTTTCAAATTTAATTACATTTATTAACTTTTCTTTCTAATTTATTTCATCTAATTTGTTTACTTCACTAGCTTAATTCATTTTCAATCAAATTTAACTTACTAAATTTATTTATCACTTCATTATCAAATTTAATTTCAAATCTCAATAAAAAGGTTTATTTATAAACCTTTACTCCTTTAGTTCCCTGGAACAAATTCTACAATTTTTATTTAGATATTTAAACTTCCTTAAATTTCCACCTTATTTAAATTCCATAAAACATTTTAAATCAACTTCTAAAGTTTAAGCAATTCTTCAACATTTCAAAATAAATTTTGAAAACATATATATCTAAATCAAACTCTTCTTTTGCGTTTTCAAAATCAAACTCAACCTTCGCAAACAAACACCAATCCAAAATATCTAGGTAGCAATCCCTCTCTTGAAAACTCAAAAAAGAACTCCGATGATGCTGTAGTCATCACCAAAGTTATTTTCTAGCGACCGAAATGTGTTCAATGCTTTTATCTCTTTAAAACCCCTTCAAATATTTTTAAATTCCATATCTCACCAGATTTCAAATTCTATTCAAAAATAATTCTGAAATAATATCACTATTATTTTTCTAAAACCTTTGAAACCGTTTTCAAATTTAAAGGAATTTAAATTTCCTAAATTTTCAAATTTCAAACCCCTTTAATATATTTTCAAATATATCTTTGGAATTCTATTTCAAATTATAAATCACATTTAAAGTTTATATTTACAAATCCGATTTGTATGTGAATTTATTTCTTAGCTTTTAGTTATGATTTCAATTTCTAATTCAGATTTTACACAACAATGATAATAATTTAATATTATCACTTCCTAACAATCAAGCAATCATATATAACTTTAATAATTTACAGAAAAATTATTTCATTTATATACATAAATAATTTGATTAAAATTATTTCATTTACCCTATTTAAAATAATACTGCGTCGGTTTATCTTGTTTAAGAGTTTAGAAGCCGCTATCGTTGACATGGCGTCCCATATATCAACCCGAATCCATAAACACTCAACCGATAAGTCAACACAATATAAAAACAATTTTTATATTCACTAACAAATACGTGCTCATATCTGTTGTTACACTCAAACTCATTCTAGAGCACTTTACGGACTCTATTCCTAATGAGTAATCCCCACCAGAGCCAAGGTTCTCGCTTAACCTTCAGCTTTGAAACCAACTATAACGACCCGATTTTTCGACACCCGAAAATCGACATTAATACGTCCACAGTATCAAATGTCAAATAATCGAATGCCGGAAAACTGAACCATTAGGATTAAAGAAGAGGGAGGTAGAAGAAGGAAACACAAAACAACAACAGAATCTTACCATTGCAGTGGAATAAAATATAATAGATAATAACCGATCTTTACACAAAAGAAACTATATCTGTTTTATACATTACATCATCGGAGTTCAACGAAATTCGTAGCACACAACTGGACGGTTATCATAACATGTCCTCACAAAACTGACTATACAATTAATCATGCACAGCGGAATATTCATCAAATATGTGTGATACGCCTCGCTATCCCGCTCGTCTCCTGAGCTCTATAGCATCCTTTTCTGTATATATAATATTAGGTCTGACCCGAGCATTATAGTTAAATATCACCAGAGTCAGTCTGGAAAACCAGCGTGAGAAAACATAGTCAATTAGATTATTAAAGTTTTCAAAATCATTTGAAAATCAAAGGTATCTCGCAAGACCACGCCATAAATAAACATGTCGGGTTTTAACCTTACGAAAACCAAAACATTTCTTATAAAATCCTCTGATATTGTAGTAGTGTCTATATACAAATAATTATTCAAATAGTTGAAATTGTTACATTATTAAATTCCAGCCACTAGCCATAAAGTGGGTTCTACAAACGAAAACCGTAAAGGCGCATAGGGAAAATGGATTTCCATCAACGGCAGGGCAACTGGGGTACCGTCCGTCACAGTACGTCGTCTAGATCACCATACTGAGGACCCACCCTGATCCCCTGCATCATAAGACCGGAGCTACCCCGTGGTTGGGATCAGCAACTACCCACACAGCCGAAATAAAGGGGCATCTAGACAGGGATGACCTTACTCTACTTGGTTGCTAGCCACTTAGCCTTGTGTGCACCTTCCCTATTTTAGCCATTCCCGGTTGATGAGGCTCGAGGCTATGCATTACCTTTTTAAAACACATTCACTTAGAATGCTCATCGTCCTCCTTATGATGTTCTGAAAGCATTCGTCCATACAAGTCCGTTCCGGGTTCGAACGGAACCGAAGGCACTACTCCTACTACATCCATTTTGGAATCAACCTCAGGATTAGTAGCGATTATCCCTTGCATTTCACTGCTCCATCTTCAACTCCAAGCTCTTTTCTTCCTCATGAAAATGTTCAAACCGGATCGAAGTGGTTTTCGAAAAATTAATCCCGATCCCAGTCTCTACAAAACGATCAGCGCATTGGCCAATATTGATATTCGGTTATTAAACTGTCAAATAACATTCACAAACAACCTTCAGATATAAATAATTTTCAAAATTATTTATTATTCAAAATATCTTCGCAAGATATCTTCTTCGCTTCAGTCTCTTTGAAATCAGTTTCAAATCTTTTTTCGCTTGTGGAATAAATTCCCAAAATTGTTCATTTCCCACTGAAAATTACCAAGTCTAAATGCTTTAGATTTTAAAATAATTTAAATCACTTTATTCTAAAATATGCTTTAAAACATTTAATTAAAGCTACTTAAACACTTTAGTCAAAAATATATACTTTAAAATATTTTAAAAATAAAATCACTTTATGAAATATAAAACTAATCTTTAAAATAAAAGTTAAGCCAAACTAAATTTTAAAATAAGAGTTACAAAATTCTATACAAGTTTCAAATAAAACTTTAACAAAACTATCTTTAAAATAAAACTACTTTATAAAATATAAATATTAATAATTATATTTTTAAAACATAATACAAATTAACCTTTTTAAAATAATTACCACTATAACCAATTTAAATAAATATTTACCTTTAAAATTTAAATAAATTAAATAATAATTTCTTAAAAATATTCCTTTAAACAACTTTAAAACTTTTAACTTATACTTAAAACTGCTTGAAAATGTACTTGGCTTTTTAGGAAAATACACTTTTCTACACACCTTTTTAAAAATGAATCACTATTTATTTTTAAAATAAATTACCCATTCCTTTTTTAATTCCCATCGTGAATATATGCTCCCAATTTCCATCGATATCTTATTTCACTTAATAAACACAGTTTATAAATTCCATAGTCTCATCTTCTTTTAAAACACAATTTCAAACTGTAAAATCAATTTCCAAATCGATTTTCAGATTTTACTCCATTTTAAAATAAATTCCTTTACCTGCTCAATTTTTATTTCAAAACCCCTTAATTTCAAATTTATCTTCTTTATCATGATTTAAAATATTATTTTCACTGAGAATACCTATTTCATATTTATTTTCAAAATTCTTCTTTTATTCCTTCCTAAACCATTTAAATTCAGAATTTTAAAAATAAATCTTTATTATCACTTAAGTTTAAGAATTCATTTATTCCTATTTATTTAAAAATATCCTTTCTCACACTTGAATTTTATTTATTTGAATTTAAACATCAACTTTTATAATTTTCCAATTCATTCTTTAATTTATCCAAATTCTCTATAATTATTTAACTTATAAATTTTCTCTTATATTTCTTTTCAAAAATCCAATCTATATATTTTTGATAACTCAGTTTACCCAAATATGTTCAATCAAACCATGGTATCCATTATTTCCAATTACCAATGTAATCTTTCACAGATAATCCAATAAATCATAACACAGAATATTTAAACAGATCTAAATATTTTAAGGAATCCAGTTGGATCCCTCCAACATGTTTCCTTGCATCCACAGATGTTAGCACAATATAATAATACCAATTCCACTTCGAGGTGGAATATTGCGGTATATTGGTTTATATCATATCATCTGCTATTATGTGGCGCATAGGGTCTTATCCACTATATAATGCGGGAAATCAATCACTCCAATATATATACTACTATATAATATACCGCATCCAATCAATTCAACCATTCAACCAAATATTTAAATATAACTATTTGAATTTAAATAATAATCCAGATGATTGAGATTAACTCGCCTTTGATGTTTGCAAACCACTTCCATCTTAACTCGGTCTCTTCATGATTTTGGACCTTGTATAAATAATTTACGATTTATTAACACTTGAAATAACCGAATGATCAATTACCATTAAATAATTTTAATTAACTGATTTTGAATGATAATTAGACCAACCTAGTTTAAATTTCCCTTTTTCCCCAATTTATAAATTTTGTGACAGGTTATATATATGTCCTCATTTCTCAATTAGATATACAAATTACTCTAAAAATTTACTGGTTCATAAACACACACACATATACATATATCATTATTATTATTTCTCTACAGTAAAAGAAAAAGTAAAATGTCACCTTACTGAAATAATAATAATTTTTTTTCGGACTGAATATCTATATTACATTTAATTAAAATAACTAGTTGTATACCTCTCAGGGAACTGATCGTACCCACGACAAACAAACCGAAGCCGCTGCCTCTTCCTACCCTCTCGAGATTGCATCCAATCATGAAATCAACCCAGGTTCGATTGGAACATTGCCCAGATGCCTCGCCTGGCTCCACCCTCTAACCGAGAGCTTCCAGCCTTTGCCACGACTTGAGGCATCTTCTCATGACAAAGCTTCATCAAATACCCTTCAACGAAACATATCTCCACCTCGCCGACATCTCCATGTGATTACCTCCTCCCTTCACTGCGACTTGTGCATTCAACCACTTGCTTGCCACAAATCGAAGTTGTTAGAAACCCTAAACTAGAACGATGATCCCCCATCCCGAACTCCTCGTGCGCGCGCGGGGTCGCGCTTCCCCTTCCCCCGCCTATTTGAACGCGACTGCGGTCGTCTCTCTCTATTTTTTTTGAATTTGGTTCGTTTATTATTTCCCTTGATTTAAAACTAATATCGACCATTTTTTTCATTTAGGTTTCTCTGAGATGAAATGTTCTACCCATATTTGCTTTTATTTCTTTTTTTAAAATTTCATAAGTATGCTACGTGCTTAAAATTTCTATGCATGTTATACAGATGGAGGAAATGTTATTTCTTATTGTACAGGTGTTGTAAAGATATAACTAAAAAAACCGTGCGAATAAATTTTACTAGTCAACATATATATATAATTTTAATTTAAATTCAAATCATCTCGGTTATGCAACTCAAAATCTTGACATCCTATCGAGGCTTGCCACTAGGCATTTATAATGTTAAACCCCTATTCTGAATGCAATGGAAAAGGTTTCGAGTCCAAATTTGATCGCATGGAGAAGACAGCTTTTGAACCCGGTTATTATATTAAATTTTCGATATAGATTTCCAGCGCGTTTATCTATCGTACGGCCAAACGTTCGCTCCAAACACTACGAAAATTGAAATCTGATAATAATACACTATTACGGATCGAATTGTACCAGTTTCGTCGAATTTCGAGACTGTGCCTTGGAAGGCTATTTTTAAATATCAGTTTAAACGATATATTTTTAAAACTGAACAAAACACTTTAAATTTCAATTTTGAAGCTTTTATTATCTTCAGTACTCTAAATATAAATTTTATAAGTCCTTGAAATATTTTTTTTAACAAGCATAAACTGAAGATTCAATATCCTTCCCAACTTCCAATAATTAAATTCGATAATTTAATTGCCAAATAAATAGTGATATTTGAAATTCAAGTTAAATTAACTTTCAATTATTTAAAATCAGTTAAATATTTCAATTTCAAATGTCCAAAATTCCAGGTTGTCACATTGTTTTTACGTACAACTCTATCTGCTTCTCTCTTTCCAATGGTAGACAAACAAATTCCTAAATTTTAAATTCAATTCCAAAATCAAACTCCTCCAAACCCTATCAAACTATATACCGTTTCAAAGCTCTCGACGAGCACAACTCAATGATCCTATTGGTTTTTCAATTCAGTTCATCGTTTGTCTAGAAATCGTGAATCAATTCCAGCCTTCCATATTGAATTTTGGTTGTTCCAATGGTGGTTCTGCATTGGATCGATGATCGGGTGGTGCCGTTGCGAAGGTGGTGTCGAGCAGGCTTTAGATTGGAGGCCATTTGTCTCCAGGCCTTCAAAAGTTTGCCAGAAAACGTGATTAGATAACAGCGACGGTAGTGGTGAAGGAGGAAGCTGAAACGGCTACGTTTGTGGCCATGGGTGCGGTTGAAGGGGAGCAAGAAAATGGTGATGTCTGATCTTGGCGACGGTGAGCAGGTTGGAGTGCGTTCATGGTCAACGGCATTGTGTTTTGTTTTGTTTTTTTGTTATTCCATTTATTTATCATTCAATGTTCTAATACATATAACTTTTGCATACGGACTCGGATTCATGCGCGGTTTGTTCCGCTGGGATCGTATCGAAATTTCGGACTTTTTATCACTAGTTGGACTAATTCTGAGACCGTTCAAATTTTACGCTTAAATTGGATTTTTATTCCATTTAAAATCGAAAGTGGTTGTTTTGACCCACTCACAATTACTAAACTATCTTATGTTGGTTAAATAAAATTTATGATGTGATTAGAAATCAATTGATTGATGTTTGGCATGTTTAAATTGTTATTCTATTTAAAATTGACTTTTATTGCATTTAATTATCATTAAATTTAATAGTGAAATTAAATTGTCAAATTTAATTTTATTGATTTTCATTTATCTATTGATGTTTATTGATTGATTTGGATGATGTTATTTGATAAATGTTTGATTTTTGATCTTGGATGACTGGATTTTGTATTTTATATTGTTATAACTGCAAGTTCCCTAAGGGTTGAAATGATACATACCAAAACAATCTATAGATTAGGAAAAAATCATTATCAATTGAAATGATATACTGGAGCAATTTTTTGGACTTTATTTAAATTCGGGATTGCGGTTTGAAATGATATATACCCATAAAATTTTAAATTGCGGATTGAAATGTCAAATATCCATATCACTAGATCCTAGGGTAGAAAAATATATACGGACACGGGTTTGGTTAAATTAAATGATTTATAAATCTTTAAATTTTGAATTCAATTAAATGGTATTTTGAAATAGGAATTGGTTTATATAAACTGAATTATTTTTGAAAATCCAAGTATAAATGTTGAAATTGGAATATATTTGAATGAATTGTTCAAAGGATTTAAATTGAAATTTCAAAGTTGAAGTGGCAAATGTAAGTGAATTTATTTGAATTAAGTTATTGAAATGTTTAAATATAACTTTGAAATCTATTTAGACTAATTTAAACTATTTTAATAAAATTAACTATTTTAACCAATTTAAAATTATTTCAATTTATATTCATCTATTACAACCTATTTAATCCAATTTAACCTATTTTACCTATTTTAAACTAATTAAAATATTTATATATTTTAAATCTATTTAATATATTTTAAATCTATTTTAAATTTATCTAATCTATTTTAAATCTTTTTGATATAAATTAAATCTATTTAATCTACTTTAAACCTATTTAAATCATTTTTAGATCTAATTAAATCAAATTTAAATCTATTTAAAATCATTTTTACTATTTAAACTATATGAAATCTATTTTAAACTATTTTTAAACTATTAAAACTATTTATGACCACCTAAACTACATTCTAAAATTCTGAGCCATAAGTTAGTATTAATGTTTAAATCCCTTATGATGATACAAACTAAGTTGGGAATTGGAATTGATATTTTTTTGTGAAATGATTTAATTGAGGGAATAAGATCGTTTGAAATGAAGAATTAGTTAATATAACTTACCGATAATTTCAAAGTGAATATGATTTGGAGGTGACTATGATTTTGAAAGTGAATATAGTTTGGAAGTGAATATGATTTCGAAAGAAATATGATTTGAAATTGAATATGATATTTTGATATTAAATATGAATTACTTTTGAAATGTAAAAGAACCATCTATTGTGAAATAAGCGTTTGGTTGTTAAAGAGACCAGGATCGGATATTGTCATACTCTCTTCCAATAACGAAAACCACTTTAACAATGGTGTACGTGTGTAACGACCTATCATTTCGAACCATTCACATTGGCACATGTCGGACTTGATTTGCCCAAAATATAAGATTGTTAATTTATATTTGGCAAAAACTCAGCATACACAGTAAACAAATCGATCACAAAATCACAGACACAAAGTAATATAACAATAAGCTGTGGAATAGATAAATGTAGTTCATGAAGCTACTATAAACATAAGAGTATGAAACAAAATACAACAGAATATCTCAAATACAATGTAGTCTCGAATACAACAAATGACAAGTCAAAACAAACAACTGGATAGTTGAAAGATTAATAGATATAGATAGATCTCCAAGTGAAGCTCTAACTCCAAAGGTGAGTCTCAAATGCTGTGACACTCGGTTTGACCCGAGCATAAAGAAAAACACAAAACACTCGAGTTAGGATTAACATTCATGTATCAATAAATTCTACTCAAGTGAAATATCAACTGAAATACAAGTAACTTAAAGGATAGTTGGGATTTCCATCCTCCAAGGATCTGTGGAACTATCTATTATGTAATAATATACGCTATTATAATATTTTTATAGTAAAGCAAACAATTAAAATAGCGTTAAGGCGTTACCCATATCCCCCTTAACACATTTTTATATATTCGCATAGTTTATACAGTACTGTAATTCCTCCATAAACTAAAGGGCTATCGGGGTCACTTCATAGGTATGGTACAAACCAAACTCGTAGAAGGCGCAATAAGGCATGCGACAAGGCACTCGAGGCAATGCCATGGTAGATATGCCATTTGCACTCCCGGACCGGTGGTAACGCATAGCAGCTACTACTGCCCACCTTGTGACACACTCCAAAATCAAAGGTGCACCCAATCAAATCACAAAAGCAATAGAACGGTATCGATGAAATGTGTCCAATAGGGGGAATGACCCCACTTGGCTCGATATATCTCCTATTTTGGCCACATTTAGCTGACTCACGGGAGTCAGGACTACGTAAATACCATATAGAATCGTCACCAAACTATCCTACTTCATTCTGCAATCTCCAACGCATACATAGTTGCAAAAATGGTTTTTGGTATTAGCAAAGAGTATGACAATATCCGATCCGGTCTCTTTAACAACCAAACGCTTATTTCACACCATGGTCATTTCGTTTCAAATAGTTTGTACTTCATATCAAAATATCATATTCATTTCAAAAACCATATCAATTCGATATCATATTCACTTTAAATAATATTCATTTCCAGAATATTAACACTTTCAAAAATTATAACACTTTCGAAATCATAATACTTCTTGAAATCATACACTTCGGAAATCGTAACACTTTTGACTTAAACAGTTTAGATATGGAAAATATTATATATATTAAAATGGTTATAAACTGAAATAGTTTATATACTAAAATAATTTATATATTAAAATAGTTTCCACCAATTTCGTAGGTCGATTCATATCATCTTAATTTCCAAAATTAAATTTAAATCAATTCCAATTTAATTATTTCAATTTACAGGTTAAAGATTCAATTCAAATTCTCCATAAACCATTTCAATTTATATCGATTTCAAATCCAAGTTTGAACTATCACTTCAATTCCATTTAGATTCAAATTCTAAATATTCAAACATATACAATATAATTACTTTTTATATTTCAACATTTAACTTTAATTTTATTCAAATTGGAATTCACATAATCATTTCAATAAAAATTTAGTAAACTTAAATCAACATTAAATATTCAATCTTAGTTTTATTTAAATTTGAAAGTATTATTCTAATCAATTTTTATCAAATCAAGTTATAAATCATATTCTCCAAAATCTCAAAATCAATAAGATCAGATAAATTCTTATTTAAATTTGATCATTAACCAATTTAAATCCCAAGTCAACATTAATTTATCTTCCCAACCTTTATTATTAATGTTATAAGAATCTATTTTTATTTAAATATTAATATAAATTTAAATAAATAGTTAAACATATAATAAACCAATTAAGTTAAATTTTGTTGAATTTAATCTTATTATTAAATGTATTTGTATTAAATCTTATTTTATATATTTTTAGAATAAAAACATTATAAGTAAAGTCTTAAAAATTATATTTTCAAAACTAATTATAAATTTAAAATTCCCAAAACATATAATTTTAAAAATCTAAATTTTAGACGTTTATAAAAATGACATATATATATATATATTATATTTTAAAAATCAATATTTATTGAAACCCATGTATTTCCTTTCAAACTTTGGAAATAATTTCAAAATATAGTCCAACGGTGTCCGTATATAATTTTCTATCCTATGGTCAAATGATACGGATATATATCATTTCGATCCGCAATTTAATATTTACAGGTATATATCATTTCAACCCGATATCCCAAAATTCAAAATTAATGAAAATCGCTTGGGTTTATCGTTTCAACCCATAACGATTTTCCCTTAATCTATAATATCGTTGGGTATGTATAATTTCAACCCATAGGGAGTTCTAAATTAACATGGAACTTGCAGAGTGAGAACAAATATGATAATAATATAATATATCAATCAACATGCATATATCGTCAGTGATAAATAAAATAAAATATACATAATAGGATATGGTGTCATATATCACAAATGAACAATTGCAAATAATGGCATATCATATTTAACAACTTGATAAATAGCAATTTAAATTTAACAGCATATTTCAATTGTCATTTCAAGTGAAATCAAATTTGATAACTATAAGAATGCTAGTCGTGAGTGATTACTCACCTTTCAAGGCTAGAGAGACAAGAAGATGACATAGACATGCACATGGATAAGAGATAAGGCTAGAGAACTGCTGTGACACATACGATATTGAAAATGTAAGTCAAGATGGGCAAGAGATCGATGAAACCAAATATATTACATATATAATTTTCTAAAATCAAATTGAAACATATATTTAAAATAATATATGTATATTCAAATCGATATTTAATCCCAACACATAAAATATCTATATATATTTTGAAAAACCAAATTTACATATACTTACATATAAATTAATGCATATAAACAAATATACAAACTTACATACATGTTATATTTTAAAACAATATATATCATGAAAGTCAATATCGACTTACTTTATTAAATATATGGATAAACTCAAACAATCAGATATATATATATATATATATACAGTTATATAAACTTACATATACAACAACCATATTATATCCAACTTACATGAATAACAGCAAATTATACACACACACACATACACACACACACACACACACACACACACACACACATATATATATAACCATTATAAACTTATACATTGAACCTAATAGGATATATGTAAACTAATACATATAAAACTTATTATAAAACTGCCAAGACTTTCCACACACACACACACACATACATGCATGCATGCATGCATGCATGCATGCATGCATGCATACATACATACATACATACATACATATACGCATAACGAATTTGAGTATATTAGAATACATATAAAATCGCCAAATAAAAGAATATATAAAACAAAAGGATCATAAACTTATATATAGTAGATTTATATAATATAATATGACTTATATACACTGTAACTAATATATATACATACAAACACCTACATATTGTATATAAAACATTTTATACATTACGTACATATGTTATAATAAACATAGGTCATAAACGAAAATATATACATATAAGTTATCCGAATCTTGTGTAAACCTATATAAACATGTAAATATACCCACAAACCGATTATAAAACATATATAGTTGATATGTAACAATTAGCTCATAAACTATTATAACTAATATACTAACACAGATTATACACAACTTGCATATTACATATACACGAACTAACATATCATATAACTTGCATAAACTAACATATCATAAATAACAATATTACAAACTATATATAATACCTTAATATATATCAAATAGAGAATCTCATCTAGAAGATGATGAGGCGGGGCTGCTAATGTGGAGCGCGTGGAAGCGGGGAGGCCGAGTGGAAAGGGGAGCTTGGTGGGCTCGGACTGTTCTTGCAAAAGGAAGCAGAGGCGGGGGAAAGGCTAAGTAATACGGCCAGGGGACATGTGTGTGTGGGGTAGGTATTCAAGATGAGGTGGTGGAGAGAAGGGATCTCGGTTATAGGTTGGAGGCACTTCATCGGTGAGAAGGTGACGAGGCCTACAGGGAAGTGGGAGGAACGTGGTCAGTAGGCGGAAGTTGGTGCATCGGTGATGACATGGAGGCGTAGAAAGAGGGGCCAGAAGGTTTTAACGTGGGTTGGAGGACAGTCAGAGGAGAGGCATGGGTGTAGGCATAGGTGAGAGGGTGCTGAGAAAAGTAAAGTTGAGGTGGGAAAAATGTTGAACAAGCTCCAGAAAGAAGATGGTTTGATTTCATATTATATAACTTTTCTAGATTCAAAAATTAGCATAGAGCAAATGAAAGGAAAGGAATAGGCTACAGAGAAGAGGAGAATGAAGAGAAACGTTCCTCTTTTTATTCCAATGAACAGAAGAAAAGGAAAGATAAAATAATATATATTAAGGAGAAAAGAATGGCAATGGTCACAAGCTACAATTTAGCTGAATATTTAAAGATATTTACCGTGGCTTCATTTTTCGGTTTCAAATTTGAAAAGCAACGCAATCCCAAAAGTCACAAATTTCGGTACAGATACGACGCACAGTTTTATCGTTTTCATCTTGTACCGGACCTCAAATTATAGAAATAAATATACAGTGGAGATCGGCACGACGAGGCGAATAGAATGAAACACGGATATCAGTGATAGGATCATCCTATCAAAAGTCGATATTCAGCACCAGAAATGCTGCTAAAATGTCGAGAATAAGATACACGGAGCTAGAGCAGTCCAAATTTCATGAAACGAAATATGACGTCCCACTCAGAAAATAATATACATTTTTATTATATAAAAATATTTAGTTTTCAGAAATATTTAGTTTTCATCAAATTAACTGATATTAAATTGAAATTGAAACTTACACAACATAATTGACATTCATATTTTCAAATAAGAATTTACTAGTTACTATGTTAAAATAGACGTATTCCAAATATCAAATTTTTATTGCTAAATTTAATTATTTAATTTCAAGCAAAATTTGAGTTATTTACATTATAAATATCATTAAAAATTTAAGGTCGTTACACTCTCCCCCACTCAAAACTTTTCATCCCCGAAAAAGAAGGAGGTAGGAGAAAAGAAGTAATAGAAGGGAAGATAGATTTTTGAAATGCATATTATCAGATACAATAAGGGAATTTAAAACCATGTAGATTTCGTCAGTTTTAAATTGAATTATATTCAATAAATTTGGTTTTAATCCATTTTATTAAACCAATAATATTCATTTATATTCATAATTTACTGATTTTCAATTTAAGCTATTTTCGTTCAATTTGCTTTGTTTCAATTTATTAATATTTGTTGCAAAAATTGCTTTCAAAACAAAATTTATTTGAATTAACCCATTTATTAAATCTATTTATCTTCAGTTGAGTTGATTCCACTAAAAATTTCAATTTCATTATTCTTAAGTTCATATTTATTTTCTAAAATAGCATTTTTTCTTCTCATTTAATTTATTCCACTTGACATATTTTACAACATATATTAAGTGTATAAACATTTATTATACCCATTTATTATTTAACCAATTAATTCTCTTTTTATTGATCAATTCATTAATCAATTTATTTTTATAGATCCCTTAACAAAATATCATTTTGGACATCTTATTGCTCACATGTATATTGTATATTATTCAATTACCTATTCTAATTAACATTTAACTATTATTAGGTAAGCTATATTAAGGTTCTGAGTGAAATCAAATACTATACAAGTTTTCCTTTTATTCACAACATATATATTAGCCAAATTTTAGTTTGAAAAATTTATTACTTTACTTCTCTTGTATTTATAATCTTTAATTCTACCCTAACATTTTAACTTATTGAATATTTTAGGTGAGTTATATATATTAGAATGTAATTTAGTATTACATAAATAAGTTTTATTCAAATTCATCTATTTTAAGTTGGGTAAATTTCATTTATCATCTTAGTTATTCCAATTATTCAAAAATTTCCCTCTATTTCAATAATTGATACCATTTCTAAACATAAAACTTAAGATTCAAATTTTCGGTTTTACTTCAAATTATTTTGAAACAATTATATAGATATATATTTAATAATCAAATTATACACATGGAAATATATTTTCCAAACAAAAGTGTAGCAAAGCTACTAAGCGGTCTCTCCACTTTGAGACTCAAAAATGAATGTCGATGATGCTGCAATCATCACCGAAATTATTTTCCAGTGACAAATGAAGAGAGTACTAACTTACTTCATTTAAAGTTCTTTGAAACAAATTTCTATTCAAGTAATATTTTTTTCTTCAGAACCTTGAAACCTTAAATTATCAATTTTAAATTAATTTTATTTGCAAATCATATTCATAAAATTACCTCTTATAGTCTACAAAATAGTTAATGGTTCAGGAAAAGTTGATAAAATAATAAATGATAATCTAGTATTATCATTTCTAACCATCAATTCATTTAACTATCAATTTCAAAAAATTATACTTAAATATATAAAATATAATCATACATAAAATTATTTCATTTACCAATTTCGAAAATATTATTGTGCCAGTTTGCTCTGTTTAAGTGTTTTGGAGTTTCTTATTGATACCGTTAGCCAAACGAATCGATCGAAACCCAAATTCAAACTTAACAACTCAAACAACACAATATAAAACATTTTATATTAAATATAAATACACTCCTTCATAGGATGATTCAAGGATGGATTTCAAAACAAGAGATTCTAGTTCAAAAGGACCCGATCAAAGAGAATTCTAGCTAAGATAAATAGGCTCGAAGGTGAGATAAGTTAGATAGATTACATAAGAGAAAAAAATGGATAGACTTATATAAATCATGGTCGACCTTAACCAGGTCAACCGAGACTTAGAGAAGGTGAGAATATCATCAACGAGAACCAAGACACAAGTCAAGCTCCAGGGATAGGATCGATGCGAAATTCAATTTCCTGCTCGAGAGGGAAAGAAGTGACTTCACCGAAACATCAGGATGATCCTTGATCATCGGGTAGAGTCAAGATCACTTGATAGAAAAGATAAACTACCTGCAAATCATGAAGCAAACGACATTCAGTCATAAGATAATTTCCCTGGTCGTCCATTAGAGAAATGATTTGGGCTATTCAAGACATAACAACATCAAAACCGAGGAAACAAAATCTTCGGTAAATCAACGCTGGTTGTGAAGGAGTTTCACCCCTTTTCGGATCATACCAAGGTTGGCTGGACCGCCATAGGATTAGACACCCACATAAGGTCGAAGTTGCAAATTGAGGTAGTAAGATGTTCTCAAATTCGTTATAGAGACCAGCGGAAGTGAAGCTATGAAGTGCTCCAAAATCAAGAAGAACACGAACAAGAAGGGACGAGAATGGATTTCAGAGCAAGGTAGGGTTTCAAAGTTCGAAAGAAATCAGAATCAAAGAGGAAGAAACTTAAGCTTGACCGAAGGTGATTCTGAAATTAAATTTTACTCCATATGCTATGTTTTTCCTAAACCAGAGCTCTGATACCAACTGTAACGACCTGGCATTTCAAACCATTCACATCTGCACATTTGGGACTTGAATTGCCCAAAATGTCAGATTGTTAATTTATATTTGGCAAAAACAAAGCATATATAGTAAACAAATCAATCACAGAATCACAGACACATAGTAATATAACAATAAGCAGCGGAAGATAAATAGTAGTTCATGAAGCTACTATAAACATCAGAATCTGAAATAAAATACAACATAATATCTCAAATACAATGTAGTCTCGAATACAACAAATAACAAGTCCAAACAAACAACTAGATAGCTGAAGGCTGAATAGATGTAGATGGATCTCCAAGTGAAGCTTCAACTCCAGAGATGAGTCTCAAATGTTGTGACACTCAATCTGACCTGAGAATAAGGCAAAACACAAAATGCTCAGATCATGATTAACATTCTTATATCAATAAATTCAACTCAAGTGAAATGTCAACTGAAATACAAGTAACTTAAAGGATAGTTGGAATTTCCATCCTCTAAGGATCCATGGAACTATCTACTATGTAGTAATATATGCTATTATAATATTTATATAGTAACGTAAACTATTAAAATAGCATTAAGGAGTTACCCATATCCCCTTAACACATTTTTATATATTCCCATAGTCTATACAGTACCGTAATTCCTCCGTAAAATGAAGGGCTATCAGGGGCACTCCATAGGTATGGTACAAACCAAACTCGTAGAAGGCACGATAAGGCATGCGACAAGGCACTCGAGGCAATACTAGGGTAGATATACCATTTGCACTCCCAAACAGGTGGTAACGCATAGCAGCTACTACCGCCCACCTCATGACACACTTCCAAATCAAAGGTGCACCCAATCAAATCACAAAAGCAATAGAATGGTATTGATGAAATGTGCCCGATAAGGTGAATGACCCCACTTGGCCTGGTATAGCTTCTGTGTTAGCCACATCAAGCTAACTCACGGGAGTCAGGACTACATAAATACCATATAGAAACTTCACCAAACCATCATATTTCATCCTGGAATCTCCACCACGTACATAGTTGTTAAAGTGATTTTCGGTATTGGCTGAGAGTATGACAATATCCAATCTCTGTCTCTTTAACAACCAAATGCTTATTTCACACTGTGGTCATTTCATTTCAAATAGTTTATACTTCATATCAAAATATCATATTGATTTCTAAAACCATATCAATTCAATATCATATTCACTTCAAATAATATTCATAAAAATTAAACACTTTCGAAATCATAACACTTTTGACTTAAATGGTTTAGATATTGAAAATAGAATATATATTAAAATGGTAATAAATTGAAATAGTTTTTATATTAAAATAGTTTCCTCCAATTCGCAAGTCGATTCACATCATCTTAATTTCCAAAATTAAATTTAAATCAATTCAAATTTAATTATTTCAACTTGAGGTAAAAGATTCAACTCAAATTCTTCATAAACCATTTCAATTTATATCAATTTCAACTCTAAGTTTGAACTATCACTTTAAATCTAATAAGATTTAAATTTTAAATATTCAAACATTTACAATATAAGTTCCATTTATATTTCAACATTTAACTTTTATTTTATTCAAATTGGAAAGTATTCACTTAATCATTTCAATAATAATTTAGTAAACTTAAACCAATACTAAATATTCAATCTTAATTTTGTTTAAATTTGAGAGTATACTTCTAATGAATTTTTATCAAATCAAGTTATAAATCATATTCTCTCAAATCTCAAAATCAATAAGTTCAAGTAAATTATTATTTAAGTTCGATCATTAACCAATTTAAATCCCAAGTCAACATTAATTTATCTTCCTAACCTTTATTATTAAAGTTATAAGAATCAACTTTTATTTAAATATTAATACAAATTTAAATAAATAATTAAACATATTATAAACTAATTAAGTTAAATTTTTATTGAATTAAATCTTATTATTAAATGTATTTGTATTAAATCTTATTTTATATATTTTTAGAGTAAAAAAATTATAAATAAAATTTTAAAAATTATATTTTCAAAACTAACTTATAAATTTAAAATTCCCAAAACATATAATTTTAAAAATCTAAATTTTAGACATATATAAAAATAACATTTATATATATTATATTTAAAAAATCAATATTTATTGAAACCCATATATTTTCTTTCAAACTTTGGAAATCATTTGAAAATATAGACCAACGGTTTCTGTACATAAATTTCGATCTGATGGTCAAGTGATACGGATATTTTTCATTTTGATTCGCGGATTTAATATTTACGGGTATTCAACCCGCAATCCCAAAATTCAAAATTAATGAAAATTTCTCGGGTTTAACATTTCAACCTATAATGATTTTTCCTTAATCTATAATATCGTTCGGTATGTATCATTTCAACCCATAGGGAATTCTAAACTAACAGGGAACTTGCAGAGTGAGAAAAAATATGATGATAATATAATATACCAATCAACAGGCATATATCGTCAGTGATAAATAAAATAAAATACACATAACAAGATATGGTGTCATATATCACAGGTGAACAATTATAGATAATAGCATATCATATTTAACAATTAGATAACTAGCAATTTAAATTTAACAGCATATTTCAGTTGTCGTTTCAAATGAAATCAAATTAGATAACTATAATAATGTTAATCGTGAGTGATTGCTCACCATTCGAGGCTAGAGAGACAAGAAGATGACAATGACATGCACACGGATAAGAGATCAGGCTAGAGAACTGCTGCGACACATATGATATTGAAAATGTAAGTAAAGATGGGCAAGAGATTGATGAAACAAGATATATTACATATATATAATATTCTAAAATCAATTTAAAACACACATTTAAAATAAAAAATATATATTTATTTTCAAATCAATATTTAATCCCAACACATAAAATATCTGTATACATTTTAAAAAACCGAATTTACATATACTTGCATATAAATTAATGTATGTAAACATATATACAAACTTACATACATGTTACATTTTAAAATTATATATATATATATATATATATATATATATATATATATATATCATAAAAGTCAGTATCAACTTACTTTATTAAATATATGGATAAACTCAAACAATCATATATATACATACAGTTATATAAACTTACATATTGAACAACCATTTTGTATACAACTTACATGAATAACAGTCAATTGTATATATATAAATATAACCATTATAAACTTGTACATTGAACCTAACAATATATATATATATAAATTAATATATATAAAACTTAGTATAAAACTGCCAAAACTTCCTATATATATATATATATATATATCCATAACGAATCTGAGTATACTAGAATACATATAAAACTGCCAAATAAAAGAATATATAAAACAAAAGGATCAAAAACTTATATATAGTAGACTTATATAATATAATATGACTTATATACACTGTAATTTATATATATATATATATACATACATACAAACACCTATATATTATATATAAAGCAGTTTATAAATAACGTACATATGTTATAATATATATATATATATAGGTCACAAACGAAACTATATACATATTAGTTGTCCAAATCATATAAAAACCTATAAAAACCTGTTTATATACCTACAAACAGATTATAAAACTTATATAGATGATATGTAACAATTAGCTCATAAACTATTATAACTAATATACTAATACAGATTATACATGAATTGCATACTACATATATATATGAACTAACATGTCATATAACTTGCATAAACTAACATATCATTACTAACAATATTATAAACTATAAACATATGTATATATATATATATATAATATACCATAATATATATATATCAAACAGAGAAGTTCGGTTGGAAGATGGTGAAGCGGGGCTGCCGATGTGGAGCAAGTGGAAGTGGGGATGCCAAGTGGAAAGGGGAGCTCGGTGGGCTCGAGCTGTGTTTGCAATAGGAAGGGTAGGCAGGGAAAAGGCTGAGCAATACGACCAAAGGACGTGTGCGTGGGGTAGGTGTTCAAGTTGAGGTGGTGGAGAGAAGGGATTTCGGCTATGGGTTGGAGGCACAGCATCGGTGAGAAGGTGACAAAGCCGACAGAGAAGTGGGAGGAACATGGTTAGTAGGCAGAGGATGGTGCATCGGTGATGACGTGGAGGTGGAGGAAGAGGGGCAAGAAGGTTTTAACGTGGGCTGGAGGACAGTCGTAGGAGAGGCACGGGCATAGGCATGTGTGAGAGGCTATTGAGAAAAGCAAGGTTAAGGTTGGAAAAATGTTGAACATGCTCCAGAAAGAAGAAGGTTTGATTTCATATTATTTAACTTTTCTAGGTTCAAAAATGAGCACAGAGCAAACTAATGAAAATGAATAGGCTACAGAGAAGAGGAGAAAGAAGAGAAACGTACCTCTTTTTGTTCCAATGAACAGAAGTAAAGGAAAGATAAACAAATATATATTAAGGAGGAAAGAATGGCAATGGTCATAGGCCACAATTTAGTTAAACATTTAAAGCTATTTACTGTGGCTTCATTTCTCGGTTTCAAATTTGAAAAGCAAGGAAATCCCAAACGTTACAAATTTGGGTGCTGACACGACGCACAGTTTTATTGTTTTCGTCGCGTACCAGACCTCAAAATACAGAAATAAATAGACTGCGGAGATCGGCACGACGAGGTGAATAGAATGGCACACGGATATCAATGATAGGAATATCCTATCAAAAGTCGATATTCGGTACCGAAAATGCTGCTAAAATTCCGAGAATAAGATAAACCGAGCTAGAGCATTCCAACTTTGATGAAACGAAATGTGACGTCTCACTTAGAAAATGATTTACATTTTTATTGTATAAAAATATTCAATTTTCAAAAATATTTAATTTTCATCAAATCAACTGATATTAAATTGAAATTGAAATTTATACAATTGAAATTGAAATTTATACAATAGAATTAACATTCATATTTCCAATAAGAATTTACCATTTTCTATGTAAAAATATACGTATTCCAAATATCAAATTTTTATTGCTAAATTTAATTATTTAATTTCAAGCAAAATTTCAATTAATTACGTTATCGAATCTTTAAAAATTTACGGTCTTATAACATGGTGGAGATTCCAAAAATGAAGTAGGATTGTTTGGCGAACGATTTCTACATGATGTATGACGTGACCCTGACTCCCATGAGTCAGCTTGGATGTGACCAAAACAGGAGCCACGCCGGGCGAAGTGAGGTCATTCCTCCTATCGAACACATTTCGTCGATACCATATATATGGCTTTGTGATTGATTTGGTGGCCAGCCCTTGATTTTGATTATGGGAGTGTGTTTCGAGGTGGGAAGTAGTAGCTGCTATGCGTTACCACCATTCTGGATACGCAATTGGTATATATACCCTGGCATTGCCTCGAGTGCCATGTTCACATGCCCTAGCGCGCCTTTTACAAGTTTGTTTTGTACCATACATATGGAGTGCCCTCTGGTTAAACCTCTAGTTTACAGAGGACCTTATGGTACTGTATAGATTATGGGAATATATAAATTGAGTTATGGGTGACATGGGTAATGCCTTAACGCTATTTAATACTTTTACTTTACGGTAGACATATTATAGTAACGTATTGTACTACATAGCAGATAGTTTCACGAATCCTTAGGAGATGTAAATCCCGAACATCTCTAAAGTTACTACACTCAGGTTGACACTGGTAGGAGATGTCAAACCCCATAAACATCTCTGACGCTGTTACACTCATATTTATCGTTGATTTAACTTAGATAAGATCTTTTACTTCTAACTTGAGTGTTTTGTCTTTTCAATTCGCTCAGGTTAGTCTGAGCATTTCAGGGTTGAAGACCTTATTTTTAGAGGACAAAGACGAAGATTGTATTTTTATTTATGATATCTATTCCACTACATCATGTTGTTCCGCTGCATTTATTATTTATTTATTCATGTTTCTGTAACTCTGATTTTGTGTTGTAAAAGAATAGTTAAATGTATTTATAAAACAGCTTCATGAACTGTTATTTGATTATTATATTTTGTCATTCCGCTGCGAGATTATGTATTTGTTTACTTTCTTTCTCTTTTTCTTATTTACCCCATAACAATCTACCCATTTTAATGGTTTGAGTCTGGCACGTGTGTTAGCTTAAAACGTCCAAAAAGGCAAGTGTTTACAGTTGGTATAAGAGCTTTGGTTTAGCGATAACCTTAGCTTTATGGCATCTGACTCATATAGAAATAGGGTAGTAATACCCTAAAATGAGCCGCCGAATGTATATATATGAGAGAGCGTATTTGTTAGTGTTATAAATTTAGATTTGCAAATAAAATGAATATAAATTGAAATTTAAGAACTGAAGTTTCGGCATTTTTAAAATTTTCTTTCAAAATATTTTGGAACATAATATTTATACTATTTGGAAGTATTTTCATATACAATATTTCAATATGATTTAAAAGAAATGTTTAAAAGAATTTTGGAAGAAAATAAGTTCTGTACTCCCCTCTTTGTCGTTGGAAAATAATTTCGACGAGGGATGCATGCATCATCGACATTCATTTTCGAGTCTCAAAGTGGGAAGGCGGCTGTAGTAGTTTTACTACACTTTTTGTTGATAATAAATCTAAATTTTCCTGAATATTATTTGATATTTGTATATATAGTTATGAGTATATGGTAATATATTATTTTAAATGATTGAAATGGAACCCGGTATTTAGCTCTTAAATTTCTATAAATTAGAGATTTCAATTGTTGTAACGAAATGAAATTTTAACTATTAAATAATTGGAACTTCTAAAATGAAAATAAGAAATTAGATGCTAAATTATAAATTAAACATACGAGAAATTCAAAACTTGTAACCTGTAAATCAAATGATATGAGATTCTGAAAGATGTGATTATTGAACATTTTGCTAATTAAAATAAATAATGTAAACTTATGTAATATTCAGTTGCATTCTAAAACACATACATATACATATACATATACATATACATATACATATACATATACATATACATATACATATACATATACATATACATATACATATACAACTTACCAAATCATTAAAAGTTGAAATGTGAAATATGGATATGTAATATAATATTGTACAAGTAAAACTTTAGTAAATGAAAGTGTTTAATGGAATTGCATCTATAAATAAGAATTCTAATTTTATAAATTATTATAAACTAAAGTTAATAGTTTGAAATGCTACTAAGTAAATGTAGTAAAAAGTGAATAATGTAAGAAAAATGATTATAAACTTAAGTTAACATTTTAAACTATTTAAATTCAGATTAAATAGTAAAAGGTGAACACTATAAGTAAATAATTATAAACTTGAATTAATGTTGAAGTCATTTTATAATTAAAATAAGTACTATATAAATTGAATGACTATAACTACAAAAACATTGAAAAGATCTAGAATTGGTGTCAATATTCAATAATACTATATATGGAAGACTGAATGTGGGAAAAATATAAATATAGATGGTGAATTGAATTGTAAAGAAACTTACCTAATAATGCATAATATAATGATTAAAATTAAAAAAATAACTTACTTAAGCAATTGATGTAAAGTAATAAAATGAAAGAAAATGTCATTGTATGAATGAAGGAGAAGTGAACTTTATAAGTAATAATGAATGTAAATTAATGAAAATAAACATTATATGATGAGAAAAGAAAAGTAAATGATGAGAAGAAAGAAAAAAATCAAACTAAATTGTAAATATTAAGTAAACTGAAATAAAATGTATGCAATACTTCGATAATGAATTCATTTATGATCCAAATAATTGATATAGATATAACTTATGTAAGTAAAGAATGTAAATTAATGGAATAGGCCTCACATGAATGAATAAAAATTTAAATTTTTGTAAGTAATGAACGTGAATTAAAAAAAATCATTTTATGGAAAAAAGAAGAAGAGAGCAATAAATGATGTGAAAAAGGATAAATAGAGTAAAACTTAAATTGTGTTGAATTCTTGGTTGTTTGGCTTATGGATTGGTTAGGAATGGACACTTCTATTTTATATAAAGATGTATAAATAATCTATATGTTTTATCTATGACTGTTGAGTGTATGGTTTACTTCATAGTTTATTTATCATTTTATACGATTAAAAGTTTTTGAACCCGAACAAGCCATTTGTTTTGATTGCTATGGATGGATGGTTGAATGCTTTGACTTCATGTGATGATTGTATGGTTTTATTGCTTGTGATTATTGTATGTTGTGTTGATTTTGTTGTGACTAATTGAAACAACATAAATATTTCTCTTTTATATAATTATTAACTCTTTTGGATTATATAAGTGTAATACAGGTCATGGAAGCAATTGCTACTGCTTTTGGTTTCATAAAATAAGTGTTATTTGCTCGACAAATAGGTACGTTTACGGATTACGGTTTTCTAGCGATATTATATTACTTTTTCGAAGGTTTGGGGTATATTTTTTTGAAATATATGATATATACTGTTATTATTGATATTATTATGTCTCCCAGACCTCTCCGTACAAAAGAGACGTTGCCAAATTTTTCCGTTAATTTTAGACTTAGAAAATTTGATGAAACGTTTTTCAAACTTTTGTCAACTGGAATATAAAAGGAACAAATTGTTATAAATTGATATATTTTATTTAAATTATTTAATTTTGTAAATTAATTGTTTATAAACTTAATATTCTGAATAAGGTATATTAATTTCTTAATTCCTTCTTTTCCCTTCTTTTTCCTTTTCGAGGACGAAAAGTTTTGTGTTGGGAAAAGTGTAACGACCCGTAATTTTTTATAACTAAAAATTGTAAATTTAATAAGGTTTTGTGACTTAATGTTGGAGAAAATAAAAATTTGTTATTTAATAATAAGAATATAACTGGAATAAATTGTTATAGTATTAATTCAAGGTAATTTATAATTGCTTTGAATGAAATTCCAATAAATTGGAATGATTTAAAAAGTTATAATTGGTATAGATTGTAAATCAATTGAAATAATGTGTGCATCAATTGATCATTGGATTTAAAGAGTAATTAATAATATAAATGTTGATTAATTAATGAAATAATGTATAATAGATTGAATTGGATAAAATTTGTGTAATGTGAGTTGTTAGAACATTTGTTCGTAAATAATAAACTTGCAAAAGTAATTAAATGTAGTAATGGTGACAAATTGTTGATTGTTACCAAAATATTTAATCAATTGAAATTAAAGATAATAAATGTTACATTAATGTGAATTATGACAATAACTGCAAATTTGGAATGTAATAAAATGTGCAGAAATGTCAATTACACTCATAAGACGATAAATTGATTTAATTATAAAAGAATGAAACCTAGATAGATAAAATAATTGGGATTTCAAATTTCTAATTAATGTGAAAAATCGACAAAATTTAATATAATGGAAATGTAGTAATTAAACAAATAAAAGGCGAAAATTGTGCCATATTAGTGAAATAAGATATAAACATATATTGACTAGGTTAGTAGAGTAATAATTGGTTGAATATAAAGATTGAAATCAAATTTAGTCAATTTATTGGAATCGAAATTATAATTAATTGGATTAATGTAGTGGAAACTGAACACTGTATTTTGGAAACTTATTAACACTGAATTTTTATGTAAGCTTGTTTTAAATTATTATAAATGTGTAAGAAATTAAAAATGATGAAATTCGTTAGTTTATAAACATTGAATTAAAGAGTGATTAATTAATTTAATATTAATTTATTTAATTAATGTGAAAATAGCCACTTTGGCCACTGTCTCGGATTTCGATGAAACCAGCTTCATCAGGTCTGCAACGGTGAATTATTGTAAGGTTTCAAGTTTCGTAAAGATAGGACTTGTCGTCGATCATACGGACTCGAAACGCCTAGAAATTAATTCAATTAAAATCAATTTGAAATAAGCTAATATTAAGCTAACTTCTTCATACGATGGAATTTGAACTTGAAACCTGTTCTATTGAATTTAAAAATATTGAAAACATTTATTTTGATATATGGGATGACCCATTTCCATTTCGAGAACAAAACGGGCTTTTCGGGTCATCTATCGTTCAACTTTCAAATCGATCTGGTCCATTCATTCTCTATTTCCAATGGCAGATAAAAAAATTCATAAATTTCAATTTCAATTCCAAAATCAAACTCCTCTAAAACCTATCAAATTATATATCATTTCGAAGCTCTCGACTAGCGAAATTCATTGGTGTTATTCGTTTTTTTGATTCAGATCATCGTTTGTCCAGAAATCGCGAATCAATTCCGGCAGTCCATATTGGATTTTGGTCGATCCAATGGCGGATCTGCATCCGATCGATGATCGGCTGGTGTTGTTGTGAAGGTGGTGTCGACTAGGCTTTAGATCGATGACCATTCGTCTCCAGGCCGTCAAAGTTTGCCAGAAAATGTGCTTAAAGCACGGCGGCAGTGGGGCTAAAGGAGGGGGCCGAAACGGCTGCGTTTGTAGCCATGGGTATGACCGAAAGGGAGCAACCAAATGGTCATGTCTGATCTTGCCGATGGTTAGCAGGTTGGAGTGCGTTCGTGGTCATTGGCATTGTTTTATGGCGGCATGCATGCGATCGAGGCAATTAGGTTTTTGCTGAGAGAGGGAGACGAGGTGACATGGTAAACTTTTGTTTTTTTTTGTTTTTTTTTGTTTGTTTTATTTATTTATCGTTCAATGTTCTAATTTATATAACTTTTCCATACGAACTCAGATTCACGCGCGGTTTGATCCGCTGGGATCGTATCCAAATTTCGTACTTCTTGATTTAGATTTGGACAAATTCTGAGACCGTTCAAATTTTGGACTTCAATTGAATTTTTATTCAATTTAAAATCGAAGGTGAGTGTTTTGACCAACTCACAATTACTAAACTATCTTATGTTGGTTAGATAAAATTTATGATGTAATTAGAAATCAATTGATTGATGTTTGGTATGTTTAAATTGTTATTCTAGTTAAAATTGACCTTTATTGCATTTAATTATCGTTAAATTTAATAGTGAATTTAAATTGTCAAATTTAATACCTATTATTGATTATCATTTATCTATTGATGTTTATTGATTGATTTGGATGATGATTGTGAAGAATGTTTGATTTTTGATATTGGATGACTAGATGTTGTATTTTTTATTGTTATAACTGCAAGTTCCCTGTGGGTTGAAATGATACATACCCGAACGATCTATAGATTAGGGAAATTTTTTTATGGATGGAAATGATAGCAATTTTATGGACTTTATTTAAATTTGGGATTGTGGTTTGAAATGATATATAACCGTAAAATTTATATTGTTGGTTGAAATGATAAATATCCGTATCACTTGAAACTAGGATAGAAAATTATATACGGACACCGGTTTGGTTAAATTAAATGATTTGTAACTATTTTGTGACGCCCCACCTCTATACCCACGTTAGCAAAGAGTATTGTATAGATAATACCGTCTGCTAACACGGAGAATAAGGCTGGATAGGAGCAACCATGTGTAATCTTACCTTAACTATTCACTAAAAACGTCGAAAAGTAGAATCACAAACAGTTCGACGTATTCAATAAATATTTAAAGCAAGACTACAATGGCTATAGGATCTATCAGAACAGAATATAACAACTCAAATGTAATATACATCACAGAACAGTAAATCATCACATACACATATATAGATACATAACAGAGTATACAAAATGATACATATCAAGTGGTATAGCAAACCATAATATACATACGAGTTCACAAGAATACATATCAGAGTTATAACAGAAAGGGCTACACAAAAAGCTAAGACAAAAAGGAGTCAGCGGAATAGTCCATGCGGAAGCAAAAGAGGCTAAGTCCAAAGCACCTAACGTGAAACATCTCGGTCTGACCCGAGTATAAAATACACGGGTCAGTCTAGATAACAAATCAGTTAGATAAACTGAACAACAATAAACCTGCAAGGTTTCAAAGCACAACAAATATCTCTAAAGGAGATAACACAATCATGGAACAAAAGATGAATCATATGATAACAAGCCTCATATCATCGGCAACATATAGAAACAAAGGACACAAATATCCCAAATCAAGCCAAAAAGGCAAATAACAAATACCAATAAGGTATACAAGTTCCACAAGGTAATCGTTATTCCCCATGCGGCTCAAAAAGACTAACGCCGAAGGGCGATACCAAGGGAATATACATATCAATGAAATATCAGAAAATTGCTCGAGCTCAGTACCTTACAACAGGGATCCATGAGCCCGAAGACTCCAAACCCAAATACCACCCATGAGGCACATAAGGCCAACATCAGAGCGATATTATATAGGGAAACAAACCCGAAGGCACACACCCGAAGGTACAAACCCGAAGGCACACATCCGAAGGCAACAAACCCAATATCACTCATGCGGCACATAAGGCCAACATCGGAGCGATACTTTATAGGGCAACAAACCGTAGTGGTGAAGGTCAGAGACCCGGTACTGGACACCACTAACTGGCGGAATGTGTCACAACTCTCGAAAAGGAATCCGAAAAGTGTTAACGTATGTCCCATAACCACTCGTTCGCACTAAACGGTTTACTATCCGTCAGCCACTTTCACACTTAAAGCAGTACAAAGTTTACCTCATATCATCGATAAACCAAACCCGAAGGTCCAAACGATCAATTGAATAGGTCGGGGATTAATCGGAAGGATAAACGCACAGATTCATGGTCCGTGTTTTGCCCAACCATTTAATCACCCTTACACTTCGCTCGACGTGCGAAAGTGTGCGTTTTAAATAGAATTTATAAATAGAAGAAACGAGCTTTTAAATGCGATTCGAGAGATTATTTTATAATAACCGTGGATGAAGTCAAGAGTAAGTTATCAAAGCCAAATATGCAATAACAACCACTAAAAAGCAACTTAAATCGATAAAATCCGAAAAACAAATCAAAATATGCAAAAACAGGCAAAACAGGGCAAATAGGAGCAGGTCGGTCGGCCGCCTACAGTGCTCGGTCGACCGGACACTGTTCGTAAAAACTCTCGAGAAGCAGGTCGGTCGACCGGAGCCTGCGCTCGGTCGGCCGAAGGCTGTTTTCCAGTACTTCTTGCCCTTATCAAATGAATTCCAAATCTTTTTCAAATCAAAGCAATAGCACATGAATATTTGTTAGGAAATCATACCCAACATCAATGATAGCAAGAGAGATAGATGTGAGTTAAAAACTCACCTTTTTACACAAAACAAAGAAGATGAAGAAGCATAAATGCAAGGAATCAACCAACTACACTCCACTTCAACACTACAAGCTTCAATCTAAAATCAAAGCAAGTATTTCCTAAGTTAGGGTTAGGAAATTACTGAAATTGAAGAGGAGAAGAGATGGAGAAGATGAAGATGAAGCTTACCTATTGCTTCTCTTTGATTTTGGAGCAAGAATATGAGCTAGCAAGAAGAACTAGGGTTTGCAATTTCTATTTCCATTCCCTTCCACCATTTTCAGTTGGAGCTTGAATTTAGAAGAGTGGAATGAGAGAATGGAGAGGAGAGGGCTGAGTTAGGGTATTAGTTAAGCTAGTGGGCTCAACCCAAACCCTAAACCCAATAGAAAAAGTAGCAAAATTCAACTTACTCCAAACATATCAAAGATTATACTCAAAAAGATAGCAAACGACATTTCGGACTCAATGGAGGTAGTTTCGAGCTCCAATTCGGCCGTTTGCAAAAAGTAATATTTCGGACCTAAATCCGACTAACGACGCTATATTTAAATAAAACATTTAAATATACCACCGATAAATATGCGGGTTGTTACAGACTCCCCTCCTTAAAGAAATTGCGTCCTCGCAATTCTTAAGAAGAAAATAAAGAGTAACAACCAAAACATATCAACATATAAGAATAACATAATAAGAAGTTCACCCTAAAGTGCACGAAAAGATAAGCCTGAACTTGCTTGCTCAAAGAATTCTATGGATTCCTAAGCTCAAAATAATTCGAAACACTGACGTGGTACAAAGAATACGTCAATGAACCGAAGCCCGACAAAAAGAAGCACAATAAAACGTCCGATGAACTTGGTAAAAAGATCATTCCATTTGGACATTAACAAAGAAACAATCACTTGTTGCTCACAACAAAGTGCATTGGCAACACGATCCCCCTTCCGGGAGTATACAAAGAATATCAAGGTCATAAGATGCAAGGAACTCAAGCCATCATTAAGCTCCTTATGAGAAAATAAATATTCCAAAGATTTATGATCGAGGTGGAGAACAAATTTCTCCGCCATAAATAAACGATGATGCCAAACTCTAAAAGCGAAAACGATAGCCGCGGGCACTAAATCATGAGTGGCATATCTAGTCTCGATAGGCTATAACTATTTAGAAGAATAAATGATAGCACGTACTCTTTTGCAAGTGAACGGCATCCAACCCAATACGATTAGCATTGGTACAAAAGATAAAGCATTGGTTCCCTACGGGAATAACAAGAATAGGGATATCAAAGAGTTCTTTCAAATAATCTACTTTCTTAAAAGCTAAAACTTTCAAATAAAATTCTTTACCAAAAAGCTAAAGCTTCAAAATTACAATTATCTTTCTGTAATAATCTTTCAAGAAAAATTTAGCTATTCCAAATCAATTTACTGTACCTGATTGTCTCATCAAAGCGTTTAGGAAATTCCTATCGATAACGTTGATCAAGCGCATCGACCAGAATTCTTAAAGCACTCAATGGGCAATACAATCACAAAATCATCTTCTATATGATAAACATGTTTCTAAAAACTTTTAAAAATATTCTTTGTTCGTTTAAAGAACAAAATCCAATTATACTTATAAATAAATCTTATGAAAAAGATTTGCAAAATTCTTTAAATTGCTATTTTCCATCCAAAATCAATAAATAGCAAAATGGAATCATCGAGATATTCACAGAATACTCGATTTATAAAATGGATGAAATGAGCTAGACAAACTGAATGACATAACAAATCATTCATAATAATCACAACGAGTGCGGAATGCGGTAAATGCAGTGCTAACTTCCGCAACTCGCAACCAAATCAAAACCGGTGGCAAGGTCGAGCTGAAAAGACCTTAACACTACTCAAAAGATTTGCTTAGGTGATAATCCTAAGACAAGACCCAAATGTCAGAAAATTCTCAAACTACAAGAATGAGAGAAACAACACTTTCCTCGTCATGAGGGATTAAAGAATAAAATGATACCATCAAATTGGAATCGAAATCACAAAGAAAATAGAGACCTACCAAAATAGATGGAGACATACCTTATGCTCGAGAAGAACCTCCAGGAGCATCTGCTGTATTTAGCTTGCCTGTTTGAGAATTATTCGGAGCAATGGGACAAGTGGAACTACGATGGGCTTCCTTCTTGCAGTAGCGACAGAAGAGAGGCTTAGGACAAGCTCGAATCATATGATCAGGAGAACCACAATTGAAACACTTCCTAATGGAAGGTGTTCCAGCAGACTGAGACTGAGAATCAGATTCAACGGACTTTTTCTTCTTGGAAGGGAAAAATTCCGGCTCTTCTAATGGAGACTGCTTTTTTTTTTGTTGGGGTTCTTGCAAACCTCAACATCATCACTACTATCACACTCCCCTTCGATGGCTTCGAGATGAAGTGCAGAATCAACTAACTCCTCAAAGGAAAGTTTAAGCTCAAGCAATAAAGACTTCTTAAGACATTTCTTAAGACCAGATACAAATTTCAGATTCTTCCTATACGAGGTACTAATGAATTCAAGACCATACTTAGATAAGGCCTCGAAAGATGCAACATATTCAGAAACGGAAGACTCCCCTTGCTTCAACTCAAGAAAGCACCGGGATAACAAAGCTTTCTCAGATTCAGGAACGAACTTGAGTTCGAATCGTTCCCGAAACTGAGTCCAAGAAAGAGCAGACTCATCAATTTCGGCTACAAGAAGCTCGTACCAATCAAGGGCACGCTCTCGCAATAAGCTAGAAGTTACAAGAACTCTATCATGATTAGAAATATCCATTCTAGAGAAGATGCGTTCGCACGTGCGAAACCAAGCTTGGGTCTCAAGAACAGACTCGGAGCCTTTAAACGGCTTTCCTCCAAGATGAGTAAAATCACTGCACAAGCGTGCAAAGGTAGACTTGCGAGGTGGAGACACTCGAGCAGGAACTGGAGGCTGAGTGCTCCTAAACAACTCCATAAACTGATCGACAGACATATAAACGTCGTCCGGATGCGAGCCACTGGATTGCCCAGCACCCGAGCGTCGTCCTCTGCCTCTTCCAGCCATAAGCTGAAAGTTAAAGAAGATAAAGATTAACTACAAGGTAGATATTTCAATACGGAATACTACGGAATAAAATATATTCCTAGACGTATTCCCCAAATACTATCTACCCCAAAAAAACACGGAGGGAATAAAAGCACGATGATTCAAAGATCTGTAACACTTGTTACACTTTGATGTACCGTAATATGTGCTTCTGTTCTGTGTTTATCATATTTTGTTTTGAACGCAACTCTGATACCACGCTGTGACGCCCCACCTCTATACCCACGCTAGAAAAGGGTATTGTATAGATAATACCGTCTGCTAACACGGAGAATAAGGCTGGATAGGAGCGACCATGTGTAATCTTACCTTAACTATTCACTAAACACGTCGAAAAGTAGAATCACAAACAGTTCGACGTATTCAATAAATATTTAAAGCAAGACTACAATGGCTATAGGATCTATCAGAACAGAATATAACAACTCAAATGTAATATACATCACAAAACAGTAAATTTTCACATACACATATATAGATACATAACAGAGTATACAAAATGATACATATCAAGTGGTATAGCAAACCACAATATACATACGAGTTCACAAGAATACATATCAGAGTTATAACAGAAAGGACTACACAAAAAGCTAAGACAAAAAGGAGTCAGCGGAATAGTCCATGCGAAAGCAAAAGAGGCTAAGTCCAAAGCACCTAACTTGAAACATCTCGGTCTGACCCGAGTATAAAATACACGGGTCAGTCTAGATAACAAATCAGTTAGATAAACTGAACAACAATAAACCTGCAAGGTTTCAAAGCATAACAAATATCTCTAAAGGCGATAACACAATCATCGAACAAAAGATGAATCATATGATAACAAGCCTCATATCACCGGCAACATATAGAAACAAAGGACACAAATATCCCAAATCAAGCCAAAAAGGCAAATAACAAATACCAATAAGGTATACAAGTTCCACAAGGTAATCGCTATTCCCCATGCGGCTCAAAAAGACCAACACCGAAGGGCGATACCAAGGGAATATACATATCAATGAAATATCAGAAAATTGCTCGAGCTCAGTACTGTACAACAAGGATCCATGAGCCCGAAGACTCCAAACCCAAATACCACCCATGAGGCACATAAGGCCAACATCAGAGCGATACTATATAGGGCAACAAACCCGAAGGCACACATTCCCGAAGGTACAAATCCGAAGGCACACACCCGAAGGTACAAACCCGAAGGCAACAAACCCAATATCACTCATGCGGCACATAAGGCCAACATCGGAGCGATACTTTATAGGGCAACAAACCGTAGTGGTGAAGGTCTCAGACCCAGTACTGGACACCACTAACTGGTGGAATGTGTCACAACTCTCGAAAAGGAATCCGAAAAGTGTTAACGTATGTCCCATAACCACTCGTTCGCACTAAACGGTTTACTATCCGTCAGCCACTTTCACACTCAAAGCAGTACAGAGTTTACCTCATATCATCGATAAACCAAACCCGAAGGTCCAAACGATCAATTGAATAGGTCGGGGATTAATCGGAAGGATAAACGCACAGATTCATGGTCCGTGTTTTGCCCAACCATTTAATCACCCTTCCACTTCGCTCGATGTGCGAAAGTGTGTGTTTTAAATAGAATTTATAAATAGGAGAAACGAGCTTTTAAATGCGATTCGAGAGATTATTTTATAAAAACCCGTGGATGAAGTCAAGAGTAAGTTATCAAAGCCAAATATGCAATAACAACCAGTAAAAAGCAACTTAAATCGATAAAATACGGAAAACAAATCAAAATATGCAAAAACAGGCAAAACAGGGCAAATAGGAGCAGGTCGGTCGGCCGCCTACAGGGCTCGGTCGACCGGATACTATTCATAAAAACTCTCGGGAAGCAGGTCGGTCGACCGGAGCCTGCGATCGGTCGGCCTAAGGCTGTTTTCCAACACTTCTTGCCCTTATCAAATGAATTCCAAATCTTTTTCAAATCAAAGCAATAGCACATGAATATTTGTTAGGAAATCATACCCAACATCAATGACAGCAAGAGAGGTAGATGTGAGTTAAAAACTCACCTTTTTACACAAAACAAAGAAGATGAAGAAGCACAAATGCAAGGAATCAACCAACTACACTCCACTTCAACACTACAAGCTTCAATCTAAAATCAAAGCAAGTATTTCCTAAGTTAGGGTTAGGAAATTACTGAAATTGAAGAGGAGAAGAGATGGAGAAGATGAAGATGAAGCTTACCTATTGCTTCTCTTTGATTTTGGAGCAAGAATATGAGCTAGCAAGAAGAACTAGGGTTTGCAATTTCTATTTCCCTTTCCCTTCCACCATTTTCAGTTGGAGCTTGAATTTAGAAGAGTGGAATGAGAGAATGGAGAGGAGAGGGCTGAGTTAGGGTATTAGTTAAGCTAGTGGGCTGAACCTAAACCCTAAACCCAATAGAAAAAGTAGAAAAATTCAACTTACTCCAAACATATCAAAGATTATACTCAAAAAGATCGCAAACGACATTTCGGACTCAATGGAGGTAGTTTCGAGCTCCAATTCGGCCGTTTGCAAAAAGTAACATTTCAGACCTAAATCCGACTAACGACGCTATATTTAAATAAAACATTTAAATATACCACCGATAAATATGCGAGTTGTTACATATTTAAATTTTGAATTCAGTTAACTGGTATTTTGAAATAGGAATTGATTTATATAAACTGAATTATTTTCGAAAATCCAAGTATAAATGTTGAAGTTGGAATTGATTTAAATGAATTGTTCAAACGACTTAAATTGAAATTTCATAGTTGAAGTGGCAAATATAAATGAATTTATTTGAATTGAGTTATTGAAATGTTTGAATATAACTTTGAAATCTATTTAAACTAATTTAAACTATTTAAATATAATTAACTATTTTAACCAACTTAAAATTGTTTTAATTTATATTCATCTATTACGACCTATTTAATCCAATTTAACCTATTTTACCTATTTTAAACTAATTAAATTATTTAATATATTTTAAATTTGTTTAATCTGTTTAAATTTATCTAATCTATTTTAAATCTTTTTAATATAAATTAAATCTATTTAATATATTTTAAACCTATTTAAATCATTTTTAAATCTAGTTAAATCAAATTTAAATCTATTTAAAACCATTTTTACTATTTAAACTATTTGAAATCTATTTTAAACTATTAAAACTATTTATGACTGCCTAAACTATTTTCTAAAATTATAAACTATAAGTTAAAGTATTAATGTTTAAATCCTTGATGATGATACAAACTAAGTTGGGAATTGGAATTGATACCTTTTTGTGAAATGACTTAATTGAGGGAACAAGATCATTTGAAATGAAGAGTTAATTAATATAACTTATCGATAATTTCAAATTGAATATGATTTGGAAGTGACTATGATTTTGAAAGTGAATATAGTTTAGAAGTGAATATGATTTCGAAAGAGATATGATTTGAAATCGAATATGATATTTTGATATTAAGTATGAAATACTTTTGAAATGTAAAAGAACCATACGGTGCGAAATAAGAATTTGGTTATTAAAGAGACCGAGATCAGATATTGTCATACTCTCTGCCAATACCGAAAACCACTTTAACAACTGTGTATATGGTGGAGATTCTAGAAATGAAGTAGGATGGTTTTGCGAATGATTTCTGTATGAGGTATGACGTGACCCTGACTCCCATGAGTCAGCTTAGATGTGACTAAAAAAGGAGCCACGCTGGGGCAAGTGAGGTCATTCCTCCTATCGGACACATTTCTTTTATACCATATATGTTGCTTTATGATTGATTTGGTGGCCACCCCTTGATTTTGATTATGGGAGTATGTTCCGAGGTGGGAGGTAGTAGCCGCTATGTGTTACCACCAGTCTGGATATGCAATTGGAATATCTACCATGGCATTGCCTCGAGTGTCATGTTCAAATGCCCTAGTGCGTCTTCTACGAGTTTATTTTGTACCATACCTATGGAGTGCCCTCTGGGTAAACCTCCAGTTTCTGGAGGAACTTACGATACTATATAGACTATGGGAATACATAAAATGTGTTAAGGGGGATATGGGTAACTCCTTAATGCTTTTACACTTTTACTTTACGGTAGCCATATTATAACAACGTATTGTACTACATAATAGATAGTTTAATGGATCCTTAGGAGATGTAAATCCTAAACATCTCTTAAGTTACTACACTCACGTTGATACTGGATAGGAGATGTCAAACCCCGTAAACATCTGTGACGCCATCACACTCATATTTACCGTTGATTTAAATTACATAAGATCTTTTAGTTCTGACTCGAGTGTTTTGTCTTTTCAATTTGTTTGGTTAAGTTTTAGCATTTCAGGGTTGAAGACCTTATTTCTGGAGAACGAAGATGAAGATTGTATTATTATTTATGATATGTATTCCACTGCATCATGTTGTTCCACTGCATTTATTATTTATTTATTCCTGTTTCTATAACTTCGATTTTGTGTTGTAAAATAATAGTCAAATGTATTTATAAAACAGCTTCATGAACTGTTATTTGATTATTATAACATGTCATTCTACTGCGAGATTCTATATTTGTTTTATTTTTTTTCCCTTTTTCTTATTTACCTCATAACAATCTGCCCTTTTGAATGGTTTGAGTCTGGCACGTGGGTCTGCTCAAAACGTCCAAAAGGCAAGTCGTTACAATGGAGATTTTGGTTGAATTAATGAAATGGTTAAAAATTTCGAAAATAGCGATTGGGTTTAGTGAATAGTAATTTAATGTTTGAAATTTGGGTAAATATGTGAATCTGAAGTTAAATGTGAATGAAAATGATTTCTAAAGTTGATTTAAACACTATTTGAATTAGAGTGATAATAGTGGACTTTTGAATGGAATTAAATATCGATAAATTAAAATGTGAAAATTTTATATATTAAATTAATAGTGAAATTTAGTATTTGGGATAGTGTAAATAATTGAATTTGTGATTTAATATGAATTGAAATGGTTTCTATATGAATATAAATTCTACTTGAATTAGAATTGAGTTGGTAAGTTTTTAAAATTTGAATTTCAAGTAATTTCGTCGATTTTGAAAATCGTTCGATTTAATCGACACGTTAAAATAGCCATCCAGGGCACGGTCTTAAAATTCGACGAAACTAGTTCCATTAGATCCATAGTAGTGTGTTATTATCATATTTCAATTTTTGTAGTGATTGGAGTTACCGTTTGGTCGTACGGTATAGAAACGCGTTGAAATTAATATTAGAAATTTAATATTTATAATTTGATTCGAAAAGCTATTTTTCACATATGATCGAATTAGGCCTCGAAACTTGTTCCATTGTGTTCGAAATATGGGTAAAACATTATAAACGCCAAGTGGCACGCTTTTTTTTTTAGAGTTTTTCCAAAATAGTACGTGAATGGTGAAAACAATAATAAAATAATACATATGCACTTATATATACGTGTATATCATCCAACAAAACCCTAGCTTATGCCCTAGCTGCCCCAAATAAATTCAATTGCCAAAATGAAGTAATCTTCCTCCTCGTTTTCAACTCATTCCATCCACTTTTACAAAAATCTTTCAACTATGAAATCATGGAGGGCGACGAGAGCTTCAAATCCATACGGGGATGATCGCTTGAAATTCATCGACGTCGCCGTCATTTTGCGTTCGCACAACATTCGTGCATGAAATTCGAAGGGTGCGGTCTCTGGCCGAAGGTGCGTAGTTGCTGGAGCTTTCGTATGGTGGTGTTAGATCGGCTTCAAGAGTCGAGGTGGGGGAGCGGCGATCGAATTTTTGTCAACGGTGATGGGTTTTCTTTGTGCGTGAATGGGTTGGAGCAAACACGATGGGAAGAAAATAGTGTGTAACGACCCGTAAATTTTCGATAATTAAAATAGCTAATTTAATAAGATTTCGTGATTTAGTGTTAGAAAAAAATTTGTAATTCGTTTGGAATAATAATAACTGAAAGGAATTGCAATAATAATTATCCAAGTAATGGAAATAAATGCGACTTAGTGAATCCCTTTGCAATCGATAGTTGAATAGGATGATAAATGTTGAATTCATTGGGTATAAGAGAGCAGTTGATTAATAAGTAAAATCTATTTGAAATCAAATATTGAATATTGAACACGTAATTTGTTTAAATTAAATATTTAAAACTTATTGAATAATTGAATAACTGTAAAATGAAAATAATGTTCTAAATTGTGAATTGGTTTTAAAAGCTGATTCTTATGAGTTCAATTTCAATATTTCAAAAGATAATGAATTATTGGATAATCGAAATTGTTTAAATTAAATATTTGAAAATTATTGAATAATTTGATAATGGGAATTGAATAACCGTATAATGAAAATCGTTGTTCTATAATCTTAATTCGTTTCAAAAAGTTAAATTTTAAGTTCGTTTGAATATTTCAAAAAAAAATAGCGATTTAAGAATAATCCAATTGTTTAAATTTAATATTACAAATGTTTGAATAATTAAATTCCAAATTTGATATGATTAATTTGATATTGAAATTTAATATATGAAAATAGAGTGAATATTTGAAATTTTATTTAATATGATTCAAATTGGTTTCCAAGGTGAATGTAAGCTATATTTGGATTTTAATGGAGTTGGTAAGATTTTAAAATTGGAATTTATAGGATAATTGAATAACGGGTTTAATATGATTAAAAATGATTTGTAAAATTTTATTTTATCATATTAAAGTTAGAATGATGCTGTAGAACTTTTAAAATCGAATTAAAAGTAAATTTGTGAAAATTGAATATTTTAATATTTAATTATCGACTGGAAAATAGCCAATTTTTGAACAGTCTCAGAATTGGACGAAACCAGTTCCATTGGATCCGTAATAGTTAGTTATTATCGGATTTCAATTTTCGTAGCAATCGGAGTTGTCGTTTGACCGTGGCAGCTCGAAACGCATCGAAATTGTTTTAATATTAATTTGGCGAGTTAAAATAGTCATTTTTCAAACGGTCTCGGATTTCGACGAAACTAGTTTCACCGGATCCGTAATGTGATATTATTGTAAGGTTTCAAATTTCAAGTCAATCGGATTTACCGTTTGTCCGGGGCAAGCCAAAACGCATAGAAATTCGTTTAATCGATTTAATTTAAATTTGATCGTTTATTGCCATAACTCACACATACGATCGAATTAGCCTCCGAAACATGTTCCATTGTGTCCGGAACGTGGGATAAACCCTAGGAACGTCAATTACCGCGCGAAAGTCGGAGTTTGGAAAAGCCGGATAAATAATATTCGTCGTTTCCTATAAATAGCCTTTTTTTCACAAAATAAAAAAAAAAGAAGAAAACCTAATTTGCTACAGCCGCCTCTTATATCCATCAATGGCCGATACACTCCCTCCTTCCTCCTCATTTTTCTTCACATCTGTAGATCGTTAGCGAAAATCATCAGCTGGAAAGTCGAAGTACTCATCGAGAACTCCAGATCCAACGGCCGAGATGTCGTTTAATGAAATGGATATCTCGAATTTTGCTCACGTTCAAGCACCCTTCGCACATGATTTTGGAGAGCTGGGGGGGCCGAGCTCCTTGATGAAGTAGCCGAAGGTAGGGCTTGGCTGGGGCTGTCGTTTGGTGGTGGTTGATCGACGTCTAGTTGATCGAGGATGTGGCGTAAATTAGGGTTTCAGGGCCGGCTTGTTGGGTTTCTTGCACGATCGAACACTGGGGAGAAAGAAAGGAGATCGACGGCCTGGATTGCAGGGAGTGAAACGAGCGGCTATGATGGTATGGGGGGGTTTTAAAAAAAATAAAAAATAAATAAATATGGAAATTGATATATATAAATTTGTGTATAACTTTAAAAAGCTATATCTTTTTCATACGAGGTCCGTTTTGGACGAAACGAATTGCAACGGGTTCGTTTTATCGAGTACTACACTACGGAATTGGATTGGAGTCGTTTGAAGCTAGGAAATCGAGTAAAATTAAACGCACGTTTAATTTTATTCGAAATAAAACGCCGGAACTGCATTGAAATCAAGGTAAGTGTTTTATAACGCTCACACCGTACTAAATATCTTTATGCTAGTTAAATTTGACATTATGAAGTGTTATGATTTTATTTGTCGTTGTTTGATGAAATTTAATTGTCATATAGATTGTCATTTGAATTAACCGTTGAAATTAAATTGACAGTTAAATTTGAAATTGAATTGTGATTAAATTACCTGACATTGATAACTATGAAACTGCCATGAATTGTATTGTTTATTGGATGATGTATTTTGATGGATGCTATTGGTTGATAATTGAATGTTTGGATGTTTATTTGCTTATATATATCCTGTTATGCATACATATGATACCGTGATTAAACGTAAGTGATATATATTCATCCCTGACATTTAATTGAAATAAATAACTACTTGGCCATAGGATAGAAAACTATATACGGACACCGAATTGGCTAAATTAATAATTTTTGAAATCGTCGATTTGAAATTTATTTAAATGTTTGATTTAAAAGTTATAAATAGAAATCGATTTATAGAAATTGAATTCATCGAAAAAAATTGAGTTTGGAATGTTGAAATAAATTTTGGTTAAAGGAATTTTGTTAAATAATTAAGTTGAGACTTTGAAATTTGAAATTGGATATGATTGAAGGTCGAAAATTGATTTGTTCAAAGATTTAACCTTAATTCGAGCTTTGAATATTGCTAAGTAAAAGTGATATAAAAAAAATGATATTTTGAAATCGAGTTGGAATTGAATCACATTTGGAATTTGGATTTAAACTTGAATATTGTTGGAAATTTTTGTTAAGTGTTATAAATTGATATTTTGAGAAATCAAGCACCAAATCGAGATAAATTGAAATTGAATAAATTAAAGGTGAATGAAAAATTGAATAAATTCGAAGTCAAAGTTGACGTTGAATTGAATTGAAATCGAAATTGAAATCGGTAGAACGGAAGTTGAAATTGATTTGAATTGGGAAGTTATAAATTGAAATGGATTGGTTTTGAAGCTGTTTTATTTTGTTTTCCAAATTACTCGGTTATATAAACTATTTTGGATACTTAAACTATTTTAATCTATTTTAAATCTACTTAAACCAATTTAAATTATTTTAAACTAAGTTTATCTATTTCAAATCCGTTTTAAGATTTTAAAGTATTTTAACTATTTTAATTATTTTAAACTACTTAAAGCTATTTTTTCTAAAATCCTAAGCTGGTCAATAAGGTGAAATGTTTATATTTAAAACTTTAATTTAAATACGAATTGAGAGAAATGAAGTTGCAACCTAAACTGAAATTCGAAATGATTTTGAAATCGAAATGAGATTGATGTGAAAATTTATGTTTGAAACGAATCTTACGTTTGAATAGATACGATGATATTTTGAAATGGATTTGATATTTGAAGCGAACATGATATTTTGATATGAATTATGAATCGATTTGAAATGTAAAAGAGCCAACGGTGTAATAATACGTAGTTATTAAAGAGACCGGGATCGGATATGGACATACTCTCTGTCGATACCGAAAACCACTTTAATAACTATTATACGCGGAGTGTTGATCCAGAATGAAGTGGATGGTTTGGTGAACGCGTTGACTGAAGAAAGAGAACGATATTGGATGACCCCTGACATGACTAAAACAGGAGCCGCGCCGGGCTATTGAGGTTCGCCACCTCTAGCGGACACGCTTCTTCGATACCATATCTATTACATTTGTGATGCGATTTGGGTGCACCCCTTGATTTGGGAGTGTTGTTTCGCGGTGTTGGGGTAGGTGCTGTCTATGCTCAACATCAGTCCGAATCACGCAACTACTAGTATCCTAGTTGGTATCGCCTCATGTACCTTGTCATACTGATTATCCTATTCGCGACCACTACGTTTTGATTTGTACCTTGAGTATATGGATTGCCCTCTGGTGACTTTCGGTTTTGGGGAAACTACGGTCTTGTATATGCTTTTGGGAATATAAAATGTGTTAAGGGGGATTATGGTAACGCCTTAACGCTATTTTGATACTTTATATTACTGATAGGCATTATCTACTTAGCATATATTACTATATAGTAGATAGTTTAACGGATCCTTGAGAGATGGAAAATCCCGTAACACCTCTTAAGTTATTGCACGCACGTTGACACTGGATAGGAGATGTCAAACCCCGTAAACATCTCCGAAGCCGTTGCACTCATATTTATTTACGATTGATTTAACTTTCATAAGGATATTTTAGTACTGACTCGAGTGTTTTGTCTTTTCATTACGCTCGGGTTAGTCCTGAGTTTTTTTCAGATTTTTGAAGATCTATTCTGGAGGATGAAGACGAAGATTTGGTATACTATTACTATTATTACCCATGCATCATGCCATCTGCTGCATTATTTTATTTGTTCTGTTGTATATGTATAACTCTGATAAATGTTGTATAAATAATTGTCAGAGTATAGTAAACAGCTTCATGAACTGTTTATTTGACTATTATATTTTATCGTTCCGCTGCGAGATTCTGTGTTGTTTCATTTCCTTTATTTCCCTTTCTTTTCTTTTCTTATTTACCCCAATAACCATCTGCCCTTTTGAACGGTTTGGAATCGCCATGTGGATTTGATCGTCGGTTTAAACTGTCCAAAAAGGTGGGTCGTTACAGTTGGTATCAGAGCTTTGGTTTAGCGATAACCTTAGCTTTGTGGGGTATGACTCTTTATAAGTAGGGTAGTAATACCCTATGATGAGTTGCTGAGTGAATATATATATGGGAGAGCATATTTGTTAGTGATATAAAATGTTTTATATTGTGTCGGTTGATTTGTTGAGTGGCTTATGGATTCTGGTCAATACGAGTAATTAACGTCATTGATAGGGATCTCTAAACACTCGAAAAGAACAATTCGACATAGTATTGTTTTAAAATGGGGTAAATGAAATAAATTTTCCCTAATTATATTTGTATATAAAGGATTAATTTTCAGAAATTGTGACTTACCAAGCTTACCTGGTTGTTAGGAATGAAAATATTGGATTATCATTAATTGGATATTGTAATTTAATAAATAAGATGAATTACAGAATGAACAGTAATAACACAACTTGTAGAATGTCTTAAGAAAAAAATCCTATAAGATATTTTGTAAAGGTGACTTATAAATTTAAAATAGATTTAAATTGGAAAATATTGAATTTAAGACCCGGAGGTTTTGAAAAATGATTCTCAAAGTTTTGAAGAAATATATAGTGATATAAATTGGAAGGTGTTTATGGAAATATTTTGAAAAGATTTTTAAAGAAAGGAATGAATTCAGTACTCCTCTCTTCTGTCGCTGGAAAATAATTTCGGTGATGACTGTGCAGCATCATCGATGTTCATTTTTGAGTCTCAAAGTGGGGGAGGCTTCTAAGAAGCTTTGCTTTTCGTTAAAAATATTTTGGGTAAATGGGTTTTGGTTTAAACTCCAAAGGTATGATTTGATATATTAAAGATATAAGTGTATAGGTTTATTTCAAATGATTTGAAACGAACCGGGAATCTAAATTTCTAAGTTATGTTAATTAGAAATTTTCAAATTATTTGAATGAAATGTGAATAACCAAAATTTATAAAATAAGAGGATTAAGATATCTAAGCTTATGTTTTGGGAAAACTTTAAAGTTGAAAGGTAAAGAGGATTTAAACAAATTAAATTTGTGAACATTCTAATTAAGTAAAATGAAAGTCTATAAATTTGTATAATACAAAATTTGCATTTTAATAACATATAATATGACTTACCAAATATTAAGAAGTTGAAATGATGTTTTGGATTTGTAATGAGATGTTATACAATTAAACAGAACCTGAAAGTAATTGAAATATACAAGTAAGGAAAACTCAAAAAGGGAATTAAAATGTATATAAACGGAAAATTTTGATTATGATAAAAATTATATATACTTAAATATAGCATGAAATGATGAACGGATAAATGGAACAAGTAAGTGAACTTAAGTAAGAAGATAAATGAATCATATTATATCTTTGTAAATTGGTTATAGAAAAAAAAAATTTGAATTTGTAACCTTTAAGATAACGGTAAACTAAGAAAAAGCCATTTAGGAGAGGTTAGACTTTTATAGGATGATTAATAAACTAAAGTGCCGGTTAATAAAATATTCCACAAATGAATTCGTTATTAACTGAAATTATGAAAATGCAATAAATGTAAACAAAGGAATTGGGTATAGCTAAGAATCAATTGGGAAAAGAAATTGAGTTAATTAAATTATATAGAATGTTTAAAATGAACTTGAGTAAGCAAATTCTTTGATATGATGTTTAAGAAAAGATAATGTTAAAAAAATATGCTATGTAAAGAAATGAATATACTAACTGAATAATGGATTGTGAGTAACTAAGTGAAAAAATATATATAAAAGTCAATAAAAATAATTTAGTATAGATAAATTAGATAGAAATCCATTGGAAGGTAATACGTGAGATTGTACGTATATTATTTTATTTGCATAACGATTTGATCCAAATTCGAGCACAAAATTTCGAGATGATTTATATCGATCCAAGTTAGGATTTTTTTCACTCGATTTTCGACGGCGAACCCTAGATATGGATTTTTAATTGGATTCTGAAATTCTCTACCGTAGTATATGGCTATGCAAGGAGAGTAACAGTTTCCAATCAAGGAACCAAATCTGAGTCCGCACTAGAGAGTCGGTTGAACGATACTAGTTGGAAGTGAAATTGTGTGATCGAATAAGCGATTAGATTGATATTGCTCATGGATGATATATGTACGGCTTATGGACTCAATTAAAGTTAATATTGGAAATATATGATGCCAAATATAAAATGATTCTTTTAAAATTATATTACAGGATATATATATAAAAGAAATAAACCAAATTGAATGTAAAATAAAAAAATTTGGTTATGTTGGGTATGATTTGGTTGTTATATGATTGTTAGTTGATTGTATACAATTCATTAAGTGTTAATGAAATGGGAAGCTATAAATCACTGAAATCAAATTGGAAGTTAAATGAATTTAAATAGAATTTAGTTTAGTTCAATTTGGAAGTGAACTAATGTAAATATAAATTAGTGAATGTTAACTAATTAAATTGAGAATGAGGGTTAGTAAAATCTAACGTTAATGGATCAACTATGATTAAAATAGAAACCAAGTCTATAAATATTAATGAGAAGTGAATTTATATTGATTGGTTATGGATTTGTTGGATGATAGTTGGATGATAGTTGATTAATGGTTGCATTTGTTGTTTTGTTGCATTTGCTATGTTGGCCCATGTAGTTGTTATGTTGCTATATTGTGTATATTGATATTATTTTCATATATGCATGTTTCTCATAGTTTGTTGAGTGTTTAGTAGGTGCAGATTACGTTTGCTTCGCATTTGAAGCTCGCTTTCGCGCTATATTATTCGTATATGCTCGCTACTAAAAATATAAGGTACATGTTTATTTTATCATTGGATTTGGTGATTTTTGATGAGCCACTTGGCTTTTGGATTTTCTTTTGTTGGTTTGGGGCCCGTAGAGGCGTTTTGTAGTCGTACCGATCAAGCCGCGCAAAGGAGACTCTGCCGAAATTTTTCCTAAATCCGGGTGTTAGAAAATTTTTCAAGTTTTAAAATTTTTTATAACTTGTTTGGATAACTAACTTTTAAAGTTAGAAAGGCGTTTGGAATAACTTAGAAAACGCGTAGTTATGATTTTATAAATGGAATTTCATTGTTTTATAAGTTGGTAACTTTGAACAAAGTATATCTAATGTTGAGTTCTATACTTAGACCCTTTTCCCTTCTTTTTCCTTTTCGGGGACGAAAAGTTTTGAGTGGGGGAGAGTGTAACGACCCGTAAATTTTCGATAATTAAAATAGCTAATTTAATAAGATTTCGTGATTTAGTGTTAGAAAAAAAATTGTAATTCGTTTGGAATAATAATAACTGAAAGGAATTGCAATAATAATTATCCAAGTAATGAAAATAAATGCGACTTAGTGAATCCCTTTGCAATCGATAGTTGAATATGATAATAAATGTTGAATTCATTGGGTATAAGAGAGTAGTTGATTGATAAGATTGATAAGTAAAATCTATTTGAAATCAAATATTGAATATTGAACAGGTAATTTGTTTAAATTAAATATTTAAAACTTATTGAATAATTGAATAACTGTAAAATGAAAATAAGGTTCTAAATTGTGAATTGGTTTTAAAAGCTGATTCTTATGAGTTCAATTTCAATATTTCAAAAGATAATGAATTATTGGATAATCGAAATTGTTTAAATTAAATATTTGGAAATTATTGAATAATTTGATAATGGGAATTGAATAACCGTATAATGAAAATGGTTGTTCTATAATCTTAATTCGTTTCAAAAAGTTAAATTTTAAGTTCGTTTGAATATTTCAAAAAAAATAGTGATTTAAGAATAATCCAATTGTTTAAATTTAATATTACAAATGTTTGAATAATTAAATTCCGAATTTGATATGATTAATTTGATATTGAAATTTAATATATGAAAATAGAGTGAATATTTGAAATTTGATTTAATATGATTCAAATTGGTTTCCAAGGTGAATGTAAGCTATATTTGGATTTTAATGGAGTTAGTAAGATTTTAAAATTGGAATTTATCGGATAATTGAATAACGGGTTTAATATGATTAAAAATAATTTGTAAAATTTTATTTTATCATATTAAAGTTAGAATAATGTTGTAGAACTTTTAAAATCGAATTAAAAGTAAATTTGTGAAAATTGAATATTTTAATATTTAATTATCGACTGGAAAATAGCCAATTTTTGAACAGTCTCAGAATTGGACGAAACCAGTTCCATTGGATCCGTAATAGTTAGTTATTATCGGATTTCAATTTTCGTAGCAATCGGAGTTGTCATTTGACCGTGGTAGCTCGAAACGCATCGAAATTGTTTTAATATTAATTTGGCGAGTTAAAATAGTCATTTTTCAAACGGTCTCGGATTTCGATGAAACTAGTTTCATCGGATCCGTAATGTGATATTATTGTAAATTTTCAAATTTCAAGTCAATCGGATTTACCGTTTGTCCGGGGCAAGCCAAAACGCATAGAAATTCGTTTAATCGATTTAATTTAAATTTGATCGTTTATTGCCATAACTCACACATACGATCGAATGAGCCTCCGAAACACATTCCATTGTGTCCGGAACGCGGGATAAACCCTAGGAACGTCAGTTACCGTGCGAAAGTCGGAGTTTGGAAAAGACGGAGTTTGGAAAAGCTGGATAAATAATATTCGTCGTTTCCTATAAATAGCCTTTTTTTCACAAAAAAGAAAAAAAGAAAACCTAATTTGCTACAGCCGCCTCTTATATCCATCAATGGCCGATACACTCCCTCCTTCCTCCTCATTTTTCTTCACATCTGTAGATCGTTAGCGAAAATCATCAACTGGAAAGTCGAAGTACTCATCGAGAACTCCAGATCCAACGGCCGAGATGTGGTTTAATGAAATGGATTGCTCGAATTTTGCTCACGTTCAAGCGCCCTTCGCACGTGATTTTGGAGAGCTGGGGGGGGCGAGCTCCTTGATGAAGTAGTCGAAGGTAGGGCTTGGCTGGGGCTGTCGTTTGGTGGTGGTTGATCGACGTCTAGTTGATCGAGGAGGTGGCGTAAATTAGGGTTTCAGGGACGGCTTGTTGGGTTTCTTGCACGATCGAACACTGGGGAGGAAGAAAGGAGATCGGCGGCCTGGATTGCAGGGAGTGAAACGAGCGGCTATGATGGTATGGGGGGTTTAAAAAAAATATGGAAATTGATATATATAAATTTGTGTATAACTTTAAAAAGCTATATCTTTTTCATACGAGGTCCGTTTTGGACGAAACGAATTGCGACCGGTTCGTTTTGTCGAGTACTATGCTATGGACTTGGATTGGAGTCGTTTGGAGCTAGATAAAGTTTTGGGTAAAATTAAACGCTCGTTTAATTTTATTCGAAATAAAACGCCGGAACTGCATTGAAATCAAGGTGAGTGTTTTATAACGCTCACACCATACTAAATATCTTTATGCTAGTTAAATTTGACATTATGAAGTGTTATGATTATATTTGTCGTTGTTTGATGAAATTTAATTGTCATATAGATTGTCATTTGAATTAACCGTTGAAATTAAATTGACCGTTAAATTTGAAATTGAATTGTGATTAAATTACCTGACATTGATAACTATGAAACTGCCATGAATTGTATTGTTTATTGGATGATGTATTTTGATGGATGCTATTGGTTGATAATTGAATGTTTGGATGTTTATTTGCTTATATATATACTGTTATGCATACATATGATACCGTGATTAAACGTAAGTGATATATATTCATCCCTGACATTTAATTGAAATAAATAACTACTTGGCCATAGGATAGAAAACTATATACGGACACCGAATTGGCTAAATTAATAATTTTTGAAATCGTCGATTTGAAATTTATTTAAATGTTTGATTTAAAAGTTATAAATAGAAATCGATTTATAGAAATTGAATTCATCGAAAAAAATTGAGTTTGGAATGTTGAAATAAATTTTGGTTAAAGGAATTTTGTTAAATAATTAAGTTGAGACTTCGAAATTTGAAATTGGATATGATTGAAGGTCGAAAATTGATTTGTTCAAAGATTTAACCTTAATTCGAGCTTTGAATATTGCTAAGTAAAAGTGATATAAAAAAAATGATATTTTGAAATCGAGTTGGAATTGAATCACATTTGGAATTTGGATTTAAACTTGAATATTTTTGGAAATTTTTGTTAAGTGTTATAAATTGATATTTTGAGAAATCAAGCACCAAATCGAGATAAATTGAAATTGAATAAATTAAAGGTGAATGAAAAATTGAATAAATTCGAAGTCAAAGTTGACGTTGAATTGAATTGAAATCGAAATTGAAATCGGTAGAACGGAAGTTGAAATTGATTTGAATTGGGAAGTTATAAATTGAAATGGATTGGTTTTGAAGCTGTTTTATTTTGTTTTCCAAATTACTCGGTTATATAAACTATTTTGGATACTTAAACTATTTTAATCTATTTTAAATCTACTTAAACCAATTTAAATTATTTTAAACTAAGTTTATCTATTTCAAATCCGTTTTAAGATTTTAAAGTATTTTAAACTACTTAAAGCTATTTTTTCTAAAATCCTAAGCTGGTCAATAAGGTGAAATGTTTATATTTAAAACTTTAATTTAAATACGAATTGAGAGAAATGAAGTTGCAACCTAAACTGAAATTCGAAATGATTTTGAAATCGAAATGAGATTGATGCGAAAATTTATGTTTGAAACGAATCTTACGTTTGAATAGATACGATGATATTTTGAAATGGATTTGATATTTGAAGCGAACATGATATTTTGATATGAATTATGAATCGATTTGAAATGTAAAAGAGCCAACGGTGTAATAATACGTAGTTATTAAAGAGACCGGGATCGGATATGGACATACTCTCTGTCGATACCGAAAACCACTTTAATAACTATTATACGCGGAGTGTTGATCTAGAATGAAGTGGATGGTTTGGTGAACGCGTTGACTGAAGAAAGAGAACGATATTGGATGACCCCTGACATGACTAAAACAGGAGCCGCGCCGGGCCATTGAGGTTCGCCACCTCTAGCGGACACGCTTCTTCGATACCATATCTATTACATTTGTGATGCGATTTGGGTGCACCCCTTGATTTGGGAGTGTTGTTTCGCGGTGTTGGGGTAGGTGCTGTCTATGCTCAACATCAGTCCGGATCACGCAACTACTAGTATCCTAGTTGGTATCGCCTCATGTACCTTGTCATACTGATTATCCTATTCGCGACCACTACGTTTTGATTTGTACCTTGAGTATATGGATTGCCCTCTGGTGACTTCCGGTTTTGGGGAAACTACGGTCTTGTATATGCTTTTGGGAATATAAAATGTGTTAAGGGGGATTATGGTAACGCCTTAACTCTATTTTGATACTTTATATTACTGATAGGCATTATCTACTTAGCGTATATTACTACATAGTAGATAGTTTAACGGATCCTTGAGAGATGGAAAATCCCGTAACACCTTTTAAGTTATTGCACGCACGTTGACACTGGGTAGGAGATGTCAAACCCCGTAAACATCTCCGAAGCCGTTGCACTCATATTTATTTACTATTGATTTAACTTTTAAGGATATTTTAGTCCTGACTCGAGTGTTTTGTCTTTTCATTACGCTCGGGTCAGTCCTGAGTTTTTTTCAGATTTTTGAAGATCTATTCTGGAGGATGAAGACGAAGATTTGGTATACTATTACTATTATTACCCATGCATCATGCCATCTGCTGCATCATTTTATTTGTTCCGTTGTATATGTATAACTCTGATAAATGTTGTATAAATAATTGTCAAAGTATAGTAAACAGCTTCATGAACTGTTTATTTGACTATTATATTTTATCGTTCCGCTGCGAGATTCTGTGTTGTTTCATTTCCTTTATTTCCCTTTCTTTTCTTTTCTTATTTACCCCAATAACCATCTGCCCCTTTGAACGGTTTGGAATCGCCATGTGGATTTGATCGTCGGTTTAAACTGTCCAAAAAGGTGGGTCGTTACATAGTGAGCGGCCGAGACTTTGTGTCGGGGAACGAAAGGCCGAATCTGGGTATATAAAAAAGAAATTTATTACATAAATTGTGTTCGATCTTTAAAAATGTTTATTTTCTTCATACAAGGTCGAAATTAGACGAAACAAGAGGCGTTGGAATCATACCTATGAAGGCTTTTGCATGGAATCAAAATGGCATTAATTTGAAGCCAAAATATTCTTAGTTTCAATTAAAAGGCAAATATTTATATCGCTCATGAAGTAATAGATCATGTTTATGTTAGTCAAATTTGAAATTATGAAGTGGTTTGAATTTACTGATTGTTGCTTGATAAATTTAATTGACATTTAATTTGACATCTGATATAACTTATAGAAATTAAATTGACAGTTAAAATGAATTTGAATTAAATTACAAGTAAACTCTCGATTATTGATATCCAGTAAATTATTGTGACATTGTGACTGTTTGGATGATTGATTGTGATGGATGCAAATTAGTTGACGTTTGGTGATTGGATGATTACTTTTTTTTATATATTTATCATGTTATCATCCTGTATATTATTTAGGAATATAAACTCTAAATTGAATCATTTCACATAAATTAAGAAATAGGTTGAATGATATATACGCATGACACTGTGATTTGGATTGAAATGATATATATCCATCCTTGAAATTAAATTGAAATAATTGATTCATTTGGCCATAGGATACAAAATTATATATGGATACCGAACTGGTTAAATTAAATGATTTAATTTAAAAAATAATATTTAAATGATTTGATTTTTAAGAAGTAAAAATCAAATTTATGGAATCGAATTATTTTTGAACCTGAGCTCGAAATGTCGAAATTTAAATTTGAAAACAGGAATCGTTTAAATAATCGAAGTTGAGATTTTGAAGTTATAATCGAAATATGATTTGAATTTAGGAAATTGATCTATTTTAAAAGATCGGACTTTTATTCGAAATTTGAATAATGCTAAGTAAAGTAATATAAAACGATATTCCAAAATTGAGCTTGGAATTGAATTATATTTGAAGGTTCGGGTTTTAAACTAAATATTGAAGATTAATGTGATTTAAGTGTTTTGAATCAATATTTTGAAAATCAAGCTCGAAATTGATATAAATCGAGAAATCAAAATTGAACTAATTTAGAATCGAAATTGAAATTGATTTGAATTAAAATTGGAATCGAAGTGAAATTCAACTTGAAATCGAAAGTGAACCTATTAAATTAAAATGGAAATTAAAATTGATTTGAATTGAAAATTTTGGAATTGAATCAGTTGGCTTTGAAAAAAATTCATATAAATTATTTAATATAAACTTTTAAAACCTATCTTCTTAAATATACAAATTATTTTTATTTTCCAAACTATTTTACTATATAAACCATTTTCAATATTCAAATTATTTTCTATTATATTACTTTAACCATTTGACTATTTTAAAACTACTCAAACTATTTTATAAAAAATTTCAAGCCGGTCAAAAGGTGGAATGTTTATATTTAAATCTTGGATTTAAATATGAAATAGGTTAAATTGAAATTATATCCCAAATGGAAATTCGAAGCGATTTTTAATTGAAACTGAAATCGTGATATTAAGACGAACATGATTTTGAATTGAAATAGTATATTTTGAGTAAATATGATGTTTTCGAATGAATTTGATTTTGAAGTGATAATGATATTTTGATATCAAGTACGAATTGTTTTCGAAATGTAAAAGTCTCAACCGGTGTGTAAAACGACGTTTGGTTGTTAAAGAGACCAGCTCCTCTTATTGGCATACTCTCTATCAATATTTGAACCACTTTAATAACTGTGTACGTGGAGGGGGCTTTAGAATGAAGTGGTCAGATTTGGCATCCTTTCCTGGATTTGAAAAAAAAATGAACAATGGTGGATAGACCCCGGCACTTGTGCCAGTTTGAAATTACTAAAAGAGGACGGCTTGACAGGGCCAAGTGGGCTAATTATCCCTAGCGGACATCATTCTTCGATTTTCTTGGACTCGATCCATATTATTACTCTTATTTTTGGTTTCAATTAGTGCACCATTATTTGAAATAGCCTCCTTTTGACTCTATATGGGATGGATGGACATGGTGGACGGTCATGGCTATGGATCGTTACCACCAGCCCTATGACTCGAACTAGTAGTATCCTACATTGGGTATTGTCTCACGTGCCTTGTCATACTTTTATCCCTATACGAGACCACCATGATTTTGATTTAGTTTTTTCGTATCACGGTGCATCCCTATCCATTCACAATTTACTAGTGTTTTATATGCAAACTGGATGACAATGCTTTAAAATGCGTTAAGAGGGATCGATGTAAAGCCTTAATCTATTTTGATATTTATTTTATTAGTTTGACATTATATATGAGGCGTATTCTACTGCATATAAATATTTTGATGGATCCTTAAGAGATGGAAAATCTCATAACATCTCTTGAGTTATTGAATGCACATTATACACTGGATAGGAGAAGTGAAACCCCGTAAGCATCTCTAACGCTATGGCACTTATGTTCTATGCGATATCGATTTGACTCACATAAGAATATTTTAGTCCTGATTTGATATTTTTCCTTTTCAATATGCTCGAGTCAGCCTTGAGTTTTTCAGCTCATTGAAGATCATTCTTTGGAGGATAAAGATGAAGATTTTGTATACTGTTACTATTATTTTTCCTACATCATGTTGTCTGCTGCATTACTTTATTTATCCTTGATGTGTATATAACTCTGATAAATGTTGTATAAATTATAATCAAATGTATAGTATAAACAGCTTCATGAACTGTTTATTTGATTATTATATTTTATCGTTCCGCTACAAGATTCTATGTTTTCTTTCTTCTTCTTTTCTTATTTTTATTATTTAACCACATTGATTATCTATGTTCCGGATTGTTTAAGTCGGACATGTGTGGATCATTGTCGATTTATACCTTTCAAAATGTGGGTCGTCGCATGAATAATAATCTTCTACCATCTCTATTTTTGTTCTATGATTATATGGTTCCAAATTTATGATTTAAATTCATTTTTGTGATAAAATAGATGATGATATGCTTGAGTTATGTTATGATGATTTTCTTTAATTCATAAGCATATGAATTTGTATGGTTTTAGTAAGAAACCAAGAACATATGATTTCAGATTACCATGGAAAATTTTCATGTTAAGTAAAACATGATTTTAGAGATGGATTTTAATTTTCAGAATTTTCCAAGCTATGGAAATTTTATTATGAATTTTTATTGGAAATACGATATAACTGGGTTTAAAATTTATTTCGAGAATTTTAGAAAGAAATTTGGTCTAAAATTTTAATATAATTATATACATGATAAAATTGAGTTTCTATGACTTTTGGGGATTTTTCCCAATTGATTTATTAAGGGAAATAAATTATTTTAAAGGAACGACTTTTTAGCAAATGTTGGTTCTTGCTTATGGAAAGGTTTTAAAGTTTAAAATATTTTGATATTCGATCTGAATAAATGCGGCAATTTCAGATGTAAAGTAATTGAAATGATATATGGCAACCAATCAGTGTTTTGCAAATAGGCAAGTTGTTAAAGAAAATTTCTAAAAGTTGCTAAATCACAAAAGGGTATTTTGCCTTTGTTAGTAAGTACCTTCCGACTCCGTTGACTCCACCTTGTCTCAGTCAAAACTAACACAGTCAAAACCACTATAACCGAAACTAATATACATGATATCACTTAAGTGGTATGCAGTGGATTGGAAGGAAGGCGAAAGCCATAATGTCGAAAGGGGTAGCTTCCGATGAGTTTCAAACCCTGCTTTGTTTTCAAAAGTTAAAGTCTTGCCTAGTTTTACCTAAAGCCTTTGGCACAGTCGAAATCTATGCTTTTTAAAAGGTTTTATAATTGACTAGGCTGTGTGTTTTTTAAAGTATTTTCTTTTTAAGGAGTACCTTTTTCCTTTAAATAGTTGCTTTTGAAAAAATAGGTTTTGTCCCAATCGAAACCAAGCTGCTATTTCCCTTTTCGACTACACTAAAGCCACCAATGTTATCGAAGGAGTTACTTTGGTTTTACTTAAGCCTTTTTCGGAATGCTTTCAAAGAGGTTGAGGGTTTCGAAGGTGATAGAGTCGAAAGAGGGTTTTGGTTCCGTCCTTCGAAGTTTTGATTTTTAAGTCTTTTGCTTTCGACTAAGATGGTTCCGACACTATCAATTTTTCTCCACACTAATTTTTATTTGTTTCGAAAGAGATAGTTTCGTACACAACCAATTTGACCCAAATGTTGTTTTTAAAGAGTAAACCCAATACATTCTAAAGGGGTACTTTCATTTGTTTCGAAGTTGTATACTTAAGTAGATGATTTGACACCATCGAAAGCTATAAAATGTTTCGAAAGAGAATGTTTATTAAGGGCTTCAAAAGATATATATATATATATATATATATATATATATATATATATAATATATATATATAAACAATGTTTCGAAAGAGGTTTTTGCTTTCGAAGGAGGCTATCCAGAAATTTCAAAAGAGATCTTTTTATGGTTTCAAAACATAAACTCAATCTCAATTTAAAAGTAATAATCATGGCATAAATAAAGATTTTGAAACGTTATTCACATTGTTATTAATCCATAATTATATTTTGGGAAAAAGGGAAAATAACCAACTAGGTTTATCTAGTAGTGAATATAACTTAACAGATATTAAAATTTTAATCAAAGATATTGGTCGGGGCAATAGGATTAAAGTAAGCCCATGAAAACTATATGATATTGGTAAGGGAAAATGGGTTCAAAGTTAGCCTATGAAAACTATGATTTGATACTAGTAGGGGCCAATATGTGATGACCCGGAATTTCGGGCAATATCAATTTAATAACATGTCTTAAAAATTAAATTGATTTGATATTTTTCTTTTATAATTTTTATTTAAATTGGCAGTTAATTCTTTTATGAGCAAACAAATATTAATTGGTGAATTTATCTTTTAAAAGCTAATAAAATGTTTTCTATTTATAATGTGTATATATATATTTGTATATATTGTAAATAGAAATCTTTGGTTGGAATTTAGTAAATAAATAAAATCTTGTTTTCAAATTCTAATATATATTTGGTAATTTGGAAATTATGATTAAATTTAATATAAAGCATTTCAAAAGCTATTTAAATAAATAATTATATAGTTTTAAAACACTAAGATAAATGTTAATTGTTTAATATATTTTTACGCTTGAATTTAAATTTAAATAAGAGTAATAAAAAGATTTGTTTTATTTACTTTTTAGGTATTGCTTGATAAATATGATTTGAAATTGCATATATAAAGGTTTAAAATATAATTTTACCAATGATGCATTAATACGTATAATAAAATAAGTAATTTATAATAAAGAAATAATTTCTTTTATAAATTATTTAAAATTGATAAATTGTTATTTTTAAATAATAATAATAATAATGTGTTAGATATATATATATTTTAAGGAAAATGGGATTGTTATTTCAAATTGAATATGTTGGCTTTAATTTGGATTTTTAAATTTAATTTGAATTTGAATTTAAATTTGAAATTCAAAAGATAGACATTTCAAAAATATTTGGATAAGCTTTTATTTATATATAATTTGTTTTATTACATTTTCTTTAAAAAAAATTCATATATACATTTACATGAGAATAAATAAATTAAGTAAAGCTTTTTATTTAACTTTTAAAATAAATAAAATAATGCAAATGACAAGTGTTAATACATTAAGTAACCTAATAACATGTGTTAAGTAAATATTAATTCAAGATGACAAATTTTAAGATATTAGACAAGTGTCCTTATTAATTTTCATTTTCTTTTATTTTAATTAAATCACAAAATTTATTATATAAACACATTGCTTCTCACTCTCATTCTTTTTTCTATTCTTCAAATTCAAAGTTAAGAAAACTTCAGCTGAAGCAATTTTCAAAAAAAAAATCAGTAATCAAACTCCTCAAACCAGAAAGCTAATCCTATTCAACAACCTGTAATCAAAATTTGCAATCAAAATTCAAAAACCTACATTTAGAAAAAAAACCTATATCATTTCTTCAATCTGAAATCAAAAGGGCTGCATTTTCTTCAGCATGTAACTTGCTTCAGAAGCAAGTTAATCAAGCAAATCAAGTTTGCAAATCATTTTCAAAATCATAAATCTGTAACTCAATTTCAAAATCAAGCCTACAAACTTCATTCTTCGAATCTAAGATAAATAAAAAACAAGCAATCTTCTTAGTTTTAAAAAGCAAAGTCATTTCAGCTAGCAAGTTTAAAACATCATAGCAACAAAGGATTTCCAGTTTCAGTAGCATAAATCAAAGGCAAACTCCAGCAACTCAGAGTTTTAAGGATTCAGAAGTTTTTTTCAAAATAGAAGAGAAGACTCTGTTCTTCATTTTCAAATAGGTGAGTAAAACTTTTCTTTAAAAAAGTTAAGTATTTTAATAAATCTGGTTGCATGCTATTTTAAAAAAAAATATGTTTGTGTGTATATGGATTTTCTGTGCATTTTTTCTGTGAATATGAATGTATAGAGGTGTGTGCATGCTGCTGTGTATCTGTGCTTTACTGTTTTTAATTTCCAGGCTAAATTTTAAATCAAAAATCATTTTTTCATGATTTAATCTATGTTAAGGGGTTAAGTTTCAAAAAAAATATGTTTGTTGTATCATAGATTAAAGTTTAAGTTTATTTAAGTTAAAATAATTTGTTAATGCCTCTAGAAATCAAAGACAATAGAGAAAGCTAAATATAAGTGAAAATCCAAACATCCTAATCTATTGTTTCAGGCATATAATCTGAAACCCTATCCAGAAACATGAATTTTAAAGGAGAAATCATAATTTTTAGTTGGGTTTGAATGAGTATTGTGGGGTTGATCAGAATTTGAATTCTGGGTGATATCTAGTGATCTCAGTGGTCTAGGAGGTCGGGTTCTCTCTGGTGGTAGTGGAGTTACCGGAGATGGTGGGGAAAATGTCTGTATGGTGATCAAGTTATTGTAGTGACGGCGGTGATCGATATAAGTTTATAACGCTAGTTTTGGCGATGGTTAGGAAATGATCCACTACGGCGTCTCTGGTGGATCAAGTGCCACCAGTCTCTGGAAAATGGAAGTAGGGGTGTTGAAGAGGTCATGGACGGAGACTCGGGTACCCTAATGGTCGGAGGAGCAAGATTGAAGTTGTTCCAGGTTTGGGTTATGGTTCTAGGATTGTGCTTGGAGGCTCGATTTTGATTTCAAGCTGTTATCAGTGTTCTGATGATCGAGGGATGGTGCGAGGTCGATCGCCAATGCGAGGAGGTCATCGTGGATGACTGGAGTTGGTCGGAGCCACCGTGCATGTGCACGGTGCACTTCTTTGTTTTCTGGTGAAGTTTGGTTTGAGCAGAGGAATGGTACTCGATTTTTTCTTGAGCCATTTGAGTGTGTTGCTCGAAGTTTTGTAAGAATTGACTCGGGAATTTTGAAGGTTGGGCTCGGGTCAATTTCTTGTTACAGGTTTTTAAAACCTATCTGGTTTTAAAAATTTAACATGAATTTAAAAATGTAAAGCAAAATTTTAAAGAAAGATTTAAATCAAGTTTTAAGTGTGGATATAAATTAAATTTATATCCTATTTTTGAAATAAATAAGTTTTATAAAAAATTAAAATGTTTAAACAACTTTAAATGTTTAAACAACTTTAAATGTTTAAAGTATATTCTAAATGAAATGGTTTTCCAAAAAAAGGTTAAAACTTTATTTACATTCTTTTATAAAAAGTATCTTTAATATTTGAATGGAAAGTTATATAAATTAGTTTAACTTAAAATTTTAAGTTAAATATTTTTAAAGCTTGCTTTTAAATATAATCAAGTAATTTAGTTTAAACTTTGCTTTATATAAGTTTCTTTTATAAATGATAAATGTTTCTTTACATTTGCTTAAAAGGTTTATAAATTGATTTCAATTTGGTTAAAGTTTAAATGGTTAATCATTTTGAATCTTAAATTTGAAATGAAATTTTAAAAGACAATTTAAAGTAAAATGTTTTCAAATGCATTTGTAAATGATAATTAAGTCATTAATAAGAATAATGTTTTTATCTTAAAGTTAAATTAAGATTTAATGATTTGTGATTCATTAAATTAATAACGAAATTAAGGGTAGTTAATTAATTTAATTAATGATTTAGTATTAATTAGTAGTTAAAGATTAATTAAGTTACAGTTAAGCACTTAATTAATTAAGTAATTAAAGATTAATTAATTGGTAATTAAGAATTAATTAATTTTGAAATTAATAATGGTTAATTAAAGTTTAATTACTTAGAAAAGTAATTATATAATTGTTAATAGTTAATGAAGATCATTAACTAAGGATTATCAAATGATTAATTAATATAATTATTTTAAGATGATTAATTAATTAAAAATAATCATTTGTGGAATTGGTTAAGTATAATTACTTAATGAAAGTAATTAAATGAATTAATTACACAATATGATTAATTAATTAATGTGATTAGTTTAAGTTAATTAATTAATTTAATTATTTAAAATAATCAGTGGATGATGGGTTAAGTATAATTACTTGGTGTAATTTATAAAGTATAATTACTTAGTGAAGTAATTAGCGGATAATTACTAGATGTAATTAATTGAAGAATGAGAGTAATTTGGATTAAATTACTTAGTGTAATTAATAAGATGGATAATTACTTAGTGAAAGTAACTAATGATTAATTACTTAGTGTAATTAATTTAAGAATTAATTAACAAAGTATTTGAAGATAATTAAGTGATGTAATTAATTAAGGACAATTAATTACTTAAAATTGATTAATGAAGGTTGATTAATGAATAAAGATTAATTAAAGATTAATTATTAAATATGATTAATAATTAATTAAGAAGTAATTATGGATCATTAATTAAAGTAATTAATGATGTAATTAAAGGTTGATTAATTAAGATTAATTAATCAATGAAGTGATTATAGAGTAATTAATTAATTGTAATTAATTAAGGATTAATGTAATTAATTAATTTTGAAAGTAATCAAAGGTTAATTACTGTAAATGGTTAAGGATAATTAATTTGTGTAATTAATTAAAGACTAATTACTTAATGTAATTAGAGAATGATTAGTCAAGGTTGATTAATTAAGATGAATAATTAAAGGATGATTAAGTAATTGATTTGCAATTAATTAATGGTTTGTTAAGAAAGATTTATAGTGATGAAGTAATTGATTTAATTTATTTTAAATTAATTAGAGATGAAGTAATTAATTTAATTTATTTTAAATTAATTATAGATGATGTGATTTATAGATCTTTGCTTATGAATGGTGATTGATATGGAATGCCTTGATTGTTTAAGATCTCTGATGAGATATGTATTGATATGTGATATTGGGTGCTTTGGTTGAATTGTGATGATAATGTGGATTATCTATTTGTGATGATAATGTGGATTATCTATTTGTGATGATGTGAATTATCTATCCGTGTGAATATAGATAGATAATAGAATTGAATTGTTTTAACTTCAAAACAACTTGGACTTAAAAGACGGCATTTTGGATTTCGATGAGACCGGGATCAGGTTTCCAGATTTGGATATCCAAAAACCACATCGATCCAAATTAACGATAGGTCGTAAATTCAAGTGAAGATCAAGTTGTAAACTCAAAGTGAAAGAACTATTTGTCGTTAAAACTCTAAGGGTGATTCCAATACGAGTATAATGGAGACAGTGCTTTCAGGTTTGAGAAGGAGTTTCAGAGTGCAAGGGTTATTTTAGTTAACTCTAAGGGTGATTCCAAAATGAGTGTAACGAGATAATGCCCTCGGTTTCGTTCGAACCCAAAACGAACTTGTATGGATTGAATGCTTTCAGAACATCGTCAAGTGGACGATGAGCATTCTAAGAGATGTGTTCTCTAAAGGTAATCGTAGCCTCAAGCCTCATCAACCGGGAATGGCTAAAATAGGGAAGGTGAAGCAAGGCTAAGTGGGTAGCACCTAAGTAGGATAAGATCTTCCCTTGTCTAGAAGTCCCTTTATATTCGACTGTGCGAGGCAGTTGATTGCAACAATTGCCGGGGTTGTCTTGTTCAGGATTGTCCAATAAGGGATGGTTCCGGCCTTGTGCTACAGGGGATTGGAGTAATCCTCGGTACGGTGATCTAGGCTGCGTACTGTGACGGGCCCTACTCCAGTAGCACTGCCATTGATGGAAACCCATTCTTCCTACGTGCCCTTACGGTTTTGATTTGTATTATCCACTTGATGGCTAGTATGCTAGAATTTAATCATGTAACAATTTCAGTTATTTCTTGTTGACTTGAAAACCCTAGACCCTATTGTAATATCACTGGATTTCCTATCAAATGTTTTGGTTAGCGTAAGGTAAAAAAATTACTCATGTTTATGTGTGGGGAGTCTTATGTGATACCTTTTCTTTTCAAAGGTTTTCAAAAGTTAAGCAACCTTAACCTGTTACTCACACCAGACTCATGTCTGACCCTGAGTTTATCTTCTGTTTTCTTAAACTCTTGGGTACTCAAATTTTTACGAGTAGCCAAGGGATTCAAGTTAGCTTTGACGAACTCTGAAGGAGCAATGCAGCAGGAGGCTTCAGCGTTTGTAGATATATAGTGTTCCGCTTTGTTGATATCTCTGAGTCATTTGTTTGAGTTGCAATAACTAGACAGGTTTTTATAACTATCTAGTATGTAATGTATAATCTGTGTAACTTTGATAGAAGTTGTATACTATGTACTATTTTATGTGATTAATATAATTTATTCGTTCCGCTGTTGAGATTCTGGTGTTGTTTCTTTCATTCTTCTCTATCTTTCTCTTTTCTATCCCTTTCTTTCTTAATGATGATGCGTTTTTCTGTGGAGTGAAAGATGGGTCGTCGCAGTTGGTATCAGAGCGCTAGGTTAGGTGAATACCTAGGCTTTGGAGTGTTTTCTTTCTTGAGAGAGTGTACTTGTATTTATATATATATATATATATATATATATATATATATGTATGTATGTATGTATGTATTTATGTATGTATGTATGTATGTATGTATGTATTTCTACCTATTTGTTGGATTACCTGTTCGGGTTTTCCAATATGAGTTATAAAGGTAGGAAGGTAGTGGTGTGTGTAGCACGACTACCAATTGAGAAGTCCGTATGTTGAGATTGGAAGTATATCTGTCGAGACTATAGACCCAATACCGTCTCGAGTAAGTTTTGTTGTGATGTAAGGATTTCACCAATCTCTGAAGGAAGTCTTTTTGAGGTTCAGAGTCCATCCTTGTAGTGCAAGTTTGGATGAGAAGAAGCGATTAATGGTATCGTGGCAACTTCAGGAAGAAGCAGCATGTGAGGCCCTACCTCTATACCCACGCTAGCAAAGAGTATTAATGGATAATACCGTCTGCTAGCACGGAGAATAAGGCTGGATAGGAGCGACCATCTATAGTCTTGCTTTAACTATCTATTAAATACGTCGACAATAATCACACCAAACCGATCGACATATCCAATGAATACTTAAAACAAAACAATAGGTGGATGGAGGTTCTATCAGAACAGAATATAACAACTCAAACGTAGGAAACATCACAGAACTGTAAACCATCATATACATATATACCTATACATAGCAGAGTATAAAAAATAATACATGTCAAGTGGTATAGCCAACTACAATATACAGACAAATCCAGAAGAATAAATATCAGAGTTTCAACATAATAGGACTACACCAAAGCTATAACAAAAAGAAGCTAGCGAAGTAGTCCATGCGGAAGCAAAATAGGCTAAGTCCAAAGTACCTAACCTGAAACATCTCGGTCTGACCCGAGTATAAAATACACGGGTCAGTCTGGCTAAACAAATCAGTTAGATAAACTGAACAACAATAAACCTGCAAGGTTACAAAGTATAACAAACATCTGCAAAAGAGATAGCATAATCATCAACACAAGATGAATCATATAGAACAAGCCTCATATCATCAGCGACATAGATAAACAAAGGATACAATTATCCCAAATCAAGCCAAAAGGCAAATAACAAATACCCATAAGGTATACAAGTTCCACAAGGTAATCGCAATACTTCATGCGGCTCAAAATGACCAACATCGAAGGGCGATATCAAGGGAATATACATATAAATGAAACATCATAAAATTGCTCGAGCTCAGTACTATATAAACAAGGATCCATGAGCCCGAAGACTCCAAACCCAATATCACCCATGCGGCTTATAACGACCAACATCGAAAGCGATACTAAAGGGCAACCCAATATCGCCCATGCGGCTCATAACGACCAACATCGAAAGCGATACTAAAGGGCAACAAACCCGAAGGCACAAACCCGAAGGTACAAACCCGAAGGCAACATACCCGAAGGCAACAAATCGTAGTGGTGAAGGTCCGGAGGCCCAGTACTGGACACCCCTAACTGGCAGAATGTGTTACAACTCTCGAAAAGGAATCCAAAAGGTGTAAACGTATGTCTCATAACCACTCGTTCGCACTAAACAGTTTACTATCCATCAGTCATTTTCACACTCAAAGCAGTACAAACTTTACCTCATATCATCGGTAAACCAAACCCGAAGGTAAAAACGATCAATCGAATAGGTCGGGGACTAATCGGGAAGACAAACGCACGGATTCATGGTCCGTGTTTTACCTAACCATTTAATCTTCCTTCCACTTCGCTCGAAGTGCGAAATTGTGTGTGTGCATTATAAATAGAATTTATAATTTGGAGAAGGGAGCTTTTAATATGATTTAGAGAGAGATTATTTATAAAACCCGTGAATGAAGTCAAAAACAATCATCAAAGTCAAATATGCAATAACAACAAATTGGAATCAACACGAATCGATAAAGGTTGGAAATTAACTCAAAATTAGCTAAAATAAGCAAAACTGCGCATTTCGGACGTCTAAAATTTCCTTCCAGACGTCTGAACCACTACCAGACGTCTGAATGGATTTCCAGACGTCTGGATTTTGTCTCTGCCTTTTTGCGTCTTCCAAGGACCAATTCCAGACGTTTGAATTTCCAAACCAGACGTTTGAATTTGAAACCAGACGTCTGAAATTAGAGTTCAGACGTCTGAAATCCCCCTGTAGGCAAAAATCAGCCAAGCCCATAAAGGCAAAAATCCAAATGAATTGCAAACGAACGAGCGATGGATGCTATGGGTTTATGCCATACGACAACCCAGCACTATTGGCTCTTTATACACCTCCAAAAACATGATTAAAACATCAAAGTTATGATTTTTAGAACTTTTGACTTCAAAACACCAAAAAATGCAATGTTCACAAAACCAATCCAACTCAAAAGCAATTGCATATAAATAATTGTTAGGAATTCATACCTAACAACCAAGGATACTTATAGTCATAGATGTGAGATAAAAATCTCACCTTTTTGCACATAAACAAAGATGAGAGCACAAACACAAGAAGGAGGTTAACCACTCTTCACTTTAACTCTACAATCTTCAATCTAAGAACCAAAAGATATATTTCCCAAATTAGAGCTTAGGAATTTCTGAAATTGAAGAGGAGAAGAGATGGAGAAGATGAAGAGGAGGCTTACCTATCCTTCTCTTTGAATTTCAAGCAAGAATTTGGAGTTTGCAAATGGAACTAGGGCTTGGAGTTTCTAATTCTTCTTTCTTTCCCCCATTTTCAGTTTTCTTAAGCTAAAGGAATGAAATGAGGATGAATGGATGAAGAGTTAGTGAGCTAGAGGGTTAAGAGGATATTGGGGCTGAACCCAAACTCAAGCTCAAGTAGAAAAGGGGGCAAAATTTCACAAACTCCAAACATATCAAAGATTATACTCAAAAAGATCGCAAACGCCATTTTGGACTCAATGGAAGTGGTTTCGAGCTCCAATTCGGCCATTTGCAAAAAGTAGTTTTTCGGACCAAAATCCGACTAACGGCGCTATATTTAAATTAAACATTTAAATATAAAATCTTTAAATATGCGGGTTGTTACAGATCTCCCCTCCTTACAAAATTGCGTCCTCGCAATTCCTAGAGACGATATTTGTAACAACTACAAACATACAACATCCATAAGTAAAGGAAATAAGCTTGAGATGAAAAGACATACTCACCGTTTCAAAGCGAAGAAAGAAAACCCGGATAAGATCGCTCAATAAATTCTCTGGTTTCCCAAGTACAATCATTGGGATTAGCGGACCATTGAATTTTAACGAGCGGCACGTCCTTGTTTCGAAGGTGTCGTGAATCCGTGTCAAGTACGCGAATAGGTTGCTGTACAATAGATAAGTCCGGTGAGATCTCAAGCTCTTGCAAATCAGGAGAAGCAATAACAGAATCCGACTCCCGAAGACACTTTCGAAGTTGCGAGACGTGAAACACGTCATGAATACCAGATAAATGAGCTGGAAGTGAAACTCTATAAGCCACAGGGCCAATACGTTCAGTAATAGAAAATGGTCCTATATAACGAGGAGCCAATTTCCCAGTCGTACTGAAACGCATAACCCCCTTCAAAGGAGAAACACGAATAAAAACAAGATCGCCGATCAAGAACTCGAGAGGCTTCCTACGGTTGTCCGCATAGGATTTCTGGCGACTTTGTGCCTCTTTCATTCTCAATCGAATAAGATCAATCTTCTCGGAAGAATCACGAACAAAATTTGGGCCAAGAATAAGCTTCTCTCTAGATTCCAACCAACATGAAGGTGATCGACATGGCCTTCCGTATAAGGCTTCGAAAGGAGCCATACCGATATTAGATTGAAAACTATTGTTGTAGGAGAATTCTACAAGAGGTAGGTGATCCTCCCAACTTCCACCAAAATCAAAAATACAAATACGAAGAAGATCTTCCAAGATACGATTCACCCATTCAGTCTGTCCATCAGACTGCGGATGATAAGTTGTACTAAAATTAAGTTTTGTCCCCAAAGCTTGCTGAAGACTCTTCCAAAAATGACTCGTGAATAAAGGATCAAAGTCACTCACAATAGAACTAGGAACACCGTGAAGTCTCACGATTTCCTTGACATACAACTTAGCCAAATTCGAAGCAGTCCTACTAGACTTAATAGGGACAAAATGAGCAGACTTAGTGAGGCGATCAACAATAACCCAAATGCTAGAATGGCCTGATCTCGAACGAGGTAGGCCGTCAATGAAATCCATAGATATCTGATCCTATTTCCACAATGGGATCTCAAGAGGCTGAAGAAGACCAAAAGAACGCTGATGTTCGACCTTAAAATGCTAACAAGTTATGCAATTACTTACATAACTCGCCACGTCGCGTTTCATGCCTTCCCAATAATAAAGACGACGCATATCGGCATACATCTTACTACTACCAGGATGAACGGTATACTTAGAACGGTGACAATCATCAAGAATGTCATGCCTAAGTGCAAAATCAGAAGGCACAAAAAGACGGTTCTTCTTACGAAGACACCCATGAGAATCAATGTTGAAATCTGGCAACGCCTCATCACAAGATCAAGACTCACAAAGCTGAATAAGATGCAACAAATCAGGATCACGCCGCTGAGCATCGGCAATACGATCCAATAAAATAGGTCGAGCTCCCAAACTAAATAGTAGAATAGGAGAATCAGAAGATGAACCTCGATCACGAATTTCACAAAAAGATAGAGTCTCAAGAACATCCCATTCGGCAAGCATCATAGAAATAACAACTGAATGTTTGCGACTAAGCGCATCAGCAACACGATTACCCTTTCCAGGGGTATACAGGATATCAAAGTCATAGGAGGCAAGAAACTCGAGCCAACGTTGTTGTCTCATATTGAGTTCCTTCTGAGTAAACAAATACTTCAAGGATTTATGATCGGTATAGAGAATGAAGCGCTCGCCTAATAAGTAGTATCGCCAAATCTTCAAGGAGAAGACGATGGCGGCTAACTCAAGATTATGAGTGGCATAACGAACTTCATTCAGACACAGTTGCCTAGAAGCATAAGCAACTGCCCGATATTTCTGCATAAGAACAGCACCGAGACCACTGCCACAAGCATCGGTGTAGACAACAAGATCATGATTCCCCTCGGGAACCACCAAAATAGGAGCATTAGTGAGAAGTTCCTTCAATGTCTGAAAGGAAGCTTCACACTTGTCTGACCAAATAGAACGAATGCCTTTCCGAGTAAGGCTGGTGAGGGGAAGCACAACACGGGAAAAGTTCTTAATGAACCGACGGTAATAACCCGCCAATCCAAGGAAACTACGGATCTCATGCACATTTTCAGGCCTCTGCCAATTCTGGATAGCTTCGATCTTTGAGGGATCGACCGAAATGCCGTCAGAAGATACAACATGGCCTAAGAACTTAACTTTATTATCCCAAAAGTGGCACTTGGAGAATTTGGCTTTAAGTTGATGATGAAGGAGAGTACTCAAGACAATACTCAAGTGATTAGCATGCTCGGCTTTAGACTTAGAATAAATAAGGATATCATCAATGAACACAAGGACGAACATGTCAAGATATTCCCGGAATATTCGATTCATGAGATCAACAAAGAAAGCAGGAGCGTTCGTCAAACCGAGCGGCATAACGAGCCACTCGAAAGAACCATAACAAGTGCGGAAAGCTGTAAGAGGTATGATATCCTCCGCGACTCGTAACTGATGAAAACCTGTGGCAAGGTCGAGGTGAGAAAAGACCTTAGCACCACTCAATAGATCGAACATATCATCGAACCTAGGCAATGGATACCTATTTCTGACGGTTAACTCGTTAAGCTTGCGATAGTCAATGCAAAGCCTAAAAGTTCCATCAGATTTCTTCACGAAGACGACCGCGGATCCCCATGGGGAAAGACTGGACTGAATCAACTGCCTTGACTCAAGCTCTAAAAGCTGCTTCTTGAGTTCCTCATTTTTTTTGTAGACATCCTCATAGGAGGACGACTAACTGGCTGCGCACCTGGAATGAGATCAATGCGGAACTCAATTGCCCACTTGGGTGGCAAACCTGATACAGGCTCAAAAACATCAGGAAAGTCACAAGCAATAGGAATACGAGATATATCATCATCATCTCGCGATTCAAGAGAATATAAAGCCATTTCGGAATTATCCACATCCCAAAGAATAATAGATGGCCGAGTAGGCGAATCCGGATGTCGAAGATATATAATTCTCTCCGAACAAATAATCATGGCATCATATCTCACTAGCCAGTCCATACCCAAAATCAAATCAAATCCCAGACAAGAAATAACGTGCAAACTCGCACGAAAAGAAAAGCCACATAAAACAATCTCAACATCATCACAAAGCAAACTAAGGGTCGCGGATCCCCCAATAGGATTCGCAATCCTTAAAGAAGTAACCATACAAGAAACATCCAATGATAAATCATCGACGAGCTTTTTCGATATGAAGGAATGTGAAGCACCCGTATCGAAAAGAACTCGAACACTATGGTCATGAAATAAAACAGAACCTTCCAAAATAGATGGAGATATACCTTTGGGCTGAGAAGGACCTACAGAAGCCTTGGCAGCACTAAGCTTGCCAGACTTGGCACCACCAGAAACAGTAGGGAAAGCTGAAACATGATGACCTTCCTTCTTGCAATAGCGGCAGAAGAGAGGCTTAGGACAAGCTCGAATAATATGATCAGGAGAACCACAATTGAAACACTTCCGAACGAAAGGTGTTCCAATAGACTGAGGCTGAGAGCTAGAACCACCAGTCTTCTTCGTCTTAGAAGGAAAAGACCTCTTCTAAAACGGAAACTGCTTCTTGTTGGGGTTCCTAGAAACCTCAACATCCTCACCACTATCACACTCCTTCTCGACAGCTTCGATATGAAGTGTCGAATCTACTAATTCTTCAAAAGAAAGCTTAAGCTGAAGCAACAAAGACTTCTTAAGATACTTCTTAAGACCAGAGACAAACTTCAAATTATTCTTATAAGAAGTGCTAATAAATTCAAGACCATACTTAGATAAAGCCTCAAATGATGCAACATACTCAGAAACAGAAGACTTCCCTTGCTTCAACTCAAGGAAGCGATGGGACAATAAAACTTTTTCAGATTCTGGAACGAACTTGAGTTCAAATCGCTCCCGAAACTGAGTCCAAGAAAGAGTAGACTCATCAATCTCGGCTACAAGAAGCTCATACCAATTAAGAGCACGCTCTTGTAATAAGCTAGAAGTTACAAGAACTCTATCATGGTCAGAAAGATCCATACGAGAGAAGATACGCTCGCATGTGCGAAACCAAGCTTGGACTTCAAGAACGGATTCAGAGCCTTTAAACGGCTTTCCTCCAAGATGAGCAAAATCACTGCACTGACGTGCAAAGGCAGACTTGCGAGGTGGAGACACTCAAGAAGGAACTGGAGGCTGAGTGCTCCTAAAAAACTCCATAAACTGATCGGCAGACATATAAACGCCATTCGGATGTGTGCTACTGGATTGCCCAGCATCCGAACGTCATCCCCTGCCTCTTCCAGCCATACGCTGAAAGTAAGATAAGAACGAGATTATTCACAAGGTAGATATTACAATATCGAATACTACGGAATAAAATGCATTCCTAGACGTATTCCCAAATTCTATATAACCTTGATGGAATAGAGAGACACGATGATTCAAAGATTTGTATCACTTATACACTTTGATGTATCGTAATATGTGCTTCTATTCTGTGTTTATCATACTTTGTTCTGAACTCAGCTTTGATACCAAGCAGTGACGCCCCACCTCTATACCCACGCTAGCAAAGAGTATTAATGGATAATACCGTCTGCTAACACGGAGAATAAGGCTGGATAGGAGCGACCATCTATAGTCTTTCTTTAACTATCCATTAATACTCTTTGCTAGCGTGGGTACAGAGGTGGGGCGTCACACAGCTGCTTGGTGAGATGCAGTAACTATGAATGTTTCCGAAGATGTTTCTTTTGGAACAAGTTTAAGGAAGTGTGTCTGCATCGGTGATGAGGATGAGTTCAAAAGAGTGTTTGTGGTTGATTTGAAGCCTAGTTTCTTGGGGAGATGTATGCCCATCTGTAGGCCCTGTATGGGATAGGATAATATGGCTTTGAGGTTCAAAGAGCTTTGGATAGGAAGTCGTTGGCATCTGTGTCAGTAGTGCAGATCGGATTGTTCTGTATGCTGGAAAGAAGGTCATCTATCAGCAGTTCTCTAGAAGTGGAGTTCAGAAGCAGAAGAGTGGATCCATTTCTTTGATGGATTGGCTAGATAAGCTTAAGCCGTTCTGATTGGTAAAGAGAGAACAGTTTCTTGGATATTAGGCTAGGTTGATCGCAAAAGTGACTTGGGATAGTTGAGTATTATCTTGAGTTATCAAAGATTTTTTCGGTTGTCTTTGTAGAGGTCAGAGGTTTGACTTAGCATCTAGAGATTGAGTTTTTGTATCGACTAGGATTCCAGGAGTGATACAGGTGGTTCAGCTTAGTTGAAAGATGGCTTCAAGAGAGAGGGTTTGGTGAGGCAGCTCGGGATTTGGTGGAACTTCTGAGTTTTCTCTTTATGGATCTGATGAACCGTGTCTTCTGGGGTGTGTTAGACTAGTTTGTGCTCGTGTTCATCATCAGCATTCTCAGCCATTCCAGATCAGAGTTGTGCAACGGAAGCAAGGTAGCAGTGGTTCTAGAGTGAAAGTGTTCAGGATCTGAGGCAATTTTGGCGAGATTGGCGAGTGCTCCAGTTTTGTTTTTTTCGGATAGGAGAAGTTGTTTTCTACTGATGATTGTAGAATTTATTCTTCATTTTGGTTGATCTTGATAGGATCATTCTGCTGGATTGTTTTTGGTCCAATTTGTTTCGAAAGGCATCAGCGAAGGTTGAGCTGATCAGGAAGGATGAAGGCAGCACAGGATCATTGAAGAGTTTTGTGGATATGAGATGGAGGAATTTAGATCTCGAAGATGGAGATTTGATTTTGGATAAGTTTTCTCCGATCAAAGGAGCTATAAGATTTGGTATGATTGGGAAGCAAGCTCCGAGAGGTACTGGATCTTTCTATGTTTGTAAGGATAAGTGCTTTAGTCTTCAGAGTTGAGTTGCCAGTTTGGAAGACTGGGATTCATTGTGTTTCACGTATCTCTGAGGGAGTACGTGTATGATCTATCACTGGTTTTGAAACCAGCAGTTCTTGGGTTTTTGATTGTTGAGTCAGACTTGTCTGTGGTCTGATATCCTATTTAGTTTTGTAGATCTAGACGAATAGGAGCTCTGTAGCTTAGTAGTGTAGATT